>CANTUZ010000013.1:28517434-30917434 GCA_947846985.1 Fratercula arctica | reverse complement strand
AGCTAAGTGACAAAGTTTTACGGTTATCTGCTTTAAATAAAATCTTTGAAAACATGTGTTGGTTTAATCGAAATGATCATGTTCATTGCTACATAATTGCTCGCATAGGTCCAGAATTTGCATGACACTGTATACTATGCAACAGTGGTTAAAAGGACTTGCATTAGGATTTCATATCATTTTAACAAAAAAACACCATTTTTGGCACCCTGGGCTCCTAAGTAGAGAGTAATCTAGAATTAGTGAGAAATAGATTTCATGGCTTTAAGTCACTTTATAGTGTGCAGGTCTTGAACCCTGATCTTTTGTAAATTGAACCACTTGTGAAAAAACAAAGGGCTCTAATCCTTTTAAACTGCCACTGCACATCCCTGGCCCGGTGCCCTTGAGAAGTGATTTAAATGGCATTGAGTATGGCAGTTCAAAACATACTCAAATCTGTTAAGAGGCTGATATCTATGAAGGGACTGGAAGCAGGGTTTAAAAAAAAAAAAAAAGGCTAATTAAAAGTATTGATGAATCTGCCAGAGAGAATAATATCTTTCAGCCCTCTGAAAATCACCCGGAGCAAGACCGGGATCCTCCTGAAATAGCTGCTCCAGGGAGGAGGAGAGGGATGGCTGGGAGCAGAGGGTGCCAGGGGGCTGGTTGAAGTGCTTGTGATGCTGGAGAGGGGCAGGACGAGCTCCCCAATGCAGGCCAGTGCCCCACACATCACCGGCACTGGTTGGGGCTGCGCTCTTGCACCGCCACCAGCTCCGAGGGATCCCGGCTGGATCCCAGCTCCTGCACGGATCTCGGATCACTTCCCTGGGATTGGTACCCAGCACATCACCTGCTGCTTTTGCTTTTCCACAACAGCCTCTGTGAGAGGTGATTCAGGGCAGCCCCAGCCAATACCCCCTTGGCAGCGGTGGCCGGAGATGCTGGGGCAGCTCAGAGCCCCAGCTGGCCGTGTGGCCACCCCCAGCCTGGCCTGGGGGCCACAGCTGCCCACCATCAGGACCAGCCACATCCACAGCCTCAGCGGTGGGCACAGGCTTTGGCCACGGACCCTCTGGGTGGGCAGCGGGCAGGGAGCTGCCCCCAGACATCCCCCTGGCGTTCCTCTCATCTCTCGCTGCGTGGGGCCTCTCCTGCCACATTTACAGCCCCCACATGTTCAGAAAAATCCCTGCTTTTGCAATTCGGGGCACTGTTTAGAAGATCTCCGTGCAGCACACTGCTCTGTAGCCTGCCCAGTCTCGTAGCCTCAGACCCAGCTCAGGGGAGCGTTTTGCCTCTTAAAACCCCTTTTTTCCCTTTCCTCCTAAACACAAGACACCACTTGTGAACTATCCCAGGTGACCTGGAGTTTTCTGCGTTAGACAAACATTACTAATTCAAAAGCACTTTTCTTTTCAACAGCTAGAATTAAATCAGAACTCTTTCCCGAGGAGCCGCAGCAATGAAGGGTGTGTTAATGAGGATTATCCTTCCTGCCAGCCCCAAGGAAGAGCTGATAAATCAATAGACCCATCATACAAGCACTCCTTCCCCGTCTCCGGGTCCCTGCGAGGTGTGTGGCAGCGGCGGCGGGGAGAGGCACGACCGGTGTCCCCCCCGGCAGGCAGCCGTGCTCATGGGGATGCTGGCCATGGGGTGGAGGGCAGAGATCCAGCCATCGTCACCGCTTTGCCTGGCCAGACCCTCCTCATGCCAGCCACCTCCTGAAGCCAAACGTGCCAGGCTGGCGAAGCATCACCCGGCGCCGCGCTCAGGCATCCCACCTCTCCTCCGCACGCGCAGGGAAGGATGCCTGGCCTATTCTTTCTTTTTTTTTTTTTTTGCACCGCCAGTTTGCACGTCACCCTCTCCCGTCCCCCTGCCAGGGCCCCATGGGAGCTCCCGTGACTCCAGGTGTCTGCAGGGCTCTCCCGATGTGAGCTGTGCTCCGGCGTGCATTTGTCAGCATCCCTGACCTCCCATCGGACGCCGAGCCACGTGCGTGGAGCCTTTTCCACCCCAGCAATAAGAGCTGGAGCTCAGGGGCCAGCAAAGACAAAATGTTCAGTTTCCTTAGCAATAGCAGAAAAAAAAAACCAAGAATTTCACTTTGAAAAACTTAAAAAAAAAAAAAAAAAAAAAAAAAGCACTGTTCTTTAACAAACCTGCTGTCTGCCCTTCTCCCAGGGGAAAGGCTGAGACAAGGATCTCTGCAATAGAAATGCCTGACTCGGTGTTTAAAGTGCCCTTGTTAGCCCTGCCTTGATGGCTGTCTTGAGAATCACAGATCCCACAGATATTTAAGGCCATATAATTTGCTTATCTCCTTGTACCATCTTAAGCAGCCCCTGAAGAAAGAGAGAGGCTGTTCCCTTGTACACACCGTTGTTTCCGGCTGATGTTTGGGTCACAGCAGAGGGACTGGGTGACAGCACAGGGGACCCCACCTGAAGCACCCACCCCTGCACCCTGCCCTCAAGCAACCCCACGGCACGTGCGTGGTGGGAGCGTGGCCACCACCAAGCACCAGCCAGGACCACCGGTGGCTTCTGCTGGCCAGGGGACCTCCATGGTGGCAGGCTGAGCCATGGCCCCGTGAGCACCATGGCAGGGGCTGTCGGGGATGTTTTCTGCAGGACTCAGGCTCTGATCCGGCTGTTCCAGTGGAACAAGGGGTTTCAGGGTGCCACCGTGCCCTCCCAGGCACCAGCAGCCATTTCCTCAAGCCGTGGCCCCTCTCCACACGGCGGTGGTGGCTTCCCCAAAGCCTTGCGTTGTAAGTATTGATGGAGAACCAGAAGGAAAGTTCAAAGAGCCCATGTTAGAGCACTCTGTGGACATTAGTCAGACAAAAGGCTTTAAAACAAAGTTCAATTAGGTGTGAAGGAAATTATGAGCTATGCAAGCAACAGTACCACGGTGTGAATTAGAGAGATGTTAGAGTAGGAGACAATATGCAGCCCAACATAAATGCATTTGTCTTTGCTCCACACCAGCCTTCACTGCCAGCTTATGCTTCAAGCCGTGCAAACAGAAGCCTCCTGGCATAATTGGAAGATAGTCAACATTTCCAGCTATAATATTTTAATTATAAAGCATGCTGTTGAGGCCGTTATATGACGCGACCAGCTCAGTGAAAGGCCCAATGCCACCAGGTGTGGGCTCTAAATGGGATGCTGGGATGATGTTTCTCCAAAAACCAATTGGTCTCCTACCCCTAGCCGAGCGCGGAGCTTCCCCACCGCTGCTTGCTGCTCTGCCGTGCCCACTCCAGACATGATGCCACCATTTCTGCCCAGGAATAAAGCTTTTCCTGGCAGTTACAGCCACCTTATGTCTTCCAGGAAAGCCGATGAAACACGGCAGGGGAGGATGTGCGGCGTCTCCAGCACAGACAGTCTCTTGGGCAAAGGGCAGCTGAAGAATCCACAGACCCTCTCTGGAAGCAGAAGCGGTTCCTGCTGCGCTGCTGCAAAACTGTATTTGACTGGAATTTTCTGAGGACTTTTCCAGCTGCTGGGATATCTCCTACATCCCCAATTCCTCATGTCCTCTGTGCCATCCATCCCTCCTTGCCCTGTATCATCATGCGTGCCTCTCTCATAGCCTTTCCACAAGCCCCAGCAATCGCTGCGGTTGCAGAGCTGTGATACCTCGGACAAGAAGAGCTGAGCAGCACTGAAAGGCTGCTGTGTCCCTCGGTATCACTACTGGGAAATAGAACACGGAAACACAAATTCAACAAGGAAATAATAAAAAAACGGTCATTGCTAAATGCAATAGACACTGAGTGCCCAGGGATAACATAAAGGGAACCTGAGAGCTGCAGACACGAAGTCCCAAAGTCCTGGGAGATTAGACAGGAATGCCATGCTGCAGCACAGGGATTTTGCTCTGAGACTGCCTTGACACTAAATCAAAGTTTGAGAAGTTCTCCTCTGAATTAGTACGTGAGCCAGCAGCGAGCATGCGGTGTCAAACCGCGGACGCCTCGCATGCCGTTTGGGCACGTATCGGAATCTGGGCTGCACAAGTGCTAGCCAGGGGCTGGACAAGGACGACTGATTGCATTTTAATTGCAGGCTCAGTATGAAACAAGGTGTGGGCCAAAGTGCAGCTACAATAGGTGCAGCGCCAAGAAGGATTTGGTGCCAGCAATAGATACTCTGGCAAACTCATCCCTACAGCTCCAATTATGGGACTTCTCTTATACCACTGTCTCTAAACATTGGCTTCTGACTGCAATGCTTTATGCCAAATTGTAATCACCCTCATTCTACTAATGGTCAAAACGCTTGGAGTCCAAACGGGATATAATAATCACCGAGGAGGAGAAAGCGCACTTCGGAGATTATGCTCAGCATAGCGTGTGGCAGCGTATAGAGAATCGCAACATATGTCATCGCACTGTGATTACCTCACAGGATCTGGAAAGACACACTTTTCCTGTTCAGGCTCCAAAACGATCATAAATTCAAATGGGTTTTGCAGCTTTCTGTGAGGAAGACTCTCCAACAAACTCCACCAGCCAGTGAACCGCCAGACCGTCTGCAGAAAGGGGCTGGCAGCGCAGCGTCATTCCCGGGAGCGCTAAGAGGGCCCATTGACACTCTTCACACCATCATAATAAGCCCTGATTTACAGCTTATTAAAATAGAGTGAGTTGAGATAAAATGCCAGGAGTAAAAAAAAATATGACTGGATTGAGTGTGACTTGGCTTATTGAGTTTGTTTCCTATCTTTTTATAAGGGCTATAAAAACAAACAGCCCTCACTTGACTAAAGAAATCATTCATTAAGTTCCTCCACTTGCTCCAGCACATCCAGACACAGGCAAATAAATTCCGGGTGTCCCTTTTAGGAGCTGGTCCCAAGAACGCTGGTGGAGCCCATCGGCTCCGGCAGTGCCACCAGGGCAGGGACAGGCTGGCAGTGGCACGGTCTGCAGCCACACCAGGGGGTCCCCATGGTCCCCAAGGCTGTGGGGCTGCCCCTAGGCCGGGCAAGGCTGTCCAGCCGAGAGACTTGGCCAGTCAGGTTCACATCCAGCCCGCTGAGACGTGGCGATAAATGTAATTGAATAAAGGAAGGGAAGGGAAAGGAAAGCCCGAGCAGCTGGGGAAGAGAAGGAGGAGCCTGAGGCAAAATTTATTTCTGTCAACTGGTGGTCTATTTCCCTGATACCATTTCCTTGTATACAGATAAGGAGTTATCTTAAATGACCATGTCTTTTTCAATTTGTACTTAACAGTCAGTCCCATTTTCCTTATATGATACTATCACAGCAGGATGAAAAATGCATTACAATAATCCCTAAGGATCTTCATATATCAATATCAAATGGTCTGAAATTGACCTGTTATAAAAACCAGCCTTTCAAGTCAGAAAAAACTTAAATAAAAAAAGCAAATTTCAGAGCTTGCAGTATGCTCCATAACCCAAATACTCAGGCACAAAGAGCAACGTTTCCAGAATACTTAATGAAAACAAACCTTCAACATCCACGAAAAAAAAATATTCTTACTATTGATACATCTGCTTAACGTTTGCTGCACCTTGGAGGAATGCTAATCCTGGGCCGCACCGACGCATAAGCAGCCAAATGAGGTTGAGCCACTGATTCCAGGACCAGCGATGTAGTGCCGGGAGTTTTCCTCCCAGCCTGCACAAGCTGGAGTGGCGGCAGCCGGAGAAGAGGAAGGGAAAGCGGCTGAAGCCGATGGCACCATCCTTCTGCCCCGGCCAACCTGCTGCGTGCATGGCGCTGCTGGTACCCGGCTCTGCTCCGACGTCGGCAGGGGCAGAGGGAGCCCTGGTGATGTCCCAAAGTGGCACCGGAGGGGTCAGGAAGATGCCCCGAGTTCCCTCAAGCTCCCCTGTAGGCTGGAGCACAGGAGACACAGCGTCAAGCTCTGAACATTTTTCCGGCGATTTTTTAAAAAGAAAATGTACCTCCAGGTTTTTCCACACAATGAAATTAGAGGATGGGGCACTTTGCTGGGATAACGCCCGCAGCTGCAGCTCAGGCTCCGGGTGGGTTTGCCCCTCGTTCACTTGGAAATACTCGCAGCAAGAGGAGGGGAGAGAAGCCCGGGGCTGCTTGGAGGCAAAGAGACTCTCTCCATTCAGCACATGGTTGCAATAAGCACAAACACCACATCATTACACCGTTTTAGCCTGCCTTAACCATCGGTACACACTTCCCTTGGCGGTATCACAGCTATTGGGGATTTGTCATCCAAATTAGAGCTAAAGATACAAAAATACCTGAGCAGATCCTAATCAGAAGAAGCTGTTTCGGCTGCGAGTTATTGGCCCACCACAAGCCAGTAGGAAAAAAAAAAAAAAAAAAAACCAACTAAAAAAGGAAAGGCTGCAAAGGAGACAGGCACCAGCAGAGCAGCCTGTGCCTAAAGCAAGTCAGAGGCAAGTTCCAACCGCAGCCAACGCGGACGACGTCTGCTGCTGAAGGAGGTGCAGAGGCACCTCTCGCCATGAGGGAGGACCCAAAACTCCAGACCCCAACACCACAAACTTGGGGCACGTTGAAAATCTGGCAGGGGGCTGCGTCATGCAAAGGACAGTGTTGGGGGCCAGCATCCACCAAAGCCACGTTCCCTGCTATGTCCTTGGGGCCCAGCCCCGCGGACTCAGACACCGCAGAGGCCTGTCCTCAATGTCGAGAGATGCTGCGGTCCCAAAGCAGAGTCCTCGAGGAACAGGCGGAACCAACGGAGGTGGGCATAGGTGGGATAAGAAATCACATGTGAAAACACCACCATTAAATGAGCTGGGACTCGGCAGCTCTTTGCTCAGAATCCAGGGATTCTCTTCCTTCCCTGCTGTTTTTACCCTCCTGCTTCTCTCCCAAAAGGGGGATTGGGGGCCGCAGGTTTTACACCGCAGGAGCTGGGCCAGCACTGCCCTGCTCTCACAGCCACCTCTGCCGCGTGTCCCGCTTTGGCACGCGTGCCCTGCGCCATATGGCTGTGGGATGCTCTGCACCAGGTCTAAATCTTCCACCCCTCCAGGAAGGTGGAGCTGCCATGAAGGAGGGGAGTAGTGACCGCTCAGAGGAGCCTCGGCCGCGCTGGCCACGGAACAGTCGTGGAGAGAAGGGCTCGCTGTGTGCCAAGCGGGGCTGTGGCCGTGGCTTTGCCCTCCCACCCTGTGCCAACTGCAAAAGTCGAGGTGCCAAGGGGCCCTGGAGGAGAGGCTGCCAAAGAGGAGACAGCAGCGTGAATCCTGGCACGCCTCTGGAAGGAAAGCCGCCAGCTTTAAGTGAATTTCATGAGAAGTGCACCGGGCTACTTATCATTTTAAATGAGACCAGCATCTAAAATGGGAGACACAGGAGAACGTAAGTAATGTCAGAACAGAGCCCTTTATTAATTAATAAACAGGAGTGCAAGCTAAAAGCTTTACGTCTACCACTGCTAAATGCACAGTTAAAAGCCCTATAATAACCTGTGTTCATAATATATTCCAAGCATTCTGCCTCACTCAGAAGTGCATGTGATATGACACCATCTACCTGCTGCAGCATGCAATTAAAATTAAGCAGCGGTTCAGGCTGTGATGAATACGAAGTGAAACGCCGCGCAGCAATATCACCTGGCAGATCAACCTAATTGTCACGGCATCTGCAATGCCAGAGTTCAGCTGGAATGTATGTGTTCATTACAAATCCTGGCTTTGCTGGGATTTCTGACGGGGCCTTGTGCTCGCGCACGCTAACTGAAGCTTGCCGGTGTGGTGTAGCTCTCTGCTGAGCTTTTTTTTTTTTATAATAACACCTAAGGCTTCCTAAATCATTTTAAAATCAAGGCACATTTTAATTTACTTGGTTTTCTTCTGCCTTCTTGGTCGCTATACACAAATTCACATGCTCTTGCTCGCCAAGCACAGTTACCATAAGCGAACATGCAGAGCAGATATTAGCAGGCACACATGGCCACTTAGATGCCTGCTCATTTGCATATGCAAATACCCATTTTGCATGCAAAATGTGACTTACAGAAAACGGACATCTAAATCGAAGTCCCGACGCATGTACTAGCACTGGCTGCGGCAATGGCTTTGCCACTGCTGCAGACAATATTGACATATATACTAAATTATGAGCACTGTTGATGAAAAGTGCTGTAAAGGGCGTTATTATTATTTTTACAGCTAAGGGGATTCATTAGCACTCATTAATTTTTAAAAGACACCTTTGGAGTGGGTCAGTATTATTAACTCCTCTGCCCTGGCCTCCCCTCTGTACGGCAGGTACCGCGGAGGAGGGACTGTGAGGCATCGGAAACACCCCCCCTTCCCTCGAACAGCCCATTCCCAACAATCCAACCTGCTCAGAGCAATGCCAAGGATACCTTTTAAGAGGATTATGAGGACAGTATCTCTAACACTGACTTCATGAGAGACCCTGGGAGCTTCCAACAGTTGATGTGTTTGGCAGAGACTCCCTGCGTGTGACTGAGCCCGAGGCACGGCATCGCCTGCAGTCCCTCTCGCCGCGTGTGCCGTCCCCACCACTGCCGGGATGATGGCCTTGGTGCAGCCACGCCGTCAATGCCCTGTGGGTCAGGAAAGCGATGAGCACCTCTTCGTAAAGACAGCAAACAGGCGAAAGATGAGCCCTCCAAGTCCAAGGGAGACTTCTTGCCCCAGGCAGAGCCCGTAAGACCAGTGAACCTCCCCGCCGGCACCAGCAGCCCCACACCCAGGTCCAGCCTGTGCTCCTGGAAGAGAGCTCCATACATCCCACGCCTCCACCACAAGGCTTTTCTACCTTCCCAGATCTCGTCTCCTGCTTAACTCTTTGGCAGCCTGCTGAACACGCGCTCCGGAGCTCTGCTGCACACAAAGAAGTCATTCTGGGAAATCCTGGCTTTTGGCACGACTGAGGTTTATAGCAAAAAGTGATCCCATTTTCAGGCAGATTTCCACTAATGAGTAAAGACTTGACGACCATATGGTCTCCACAGCCTCTCCTGCTTATTGCTAGTTCCTTCCACTTTCTTCTTCGTAATGGGGAAAAGACATGATACATTTCTGTGCTGTTTCAGTATTATATTAGGATTGTTAAGCTTACCCACATTAAATCAAAGAAATTAAAAATAACAGCAGGATATCAAACTTAATTACTTCTTTAAGACTGTGCCGTATAGCTTGATGGGCCAGCCTCCTCCACGCCGGAGACCAGAGATCCCTTCCCTCCAACTGCATGGCGTTAACAAAGTGCGCATGACGCAGGTGTGAGCGGAATGCAAGACGCTTTATGTCACAGAATCATGGAATGGTTTGGGTTGGATGGGACATTAAAGGCCACCCAGTGCCACCCCCTGCCCTGGGCAGGGACACCTCCCACCAGCCCAGGTTGCTCCAAGCCCCGTCCAACCTGGCCTTGAACCCCTCCAGGGATGGGGCAGCCACAGCTTCTCTGGGCAACCTGGGCCAGGGGCTCACCCCCCTCACAGCCAAGAATTTCTTCCTGAGATCTCATCTAAATCTCCCCTCTTCCAGTTTGAAGCCATTACCTCTTGTCCTATCACACAATATATATGTAATATCACATAATTGTTTACAAATGCACGTGAACACAAATACAAAACAGTATTTCTATACAGCTATATGTACAAAAACACATACGTCCTCCTACAAAGCTTTTTGAGATACTGCAGGTCTCTGCATCCCATAAGAAAACACAAAACTCCTCTCGCCTTTAGTGTGTCTGATTCTGTCCCTCTCCTATCTCAGGACAAGCGATCCTTAAAAACTTCGCAAAGCTGGAAAAACTTCTTTATTCTTGGCAACCCCGTAAGCAAGGTATTGGAGAGCCAGAGAGGTCTTTTACCTTACCTCACGGATATAATACCGCAGAGGTACAATTTGCATTCCTCTCTCTTTGGCTAGGTATTACCATTCCCCTCTTAGATTATATTTAGAAAATATGTGTTGGCAGTTAGACTTGGAATGCTTGTTTACACGCTTTAATAACAAGCTAATGGGAAATATTTCTTTGAAAATGAACTGGGGTGTTTGTGTGAAATTCGGGAATTGATGAAAGGCAGCAAAATCGGTCATTTACACAGAAAATTGCAGCGACGCCTTTGACTTGCGGGTAGGTGACAACAGCAAGCGGAGGGTGAGGGAGGGCAGCCGCCGCTCGGTCCCTGCTGTGGGGTGTCTGCCTGCTCTTGGGGGGGACACCCCGAACACGCAAGCCCTGCGTAACACCCTGCTTGGCCTTATATTTTCCTGCGTCTCCAGCCGAGCTGAGCACCCGAATGTTCAGAGCGCTGAATGGGCATGACGGCCAGAGACTGGATCACAGCCGACAGCTTCACAAAAAGAAAAGAAACAGATTCAGAACAAAGTTTGAAGCAGTTCTCACAGTTTGTGCAACTGCTAATGGCAAACAAAGTCAGAGAAACGCTCGCGTGCGGCATGGCACGCTTTGCTTTATATTTTAATAAAAGCATGATTTGACATTAATTCTCCGCTTTCTGTAGAAAATCCCTGGGCAAAGCTTCTTAGTCACTAGCCCGGTTTGATGTGCTGAGCAGCCAGGCTTCACACAGAAAGGGTTAAAAGAAAATGTTATACTAAAAGAAATCTTTCTACAAGTATAAAAAAGCAAAATGATTGTAAATTCCACCAGGGGAATTCTGCCATGAATATGCTTCACCTTTCGCAGAATCTCCCGCCCTGCCTCAGAGGATAACTGACCTTTGGAGAAAAATAATGAAAAGAAGAAATTCCTTGGAGAAAATAATGTGGCCAGGCCTCAGTAATGAGATCTGCTCCCTTTATGTTGCTATGACAACCGCAGTCATTTTATAATACAAAATACATGAATGGGAAAGAGGACCATCTCCTCTCACTGAAGCCGGCGCCTCGGCACCCTTTAGCCCTCACACACTTCTTGTAGGACGGCAAGGTGTTTGATTTGGTTGTGCTCTGCTTCATTTCCCTTTAACGCACATATGATCAAGAAATCCTACTCCTTTGAATGCTCTAATTACAGCTCATTAACTTGTTTCTGGGGCTGCAGGAGGGAGCAGGCACCCCGGCCCGGCTGGGCTGTGCCCATAGGTGCCCAGCCTGCCTCCCTTAGCGGGGGCACCCCGGGCACGTGCCCCCAGCTCCTTCCTGCCGGAAACTCCAGAGTGGAGCCCATTCTTGGAAAGACTCTCCTGCTCTTGACTTAAAACCACAGATTTCCCACCCCGGCTGAGCAGTGATGCCCTGCCCCAGGCGCGTTGTCCTCTGCCCAGGCACTGGGCTGCAGCACAGGGACAGCCGGACCCCCGGCTTTCCCCACTCCCAGCCACAGGGACATTTGTGGGCTGTAACATCTGAGTCCCACTGTCATGACCTTAATTCCTGGTCCCCCTGTCTCCCTGCTCACCTTCCTGTACAGTGCCCATCAAGGCAGAACCCCTTAACTGAGCCTCCCAAAGCCTCAGTGACTGGTGGCAGCAGCCAGCTCCACCACGTAACCATCAGCAGAAACACATCGGTGATGTGCACCCAGAGGACATGAGCCACAGCGGGAGCTGCAGGCAGATCACCCCTCTCCTCCCTCTCCTACAGCTTAAAATTTTTCCCCATCTCAGCTAGAAACCTGTATCTGTGTGTGTTTGAGTCTTTGCCTTTCTTGCCCGGTACGACAGGGTAGCTGGGTGCAGGCAGGAAGGCTGGGTGCAGGCAGGAATGGTCGGGTGCAGGCAGGAAGGCTGGGTGCAGGCAGGAATGGCCGGGTGCAGGCAGGAAGGCCGGGTGCAGGCAGGAATGGCCGGGTGCAGGCAGGAAAGGCTGGGTGCAGGCAGGAATGGCCGGGTGCAGGCAGGAATGGCTGGGTGCAGGCAGGAATGGCCGAGTGCAGGCAGGAAGGCTGGGTGCAGGCAGGAATGGCCGGGTGCAGGCAGGAAGGCTGGGTGCAGGCAGGAATGGCCGGGTGCAGGCAGGAAGGCCGGGTGCAGGCAGGAATGGCCGGGTGCAGGCAGGAAGGCCGGGTGCAGGCAGGAATGGCCGAGTGCAGGCAGGAAGGCCGGGTGCAGGCAGGAATGGCCGGGTGCAGGCAGGAAGGCTGGGTGCAGGCAGGAATGGCCGAGTGCAGGCAGGAATGGCCGGGTGCAGGCAGGAAGGCCGGGTGCAGGCAGGAATGGCCGGGTGCAGGCAGGAAGGCCGGGTGCAGGCAGGAATGGCCGGGTGCAGGCAGGAAGGCTGGGTGCAGGCAGGAATGGCTGGGTGCAGGCAGGAATGGCCGGGTGCAGGCAGGAAGGCTGGGTGCAGGCAGGAATGGCCGGGTGCAGGCAGGAAGGCTGGGTGCAGGCAGGAAGGCTGGGTGCAGGCAGCAACGGCTGTGTAAGTCAGGAGGCACAGGTCCAAAACTCTGAAAGGAGAGGACTCAGCTGAGCCAAGGAATCGGGAGGTCAGGGGGAGAGGGGTATTTCTTTCCTGAGAGCTATTCTTGGATGCTCTTTCTGAGTGAGCCACTTCTCCGCGAAATCCTGCGGTTGCTGTGCTGGGCGGCTGGGACGGTCCCAGGGCCACTTCCATGGCACGCCTGGGTGCTTTGCAACCATGCACTGCCGGCCAGGGACAGAAACGGGGCTGAGAAAGGAGAAAATATGAAAACAGTGGGGGCAGATGTTCATCAGGATCACGTCCAGAACCGCACAGGAAAAGAAGGCGCTTTTACCGCAGAGATGCCTGTATATGGCCCATGCATTCCTCCCTGTCCCTCGCTTTTAGTTTAAATTACACTTCATTTTGTACGCTGCTGGTAGGCTGGAGCTGTGCACTTCCAGCCACTGCTCAGGGAGGGTAGGATTTCAAAAGCAGCGCAACCAGCTCCATGCTGCAGGCACAAAGGCAATTCCCCGATGCCTCTCGGCCATGCAGAAGGGGTTGTACAGCTCAGGCAGCGGTGACAGAGGTGCACACACATTCCGGGGACGGGAATTCGCAGTGACCGAGCACCCAGCTCAGGTCAGAGAACGAGCAGATCCAGGGAGGCCCCGCAGGCTGGTGGCTGCCACTTGGTGCCCACATTGTCCATCTCTCGGGCCAGAGGCTCCTGTCTTCAGAAGGACGTGTCACCAGAAGTATGTCGTCAGATCCTCAGCATATGCAAAATCCTGGGGTTATATTTCAATTCCTTCCATCCCTGGAGGGGTTCAAGGCCAGGTTGGATGGGGCTTTGAGCAGCCTGGTCTAGTGGGAGGTGTCCCTGCCCAGGGCAGCGGGTGGAATTGGATGGTCTTTACGGTCCCTTCCAACCCAAATCATTCCATGATTCTATGATTTTGTGGAGAGGTTGCTGATGCAATCTCCATCCCTCACTTGGGAGACTTTCCGAGGTCTAGAGGCACGCTCCTTGTGCTTGTGCAGGACTTTGCTCCTCAGACAGCTGAGCAAAACATTGCAAGTCAAACAGAGAAGTAGCTTGTGACAATGAGGAACGAGGGGCCAGACAGTGCCAGTCCCAGAGCAGGTTCAAGGCCACCGAGGAGCTGCCTCATGAGCACCACCCCGGCTCCGCAGGGCCTCAGAAAGCTGAGCTTTTGTCAAATCAGGCGTCAGCAAAGTGGGAAGATTTGTATGAGAGGCTGAATGTACATCCCAGGCTTTTCCAGAGGAAGATACGCTTACTCTTTGGCGTGCGGGGCCCTCCAGCTCGCCTGGAGCCACTTTCATGATTATGACTGCTATGGACTAAAGGCCCAAAATCAGACCAGGAGATGGAAATGGAGAAGTCAAGGGGGAACTAAGTATGGTCTTTCAGTTAATCCAGAGCTTCAGAGTGTTTCCTGTTTCCCAGGTGGTCTGCTGGGAGACCTGAGCTCGCCTGCAGAGTCAGCAGAATTGCCAGGCAAACTGGAGGAGTGCTGGGAAAAAACTACAAAACTGAGGTTCGCAAATGAAGAAAACAGCCAGAAAAACGTGGGAAACCAAGAGGATGGAGAGAAAGGAGGCCAAGAAACCAGGAGAAGAAGAGGCTCCACTCCATGCTTTCATAAAGCTCAAGCAAGTAGCAGCCTGGAGGAGGGTGCCAAGGTTGTCTGATGGGATGGGGCCAGACGGGTCAGGGTTACTTTCATCTCCCTCTCTGCTGTCCTTTCACGGTGACATTTTCCAAAGAACAGAGGTTAGCAGGAAAGGATGGAAGAGCTGAGGGGAAACAGAGTCGCAGGTAGGCAAAATCCAGACTGCAAAAACCAGCTGCCATTCTCCAGTTGTTTCAATACGGTGATAGAAGTTTCCAGGACGGGTTTTTGGGTCAACACTTCTGAGGATGGAAGTTGAAGTGGGATCTGCCCCTTCTCCAGCATCTGAGGCAGGCAGCACTGTTAGCCAGACCCCTGAATCTCCTTTTTCCACTCCAAAACACTTTCACTTGCCTCTGGTGACTAAATCTGGCAACCATGGAAGGATTTCTGCGACAACCTAACTACCTGAGCAAGCCAGAAAGGTGTCAGGAGCAACCACTACATCAGGACAACTCCGAACCACTCAGATGCAGGGAACCAAGTTATTTCCAAAGCCAGAGTAAAATTTAAGTTGCTCTCTGACTGGTGCCTCTTTCGCACGTGGAATTTGCATGTGGCAGCAAGATCAGCCTTATATCAAATACCAATGCAAAGGCTAATTTAAATTCTTTTTATGCAAATGTGCAGTAGTATGGAACAGTAATAAATCTGGGAAACCACTGGAACGATGTTTAAGAGGACATACACATTCTGGTCACACATCAGCAATTAGGAATCCCAAGAAGGAGAAAGCACCTGTCTTGGCCTTTATTGAATATTATTCTCAATTAGAATATTCATCATATATACAAGACAATTCCTTCATTCAAACTTCCATAGACATGTTCAAATTACATCATATCTGCAAAACAGAGAGATGGAAGTTATCATAACCTGTCTCTGAATAAAGCATTATTGAAACTATAAATGGTCCTGTCTGAAGCTTGCTGAAGTGCAGAAGCCTGACAGATGCTGCACTGAAATATGACTGGCTGGATGATGTCTTCTGAAACAGCTTGCAGGAAAATGATCCCGTTATGACTGAGGCTTTCCAAGCAGCCACCATGAATATCTAGCAGGAAGGCTCCGGTGCGAGGAGGGCCACACGCAGCACAGCGAGCGAGGCGGTTCTGGAGATGCTGCTGGCCCGTGGGGAGCGCGGCCCCCCCCGGAAGGCTGCCCAGGCATGCTGCCGCGAGCTTTCCCAGTTCATAAGCCTGGTAAGCCATCCGGTGGGCAGCCACAAGTTCATGCTGGCTGGAACCAAAAATGTGAGCTTACCCTGGTGCTATTCACCGCTCAAAAAGCCGTGCTCTGCGTGCCTCTGTGTGTGAGGTTAGTAAACTCTGAGGTTAGTCTTTGCCTGAGGCTACCCCTGTGCACGGCACTGGGAGCAGAGCTTCGGTTCAGAAACGCTCCTACCCCCGTCCCTTCCCAGTGATGCCAGTCAAGCTGCCAGGTGTTTTCTAATAACAGATCATACATTTAAGGCCAGAGGGATCCTCACGCTCATCTGGCCTGTGTTAAGCAGGAGATCAGACCTGAGGGCTTTTCTGTGTTGGTTCCTGATATAAATCCCGTGTCTGTGTTTGTAGTTTCGACAGGACTCCTCTGTGATAAGGACTCTGCTCCCCAGGAAGCAACCTGGAGACTCCTCACCTGCCCCTGCACGCCTTTTTCTGAATAATCTAACAAGACAGAGCTGCTGACATCTCTCCTTATTGCGCACATCTGCCGCAGCCTGAATGCAACCCAATGCCTCTCCTGTGGACCCTGCTGAGCTTCCCCAGCCCCTCGGTGTGTGGGCACCGGCCCCACATCCAGTTCTCAGCCCGGGCATTTTCCCCCCTGCTCGGTACTGCCCTGTTGATCCCGCAGCAGTCGTGTCCCTGCCCCCATTCTCCATCACCACAATGGCTCCGCCACGTACCACCCAGACAGAAACCCTCAACGAGATATGAAGTTCAGGCTGCTTTCTCAAGAGCTTTTTTTTTTTTTTTTTTTTCCTAACACCTTTCATTCCGCCTGTCAATAATTTTGTCCGAGACTGTCAGCTGACAAACCTCTAGCAGTTCAGCTCACCCTCCCTCCTCATCTTTTGCAAATTCTTGCACAAACTTTTCTCCTCTGGAATATCCTCAGTGCACCGAATAGTATGTAAAGTTACCGTTAAGAGCCCAGGAAGGATCTCATCCTGCTCTTTTAATAAGCTTGAGTGCATATGTTAGCTGGCTCTTTAAAGGTCCGGTCTCGGTGGCCTTTCTAAGGTCTGTCAGTGAACATCCTCCTCAGCCAGGTTGTATTTTGTGCCGTATGGTAATGAAATATTTTTCAAAACTACAGCAAAAATGAGAAACATTTACTGAACACTTCCAAGGCTGTTCACAGCCAAATGATCTCTCTCTGCAAGATCTCCACTCGCCCCCCAGGAGCCGGCGGTGCCAGCTCTCCTCGCTGCTTGGCGTATCTGCAAATGCCTCGCTGCATTTTCCCATGCTGTTTTTCCTGCAGGCAGAACCTCCTCCTTACTGCTGGAAAAAGCCATGGGAACATTCTTCTTTGATTTCTGCAAATTTTTTTTGGTGAAATTCACAAGAAGCGTGGCAGCAAGGCTGAGCACGGCGCCTGACACCATGACCTGTATTCCCATGCTTCCTTGCACTTTCTGCTCTCTCTCTGTCATTCCCACTGCACATCCCTTGTCCCTACAACGTCACCTCTCCCAGTGAGGACCACTGTAGTGGTACGTACAAGCGCAGCTGGGGTACAATCCATGGCCATGGTCTGCAGGCACACGAAAAATACAAATAAATACTGATACTGCTCGTCGCTACAGTTCGGCAATAAAATTCCATCGCCAGCAGAAGGAATCAGCTGAAAAGATTAATTACCAGGCTTAGCCCTTGAAATGGGGCACATATCTTTAAAATATCCAGGTCCCTCCCTGGTACTTCATCCATTAAATTTTGGTCAAATTAGCAGAGTTAGAAAAATGAACAAGGTTTAGAAGGAGTTTAGAAGGATGCGGCTGTAATAAGCAGCAGTATTGATTGCCACCAAAAAGGCTTTATAAATCTTTCATGCTCTCTCTCCATCTGGACCTGCCCCACTGAATTTCCCAACACCGCTTGTTCCTAAGGTGAACTTCGAATAAAGATTTGTTACTATGGACCAGTGGCTCGAACAAATCCCGTCTCTCCTTTTCACTCTGCGGTCTCAGTGTGACAACGGCTCGCTCCAGCCCGATCACCAGCCATGCCTCTCCTCATGCCCAAAATGGAGGGCCACCATGCCCAGCCAGGCTGCCCACCCCGAGGTGCCTCTTGGTGACAGTTTGGAGGGGAGCAGCCCCAAGGGGATCTTGCCCACACAGGCCCCATGTTTTCAGGTGCTGCAGGGAGGGGGGTTGGGGTGTCTGTGGCTCAGGCCCCACATGGGGGGGTCCTCTGGAGAGCAGAGGATGGGTCTGGGCTGAGCCCCTGCAGCGGGGTGACTTATCACCAGCCACGACTGGAGAACCCGGGGATGACAATCGCGTTGCCATAGCAGCGGTGTTCATTTCTGGATCGATAAAACCAAACCCCGGAGTGGGGACGCTGCACAGGGATGGTGTTTGATGGGGGCCGGCAGCGGGACCCCCTCACAGACCTGGACACAGCCGTCTGCCATGTCCCCTGCCCTGCCACATCCAGGCCGGGACAGCACATGCTGTCCCCATGCCATCCCCACGCCGTCCCTGTGCTGTCCCCATATACGCCATCCCCGCGCCATCCTCTGGGGCTCAGCCACAGAAACCCGGCCTGCAGTGGCATGAGGGCCTGGGGAGGGCAGCGGTGCCATGGCGATGGGGACAATAGAGGCAACCACGGCAACCTGGCCAGGCCAAGATGGCCCCGAGGTCCTAGCCCTTCTCCCCAGGTCCCAAGGCAGCCAGGTCTGGGGACACCCGCTGCACCGGCAGCTTTCGGATCTTGTGGAAGCAAGGGCTGGGCCGCGGGTGCAGGTTCCCCTCCCGTGGAGGTGCACGGCGGCTACAGTTTGAAGAACCCACAACAATTTATTGTCTTTTAGAGAACTATTCTGTCACCCGATGACCCCTCCCCACCTGGGAGGGGGAATTGGGGAAAAAACCAAGGAAACGTGAGGGTTGAAATAGATTGAATAGAATAAGACTGAATAAGTAACATTAATAACACTAAAGAACCAATATTGATCCCAATACTAATATAAGGTACACAAGGACTATACTCAGCCCATTCCATCAGCGGGGAGCTGAGCACTCATCAGGGGACAGTAAACGTGGGACATTGTGAGCGCTGCAGCTTCGGGAGGAAGGGAATGGCTCAGGGCTCCGGCACCAGGGTGAGGAGTCCTCAGGATCACCACCATCAAGGAAAAGAGAGAACTCCTCAGCAAACTCTCTAATTTATATCGAATGGGCCATTCATGGTATGAAATAACCCTGTTGGCAGCTTGGGTCAAGTGCCCGGGTCTCGTTGCTCCTCATCCTCACACCTGGTGACCTCAAAAACACCGAGACCTTGAAACCCGCAGACCAGAGCTGGCGATAAGGTACGTGTTGTCACAAATTCAGACACTAGAGCCTTCTAAAAATGCAGTTTTCCCAGGCATTAGAAGAGATCTTATTGTAAAATAAAATTACTGAAAGACAAATTAATCTTGTGCTGCTCAAACCAGGACAACGGCACACATGGGCTGGGGGGGGGCAACATAGAGCTTCCAGCTCCGTCCTCCAGCAGCTCCAGGAGAAGTCATATTGCCCAAAGTATCAGATTTAGGATGCAAAATTAAGGTGAGACAACGTGCTTTAAACAGAAGTCACCACCCTGGGGAGGGCTGCGGGACTTCTTGTACCAGCCAAAGATGGAGAAGTAAATCTGCCCGACCAGTAGCATCCTTGGCCCCCCGCACCGCCGTCCCCCCAAACCACGGCGGTGGCAGCCCACAGGCCACCAGCGAGGTGCCACCATGGCTGCTCAGCGCCAAACCCCGCGGGAGCAGGTCCAGGCGAGGGCCAGGGCAGGCAGAGCGGCGCGACAAAAGCTCTGCCACACACTCTGCGGTATCACAGAGGGAGCCGGGACCCCGGGGTGACGGCTGTGATCCTGCCCACCTCATAGATCTCCCGGATCCCTTTGAACCATCACCTTGCGCTGCAATTTATCTGGCTTCTGCAGAAATAAAAGGTATTGAGAAAAATCAATTATATTTCATTGTATCCTATGATTTTTAAAGGCAATTAAGGCTAAGACAAGGTAAGAGGTTAGCAAAATCTCTCATTCTTTAATATATTGTATCTTCTCATTAATTCTTTAATCTTGTGACAAATTCTCCTAGGCAGAGGGCCAGCTTCCTGCCCACTTGAACTCTGGCTGAGTTATGAATGAAACAGGTAATGCCTCAGCCCGAATTGCCGGGCTGCAGCTAATGAGCGGCACCCTCCAAGTCTGGCATTTCGCCTCCCCCGCACTTCCCAGCAGCGTGTTGGGAAGTGTTGGGGGGGGCCCATGTGGCATTTCCCCCGGCACCGGGAAGCGTCACCTTGCAGGCAGCTTGTCCTTCTGACCCTCTGCCCGCAGAAGGAGAGGGGCTTTCCTGCAAACTGCCGCAGCACAGCGAGGGTCCGGGCAGGCAAAACTTCCCTGGGCCGCCAGACCCAAAAGCAGCAAGTAAATCACTCTCGTGCAAAAAGAAGTCGATACTCCCCACTTCTAGCCCTGCACCGAAGAGTTAATAACTAAATTACTGCTAATTAGGGGTACTATGAATGAGAACACATCACACTTCTGCTAATCACCAGTGTTTCTGCGTAATGTCTGGAAAATCAAAATTATTAATGAAGAAGTTATTTTGGAATTCAGAGTTTAATTCCGCAAATTCTGGATAATGGCAGGCTGGTTTGCCAGCTAATTTTCACATCATAACATCGGAACCCCTTAATTAATAGTGAACTAATTAGAAAACGCTAACTTAAAGACAGCAGTAGAAGTTCCGTTTGTAACGAAAGGCTGGTCAGAGCAAGGCAGCCGCGAGCCCTCCCGGTGCAGAAGGTGCAGAAATGGAGACGGCGGCTGCAGGACACACACAGAAGGTGACGGTCACCCTGTGACCAGCCGAGGGGCACCTTCCAAAATCCAGGCAAGGGGCGAGAGGAAATTCTCAGCCCCATTTCCAGCAAGTTTCAAATCAGTTGCTCTTTGGAGGACTCGCCATGAGGCCTCCCTTTGGAAATGCTGGGAAATGTCTCCTTCCCTCCTTCAAGAATAAGGCTGAGAGCTTTAGCCCCAAGTAAGGCAGACGCAATGTTAACAACCTAAATATTTACCTGCTTCATTCTGTGTCCTATTTATTGGGAGTATTTTCCATCCCTCGGCCTAACTAAGCAGAGTTTCCCCTAAAAAACGGCAAATATGGCCCTTCATTCTACAGAAATTTATTACTACGGAGTAAAAATGCTACTGTATTCCAAACATTGGCAAGAAAGCTGGGAGGCTCCGTTCCTGCCAGCTTTTAATAAGATACACATTTAAGCTGCATGTTGCTTGCAAGTTGCGTATTTATTTAAACAAGAATTTCCAAGTGTTTAGGGACAGAGGTTGCTACAACAAGTTCTTATCATTAAAAACAATGGTGCTGAAACTTTCAGGAAGGAGAATTACAAATGGAGTCACTCTGCAGAATAAATCACTGATAAACTTTCAGCACAACTAATTTTAACCCAGGAAGAAGTACTGCTGGATCTTAACTCTCTCCTAATGGATGTGCACAATCCCGGGATGGTTTGGGACCTATTATGAGATGAAATGATTTATTTAGGGATTTCAAATGCTTTAAATAAATCTTTCTTTTAGACTCTGAATTATGTACTTTTCTAGCAGAGCCAGAGATATGACGCTTTCTCGAGGTAATTCTACAAGGCCAGGATTACCCAAACCTTTCCATTCGCCTGACGAGAGAAACCTCTTCTGCGGCTTCCAAAAAATTAAGCACAGAAAAGGGTGCTCAGGGGCTGACATTCGCCTTCGGTGGTGAGGATAAATGAAGCTTCTCAGCTTAATTGTGCCAGGGGGCATTGTCACACCCAATTAAACCACCACAGGCAGGAGGCCTGAGGAAGGAACGCTGCTTGGGCCACAGGGTGATGCTTTCCCGCGTGCGCGGGTGCCCGTCCGAGCCTTACCCCGGCTCCCAAGCACCACCCGCACACCGAATGCGAGACATGAGAGAAGGGTTCATACATGGGCCTGGCATTATTAACAAACGGCTACCAAAATGGCTACACGGGGCAGGTTGGCCAGTGGGGTGACGAGCCCAGGCATGGAGGTGGCAATTGCCATCAGGTCCTCAGTGCCCAGCACCAACCCAAGACACTTGGGGAGCATCACGAGAGCACCAGCACCAATTCTGCTGTCGCAGCTTTACCCAGCACAACCAGCAACTGCTTTAGTCTCTGTAATTAAAGATATAAACTGCCAACAAGGGCACAAAGCACACTGGAGATACAAGGCCGTGCGGCTGGGGATCCAGAGATGCCCCGGATGGCCCTGCGTGTCCTGAGGTTTATGGTTTAGCCTTTGGCTCCTCACCAGAGGAGGGACACAGCCCCTGGGCTCTCCTCAAAAGAGAGTTTTGCTCTTCACATCTGAATCTCTCCCTGTCCCCCCAGAGACCCTCCTTGCCCACCATGGAGACCCTCAGAGGGGTCCCACCGGGATGGAGCAGCACACCACAGCGGCCTGGGGGGAAGGCGGGAGCGTGGCCCTGATGGGCACCGTCGCTGGGACCAGCCCCAACCCTGCGGCAGGAGCCATGCAGGGTCCAGTTTAATGAGATCTGAAAGCCACAGGAGCCGCACGTTGGTCTTGCGGGATCGCTGGCCGGTCTGCTGTATGGGAAATCGGCAAAGATGTCAGAGGCGATCGGATCTCAACCTGCTCGCGTGTCAGAAAAGAGCTTGCAGACGTGAATCCTTCGAGTTTACAGTTCCGCGGTCTAAATGCACCCATATGCCTTCTGCATCCAAATTACCATCAGTTACCAACCAAATCACAGAGGCGAGGGATAAAATCCGCTCTCCCCGACCTACTTTCAGTACCCGCCATCGCCCGCTGACGGCCCAGCGATGGAAAGGGGATGGTTTTAATTCACTTTGCTCTTACTAATTTTAATCAGGCTCTGAATGTGGTGGCCACGTACTGCATTAAAGCAGGAGGGTGGTGCGGGCTCCAGACTGCTCCCCTCGTTTCACGGCCGTGCTGCAAGCGCTGCACCGTGAGCCACATCCAGCCATCGGCCCCACACCGGCTGCTGTGGAACCGGAGGAGAAAGAGAAGCCATCCTCTGCCCCGATGCCTACGGAAAACTGCCGGGGCTCAGTAAATAAAAGGAGACTCTAAATACTATTTTTGGTAGGGACTTTCGCATGAAAAAGTAAAACACCATAAATCAGGCACAATGCTACAATCAGCACATACTTGTGAATAAATGCATCCTGTAGTACATTTCAGCATAAATTATAGCCATTTGATTTAGGCTTTGCTGCACAAAGCCATATTATTTAAATTCAGCCAGAACTGAGTCCACTCACATTGCTACACATTTATAAAACATATTCATGATTATTGTCATAAACTCCTGAGAACGGGCTGTTGAGTTATTTTGCCACATCATCATCTATAGTAAACAAGACTTATTTTACATTTCTCTTTTCTTTCCCGACAATCTGCTGCAAAACGCTCTGCAGAATTAATGCCGGAGTTACGACCAGATTTCCTCCAGCAAGTGTGAA
Source organism: Fratercula arctica (assembly GCA_947846985.1). NCBI lineage: Eukaryota > Metazoa > Chordata > Aves > Charadriiformes > Alcidae > Fratercula > Fratercula arctica. Next base: position 30,894,601 of record CANTUZ010000013.1, on the reverse strand, counting down.
ATAGTACCTATACCCACTATAATAAAGGCAAACCCGTGCACAGCCAGAAGCTCTGAGCTCCGCAAGAACCTGTGCAAAGTTCTCCATGCCCTCTCCTTTTCCCTCAAAAAAATATCAGCTGGTCCAAGCACAAAGGCCTGAAGGCTTGGAGGAAAGGCAGGGACCTTACTGGCACGGGTATCTCTGGGCAAAAAGGGGTTTATCTGTAACGTGGAGAAGGATGAGTGGGAATGAAAAGAGAAAAGTCAGGATTCTACATGGCCAAAGTCTCGGTTTCCTGGGATTCTCTGTCGGGGCGGTGAGTCCCGCTGGGGGCTGGCTCTCCCACTCTCTGCAATAATTAGCAATTATTCTCCGCAGCGCCCTGCTTCGCCCCGGCAAGCAAGTCTCTCCTTGCTGAGTCAGCACAGCCAGCCGGGGAGCGGATCAGCCGGTGCCTCCAGCCAGGAAACCTCAGGCACCCACCCGCGGGAGTCCCGATTGCCAGCCTGAACACCCGCCGACCTACGGGAGCAGCCCCGGCTGCTGGCTGATCTGCTGGGCGCTTTGATCCCCCACCTCAGAAGTGCAGAAAAGGACTCAGGAGAGAAAAGCCAAACAAAAAGGTAAGGCTATGGCGTGTGTTCCAGCGCAGGATTTCAGGGCAGGTGTCTCAGTGTTGTGAAACGGCACCCTGTAACGGTGGCATCGTCAGTGTCCCCACGTCCTGCCGGCCACCCACGGCCCCCAGCACACCTCTGCCCGACGGGCTGTCCCTCCGCGCACGGGACAGCCACAGGCATCCGGCCTGGAGACCAAGGGCTGGGATTAGAGCATCAATTGGTTTCTTTTCATACCAAAAGCATGTACTATGGATGCCGAATTTCTGATTTGTGAATGATTTTTTTTGTTCTCCATGCAAAAGGTAAACCCAGTAGAAACCGCAGAGACAGGAGAGAGACACAAAGTGCAGCACAGTTTTAAAATGTTCCGAGTCCATCAAAGAAAGCCATGGAGTAACTGGCCTGAATAATAAAAACTCCCCACAATTATACAACTGCCCAGTGTCACTTTTCCCTCCCGCTGTGACGGCAGCGTTCCTCCACTGGCCTGGGAGGATCAGTCACTTGCTGGCTTGCTTGTCTAACTAAATTAATGTTTTACATTTATCCTCTAGTTTGCAAACTTTTAAAAAATTAATCCCATCTTTTCAACAAGTGTAACAACTAAATTATCATCTTTACATGATTAAAGTCTCTGCTGCGTCTTTTCTTGGCAAACATTACATGCACATAATTTTACTAAATGTAATAAACCAACCATAGAACTATTAATTTTAGCATGGTATTCATAACAATTAGAAACGCATGAACCTTAAAATGATAAAAACTGAAATGAATACCAAAATAGCATGAAACACAAGAATCCAGCTCCTCAAACCAGGGAAATGGATACTATTGTGTGGCGTCACAACATCCATTGCAAGAGACAAACCGAGCACCACCGGGGATGCCGCCCTGCTCACCGGGGGGGGCTCAGCCTGTCCCCTGCTCCCCGGGGAGGAAACCTGCAGTGCCCAGGGTATCACCCCCTTCCTTGTCCCCCCTGTCGGATCCCCCAGCCCACACCGTGCTGGCAGCAGTGGGAGAAAACCTGCTTTGCCCAGAGCCTCGCGCACCAGCGGGACCAGCACCACGGTGCTCCCCAGACCAGCTCAGCTGGTGGACGGGCTGCAGCAATGAGCGTGACAGTCCTCGGAGCGGGGGTCCCGGGGGCTTCGCTCTGAAACTGTCCCGGCTTCCGAACCGCCATGAGAAACCCCGCTTCTCCCCGCAGGTGGGCTGGGTACTCGCAGGGAGAGCGAGCTCTCCCCGCGTCCGGGGGGCTGCCTTTCCTCGCGGCCCCCCTCTGCAGTGCCAGTTCCCCCCTCCTCTGCGAGCTGCCAGCCTCGCTGCTTCCAAAGGCCTGGAAATTATTCCTCTTAACTCCAAAGAATCACAAGAGTGAGAAGCTTCATGGTTTTATTTCTTTTCTTTTCTTTTACTCACTTTCAGCAGCTGAACTTTTTTTTTCTTTTTTTTTTTTGAAAAAAAGGCAAAAAACTAGACATTAAGTATTTGATCAAAAGCCAAAAACAACCTTTGGTATCAAGGCATTCTTGAGCTGCTTTGTTTATAGATACCAAAATACACACACCATCCCACACTGCTGTAACCACTTAGAGCATAAAACACTTCCATAAAGAGCAGCCCGTTGTTACAAATCACACACTGCTGCACTTCCCAGGCAATAAACACCCGGGAGCCAGCGGCCAGGCCGGAGCAAGGCTTTCTGCGGGATGGCACGGGAAAAGCCACTGCCACGGGGACGGCGAGGGCTGAGCCGAGCCCTACCGCTCGCTTGCTCTGCTCGGAGTGTCCTAGTTTAGAGAATTCCTGACGGACTGGACGTTTCTGCATTTCCTTTCCCATTATCGCCGATTGCCAAAATATTTGCGCGGTGATGGAATTTGCCTGCCAGAACTAGAGCAGGAGGAGGGAGCTCTGCTTTCGTCTGACCTCGAGTCATGAGAGGTTCTGGGTCCCCGGCTTGAACTACTGGAGCTGAGCGCTGGCAGGAGCCCAGGGCTCCTCATGAGCAGAGCCCAGCTGGGCTCTGCCTCCCCAGCGCCCGGGAGGGGACGGCAGGAGGGTTCCTGCCTCCTCCGGGACACGGGCAGCCGATTGAAGCCACCAGAATGTTTCCACTTTGCCTGAGCACACTAGGAAACTTTTGGAGAGAGGCTATTTTAGCAAAATATGCTAAGTGCCTCCAGATCGATGCCTGTGAGTAGGAAAAATCAAATAGCTTTGCCATCGTAAACAGCAGAAGGATGGCAAACAGAGGAGTCCAGCGAGCAGTGGGACAAACAGGAAAGACTTGGAAATTTCCAGGGTATTGTTTGAAACTCAAGACAGAACATTCTGATCTACTTTTACTGTTTTGATGTTACGTTTCATGTTTTAAAACACTCCATGCCTTTACTGAAGCACTGCAAATACGTCAAAAGAATTCAAATACACCAACTGCTCTTTATTTGTCTCTCCTCAGTTATTTCTGATTAGCAGCTTTTTCATCAGAATGGGGATGAGACATTTAAAGACAGACGCACGATGCCACTTTGCTTGTGACACGGCCAAGATGAAGGACAGGAGAGGAGTCCTCCTCTGGCAGAAGGTACAGTAGCTTCCAGCCGTGGCTTTACTCGCCCCAGGTCAGAGGCAGGTACCCCCGAGCACGGCAGAAACACGCTGGGGCATAACATTTTGTTCATGAGGACAAGCACAAACTTTCCAACGGAATGGCGACTCATTTTCCATAGAAGGGGCATGAGACAGATCAGTTGTCACTGGCTTGCGGGACGCGGGGAAGAGGGGACACAGCACGCCCGCTGCCTCCTTAACCAAGGTGGTTCAAAGGTACAAATGCACTTTCTAAGGCACTGAGCGGTAGCCAACGCTTGCCCCATGTATGGTATCACTGGCTTCTGCTGCTGGCGTTGGGTAACCACGGGCAGCCGGCTGTGCCCCTCCTGCTGGCCAGGCTGGCCGTGCAGTGACACCCTGCGCAGGGCGATGGTGACGCCCCAGTGGCAGCAGCACCCTGACCTTCCCCACGGGGACAGGCAAAGGACCACTGGGAGACCGACAGCAGCCCCCCAGCAGCCATCCATAAAATCTTATCCACGACACAGCGGTTCCCGTGCCACCACTCCCGCACAGTGTTCCCTCCCCGCGGGGCACACGGCTCAGCTGTCCCCTGGCCCCGGCGAGGCTTTGAGCCACCCTCCAAGGGCTTTAGATCTGAGGACGCCGTGGGTCATGGCTCTGTTGCAAACATGTGTCCTGGACACTTGTGATGATTTTGGCAAGAGAAATGGCCTAAATATTTGTTCAAGAGTAGTGAGTGTCTTTGTCTGTCAGGCACAGAGAGACTTTTCTTCTGCGTCTGCTTAGCCATTTATACTTCTTTGTTGCTGCCAGTTGGAAGCTGCAGTTTGCAAACCAGGCCCTCCCAGAGCAGAATGACTTTTAATTCAGGCAGAGGAGTGTGCTGCCGAGCCCAAGCCCTCAGATTCAGTTTCACAGTGTGCGCTCACCGCCCTCTCCCCCCAGCCTACCTTGATGGCAAGGTAGGTTCACACTCGGAACTCGGTCCCCAGCCCGTGCTCTCCAGAGCCCCCCCGGTGCACCGTGCCCTCCCCGGGGAGCCGCAGTTGCCCTCCTCCCGCAGAGGCTCTGCTCCCCCTCCCAGGAACAAAGCCATTCCTCTGCACTGACGGCTGCTGCAGAGCACTCCTGGCATTTCAGCGAAGCAATTTCCAGGCTTCCAGCATTTTGAGCGCATGATATAAGCTTCACTCCTGGCTCAAAATTTTTAAGTAAATGGGCATTTCACTCTGACAAACAGTCAAGGGAGGCAGATCAGATTTGTACATCTATCTAGTTAGATAGTCATAGTATTTGAAAGTAGTAGTATGCTCCCAGGAACATGCTCCAGTGGCTTATCACCAGGTTCAGGAGAAAGGCGGGAGAGTGCAAAAAATCCTCTAATATGGTCACTGCACATGTTCCACCTCCTCAGGCTGGAGAACAAGACAGAGGTGGCAGATCGGGCCATCTTACAAGGCATCTCATCACAACAGGCTTTACCCAGCTTTCCTATACTGGGGAGAAAAACAGGCTTTTCAAAGGCAGGCACAGCCCTGAAGACAACGTTCCACCACCAACCAGCCAATGCTCTCCCTTTAAATGACGTGCTGTCAATAGATGAGCTTCTCCCGCAGCCGGTGCGGGCAGGGAGGGCAGCGGGAGGCTGGAGACGGGCAGGACGAGACAATTATTTGTACATTCTACGCTCTGGAGAGTTTTACTTTTTATTGTCTAGCCCTTCAAACAGATACCAGAGCTGTCAAAATATAAAATCTCCTGACGATAGAAATACTTTGCAGAGGAGGTCCTGAGGCGTTCCTGTGTGAAACGCCCTGGGAGCCGCAGCCGGCTGAGGGTCAGACCTGTCCCCGGTCCCTCCCCGGAGCTGCGCTGAACAATTAGTCTCAAGTGAAAATCAAGCACAGAAGTTCAGATATCTTTTTCCTTCCACTTCCACAGATCACCTTCTGCTCTGAACATGGAAACCATATGGCAGACAGGTCCTATCCCCTGCCAAGAAATTCCTGCTTGATGAGATCCCTGTAGCTATCACTAAGGCTACATGGGCTTCCAGCAAGGGAGTTCAATTTCTGCTTCAAACTCTCCAAGCAACTCGGGGAGGAAGAGTGGGGTCTGAGGTGCCAGAATTTGTGCTGTAGCTGTTGCCTGTTGAGAGTAATTGCCCTCAGAGGGATTATTGTCATGCTTAGATCTTCCTCTCTGGCTCCCCAGCTGATGGAGGCTGTGAAGCTAGCCCTGCTCCATTCTGCCGCAGGCAACAAGGGACTCCTCGGTTGGAGGCAGGGATCCGGCTTCAGATCCTCCTCTCCATCCAAGGGCCATGGGTGGAAGGCATGGAGAGCACTTCCCCCTGCACTAGGGAGCTCGCACTGCACAAGGCAGTTGTTTTTCCCATGTACGCAGTCCAGGCTTTGGAAATACTGAGAATTTTGCCTTCCCTGACTGGCAAACAAGTCACACGAGTGGCCAGGTCTAGAGAGGAATAAATTCCAAAATTCAACCGCGTGTTGGGAAGCTTTGTCTAAATACTGTACAAATCCACAGAATAGCCCAAGGCAGGGAGGGATGACTGCGAGAGGTGGGAAAGTAGATAACAAACCACCCAGAGTCGAGTTTTGGCAGGGCACAGCCCCCACACCGCCAGTCTTTACGGAGACCAAAGCCTGCGATGCCAGTACTACCCCAGCTCCAGTTCCTCCTCTGGTACAAGTACCGTTTCTTATGCTGGATTTTCTCCTGAAACAAGTGGGAAGGAGTGATGTGGATGGAGTGATCGTGGGCCTGAGTGATTGCCTTGTGAAAAGGATGGGGTCTGATGCATGGAGAGGCTGGTATCAGGGGATCAGTGTCTCTGCACAGGGGAGCGGCTCTTATCTACATCCGTGTCATGTTTGCGGGGTGTCGGTGATGTGCATCCATTTGTCAGCGAGAAAATGATTTGCAAATACAAGCGCTGGCAAGAAGGAATCATGAATGAAAGCGATAACAAATGAAGACACGGCCTCTCCTCAGACACATCCTCGGCCTGAACCGGAGTCCTGCCTTGCTCCCGACAGCTCGGGCTGCGGGCACAGGCCAGAGCAGAGCCAGCAGTGGGTCTGGGAGCCCTGTGGGATCCTGCGCCCCAGCCAGCCTCCGCAGCCGGGCTGGAGGAGGGCTGCTCGTTCTGAGGCCCCCCCGGTTTGAGAGGGATGCCCACGAGGCCACATACTGGCCCCCAGCTCCCCTGGGGACACCCAGCACACCGAAAGGAGCATCAGTGTCCCCCAAGAGAGAAAGCAGAGGGGAGCAGCGCCTAGCCCCGATGGCAGCAATACCAGAGTCCATCCCAAGGCCGGCAACTGGACCCAGCACAGAGTCGGGGCAGCGTCCCAGCACCGCTGAGCCCCTGCCCGCTGCCTCTCCACTGTCACCCTCCCGCCTGCGCTGGGAGACAGCCCTGCGGCGAGTGCCCACGGTGTTACCCCCCACCTTTGGGTCACTCAGGGCTTTGCGGGAGCATCCCGTCCCCAGGGGTTGGGGACCCCCGCCTCGCTTTCTCAGGGGTTTAACTTGCATTTAGCTCCTTGGTGATGCATCGTGTTGGCTCGTGACCATTGAACCAGGAGATTCACAGCTCTGCCCTCGCTGCTTGCAAAAATACCAATCTCCATGTCATCTGCAGACACTACCAGCAAAGGTTTTTACCATCAGTGTTGTTAAATCGCACATTAATTCATGTCAGAACGCTCCTTGGGAACTCGGCGGGACGCGACACTGCCATTAATGGCCATACTTTGAAATCTGTCATTAAGTCAATTTTTAATCCACATAATATGTGCTATTACCTACGGGTTCTCTGGGCAAAATGTCAAACACCTTCAAAAAATTGAAATACACAGCACCAACTGCCTTACGCTTCCGCACCAGGCCCACAATTTGATCATACCGGACTATTCATATGTTTTTCCCCACAAAGAGTTACCTGCTTTGCACAGCACTGTCAGATCAGCAAGGGAATGTATGGACGATGCTTGGCTGTTGTTGTAATTAACTGTTTATTCCTGCAAGGAACTCGGAGTTTCTGCTCCCGGGCTGTCCTCTGCTTTCCTGAGGGGACGGCGTGTCCGTGGGGTGTGGGACTTGCTCACTCCACACATCTTCCCCCGGCACAGCACAGCGTGCCAGCCACGGCTGTGAAAGCAGTTGTGTAAAATAACCCCAGAGCGGTTAATGGCAGGGAAAACTTGCCAGCAGCCAGATCCTTAATAAAATATATAGAACCACAGTGAGTCGTGCACTAACCTGGCGAGTGTGCTATAAAATCCTACTTATGAGTGGATCATAGGAGATCAACAGTCTTCCCGGATACCTGGGGCTTTTGGCCAGCCGAGGCAGTGGCTTCCCGCGGTGCTGGGTCAGAGATCGCAGGACACCTCGGGCAGTGCCAAGCCCCGGAGCACGGGCAAACGCTGGGCAAACGCTGCCCAGTCTGCCAGGGAGATGCTGCGCCACTGCAGCAGGCAACCCAGACACACAAGACACTCGGGGGACACCGTGGTGCGAAGGCAGCAGGGTCTGAGCATCAGACAGCACTTTGCACTCATAAACCCCCTAAATCTGGTCTTGTTACTTACTCACAGGTCTAACGCTGCCCGAGCCTTTTTGCCTTCCCAGAGCCCTGCTGTACTACTTCAGCCAGCGCAAATGAAGTTAAAGAGCATGGGTGGAGAAATAGCTCAAGAATATAAGCTCTATAGAAACTTTTGGGCTGGATGAAACGCCGCTCCTGTCACCCCGAGCTCCCCACCAGCAGCATCGCTGCCAGCGGTCCGGGGGGAGGCCAGGAGACCTGCAGAGGGGAGCAGGGGACAACCTGGCAAAAGGGGAATAAGCGCTTTACCCCAAATTCATGAGGCTTTTCTCTGTCCTCAAGCTGCAGTTATTCTCGCTGCCAAAACTCCTGGTTTTATTTGCACTGATACCTCTCGTACAGCCTTCCCTCGTTCTTGCAAAGTGTGGGTGGGTGCTGGGGTGCTGCTGGTTGTCCAGGACCATCAAACCACTGCTCCGTGCTGGAGTACAGGGAGCCAGCAAACACCACACTCATCAAATTAATTACTGTTACACCAAACACCGACTGTCAGCTGGGGACGGCTGCAGGTCCCGGGAATGAGGGTTCGCCACTTCAGGGGGGAAAGGTGAAATTTTGCATCGTACAAGCGACTCGCATTTTAACAGGAGGAACTGGCTTTTCTTCCAGAATTTCTCACATACGTTTTCCATCATTTGCCAGGGTCTAAGCTGTCAGCTTTCTGGCCTCCAGCATGACACCACCTCATTTTCCCTGCCCTGCTTCAGGCAGCACCCGGACACCCGGTGCCATTCAGTCACTCTCCCCAACGGCTTCTGTGGGTCCATGGTGCAGAGACTGAACCATGCGCAGCTGGTGCTCTCGGCAGAGGGTCTGGGCCACCTCCTGCCTTCCCTCCCTCATCCAGCTGAGGCTACGCCGCTGTCAGGCTGAGTTTTGGGGGTTGCCTGTGCTCAGAGCAGTGCCGGGCTGCGGTTGCCCCCATCTGTGGCAGCTACCAGGGGTCCCGCGGCCACGGTGTGGGATGCAGCCGCTCTTTCCATCCCGGCTCTCCTGAGAGGGCCAGCAGGACCACATTTGTTGAAGAGCTGGGAAGAAAATCAATGAACGCGGTGCAGTCAAAACAGATTCTGGCGGAGCCTGCGCCATCCTGAAGTGAATATTACTTGGGACTAAATTGTTTTCCTTATCTAGCAGTTTGTCCTAAGGAGCTGGACTTAGCCTCCCAGCGAACCCAATAAGTCTTTCGGTTTGACTGGAAACTCCACATTTTTCCTTTTTAGAAAAATGTCACAGACATTCCTCCGTTTCATTACTCTCTGCTGCTTCTCCTTTCCCTCCTATTAAAGCTCCAGCAAGGGGAGGCTGAGCCGAGCGCCAGCTCGGAGCTGGACACAGGCCCAGACTGTCTGGACGTGGCTCAACAGTGGAAAGACCTATTGTTTTGCTTGGCAGGCTACTGGTATTTTTCCTTATGCCCAGAAAGGCTGCGCCAATTTACAGCCCATGACCTGGGGAGGGGGAGGAAGAGCCAGTCTTGCATCCCACCCTTTTCCCCTCCAGTAATCTCAGTCTGCGGAGGCACCGCACACCCTCCCGCGGGGCAGGGAGCATCATCCTGAAAATTAACTCCTATATCCAGAGCGGCAGTCCTCCCCTCCCAGGTATCCTGTGCCCCCTCCCTCAGTTTTATCATCTGGACGGGATCTGATCCTGAACATAACCCCAGGGAGCGGGTCACCTCCCCGGCTCCAGAGCAGCCTCCCCAAGCCCTTCCCATGCTCGCGGGGTGCCCCCGGCCCCCTGGGTGCCCCGGGGGATGGCTGGCACGTCCTGCTCCTGCCTGTCCCAAAATCCCACCGGCACGGCCCCCCCCTGGATGCTATCTTGGTACTTCCAGCACCGGGGCGAGCAGGAAGCACAGGGCTGTGGGAAAACTAAACAAGGAAGTTAGCCGAGGTTTCTCACACCACCGAGCAGGTTTGCTCCCTTCACATTGAAAGTGTTGGGCACAAGTTCAGGTCAGGACTTGCCTTATCATGAATTGTTTCTTCCCGGCCCCGATACCATCGGCAGCTTCCACCGTCCCACTCCTGCAGCATCCCCACGCTGGGGCGGCTGCAGCAAGGCTCCCACGATAAGGCTTATCCCCAATGGCCATGCCACGGCGTGCCACAGCACCCTTTCTCACCCGGTGTGCATCCTACATCGAAGTCTGGCGGGAAGTCACCATCCTCCCATACTCAGCACTGGTGAGGCCCCACCTCGAGGGCTGTGTCCAGTTTTGGGCCCCTCACTACAACAAAGACACTGAGGGGCTGGAGCGTGTCCAGAGAAGGGCAACGGAGCTGGTGAGGGGTCTGGAGCACAATTCCTGTGAGGAGCGGCTGAGGGAGCTGGGGGTGCTCAGCCTGGAGAAAAGGGGGCTGAGGGGAGACCTTCTCGCTCTCTACAGCTCCCTGAAAGGAGGGGGTAGAGAAGTGGGGGGTCGGTCTCTTCTCCCAAGGAACAGGCCATGGGATGAGAGGAAACGGCCTCAAGTTGCACCAGGGGAGGTTTAGATCAGATATGAGGAAAAAATTTTACACCGAAAGGGTTGTCAAGCATTGGAACAGGCTGCCCAGGGCAGTGGTGGAATCACCATCCCTGAAGAGATTTAAAAGCCGGGCAGACACGGTGCTGAGGGACGTGGATTATTGTCAGTGTTGGGTTGATGGCTGGACTCGATGATCTGAAAGGTCCCTTCCAACTGAGACAATTCCATGATCTTTGGGCAGTTTCCATGACAGGACCAGCACACAAGCTCTTCCCTCCTCACCACTTGAGCCACCGCCATCAATCCGCGTGGCCGGCTGTCAGCGGCAGGGGTTGGGGGAAGCGATCCGCACGCCATCGCCAGCACCAGCCTGAGCCGCAGCACCCTGCTGCCAGACGAGGGCCTGGCACAGAGAGCGGCTCTGATCAAGCTCATCCTCTGGAGGCAGAGCCGGTTCCTGCGGCACGCCAGCCTCTCATGGTGCCCGGTGCTGCCAGGAGCCCGAGTGGAGACCCATGGGCTGGCGGCTCCTGGACCGGCTGCATGAGCCAGGCAGGGAAAGGCAAAGCCAGTCCTCACACCATGAGGAGTAGTGGCAGTGCAGGGACTGCGACACAGCACAGCTGGCTCACACTCCCTGCATTCGGGGGGAAAAGGAGCCATAATCCCACATGTGCTGAGTCTGCCGATACCCCAAACCTGCTCCTCTGGGGCATGAGAATAGGGGAAAAACTCAACATTTCATCAAGGACTTGCTCCTGAGCCCTTTAAGACTCTCCTCACCCTAACTCATGAATCGCCATTTACCTTCCTAAAACAGCAATTGCTGCAGTGCTTTGGAAAACTGTGCAGTTCTTCAAAAAAAACCCTGCAGTTCTGCCCTTCAGCAGCAAATCTCCTCCCCGGGGCTGGGGGAGGTTTCCAGGCCTGCCCTTTTATCCATCAGCCGGGACAATGCTCAAAAAAGGAAAAAAGGAAGGAGTAAAGCAGAGGGATCGTTTAGTTCATGCATCCCTCCAGCCTTGCACATTAATTACTCTTCTTTCCTCCCAGGCCTCTGCTTGCCAAGCACTTTGCACCGCAAGCCGGGCTGTGCTGTTGGGGGTAGCAGGGAAGGCAAAGCCCCTGTGAGCCCGAACTGCCCCGTCCCCGCTGTCCTGCGGCGGGCACTGGTAGCTGTGTACAAAATCTGGGTTTAAAGATGAGGTGAAGAGCAAGCGCGAACCTGAGCCAAGCCCCACTGTCCGCACTGGTCCCTGCCTTGTCCTCAGTCCCAGGCTGTCCCGTGCCCTTGGCTCACATGGTGTATCGTGCCCATCACGCAGGTTTCTGCGGGGTGCCCAGCATGGCGGGGAGTGTCGCACTGCCTGCTGTGGTGGTGTGGGCATGGAGGAGCCAACGGACCCTGCCCTGGAAAAATCCATCTGTCCTCATCACCTACAGCCAGAGCCTGAGGTGACGAGACCCCTCGCTCAGACGCCTGTCACACACACGTGGGGCAGCGGGGACGTGCCCGATCCCAGACCTCCCCTCAGGAGCAAGGCAGATGGCTGCAGCCCGGTCCCCATCCGGCGCAGGGTGCAAACTGCCATGGCCAGAGCCGATGGCTGGCCATGCCCAGGCTGAGGGACTGCTGAGCGTGCACAGTGTGCCAGGGAGTCTGTTTTTCTCGGGTCCTCTCTGTTTTTTTAAGGGCAGAGCAGGAGTAGGTAATCCAGACTAAGGGAGGGCAGCGTAGTTGTAAGAACAAAGCCTATCTTGGAAGCGTCCTGTTTGATTTTATACTGGAAATGGTCCTAGAATCTAGCAAACGCAAACTAACGCCAGCGAAGCAGCACTGGCAGACAGAGCTGACTGCCTCAGCTGAGGGCTAATTCCGAATCCCCATCTGTGTTTGCATCCAGCAATCACCCCGGTCCTCCAAAGCTGCATCTGGACGCCCTGATCTTTGGGCAAGTCTCTTGGAGAGCACTTTCCACCACACAATGACAATCGTGGCAGGCCTTTGAAACCTGCCAAGTATTTAGCAGGATGATGACAACAAACACTAATTGTTGCTCAGGTTCTGTATTCCATCTACCACATTTCTACAAGCTGCACAAAAAACCCCAAACGGTCTCAGACAGAGACTTCCATGATCACAGATATGGATGGAAAGGAAGGGAAACTGAGCGACAACGGGGCTTATCAGAAAGGAAATGGCCCTTGTAACTCAGCCAAGTCAAACTCTGATTGTCTCTTAGCTTTAAAGGGCTGCTGAAGCAGGAAAGCTTTTTAAGAGCACACGCAGTAATTGTCTTGCAAATAGAAAGGTGCTGGGCTTTCCTCCTCAGCTTTGGACAGGACACAGCAGGATGCAATACATGGCTGTCATCAAAGGTCACAGAGAGGTGATTGGCACCCAGCAGAAAGCTCATCTGTCACCTCTGCTAATTGAGAGTCCCTCTGGGGTCTCCTGAAGTACCTGCCCACAGTCCCCCAAGCCCCAGCAATGCGCTCCAGGGAGGGCAGGACACTCCGGCGGGGCTGGTGTCAGTTCTCAGGGGCTGCATCCCCTCCAGTTTGCTTCTGTGGTCCTTTAAGAGGTGATTATTCATCTTTCCGGACTCTCCGTCACACCTCATGGCGGCAGGACTGCAAAGCTGCTCTTGGCATTCCCATCTCTATTATTGCTGGCCAGGAACGCGGCTTCCAGTCTGGCCCCTGCCCCTGCCTTTGACTCCTGAGAGAGAGGAGGCTCCTGCTGGGGACGGCTCCAGCTGCGGTGGAGAAAATACTTCGGAGGGATTGTTTTCTCAAACCTTTCTATTGCCAGTTATTTTGATATGGCAAGTCATCCCTGCGATGGGGAGGGAGAGGCCTCCCTTCCCCTTCAAAGGATATCCACGCTTTGTTGGGAGGCTGCTGGGTGCCAAAGCAGACCTCATGGAAAGCGGGTCGAGGGCTGCTCCGCTAATCAGGGAGGTCCTTCCTGACTCTTTTTCAAAGCATTTTCCAAGGAAACTGGATGCACTGGCAGCAATCTGGATGACTCGCACGAGACATTTCACTGGCTTTGGAGGCAGACAGCTCCACAAGATGGAAGGTGTCGGACATTTCTTGTCCTCGTAGCAAACTCCCTTCCAATGATTCAGTTCTGCCCACAAGGTACGGACAAGCCCAGAAGAGTTGAGGACGCTTTCAGCTGCAAGCCCCAAGTGTTTCATCACCATCGCAGGTGAAATTACACCTACAAAGCCCCAGCAGCCGGACAGCTGCTCGGAGAACCCTGCTGTCACACAAGCCCCGGACCCAGGCAGCCCGTTGGGTAGTGAACAGGAGGCAGCACCTGGCAGGACACAGGGATTGTCCTCATCTGTGCTCTCCTGGGCAGCCGTGGGGCCGAGCAGGAGGGGATGCAGGGGTTCAGTCCAGGGTGATGCCCAGCTTAAGTCCTCTGAAACAAGGAAAGAAGTCCCATGCTATGCCAGGTTTCCAGCTCAAGCCTTTCCCACAGCTCTTGATCTGCTCAGCACGGGAAGGATGGAGAGGGCAGCTGAAGCCACGCAGGGCTGGAGATGGCTGCTGAGCACCCAGCCCCGGGGCACGTGTCACACAGCCTGGGCCAGCCACCCCGCTGTATCTCAGGGGTGCTCAGGACCCCCTCCATGGGGTCGAGGTAGTCTCCTCATCCAGGTCACAGCATGGCGCTTCTCCCCCATGGGAGCTGCCTGCTCAGCACAGCCCACGTTTGCACTGCACCCTCTGCCTCGCCTGGCTTGGGGGGCACGGGCTGTGCCCCCCGTCCTGCTGCCTTTACCCCGGCCCCGCAGGGGCAGGAGGAGACCAGGCGGTTCCTGACCTGCCAGCACCGGGAGCAGCCATCCCCCGAGCTCCCCGCTTCGCTGCCAAGTAAAGAGTTAAGGGCTGGGAGGAGAGCATCCAGCCGAAACACGCCTGGCAGCGCTGGAGGAGCGTGACTAACTCTGCACAGCCGCTGGTAACCGAGCCGGTCCCACGTACACCCCAACACAGGGGAGGGTGCCGCCAGCACCCAGCCAGTGTGAACACGCTAATTTGGTGTAATTGCTTCAGAAATGGGATAAATAAGGAAGTGGCAGAGAAGCCAACGACACCAGGCGTGAGTAAACCCCAGTCTCACAGAGCGGCTAACTTTATTACCCATAATGATTTGCCCTGCAGCTGGTTGTTCAGACACACCAAGGGGGACGCGTCTGGGGCTAGGCTCTTCTCAGCTGAACCGCACAATCCCATCTGCTGCAGCCGCCGAGGGAGCTCTCCCAGGGACCGCCAGTTCGGCCGGAGACAAAGGATTTCATCCCCCACTGGAAGAAGCAACACCACGAGCAGAGTTTTCTCTCTCGCCCATGTGCTCACCCATCGGGTGAGGTTTGCACATCTCTGAGGGGAGAGACCCTCGTGCTTGGTCAGAGGGTTTGCCCCGGCCTGGTGTCAAAGCCCAGTGCCCTGCTTGGGAGCACCCCGAAGGGCTGAGCTGCTCCATGGGGACAGATCTGCCACAGACCCAGCACGGGCTGGAGTCAGACATCTCCATTACCTGCAAAACCCAACTCCGCTGTTCATCACACCCAAGTAGAGCCTCCCTAGGAACAAAGGGTCTTTCCTCTTGCATATGGGCAGCCCCAGTTTTTTTGTCTGGTGTTCTGGGAGGTCAGCTGTAACACTCAGAAAAATGACTAGCACAAAGAAATGCTGTAAGTACATTCATACGTACGCCTAGGAAAACAAATTGTGATTTTCAACATTGAAAATCAAATAATATTCCAGTTACAGCTAATTACACACCCCACAATTACATTAAAGGGAGCGGTGGTGTTCCAAGATCCTTTTTCCCCTGATTTACAGTGTGCACCAGGATTTCATGCCCGACTTTGTCATACACTGTGTTATCTTCTTCTTGCCATTATTTGCCATTCTGCACAGGGTGTGACTTCAGTGTCTGGGGAAAAACAGTGACAAGGGTGAACTCAGCCACCTACGTGGCACCCACCGGGGGCCAGCCAGCTAATGGTTTTGAACACTGGTGCGAGATGCGCTTTCGTAGGCTCCTAGAAATTTATGCCAGAAGGCATCAGTAGATCATACTGTCTCATTTTCAATATACCAGAGGCTATTCTGTTTTAACCAGTTTGCCCTGTATTGAGCCAAATCGCTTCTTTGACCAAGACACCTTTCAGACAAGCATTAATCTTGGTTTGGAGATGTCAGTTTGGAGCATCTGCCATTTTCCTTGGCCTTTCCTTCCAGCAGTTAATCCCCAAACTGTGGGATTACTTACACCCTCCCTTTAAATCAGCTCTTAGTCTGCTCCATGATAAGCTGAGCAGCCTGAGCTTTGTGAGCTGCACTGAAAGACATTTTTCCACAGGAGGTCCCCCAGCCCAGGAGCATTTTCCCCCCCAGACTGCTTCATCACTGCACTGTTTGGATTACAAGATGTCTCCATCTTCCCAGCCAGTATGGCTCCAGGTGCTCCCTAGAAGTAACAGGCCAGGGTCAATGTCAACAGGAAGATCTCACTTATGGCAGGGAGTGCAAACCAGCCCCAAAAACTGCATTAGTCTCAACCTCCAAGCCATCCGCACCAGGCACCGTCCTTCCCTCCCTGGGTTTGGAAACCAGCATCAACTGAACATGAGCAACAGTAATGTAACAGCATCGGCCAGCATCAGGCTCTACAAGACTCTGGGGCTGGAAGGAGCAACACGAGGGCATCGGATGAGTTTCCCATGCCAGTGTAAGCAGGAACAGCATTCCGCACAACCCTTGCTGGGTCCATTCCAGAGACATGGAGACAAGCTCATCAGAAAAAACATGCTCCTTCTCCCTTGTCTCCATCCTCTGCCCTGCTCCCCCCGCACTCCTGTGACGCTGTGCTCCAGTGCTCGCTCCTCTGCGGAGGGTCTGCCCTGCTCAGACCCCCCCCGAGCCCCCCGCACCAGTGGTCCCCACCAGCAAGGCTGAGCTCCCATAAACCACAGTGCAAAGCGAGAGACAGCAGCAGATGGAGGCAGGACTGTGTGCCCATCACAGAGTGTATTTCTAAGCTCACACGCTGCGTGAGCGGCCAGCAAAGGCTTGTGTGGCGGTCACATCACCCCTGCCCGGCGGTGGGGACGTCGCAGGAGCTGGGACAGACCCACCTGGGGCAGCACCGACACCTTTTGCCCAGGTCCTGCAGCCCCGCTCGGCAGCTCACGCACGGTCCCACAGGAAGGCTGAACTGATTGATTTAAAAGAATTACAAGGGCTCTGTGGAAATGATTTGTTACCAATTAAGGCGGAAGTCAATTAAGGCAATTGGTACGGGTTAAAGAAAAGATGGCCTAAAATTCCTAATTGACAGGAAAAAAAAAATAATATAGAGAACAGCCTTCCAGAAGCACTGCATTAACCAAAGAGAATGAGGATGCTGTGAGGTTTCATGAGCTCATTGCCTTTATGAGCAGGAGGAATACAGAACTCCAGAGGTTTGCTGTCCAGATGAATGGCTAAGAGAAGGATATGGCATATCATCACTTGGCTCTCAACTGCTTTAATTTTCCTCTATTTCCATGTTCTCCCATTCTCTGTGTCAGCTTTATCTGGACTCTGACACTCGTAGGTGAGTTTTCATGCACAAGGGACGTATAAGAGCACGCAACCTTTCACATCCACCCATCCAAACAAACAACATCCGTCCTTACAATTCCAGACACACCCAGCTCAGGAAACCCCCAAGCTAAAAATATTTGGAGGCTGGAAATATCCTCAGACATCAAACACCTCTGCTCACCCAGGTCCTGCTCTGCCTGGCACAGGCTTCTGGCCACTGCTCTCACTGCTCCTCCCTTGGGGAGGAGCATCAGCCCACGCTACCCAGACCGAGAGCCCTTTGGAGGAGCCAGAAGCTGCAGAGGCACCAGGCGATGCCAGGGAGCAAAGGGGTGAGGGCCAAAGTCAAAAAAGCAAAGACAAAGGTGAACATCGTGCTGAGGAGAGATGTCCTGACCGCTCCCAGCCAAGGTGCGAGGAAGGGCTGGAGAGCCCACGGATGCTCCCAGCAATGGTGGGACCAGGGCCCCACAGATGCTCCCAGACCTCTCTGGAGCCAGGGACAGCAGCACAGCCACAGGGAGGAGAGCAAAGCAGTCCCACGTGCTGGCAGGGCAACATTTCAAAGAAGTCACTTCATCATGCTGGATGAGCTCCTGGTGCAACTCAGCCCCGATCCTAGAGGAGAGGGTGGCAATGCTGTCCATGAGTGACCAGGAGCATCTCTGTCACCAGTGCCGCAGGGCTGGACAGCCATCCCATCCACCCCTCCAGAGCAATCCGCCCATGTGCCACCGGCATGATGCTAGGCTTTGACGCCAGCAGAAGCATTCGTAGCTTACCAACTGCTGTGTGAGCAGGTGGTGGCACCTTAACATCCTCTATGATCTCTACAAACCATCTGTTGAGCACCTCTATCACCACCTCTGGCCTCCACCTCCTACGCCCAGGAGCTCTGCTCCCACAGGTGCCAGCACACACATCCATTACAGGATCCTGTGGTCCTGCGCAGGAATAACTCCAATGTGCTGCAGATTTCAGATGGGGCTAAATCACTTGCCTAGTATGAAGGATGCCTTCCTTGGTGACATTTTTAACACTGTTTTTAAGGAGCATATTGCCCAGCTGGAAATGAAAATCCATCAGGCAATAGCATATATCGTAGGTCCTGGTCAGTAAGTGGAAAGAATTGGGGTTTATGGCTCAATAAATCATAGACCTTTCAATTAGATGAGTAGCTTAATTACTCTGCTGGATTTAGCATCCTACCTCTTTGGTAGGATCATATTCTTTTAATGGCAACACAGCAGTTACACAAGAGCCTGACAAATTATGCTTCGTTCCTTTCTATTCAGTATCCAAACTAAAGCAGGTGGGACATTACATCTTAAATTCGTGAAATTACTCTTAACATACAGCTTCCTTTGACTTTCTGTAGATTATTCTAAATAAATGGCATAGCCATAAACCCCCTCTTTCACTGGGCAGAGGATTTGCTTCACTTTCGAGATTCCCTCTGCACAGAAAAGCACACTGAATAAAAGTAAGATAAGCACACGTTGCCTAATGGGCATTGGGGTGCTTCAGTGGGACCGGACTTCGGATGTGCAGACTCCTGGTGAGAGCAGTACGAGACACCCTGGCTGGTCCAGTGACAGCACATACGTGTCCCTGCCATCTCCTGTCACAAAGCCGGGGCCTCTCGGGGCAGGTGAACAGGGCATGCTGTGGGTGAGCTAAACCAAAAGGAAGGCTGTGCAAGATTACCCGGCTTCACCAAACACTGTCACCTGAAGCGTGTCTGCTTGCGAGGAGTTCAGGATACTTCCAGACCCAGCGCCACCATGTCAGAGTGATAAATTACATCATCCAAAACACAGCACTAGGACACAGTGAGAAACAGCTAGTTCCTTAAAAGCATCCGAAAGTCATATTTGGCTGTTAGAGCATCGCTGGATTGATGGGATGATATTGATCATCCCATACAGATGGCACACGAGCCACGCTGGGAGCTCCCAGGGATGGATGAAGATGCACCTGATGCTGTGGCCCCAAAGAAAGGCAGTCTCTTCTATTTGGAAGCATTTTTCTAGACCACAACTGCATGTACCAGAACAGACAGGACATCCCTTGTCACCTTGTGTCCCTTACGCTGCCAGGGGCTGGCTGCAGCGAGCATTCATCCCTCCATCTGGTGGCCATGGGAGGGCAGGGAGAGCAGCAGAGTCCAGCCCAGCAGAGGTGACACCACCAAGCCTCAGCAGTGCTAGAGCAGTGACATGCAGGCTGTCCCCAGCACCCACAGTCACACAGGTTCCAGAACAGCATCTGCTGGTCCCGACTGCCTACAGCAAAACACCGTGGTTTAGTTTCTAGTCAATCTGAGCTTGCACTGTACAAACCCTCAGTAGATTTACAATACGAGGTGCTCATTCTGAGCACGTTCCCCTGTGTTATATAAAGGTTATAGCTCAGATCAGGCTGGAAGCCTGTCTTTCCTGAGCAAGTCAGGGCCGGCAGCTGGCAGAAAGCTCTGCTGTGCCATAAGCAGCACACTGGCATTCCCCCTCCAGCACCCATGGGGCAGAGTGGGCGAGGGGAGGGGACGGGCCACCCATCACCACGCGGAGGAGGGAGCCCGTGGCCTCTGCAGAGCAGCCTCCTGCCCACAGCATCTCGGGGCTCCCTCCCTCTCTGCAACAGCACGAACTCAGTCCTGCACCAGCCCCAGCTGTCTCCAGGCTGTGGTTCCCAGGACCGGAGACCGGTGCACACCCAGCCGGACCCCGTGGGTAGGACAGTGCAGGCAGGCTTGGCTCCTGCGCCTCATCCCAAGCATCCCTACCGGTGTCCATGTGGCATCTCAAAGAGGCAGCCCCAGGACAAAAAGCAGAAGCTGCGGCATCATGTAGCCCTTGGCACGAAGGGTCAACTCAGCTGCTGCCACACTGCTGCAAGTCTTCACTTAAGAACCCACGCTACAAGGTAATGCTAAGAATTTGTAATTACTTCCCAGATTTTAAGTGTGGCTGCAGAGGTAAAGCTGATACATGCACATTTTAAACACCTGAAGCCTCACACTACCGGTTTCACTGCCCCACCTCTTTCCAGTTAGGTACCAGTACGGCACAGGCTGCCTGCAGTGTAGGCTCAAAGATTAAAGTTTTAACAACATCTTCTAGGGGCTGAGGAGCTCCCGAGTTCTGCAACTGCTGTGTCTCAGGGCAGGTTACCAGTACTTCTACCCGTGGAGGGGGATCATTCCTTACTGTTATCCGGCACTCTTTGCATGGGATCAGGACACTTTACAAGACGTAAGGGCAGATATTGGAGATCTTGGAGAGCCTCGCATAACTTTAGCAGCCTTCCAAAAAAAAAAAAAAAATCTCTGTAAACATTAGCAAAGCTTGCATCCAGCACAGCACCGAAGATCAGCGATGTCCCCGTGTCCAGAGGAAAGGAGGGCTGCGCTGCTGTCAAGGAACGTGCATATTTACAAACCCGGCAGCTGGGGGCCCCGAGGAGGAGCGGTACCCGCTGGCACGCACAGCTCCCAGTAGCCCTCAAAACACGGGTGCCTTCGGCTGAGGAGGTGTTTGCCAGCACGCAAACTCATCATTCACATCCCCACAAATATTGCTAAGGAGCCGGAGATAAACAAACACAGCTTTTGACACAAAATGGACCAGACATCTCTCACCCGGGCCGAGCGCTGAAGGCCTGACAGGCAGCAAGCAGCAGCGGGACCCACCAGCAAACCCAGCCCCAGCTCTGCCAGCTGAGCATCCCACCGGCCAGAACTTCAGGAGAAAACAAAAAAACAAAAAAATCAGCAAGGTGTTTGGAGGAAAAGAGACAGTCGTAAATTTTCCGGAAGGATCTGCTGGCAGCCGTCCTGCTCAGCTCTTCGAAGCTATAAAATTTTACTAGGGGGAAAGCTCCTGAGCGCTAGCGGAGCCTCCCTGGGTTAGGGCTGCAGAGCAAACCCTGGGAGCAGGGGAGGGCTCCGCTGCCCGGTCCCACCACCCCTGCCCCATCCCACCACCCCTGCCCCGCACGCCGCTGCCCTGTTACGGCACCAGCTCATTTAATTGCCGATCGGTGCCAGGGACACTTCGCTGGCACAAACAAGGCTGCAAGGCCCCACTTGACTTTACATGCCCTGCTCCGGGGTGCTAGAACATGCAGAGCTCCGAGGGCTGGGCACGTGGCACAGCAAAACAGCAAGGGTAATCTCCAGGAGAGCGGCAAGAGGTGCCTCTATCAGGCACAAATAGCACCTGAACCTGGGTAACAGCGTGTAGTGGTGGGCTGGAGGGATTTAAATCAGGCTGGTAATGCTGGCAGGCAGGTGCACGGAGCCTCGAGGAGCTCAGATCTTGCATCTGAGCATTCAGAACCACCCGCCGTGCCCGAATGTCTTGACCTGCAGTTGTGACTCATCCCTCCGCACACCCTCAGCCAAAAGGAACAGCCCAGGAACATCTGTGGGGTGCACCCATCTCAGGGGAAGCTTTGGCAATTGGTGCAAAATGCATTTTTATCTCCTCTTCACTTCTGGGAAGTCCAGGTTTTAATTAAAGTGAACCCTTCCCATGTACTAAACAGACTATCTGATCCGTGCAGCGACTCTCCTGCTCTCCTCACTTCCTTCCCATTGCACCTCATGAGTTATAGATCTTTCACACTCATAAAAGATAATCACCCTTCATGGGTGAAGTAGCCTCTATTTATACCACAGCAGCAGCAGGATTGATAGACAGTGCAATTAAAACAGGAGCTGCAGCAGAGGGGCCGGGCAAAATTCCTGCTTAGGGGAAAATCCAGCATTTAGGTATTTTTACCCCTCAGCTAAAAGCCCAAGAGTCAAAGATTTAATCCCAAGGCTTAGCCCACGCCACTTCCCAAGACGAGCATGGCAGGAGGTTAGCACTGCTCCCGCATTCCCCGCTGGGGTTTTGTCCCGGTGCTGCACAGCTCCCTCGGCCAGCAGGGTTCTCCGGCAAACACCCCGGGATCCCCAGGGCCGCTCCTAGCGCCAAGAAAACCTGAGACTTTCTGCCTCATTTCCCCCACACGCAGCCCTGCCCACATAGGGGCAGTTTTTTAAACAAAAAGAGACACACATTCGCAGCACATGAAGTGTGCGTACGCAGCAGCTGCTCCGGGTACCACATAACGGTGCCCAGCCGGGACCCGCAGCTGCATCCCTGGGCTCCTGCCCCATGCCCAGCAGGACCACGGGGGTGGCCGACATCCCTCCCCGGCAGCCCTGGCCCGCTCCCACCAAGCCCCAGCTCTCCGGGGGCTCTCCGCCACTTGCAGCTCCGCGGGGGGCATTATTTACCTTGTTAATTTCTGAGGGAGGCGTTTTAATTGCTTTAAATTACTGCTGGAAAAACTGGAGTGGTCAACAATCAATCAGGCTGATTTACCACCCCGTGCCCACCCGCTGTGAGCCGGCAATCAGCTGCGCCACAAGATCTATTATTGATGAACTTTGCGGGGCTGCTAATTAGCTGCGAGCGCACGTTCCTGGCATCGCCGCGCCGGTGGAGCAGCGGCGGGTGCCCCGACACAGTGCCAGTCCCCACTGGCCAGGACAGGGGACCCTCATGGCGCAGGGGGTGATCAGCCCCCACCCCGGTGCCATGGGGGCCATCCCAATGTCCCCACCGAGGGGCTGCTGCGCAAGCCAGCACCGGCTCAGCCTCCCCAGGCCCGGCTCCAGCAGGCAGCAAGCGCTGCCTGGTAAACAGTATTTATCACTGCCATTATTAGATTACTTAAAAGAAATCTTCTTTTGAATGGGGCTATGAAGCAAGAAACTCCCTTTGTGCATTGGGCATTTATCTCCTATACCATTAAGCGGAACAGCATTAGTGTTACCACAAACGCCTTAATTACTGCTGGTGCAAGTTGCTCCCAGGACCAGGGGCACGTGGGCCACTCCACACTCAGGGACCACAACAGCCCCCAGACTGTGTGGGGGCCGCAGGCTCGGGGAATGAAGCCAAGGGATGATGGATGCTTGCAGGTCACCGGAATCCGCATCCACCCAGGGCTGGGTGAGACACCTCCAGTGACCACGGGAGCATCTGGAGCATCCCTGGGGCCAGCAGCCAGTGGAGGGAGATGCTGCAGAGTCAGCACAGCTCTGCTTCCCCTCCGGGGGCAAGTGGTACCCGGTTCCTAGAGGCAACAAGGCACGGGCCAGCACAAGGGGAGGGTTGCAGAAGGATACTCCAGCACACCCCAGCCCCAGCCACGGGCCAGCTCGTGAGGGGCAGGATGGTGGAGAGGGCTGCACCTTCCCCAAAATGTAGGGGACAATGGCAGGGGGAGTAAAGCTGCCCAGGGAGCGGAGTCCCCCAGTACAGAGCTGCATTTAAGCAAAAGCAGCGAGGGAAGGGGGTGGCATTGCAATTCTGCACAGAAAACCACAGTTGCCATCCCCTGCCAAGAGCGCCTTGGCGGCGATGTGCACTCGCGTGCCAGTCATCCATCAGCCCACTGATCTCATCCTTGATTTTCATGGACATCTTTGATTTTTCATCATAAATTCTCCTTGTTCCTCACTGGAGACTGACAGGGATTTTAAGTACAGAACGAAATGGAGAATATTAAAGTGGCTGCTATTCTACTGTGCCTGTCAGCTGTTTCACTTTAAACGCTGTCCTTATTAATGATAACACCATAACACTTTAAGACCCTCAGCTAAGGCCTTCAAGGACGTTGATTAAATGTAACTTCCCCTGGAAGACCCTTCCTTTTCCTTAAGTTCACCCATTTTAAAGAGGGGGCAATGAAGGCATGAGGGTGCTGTCTGTGCTGTTCAAGGTCACTGCCAGAGCTGCTGCCGGGGCCAGGTGGGAGAGCAGCAGCCCCAGAGACCTCAGTCCTCACCAGCTCCTCCTGCCGGACCGCTGCTGGGTGTCCCCAACACCGGTGACACCCGATGGCCATGCTGGCCCAGCTCCCCACACGCATCACCGCAGGCAAGGACAGGGCAGGAGCTCTTGGTGTGGGTTGTGGCGGGGCAGCTGCTGGGAGGGAACCAGCAGGGACGTGACCAACAGCAGGTAATTCTCCCAAGCTGCGAGGAGGGTGAAAGGCGGTGTGGGACCAGCCAGGGCTCTGCAGCACTGGCCACACACTCCCCAGCCTGCAGGATAGGGTGGCACATCCCCTCCACCCTGCCGTGGGGACAAGGACCTTACTCCAGAATGCTCCTCATCGGACCGGTGCTGACAGGAGCTCCTTGCCACGATCCCAGAGAGCGGGGGCAGCCCTTGGGGTGCCCGGGCAGAGCAGTAGCACCAGATGCCCACACGCAGGGAGCCCTGTCTACAGCCCAACAGGGCCAGACCAAAGCAGCCCCTGTCCCTGCTGCCAGGGACATCATTTCCCCTTCCAGACCAGGGGAAAACCACTTTATCACCCTCTCCTTGTCATAATCCCATCAAAGGGCTCCTGGCCGATGGCTCCCTCTCGCCCAGGGTGCTGCTCCACACCTCGTCCGCAGGCATCCGCATGGCGCCGGTGCCAGCCACCTCTCCCTGGCAAACCCATCTGCAATTTTTTATCTCCAGACGTAAAACAGCAGTGCCCTGCAGCTCCTCCACTAACAGGTGATTAAAAGTGCATAAAGATTTACTCATTTCCCCTTCCTGGTGTCAGTAAGCAACATGAAAAATAAATATTCCAAGCGCTCGAATATCAAGACTGCAGATTCACAGAGGGAAATGACGACTCCAGGCTCCAAGGCAGAGGCTTCCAGCCGGCTGCAGGAGGGGACCGTTTGCTAATTCTGCTTCACAACCACTCAACTTTGTGCTGCTGCAGCAGCTTTGACTCATTTTTTTTCCTCAGCAAAGTTGCTGTACCCACCGGTGCGGAGCTGCTCCACGCAGGGGAGGGTCCCCAGCATGGGTCTGACCCACAGTCCCATGGCCCCCAGCCCCTCCAGCCCCTCACCACCTGCACAGATGACACAGTCTATTAGGGCACAAGCGGTCCAAGCACTCTGCTCCTTCCTGGGATGAGGCTGCATATGGATAGGTGCCCTCCCAGGGGAGGGGGGTGGTCTCAGGTCCACAGGCCGAGAGGTTCCAGCCGCAGCCCCCAGCCATGGGGACACTCCTCCATGTGGGGGGCAGCCCGGGCTGCAGCAGGTTGTTCAAGCAACTTGGATGGGCCAGAACATCTCTCGTCTGTGCCTTTACAGGCAGGAGCGTTGCTGGTGTTCACAGCTCACCCGACCGTTTCCTGACCTGCCTCCAGCGCCCCTTATCTCCGCTCCGCATCTCCCCCCGGCTCAGCCTGCAGCCGCAGGCCCGGAGATTTTGGGAGATTTTGCTCACACTGCCTTTACACCTGGAAGATCAGTTGTTTATCCAAAGCTGTGCAAACTTTGTAGGCCTTGGAAACAGGGCTGAAACCTTTATGCAACCACCCATCTGAGCCAGAAACAGCCCGACGCCGGCTGACACCATCGCTCCCAGCAGTCTAATGCTTCCACGGCTCAACCCAGAGCAAGGAGAGTACAAAAGCTGGAATAGAGCCAGGAGCAGAGCCATATGCTGAGCATCCCTGTGCCTCCAGAAAGGCACAGCCTTCTGGATGATGCTGATGTGGCACTTCCATGCTCCAGCACACGCACCTGCACAGCCAGGAGACTCCTCGGAGGCTGGAGAAGGGGAATCCCACACTGAAGGGCACCTCTAGCCCAGGTTTCGTGCTGTATGATACCTCCCCATGCAGAGCTGCCCTCTGCACCACCTCTACCCAAGGAGAATAAGCTACAGGAGTCCCAGGTTTAATCCTCTGTTGGACCCTCCAACACCTTCCTGCATCAGCTCTTGCAAATACAGAGCAACAGCACAACCACCGCATTTCATCTGTATGCACGTGCCAGGAGGAAGATGCAACCACCCGCTCCTCACTGCTCCCAGTTTGTATCTAGCACATGAAAAATGCTGGTCTGTAGTCAGACACACCAAATTCACCCAGAGACATGACATCTCTGCTTCCCTGGTCTCCCTGGCCAGGCGAGTCACTCCAGCCGAGGGGCAGGATATATCCCCAACAGCACCCAAGGGACCCCTGCGCTCCCACAGCACAGAGACAGGGAGCTGGGGGTGCAGAGACCCCAGTGCCACCCCTCTTTGAGGGGGGATCCTCCTTCAGCAGCCCCAGGGAAGGAGCCCAGCACCCTCCCACAGCCAGGGCACAGCGCTGCACTCAGATCTGACCCCAGGGTCCGTCATTAGCCACGCAGCAGCATCACTGATACAAGCAGCGACTGCACTAATCCCTAGCAGTTTATCATCACCGCTGTATTAACCTCCATGAAAATTACATTGTGATTTGTCTATTGATTTTTAAATTTACAAATCAGCACAAACTCCCATCTTACCTGCTGCCTCCATACCGCTGCCCCCAGCGCCGCAGCAGAGCAGCCCCCAGCACCTCCAGCTCCCTGAGATTTGCCTTTTCCCCCCCGCCCCTGCCTCCTGCTTTATAAAAACACACCCCTGAAAGCAACACTGCACCATTTAGCACATTAGGGCTTCCTACTCCAGTAAGAACCCATTGGTTCCAGGGCACAGCTGCTGCCAATTACCGCTACTTAACTGGCACATTAAACACATAGTAAGGAATTAGGAGTTTTGGTCTGCTCTCTACTTAACAATAACAAAGTCACTTGACCTTTTTTCAGCCACCACAATGGCTGTGTAAGTGACTGTTTGACAAATGCGCTTTGTAATGGTCTCTGTTCTTTCTCATGCGGCTGGTGGAACAGTTAATATCTTGAGTCACAGCATTAAGACGAGTGCTCGTGATTAATTTAAGATGTCAATTAATCACCCCAAATGGACTGGTTTGTCATCACTTCCTAATGGGAAGATGTTGATTTGTCCCGCAGAATTTGTAATAGGACCAGAGGCTGAAGGCCCTGCTCGGAGCGGCTGAAGCAGCCCTGGCCTCGTGCTCCGCGACCTGGCCCGGAGCTGCTGCGGCCACGGCCCAGGTGCCAGCGAGAAACAGAGCAAGAAAGGAAATAAAAACTTCCACATACAAATCACACCGCCCTGGGAAGAGTTCTCATGTGCTTTTTCCAAAGTGCCGTTATCGATTTTGATTTCGGACACCTTCTCTGAGCGATCCGAGGCGCCCTGCCCGCGGCGCAGGGCGAGCGGGGCAGTGCCAGGGTGCGCAGCCTGGGCGGGTGTCGGGGACACCCTGCGCTCTCTTGGGGGGTGACATTGTCCCCCACCCGACAGGCAGCACCAGGCACACGTCTTGCCCTGCTTTCTGCATCCAGAGGATGCCGAAAAAGCGTGACACAAGGGGAAGGGAGGAGGCAGCCAAGCAGGTTCACGCTGTGCTGGGGGTCCGTGGGCATGGGCAACCCCCGGCAGGGCTGGTCTGGGGCAACCCCAGCCCTCCTCTCACTGGGATCCTTCAGAGGGAGACGGAGCTGAGCATCACCGCCCGCCCGCCTCATCCTCCTCCCTTCCTGCCCTCCTCGGGTCACCTTGCTGTTACCATCCGAGTGTGAAATCAAATGGGTTTCCAGCCATCTCTTGTAGAACAACCCAGGTCCCGCGTTCTCTTTGCTGGAAGCCTCAGCCGAAGTGAGAGGTCTTTTCTAGTGTCAACTAACGTCTTATTCCTGTACACAGATGAATGGGTTCAGGTGGGATTTTCAGAAATGCCCAAGCCTCATGAATATAAATGAGACTTGTGCTTCCAGGTCACACACTTGGAAATCCTGCCATAAGTCCTTGCCTCACACATGGTCTCATTAGGAGGGTCCCGCACGGCAGCTCACGCTGCAGCCGCCTCCGTTCAGACCAGAAAAGTAGGTGGGATACCAGGGAAAGAAGACATACCCGGTGCTTCAGACACTGCTGTTGGTATCGGGTCAGTGTTTACCCAAAGCCAAAGGAGTTCAGATGTGCAATTCCTGCAGCCATGCTTTCTCTCATGCGTGTGAGTGTCGCTCCTGTTTAAGGTGTCCAGCACATACCGTGCTCTAATTTTACTGTGTATTGTTTGGAGACAAAAAATCCAGGCCCAGTCTTTAGGAACCCCACACGTTCCTTCTCTCCAGCACAGAGAGCAAGGACTGGAAAAGTCTTTGATTTTAGCCGGGCAAAGAAGACATTGACGATTTCAAATCTGTCCTTGGTTTCTTTTTATAGAAACAAGACATGTGCGGTGATGATTCAGAAATGTAGCTCAAAAGATTGCCAGTGCTGCGTTGTACCAGTTCCCCCGAGCTGAACAGCCATTTTTCACAGACCCCTCCTCGCTTGGGGCTGCCACGGCGGGGGGGGCCATGGACAATGACCCCCATTTCTGGAGGGCCAGTAGAAGCCCAACGGCCACCAAGGGTGTTGCAGCGCTCCGTGCTGATGGCCAAAATATGTCAGCCCAGTACAACACATAAAGTTGTTGTGTATGGGTGTTGCCGAGCCCCGCAGTTTTGTTCCGTTTCTTAAAAATACATTGTTCACTATGTCTGCACCAACTGCCAAGCCGAATGCCCCTGTGGCCAGCACACACTGCCTCTAGAAAGTCCATCCCTGACTTTAAATTGTATTAGAACATCCTGCATTGGGAAATGCAAATGCCCAAAATGCCTCTGTCTCAGCCCTCGCCCTAGGAACAAGCTCCAGGTTTCCCTGGATGAGACGAGCAGGCTCTGTTTGAGAAAAAAAAAAATCGCGCACAAATAACGCGGTGACTGTGGTGAAAAGGAACTGAATGACGGGCTGTGAAGGCCTGCTGACGGGATGCAAAATGTACAGAGCGCTTTCCACAGACACCCAATGGACAAGCTTACCAAAAGGAGGGGAAAAGCCCCGTTCTGATGGAAATAGGAAGCAGGGGCCAAAGCGCTGCAGTTCCCTCTTTCTGCTGGAGGAAGCGGACAGGGAGAGCCTCCCCCCCGCAGCGCCCGTTTGCAGGTACCTGAGCTGGCTCCTTGTCCGCAGCCCCCTGCGCGCTGCGAGGATGTGTATGAAGGCGAGCGGTATCAGCTTAATGAGCTGGGTGTGCTGGGAAGGGACGGCAGCGCACGCCAGCCCCCCCGCGCCCCCCCATCTCCTCTGGCACCAGCCGGTAACTTTTATTGACAATGCTGCGGGAAGGAGCGCTGCCGCCGAGGAAAAGGAAAACCCAGGGCTGTTTTACAGCACCATAGTTCAGATAGCCGCGAAACAACTAAAGAAAAAATGCCAGCTTCTTGCAGATAGAAAAAAACCCCATGTTTTCGACTCTTCAACAGATCTGCTCCACGAGCCTGCCCGTGACCAGCCTTCGCACTCGCTGACGTTGCCTAAGACCAAAGTGCCGGGGAAGCAATCCTCTTCTCCCCCATCACAGCGGGCACGGAGACTCAAGAGACAGCTAATGCCTGCAAACACCCTGACTTACTCCAAGGGGCTATTTCCTTGGCTGCACTTTTCCAGGATGTTTCTGGGTCACTTGCTACCATATGAGGCATTACCTGGACTCCTGTGAGCTGTGTCACCCCTAATCAGTCTCACACTGTGGCAATAAATAGAGTCCAAGTGGAGACAGAATCTTTTTCCACCCCGAAGTCTACGAGAGAAAGGGCTGCAGGAGTCGGAGATAGAGCATCACCTGCCCCTGGCTCCCATGCAGCTCCCAGCAACGCGTAAAACTCCAGGCTGCAAGTTCACAGCGCATATTAATCACATAACAAAGAAGTCACTTGGGATGTTAGAAAATAAAAGCAAAGATGGAAAAAATAAACTGGAAGCGGGGTGCAGGTGAAAAAGTCCCACGGAAGGTGTAACAGGGATGTGTGATCGGGCTCTATCACACTGCCTCAACGTCCAGTAATGCCAGCCATCGAAACAGCTTCATCTTTTCCTTTTCTCTTGTTTTTTCATCCTGCAGTTGTACAGAGATGCAGGGGTTGGCTGGGATATGAGCCCTCAGCCCCAGGCAGTGCAGCCCCGGCTCAGGTCGGCTCTGCCGGCCCCACAGTTTGCCATCAGGGTGTTTGGCACACTCCGGCTCTGAACAGAGAGACCCGGGCTACCAGCGGGCTACAGAGGTTTCCTGCGGCTCGCTCCTGGCATCGCTGCTGGCACCGCTGCGTGGGCAGTCAGCTGCAGGTCTGGTTCCCCCAGATGTCATTGCTCCGGCACGGCTCTAAGAGGACTTCTTCATCCTCACGCCAACATGTGCAGCATGTGCTCTCCTCTAGCATCTTTGCAATGAGCCACATTTTCCCCCCGTGCGGGCAGGTACCTCTCCAGGAGCAGGAGCAGAACCCGGCTCATTGCACGCCCAGGGGCCCGTGAAATCCCTCTCTCCCGGCAAATCCTGTGAACCGCGCTCCTCTTCCCAGAGCTGTAGGAAACACATACTCTTTTCCTACAAGTTCCCATGAAATCACAAAAATGTTGGGGGCCTGGGGGGGAGGAAGAACTGCCTTTCCCGTCCATTCGCTGCCTCCCGTGGAGGAGGTTTTCAAACAACTGTCTTGTCCCTGTGCGATTTGCAGCACGGCAGCCATGGGACGGTCCTTCCCGGGCTGTGTGGGGCCACCAGCGCTCGCCCCATGGGGTGGCTGCGTCAGGGACCCCACGGTAAGTGTCAGGAGCCTGTTTCTAATGGGAGGACCCCACGAAAGTCGGATGAACTCCCCTGCGCACACGAGACGAGCCCAGCTCAGGCAGGAGCAGGCACCCAGTGCACGTTTGCTGGGGTTTCTCCACGGCTTTCACTGGCCAAAGCTCCATGACAAAAACTTCAAATCTGGAATTTTAACTCACAACAAACCCATGAAATCTCAGCTGCATTTCCATGAAAACATCCAGCCCCTTTCCTAGACGCGCCTGGGCTCACGCTGCGGGATGCCGGTGCTTTGGTGCCAGCACCTCTGGTGGAGTCACAGAGTTGTGGCGATTGGTGCCAATGGGGAAACTGGTCTTACTGGGCAGGCAGGTCCCAGGGAGGGAGGTACAAGTGGCACAGCCCTTCCCACCACTCAGGAGCCTTCCCGAGGGCCTTTTCCAGCCACATCACATGCACTCACACATGTATGTTGGTCCCTTTGTCCGTGGAAGAATTATTTCTCATTCACACCAGCACAGAGGGGAACCATGAGGTGGGAAGCGCTCTCCATCCGCACAGCCCCTGTGGCAAACCCACTGCAGGAGACGGGCAGAGACCCTGCACCAGGGTGATGCCGCCCTGCAGATCATCCTCTCGCACGGAGAAGGAAGGATTTTGGCATGAAATCACAGAGTGCGAGACTGCACCGCAGATGGCCATGTAAATTAGGGAACAAAACCTCCAATAATGAATTTTCTGCCTCTAAAATCACTCTTCAGAAAAAGCAAATTTTTAGTAACGAAAGAAAATATTCACCTATTTATTATATCTCAGGCCCCTTAGAAGTGCACGTAATGCACACCTGGAGAACACCCAGGGAGTGGCAGTACCCGGTGGGACAGCAGGAGAGATCAAGGTGAGCTAACCAACAGCCTTTGAAAAGTTCCTGCTTTATTCAGACTTTGAAGTGGCAAAAGCCACCCTGCTTGCTGTTCCCGGCCTCGGGAAGCAGCAGAGCCATCGCTCATCGCCGGAGAGCCGCAGCCCCCCTCACTGCTCCCCTCGCTGCCTGCCCAGCTCGCACCAGTCCCCGCCTGGGACGCAGATGCATGGGGTGCAGACCCACGGGCCCCATGGCCAGCACCGCTGTGTGAGCCTCGAGCTGCCAGCATAGGCACACAGTCTCACGGAGAGAGGTTTTTCTGTGTAAACTCCGGAAAAAAGAGCGGGTCTGTCCTTCAGGGTGGGCAGGACACGGCGCCGGGTGTGGAGCACCATTGGGCAGCAGCAGGAGAGCCCGGGTGTGCTCATCTCACCCATTTCAGAGCCATTCCGCTTTTTTATTTGTTATCTTCCCTAAGACAGCCACTGGGGCTTTAGCATGTCATCTCCAGCAGCGTCCTGGGAAGCGCTGGAGAGCGTGGCCCTGGGAGGAGGCAGCTCTGATCTAACCGGGAGTGACACGGCGGCTCGGGGTGCTCCTCTGCACCCACCCCCTTCTTCTGTGCTTCTGGACGTTTTATTCCCAGTGCTGCAACGAGAAGGAAAGTTACAGCCTAAACCCCGGCTCCCGTGGGCAGCGGCAGCCTGCAGGAGGAGGGTCTTTTGTCGCCGGAGCCCCCGGGACACGCAGCAGAAGAGCAGTAACCCCAAAGATAATTTCCTTATTCTGATCGGGGATCAATTGACCACTTGCTCCCGTTTCTTCCCCCCCGGGACTGGCGGCCTCCAGCTCTGAATGCAAAGCAGTCACTCCTTATTTCCAAATGCAAATGAGGTCTGTGAAAGGCCTTGCTTTGAAACCAGTATTATTCCCCGGGGTCCCAACCCTCCCCGCCATCCCTCACCCCAGCCTCTATCTCCGACTCTGCGCTCCGCCTTCCCAGAGTAACAAAGGTTACGGGAAATAAAAGCAGGGCGATTACCATCTGGGAATCATCAAGCGGGAGCCCAGAGGGGAAGGCGCAGGCTGCGGGGAGCGGGCTGACCCCACAGCCCATCACCCCTGCGTGCCTCAGCCCAGCCGAACCCCAGGGGCTCGCAAGGGTGCAGGGACCCAGCCCTGGTGGCACCCACGGGGGCACAGCATGGGGGACACCGAGCCGAGCAGCCTGAGCCGCACGGGCAGGACGCCCTGCATCGCGCGTAGCAGGGCTGGAGGGAAGCGCATCCACCGCTCGCCTCCTTGCACCCTGGTGCGGTGAACCTGCATGCCCGGAGCTGGGCACAGGCAGCCCAGGATGGCAGCGTACGGCCATGGCTACGGCAAGGCCAGAAATTGCCCAGCAGCTCCATCTCGCCCCGTCCGCATCGCGTGACCCGCTGCCAGCGCGGCTGCAGAGCTGGCGACTGATGGGCTGGCTTCCTCGGGTCACGGTCCCCCGCCGGCCCCATCGCTGGGGGTCCCCTGGGCACGGGGCATGGTGGGGACAGGGCTGGGGATGGTGGGGATGGGGGTGGGAATGGGGATGTCAACAGGGATGAGGGTGGGGATGGGGACAGTAGTGGGATGGGGATGGATGGGGATAGGGATGGGGATAGGGATGGGGATGGGGAGAGTAGTGGGATGGGGATAGGGATGGGTATAGGGATGGGGACAGTAGTGGGATGGGGATGGATGGGGATAGGGATGGGGATAGGGATGGGGATGGGGACAGTAGTTGGATGGGGATAGGGATGGGGATAGGGATGGGGATGGGGACATCCTGCAGCTCCACCCTTCCCGTGTCCCCTCGCAGGCGGCTGTACCCCTGAATGGGGCAGCTGCTCCTCCCACTCATCCATCAGTTCCTGCTCCGTCCACTGCGGAGCCTGGAAATAAAACCTCCCTGTAAATCTCCACCGCAGCCGCTCTGTTTTGGTGGCGGAGGGCTGTGCATTCCTGAGTTTCAAGCCACAGCCACGTCTTCAAGAGCGGAGCCACAAGAGCTTTCTGATGGTTAATTGCTGGCACACTCTCACTGAAAACATGAAACACCCCCTGACAAGCCGTGTGATTTATTGCTGCCCACTGCAAAACGGAACAAAATCAATTGGCTATTACCTCACTTAGCGAAGGCTTGTCACCGCCTGGGAGCAGGGTGTTAAAAATAAAAGCCAGGCACGGCCCCGGCAGCGAAACCCGGCACTGGGGCCGCTCCACCTGCTCCGCGGCAGATAACACCGGGGCTGCACCGCAGACAGGCTCCGCTTTTCCCCATCATTGCCGCGCTGGTGCAACACCAGCTCATTCCCGCTTCGCAGTTATTAATTACACAGATGTCACTGCGAGCGCCGCGTACAGTAAATTTCACAAGAGATGCAGCACAATGACAGAATATTTGTTTATGACAGAACCGTATCACGTAATTAATCAAATTTATGCGACCCAGGCAGAGAGGACCCTCCGTGCTTGGGAAGCCGCCCTGCGGTGGCCCTGGCACCGGTGGCTGGGAGCGGGGCCAGCCCGGCAGGGGCAGGTTGCCTTCACTGGCAGGTAGAAGACGGGCAGCGTGAGCGCCAGGGAAAGGGACCGTCCGCCTGCATGTCTGCACGCGGCGGCCGTGGTTTTCCTTGGCTGTCAGCGCGTCTCGGAGAAGACAACCTCAGTGTGTCCAGCGAAGGCTGCTGAACACCCACGCTGTGGCACTGCTGGTGCAGCCCGCCTCCGCCTGGCATTTCCAACAAAAACCGGCAGCTTCCAAACACGCAGGGAAAACCCACACATTGCCCTAGAAAACCTACCAGACACAAAGCCACTCTAACAGAAATCCGCCTTTATTTCCCCACTGCCAGGTCTTTTCCTTAGCAGGAAAAGGGATCGAGTTAGAAATCCGCCGCCGCAGAAGCAGCTGAAGTCGGGGAGCTCGGGGGATGCCGGTGGGAGAGGTCGCAAGCCGGGGCTGGCACCGCCGGGGACGCTGCCGCTCGCTTGGCAATTGCAACCGGTGCTGGTGCCACCAGGCAGCCCCGGTGCCATCTTAATTACCGATGAGGGGCAGAGCCCCGGGAGGGGAGGCAGGGGCCCTGCTCCTGCAGATGCTTTTATGGTGAGTTAGTGCAGGGTGGGTGCCAGGGGCCATGTCCTGGGGTGCGTGGGCACAGACCGTGGGGCGCTGGTGGCAGGGCAGGAGCTGGCCCTAAGTGGCTGAGGCACATTCGCAGGATATTTCAGAAACCGAACGGTCCCTCTCTTTGCATTTCATCGCCTTTGTTTCATTCCCAAATCACTTACAGGCTCTTCCAGTCATAGCAGGGAGATGCTCCTCCCATGAAGCTCCGAACTGTGCAAAGCATAAAGAGGCTGCATTATTTATAGACTCCGGATAGATATTTCGCACGCGGTCCGTCCCATTCCCAGCATTCCCTCCATTCACAGATCATTAAGTAGCACTTGCTGACATATAAGGCAATGCAAGTGGAGTGGTTAACTTTGAATATTGCCATCCAGCCCAGTGTTAAATGATATTCAGGAAGTAATTGTCCAAAGAGAGGGGACAGCTTTTGCCCTGCCAAATAAAGCTCAGCTCAGAGCACCCATGAAAGCGCCCAGCAATAGGGTTGTCACTGGGGTGCCGGGCTGCGCGACCTGAGTGCTGGCCCTCACTGCCTGCTCACCGCCATGGTGCCCAGGGGGGACACAAAGGCCACCCAGGCTCCATTAGCATCGCTGTTGGGCCCCAAAGGGCTCTCCTCCCCACAGAGCTCATCGCTGCGAGTTCATCCTCCTTGGGGAACAAAAATCCTCCAAGACCTTCGGAGCAGCACAGTGCAGAGCAGCCTGTCCCAAAAAGGGCAGCCTTAAGGGCAAAAGCAGACTCCGACTGGTTTGATGTGGAGCCCGGCAAGGACAAGAAGGGGTCTCTGATGTGAGCTGTGTCCAGGGGTGTGCGTCATGGAGCAGCCTTTGATGGCCACTGAGGGTTTTGTGCCCCTGTGACCGCCCCAGCCCCAGCCTGGGCGCCCGGAGCAGCCAGTGGCTCCGCTGGTGGCCCCCGACCCTGCTCCAGGCAGGCGGACACTGTCCCTGCCCAGAGCTCCCGGCCACCACATTCCTGCCTGCAGTAGAGGGAAAACCAGCGGGCGCGTCTGCCTCCGCCTCTGCGGGCAGTTCGGAGTAGCCGAGCAGAGACAATGGCAGGACGTGACTGTGGGGACATCTGTGTCTGATCCAGGAAATGTTTTGGCGTCAAAATAGAAGCAGTGGGTTGTTAAAAAGAAAAAAAAAAAAAAAAGAAAAAAAAAAGGAAAAAAAAAAATGACATGTGAGCGCGAGAAGATCTGGGACACATTCACAGAGTGCAGCAGAAGACGAGGCTGAGATTTAGGTTCCCAGGTAGCCTGACACCCTGTTCCACTGACTGTGCCCCTGCTGGGAACCGGTCACTGCGCGGGTGTCTCGTGCCACCTCTCCAAGGGCGCGTCCCTTCGCCCGGGGGCTGCCCGGCAGGCGGAGGTAGAGCGGTGGCTCCTGCCGTCCCGGTCCCCGGTGTCGCAGTCGGGTGCCGCTCGGCAGGCATGCCAGCTTTGTGTCGCCCCTTCAGTCCCTGCCGCTGAAGCCTTGCCAGGGAGCGACGCGGGGAGGGGTGGGTGCCTGCGGCAGAGCGCGGTGGGTGCCACCACCAGCGTAGCCCGGCCACGTGGGCCTCCTGGGGCTGAGCAGCTTCACAGGGTGTTTCCTTTACCTTAAGCGTGGGGACCAAACACCACCCCACAGCTCCTGCCCCGCTCTCAGGCTCAGGTTTCCTCTGCTGAGGCCAATGCTGCTGGTGGGGGCCATGGGCCAGGTTGTGCGCACCAGCCGGCGAGCATGGGGAGGGAGGTGTTTTGCTGCTGCACGTGAGGTTTGCAGCAGCTTTGGCTCCAAGGAGAGCTGCAGCTTGTCCGGGTCCCAGCCCCAAGCCACCCCGCGCTGCAGCACTTCCATTTCAGTCCATAGCACGGTGCGCTGCAGCGAGGGGAGCCGCGGGGCCAGTGGAAAATGGGGCTCTGAGCTCATGCGTCTTATTTTAGCTCCCCATCCTCTCTGGAAGCTATCTCAGGCATGTTTTGGGAATACAGCAGGTATTTTTATGAGTGGGATTTGCAAGGGTATTTTCATCTTAGACTTGGAGACAGCTGGGCCTGCTGCCAGGTTTAGGAAGCACAGAGGCAGAGGCAAGAAACATAAAACTAGCGAGAGGTAGGCTTCCTACTGGGGCTTATATTTAGCTGAGAGGAGCAGGAGCACTTGAAAATGTCCTGCTGGTGCTCCCTGTGCCAGACGGTCCCTCAGCCAGTTCATGGAGGCCAACCTTGACCCGAGCCAGGAAAGGCAAGGGGAACGTGTCCCGGCCAATGGCACTTGTCCGGCACAGCCCACCCGGCACCGCCAAGACCCCAGCTGCCCTTCGGATCAACTGACGGCGGTGCAGTGGGTGCGGTAGCCAGCCGGCCACTGCCTGCGGCTGGGGGAGAGCTGGGACGCGCTGAGCTGCGCTGGCTGCACGCTGCCGTGGATGAGGAAAGATGGGACACAGGAGCACAGTCGGCAGGATCGGTGGGCCCACCTCCATGTCAGTGTTTCGGACACCATCCTGCCGAGCTGGCCAGCTCTGGCACCAAAGTGGCACCGTGCCATACGCCACGCATGGGCTGTCACTCTGAGCGAACCCTGCGGCTCATCCGCCCTGGGCAGGGGATGCTCATCGCGGCACCGGGCAGGGGCTGAGGGCGCGGTGAACACCGCGCTGACGGCCGGCGCTGGGAACCCTTCCAAGGGGTGTTTAGGTGAACCCCACGCTGCCCACGAGCCTGGCTCTCCCCCCGGCACCACGGCCGAGCCACCGGCCTGGGCACAGCGCTGGCCCGAGGGTGCTGCTGCGTGATGGGGGGAGCAGAGCGAGGGGTCTGAGCCACGGAGGGGCAGGTTCGGCTCTGCACCGCCCCCCACTCAGCAGCAGGGCAGAGTGTGGCCCCCAGGGGTGAACTAGCACATGATGTGCAGGGTCCCCATGGCCAGCGCGGTGTCCCCTGGGCACCATGGGGTGGCAGGGCTGCCAGCCCGGTGGGGGACGACAGCTGATGGCCGAGCTGGAGGGGCCGGGGGCCGCGCAGCCGGGGAAAAGCACGACCTTGCAGTGACACACGGAGTGCCGTGCCGTGCCGGGCCGTGGCCACGGAACATGAGCCCAGCAGCTGCACGGCGCTTGGCCAGGGGCCGAGGGGCACGGGCGGCCGGCGGCCAGCGCGCAGAGCTGCTGCGAGCCGCCCCGCAAAGACCCTCCCCAAGCAAGCACGGCGAACTCGCTCTGAAAACAAAATGCCTTCCTGGGGAAAAAAAGAAAAAAAAAAGACAAAAAAGAAAAAAAAAAAAAAAAGAAAGAGACAGCTTCAACCAAGAAATAGCCACAGGCAGGTTTTGTTTTTAAAGCATTTTTATTTTGTTCGTTTTGAATTGAATTTTTATGTGATTTGTTTCACTGAAAATGGACACATTTTGAAATACCATGTGTTCCCTCCTCTCTGCCCAGGGGGAGGTTGGCTGCTGACCCGGCGCAGGGAGCTGGAGGGCTGTGCCGGCTGGGGGCGGCGGGGGGGGATGTGCCACAAGCTCTTCATTTTCCATAGTCGCTTTGCACCTTTCCCAAAGTGAAGACAGTCCTCAGGAAGGGGGAAACCTCAAGCGAAATACCCACCCCTCTCCTGTACCTGGTACTGATTTTATTGTACCCGGCAAAGAAGAGCGACAATAGCTGGGGGAGGCAGAGGAAGAAATACAAGATTTCCTTCCACCTTTTTTTTAAAAAAAAAAAAAAAAAACAAACAACAAACCTAAGTGTAATGTCATGCCCACATCCAACGCCACCCATCGCCCCCCATGGGGGTCTTAGGGTAGCACTCGCTGCTCTGCCGTCCCGCGGCTCCGTGGCCGGATGGCACCAAGGGGACTTGGCCCCTCCAACACAAGCACGTGGTGCTCCACCATCTTGGCGGCCACCCCCTGCACGTGAAATGGTGGCGGGCACAGCTGCACCCATCAGTGGCTGCCACCGCGCGCAGATCTACTGATTACATCTCAGTTGTCATGCCACTCAGTGAGAAGCGAAGCTAAATTAGAGCAACTAATTGCACCTCTCTTTGAAACAATCAGGATGACAAATCAGTGGTAATCTCTTCAGTTCTAGAGGGAAGCTATTGCGGCTCGCTTACAAGGATTAATCAGCTTTTCATCAGTGTTATTATACCAACGCTGCCTCAGGAGGAGCCCTGAGGCCACACTGGCTGGGCTCACACCACGGGGACACCAAGGCTTGCAGCCGCTGGTGGAGAAGGCAAGCACTGCCAGGTTGCTCCCTCCCAGCCCTTGTCCACACCAGCAAGCT
Organism: Fratercula arctica; assembly: GCA_947846985.1. NCBI lineage: Eukaryota > Metazoa > Chordata > Aves > Charadriiformes > Alcidae > Fratercula > Fratercula arctica. The sequence continues at coordinate 30,855,802 of CANTUZ010000013.1, read as the reverse complement.
GCCATCTCACGGGCTCTCGCATCCTTTGCTCAGCGCGGTGGAGGTTCTGGGACATCTGGATGCCACATTGCACCAGAGAGGAGGACCAGGGCTGGGCTGCAGGAGCTCACACAGCTCTGTGCTCAGCGCAGGTGGCCCAGGTGAGATGGCCAACCTGGAGGGGACACCAGGCCAAGGAACGGCAAGTGGAGTATCACGAGAGGGGCACCAAGGCCACCCTGCTGCTGCTGGACCCACAGTGACCAACCCTGTCAGCTCGGCCAAGGGCCTTGGAGGCGTGCACTGCCGGGACCTGGCTAGCAGAGAACTGGGATCAAGACGGCACTCTGGAGCCGGGGATGAGCTGGGCACAGCAGAGGGACAATGGGACAGCTGTGGCAGGTAGGAAACCAGCCCGGCCACAGGGTTTCTGTTACGGCAGGTGACCGCTTTGTTTCCCACAGTCATTTAAACCTAATGGGAAGCCTAGAGGCTCAAGTCTTGAGTGCACCCCTATCAGAATGACTCTCTAATATACAAAACCATCTTATTTACTGCAGCGGCATGTTAGAGATCAGAGAGGGAGAAATAACTATACAGTATCTCTCCCTTCTACGTAACAAGTTGCAGGAGATACCCTGGTACACCCTCCCCAGGGCATGGTGAAGGTTTACTCCACGTGTCCCAGGGCTAGCACCACCAGCAGCACTGCTCTGGGTCCATCATTTGGGGCTGCTCCAGGGAAATCCCACACACCCTGTTGAGCTGGAGCTGTCAGCAAGCAGCACTGGTGCCTTTCAACTCTTCACCACCTTCAGTCAACGGAAAAGCACTCAGCAGCTTCCCTCCTTGGCTGATGCTCAACATCCAGAGGACACAGGCTGCTAGGGATGGAGGACCTAGGCTGGGTTCTCCACTGCTCCACAGCGTGACTGTGCCCAAACACCGCTTTCTGCTCAACAAAAGCTAAAAGAGCAACTCTACAATCTCCCGTGGGAACTGATTTATCAACTTCTGCACCTCCACTGCGCTTTGTGGCCATCCCAGTGCACTTTGCATCCCATAGATGTTAAGGTGGCAGAGAGCTTTTACTGAAAATGCCCGAGACCTTGTGCTCCATCAAGTGGTGGTGCCCCTTGACCAAGGCCCAGGGGGGAAGGACTCCCGAGGGAAGATAAGCAATTCATGATACAACTCCGTGGACAAAACTAACGCGTTTGCTTTTTGTGGACTCATTTTCTTACTATCAGAGGCCTTCCTCTGGTTCACAAGGGTCCCTCTGCCCAGCCAAGCAGGAACCAAACACATGAACATGGGATGCCTGAGGAGAAGAGGGGAAGGCCACAGTGCTGGTGCGAAAGCCCCTGGAGACAAATTCTTGCTCTTTCATCCACTCAGATCAACAGCCCTCGCAGCCCTGGCCGAGAGGGCTGAACCCTGCACATGGCTCTGCTGTGCCCTGGAAAAACTCTGCAGAGGGCATGTGGCATTTCAGTCCCCTGTTTCAGTTTACGCAAGCACAGGTCACTCTGTTCCCTCCCCAGGGCAGCCCCGCTCGCTCTGGCGAAGGGGTTGATGCAGGGCTGGGGAGAAGCCTCTGCCTGGCCCTTCTCGGGGAGTTGCACAGGGATGGATTTGCAGCACCTTCACGCTGGACCTTGCCCGGGCAGGTATCTGTCTCTCAGACCCCAGCCCACTACTACCCTGGAAGCTGAGCAGGATGGGGATGGAGCCCAGGGAGACCTTTGCTGTTGCTGTCCCAGCTGCACCCCCCCTGTGGCTGAGGAGAGGGTCCTTTCTGCAGGAAGGACTGGTCAGCATCTCCAGCCGGAGCCGAGTCCTACGCTTCGCACCCTCACTCCAGAAAACACCTTTGGGAGGCAGTCTGTGAAACCAGCTGGCTGGTGGCACTCAAGCATTTAAGTTAGCCCTCCCAAAGTGGTACCAAGCCCAGCATACTCCCACAAACATATATACACCCCACCTCGCTCTCTCCACCAGCATGACCATGGTGCACCTGCCTGTGGGCAAAGGCTGTTTGAAATTCGTGTCCGTCCTGCCTCCCGCTGGGAGCCTACCACAACTACCGGGCATGGGGCACGGTGCTCACTTAGGTGCAGGTCAGCGCCGCTGCCAGGGAGCCTGCCCAGTGCAGCAGCTCCGAGTGGGAAGATGCCCAGCCATGCAGTGGAAGGTGGTCCTTGGAGTCCAGGAGACAGTCGGTAAGAAGGCCGGCATGGTGCTGCGTGGAGGCACTGTCCGAGCGGGCATCCGTGTGGCTCAGGGACGAATCACCACCTGCAAGGAAGGGAGAGCAGACAGGATTAGCAAAACTCGGCCATGGTTAGAGAAGCCCAGCTCCCAGCAGCTCCATCTGGCTTCAGACCCAGTCCCTGCTCGGTCAGGAACGGCTGGCATTACGTGGTCCTGGATCAGGGCCGGCTGTAGCATCTTCCATGGGAAAAATATCAGACTGCCGCCATTGCCAGGGGCCCATGAGGGGCCTCAGGCCGTGCTGGCATCCCAAGGTGTGCGTACCAACGCGCCAGCGCCCACAGCAGTGTAGTACAGCTCTCCTGTCGCAGTCTTGTGCACAACAGCTCTGCGCCAGCTCTGCTACGCTACAGCACTTGGACTGCACCATAAAAATGCAACGATGCACTTGAGTTACATAAAGATCTAACTCTTGGAAGAGAAAGGGCTCTTGACGTTTCCCCATGGCAGGCTTTTTAGGGTACATTACGAATGCTAAAACCATGGATGGAAAGTGCACGGGAAGGTGAACAAGCCAGGCGACAGGGCCCCCCCCAGAACAGTGAAACGAGAACTGCTGGGAAACGGACAGGGAAATGGAAATCTGCAGTACACGCCTGCAACCAAAAGAACTCTAGAACATGTTTATATACTGTAAATGTACACTATATAGCATACATAATTATAATTTCACTTTCCCACTGACACATGTGTGGGCACACACCAAGTATAACGTACATAAAATGCTACGGAGAGATATATTTAAGTCATCTTCATGTGCACATACAGAAACCATCCAGGCAACAAATTTCTCCCAGTGAATTCAAAGCGCTGAACCAGGAGCTATCCTTAAAAACAGCAGAGCCCTCTTTAACTCATTGTCGCTCACACGAGAACAAGTACATCCAAATCCTTATTTTTTTTTCCCTCTGAATACCAAACTCTCTCCTACCCGAGTTATTAGCATTTGCCTTTCTGCTGCTGCGGCCTTGATGCACACGGGTTCCTCTGTGGCACATGAACCTGCCCACAAAAGACAGCGTGACAAAGGAGCTGGGTTACAAAGCTGTATCTGCTCTGCTCCAGATGGATTCTCTGCAGATCCCCGCTCGCAGCTTTACTCAGGCCAAGTCAATTAGAAACGTCTGAAAGTCAAAGCATCGCTCCCGCATGTGATCTCTGGAAGTTTCCCAGTGTATTCTGTAATCAGGGCTCGCAAACACAACCCTTCCCTCGTGCGTGGCGGTTGTTGCCCATAACAAAGACGTTTCGGATCAAAGGAAAGGGTTAACCCCCATGCAGTCATCGCATTGAGTCTTGGAGGTCTGAGTGCTGCCAACTCCTGAAAAATGGCCACCAGGCAAGCTGCTGAGAATAATCAGAATAAGATTGGAAGGTGTCCACATCAATCAATCACTTGTTGACAGATGACTGGAAGCCCCCACTGTGACCGTGGACAGCTGACCAACCCTCGGCTTAAGCTGAAGTCTAACATTAGCCTGTTTGTTTCGTGTGGGTGGCTTCTGCGTTATGACCTTAATAGTCAATCAATCTTGCAATGAGTAGTCTGTCTGGCAGAAACATTAATTACCCATACTATTCATGCATTGAAAAGCTTTATCTTCAAAAACTCAGCGTCACTTAGGGAGGAATAACAGAACCCCGAGTGAGAAAATAAGCCCAGCCTCAGTTCCTAAGGGGGGTAACGGGATGGCAGGGACGAGCTCCTGGGGTCGCTGCGGCCCCAACGGCAGCCCAGGATCGGGGACACTCGGGGCAGGGCTTGGTTTTGCTTTTAGTCCTGGTACCTATTCAGGCAGCGTAGAGGCTGCTGCTCTTGCACCAGCAACCGCTGGAATCGGTGCCAAGAGGAAGACAAGGAGGAGAAATATAAAAGGACAACAAACACACATCAATTAAACCTTGCAAGCTGTTAGTCACACTAGTTAATAAGTTCTTTCTATCTGTAAAGTGCTCTTAGTGACAAATCCTTTAACTGGCACTCAGAGCGTTATTATGGCTTTCAAGATGCCTCTGTCTTTCATGTGCAGCTTCTTGTACACATGTGAGTGCTCCCCGTTGCGCAGTCTGTTTACACTAGTTGTGAGAAGACATCATCAAAGCAAACTGAAAGCAACACTAAATGCTTGAGAAAAACAGAATTGATTCACTGCTGCCTGCGCTGTGCTCTGAAATTGCCTTTCCGTTTGTTTAGAGGCAGCGGTCGCAGCAGACCGCAGCGGGGAGGGGACGGGGAGCCAGGCTGGCACAGCCAGTGTTTGGCCTCTCCGGGTCATTGCCACTGAAAGCACCCGGCTCCCCCCGCACCGGGCAGAGACCGCAGCCCCTTCCCGCCGGCTGCGACACAGCGGTCACATCTCCAGCAACAAGGAGCAGGGAGACACCCATCTCCTTCTGCAACCAGGGGTCCAGAGTGTCTGCGTACTGCATCCAGGCGGTGGGAGCAGGAGCGATGCCCTGGGCCATCTCCCCAGGGAGCAGTCCAGGGGTGCTGGGCACAACAGAATCCCACCTTCCTGCTGCCACCCTCTTCCACAGTGGCTCTCATTCCTGATCATCGGCCTCCTGTCCTCCCCCATCATCGTGCACGGATGCATTCATCCTGGCCATCTCTGTGCCACAAAGGGACCCGGAAGATGGTGCGGTCTTTGTTGCAAAGAGCTAAAACCAGACAGAGCTTCGAGCAAGGTGAAGGAAGGAGGAGGAGGAGGAGAGGCACCATGCTTGGGTGGGATGCTCCTGCCTCACTCATCACCCTGCAGCGGCTGGAGCAGCCAGACAGCCCTGTGCTCCAGCACAACTTCAGGGCAAAGGTCTCAGGAGCAGCACAGGCTAGAGTCACCGAGCCACTGGAGGACAGCACGCCTGCGCAAGGCTGCGGTAAAGGCTCTGCAAGGATGTCCCTTTCCCAAACTTCAAAATCCTCCCACTTCGGAGGGGACCTGTCTCTGCTGCCTCCCTGGCAAAGGGCTGGTCTGGGCACGACACAACGCTGTAACCTCCTGTAACCCAGCAGGAGTCCAAGCACTACAAAAACAACACCAAAGGCTAAAGATCTACCCTTTTGCCCAGGTACAGGGATATGGAGACACTACTGCATGCATGCTCTTGCACTCAACAGTGAAGATGGCCCAGGTTCCACACCTTGCACTGGGTGGATTGTACACGGTGAACATCAGCCCCCCAGGGCAGGATGCAGAAGCCCCTTCAATACCATCTGGTCCTTGTTCAGGTGAGAAGCAACAAGAAGCTGGGTCCACCAGCACCCTACGTAGCACAAAACCCAACCAACGTCCCTGGAGAGCAATATGGGATGTGCAACACCAGGTAACCACACTGGCACGGGGGAGGCTGGAGATCCAACCCCAACTGCTGTGCCTGGGGCCAGTGGACGCACAGGCAGAGCACAGGTCCATGGGACGCCCTTACAGAAACCATCTTCTCTTTAGTCAAAGTCAAAGCAATTAGGCCCCTGTAATGTTAGATTAAAAAAGAGACAGCTAATCGGAGACCGTCCATAATCTTTCACACTCGGGCTGCCAAAGCAGGCCACAATTCAGCAGGCCTTGTCTGGACTGATTATATTTTGTGAAAAATGAACAGTAACTCTTGTGTAGAAGCAAGTTATGTTTCTGCAAACTCTCTTCCACCCAAATTAAAGTATTAATCACCTTAATAAACATGGTCATTCATTAAATTCAGGAAAATACACGCCCCTCAAAGCAATCATTTCACCATTTCAGTGACCCAGCACACTCACAGCTCGACACTTGTCCCCGAGCCGGTGGGTGCCCGATGCCCACCCCACACCCCTGTGCCGAGAGCGGCGTGGCCAAGCCTGGGCAGGGACCCAGCAGCACTGCCTTCGCCACCATCACGTCAGTGCCATGGCATAACCTTGCAGGTATGCAAAGAGCACCATATGATCTGTCGGTATGGTCAAGGGAGCAAAAAAAGCCACAGCTACAAAAGTAACAGCCCAGCCCATTTGCAGCAGTGGGGATACCGGCCCTCTGCTCACTGGCTCTGCCGTGCCCCCGCTGCAGCCACATCTCATCCCAGACACCACGTGCAAAGGGGGGTCTAGAAAGTCAGTGTCCACCCCTGCCTTCAGACAGCACAGCGCGTGGTGTACAGCAAGGAGGCAAGAGAAAAGGATTAGATTGGATATCAGAAAAAGTTTTGACACCGAAAGGGTTGTCATGCATTGGAACAGGCTGCTCAGGGAAGTGGTTGAGGCACCATCCCTGGAGGGATTTAAAAGACAGGTAGGCACAGTGCTTAGAGATATGGCTCAGTGATGGTTTTTGTCAGAGTTAGGTTGATGGCTGGACTCAATGATCTGAAAAGTCCCTTCCAACCTGGGCAATTCTATGATTCTATAATTTTTAGTGTCATAAGGCCCCCACACCTCCAAAAGCGAGGGTTGCCAATGAGTCTCCACCAAACACCCTCCACAGCTCTGTCGCTGCTTTCCCATATCACCAACTACCCATTGACTTGGGGCAAACCCCCTGCACACCCTGTGGTGCCAGGCACACGCGCACGGCACCCATCTCTGCTCCACATTGAGCAGCTGCTCCAGCAGCAGAACCCCCACCGACATGAACATGCAGTGTGAGCGGGGACTGCTCCAGAAACCTCTGCCCGAGGATGAGCGATCTGCAGCACGGACCCGGGACAGGACTCTGCCACGGCAACAAATGGAGCCCAGAGTCTCCCAAAGCACGGAGTGCTGCCGGAGGCTGGACTCCCAGCCCGCCTCTGTTTGCTGAGCGGCACGACTCAGTGCCTCCCTCGACACGGCATCTACCAGCGCGGCTCCTGCGGCAGCATGCCCCGGGGATGGAGTGGGGCGGCAGCAGCGGCGTTTGGGAGGCCTCCGGGCTATCAGCTGCACACGATAGCGTTAGATCCCCTGCCCCAGAAGGACCTCGGTGCAACCTGGCCTCCTCCGGCTGGCTCAGGGCTTCACGGCCGGTGTCAAGTGGCAACTTTCTGGATTCTGACCTTGTTGGAATTTGCTCCTGGGGGGGGGGGACCCGCCAGTCCATAAAGTTCCCATTAGCGTAAAAGCAGATGTAAGCACTTTGTTGGCAGAGTTCAGCAGCGGGGAAGCCTGCAGTTGATCAGTTCTGCCTCGCTGGTCACTGCAGTCAACAGGAATTACTACAGAAGATTTCTGTGCCCCCTCTCCCAAAGCCCACCCCTCTCCAAAAAAGATTTAAAGAAACCAGCCAAGCTCAGGCACTGCTCCAATACAGCGCAATAAATCTGCGTGATGCATGCCGAGGGGACCAGGCCCCATCCAGGAACAGCCAGCAGGAGAGCGGTGTGAATTTGTTTATTGTATGAAACAAATCTAGCCATGGGGACTGGATGCCGCCCAACGCCAGGAGGGAGGGGCTCTGGGGCCCTTGTGCCAAGCGACTTGATGTAGGACCGAGGTGCGAGTGGGTGGCAGCTGGGACTGGCCTTTGCCACTGGCTCCCCACCAGGACAGCAGACACCTGGCACTCCCGGATCTTCCATAGACAGGGAGCGTCACCTTCTCCCTCCCACGGGCATGGAGGACGCGAGGGGATGGCCAGGTCCCTGCCAGGACACCAGCCACCCCGTGGGGTCTGTGGGGCACAGAGCACAGCGGGAGGGAGAGGAAAAGGCAGCAGCGGGGTATGGTAGAGATGGCGCACTGCTGTTGTTGGCCGTCTGGAGCCACGGTGCTTCCCACCGGAGGCGACGCAGGATTGCCGGTACCACGGGGTGCCGGGGCTCACCGCGCTCCCCCCTCAGCCCCTCTCCATTACGCCGCACTGAGAAGCGGCACCACTGACCTGGTTTCAGCGAGTTTTCCTTCATGATTAACACTCTCTGGGCCCCTGCTCACTCTGTTATTCTCACCAAATTAAAGAGCAGTCCCGGATCCTCGTTAGATTTGCTCACATTTGAGCAGTGTCATGTGGTCAGTAGCCCATGGCAATACACTAAATTAAAGGCCTAATGCAGAATCCACCTACAAGCCTGACGACTAATGAATTGAGGGCTTCAGGCCCCAGAGGACCCGCGCGGGGATGAAGTCACTTCACACCGAGCCAGAGCAGAAGTGCAGTCCCTGGGCTGTCATTCAGAAATAGAGAGTTGTTTAATTTTATTCACCGCAGGACACAAAAACAACAGCATCTCTGTAACTAACAGCTGGTTTGCCGGAGAGCCAGGCAGCGACGACCCCTCTCGGCACCGATCCCCGGAGCACGGCAGCTCCCGCCTGCGCACCGGAGGTGCCAACAAATAAACTCCTGCGTGGTTTCAATGAACTATGTTGGAGTCCCCAGCCTGGAAAAGCAAATTCTCTCGCCTATGGTCAAAATTAATACCTCTGCCCGTCCCTCCAAACCAACACAGGCTGCTCCGGAGCACACAACTGGGCCCCACATGGTCCTTCCTCCATGACGGCACCCGCTGCTCCCCAAACGAAGGGTACAAGGGAGCACAACTGCCCACAGCGTGGCACCCAGCCCCCATCGCTGCCCACCAGCATCAGTCCACACCGATCCGGGCTATGTGTGAGAAAAACAGACCACGGCTCACACTTTGGGCTTTTAGACCCCTCTCCCCATCCTCCGGCAGCAGCCGGGCAGGCACTGGATGTAAACAGTGGGGCCAATGCAGCGGCCATCAATTTTGCTCTGAAGCATTTCAGGTTGGAGCTGGAGCCTGGAAAGGTTCAGCCTGTTGCATCAGACAGCTCAGCCCTGCAAAGGTCAGGGCTGTTTTGGTAAGGAAATGTTTGCTGAGACCTCCCCCTCCCCCAGATCCCTGCTCCCGGCTTCACACCCAGGCTCTGCTCCAGGCCCACAGCAACGGAGAACCTACAGCGGGACGCTGCCCTTCACAGAAACACCCGCGTGTCCCAAAGTCACCAACGCCGCAGCAGCAGCGCAGCGCTCCCAAGGCACGGTGCACAGAGCGGATCGTGACATTAGGGTTCGCAGTATTTTTTCAGTCTCTCTCACACCAAAGAGAGCAAGTTTTCCCTCTCCCAGTGAACAGCCAAGCAAGCCCAGCCCAAAACCAGTGGTGAAAGACAAACTCCTGTTCCGAGTTGACCCTCGGCCACGGCTCCTGTGCTGGACCCGCTCCTCTGGAGGGGGGACACCATGAGCAGTCACTGCGGGAAGCGGCTGCTTCCTAATTGCTGAGCAGTCTCTGATGGCCAAAGACACAAACACAATTTTACAATGGGCGGCTCTTACTGAAAATGCAGCTATTTATATGACATTTATAAATGTGCGCACGCAATGGACTCAAGAAAGCTTTGTGCCCGAATATTGTCAACATTCTGACAACATTTTTATTATACTAGCAAATAATTTGTTGTGTTGCTGCTTAATCGGGAATCAATACAGTGCCTATGTTTAATTACATTCCTTATTTCAGAATGGTTGGGATCAGTCAGCCTTTTTTTTTCCTCTCCCTACAGAGATTAGGGACTTCATATTTCAGATTCAGAGAGCACAGAGACTGCCTATAGGAGAGAACAGCCTCCTTCATGAAACGGACGTCGTTAGCAGGATCATTATTAACTATAAACAACCCACATGAAGAAAGGTCAGAAGCACACTTACCCTTTCCCATCTGTAAACAACCAATTATTCAGCTCATCAAACAAAATAATGCACAAGTATTTACATACGCGTGGCGTTTGTGCACGCACGTGTGTGTGATCAGGTGCATCTGGCGTCGCCAGAGGAAGCCCCGTGTTGGGATATGATCCGGGCAGCGTAACCCAGCGCGGGAACGGCAGGCGAGCCCCCTCCTCGGTGGCAGAGCCCCTGTCACCCAGGGGAGACGGCGTGCGCCCCGCGGGGCGGCCGGGCCAGGCGTCGTGCCGGGGTGGTGCTCGCTGGCAGGCAGCGGCACCGCCGCTCTGCTGGGGCAGGGAGGCACGTTGGAGCGGCATGCGGACGGCGGGGATATAAATAACAATATCCCATGCTGTCTCAGAGACAGCTGTGTGGTAACTCTTGCAATTACTTGCTTGTAAATGGCAACCTTTACATGTGCTTGACTCGTGACATCTTTACGCGCTCCATCTCTGGAGAGCTCTTGGTGCGGCTCGGTGGAGCTGCCTCCCACCACGGTGCCGCTGCTCCTGCTGCCCTACCACGGCCACCCCGGCCAGGACGTGTGGCGCTGGGGGGGTCCCACCTCCCTGCTCTGCCGTGGGGCCATGGCTCGGCGCCCATCCCTCGTGCCCCTGCTCCAGCCGGGAGCCCAGGCCAGCCCCGGGAGCGGTGATCTCTGGCCAGGTGCGGGCTGCCCACTGCCACCCTCCACCACGTGTTTCAGATGGGTGGGCGTACTCATGGACATAAGCCTCCCTCCGCAACTCCAAAGCACAGGCAGACCTGTGGCACAAGGAGAAAGCAACGTATTCCCTGGCTGAAATGCCTCGGCACATCCTTACGAAGAAGTGGCCATCTGAAAACCCGCCCCAGCAAGCACCGCGCTGCAGACACGGGACACATATCTACAGCCTGTGGGGGACAGAAGAATGCTCCCCAGTGACCCTCCAAAATACCATAACTGGGGGGAGCGCTGCAGACGCGTGGGTCAGTCGCTCAGAGGGGGTGCGCAGGGCTGGGAGCAGCCAGCAGGAACTGGGAAGGGAGGAGGCTGGAAAAGCCGGTGATGGGCTGTATCATGGCCACCCCTCCCAGCCAGGCACGGGTGAAAGCCTCCCTTCTCCTCTCTGCTGCTGGCAATTAATTCATCCCCTGTACGTGAGGACGGCGGGGCAAGGAGGAGCACTTAAGGCTGAGACATGTTTATTTGATGCTGGTACACAGCCTGCCCGCCCCGCGTTTCTCCAGCTGGACAAAGCATGACCACTTCTCTAAAGCAATTTTTTCATCCCTGATGCGAGCGCTGCATTTTAGCATTAATTTTTTTTCCTAGACAGACTTCAATCTCATTAATTTTAAGACACTCTAAGCTCTCTTTAGCAGTCTCTAACATAATTCTCCTAACTTAAGATACACTAGATAGAAGTAGCCAATCCCGTTCATAATTGTATATATGGCCAGCAATTCAAATTCACTTCCCCTGATTTAATGTCCTATTTGTATTCTATCAATAAATGAAGTTCTCAGGACCATACTTAAATGGAAGCAGCACTATGCTCTGATAGCCAAAGCCAGCAAAAAAAAAAAAAAAATCATCACTAAACCAAAACGTCTTGTAGTATATGATTCCTTGACTTATTGTTCTCTCCTCTTCACTGCACTTGAATATTAAATGTTGTATTAATAGCTCACTCTTAATTATCCATGAGTAATGTACTACAACCAGAAAATTAATGGAGGGAAGCACCACAAAAATGGAAAAAAAATTCTCACTATCCCCGCTACATTTTCAAACAGCTTGTGAGAGGAAGGGAGACACACATGCTGCCTTGAACACAGACAGACAAAAGACCAGCGCTGGGAAGGGGTCCATTGCTGAACCCCTGTGGTTGCAAATCCTCGCCCCTCTGGACGCGGCTCACCGTGGGTAGGAGATTATGAGCAGGGGTATGATAACGATGTAAAAATCCGGGGGTGGCTTGGAGAGGGGAGGGAAGGAGAGCTGCTGCCTCTGTCCTTAAGCCCCAGATGGAAGAGATGATGAGTGAGACCAAAGTGAGAAATTCAAGGCTGTTAAGGAAGGTTTTTCCATAAACACGTAATTCAGCTCTGGACTTCACTGCTGCAGGAAGGTGTTGAGATCTGAACATGAAAAGACTGACAAAGGACTGGGTGGTTTTATGGGTAATGTGGATTCTTAGAATTAAACGTTACAGCTGACAAGCGTGGGAGGAGACGCTACATCCCTCATCTCATCACCATGGTTCAACATGCTCTCCCAAAGCGCACCCAAGAGGGAGGACTCCTCAGCTCCATGGGGACATCTTCCCCTCCCCGGGGCCAAGGGTCCAGCTCAGACCCCGAGCTCCGTGGGGGGCAGGACAGACCCATGGCACTCATCGGTTCCCAGGTTTTGCGGGGGTTCGCGTCCCATGGACATGGGCCCACGGACTGGACCGGCCAGACGTGTTTTGACCTGGTGACGCAGCTCAGCGCTCACCCACCTAAATCCCAGCCTGGGTGCCTGGCTGCTATCAGCCTCCTGTCAACTCACCACACTTGGAAACTGAGCCCTGTGAGATGTCACCACTGACATACGCACACGGCACAGACTGTATATATCCCCACTCTCAATGTATTGACCTGCTTGGAGTATCTTTGTCTCTGTAGGTCAAAACACGGCTGCCACATCAGCTGCGTGCCACGCAGGAGACAACACAGCTATTCCTCTCCCACCACCAGCACGATCTCCATTCACTGGAGCATCTCGGGTCTGTGGAAGCAGAACCGAGCGTTCTAAATCACACTCTTGGCAATACCGCTGGCAGCACCGGACACCACGAGGACAGACATAGAGCCACCAGACGGACAGACTGACCCACAACCAGGAAGCCCGCTTTATAAGTCAAACCAAGAACCTGGTTTCTGAGCAGCGGCCTCCAGCTGGGCTGGGATGCAGCCTCAGGAGAGCAGATGACAATCAGCACTGAAGAGGAAACGGGCAATAATATTCCTTTAAGCCCATCGCTAGAAACATTGCCGGCGGGAGGGAAACGCTGCAGAAGTTGTTTGTACCCTAATGCAAAGCACCGGAATCAAAGCGCTGGTACCCTGATCAGCTCTGAACTTTGTAAAGCTAATTTATTGAACTGTTCAGCCCAGGGAAGGGAATTAGTTATTTGTCTCTTACTCAATACAGGCATTAAAAAATTAACAGGCCATTACTAAGTTTTCTTTGCATTTTCTGCCTATTACAGTGTTATTTAACGACTCGGGGCTCTGCTCGGAGCTCAGCACTGTTGGTGCAAGGACCTTGCTGCCGACCAGCCCTGGCAGGGAGGAGGCAGCCCCAGGGAACCCCCCATCTGCTGCAGACCCTTTCGCTCTGAAACTGCCCGCGCTTGGGAGCCCAGCGCAGCACACGCCGCTCCAGGCTCCATCCCCAGCGTACTGTGCATGGGACAAGCCAGCGCGGGCACCCCGGGACGTGCCACCCTGCCTCCTGGCAGAGGGCCGGCGGGCAGACCGACCACCAAGGCAGCACATTTCGCTTCCGCTGATGGGCACATCGAGTATTCTCCTGCACAGAGCGCCGGCGCGGTCATCCGTGCAATGGGGCCAGGCATCAGCTCCTGGTGCAATGTGTGGGGAGGGCAGCGGAGCACGGAGGTGCAACCTGTCCCCACAGGGTCACCCCAAGGGCAGCATGGCTTGGGGAGACTTGCTCCTCCATGGCAGCTTCCGCAGACCATCGCCTGATGCCGGTGGTCCTCCGAGGACAGCGCAGACTGAACGACTGTCATCATGCACCCTCACACGGACTGTGCCACCCAGAGGGCTACACTGTCAGATGTCCCCAGAAAGTGAAGCCATGACACAGTGCCTCTGCCACCGAGCTGGGACATTAGGGACACCACCAGCATGGCTTCTGCGAGGCGGCCTGGGGCTGCGGCAGGCAGGGCCACCACAGCATCCACCTCCGCAGGCACAATCCCTGGGCTGCTCCAGAAGAGCAAAACAGTGAAGCGTCTAATTAAATATGTGCCTCCCATTGCCGGAGCCCTGCAGCAGCCATGAATTATGCAGCGGCTCACTTACATGTCAGCAGGATCACAATATTGATGAGTTATCCCGTGTGTAATCTGATAAAAACCAAGATAAACTCAGCAAAAATCGAGTGTAATATGATCCTTCCCTTTCAATAAACAATTTCCAGCCGGGCGTTGGGAGCATCTCTGTGCTCCCCTCTCACCCTGGGCTCTCTCCTCACCTCGGGCAGCCCAACCCAGCAGCTCCTCAATATGGCCTGACACCGGCACGGATAAGCAGCCAAGCTGGCGGCATTAACCTACAAGCTGCGAGACAGCACTGGGTGTCTGGGAAGCGCTACCTGGGGGATATTTCCGTGCCATATGGAATTAGAGGCTGGTGCTCTCCACAGCGCCGGTGCATTCCACAAGGTCTGCGTTTTGGCATTTAGATTAATGCTGGAGACAGGGAGGAAGAAGTTGCCATGTCTCACGCTGACTCCCTCCTCTCCGTCTGAGCAAATGACGGATGGCAGAGTGCAACTCCCACTCGGAAATGCTTTCCAGCGCTCGCACAGACCCAGGTCCGACTCTGGCTCCCATGACAAACCGACTGCTTTATAATCCTGGCCCAGATGCTTTGGGTACCCTGGGAATAGCCAGAGGCACAGGCTCCCACCCTCAGCCGAAACGTATCCCACAAGAAACACCACGAGGAGAGGGGAGATACTTGGTGTTTCTGGCCATGTCTGGTCACCAGGCCTGCGAGATGAGGACAGAGGACACTGCTCCTTGCCCCAGCACTTCCCCAGTGTGACAGGGACTGGTGCTGCTCGTCCTGAACTCGACAAGACCTTCAGAGGGACGCTGAGCCCCCAGGGGAAGGCAGCACCCATCCACACGGCTGCTCCCTAAGGCAGGGAGAGCAAAGCCCACCCCTCTTCTGGACAGAGCCAGAGCTGATCAACAGCGAGCGAAGTGACCGTCCTCACCTCGGGGACACGCACCAGACTCTCCTCCACACAGTCCCGGTCGCAGTGCCTTCATACCATCAGCTGCAGGAACACGACAAAGCAACCACTTCATTAACAAGAAACAACCCACTGATGAAGTACGGACACAGAAGTTACACCGGCTGCCAGGTTTGCCACCTTCAGGAGGTGGCAGGGGAATGGAGGTGGCAAAGCAGGAGCCAGCAGCAAAGGGGACTCAGGAGCCTGCCGAGCCCACCAGGAGCTGGGAGCCCTGCATCCGCTCAAACCCCACCACCAGCCCCAGTGCTGGGGGTACTTGCAGAAGAGGGGGTCATAAGTAGGCTCGTTTAACTTTCTCCTGAGGGACGTTCACTGCAGAGCACAAGAGCAAAGCTTCAAAAACAGACCACCGCTATTTTTCTTTTAAAATAATAATTCAAATCATAACCTAGTGTTAGATAAAGACAGGAAAACAGAAAGACAGAGAAAGAATCAAACTGGTGAGACAAGGGAAAGACAGGAGGAAGTGGACCTTCCCAAGAGAACCTAGAAACTGCAGAAGAAGAGCAGCAAACCTTAATGGCTTCGATGAACGCAAAAGCCCCAGCATCTCAGCCAGCGCCCGGCCCCCAGCTCTGCCGTTCGTCTCTCCAGACCTCTCTCCAGCACATGGGAGGATATCAGCAGGATAAGCCCCTGGCTGGAATAACCCCCCGACAGCGGGGGGGTGACAAGACCGCATGCCCCGCTGACCGCAGGTGGTCCCTGGGCTCTCCACAGCCAGAAGCTCCTCTGGTTTAGCCCCAGTCGTTGCAGGAGGGGTCTGGATCCAGCCAGGTCCTCCTTGCCCTGAAGGCTACTCCCCCCTTGTGCCCAGGAGGCATCAGCCTGGCCCAGTGGCCATGGAGAACTGCAACGAGCCGGGGGGCTCAGCACCCTCACAGGGGTCTTCAGCCCCGCTGGTACGGGAAGGGACAGGAACGGTGCTGCCTGGAGACGCTTCATTTCACAGATGTGCCTGTCTGTGCGCGCGAGAGAAACTTTCACAGTTTTACTGCTTTTCAAGTATTTTAATGCAAGCCATTTGGTGTCAGATTTTTAAAAAATGGATACCAGCGTGAGCTACATGCGCATTAGCAAATGTCTCTATATTAGTATAAATACAAGAAGCAGAAAAGCACAGTCTGACTCCTAATCCATATGGTTATTCCAAATAGATTGCATGGTCTTAAACTTTGGCTTATTAGACTGGATCTTACATATGGAAAGAATTAAAATGCTGGATTTACAGTGCAGGCTAATCAGAACATGTTTAACTTACGATGCCCCAGCAGACCCAGAAGGTCAGACTCTCCCAGACACCTGGCGCGGAATCTGATTCTGCTCACACCAGTGTAAACCTCACAAATCCCCAGCATTATGCGGGCTTTCCCGTGGCGTAAGCCGGGGCAGGATCCGACCTCCAGCACTCTAATACAAGCAAGCTGCAAAAAGGAAATACCTCATTTCCCACTGACTAGTCCATACAAGCTCAGAGACAATAGGGCCAAGTGTAGGCTGCCGGCAGCACTCCCATACAGGAGGGCTGGCCAGCGTTTGGGCTGCTTTGCCGTGATTCTTCGTATCTGAAAAAGCCATCAGCCTGCCTGTTCCTTCACTTAGAATAAAAGGTCACTTCAGGGCTTTTAGGGTTTTTAGTTTGGTTTTGGGGTTTTTTTCAAACAAAAGAATTATCTTGATTTTTTTTAAAATACTTTGCCCTGAGATCGCAAAAGCTGTTAAAAGCAAGGCATGATATCACTGTTAACGAAGCCAGAACGCATGGGAAGGTGGATATACATTATTTACTTCTGCTAATTTATTTCTGGAGACGGCTAGACTCATCTCAGGTGCTTTAATACACACATTTCCACCACCACAGATATCAGCACACTGAACTCCCTCACCAAAGAGTCTCTCTTGCAGCAGCCTGAGCCTCACCCTCTTTGTTTTTGCGTGGATTTATTTCCCTGATGTTGTTTCCATGTGAGTCAGTCGCCTTTTTATTACTCCTCTAACTACAACTTTCTCCAAAGTTGTTGAATTTCTGGACTTGGAGCGGTGACAAAAGAATCCACTGATTCACCCACTTTCACACCGCTCTGTCTGCTCTTGCTGTCTGACATCTCCCTACAGGGATCATTTCATATGTTGTCTCCAGTTTGCCTGTTTTTCCAGTGTTGGGTTTTTTTTTTTTTCCTGTGAATAGCTAAATTGTTTGATTACGAGCACATTTTTAACTAAAAGGCTCGGGGAGAAGCATTCCGCTTTCGCTTCAAACTGGCTCTCTTCCAGAAGCTACCTTTGCTTCATCTTTTACATGTAAGGAAATTGTTTATTACCAGCTTGAACAAACAGGCGCGCTGCTAAAACGCTTCAGCAAGGCTGTCCTAAAACCGGGCAGTCTTCGTGATGAGGTATTAACAACTGATGGAGGGGAAAAGAAAAAAAAATATTAAAAAAAAAATCCATTTTAACAACCTGTCTGCGCACACACATCACACAGGGGCTGAGAAAAAGCAGGGAAACTTTCAGTCCAACCGGTCACGGTTTTCAAAATCGGTACAAAAGCATGAAGAAATTGGGCTTCAGAAGAGCCGCTCCGCTCGTATCGGCGGCGTCTCTGCCGCAGCGCCACAGAACTCGAGTTCTGAAGAGGAAAGAGAAATTAGAAAAGAGAAAGTTTTCACTAAGCACCTCTTACCCTGGCGCTCCGGAATCTGCACAAAGCTGCCGAGTCTGGGAGCATTCGGCTCTGCCACACGGGGTTATTTTCATCATCCTACTACAAAAAATAAGATGTGATTGCTAGTCCCTGGCGTTGCTTTGCTAAAGGAAAAAAATGCAGGCTGTGTTCAGAAGTATCACTGTGGAAATCTGCTTAAAACCGTGTGTTTCTTTTCCTTACTTTGACCAAATTGATGCAAACCTGACCTGCCAGACCATCTGAAAAGGAGAATTTGTTGAGAAAAGCACTTTCAGTGATGTCACCCGAGTTCACAGTTCACCTGTCCCGATGGCACAGCTCCAGTCTCCGTGCATTCGGTGTCTAGTTTTAAATCGCCACACCTGACAGTTACAGAAAACACTTGGAAACTCCACGGGGCAAACAAAGGGAAGCTCGGAGGCAGAGCCGTGGCTGGCAGAGCCATGGCTGGCAGAGCCAGGCTGACCAGGCCCTGCCTACGCTGCAGCCAGAAAACTGCACCGAAAACCGCACCAAAGCAGCTCCCACCCAAACGGCAGCAGAAACCACCTGGCTTCTCCCAGTAAGTCTCTGGTCTCAGGCGCAATCTCCACAGAGAGCAGGAGCAAACCGTGCCTCAAGCTGCTGGAGATGCCTCATCTCAGGAAGGGCGGCCAGTATGAACCCGTACGAATGCAGTGAAGGAGATGTGGACCAGCCCAGTCCCAAGGATATGAATCCTCCCGCACCCAAGCGCATCTCCAGCCCTCCTGGGTTCTCTGATCCGCCCCTCTGCTGACCCAGACGATAAATCCCAACCCCACCGCCAGCCCCAGGGCTGGTCCCACGGTGTGCCACACTATCCGAGCTCAGCTCCATGTGCCGGAGACAATGCCATCCACACGAGTCTGGCTTCCTTGGCTCCATCCTGCACCCAACATCGTTAATCAACAGCGCTCCCTTTCCTGGAGGGTCACTGGAGGCTGCGCAGAGGCGGGAGGGGAGAGGGTTTTAACAGCGTAGCAGACCCCTTAATGATCACATCAAGTAGCGAGTCATTTATTAGTCTCCTTAACCGCCACAAAACATCAGCTCTGAGAGACTGGAGGGCAGCGTTTAGCATCTCCTCGTCTCTCCAGTGTCAGGACATGCACAGCATGCCCAAGGGCAGCTGCATCGCACCCCCAGCCCCAGCACAGGCCGGGGGCTACGGCTTGGGCTGGCAGAAAGGCGCATGCTGGGCTCAGCATCTGCCGAGCACTTGCAATGAGGAGCAGAAGACAGCACCTCCGTGGAGCTGCACGGGGACGGCTCAGGTGGAGCAGCAGCCTGGCCAGCCGGCAGCACCGCAGCCGCTCGCAGGCTCCCGGGCACAGGGCATCCTCCCGGGCAAGTCCTGAGAGCACAAATGAAACCCAGAACGGTTCCCCACGTGGTCCATACTGCCAACTACGATGAAGAAGCGCCCTGCCTTTGCTGAAGCCATCATCAGATGTCACTGTCAAAAGATGCAGTGAAAGGCCACAGATGAATAATGATGCTCGAGCCATCCACTTCGGTACTGAAAGCATCTCAGCAAAAATACACATTAGGGAACTACCCTGCCCTAACTATGGCCTAACAGGGTATTCCTCTCTCCAGCCTCTCATTACTGAGGGCCAGAAGATGATGAGGAGCATGTTCTCCTTTTGGTTTTTATGGAAATTATTAAATTGGGATCAACTTATTTCATCTTTCTCACAAAAAAGTGCTCTGTCATCTCATGCCCATTCACCTACTCAAAGACGAGATGACATCTCTGGCTAAAGGCCGACAGTTCTGCACCTCCTTGTCACTTTTAACAAGAAAATAATCCTGCAGAAACACTTGAAAAACAAATTGGTGTTGACACTCCTCATCTGCTAGGTACATTTTATGAAAGGAAAGAAATACTGCATTAGCGTTTGACCTCCTCACCTTTTTGACATTGGAAGAAAATAAAGAGAGAGAGAAAGAGACTCAGAAAAGCTGATGCTGGAGTAACAAAATAATGAGAGGCGGCAGTGCTGCGAAGGCAGCAGCCCACCTGCGATGCGGGGAGGCCAGGCAGGGCCGGAGCCAGCCCGGGCAGAGGGAAGCCGAGAGAGCGGAGGAGCCTGCGGGCACCCAGCAAGCCTTCACCAGTCCATACCAGGGCACCGAGGGAGCTGCGAAGGGTGCGCAGGAGTTCCAGGACCCGGTGCACCTCGCGCTGGCAGCTCCTGGCTTGCACCCTGTAACTGGCGCTGGACCTGACTCAGAGAAGAGCGCTGGAACCAGAGAGCGAAAAATGACGGCCGGGAGGTACCCTTGCAGGCACGGCAGCTCTGGCGGCTCAGCAGCAAGCCTGGCACCCGCTCAGCTCATTCGGAAAGGGCGGTTCATGACAAAATGAGCTTGTCCCGCCAAGAGCTGCTTCTGCAGATGAGGGAATGGGGACTGGAGTCCCACCACTTAGAGAAGGATCATACAGGGCATCACCAAAAAGCTTCTCAGTCCTGCGAAGCGCTGGGGCTCTGCATAGGGGCTGCAGTCCCTCCACGGGAGCGAGCCCATGTCCTCCCACCGTGTCTCATCTTTCCCCCACAGGAGGCCTGCTCCTGCTCCATCCTCACACCCTCGCTGTGCAATGCGGAGGGGCTACTTGCACCCACAAGAGAAGGCTGCTCTGTCCTGCTCTAAACGCTGACAAACCACCCAGCACGCTTTCCAGCTTCTGATCTCTGCAGCCTGTGGGCAGGAACAAGGGGGCTTCCTCGGCCCCCAGCGCTGCCAGCTGCTGCCTTCGGTCTGGGCACGGTGGATTTCTCCGAATAAGTCACGCTAACCCCATCTCCTCTCCCCCGAGCGGAGGTTACCAAGAAATAAAACTGAGCTTTGTCTTCTGAACAGCCAGACACTTTCTCCATGAACTGCTACCAGCACAAGCAGGCTTGCCCTTCGGACACAACCCTCGGATGACTTTCCATGAACGCGGGCACCAGATGGTCTCACTGCTTCCCCAGTATGGCTGGGGATAGTTCTGCTGCTGCCTCCACAGGCACAAGTCCTTGCCTGTAGGAGGTGGGGGCACTCCGAGGAACTCACAGAAATATTTTCCCACCGGTAGCTGTCGGCCTGAGCTAATGCAACATGACACACATCTTGCTATGAACAATGCGCTGACATTCAGAGTCTGCTCGCCATGTTCCAGACCGCACCATTGTCACCGCAGTGTGATTGCAGGCAGGGGGATACATTTCCCCTCTGAGCTCGTTTCAAGCACCCCTTGGAGGCGCCGGTGCCGTGGAAGACCTGGCATTCCCTCCGCAAGACAGCTTCGTAACAGGTAGCACGGTGCCTCTGGTAATGTCAGCGAGAAACGAGGGCAGGGAGCAAGGCAGCGCTGCTTGAACAAGGAGGCTCCTGCAAAGCCGCTCTCATTAGCGTCCTGGCACACCGGCGGCTTCACAGCCTTTAAGGACAGCCCCAGCCCCTACCACATCTACCGTTGTTCCTTAAAGTGCTGCTAAACATGGAAGCAGGAATCAGCTGCTTGTGCCGACCACCCCCAGCTTAAAGACCTTCCACCAACAACAAACAGCTCTGGTAGCTACCACTGCAATGCCGCCAGGAAAGCAGATGGGAAGTCCCTGGGATGGATCCCCTGCAGGCGGGGAAAGGCAGGGAGTGCAACGGAGAGCACGGCTTGGGTGCCGAAACCCTGCCACCCGCCCGTGCCCTGCTTACGCAACCGCATTATACAACACGGCACTTCAGCAGATTGCGTAAGGACGGGACGGACACACCTCGAAACCCCGGCGCCGGCAGCGTGCTGGGAGGGCAAACCCACCGCTGGTGGCCCGAAGGTGCGTTACCCACCACGCTGCCTCCCCACTGACCCTCTCAGGCGGCTCCTGGCAGGGGGGCAGCCCAGCACGACACAGCCCGGCATGCCTGAACGCCAGCAGGCAAGAGAAGGAGCTAATCCACTGCGTGCCCGGAAGAGGCTGATTTAACGCCACATCACAGGACCAGGGGAGCTGCTGCTTGTTGGACAAAGGAAATGTTTAACTTCTAGAGAATTTAAAGTCATTTTTGTCAGAGACTGTCTGGAGGGACACGCAACGGTTTGATGCAATCTGCAAATTTCGGCTCGGTGACAAAGGCAGCACCGTGGTCGCCATCAGTTCATAACTTCTACTCTGAGCTGCTGCAAGAAGGAAAAGCAGTGCAAGGTGCTGCCGCGCAGCAGGTGTGAAGGTCTGGTCTCCTTTTCAACCAAATCCACCCAGTACATCTGTTGTGGTTTCAGTTGGGATAGAGTTAACTTTCTTACTAGCAGCTGGTATAGTGCTATGTTTTGGATTTGGGTTGAGAAATACTTTCGATAGCACATTGGTGGTTTTAGTTGTTGCTGGGCGGTCATGGCCTTTTCTGCTCCTCGTATCACCCTGCCAGTGAGTAGGCTGGGAGGGCACAAGAAGCTGGGAGGGGATACAGTGGGGACAGCTGACCCCGACTGACCAAAGGGATATTCCATGCCATATGGCACCATGCTCAAGTATAGAAAGCTGGGGGAAGAAGGGAGGGGAGGATGTTCAGGGTGATGGCGTTTGTCTTCCAAAGTCACCGTCACACGTTATGGAGCCCTGCTTTCCTGGAGATGGCTGAACACCTGCCTTCCAATGGGAAGTAGTGAAAGAATTCCTCGTTTTGCTTTGCTTGTTGCGTGCAGCTTTTGTTTTACTTATGAAACTGCCTTTATCTCAATCCACGAGCTTTCTCACTTTTACTTTTCCAATTCTCTTCCCAGTCCAGGGGAGCGAGCAAGCGGCTGCATGGTTCTAGTTGCCGGCTGGGGTTAAACCGCAACATCCCAATGTGCAAAAAACCCAAGCATCTTACCACACCACACGGCACACGGAGAAGGCTGCTGGGAAGGATGAGGTTTGGGTTTCTCCCCAGCCGCTAAAGTTTCCATTTTCTGCACCCAAGCGAGATGCCCGCAGCCTGAGCAAGGATTTACGACAGGGTAGGCTTCGGAGTCCCTCTGCTTCTCAAGGAAGTATCAGGAAATAAAAGGGCAATTGCATTAGTCAGTCATCAGGAGTTCAGGGTTTCTGCTTGGTTTCAGATGACAGCGGGTAAAAAAATTGCTTAGCTGCCTGACTGCAGCCAGCATTATCCGCACAAGGCAGGACGGATTCCCCTTTGCAATGTGCTACACACACCGCACACGGTTCAATACCTGAGCGGCCACACAGGAACATTACAGGAACATGCCTGTTTTCTGGTAACCACCAAACCAAGTTCAGGTAATTACGACAGGGCTCTCCCTCCCCGAGCAAGGCAGGGCAGGTCCTGGCACATACCAGTGCCTCACCCCATGCTCTGCTCCAGCGACTGTTGTCTGGGCAGGGGGTGGATGGAGCAAAACACCACACCTGAGAGGCACGAGCATGCCCATGGAGGTCCTCCCTGTCTTGTGGGCTGGCACGGGCACAGCTACCTCTCTACTGAAAACTCCCACTAAGGTGAGATTTGCCTCTTTCACAGCTGCATCCCACCAGCAGCTCTCAAGCCTTCACCCTCTCACCAACCAGTGAAACCAGCCCCTCCTCTCCCTGGGCTCCTCAGTCCACATTCTCAGCTGTGGCAGAAGCGCCCATCAGCAACGCCACCTACTTCTGAGTCCCACCCTACAGCCTGCTCATCAGGATGGCCATCCGCATCTGTCAAGAACGCCTTTCAAGGTTACATTATCATCAAATTTCATAACCAAATTCCAGTTTTTCTTGCAACACAATTAACCAAACACTATCCAGACCCAGGACTAATCCTTGAAAGCCTCACTAACACCCTCTCTTTGTCTTCTTTGTGCCACCCTCCATATGGCTCTCGGTTGGTGACCATGGAGCCAGTTTCACCCACAGTGCTGTCCCCACTAATTTGTTTCTTATCTCAGGCGACAACTCCTAGAAGGCCGCTGCAAACTCTTTCAACAAAAGCTGAGGTAGCCAAATCCAGCTCCTGCTAGCCTCTTATCCTCTCCTCCCCCCAGATACAAATTTTTATACTTGAAACTACTAAAGTTGGCTGAAAATAATGATAACTGACAGATGCTGGGTTAAATAGGCCACAGTCTTTCCCTCGGGCCTAATTTAGACCGGATATCAAAATGATATTTTATATCATTGCTTGCCTTCACTCCATCAGGACATCTGCAGACAGACCAATATTAACTCTTTCCTAGGAGGGTTTTGTTTGCGCTGTCACCTTGGAAGAAAAAACATGTTTTATCTAACCTCCTCCTGCCCCTAAAACCCAAGCTCCGAGGGAGCAAAGACACTGAAGTTCAAGCTCAGCTCAGCGTCAGGTGTTGGGCAAGTCACACAGGCCTGAACCTTCAAACGTATCTTGCCGTGATGCTGTCAAGATGAGATGTTCAGTGTACGTAGGGCTGTGTGCCAACAAATAGCCCACGGCAGGAAAAACAGACCTTGAGAAGAGCTTCAAAATGATAAAATATGAGGAAGAGGAAAATAGGGTATTTTACATCCTTTTCCAGACAGACCTTTTATAATTACACTTTTTTAAAGTATACACCTCCATCAGTGATTCCAGAGCCAACATGTCACTACACTTCAGCAGGAGCGGGCACCACTTCTGGGCAGCTACCACCTTGTGCTGCTCTATTTAAGCATTAACGCCAGTCCTGCACCACGCACTGATTTCAAAACCACGCTGGGTGTAAGCTGGTGCTGGACGTGGGGCAGTCTGGTGGCCTGAAGACAGAGCCCAGAGCTGCTCTTGTCCTTATCGGTGAAGAGCTGGTGCCCATATGTCTGGCGGGTTTCCTCTCAACTAACTGGAATTAGACATCTAAAAGCTGTCCTCAGAAATGGGTAAGTCACCTACCTCTCTCATTGGAGTCCATACAATTGGCTTTAACCAGCACCTGGTTTGAAGTTAATCAGGAAAAGGCCCCATCCATAACACCAAAATGCCAACGCCATTAACCCTCTTACTGCTGGTCTCAGACGGACTGCAGAAGCAAGAAAGCCATCACACAACAATCCACGGTCTACTCTGAGTAACGTCTCATCCAGGCACTCCTGCGAGGAAGACCACCAGTGCCAGGTCGCACATCAGAGATGATCCTGTTGTTATTTTCAGTGTGACTCCCCACACAGCAGGGGCTACCGTAACTTCTGAATTTAAGGAAAAGCCTTTTCGTTGCACTAGTAAGTCCTCAATCTGCTTGCATGTATGACCCGCACAAGATGCTGCCGGAGCTTTAATTTATCAGACCTTGAAAGGGACACCTGAGGGAGACACATCAGGATAAAACCCAGCCAACACAGCTCCACAGCTATGGGCAACTAACAGCAACTGTGCAGCGGGTCGCTAACTGCCTGGCATGGATAAAAACTCCACTCACGGGCAGCGGTGAAGAGGTGCAAGCCTTCACCGTCTTCAGAAAGCATCCACAGGATTTCTTTTGAAACCCCGTACAAATTTGTTATCAGCGGAATTCATCCCCTATCAGCTGCATGGAGGTGCTGGGCAGAGCTCTTAACAGAGGAGCAAAGACACCACTGAGATACCATACGCTTCTGGCTGGCTTTAAACGGGATTAAGCAGCACGT
Source organism: Fratercula arctica (assembly GCA_947846985.1). Taxonomy (NCBI): domain Eukaryota; kingdom Metazoa; phylum Chordata; class Aves; order Charadriiformes; family Alcidae; genus Fratercula; species Fratercula arctica. The sequence continues at coordinate 30,830,548 of CANTUZ010000013.1, read as the reverse complement.
AAGTTCAGTGCAGGCGCTATACGTGAGTGGGGATCGCTGGTAGTGCAAAGATGCTGCAGTGGAGAGCACAGGCGGGAAATCAGAAGTGAAACAGCCAATATAGTTCTGATGTTTCTAGGAGATCACCAAAGCTATTCCCTCCCATTTTAGTCCGGTGCATTATTTCTAATCAGAGAGGGATATTTTGAACAGCGGCAAAATCTTTTAAAAATCCTCTAAATCCGTTTTCTGAGCCCCAGAAAGCCCAGCCGAGAACGCATTGCCACATCCTAATGGCGCTTCTTGGGTGGCTGAGCCTGCGAGGCACGCATGGCAAGCCACGACGGCGCAGCTCTGCAGAGCCCTTTGGGCCTTGTTGCTCAGATGAGTCCGTCATCCTGCGTTCGCACCACAGAAGGGCACGGGCTGGAGTTCCCCCTTTCCACTGGAGCCTGGCTGAGGCTGCATGAAGGTCTGTCTACAGCCTGACCCCCATCGCATGTTGGGGTGAGGGCAAAGTGCTCGGCCGGGCTCCAGTCCAGCCCCACCAGCTCGCTCTAGGCACCCACTGCCTTCAGCCCGGTTGTTTATAACACCACCAAAATAGTCAGAATGAAAAAAAAAAAATAAAAAAAATAAAAAAATCTTAAATGCGAACACCCGTGGGTTTGGACGCAAGCAGCATCTCCATCGATACGTACCAGCACGGTGACAGTGGGGGAGCCGGACCTAACGCGCGGCCACACAGAGGCAGAGCAGCACGTGGCCGATCCGCGAGGCGCTCGCGCGCGGGACGGGGCAGAGCGCACGGCGCAGCGGCAGCCTTTGACTTAGCGGCCTTGCGGCTTCAAAGCAACAAGCCACCCGCTGCATCGCGGCGTACAGCACGACGGAATTTTCGCTTCTGGACTTAAGGACACATGCAGCTCAGAACACTTATGACATGTAATTAGAGACTGTATTTTAATGAATATGCACAAGGGGGCAGAGTCAGAGTTGTGCACCTGAGGTTAAGTTTTGCATATTTTAACTTTTCAACACTTAGCAGGGCAGTCTTGCTTCATTAACTTGACCTTCCGCATCTTATTTCCTAGGAGGCTTGTTGGTTTTGTTTCTCTTAAAAGGAAAAAGAAACGTTACAGGAGAGTTTCCTTTGTTTCCATCAGGGGCTCAAGATAAGGCCCACCGGGCACCCCCGGAGCCCGCAGCCAGCCCTCTCCAGCACCCGCATCCTCGCCAGACCGCAACCCGGACCACGACGGAGCTGCACGCAGCATCCCCAACACGGCACCTGCCCCTGCCAGAGGCAACAGTGCCATTCGTTAGCAAAATTGTCTGAAACGTCTAACTAGAAAGCCTCGTTTTCAATTGCTTATAAATTCGCCAAGGGTTAACTGATCAGATCCCAATTTTTCATGGCAAATGCATCAGCCGGGGTGAATATATTGATTGGAAGATTTAATTCAGAACTACTTGGTTATTTCCGAGAAATATTTCTGAGGTAAACTCTCCATCTCTCCCACTCTCTTCACTTCACAGGGCAAAAGCATATTCCCGCGTTTTGAAAAAACATTCAAGATCCAAGAGGACTAAGGGTCCCTGGCAGGTTTAATACCAGCAATGGCCTTTTTCTGTCATCCCATGAAAAACTGCTCAAACTTACCCACTCAGTCTTCCAAAAACTCTTTCCCCTTCCTTGCCAGCTCTTGGATTTTTGCGACTAAACTCCCTCAAGACCAAGCCCGCTTTGAGATGCCCAGAGGACAAGCAGGGCTCGCCCCGCGCTTTGTGTCCTGAGCTGCTGGAAGTATACGGAGCACCAGGTCCACATCCCGATGCGCAATGGCCAGGGAAACACGGAGCGGTGCCGGTACCCAGCGCCCTGGGGAGGGAGCCATCCTGCTGCCGGCGAGGGACACCAGTCAGCCCAGAATCCGCCACCACCAGGCAAACTGCCCAGCTGACCTTCACCACCTTGACCGCTTGCAAGCACACGTTGATGACTTTCTCAATCAGTGCGCCCTGGGCTCGACCGACTGGGGCATCTGTGATATGGGCAGAGATGAAAAAATTATTTCTTCTAACTTCGTGCACATTAAGCCATAAAACAGGGCAGGGGGTTGCCCCCTACAAACATAGCCATGGCATCCAACAAGATATTGCTAAAGATGGATGTAATATAAGGGGAGGGGGGAGAAAGAAGAAAAATAAAAGAGAGCTTTGGCCTTGGATCATTTTGAAAACAGGAGTTTGATTTACAAAAATATCGCTGTTAGTTACTGCCCTAAACAACGTGCAGTAAAACGTAGCTCGAGTCAAAGCAGTGTCGTTACAGGCACCCCCCCTGCAGCTGGCTGCGTGCTCGCCCGCCTCAGCGCTCTCCAAAGGCTCAGGGCTCCCGAGGTCTCCGTGAAACCCACAGAGCCGGCCAAGATTGACAAAAACACAGTCTGTGCTTTAAAGTGAAATGGAATTCAAAGAAAATCAGTTCATCAGTTTTAAAGTTATAAATGTTAAACTCAGCAAGGGGACCATTTGTGCTCCCGTAGACTCATAAAACTGTATTACACACTAAGTACTACGTTAGAAGGACATTATTTCTACATTTCAAATCCAGCATTCAGAAGTTAGGAAATGCCAGAATTAGGACTGCTTCTGCAACCTGAATTTGACCTTCTTGTTTGTTTGGATTGCGACAGACTTAGGTCACCCTGGTTTTCCTCCCAGAAGCCGGGTGCAGGCAGTGCACTGGGTGCAGGAGCTGCTCTGTGAACCAGCTGCAGACGCAAAGTGGTGGACGCTGCTGCTGTTAAAACCCGGCTTCACCTGCTGGGGCTGGAAGGTGCGTGTATTGGAGGAAAAAAAAAAATATAGTGGTTTGGTTAAGGGAAGCCTGTGTGCCTTCCCGGGGCACTACTTGCTGTGCTCACCACTGGTGGATCTTGTGTGTGGTGCTACCCAGGCGCTGAGGCCAGGTTTCTGAAAGCCCCATGGGGCTGGAGAGCAAGGGACACCCCAAGGGCGGTGGGAAGCGGGGATGCGACAGGCTGGCACCACCCAGGGAAGCGGCTCGTAGCCTGCAGGACGTCCCCGGGAGGCAGAGCGCGACGGCCCCGCAGAGCCAGCGGCTCTCCCCAGCCCTGCAGAAGCTCTGCCCCGGGCTGGACGAGCCCCGCCGCGCGTCTGACCCACTTTGCAGAGCTGCAGGAAGGAGGCGCAGGGCACGGGCCGAGCCCGCCAGCGGGCGGCACGCGCGCCCGAGCGGCTGCACTCATGCGCTGACGAATTGCACACTTAACTGGACACCGAACAAGGCCGACCTGTCAGCGTGTCAGCACGGGGACTCCTAATCCGAGTCTGTGTCAGGGACGGCCAACGGCCTAAATATAATTGCAGGGAGGCACATGCTCATGATCTGGCAGCAGAGATGCTGCTACTGATCTGACATGACGGAGCAGGGGAAGGCGGTGGCGGCGGCAGCCGCCGGCGCTGGGCACCAGATCCCCCGACCTGCCGCGCAGAGAGGAGCCCCACAGCCGGCGGAGCTGCCCCTCCGTCCGCCAGCCCCACGCCAGCCTGCAGCCCCCCACCGCCGGCAGCCAGGGGACGGGTCACAGCCCAGCAGAGCCCAGGCCCTTGCTATAATTAAGCTCGCTCTCTTCCAGAGGGCAGGGAAACCAGGGATGCCACTGAAAAGGGATTGCCTCAGCCCGTGGGCAGCCAAGCAGTATTTATACCTATTTTAAAGCAACAGCAGGGTGTGCAGTACCCGCCGCTCTGACAGACGGAGCTCAAGGCCGCCCATGCGGAGATGTCATGTTAAGGAGCCAAAGTGTGTCAGAGCCCCCAACAGCAGCTACGGTGTCTTTCCTTGCATCACTAATAATTACACTTTGAGATTCGGAGAAGAAAATGGCACAGCTGTTTACTGGCATTGCCGAGCGATTGCACCTTGCCCCTATGAGTGTAAAACGTACAAGACCAGAATCGCCTCCACTCTCACAGCCAAATGCAGCCTCCCCCGAGGCATTGTGTGGGAAACACCAGTCAGGGCCAGCTGCAATGGGAGGGAGAGGCAAGAGAGCAGAGAGCAGTGCCCCAGGTTGTCCTGACTCATGCAGACCGTCGCCAAGATTCCTAACGTCCACAAGCAGGAACACGGTTTACCACCTTATCCTCCAAACGAGGAAACCAGTTTTCTGGAAGCGGTATTAACTGCAGGCAATTATTATGATGGGAAGTGCGGGGAACAGGGCGCTCGCCCCGCTCCCCAGCCTCGCATGGCGGGGCTGAAGGACGGACACGAAGCTGATGAGACGCTCTGCAGTCCTGAAGGGCACTGCCACCGAGCACCTTCCCAGCAGGAGAGCTTGGGGCCGGGATTTGTGCTTCCTACCTGGCGAGGCAGGGGCTCAGGCTGCAGTAAAGCGCAAGGAATAAATCTCTGCTGCAAAATGAAGCACTGCGCATTGCACAGCGGGATGTGCCACTGAGCTGACACATCACCACCAGCTCTCAGACAGCACGTCCATATGGCAGGCCGGCAGCGGGCATGTTCTTTCACTTACATTTCCCTAAAGTTTTGATATTATACCAGGAGCTGCAAAAACGCAGTTTAATGCCTAGGCTGATCATGTAGCAGGATCGTGGTGAGAGGGTTTTCCCCAACAGCAGTACAAGCAGCGATGAGAGACAGCGTTAGCCGTTAACCAGGTTCTGCTAGGCTCAATCCAGAGGGAGATGTCTGAGCGAAACCTCCTGCCCTGCTCGAGGCCAAGCAATGAGGGGCACCCACACGTACCCCCGCCCTGCCCCATACACACCTTGCACGCTCCCAGCAAAAACAAACACAAGCCCGTTAGCGAAGCCACAAGGAAGGTGGCTGGCTGTGTGAATGACTGCTCCTCCCTCTCCACCACTAACAGCCAGGGGTGCAGGCAGCCAGCGCGGGCTGCGCGGCACGAGGATGCTCCCACGGATGCTGAGGGACAGATCCCCCAGCGTCCAGAGGTGCAGACCCAGAGCGTGGGGCATGGAGGGCAGGCTCGGGGGCAGCCCTTCCCCAGGACAGACGCCCACCATCAGCCGGGTGCATCTCGCCTCTGTGCTCGGCACGGCTCCCTTGCTGCCCCCGTCCACCCGGCCCAAGGCAGGCAGCCCCGTCCCTGGCTCCAGCCACACTCCGGGGAGACTGAAGAGCCATCTCTCCTCCCGGGCTGAGTGGTCTCTCCTCTGTGAGTAGACAGAAGAAGGCAACAAACTATTTCATTTTTACTATTTGTATTTGACCTTTTTATATTGTTTGCTTTTTCCAGCATAATCTCTTAAGAACATGACTCCAATGATTTATAACAAAAGAATATCTCTATGGTGGGTGCCTTGCAAGACCTCTCTCCTGCTGCTTTAGAGTGATTTACTTTTGGATTAGCCTCTGATAGAGAAGGGCTCGGCTGACGATTTGCCCTCGTATATCAAAAGGGAAATCCTTAAGACATCACTATAAAACAGCAGGAAAGAGCACCTGCCTGACTCATAAACTTATATGATGTGGTTTAGTCAGATAGGCCATCTGCTTCCCTTACATACCCATATGTCCTTCGCTGTTCCCTGCTACCTCACTGTTAACTTCAGTGATTTTCCTCTTCACTTCTGCAAAGCTAAAATAAAGAGAAATGAATCGAATGATAAACTTTCATGCAGATGGGAACAAGTGAAGTGGCCACTGCCTCTGCCTTCTAGTTAACAGAATAAATAATGATGGTGAAGTCGAGGAAACACATGTCTTCTCTTAATTAGATCCACATTATAAACTTAATGTGCCAAATCCTGCCCTAGCTTACACCCACATAGCGCAGCCAACCCAGGTGAAGAGAGAAAAGACCCTTTCTTTAAACATATCCTTGCCAAACCCTGGCTGTTCACAGCAGGAGCAGGGTACGTCCCTTAGCACGGCTGCCCTCCTGCGCTGGAGCCTCTGCCCTGTGGCCGATGGAAGGTTTTCCAGCCGGGGTTTTCCTCAACCACGGCACATCCCAACACTTAGGGAAAAAAATACAAGAAACTGGACCTAGGAGATTGCTCCTTTCCCCAGGACGAGATAACACCTTCCTGCCTTGTGATGACCTATTTAGGGATTGACTGAGCCAAACCATGTATCAAACCATCATCACCACTAACCACGAAAGGACTTTTGCCCCGTGAACCTCGCCTGTTTCCCTTTTGAATCCATTTCTGCTTTGGCTTCTACAACAACCTATAGCCATTAACTTCAGTAACATAGTTAAACACCGTGATATAAAAGGTACTTCAGTTTCAAAACTGCTGGCTGACTTCCTTACGTATCCCTAGCTCTTGCACTACAAGAAAGCAATTAATCGTTTTCTAACCACCCTTTGCCTTCCACACAGGAGACTACGCGGCTGGCAGTACCCCCAGGACCAACGCAACGCTGCTCTCCTAGCGACAGGCCTGCTCTTCTGGCCTTCCTTGCACAGAAGCTATTTCATGCCACCTTCATCCTCCTCTCACCCTCTTTAGAGATTTATTCTGCTTTTTCGCAAGATGGGGCTTGACTAGAACAGCACTCACTAGATTTAAAGTGCACACGCAAGATCACTGCAGTTTCTTAAAAGTGTAATTGCTTTTGTCTGGTTGTCTATCCTATTTGGCCATGTGTGGCCGTCAAACACTACAGTTCCCTTACACCTCTCGGGAGGAGACAACCGACAGGTCCTGAGTCCAGCCACCATCCCAGAGATGCCAGCATCCTTCCCCAGTCCTGGCTGGTCACTCACCAGCTAGACCAGCCTAGGGCTGAGAAAGGCACTGGTGGAGCAGGACAGGACCTCCAGTTCTTCCCCGTGACCAGCACTGGGGTCCACAGGCCTCCGGGGGAGAGGAAGCCTTGAAAAGCACGCACGAATCTGGAGAAACACCATGGGGCTTCGATGGCCAGCCCCACACAATGACGCACAAGTTTATAGAAGGGCTGGAAGTGATTGGTGCTGGTGCGTGCTGTTGGGGTGACCCATCCTGCACCCTGTGCAATTATTTCAAATGATAAATGCATTGGAAGCAATCATCATCTCCTGACAGATAATGCGCGGCCAGCAAAAGAGGCAGCGTTCCCCAAGCAGGCTGCCTGCTCTGCCTGGCCCCTTGCCGAGGCGGGACCTCAGCTTTTCAGCCCGTGTCTCTGGAGGGTCTGGTAGCAGAGCATCTGCAAATGGCTCCGGGAAGTTGAAAGTGCCCTCCATGGAAGCAGCGGGAGCCGCTGGCGAGCCCAGGGCCGGGCGCTCATTCTGCGAGGAGAGCATGGAGCATGTCTGCATCCACCCAGCCTCGGCGGGGCTCGGCAGGCTGCTGCGGCTCTGGGGGAAGGGGGCTCACGCAGACCGCCTCCAGGGGCATGGAGAAATCAACCCCTCCACGGCTCAGTGGGGATGAAAAGCCTCCTGTTATTTACGTTCCCTTTTAATGTTCGTCTTGCTTTTTAATTTCCCAAAACCAAGACTCTGGGAGTTCGTTTTTTCCCCCCTCTGCAATAGGGTAAAGCAAGCAGAGGTTTTTCCGGCTCTCTGGAGAGCTGCCTATAGCCTACCACAGAGTGGATAAAAACCTGCATAAAAAGACCACCCAAGGGACTGGGAAAAGAGGTCCCCACAGGGAAAGAAAGAGGCATTTTGTTTAGAAAGGCTGAAGCGCAGACAATTACCCGAAGCAGGAAAACAACGGCATGAAGTTTCCTGCTCGGCTTTCCCCTCCGAGAGCCCAGACCAGCAGCGCTGGCCGGCACCGCGCTGTGCCACGGGCGACGGAGCCGCCGGCACCGGAGTGGGTACCAGGGAGTGTGTGTGTGTGTGTACCTACACGTGTGCACACCAGCATGCATCCTTATGGAAAAACACGGAGTATCTCGGGCATGGGAAACACTTCCCTGCCCAAACACTTTACATCACTTTCCCCCTCAGACACCCTAAATTATTGCTCATTAACACTGCCGAGCAAACGACCCCAGTCAAGCAGCTGATCTCTAAAGACACCCAGCTATTTCAACACCCAGAGCAAGCCTACCCGCAAGGTGTCCTCCCCGCACACACCTGGTAACAACAATCTTGCACAACCCTGAGGGCAACAGCCCTCCTGGGCACCATGTGCCTCCCGGCCCTGCTGCCGGGCTGGTGACACGGCTGCGGTGAGCGCCCGGCGGTCCTGCCCGCAGGGACAGCGGGAACGGGCAGGGCGAGCCGCGGGAATGGAGCTCTCCCACCCCGCTCCCCACCAGCCTCCAAGGACATCCTGGAATTCAAAGAAATTAAAAGTGGAAAAGGCACCACATTAACCTCCTTAATTTTTCATTTCTGACACAGATTGTTTTCTCCTCATTTCAAAGAATTTCAAGTTAATGTCTGGAGGGCAGAAAAAAAATCCATTTCCCAATACGCCTGCTGCAGCTTTTTCACCAATCGACTGCCCTTCCTGGTACAATCACTGGGGCATTGATTTTTTTTTTTTTTTTTTTTGCTAGAGCATCATCCGAAAATCTATCAATGCAAACAGCATCTTTGAAAAAAATACCAGCAATCCAAGACAAGCTGCTTTCTCCATCCTTAACCCCAGTGCTGCAGAAAACCCTCTGCCCGGTGCCTGTCCTGCAGCGTTTATCTCGGCACGGCAGCATGGCCGGGACCAGAGGCAGAGCCATGGAGCGCAGGTTGGCAGCAGCCTGTGGTCCATGTCTCCTCCTCGGTGGGGATGGTGCCTGGGGAAGGATGTCCCACCAGGAGTGGTGGGCGAGGGAGACATGCCAGGGCCCTCCGCAAGGCTTGTCCACCCTTCTAACTGTGAGGGGCAGCACCGAAGGACGGCGTTTGGGAAAGACCAATGCAGGCAGCCCCCAGCTCGCTGCCTGCCTGCAGACACCCCGAGGGACAGACTCGGCCATCACCCCAGGGCCACAGCCTGGTCCCGGGGCTGCCACCTGCGATGCTGGGCTCACCTTGAGACCGAGTGCCCGCAGCCACCCTCCCCAGGGAGGGAGAGCTTCGTCCTCCACCTCACTTCGGGGAAGCGGCAGCAGCGCGAACGGGCAGCGGGCAGGCAGGAGGCTTTGCTGCCCATGCACTGCCCTCGATGGGGCAGAGCGTGCGGCACACGCTGCCCAGGGTTACATACACAATAGAGACTGGTTCTGGTGAGCCTGGCAATGACTGCCTCCTATTACTATGCTAAATAAACACTTCACTCAACAGTCTTGGCACTTATTAAGCACCTGGGAGAGAGACTGCCTCGTGTTGTCCAAAACACTCTTAATTACTGTTTAATCAAGATCTCTTCCCCTCTAGAAAAAAAAAAAAAAAAAAAAAAAAAAGAGGCAGCTAAACATTTGCATGTATTTTCCACTGCAATCGCATTACACATCTCTGTGACAAGCGTATTTTTGGCAGTGCTTAGGAAGAAGGCACTGCCTGTGCAGGAGCATCGCAGCACAGCGTGCTAATCCAAATAGCCTTAGGTCTCCCCTTCTTTAGGTAAGGAAAGGAACCAGGAGGATTTCCTGGCACATGGACTAATGCTATCAAATGCTTCTTTTATTTGTTGTTGACACATATATAACAGTTGAAGAATCACTAAATAACCTTGTAATATCTTGATTTATGGATTAGTCTTCCATATGAATAGCACATGGTAAGGACAACATGCGTTCAGTTCTACCCTGTATCTCTGCTGGTACAGGAGCGTTTGATTCCTGCTATCAAGCACCCGCAAATCCCAGGCAGCACAGGGCTGAGCTGCAGCGCCGCTCAGATGGGATGCCCAATCCCCCGCTATCCAAGCGGGTGAATGCACAAAACACTGCGTGGGCGTTCAGGCACAAATCTTCTCCCTTTTTGTAAGCCAGCTCCTGGAGCTGGATTTTCTCTGAGCAACTCCTGCACGCAGCTTTACAAGTGTGCCCGGCAATTTGCAGCTGCATTTCTGGAGGCCAAAGACCCGAGTGCTCCGCGGTGCAGAGCAGGCAGAGCACAGAACCTCTGTCCTGACCTCCCCGGCCAGCACACGGCTTGGGCTTGGAGTGTGAGGACCCGCACGGCAGAACCTCCTTTTTTCCTCCACTTTACACCCAGCCCAGCTCAGCTCTTCCCTAAGATAAAGGGGATTTGTCTCAATTGATTTAACTGGCAGTCACAGTGCTCAGACAGCTCCGGCAAAAATGCATTTACAGCTGAGTAGCGTGAGGAAGAGAAGCTTTGAAACGGCACCACTACACCGCTTTGTACCAAGGGCCAGGTCCAAAATGGGCCAGACAGGGCTCAGCCTGGGCTGCGCCACCACCGTCTCCATCACAGCTAGAAATGCGTCAAGCAGCGCTAGTCTGAAAGCTCAGAAAAGCAGATGCAGCAGGAACGCGTCCAGGGCACGTGCTCCCTCCCGGCAGAGCCACCGGTGGCATCCCATGTTCTACACTTGACACGTTATGGTGACTAAGTGACAATTACCCGGGAATCACTGCAGGTGATAGATTATCAATGGCATATGACTTTGCATTTTAACAGCTGCTAATCTTCCTGCTAAACCCGGAGTATCAGGTTAAATCACCTAACGTGATCTTTTGAGTAAGGTAAAGCAGAGTTCTACGTTGATAGCAATTTAAACATAGTCGCTGGTAAAATCATTCAAAGAAACCCAGCTGCAGTATTCCAATACAAATGTCCACGCTTTGTGCAAAGGGGACATCTGTACTGGAGAGTGGACAAGCTGGCTCCCCAGTACCTTTTACGCTGTGGCTTCATTCGAAGATCAAAAGCTCTTCATAATGACAGGCTTTGCGGAAAAGGCAATAGTTTTCAGAGAAGCTGGGCACAGAGGTTTGTTTCTCTAGGATATATAAGACATAGGTATAAAGATCTCCGAGTACACATTGAACATGGATTCATTTATCCATTATTATGAATTAATTTCTCACATTTCTCTGGTAAAAGGGCCATCCTAACACAGACAAGAGGCACATCCATGTTCGCATGACAGCTACCTGACCAGGAGCTGCACGGCTGAACCTAACGGCAGGCTTCGGCTCCAAAGTCGTATTCAAATACAAACTGAGCCCGTGTAAGTCCTCGTATGCAAACCAAACTAGTGTAAGATTATCTCTGTTCTCAACCTGTTTACCAAATAGGTCTCGTGGTGAGCATGTGCTGACTCTTGATCTAGGGAACGCATCCAAGGAAAACAGCTGCCAGAGGCTTCACTGCGAATGAACGCTGTGTGCTAAAGGAGTCCCTCGCCCGACACGGAGCTGGAGAGCTGGCTAGGAGGTTTAAGAGGGGACAGATGAAAAGTCAAAGCCCACTCCCTCCTGTGCCATCTCTGAAGGAAGCCACATGGCCACAACAAAGAACAGGGGTAGCAGTTTGCAGCAAACCCCAACCTAGAATGGTCCTCTGCAGTTTGCACAAATTCCTGCTGTCCCTGAGAAGCCCCTTCAGCCCAGCCACACGCGCCTGCCGTGCGCTAACACTAGCCGTGCGGTACCGTCCCTGCCCCGCAAGCGCCTTCCCAGCCTCAGCTCGGAGGAAGGATGGATCGCCCCCCACCAGCAGCCAGTCCGACCGATAACCCCTCCAGCCCCTGGGGACCAGAGCTGCGACCACCCCCTGAGCATCCTCCGACCTGGGCGCAGCCCGAGGACTCACCGTGCCCTCTCTGCAGGGGGAGGGAGGGGAGCCTGAACCAGCACTAACAAACCGACTAATTAAAAACCTCGGAAGGGCTTAAAATTAACTTTCCTGGGGAACGGGAACAATTTGAAAAACAACACAGCCTTAAATGTTTCTTTCATAAACAGGGAGCAGAGCCAAGGCATCGGAGCGCTGGAGGCAGGGAAAGCAGCCCAGGGAAGGGGCTGATGCCCTGCCCCTCTCAGGCCCCACCTGATGCTCTCCGCTGCCGCGCTGCAAAGCTCTGTCACCACGGGCACAAACACACCCTGAGAAATGGGCCGGCTGCTGCTCTGCTATTTAAATGAGACATATTTCACATGTTTCCAGTTGTGAAATTAGCATCTGACTTCATTGATTTCTCCCTCCCTCACCCTCCAAAAATCCATTTTCTCCAAGATTTTGAGAACCTACAGCAAGGAAGACGGAAAACAGTTTGGGGTACGCAAAAGAAAGGCCAGCAAGTACATCTGGATAACTTTTAAAGTTAATTACTCATTTTCATATCCTCCTTCCGTTCTTCTGGCTGGGAGCACCAGACACCATGCAAACAGCCTTTCTTGGAGGATTTTCTTGGCACGCCAGGGTACCAAGGGCCTTCAGAGGAAGGTCTGAAAGCATTCAGACCTGGGCTGAGATACCCTTGCATCTCATCAAAACGCGTGTTCCAGTCGAAAGCCAAAGTCTAGTGTAGAAGACGTACATACATTTCCCGCTGAACCCACAAGAGGATTACTCCAGGCCTGCTTAGTGAAGTCCTAGCACAATAGCGTTGTAAGGCCCTTAATCACGCTGTGCTTCGGCAGCATTCCTTGGCCCAGAAGAGCACACCAGCAGTATGAGACATGAACGCTGGCCAAGCTTTGTTTCCATGTTCCTGTCTCCTGAGTCCATGAGGAACATCTGGTTGCCTTCCTTCCACTGCAGAGGGTGGGCATGGGTGGGTCTCCTCTGACAGCAGCAAGGCCACAGCTAGCAGCACACCCCAAGCCGCCTATTGATCAACACAAGATGAGGCAAGACGAAGGACGTGCTTGGAGAGGCGCCTGCAAGACTTTTGCCATGCTGGCAGCAGAAGCGAGGGACACAGAAATTAGGATCTGCATGAATGTCAGCACTGCAAAGAAAACCAGGATAATGCGAGATAAAAGACATTTGACCGTGGCCTGCAGCGAAAGTAGCCACCCGTTTCCTCGTCTCCACAGACTAAAGCAGGAACCACGGCATTTCGCTGCAAGATGCTTCCTGGTCCCTGCCAGGACACGAGCATCTGCTCAGAGGGCCTTTAACCACATCAGAGGGTTGGCTGCAGGGAGGCACTTGGGCTTACAGCTGATGTGAATGGGAAGGCAGGACCATAAACCAGGAGTCAGCAACCCAACACCCCGCAGCCTGTGCTTGGCCTTAGAAGGGTTCAGGAAGTCTCTTCCACAGAAGTTTCACAAAAAAAGTGCCTGCGCGAAGCAGAGACCCTCTTCCTGAGGGACATTCCGCCCAAGGCTGCCAAGGACACCCCTCTTTCACCCAGGAACACAGCAGCAGCCAGGGCACCCCCTGCTTCGAGGGGGCTTCAGCTCCAGTTTTATTCCCCCTCTTTGCGGGGTTAGGTAGGTGCTCCCCAGGACAGACAGAGAGCAAGAGCACACACACATCGCTGTCTCTGGAGACAAAAAAAAAAAAAAGACTTCTAGCAAATAAAATATCTTGATACTGGGGTGTTCTACAAATAATTCATACAACGTAATGCCATACAGCCAGCTTGTCTGACTTGAAAGCCAAGGCATAATTCAGAGACAGGTTTGAGGGCTGCGAGATCTTGCTGGGAGCCACCAGCTCCCAAAGAGGTTTCAGACACACGCCTGCCTCAGTCTTCTGCTGAGGAACTCGGGTGGTTCCCTTAACACGCTGGCTTTTGCGTGCCACATCTGCAGGGGCCCATGACTGCAGAGCCGCTGGGACAGGGTATGTGAATGCAAAAGCCTGTCCATGAGGTGTGCCGCGCTCGGGGCAGGGTGGGGATGGAAGGGCACTGCCTTGGCATGCCTCTCCACCGACGTGAGGGAGCAGTCTGTCCTGGGTCCTCGGGGGCAAGGCCCCTGCCAGCAAGTGACACGCTGGCTGCGGGCTCAGCAGCTCCATGCAGCTGAGAGTCCAGCACAGAGGGAAGCCTGGATTAGCTCCTGGCACTGTAGGAAGTGCGATAATAGCAGAAGCAGAGCAGCAGGCAGCAATTGTGGAGCCTGAGCAAAATCCCTTGTTTTCACTGGCTAGTTCTGGTTTCATGTTTCTGATCTTTTAAACATCAGGCACTCCCCGAGCCGAGCCCAGCCAACAGCTCCCTAACACAGCGCTCCGCTCTGCCAGCGGCCTGACCTGTGCCAATAGGTTTCCTGCAAACTGCCAGCTCCAGGCTGGAGACGGAGCTCTAGCCCCACTGTGTAGGGACTGGAGCATCCCTCCATGGCAGGAGCAGCTGGGCTCAGCTCCCTGGAGGAAAGCAGCACCATCCCACTCTCCTCCTTTGCCTGCCAACAGGCAAAGCTACTTTTCCCAGCCTATCTCTGCAAGCGAACCCTCAAGTATCCCAAACCAAGGCAGCCAAGGTATGGGGAGCACTCTGCAACGGCGAGACACAAGACCAGTATAAACCAGTGCCATCCACAGGCATTAACACACACTCTGCTTTCAGCCCAGCTGCTTAACCACATTGTTTTCTCCTGGCTGTTAAGGCAGCCACTGACACAGACCTGCCTGTCTCCCCTTCCGAAGGAGGAAGGGAGAAGGGAGCTTGTGGAAAATAAAAATCACCCTCTACAGCCTGGGAAAAGCTGGGTGTTACGAGACCACAGAAACGATGAGAGGTCGTGTGGGCAGGTGAAGGGTTAACAGGTGGAAGTCAATGCCCCCCTACCAGGCAGCCAATATTTCTATCAATAAATTATGCATCAGCATCTAGTAATAATGACCTAGCAGCCAGAGCTATTTAAAACAAACCAATCAATGGTATTAACATAATCCCCAGGAGAAAACAAGACACCAGGCACAGAGCTGGGACAGGAGCAGATCAGGCCAAGGAGAAAGGGACCTTTGGCTGGGAGAGCAGTCGGCCGTGGGGGAAGGAGAGGTCCCCGTGCTGAAAGGCCAGGCAGGGGCTGCGGCCGGGCCAAGAGCACAGAATAGAAACCACCTCCCAGGTCCCTGCACCGCAGCCACCGCGGCCTCGGGAAGGGCTGGCACCGAGGCCACCAGCCTGGCTGGCATGTGTGGCAGCTGCTGCGGCTCGACTTGATCTCCCAGGCCAGACCCTCCCCGAGCACGGAGGCGAATGGCTACTGCACAGCGCTGGCTGCTGCCCAAGGGTCTGGGCCACCCCGTGTCGCAGGCATCCCAGTACGTCAGCCACCAAGGCTTGGCCCCTTTGCAAGGACACAGAGCTCCCCTCAACACTGAGGCTGCACCCTACGCTCATCACCTTATTTCTCTTCTTCCAGAACAGACAAGGGGTATTTCTGGTCCTCATCTGTGAGATGAAATGCAGATAAACAGCAGCCCGTGTCCTGCAAACTCTGGCTCGTGCAGTGACCCATGCCAAGTGGCGGGCAAAGGACAGGAAGGCACAGACCCCCCCGCGAGCCAGCAGGGGCTGGCCGAGCACAGCTCCCAGCGCTGCTGCCAGCACCACGCTGCCCACCCGGGACTAGCCCTGCACAGAGGGATCAGACACCACAGTGATAGCGGGGGGTCCCAAGAGAGGGAGGGACACCCACCGCTCCAGCCAGCCACAGCAGAGCACAGGGGCAGAGCCACGATCACCCCACCACAGCCAGGGGCTTGCCCTCGCCTGTCACTGCACCCCATCCAGGCACGGGTCAGTGCTAAGAGGCAGCGTGGCAGGGGGACAAAGGTGGCAGGGGGACAAAGGTGGCAGGGGGACAAAGGTGGCAGGGGGACAAAGGTGGCAGGGGGACAAAGGTGGCAGGGGGACAAAGGTGGCAGAGTTGGAGAGGACAGATCCAGAGCCTCCCAAACATCCCTCAGGGTGCCACAAGGCAAGAAGAGGAATCGCCATTTGCTCAGATCTGCACGTACATCCCCAGCATTTACTGCTGAACACTAAAAATTGTATTTTCTGCTTTCACAGTATAAATAAAAGCATTCTTGGCAGTTATTTGTTTTATCCTTTTCAGTAACTGGCACAGATCTCTCACCTCATCTGATCGGCAGATAAGTATCACAGGGGATTCCTTTATACAGCTGAAAGAATCCTTAGATAAGACCAGCACACAGGATCGCTTCCCATTGCCTTGCATCAGCACCGTACTCTATCCCGAGAGCGCATCCCACCCAGGGCGGCCAAGCCGTGCGGAGAGGATAGGCACCGCCGCTGCTAACGACGGGTAGTGCTGCCTGGCGATAAGGCAAGGAGCTCGCTTGTAAACACCGAGAAGGAGGGATCTAGAAATTGATATTCCAGGATCCTGACCTACAATTCAAAGGGTGAAATAATTGGGGAAATTACATTGGTTTGCACCATTTTCTTCAGTTCTTGAAAGCTACCAAATCTTTTGCCCTAACTGCTCAGCAAGAGGACAGCTGGGCACTGAGTCTCCTTGCTGCTTATCTATAATGAGCATCTTTACCAGCGATCTGAAGTGGAATGGTTTAGTTTTGCTGTTGTAGCCCTTTTGAATACACCCAGCTCATGAATGCAAGAACATGCTGAAGGAGTTGCCAACAGCATCAAGGCAGGCGAAAACGCCATCCATCCCGCTTGGGACAGCACCAGCACTGGCTGGAGGTTAAGTCCCAGACCACTGGCCTGAGACATCCAGGCACAAAGCTAATTCAGAGGGACACGGTAGGGCCAGGGCGCTGGGTATCTCCGTTTCTTCTGGTGCTCATAACTGGCTGTGAAGTCCCTGAAGCAGTTCTGGCAGAACTTTGCTTTGAACAATAGGTTCCTTTTCCCCGGCACAACTAAACTGCCAAGGAACCCTACAATAGCAAGACGAGGAGCACAGGCGTACAGTCCTGTACAATCAGCACACGCAGCTCGCTGTCCAGAACGCGGCACATACCAACAAGTGGTTTGCAGCCAAGCTCCCAGCGCAGGCGGTGTTTGCAAGCAGCAGGTCTGACAGGGCTGTGACACAGAGCAACGGGCAGCAGAACCTGCTGGAGACCCTGCTGCCAGCCCCTCAGCCTGGGGCAGGCTCGGATCGCCCTCCGGAGCAGACAGACAGCTTCCATCTCGCTCCTCAATAGTGCGGCACATCTCCCTTCGCCTGCGACATGCACCTCTTCCCCCTCTGGTCCCAAAGGACACCCCGCCTGGGTGCACAGAGCATCCCTCACACCACGCTGGCCCTCGCTGCAGGGCAGAGGCCACAGCCCGCCCATGACAGGTGTGATGTATTTAATCCTGCTCGCCATGCAGAGAGACCAGAACCCGGGGGGACAACGGGGTGAAGGAGCCGTCACACCTCCACAGCCCCCGCCGCCTCCTCTGCTCACCCCCACCCTCGCTGTGGCCGGGCCCTGGGAGCACAGCACCCGCGCACGAACACAGGGGCTCAGCAGCCCATACATATAACACACTTCATGTGCATTCTCCATATTAATAAATGGGGAAAGAAGGAACCATAAATCTATGAACTGCCAATTTGCACAGGACTAGCTCTTTTACTGGCTACGCACTAGCACCTTTTACAGCCCATTAATTACTTTCTCTAATAAAGTTTGACAAAATGATAACTTGCCCATGAAAAGTGTTGTAATAAATACATTTTCTCTAACTTTAGACCGTTCTTGCATGTCTGGCTCATAAACCCCTCACACGGTTCAGTAACTTAGGGCCTACCTGTACTTTCTAGACAAGGCGGGGGCCCCGGGGTGATGCCCCTCTGCATGCCAGCCAGCACAGCGGCACCAATGCCATGAGCAGCGAGAGGGGTTCCTCCTGCAAACCGGGTAGGAGCCAGCGCCGGTCTGGCGAACGCAGCCTCCACCAGCCTGGGCTGAGCAGCGGAGAGGGCTTCCCATGCTTCACGTGCACTTCCACGCCACACTGGAGCCCCCGCTTGCCTGGCGGGTCGTAGGCACCCCATAAAACCTTGTGCCCAGGGCACACACCCCCCCCCCCCCCCATTATTTCCCACTGCTCAGGTCACAGAGAAAATGCCTCTCAGCTCAATGCCCAGCCGTACCCGCGGCAGGGTTAACCAGCTGCACCCGCAGCAGCGCCAGCTCTGAGCTGAAGAGGGTCCGGGTCTCCAGAAGCCTGGAGTGCCATCCCCGCCTCCAAGAGCCCGCCGGGTGCTTGGCTCCCACACCCGTGCAGCACCTGCGCTGCTTCTACGCGCTCCCTCTCCTTCCACTTCACAGACCAGGCACCGAGAGGCACCACGTTTCCCGGCCCAACGCTCGCGGCTTGGGGTGCCCACACTATTTCTTTATTTACATAAAGTCACAATTGAGCTCAGCAGAGAATACAATGGCCAAAGCCGGTCTTTCCTATCACAGAAACAGAAAGCAATAGGTATGTTTCAATAATTCCGACTTAGAACTCCGAATCTTTTATTATGATTCAGAGGAGCACTAGGAGACACGACTCATCTCTTGACACAGAAATTCAGCTCTCTTGTCTTACCAAGTCAGCCCTGTGAATCTGAGCGCTGGAGACCGGCTCCAGAGCGAATGGTGCACACAGCTGGGCATCCCTGCAGCCAGAGACGAGGTACATCCACCCTCCGCCTGCCTTTCGCCCTCACCCAAGGCCGACCAGCCACCGGCACCGCTCTCACCAACCCCCAGCACTCGTCTGCTCGCTCTTGGCCGGACACAGAGCTCGCAGAGCCACCACCACCTCTGCAGAGGACCAGCGCCAGCGCAGCAATGTCTGTGGGCTCATGCCACACTGGCCCAGCACGCCCTGGCATGTGCCCGCCCTGCCCGCCGGCCGCACGTATGCTGCGCGGGCTGTGCTGCACCCCAGGCAGCCGGAGGTTTCTTTCCCTGTTTAATTAGTTGAGTGACTCTGCTCTGCCCAATAAAATCATCACCCCCCTCAGCAGTGCCATGCCGTGGAAATTTATGATCATAATTTAGAGGCTGAATTACCACTGTCAGTACCTGTGCCATATGAATTACTCAGTCATATTAAATTCAACTGTTGATTTTGCAGGGTTATATGAAGCGGGAACACTTAGAGCCAATGAAATAATGGAGGAGAAAGAATTATGGTCAGGGAAGTTACATTAGCTGTTCAAAGCGTCCTGTGCAGAGCCCACCTGCCCGGCCCCGGGTGTCTGCCCACAGCCGCACGCTGTGCCATCAGCACAGGGGCTCCCCCAGGACCCTCCGAGCGGTGCTGGGACCTGCCGCTGATCCTCCCCCTCTCCAGCCTCCCGCTGGCAGCAGACCCCGCAGCCAGCGTCCTGGCCACGCACGGCTCCACTGCCAGAAGATCAGAAGCAGGATCCATCCTTAACAAAGAGTTAAGGAACCCCATGGAAGGCCTGCATTGGCATGAAGTCCTTCTATTTTTGAAAACAGTGTTCCCCAGGGCCCGTGCTATTATAAGACTTTTATGTCCATATATACACAGAATTTGCTGGTCTGTAAAGCCCAAGCACACCAGCACAGTCCTCTCTGCACAAGCGACTCAAACCACAACGTGATGATCCAAATCCAGCACTGACCTTACTTCTATGGGCAGATACCTTAGAAGAATAGCTCAGCCACTGGTCCACCCTAAAAAAATCAGATCAATGAACTTGAATTCCAGCCACTCTAGTCACACTTGGTCCAAAACTTCACACCCGAGCAGCCCAATCTGACAGTACAGCTTGACTTGCGTAGAGAAGACTCACAACCCGGAGCCTCGCAATGCCACAAACTGGAATTCAGTATTAGACACAAACTAAAACCCTTTGACTTGAAAGCCTAAATATAAAGCAAGCTGATTTTGAAGCGATGACTTTAACAGTATGTCCAGCTTAGGCGTAGGCAGGATTTCTAATGCACAGACAAGAGAAGCGATGTGCATTTCTATATGAAGCAAGTACTGAGCAACTACTGCAGAAAAAAGGTCCATCGACAAAAAAAAAAAGGGAGCATAAATGTTCTCACTTATCTCCACTCACAGGCTGCCAAAGCTCTAGCTCACAACGATGGAGAATGAGGGTATGCTTTCTCTCTTATACACAGGCAAGCTTAATTTACAATTTACATGGGTAGCATTGCAGAGGAAAGAAGCTGAGCCAATTGCCACAGAGAAAATGCAGCATCGGAGATCCCGCGTACCGAAGGCTCGGCATTTTGTCCAGTCTCTCCCAGGTAGTTACGCAGTCCAGCTCCCCAGCGCTGTCCTTACCGTTCCTGGCATGCCAGAGGGACGGACACTCCTCTCCCACCCCACCACAAGCACTTGCCGACCCCATGTCAAGGCACGGAAGCTGCTCTGCAGAGCAACCTGGCAATTCCCAGTGCGGCACACTCACCCTCTGCCCCGCGGTCTCCCCAGGAAAGGTGTGGGATCTCAAATCTTTGTATTTCTAGGAGGAAAGGCATGCCTTCTGAGGACCGCTGCAGCAGGAGCTCCCTGACCCACACAGAGGACCTCCTCTTCCACTCCCAGGCACGGCCCCGAGCCTGGGACGCTTCATTGTAATCCTGAGGGTCTTGGTATTGGCAAAATAATTTCCTTGGGGAAAGTAAAATCATACAGGAACCTTATCCCTGAGACTGCAAATTATATTTGTTACGAAGCTGCATTTTACACAGATCTCCTACTGTCCACCCAAGACCTCTAATCATGGAAAAAAGTGCATATAAAAATTCACATGCACGATTTCGATCAAGTGCATTTATCTGTATAGATGGTCCCTTTTTTGCCAAGATAATGTCAGAAACTACACAAATCATCACAATTTACGCTCTCCTCCTCTTTAGTATAAGGCAGACTCCGCCAAATCAAGGGCTAATATATCACATTATTTCTAGTAATCCAAGGGCTGCCTCCTGCCACATGCTTTATGAAATACCTATGTCTTTGATTCATTGTATTTCTGCCTCACCTTGTGGGTAGAAAAGCTTTTCTCCTTTCTTGTACAACTTCCAGTTTAACACACTAGGTACTGCGGTGCTTGGCCAAGACCAGCCCTCTGCCCTTCAAGCCAGGATTAACCCCTCCCATGCTCATATACGGCCACGAGTATTGCGGAAAGAGCTTGCCAAGGATTTTTTTTCTGTTTAGAAAATAAATAGGTTTTTCCTCCTTCCAGGGGAGAGCACAAACACATTTCCCCACTGCCTCAGCTGATGCAATCAATTATGCATTTGAGGAAATTGCAGAGGCAAGCACAGCAGGAGGGTGTCCCATCACCACCGTGTCCCCTCGGCTGCCACAGCTTGCCCGCAGCAGCCCTACCCCACCCAGCACCTCTCTTTTTGCCTAGTAAGAGCGTATGAACCTCAGGACAGAAATCCCTTCTGGCCACCCAACACTGAGCACGGTAACAGCAACTGTCAACAGAAACTTGATTTTTTTTATAAACCTTCTTCTCCGGTTTAGGCATAGGCAGTCAATGAAGTTGTCTCCATGAACCCAAAGAAAAACCACCAAGCAAGAGCAGCTTCCAGAGGGTCACACTGAAAACCAAGAACTAAATCCAACCACCTTAAGCACCCAAATCCCCACTCTGGAAACTGTACAAACAGTTCCCCAGTCCCCCAGCAATACCAGGCAGAGTGCAAATAGTGGCATGGGCACAGACCACTGTGGCAAACTGAGCAAATTGCTGCTAGACACCCCATTTCTGTGCACTCACCAGCCCCGTCTCCTGGGGAAGAGGACAGACAGCAGAGGGGAACCTCAGTCACTCAGCAAGTGAGCCCCAGGCCTCCCAGTCACAGGATGGATGGGTGGATGGATGGTCACACCTGAAAACATTTGGGAACAGGATTTAACAGCTCATTGGCCTCCATCAGCAGGGCCTGCAGACTCAGCCATGCCTTGTGACAGAGACAACTTAGTATTCCAGCTGTGCACCTCAGCACCACACAGTAGATCGAACGCGCATTGGTAAATACTGCTTTTGGTGCAAGAGTCTACAGAGAAGTCATCAAGAGGAAAGGCAAATGTGTACAGCAAACAGTAAGTGCACTGGAGAACACAGCTGCAATACAAAGCATGTCCTTTCCCTTCTGACACCAGCTCCAGGATGACTAATTCTGTGCAAGGATGCCAGTCACTGAAGACCTCAGACGCTCTTCTTCTGCAACTCTGAAACTGAAATAAAAGTATGAGACAGACTGTCCGTCTTGCAAATCTGATACCTGCAGACCCAGGTGCTCCTGTACCCCTCCCCCCCCACAAACAGTCCTGTCACTGCTCTTCACACGAACTCAGCATTTGCCCACCTCCAGTACAAGCACTCACCCGCTCTCACGAAGCCCCACTCACCACCCGCTGTCGCACTCCCAGGCTGGGAACAGCCTCCCCGTGCCCCACGTGTTCACAACGGCAGCAGATCTGAGCTCCTTGCCCAGGCAGACTGGTCTTTCCCCAGGTTGCCGCTTAATCCCCAGCTTTTGGAGTAAAAATCCAGGGCCAGTGGGGGACAGATGCTGAGATCAATTCCTGGCCAGGTATTTTGCTTATTGTGTGTATTTGTCCAAGTTACCAACAGCAGCCTAAAGCTCTGTGCCTGGGCAATAAGATCTAGAAGAACACCAGGGAGAGACACCAAAACATAGACCAGCGATGCCTTCTAAGGAAGAACAGAGCATCTGAAATCAACCTAGATGGAAAGCATCCTCAGGTGCTGGCAAGCTCCCACCCCTCCACCAGCTACACTCACAGCTCCTAGAGATTTGCTGCCGAGAGCCCACATCAGGCTTGTGTGAGCTTAAGCTTTGCCAGTCCAGCTTTCACAAGGTCTCACTGGCCCTTGCGAAGACTTGGCCACATGGAGTTATCAGACCAGGCTGCCTCATCTGCTGCCAAAACCAACATGAGCTGTTGCTTTTCCATATCTGGATTTCAGATGGCCCAGTACCTGAGAAGATCCCAATCACACCGGTTCCTTGGTGTCTCCTCGTTCCCTGTGGCCTCATCACACCTGTCCTCAGCACCTGGGGTAGCCCAGAGGGTGGTCCCTGGCTGTGACCACTGCTGCACAGCACACCTGCTCCCACCACCTGCGCTGAAATCATCTGCTCGCAGGGCCCTACCCAGCCACAACCTCAGACTATCATCCTTTTGGACCAGAGAAGTTCCTGCAAGTCTACAAAGGGGCCATTTTACATATCAATAACAAAGTACATGACAATGCAAATGGCAGGAAAAGAGACAGAAGGGATGCAAAGGCTGAGCATCACCCAGCACACAAGGGAGGCTATGGCCGAATCCCAGGGAGCTGAGAAATGGATCTTTCGCCTCCAGAACTTGGGCCAGCCTTCAGGCAGCCTTCCTGCCCGGAGAGGGCAAAGGCGGCTTCCCCTCCAAGGGACGAGGGCTCCTAGGTAAGAGGAGCATGGAGAAGAGAGTCTCAGAGGACTTTCTGCCCATCAGCAGAGAGAGGCCCTTCCCGCTGAAGAGCATGTGCCACCTCATCTTCCCCCATCCCCAGTTCACCGGTGCCAGGGCACTGCCCCACGCACACCCCTCCTGGCTGCGCCCTGCCCACCACAACCCCCCTGCCCCATGCTGGGGCTGGAGCTCAGCCCCTCGCCTGCCACCCACACACCTCCCTGCACCCGGCCGAGATGTGCTGGCCATCCGAGGGCAGGCACCGGGACACCGCGTGCCCCTCCACCTCGCCAAGGCTGAAACCGCTCCCCATCCTGATGCCCTTTCAGCCTTCCAGCCCCTCTTCCTCCACAGATCGGATTGCAACCTGGCAAGGGGGCTCTCGCACTAGCAGG
Organism: Fratercula arctica; assembly: GCA_947846985.1. NCBI lineage: Eukaryota > Metazoa > Chordata > Aves > Charadriiformes > Alcidae > Fratercula > Fratercula arctica. Next base: position 30,806,924 of record CANTUZ010000013.1, on the reverse strand, counting down.
TGAAGAACAGACAGTGCGCTCAGTATGGTTATTTCCTCAGGAAAAAAACACGACTGAAAACCACTCAGCGGTTTCCAAGCCTCCTCAGCAGCCCCCCAGCAGGACCCTCCTTGCTGTTACTTCAAGGACAGGAGCCAGGCCTGAGCCCAGCCACAAAGAACCAGCTTTCTCACCTCCTGCTCTTTTACAGATGTCTCAGGTCCCTTTCAGCTAGAAATCTTTAAATGCAAGTTCCTCTCTTGTCTTCTTAAAAGGGCTGTAGCCCCTCACCTAACAGCTTGCCTTTTAGGCAAGCTTTTTCCTCGTGCTTTTTGATCTAAATGCACTCTTCCCCTCCGCGGCCACGCAGCACCCCGGGGAGCAGGGGTGGCTGCTCTCACGCTGAGCCCAACGTGAAGGCACTCTGGGGCTGGGAGAGCGCACGACGCATACGCTTTGTCCACTTAGTCTTTATCAAGGGCATAATTTCAGGTGTTTTTGCAGATTAGAAAAAAGGGGATTTTATTTTACAGGAAGCAAGTCCAGGGCCAAAATCTTCCCTTGCATCTCACGTCCAGTAGCAAGGTCTCCTCTGTTCCTTATACTCTTCAGTGTAACTTCTGCTCTGCAGCTCCTTTAATCACATCAGATATGGGAACAGAAAACTGTCATTGTTCCTTGGCCATGAACAATGCCATTTGTGGAGCCATGAGAAAGCGCAAGATGGATATAAAAAAGGCGGGCTCTTGTTTCCCCATAATCTCTTCTACAAACTGACAAAAGAGGGTTTTGTATAGAGAAAATTGTCACATACAGAAACAAAACAAAAATAGAGCATGCGAGCTGGGACCACTTTTATCTGGAGAGGCACCACAGGGAGATATGCCAAATGTGATTCATTTTAACAAGTTTAGCCCTTGAGAGACAAGAGCGGAGCCCCCGGTTAAGAATGAGGAGGTTAGGCAGGAGGGTCGGGGGCGAACGTGGCCTGGCACAGCCAGGGAGGGTAAGTGACCCTGAAGACTGCTTCCTCCCTTATTACAGGGGCAAGGAGCTCGGGCACGGGGCGGGCATGCGGAAAAAACAGACTGGGGTGGGGTGGGGATGGGTCTCTTTTACTGTTGTTAATTTTGTCAGGTTAGCCTGTGCATTGACTCGTTTACAGTGGAGTAATTAAAGTATATGAACAGATACAGAGGTTCTTGCTCTCCCATCCATAACGGGCGGCCAGCAACGATTAACCACATAACCCTTTGGGGAGGCTCTTCCCCTACACCGGCACCTGAGCAAACACCCCAGAGCTGCTGAGCAGCTGTTCACAAAGCACCGAGAGGCTTTGGTAAAATATCATACACGCGCTCACATGTGCTTGGGACCGGCCCTCCCGCTCCCCAGGCTCTGCAGGTAGCAGAAAGACTCCGATCAATACAACTGCGAGACCCTTTGAATGAAATCAATGCAGCTGAACAAGCGTATAAGTCCTGGTGTCATCACATTATTTATTCCCCAAAGTCCCCATCCCGCTTCAGTCAGAGGAAGCACTTGAGTACATTCCCTCCCTTTGCTCTGCAGCACGCAAATAAATCAGAGGCTCAGGTTCTGCTTCCCGATCTACGAGGGCATTACGAACTGCTGGCACTGAGCACCCTGCTAACTGCCACCGATTCGGGACGAGCAGAGGTAACAGGGATGGTGGCACCGGGGCTGTCACCCAGAGAAGGTGAGGCCAGCAGCCTCCTGCAAGCAGCTCTGTGCCTGCGCTCCTCGCAGGTTCTCCTCCCCCAGCTCTTCGCTGCCTCCCCGGGATGTCCCTCTGCTCACTGCCTCCTTTCAAGCCATTGTTAGTTTATTAAATGCTTTTTAAGAGATGGAATTTGTGCCCCAGGAGAACGAGCTGCAGAGAAAGAGCTCCACAGTCCTGGTGGCCTCGCAGCACCAGCCAAATGTCACATCCAGGCCCAGCAGGCAGTGGCATGGCAGCGACCAGGGCTGCCCCCCGCCGTGCCTCCAAAGAATGGGTGAGAGATGGGCACAGCCCCACCGCTGCGCTGCCCGCCCTCCCTGGAGGAGCCGCAGTCGAGCTGCAGCACCAATAAAACCGTGGGGCACGACAGGAGATGGCCATGGGGCCGGGCGGCTGAGCCGCCTCCAGAGCACAAGGTGGAGGTACAGCATGGCCAGCCCCGGCCTGGCCCTTGAGCCAGCAGTAGCCAAGCAGGGCTCGGGCAGCTCCAGACCTCTGCCTGCTCTCCTGGCCATCAGCAAGGGCCACGTGCAGGGAGACGCCTCCCCCAGGCTCCCATGCCCACAAAGCCCACCAAGAGCAGCCGCCAGGTGTGTCCTTCCCTCCTGTCACCCGCAATGGCACAGCACACGCCAGGAAGGGACTGATGGGGCTCCTCGGTGTGACTGTCTCCCCTCCACACCAGCCCTGGCCTGAGCACAGTGCCCGCGGAGCCCCCAGCCGGGTGCCGCAGGGCTGTGGGGGCAGAGGAGACCCCTCCGGAGCAGCGGCTCCACCATCATGGATGGGGAGCTCAAACGCTCCCAGCCTGGAGACACTGTAGGTGCCCAGAAACACCTGCGGGGTCCTCCCTTGCTCTGCTTTCACATATGTTAAAATGCAGTTTAAGTGACTCATGATATATTTGGTTTTTTCGAGGTCCAACAATGCTGGGGAGCTGGTTCTCAACAACGGCGGGCTGTGCAGTAATTTGTAAGCAGACCATCACCTGAAGGCCCTTCCACCAGCAAGGCAGCAGCTCAGGGCTCACCGGAGGCATTTTGAAGTGTGTTGTTGGGCTGGGGATGCAGGAGGGCTGGGGATGCACTGCCGTCCCCAAGCCCGCCTTGGCCAGCAGCTCTGCTCCCCTCTGCAGCCTGCAACCCCGAGGACAGGGAAAGCAACCACCTCCCCAGTGCATCATCACAGCCCTCCGCTTCACCCATGTCAGCTTGGACCTTCCTCGTTCACCCTCCTGGCATCAGCACCCCCAGACCGCAGACGGAGGGAAGGTCTCCTGGAAATTCCTACTTACTGCCAAGGATCATCGTCAGCTCAAGAAATTGTCCACAACTTCCCCAGTATAAATAACCACGTGTTCCGCATACTTCCATGCAGGTTTTAAACTCATTGCCTGAAGGCTCTGAAGGTGACTCATGTCTCAAAGCCTCCTGCACTGGCAGTCTCTCACACACGCTGCGCACACGTTTGCTTTTTTCAGGTTAATCCGTATTCCCACCTATGAACAAGTGACAAGAGCCTCACTTGCCACCTTCACCCGATCGAGTCAGCCAAATCCCCAGTCAAAAGCCACGTCACAAATTAGGTTATTTAGGATTCCTAACCAACACTATTAACTAAATCCCTAACACTGTTAATTATGTTCCCTATCACCAATTTACAAAGCAACTCTATTGATCTTGCCCCTACTCTGCAAATTACAAAGAAATGACCAGAATTAAAAACCAAACATCCAGGAGGGGGATTTTCCCCCCAGTAGAGAGGGGGCCTGGCTGGGTCCTCACAAGGAAAGCACAAAGACAGGTTGGTCTGGAGGCACTGACTCCCATGGAGGCTGTCCCACCGGCCACCCTGCGGAACTGCGACACGGAGCCAAGAAGGAGGCTACGAAACCAAGCCAGGGCCAGCCGAGGAAATAATTTCAAATCAAGGCACCGATGAGAAAAAACACAGCGACTATGCCCGCTCCATCAAGGCACCAGCCACATTCCCACAGCCCCCAGCCGCTGCCGAAACCCAGCCGAGCTGCAGGTCCATCTCACCTCAGCACCGCACTCCCTTGCCGTAAGTCCTCCTGGAGGAAAGTCTGCATGTTGCCATTTTTTATTTGGGCAACGAAGCAGAGATCTGAGGAGCAATATATTTTTTTAGTTGTGGTTATAGCTTGGAATTAATGATCTTCCCACAAGCACGAAGCTAACCTGGGGTAGAAGCAGCACTTTCCATTATCTTACTGAGAAAAATGCCACAGAAAACATCATTTTAAGTACACACTGCAGGCAGGTAGCATGGGAATACCAGGGAAATTATAGTTAGTTGTTCAGAGAAGTGCAAAAGTTCAATTTGAAAACGAGGGGAAGTTTCCTCATTCCTCAACTGGGCAAATCCCCACTGCAGTCCCCTGTGACCCTCTGGGAACGCAGCCACAGCGGCCGCATGGCCAAGGTCAGCGCTGCCTGTGCTCCGCTTCGTGACAGCCACGGCTCCACGGGGCTGAGGATCCGCGAGCACCCGGCTCTCACCGACGCCTGCCAGGAGCCGAGGTCAGCCCTAAAATCTAACACTCATTTTCACGTCATTTGCTCTGGTAGGAAAAGGCATTCTTTGTGATTAGCTCTATCAAACCCTTGTGCACATCGATCTCATTACAGCCAGAAAGCTCATTTAGACCTTCAACAACAAGGGGAAATGAACGGCGATTCCAAGCACAGCCCACCAGCAGACCACAAATCCTCTTACTCTGAGGATACAGTTCATATTACGTCCAAGCAAGAAATCTATCAAGTCACTTTAATTAATTCCCCTCCTCCAAAACGCTTGTGTGTGCATTGGAAAGGTCACACCCTCCTGCGAGGAAGCCCTGTCTGTCCCCCAGCACCTCCAGCTCACAACCTGGAAGCCACCTGGCCACAGACACGGCAGCGAAGGGCAGTGAGGGTCCCCAGAGCTGTGCCACCGGACCAGTGCAGCAAAGGTGGCTAATGGCGGCCCAGCTGCATTAGGCAAAGCACTGCCAGCAGGTCGAGGGAAGGCGAGCGCTGCCACGCGGCTCACACCAGGTCCCTGACCAGCAGCTGCTGGCCACAGGGTGATGGGGCACGTGGCCACGCTCGCACCATGGTCTCTCACTGCCTTGGCCACAGGGAGCATTTCAGGCAGGTGAAGACTAAAGCGAGGTGGGGGCTCTCCCACATGTCTGGTGCTGGGGATGGCTGCAGGGACGTGCCAGGGCTGAGCACGTTGCACTGAAGAGCACCTATGGAGGATCGCTCCTCCCTTTACTAGGCTGTACAGAATTTTTCCTGTATTTCTTTCACAATTTTATTTTATTTTTTTAATATTTCCTCATCTACTTACAGCTGCAGGTAACAAAGCTTGCAACACACCACCCAGGACCACTCACCCAGACTTGGGAAAGATGAGCCCAACCAGAATAGGGGCAAAGCAACTAGGATTGACAAAGCACTGCAGAACCAATCCCATGAGAGATGCTAGCATTGCCCAGCCTCAAGAATGAGTGTGTTTGGATGCTTCACTGACCGTACAGAAAAAGAAAACCACTGGGAAAGAGAAGCCTTATGGAAACTGAAGGGAAGGAAACCGTCATGGGAACACAGAGGGAGGAGCAGGCCAGGAATAAACCCAGGCTAGAGATCAGCAGGAAGCTTCTAGCAACTGGAATGAGAATGTTCCAGAACAGAACGTCATTTTTGCCCCTTCTTTCCACATAGACTTCGTGCAGTGTCAGTGGAAACTACAGACCCACGGCAGCGCACGCTGGACGTGTGTGCCTAAGGACCCTCTGAACCTGCTCATACCCCTTCGTTAGGCCATTTATCTTACGGGCATCCACTAGACGCCGTACTCTAAGAAGACAGATTAGGCAGACAGAGACACCTGTGATTTCACAAAGGAGAATTTACACCGTAAATCTGTCTGTCTGGACATACAGGCTGTGTTCAGCACCATAACATCCAAACAAATTCCCAAGTGTCTCAAATTGATATCGACTGATCCCAAAAGGCTGACAGACAGGAGGCTATGGGAGGAGGCCCGGGAGATGTTTTGCCAGATTTCAGAAACAAAACTTTCCTAAATATCATGAAACATGAAAAAATCCTTGCGGCTGCTAACACACTGGCAAAGCAGAAAGATTACGGCAGCCACTACGCTGCTACCCTGCACGCTCAGCCAGTTGGGTTTTCATTGCAAATCCATTCAGCATCTCATTACTGTCCATCACGAGGGCTCCAACACCAAGACTGGCTTCATTTAAGCAGTGTGAGCCTTGCACTGCGCTTCCTAATGCGGCTGGATTAATAGGAAAAACATCTTAGGGAACATCCTCACCAAACAGAGGAAAACAGTAACATCCTCTGACAGTTCTTAGGCAGCAAGGCACAGATCCCTAAAGGGAGAGAAGTTCAAAGAATCTCAAGAGCTGATGGGGCAGGGACCTCGTGAAAGACTGTTCGTGACATGCCTTCCTCTCTGCAAAAAGATCGCACAGCTTGAGCTGCAAGAACAGGAGGCGCATTTCCACTCCGCAGACATGATTTCACATGAAAAGAAGATGGTACAATGTCAAACTCTCAGCACTGCAGAGCGAGAACAAAAGTAAGGTGGAAAAAATACAAGTGTTAAAATACAAACACAAGAACTAAATTACAGTAATCCAGTATGCTAGAAATTTTTAAGAAAAGAAACCTCTGTTAGCTGAAGGACAAATATTTACTGTCATTAAGAAAAGCATTCAAAATACAGACGGAAGAGACAGACTGCTATCATTATGTTACAAACTACCTTTACGTTATGCTTTCTCAGAGCCGTGAAAAGGACTTTGTGGGCTCAAGTCAGCTGCGTTAACCAAAAAAGATCCAATTTTTAAAGCTGTTGTCTTGCCTCACCGGGCACCTTCTCATAAAACATGAAAAGAAATAATTAACTGTTAAAGCGGAGGGTTTGGAGCCAGAGCTTCCAGGCTTCTGCAAAGGCGTATCAGTAAATGTCTTAGATTGCAATGGCTGTTGATGACAAGGAACATCAAACTCACACCTTACTGCTTCATTAGTGGCGAGAGCAGCGGGAGTGGAGGGGCAGAAGATTTCCTCCACTCCTCATGGCCTTTCCCATGACGTTTGCGGGACAGTCTGGCCCTCATACAAGACACTCGTGTCCGGTCCTGGGAAACATCCAGCTCCTTTTCCTGAAGGCACTTTGCAGCTCAGAAGCAGGCCCTCTCTCCATACCTGCATTGTCCCGCTTTCCAAATGGAAAATTCCTGGTTCAAAACAGGCCTTTTGGAAGACTGGTTACCCTCTGTGCATCATACAGAGATGCCTTTAAAGGTCACGGCCGATCACCTAGAAGGCCACTAGCTCTTTGCAACTTGAAAGTTTGGAACAAGCCATCCCTATACCATATATGACAGAAAAATCCTGTCCATGAGGCAAAACCCCGCAGCTTTTTGCTCCTTCCCTAAACACTACACAAGCTCAACCTCAAACAAATTGTCTGTTTTGCCCTTTTGGCCTTTCTAAGAGGTTGGTCTAAAAGACTAAGTTAGGCTTTAGCCCAAAAAGTTTAGTTCCATAAAGGAACAGCAATGGGAGCTCCTGCTGCAGTGCATGGGAAGAGAGGAACAAAAGGGTATAATTTCAAATTTTTCCTGTAAGCCTACAGCTTGTGAGGACGGGTGTTACAGAAACTGGATGCTTCCAGAGCTTATATGATAATTGACATCAGACCTGGCATTAAGATAACAAGCAGAATGCATAGCCCATTGGGAGTGCTCCTCCAAGGCATGTCCCATTAAGTGCGATAAACAATACAATTACTCAATACTCATACCTCAGAGGGGAAAAAAAAAGCCATTCACACAATTAATAAACGTTAACAGCTGCCATTATCACTTTCCGCAACACAGGGCCCCCAAATTTACAGGACGAAAGCTTGTGCCAACACATCAAGAACAAGGCAAATATGTGCAACAGTGCTTAACTTTCATGAACCCTGGCCGTCTTCCAGGTGAGGTGGCTTCTCCAAATGCTGCTCCATGACGATAGGCCAGTCACTAACGCAGGGACCACTCACCAGAGCCACCTCGGAGACAGCTGTTGCCTTAATGTGCACGAGCGAAACCTAGCCAGGACTGCACAGCTCACCTCGGGTGGTTTGCATAGAGGCGCGGGAGGGCTGATGCGGACAGTCCTGGTGGCATGAGGTGCATCCACGGTGGGACACAGCGTGTACCCGAGTCAGCCCGGGCATGGCGTGAGCCTGGACCGCAGGGCTTGGTGCCTTGTTATCCCCCTCAGATACCATCAGCATTCCTAAGACTAATTTCTGTGGAGAGCTTCAACCTGTGTGTGGAAATAGAAATAAAAGCAAGCAGTGAGAGGATTTCACACCAAACCGTCTGCCTACTGTCCGGTTAACCTATGCACGCCATAAGCTTAGCCCTAACTGTTAGACACAGCTCGCTCTAAATGATTAGACTCACCCAACCTGCAGGAAAAAGTTGTGGTGGGAGCAGCTACCAACCCATGCAAAGGAAAAAAAAGCAGCTTTATTCTACTGGCTCTCACAATACAGCCGAGGCCCTTTACGGTGACTTCCATGGCATTAGTGGATTTGGCAGGATCTAGTTACACAACCCTTTCCCCCTTGTGCAGTGAACCAGAACCTTTCCATTGAATTCATCAAGCTCCCTCCCAAGTGTCCCGCTCCTGGAAGGAACAAATTCCCACCTCTGCGGGAGGAGAGGTGCTGCGCCTGATCGCACGCTGGGTGAGAATCCGACTGGGTGCTGCGTGTACCCTCACAGCTTACCCAACGTCGGCAAGAACTGCCCCGGGGAAACGAGAACCTGCAGCTCCGAACGTACACACAGGGCACCACAGCTCCTGAAGCAGGAAAACATTGTAAAATTAAAATCTGGTTCCCCGCTTTGCCTTCTCCAAAACCAACGAATGATATTCTAAGTATTATCCTTTATGATGGAAGAACCAGGCATTAAGATGGCAGGTGATGGACAGGCAGCCTCTGCAGGCAGGGTGTAATGGCACACAGCAAGGCTGCTGCACAGAAAAGCCATTTAGGTGAGTCACTGCAGACTTTCGTATGCCATTTCCTCAGATGAACGTGCAGCCTTCAGCTGCGTGCCTCCCACATTCTTCCCAGATAAGTTTCCTCTGCACTCTTTGGACCTTCTTATCAGCCACATGATCCACCAGGTCTTACTTGCAGGATGTGAGCCAGACTCCTGCTGATTCCCTTCTCGGCGAAGGCATGACCCTGCCTGAGGGATGCAAAGCAGAACGGTCAGCCACACAGGGTGGGAGCGCACCAAATCTGCACCAAGGGTGGCAGCTCCAAAGGCACATTTCCATAGCTTGCATTTCCATAGTGTCACGCTGGCAAAGAAAGGAGAGCGCTGGGGAAAGGCTGGCTCGGCAAGGTTGAGAAGAAGGCTTTCCTCTACCAGCCTTTCAGATACAGAGGTCGCGGGCTCGCAAGGGTCAGCAACCCCTCTTAATATTCACCAAAGTAGCAACAACAAAGGCAAGCTGGGGAAAGGGAAGCGTTCCTGCGGAGTCCCATCTTCACTCTGGATACCACTCTACAATGAAGTTATTTCAAACCGCCCATAGGTTAAGCTACGGCTTTCATCCCAATAGCAAAGTTCCCGCTGAGCTCTGCCTGCAAAGGCACATCAGGCAGAGACACTCAGATGACATCTAACCTCACCCAGCTCGCTGCAGCAGCCACCTTTCCCAGCCAGGCTGGTAATTTAGATAACAGAAGAGAGCGTGTCAAATGCATAACATTTAATAAGACCAGAAGAAGGTCAACAGCCCCGTCTGAGCAGCACTTTAAAAGCTCCCATCTGATATAAATGTTATCTTGGACATCAGCACTCCTTGGTAAATAAAAAGACAAGTTCCACCTTCCAAAGCAAATTACATGAATGCTGCTTGGCCTTGATGATGATTCCTAGGAGGCAACTCTCTATTATTTCCCCTCCGTACACCTGGGCATTAACCAGAAAGCCAAGGTCACTTATTGCTTTCTCATTCAAACAATCTGGATTATGTCTCCCTGAAATCATTACCGCGTTGTGACAGCAGCTGGGAAGCCCAGCGAAAGCTCTTCCCTCTGCCGTCGCGCAGCTGCCAGGAGCACGCCTGGGATGCGACCAACGGAGCGGCCCAGCCGCGGCCACGAGCAGCGCGTTGGGACGCGGCGGCAAACACAGTGGCTGACTGTCCCACCAAAATCATCGAATTCTCTCTCTCAGATTTGGTGCTTGCGTGATGTCCGAAACTCTTCCAGGTCTTGACACCATGTAACACCCGCACTTTAAAGCCTGGGTGTCAACAAACCTACAGAGAACTGGCACGCGGGAGTATTCCCTTCCCAAACCATGTTTCTCTAGAACCAAAGAGGTGGCTGTCACTGAAACAGGTCACCTACCTTTTTTCTTCCCTTGGGTTTCCATCGCACATCGAGCACTGGGGAGAGGGACATGGCCAGCAATTGCCTCCACCATGCCAGACCCGATGGAGAGTGGTGGAGGGGACAGTGCTCCTGTCCCCGCACCCTCCGTGCCACCACACACCATGTCACCCACTTGGGCACTGCGGCAGCAGCGAGGCCTGGTCAGCAGCGAGCACTTCACATCCCCCTCGTGCCTTGCTGAGGCAGGCAGAGCTGTGAGAGCACATGAGGAGTTAAGCTTTTTCTTACAAAACGTGTAAAGATGTGGTCTGCACACTTGGTGAGCTGCAGCATTTGTGGGCCAAAACATTTTGCTGCATATTTCTGAAATTATTTGTCAGAAAAGAACGTCAACGACATAGAAAATCAGTTGCAGCTGTAACCTTTTCAAGCATCAATAATAACTTAAGACATTTGAAACTAAATCTTAACTCACAAGTGACTACATCACACGGGGTAGTTTCTGAGGCAAGGGCTAGCAGATCAGATGCAGAACTGTAACGGATCCCAGCAATGGTGCCCCCCTCCAGCTCTCCCACTTAGCAAAGAACAATTAAATTCCTGCATTTGCCAAAGCTGCTTCCCTTCCTGGGACCTTTTTTCCTGATTCCCAGGGTGCTCCTGGACCCAGTGGGCACTCTGGTGTAGGAAAAGAGGCTTCCAGACCAGGTCCAATAGCCAAGTCCCCCAGTGCGCCGAGATGAGGATGGCCAGAGCGCTTCCTCTGAGGTGTCACACAAAGGCAAAGGCACTTTGCAAGAAAGACTCGTGTTTTATCACTTCATCATTCACCCCGCCACTGCCACAGCGGCCAGTCCGCACCCCAGACTCCTTGGGCTATGAAAGAATTGCTTCGTCAGCCACACGAAGGATGAGGACCCTCGCTAGAACGCACGGATGTGCACGCTGCAGATGACAAAGGACGTCAGTGTGTTTCACTACAGGCAGCAGCATCCTCCGCTCCGCGCACTCGAGGCACGGGCACATCTGCAGCTCGAAGTCGGACGGAACCGTCACTGCTATGGGCCTCCTGACCCGGCCAGATAGCCAGCGCTGCCACCACACTGATATTCCTGCAATGAATATCACCACTGTGTTCTCAGAGGCACATGCTTAAGGAATTTAACTACTTTAATACAATGGGCTCAAATTGCCAAGAATGTTTGTGCATCAGTGTGAAATCAGAAATTCGGGGAGGGGGTGCTTTATCTGTCAAAGGCCAGCATCAGGGGGCTGACAGAGCAGACAGTGGGAAGCTGGATTGCATTTGATACGCATCAGCCCATCAAACACAAACAGCCTTTAAAGTGCTGAAAGGCCGAGCCAGCCCCGTTACGGGCTGGAATGGCCCCTCCGGGCTCCGACCGGGAACGCTCCCTGCGAGCTGAGCTGGGTTGGTGGGTCTCCTGGCCTGATCTTTGCACCATAAATCACAGAAAAAGGGATACTTCTTAACAGCTCAAATTAAGATAAAATGCCTTCATTGTCAGGCCGGCAGCTACCTGTGCCATCCCCTGTGTTGTTTCCAAGCTCCCAGGCCCCAGGCGTGGAGGGCACGGGATGCCCTGCCCGGGGATGCACCAGCCACATGGATGGCCAACCTGCTGCACCCAGGCTGGCCTCCTGCCCAGCTGGGACAGCAACTGGGCCAGTTACCATCAGTTAATGACGGTTCAACAACAGCTGGCTCAGGATGGAGAGCAACAACACCCCAGTCCACGCCGTGGGCTGTCGGTCCATGGGGGAGGCCAATCCCAAACGGAGATCCTGCCGAGATGAGTAGACATCAGCCAAGCGTGGCCTGGGCAGGGGGTGGCAGCCCTCGCAGCCGTCCCCAGCACAGGCAGCTCCTGTGGCCAGCTCGGGGGGCTCGTCAGTCCTGGGGCCGGCTGGGGACCAGCGAGCGCGCTCCCGCTACCTCCCAGCCATCCCTCTGCAGTCCCGCTGGAGGGTTACCAGTGCCTGAAAAGAGCTGAACTTCAATTATTCCAGGGGAAAAAAAAAAAACCCACAACAACACAAAACCCTTGCCTTCAGATTAATCCCCAGACCTCCACCCTGAAAAGATCCTTTCTGCAGCCCCCCCGCTGCCGAGCCCGGCCCCGGCACCTGGGCCCTGGCCCTGCGGCACAGACTGCCCTCGGGGCTTCTCCAAGGGGCTCCGCAGCAGAGGGGAATAAATAACGTAGCCCCAACATGTAAAAAACAGGCTTTTCTTACAAAGCAAAATCTCAGATGATAAGTGAAGGAAAAGGAAAGCGGGGGGGGAACATGCCTGAGCGACCCCTCCTAACCACCTCCAGCCCGGCACAGCGTCACTCAGCTGAGCAGGGTGCACGGCAAATAACACCAGCTCTGCCGTCGCCCCCGCCCCGGCACCGAGACCCCACGCACCAGGGAATGCAGGGGAACAGATGGATTTTCCATGGGAAGGAGCTGCGACTGCTCCTTCCAGTCAAACATGTCAGCCCCGCGGAGCCATGTGTGCAAAGCATTAAACCCGCTCCCTTTGCTAGGACAGCAGCGCCGGGAGAGGGCTTTTTTTGGGATATTCAGAAGAAAATGTCCCATGGTCTGGCACAAGGCAGCGAGTCACAGTCACCCAAAGCCGGAGGCTGAGCCCACCATTTCTATGTACCCAAACAACTAGGTTTCTCCTCTTCCAGGTGCTTCTCGTCAATGAGACGGAGCAATGGTAAAATATTAAATTGCATGGAAGGAGCAGTAATCCCTCAACACAATGGGCCGCCTTCACTAGGGCTTGTAAGTGAGAGCCTTGATAAGGTGTATCACGCTTGCAAGGCAAACATGTTTCGGAGGTTATTCACACCCGGCACAAGCCGCTGGGGTTATTTCAGGCCGAAAGCCATGCAGAGCGTTGTGCTAGACGCGGGGAGATCTCAGAGCTGAGGGTATCAGCCGTTAATTAGGGAAACTGGTAATTCCTAATCTCCCCACACCAAGAATAAGGAACCTTGAGGGTCCATGAATTGAGATCGTTTGATTTAATTACAAATATAACACACGTCTCTCTATCTTTATTAACCTTGGAAATTTAAAACAGCCTGAAAAGCAGCCCCTGCTGCATTTGCTCACGGAGCTGCTGGGAGAGGCAGCCTCAGCAGACGTGGTATTTGCTTATAAGGGATTTCAGCCTTAAATCACCAACCCTTTCCCCAATATCACCGCAGAGCAGGCGAGGAGCACAGCCCAAAGCCTGGCACACGCAGGGGCACGGGCACTGCTGCTGCAATCCAAATCCAGCTTCTCCCAGCCCTACCATGACACAGAGGGAGCCAAGATCTCCCCGACCCAAAATGCTCACACACCCCCATGGCCTTGGCATCCTGCTGGTCCACACCATGACCAGGCTGCCTTCTCTGGAGCTGCAGGAACGGCCCTCATACATGTGGGCCTGCCCACGAGCTGCAGGAAAGGGTACCTCATTCCTTGCTCTTCCCTCCGGAGGTTCAACCACATATATGCATGGTGTTCCCTTGCATTTACGAGAGAAGATGCAATGCTGAAGGGGTCAGGAGCACAGTCAGGTCTGGAAAACCTTCAGTTCCTCTAAAAGAGAGGAATTATTTTCCATGGGAATTAAGAAAATGCTTCGGTTAGCAGCAACGGGAAATAATTTGACGTTATAGGTAAATGAAATTGCACACAAAAAAGCAGCACCAGAAGGCAGCAAGGTCTGCAAGGTCGGAAGGTTGCCAGGGCTGATGCTACCCGCAGCCTCCAGCTGGAGGAATGCTGTCTCCAGCAGGACACGGGAGCGGCATGGGAACAGCAGGAGCTGGTTCTGTGTGCAGGTGTGCCGGGGTCCCATGCAGAATACCTGGTTTTATTCCCGAAGGACAGGATTCACTTGACTTGGGCGTGAGCTGCTTGGAGTCCCCCACCGGGCGCGTTGCCTCGCAGGGAGCTGGGCAGCCTCGTGCAACGGCAGCCTGAGAAAGGCACAGCGTTATTACTGGCAGGCAGCAGGAACCTGAGACAAACTCATGGTTTTTCTGGGTTTGATCCCAAAACACATTTCTTTGGGCTGACTGACACTCCAAATTGCTTGGCAGACCGCGACTTGGGAGCACAAGCCACAGAATTCAGACCACTTAAAAATGTAAATATTCTAAGAAACAACCCAGAAGACCTTCCTAGCATGGGAGGGAGGCATTTTGGGGGATAGGTCTCCACAAAAGCAAAATACTTCCTGAGTAGGCTTTCCATGTGGAAACAAGAAGAACAAATAAGTTTTCAAAGACTAAGACACTGCAAGAGGTGCAACTCACACTGTGGCCATAGCGGATGTGTCTCTCCAACCCAGTGTCCTGCAGAGTGCGGCGCAGCTGGCCGGGATGCTGGGATGACGGGGTGCCATCCGCTCTCAGGGCGCCTTTGAGGCACAGCAGATGCAAAGAAGGGCACGGGGGGGCGCAGGGGGTGTGGGGCTGGACTGTGTGCTGGGGCTGACACCTCATCTCGTGCCCCACGGCGATGTCTGAGAAGGAACACAGCTTTTTCCGTAAAAATGCTTTGGATAGATGAATGCTAGGAAGAGCAGTTACTGAAGCACAAGGGTAATCCCAGTGCAGGAACAAACGGCCATAAGCCTTCCCAAGCACTGCTCGGCGGGGAGCAGGATTGCCGGCAGCAGCAAGGAGGGGACCTGAGCATCCTGCAGCAGGAGCAGGGCCACCAGGCTGGCCCGCCGCGTTGTGCTGGTGGGTGACACCAAGGGCTGTGCGGGCAGGAGGCGGCGCAGGGAGCAGTGAGCCCCGCCAGCCCCGCTCCGCCACCGGCACCCTCACAACGCAGGTCTGCCGGAGGGTGAACGGCCCGTTGCGAACCAGAGCGGCGCACAGATGCGAAGGGGCAGGGAAGGACGCAGCGGTGCCGGGCTGTGCCCCGGTGCCATGCGCAGGTGACGGCGGGAGTCCCACACGTGTTCACACCTCCGAGCGTCCCCACACGCCGCATAATAACCACGCTGGGCATGTCCAGCTTTGTTGTTTTAGCCATACTGCAGAGATGCCTATTTACTTGGGAATCATATGTTTTCTGCCCTGGTCCTCACTGTATTCAGAACAGTTACTTAGCTTCAATAAGCCCCTTGTTAAAGCCTTTTCCCTTCTGTAATCTCATCAAACTAACCAAAAGGAGTTTGTTCTGAAATAGAGTCCCATTTTGTAACCTGGCTTCCTATAGGAGATCTCCCCATGCGCACTCGGCCCCTCCGCCACAAAAGGGGTCTGCTTGTCCTAGCGCGCTAACAAAACACTGCCGTCTGTTTGGGTTAGCCAGCAGGGGGTTAATGAAAAGCCCGGCCCTGGGGACTCCCACCTTATCTGCAATCATGAATTTATTGAAGAATGTGTTAATGTGCTGGATTTTATTCATCAGGGGTCAGGGCTTTTCAAATTCTTCCTCCCAGCTCCCCCTCTTTCCATCCCTCCCCAGCAAGCTCACAATGCTGTTTAAACAAAGGACTCCCAACACAAAGAGCAAATTTACACAGTAAAGTTTTCTTGCAAGCCCAGAGCAGAGTCTGGAAGAATTCCAGCTTTATAAAGAGAAAAGGGGGTGGGGGGAAGAAAGGGGGAAGGGAGAGAGGGGCATTTTGCAGAGGATAAAAGGAAATGGAGAAAAGTTCCCACCTCCTGAAGCTCGGCACTGAATATTCTCCGCCAGTTAACCCCGATGCATTGCAAACCCTTGAGGACGTTTCAGCTGGACAGGAGCCTTCATAACACCAAACTTCCCAGCCTCCTTCGAGAAGGAGCCTGAAATTCATGTTTTAACATCAAATTTAGGGTGACATTTCAACAGTTTCTTTGTCTGTGGATTAATAACATTAGCCCCGAAAAGGACACAGCAAACATTAACTAGGGCTCACGGTTTTTTCTGTGTGCCAGTTTCCCAGCTGGTGATATAAGCACGATATAACAGGAAATAATGAAGCTAAGCGATGGCTTACGGGCCTTGCGGTGACTACGCGTCCAAAGCCAAGTGAGAACGGGAAGGAGCCTCTGTTCCCACCTCCCGCATCCCACCCGGGCACCACGCACCGTCCCAGGACCGGAGGCCATTGGGGTCCTGCGAGGAGCTTCCCTGGACGCCCCCCTCCTGGGCTTGGCACATCCACAAACCCACCGCTGTCTGCAAGTGCTAGGAAAAAGGTGGTGTAATTCCAACGCAGCCTGTGCGGCCAGTGGGCTCTTTTCCCCTTCCATCACTTCAAATGTTATCCCCACTCGACAGATGGGGATAAAAGGTTGTTTGGTTGGTTGCTTTTATTTTTTATAACTAAAAGGTTAAGACCCCCCCCACTGGTCTGTCAATTTTAGTTGTGCTGGTCAGAGCTCTGGGAATTAGAGAACAGGGAGCAATCCTGCGCTAATTAACCAAAGATGACCTGAATGATTTTCTTCAGGTCTTGTCACCTCCGCTTTCTGCGCTATCATTAATAAGCTCTGGCAATGTCTCAGAAAGGAGGGCTCAGAACAGACGTCACCTCTACTTCTACCTCCGCCCAGCAGGCACAGCGCTACAGCGTTCACCTGAGCAAAGAGTTTTCAGGCATTTTACAAGAAAAATATATGCGATGTAATTGGCCATAAAACTAAAAAAGCTAAAACTGCGGGGGAGACAACAAACTCTGGTCACCAGGCAGGGAAGTAACTGCTTCAGGCATGTGGCTTCGAGACTTTTGGAAATACTCAATTCGTATTAAAAGAGAACCATCACAATTCCATTTTCGAACAAGTTTCTCAGCCAGAAGGATGTCATTGACCCAAATTTCCATTCCTCTGTTTATTTACTTTGGTTTGCAGGGAAAGCCATGCCTTCTGCCATACCCTCATAAAATCAGCAGCGGTCTGCAAGCAGCTAGCGCAGCCAGCCACCTGGGAAGAGGGGGTTTAAATGGCTCTGGGAGTCGCACGCAGAAGCCCACAAACACAAACGCCTTCTAACGCCTAACGGCCAAACCCATCCGAGAGCCGTGCCACGTGCTCTGCCCCGCTGAAAAGCTGAATTTGAGCTGCCCAAACTGCAGCACGGCTACTCCTGTTCCCGGCTTTCGGCAGGGGCCGGGCAGATCTCGGCACACGGGATCCAGCTGCGCTGCTGATGGATCCCTGAGTGCTGCACATACAATACATATTTATAGGGTCTCCTCCGTGACAGGAATGCCAAAGCCTCGTGCAGAAAATAACTCAAAGGACATAATTAAATCAGTTAAATGGCTTGGGAAAAGAGACACAGCTACGGCCAGATTTCAACTCTCAGCACAGTCTCAGGGCACAGGGAACAACGATGAGGAGAGCAAGAACTATAAAAGCTCTCTGACCAACTACTTGCTTTTCTTTAGTTAATAAACTATAATCCCTGCTTAACACTGACACAGACCAGGATCTGAGCACAGAGCTCCGGGCACGAAGGCAAGTGTTGGGGGTAAGCAAACACCGTGCCAGCATCACCAGAGGTCACCAACGTTACCAGAGGACAAGTAAAGCCAGCACAAAGAGCAGGAAATCAAAGATCAATCCGTTTATTTTCATCTGTTACCGTGATGCGCAGCCACCAGCGAGCCCCTGCTGGCTTTTCGGGGCTGGGAGCTGGGAGAGGGGCATCGCTGGAGCAGGAGGGGCAGCTCCGGCTGCTGCCGGCAGCAAAAGGAGCCTTTGCACACAGAAACGGCCACCGCGCACCAGAGGAGCCGCATGAATCCAACTGTTAACAGAGCTCCTGGCAGGTTTTACTGGAATAACTGGGGCAAAGAAAGGAGCAGCGCTCGGGGAGCTGCCCCACGGCGCGGCTCTCACTGCCCAGCCGGCTGCCAGCCAGCACCGAGGTGGCTCCAGCCACGGCCACGCTGCAGGAACATCCATCCCCTCCAGAAAAAACTCCAGAGCCACAGGTGACAAGAGGAGAAAGAGAAATGCTGCGAAAGAGAGCGGGCACACCGAGGCGACCCAGAGAATCCCAAGACAGAGTTTGGGCAAAGTGGCTGAGACTGAACCTGCAGCTGAGAGGGTCCCAACGGTCTCGACGTAGGAGGTCATCATCACGATTCTTCCCAACCGGGAGGGCTGGAGAGGGGTTGGGAGCCACCGTGGGAGCGAGGAACATCAGCAGCTCCCTGCCACCAGACGGGGCACAGGTGCCCCAGGGGAACTGGCGGCTGCCCGGGGAGAGGGGAAGGTCTCATCCTCTGTGGTTTCCACTGTGAAGAAGGAACTGCACAGGTGCCGGGAACGCTGCTTGTATTTCTCTCTCAGGATGAAAAAGAAGTCCAAACTTAAAAAACACCAATACTGAAAAAGTAATTTCTATAATTTCAATGGTTTTGAGCTCAAAGTTGGGGAAAAAACATGCACTCTACTTTTACACAGCAAGGAGCAAAAAGCTGTGAAAACTAGATATACTTCTCACAAGGGTTGCATACAGAAAAAAAAGCAAGCAAGTTATTTATTTTTAACTCTAGAGTTACAAAGTATCTAACATTTAATTACCATGTTTAATGTTTCAAAAACAAAGTAGCTTTTTATAGCCACCATTAACAGATTTCTGTCTGCTACCTCTATACCCAGGCACCGCGAGGAGAGGTGAGCTCACATCCTTAAAGCAGATTGCGCTCCTCTTCCATACGTTGTTTCGTCCCTTCAAGAATATTAAAAGCTCGGTTTGAAAATTAAGCAAAGCTTTCTCCCTCAATGGACTTGAAATGGCTCTCAGAACGGTTTCATTTTTCCATTTGTGCTCTCAATGTTACAAAAAAAATGTAGAAGGACCGGGTGGAATACAATGTCTTGGTACTTCCTTTCCATTCTGATGCATGATGGATGAGTCCCTGGATCCCTGACTGGGCATACAGCGGTGCTGCTGGGATGCGGGCACAGCTCACGGCCTGCGTGGGAGACGCAGCGGCCCGGCCCGGCCCGGCCCGTTGCCCGCGGGAAGCGCAGGGCTGCGCTGGCAGCGCTCCGCAGCATCCCGCTCCCCGGGGTCCCGCGCCCCAGCGCCCGCCCAACTCACGGGCAAAACGGCGTCAGGCTGAGCGCCCCTCCTGCGTTTCCTGCGAGCGCAAAAGATACGAAAGGTTGTTTCTTCAGTTCAAAAACAACGCGTTTGAACATTGCCTGGGCTATTGCACTTTTGGGGTTTTTTTTTGCCTTGGAAAATACCCTACGACAATTCTCCTAAAGTCCTCCTTGGAGAACTCACAGGAACGGGAAAGGATTAAGAGTTTGAAATTTGAATAACAGAGATGAAGGGATTTTGAAGAATCTTTGTAAGAGCTCTAGCCTGTTTACCTTTTATTCACAGATTTCAGCTGAAAAATCTCGCCAGAAGACGTGCTGCGGAAGATCCAGCACTCCGGCTTACAGCAAGGCCAGGAGGAACCTCCTCTGGTGCCAGGGATCCTCCGAACCCAGGGAGGAGCCTCCTCGAAACTCAGCTGCTCCTGGGGGGGTTTGTCTTTCCTCATGGAGCCCCGTTTACTACAGCAGCTGGGGAAGCCAATTTTTAGGGAGGATTTCCCCAGAAAACTGGCAGAATTTGTCCTGATCATCACAAGGCTCAGGGTTTTACCTGTACGTGAAGAGCAACCCCTCGCTTCTTCACACCTTAGGGGGAAAAGGGACTTAGCGCAAAAATTAACAAACATGGGATGAAATATACAATAGCCACCATTAACATCATATTTATTGTTATTTAGTTGCTCAGTAAAACATATACAGATATGTACAATATGCATGAATACAGAAGACTGCACTTTACATATTTAAAAAAAAAAAAAAGAAAGAAAAATAACACTCAGTTTCATGAGCTATTGTCACAGTCTTCCAACCAAGCATTTAAGAAATGAATTTAACAAGAATCAAAAAAAAAAAAAAAAAAAAAAAAAAAGAAAAAAAAAAGAAAAAAGATTACAGGATTGCCTAACACACAGCAGAGTCAAGTTTTCATATTTTACATGTGCAATAACATTTTTCAGAAGAGTTTGCTATGCAGTACGGATTACCAGTGTTTTGAATTTTTTTTTTTTTCTTTCCCATGAACCAAATTTAGTACAAAGAAATAACATCCTTTTGCTTAAGGCTGTTTTAAAGCTGTAATATTCTTGGGTAGTGAATAGTGATAAAGTTGTAACTGCTGGAAATCACAGCCTGCAGTTTCATCAGTCAGAATCTATGAGCGGACGGACTCAAACCAACAATTTTAATAGAGAATTTCTGAGACAAAATTAGACTATTTCCTCCATTAGCCTTAAGCAATAAAGGAGAAACAATTCTATAAAAACGGGTTATGCTCTTATACACCATCCATTGAACAGCTGTGAATCTAGTAGTTGAGAAAACCTTAACACTGCAGCTCAACAAAAAGAATCAAAATTTACCAGTTTTGTTTCTGTCTGCCTTCCCCCCCCCTCCCCGCCCCCCCGCCCTCCCAGCAGCGCCGCGTTCCGCTGCCCTGGGCTCACCTCACCCTCTCCCTCCTTCCCACAGGTGGGACCAGTTTGCCTTACTGGTGGTGCCTGGAAGCCTCAGCCCGATTCCTGGTCTGGGAAGGGCAGGCAGCCTCGGAACGACCCCGAGACGTGCGGTATCTGGAGCCGCTCCCTCCATGACCCAGATGACACAACTCTGACGCTCATCCCCTTCCACCCTTAACCACACAATGACATCCTTACCTAGTTGATGAAAGTCACTGTAACTAAATAAAAATGAGCCTAACCCCTCTCTCACCGAATAACCCAGCTAGAATAGCAGAGAGCTAGTAACTCTAGGAAAAAAAAATGATGGGGAGAAAATTTGCAAGTCTTTTAATAAATAAGGCCTATTCTTTCCTTTTTTTTTTTTTTTTGGCAAAGAGATATTTTATCCCTCCTCCCAAGTGAAATGCAAGAGAGATTTTGCTCCGTTTGCTACTACATTTTACCTTCAAGACTAAGTGCAGAGGTTCTTTTAACAAATACCAAAGGAGTCAGGAGGTCAGTGATGCCCAGGTTCCCCCGTACCCGGGCCGGGGGGGCTGCGAGGGAGGCCCCAAACCTCCAGGCAAGGCAGGGAGAAGGCTCCAAAAGCCGCATTTTAGCTGTCCTTCACAATACATAGCAAAGTTTGTGCACATCTTAATGGCACGTTTACCACAGATCTTTGACTTCTTGGTACAACTTCTTCCCCCCTGCCTGGAAGCCCTGTAGGACAGGCAGGTGTGAGATTAAGTTATTCTGGGTTTACGCAGTCATTTGGGGAAAATTTGCTCATAAATGTCACCCTCTGTTGCCCCGGCTCAGCAAGGAGCAGAGGCCGGATCTCGGGTACCGCTCAGCTCTGCCACCCACGGGGCTTTGGCCCGGCTCGGGCTGACGCCGGCTGTGCCTCAGCTTCCCCTTCCACGAAAGAGCGCAACTTACCTCTTGCAACAACTGGCTTTTTCCTACAGCTCTCCAACACGCTTCGGTTGGAAGTACTAATTGTTCACAAAATTATATCTTTTCAATTCTTACCATGTGGGGCTACGCTGGTAGTTTAGATACGTTAAAAAAAAATAATAATAAAAAAAATCAGTGCATTCAATGTCAAATTAATGGAGAAAATGAGTAAAATGAAATTACTGCAGGCAACACAAGCTTCATGACAAAGCTCTAGCCTTCTGCATACGCTGTCAGTACCAAATACACCAGGTTATGAGCACGAAGCTTGTCCTGGTCAGTCATATGTACCGTTTCTGTTCTGATCTTTGGCAAAAAGCAAAGAAACCCTAAAAGCGCAGGTCGGCCCTGGCGCTGCTAACTGCTGCCCCGGGGAGAGCTTGCATCAGGTTCCTTTTGCTCGGTTGATAATGTCACTTAACTTAAGCAAGATCGGATGGATAGGAGGTTAGCAAAAGGATCGCACGTGGCCATATTACGCAGCAAGACTACATGGACAATAAGGCCCAGAAGACGGTCAACCGCTGATTTTAACTCCTCACTACCTAAAAATCCCGTCCTCCCACTGCATCCACCTCACGAGCCCAGCGATGTGGGAGCAGACCCAGCGGTGCCACAGCTCCCGCACTCCCACGCTCGGCAGCTGAAAACACGCGATCCCGGCTTCAGTACAGCCCGTCCCCCTCATTTCATAGGATTTAAAACTGTTGGGGTTCCATTGGTTTTTAAGGAATTGCTTCCACTTTGTATTTCTATGAGCAAGCGACAAAGTCGGCCCCCAGTGGACTCCAGGAGAGAAGAACCAGCTGCAGAGAGCAAACCAGAAGAAAAAGGGTGGGTGAGACCAACCGAGTCACTGCCTTTCTACTTTAAGGAGGATTTCTCTTTAAAAGCCATCTGAAATGTTTGGTGCAGCATTCACCGAGAGGTCTCTTCCCGGTAGCGCAGGGTGTGCATCCCTGACCTCAGGAAGCCTGAAAAACCTGTTCTCTTGAATGCAGCAGGAAAAACTAAAAACAAAGAAGTAAGCCATCGGGGGCTGCGCTCTGGTACAGGAATGCCATCAGACCATGAACTCTTCCTAAATTTTCAGCTGCAAGTGCTGGAACGCGGTATCATGTGTCTAGGCATGTGTTTGGCTGGGGTTACTCCAAGCCCCACCAGGCTGGAAGTGGTGGGAGCTGCAGAGGGAACCCACCGCGGCAGCCCCAGCCCCGCTCCAGAGCTCAACAGCCCCCAGGCGCTTTGCTAGACAGGATTTAAAGTTAAACATGCATTTGGGTGAACCGGGACTTCAGAAATCACAGGCAAAGAGGCATCTTCCAGAGTGGGGGCTGAAAATTATTACTCTACCAGGAGGTATTTTACTGGGGACAGTGATATTTCATTGCAGGGACAGGGGAGGGCTCGGAGCTTTCGGCAGCGCACACCTACAAAGGTAGGAAACATCCCATCTTTTTTGTTTCAAACCAAGAAGGCATGAAGCAGCTCCATAGCCAATTGCTCCAGGATGGGCAAAAATCCTTATCCTCATGGCAGCTCCAACTTCAACACAAAGTAAAACAATGTTGATAAATCAAGATTCAAAGCTCCCAAATTTATCCAAAGTCAAGTCACGGACCAGCCCGGTAAGAGGAAATCAATCCATGCACGGTTAATAAGAGCACATTCAACTAACATTTCCAAACACTGTGAGTCTCTCTGAAGCCACATATGATCGAGAGAGAGGATTTCAGACCACCCCGCGCCATTGGCATTTTAGGCAGAATTCCCTCTCCATTGGTGTTTACCGAGAACATTGCTTCAAAATAATTAACGGCCCGGCACAATCATCGAAGATAAAATACAAAGCAGTCTTCAAACTCCATCCCTTGAGGAGGGACACATTTTGTGAATTCATGACAGAAGTAATAAATAACCCTAGAGAGCCCGACCTTTATTTCACAGCTAAAACCTAAATCTCCAGTGATGTTATTAAGCTTCGGGGAGCAGAGGAACGCGAGTCGGGCTGCGTGGGGGGGGACGGCTCGCACTCCCTCTACACCGAGGATACACAAATAATGGACATTTACGTAAAACCACAGGAGTGTCGGATCATCGCGTCAGTCGTGTTCTTATCTGGTTTGCTTCCAACTTTCTTCTCGAATAAGTATTATCTATCACGAGCAGGAAAGTATGGTTTTCCTTTTATTGTGTGCATCTAAGTAACGCTGTTCTTCAATGCATGGCAAAAACGGGGCCTCAAATGAGTTTGGGGGGGGGGGGTGGTGTCTAATGGGGGGTCTCCCTGCCCTGCCAGATTAGGAAACGCTGACCGTGGGCATAGAGCCCCCCGCACTCCCCTGCTCGGGCCGTCCCCTGACCGCCGCCACTGCACCCGGACAGCTGCATGCACAGGATGCTGCGTCCTGCTTCGATCAACAGCACCTTCCTTCAGCTAAAAAAGGGTGAAAAACGGGCAGGGTGCAGCAGTGCCACCAGGCAGGGCTTTGGGGACACCGGCCACAGCGGGCGATGGACCCAGTCCCACCGGGGGTGCCAGCTCCTGCACCGGGACACCTCGGGACAGAGCAGGCCAGAGGCACACGGTGGCTCCGGGGGATTTTTTTCCTCCAGCAGTTATAAAGTGGGAACGGCCGGGGCATCACCAGGAGCAGGAGGCTGCGGCCTCGCTGGGGAGCACCCCCTGCTCCTCCTCGCAAGCAGGGAGGGAGCCTGGGCGTTCGGTGGAGGACATAACGACTCTTAATAATTAAAGCAAACTCCCTGTTAGACTTATTTAGAAAAACATCTCTTCTATACCTTCCCCGGCTGTGTCTGAACCAGCCTGTTCCTGACAGAGCTCCATCTCTGGGCTTCAGCAGGGTAAATACAGGAACGAGCGTCCTCGCCTCGCAGAGGGAGGCGGAGAACAAACGAGGCTGAACGTTATTAGCAACAGAACATCATTTTCTCCAGAAAGGGCAGGCTCGTTGCCTGAATATTCAATAGAGCATTAACTGTTTGGTTTGTATGTGACTGGCAAAAGCTGGGTGTCAATATAATATAATGATGACCATTTCACTTTAACCGGCGTTTATTCCTGAACTGCTGTTCTTCAGGATCACCATTGTAATAAGCACTGAACAAAGCAAAACAAAACAAACAAACAAAAAAAAATAAAAAAAAAAAAAGGAAAACAAAGCAAATGAGGAAGAAGAGGAGGAGGAGGATCTTTGTCTTATTAGGACATATGTGACTTGGACATACGCTGAGATGAAAAAGGAAAAGGCCTCATCTATAAATGTATGCCAAGGTTACAGAATAATGGGAAAAAGTGGTCTAGCAGGAAAATCTTAAGCAAAAGTGTGCTAACTGCAGAAGGGTTAACACTGGTAACATACTGTGGCAGAAGATTAAAAAAAAGTTGAGGTTTACTTTAAATTAACCCTTTCCAGTCCATATGCCACTAAGCAGGTACCAACCTAGAAAAATAGTCCACCTAGCAGTAGCGGCCCTTTGAAATTAAAAAGAGAAAAAAAATAATTTCTTTTGTTCAAGTCAGGGCGGCCACAAAAGTCCCAAATCTGTTGGAGATGTCCGAGTGCAGGGACCTCCACGTCGGCACCGCAGTCCGGCCCTTCGCCTCGCCCACGTCGTCCGTGCAGTGGACCGAGAGGCACTGCAGGTGGCTGCCGGTCTGCGCCGTGGCCGAGGTCTTGCTCGGGGGAAGGTCGTGGGCTGGAAAGGGGTCACAGAGAGAGCGTTAGGAGAACCGCGCGATGCAACCCCATCACCTCACCTCACGCAGCGACCGATGGCAGGCGGGGAGTGGAGATGGCCCCGTGGCCCCGCATCCGTCTCTGCCCCGCCAGCCCATGCCCCGGCTCCTGCACCCGCACTGTCCCCCAGCTCAGGGACGTGGCATCACCGCCACTGGTACAGCTCCCTCTTCCCACCCCACAGCAAACTTCTCCGGCTGATTTTTCACCGTGCCAGAAAAACACCAAAAATATTCTCTTTCACATGCACTTGTTTTAATAAAGTAAACCAGCAAGAGGTCTGTACGCAGGGGATGTGTACCCAACTGGTTATGAGTATCCTGGATTGCAGCACAATTGGGAATTTTCACCCCCCATGCACCCCCCATTATTTGAAATCAATACCGACACCTCCCCAAGCAGGAAACCAGCCCCAAACCCTCCGTGTCCTCCAGGTCATTCCCATCGTCGGTCTCGCACGGGTACAGGGCTCCCTGATCACCTCTTTTACTGGAGTACCATGATAACATTTTTCTTACAATTCCTTCATTTTAGGACTTTGCATTATCTTTAGCCACTATTAGTTTCCGTTAACCCCAGAAATTAAAGAGTTTAACTTAAACATCCTACACAATGTCCCAGACCTTTTTTCTCTGGATTTCACAGTTAATACGGAGAGTAGCTAGAACTGTTCCTTCCAAAGTATACTACCACGTACTCAGGACTCATTCTCACTGTCACTCCTTTATTTTCCCTTGCTTCCATTCTTAATACTTTCAGGCAACCTTCTCTGTCACCAAATATATTTTTCTCATCTTCAAAATTTGCCTCAGTGCACATGCCTTCTCCCTGCCCAGCGCATCCATGAACATCTTTCCTTTACCACCTTCTTCCTTGCTGAAATCAATCCTTTAGTTCTTCTCTGCTGCTTATAGACAAATCACCAAAAAAAAAAGCCCAAAGACAAAATCCCCCAAACTTCATCCCTCGCCTCGCAACTCCTCCCGTCCCTCATGTGCAGGGGCACCGGGTCCTTCTCACATCCCTCTGAACCACAAGGCAGCGGCTGTGTCCCCCCCTGGCTGGGGCTGGGCAGCCCGGTGGCCGGCGCAGGCTGGGGCTGGTTCCCCTCTCCCCAGGAGGAGCCAGCCCACCAGCCCGGGAACTCGGAAAACCCCCTCGGAGCTAACATACCCCCGGGAACGCCGCTCCTTCGGCCGAGCCAATGCAAACAGCCCCCCCAGCCCTGGAAGGAAGGCTTTTTTGTGAGATAAAAACGATGAGTAAATAGAGGAACGGCGCAAGGCACAACACAAAAAAAGCCAACAGCATCTGGAGAGGCAGCCTGCGTTTCCCCTCACCCACCATTTCGTTCCTGTTCACCCAGCGCGCAAGCGGTAAGAGCAGACCCGCCACAGGGGCTGTGATTTCTCTGCTGGACCCTTGAGAGTTCCCGTCGCGCAGGGCTGAGGGTGATGCTGGAGCGTGCCAAATAATGCCAGAAAATGGCTGGGAATGTTTAACCTCCTTAAGACCTTTCTTCACATCATCTTTCCCACGTTCCACAAAGCCGAGCAGTGAGGGTTTATCACACTTCATGGAGCAAGTTGCATTTGTTTCACTTAACCAGCCGCTACACCAGATAGAAAACGGGAACTGAACAGCTTGCTACACGATCACGGTGAGGTTACAAAATAATCTTAAAGTAATCTGGAAGTCCCTGATTTAAACTGGAAAATTATTTCAATGCTTGATTATAGGATGTCAGAGACGCCCATATTCAAAAGAGTATCATAACGCCATACAGAGAAATTAATTAGAACCTGGGGACACGATGCTGTAAAGGATGGGAGAAGGAGCGCGGCTCCAGCGCGGTGCTGCTGCCTGCTCAGCCATGCGCTGCATTAGCGCAACCATGTGCAAAAGCAACACAAAGCTCCCTTCCACACCTCAGCCCAGCACAGCCGCGCTCCGGGATTGCATTTCTGCAGGACGCCCTCACCCCCTGCTCGAACAAAGAATCCAACATCCGCAGGTCAAAGACGCTCACCTTCTCTAAACTCCAAGGTGGATTACAGTCCCCTGTAACTGGCACTGGGTTTATTTAGTCAGTTTTTGATAAATAAGCAGTGTGACGGAGCAGAGCTGAAGCACAGAGCAGAGTTTGCTGTGTAATATCCAAATGCAGAGTTTCAGCGGCATTAGCACCCTTTGCCTTTGCTCCAGTGCTGGGAACTCTTACTCTTCCTCCCTGCTACCCCCGAGCATCATCACCCCCCCAGATCCTCCACACTCTGCAGCCGCCTCTGAAGAACAACAAGCGTTTTCACCTCCCCGGGGGAGCGTTTCCACCTCGGCCCCGAGCAGGAGGCACCCGTGGGTGCTGCGGAGCTGGGGCAGGGGCAGCGCTCTGCGGGCACGGCAGCCCTGCGCACAGCCAGCAGCTGCGGGGGCACAGACCAGCGACCCCCCCGCTGACATGACAGTGCCACTCCAGGAAAATCATAGGGCAAAAAAAAAAAAAAAAGACTCCCTAAAGAAATGCTATTTAATGAAGTGTTCAATTTAAACTTACTATCCTGGATGTAAATATAATAACTTTTTATTTATAAAATGTTTAAAACTCAAATGGGATCGCAGAGAATTGAGAAAGGGAAATGTTTTTTTAATTTGGATTTGTTCCTATCCCTTACACTGCTCACACTACCCGATATTTTTATTCTTAGGTCTCCCTGACTGTACAGGACATGCTGGTCTCGGTACAGGAAAAGCCAGCGCCTTGAGATTAGTCTGTGCGACAGCAGCTTTCTTCCTCTGCCGCAGAGAAAGAGGAAAGAGTCCCGGTGCCGAGCTGCTGCCACAAGGGGCCCAGGGATCTCGGTGGCGTTTCTGCAAGGAGCATTCACTGCCAGGCTCCATCAGCCTGGTCTCTCGGCTGAGGACACGGGGACACCCACAGAAGCGGCGGGGACAGCGCGTTCCCGGAGCAGGACCCACCACGCCACGCCGGCAGCAACGGCTGCACTCGCACCCGGAAGGGATCGGGTCCTCAGCCAACGACGCAGTGAGGAACTTCATATGCCAGAAGCATCTAAAGAATAAATTAGGCTTATTTATTTGTAAATCAGTGAATAATTTCTAAAACATTTCCTGTGGATAAAATTCATAAGGAAACTACTGATAAAGGAATCAATGCGACATCTGTCCTGCAGTGATGAGCAGGATTTGAGGGAACCCCAAGCGAATGAGGTGAGCAGGACCTGATGCTAAGTTTGCAAAGTTAATACTGATTGCCACCGTCTACACGATGCCTAACTCAGCACCACTGTGCGGGAGCTCAAGCTCTCTTGGTCTCCTGTTAAAGAGCACAGAAAATGATGCATTCAAATCCGAAACAGGAAGAGGATGAGAACGTGCAGTAAGGCTTGCACTGGCACAAGTGTTCTCAAAGCCAGCCTGGAGTGAAATACTCAGTGCAATTGACTTTTTTCCAGTAATTCTACCTTGACAAAGCTATGATGCTTTTCTGAAAAAAAAACCAAACCCTTTGTATTAAAAAATTAAAGTTGCACTGATCCACCTGATGAGAATTACATTCTTAAGCACGAGATACTGCCTGATGCTGGTTCAAAACACTAATACCCTCCCAGCAGACGTGTTTCGCCAGCCTTCCTCGCCGTCTCTCTGCCTCCTTCAAACCAGCACCCGCCTTCTGCCGCGCACGCAGTCCTGAGGGGTGGTGTTAGGAGCGACCGATGGGACGCAGCAGGTTAGAATTAGTCAGGTAACGCAAGATGGTGTCATCACGTCACTGCCTCGCAGTTGCCAAGTTTCAGATAAATCACTGTCAGTCATGAAGTACACCTAATTGAAGGCAAGGAATTTTCAAACAAATTATGTTGAAATTGCACAACTGCCTTCTGTTAGCAACTACTGCAAGAAAGTTGTATTATTAATAAAAGCAATACCCTTGGTAATACGAGCCATCCTCCACACGCAGCATCTCGAGATGGTCTGGGTGGAGACTTCCTCTCCAAACCGAAGGACGTGACACGACAGAACCTGGGTCAGCTGCAAGGAAAATACCCGGTTCGCAGGACAGTGCACGCCCCTTGGAAACGGCAAATGCTGAAGTAGCGGCAAGTGATAAAACGTCCTATGTAAGCGCACAACGTGTTCACGTGGAAGGCATGAAACTCAGAGCAATAAAGTGACCAAAGACCAAAAGGAGTTTGGAAACGGCTCAACCGTGACAATATCCTCACCCCAAAAAGCTCTGCAAAAGGCAGCCACTGTACGGATCGAGCTTAAATTTCTAGCACTGGAAACTATTTCTTCCTTTTACCTTGATTATAATGGCCCATCCAACCATTTTCCTGCCCAGAGCAGCAACCCATACCCGGTATTCCAGGGAAAGAGAAAGACGAGGAAAGCCCGCCACTGCCTGTCCCAGCCAACTGCGCAGAATTGCTCGCAGCAGAGAAAATTCCTGCAATAATCGCTGAATGCCCTGGAAGTTAACACCAGCTTTGATTAATATTATTAGCTCAGCTTGCACACAGGCACTTGCAAGAGCCAGCCATCACATCTGGAAGAGCTGGGTGGCTGCGGCGAAGAAATATTTGCAAACATTCATTGGAACATGAAAGTGAATTAAGCCCGGCCATTTTCACAGCTCTTACATGCTTGTGTTCAGCCAATATTCCAGCAAGTTTGTTTACTGCAGTTTAAGCTGTATGTTTTAGGTAAATATTTTGAGCTATTCCCGGAATCATTTGGTAACATTCATCAGTTACAACAACATACAAAAGCACCTGTAAGAATTGTTATCAAGCAGTTGGGACAAAAACGCCGGGCTGCTCTCCTGTACAGAGGCAGACGCACACACGGACAGCTTCACATCCCAAAAGACCACAAAAGCTTTCCTTTTTTAAAAAATAATATTAAAGTTTGCTTTTAGACAAAAGCTCCACATTAAGCTTTTGACCAGGCTTTACCCACACAAACATATTTCAACGGTGAAGACGCAAACAAACAAGCCAAGAGAGAGAAACGCGGGGCCCGTGGAAGACGCCCCCAGCCCCTCTCCCCTGCCCCGTACCCACTGCTCTGAGCGTGCACATTTAGGAAGCTGCTCTTTGGTTCTGCTCTACTTTGCAAAGGCACGCATGCCCTCAGAAAATGAAAGGCTGCTGTTCGTTTGCGTACCCAGCCCGAGTGGCAGCAGGGTGACTAAGGCAGGAGCCTGGCCAGCCCTCGGCAGCCTGCAGCGGGGACACCGGGAGGAGACCGGGAGTTCAGTTCTGCTCCAGCAAAAAATTCAATACACGCAGTACAGACTGCTTTTTCACATCAGCCCAGGAAAAACATGTTTCTCTCCAGAGAGATTAGATCCTGACACCCTCCTGACTCCCAAACACATCATATATACACACTTTCATTCCCTCCAGCTTCCTTCTCACTCCTTCTTTTTCCTTATCCCACATTAAGCTGCTCTGTAAAGCCTCTTCTCTCATGTAGCATCTCCTTATGCATTTTTTAAAAACAGACATGTTCTCTTAACTGTGACGACCCCACCAAGCACTACGCAAGCCCAGATGTGCCCCTATTTTTAGGTAAGCTAATCCCATTAAAAAGGAGTTCACCTGCAACGCTAGCATGCATTACATGCATCGTCTCGTGAGAGAGGAGATTAATTGGGGGAGGGATGGTGTGTAGTCAAGGCAACCGTGGATGCTACCCAGAGGCACTGGGAGTTTATGCTGCTCTTCAGGTGCCACTCATGCCATTCCTCGCATTTTTGCCAAAACCACCGCCAACAAAAGGAACGGGAGGCAGGGACAAGCAGGAGCGAGAGCGCAGCCACAGTCTGGCAGGGGTCTGGTTGGGAATGGGTTCCACTCCACATTTCAGCGTTCCTGCGAGATTGAAGTGACAAACAGGAGGTGAAGATCCCTGGAACGGCTCCTTGCCCCAGGGCTCGTCCCTTACACTTCTTCACCGGCTCTGACAAAGCTCCAGCCGCCTGCACTGCCCAGGGTCCGGCCGCCCGGCACAGCACGGCCTCGTCGCCGCCGCCCTCGATGGCCAGCCGAGCGTGAAGCCCCTGGATTGCTACTGATCTTGTTAAGGCTAGATCAGAGGATTTGGCCAAAATCACTATATTCCCTGGTCAGAGATCAGTTTCCCCTCTACCATCTGATAACCACTCTTAAAGGATGCGTTAATAAGCTTCTGTTCACTCTGCGCCCGTTAAGCAGAGGCCGAGCTACCATAAGAGGGAATAGATTTGAGTAATGATCTCTTATGAGGCAGCAAACCTACATATAGTGTTTAAAATTATTCCCTTAGGACAAGATGTTTTTCACCAAATCTCCCACATGACAGTTTGACATATTGGTTCAGGCACATAGCTCTGCATTTGTACACACTACAGAATCATCTTTTTCAGTTTTCAAGAAAAATAAGGTCTGAAAACATTTCATGTTTCCCTGCACACCAGACCTAGTCTCCACAGATTAATTTACTCCTAAAATCGTATTTTTAAACACAACTAGTTCATTTGTGTTGATAAACAAATGAGCCATCTCCTCCCTCACTGAGGCACCACTGACAAAATCCTGGACAAAGGCATTTTTTTGACCCAGCAGTACACGTAAGCAAACCTTTCGCATTTGTTTATAAACACAAACATGGTACCTGCCACCTGCTTTCTCCCTAAAACTTGCACCACTTTCAGTTTTCTTCACCTCTGGCAACCCGTACCCCGCTTTGGGCTGGATCTGTCTCTTCTACTTTGAACGCCCTGGGGCGAAGGCTGTCGCTGGCTTTGGACCGGGCAGCACCAGGCACTCTGCTGGGGCTCAGTGAAAAGCCCCATCTGCTCCGTGACTGAGGCCTTCTCCTTACTCCGATTTTACTTCAACTATTTTGTGTAACTAACTCATGCAATTTTTAAAGCCTATAAAAATGCTTAAATATGCTACCCGCCTCAATATGAACGAAATTAAAGGAAAAGTCAGAAGTGTCTGTGGTTATGAAGTGCTGGCACCAAGGACTCCTAATGACGAGCACAGCCGAAACGGGAACCAGGCGATTCTCCTCTTTGCTGACCAGGAGTGCTCTGCAGAGATACCCCAGTTCCAGGGTATCAGCCACATCTCACTCATTAACATTTCAAGAAGTCATTTGGCTTGGTCAGCCCATCGATTTATTGCCGAGACCCATCCAGCTGAGCTGTACCGTGAAAGCCTTTCTCACAAAGAAGGGAAGGTTCTTCAGTTGAAAGCGTGCGCACAGCACTGAGCACTGTCCCACATCGCTAATATATCCCGCAAGCCAGGATTAAAGCTGTATACAGACAAGACACCACTCACCTGAAGGCAGGGCAAGGCAGGGCCATCCCCGCTCGCTCGGGCTGGGAACTCAGCCCATTTACCCTTAACGTTGAGCGGCGCCCACCCCTCCATCAGCCCAGCAGGTCTGGCAACGTCCCCTGATCCTCAAAGCCTCTTCCTGCACAGACAGCATGATTAATTGGAGGTGCCTGCGACTCTAAAGGGAGCGTGTATCAGCCCATGCTGCAAAGATGTTTTTGCTTTCAGTGGTCTCGGAGCTGGCATGGAGCTCCATCGGCACTCGCTGCTCGCACAGAATTTAGATAACAAGAGACACAGAGTGCTTGCTGCGAATACATATTTTTCTTTTTCCTCCCTTGACCTCTTTTCATGCTCCTGTTTTCACCAGGAGCAATGGAAGGACGCGCGTGCCACGACAGGGAGGCCGCCCAAACCCACGGCAGCATTAAGGGTTTGTTGTTACGGCTGTAGGGCTACAGTCAGACAGACCGCAGTGTCCTACCCTACAGCTCCAGCAGCAAGCGGGGGCGGATATCACTTGAGGACAAACTCAGACTGTTAGCCACGTGCCCGTGTCTGAAGAAACTGGTGAAAACACCGTTAAGTAGGAAAAATGCTAACCCTATCAGTGGAAAAGGCGGCAGTCATCTCACACGCAGCATGACCTTGAAGATGCAGAATGAACGATGTGTGGACGAGGAGAAAGACATCGCTCTTTTAAAAAACGTGTTCCCTCCACGCTGCCGGGAGGAGACGAGAAAGGGGGAACACACAGTTCCCCACTTTGCTGCCCATTGCCCAGCAGGAGAGCAACACACGTCCATGGTTTTACAGGAAAGCGTGAAACTGCCTACACCTATTTATTTCTCTGGAAGCTACTGTTAAATTACTGCTTTCCAACTCTACGACTCTCTGAGAAGAAACATAAGCCCTGTGTCTGAGGGGGAAGCCAGAAGCTCCGTACCTTGGGATAGCATCCACTCCTGTGCCCTGCTACAGCCACGGGGACAACGGACTGTTTTCAACTCACATCCTTCCTCTCTTTTGGCTCCCTCCAGTTCCTCTTTTCAGTTTAACACATTAACTCTCAGGCTGTCTTTACTGCAAAATACGCAGACCGCAGAGGGGAGTTCTGCCTGCCCCCCTTGCGAAGAGGCTGATGTTGGGGTTTTGGTTCTCACATAATACAAGACCGTTCTTGCAAACCAGGTCCCATCACGATGACAGTGCTGCTTTCTGCTAGTCTGGTCCTGCCTTCTCCCGCACAGAGACACCATGGCTCGTGTGTAACAGCCCCTGAAAGCTGAGCTACTGACGGCCAAACTTTCAACCATGGTCTAAGCCAACCCAACCCAACCGTACAGCTCTGAACTGCTGGTCAGGCTCCCCAGTGTCATCACCACCCACCACGCTCTCCTAAGCTCTGCACAGCATGGGAAGCTACAACCCTGCCCAAGTGAGGAAAAACAGCTTTAAAAATCAAACCAAACCAACTGCCATCAACAGTCAAACCACTTCTGGATGCTTACAAGAGAAAACAAACAGGAGCCCAGCAACTACAACCCATCCCAGCACAGCCAACTCAGCATTCCCGATGCTCATACGCTGCCATCTGGGACCAGTGAATCCTCTGGGAGCTCTGAGGTTTTTTTAGGGGGCTGTCCTCACCCTACAAAACAACCCAAGTTCTTCTTCTGCTCATCTCAGAAAGGAGTTAACTGTCTAAATCCTGCCCGCCGTCTCCATCAGATTTATACTCAGACCCAGTGTTGGGACAAACAGCTTCTCCTAACCCTCCCTCCAAAGGACTGCAGAGGCCTCAGCCATCTCCCTACCTCTGCATCCAGCACGTAACGTGAAAAGGAGAACTCCACAGTAGGAGTGAATATTGGCTGACTGATTCCATGTTTTCTTTGCTGTTGGCCTACACCATTCACTTGCACTAACTAAATGCTTTGAGCCTATTTTCACCGATGGTAACAACCCACACATCCGTGATGAGTAAGGAAATGCTGGGCTTTGCACCCAATACTTTCAAATTTATTTCATATGCACGCAAATGATCACATGGCAGCTTTACGCACAACTCCAGCCCTGGTGAAATCCATCTCTCGACAGCCAGAATGCGCGAGCAAATAAAAGGTTTTTCATAAAACCCAAAGTGGAATTTTCTGCCCGCACGGAAGTCATATGAAATTGTTCAATCTGCCCTCATTTAACTAACACCAGTTCTTGGACACTGTCTAGTATTATTTCAGGACAGGCCAAAAGTGAAAAAAGACGCTACTTAAATGTTCTGCATTAAATTGCCACCTTGACATTTAACAAGGAGCTAAGCCCATTAACAAGTGACTAATGCCCTCCACGTCCCCACTGGCCTCACAGACCTGCCCTTTCCCGCAGGCACCGCACAAGTGGCCACCACTGGTCCACGCTCCCAAAAGCTCGCTGTCAGCCTCCAACAGCGTCACATCGCCTTCAGACAGTGTCCCGCGCTACCAGGTTTATCGATTGGAACCTTTTAATGCATGTTGAATACTGAAAAATGGCTCGAGCCGGCCTGAGCTTGGCTCTGCCTCTGCACCATCGCCACCACTTGACTCTTCGCCAGGGGACGGTGCCCAAAAGAGCAATATTTACTTCACCCGTCAATTCACTCTCTAACCCGTCAGATCATTTTCGTAAGTTTTGCTGCCACTCTTTTCTTCTTGAGGACACACGGGTCAAAAGTACCAGCATCACCCTCAGCCTAACGCAAGTTTCAATGCACAGAGCATGAACAGCAAAAATAGCATGAAAATGCCCACTCACACTGGCAAGGGAAGTGGGTGTATTAATGGAGTTTGTAAAGGCGATGAATAGATGGTGATTATGCACAGAGCGCAACAGAGGAGGAAACATATAAATTCCAGCTTTCTCTCGTCAGATTTGTGCAAGAGCTTCTACATAATTGCTGGGGAAAAAATAGAAATGACAACAATAAGTAGGATATTTAAGCCCTGCCTATTATACATGGAAATCTCTATTTTCCTTAAATGAAGTGAAAACAGAATGAAAGAAGAAGATTCTCTTCAAAGAACTTTGTTTGCGGTCGCTTAGTCTCAGGATGCAAATTAAATGAGTACTTGTTAGCTAAGTGTAAAAAAGGGAATTTGTCTCTGAATATTATCAGTCTCTTGCGAGGCAAAGACTTGGATACAGCTGGCCAAAGACTTTTATGTGTTTAGTCGCCTTGTTCCCAAAGAAATCAACAGGAGCCATGTCCTCGTATCCCAAAGCCAGATCTGCGTCAGAGTGCCAGGGTTGGGGACGGAGGGTCCCCCGGCTGCCCATCCCGCTGTCCCTCCCGCCTCCTCCCCAGCTCTGCCTGCAGCTCCTGGAGGTGCCTCTGCCCGATCTATAACTCACAATTACGAGAGACCGTAATACAAAACTGCCACAGGCAAAGTCAATCTCTCCCAGGGGCCTCACACATCTAAGGCTCTTGCACACCAAGAAATGGCGGTCGTGTGCATTAACGCTCTGGGTTAAACCACACAAGTTCAAGGATATTAGTGAAAATACAATTGGAGTTTACCAAAGGCTAAGCGTACGTGAGAAGAAACAGCATTCAGGATCTTTAGCTCTTTTATCCCATTTATTTATAGCATTACGTCAAAATACATCCCATTCCTCTTTAGGATACCTCCAACTACAGTTTGGTGTCTCGGAAGTAGCAGCTTGTATGAGGGGGCCTTGGGAAACAGCCTCCCTGAAATCAAAAGGAGCTCAAACAATTTCACCGCTCACAGAGTAAGAGAAAAGCGAGAGCAGAGACCCCAGAACAAAGCTGGGTCTCACCAAGGCACCTGCAGAGCCGCAGCTCAGAGATGGACACCCTTCGGCCCGCTCTGTGCCGAGGAACACAAAAGGCAGAGCCGTGACATTCCAGAAATGATGGTTTTCAAATCACGGTTTGCAAGTCCTTAGTAATTCAGGGACAACCTCTAAACAGTCTATGGAAAGTAACTTAAGCAGAAATGTCAGGAAGCCTGAGTTTGTTAAAGGGTCAAAATCTCTGCTCGAAAACATTGACTAGTTCGCAAATCAGACCAATACCTGATGCTATCAACCCAAAATGCACCTTCTGGGTAAATTCTTGCTAAGTCTTTTCTGCTATAGAAAAAACCCAAATTCTGGTATACCCCATATTTTGGCTACAGAAAAAGATGGAAATGCTGTTGCCATATAACGGATTTGGCACATTGAGAAACATCCCATAAAGCAGCAGAAAGGTGTGGTGATTCAGCTGGGGGCCAGAAATCTGATGGAGGACCAGGGTTTGTTTGAACAGCATGTTTTAAAATTAAATCTATCTGAAAGAAAAGCAAAATAATCATCAGATAGAAGGCATGTGCAACCATGGGAAGGAGGAACGGCAGCAAGGTACATTCACCTTAAAAAGAAAAACCACACAAAGAAACCTGGCTTTCTTAGGTACATCTCTAAGTGCCACTATTAGGATAAGAAAAATATAAGCTCATCTTTTTCTTCCAATTGTCACATCACTGTGGAGAGTCTTCACGAAATTCTCAGAATAGCAACGAATCAGGAGCAAACAGCTGTTCAAGCAAGAAAGTCACGGGCAGACAGACTTTCACTGCTTCGACGAAAAATTAACTCCAAAAGTTTCACAGGCCAGTAAATCAACACAATGGGCCAGCACAACGCAGGATGGACGGTCTCATCTTCAAACCCAAAGATGAAATATGGGCCTGTGCTCCCTTTCCAGCTATGTGCTCACGTGATTTAATGACCCACAACAATTTCAATATCCCTGGAAAATGAAAAAAATGGCAGACAATTAGCTCGCCCCGCTATGCTGGCAGTTGGGTGGGCTCTGCCCTACGGCACTTGGGGAGGGGACGCCCAGAAGGTACAGCTTCCCCTGGCAAGGGCAGGGGAGCAGCAGGGAGAGGGCACGGGGCTGAGCAGTGCTGGAGAACCGAAGTGCTGGCAGATGGGAGCAGAGCGTGTCCCTGGGGACCTCACTGCGGGGGGGACTCTGCATAGAGCAACCCACGAGAGACTGGAGTTCATTCCTGCCCCACGTGCAACTACAGCTGCGTGTGGACCTGCTGGAGTGGAGCCAGAGGAGGCCCCGGAGCTGCTGGGAGGGCTGGAGCCCCTCTGCTGTGGGGACAGGCTGAGAGAGCTGGGGGGGGTTCAGCCTGGAGAAGAGAAGGCTCCGGGGAGACCTTCCAGCCCCTGCCAGTCCCTAAAGGGGCTCCAGGAAAGCTGGGGAGGGACTCTGGATCAGGGAGGGGAGCCATAGGACAAGGGGGAACGGTTTTAAACTGAAAGAGGGGAGATTTAGATAGATATTAAGTAGAATTCTTTCCTCTGAAGGTGGTGAGCCCCTGGCCCAGGTTGCCCAGAGAAGCTGTGGCTGCCCCATCCCTGGAGGGGTTCAAGGCCAGGTTGGACGGGGCTTGGAGCAACCTGGGCTGGTGGGAGGTGTCCCTGCCCAGGGCAGGGGGGTGGAATGAGACGGTCTTTAGGGTTCCTTCCAACCCAAACCATTCTATGATTGTATACAGCTGTTTGTGACAACTGCTTTTAACCTGGTTTAGATTTGGTCAGTGCAGAAGCACAGAGTGTCCCACTAGAAGGGCAGGTCCCTTTGATCACCTGGCTCTGCAGAGAAAGGTCTCCAGAGACAGCAATGCTCTCTCTGCCGCACCACTTTCCACGAGCCAAGTGAATGGGGAGCGGTGGAGGAAGGTGAGTTTAAAGCGAATGCAGTGTGCACGTAGCATTAAGCGATGCAGAGAAAGGCAGGGGGTTCCTCGCCTTCCCCAGCCCCAGTCCCGCGGAGCACAGCACGAGGGGTGACAGCACACTTGTCCCCCTGCCCCAATGGACTGTCAATGCATCAGGGCCCTTCGAAGGGGAACGCTGGCGCAAATGGCCTCATCCTTCTGGACACAGACAACACCATCCCTTAACTCATGTGAGCTACAAAGCGGTTACGTAGCACAGAACGCTAATCAACCTTCCCACGCACGTGGTCTGCAAGACCTTTAAGCTTACGGACACGTCCATAAAACCAGAAACAAAGCAGCGAGACCAAGACCCCTTTGTGAAATTATTTTGTTTGCAAACACAACCCTGGCACTCATGGGAGTGACTGTCACCTCGTGCCCCCCACCCATCCTGGCCCTGATAAGAGACCCATTAGCTCCATGTGTCCAGTTCCACACAAACACCTCACTACCAAAATAAAGCCAAATGCGAAGAAGCCACCACGCGACGGGTAAGGCCTGCCCTGTAACCACCACCTGCAACCGTCCCAAGCAGGGCACTGTTCGAACGCTGAGCTCTGTCAAACCAGGCAAGACTCGGCTCTTCAGCACCCGCTTCACTGCCCTGACACAAATGCAAAGAAGGCACCAAACAAACAAAATCCTCCACCCCAGGCTGAATCATCCCTTTCATTCGCACAGGCGGGGCCAGATGCAGGTAGCACAGCTTGAGTCATAAAACCAAAACGCTCACTGGACCCCGGCTACCCCGTCGGCATCAGCCAGGGCTGCTGTGTGTGTAAACCACCGCACCACACGCATCTTCAGCCTGTCAGACACCGAGTCAACTGGCCCAAGATCAAAACTTGTTATTCTGAAGGCAAGGGCATTCGCACTGGTCTTTAGGTGTCTTCTGAGTGGCAAACCCCAAGTCATGCTCAAAAACATGTCTCCAAACAGCAGCACCGCACCTTTTGTGGGTGAATGCTTTGTTTACTGGAAAACGCACTGAGAAATACAGGTCTCCATGAGAACATCGCAACAAATCGTGCTATCCTCCGTCCACAGAGGTCTGGATCCATGCAGCCTCATCCTCCAGCTGCACAGCTGCCAAGACAGATGAAATGTTGGGCCTGCTGGGCTTAGATAAGAGGGTGAGTGAAATGACAGCGGTAGCACCCATCACCATCAGGACGGCAAGGGCATATTCGTGAACAGAGACTAAACTCGGTCTTAACGTACCCACCTTGCCTCCAGTCCTCCAGGTCTTCTTGAGCAGAAGGCAGCTGAGCTGAAAGAGTTAATCTCGCCTGGAACAAACATGTCTCCGGTTTCTCAGAAAGTCAAAGGCTGCAGCAGAGCTGGGCTGCCTGCTCCCTGCCTGCCCTGCCTGCCGCCTGACCCCTGACATTTCCACTCTGCTTCTCCCTGGCATGGAAAACTTAACCGTACACAAACAAACAGGTTGGGAGGACAGATAAGTGGAAGACGGAGGAGGAGAAAGGGAAGATTTCTCAGATTTCTTGTAATAGCCCTGATTAAATAATAGCAGCCACCACCAGACGTGGGTGAGGGGCTGGCGTTTATCAGTAACCCCTGAAGTCTACAGCAAGACATCTCTGTTTAATTAATCCTGAAAGGGTCCCTTCCCCCTTCTACTTCCCAGGGAGGTTTTCAGGATCCGCAAGTTTAAAGATACAGCGAGTCCTTTTTTAGCTCTTTTCCTTACACAAGGGCAGAAAGAGCCTGTTTAAAACCACAGCCAGCATTTACAAACTCTACGGCAAAGACTTCCATCACATGAAGCCACGCAGGCAAACCCCACTGAGAGGGTATCTTTGATTTAGTCGTACTTAACCCTCTGAAGCAATGCACCCATCCAGTAATGCAGTTTTACAACGACCGGCTGGCAGCGTGCACACACATAACCGTAACGAGATAGCAGGCTGCAGTTTTTACCTGTGCTTGGGGTCTCCTGCCATTCTTACAGAAAACCCATTTTCCAAGGCATAAAGCTGTACAGTGCCTAATGCAGTTCTACTGACACCCGTTTTCGTCTAATTTTCCCATTACTCTGGTGGCATCAACATCATTCGGTGATGGAAGAGATTGCACATACACACAGAGCAAGACAATTGCAAACGCTTTTGCCCCTGGGCTTTCACTTGGCTTGAAAGGACCTTCCAAGGCACCTTCCATTTCAGAAGGTCCCCTTGCCCTTTGATCCAAGGTGAACATCATACCCCAATTGTGGTGCAGAGCACCACAATTTAAGCCATTGACCATGAGTAGCCACAAAGCTGGCACGTCTCTCCGCACCAATCCCACCCTCCACAGCAGTGGGAGAGGAGCTCTGTTTCCAGGGCACCTCCATCCCACCACTGCACTTGGAGAACCACAACATGCCAATGAGCACCTGTCACAGCAGCAACAGAAACTCTTGTCCCTGGAAAATGGGCAGACCACTGGTACATGTTGTATAAACCAGAAAATGGCTTCTAATGGGAGTGGCTTCAGTAAGCGCTTGCCAAGGCTTTGAACCAGTCTTCAAAGGAGAGCAGGGCAGGCAGGGTCTGGCAGCAGAGTGCTCAGTCCCTGAGGTCAGACAGCCACCTTAAAAATAGGCAAACCAACCAACCACCCACCCACCCACCCAACCAACTGACCGACCTCCAGGCACCCAACCAACCAACTGACCGACCTCCAACCACCCACCCAACCAACCGACCGACCGACCTCCAGCCACCCACCCAACCAACCGACCGACCTCCAACCACCCACCCAACCAACTGACCGACCTCCAGCCACCCAACCAACCAACTGACCGACCTCCAGCCACCCAACCAACCAACTGACTGACCTCCAGCCACCCAACCAACCAACCTCCAACCACCCACCTAACCACCCAACCTCCCTCCAACCACCCAACCAACCAACTGACCGACCTCCAACCACCCACCCAACCAACCGACCGACCTCCAGCCACCCACCCAACCAACCGACCGACCTCCAACCACCCACCCAACCAACTGACCGACCTCCAGCCACCCAACCAACCGACTGACCTCCAGCCACCCAACCAACCGACCTCCAACCACCCAACCAACCGACCTCCAACCACCCACCTAACCACCCAACCTCCCTCCAACCACCCAACCAACCAACTGACCGACTTCCAACCACCCACCCAACCAACCGACCAACCTCCCTCCAACAACCCACCCAACCAACTGACCGACCTCCAACCACCCACCCAACCAACCGACCAACCTCCCTCCAACCACCCACCCAACCGAACAACCTCCAACCACCCACCCAACCAACTGACGGACCTCCACCCCGCTGGAAGGGTGTGCCGGCCCCCTCAACTCCCACACAGCCACCTCCTCACTCAGGAGCCAGGCAGGAGCAGGGATGCTGAGCAGTGGAGCCGGTCGACAGAACGACATCACTACCACAGCACTGGACTACTCATTTTTACAAATGATTTTTAGTTTTCACATATAGTTTTTAAAAGTTGGCCATGAGACTTCATCGTCTCCTCTCTTCCTCAGTAACCATAAAAATGAGTGTTAATGCTTATTTAATCACTTATCTCCCGCCATTTTCTTTTCCAACACTTCTTTTCTAAAGCTTTCCCAGCTTCAGAGAATAGCAACACACAAAATGGAAAAATCTAGTTTTTCACACTCTTTTTTTGGTAAAAGAATAAGCATTTTTTAATTTTCTAAACCCACTTTTTCATTATCTTTTTTTTTTTTCCGCAAAACTTGTCTAAAGCTGAGTAAACTGGTGGTAGAATTACAGAAATTTATTCTTTTTGTGTGGTGCAAGTTGCAAAAACAG
Organism: Fratercula arctica; assembly: GCA_947846985.1. Classification (NCBI taxonomy): domain Eukaryota; kingdom Metazoa; phylum Chordata; class Aves; order Charadriiformes; family Alcidae; genus Fratercula; species Fratercula arctica. Next base: position 30,764,532 of record CANTUZ010000013.1, on the reverse strand, counting down.
CAAACGAAAAAGTGGAAGGAAATCTCTGAAATAATAATTTCTGGTGCAATCAAAAGCAAAAAGAAGAGGAGGGGGAAAAGGCAAATTTTGAAAGTCTAAGTTCAAATTGTAGGAGAAAGCTATATTTGACATCAGATTTATAAAATTCCCAGGAAAATAAAAAGTCAAAACCAGTTATTTTCTTGAAGATCTATATTCTTAAATACCTGTTTTCAACATAGTCTCTTTTTTTAAAAGAAGTACTGGGATGGGGGATGAACTGTGATGAACTGAAAAATGTCTCTGTCTACCAAAAAAAATAATTCATTATGCAATGACAAGAGACAATCCAGTATATAATCAAAGACAGAATCCTGACATGTTCAAAGAGAAAATTATTGTAACAGCAGTGACTTTGAAGATGAGAAGGTTTTTTTCTTTGATGGAAACAATGGCCATCAAGATTTTTACTGTAGCAACCGATGCTTAAATGTACAACTTAGCATGCAGCATGCCTGCCAGGTACGCTTAGCACCAACAGGCAAAAAAAAAAAAAAGAATTAAAAAAATAAAATAGTGACGCATAAGAAATTCATACCTAGAGTGGAATCAAGCGGCACTCTTTGAATGGTTAACCATTCGCACACTCCTGGTGACAGGCACCCTTGTCCCAGGGCATGAAACAGCCAAGGTAGAAGTCCGAGAGCAGCGCAGTTTGGCTAGTTGTATTGCCTTTTCCTTCCCAGACACCAACTTTGAAATTTCCTAACAATAAGATGTCTGCGCAAGACCTAGACCCCAGATTTAGTAGTATCTTTCCAGCCAAAGAGCAGGGGGAGAGCCAGTTCTGCTCGGTGACATCTCCTGCCCGGCAGGTGACAATGGAGACCTCCGTGCCCGCCCGTGGTTCTGCCCTGGGGAGCCTCGTCCTTTGTCTGTCAGGGTGGCAGAGCACTGCTGAGTTATAATAAAATCGAGCGCTGGGTGTAACGCTACACACGACACCGCACATCCTCAAGTACCGCAACTGAGAAAGCAGACTAACGATTCGGAAGTGTTTGCCTTCCAGAGTCACTTTCAGCAATCATTTCTGTGGGCTTTTTTTTTTCATTTCCTTTCACACAAAAACTGAAGAACCAACGTCCCATTAATACAAAACTTGCAAGTTGCAAAGAACGACACTGAAATATTTAAATTTTCAACATTTCCTTCCAGGGCATTGCATATTTGGCTATAAAGTTGTGATTTGCAATCTTCACTGAACTACTGTGATTCACAAAAAGCGAATCACAAAAGGGAAGTTTTGTGACTGAATAAATAGTTATTATGTAACCCATCTAACAAGGAGTATAGTATTTTTCTCTTCTTTGATTGGGAGACTATCAGAAGACGACTGTAAGTAGTCAAAGCCTCCCTGACTATAAATACCCCTTTCAAAAACAGAATTTGGATTAAGCTCAGCGTTAGCTGGGAGTAAGAGTTGGGAAGAAAACAAAGGGACGCCAAGACTCTCAAGTAAGGTATCGGCCCACGGGGAAAGTCACAAATGATCACTCTTTGCTGAGGGAGCCCGAGAACACTTTTTGAATAACGAATCGCAGAACTCTGTGATCCGATCCCCTGTAATCTGCAAATCGGTGGGGAGGGGGAATCTACTGAAGCCTTGTTTTTTGGTCGGTTGGTTCCTTGCAAACGCTGTTGAGGAAACAGGGACCGGGCAGAGCCCGACCCGGCGTGTGCCCAGCCCTCCGCTGGCACCAGCACGAGGCTGCCGGGCCACCTGCCGAGGACTGTCCTTGCCCCGCAGCACACGGAGCTCCTGCCTACGGAGTCTGAAAAAAGACGCGTGGTTTTGAATGGATCTCTGCTGTCCGCCCAAATGGAAAAAATCTGTCGGAACACGAGCTGCCTCTGCCCCAGCCTGAACCTCCCTGTCCTGCCCACCCACCGCCTTGTCTGGGCACTAAATCACCCCGGTGACCAGTGCCTAAGCTGATTTTCAAGAGTATTTACTCCGCAGCTCCTCCCCAACCTTCCAAACAAACTAACAGACGCGGACTGTCACAAACGCCGTATCCTTCTGTACCCGACCCTGCTCACGTTAAGGCAGCAGCAACACGGGCTGCGGTTATGCCGTGGGGCAGGAGCAGACCCTTTGAAGACAGGCTGAGAAGCCACGTCTGGGTGGAAAAAAAAAAAAAAAAAAAAAAGCCATTAAAACCCCAATGCAGAACACCTGCAATAGGCCAGCTAGATTTGGGGTTCAACTAAGATATCCAAAAGATACATTCTCAGACAGAATTACGGAGACGAGTTCCAGAGCACTGTGTCGGGCATCAGAACTGCTTTGACAAAGCAAGGCCTTACGTTTTTCCTGCATTTCCTATTTAGGGGGACAACCCAAGCGCAGAGTCCCTGGAAGAGTAGTTTATCACAAAAATGATGCAAAAGGCTGCTCAGTGCTACTGCCATAGGAGATTATTATTTTGAACAGTGAAACTCTGAGTTTTATCGATGCCTATCCATGTCTCCATTGTTACAAGTATTGCTTATATGTGGGAACCATTTTACTAATACTATGAAAAGACCAAACAATTTATTTAATAAAAGCATTTTCCCCACTGCAACTCAGCAGTGAATAACTGCTTAAAGCAGGAATCTTTCCATTAGCCCTATCCCTACAGTAGAGTTTTGTTCTCACCTTTATATTAAAACGCTTTTATTAAAAAGGAAACTGTTAAAAAGCCTGAATATACATTTTGGTTTTCTGTTGCCTGGGACTGGCTGTTTATGACTATGGCACTTGCTGGCGAGGACGGGCTGTGATAACCCCCGTACGCTCGCCTGGCTCACGACGGACCAGCACCGCTGCTCGCTGCTGCCAGAGCCACTCCAGCTCCGCAGGGAGAGGCTGCCAGAGGAAGGAAAAACATCTCGGCTCTCGCACGCACCACTGATTGACCTGCAGCCACACGGAGCCACCCATGGCCACACGGAGCCAGTGATGGCCACCGCCGGGGCCTGTTGGAGTTGTCCTCTGGCACACCAAGTCTTCCAAGGGTCATCTCCGCTTCGGTTCCACTACCACCACAGAGGATTCCTCCTCCTTTTTTTCATTAGGCATTGATTTACTTTCTAGAGAGAAGGCACGCATTAAAAAGAATGCCGGTGTGTTTTTGCATGCGGCTGCACGGTGACGCCAGGTGACACCACGCTCAGGCTCACCACCTCTGCTCCAGATGTGCCACCATGGACCTGCGCCGGGGCCACGCAGACCAAGGCCATGACAGGCTTGGCCATTCTCCCTTTTGGGAGTATTTCTGGCAAAAATGACCTGGTAAGTGACATACTCCCGTCTCCATTGTGTGGTGGCCACTGGCCAAGGAGCAGAGCCAGTGAGAGCACAGCTGGCACGCACACCACACACCATCAGAAATCCAGATGTGAAGGCACACGGGTAAGAAGCGCACCCTGCGAAGGGATGGAGAGCCAAATTGTGACACTGACCTTCGAACCCGACATCTATTTTCCATAAAGTACCCAGATAGCCCACAGTAGTCGTTCCAGGGAGATTTAACTAAAGGGAAGGAAGCACCGAGGATGAAGACAGATCAATTTTGCTTTAAAATTTTAAATGAAACACTCCTGTTTTGGAAAGAATTTCATTAAGGTGAAAATATAATAGAGAAGTACCCATTTAGGAAGAATGTGCTATTAATTCTTAGCAGTGTATGTGGAAGGGAAAATTGCATTTTTATCTAAATGGTTTTTTCTGCATAACCCATTTACAGTGTTCTTTTACAGCTCAGTAATGGGAACTTTTCACATTTCTATTTGGGCCAGAGCACTGCGGAAGGCAGGACCGGCCTTCAGGAGCATTTCAAATATAACCCCTTAAAACAGATTCCAAGAGAAGCTCCACAAAAAGGAGGAGAAAGGCAAGTACAGCACATCTTAAAAGATGGTAGGAAAAGGAAAGGGAAAAAAAGGACCATCTCAACGACGTAAGCCAAATTTTTGAGGGGGAGAGGAAAAAGGATGTGTTTTAGGGTTTTTTTTTCCTAAGGGACAAGAAAAGGTTTGGTCTTCCTCCTCTTCTTCCTTGGGTGAAGGAGAAACAGCTCCTCTTCAGTGTAGTACAGACTCCCAAACGCACGCCAGGATCAAAATGGTGCAGCGTTAGCACTTTGAAAAACTGCACAGGGATAGTCTCAGCTATAACAGTTACTATTACATACAATGAAAAAAAATGTAGGCTATGAAAAACTATTTTTATCATCATAAACAAAAGCTCATTTCTCACTAGAAATAGTTTCGTACCACGTGAAACCGAATATAATCTAAACAATAATTTCAAACAATTGACACTATGATCCCAGCTTGCCTGATATATTGCCGTCAGGCAACAAGAATAAAGTCAAGTAAAAGCCAAAGCAGAATCGGAACGGACTGAACCACGTCTTACCAGGTTTGCTTAACCTAGTACAATAAAGGCAAAGAAACTCAACATTTTATCATCAAATATCTCAAACTCAAGTAAACACAAACCAAAATAGTATACTGGTCTTCTGTTTAACAAACATGTCAACGGATTCTCCAAATCACGTAGCAGGGCTCACAAAAGAAGTTAAAGCTGCATATTTTCCAAGCATTGTTCATTTTACATTCTTCACCTCTTTCTTTTTTTTTTTTTTTTTCCTGGTGTTGGCTTTTATTAGCTTACTTCTGAGAACTAGTATAACAAAAAATTTTATCTTTCAAAACAGATGTATAAAAGTGCAGCAGTTATGGAAATACAGTTGGACAGAGAATAGTTTTTATTCGCTTTACCTGGCCCTACTCCTCGCTGCAAAGCAGTAATTACAGGAATCTACTTCTGTTTTAAGCTTTACAGTAAGCTCTTCCCAAATTTAAGGCCAGCAACCAACCCTTCATTATGCTTAATAGGTAGACATAAAAACGTAATTGTATCACAATCTCCGACTGCACGTTTCTCCAGCTCCTGAAGCTCACACTTGTCTGATGCAAGGAAGAGATTTTTCATCCATTCGTTTCTGTAACCGAACTATTTCAGCACCATTGGCACAAGCCACTCCAGAAAAAAAACTACGCAAAATACAAGAGGATTTGGGTAATTATTTGGAGTAGAACTTCATTGCTTTGTTAACAACCCCACGTTTCCAAAGCGGCGTGTGTCAGCTCCTGGCAGCTGGACCCCTCCATCGCACCAGCACCGGGCCTCCAGCCGCAGGCTGGGGAGAGCCCGGACCACAGCAACAGGAGCCCAGGGCACTTGGGAGCCCCACAGTAGCCCCCAGGAGCCCTGCGGGAACCCGCAGCAAATCCTTTTCTCCAGTCCCCATAAGCACCTCAGCTAAAGTAAGTAAAATCAGGACACGGTATATTAACCTGACTCACCTACAGGACAAATCACTTTATCATGTAACATATACTACCACTTTGCATGCACAAAGTTTAAATACTTTTAAGATAAACCAAATAACCGAGGCTATCCCCCGAGCTCCCTGTAGCTTCCCCTGTGACAACGGCCCCCGCCCCCCAGCAGAGTTTTAGAGCCACCTCAGTTCCTACCCATTTTGCAGACAGCTACAACAAATTAAGAGATGATGGTATGAAACTTCCCATTGCTTGCAAATAGTAATAATAATTAAAAAAAAAAACCCCAACAACAAAAAAAACAGAATAAAAAAATCTTTTGCTATTCTCTCTTTTTTTGGTGATCTGCCTATCTGAAAATAGCTTGTATGAGATTTTAATTATACTTGAAATCGAGTCCTATTTTTTCCTCTGCCTCTAGAACGACAGCGTGGTAAAGAGAGCACAGGGAGCTGGGATGCTAGCTGTTTCTCCCAGCATAAAAAGAACAGCATGTGTCTATATTTAGAGGTAGAGAAGGGAACTACAGCATCCAGCGGGGGGGGGGGGGAAAAATCATACTGATTTTATCTTCAAAAAAGCACTTGTGTTTTTGGTTTGTTTAAATCAAGAATGTGTCGCAAGTGTTTGACCCTAAATCCAGCAACAATAAAATCTGTTCCATCATAAAATACCAGCTGCTTTGCACTTTGAATGATAATACTATTTTTAAAGTGTTTCAGAATTATTGTCTCATAGATTGTGGCAATTTTTGTTACGATTACTGGGGAATTCTTTTTTTTTTTTTTTTTAAGAATACAATAGGCACATTTATTATTTTCCTGCTTATAAAACTGTATTTGGGATGAAATTTAGGCTACTCTTCAGACCAGGCAAAAAAAAGTTTCCCAGCGTAACATTTTGGCACTAATAAGAATTAACAAAACAAACAACCCAGATCAAAAATACCTGTAATATTAGATGCAAAAAGTTATCTGCCTGTGCTGCATGTCTAAGGGACCCCCTGTTTCTAGCAATATTACACCAGGGTAACTCCCAGTTTAAGTCATGCCAGAGTGCTGGGATGGAGCGAATAGCTCAAATCTCGGGGTCGGGTCCTGGGGGGGGATGATCCTCCTTCTCCCCTCACCCAGAGAAGAGGAGAAGAGAGGGGAAGCCCACCCGTGGTGATGCTTCCATCCCCAGGCATCCGGAGGAGGTGAAAACCCACCTCGCATCAAACTACTTCCACACCATTTCGCTTTCTTTTCCTGTCGCTCAGGCCTGAGAAATTCATTTAGAAATTCACTCACGCGCTGGATCAGAAGTGCCATAACTGGGGTGGCGTTTTTTTGTTTGTGTGTTTGTTTGTTTTCCAGGAGAGGAGAAATGCTGCAGCGGGGAGAGCGGTACAACCACACCCTCCCCACCAGAGGAAGAAGTAACCGATGCAAAAATGAGATTACCAAGTGGGACAAGACACTCTCAGCTCTTCATTCCCACTGCCTACACATTTCCAAACCACTGTAGATGGACCCCGGCTCCATCCCCGGCACCGTTTGGTCCCAGCACACCAGCCTTCATTGGGTACCCAAGTGTCCAGACTTGTCCCCAGGGTCCTGGGTACCCAAGCGTCCAGACTTTGTCCCCAGGGTCCCTGCCAGTGCTGGACCCCACCGTGTGCCCCACCAGCATCCTCTGTCAAATCCCTGGCAGAACCACGGTCGTTCAGCCACGGGGATGCCGGTTTACCGGGGAGGATGCCAGTTTACTCGCCAGTCCCCAGTGAACCAGCATCCCTGTGGCCGAACGACGTCTGTTTTATCTCATTGGAGTGTAAATGTTTAGCAGGAACATCTCCCAGGTTTCTAAAGCACTGTGTCAATTTACAATAATATATGATCTTAAAATAATAAAGAGAGTGGGACCCGACTCCGGACTCCACCGCGATGTAAATCAAACGTAAACTCAAGTATCCATAAGTGCAATGGTAATGACTTGAGCGACTGTGCCATCTAGCCAGGAGATGGGAACACTCGCGCAGACGCTCCCCTCTCCGCCTGTTTTCACCCGGCAGAACAATCGGAGCATCACCTCCAGCAGTGGATGGGAGGGAACGTTCGGTCCTGGTCCCCTGGGGAGCCGGCCCTGCTTGCAATGCATTCGCATCTGTGTCTCTTAGACATCCTTCATCTCCTGCATCCTCTGCTTCCCGCGACTGCTCTTGCCCACAACAAAAAGGCTTTAAAATTAGTCATTCCAGAGGACAACTATACCCACCCTCCCCTCCCCCCCAAACTCCCCTCCCCCCCAAAAAACCTAGACTTTTCTAGAAAAGAGATCCTGAAATTCCAACCCAATAATAACCCTAGTCCAGCCTTCATTTCCTATGTTAATAGATCAATTTTCATCTTTCTAGCAAAACGGTTTCAGGCTACATTTAAAAAAAAAAAAGAAAAAGAAAAAGAAGAAAAAGTAATGCCTTTCTTCTTAAAGTGCATTTTGAGAGAAGATTAAGAGGAGGAAGGAAGGATATGACTGTTTCCAGGGTTTTTTAGTGTATTTGCTTCACACAGCGAATTAATATTCTCAATTTTAAATCAAGAGTATATTCTTAATTAGGGTATGAAATGTTTTAAAATTTTCTTCACTTTACAAACGGCTGCTTTTTCAATTAACTGCGCTTCCTCAGCCTCAGGATGATCTTTCTATTAGCAATACAAATGCTTTCTAATATTTTGTGAATACTAATTCACAAAATTAATTAAATGCAGACTTAACTCTGAAAACATATATTTTACCACCAAAAAAACCCACCCCGCTGTCTCCCAGCTGCGGACTGATTACAGGCTTTTCTGTGAGTAGCGAGTCCTAAAGGCCCAGCAGCGGTCAGAACTGAAGGTAAGAGAGTTAAAAAGAAAAAAAGGCAGCAACTTAGTTTCCTTATCTCACTTTTTAAATGCTCCGAGCAGGGGAAGAAAAGAAAAGAAAAAAAAAAAAAAAAAGAAGAAGAAAAAAGATAAATATCCAAAAGTTCAAGCAAACTGGGCATCAGAGCGCGGCTGCAGCGCCGTCCCCAGCCCCGCGCTCTGCGGGAGAGAGCCAGCGGAGCTCTTGCAGCTCACACTCGTGGCGTTTGTGTTTAGATTCAAATAAAATGTATTTATTTTAATGAAAAAAAAAATCTATCAAAGCAGCACTTAAACACAACCAGATTTCTGCTTACCAAACCCAAAAAAGGCTTCTTTAGACAAATCTTAAAAGCTAATAAAAATTTAGATGGCGCAGTGTCATGCGCTGCATTTTTTACATTAAAATACTAAACAGACACAAATAGATTTCCTAAAATTGAAAACAAACAGACATAAATTGCACAACTAATGCCTCCCAGCAGAAGTTAAACATGCAGATGAGAAACGGTGCATTCTCAGGAGCTTCCCCTGACTGACACAGATGTGCATCTTGGGGAGTGAAACCGTAAGAGGTGATAGAACGCTTATTGTCTAACAGGGGCAGGACAAAACTTGGAAAAACTTTGTTTAAAAATGGCCAGCTCGGATCAGAGCGGGTCCTGTGGGGAAGAGACGCACTCTCGGTTCGAAGCCCAGAACATATGGCTCCGAACACACACACACACGCACTCTTGTGATAACGTTTCTGCTGTTATAAAAAATAACTCAAGTACAGGGGAGAAGACTACTAGAAAAGCAGTAACCACAATATTTTTTGCACCAGTGTATAGATAAAAAGTGCAACATCTTACAACTTGTTCCATCAACCGCATATACACGCTTTTGTCGTTTGCCAGGAGATGAGCGGAAGGTGAAGGTGTAGCAGAGGGGGCGCTGGGGGGAGAGGAGGAGGGGTGCTGGGGAGGGGAGCAGCACAGCAGCAGCATCTAAGGTGTTCTCTTTGAAGCATTAAGCAAGTCAGCTTGTAAAAATTAATGGATTAGACCTCCAGCTGTTCAATTCTCAGCGTTAAATTTAAAAGGTACTTGACTTTGGAACATCAATCAGCACACAATCCATAAAATACATTTAAATTTGTAAAAAAAATTTTTTTTTTTTATTAAAAAAGGTCACTAATAATTTGTAATGTTTTAACTGCACCAACATGAAAGTGTTTTGCAAAGGAAAAGCAGCCAACTACAAATATCAGTATTTTTACATCAGCTAGTCACATTATCACGACGTGCAAACTGGGTCTACCTACAGAGTAACAAAAATTCAGATTTACATCTTAAAAGTTGGAAAACCCAACCGAGCTCAGGAAAGTCAGGGTGGACCTTGAATTTCCTGGCGGATTCCACAGCTTCACCTCTTTCATTTCGGTAGGGTTCCCTGCCCTGTGTCCCTTACCCAAGAACCGATGCTGAGCAAGTGCACAAGCAAGCCACGTTCTAAATATATCTCATTAACGGAAGCTCTCCTTTTTAAAAATGCCCCTCAAATAATTGAAAAAAAAAAAATAATTCTGTATTAAAAAAAAATATATATGTCTTGCAAACTGTATAAAATATATATCCTGCAAACTATAAGGGTGTATTTACAGGTGCAAACTTTGTTCTTTTCAAGGGCTTAGATTTTTCCATGGAAGAACCGGAATAGCGAGCAGAGAGCCGGCTGCTGGCTGGAGCAGCGGCTGCGATGGACAGGCAGGTGCCTGGCGTGCGTCCTCTGTCCCTTCTGCATACGAAACCCTCCAACCCGAAACACGTTAAGGACCATCAATTTTCTGCTGGTGACAAAACAGGGAAAGACCCCACTAACCACAACCTGAGTGGTGTCTCTTGATATTCTCAGTGCTCAGCGTGCTCTAGGAATTACGTAATTAAACTGGTTTTGCTATTTCAGTAAATTTAGCATTAAAAAAGCACGTGTGTTAGGCCACCTGAAGATTCATTTCAGAGCTGGCTTTACACTTTCTGTGGATACTCGACTCACACTTGTATTTAATAGAAATACACAAGAAACCACGGACTAAAAATGTACAGTAATTTGTCTAGTACTAAAATTTTATATGGCCACATAAAGACGTTTTGCTGTACCAAAACCTCTCCCTGGTACAGAACACTGCAGAAGCTGGGAGCCAGCTGCTACGAATAAAAGCAGCCTACATACTTTTAGGTTAGACTTTTGTTTAATGCCTTATCCTTTGCTCTGTACAAGTAACAACAAACTCTATCTGTAGGTACTGCTGATTAATAACATTTTTTAGCAAAAAATTATTTGCAGTTTTACGGCAGAGCATTCCACTAGGTCACTGGGAAAAAAACAGGTATTGCACATTAAAAATTAAGGGCAGACATGGTGTAATACATCACAGAACAGAATAAATCCATGCTCTCATCTCGGCTCATATATAAATATTAAGTCTAATTCATTCCCTTTTACATCATACGTAAAGATCTGAAGCACATTCACACACCACTTTCAAGAAACGTATCCCCCAAAGCCTGTCCCGTGCGCTCTCCCACACCAAGCCTGTACGAAACATCCCAGTTAAAACTGACCTCACAGCTAAACGTGCCGTTATAAAATAACCGACTTTGGTAAAAGAAAGCATCCTGATGCAAACCGAATTTGTGATCTGCACTAATTCAAATACACCTCAACTGTCCACTAAAATGGGTGGAACAGGTAAATCTAAAGAGCAAAAATGAATAAGCAGACAGATAAATAGATGGATGCAAAGGCAAACAGAGTGGTCACGGTAGTTACTGAAATGCCAATAAATTCAGGCACTTTCTGCATTAAATCTCTCATTGCATTCCAGCACCAATAGCAAATAATATCGAAAACTCTGCCCCTTACTGATATTTGCCATAAAGGTCTACAAACACGCTGCTGCAGACTGTTTATAAAACAAAGGAAAACATTGCTAAACAGGACCATTTTCTGGTAGAAAATATTAAAAATGACAGTCGGTCAAAGTAAACAATAGAGTATTACTGTCATTCACGTGAAGCCAAGCCAACCAGGGGCAACCTCTCAATTTTTTTTTTTTTTTTTTTTAACAGGTCAGAAGGGTTTAAAAGATCATATTAAACCCAAACCTAATGCACACTGAACTCTCTCCTACAATATGCAACGGGAGTACCCATTCCTCATAAATCTGCACCCTAATCCAGATCATTTGTTAAAGATGTGTATTTCATATCTTTGGAGTACATCACGTAACTTCTTGGCAAAGGTAACAGTGTTGGGTTTTTTTTTTTCTCTAACTGTTAAAATTCTTTCTATAAGTTTAAACAGCCCTTTCAAGCAAACAAAGCAGCATCGGGAATCACAGATCCATCGCTGCGGAGTGTGCGGAGCTTCGGCCGTGAACTCATTTCCAACAGCCCCTACGACGGTACAAACCCGTTCCAAATCACATATTGCTTTCGGTGATATTTAAGTGCTCGAAATATCCCACAAGAGCTCTGACAAACTCGCTCTCAGTAAACAAACCTAGTCCCTTGGTAAAGCCTCTAAAAGAATTTAGCAGCGTTTAAAATAAAAGCACGCAGCAGAACGCACTAGGAAGAGAAAGAAAACAAAGGCTGCTAGCTGCATCTGGACCAAATCTGACCTTTGTTAATGTATTTGGTAGTAATTTACAAACGTTACATACTGCTTCGTCAAGAGTTCCGGCCTGCTGGCTCATTCAAATGATAGGTTCGGCGTTAGGATGAAATATTAACAAAAACTCAGAGATGAAAACTAACTGTGCTGCGCTACACGTGCCCATCGGCTCGGACAGACGAGCCCAGCGGCCACCAAGAAAAGGAATATATTCTCCTTTCTTCCAAACAACACCTGCATGGTTCTAAGTTACCTATTGATATCTTCACCTGACATCTGCAGTATGGAACCTCCAAAATTTCAATTAAAAAGCAAAAACAAAAGCCCACCAGAACGTAATTACTGGGTTTCTAGAGAATACTAATCAACATTTCACTGAAGGGGAAATTGTTCTGGTTCAGTCAGACCAGGCAAAGCAAAAACCCATTAAACCAGCCCTGGGTTTTGAAGTGAATTTGAGATGGTTATTCTTTGTTAGCTAGAGCTGCGGCGTTGGAAGTCAACACAACCTCTCTAGACTCTCGTTATTTTATCTCACTCCCAGCTCAAGCTGCACGGCAGAGGAAAACATTAAATTCTCGAATGCATTTTTGGGGGAAAAAAAAAAAACAAACGATCACCCACTTCACATAAAACATGTTAGTACAAGAAACAATGCATCAGAGAAAACTCCTTATGGAAAATTGCATTTCAGTGAAAAGCAACGTCCAGCCAGCATTAATAATGTTAAATTCGGAAACAAAATGTGAGCACGTGCAGAGAACTCGCTAAAGGCTCTCACTAAACGATGTAGGTGTGTACGTGTTACACGGGCACCTACAGCACAGGTGTCCGAAATAACGTTATCTGCTCCCATCTACCTTTAAAACTCACAGCTCAGACTGCTAGATATTAGCAAATCATTTTAACGCCATTACGAGAAAAGAAAGAGATGAGCTGTAAGGAATCGGCCCAGCCATTAAAACAACTCAAACAAGTTGTTTCCCCCAGTAATCCAGGCATTAAGGGAGTATTTGAACAGTTCCCGGTTTTGCTGGATTTCGGGGAGCTTGTCCATCCCAAAGCTGCCCCTCCACGACCGGCAGCGAAGTCGGAGCCTCCGGTCCCCGGCACGGACTCGGCACGGCGGGAGCAGAGCAGCGGGAACCCCGCGCTCCGCCGAGGGGGGACCTGCCGCCGCCGTCCCTTCCGCCACCCTGCCCAGCGCAGGCTGCGGCCGTGCCACAATGGGAATAAATCACCCAGCGCCTTCCCTCCCGTCACGCCAGGTGTAATTAAGCAGCCCACCAACAATGCCCATGTGTGGGTGAGGGAACTTGGGTCTAACGACTGAGCTCGCTCCTCGTAATAATGTTCTGTGTTACTAGGAAATGGTGAGCGCTCCCCCCCGCGCAGCGCCCAGCACATTTAGGAACTGCTGGAAATTTGGAGGAGTGCTGGCTGAAGCCCGCGCGCTCACCCTGCACGCGTACACCAGGGAACTGCCGCAACAAATACCACGGATGCAAAATCCCAGTCGGCTAAAAGGGTTTAAAATCTCCATCACTGGATAAATAAAGCCTTTCCTTAAACAGTTTCAAACACTCGGGGGTACGGCAATGTAAATAAAGTTAAATTATTTCTACTAACCGAGGAGAACAGCCTGTTTTGTCTCACGTATTGTATCTTTATCACTTCCAACAACAGTTAAAGTAAATTCTCCGCTGGTCTATATGAATTTCCTCATCCGAAGAACCAGCCCATTCAAATCCTTCAAGTGACTAAAGTGTGAAACAAAATGAGTGCCTCTATGCATTGTTGTAAAACTGGTTTGCTATTTTATGTTAAGCCTCTGAAACACTAAAACATATCCTTATATAGGAACACTGATTAAACGGTTTTCCTTCCAAGTGATGAACTGTTTTAACAGCAACATTGTGGTTATCGCGACCAGAAAGCAATTACTTATTTCACTAGATGTTACTAAGAATAGCGGTGATCAAAATGAACGTAGGAGTGCTGTTAAAGATGTTCAAGAAAGCATCGCTCCATATGACACATATACACAAAATATATATAATTTTAAACCAAATTACACTTTTAATGAATGTGCTGTTCAGGATTAAATCACTGCTCAGGATTTTTTTTTTTTTTTTTTTTTTTTTAATCCGCAAAATTAAGACCCATGGAATAAGTTACTCTTTCAAAATCTGTTTCTAAATACAGCCCGGCGTGTAGATGTGCCTATCTGTATGCGCGTGTGAGAGTGCACGCATACGGGGGGGTGCGTGTGTGTGTGTGTGTGTGTGTGTGTGTTGTGAGAGAACGTATATGTGTGTTCGAGTCTGCCAAGGTAGAAGTGACAGGAACTGTGATTTGTGCTAACTAGCTATTGATCCAGTCAGATCTAGATGTTGTGTACAAGAAACAATAAAAGAGAAGGGGCCAGGAAGGATGCTGTGTGCAACTCCATTTAAAAATGGAAAAGAAGGGCCCCAAACAAACCAATTTATGTCCTTGCCTGGGTGAAGCATGGAGAATGCTGATGGGCTTCCTAGAGTCTGCTGTGCATGCTAAACACTCCCGCCTGAAACGAGAGTCTCCTGCGCTGGGCATTAAACATGAACAAAGAGACAAACCATGGGGGCTAGGATTCACGCTTCAGAAAGCCAAAGCTGGAAAGCCAACCAGAACCGGGGGTAGGAAATTGCCCAGTTTTCCAACCAGCTCCCTTTTGATTTTCCCAACACCTTTCTTAGCGAAATTACTAAACGCGGGGGACTGCAAAAGCTCAGCCTGTACAACCAGATGTAACGAAAACAATTTCGAACTACACTAGCAGTACCAAAACATCAACTTTCCTAGGCACGAATAATGAGTTTATATTGCGTAAATTATGCACGTGTACTTATAGCACATCAAAAAATCGCCTGTGTGCATTCATACAGCAGATACATGCACGTGCATCTATTGTAATATTCACACACACGGTCAGGCGGCGTGGAAAATATGGCTTTGATAAGATAAAATAGAAACCAATTGAATCTATAATCATCTTTATCTTAAACAGCTTTTATAATAGAGAGCTTTCCATTAAATTTTTTTTTCCCCTGAGCTTGGGGAATTACGATGCCCTCTGGACACAGGGAAGGATCAAAAATGACAACTAATGTCGAAATTAAACATCTGTCAACTAAGCAAGTTTTACACCAGCAGATCCAGAGCCTTATTTTAAATTGCCTTTCTATTCAAGAAAAAAAATAAACGTTAAGAGCCTTTCCATGCAGTGTCACACTGCTAAGTAGGCTCTTAACACAAGCAGGTAAATACCTGGAATCGGAGGGACAGCACCACTAACAAATTTGTGTATTTACGGTTTAGGAAGATCTCTCTACCAGTTTGGGGGAAAGGGCTGGAAGGCTCGGCCGGCATGCAGCTCTGCGGGAGCCCCCTCCTCGGCACCCCATCCCCAGCGGGGCTCTGCGGGAGCCCCCTCCCCGGCACCCCACACCTGCAGCCCCCCTCCGTGGTACCCCAGGCCCGGGAGCATAGACGGGGCTCCACCGGGAGCCCCTCTGCTCAGCACCCCCGGGAGCCCTGCGCCAGCCCGCGCTGCCACAGCCCTCGGCAGCTGCCCCCCAGGAGGCACAATGGGGACAGGGCTGGTGGCAGAGATCGCCACGGGGCCAGCCGTCACCCAGAGCCAGCCACGCAGCAGACACTTCATCCTTGCCACCGGCCACCCTGGCAGGGCCACCTGGCATCCCGCAGTGGGAAGGTGCCCAGCACCCACGGCAGTCCCTGCCAGGGGTGGAGTGGATCTGGGGCCAGCATGTACCCAGCATCCCAGGGCTGAAGCCCCGCCACCTCCCCTTCCCCAAGCAGCCCACCACCCCTCCATGGGCCAGCACCCGGGCGGGACAATCAATACCTTCTTTGCTGGGGTTCGTGGGCTTGGGCTTCTCCCAGGGCGCCATGGGCTTGTCCTCCTCCTGCCCCTCCATCAGGGCCTTCTCACCGGGCAGGTACCAGGTGGAGTTGTGCTCCGCCATCAGGGAGTCCAGGTCGATGGTGCTCATGGTGCCCTTGACGCCCTCCGAGCAGCAGCTGCCCAGGTCACTGTCCCCGTTCTGCCCCGCGCACTCCCCCTTCTTGCTCTTCAGCCCCAAGGGCTGGTCTTCCGAGATGCTGAACTGCTGCCGCTGGAGCTGGATCTGCGCCTGCAGGATCTCCAGGGGATGGATCTCGTCCTGGGCCGAGGTGCTCGTGGGGGTCCGCACCTGCTCCATGCCCGGCGTGCCAGGGTGGGCACCCGCCGTGGTGCTGAGCCCGTAGCTGTCGGGGGTCGAGGTAGACGTACTGAGGAGGCCGAGGGCCAGGGGCTTCTGTCCATTGAGAAGTGCGTGCTCCCCGCGGGACAGCTTGGGCGAGCCGCCCAGCAGCGGGCTGCGGGTGGGCTTGGAGGCGGCATTGTCAGAGCTAGAGGACACCTCGTCCTCATTGCCATAGCTGGTGCTGACCTCGTCGGGAAAGTCCACGTGCGGGGAGCTGCCGTCCGACTTGGTCACGCTCTGGATGCCGCTGTCCAGGGAGGACATCAGGTCAGGCTGCTCCCCCAGCAGCAGCTCGCCACCCTTGCCCCAGGAGGGCGAGGTCAGGGGCTTGTCATGGGGGGTACCCCCGCCCCGCTCCGTGCCCGCACTCCCTGGTGGGCCCCCCGCCGCCACCGGCACCGCCGGCTGCCCTGGGCTGACACCAGCCCCGCCGCCCTCTGCGGCCGAGAACTTCTCGAAGAAGGTGCCGGGGCTGACGTGCCCGCTGTCCCGTTTCCGGCGGCCCCGCCCCCGCCCGCCGCCCGCCTTCCCCTCACCGCCGGCCGCCGGCTCCAGCGCGTAGCCGGGCGAGAGGCTGCTCTCGGCGGGCAGCAGCGGGGCAGTGCTCGCAGTCTTGCCCGCGCCACCCCCGCCCGCCGGCGGCCCCGCTGGGAAATAGTCCGGGGCGGCAGGTGGCGGTGGGTCAGGCTCGGCCTGGCTGAGCTTGCGCTTGGCCTCAGCCGGGCTCTTCTTGTTGAAGGTGACGTTGAGGTTGGGGGCGCCCAGGCTGGCGATCATGTTCTGGCAGGCGGTGGAGAGGGCGGCCAGGCAGCTCTGCCCAAAGACGTTGTCCTTGCTGGCCGGCTTGCTGAAGGAGCCCAACGAGAGGGCACCCAGCTTGCTGGCGGTGGGCCGTGGTGGTGGCGGCGGGGGGAACTCGGGCGGGGGCGGTGGGTAGGCACCCGGCGAGGCGCTGAGGGCAGGCGTGGCCCCGTGGGCCGCTGGCTGTCGTGCCGCTGCCGCGAAGGGGAAGCCGGGCTGGGCGGCAAAGTCGGCAGGGCCGCGGCGCTCGGCAGGGGCACTGGGCATCGCCACGCCGCCGCCCGGCGACTGCAGCTGCGAGAGGCCGCCCATGGCGGGCGCGAAGGGTGGGTGGACACCAGGCGAGGACAAGGCCTGCGCCGGCCCATCGCCCGCCATTCGCAGTGGCTCCTGCAGCCCCAGGCCGCCGGCGCCCGGCCGGAAGAGCACAGCAGCGCCGCCCGGCTGCAGGCCCAGCTCATGGGGGGCCGCCTCAGCCGGCAGCCCTGGAGCCGCCATGCGCCGCGGCAGCAGCTCCCCGGGCGGTGGCGGCCCCGTGAACCAGGCGCTGTCGGGGGCCATGTGCGGCGCCGGCGGGTCGAAGCTGCGGCCGCCGCTGCCGGCCTCCCGCTCGAAGGCGGGTGGGGGCAGGCCGCCGGGCGGGCCCACCTCACCGTGGTGCCCCAGCTGCTGCAGGCTGGGCGGCCGCAGGCGCTGCTGGCTGCGCGAGGCCATCTGCTTCATCACCAGGGCCGCGTTCTGGCGCTGGGCCAGCTGCTGGGTGCTCGGGGCCGCCATGCGGCAGCGGCCCCCCGAAGGCTTCGGGTGCCGGCGGGGTGAACTCGCCCGGCAGGCCGGGGTAGGCCGTCGGGGAGAGGTGGCTCTCCATGGCGGGGCCGTGCATGCCGCTGCCCCAGGAGGCGCAGCGCTCGACGCCGGGGTTGCCGGGGAAGTCGAACCGCGGCCTTTTGGCGACGCTCACGTAGGGGGCATCGAAGTGCTGCAGTCTTTGATTTGGTGGCTGTTGCGGAGGAGGGTGCTGCATATTAAACACGGGGTCGGTGTAGGGATGCATATTCCTGTTCTCCAGTCTGTGAATAGGGTATTCAAACTGTGCATGCTGGTTCTGCATTATGGGCCCATTGTCCTGCAGGTTGGGGTTGGGAGCGTTGGCTTCTGTTTGCTGTTGCCTAGGGATGGCTGGCGGGCAGGAGTTCTGTCTGGCCAGCAAGCCCGGCGGCTGCTGCGGCGGCTGCGGTGGTGGCGGCTGCTGCTGCTGCATCAGCGGGTGCCTGGCGCTGGCCCCCGGCTCCAGGCCGGCCGACATTTTCCGCGCCCCCCCGAAGCGCTCGAAGAAGACGCCGTGCTGCTGCGGCGGGTGCGCCTTGGCCACGGCCATGCCCGGTGCCCGGGGCAGGGCGGGCGCCCCCGCGAAGCTGCCGCCCGCCGGCACCTGCCGCCCGCCGCCGTAGTGCGGCAGCTGCCCCTCGGGCTCCGACGGGGAGAAGACGGGCAGCTCGAAGTGGCCGGCGGGGCCGTCGCCGGGGTAATTGTATTCCAGCGAGTCCACGCCGCCCTGCGCGGGGAGCCGCCGCTGCTCCAGGCCGTGGGGCTCGGAGGAGCCGGCCGCCGGCAGCCCGTGGAAGGAGGCGGCGCGGTTGGGGGACTGGTCGAGGGGCAGGCAGGGCGCCGGCACGGCGTGGCTGGAGGCGCCGGCGCTGTGGTGCTGGAAGTCGGGCAGGTTCCCGGGGCGCTGCTGCCCGAAGCCCTCGCCGCCCTGGCTCTCGGCCATGTGCTCGTAGCCGTCGGCGAACGCCGTCTGCCCGCCCAGCGCGCCGCTGTAGCCCAGGAGCCGGCCGCCGTGCACGCAGGAGGCGCCGGGGTCGGGTCCGAAGTTGCCGCCGAAGTGCGGGGGGTGCTGGTGGGGGTGGTGGGCGCCGCCGTGGCCGCCGTGCGGCTGCTGCCCGCCGAAGAAGCCGTGCACCGGAGGCTGCATGCCGCCGCCGTGCAGCTCGGCGGGGCCGCGGCCCGGGAAGCCGTACGCGTCCCCGGCCAGGCTCATGTTCATGCCCAGGAGGGGCGGCTCGCCCAGCGCGCCCAGGGCCGGGTCCACCGCCGCCGCCGCCGGGCCGCCGCCGGGGAAGGCCGGCGCCTTGAAGTGCGCGCTCATGCTCAGTCCGGGCTGGCCGAAGCCCCGCTCCGCCTGCCCGCCGCTCCGGCTGCTGCTCTGCGGCTCGAACTGCTCCAGCCCGAACATCCTGCGCGGCGGCTCCTCAGAAGGGCATGGCCGCTCCGCTCCGCCGCTCCGCCGTCCCGCTCCCCGCCGCTCCGGCCGCCCCGCTTACATCCTGCCGCGCCGCCGCGCCGCCAGCACCGGCCGCCCGCCCGCGCTCACCCCGGCGGCTCTCCGCCCGCTGCCGCCCGGCGCCGGCCGCGCTGCGCTGCCCGAGAGCCGACGGGGCGGCGCGCCGCCGCTCATAGGCTCCGGCACCCGCACCCGGGAGCTGCGCGCCGCATCGCCGGCCCGCCGTGCGCTGCCCGCGGCTCGCAGGGCTCCGGCAGCGGCGGGGCCGGTGCGGGCGGCGGGGCCGGCGCTGCGTGCGGGCGCTGGGAGGGCTGCGCCGCGCTCCCCTGCGCGCTCCCTCGCTCTCACCCGGCGCTGGCGGAGCAGCAACAAGTTTTGCATTTCAGCGATGAATTTCAGCCATCGGGGCTGCGCCAATGAGCGCCGCGCCGCCCGGGGCGGGGCTCGCCGTTAAGGTGGCTCCGCCGCGCCGCCCGGCCCCGCCTGCCCCGCTCCGCTCGCACCGGCCCGTCGTGGGCCGCTCCCGGCGGCACCGCTGCTCCCGGAGCTGCGCGGAGCTCCGGGGGCACCGGGGCTGGAACCGACCCGGTGCGGCCGGTCCCGCATTCCCCGCCCGGCAGCGGCGGGGTGGGAGAAGGAGCGGCTCGGCCGTGCCGGCAGCGCAGGCGAACCCCGAGCCCGTCCCCGAGCGACGCGCCCCGTCGGGGCCCCCCGGAGCCGCGCAGGGGGGGACCGGGCGGGCCAGCGCCCCGCTTGCGCCCAGGCGCTACAGCCGGCGCGGGGATGTGGGAGCCCGGCCTCCGCAGAGGGACAAACATCCATCAGGTCCGGGGGGGGAGTAAGAGCAGCCGTCAGGATAAGGTATTTCAGGTGTCCACGGCTCGCACGTGTCAATAGTTTTAAAAAAGAATGAAAATGAAAATTACTCCCACCAAAAAAAAAAAAAAAAAAAAAAAAAAAAGAGATCTATAAATAAGCGGCCGAGAAGTATTTGTATATGGCAGGAGAGTTTTAAAGGGATTTTTTTCTGCAGGATCAGGATGCTGCGCTGTGATTAAATATTGATTTTGTGTAATTAGTTTTCATGTGAACTATCCTCCTTGCTGATGGCTTGGAGATTTCAGAACTAGAGAAGAAATGGAATTGGACATGGAAATTATTACTTAGCAAAGTGACAAGGGGGGGGGGGGGGGGGGGGGGGGGGGGGGCGGTGCGGGGCTGGCACCGGGGCAGAAAACGAAGTACGCGCGGCCCGGCAGCGGCACAAAGACATAAAGGGAAAGGCTCGATCGTTCGCTACGGGAACGGCGGCAGGCAGGGAGGGAGGGCGGGCGGCAGGGAGGGAGCCGCCGGCCCCTGCGCCCATGTCCCGGTTGAACGGCAGCGGTCCCGGCCGACGGCTGCCCGCCCGCGGCGCGGCCCCGCACCCAGCGGAGGTCCCGGGACAGGGACGGTTCCTGGGCCCCCCCGCCGGGGCTGCGCGGCAGGGACGGCCCCGGCGCTCCCCTCCGCCGCCGCGCTCCCTGTGCGCCTGCGTGCGCGCCGTCGGAGCCGGCTCTTCCGAACGGGCACAGCGCCCCCTGGCGCCCGCCGCGCCGCGCCCGGGAGCCCCGACGGCGGGGCGGGCCGAGAGCCGCGCCCGGCCCCCGCCGCGGGAGGACGGGGGCGGGTCCCCGCGGGAGGCCCCGGGACCGGCTGCCCGGTGCCGTGCCGGGGGACCGGCTGCCCGGTGCCGTGCCGGGGCACCGGCGCCGCGGCTCCCCTCCGCCGTGGCCCTCCCCGGCCCGTCCTGCCCCCTGGGGACAGGCCCCTCAGGGCCCCCTCCCGCTCCTCGTGCCGCCGCAGCGGGCGCAGAACGGCTCCAGGCCCGGGAGCGAGCGCCGTCACCTCGGGGCGGGACGGTGATTAACATAATTAATATAATTAACACCACCATCAGCAGGGTCCTCGAGGGGTCCCTGCTCACTGCAGAGCACTGCAGGCTCGCCTCTCCCAGCTCCCCCAGAACCGCGCTTTCCACACTCAAACAACTTCGTTTGACTTTTAATTTCTGGCCAAAACAGCATCCGATTTAAAATTGGCTTATTTAAAAAAATAAAAAAGGAAAAAAGCTGGATTAATTTTAAGAGTGACAATCAAAACAGTAAGCGCAACAGAACAAGTAAGAGCATTGTAAACCAAAACAATATTGGCATTTTAATGCCCGTCCTGCCAGTGCAGGATCCCACGATGGGGCCGAGGCTGGTAACGTGGCAAGGAACACGGTCAGCCCGCGCTGGGACAGATCGGCGAGCGGGCACCCACCTGGGATAAGTAACGCCACTTCTGTCTCAGCTAGAATCCGTGTTTTGTTGGTGCATCCACTCTAAGGTGGCCTAAAAACATACTTTCTTTATCCACCTGTATGTGATACCACATGCCAGTTGGACAATATACCTGTCAGGAGTATTATTGGAGGTAATTACACAGAATCACATAGAATCACAGAATGGTTTGGGTTGGAAGGGACTTTAAAGACCATCTAGTTCCAACCCCCTGCCATGGGCAGGGACACCTCCCACCAGACCAGACAATCACGGTGGCTTTCATTTGTAGTTGACCCTTTTTATCACAGCTTCGTCGTCGCGTTTATATACAGGTGCTTCTCTGGGGAAACGGTCAGTTCTCTCCGCACCGCGGATACCGTGGAAGTTGTGTCACAAGTGATGTGGAAGAAAGTTGCTCCTGTCAGGCAGTGAAATTTCTGCTGGGCAGTATTAGTGTTGCTGATGTAAAAGGACCTCAGGCCTCTCTGAAACTGCAGCTCTTTCCTAAAGCAGGGAGTTGTGGCTTTCACAGACACCTCCTGTAATGTTGGCTTCCATGGAAGAGACCAAATGCTTCCGAAAAGAGAGTTTTACTGATTTAGAAGATTTACCTTGCATTTCCTGGAATATTCAGAATCGGTTTGTTCCTCAAGCGGAGCAAGCACGGGAAGAGCAGAATGATGCTGTGAAGAAGAATACAATTAGAGGGATGGAAACTTCCTTGGTCCGTGGAATGACCATCTCAAATGTTTCTGGGCAAGCGTCAATCCTCCTCTCTCCTACTTTCTGGCGGAGCTGCAGGTGTCCCTGCCAGCGCCAGCAGCAAGAATTGCCACTGTATTCCCTGGAGGGGTTCAAGGCCAGGTTGGACGGGGCTTGGAGCAACCTGGGCTGGTGGGAGGTGTCCCTGCCCAGGGCAGGGGGTGGCACTGGGTGGTCTTTAAGGTCCCTTCCAACCCAAACTGTTCTGTGATCCTGTGGTTCTCCAAGCAGCACCTGGCTGCTCGCTCCTTCCCCAGGCTGCTTCACCAGAGGGCTTTCCTGCTGCTCCACTGCTGGGCTGAGCCCCACTATCTGCCAGCAGCAAATTTTAAGACTGAAATTTTCAGCACAGTAACTCACCGGCAGCGCTGCCCGGATCCGGCTGCGGCTCGGCAGTAGTATATAACTGGCCAGTGACAAATATGGAAATAATATCAGCCTAAATATTTTGACAGTAAAACCAGTGAGCTGATTGAAATGGTAAGGTGCCGTACCAGCTGCAGTGCTCTACAGGCTCGTGGTGTAAACGTTGGCTGTTAAATGTCGGAAGACGCCTCAACCTAACTGGGTTGGGAACATGTTGGGAACCCGCCGCGGGGCTGCCAACCTGCCGTGCACCTCCCGGCCCCCGGTGGGAGGGGGTCCTGGGGAGCACCGGCGGGAGGGGGTCCCCGGGCCGGGACCCGCACCCACGGGAGCACGTCAGTCGCAAAGGGTCCCCATCGCCCTGCCAAGTGGAAGGAAGCCTCTCTCAGATTGTATGGAGTAGTGAAAAGTATCTTTTACAAAACATATTTTTACTTTCAGTCTTTGAGTTTTGGTCATCTTGGGGGAAGCAGGGAAAGGCATTATTTAAATAGTTGTAGCTGCAGGGGATTATTTTCTAAATTAACAATAGTAATTGCTCCTGCCAAATCCAAACTTGAGGGGATTCATTTGTTTCAACTCTCAAGACAATAGCACAATTTTGGGTTTCATATTGCAAGCTCTGAAAACCAAATGGTGGGGCTGATGTTTTTAAAAAAAAAAAATAAAATTAATTCAAACAACATCAATTCATCAGACTTGAATTCAGCTCTTTCCACTGTGCCAGTTCAACTTGCACTGAGAAAAGTTGCTGCTCAGCAGAAAAAAAAAAATTCCTTTTTAACAAAATGAATGCATCATACATAAAACATCACGAACCATACAATTAGTAAGCAAATGTAAGAGTTCAGCTCAGTTCATAATTATTCAGCAAACCTATTCAGAATGATTTTTTTTTTTTTTTTCCCCTCCCTGCAGCAATCAACTGTGTGGGCTCATTACCACTGAGAATCTAACGAAGAAACCACCACATAAACTGTACAAAACAAGCCCATATGCTAGAAGAACTCCAGCCCAGCTAGCCATTAGCAAGCAGCCTTTTAAACCCTTCCATCCAGCAAAACCACATCTTACTCTCCTGTGGCGTTTATACCCCCAGCTCTATAAAGATGCCGTTTCATTAACATGTCAGGCGTCAGGTATATAAATTTTAGCTACTAAATAACCTCTACCGTGTTTGGGAGTGCGGCCATCTGGAACAATACAAAAAAGCATTTGGTTGCCGCTACACGTCGCGTACCAGCCAAAGTGATGAGCCCCGTCTTTAGAGCACGGGCTCCCAACAGTTACTTTGGGAAAAAAAAGCTGATAGTTTTTTCTTGGCAGTGATTTCTGCTCCTAGCAGGGATATTCAGTGAAAGGAATGTGAATAGTTTGAAGGACAGGTCTCCAAGTCTGGTGGCTGACGTTATCGGGAAGGTTTTCAACGTTTCTGCATTTTCCCTAAGGAGGGAAACTATTGCGTCTCCTCCCGCTCAAAATTATAGGGAACACGGTGACTGGACCAACTCAGAAGGGAAATATGTACAATCCTTAGGCGAGGCTGACAGTGCGGGGAATGCGGAGCAGGATCCCGAGGGAAGGAATTCCTCCAGGGGAGACGCTGTTTATTTGCGTGCACCTGCTTTAGTTCCCAAGGACGGTAAGGAGTTTTGGGTACAGAAGTGCTCTTTTCTGGCCCCAGGCAGCACGGGCCGTGCCCACAGCGGCCAGACCAGCTGCAGGCAAAGGGCTGCATCACACGGGGGCCGGGGGGGCTCCCGGGGTGTTTGCTGCAGGGACGGTCACACCGCTGGCCTCCAGAGCCGGGCGGCACTGGGAATCGCGCTGAAAGGCGGCGTGTAAAGATGTCCGGCGATCCGACCTCCTCCGTCACTTCTTGTCCTGCCCTAGGTGAACGTCTGGAGGTGACTACTTTGTAATTGAGATTAAAGACAATTTCATGTGTACAACCTGAGTTGCATTCAGTTTCGGGAAAGTTCGCCTTCCCGATGTAAATATTTCATGCTTGGTTTTGCCAACAATGTTGTTTTCTGGAAAGTTTGAACCAAATTCCTTCAGACACTTGACTGCTTCCCATTTTAAAAAATGCATAACTGAATAATAAGAGAGTTAAGGGACTAAAACTGTTCCAGTCGTTTCCAGCTGAGATCGGCAGCGATTTCAGAACTCAGCCTTTCACAAGCATTTTCCCCTTCGTTTCTTCCGCGAGGCCGGCTGGTTGGCTGAGCTTCTCTACACCTCTGCAACCTTAAGCTGTATATTTTTCCTCTTTGGTTTTTCAGGCACCTCAGTGTGGATCATGGAATTTTCACAATATCGGTACGTTTTCCCATTGCTGCGGACAGCTTTTTTTCGCATCGATGAAGCACGTATTGGGTCCCGTTTATGTCAGTTCGGTGAAAACTTTTATAGCAAATGGGACGCTTAGGTGTAGGTGTTGACCGCATTTAAATTTTTCTAATTGAGATCACTAAAAACCAGGATAGCGCTAAAATAATACAACATTGAGATTGTACGGTTAGTCTTAGAAATGCTAGGAAATGCTAAAGCCGATTTCCCAGTCTATGATAACTGTAGTACAGCATACCTCTTGGGCGGTTCCCCCCCCCCCCCTTCAAATTCCCATCTCTAAACCACACATCATAGGGTTACACATTTGATTGGAGAGGGGGAAAGAGAAAAGAAATTAGATCATATTTACAGCACAAAAGGATTAGTTTGGCTGCAGCAACTGTAAAAGTTTTATATTTCCTAAAATAACTCAGAGAAACATAAATAAAAAATGGTACCTCTCTATACAGATAATCAGTATTTAACTCTCCTCGGTATTTTATGACGGAGTTTGTATGATTGACTTTGTTCTGTTGTTTTCTTAAACTTGAACCAGGTGGGACTTTATGTAAGCTTGGTGGAGTGGGAATGATCTTTGAGCATCTGGAAAGTCTAGCTCGCTATGGGCGATGCCAGCAAACCACTAAAGTTAATTCACTTTTTATCATCTTATAAATTGAACTATTGTGAAAGGAGAGAACCAGAGGCTGTTTTGTAAAGTCCTGATGACTTAATTTTCCCTAGGCGTTACCTTCACGAGAGCGTTCACCTTAGTGCTTCCTTCTTACAGCCTGGAATCCCATGACACTTTCCGCGCTGCGTTTGGAAGCTCTTCCCTTCTGTCACTCGCAGGACAGGGTCCTTCTGCCCAGGGAGAGCGGGATGCGCCAGGGAGGCAGCGGGGGCTGTTGGATGCTGCTGTTTTGCAGGAACTCACCCAGCGTGGACCACATTGGCCTCTCCTGGAGAACCTCCCACGGGGCCGTATGTCTGAGCACTTTTCACTCTCGTCTTACGCCCATCGAGCGCTGCCAGCGCGCTCCCACCACCAGCACAGCCTTTGGGAACGCTCTTGTTCCCGGTGCTCCCGCATTCCGACCCCCCGCTCTTGGCTGAAGAGGAAGCTGCACATCCCTGTGGACAAGACTAACGCTTGAGAACATGGTGCCCAGAACTCAAAGCCAGCAAGCAAATAAAGATACTCCTGTCTTTGTTATTTATCACGTTACCTCGCAAGATTTTACAGAACAACTCACATTCCTGAGCCACTGGCGAACCTCGGCTCCTAGTCCTGATTTATCCAGTTTAAAAAAAAGAAAAGTGCCTCTGCCCACGCGGACTGAAGGGCTGTCGGAGCAGCAGCGGGTGCTTGGTCCGTCAGTAGGACACGGCGGCAGCGCGGACCCCCGCAGCCACCCCCACCATGGGCAGGGCTGGGAGCCCAGCAGAGAGGAGCTGCCCGTACGCCCCCCGCCCAGGGAGCCCAGCTCCACCCGGGCCTTCACGCGGGGCTGGATTTCACCCGCTCCACGCCCGGCATTATTTGCTGTTTCGCCAGGAACGGCTCCGGCGCAGCAGCGACGGGTACCCGCAGCCACCCCTGGGCATCCCTGCGCAGCGCCGGCCACCGCCTCCCCCGCAAACCACCCCTGGCTCCCCGCCACGGGCACAAAGGGTTAAAAAAAAAAAAAAATAAAATCTCCTGCCATCCATAACCATCGCTTCTCCCGGATCACATGGCCCCTCAGCATCTCCTGCAAAAGGCCTGATTTAATCCCGGTTGCAGACGACTCACATTGTGCTCGCAGACTTCGAGCGATGTCAGGCGGTCGGGTTTCCAACTAATATCCAAGGCACAGCCCAAGCACAGAGCAGGAACAAAGGCTTCTTTGTTACTGGGGGGAAAAAAAAAATCCCCTGAAGATATTAGCGGTGCAGTAGAGTTCAAACTGTGAACTGATTCAAATATTATTTAATGAATACATTTGAAACGAGGTCTCACAACCCAGAACACTTTTTAGATCATCATTTACAAAGAGCCCGCCTCTTCGTTTACTTCTTTATGAAGTCGTTGCTTTCAGGTTTTAATTATAGCCATTTTGCTTCCAGGCTTTTTCAGGGACTTCACTTGTTGGTGTCGCTTGGTTCTTTTTATCATACAGTTTAGCTGGCGACTGCTGGATCTTTCAGAAATCCTTGTAATCACGCTGCCTTAATTTACCTTGGACCGCGTTTCTGTGGCCATAAGAAACAAGGGAGACAGCAGAGAGCCCGTTGCAAAAGAAGCAACAGCATGAGGTACTGTTCTAGAGGGTGCTAAAAACAAGCTTTTAAAATTAGGAAATTTGTTAAACTAGTCTATCAAGATTTTAACTGGGACTGGAGCAGCACTGCAAAGTTCCAATTCAACAAATACTTTGAATTTCTTGTTTGAGTCCTGGATACGCAATTCTAAACCAGAAAGCCATCTAATTTTAGAGAGAAAAATTAAAGCAGCAAGGTAGGTGGGGGTTCTATAAAGAAACATGTCTCCAACCTGAGGAAATAACGTTTTAAAATTAGATTTGAGTTTACTGTGCTTGTAGCAAAGAGAAATCCCCGGCTGCTCTGAAGCACGGGAGGCAGACATCTAGTGAAGCATCCGGAGGCGGACACTAGTACCTCTAGGACTGCGCAGGTGCGTGCGGAGATTTGCACTTTGAAGCATATTTAGGAAAAATGGGGGGAAAGAGCAACAAAGCAGAACACGCATCAAAACCAGTAGAAGAACAAGTAGCAGAAAATAAGGCACAGGGCGGCAACAGCGGAACTACTCCCAGATTCTGTCAGCAGAGCGCATTGCAAAGCGAAATGTAAAATCCACACCCCACACCAGCAAATCGTTCCTGTCTCTGTTGCCTGGGGGGGATCGTACACATTAAAGCAGCCACTCGAGGTGCATCTCTATGGAGGGAAGAGGAGGAACATCATAACCACAACCCACTATTCCCACAGAGGCAGCAGGAGCCATACAGGACCCTGCCTATGCCTGAACTATCAGAATTTCGCTCAAGTCAAATTAAGGGTCCGGCTTGTCCTCGTGGAGGCAATGCCTCAGGTGGAAGTCATGGAAAATATGCCTCCAAAAGCTGGTTTTGACACATTGTTCTTTTAAATTATTACCAGTGCCAGAACTTTGTTCTTGGTGTGGTTTGCACACTGAATCCTGCCCGCAGCAGGTACCGAAGGAGAGGCGGCTATCGAGGGTAACAGCGGGTAAAACAGCCCCAGGGGCTCAATGCCCCGGTGACAGGCACGGCAGTCACCGTCCTCTGGATAATCTCCATTCCACCTCCCACCCTCCTCGGAGACGCCCTCATTTCCTCATGTAAAGGGGCATTTTCCTTACTTTAGCAAGTTCCTTTAAAATTGTTAACTTCCAGCCTCAGTGTGAATAAGGCCGAGTCAAACCTTGCAGGGCCGCGCCGTGCCCTTGCCAATTAGTTGCTGTTGATTAAAATTCATTTTCCATATAAATTCAAGCTAGTAGGCAGCCTTTCACAAAAAGAGTTACAAAACTACAAAGAAAATATTTTTCTGATGTCCCTATTGAGACATGATTCAATAGAGAAGACTATTGAATTGCACGCACTGAATAAGAACTCACAGTTACAGCCCCAAGTTTCAGACTTTGCCATAAAAACCACGGCACCGTCCCAGGCGCACGCGTTGCCAAAAGGAAACACATAGAAAGATCAATTAATGATAGAGGCATAAATAGTGAATTTGTGTGGTATCTGCGCGCTCTCAGCTTTATGGCTGCGATCCGTAAGTCCTGCCGGGGGCCAGGGAGCAGAGCAGCAGGCGGGTCCCTGGGCAGGGGTGGGAAGGGGGCAGAGAGGGAGAGGAGACGGGAGCGTCTCCGAGAGCCTTCCTCGCCCAGCAGCACCCAGCCATTCGTTATCTGCGGCCACCACGCTGCCTGGGACCAACTCCTTTGTGCAGGATCCCAGGACAACCCAAATTTTTTGAAGAACCTTTTTAAAAAAATAAAATTAAATTTCTTTGTCAGATTAACAGAAAAGCGCTGATAGCAGCCACCGAGATTTTTGCAGTGGTCGACAACAGGGTAGCAATCACTGCCACTACGGTTGTTTGTTGTTTATTGAAAAAAATTGTTAAAATAAAAATGTGAAAATGGAAGAAGTCTCTCAAATAATTCCAGTACACTTCCTAAGAAAAAAGACCCTTCGGAAAAATGTTATTCCTACAAAATGTGAGCATATAGGAAATGACAGATTTCTACATCAGAGGAAACAAAGATACGCCATTAAATTACCCATAGCCTCTCCATAGATCACTTGATCCCAGCCACCAAATCCATATGTTCTTCCTCCCACCCACCACATCAGTCACCCATAACGACGTGGGGCATCTTGGTGGGCATCCTGGTACCTGCTGGGAGGCTGCAGAGACAGAGCCGGGCTCTTCCCAGCGGTGCCGGTGGGCACAGGCTGCAGCATGGGAGATGCCGATGGGCACAAGGGCAGAGTCCTCACCAGGAAGGTTCCCAGCTGGTGGCCAGTGGGACTGGGGAGATGTCCCCCATCCATGGTGGGACATGGTGCTGGATGACCCGATCCCACTTTGAAGCTGGTCCTGCTCCAAGCAGAGCTGGACCGCTCGGCCGCTGCCTGAAGCATCCAGTGCATCCATAAAATCTTCACGAGCTGCCAAAATACCAGCTCCTCTTTCAACTGAGAAAACAAGGACTTGGTTGAGATGGGGTTGTTCGTCTGTGTAGCCACCAGCACTTCAAAACCATCAAAACGAGAGGACACAGGACAAGATGAAATGGCCTCAAGTTGTGCCAGGTTTAGGATGGATATTAGGAAAAACTTCTACACTGAAAGGGTTGTCAAGCACTGGAACAGGCTGCCCAGGGCAGTGGTGGAGTCGCCATCCCTGGAGAGATTGAAAAGCCGGGCAGACGCGGTGCTGAGGGACGTGGGTTAGTGGTGGGTTTGTCAGTGTTGGGTTGATGGTTGGACTCGATGGTCTGAAATGTCCCTTCCAACTGAGACAACTCTACCATTCTGTGAACACCCCGATGTGCCCGGTGGCTGTTTGCTGCCGTGCGGCTGGAAAGGGGACGGTCCTTTACTCGCGTGACTCTTCGAGCAAAGGCGACCCCAGGACGCCGGGGCTGGCGCAGGGATGCCGTAAAAGGAGCAGGATGGCTCCCACTTTCGCAATGCATCATCATTTGCTAAAGCTAATGTTAACTTTGGGAGACACCATCATCTACAAATTAACGGAAAGTGAAAATAAACGGCTGCTTTAGCTAATTGCCCAACACAAATACTGCATAATAGAGCAAAAGGCACTACAGATAAGGCTTTATTTGAATTTGAAGACTGCGCAACAAACACTTAGTTATTTTTCCTCATCTAGCAGAAGCCACAGAATTACAGCCCGTATTTCATTTTGTCAGCCCTGAGTGTTTGGAAATGCTGGAGTCTGTCCCCATGAGATACTTGTTCTTAAAACCTACATCTGAAAGGGGTTTTAAATGTTTTCTAGCAATTAGAAATGTATTATGTGCAGTGAGCTACTATTTCCTGGTTACAGTTTAAATGCTTTTGAGATAAGAAGATGCTCTAATTGACTGAATACTATTTATATTTCTTTCCCTTGTGCTAAAAGTTTATGATGCAGTCTCGAAATTGGAACAGCCTGACTTCTGCATGCTCTGACTTCTGATACAAGCGCTCACGGAAAGTTGCACCAAAAATCTAATGTCAGGTGT
The DNA here is from genome assembly GCA_947846985.1 of Fratercula arctica. Lineage (NCBI taxonomy): Eukaryota > Metazoa > Chordata > Aves > Charadriiformes > Alcidae > Fratercula > Fratercula arctica. Next base: position 30,733,654 of record CANTUZ010000013.1, on the reverse strand, counting down.
TGTACTCATACACGTAACGGCTAAAAACACACGAAGGTAAGTCAGGGAAACGGCGAGTAACTTCACCGAGTGGTGTATATATAGATACACCCCCCCCTTATTTTCATAATCCTCTATCAACAGATACATTTCGCCTGATTTTATCAGTTTCTTTCAGTTTCTTCTTCTAAAAAAAAAAAAAAGCACGTTTACTCTTTCAGAAAAAAAATGTTAATGACAATAGAAATTCGGACAAAATAGGTAACGCTTGTTTATTTGTATGAAACATACTGAATCCTGAGACACTTAGGAGTATCTGTCATATATGACCGCTTCAGCAGTCGAATTAGGAAAGCGTCTAACGCTTACCTTTAAATCTTACTTCTTTCAGTTGCTGGAAACTCATGGAATACATTGTGTTTGTTCCTACCTCAAATGGAGCAACAGCAATAATATTTTTGACATAAACAGAATAGCATAAATTGCAAAAAATATTGTAAATATTGACTCTGCTACCAAGAGCTTCAAATTAAAGACTACTTCCTGGTATAAAGTTTCAGGAACCAAGTTTTTTAAAAAGAAGGGATATATTGCAATGCAGTGACAAAGTGAATACGTGCTAGCCAGTCTCCTGGGAGCGATGCCCCGCTGCGTGCTGCCGTGCCCCCCGTGCTTCCAGAAAAAAAAATAAATTCCATACAAGTCCCTTTTAGGCCACGGTTATGTGCAGCCAAGTGATGGATTTAAAAGGTTACTGCTGGAATATGGTTCACAGCAGTCTATTGCAGTGAATAAATATCACGTTTACATATCCATTATAACAAAACTATGTTGCACTTCCATTACTCCATGTTGGTTCGCCATCTGGAAGCTAAACAAGCTGTGTAGTAAAAAAAAAAACCAAAAAATTTGATTTTGCACTTACCAAAAGGAACCATACAAGTTTCAGTTTATAGCAGGCGATTACCAACCTTTGCAGGCAGAAATCTGCCCACGGAGAGGCAGCGCCGTGCCCGGGCGGGAGGGCAGCTCACGCAGCCACGAGGGGCTCAGAGAACCCATTTCACACCCTTAAGAGAACCGATTCCACACGGGAGCATCGGTCCAGAGACCAGCCCGCAAACCCGCTCGTGGGAAACTCTTCCCGTCTGCCCCGAGAGCAGATACTGCCCAGAGCCCAGCACAGGTCAGTGGCACCGCTCAGTTCACAGTGTGTGCCAGCCTTTGTGTCATATATTCAGAAACACCCCGAGGAACTGGCGCTTCCTTGCTCTGAGCCTTCCACCAAGAAAAAACCCCGTGTGAACGATGCTGCCCATCACCACCCCCTGCCCCGGAGGCAGCGGTCAGGGTGTCACCGAGCCCAGACCAGGCAGTGGTGCCCAAGCCTCCCGCCGCCCTTGGCACCGCCAAGTCGGGCGCCGACACCCCCCTTCACAAGTTCCCTCTCCCCAGACGCTGAGTAGCGGCTGTGAATCGCCCAGACCGACAGGGTCTCCACACACCGTCTCCTGCCCTGGTGCCCCCTCAAGGAGCTTTATCTAGTGCCAGCTGCAGGTGTCCAACGCCAGAGCGGGGACGGAGGCGCGAGCGTAGAATCATGGAATTGCCCAGGTTGGAAGGGACCTTTCTGATCACCGAGTCCAACCATCAACCTCTGACAAAAACCATGACTACACCATATCTCTAATCACGTCTATCATCTTCCTTCCTACCTGCTACGCAGCCCTTTGACTTTTGTTCGGGTAAAATAAGCATCCTTCCCGCTGACAGGCTCGTCGCTGAAAGCAGAACAACAACCAGTCAGTCTGAACTCCCTGCTCCCCCCCAGAGCCCGCCCGTGGCCATGCCAGACCCCTTCCCTCACACCCACTGCTCTCTGCAGTACCTCTCGGGACTAAACATCCCTGGAAATCGCTTCCAGCATCCCATAACACACGTCCAGCGTACGTCCCGGTGCTCGGGGGTGACAGCAGCCCCCGCCGCGCTCCGAGGTGCGCAGCAGCCTCTGCGGCCAGGGCAAACCCGGGCGGGGGACAGGCAGCAAACCCAGCGCCAGCCACCCCCTCGGCAATAGCTCACGGGTGACAAGTGCTGAGAAGGGGGGGGAATACAAGAGTAAAGCCTTGTTACGGACAATTCCAAGCAGCGATACAGATGCCAGTTTAATTCCATCTTTTGTCAGGAAATGCTGAAAACCAGGACCCGAGAGGAAAAGTTACACTACTGTAAGAACTGCAAAAGTACCTGGCAATAAGCAGCCATTACTCTCCATCCTTCCTGTAATTTATCAGTTATATGCCCAAACAGAGTATTTTTCCTGCCACAATTCTGATCACCTTTTCCTTGCTCCAGCAGTTATTTTTAAATACTTTGAAATGAACGCTAGATCATTACTGAGACGCTCCGTTATAAGAAAGCTGAAGCTGGGGAGGGGAGACCAGACCCAGCTTCCAGTGAGGCACCAAGGCCAGCTTTTGTCCGGTACATTCCGAGCACAAAGTCTCTTCTCGTTCCACCCTGCAGCTCTTGCAGCCCTTACCAGGGCCTGATCAGGGAGCAAAAAGACCCTGCACTACCTAACAATGACTATGTATTTTTTTAAAAACTTAAAAATCTCGACTGCTTTCTGAAATCCAGCAGCTTCAGCAGACTGGCAGCCCACGGTCCATTTCTAGATTTCTCATCCCATGGGACAACGGTTTTAATCAGCGTCAGTGAGCTCCTGCTCCTCGTCTTGAGGCCAGCCAACTCACCGGGAGAGACCCCGGCTCAGCGAGGCGGGCGGGAAGGGACAGCCCGGCCGGGCAGAAACACCGGCTCCTCACCAGCCCCTCTCCGCTCTAGCAGCGCCCGTCTGATGGCGGCCGCCTCGCTGCCCTCCCGGCACAGGCCTGGAAGCCACCGCTCTGCAAAGCAAAGGCAGCTGCCAGCCCCCCTCGCAGCGCTGGGCAGGCAGGTGAGAGCAATGATGGAGAGGACGGGACCAGCTGGGGAGGGACCGGCCCCATCAGCGCCCCCCGCACGCCATGTCACAGCACAGCCCCCACGGCCCACCTTCCCTGCTCTGAGCAGCTTCACCTCTCCCACTCTAACACGTCTCTTTATTCTTCCGAGGCCCACCGCAAGTGCTCTGGTACACAACACAACCAGCCAGCGCAACCTACTTGCAGCTGCCTCTCTTAGTTTTATATTACTTCCTCCATTTCTAGTTATTTCTCCAGAAGCCTGTTCCAAAGCTTTGCAGTATCCCTGGCACCAGACTAGGCCTGTAACTGCCCGACTGCTCTCCCACACGCCATACATACACATCCTATACTCACAGGATCTTAGAATCATAGACCTGTCTCGGTTGGAAAGGACATTTCAGATCGAGTCCAACCATCAACCCAACACTGACAAACCCACCACTAACCCACGTCCCTCAGCACCGCGTCTGCCCGGCTTTTAAATCCCTCCAGGGATGGCGACTCCACCACTGCCCTGGGCAGCCTGTTCCAATGCTTCACAATCCTTTTGGTGTAGAAATTTTCCCTAATATCCATCCTAAACCTCCCCTGGGGCAACTTGAGGCCGTTTCCTCTCATCCCATGGCCTGTTCCTTTGGAGAAGACACTGACCCCCCCTGGCTGCCCCCTCCTTTCAGGGAGTTGTGGAGAGTGAGAAGGTCTCCCCTCAGCCTCCTTTTCTCCAGGCTGAGCACCCCCAGCTCCCTCAGCCGCTCCTCACAGGAATTGTGCTCCAGACCCCTCACCAGCTCCGTTGCCCTTCTCTGGACATGCTCCAGCCCCTCAGTGTCTTTCCTGTAGCGAGGGGCCCAAAACTGGACACAAACTTAAGAGGTTTCTCAGCGACCCGCAGATTTACGTGCCACTTCCCAGGTGTTCCGCAGGAGCGGCTGCTCACCCCTTCAGTCTGGAGGAGCCGAGGTGTTGGAAACCAGCCTTGGCACCGCGCAAGGGGATGTCCACACCTCCATACCCTAGCACCGACCCGGCAGAGCTGCAGCCGCCTCCTTCCACCACCCCGGCTCTCCGACAGCAGGGACATCCTCCCTCCCTTCCTTGCACAGGCAAGAGGCAGCATCAGCAGCAGCTGTAACACAGGGAACCGCCACAGCTGCTGCAGACCAAGAGCATCAAACACAAGTGTCTGCAAAACCATCAGCCCGGCACATTAAGGTCGGCAGTCAGAATTCACCACAAAAGCAAAACATCTCCCTACTCTACATCGTGGCAGTGCTCCAGCTCAGGAAGTGCTGCTCTGCTTGAAATGCTAAAACACCACAAAAATCCAAACAAGCCCTTCCCTCCCCCGGATGGCTGCTAACAATCAGACACAGGTTTGAGCTCACAACCGCTGGAGCACGTCCTCAGAGGGTTCCAATCTCCTCACACAGCTCCATACAGCTAAACACCAGCTCATCGGCAAACTGCAAAAACTAATACCTAAGAAAAGAGACAGAGCATTTTATGATCAAATTTATTTAATTAAATCTCATTGACTGTTTTACTGTAGGTCACACCAGAGACTGCCAAAGTGAACTAAAACATTTTACATTCACTACAAGATTCTCTCAAATTTTCACAACTAGTCCCAAAAACATGAAAGTTGTAGGGTCCCTTCCCCTCAGTTTGCGTTTGACTCAGGTTAATGACAGCGGGACTCGCGCTCCAGCACTGGAGAGAAGGGAGCCCCCGGGTGCCCAGGGGTGCAGCCCCCCTGGCTGCAAGCACTTTGAAAATCATACGTGTGCGTGCGCACGTCTCTCTCTATATTTACAAAACTAACCTCCTGACGATACAGAGGACAAATAGCTGTTTAACTGCGAATCAAGAAAGGAAAAAAAAAAAAAAAATTAAAAGAAAAAATTAATTTTGCAGCACAGGGGGTAGGAGGGTGCAATTACACAGGAGAGGGGGCCAAACGCCCACAGTCCCGGCAGAGGCATCGGTGCCCGGCGCTGGCAGCAGGACGAGTCCTGTGGCAGACCCGACCCACTCCGGAAGCTTCAGAAAATTCCATTACTGCCCGTAATGGGAATCACATCACTCCTTTTGTCAGTAAAGTAGGTCCAAAATGATTCCAAAATACTTAAGAGGTACGTGAGATTGAGAAGACGGAAGCTTAAAAGCAAGGCTTGCGCCACCGGGGTTTCTGGGGATGCTGGGAGGAAACCAGGCATTAATAGAACTGTATCTAAGTAGTGCTATTAAAATAACTTGTTTCTGATCTAGCAAGGATTTTGATAATATATACCTATGATATGCTCTGAATATTTCCTTAAAAAATGCTGAAGACATTTTCCCTATTTGAGAATTATCTACAGGAGGTCTTTATTATACCGTCTTTTCTTCTATGTGTCTACTCCTAACAAGTATCAGAGAAATACGTCAGATGCTACAATTTAAACTTTCATCATATCTGAAAGTATACATCTCTTTTAAAGTGTATTTTCAACATGAAAAGAGCTAAAATCACAATTTTATTCCATTGCGTAACGTGTGTGAAATCAAGACCATTTGCATAGCTTCCAAAGCGCAACTCTGGAAAACAGCGATTTCCTTGACGGAAGTGTTACTTTAGGGAAGGGCTGTCACCCCCCTCCACTGCCACTGCACGGCCTGAGATACACTCGAAATATTCTACAAGTATTGTCAGTATCTCTGGCTAAAAAGCCAGCTTCTGGAAAATTTCAAGTTGCAATTATTTTATAAGTCACAAGCCATTTTTCCTTAATCTTGCCAATTTTAATGAAGAAAAACCATTAGCATTTCAATGTACAAAAGTCCAATAAAACATGTCTTTTCTTTTAAATCAGTGAATGGGTAAAGTTTGGGTTAAACTTATTCAACAGTAAAAGTCTTCCAATTTCCACTAATAGAAATTTTTTTCTGATTTGACTATAGGATAATGACAATCCAGAAATAAATAGCTATAAATACATTCATTGTTCCTATTCCAAAAATAATCACATAGGGAAGACACAAAACTGAAATTAACTTACTTGAATCTGTTTCTTTACAAATGAGATATGGGCAAGTTAGAGCAGAGTGACTCAGGACAGGAGAAAAAAAAACAAGTAGGGAATAAATTGGTCCAGTATTGGCATTCATGAAACATACCAGTTAGGATAATTCTGCAGTTAATTCATCCTTTAAATGACACTACTCAGTTGATTTTTATTTGCTTCAGGTATACAGAATGAAAGCAGGTTCCTTTGAATCGTTGCTGAGGACAGGTATAGTACCCTGGAGACACTGTAACAACCCCCTTCAGTATGCATGTGCGTATATATAATTATATACAAATAATCATGCATCCACACACACATTTGTATATCAACACTGCATGTGACGGTTAAATCCATCATCATTCATCATTGGCAGCACTTGTTCCTCTGACTTGGCCTTGATAACGTAACTGTGGAGAAAGAAAATACACAATTAAGCGTTAATAGTTTCCTCAAACACTAAGTTCCAAACAGGCAGTTTTATTAATCTCCACGAGAAATAGGGCAGGGCAGTCAAAACATCTCCGGGACTGAGCAAATCGCACCAAAGCAATGCAAGACTTGGCAGGGAATCTTAATTTGGGCTCTGTCCTCGCTGCCGGACAGCAGCTCCCATCTCTCATCAGCAGGATTTTAAAACTGCTTTGGCTGGGGATCCCACCCGCAGCGTTAAACCAGTCACGGCGGGAAACACCACCATTAAAGTACGGACATAGACACCCCAAAGCTGCAGCTCTTGGACAACCTGTTTCCCGTGGTAACAGTTTTAACCCAATTTAGTATTCATAAATATCTGTGTGGAACTGGATTTGAAGAACTTAACGCGCCTTGAAAGTGACGGTCCACAGTTCCCCTATAAGTTTCGTGGACTGAGTCCACGTATCACTTTGCTACTGAGTGTGTAGCAAAATGATGCTCACTAACTTCTCTGATTTGTGCCCAAAAGACTACTTGCAGGTTCAGAGTCACCCACTTTGGATTTCTGTACTAGATAAGCACAAAGAACCAGGTTAGGTGGCCAACACCTCAGGCATTCTGCCACCGGACCGAGCGCCTGCCCGTGTCCGTCTGCGGAGGTCTCTTATGTGCCCTGGACACCAAAGGTCATCTCCAACTATTGATCACCACAAGGTTATCATCAAACAGGAGGGAGGTAAGGCCCAGAAGTGTTATCTGGATTTAGGTCCATCCAGGCTGGGAGAGTTGGGGTTGTTCAGCCCAGAGAAGAGAAGGCTCCAGGGAGACCTTATTGTGGCCTTTCAGTCTCTGAAGGGGGCTTATAAGAAAGATGGGAACAAACATTTAGGAGGACCTGTTGCAATAGGACAAGGGGTAAGGTTTTTAAACTAAAAGAGGGTAAATTTAGACCAGATATACGGAAGAAAGTTTTTACAATGAGGGTGGTGAAACCCTGGCCCAGGTTGCCCAAAGGGGTGGCAGATGCCCCATCCCTGGAGGTGTTCAGGGTCAGGTTGGATGGGGCTCTGAGCAACCTGATCTTGTTGAAGATGTCCCTGCTCATTGCAGGGGGGTTGGACTAGATGGGCTTTAACGGTCCCTTCCAACCCAAACTATTCCGTAATTGTAGATGATTTCTGCCAGCAATTCCCATCCATCAGAACATTAATCCCTTTTCTCCTTTTCCATTCAGCAGTTGACTTACACAGCTTGATTTGCCTCAGAACCTACAGAGAACTCCTCTAGGCGTCAGCAGCCAAAGTGCCTCGAACGGAACCCTTCTTACGCATCTAAACGTAAAATAAAACTGTGAGCTACCACATAAAGAACCTATCGCGCTGTTGGTTAGTAAGAGAGAAGTAACGATCTACATGACCAGGACTGCTTTTCCCTGGCCAGGACCAAACCCAGCCTCAGCTACAGCTGAGGTTTTTTGGAGACGGGGTAAACAGTATTTCTTTTTGGTGAGGAAGCCTGGGAACTGTACAGCAGCTGTAAATGATGCTTCTTAAAATTTTTAACAGCCCATGATGCTTCAGCATGGAGCCACACTGCTCAAAATACCCAATGTGGCATTTCTACCCTCACAAAGACGTGAGGCAGGTCGGTCACAGTGCTTTGGCAGGGTCAGATGCTGTTCCGCTATGCACTGATTAGCTGATACGTATTTAACGAAGCAAAGGTGCTTCTCGCCTCTGGAAATCAGATGCATAAGGCACTAAGTGAAAGATAAACAGTGAGAAAAGGATGGGCTGGGACAGAGAAACTCTGGAAGAACACTGATGAGGATTCAGAGTGTAACAGAAAAGTAACACAAGCAGAGATTCAAACTATAAAAATTGACTTAAGATGAAGAACAGGACCAACAAAAGAACTGAAATGTGCACAGAATCCAAGGAGAAAGATTAGTTCAAAGCAGAAAGAAGAAAGGGTGTTAATGAGAAAGGGACAGCAACAGAAAGCTGCGTATGTAAGAAAATGTGATGCTGCCAATATTACTGGGCTTGATTTCTGTGCTTGTTTGGTTTTAAGCATCATAGAACTGCGTAGTGCAACGCTGTCAAAAAAAGCCGACTGCTCTGCAGGGATGGAAGCATGAAGATATTCTGGTCATATTAAGCACCTTCTCACTAAGCGCTCACGTCCCAGAGGTCCTGGCCATAAACCAAACGGTTTGTGGTGCACTTGGGATTTAATGACAGTTACTGTTTAGCACAATGGATGAAGTGGCTGAATATGAAACAAATTATTTGGGATAAAATTAGCATTCCTATTTTATTTGGCAGTGATATTTTTGCCTTTAGGTTACGCTTCAATAATGCACTTCACCACAAAAACCTTGAAATTGCATCATTTATAGGTGTTTGTAGATACCCCTATTATAACAGTTAAGAAAAAACAAAATACTTTAACAGTAGGTCCCCACTCCTCCCACATTTCACAATACACATAGAAAAGCTGTGTTAGTGTAACTAACCAATACATTTCTCTGGTGAAAAACTGACTTTTTCAACAATACACTTCAGTTCCTGATGCTTACATCTTACGCAACAAGCTATCTGAAATGAACTATTTGCACTGCTTTGCAAAACCAGGTTTTGGTTAAAGTAAGAACCAAAAAGCCACAAGTATTTTGCAAAAAATAATTTTTAAAAAAGTTACTTACCAGTGAGAAATGTGAAACAGAACTTTCTCTACAAGCAGACAGACATCCACAGTCCACAGGGACACAAAAAGGAAATTCTCTCACGCACACAGATGTGTCAAGTGCTGCTGACTGTCTGCGATACACACCTTGTACGCACTCCTCACACTGCCACTACCCTTTCGCGGAGGAATTGGATGAAATCCGTTTCATTCCAAGTAAAGAACTATGGGTGTGAAAAGAGAACCCTTCCGACAGAAATTAGAGGAAAGCAGTTACTCTGCCTCCTTCATGGACACCTAGGAATGGGTGGCTCTAGGAATAGGTTCTGGCATAGAGTAGAATTAAAGAAGAAATGCACGTGATTTAAGAGAACACCTGCCATAATAAAAAAATATCCAAATACCAATGAGAGAGCGCAGTGTTTGCAAGAGTGAGTGAACATCACTCTTTCCCAAAGCACATTCTGGGAACTGCTGCCAATGCAGATAAACCTTTCAGCTTATTTGAAAGGCAAGTTTGTTTTTACCAGCTCAGAACATTTACCTATTAACACACAGAACACTGAAGAAACACTTCTTCCAAACCTGAAAAACATCTCTACGCAATGCAAGATGGCTCCTCACAGCTCATAAAGTCCAAACACGGAGAGCATAACAAGTGGGATGGAGGAGCTACAGCTAGTTTTGATACTAAAAGAAAAGATGCATTTCAGAACCGCTGTGAACAGTAGGTTTAAAGCACCAGGCAATCTGTTTAAAGATGTCTGGCAGCTGAAATGAGTTAAACCATGCAGAAAAAGAGCACGTTAGAGCTGAAGACGCATCGTGTCTTGAAAGAACCAAGCCTATGGAAGGGAAGCGATGAGCTGAATGGGTTTGGGGCATAAAGGGAAAAATGGGAAGGAAACAGAGCTGCAAATCCAAAGACTGCAAAGAACTTAATAAACCATTAAAAAATGAGAAAGGTTCATGCCAAAGGTCATGCTTTGGGAAGACACTAGAGAAGGCAGCTTCCTGCCTAGCCTGTGACGTTCCTCTGCCTCTTCAAGGAAAGAGTAGAGGAAGTGCCCTACGGATGAGCTTTCTTCCAGACATCAGTCCAAAGGCAGATCAGGCTGTATGTATTTGGTCCTCACAGCCTCTGAAGTGTGAAAATGGATGCTGTCTGAAGCCCGTGAATTTTACTGACATCCTTACTGCAAGTAGATTTCTCCATTTTGGGGTGCCAGTTGGGATGAGTGGAACAGCTGTCATGTGACACACACAATTTTACTTGAAGACACATTTGAAGAGAAAAAGTAATCAGATCTAATGGTGATTAGAAATGAAACGAAGCAAGACACATGATGGAAAAGCAAGATGACAGCTCTAGTTTCTAACTGACAAGTGGTAAAAAAGCCCTGAATGGGACTTTGTGCAATAGGTATGACACCATAAATAGAGAGGTGGTGAGGGCAGATGTCTGGGATTTAGTGGATTTATCTTACAGCCACTTCCCGCCTGACACAACACAGTGTGCAGCAGCTCGAAGAGCACGGGTCTGCACAGGAGAAGCGCTAAAGGGGCTGTAATGTTCATCAGCAACTGCCCAAATACACGCAAGGGGATGGACACGACATAACTTTCGTCAGTTCCTGAACAGAGAAATCTACAGGTAGATAGTACACAAATACCAACCTTAAAAAAAAAAAAAAAATAGCATTCTTACCGCTTCCAGCTCCTTCTGGGTTTCATCCTCCATTCTCCTAATGTCTTCCATGGTCAGATCAATCCACTTGTCAATCCAACAGAACAACTGGCGATGGAAGTTGGTAAATATCCTTTTTTCTTGCTTTAAGAAGATAAACGAACGTTAGATAATAGGCCTACATTTTACCAAACACTGGTCAAGTGATTGCAGTTGGTCAACTTGAACAGGGATCACCTTCAGACGCATGCTGTTTCACGTTGCTGCAAGTTCAGTCCTCTCACTTTCCAATTTAAAGTCACCTCATTTCTCACATGCTTTAACATGGAAAAAAATTAACACATTTCACTATCAAAAAAAGGTTTCAAGGAAGTTCAGCAATTCATGTTACTTGAAAATGCTGAAGAATCCTTTTAAAATCTGTTCTAGCTCCACGATAGCGCTAGACAGAACAAGTGTACTTCAAAAGTTATTCTAATACCACCAGTGAAACACCACTGCTGGCAGATCAAGACACAAATGGTTGTACTTGCTGAAGAAATGAACAGAAATTGCTTGACCACAAGCAACAGGAAACTTCATCACTGTTTCTCCTCAAAAAAACCCCACGTCACCAGAGAACCACCTGCCTCCCCACCCGCCCCCTCCCCGGCAACCTCCCAGCAAGGAAGCAGCACTTGCCTTTTGTATAAAGTTTTCAACTTTGTTCTGCAGTCCCCACCATTTAAATTTGATAGTCACCAACTTGTAAGCACACATTTTAGGGCACTCTTCATCAGTTGCTATCTCTTTCTGTTTACGGATAAGAGAAAGGAAAAATTTTTTTTTTTTTTTAAATTTACTTAAGTCAAATTAATTTATTTTACTTATCACAAAGTATAATTCTAAGTATTATAATTATAAATTTTATTATTAATTTATTGTAAACGTATTAAATTAAAATTAGTATAATTATAAATTATAATTATAAATATTAAGAATTACAACACCACCTAGAATTCAAGTATTAGTAAATACTTAGCAGTGTACTCTGAACACAGGGTAACAGGGATTAACAAACAATCACTTTAAATCTGCAAGACAATTCCATCCACGCTGCAGACATATGCTACAAATCTCAGTCTTAACATGGATTTCATTTTCATGATTTCCGCTGTAATACCCTTTCCGACGCTTTGAAAGGACAATGAAGCTTGATGACAATAACCAGCACCACAGTAGTTTTTACTTGGGGGTCTATTGCGCAAAGGCGATTACAATCGGAGTTGTACCGAGTTGCTGAGTACGATGCTGGAAAACACCCGCCCCAGAAGAGGTTCAGATAACAAGAAGCACGTAATCGCCCCTCGGTTTGCTGCTCGGGAAAGCGTGAAGCTCGCCGCAGTTCCACTCTGCCCATGCCAACCCCGGCACGCTCTCCCCTCGCCTCTCCCTCACCTCCCCCTCCTGCCGGCAATGCCAGCAGGGTACGGCTTTACCCAGGTGTAGAGGTATTCCTAGGAACACGCTTTCCAAGAAATTTCTAGTTGTGGGGCATAATTTAAATAGTTATTTTTCCATAATGAATTGCAGACCTTCTGACTGCTTCCATGGGCAAAATAGGGAGAGAACGTCTTTATCATCAATGGCAACGTGTGGCCATCAGACCAACTAGAGCTCCACTTCAAAGCCTGCTTGGAAGCAGCTCCAGCTCAAGGACCTCATGCAGCAGAAGAATCCCCAGAAGAACGAACTGAGGGAAACGTGCCCGGCAACAGGACAAGAGGTAACAGGCACAAACCTGAGCATAGGAAGTTCCACCTAAACATGAGGAGGAACTTCTTTACCCTGAGGGTGGCAGAGCCCTGGCACAGGCTGCCCAGAGAGGTGGTGGAGTCTCCGTCTCTGGAGACATCCCAACCCCGCCTGGACGCGTTCCTGTGCCACCTGCTGTGGGTGACCCTGCTCTGGCAGGGGGTTGGACGGGGTGATCTCCAGAGGTCCCTTCCCACCCCGGCCAGTCTGGGATTCTGTGAAATTCAGGAGACATCCACCACCATTTCCTACAATTCCTAGTCTTCTGGAATTGTTCCTACAGTTCCTACATCCAAACAATTCTGAAGCGCCTGTAACACCATACCGAGAGATTTTCCTACAATTCCTGCAGTCAAATTTACATAATACAAAAGACCATACCACCTTTTTAGTTTAACAAAGCATGTTAGGTTACTCCAAGCCTTGTAAAACAGGAAGAATAAAATAAGAAAAAAAAAAAAGCCAAAAAGGAAGCTGATAGTCACTTAAACCCCCCCCCAAACCTCTGTGTGCTTGTCTTGAATAACAAGCAATTACTGTAAGAAGTCCACAGATTTTTATTCTTCATATCATCCGCAACAAACTCCTAAGTAGAAACACTGTACAGCATCTTTAAGCTAGATTTCTTTTAACTATGAAATGGACAACTCCTGTTGGTCATGCACGCAGGGAAAAAATTTACTGTGAGATTTATCCAACACATAGAAGTCTTGGCAAATAATGCATATTTATTTAACACAGAATTTTTATCACATATCCTCATCACCAGAGAGCACTTAAATGAAAACCAATTATCCTCAGAAGACTGATGTTCTATTCACGAGGAAAAAACGAAGTGCTGCTGCTGTTTGGCGTTTCAAACAGCAAAGTCTATGTCCAGGCATTAGTAAAAGGACAGAACTAAATGGAACATACAAATTCAGTGCCGCCAGTTCCAGGCATTCAAAGTTCTCCTCCTCATTTCACAGCTATTTTTTTAAAAAAACAAACTGTAACTCCCCACTTTCTTTGGGTCACACAGGCCCGAAAAGGCCACTCCTGCATCAGGCTCCTGCTTCCTTCCTGAGGAGGAAGGGGAAGGCAGGATGCACATTTTCAGCACAGTTTACAAAAATAACCACTGTGACAATTTTGCCGTGCTAGCAAGAATACTTAGCCCAGGTAGAAAGAATATTACAATAATGGGAGTTTGAATACATGCCTCCCCTTATCGTCATCTCGAAACACACAATATACTCATTTTTTCATGAGATTCCAGCAAATGCTTGGGCCCAGGACAAACCCGAAAGTCAGACCAAAGGTCTACCTGGCTCAGTACTTTGACAGCAGCCAATGGCAGAAACCTATGAAAAAATATAGAAGTCAAGGAAAAAAAAATTGACAGTTCACTTTTAGAAACTCTCTCTACTTATCTCCAGCTACTTATAAGCTCAGACACTTTGAAGCAGAACTATGTTCTGTCTTTGGACACACAAAGGGAAGCATCAGGACTGCGTGGATGTGCACAGGTTGCAGAATGACAGCATCGCTGAGCTTGGAAGGGCCCTTCTCTGAGCAGCGGGTGCAGGAGCCCTGCTCAAGAAGGGTCACCTACAGCTGGTTGCCAGCACTGCGTCCAGTCAGGTTTTGAGTACCTCCGTGGATGGAGACTCCACAACCTCTCTGGGCAACCTGTTCCAGTGTTTGGCCACCCTCATAGTAAACAAGTGTTTTCTGGTGTTCAGATGAAATTTCACGTTATTTTTCTGTCTGTACAATGACTGTCCCAGGATGGAGTTTCATCATGTTGCAAAGACGATATTAGGAGCAGCTATGGCAGCACCAATTAGGTCAGTGGTATACATTGACTGCACCCTCAGCTCTCATTAAGACAAAATGAAGCACATGGAGCACCCAAGAGGCAGCTTTGCAAGCTTTTCTTCTGGTAATGCAGCTTAATGGCAGTGAAGTATCAGCTATAGTAGCCCACAGTCCTATTACGGCTCCCTGTATTGCCATACTGTTCCCCATCCTTTCACAAAAACTTGGCTCCCTATTTTTTTCCCTAGGTTAATTGCCAGGCAGCATTAAAACCACTGTACCAGCACGTACGGAAGCAGAGGAGTGAATGGTCCCCTGGAACTACAGCTTCTGGCCACAGTGAGACAAGAGACACCTTAAGTCCTCGAAGTCAGGCTGCTTCGATTTATGACCTCAGGCCAGCTGAGAAGGAGTGTGGTAGTGGGAAATGGGGACAATGTGTACTACAATGTATGTGGTGTAGTAAAATACTACAAAAAAAATACTACAGTGTATGTAGTGGGAAATGGGGACAATGCTCTGTCAGACATGGTGGTCACTTATTTGTTATATACAGCTACACCCCAGCAGGCTGATGACTTCCATGGAATTCACCATAGTGCATATTCAGATGTCAATCTTGAGTAAGGATAATATTCATCCAATTTGATTTGCAAAGCGTTGTATGGTTTTAGTAGCGATATTAAAAAAGTAGCAGGCAGTACCTTTGCTTATTAACACATTTGGAATTTTAACTGAATATAAAAAAACCAAGTACTATTGAATTTCTGCCCTCTGTTTTAAGACTAACGCTGCTAGTCTCTAAGGAATTGTGAATTTTTTTTTTGTTGATAAAGACTTCATAAGGTTGTAACATCAGTTCTTAGTACCTTCCAATTTGGCCCCAGAGGTCCTCTCTTTGTCTTAACCGACTGGAATAACGCAGGATCTTCATCAGCTTTGTAGTCCTATAATATAAAAAAAACCATGAGAGTCAGAAAAAACCCCAGATTGAACATCCCACTGTATTAAGCTTCTGTTCAAGACTACCAAATTGATTCTCCTGCGTGGTCTGGAGCCGGATGGGTGGAGTTAGTCTGACTTGAGTTTGCGTTGAATACTCCATCGCAGCCGCCCATTCACTGCGTGTCACCGGGGCGCTCACCATCTGTTTATACTACGATAGCACGCCAGGGCTCCCTTCCCTTCTCTTGCGCCGCACACTACGCGACGTAAGCTCTATCCTACTGGCTTTGTCAACTTTTGAGGGGATGAGAAAGCAGTAACAGAAACTTGTGTGCTAACATTTTCCAAGCTGTAACATATGTCCACTCCTGAGAAGGCAGAACAGAAAGGAAGAAGATACAAGAGAGCTAACTTGCAGAATTAGAAATGGCACAATCTCAGTCCGTGAGCCATCCCCAGGCGAAGCAGAGAGGGCCCAGGCAGCAGTCTGAGAGGCGCTGCTTCACACCAGACACCACTGCTCACCACAGGGGGGAAAAAAGCTAATACAGACAGACTTGAAAATGACAAATGCTTCTGACGTATGGATTTACCTGATTTTACTGATGAGGGGTATGAAAATGATTATTCGATAAAGATGCTACTTTGGAAATTAGGAAAGGGTCAAAAACTCTGACTTCAGTAACTGAGAACAAGTAAGGTTTACGCAACATCAGCCTAAGAGCACCATTCTACCCATTCTACCCACTGCTGCAACAGTGACGCGTTTCTGGGCCCTGAGACTTTTTTTGCCAAACTGTTCACTAGAAGGACAGATAAACTGCAGTTCTGACTCCTCACTAAAGCTACAGCAGCGCATCCTCATGAAGAGCAGGATGTAATTTGGACTCTTTTCTTGACAACGGCACACTCTGCAGAGATTTCTCTACATAACTGTCAAAAGAGAGAGGTTACACCAGACACCAGAGCTCATCAGCACCGGCTTTGCCATGGAAGCCCCAGTACAGAGAATGCAGCGAACCACTTTGTTTTAATTCCAACCATCTCAAATTAAGTGCAACCTGTATCGTTAAAACTGAGGAATAAAACACAATTTATTAGTCAAGGCTATACTTTAGGAAAGGCAGTTTCCTGGGGGACTTTCCTGGGGGACTCCCCGTAGTCTAATACGGGGAATTAGACTATTGTGAACAATTTTCTGACCCATGGAACAATCTGGGCTGCAGTAACATGCGGAGGCACCACAATGCATAAAAAGATAAAAAGCAGAACATCTCTTCCCTAAGAGGAAATATAATAATAATAATACAGTATTGCAGAGAAGGTGAATTTGTTTGTAGTATTATTTATGTTTATACTAGCTATATTTTTTATTTATATACTTATTATTTAAATCTATAAATCTAGATTAACTTATATAAATCTATTTACTATTTCTGTATCATAATTGTTATGTTTATATTATTTGTCATGCCTTCTGGTTCTGATTAGACAACACTGAACGTAACTGCTGCCTAATTGGCCCTTCCTACGCCTGTTCCCCTCGGGAAGCACAGGGAGTAAGCAGCAGAGTGGAGGTTTTCACCTTCCTTCACACCCTGTGTTGATCACTACTGGAAAAAGCGCACTGATCTGTTCCAATCTGAAAATGTCAATGCCAGTAAGAAAAATCCACAGGAGACTGGATGAATCACTCTGCATAAGGTTATAAAGTGCACATATTTTGACGAGGTGACATTACTTGTAACTAGACCGTACCTTTGTGCTGGCTTGTAAGACCTAGGACAAAAACACTTTCGAAGACCAAAACTTCTTCACTCTAAACTTGTTGTCAAAGTAATTGCCATCGCTCTTTACAGTCCTGTAGTATCCAGTAACTGGAACAGACAGGAAGAATCAACATACTCCGAGAAGCTTACACGGGACTAAGAGATGCCTCACGGCACTAGCAAAATAGACGGGGTTCAACACACACCAAAGATGAAACGCCTCAGCTCATTACAAGTTGCCATAAGGCACTGTCAAAAATCTGCAATAGAATAGCTCCAAGCATGCTTAGAAATATAGAAATTTAACTGATCTATTTTGCTTAGTAAGTACTACAACGTGAAATCTACATAAAATATTAATTAAAAAAATCCACAACTTAAGAAGTCAGCATCCTTGCTTGAAGAAAGTTAAACAAACTTCAGAAAACAAGGCTTTTTCTCCACCAGAAAGACAGCTTCCACAATCAGTGTAACACAGAAGTACAAATGGTCTTGCCACATGATTAAAGTGAACTATACTTGGCGATTTCTACATTTGCATTGCAACCTCTTTCCTGAAAAAAATAAAATAAAAAAGAAACAAAGCAAAAATATCAACAAACATCGCTATTTCCAAGTAATGGACTGTTTATCCAAAATCCTCCAGAACTTTAATATTAAAAACCGCATTCACTAACAAAACCTGTAGTATCTCATACCATAAGTACGACATACCTGTATGTTATGCCATATACCACACCAGCTTATAGAAACGCACTGTAGGATGCAAATTTTCAAATACATGATGATCAGGAAACTTCAGAAGGTAAGAACTTTGCTTACATATGCAGTCTGTAGTTTGGCATTTAAAGTCCCCTACGTATACAACTTTGATCTGTCTGTTTTACATTGTGGAATTATTTGACTGGATTCCCTAGAGACACCCAGGTCCATGCAATAGGATGTTATCTGCCATCCTACCTCTCGCTGCACAGGGACGTAGGTAAAAAGCAACTCTGCTCTTGCATTTAAGGACCCACATAAAAGCACAGCTGGAAGCACCGGGGAAAAAAAAAATATAACGTTACCTACAAGTAAAATGTAGGAGTGAAAACAAAAATTCAAAGAAAATAGATGAGTCATGGCAAAGTTTTCTATGCTAGAGTCCACATACAGAAGCTTTGACCCAAGACCTTCCAGGACTCAGTTAAACCAAGTCCTGTTAAGGACAGTAAAAAACACCCCGTCTAGATGAACGTCTAGATGGACAAGAGAGCATTGTAGGAACTCTTCTCAATACACAAACCCTACCAGCATGCAAGGAAAAAGGCTGGACCAGAGCCAAAGTACAAATAAACAACAGTTCTTCGCAGAGTTTAAGGAAAGCATCTCTGCAGCAAGGGCTTAACTCCTGACAGCACCAAGTCCTTCTTCGGAAGAAAAACAGGCGGCTGCTGGAACAAATATTACAGCTACAAAACCCTGAAGCCCTCTTGAAAGCTAGACAGGCAAAACATTATCATTATGCAGCATAACAATATAGAGGAGCTAAAAACCATTTCAAAGAAATACACAAATATCGTTTCATAGGCAGTTTCAGCTCAAAATCTCAATATAATATGCATGAATGCAACAAACTATTATAAAGAATTATTTAGAGAGACTGTGAACCACATACAATACAGTAATAATGGCAACAAACCGAGAATCTGTGTGCTTCTTTGCAATTCTCATTCTCATTTATAAGACCTGCTAAAAGTAATAACAGCTCTGCTGATAGCTCATAGCTCACCCGACCAAGTAGTATAAAACTTGAGAGCATACATACAGGACAGAATGATTTTAAGAAAACTTTCTGAACCTAACATAAAAATGATACAAGCCTGATGTCTTACCTGCAAATTCATGCAAAAAGCTTCCTGAACACAGAGTGGCGTAAGACTGACTAGGCAGGTGAACAGCATTTCTGGCTTTTCAATGCAACATTGCATTAGTTTTTTAAAGAGGAGAACATACATACTGGGTGTTATTTAGGAGAAAACGCACACAAAGCTGAGTGTGGAAGGAAACGCATACTAGCACTTTTCTCCAACCGGGTCCGTAGCTCTGTGGATGCAGAGTATCTGTGGATACTCAATTCACAGCACAGTACGAGATCAAAATCAAGATGATCAAAGTACGTCATATCCCCAGCTCACTGCGTGATTCCCAAGTCTCACAACTGAAACAATCACCAGCGCTCCTGTGCACTTAACTCATAGCCAAGTAAAGCACCCACGTGTTTTGGGTAGGCCCAGCTAAATGGCTTTTAACCACAAACGCCTTACAGTCATTCCCATCTCCTGAAGAGTCCTGTAGCTACAGGACAGCGATCAGGTGAACTATTCCCTGAAATCACCTTTGAAAGAACGCCAAGGTTCAAACAAAAGATGAAATCAGCCTTGTTAAACTAGCACAGATGTACACTGTGTTGTGCTACGAACTAGAAGTTAAAGGTCTTGTAAGACTGTCTGGAAAATATGAAGATTTATAAGCACCCAGGACAATATGAAAAAAGCCTTAGTTAGGGGATAGAAAACAGAAAGTGGGGAGGAAAACACTAGTAAGTTAGAAATAAGTCTTATTTATACAACATAGGTTGTTCCATGGGATGTGCAGTTTAAGATATATACATAAACCAGCAAGCCGCGGGCACTTCTGAAGGAACTGAGCACAACTCAAAGTATGTACGAGTATTTTCTACACGAGTAAACATCATCCCAATAGGAAGAAAGGCCATTTCCATAAGCAGGCTGAAGATGGGAGAAAGTAACAGGGCCATCGAAGAGTCACCTGGGCAAACACTTAATCCTTCGCATCTTTATTCTAAAGAAGTGCTGCTGGAGGTTGAACGTTCATCTAGTCAAACTCAGTCATTCAGACAAACCTTTTTCGATAATACAAACATCCAAGGCAAAGCAGAAAACATATTCTGGGGCAAAAAGTCAGGTCTGTAGCAGTCAGTCTGTTTTCCACATATCTCTGGACACTGGCACCTCAAAGAGCCCTGGTGACCAGGGACACGTCCATAGCGGCACTTTCAGGGGGTGTTACCAGTAAAACACACGATGACACTAAGCTTCTGGACTATTAATACGGACTTTTTAGATGCCTGTCATACGATAAATTAAGTCCCAAATGGGAGGGATCCAACCATCGGAAAAACAGCTCTTTTACTCAAGAATCTTTTAACACTCTTTTACAGACTACAAAAGAAGAGCATTTCCTATATTCCATTATTTTTATTCTAACTGTAGAACGAAGGATTGTAGTTACTGCACAGCACATAGAAATCCTGTATCTCTAGTAGTTAATGCATGCATTAATTTGACTGTATTTTTAGAACTTTGTTTCAAGTAATGTAATGAAGATCCACTACGACCTAGAAGAAGACTTTTAATTTCTTCATCGCACAAAAATAGCTACAAACCTGATTTCAATTTCTTTCTTTGCACTCCACTCTACTTTCTTAAAAATTGTTTCCAAAAATGTAGCCTCTTCTGATGTTAATTGAGTGTTCACTTCTGCTTACTCTTTAAAAAGTTTTACTCTCCTGGGAAGTGATTTTTATATACAAATCATATAAGGCTACATGGATTGTATGCTGGAGATGATTAAGAGAGGGCAGGGTTAAATTTATATCCAAAGCAAGCCACAGATGTCAGCCAAATTATTTCTATACATACTTAAATGAGCATGAGCTAGCATATGCATGCCATTAGTATCTTAAAGAAACTTACTATTTTTATATTTATGCTGATTGCAGTTCTGAAACTAGAGTAACTGCCACACTACAACGGGTTGGACACGGTTTATTCACTGAATTTTTGAATATTTGAAAACTTTTATCAAAATTGCTGGATCTTATAAATGTAGTTCCATTCTTTCAGTCATACTTTTATCCAAGACAGCACATTTGGGTTGCTTTTCCAGGCAAAACTATGACTGAGAAAATAAATGTACAAATAAAACTTTACTTTAGCAACACTATTCCTTTTCCCTAAAAAATTAAATTAGCACGCCAAAAACCCCACCCAGCCACTTAGAAAGAGAGAACAAGCATTAAAAAAAAAAATAATTTTTTTTTTATTCCAGATTGATTCCAGAAACTACCCGACAGAGTGAACTAGTGCCTGCTCTAACATTG
The DNA here is from genome assembly GCA_947846985.1 of Fratercula arctica. Classification (NCBI taxonomy): domain Eukaryota; kingdom Metazoa; phylum Chordata; class Aves; order Charadriiformes; family Alcidae; genus Fratercula; species Fratercula arctica. The sequence goes on along the minus strand of CANTUZ010000013.1, from coordinate 30,712,397 downwards.
CTCATCAAAGACGACAGAACTGCAGGAAAAGAACCTCTGGACAAACAGAACACATGGAAAACAGCTACTGCTTTCACAGGGGACGTTTATTTTCCAAAAGCAGCATCCTTCCCTGAAGGCAAAAAGCAATCGCATAGACCTGGGCAATTTTGTTACTGTGATGTAGCCAAACCTCCAAAAAAAAAAAATTCCTAAAGTTCCATTATCTAAACTTCATGAAGATATCAGCATAAATGGAAAATCTTTCTCATGGAGTCATAACTGGGCATGTTTAGTTTGGAGAAGAGGAGGCCGAGGGGAGACCTCATTGCCCTCTACAGCTACCTGAGAGGAGGGTGTAGAGAGGTGGGGGCTGGGCTCTTCTCCCAAGTGAACTATGACAGGACCAGAGGAGATGGTCTGAAGCTGCGGCAGGGGGGGTTTAGATTAGATATTAGGAAGAATTACTTCGCTGACAGAGTGGTCAGGCACTGGAACAGCCTGCCCAGGGAGGTGGTTGGGTCACCGTCCCTAGAGGTATTTAAGAAACGTCTAGATTTGGCACTTCAGGGCATGCTCTAGTGACAGAGATTGCAGGTTCTTTTTTCGTGTGTGCGTATGGTTGGACTCAATGATCTCAAAGGTCCTTTCCAACCATGAAGATTCTATGATTGTATGATTCTATAAGCAGTAAAGACAGAGAAAACAGAGGCCAGAAACGGCAAATTTTCCTAACAGAAGAGACTGCAAGTGCGGGTTGCAGGGAATTTCTGCTAATTAATCCTTAACTGTCTAGGAAAGGGGGCAAACGAGTGGAGTGGAAAGGGCCCCAGCCTACAGATAACTCTGAGTTATCAACGGTTGCATGAAAGTTTGAGTACAAAGTCAGTTTGTTTAATACTAAGTCAGGACTTTGCAAAACCGAATTTCTGGGAAATGAAATGAAGATTTGAATCGCATGGTGAAAATTAGTTCCAGGTATTCCTACACAATGCTGGGCTATACTGGGAGTTTGAATTTGAAAATATTTGCTCAAAATATTTGCTCAAAAAGTAAATGGTGTTAGAAGTTACTAAAAAAAGAAAGAGAACGTAGAAACATCAGAAAAGACTTAGAACCGTGAATTAAACCACTCTGCGCTCACAGGTTTGATACTCTGTAGGTCAGATACACAAAAGAAATAAAAAAGAAAAAAAAAAAAGAGGATAATGTACTGAAAACAGTTCCAAGGACTTTCACATATAAAATGGCTTCCACACAAAGATGGACTTAAAAATAAACACTCTACAGAATTCACGATGCCATAAAGGTCAAAAGTATAAATGGGTTCAAAAATGGATTAGATGTGCTCATGGGCACGTGAGCGGCTAATAGACACAGCAGGCCAGGTATAACCACTGGCTCTGGAAGTCCTTTAAATCCAGATTGATCTTTCAGAGATAGGCGTCCCCCAGCTTCCAGTATTCTACACCTCCCCAAGTTTCTTATCCTTCCATAAGTATCTGCTACTGGCCACTACCAGGATACTGGGTCAGATGGATCTTTGTCCCGAGCCAAAACCGTAACGTCTCGTAGCACACCATCACCTGTCAGCCTTCGGTACAAAGGAGACGGGCGATACCAAGGGCAGGCCATGGGGTGCAAGAGGGCACACAGCAAAGCGGTGCTGTTCACTGAGAGTACTTCAAACAGAATAAATACCGAAGTTCAACACACAGTAGTAAGCGCAACCCCTTGTTTACACATGCTGTGATCAAGCAAGCACTCTGACAGATGACAGCACTGTAGCTGCCTGCCACAATTCCAGGCATGGAACAGGGAACGCACAACATGCATTTACCTGCCAGCTCTGCTCTAAGGTCATATGGAATGTCTGAAAGAACAAGGGGCAGCAAAACGATTCCTCGCTGCATTAAAATAGGCAAGATGTTTAATTTGCTTTCCACAAAGGCTCTCCCAACAAAGTATTTTCACACATGTAAACCCACAGACCATCTGTTAAACATCAGTTAAGCAACAGTGCAGGTTATACACCTACATTGATAACGCAAATGGAAAATTATGACACAGAAACCTTTCCCCTTCTTTCTATACTTTCCTGCAAAGGAGTCCTCTCCCCACAGTGCAGGATATCCAAGTACTTATTTTCAGAAAATAACAAATAGTATAAAGAACATCTCCTTGCACAAAACAATCAAATTTATTGTGTAAACACAAAGTGGTGTCAATATTAGCGCATGCTATTTTCCTAGTATCCAAAAATAAATGCTTACACATCAAACAGTCCAACTGTTACAACTGAACAAACCAGACAACAGCCCCAACAGATAAAGATGTGTAGAAAGCAACAGCAGTAGTAACAAGTAAGACAGGCACATAAATAAGTACTGTGAAGCTGCTCTCTAAAATTGCATAAATCAGCATCTAAAATCAACATATCCTACCTTCTTATTCAGATCAATCATACCACACTATAAAAAATTGGACATGAGCCGGCAGTGTGCGCTGGCAGCTCAAAAACCCCCTGCACCCTGGGCTGCATCCCCAGCAGGGCGAGGGGGGGATTCTGCCCCTCTGCTCCGCTCTGGGGACACCCCCCTGCAGCGCTGTCTCCAGTGCTGGGGCCCTCAGCACAGGAAGGACACGGAGCTGTTGGAGCGGGGCCAGAGGAGGCCCCGGAGCTGCTGGGAGGGCTGGAGCCCCTCTGCTGTGGGGACAGGCTGAGAGAGCTGGGGGGGGTCAGCCTGGAGAAGAGAAGGCTCCAGGGGGACCTCACTCCAGCCTTTCTATATATATAAAGACGGCTTATAAGAAAAATGGAGAAAGACTTTTTACCAAGGTCTGCGGTGACAGGACAAGAGGTAACAGTTTTAAACTGAGAGAGGGTGGGTTCAGATTGGATCTCAGGAAGAAATGTTTCACTGTGAGGGCGGTGAGCCCCTGGCCCAGGGTGCCCAGAGAAGCTGTGGCTGCCCCATCCCTGGAGGGGTTCAAGGCCAGGTTGGACGGGGCTTGGAGCAGCCTGGGCTGGTGGGAGGTGTCCCTGCCCAGGGCAGGGGGGTGGGACAGGATGATCTTTAAGGTCCCTTCCAACCCAAACACACAACTATGAGCTTATTAACAAAAAATTGACAATAGGTGGGAAAAGAATGGGAAACTATCACAAATATTAAGTGTTGTCCTGTCAGCAAAATCTCAACACAGCAGATAAAGCTTAACTAGAAATCCCTTCATGTAGTTATTTCAGTAGAATTTGATACAATCATATTCACTGTCTTTTCTGTGCAAAGCGCTATTGAGAAGCCAAGTTGAAAGCCCAGCACTTAACTCTGCCACACTCACTGCTTCTTTTAGCTGTCTTCTTCCATCATATGTGTAAGCAAGCTAACACACTCCACAAACCCTTCCAAATCCACCCTCTCCTTCCAAACTTACACCCATTCATACAAATTCACTGAGTAACCATGTGCTCTTACTAATAATAACAATTTGCAACCAAGAACAGCAGCAGAAGCACAGGAGTGGCTTGGTGGAGACACTGTGCTCTGTCATGCAGGACAGCTGGGATAGATTCTTGCACTTGGTCTCACACACCAAGATGAGCACCTAAATGCTTGCTTGACCAAAACAATTATCTACAATTAAAAGCAAAAACTACACCTGTGCCAAAAGTCTGTTGCCCTTCATGTCTTAGTTGTGCAACCAGAGTCAAATTCAATAGGCTGTTGTTGTAAATGCATTTACTAAGTGTGCAACTTTAGAATTAATGATTCTATTCAAGATGATTTTCATCTATCTACTGGGTAAAATCCATACCATTTTAATTTATTCACAATCAACACCGAGTATCAATGGAATTAGCCGCATGCTACATCCGTATCCCAACAGCAGAGCATTTACTTACTCCTGGTTCTACTTGAGTTCTATCCGCAATGTCAATATGAACGACTTCAACACTCTTCCATGTGTTTGGATCTAAATTGTGCACCTGCAGAAAGCGAAAAAGGAATGATTTCCACGCTGTCATCTTACACAGTGGGGCACCGTATGCAGTATGTATGCGTGCCATGGATTTTTTTCTGGACTTCATAAAGACAGTGTTCTCAAAGCCCATCCTTTCTTCCTCTGCTTTTCTAAAAGGGAATAATCTCCACAGTTACATTTTAATTCACTCACTAAGCAATTTTAAACCAGCACAAAACCTTCAGTTCTTGTGCATTCAGGAAACCTGGATTTAAAATTCAGCTGTATTCTTCTGTCACATTCACCAGCGCTAATGAAATCAACCTCTAATTAGAAACATTACCCATGCCGTAATCTGCATGAGCCTTTTGATAAAAGAAAGAAACTGCGCAAATCCCAAAGTGCAAATATGGCAGGTTTCAATAACTTGACTACATCTAGTAGGTTCCCTAAATCATAGGGCTGCCTTTAATATGGACCAGGAGGAGTGTGTGTGGCATGAGGGTATATAAAGGTCTGACGATGTAATCAGCTTCACACCCGCAGCCTGTTGGCCATACCTAAACTTACACTTACAGCAAGCAGAGCTGCCCAAGAAACAACTCTCCTTCTCTGTAGCACATCCAGTGCTACAGCCCACGCACGCACTGAAAATACACTGACAACTATTCCTTTGTGGATGGTTTATAAATATGTTTGTCAGTATAGATAAAAAAATCTCCTGAAGAGACCTGTGAACCAAATCAACTGTCTTGGGAGGAAAACGAGAGTATCGCCAGCCTGGAAAATTTACAGAAGCAGCTTCGATACATAACTCTACAGAAGTGCACAAAGATAAGCTCCAATAGCTTCGTGAAACCTGTTTTCAAACAAACTTGTCAGTCTAAGCAGCACTAAGGTAAAAGAACATGAAATTAAAAAGAACTCAATGAAAATTTGCTTAAATATTTGAGTGAGAATCAAGCATCTGCGTTGACCTCAACGTAAAAAAGAAAAACCTTTTCTTGTTCTTGCATCTCGTTCGGTTAGACAGCTTGACCACCTTAGAAGGATTTGAATAATGCTTTTTTTGTTTTATATTAATTACTAGTAGAGCTTTGACTTTATGCACTAATTATCCACCATTCCCAGGCACAGAATACTTTATCTGGATGACTATGTGTTGAAAATATTACTAGTGCTTGGTATCCAAATCCCAACTCACGTTCTCTGATGTCCCCAGATCTGGTTTATGCCAGGTCTCAATTTTTATGAAGAAGTCATCTTTCATGTATTCATTCTGTAAGAATAAAAATCAAAAAGCATGAGTTTGATTACACCTCTGCTTAAAGTTTAGATAAATGATATTTATGTAGAAGCCACTACTAAGCCTTGACTAACAACATATTCTATATAAATTATAAAAGAGCCCCCAACTACACACAGAAGTAGGTGCAATGAAATAACTAGCATCTAAATCCTTCTTAATGATCTTTCTCACACATCTTAAATAAAAAAAACGTGAAACCCCAACCCCCACCTCCGATGATCCATTCAGATTCTCAGTTAACCCATTTTAACTGAGGCAAGATTTCACGTTACAGAAACGGGATTTCAGACAGTCAGGGACTGATTTTATTTCATTGCTCTTCCTGCATTCAAGAGTGGAGAAACCTCTGATTTGGCTTTTTTTTTTTTTCTCTTTTTTAGCCTCATGCCTTACCAGGACAGACATTATGCAGCTATAATGGTAAGTAAAGGCATAAAAGAAGATGTAAAAAATGAAAGCTTTTCTCTGACAAATGACACTTCTTTCTAATTATAGCCAAGTCCAGACAAATAAAGTAACACGGAGCTCTATGCCAGCTACCCTGGCAAGGCGTACATAAAAGGCTGGAGCTTGCTTGCTAGAGTCAGAGTCAATTGTAGCGGTAGTAACAGATAAAACATATTTCAAAAAACCCAACACAGGACTGATAGTAATTCAAATACTCACCGTTACAACTGGTCATTGGAAACACACGTAATGAAAATGAAAAGGAAACACAAAGTGTTATTAGATACAATAGTTTCTGAAAAGTCTCACAAATAACGATTGCTTCACAGTATAAGAAACAGTCAAAATTAGTCTAACAGGATTTGTGTGCAGGTCAGCAGAGTGCAGCAGACTCTGACTTGCCAGTCTTAACCTTAGAAGTTTGTTACAAGATACCTCAAACTATTCAACAGACACAAAAGAAATAGAGCCTACTCTACAAACGTATGCAATTAGAAGCATTAAAATAAAGCAGTCACCTTATTCTAACAGACTATAAAGAATTAAATTCTTTTCAAACAGGCTTTCTTCTAGACCTTAAAAGAATCACCTCTTCAGTCTCATCCTAGGGACACTGGACACTAAGACTCTGCAGGACCCACTGAACTGCCCCACTGAGGTTGCTCTTCAGAAACTCTCCTTTTCAGAAGGGATCTCACAAATGCAACGTTAAAACTTGAAATGTATTTTTTCCACTTGATGGCAGCCTCTTTTTCCTAAACCATTTACAACCATTCCTCAACTGAACAGTGAGAGCAAAACACGCAACGGGAGACCTACTTGTTCTACAGTAGGGATACGCGTTCCAAGCCTTCTCGTGGAAGACCAGGGAGCCTTCTGGAGCAAACATCCTTACAAACCCAGGAACTTTACTGTGAAAAACAAACATTGACAACATTTTTAAAATTTTTGCCAGTTGAAATTCCTCATTCATTTCATCCACTCTAATAAGAAAGGCACATTCTGCCTAAGCGCTTTAAAGGTTATGATGTACAAATTATCCACAGTTAAATATGCAGGAACTCCAACAGTGTTACTGGTCACAAAATAATTAAGAAAAAAAAATGGGGAAGGTAATAATAAGGCAAATTAAGAGTGAGCTAGAAATAATTTTGGAAACACTATGATCAGGATGAAAGCTGTGTTTTGTTTTCTCTTCAAGAACAGCAGAGACAACTGTTGAGGGAGAGCGCTGCCCAAGAGCTCTCACCTCCAAACCCTCTAACCAAACTGCGAGTTCATCAGTGAGCAAGCCTATAACCTGTATCAATGTTCTTCTCACCTCTTTAAATGATAGATTTTGTGAGTATATTGTCCCTTCTCACCATCCTTTTCATAAGGCTCGTTTTTTAAGACTTGAATTCCTTCACCACCTCCTGTTTCATTTTTGCTAGCTTCTGCCACAGAATAAAGTTGCCCAACTTGATACTGAAAAGTGAAAAGAAGAAAAATTTCAACATTAAAGTTAGCCAAAACTTTTAATGCATAAAAAAATTTAGCTATTTCCAGTGAAAAATTGTTAGCACAAACAAAATTATCGGGAAAGTAAAATACTCCATATAAAAATACTTAGTAAAATATGACCATCTGCTGGCAAAATGTATCTGTAGTTGCCAAGCATATACAATCAGCTTGCTGCGCGTTAATGCAACACTTTGGTATAGTACAGCAAATATGTTTTTCTTCATTTTTCTCATCCTAAAAGCAAAGTTGTTCTTAATTGTATAAAAGAAATAAAATTTTTAGTTTACAGATTTTGAAATTACTGACTGCCAGCCCCGAGCCGCCCAAATTCATACTTTTAACGAATTACATATTGCCCTCACAGGACCCATAAAACGCAAACTGTAGAAGAGAGAAGTGTAACATTTTCCCTCAGAAGTGTGCTCAGACATCTTATAGTGACTTTCATTTAAATGTATCTCGGTGCCATTTAAATTGTTGGCTTCAGATCTTGGAAGATGATTCCCACCTTTCCCTTTAGGAAAAGTCTTGGAGCCACTTAATGCCTTGGTCAGCAGGAAAATTCTGCTCTAGTGCAGAATTGCACAACTTTCTTTTCTTGCTTGTAAGCCGCGGAGTGGCTCAGAAACACTGACAGGTTCTTTGCCTGCAGACATTTGCCTCCTCTGAAATTCACTGATCTGCAAGAGATTAACCCTGCTCGGCTGGTGGCTTACACATGTGGAAACTTACGTGTGGCAGCCTGGTGGGCACACAGCACAGGACACGTCTGGATCCAGGCCAGGCCCATTTAAATAAGATGCTAACATCTTCCCACCCATCACCCCAAAACAAAAGCAGGTAGGATGAGGACGTACCTCTTGCACTGAGCAAGGTAAAACCACTCGGCTGAAAGAGGAAAAGAGCAAATTCAATAAAAAGAATAATTAGGCTTCACCTGCAGATAACAGGTGTAAACTGTAACAAAGACATTCAAGAAGGGTCAAAATGAGTTAATTCAAGTTTTCATTTTAGAAATGCTCTGTGGCAGTAAGGCCGCATGGATATAATGCAAGAAACCCAAGTAAAATTAAATGGCAGATACGTTACAAAAGGGGAAAATAGGGGTTAAGAATGTCAGAAGCTGAAGAGAAGAGCCAGGAAATCTAGGATCTACTTCCAGCTCTGCCATAACTTTGTATTGTGCTGAATTTGTTTAAAGGCATGAACTTCTTTCTTGTGTTACACAGTAAGCAGTCCCATCTGTACAATTTAAAAGTACAAATGCACAGGCCCTCACAGCCTTAAAATGAATTTTGGTAATTACAGCAGTTATGAATCATTTAAAAAGCAACCACAGCTCATATCCTGTTTAGGTGGCAGAAGCAAGTGTGTTTTAGGCAAACAGTTCAGTTCTAATACGATACGCTGTACAGTTAACAGCAACAACAGGGGATGCAGACGTTGAGTTTTCACAGCAACAGTACACTGCACAGAGAGTATTTTCCAGTTTCACCTTACATAATAAAACAGACAAAGACAATGCAAATCATTATTGTTGCGAAACAACATCACAGAACAACTGCATTGTTCCTTGGGCTTTTAAGTGATGTCACCTTCTTTACCGACAATGTTATGGCCGTTAATATTCAATGCAACACAATCATCCTGAAAGCACGAACATAAATTAAGCCTGTCCACTGTTGTAGAGAGGAGGTAAGTTACAGTTCACTGATTCAACTCTTGCTACCCCCTGCTGTGTCCACACTTTGTGAACAGTGAGTTTGATGTTTTTGTTTAGGTACTACTACGAAAATGACTCCAGCAGCTTGAGTGCCTTATACCCCCCTGCATGGCAGAAAACGCAGCAACCTTAAGACAGAAATGCTCATCTCTGTGGATCAACTTCAGACTTGCAATTTCTATGCAACTTCTTTATCCCTTACCGGATGAAGATTTTTCTATTTTAGTCTACTATGTGCCTCACTGAAATAGTTTTATTTAAACTGTGAAACCTTCAGACAGAAAATCTGAAAAACATAATCAGCCTCAAATGTTGGCAAGTATCAGGCTGAAAGCAGAGCTCACATCCAAACGCAGAATGGCCAAATGGCAATCAAAATAAAATTCTCATAAGGAGCCCTATTATATCTCATTTTACCTGATAAAAAAATCTTTACATTGCTTTTAAAGTTGGCTAGCACGACCAATAGAGACGGAAGACACTTGTCTTGGCATTAGCAGATGCTGACTCAATACCTAGAGAGGACACACTTGTGGCCTGCAAGGCAGCGTAAGACACTTTTGGGCAACTTCAGCTTTAGTCTTTAACAGGACAATGTGTAAAACAGGAGTATAATCAGGAAAACACAGCAAATGTACAGGTACTGGGACAGGTGAGGAATTAAAAGGAAAAAATTCTAAGGAGCAGGTTTTTATGAACTTAGGAATGATGACAAACAATGCAATAACTCAAAAGAGCTAAGTAGCAAAGAAATCTGGTGAGAACTTACAAATAAGCACACAGCCCACCGTTATCTTGTAGGAAAGGCAAGAAAGAGAGACAGCTTCTCCTACAAGGACTGGTGTAAGCTCTCGCCAAAACGCAAGAGCAGGACACTTGGTTCTGTGTGCCACGCTGCCAGATACAGCACTGGTACCTCAGTCCTGTCAGCTTGCACCTACTCTCTGAAGTTTGGGTAAATCTTTGACGCCTCCTTAGAATACTGTTTGGAAACTGACAAACATATTTGCTACGATCTATTATTTTGAACCTACGCATCACCTTTACCATCACAGTAGAGGTTACCTATTACTAGACTTTCAGGTAATTTAAAGCCATAGGGGTGGGAGGGAGGAACAAACCACATGGTGGTTTGCTGGCAAAAGACCTTAAGGGAAAGATCTACCCAACGACATGGAGCTCCCAGCACTGTAACTGATAACTACAGAGCGATGAAGGACACTGACACCACTCCAGGACTGTCACCACTGCCACTAGAGTTCCTTTCTAAGCAGGACGGGCTGTCGATTCAAAAGCACATGAGATATCACAAAGTCTGACAGCTTTGCAAGGACACATCAGCACCGCCACCTTGGTAAAACATTAGCCCCGAAGGAATGAGTTAGAGAAACTCGTTGTGCGGCGACACGACTCACTTGCTCTGGGGCAGGGATTAGAGCCAGGATCACCCCGACTTCAAGCACACACTCGGGGCGGGGGGTGTGTGTGTGAAGTCGATATTACAGTCGTGTGGGGCCAAGCAGCTACTAAAGGCTTTGGCAGGGGACATGGAAGCGGCGCACCAGCGCACGGAAACGGCAGAGAAGGACAAAGCAGACCCGCGCCCCGGGCCGGCAGCGCTCCCGGCCCCGCGCCCAGCCGCTCCGTGAGCCCCGCGGCGGGGAAGCGGTGACGGCGGCAGCGTCCCGGGCCGGCCCGGATGGGTGCGGCGTCCCGGGGCACGACCGCCGCCCCCGCTCGATCACCGGACACCGCGTTCTCTTGAGGTCCCACCAGCAAGAAGGGAGCGGCCAAAGCGGCGCGGCCCCGCCGCTGGGCCAAGGCGGCGGCCCGGGCGCTGCAAGGGGAGGCCCAGCGGGGCGCGGGCCGGGGCGGGCCCTACCCCACACCGGCGGCGCCTGGGCCCGGCATAGAGAAGCACGGCAGGCCCCCGCCGGCCCCCGCCGCACCGGTGCGTGCCCCGGGCCCGCGCCGCCCCCCGCCCAGCCGCCGCCACTCCCGACTCACAATTCCTTGATGAGCACCATCTTCCCCTCGCAGGCCCGCACTGCGCAGGCGCCACCGGCGCCGCCTGCCCATGCTGCACCGCGCGCTTCCGGGGGAGGCCCCGCCCCCTCCGGCCGGCTCACCCAATCCCGCCGCGCCGTGCGTCCCCGCGCCCGCTCCTGACACCAGCGCACCCCGACGCGCCTGCGCGACGCGCCCGAGCGGGCCGCCACCAATCCGAGGGCACGCAGCTCCCGCGAGCGCCCCACCTCACCCCTGGGCAGCCAATCGGGGCGCGCCGCCAGCCCGGCTCCCTCCCGGTGCCGCAACCCCTGAGGGACGGGTCGGTGTCCGCCGGCGGCGGGGAGGGGGGAACCCTCGCTTGGAGCAGCGGGACGTGGGGCCGGCCGGGCGCCCCCGCCCCGGGGAAGCGGGGGAACGGGGCCGTGGCGGCTGCGCACTGCCGGTGTACCGGCTGGAGCGGCCTAAGGAGGCGCCGCGCCCCTGGGAAAGCGCTTAAACCTCCTGCGGCCCCAGAAAACAATGACGCTGGTAATTAAGATCGCGTTTTGGTCACGCTTAATGAAGTTGGCATTTGACAGCAGCGGGGAAAGCCGCTGCGCGCGGCCCCGGCCAAGGCTGAAAGATGGCTCATAAAAATAAATATTTCGTTAAATACTTGGTGCTAAAAATACTTGTTTTCCTAATTTCTTGCAATAAAGTGTAATTGCGTTTGCTGTTTTGTCCAAGTCGACTCTACTTGCTGACAGGAATTGCTGTCCAAGGGGAATCGCTCCTAGCGAAGCAGCCCAGCATAGGGCTCACATGTTTATTCATTTATTCATTATTCGGTTTTTTCGCCCCCACCGGAGATCCTGGAGAAGGGGGGGGGGGGCCGGTGAGGGTGCCGTGCCCCACACCCGCTGTCCCCGCAGGCTGCTCACACACGGTGCCATGCGCACCCCTCTCTTTTAGCACCATCACTGACCCGACACTATCGGTCTCCTCCTCTGCCAACAATGCCACCAGAGCTCTCTTTTTCGGGGGGAAGCTAGAATTTCCTTACGCAGTGTGTTTCAGGCAAAATTATCTTCTTGCAGATTGCTGTATCTTTGCCTTTGGACTGCCCCTGTTTTGCCACAGAAATGCAAACGCAATAAATCAGTAACTAGCGCTAGTGCCCCCCACAAAGGGAGAGACTTTCACTGTTTCGTTAAAGGGTGTAACACAAGGAGCCACGATTGCCGTGTCCAATGCTGCCCTCTTGCGGGAGAATGACTTTTATCCTTTATCCCATTCACAGATAACCGACACCAGACAATCAAAGGACTGACAGACACATAACGAAGAACAAGACTCAGACCCTCCTGCACCCTCTGGTCCCACAGATCTGCTGGTGACATTAGACCATCAGCTCTCATTTAAAAAAAATGGAAAGAGCCTACAAGTCTTAGACCTCAGAGACACTTAAAGAAGGCTGAGATCAGCCCCAAGAGCAGAATACCCCAGTGAAGCCCCTCGAGCAGATAAAGAACCTGAAACACTTGTCCCTGAGGAGAGAAATCGCCTTCGTATCTCAGGGGGTTCTGGTGCCAGGTCCCTCTGCACCGGGCAGCTGCCACTGCTCAATGTATGCCAGTGTGTGGCAGGAGGCAGGTTTTACTGAGACACACCTGGCTGGGGGGCAGAGGGGTGGGACACACTTTCACTGTTGGTGTGAAAGAGCATCAAGTCTCCCAGCTCCCTTTTTCTCCAACACATTTCTATTCATGCAACAATAAAACAGCAGAGCGGGGGCAAGAGAGAAACTGGGGAGAGGGGGGACAAGATAACTAAACTTTTACTCTAGGCATTTAATCCAAAAAGGGAAACGAGCAGAGCTTTCGCGAGTTCAAGTAAGGATTTCTCTAGCAGCAACAAATCTTTACGTAGGAGTCGCTCAGCTACTATGGACACATGCAGGATTGAATTCCACAGCAAAAACAGGAAAATGAAGGAGACTGAGAGGACAACAGAGGAGCCAGTGAGCGATGAAGATAAAACAGCTGGAAGTTTTTATAAATATATATGACTGGTGAAGCTTAGAGACCTGGAATGAGAAGCAAATGCTAAAAACTGGTTTTAAGTTGGCCATTCAAAGCTGGAGCCCAGCAGAATTTAAGAGAACCCAGGACTGTGTCTCACAGAGAGACCTCATCCCGAGAATGAGGACCCAGCCCTGCTTACTCTCAAAGCCATGCTAAGCCAGGATGGTTTAGCATCCTAAGCCAGGATGTTCCTGGCTCTGGAAGCTCAGGGCATAGGAAGGAGAAGAGGGGTCAAGTTTCCCCAGGTTGCTTCTGTATGTTGTATTCAGCTTTATCATTGTTTCCATAGTGATTAAAGTTTATCCCGTGGCAAAATGATGCCTTAAGAAGAAAGCAGCTGGGCAATGGTATTAGCATTTCAGGGTGCTCAGAAGTCACAATTCGGGTAAAACTACAGGATTTATCTAAAATAATGCATTCTAAATATATTTATTTGCTTCCTAATTTCTGAGCATTAGCTTTCTTTTTTTTTTTTTCAGATTTTTCTTCATAGCTATGCAGACTAGCCACTTTTGCTTTACTGCTGTTCAAAATGCTCACGCAAATGTAAGACTAAGTAAATCGGAAAGAAAAAAAACCCCACATTTCAAGATCTGACAAAGGGGAGGGTGAAACTGCAGTTTGGCACTGCGGAAGTGAAATGATTCCTCCTCAAAAAACGGAAATATGTCTGGCTGTGGAACAGTTCACAGCATTTACACTTGCAGAGATTTTCACTGTGAATAATTCTACCCTGTTGCTGTAATTTTAAATGGACATTTGCGTCGGCTCTCAACCCATAGGAAGCTTAACTGAACAATTTTAATTTACAGGTAGTTACTACACTTTAATTCTTCTGTGGGGTAATTGCTGGTGCCCAGAACTGGCTAAGGCAGATCTTTGCACCTTGTTGAATTGCCGTTTCCCATTTGAGCATCAGTCTTGGCACAATGCCCGCGTTCCCGTGTTTCTGAGTTGCATCCTTTTCCCCAGAAGCAGCTACTGACCCTACTTCCAGGCTCACCCTTGCCCGCCCTTTCCATCCTCACCAAGTTCCATTTGCCAGGAGCTAGAACTAATGATTATTTACACATCAACTCCACCAGAGCAAAGGAGAGCAGAAATTCACAGATAGGAAAATTAGATGTTGCCAAACGACCCTCCCACAGATAAACGACTTTAATGAAAATCCTCAATAGGCTCTGCCTATGAAAACATGTTTCATTCAAGTCTCCTGCAAGGGGAAAGACGGATGCTATGGAAACTGCTGCTCAGACTTACGCCTCCACTGGCTTAGTCTACGAGGCAAAGAAATTACAAAGGGCTGTGCCAGGGCACAGTGGTGGGGCTTTAAGTGTCTGCTTCCCGAAGTTCTCAAGCATTCAGAATTTTCCTTTATTTGGTTTTTCAAAATCCTGGCTGAGCGCAGTCCCCTGCTGCTGCTCTTTCCCCATATGGGCAACATTTGTCTTTTGTTTACTCAGCCAGCTGCAATGTGTGCTCTCCCCAAAACCCTTCTTCCCTTTGTTTATATCTAGATTATACCACACACGATAGTATCATCTGAGTAGCTGCATCCTGCTGATTCCAGACCCTGCATACAGACAAACCACTTCAGACCAGCCCATACAGTTTCACCACGGTCTCTGCTGGCGGAGGGGATGCTTCCCCAGCAAGCTGCTCTTCATGGGAGTCCTCCAGCCGAGGCTGGCCCCGAGCAGGGAACCACCATTGTCAGTGAAGTGGCTCCTGGCTTTTGCCAGAGATTAAACCCTCTGAGACATCCTGCTGCCTGAACACAGATTTGCGTGCACGTGAAGGGGGATGGTGGCACTAGAACACCAGAGCACTGTTTCAGGAACTCCACAAGGGGACCTGCTGGAGGCGCGCTGTCTGTCACGCCATGAGCTGGGTCCCTGGGCAGATCTGTGCTATCCTTAACTTCATGCCTGTGTGGAGTCGCTAAGAGGCTGCTCTACGTCTGTGCGTGACTTTTAAGGGACCTCGGGAACACGCCCACTTCAGAAGCTTCTTTGACCCTCTTCTGGTCTCCAGCACTGTGCTGTGGCGCAGGCTTTGCTCTTGCTCTGATACGTGCCCACCGATCGTAGCAGGACAATTACACTCACCCGGCCAGCGAGGTGAGAAGGCAGAAGCTGCAGCGCCGCGCTGCCAATGCAGGAGACGTCACTGGTTCTCTGAAATAAAACTGTCCCCTTCCTTCAAGTTCCCAGGCCCCTATTCCTCCTTCTGTGACAGAAGAGAGATTTGTAACGATGGCAAACATTTCCACGCAACGAACTGAAAATGAGGCATGTTTTTTAGTCTTGAAACACTCTCTCTTTTATGCCAGAAGATCAAAGTTGTGCATTTCAGCACACAGGTTGTATTGCCCTGTGATTCAAGACCAGCATAGGTGAGGTCGGTGTACCCCAGCTCTGACATTTCCGAGTAACTGGAGTTCTCCCATCTGCTCTGCCGCCTCCTGTGCAGTGGGTGCCCACGCACCTAACCCCACCAGTTGGCCTTTTTCCACTTGCACCTCACCATATCTTTTAGGTATCCCTGCACATTCTGGCCACATGCGGGAGTGGCGATGCACGTGCTCCGCCACCAGCTCGCTCGTAGCCACAAAGCCCTGGAAGACTGAGGACTATCCAAGAGAAGAGAAGTTTGTGATGGATGCTTCTCAAAGATTGCTGCCAGCCACTGGAAAACAAATGTCCCTCTCCAAGGGCTTGTCAGAGTAGGATGTGGGAGAGACTTGCTAAGGAGAATGCAATCCCCTGTACGCTTCTGGTTTGTATAAGTGGCAACTGCTGCAGTTCCCTGTGGAACAGCTTTCTTGGAGTCCACTGAAACACCAGCCACAGCCATTTACCAATAAAACCACATGCAACTGATGTCATCATGTAAAAGAAGGTGGCTGGTACTCTTTCTGACAGGGATAAAAAAGTACGTTCTTCTCTTTGGAGAGTACATAAAAACATAACAAGAAAGCAAGGCCATCTGGGGAAAGTAACACCACAGAACTGGGGCTGGGCTGTTTGCAAGGGAGCCCAGGACCGGTCTCGATGAGAAGCAAAGGCTGCCTCCAGCTGGGAGCCCAGATCTGCAGGGCTGCAGAAGGGCACAGGCAGGTATATGCTACGGGTAGCGTATGTCAATCCACAGCACGAATGTGAGTATTGACACAAAATGCTCCAGCCTGTACCTGATACATATTTGCATATTAAATATTCAATACAAAAATGTTCGAGGTCAGGCTTTTAGACAAATCCACTCTTGTTTTTGCAGTGCTGAACTGACCTCTTCCCACACCTGCTGTTCTAGAAGCACGTCTCTGAAAGGAACAGGACTTTACTAATTATGTTAGTAATTAGTATATTACTAATATACTAATTAGTATATTAGTTACTAATATACTAATGCAGTATATTAGTAACAACGCCAGGAAAAGCGAAGACGTCCACACCAGCTGCCTACTGATTTACGCTGACGTCTCACCAGGCTGTAGGCAATCATAAGAGCATGACTAAGCTGATGCAGCCACCTATAAAACCTTTGCTGGGGCCTGCACCATCCATGCCTTCATACACAGACAATCAGCTGCTTCAGACACATGCCAGGAAAGGTCCCTTCCAACAGCGTTAACGCCAGGAAGACTGCAGGGATTTACATGGTTCAGGATCACCTTTCTCAGCTGATCAAAGATTTGGATGGAGGGCAGAGACCGCAGGCCAGTAAGAGCCTGCTGTGACATGACCGAGAGTTTGGTTTCTGTGTTCTGTCAATATGGCCAGAGGCTGCATTTACACAACTGGGAGACCGGCGTCAATGGAAACTTCCGAGACCACAGAAAGAGTCAAATTCTGTTTGGTTTCATCTGGTGACCAACGCTTCCCCTAAGCACAAAGGCACCTTTCACATGGGGGCAGAGGGAGGATTTAAATCAGCAAATTGCAACTGGCATCAGTATGGGGAAAACGTATCATACCTTCAGCACTTGGTTCTTCCATAGCGGAGGGACGGGACTGGGAGATCCTTGAAGCTCCTTCCAACCCTACGTGTCCTTTTGCTGCTGACAAGAAGACAGACAGCGAACAAATACTGACGCTCCCACCACCTGCTAGGAAGAGGAAAAGCAAGTTCCAATCATCATTTGTAACAGGAACACTACATTTTGCCACAAAAAGAGGAGGAAGTTCTCAACGAGCCCTCACTTCCACAGGGGAAGCTGAGGACGGCTGCCGTACGTAAGTCATACTTCGGCACAGAATGCAGATTTATACTTCTTTGCTTCGCAGGAGCAGGCGAGAGGAACAGACCAGCGACTGGCTGGGCGGCAGGACCAGCGCAATGTGCTAGCAAATCCTTTCCCAACATCACCCTAGACCAAGAGACTAAAGTACTGAGAGAACTCATGCTTTAATAGACACTGAAATCACAAAGAAAGAAGGCCAAATGCCTTAGCAATTTCAATAAAAATATGAAAATCTTTTTACATGGTAAATTTCATAATATAAAAAGTTTAATGCTGTCTGGAAACAGAGTTTTAATTTACAAAGAAAGTCCATATAGGCCAAACATGGCTAACACTGCATACAAGGAGAGCAAGTGCTAAAGGGCTGCTGCTTGGAAGAGTCTTTGCTGACAGTCCTCTCCGAGTTACCATCTTCAACGCTCTTTTGAAGGAGTTCTGCAACCGAGGGGCCAAGTTTTCCAACACACACTTGCAGCCTTTCTGGACAGCATGGCAATGCAATGAACCCGAAACTGCTCAAACCCATTATTACCACCTAGCCTGAAACTACCAGTGTTTCTTAACAGATTCACGGCTATTTCTGTGCGCCTGGATCTATTCTGCAACTTGAAAGAGATGTTCACAGAATGAGTTTGACCTAATGAAAGGAAACATGGCCTAGAGTGATACACGCGAGTGTAGCATCCCTTCAATGCTTTTTCCTTGTTTAAGTAAGGTATGATTAAAAAGAAGGAAAATCAGTACCAGGCCAGAGTACAGGCTAGCCAAGAAAATCAAATTAAACTGGATTTTGATGAGAAAGATTGTTTACTGTTCCCATTTAGTTGGAGCTAAAGACAGTCAATAAAAAATCTGTAATTTCACACAGTAAAACATACAGGGCAAAACCAAACTAAAATACATTCTATGGCCTTGGGGAATGGTTGCATGTGGCAGGTTTAATGTGAAAGTGGATAATACCTAATTCTTATTGCTCACTGTATCAAGCAGTGTTGTCACTTGTACCATGCACAAATACAACAACGACAAATGCATTTAAACTCCACAGAAGGAATTCTAATATCAAACGGAGAACATGTTATTTTCATTTCCTGAATTTCTCCACATATTGGGCAAACCTGATAAAACTCTTTTTTTTTTTTTTTTTTCCCTCACAAAGGGGTCGCTTCTCATTCAGGGGGTGGAGAAGTGAGGCACAGGGTGTGTGAAGTGTCTCCCAGCCATGAGCAAGCATGCATCTTCATGGCTCTCCTTAAGCCAATGGCAGTGCCCTGTGTCAAGTCGAGGGAAACACATTTCCCAAAGGACTTGTTCTAGTGACACTCACCTTCCTTTATACAACACCAATTTCCCAAATACTGAACTTCCTCTACATCTGAACCCTTCCCCGCTTCTAATGCTCCCCCCTCCCTCAAAAAAAAAAAAAAACCAACTGAAGAATCACCACCACCCCCCCGCCCCGAATTCAGCTCTTTCTGAAAACTTTAAGCCAGTACGAAACCCACCCACTGGCGGCATGAAAATGGGTTGCACCAAAATGGCAATACAGAATTTCTACAGATTAAAAAGAGCCTTTAGTTATGGAAGTAAACTACAAGTAAAGAGGCTTATTTCTGGCATGTTATGCAGCACTACAGGGAGTATTTGCTGTTGCTATAAACAAAAAGCTGCCCACTTCCATCCTGGATGTTCCTGGGATGTCGTTTTAAAACAGTTATGCTGGTTAGAAACAGATTAGGTCACACGAAGTCTCTCAGCAGGCTTGTGACCACAGCAAGCTGCATGATCAGCAATCTCACCGTCTAGATGACGGGCAGACGCTGTACTGACTCATTTTGGCCCACTATTCTAATTTTTCCTGCCAAATGACGAGAAGATGATATCTAGCACCAAACCATCACAGAAAGATGTAATGTACAGACAAGTAACTTGCATCATATGAGTTGAACAGATTTACTCAACTGTTTTGCTACATTGCATAATACGAGTAGAGAGCAACTACTCTTTCTGTCTTTCTGCACTGAAACTTGTGATCGTCCATCTCTTGTTAGCTGACTGTAACAACACAGCCCTATATTCTTTGCCTTTAGCGTTTGTGTTGATTTCTTGCAATGGCAAAAAAGAAAACATTCTCCAGAACCCAGTGGATTCCAGAATATACTCAAAGCAAGCATTTGATATATGCACCACGGGTACGCTGAGCCCAAGGAATTTTATATTCCGGTATCGGAACTGAATCCTCTGTCCTGCTATCATGCTTTTCCTCCAAGATCCCTACGAAAATCACAAATGATCAGATCCATATTTCAAGAAGAGCATCTAGACACGATTAAGTGCAACAATTATCTGCATCAGCAAGGTGCCCCTCATACGTTTACAGAGCTGACTGCACTCACCATCCAGGTAGTCAGTTGCAAGACTGGAAGTTGACTTAAGATCCAGCTAAAACTCAGGGCCTAATTAATTAAGCCTCACAACACCTCTGTGAGGTAGGTAGGTAAGTATTACTATCCCCATTTAGATAGAAAGGGAAGACGAGGCACGGAGAGGTGAAGTGATTAGCCTTCAGTCACCCAGCGAATTTTGGGAGTGCAGAATAGAAACCAAAAGCCTTGGCGATCCAGTGCTCCGACTTCATAGCACACGGCCTGGGAAATACTTTGCTCGGATCCAAGTGTGCGCTGTGGCTGAGTTAATGCTACCACACGCCCACAGTTTTCAGTGCACGTCAATTATCACTTTGGATTCTGATTACATCACTGCATTCGATAGCCGCTTAAAGGAAGTATCTCCAACTTGACCCATAACACCTAAACACCACCTAGCCTAGGAAAGCTTGCGTTACACATCACCCCGGGGTGCTCTTGGTTCTCCACGGATCGGAGGGCACACGTTTCTGCGCAGCACAGCCGCTCCGCTTGCTGCCTCGCGTACGTGCTCTGACTGCACTGACATCTGCTTACACTGGTCTACTCGCTCCAAAAGGAACTTGCTTCCACAGCAGGGGAAAGGTCTGCAGACCTGCCCGTCATGAGCTATGCGGAACGAATTAGCAGGATTGCTCAGGCGATTTCTAAACCGCATACACTGATGTCACAGTCCTGCCTACTGTGGAACTGTACAATAATGTTCCGAGCTTCAGTGTCTGTAACCCTTTTCTGTGCGCACTTGGCAATCAGAAGACATCTGTGCTGCCCAAATGCTTGACAAGATGAAAATTTCACCATCATAACGCTGTGTGCCAGAAAGATCACCGCATCCAATAAAACCAGAACCTGTCTCTCTGACACAGGGTCTCTACCTCACGCTGAGGCTCACCTTCCCTGTTATGCCCCAAACATTCTTTTTGAGCAGACAAACCAGCAAAATATCACCTGGAAGGCTTCCCTCCAGAAAAGAGTTACCTGAGATGCAGGTTTTAGGGCACCTCTGTCCTCTTGTCTTTGTTTCACCAGCCTCTAAATGATGCAAGAGAACTGCAGTATCATGCTGCTATGGAGTTTATTGCCAGCAATGTCTTGTGTTTGGCTAACTTGGCAGAAATATCTAGAGGTATGTTATCGTGTCCTCTCTGTCAGCCTTTGAAAGATATCAAATAAATGGTTTGTACGTCTCCAAGCAGAAACTCGTGCATACTTTCCTTGTGGTATACGTGAAAGTTCTGCCTCCTCTCACTTCCCTCTCCGATCCCTGATATGTATAATTTCTGTATAAAAAGCCAGCTGTAAAACCTCCTGTTAGGTTAAGAAATACAAGTACGTGACTCAAAAGCTAGTGTTTTATGAACAGACAACTAGATTCATTGGACCTGTTGCTGCAAATACTGAACACTACATAGAACCTTTTATCAAGCGAGTCTGGCCAAGGTCCTGATAAGGGAAACTAAAACCCATCTGTGTGAGGCCCGTGTTCCTACGCAGTGACAGCCAGGGCCGATCTGTCACACTCCTGTGCATTGCCAACTGTGGGTATGACCACGGCTTCTCAGATAATGGTTCTGTATTGATAAAGGCAAGTGGGCAGAAGCAAATACTTTAACAAGACTGTAAGTTATCGGCTGGTACTCAAGACATTTCAACATTTGGAGGAAGGAAAAAATCTTCCCGGTGACAAAAATTTATAACCGTTCCCAGATGGCAGCCTCAAGGGGCGTGTGGCTCCTGGAGTGCTAGTGGAAGGTGGAGAATGAGTAGATGTCACTGCATTTGTAGTTTCAGGGCGCCTGTGTCCGTTTGGAGGGTTCTTTTGTGGAGAAGCAAGGTGTTGCTCAATAGACAGGTCCTTTAGTTCCAGCTTATCTGCACTTTCTTCTTTGCTGTGCCGTGGAGATAAATTGAGCAAGCTGAGGACATCTTTCTTAGAAGTCATTGTTCCGGGAGCTCCTCGGAGAATCTTTATTGGGCCAGTGGAGTGATGGGGAGTGCTTTGCCAGAACATCTTCAAGTTGTGAATTGCTTGCACTTTTTCATCGATGGCAGCCATTTTTAATTTGTCTATGTCTGGGGCATCAGCTGGACTTGAGCGAGCAGAACCAGCTGAAGAATAAGAAAGAGCGGGAGATGGAGTGCTGCCACCAGGAGACTGATGCCCTGAGCTTGGAGAGATATTTCTGGGTGATTTAGAAATATGAGCACTGTAGGGAGAGCTGGGGTACTTGAGCTTAAAGTGAGGCTGCTCCGTTAAGGACCCATGTGAATCACAACTTGGAGATGGCTGCCCACTGTAGTGGCCTGTGCCATCTTTGTTTGACATCTCCGATGTCGTAGGGCTATTATAGCCAGAACTCACTTTCTGAAGGGATGAACTCCTTGTTGGAGGCTTTGGTTTAATTGCAAGAGGTGAAGACTGGTTCTTCTGACTAGAGCTAATGGGCCGACTGAACGCACTGGTCTCTGAAGATCTGAATGCAGACACCCCTGCCGGGGTGGAAGCCCCATCGTCTGAATTGTTGCTCTTGCTTATTTGGCTGCTGCTTCTCTGAAGACGTTCAACAGCAATGAGGTGACTCTGAGTTTCCTCCAGAATTTTTTGGGCCAGCTCTTGCGGATCAAGCTTTGGATTACTGTCCTCCTGGGATTTGACAGTGCTGTCAGTCTCAGTGCTAGACTGGTCAGATTCCCCAGTATCAGAACTTGCAAGTTTCCCAACTTTTTGGAAAGGTGAATTTGGACTGGGAATGAGAGTCATTTTAACAGGAGAATTCGGGGTACTTATGCTCCCTTTGGAGTTGACAGACTCTTTAACGCCTCCAGTCTGACCAGTTTTGGGCTGTTTGTGATCAGGGGAAAATCTTGGTTTTATGCTTTCTTGGTAAGTGGCCAAAGGCTCGTTGCTGATGATAGAAAAACCTTCATACTCTTCCTCATCTTTGCTGGCTACAGTGCTGGTTTGTGGTGACAACTGGCTCTGTACTGCAGACCTATGCGGATAGATGTTCTTGGGCCTCTCATAGTCCTGGCGTCCTCTGTGTCCCACGCCATCTGGCACGTTCTCTGGCTTGGAAACAAAACTCATGGAAGAAGCAATGGAGCTCAGGCTATACACAGAAATGGCATCTGACGCAATGCTGTCTGGACAAGTAGGAGAGAATGGAGGGTTTTGATACTGGGGTACAGGGTTGGAAATAGACTGAGCAGAAGCCAGTGACTCTAGTGATGAGGAACTGTCCAGGCTGAGACGCTTAGGCAGCTCTGTAGAATCTAAAAAAGAAAAAAAAATATGTAGAAACAGGCCCCTAGATACACAGTAAAATCAATCAAAACCAGATAATGTTCTAGCAGAATTAAGAGGAAATGCTACGAAACATGCACTCAGACTCTACGCTACTTTGAAATACCTGACTACTCCTTAGGCGAGTAAAAAAGTGTGCCCAGCCCAGGAAATGCACAGGTAGGAACCTCAGTCCAGGCATCCTAGATGAAACTTGTCAATTCATTATCTTTTTATATCTCAAAACCAAGAGTGAGTTATACACTCTCCAGCTGCTGGACTCTACTCCCAGCTTTGGCCTCAGCCAAGTCTTAAGTGTTTGTTTCCCATGTAAAAATAACATTTGCTGCACCTGTTGTATGATGTATGGTCCGTGTGACACGTGTGTGATGAGGTATGCATGATCTCTGCAAGAGTGTGACATTTTAATAGAAGCCATTCTAATCAAACCATCAGATGATATAGGAGCAAAAACTACTGTTAAGTAGCTTTACCAAAAAGTGCCAGCAAGGATTGTAGGGCAAAGTGCATGGTCCTCCTATTAGCTTGTTTCCCGGTTTTCAGAATCACCTCCTCTTGGCCAACTTCGCAAAGGTCAAAACCTGTAGTGGAATGTGGAGCAGAAAATCACACCTCAGAAAGATCCAATGTCTTAAACAAGTGAGATCTCATTTATAACACAAATAGAACAAAGAGATACGAGATCCTACAGCATCCTGGAACGATGACTCCTCACCTACAACGTACAGTTTGTTGGTTTATTACTATTTAGCACACCTCCTCCAGGTGTTGGGAGCTTTATGGTGCTGGACTGTGAGCACATACACATGAACAAACCACTCCTGTCCAAACTGACAGACAAAACGCACTAGTCAGTACTTTTTCAGTTGTGAATTATTTGGAATTGTCTGGGAATGATACATTAAGCACATCTCAGGGGACAGCGCCCCACGTGCCCCTACCATTCATCATTAATCCAAAGTTTTCTCACAGAAATGGGCCTGAAGAACAGCACAGACCCTGGAATTTAGCAAATGAAGGCTGGGCTGCAGGAGGCATGACTGTGCGTGAGAAACGACACCTGGCTTTTACGAGCTCCTCAAGCTGTCTTATTGGATGTTTCTTTTTGCAGCGTTGTCTCTTCCCTGCAATATCCTTTTACTAACTCTAAGCAAAGTCCAAGCTGGAATAATATCTAGTTTGATGTTTAGTTCTCATCTCTCTTTTCTGCAGGACATAGATCCTGGTACATACTATCACCCTGGTATGTCCTACCCTTGCCCAGCGCGCAGATTTCCCTGCCAAAGGAATGATCGGTTCACTTCAGGTAGAAGGCCAGAAGCAAACACAAAAGTATGTATTATGAACAAGAGGGGAACAGGATCCTGAAATAAAAACCGGGGTTAAACCAACTTCATGCTGTCAACCCCAAAATCCATGTTTTGCTGATTCAGGTTACGTTTTGGCTCGTGAGAGAAAAAATACACCTTACCACTGGCCAACTGGTGAGCGAAAAAGCTCTGTGATGTGAACTGGCAAAGACGTACTGAGCAGTCAGGGATCACATCCACAGACGCAGAGACAGACAAACAGATCTAAAGCACCCAGACATACAAAGCTAAGGCTGGGAGTCTCACTGCTACTTCAAGACACCATATGAGACACTAGCAATACTTTTAGAAAGACAATGTAAATAAGTGTTTTCCTACCTAGAGCTGCCAGAAACTCATGACAGCCAGGCAGCCTCCAGAGTTGGACACTGATGGAAACCTGGATTGGTGCAGAAGAGAAATCTTGCTCCTTCTCGCCTGCCTGAAGTTGAACCAGGACTTGATGCAGCTGAGGATAACAACACAAACAATTAGCCACTCCTTACAAATCCCATCACTGCTTTTCCGACAGTCACAGCTGAGGAAATGCATTACAAACATCCCTTTCCCCCTACACCCATACATCCAGCTGCTGCTCCTGAACAGAACAGTGAGATGAAAAGGTCTGGGCACCCGGACAGTTCAGGGACAGCAACGATGGACAAACCTGAACAGCAGCAAAGGCAGGGGCAGAACAGGGGTGAGGGTTGGGGAGTGTGGCCAGTGGAAACTGAGCAAGAAGGAAGCACAGCAGGAAAGTCTGTGAAGTGAAAGAAAAGGCAAGAGAGACCCTGGGGCTGCTCACAGAAATATACTAAAGCCCGTTCCATGACTGAGCCATACTCCTTATGCAAATCCCAAGAAACTCATTCTCAGCATTTAACTGGGCAGAACAAGTCATATGAAACCATGGAAGACTTTCCTAATACTTCCATGGGGTCCGGGAAAGAAGTTTCTCAACTGTGCCCAAGGGACAGGAGTAGCAAAGTAGCGAAAAAAAGCGTTTATGAAGATCTGACACAAATTAAGGTGCCAGGATCCCATGTAATTCCAAAACACAGCCACGGCAGGAAGGATGGGAAGTCGTTATTCAGGGACCAGCTAACCTCAGGACCACCCATCTCTCGCAACCCACAAAAGCTCACACAGTCTTTTTTCCACAGTAGCACTACGGAGCAAATTCCAGGCCTGGAAGTGGCTTGAAGACACTACTCTGCAGCGCAGGGAAATGGGTCTGCAGTGATCACCTCATTTTATCCTGCACAGCAGTGTCACTCCCCAGTGTGTGTTAATACTCACCATTCCCACCATATTTTTAACAGCCTTCGGGCAGCAGATTACAAGAAAGGAAAAGAGGAGAAAAGAAAGAAAGGACACAGGTTATTCTGTGTTACAAAACGCCTGTGATAGGGAACCCTGCAGTGTCACATCCACATGCAAAGCAGCATCCGGACTGCAAGATGCTCTGTCCAGAGAAAGAAGGGAGCAATGGAAATGGCTTGAGGAGTCCAACAGCGTGGGAACAGGCAGCTGGAATCTGGGAGCGCCCAGCTCATTACAATCAACTCAGACGCTTAGCAGGCAGATACTCAGGCCAACCCACATTCTGGCAGAAGGCTGAACATAAAACAAGCCCTTCTCTTGTTTTCCCTGGGATACATTATTGGCACTTAATGCGCTCAGCAACCCCTAACTTTTCCTTGTCGTGTGGTAGCACTGAAGTTCTCTTTTTTGTGGTTCCTGCCTTCTGTTTTGCACTAAAAATAAGTGTTTTCTATCCAGAGCAAAAGATCAGGCTCCCTGCCTTGCTGCTTCACCAATGCCAAGAGTGCTTGGTCCCTTACGACACCTATCACCCATACGGGAAAGACAGCAAGCAACACCCACTGACTGAACTGTCAGTCATTACGCTCCAATTTTGAACAAAGTCTTCTCTCCTTTGGGACAGGCAGAGCCTGCGCTGCTCACCAACTGAACTGCTGAGAGGAAGGAGGGCGATAAAAGCAAGTAACTGCAGAGGAAGGGAGAGCTAAGCTGAAAAACCCCAACGTGTAACTGGATAGACTCTTGTGCCTGGGGTTTGGGCTACAGAAGAACATTTGCAAAAACAATGCAATACCCCTGCCAAGATTTATCGCGTGGGGCAGCCGAGGAAATGGTGAGTGCATCTTTTGTTAGTTGTGTACAGCCATCTGCATGTTTTTCCTTGGGTGATTTAATTATCTGAGGCAAGAAGACAATCGTGAAGTAACCTCATGGACACTGTAACACACTCCGATCTATCGGAATGTTGTCTTCTACTCATCACATCCCTTCTACTCTGGGCCTCCCTCTGGTGGCAATGAGGAATAAATAACCCTGCTACTCAACCACAGAAGCCTCAGGCAGTGACAAAAGAGCCAAGGCAAGAAAGTAAAATGCCATAAAGGACAAGCCGTTAGAAATACCTCACGCGCTACTGTAGATCATAACAAGAAACCCTTTCCTTGAAGGATATTCAATCTAATGGATTGACAAAGCAGGCTTCTTAGCGGCTAAGGGCAAAGCTGGGGCTGTTGTTTTGCATTTTGTGCAGACTCAACATGACAGAATGAAGGGAAGCCCTCTGAAGCTGCACAGAGATAATCCCAGTTACCCGCCACAGTAATTCCCTAAAACTTTTGCATGGGGAAAGGTGAAAAGAGAGTTATACACCCATTCACTATGTGCAGTGTGTTCATTTACTAAAGCAGGCAAATGATCACAATAAACCTCATCAGAAGAGCAATCAGGACAGTAAGAAACGTGTAATGGAAAGCCAGCCAGGCTGGTGGCACAGAGACAGGTTAGGTTAGGCTAGGCATGCTAGAAAGGCTGGGGAGAGGGAGGAATGTGAAGGAGACTGGGGGAAAACGGGGGAAGCCCCATAGCCACAGGTGGCACTGCCTTTCTCTTAGAAGACCATGAATCCTTTCAGCAGAGCTATGAGCACACACACAGAGCACGGGCTCAGTAAGTTTTCTGACAGAGCTTGCACTGTCCAAAGTCAGCTATTCCTTGGGACTTTGGTAATTACAGTGGACAAAGACCAGCCCTAGACAGGATGGCCAAATAGCAATTACTGGTTCTGCCGCTAATTTCCCATATTTTGCTTCCCCCTCACTGCAGTAGGTATCCATGTTTTCATTTCCGTCACTGAACGGGAGACCCAAGGCCATGCAGCCCAGTAACATATCTGCATTTTTCTCTTCTGGACACAGACTTTCATTCACACAAACACGAAAGTTTAGAATTTCAACCCTGAAGTATCCCAGCAAGCTCTGGGTTGATAAACCAGGGCTGGCCTGGGAAGAACCATTTGGAAACTGGTACTGGAGGGAAACCTCCCAACTCACCCTGTTGATAAGCTGTTCTCCTGTTTCTGAAGCTGTGATAAGTTTACAAAGTGCCTGAAGTGCAGGGTTAGGCAAACCTGAAAAACATCAGCAGAAACAGGGATTGTTCAGTATCTGTTTCCTGACTGCTAGAAATGCAACAACCTGGAAAGAACATAAACTCAGCTAGTTCCTAAAACCTCTCCCCTACATCACTGAACAGTTCTGGAAGCAGCAGCAATTTCCAGAAAACAACAGGTTTTCCCACTTTGCATCTGATTATATATTTTCTGTCTGAGAGCTGGGAGAATGGAATAGTCACATCACGCTTCTCAGCTACTGGACTCAGTAGTAAACGATTCCCATCTATGACAAAATCTTCAGTAAACATTAACTTGTAGAACGTCTGTCCTGTTAAATACTTTTATTTCACTGATCTCAACATCACCATTTTACAGGCTTGCATCAAAGAAAGGCAGGGAAAGGCCAACAGCCGGCCTGCTTCTTACCCAGGAGGGACTGTATGGTGGTGCTGCACTGCTGCAGCCGCTCGCCGGGGTCAGCGGTTGGGAAGAACACTGCTGCCGGGAGGCCACTGGCCGGAGGGTCCAATCGAAATCCTACCGCAGTGAGCAGTGCCTGCCAGCCTGGAATGCCACCAACTTTATTCTCCACGCTTTGTTGGGAGGTATACATGGAGTTGTGCTGCCCATTCTGGATTCGCTGCAAGGATTTCTCCACCTTTGGGGAAAATAGAGCATTAATTTATTTTATAAGAGATTTTTACTAACCGCCTCTTTTTACACAGTGAAGAGGCAGGAACAGCAGGTCGAGAGACAGCAAACCCAATGTTGAACCTGGCTCGTCTTACACAGAAGGATGTTAGTGCCCTTGAAAACAGAGGGTCCAGCAACTCAGCGCTCACAGCTGTAAAATGACTGTGATGAGTGTCAACATTCTCCGGGATCCGGAGAAAGTAATGCCACAGGAAACTAAGTACCAGTTTGATTGTGATTGTTTCCTATAAGCCTGGCAGCTATATTTCTCCCCAAAAGATGACTCACATTCAGGTTCCAGTCTCTTGCGTACACTGCTTATTACCAGGCAAGAGTCTGCAGCTATACAGTAAACAGTAAAGAGATGTGTGTCCACAAACCCCAGCAACTGGGATGACTAGGAATATTCACGCATTTTCATCATCCTATGGATACTCTACATTCCTGTGGGACGACAGAAGACACATTGGAAAGAAAAGTATTAAAAGTCATGAGAGATTATTCTAGCCATCTGGCAGTTTGGCTTCAGCCCTGCTGCTCCCCACAACAGGCTGCTGGCACATATGGGGACAAAAGAGCCTCTTATCTTCCAAGTATGCAGAGAGACAGCAGTCACTGCGCCCTGCATCTCCATGACCGCAATGTTCATAGCTATTTTCTTGTAGAAACAATTAACCCCAATAAAGCAGAGACCCAATTCAACAGCTAATGGAAACCAGATGGGTCTGGGGAGGATTTTGTCACAATACAATGTAAGACTTTGCTCACTTTGCCTCTTTTTGCTCCTGACACTTCATCAGGTGTCCCAGTCTTTTCACAAGAGACTACCTTACGGTAAGGGAGAAGGGTTGAAGGTTTATATTCAAGCGTGGGTGGTTACACATCAGGGTGTTTCTCTTCCCATTCATCATTTACAGATGCATACCCACAGGTAACATTATCTCACCACTACATGGTCTGCAATGCCCCCCCTGTGCCTGCTGGGTGTGGTAGTGTTTCCTTTCTCTTACCAGATGTAGCAGGACACGCAGAGCATCTCGTGCCCTTTCAGGGTGCTGCAGTATCTCGGTCAGGGCCTGTCCTACTAGCGAAGAAGGGCTATTCAGCTTCATATCACTCCCAATAAGCATGAAACCTAGAGGATGCAGAATAAGAGATGCTCAACCTCCCTTTGTTACAGAAAATGTTCAAAACAGAAGCAGATATCCTCTGCCCTCAGGACTAATGGAATGATGGTTTACTGTGCCCTGCAGAGTGATATTCTCTTCCCAGAGCAGCTACCCACTCCCTGCCGAGTCCCATAGACTGAACTTCCAGAAAGCTTCTAGATGCTTCTTACTGTCATCCTCTATTAAATCAATAGTGTTTTCCTGTTCAAGCAAGCGGAAAAACACTGTATTGCAGCTAAACTTGTCCTAGCACACTCCATGTCTCCTTTACCGCAGTGGAAATCAATAGATGCTAAACAGTGCTTGCAGAAACAGAACTCAGAAACCTGAGAGCTTTCCCTGTCTCGGTCAGAAACCTCTCTTGGCTTATGCACCACCTAAACGCTAGGTTCTCCAAATGGCAACAGAAGGAGCTCTGCCTTCCCCTTCTCACGCGCTGCAGCGAGGTGCGCGGCTGTCCGTCCTCACTCTGGCGCTCTATCTGAGACTCACCATTAAGAGTCCAGGGTGAAAGTCAGGGACTGTGTGTAATGAACTTGCTTAACTACCCCAGAAGGGGCAGTACTAAGACAGCCTCAGCAGCTGGAAGCCTCTACTTGATGCCAAGCACCCATGTCGACGCTCGTCCTGTTTTGCCTAGGGAGCGGTCACTTTTTTTTCCCCCCTCAATGCTCTTTCCTTTGAGACAGAAAAATCTTGGAAGGAAAATAAAATAGAAACTGAACTGTGAACTGTAACCTAAACTCAGCTCCCATCCAGTGTTGTCTGAATCATGCCTTAACGCTGGACTCAAGAAGCCTGAAATCACTCTGTCAGACTAACTCCAAGTTCTCTAAAATACAAGCTCTAGCAAGTTTCCTGCTCCTCCAGCTACAGGTTACATCAGAGCCATACTCACAACGGCTTCCTGATAGAAAAAACATGGTACTGCTGCCTGTGCAAAAATAGCCATTTGGGGAATGCGTGCAGCTTTCAAAAACCAGGACTTGTGCCAGTTAAAAAAATGCAGGTTATTTGTACATATCCCTGTAACAACACTGTTAACTCCAAGACTTTGTCTTTCTGAATCTCAACTCATTTATCTAACTGAGAGGGAACAAGCACCAGCACTCCACCCCGGAGCTTACACTGCTGAGAAATTTCCAGTTGAAGCAAGGGAGACCTTTCTCCTAAAAGGACCAAAGAAGTCAGCCCTATAAGATTTATGTCACAGAAATCATAGTCACTAGTTGCTGCTGCAACTTCCAGAAGTACTACTCTTGCCTCCTCATTAGAGTTTCACTAAATTCTCAGTGAGAAGGTTCTGTACGTTTGCTCCAGCTAACTCCACCCCAAGTCCCCAGGAAACTTGACCCTATAGATTTCAAACACAGGAACTGAGTAATTGCATTTCTTACCAGTCATGAAACCATTGTGATATCCCAGACTTCACCTCACAACTGCTTTAAATACTATCAGATTCATAACTCACTCACTAGACACAGTGAAATACCGATGTTTTCCATGACACTGACATTTAGCCACGCTCATCTGAATCTGGCTCTGAAACATGGGGGCTGACTTCTGGGAGAGCACAGGGCCCATGCTACTCCCAACTACCTGCTAGCACTGCTCCTTGCTTAACCCAAACAATCTGGCATAACAGCGCTTCCTAGAAACCCTGCCCTGTTTGTCAAAAAGCAGATTCTTCCTACCTGCCCAGTTGGACGGATGGGAGAACTGCTTGCTGCTCTGTACAGTTTTCATCGCTTCTCCAAGGGCTGCGCTGGCTTTCATCCCATTTAAGAGGGAGGAATAGAAGGCGTGCACAAACATTTTGGAAGCAGCCACAGGAACAGGCCAAAGTGACACCAGGACACACTGAGCCCCGGCGGCCAGGAATGCTCTCGTCAAGCCAATGACTCCATCAGCAGTGACTTTGCTGTTGGATTCTTGGTAAGAGCCAAGAACCACTAATTTGACAGGAAGCCGCAGATCCAGGACATCAGCTGCTGTAAGCAGAAACTCCTGAAGAGGAGGGCAGTCTGAGATGCTCTCCACGTCACTGGCATCATCCTGCATCCGAAGGGATTCTGGGATTGTGTAGGGGTTCCCAAAAGAACTCTTGCTGCTGGCTGGATTGCTGTCAGTGTTGGGTGTCAGGACCAAAGCAGCCAGTTTCCAGGAGACGTGGGTTGCAAAATGGACACATTCTGCCTGAGTGAGGGCACTCATGACCCTCTCTTTTGTTGCTGCACTGCCAACTAAGGGCTGGCAGCCAAGTAACTCTGACACCATATACGCTTCCTCTTCTGCAGAGGGCATAGGTCCCCATAGCCACCTGTCCATAACTGCTGAAGGGAGCTTGGGATTTCCTATGACAGCTGCCATTGAGGTAGAACTGGAGTAAGCAGGAGTATTCTTCCTCGCATGGGACTACAAAGAGAAAAGAAAGAGAAAATGGGGTTCAAAGATCTGTTTGTTACGGTGCTAGTAATAAAATATCCTCTCTCTGGCTCTAAACACAAGTCTGGTTGTCAAAATGACAAAAACATCATTGTGTTTCTTCAGTTTCTTCCATTTAACTATTCTAAGGAACATCTCCCCTTGAGTCCAGTCAGGACTTCTAGCCCCATGTCTTGGATGAACAGACAAGAACAGAAGGCAACAGACTTAGCCCAGGTCCCTTTGAGGGCTGTAGAAGAGCTAAAAGCATGAAGAAGATCCCAGCTTCCCACCTTCTGGGAAGACTACTTGTAATCACTCGCTAACTGGTTTCTTGCGCCTGTATTTCAAGGGTCAGTGTCACCACTGCCAGCGACATGGTGCTGCATGTAACTGGTCACTGGGGCCTGATACTGAACAGAAAAGCCCAATCCCCACACCAGAAATGCTGACAAGGTTCAGAGCCTTTTGCTGTTCAAGTGACTGTGTTTAACACAGCGCAAGCCAAGGCAGGCAGCAGAGCACTGCTCAGCAAGGGCAGGTGGGACTCAGGGCATTCTCCCTGCAGACCTGGGCCTTACACATGCTGATGCCAAACATCAGCATGAAGATACTTCTGCAGGGTTTGCCTGTGATATTCACTTTACCTTACAGCTTCAGTGTCATGAGGCATTAGTGGTCTTCTCCACACAGAAAAC
Organism: Fratercula arctica; assembly: GCA_947846985.1. Lineage (NCBI taxonomy): Eukaryota > Metazoa > Chordata > Aves > Charadriiformes > Alcidae > Fratercula > Fratercula arctica. Next base: position 30,679,658 of record CANTUZ010000013.1, on the reverse strand, counting down.
TAAAATGTAGGTAAATATACCAGGAACGTGACAGGACAGTCAGCTTGCCAAGGAAGCTTCAGTATTGATCACAAACACCTACATTTCTGCGGTCTGTCATGTAGTGCCACATCCCAGGACAGAGTCCCCTTAAAATGAGGATATTCAAATGATCCATTCCCCTTGTCCTTCTTGGCATGCTGTGATTTTGTGCTGCAGGAACTACATGAAAATCTACTTCACAATTGTGGTGCTCAACGTGCTCATCAGAACTGTGATTGCCTGAGGAAGGTGGTACCTTTGTGGTTTCTATTTTTGTGTCTGGCATAGCAGGACAGAGCTGCTGCTATTCTAGTACATATAGGAACCTGCACCTCACAGGACAGGTTCTATAAGAGACGGGTTTTATAAGGCGATGTCTGACCTTGGAGCTGGGATTCAGCGACTGGATGGATGGCACTGCGATGAGGCTGAAGCGCTCATAGAGGTACTCATTGGAGGAACTGCCCTTCAGGAGAGCAAAAGGAATGAGGTACAGTTCTCCCTCCAGAACCAGTATCAGCTGGCGGTGGCGGCCAACAGGCCCACTGGAATGCATCAAACCCTGCAAGGAAAAGAGAGAGAATCAGTTCGGCCCTTGCACTCCACCAGCGCCCCAGCCTGCGCTTTCCAAGCATCAGGCTCTAGCCTGACCCCATGTCGGGTTTGGAATATCCACATCAGAACTGTGCTCTGTGTGAAGACAGATGCGGTGACAGGTGAATGCACGCTGTCATTGAACACATCTACAGAGCTGGACTGCAGCTCACCTGTGCACAAACAGCCATCTGAGACGGACGAGCCTTGAGCGCACTGACACGCCGTACAGATCTTGGCTCTCACAGCCAGCCTCAGCCAAGCACGGCGGAGCCCAGCATCGCCACAGTGCAGTTACAATCTTTGCTAAACTCAGCCACTTATGTCTCGTCAACATTATCATCACCTTATCCTTTGAAAGAGCATACTCTTTCTGAGACCGAATTTCAAAATAGCAATTTCCTCTATAAGGGCGAACAATCCACAGACAGATTGTGTCTATGACCTGCACTTCAAGGCACTTGACGTTGTAATCAACCCAGAGTCACCAATAGGTCTAAACCGCAAGTATCTGATGGATGGAGAAGTGAGGCAGAGAGATCAATGAACAGGGAACACCCAGCTGGGCCCAAAAAGTGGCAACTGCTCCTGGTCCCATATAACTCTGGGAATTTCATTCTTATTTATCCAGTGTATCGTAAAAATAGTTAGTTATCACCCCAGGAAAGAGTAACTTCAAATCACTGGAAACCGCTCCAACTTAAACACTTGCAGCACCCGAAAAAAAAAAAAAAAGTCTAAAGGACTCTCGTGCAGAACGGCAGTGAATTTCTAAGCAATTCTCCACCTTTAAGCTAGAGTACCAGCCATAGCTTGGCCTAGCAAATAAAGATGAAACTTTTAGCAAAAGCTTGGATGAGAGCAAGTCCTCAACTTGGCACAGTTTTGGAGATAACCAGTTCAACTACTGTTGTTCTGTTTCTGTCTAGACTGCCTGATGTTCCCAAAGGCAAGCTAACTTTGCAGTGTTCGCTGCAGGACGGAGACAAGGACCTAGGGTACAGGACTAGACCCTTGTCTCTAGATTCTCAATTCTTTTGAGAATTTTCACTTTAAGCCATTTTAATTGTCATCAGATGTAGCAAACATTTGTTTTGACAGGAGAAAAACAGCTACTCAGGCTGTTCAGCAAATGAAGACAGAACTGCTTGACCCCATTCCAAGCGGACTTCTGAGCTAGCTTCCAATCCCTCCAAACATGACCTTTTCCTGATGCAAATTCTGGGGCTTCAACAGAACAGCAGCAAATGAAGTACATATTTCAAACACAAGGCTTACCTTTAATAACTAATAGCCACCAAAACCCCTCAGGTGCTAGCTAGATACATTCTTCTTGGAAGAAATAACATCCATGTTCTACCTCTCTTCTGTTAATTAGCAACCATTATTCCCTTTGACATCCCGGCTTTAGAGCACACTTATTTCAGTTGAGTCCCCATTTAAGAGGGGAGAGAAGAATCTTCCTTCTTCCGCTGCCAACTGTGAACTACTACTAGGAAATGTCTAACAGAAACAGACTCTTGAAACAAGAAGTAAGCAGAAAAATTCAGAAAATTCTGGAGTGCAGACGCTGGCTAATCAGAGAGTGCTCATGGCAGGGGGATTGGCACTAGATGATCTTTAAGGTCCCTTGCAACCCTAACAATTCTATGATTCTATGATTGTGCATTTTGAGGATGAACATTGCTACTTGTAAAAAGTTTTATATTTTGAGCTCAGACAAATGCACCCTGGTCCTAACACACAATTCTTCCGTTCCACCTGGCTCAGGGTCTGTCTGGAGCAGACTTCCAGGCTGCACTGTGATGCACCGACAGCTGACCATGGATTTGAGATACACCAAGCCCATCTCACTAGCAATCAAAGAATAACAGCAATTTGCAGTCAGTCTCAAGCTTTAGTTCTCAGGCAGCAGCAAAGATGAATGAACATTACCGAAGAAAGAGAAAAATCAGTTCAGTGGCCTCCTCCAAAGGGAGTCTGGAGCGAGTCAGAAATACCAAAAACCAGGTCAGCTGCGAGGGAGAATGTCAAACACTAGAAAGTTACAGAGAGACAGGGAGGTGCTTTTAACGGCTTCTTGCCATTTGAAGTGGGAACAAAACTGCCGAAGGAAAATTTTAATTTAAAAGGAGTTAAAAATAGTTGCTGACCTCTTGCTGTTTCTCCTGTCCTCCTTACAGCTCTGGAGCTCACCCTGCCCCACCGACTGCAGACAGAGATGCTGGGCAGTCGCTGACACGCAGCAGCCTCGGGAGCCTTCCTGCGAACTGCCTCCACTCCACCCTGACATGCTGTTTACAACCCCGGCAGCCTCCGGGGAGCCTCCCCAGCACTCACTGCCTGGGGCGAAGCAGCACGCGTGCTCTGCAGCTGAATTTACCAGCCTCCGCTCAGCCGTGCCTCCTGCTGCAGAGCCCCAGCTGACAAGCAGCAGCTTCCCACCAGGGCAGTTGTTGCTTTCCAGAAATGTTTTTGTGTTTGTTTATTTTTTTTATTTGTTTTTTTTTTAATACATATTCCATCTTACTGCTCCAGGACCTTAGCTCTTAGCAACACAATCAGAGCATCTGAGCCACAGTGACACGTGCCTAGCAGAATTTTTAATTTGTATGTAAAACCCCTAGAGTTTAATATTTTTTCCCCTCATGATGGCTGTATGTGCATTACAGAAACAGAAATAAAACCACGAGGATCGTTTGTGCTTCATATGTCTCCAAGAATTAATTTTAGCGTGAATTCTAACAAAGAAGAATCTCTTCAGTGAGAAAAAGGAGAAAAGCATGAACTGTGAAGCACAGGAAAGTGTGCTCTACTTCACAGCTACAATATTGGCTCCACTGGCAATTTGTTGTGAAGGTGGAAAAGTCCCTGGTCCGTCACTCGCAGGGAGCATGGCTGTGCGGAGTTAGGCTGCTGACAGCTGCCGGCTTGGATGGGTCCCTCACTTGCAGCTAGTGTCACTACAATTGGAAGTTTCTGTTATAATGCGACTGCCAAACTACACACAAGACCTGAACCGCACCTCCTCAGAAAGTGGCTAAAAAGGACCCTGTATCTGCTAATTCTGTGCTCTCTGAAAGCCCTGCCAAGACCTACAGTACCTTACTGGAGCCAGTGTTGGGCATCAGACACTCAAACCTGCCAAGTAGTGCCCAGCCACAGTGCGTCCTCACTGGGAAGGAGAATCAGGCTCCTGGGGTTTCCCATGAGGATTTCCTCATGGCTTGTCTTACCTATTTACACTAGTTGTAGGCAGGTGTTAAACTCCCGGGTGAAGCTTGCTCAAGAACATTGTAGAAAATGACAGAAAACCCATAAGCAGGGCTGACCTCCTCGTCCTGGGAAGAGGATGCACGTGCTGCCTCTGGAGCAGAAGGCCCTGCTCTCCAAGATTCACGGTGTGACCGCGGGACAGCAGGCTGACAGGGCTAACAAAGGCTCAGGATCACAAAGGTGATGCCTCCACAATGGAGGTGAGTTCAGCAGACAAGATTAAAGTGTCCAAACAGCCTTTAATGACAGAATAACGACATTTCGATCTGTTCGTTCAGCTGGAGAAAAGACTAATTTTTGATGAAGTGACTTTACCTCTTCTAGCTAGAGATACCGTGTGACAGAGACAGTACTTTTTAATTTATCCTGCCACTGCTCTATAAGACTGGAGCCACAGGGGCCGGCCAGGGCTGCCGCAGGACACCGTGCCACGCAGCTTCCCTTTGCTCCTGCGTTCACCCTGTGACCCACCAGCATGGGAACCGCGGGGGCCTGCGCCCTCCAGCCCCGCGCTGGCAGGTCCATCCCGGTGCAGCATCCCCAGGTGCAGAGCGGGGCCCTGCATGGGCCAAGCGCTGGGACACCGGCAGTGAACCAAGGGGGCTGCTCAGCCCCTGACCAGCCCCAGCAGCAGCTCCCACCAGGAGCTGGTGCCAGGAGCACGTCCATCTCCTTGCAAAAGCACCAACCCCTGGGATGGAGAAAGAGCAAGGCCCAGCTTGTCCGGCTGCAGATGGCTGCCAGCACGGCACTGGGAGGCTGCTGAGTTTGCCAATTAGTATTAGTGAATTAAGGATACTCTTCCTGCTTAGGTTCATCAAAAGCAGCTGACTGGAAGTGGTATTAACAGCAACATCCCTTGTTTCCACCTCCCAACACACCCAGTCTCACCATCTGGGAAGACCAAGTGAAAACCACCACGATTCAGATACAATCCCCAAGCTGCCTATTCTTGCTTTCCCACATTGACAGGGTATTTTGGTAAGTGAATCTCCACATTTGTCTGCGCCAAAGGCTTACTCCTTCCATAGGTCCTATCAGTAAGTCGTAGAGCGCACGGAGTGGGGGTTTGGTGAAGGATGTCTGCCTCCTTGGAAGAGATGATGTTCCGTCCTTAACAGGAGACATGGTACTGCTGAACAGACTGGTCATGCTCTGACAGCTCCTGTGGGCAAAAGGCAAGCGAGAGGTTAGTTGCAGAAGTCCGAGGTCCACTACAGGCTGCCCTGACTTCATAACACTGATGATGAGCCAGTCCCTGTCCATCCAGAAGACTCCGTTCTGTAAGATGCTTCATGGCAGGGCTTTATTCTCCCATTCAGCTTCACACCACAATGAACATTAATGGCAGGGTGAACCAGCTGCAGACAGCATATTACCTTGCTATAGAGTTTCTCTACAAACTCAAGTGCTTTAAAGTGCTGTTTACAGTTTTTATTGCATACCTATGTATAGCGGTTGTGTGCAGGCAAACATGAGACCCTTTAAAAATTGACTACAACCACAGGAAGATTTCCACTTGGGTTCTGCACCAATCTAGCATGGTACCAAAAGGAAATACGACAACAGGCAAACAACAAGACATGAAGATTATGCCTGCACTTGCTGCCACTCCTCTGAACGGCTCCATAAAGTCAGATGCAAGAGCTGACCTGGAGCCCATTTCTGACATCCCCACAGACAGCTCTGCATGTGCTCTCCTGGCATCACCAGCCACCAAACACCGTCACTCTGAGAAGACTGAGATGGCATGGCTACAAAAAGTTATTGCCCTGTTGAGGAAATGATGTTGCCCCATTCTGGTCTCACTATTCCAGCAGCTGTGCTCCCCAGAAAGGTTATCCTTGGCTTGGTGCCATGAACAACCATTTTATGTGAAAAGGAAAAATTTCCAGAAAGTTTTAACAGGTGGGCCTTAAAGAAAAGGCGGGGAGGGAAATAAGACATTGAATAGTAATGGTAGCGCAAGGTCTGAAGTGTAACCGGAGTCACCACGGGGGGTGTCCAGTAATGAACACAACAATCTCAAGCATAAAAGGCCACCCATGAGGCAACACATGCCCCGTTGTCCTCAAGGTGCCAAACGCATTCGACGGAGGGTTCCGTGAAATCCCCGTCCAGATCACGCCCTGATGCTGCTGTGAGAGAAAGCCTCCCTCCAATCCTGGTCTCGAGGAAGCACAGCACTGCTCTGCCTCTCAGACACCTTCCACTGCTACGTGCCTTTGCCAATTTACACAACGGGAAAGCAGCTATAGTTTCCTGATTCACGACCAAACTCACATGCTTTGTCACGACACCAGTCTGCAATGTCCTTTTTTTAAGAATATTTACTCAGAAGAAATGCCTTGTCTCTTTTTCTTATTTTCACCTCTTGCCTGGAACAATTCTTGGCTATCAACACAGAAAAGAAGTAAGACCAGAAAGTATTTACACATCAAGGAAATCAAAAGAAAACTCAGCACCCAACACATATGTTAATCAATGAGATATATTAATAGTTGGCTGCATATTTGGTATAGGCATATATATTTGTATGTATGCATATATATGCCTACAGCAGGTATACACACACATGTAGGCACAGTGTCTCCGGCACATATAGGCACAGTGGCTCTTCATGCTACCAGATCAAGCCAACACGCCAGAAAAGACAAGGAGAGCAAAACCACCGCACTCGAGTGCACTCCTACCACTGACACACCCCAGGCCTGAGACATACCCCCGACCTTTTCTGACACATACCACAGACAGATTCAGAAAATTTCTTTCTCCCCTCTCTTCCTCCCCTCAATTGCTGCCATCAGTCTCCAGACCCAGCTCACATCATGTCTAAAACCTATTCTCTAAAGAAAAAAACGATGCTACCGCCCATGCTCCCCACTAACAAGGGATTTACAGGCCAGCAGGAATAATTTCAGGATGCAAACAGAAGCCTGGTGTCCACTGGATCCCTCTGCCCAGCTTCACTGCAGCAGCTGACTGAGCCAAGCCCACTTTGCAGTGCTTGTTTGTTTCCATACTTTACGTACGGAAACACAGATTTTCAAAACAGATCAGGAAATAAAAACTGTGCTTTCCCAATGTCACGCATTTCTAGTGCCCTGAACCCTGTGCTCAAAGCACATCCCTCTAGTACCTCCTGGCTGATATACCACTCTGGAAGGGCAGGGATACCCCACTGCTTATCTACAAACCAGTGAGCGTGTAGAGTTTTCGTCCAAGCACAACAGCCCTGACCTTCCCAAGAAGCAGCTCTTTGCCAGCAGGTGGCACTCGCCAGCCTCACCTTCTGTATGAAGCGATTTTAACACAGTAATTTATTGCAGGGAACAGGGGCTTGATTACTCTAATCAGCAGAGCCTCCTTCATCTTGGTTTCACAGCCAAGCAGCTCTAGATTTATTCCTTCACCACTCGGATTGCTTTTTATTAGAACAAAGCCAAGGAAGCATCGTAAATCTTTCACATCTCTTGCCTGTGTGTTTGCGTACACAAAGAGGAGTGAGAAAATCCATAGGGGGAGGACGGACAGAGATGTTTTGTAGCCTGCAGAGCAGACCTGCAGCCCTGCCCACCTTTCTTCCCAAACCAGAGCAAACACACGGCTCTCCAGGTGGCTTGTCAGGCCTCTGAGTCCAGGTGATTTCAGTGTGGCAAGAGGGAGACTTTTGAATCTTTTGGCCAAATGCCCCTTCTACAGAGCGGCAGTGCCGGGTTCTGGGATGCTGCACTGATCATTTCTACATTGCTCTTGCAATGCGGAGGGGTCCCCTGATTTCCGGAACAGTAAAATCTCTCATTTGGAGTCTCTGCACAGACTCCGCAGTGCTGCTTATTTATAACCCTTTGTGTAAGGCAGCCTGACCTGCAGCAAGCAGAGGAAACAGCACAAACTGGGACTGGGGACTGCCTGCATACATCAGCATTAACTCTGCTTCCGCCCTTTGTCCTGGAGATGCAAGAACAAAGCACGATCCCATGACAGCCTCAGAGAAAGGGAGAGAAAGCCCCTGTCACGCAAGCCTTGGGCGCTGACGGATCTGCCCTACCACCAGCCTCACAGGGCCTGGCTCTACTTGCCGAGGATGAAGGTGGCTGGGGCCGGGCAGGAAGGAGGGGTTCATACCGCAATCAGCACAGAGCTGCTCTTGCCCTGGCCCTCATCAGGACTCTGCATGAGTCAGATACTACTCATGACCAAGCACAGCCATTCTGGAGAGCTGGGAGTCAGACTCACTGCTGCAGTGGTCCAACAGCCCTCAGGACTATGGATGCCCATCAGGCCTGTCATTCTGCAAGCCTTCCTCAAAAAGACCCTTCCTAGTGATGCAGCCCCGAATCCACATTCAGGGCCTTGACACGTTTACAAAACCAAGCTGTGGGAAGCTCCAGAAAACATTCAGATACGAGCTCCCTGTGGATGCTTTCAAGGATCTGCAATTATCTCCAGAACCCCACCAGTGGTTGCACAAAACCCACAGACCACCCTGCGCTCTCTGCTTGTGTGGTCTGTGCTTGGGCAGCCACAGCGTTGCACCCCGTATGGTAGAGAACCAGACAGAGATGAGACTCTCCAGCCATGGCTTTCCTTCCTATCTGCCTTCCAAAGACCTCACTTTGTCCTGGGCCAGACGGCTTCCCTGGTACACCCCTATCCTTATGGAGCTCCAGAGTGGATGCCCTCTCCCAATGGACCTGCACAGCCATCAGTGGGCTGTGCCTGACCCCAGTTACCACCACCAGACCTGCTCCTGACTTGCACACCTGGCTTGATCTCAGACTTGCCTCATCACCAGGCACTTGCCTGATGATCTGGACTCTTGGCTGACTCTGGCTGCCATCCCCAGATCTGCCCTGCTCACTTCACTGGGTACTGTGGGACGGGGTCCTGCTGGGGTGGCCCACGCCCCTCAGGCTCTGCTCCTGGCTCCCCATCCATTAGGGAGCAGCTGGTCCTCGCTGCGTGATGATGTAAGCACAGCCAACAAGACCAAAATCAACACAAAGGCAGGGTCCCACAACAACAGGAGATATGCTCAGTCATCACATGATGGTCACCAGGATGAAACCCTGAGCAAAAAAAGATGAAGCGGTATCCTGGCGATAGCCACGCTTTTACTACTGCTGAGGCTCCATGTGAACTGTAACCACCTTCTGCTAGATTCCTCTGGCTGGATTCACAGAGATTTTGCTCTTACTGCGGCACTGAGCTTGCTCTGGAAATCTCCAACTGTGCTTGTAGGCTTGGCCATGAACCCTGAGCATGCTGACTGCTGGAAAAAGCAAACTCTTTGCAATCATAAGGGGAGCTGGGAGATAGCAATGGCCTTGGCAGAAGTTAATTTGCGTCTCAAGTTATATGGCTGCTTACCTCCCAATTTGCCTTTTACAAATTCTTACCGTGCTGCATTGCAAAAATTGCTCTCAAGGAAGTGTATTTTTACTCTTTGAGCAGTGTCAGGGCTGATTCTCATGTTTTCTGCAGGTACATGGAAGGAGAACAAACTGTGTCCTCATGATGGTGGAGAGGCCAAAGAAAAGGTGGGGGAGCTATACTCAGGTACAGGCAGCGATCAAGTCCCTTGCTGGAGCAGAAGACGACTAGCAGGGAGGAAATCAGATTTTAATTTGGAAACCCAACAAAAGTCTAAGAGCCATAAGGAGTGGAGAAAACAGAAGTTGCATAAGACATGAGCAACTGGGACTATCTTGGGGGCTGTATCAGTGACATCCACAGCTTAAGACAGCTATTGCCCAGTACTGAGACCACTGCAGCGTCCCTTCAGTGCTTCTTTCTCCTCCAAAGTCCGTTTCTCCTCAGAAGTTCCTTAAGTTAACTGCCAAAACCCCACATTTTTGCTTTCTAAGCAGAACTGCCAAAAAATTATACTATTCTCTCTGCTTAAAAGCCAGGTTACCTGATGACAGCAGCCAGAGGGTCCCTGTCCCAAATCAAGGGCTTCCTTTCAGTCACCCGCTTGCTGCCAGACATGGAGACTGGATGGCTCCAGAGTCCCAGCATCTCCAGGGCCTCATTTTCTAACATGGGACCTTAACAGCATGTGCAATTCCTGTGCGTGAGGGAACTTGCACTGGCCCCAAGCCATGCAAACTCCCTCGAGGATCTCCAACATTCAAGCACAAGATGTGAACATGCATTCAGGCCCCACATGAGGAATGCAGGGCCTGCCTTGGCAGTAGGGGAAGACAAGCTCTTTTTCTCAGCTCTACGCAGGCCCTACTCCTCTTTGTCCCCTGCAGTGGCAGAAGCCAAAGCAAACAGACGCCATACCTTCAATCACTGCTTGTGAGCCACACTTTTACCACCCTCTGAAGCACTACAGCAGCAACAGTCCACTCAGCACTGACCTACAGCGACATGAACTCACTCCAGAACTAACTGGCAGAAAAGCCATTGCACAGGGTAGGTGAGATGGAGTCTGGAGCTGCAAGATCACAGCTTGTGCTCTTGCTAACCGCTCAATGCTGTTGCTTAACCAAAGTCTAAGAGCTCACAGTTCCTTGTTAGAGCTCTAGGCCAGTGCACAAAAATGCTGCTTGCTCCCACTTTATTTCTTAATTAGCTCTCTTCCATGGAGATTTTCAGCTGCTTCCTTCCTGAAGCCTCAGGGCTCTTGCAAGGACATCTCCTTGTTGTCCCAACCTTGGAGTGCAGCATGCTGTGAGCCACACCACCCTCTACACAGCTTAATTATAAAGAACCACACAGTATAGCAAGAGGCCAGCTAATGCTGGCTACAGTGTCCTTCTAGACTCTGCAGCCTCCAGTTTGATCATGTGAGGGACCAGAGCAGATGTTAAGTACAGGAGGCATTGAAAGGCTTGGGCAGGAGCACAGCATCTACTCTGGATTCAGGGCTCAGCAAGCCAGGTGCAAAACAGATGTGGCAGCATTAGCTCTGCCGCTACAGCCCCCCAGTATGCCCCCATCTGCAGGCAAATGGTGGCGGGCAGGCTATACAGCAGTGTCTTCTCATTCTCTTCATCTCAGTGCTCATGGCGAGAACACCAAAGACATGTCTGCTCCTCCTGATGCTCTTGTGAGGGTGCCTTTAACTGAGTGCCCAAGTTGCCCCATCCCCGAGTTTCTCCTAAAAGCTGCAAACAAGGCACCCGAGATAAGCTCCTGGATGCAGGTTCGAGATAATGCACCCGGCAGAGCAGAAAGACATAGATGCTGCATGGCTGGCCTCTGCAGCGTTCCTGAGGATTAGCATACCCTGGAGCAGAACTGGATCACATTTTTCCCCTGTAACCAGAGGGGCATTCTCCTGTCCTTCTAAGCCCGATGAACTAGCAAAACATCTCAGCAATCCTGGGGATCCGCCTGTTTGATCCCAAACTAGAAAGTACTCATAGTTCATCATCCGTGCAGCAGCTTGAACAGGCATGCATGTGGATTCTGGAAAGAAAAACAGGCCAGTTGTTGGTGCCAACAGGCAGCTCTCAGTTTCATGGGGATGCTGTTACAGCTCACAAGCTCCAGTGATGGCTCACAACGCTGCGGGCCGATCGCATTTTCTTTTCCAGCTGAGAAAGGCCTGGGGGATCCTGCGCTCACAATCCATGCTGGAGCACAGATCTAGCCAGAAACCCTGCGTTGCGTCATGCAGCCCCTCTCCACTGGGAGAGCGGTAACACTGGAAAAATTCTGTCTTTAATTTTCCTTTCAAATGCTTGCCCTAATTAGCACAGTAATATGGAAGACTGAGATCTGATCAAGCTGTAAGAGGCAGAAAATGAGTGGAGACTGCTGCTAGCGCACAGTCCTGTAACTCTGGAAGCGCAGCACGTACCCAGCTAATTAGTACAACAGTTAAGATCAACAGAAAGAAGTATTTCCATAATAAGTGTGTCGCAGAGAGCTCCAAGCACCACACCTCACAGACAGCAGGGACAAACAGAGTTCCCTTGCAATTGTTCAGACAGTCAAAAATAGCGCTTGGCCAGGAGAAGAGCAAATTCGAAATGGCTGTCCCTCAGGTCAGAGTTATCACTTAACAATTGCTGACAAGTCCTTGCTGGCTATCACCTTAAACTATAAAATTCACCTAGAAACGCAATGAACATGCCACCCCCTACATCTCCCAAAAGAAGCTACTGAGTTCTTAAGTGACAGACATAGTCCTATCTAGGTCTCTGCCTGTGCCTGAGGTCTTCCCTTCCACAAGAGGCACAATGACACTTTCAGTTCTTGCTCTGTCTCCTTTCTGCCGAAAATTTCTATTTCTAAAGAAGGAGCAATAGGACCCTACGCCATTCCAGGACCTGGCAGGGCTTCTTTGTCCCTTGCATCCAACACTTGAGTCTGTAGAACAAAATCAACCCCCAGTCGGCCACCTATCGGTGGAAAGCCACCAGGCACTCAAAACTCCCAGGCTGGATGCACATGCAACGCTAGGCAGTAATGGATTCTCAGTCCCATCAAGAGCAAGACGCAGAGCTCTCCTGAGGGAGGGAGGAATTCTCACTGCACCACAAGAACACAAAGAAAAAGGACAAAGGGGAAATGCCTAAGGGCCCCTCTGCTCAGAAGGGGAGAGTGTTGCACAGTACTAACATGTGGACCTTATCCCTAAGAGAGATGCTTAACATTCCCCATACATCCATGCTGTAAAGAATGGATGGTTGCTGCAACCATAAAGGACGTTAGCAGTTTGCTGCTCTGTGCCCTCAGGATTCGGGGCAATAGGGAGACCATGAGCAATGGCATCGGCTGCACCCTAAACTTGCCATTTCGAGAGAAGCCCATCACCAAGACGTCTCGTTCTGCTTGCTGACCCCCACAGTGCAGTGCTGCGTTCTCACCTGTTCAAGAGGTTGTTCCTGCTGACCATCCTCAGGAAGCCAGTCGGATCAGTCATTGAGTTCAGCTTGTTATTCATCTCCTCAAACTGTTGGTCCATGATATCCCCAGCTTCACTCTCAGTCTCGCTACTGGCACAGGCTCTGCAGGGGGAACAGCACCATGAAGGAGTCATTGATGCAAGACAGAGCAACAGCTTTGTGACAAACGCCCAGCCAGTTTGAGAGAAAATGTTTTTCAGACACAACCTCAGACAAATGCTAAAGTTGAAGTTTTCCCTGGATTGCTTCACCTCCTCCTGTTAGGAATGCAAGAGAGTTAACGACACCATCCCCTCCTCTTCTTCTAGGCGTTCTTCAAGATTTAAAGAGTGGCACACACTGATGGAAATACAGGACCCAAATTCCCATGCACTGCAGGGAGGGACTTTTGAAGCTGTAGCACAACACAGAAAAGCTAGGTCTGCAGGAAACACCAGCTCAGCCCTTGACTTGCCTACAAACAGGCGTTTGCCTACAAACAAATCTGCATCCTTTTCAGATTTCCACAATAATAACTCCAAGCTTTGTATACTTCCTTCCCTGGCAAAGTGGAACACAAAAAAGGGAGCTGTGTTGCTGCTCTTGTTATACAAACAGGGAAGGCACAGAGGAAAAATTTTATCAATGCCATCAGGACAGCAGCAATACAGAGAGAAACAGAGCCCACAACTTCTAAATTTTCCATCTCCTGACATTAATATCTAAATTATCATCTCAGTGTACATTTTCTGTCAAATCGCTGTTAACATTTTCTCTTCTTTCTAAAAGCAGAAGGCAAACAGAACTATTTTTAACATCACCTCCCTTTAATAAATAATTTGCATATTACACGGTGCATCACAAACCTTGGGATTTGTACACTTAAGCTAAACCTGTTACGCTACCTGCTGAAGCCACCTTGCATCTCATTTCTGTTTCCTTTTGGGTTCCTGATAACTTTGAGCCTGTCCTCAAGGGCACATTTTCCAATAAAGAGCACATGAATTGCATTAACGCACAACATGAACTTGTGCAGGTAACTAGAGCTGTCCCTGTGTTGCTGCATGGACCACAGGACATCTTGTAAACATACTTCCAGGTCAATATACTTTAATAACCTGAAACAATAAGTCCTGACAAAAGACAATCACTTCATGAACACTGAAATGGGGCTAGCAGAACAACAGCCGGGGACGGGGCGGGGGGGAGGAAAAAAAGGGAAAAGAAAATATTGTGAACAGCTGCCTCCTGCATGTTCTTCCTCCAGCTGCAGGCTTGGTTTGGAGTCCTGGCACAGTTTTGAGTAACACTCACAATGAGTATTTGGAGCTCCTTAAAGAGGCAAAAATCTTGAGTTCATGAACCCAAAAGAGGCCACATGCTCTCCCTAAAGAGAAAGGAGTCTGTCCCAACACAAGTTCAAGCAGACTTTAAAGTCCCTCACACTTTATGAGTTATTTGTCAGCTTAATTAGACCAGCTGAAAGGAACCATTTCTAGCAGAAAGCAAAGGCTGCAGTGTGGAACTGAACACCACCACAGCAAAATCCTGATGACACAACCCGTAACAGCATCCCTTCCTCTCCAGGAGCAGAAAATGGGAAGATGTGCTGCTCTGGAGACACAACAGCACCCACGAACATGCCTACGGCATTACAGAAGGCAATGACACTTAAATTTGAGCACACAACCACAGTGCCAAGCAAGCTATGAACTGAGATGTCAAAGAAAAGTTTCCACAAGTGTGCTATACCTATTTACATCCCTCTGTTCTTTGCTGGTAGGCAGAGAACAGGTTCGAGGGGCTGCAGACGACAGCTCCTCCTGCGGGTCTGGCGTGCTGGGGCGCGGTGGCAGCCAGCAGTGCTGGAGGGAAACACTTGGTCCATGTGGGAAAAGAGTTTCAAAGCAGAACATGACGTTCACCCACATGGAACAGGCAAGATTTGTTTGTTTAATCCCCTGCATATAATTTTGAAGTGGGGAAAGAGCTTCTGCCTGCGATCATACCACACCAGCCCAATGATCTCAGAGGCAAGCATTAAACCCAGAATCCTTAACCAAAACCATACCACTACCATCACCACGAAGGGAGGAGGGAGCTGACATCACAGTAAATTAAAAACTCATCCCAGAACCTAAAGACCAAAGAACTCCCTTTGCCAGGAGGAGAATCTGTGGTGACAAATGGTTAATGGAACTGAAAAAAGTATCCGCAAGTGTGTTACCCGAGGCGTAACTGCAGATTTCAGTTGTGCATATGCATATCTAGAGGGTAAGATTCAATTCACCGCATGGTTGGCAGTTGCTGGGGCAGGTTTCCACTGAAGGGGGAAAAAAAGCATCTTGTGTTCTTTAGGAGACTGACACAACAGCCACCCTGTTAAAACAAAAAAAAAAAAATCCAACGGCCCCAAAACACAGCAAAAAATGCTGAGATCTCCTCTCAAGCTGGCACTGTTCTGGACAAGCTCTTTTCTGGTAGCGCAGGTGATAAAACTTCTCTATCGAAGTTGAATTTAATGCCAGGAATAGTGCTCAGGCCTGAAGGCATTATGCGAAAATAGACAATTATTGGGAAATTAATTCCATTCATAAACTGCATAAAAATGTTTAGCCAGCTGCCAAGAACCTTCCAAGCAACACACTGATATACAGATCCCTGATTTTTTTTTTGTCTTTTATTTTAGTAAGCTTTCTTGGCTAATGACTGAGCTGAAATCACGCTAGGCTCAGCCAGTGTCATTCTGCAGATTTTTTTCTTGACAGTTTTAAAAGCGTCACAGTTCTTTTATCTCCGACGTTCCTGGACGAGCAGGAATAATGTCTGCTTTTCAGCATTTTGTACACTTGAATGGGAACATGTTATTTCTGTTCAAACTTTCTGATATTTAAGCTCTTGCACAGCCCAGCCTGGAGACACCGGACGTGTTCCCTGAGTGCAGCCACAGATACCCAGCAACAACTCACACACACACACCCACACACACACACACACCCCCGAACCGGAGAGGCCCCAAAGCCTTCATGGTCCTGCCAGAGAAGCGGGTTATCACAGAAGGGAAACGCTCCCAGCCCAAGAGCAGAGGGGACAGCCCCATGTCAGAGGGCTGAAGCTGTCCTCTTGGCAGAGGGTAAGCCACAGAGGCCACGCCATTTCATTGCCGTGATTGTCCCAGCTCTCACATCTCTCGCAGTGGCCTAAGGCAGGAGAGCTGCCATCTCTCGAAGAAGACGACGGACAACAGCAGCAAGGCTTGGCCAGACCTCAGAGGTGGCACATGAAGTGCACAGCACCGATTCCTGACTCACAACCCCGTGCTCGTACTAAGCCGCTTGGCAGTGGCTCTTTGAAACAGTTCTGCAAGCTGGCCCGAGCCCAGAGTCAGGCTGCAGGAGCAGGAGGCCGGGCTGGGGAGCCCAGCGCGTGTGTTCCCTGGACTAGCAATGCCAGAGCACTGAGAGCACTGAGAAGCAAAGACAAGCCTGGCACTGTGCGCCACTGATTTATCTGACAGAGACACCTTTTCCCAAACCAAAGAAACTTAGGCAGAGCTTTCTCTTCAGTTCCCTAAAGAAAGGTAAAACCAAAAGAATGTGTCACCACAACCTGAGCCCATCCTGCCTTGCAAACCTTTCAGGACACATTCAGTATCCCAACATAGACACACATTGTTTAATTTACTTTTAAACCGGTGAAAATAACAAAAGCGATCTACCAGACCTGAACCCAGAAGCTCTGATGGCTTCCAGCATCAGATGCTCCCGTGAAGCAAAAGCACGGAGGGACTCAGACTCGCCATCTGTGCTGAGCACACGCGTCCACAGCCCTCTCAGAGCTTCAAACCCAGCAAGCTGGTTACTGGTGCTGGGGGCGTAACACAACCAAGTGCCATGTTCTCCCTACCCCAAGGGGAGAATTAATTTATCTGTGAGAGACTGGAGCAAGCCCTGGGGAAAGCAACTAGGAAATCTGGTACCGTTCTACATAGTTGAAACACCTAATGGGAAACTTCAGGCCTGGGATTACGCTCTTATTGTGATCCGATGGAAAATTCCCGTCCTGTAAGATTAAGGTGTCAGCATCAAGGGCAAGAAGCCGAGGACACTGCTGGTGAGCGGACTACAAAGCACAGCTTGGTTTTACTGCTGCCTTCTGCACAGCAACGCTCTAACTCACGCCGCTGCAGTGTCAGCCCCGCAGCTGCGTTTGCTGCCTACGGTAGCTATTACAAAAGATGAACAAGGATTAATTAGGAGAGCTGAACAGTTTCCCAGTTGCCCACAGAACCCTGAGCACAAATCGATTTGAGGATCGATGTCATCATTTCCTCTTTCTTGGCTAACCTCATTACGTGGAACCCCTGGTTCAGGCGTGCACTGTCCCTGCAGACGGTGGGTCGCGCGCAGAGGGGGACCTGCAGAGTGGCAACCTCGAACACGGGCTGCTAAGGGCACCGTTAATGCTTTCACCGTCAAAGCTGGGCCAGAGGACGTTTGTCCACAGCCTCGGGGACTCAAGAGTGTTTCACTCACAAATCTCAGTGCTGCAGAAAAATGCAAAACGGTTTAAAAAAAAGCCTAAACCACCGTATAACCTGAAAGCGTCTGTGTCTCCACTCACACCATTTTGGGGGCTGGTTAACAAATCAGCCAACACATAGATATGGGTCCCCTTTCTACTAGTAGTAAACTAGACCCGCAAACTGCCGGTGTGTTACTAATCCACCCAAAATAAAGCAATTTCAGACTAGTTAGCAAGCTTCACTTACAACTGCAAGCTGAAGTGTCGCCACATCCTTTACCCCGTACGCTTCATTCAAAAAGAACATACGGAGACAGGGACATCCCCAACTCTGTTTTTCAGACAGAAGCATTCAGAGGAAAAACTACTTGTAAATATGAGCATAGAAACTATATTAATACTCATCCAATCAATAAATCAGACCAAATACCGTGAGAGATCATGAGATTGAGTACAAATAAGCAAAAAAGCCTGACTTGTGATAAATCCATTTTATCCATAGGATAAAAAAAATGAGGAAACATAGTTGTGGGACCTATCTGAGTAATAGACAGGAGTAAGGTTCCTCCCTCTTTGTTGAAGTTCATCAGACAGATTAATTCACTGTAAATTATTTACTCAGCTATGGCCACAAGGGAACATATTTGGAGAGGGGTGGAATTCCTGTGGTATTTGCAGTTTTTCATAAGTAAACCTTTGAAGGGGAATTAATTACACTGGAAACCGTAAGTAGGATGGAATCTGCCCATATACACTCAGACATGGCATCTGCCTCCTCATCCGATCTATAGATTCATTACCCAGCCTATGGGTTCAAACCTTATTTGCATGTGCATATAGAGTTACTTGGCAGAAAAATAGCCATGGATACACAAATAAAGCAATTTTTTTGTGGCTGCAATGAAAATTTGCCCCTACTCTGACTCTCAGTTCTCAGACTTCTCAGCCGATTAGCTCATCCCCGACTGTTACAAATTGCTTGTAGGTGGGAGAGCAGGAACCAGGATGTTAGAGCCCCCTCCCCAACTTACCGGGTATAGTAGGAATCCACACCCAGAGCCTCCCGCACACTTGAGATGTACTGTTCCAGCGCGGAGTTTGTTATTGTCTGCAGGGTCACGCTGTTGGCTTCATGGAATTCCCCGGCATTTTCTGTCAGGCTGTCACCCAGATAATACTCATGAAATTTCAGAATTCCTACAAGGCACCAGAATCATGAGGTTATTTCTGCAGGGCAGAAAGAGCACTGCCAGCAACTGCCTAGGAAGTGGCACAGCATTTGGCATTTTGAGTACAACTGGGGCAAAGCACTCCGTGCCATGTCTCCATGGGGCTTTTCCAGCATTCCGTATTACAGCCTTGCTTTTAAAATCTGGTTTTGTGCTTTGCAGATGATGGCTCAAAAGTACAAAGGCAGAGCAGTGCTTTTATGAGATGCTCAGAATGCATTTGCTATTGCAGCAGTTTCGTATAAATTATAAAACAGATCTTTCATACAAGCACCTACCAGAGTAATTCGCATTTCAATAGACGCGCATGAAAAATACCTACTGATAGCCTCTGATCATACAAATTGAACACACAGGGCTCCAGTGCTGAACAAAAGTGTTATTACTACAGCAGAACCTCCTCACATCACACAAAGATTTTTCATTTCACTCATATGCATGAAAATACATTATATACAAAGAAAGAAAAAGATGGATTAGTGCAGAGTAAAATATAAAAAGATAGCATTTCACAATGGGTAAACCAGATGAAGGACACTCGCTGTTTTGTTAAGAATTCAACTACTACTGCAGATAAAACCTTCCTCCGCTCAGACTGGCATATCCTTTCTGATATAATTAATTCTACAGCCTGTGATCAACAGTAAAAGGCTGTTCTGGATGCCCTGTTTGCCTTGACAGCATCAATTACTAAACCAGTTAAGAAGAGTGGAGGAATAAAGAATAAAGAAACTCCTCCTGCAGTAAGAGCAGCAAAGACAGAATCCGCGAAGAGGCTCCAAGGGTCCCATCTCAGCAGGATAATGAGGATCCTGGGCTGCCACTGCCGCTGCTCTCCCTGTCAGCACTAACGACACAAGAAGAGGTCACTGTGGCTGGGCTGGAGTCACTGCTGAAGAGCTCCCCTGCGGAGCTGCTCAAGTGGAACCCTTGAAGCACCGCGGCCCCTCTCCTTCCCAGCACCTGACAGTGCCTTCGAGGAGGCAGTCACAAACCCACACACTTGAAGAGCGCAACTGCTTTTTTACAAGACCCAGTTTGGGCAAGGAGGAGGGAGACTGGTCACAAAGCCTAGAGGCAAACCCTATACTTCTGATCCCTATCATTTTAGTAAATTCAGCTTGATATTAATACTATAGAATTACTGGCATTTTATTGTGCCAACTACAGGCCTGAAGAGCCAGTTAGCGACTGGACGCATAGCAGGACACCACCGGTTTACACTTATACATGCTACACTGCAAAACGCCCCCAGAAAGTGTATCCTCCAATCGCTGTCACCCCATCTGAAGTCAAGCATGTGTGAATGCTTGCTTCCCTTCCTGAAGCATTTCTGGTGCAATCTAAATATTGCTTTTTATCTCTTTAGCTTTGTCATGGTGAAGGGCTGCAATTATTAAATTATATCCAGAAAGAACTCATGAAAATTTACAGTCATCGCTTTATTAGATAATGAACAACAGCTGTCTGCAAAAAGCAATCCTCTTCAAATTAATCCTCCTTGCTCCTCTGTGATAAGTGTTTCCACATTCATATGAGGAGAATTCAGAGGATCAGGCAGTTCAATGGCATATCAGGAAGCAGGGACGCCCTTCTGTTTTCTGTAATCCAGTGAATAAACGTCAAAAGCTTTTGGAAGGATAAGGGACAGAAATATAATTAAAGTAGGGATTCTTATGCATAGAAGATTCTCACAGAGCCAACATACTTGGAATCTCATTAGTGCTCTGCTCTGCCCTGTGGGAAATACATACGGATTAGAGGTTGAAAAATGGAAATATTAAACACGTGAAATATTTCTATCTCCAGGTGAGCATCAAAGCCCTGAATAAGCACTTCCAAGTCATTATTGCTGTGGCTACGCCATCATTTCCAGTCTATTCAGCTTTAAGGTACTAGATGGAAAGGATTCCCTCATATGTTCACTCTGGTCCCAGATTCACTCCAAGCTACAAATGGTACAATTCTCCCTTTGTCTCATCTCCAAGAAGAACCTCACCTGCCCCAGGAGCCAGCAGCCAGCTGTACAGATAACCCGCAGCCAGTGAGTAGTAGAGAACAAGTCCCCTCTGGCCATTCACTGTCTCCAGGACCTGGTCAATGGTCACCGGAGAATAGGGATCAGAGTCCTGTTGCCCAGTCTGACGTTCCACAAGCAGGTCAGCAAATGCTCTCGTTCGTCCTCTCTCTGCTACTGCCAACGCTTCATCATGGTGACCTGAAAAGACAAAGCGATCTCTCAGACCGGACACCAACGTGGTCTGCAGTGCAATGCACAGGAACAGGGACAGCTGCTATCCCAACCCAAACTAACGCCTGGGAAACCAGGGTCACAGCACTTATTCTGGAAAGAGTAGCTGAAATACAGTCCCATAGATCATCTTGGCTGCAGGTAATAACACGACGTATGGGAAAATGAGCCACAGAAAGGCAAATGAATGGACGAAGCAAGAAAGAAGATCCAAAGGCGCCTGACACCCAAAGCAGGAGACCCTTATTTCTGTCCCGGCAAAGCAATGCTGTGCTGTATTGGACAGATGAGGAGCGAAGGCGTATCATGAACTGCCTCCCCGCAACTTCAGTTGAACTCATGGCATGGGCCTGGAGTTCAGCTCAGCATATGATGGCATCTCTTACCAAGACTGACAAGTACTCGCTGCAGGGCCTGATAGGAGGATGTCTGCAGGTCGAAGAGTGACAGCTTGTAATCTGTGCTCAGCTGCACCTCATGTCGGATGGTTTCAAACAGTGCCGAGGCCCGGTACAGCTGGGAGGGAAAACAGCCACGGTGACTTCCTTACACAGCACAAAGCACTGGCTGGGAGAGCAGGAGGGTCCAGGGCCAACATCCCCTCAGGCAGGGGAGGTCTGCCTCAGACAGCCCCTCGGGATGGCAGCATCCCTCGCAGAGGGGAGGTGACTTCGGATAGAGCAGAAAGGCAGACGGGCCTGAGTTGGCTCAGTGCATTACACACCCTCCCCAGCATGCACCAGACATTTCCTCCCCTGAGGACAGGAATGACCCAAAGGGCTCAGAGGACACAAGCTGGCCAGCACGGGGCAGACCATGGTATACCTGGTGCTGAGACTCCTCCAGGTTCCCACTCGCCCAGAGGGAGAGGCCGAGGCCGTGGCGGATTTTGGCTTCATCTTCTCTGCGTCCCAGCTGCTCTGCCAGCCTCAGTCCTGAAAAGGAGTCAAAGTGAGAGAGGGCCAACGGGGAGAGGGTGCTTTGGCGATTCTGTGGAGCGATTCTGCCTCAGCAGCCTGGCAGGCTCTTGGCTCAGGTGGCCCCTGGCCTCCCAGGCTGCCATGGCAGGCAGAGACGGCCACAGAGCTGCTAAGCGGTGGGACACCAAGCAGGGTAGTGCCAGCACTGGGAAGCTGATGTCGACACTCGAATTGGCACCAGCGTGAGAGGTGCCTCAGCAAGACAGACATTTCCATGGACCAAGACTTCCCTAAGCGACGTTAAGGGGCAGTCCCCTGAGACACACTCAGTAAGCCCCTATCAGGAAGTTCAACTTTTAAACCTTAAAAACCACAGAGACAAACAAAAACCACACTCAGCTGCCAAACGCTGCCAGAAAAGACACCTCTTGCCACAATTACTGGCTCGTTTCCCACCAGCTTTCTCCAGCCTTCTGGCAGGCTCTGTGTGGCTCACGTACTGAGCCAGAGCAAGAGGGCAGCGTCCTGGCGTGAACAACCTGGAGCTCATTTCACTTCCAGAAGCACCTTCTGTGTCATCCCCGCTTCCACCACGCTCCAAACCTCTCGCCTCCGTGGGCCCTGCTGACAAACAGGGATGCCTCCTCTTAGGCACCTCAGGTTTCCTGCGGATTGGGGAGCGGGGACCCTGTCGTGACCACGCAGCTCCGCAGCAGCTAGCATTTGCAGGCTTTTCAGGAATTCTGTGTCACACCAGGAGAAGGAGCTGTATTTAATTTTTCCCCTTCCAACTTAATTGAATTCCCTCAGCATACTGGAATCCTGCCAAGGTCAGTTTCAGCAAAACCAGACTAACTGATGTAATTAATCCTTCGGCTTCCAGCTTCATACACTCCAGCGATGCTGCTCATCTCCTCCATCAGAGAGCCACCACCTTGAGCAGATGCTGCTTGCGGGCTGGCATCCCTTGCAGCAGTACAACTCACAAGCCAGTGCTGTCCCCGGCGCTCAGCAGCGGCAGATGGCACATGGACACTGAGGGCTGAACCTCCCTCACCCCCCTATCAAACACAACCTGGTTTCACTCACAGTTTAGAGGACACTCACCCACCTGGTCTCACTCCCACCTGAACACAGAAGGAAAGGCCAGGTGGCTACCAGCAAGGCACACATCACTTTGAGACTTGCTCTTGGGATCAGAGAGATCCATCATGACCTGATGTGGTTTTCCCAGAGTCAGTTCCTGGTACACAATGCTATTTTGTAGAGAAGGTTCACACATTGTAGGCTTCAGCACAAATGAGCTTTATAAAGAGACTCTGACAGGTGCAGTCTGGATTCAAGCTCAGAGCTAGGTGAGATGTCCCCAGGAAGGCACAGATTGTGCTTTGCAATGCTTTGTCTACAGGATGCCAGGAAGGCTCTGACTGACATGGCATAACAGCCCGCTTGGACGGCTACTCACACGGATGCTCAAGAGCAGCTATGGAAGTCTGCAAGAGCTTTTGCATCAAAGGCCACTGTCAAACATCCTCTTAGTGCCAGGCTCACAGTTCCTCACTTCTGTCCACGTCCTCAGGCCTCCCTCCTGTCCCCCCACACCTACCACTGCATGCTGTGTCGCCTAATTCAGCCTCTTACCTTCCTGCAGGTACATCACAGCCTGAGAGTAGTTCTGCAAGGCGTGATGAGTCCTCCCCAGACTGCTGTAAGACACAGTTTTGGCTACGAGGTCGTTCATTTGTGCTGCAATGCTGAGGTGCTGCTCCTGATAAACCACCGCCCTCTCGTAGGTGCCCAAGGACTCGTAGGTCAGGCCCAGGTTCCCGTAGGCCCGGCCCTGGCAAGTGGGGTTGTTGGTCTCCTCCGCGATCTGCAGGTCCAGCTGGTGATACTGCAGGGCTGTGTCGTACTCCCCCATCTGCTGGTAGACCCCGCCAAGGCCACAGGCGGCATCGCTCTCCAGAGCTCGGTCCTTCATCTCTCGAGCGATGTTCAGCTGCCGCTCCAGGCAAGAAATGGCTTGTTCGTAGTTCCCCAGCTGGCTGTGCAGGCTCCCCAGCTCCCCGTAGGCCTGGGCTTTGTTAAATGCCTCCCCCAGCTCATGTGCCACCACAAGCCTCTTCTCAAAGCACACCAGAGCCTGCTGCAAACTTCCCATAGCCCTACAAGGGAAGAAAAAACAGCATTTATTTTGCCAGTATTTTCTTGAAATAAGGGGTTTTGTCATTTCCTCCAGAGGCCAGCTCAAATCTTTCAGGCAGAGAAAAATGCTCCCCCCAGGAGACATCCCAATCTCCTTCTGAATCAGCCTCTTTCTTCTGCCACGCTATAAACTTCTCTTCCTCACAGGGCAGAGCAACATCAGCTTCGTTATTTGAGCTGGTAGCACAGTCCTCAGCACCCAGAGGACTCTGTTACTCACTCCTATGCCACATCCCCATGCACGAGTACAATGTCCACACAAACACACCCCATCAGTAACACAATGCACCCATTTGTACTTGTACTTCACTGTTTGTCATTAAATAGATTATGGTGCTTCTTACCTGTGCCCATTGCCCAAGCCCCGGTAGGCCTTTGCCTGATCTTGCATACGGTTCAAGCTCTGAGCCACAGACAGGTACTGTTCGTAATACTTTATAGCTTCCTCAAAATCTCCCAGAGCCTCGTAACAATCTCCCAGGTTCCCATATGCTCGGCCCCGATCTAACACAGATTCATTTCCACTGAGCTGCTGCAGCATGGCCAGCTGCTGTTCAAAGTAGCCGATAGCTTCCTCCATGACATTCATGTTCATCTTGGTAATGCCCATGTTACCGTAGACTTGGGCTTCTATGCTGGGGTCCTTCAACTTCTGCCCAAGCTCCAGCTGTTCTTCGTAACACTTGAAGGCCATGGTGTACTTCCCAAGTGACATATACACTGCAGCAAGGTGACCATGTGCTCTGCATTCGCCCGGCATATCTCCCAGCTCCTGGTACACCTCCAGCTCCTGCGTGTGGTAACCTAAAGCCTTGTCACACTTCTGTATCATTCTGTATGCAGAGCCCAAGGCTGCATAGGCGCTGGCTTCCAGTCTCCTGTCTTTAACATGATGGGCTAAGCTCAACTGCTGCTCATAAAACTTTATTGCACCATTTACGTCTTTTTTACAGACAAAAATATCCCCTAAATTCCCCAGAGCTCGGAATTTGGCCTGGGAATTGTTCAGAGACTGGGCCAGGGATAACAGGTACTTTTGACACTCCTCTGCTTTGCTGAAGTCCATCAAGGCTTTGAAGGCCAGGCCTAGATTGCAATAGGCTTTGGCTTGGCTCAGCTTGTCATGAAGATCCTTTGCTAAGGCAAGATCCTGCTCGTAGTACTTAACAGCTTCCTCGTAGTTGCCAAGGCAGTAATGGGCATAGCCAAGGTTATGGCAAACTTTCCCCTCCCCTTCCATGTCCTGCAGCTCTGGGGACAAGCGCAGGTACTGCTCGTAGTAAGGGGCTGCCTGCACGTACTCTCCTCGTGAGCAGTGGAAGTTGCCCAAATTGCTGAGGGCCCGTGCTTCACTCTGGATGTCTCGCAGCTCCCGGGCAATGTTGAGATGATTTTGGTAGTGCTGCAGAGCACGGTCATGGGCACCCAGCGCTTGATAGGCAACTGCTAAGTTCCCGTGTGTAGAAGCCTGAGAGGCTCGGTCATTGACTTCCATAGAGATCTGCAGCTCCTGCCGATGGTACTTGACAGCCTGGTCATACATGCCGAGAGCGTTGTAAGCGTTGCCCATGTTGCCATAGGCTCGGCCCTGGGCCGCGTAATCGCTGAGCTCCTGAGCGATGGACAGATGCGTCTTATGCAGCCGCAGCGCAGTGTCATAGTCGCCTTTCATCTGGTGAATGATTCCTGAAAAATAACAGAAACGCGCTCAACAAAAGCACTCCTCTGAGCTAACCCTTCTGCGCCACCTTGCCATGTCAAGCCTTTCCTGCAGCCCGGCCCTCGGCAGCTCGTGGCCTGCCCTTTGCCCACAGCAGCCCGACATGTCCCCGGCACAGCCGGCATGGCACGGCCCCTCTCAAATGAACTGCTTCCTCGCTCCTAACAGGCCAGCCCCAGAGAAGGTTTATGTTACACATGAAGCACACATTCACCACAACAACCAGACAGTTTGGCCTTATAAAATGCCCACGTTCTTTTTAATTATGCTATTTATTTATTTATTTTCCATCAGTGATACCTGGTGATTCCAGAGCTCATACTCAACATACTGAGCGAGAAAACATTTGCTTTTCAATTTCAGTCAAATCATCTTGTGTTTCTTATGAGACACGGGAACAGGAGCTCTGAATCTGCTAATGTTACAACTTATGCTTCAATTAAACTCTGTGCTAATAACACATGTGGCTCCTTCGCAAACATTCATGAACAGGCCTGGAGATCCAGGAGCCACTGAAGGAGGCCCTGCAAACACAGAGCTTGCAGATTTGTCTCAGCTACTTGGTACCTGAAGACAGCTTCAGGTCCTTCCCTGCCCCTGAAATAAAACAGTTTGCTATTTCCATCTCCGTAGCACGACCAATGTGCTGAGGGGGAAGAGATGTGGAGGGTCAGGAGGCAGCTGCCTTCCCCGGCCACCGGCCAGCGCAGCAGGCTGCGATCAGGCCCTGCGCATCTGCCTCCTCTTGGCTTCTACTTTTAAAGACAAATTTGAAGACAGAGGCTTTCCAAGTAAGTCTGGAACACGAGGGCTGAAATGTGTTTTCCTGAGGCAATTTGGACCTCGCAGATTCATTTTTTAAACTCATGTGGGATTGAAAACCCAAGTTCTATTACATCAGCATGAAGCACTCTGGCTGGATTACCTGTACTTCTATCAAAGCAAGTCATTCAAAAATTCTGCTCACTTCCCTAGTAACACGAGGCTTCAGGAGAAGGCAATTTAGAAAACATGGGCAGAACAAAACAGGACCAAACCAGCAAACGCTTGGCTGCTGACGACAGTTCGTTTCTCTCGCCCTGCACGGCAGTCGTGAGCGCAGGTAGAGCTCACGGCAGGAGGGACTGGCTCCCTGGTGTCAGTCCAGCTCCTGGCCAAATCCTTCCCCAGCTCCAGCGAGCCTGTGGCTCTAATTGATCAGCATTAGCTATTGCATCTCTGGCTGCTACACGCTGATGTTTCCCTCCAGTGTGACGAGGGAAGGTGGTGGCAGCAAGGACGGGATGAACTAAACTAAGTGACCCCACGTGAGTCTATTTTGGCCCTTTATCTCCCATCTGGAGACACGGCCAGTGCTGGGGATCAGTGGACAGCCACACACAGCAGGGCACTCACAGGAGAGACCCCCGATTTCTGCAGAAAAAACCACAAAGTAATTACAAGGGGTGCAACTGGATTGGACACAAAGCTGAGTAACACATAAACTGCAAAAAAACAGTCGCTGTAGTCACTGTGAAAGTGTCCCACTGCTTCAGGAACTAAAAAGATGGAATTAGCTAAATCTCTCCCCTGGAAACAAGGGTGTTCGAGCTGGAAGCAGGCAGAACCAGCACCGCCCCAAGGAGCCGCTCCCAGTGCTGTCTCCCGAATGCTGTGTCTCTCCCAGCCAGCACCTCGGCGTGTGCCCTGGCTCCAGTGCGGGCAGCCAGACCCTGTCCAGAGGGACGCAACACAGCGGGGCCCACCTGTGAGAAAGCTAAACACACGGTCATTGAAAACCACCCCGGAAAACCCAGGGTTTCCAGAATAAGAGCAAGCTTTCCCTAATCTCTTACTGCTAAACGGACAGACTCCTCAAGGAGACAAGACATGCCACTGCTCTCCACCAGCACCACTCTCCACCTCCTCCGAGAAACCGGCTGTGGGAAAGCACTCAGCTTGAAGTGACCGTAAAAGGGGAGAGAGAAGACAGAAAACAGGTTAAAGGCAAATTTGAGTTCAGCTGACTGTCTGCGTAACTTGTTCTTGGATGAGATTCCTCTTAATTAAGAGTCAGAAAGCAGAAAAGAGAACAAACCTTCTTAAAAATTTTTAGCGGTGACTTTGGCACAAAGGAAGCGAGTGCTACTCCTGATGTGCTGATGAAACCAGCACTGCTGACACAGAGGAGGATGGGATTATTACGGAGGAAGGACTGGACAAACTTACATACCACAGCAACAAGAACGGAGTGAGGAAAATCAGCAGTAAACTGTACGAAGACATGCACCTCAAGACTACAAGAGCAAAGACTCATCTGGAAACGAGAAGAAAAGCAGCTCACCTTGGATACTATGTTCACCAAAAAGGCTGCTCTCTGTCACAAGCCCTGCTCAAGCAAATTCCCAGGATTTCATCTAAAAAATTAAGGTTGCTCTTGGGAAAAGAGGAACCTGGTAAGAGACCCCACACAGCACCTCCTGGTATGTTTCCATCATTTGCCAGGGGTAATCACAAAGGATGGCCCAGGAAGGAAAGGTTCTGACTCAGACTCCAAAATCATCACCTACCAAATATATACTCTTTTTGTGCATTCCTCACCAGACAAAAATGAGGTTCACAGATGCATGGGAGATGAAGCCTTCACAGTTCTAAATGTTTTAGTCAGCCTCTTTACTGCCAAGAAAGGAGAAAAACAGTGAGCAAATGTTTACCAGGAGATACCCAGGACAAAACCAAGCAGCATAACAGAGAACAAAGCTGTGCTCTTCTCGCCCATGGAGCCTGCTATCACATTAGTTTGCTTGAGCTGTCACCCATCTGTTGTGGCACTTAAGGAAGAAGGATCCAGAACACACTGTCACTTTGAAGCATCAACATTCTGACTCATTCTTACAGCTACAATTATTGACTTCAAAGTAGAAGATAGCCTTCTGGTCAGGCAGCTAAACTGCATTCTGGAACAGCACGCGAAGGACAGAGCAGAACAGACCCAAGACAAGAACCCAGCAGACATGAGGGGAGACAACCACAGATAGCCTTTACTGCCTGATAGAGCGTAAAGCACCGAAATTGGCACCAATTGCAGTAATTCACAAGCTTTCTTTCCTTAATGATGAACACAGTTAGAACTGGGCAGAAACCTGTACAAGACATCAGCAAAAATATCATAAAAGTTACATTCTGCCTATGTAAATCACTGATTTTTCCAATTCAGGCAACACAGCGGTAAGGTGGGAGAGAAGGTGTCAGACTAACTTTGGAACAGTCTTTGCAGCTCCTGTGCTGGAGCCCGGCAGGCGGTTACAGCAGAGGTTGCGGGGACCTCCAGTCTCCCACCAGCACTACCAGTGCAGAACAACCCCCTAAGTTTCTAAGCCTCCAGCTTAGAGCCAGGCAACGTCGCTCTTGACTGAACCTGCTCTTTCAGGATGAAATAGGAACGCACTGGAAGTTGAAACAGAGCACAAGTGGCTCTGAAGCTCACCCAGGCGCTGGAAGAACCCCGTCCCATCCTTGCTGCGGACAGAGGCTAACGGCATCCACCGTCTGACGCGTGCCCTGCTGCAATGCAGCTGGCTGGACGAGCGTGCCTGCGAGCAGTGAGAGATGAGGGAAAGGGGTCTTGGGCGAGTCAGCTCGTCCTTCGGCAATTGGGAAGAGATGGCCAAATGTAACCACCATTTTCTGACCCCAATTGCAAAAACGCTGCAAGAGGAAATATCTGTCACCTTTGGACAACACGCCAAGCACACGAAGATACAGGTAGAAGTTCTGTAACTGCAAAGAGATGCTAAGCACCAAGGGAGAGACTTTAAACTGTGTTTTATTAATAATCTGAAGCATCCTCTCTCCATCGCAATGGGAACACTTAAGAGCTGCAGAGGCTGAAAAGCCAGCTCTCTACATGGAGTCTCGGCATTTGGAAACACCATCTGCTTTGCAAAGGCTGACAATCTGAGACTTCTGGTTAAACTCCACACCTCCTTGTTGTGAAGGGCTTGATAACTTGTGACTGGCCCTCAGTCCATTACCTTCTGCTTACTGAGTCGCAGAGCGCGTTATATCTCCCCGCAGAGCACTACAGCAGCTGGGCTATGTTATATTCCGTGCCTGTCTTGCTCAGCATTAGATAGTACACTTAAGAGAGCTTTCCATCTAAATCAGTGAAATGCAAACAGAAAATTTCTGTTGCTTCAGCAAAGAGGCCAACTCTAACATTCTGGCTTGGAAACACACATTTAGATACATTTTTTTTGCCCGTCAGCACGGTTATTTTGATGAGGTTTTGTTCTGCATGTGGATTAGATGAAAGAGACAATTAAGACTTGACTTTTTAATTGGTACTGGATGCATTTTTAACAACAGTAATAGACTTTCTCAACAAGGACTGTATGTTCTCTTTCTCCAGTATAACTTAACTCTGACAGAGAAGACATTAAAATACAGCCAAATAACAGCTGAAACGTGAGATCCTGCACTCAGAAGCTAGGAAAACTATCCTAATACAAAGTGTGGAGTGGCTGAGTCAGCATACCAACTGAAACTTATATTTAGGCTTATATCCAATCCAACACAGAAAAAAATTCTCTGCGGCACTGAAACTCTTTTTTTTTTTTTTTTTTACAAAAATTTCTGGAATTACATGCTGAAAGCATAATTAAATCCAAAGCTGCTGTAAGATTAATAATGATATTAAGCTGAAATTTCTAGTCCCGACCTGACTGATTTCGAGCCAGCAAAACGGTGAGAGAATCCGAACTGCAAGTACCACGACGGCTGAGGAAGAGGAGCAAGCTGCTTCCTTTTGCACCAGCGCTTGTTTCATTCTGGGGTGAGGCAAAGCAACTGCAGCGAGCGTCAGCCCTCGCAGCCAACTGCTGACCCCATCTCGTCTCAACGTTTCTGTATCACTCTGTTGGGGTTTTTTCTATGATGCTGAGCAGCACAGACACAGACTACATCTCACATACAGGCAATTAGAAGAAACAGCACAGAACTTGAATTAAGCTCTTTCTTCTAGCAAAAGAGCTGTGGTCTGCCCCGTGGCAAAGGGCTCACAAAACCAAGAGGAGACAATAAGGAAAATCCAAGATGGCTCATCACCACACCGATGTAGGGAAGAAAAGCAAAACCAAGTGACAGAATCCATTTCCCCACATTGCATTTCTTCAGTTTCCTGGATTTCCTCAGAAATTATGGAGGCAATTCTCCAGAAAGCAGCACGTGCTTCGGAGGGTGCTGTTCAGAGCACCTCCACCCCCATTTTATAGGCGCTCAGGCTGAAGACAGCCATGATGTCTCCCAGTAACTCCACCATCGGAACAGCCTGCACACCCTCTGGTAAGCTTCCACTGGAGACCAAACACATTAAGTTCAGCTTCACAGCAACAGGAACTTTCCCTCAGTCCTGCCATGAGCTGGGAAGCCAGTGTGCTCCCCAGGCACAGCCAAGGACCTCATCTCCATCTCCCCCGCCAACTTCACCTTATCTTCTTCATTCAGCTCCTGAAGACTCAGCTGTTAAGAGAAATTAAGTAATTCATCAAGCCCTTTTCAATTACCTGCTGTTGATAACATCAGAGTACAATTAGCATCTACAAATGAACCAAGTGCCAACTGCCAAGCAGAAACAGAAGCTAATTTACAGCGGGGCAGCCTGCAAGAGCTGAGATTCAGGGACTGCCAGCAAACGCAGATTTTGTTGTACCAGCAACCGCCCAGTTCCGCCACTCCCAGCCAGCTGAGAACACATCCCCAGCCACAGCTGGAACACCAGCAGCACAAAACGCCGCGTCCCACGGCAGAGATGGAAAAGCATCTTTGGTCGCTTCCACGTCTGCTGCTGTGAGGAAGAAGCAGGAATGGACTTTGCTTTGATGGAATTCAGGCCTTCCCCGTTAGGATTTCACCCATGTGTCTCCCAACTTACAAGGCAGCAATACATTGACATATCCTGCTGAGAAGCTCCCAAAGAAAAGGCCAGGTAATAAACCACATCACTTCTTGCCTTTGTGCAAGACTTAACATTTATTTCTGACACCTGAGTAGCTCTTCAAACGCACTTTACCAGTTCATTTCCCTTCTGCCATGAGCTTTTGCTTTCTGGTGCCCTTCTGAGCAAGTTAATAATTGAACACGGGACACATTACATTACACTGGCACACAATCTGCCAAGTGCCTGTTTAATTCATGATGACAGTCTGGTGAAACTGGGGTAACTGAGAAGACAGCACACAGCAAACCGCCTGCATCCTGGCAGCAGCTCTGACAGTCACGGCATTCCCCAGCAAACTCTGCTCCATGTCAGGGCTCTGTGTCCTTACCTAGATTGGAGGAGGCTCTGCCTTCAGCAGCTCGGTCCTGCAGGCTCTCAGCAATGTGCAACTGTTCTTCATGGTACTGCTTAGCCCTCTCCAGGTCCTGCATACATCTGGCTGCATGGCCCAAGCCAGCATAAGCTCGCATCTCAATGGCCTTCTCAGCCAGCTCCTGGGCCAACTCCAACACATAGTTGTGGTAGGACATGGCTTTGTCAAAGTTTCTCCGGTAGTGGTAAGCGCTGCCTAGGTTGCTGTAGGCTCGAGCTTCCTCTCGCTTGTTCCCCAGCTCCTTGGCGATCTTAAGATGTTGTTCATGGCACTGCACCGCGTTTTCAAAATCCCCCATTGCAATGTACACTGCTCCCATGTTGCCCAGCTCGCGCGCCTCAGAGAGCTCATCTTTGGACTGCTTTGCAAGGAGGACGCACTGCTTGTGGCTCGCCAGAGCGTTTGGGTAGTCCCCAATGGCTGTGTACACGTGGCCCAGACTGCTCAGTGCTGAGGACGCTGCCTGCAGGGAGGAGAGAGAAAAAGTAAGTACAAGTATTCATGGAAACAAGTCAGATGGCCCCAGTCCTAGAAATTAAAGCCACAAAAGGCCGCTCTGGAGAAAGAATGTGACTACCAGCTAGAAATCCTGCTCTCTGCAGTTCTTCTACACCCTTCAGGGCAGCTCAGGTAGAGGCAGGAGGAATGGGGTTGACTCAGGAGAACAGGGCTAGGATTACCTATCGGAAGCGTACAGTGTCTGTGTGTAGCCAGTGGAGGGGAAGGATGGCACTGCAAAGATGCAGAGACCACTGGGCAAACAGAGAAAGTGATCGCTGCAGAAAACTGCGCTCCAGGAGCAGCCTGAGCTGTCCCACAGAGCAGCACTTCCCCTGTAGCCACAGCTCAGGTCACCTCTCACAACTACTTTAACGTCTACACCAAGTCCTGCTAACACAGCAAACAATCCTGCGTACAGCAGCTCTTAACAAAGCAGATAAATGATATTCACCTGCAGAGAACATTGCAAACGAGTGCTTGCTCTGTTCCACCCTCCACCCAGTGAGCTCAGGTCAAAGCAACAGCCTCCTGAGACCCTGCAGGCTGATGCCAAAGCACTGTCAGAGACCAGGAGCAGAACGTGTAGCTTGACATAACCAACCATGCTACAGGGTGAGCCACCATGAGGACTCCGCAGTCTCTTCTTTCCAGGCTAGACATCCATTGAATACCTGCTCTTGGAAAAATTACACACTTGCAGCCAGCCCTTAGCTGGGAGAAAGGAGATGCCTCTGCTGCTTATCTTGCGATACCAGTAGGCCAGTGTGCAGTCACCAACATCTTCACGTACTTCTGCTTGGTCACGCACACCACGCTCTGCAGAGCGCAGTTCTTACTGTGCAGCATCAGGGTCCTTCTAGCACAACATCGTTTGTTACTGAGCCCCAAACCACCTTGGGACCGCAGCAAAGACAACAGTATTTCAGCAGCTGGAGCCTCTGGCCCCTGGGGACATCTTAAATAAATACAGCGATTTGAAAACCTGAGTTCTTACCGCTAAGAAACAGCTATACTTAACAAGACAAATCATCTGAGAATCAGATTCTTTTGCCCACTGCATCTACCAGGACACAGGCCTTCCTTCCACCTGGCAGAGCCAGAGCATCGCAGCCGGAGAGCAGGGCAAGGAGCCAGGAACAGGGATGTGTTCCTCCTGCACATCTGCTGCCTCAGCACGACTGTTCACACCAAAGCCCTGACCCCGAGTCCTCCGTGGTCCCTGCATGCGCATTTCCTCTGATACCCAGTTGCTGCTGTGACCCGATTCCACACGAGCCATCATTTCCGACCCTCCAGAAAGGAGCAGTCAGGGCAAGTGACCGCACAGAGACCGGTCTCACCCCTCCCTAGCACCCTAGCTCAGGAAAGATCCAGTCCACCCTTCCACCCGAGATGGTAACACAGGATCTCAGGACGCTTGTCCTTGCCATTTGAAATGGCGTAACCCCGTGCTACCACTGAAGAGGCAGCCTCACCCTTTTCTTGTCCTTGGCTGTGCGCTCCCAGTGCATCCTTGGGCTTGCGTTACTGTTCATGCAGCAGATTCTGAGCTCCCCAATGCCCTGTTCAAATTTCCTATTTCCTAAACAGGTAAAATCTTTGCACTGAGTGGTGTAAGGGGGAGAAAAGCAGCTCAACCACACCACCAGGCTGCAAGTAGGTGAGGCCCCTTCAGCTGTTCCACCGTCAGGAAGAAAGGCACGCTCCTTCTGCTCCTGCCTTCTGAGCTCAACCATGGAACCAGCTGTGTGCCACACTTTTATTTTGCTACTCCCCTCTTGCTATGACTTGGACGGCCTAACGCAGCCGACACTGGAGCTCTTTGTTTAAGGAGCAAGCACGCTTTACCGTCCCGGGTGCAACTACCCCTAGGCACAACACCAAGAGCTCTCCCACGAAATGGGATTCCATATGGTAAGTTCAAGACGTGCAGCTGAAAGCACCTCACAGGACGTGCCAACCAGCTCTCTCTGATCTGAACACCATGAGCTGGAGAAAGGCTTCAGTGCGATACCACTGATAGAGACACCAGACTAATCCCCAGGGAACACAAGATGAGCTGTAAAAAGTGAGCTTCTTGCTCTGCATCCATGAGACGTGACTCAGACTCCCAACGTTGCAGCACTGTTCAGACAGCAAGCGGGACCTCTGGGGTTAAATTCACCTAAGAATTTGCAGATTCAAGCCCACCTCTTTCAACCGTTCTAAGCGGCTGCCTCTTCCACACTGCAAGTGCACAGAAACACGCTCTGACATCAAGGGTGGAAGGAAAACACTTACTTAAATTAAGCAGCTGGAGTAGCTATGGGATGGTGGTAGCTCCCCGTCCGTGCCCAGAGTGGCCACCATGAACCTCTCCAGCCCGCCCAGCACCAGACCAGGAAGCCCCGCCACCTTTTCCCTGCAAAGTCACACGTCTGCTCCCAGGAGCTACTCGAGCTGGAGAGCTTGCCCTCACCCTGGGCATTCCCTCTGCACGCTCACCCTGCCTTCACAAACTGCTGCAGACTGGCTACGCCCCAGATGCAGGATTTTAATTCCTTTCTCCAAGGCAAATGATTAACCTCTTCCTGGCCACACTGTCTAGAGATCAGATATTAAGAAAAAGCGGATCAGAAAATCTCTTGCACAAGAGAAGAGCTGGATCAGTGCCTCTCAACTGGAACCACATTTTGCTATTGAAATTGCATCGCTGAAGAAATGAGCCTTTCATGACTTTCAAAAACAGTATCAGGAGAAACCTTCCTAAAGATTATTTTACTAAAATTATATCAGGATTGGAAGAGTAATGCTAAGTCAGGAAGATCTATGGGCCAGAACAAGAGGCAGAGAGCACAGGTCATAAATTATTTTTGTGATCAGCAGCATTAACAGAGTAATATTTCCACACTGAGAAACTGTAAGTATGCTGTGCTGATTCAAATTAATAGGGAAACCATCTTTTCTGATACAAGAACCTGAGGTGACAGATTAGCTATTAAACACAATTTATAGGTCATAAGACAGAGAAGTTATACGGAAGCTCTCCCAGAGCCAGCTCCATAAATAGCCAAGCTGCATTTGTTCTCCCTGAGGTATCCTTTCAGGCACCTTAATTATAACGGAAGAACTGCCAGAATTCAAAATGTCTTTATTTTTTTCCACTTAGTGTTGTAGATGAACTTCACTCAAGACAAGGGACAACTCAAGAAGAGCCGTGGCAGAGGCGCAGCCGCCATGCGGAAGCCCCGCCGCGTCCCTGCGAGGCTGCGGTCCCGCTCCACATGGCAGCGGGACGGGAAAGCCCGGGGCTCAGTCCCACAGATGGCCAGAGCAGCACTCCATTTCACGCTGCCAATACACGCTATAATGAACTAGAAACAAGTCGCTTTTGCTGCTGTAATTACCACAGACCAGAGAGGGGAGCAGCTAGCAGCGACTCTTCACGAGACACAGGGACAGGCTGGGGACAAAGCTACTGAACATGCTGCCATGGGATCAATCAAAAGGTTTCTTGGGCTTGCGGTGCTTGCTGTTGGAGAAACACCTCCCAGGTGGTGTGAAAACCAGCTAAACCTTGCAGAAATAAATGATTTACAGCCTCTGCAGAAGCACAGGCACTTGGCTCAGAATATCAGGGCCCGAAGCCATATTTACTCCAAAAACTCCCTCTGCAGGACACCCTGCAGAGCACTGCTGCCTTCACTTCACTCTTCCTCCCGCTGTAAAACTCCATGTCACCACCCAGACCTGGCACCCAGCTGGTGGCCACAGGATGGGCGCCCAACAGGACAGCAACGTCACAGGAAGGGACGTGGACCTGCCAAGGGGGACACAGCTCCTTGCTTCTGGAGGACAGGCGCTGGCAGACCACCAGTGAGGAAAGGCTCTTATTTACAAGAGGGTCTGAGGGGGGCTTGTTTTCATAGACTGGCTTGGGTTGGAAGGCATCTTAAAACCCATCCATTACCACCCCCCGCCCTGGGCAGGGACACCTCCCACCAGCCCAGGTTGCTCCAAGCCCCGTCCAACCTGGCCTTGAACCCCTCCAGGGATGGGGCAGCCACAGCTTCTCTGGGCAACCTGGGCCAGGGGCTCACCCCCCTCACAGCCAAGAATTTCTTCCTGAGATCTCATCTCCATCTCCCTTCTTCTAGTTTAAAACCGTTCCCCCTCGTCCCATGGCTCCCCTCCCTGCTCCAGAGTCCCTCCCCATCTCTCCCGCAGCCCCTTTAGGTATTGGAAGGCCGCTGTAATGTCTGCTGCAAAACCAACATGAAAATTTGTGCTCTGAATTTCAATCCAGTTTTACACAAGTCTTCGCGACGACGAATATATGCACAGTATTGAGTAATTTGCAATCTCACTAGGAAAAAAAAGGGAAAAAAAAAATACACATAGACATCTTGCACAAGCCCAGACCAAAATACTGCACGGGGCCCATGACAAGCTTCAAGGTGTGTCGGAGCTCCCTTCGTCTTGCTGGTGAGCAACATGCTCGCTGCTGCACGGAACAAACCAGTTGGCCATTCTGGGCAAAGTTAAAATCCAGCATAACGTAATCAGCACAACTGATTCCGTGTCCTTAATTAATTGTGGAAGACAAGCCACCAGCAGCAGCAGCACTCCTGATATAACTGGGAAGAGAATGGAATCGCCTTTCTGGAAAACAAGGAGTCAGTGAAAACTGGTCTCTCCTGGGGCTGCTAAAAAAAAAAAAGGCAGACATTTATGCGTGCAGATTGCTGAATAAGATGAGCTATGGCAAAGAGCCATCTAGACAGACTCAGATGATGTTAATGGGCTTCAGCTAGGGAAAAGAGGCAGAAATGGAAAGCAGCAGATCTCAGACTTTCCGTGCACAAGAGAAACTTGACAGATGCAGAGACTGCTCATACTGTACATGGGAAGAAGAATCTTTAGGAGATCTCCTAGACTGGGAAACAGATCACAGGAAATGAAATTTGTGTGGCTGGAAACGTTTAATTCTCAGGGCTCCCAGTCCCTTTGCCCAACAGCGTTTCCAGGCTCCCAGCAAAGACCTAGAATGAAGGGTAAGAGCTTGGCAACCGTTCTCAGGGCATGCAGAAAGACTTGGCACACATCTGAGTGCCCATGGCCGGACTGTCCAAACCAGGATGTGGGGAGGGGGACAAGAGAAGCAGAAAAGAAAAATAAGTAGAAGGAGACAGAAAGAGAAATGGAAAGTGAAGGGTAAAGGGCTGAGAAGAAATAGCCCGACTGGGTTAGAAAGACGGTGCTGTTTCCAGAGGCTGGGCTGTTGCTCCCGCAGACCAAGGCAGGAGGGCTGCCTCTCCCCTCTGACGTGGCCTTCACACCAACGCTCCCCACGCCTTTTACTCTGCAGCAGCTTCCACTGTGAAGCACTTCTCCATCATCTTGGTGTCTGCGTGAGTGGAGCCTATGGCACTTCTGGCTTCCCCGGGGCTGGTTGTGTGCAGCATCTCCTCTCCAGCAAGATAACTATCCCTACTCCACGTGCTCATGGGGGCAATCAGTGGAAAGGCTGTGGAGCTTGACATTAAAGCAGTGTTTAGGAACAATTTGGTGATTACATCTGCTGGGAAACACCAATGACTCGCTTCAGGGGGTTAGTAATAGGATTCCAGCAGATAAATTCATCACTGTATACTTAATAAAATCCTCCACATAATAGGATCCGTCGGGAACTCTAAGTGGCTGACACACCGGGCCAGCAGGGAAGGGGCATTCCCATGGGCACTGTCAGAAGAGTCAAAACGCTGCGGTGAGAGAACAAGGTTGACACGTGTGAAGCAGACTCCAGCTGTGCTAGCATGAACCTCTGCTTGGTAGCAGGGTGATGGGAGACTACAGCTTCATACCGGTGGGGGTTTGCACCAGCAAACAAAGAAAATCAATGCTTTATATATCTGACAAAGACAAATTTTATGGTGGGGGTTGCTTACACCTCCAATTATGCAATTTATCACTTTAATAGAAAGCAGATTCTTCTGCCACTGAGCTGAGGCACAGAAGGGAGTTCTGAAAAAGGTTTCTAATTGCTCTCTTTTTCTTGGGAGCAACAGCCAGCTTAGGTTTTTCAGCTGAATAAGGTAAAGAGTCTGATGTTAAGCAGATGTGCATCACGGAATGACAACTAATAGAGACCTGGTGACTTGGAGAGATGTGTTTCTTAGGTATTTCACCATTGTCAGAGAATGGTCATTCCCCAATTATGTTACATTTAAACAATTCTTTAACTGATTGCACGGCCTCCTCAAATGAGACCACCACATAATTATTCTAAAACGGGCAAGGTGAAAATGCTCTGCCTGGTATCTCACTATAAGGTAGCCTTAATCCCCAGATACCAATTGGGATTGATCAGAGATTGAGCTTTTACAGCCAAGGTAGGGAAATAAGTGGTGTGGACTAAGCATTTGTGAAATTCAGAAGCCTGATTGCAGCACACTCGTGCATGCTGTTTCTCTCCGCTTCCATTCTCCCTCTGGGCATGGGGTAACAGCAGTGCCTGATCTACACGCTGCAGTGGAGCTGTATCCAAAAGATCAGCCGTGCATATTCATAACATCTGTACTCAGGACCGTCAGCAGAACGCTCTTTTCGAGAGCCAGCATCCCGCCTCATATGCACGCTCTCGCGCTTGAATGCAAGCAAAGGTTTCCTGGTTCATTCAGTGTATTTTGGGGGTGGTGAGGGGAAGGCAGCCTCAACAGATGGTTTCTGAACATACACACAGACACCGAAATACTTAACTCTGAAAGCATGAACAGGACGAGTTCCGCTGGCTTCACCATAAAGAGTAAAATCTCACTGTATCTTACACCAGTGTAACTTTTCTGTGCGGGAAGCGCAGAGGTTAGCTTACAGTAATGCAACACTGTGTAACACACAGAAAGAGCTCAAATGCTAAGCTCCATTTATTTTACAGGTATGGACTGTGTTAACTGCCGCGCACACAGGCAGGACAGTGCCATAACAGGAGATTAATACTTTCAGGATCTACCAAAACGCTCCAGTGGCTATAAATTGTACTTTACCTCCACTTTACCTCCCTTTATCGTTTCCTCAGAATCCACCAGTATTCCACAATTAGGCTTGGAGATCTACTGATTTATGCACTAATCCAAGTTTCACAGTCAAATACAGCAGGTGCCCCATCAACATCCAAAGCTGCCCTTCCCTCCGCCCTCGAAGGCCAGGCTGATGTGCCGGTACCACATCCAGCTCTTCCCTTTGTGTGACAGGCTTTTGAAAATGAGAAAAGAAGCAGCAGGCAATATTCTCCTCCTGTATGTTATCTGTGCGCAGAAAGAAGGAAAGGACTTGCTTTTAGGTAATTATTTCCTGGGGAAGAAGAATACACTGGAATCAATATCCCTGTCAAAGCCAATTTATTTGTAGGTCTCAGTCTTTTACATAGAAGCTACCACAAAGCAAACCCAAAGAAGCCAAAGCCGTGGAACAGAGGCACTGCTATCTGAATGTCTGGAAGGAACTTTGTAACTACTGCTAACTGAAAGGGAATAACCAGGAATTGACGACACAATAGAAAAACTCGAAATACACAGCAGGAAGAGACAGTTCCAGTCCCCTCTTGATTAATGGATTAAATCCACAGCTCTGCAGGTCTCAAGGATTTGCTGCTCATGAGAGAAGCTGCCATGGGTTGTGCTTACAGCCCACTCCCAGCCCTCTCTTTCCTTGCTCGTTCAGGGAAGTGACAATGTTCTAGGGGACTAATCATTCTTCCTGTTTCGTGGCAAAAGGATCACGCAAATTATGTGAATCCAGGCAAATCTGAACAGCACCATGGCTCAACTGTCAGGTTATTCATAGTCGGTTATCTTCCTGAAACCAAAGGCTTCAAAGGGAACACTGACTTTCAGCTGCTCGTTTAGAGATCAAAATAACGCCACTCCAGTGGAAAATCCATTTAGTCAATCTCCATTATCATTTAGGAGCTAGGCGTCCCGTTCTGTCTAGAAAACTTGTAAAACCAGACCTGAGTTACTGCCTTAACAGAACTGCAAATATTTTTGACCAAGCTAGCAGGGGTTTGCTGGAAAGCAGAAGCAACAACTTGCCCAAACCGATACCCATTTCTTAAAACTGCTTGTCACTCATACTGAAAAAGCTGTTGTGGTTCACCGTGCGAGGCGGCACACCACCGCTCACTGAGCGAAGGTTGGTACCCAGGAGAACGTGCTTCTTTTCTGGGGTGGGCTCTGCAGCACTGGGTTCTCATTCCACAAAGAAAAGGAAGTCACGCAAAACACACCAGCCCAGGAACACTACAAAGTAGGCCTCAGCTCAAACTAAGCATCACCTGGGGCTCACATATCTTTATCCCAAATAGCCCAAATTGGGTAGCTTTCTGGACAT
The DNA here is from genome assembly GCA_947846985.1 of Fratercula arctica. Classification (NCBI taxonomy): domain Eukaryota; kingdom Metazoa; phylum Chordata; class Aves; order Charadriiformes; family Alcidae; genus Fratercula; species Fratercula arctica. Next base: position 30,638,851 of record CANTUZ010000013.1, on the reverse strand, counting down.
AGTCTAAAAGACTCCTCTGTGAAATCGCTTTAGGGAGGATGGCTGACTTGACATTTTTAGTGATGATGTAAGAAAATAAGCCCTCATCTAAAACCACAAGCTCCTCTGAGATGGTGTCACTGAGGAGTGACTCATGGCCTAGTGAAAGTCAGTCCTGGAAGAAGCATCCAGCACATTACAAACTCGGATCTCTCAGAAACCAGGGAAGCATTTTGTGCAGGCAAAGGAATCTCTAACCCCTGCAGCAGCATGCTGACCTGTGCCAGTCCTAATGTTACTCTTGCTCATAAAGCTGGGTACCACTTCCCTGGAAACTCAATCCGGGGAAGCCTTGGCTGAGGTGGGCCTTCTGAAAACCCAAGGAGCGCTGCTCCCTGAGCTGCAGCTCTTACACAAGTTTTCTGCTTCATTTCTTTTACTGCAACGGGGCACAGGCCTCGGCAGAGCGCTGGGTTTTGCAGATACTGTGAGAGGTAAGTGAAACCAGAAGACTGTATTTCTTTCAGCTAAACGCTGTGTGCTGCGGAGGTCAAGTGGGGACATTTAAAGGAGATCCTCAGGAAGTATTACATTTCCCTTTTGAGTCACAAGTCCAAACAAAACAAAGCATATGGCCTTTTAGCGCATTCCCAAATTTCCTGCACTGGTCAGATTTCCCTTCGTTCTGCTTAATCCTATCACATTTGAACCAGACAAACCTGTATGAATCCCGTCAAGTTGACTTTCTCTAAAAAGAGCTGTTAAAGACAGAAAGAGAAAGGCGAAGAATTTATGCTCTCTTACACAAATCCAACTACTGGATGCTCAAGCACTATGGCTGCTCACACCACTGAACTCATCCCCTCAGCCGCGCAGGTAATTCAGTCTCAGACGTACTGCAGCGCTCGTGCCCTAGAAGACCCAGAATCCTCAAAGGAGCTCGTATGGCAAGTGTTTTCTGAGCAGATGGTACTCAGCCTTCCTCCAAGACAGCAAGCCTCCGCCAGGGCAAGAGGGAGCCTGCCCCGCACCCCTAATGAAGCAAGGACCGTCTGCAATGAGAGGCTGAAACCAACGAGGCAAAGGATAGCACCCTGCTCGTTCAGTGAGGGTTTCAAGGTGTACCTACAGCACAGGGTAGATTTTTGAGTCCCGGTGGTTAACCAGAGGCCCCTCAAAGATCAGCTGTTTGAAGTTTAAGTATACATGGCAACAATATGAACTGGAAAGTGTACGTCTGTAACTTCGTACGCCCAACAAGAGCCAAACATCTGGGCCAGACAAAGACTGAACTTCAGTGAACTGAACAATGCTGCAAGAAGCGTCCAGGAAAACATTCTGCAGAGCGAGTCAAATTTCTCACAAGTTCTCATTAAGCCGAAATCACAACACCTGCAGAACTTGAGACTTCAAGGGCAGCAGGGGTAAAAATAAAGCTTCTGTCCTGTTAGGAAATCTGGAAAACCAATCCACCCCCCTCTCACCTAACTCCTCACTGGCTGCTCCACTCCCCCAACCCCCCCCAGTCCTCCGCAGAGGGACTCAGCACCCCTCTGCTACCCCAAAATGCTCAGCCAGGTCCTCTGAGCAAGTGGCCAGTACTGAGGTTGCAGTTCTATAAATGAGATCACCCTCAAGTCTAGTACAAAATCAGGAGTGATTCTGGAAGGCATGGACCAGGATCTGCAAACACCTCCTCAAAAAGCTGGGAAAGTATTAGTGCCGATATCCTGGTAAAGCAAGAAAACTCTTTGGTCCTACAGAGCCCTGAAGATGACAACACCGCTTTTGGTGTAAAGGGCATGTATCTTATAAAACAAAAAAGACTCAAGCCATAGTGAGTCTCAACATAGTAATGACTGGGCAGATGTGCTGGGGTGCCCTGTGAAGTCCCCCCTCCTCTTTCAGCTCAGCCTCTGGTTGATCCCTGGAAATCCTGGAAATCCTGCTGGGCCCCTCCACCACTTTAGCTGCCAGTCGGGAAACTTGTGCCAATCCAGCCAGCGCTGCAGCTGGGCCTTACCCATTCCTGATGGCACAGTACTGGGAGGGACACCGAGGGCTGAAGCTGCACACTGGGCAGCGAGCGACTCTTGGCAGCTTCTTCCCCCCAGTAATAATAAAAAATACGTATTAAAACCAGCTTGAGATCAGCGAGAAGGCTCTGTGATGCTAGGCTTCATGCAAGGGCTCAGATTAGACGACAGCTTTCAAAGGAAAAGCGACCCTTTCTTTCTGCAAGTATCCAGTCCATGAACTGCAAGGGCCTGATCTTTTTACCACTTTCTGGTTTCTGCGGGCAATTTTCCACTGAGTTCCTAGGAACTGACGCTGGTCTCTCACCTCTTTGGAGAGCAGAGATTGGGGGGAGCAGGCTTTTGCTTGAGTGGCTAGCAGGCTGATCAACCATTCTCTTGTTTGTAAATCCTGTGTAAAGTGGGATTTGGAAAGCTGTTTCTCACGCAGAGGCTGAATCAAAAACCAGCTTGTTTCAATTTCTTGAAAGTACCTCCAGGACTCAAAAGATCTCCTAAAAGAACCCCGGAGAAAAACAGAAGGCATAATGGAGAAACAAGAGTGCAGAGGTAAACCCATGCACTAAAAATGCTTATGAACACAGATGCACCAGAGCCACCCATTTATCTTCTTGCTGCTTGACCTTTTTGATAAGATACTGGGGGTTTTTTGACGCAACAGAAGGACACTCCAGCAAAGCTGCCATTTCTGCAATACACAGGCACGGTGCTCATGCAACGGGCTGTAGTCGACGTTCTTGTGGTATCAGTAACAAAGAGACACTAATTTCTTAACAAAAACTCTCCCGTTGTTTCCAATCTCTTCTCTTGAAAAAGCTCAAGAAGCAAAAGCTGTTTGCTGTTTAATACAGTAGCAGCGCTCACACCCTGAACTTGTCATTCCTGCACTTCTGTTAGCAGTGGCTGCACTGCCCACTAATCTAGATTATCAATTCGCAAAGCCCACCTCGGCCTGTTCCTTACTTCTGGAACTCCAGTCAGGTGTGATAAAGCTATAAGGAATAAGGTATATTCTCCTCTTAGTCTTTCCTGGTCATGTTGCTACAGGCAGCAGGTAATCCACTTCTGGCAGACAACTGCATAATAAATTATTTTGAAGCAGTGGCTTCACGACAGAAGAGGAAAAGGGACAGAAAACAGAAATACAGAGAAACAAATACCTTCTTTCCTCGTTTTCTGCAAAGCTCTGTTGCTTATTGCAGCACGTACTACTTTCACCTCCACGGCCTGTTTCTGACATCTTAGTCAATGTTTTCATCCGTGACAGATTGCTTTAGCCTGAAGACTCTTCCCAGTTCTCATTTGTGAGGTATTTATATCCTGTCCCCATTTTCCAGACAGTTTGCAAACATAACAAGGTAACGGCAGTCGTAAGATTTTCAGGTTTTTCCTTTCGGAGGAGCCTGGCAGCCCCAGGGACAGACCACCTCTTCACACGGCCGAGCCCCACACAAATGCCACGGGCACAGAAAGTGCTGTGGGCTCCCGCAACCGGCTGTTACTGACCCAATTGGGTTCTTACCACTGCATCCGAGACTGATGATAATGAAGCACAAACGAGGACGCAAGTGACCAGGTGATGGTCACTTCAGGATTTTCAGGGGCCCTATGAGAAATTATATTTTTAAAACACCTGAAAGCCACTTGAATGCAATGGAAAAGGATCACTGTTATGAATGATAACCCATGCAGAGCTAAACTCTGCACAGAACAAGAGCAGCACCCAGCCCGCTGCTGTGCGCCCAAGTAACTAACGATACGCGAACAGAAGGGTAAACAGAAGGGGTTTCTTGGCAGCACTTGAGAAGCTGCTCAGGAAGAGCAGACAGAGAAAGAGCCTGTTTCACCCTGCAGTACACAGGTGCCATGTAACTCATCAGTGGAGCGTGAATCAATCAGCCCCAACCCACACTTAAGAGCTGTTCATCACGTAACTGAACATTTATGTTAAAAATGCACTGGACTGATCACCAGCAATATGGACACTGAAGAACAACAAATTAATTGAGAAAATGCCCTGTACCACAGAAGCATCTTTGAATTCTTCGCTTCCTGAAGGTACACGGCAGCACGGAGACAAGTGCATTTCTCTCTGCTATATGCTAGCTGGTCCAGGTTTTTGGTACAGGCACGGAAGCTTTTACCAGTGTCGAGTCAGAAAAATACTTCTTCCAGAACGTCATCACACAGTTTGAACACTTCCTGCTCAACACATGTACCCTCAGCAGCCACAGATGTCTCCTGGGGCTTGGCACAAACCAGGATGCCAGCTGTGCCTGCCCTGAGGGGAAGTGACAGACCCTGCATGCTCCAAAAATGCAGTGCAGGGGCTCCTCTCTCTCCGGGGCCAAGCAGCTGCAATCCCAGACTGGCAGGGGCTGGAAGGGACCTTCAGAGATCATCCTGTCCAACCCCCTGCCAGAGCAGGGTCACCCACAGCAGGTGGCACAGGAACGCGTCCAGGCGGGGTTGGGATGTCTCCAGAGACGGAGACTCCCCCACCTCTCTGGGCAGCCTGTGCCAGGGCTCTGCCACCCCCACAGTGAAGGAGTTTTTCCTCATGTTGAGATGGAATTTCCCGTGTTCCAGTTTGTGCCCGCTGCCCCTTGTCCTGTCCCTGGGCACCACTGAGAAGAGCCTGGCCCCATCCTCTTGCCACCTGCCCTTTAGATATTGCTGAGCATTGATGATGTCCCCTCTCAGCCTTCTCATCTCCAGCTGAACAGCCCCAGGGCTCTCAGCCTTTCCTCAGCAGAGACGTGCTCCGGTCCCTGCAATGGGACCGAGGAAGCTGTTCACAGCTGGAAGAGCAACTCTCCGTGAAGGACTTGGCTTGCTCCGGGGAGAACTGCCAACAATGGAGCTGGGCGACAGTGGAGCAGCACCACTGACTCCACAAGGCCACGGTACAGTGCAGCCACGTGCCAGAATGTGCCGGCTGCTCGCATCCCGGCAGCGAGGTCAGGCACCTGCACAGCGGTGAGGAAAAGCTGTGATTGCTCTGGAACCTCCTCCAGCATCATCACAGTGACAGGCTGCAGCAGCGTGAACCTGGGGGAAGTCTCCACAGCTGTGCAAGGACTCTGCATGCCTGAGAAGGTAACCAGGAGGGGAACCTGGCCCACGACTAATCAGCCGCACATGTTCCGATGAGCTCACTCCACACTGACATGCCCTATGATGGTTTCTCCGGAGAGGAAGGGTTGCACAGGTTCACACTTCCAGCCAAATCTACAGCACAACCGCAAGCACAGGGACCCTCGCAACCAAAATGCAACCAGTTGGAATTTCATCTCTGGCAGGAGCCCTGTGGCTGCCAGCACAGTCCAAACACAGAAACGATGCCGGGGTGCGGGGCAGGCAGCCAGGGAGGGACCCCACGTTTCAGACAAGCTCTCGTGCCATTCATTCAGAAAGAAGTTCAGCTCAGGGCGCACACACCTCGCTCAAGCATGAGCCGGAGCTGACACCACCCCGACACGTTTCCATGGAGCCGTTGCGGTCGCAGTGCCGAGGGTGATCGGCAGCGCCCCAGCAGGGCAGCTCCGAGCACGTGGGCAAGGCTCAGCGCACACCACGGGGCCCCACAGGTCCTATTTGGGGAAGAATGAAGACAGAGTCACTCCTGAAGGACAGCTGTGCCACTTCTAAGTCGGCCTGTGTTCCAGTCTTTTTCCTTATCTAACTCAGCAGAATTAGAGTATTTCTAAAATGACTGGCAAGGAACGTGGAAAAAAAAAAAAAATATTCTTTTGCCTGTACCATAATGCACACAAGGAGTTCAGGCAAAAGACTAAATACTTACAGATTTGCTATTTACTGAAGATGTGGCTTGTACAGACAAAGCACAGCAGGAAGGACACCTGGAAAGCATTTCCCCTTCCCTTCAGGAAGGGGTAGAAAACCTTGGCTTTACAGAATTTACAGATTTCAGTAGAAGGGAATGATCTATCTTTCCTTCTGCATCTCCTTCTGGAAATAAGAAAGTGAAATTTGATCTCTGACTTGCACAGCCTGACAGTAAGTAGCTGTAGTTTACAAAATGTAGGAGCTTCACTGCTGGCTCAGGCACGCTTTAAAGGGGACTGGGAAAAACTACTAGAATTGCAAACCTAAATAACCACCAGCGGCTGAGCTGCACACAAAGTATGTTCAGACAGTTGCAGAATCTGCAAATTCCCAACTGAATCCAGACAGTGATTATGTCTGTCGCAGCAATCATATTTCACTAATGCTCCTGCTCCAGAGATGCTCAGCAGCCGTTATCCCGGACAACCTTCCACCCTGACAGTCCTCTGCTGCCCGCAAAAGCCTCTCATTGCAGTCAGCTCCTCGGCAATGCTCTCTCTGCAGCAGGAAGTGCAGCACCTAACTGGCTTCTTGAGTCTCCTGGGCTTCGAGCCCATGGTTTTCTCTTTATAATCAGAGTTTCTGCATTCTGATGTTTCCCCTACCTCACAAGAACTGTCATAGATATGCAAGAGCAGGGTGACACAGAAAACCCACAAAAGCCTGCTTAATAAGCACCTTTCTTCTTCACCACTTAACCACCCAATCCTAATTATCATCTTCATCATCCCCTTTTCCTGCAAACAGCCAACCTTTCTGAATAAAAAATCTGCTGAAGCTGCAAACATGAACTCTTGCCTTACACTTGCAATCATTTTAAAAAAAAACATCTCGAGAGAGTAAAATCTAGTTCATCGGTCTTGTTACTAGGCATCTCACCTGCTGCAGACAATTCTCAGAGCCTCAGATGCTCGTGGAGATACCCGAGCGCAGCAGCCAGTGCCCATAGAAACTAATGGTCAGTAAGAAGGCGGCACTGAGCCCTAGTTCTGCATCTGTTCCTTCCAGAAATAGCTGCTTCTAGAGGGGAGGCGGGGGGAAATCCCTTCAAATCAGGCCAAGAATGATTGCTGCAAGCTGTCAGGCATCCCGAGTCAACACAGGGGCAAGCTGGCACTGATGAAGTCCGTCAGTCTGTCCCAGCCGCCCGTCCCGCAGTCACGCTCCCTGAGAAAAGGGGCAGCAGGAAAACAGACTCGAAGTTGTTCAGCTGCATCTTCATCCCAGCCCCAGGGAGAGTCCAGGGGCGCAAACAATCCTCTTCCTCACCTGGTGCCTCCTGTTCATTCCCACCCGGTGAAGAGGGATGCTGCACCTCTAACGAAAGGCCCAGTTCAGCCCCAAACGGGCCGGCCAGCCCGCACACGGGAGCTGCCAGCACCCAGCGGCTTTCTGGCAACATGGTCCTTCCCAAAAGCTCAGCGCTGGCAACGCACTTTCACACAGGCATTAATTTTATTATGGTTAGTTTATGATTTTGCCTTACTGCCCTGCTATTTCTGAATGCAGGGCTGTAATAGAAGGCGTCTGACGGCCCAGGAGAGAGGGGAGCTATTACACCGCGGAGTCCCTGCGGTATCGGTGGCCTACGTGAGACGGGATTCAAGCACAGCCTGTGCGAGGGGTTGGACACTGAACCCGAGGAGGGGCTCCACAGCTTTCCCTTCCCTTTCCATTTCTGCCTGTCAGCACTCGCAGCTTCAAAACCCTCCCTCAAAGAGTACTTCTCCAAATGAAATGCTTTGGAGGGAACACAGCTGCTTCTGAATGATCATCAGAAAGGGCCACTCCAGCCCATCCTGAGACATCACCCATCATTAGCTCTATCTTGTTGCTCTGGCCTTAGAGAATTCGTAACACAAGACAGTTCTGCACACCTGCGGAGCAGCTAGACATGAAGAGGAACAGGGACACGGAAGGTAAGCGTTCCAGACATCAAAAGCTTTCACATTTACTTTTTGACTCCAGTCTTCCCTCTGACCCTGGCATAGCTCACCCGTTGCATTACCCTTGTCTAAATCACAGCTTGTGACGTGGCATCAACACACGCTACATGGGTCACCTGATGGCTTTCAGAAGGTCAGATTACCCAGTGTTCAAAAAAAAAGTAATTACTTCAAAAATATAGTACAGATATAACATTCTGCATCTCCATTATTAAAAATGGATAGATTTGTACTGGAACACAACTAACATGCACTAGCTACCTTATAAACCCCAGCAGAGGCAAGACACAAACTGCTTTTGCCATGAGCAGTGAACCCCGGGTCTTCCTTCCGCCTTCGCAGTGGCGCAGACGTACCCCTATGAGCCAAAACTCTGCAGGAGAGCCAACACCTGGCTACCCTCGATATCACCTGCCCACCTTCTTGCAGCAAAGACAGGGCCAGACCAAGTATTCAGCCATCACACCTCGAAGCCTACCATTAAGGAACCAGGCCAACGAATTTGGAAAAGGAACGTGTAACTTCTGCAATTTATGATTTGAAGAGCACGGCTTCCCTGGCATCCTGAGGTTCTTGACAGACGAATGACCTTGTAGTACACTCCTGAAATGTAATAATGTCTTGCAGTGACCAGGTAACAGGCAGTCTAGGAGATTAAACTCACCACCTATTTTTGCTGGGAGGTGATCACAGGATGCAAATTTTATGTTCAGTGTCAAGTTCAACTCAGTGAATTATATAAAGGATTAACTTGATCCTTTAAGTGAAATCTTGCTTTGTAACCCTGCTCTGTCCTGTTCACACATAAAAAGTCTTTTATATGAAGACACAGGAATTCATTAGAGTTTATCTTCTATCAGGACTTTAAATAATTACTGAATCTGACCTTCTGCCCCGCCATCTCTCTCTACAAAAGCCTGTTTGATTTATTCCCTGTTTTGAGTGGAGATACCTTCAGTCATTAGTACTTCACCACATTGTCACAGGTGAGCCCTGGCCTGTATATTTAATCCTGAGTGGTTTTAACTTGGCAGAGGTGAGCTCCCTGTTTTAACTCCGATGGCTGGTGGAAAAATAACTCTTCTGTCAGTAATCCTGGACCAGCGTAACAGCAGGCCCCGGTCCTCTTGGAGGGGAAACTCAAAGACTGGAAGCTGCTGATGCTCATAGAGCCAGCTTCTGTGCCGGGCAAAAGCTGAAACACGGTAACCCCAGCCTTCCCTCTTAACACAATCCGTCACTCTTCCCCCTGCACATCATGAGCACCTTGGCTGCTGGCTGAGGGAACCTCTCTTTGTAAAACTCCCAGACCTTTCATGGGCACTATGTAGAAACTGTTAAAAAGAGCAGCAGCCCAAGGGTCCAGTACTCATCTTCCTCAGCACATTAACCAACGATGTGCACTGACATTTTACTAACAGAAACTACGGAATATGTCACAAGAGCGTGAGGCTACTGCTGGTATAGGACAGGGCTGTAACTCTTTATCCACGCGTCATCAAGTGGCAAAGAAACCAAGAAAACATTCCACTCCGCCGTGGCCAGGTCAGCTTAGAGAGCGGATCTCTCGTCCCTGTTCAGCAGCACTAACCCTGTACAGGACAGCACGCCATTATTTCAGGGCAGGAGCAATTAAACTCTAACAGCCTGCAGCCGGCTCCGAACAAGGAAGGAAAAGACAAGGCTGTACCGAGGAGCCCCACCAGCCCAAGAGTGTTTTATTTCCACCTCTGTGCACAAATTAAGTGGGTCTTAGTCGGAGCTAGTGCTAATGGAGCTGCCCAAAGACGAGCTCCCAAACGCACAGACGTGCACAGAGCTACGGTCCTGTCAGCCACCAGTCCCTGTGGTCACTCTGTGCTCACACGAGCCACGCAGCCTCCCACTCACTTAGGGAGGTACGGTCAAACTTCGTGCTGTCTACCTTGGGGCTGAAAAGACACCGTCCGGTGACACCCACGCTGCCACCAGTGGCACAGCTGAAGCATGGACGGGTATATCCACATCAGCTTCACTTCAGCCAGTACAGGAGACACCCCTGTAAGAAGAGCAGCAGCTTGAATCCCAGGATCCCGACTTCATCGGGATTCTCAACTTGAGTACATTCCCAGGGTCTGCATCAGGCCAACACAGCCCACGCCAAAATCTGCTCTGCTTCATCTTCACAGAGAAATGACAGACTACCAAGCCGTGCTGCTGTTTCCCCTTTAACTGCACCTGAGCAATCTCTAGCTGAACTCCCGCACTCACCTCCGTCAGAAGAGAGATAACTGTCCTTCTAGATGGCCCTGCCTACCTTCCCCTCTTCTGCCGCACCTCCCTTCTGTTGTCATCATTTTTAGGTTCGTATCCTACTGACCACAGTGACCATCTGCAAAGCTCCACAGGAACCAAACAATGCACGGAAAGAAAGACCGAGTCCCTTATGATTTCTAGTTTCCTGAATCAACTGTACTGTTAAGTCTGCTAATTCTTTCAGAAACAATCTTACAGAATTAGATCATCTGAATTTCTTGACCAGCCCCTGCAGCTGGTCAAAAAAATCCAACCCATCACTTAGCTGTGATGGAAAGCATCAAAACGACACCGGAGATGCCTACTTCATGGTGCCATTACAGCATCTTGCCAGGAACCAGTCTTCTTACTCGTCCACATAGACCACAAACTCGTGTGTGTTCAATACCCCCAAGGTCTCTCTTGGAGATGCTAGAGGTATGCCAAATCCCAGCTACTTCTGCTCCATTCTTTGTCTGGGCACAAGTATCACAAAACAGCCTGAACTTTGCCCCGCATGGCGACTGTGGAGAGCAGATGACCCATGTGGACGTACGGACTGTGCTTGGCACAATACGGTGCTTGTAACAGGAGCTGCACAAACTCCCTGTGCCGGGGAGAGAAATCTTCAGTCCTTGCGAGCAGCTTATGCGATTCCCCACTCAGCTGATAGAGTTTCCCGTCTCCAGGCTTGCGGGGGGGGACAGATCTGAACGCTACAGCCAGACCATCTCCGACTCCCTCCTGGTTTATGGGTGACACAATCCAGCAGCAGCTCCTGGTACAAACATTTGCTCCAGCAGCCTCGAACCCAGTGCTCCCTCCGCGGGTAGCAGTGTCCCGTACAAAGGAGCACTTTTTACCTTCTAAGCCAATTCTCTGTACAGTCGGAGGTAAAACAATTACCTCATTACAGTCGCACACCAAATTCCCTTCTGGTGGAATTCACATCAGCACTACTGCAACTTTATAACATTTGCATTATAAAAATGTCTGCAAAGGAGGCCAAGAAAAACAGCTTTTTGTTCAGAGGAAGCTCTGTGGTCAAGATGATGTCATCAGAAAGCGCCAAATTAATTTCCTGTGGTTACATCCTACAGGAAATCCAAGAAGCTCAGCTTTCTTGCTAAACCAAGTAGTCATTTGTTGTCGATAACTGTTAATTATGTGCCCAGATGTGTCATAAACCAAGAACTATCCCGAGTAGCCTTCATTCCCTGGATTCCTCCCAGATGGACCGTTGGGATCTGTTCAGACCAGCAGCCCGAGGTCAGTGAAACGCCGCAGCCGCGGCTTCCGTGGGGCTGGGGGCGCCCAGGCTGCCGCGCTCCCACCAGTCCAGCCGCTTTCCAGCTACTTCCTTCAGCCCCCTCCCTGTGCCAGGGGCATCTGCTGCCGAGAAACGCCACGGAGGAGGAGCAGCTACATAGATTGGACTCTTTAGCAGGAACAGGGACCCCTAAGCAAGAAAACTGTAAAAACAATGAGGACTAACAGCTTTTCTGCTCTGCATGAACAGAAACAAGGAAATCGGGAGGATTCAGGAAGTTTTCCAGCTGGTTAAATCATCACGAAAATGTCTAGCAGGTCCCTCCCCCAGTCACAGTCCTTCCACAACCTACTGAAAGACGCATCTCCCCAAGGCTTACTCGGTATTTAAATTATAAAATAACACTTCGGTAAAGCACTTAGCTAATTCAAATGGATCTTTTCAATGACTTAGCATTGGGAATCCCATCTCCCCCAGTCTTCAGATCTCCCCAAAACTCCTTGCGTTTACATGAATTCACACCCGCCTTCACCTGCCACGCAACCCACAAGCCCTCCATTTTCCCACTTACAGTGGAGGGGAATCCACTGGGGGGGGAATAGCTTTTGTATCCGTAACTTGCACCAAAATTACGATTCTGTCCTTACAGTGAACTTTCGGTAGAAATCTCTTGGGACAGACTCTTCAGCCCACGTAGCACGCTTCCCTGGCCTGGCAGGGAGCCCAGCTTAACACCTCCAGAGCTGAACGGTAAATGGTCAGGGCAGATCAGATCCAGTCCAAGCAACCCGTACACTTTACACAACATCGTATTTTCAGGTTTGCAGGGATTCTTTTACTTTTTCACTACTTCTTAAACATGTGAACATTCGGGACAGGGAGCTAGCCCATGACTTGTCTGGGAAAGGCACAACATAGGATGCACGCTAACAGAGTCTGAAGCCGTAGCACCTCTATCACAGGGAAAACAAGAGCTGATGACAGCCAGGGCTCAACTGCAGAGACGTCGTATTGACACCTACTCAGCAGTAGCTTCTGCCCTCAGACCCTAGAGTCTACGCGCTGTGGGCAAAATGGACGGGAAGGGAGAGAGAGGCAGAATGTGCTCAGAGTGACATGGAGACTAGAGGCAAAAGGACAAACCAGGCATCCTGTCGCTCTCACATACTGTATCTACTGGTACAAACAATTTCCTTCACAAAACGCAAGTGAAGGGCTAGGAAGAGAAATCACATAGCTCCCAGATTCTCAGAATAACAGTGCAGACAGACAAGGCTTCTTGACACGTTCGTATGCATGCTGACTCCCAAGTCAGGCTGTTTAAGAAGCTTCCTACCTCTCTGTCCTTGAGTTTCATGGCGAGCACCAGCTGATGTCTGTGGTTAGTAAGGGCCTCCCGGTAATTTCCTTTGGAGAAGAATGCGGAGCCCAGATTCCCATGAGCTCGGCATTCTCCCGTCTGGTCACCTGAGTCACATGCAAACAAAACAAAGGTTAGCTAACAAAGGTGCTGCTGGAAGCCACCACCAGAAAGACTGGAACTCACCGTACAAGTGATGCTCCAGTGTGAGAACCAGCAGCAGAACAAACTCATCTTTAATACACAGCCCAAACTCTCCTCTTTTCTGGCCTTCAGAAACTTCTACAATAACCAGCCACTTTATTTTTAGAATTGTTTTAATTTCTTCTTTGGCCTAACAGTTGGCAATTTCCCATTCTTCCATGTTTATTCCTTGCTTGACATTAGCAATTTGTTTGTGAAAGTGAGTCAATGACCCAGGCTTAAAACAAGCAAAGGGCATGCCAGCTCTCTCCTGAAAGCACTTCTGCAGCACAGCTCAGCTCAGCCCAGCCACAAAGCACATCTGCTACGGTTTTCAAGACAGCAGCCCCTGTACTTTCAGTGAACTCTCCTGGCTAGAGCCCTCAGTCACTGTCTTCTCCACCTCTGCAAGGTTCCACCTTTCCGTGTTACATACTGTCTCCTCTCCTACAGCAGCCTGAAAGCTTGAAAGCTCCGTGTTGTGCAGGGTAGACCGTACGCAAGAGGGATTTTCCAGTTTGTTTGATTTTTAAACCCTCTTGTTCATCCATTGTCTAACTCCTGATTTGTTCCTTCCCTGGCAACTGCCTCAGAAGCTGAGACCGAGTACCTTTTTCTACCTAATTCTTGAAAAAACAGATTGCTTCGTTTAAGACTCATTTAAGGTTTTGAACCCAAGCCTACACAGAGGATAAGATCAGTTCCCACATACCTGACACCAGAAAATTAGAGGAGCCTGTAAAATCTTAACACATTCATTGATCGTCTGCCCCCTCACGCACAGGGGTAAAAAGGCTGCACAAGCCTGTGGTTTGCACATTTCAGAAACTTCTGATTTGATTTAGCAGCTTGTGAAATCCCATAGAAAGCTGAGCGTTACAGAGAGATGCTGACGCAGCCATTACTTTGTTCCATCGGTACCAATCCAGTACTCAAGCGAGTGAAATGAGAACTCTTACCTAAAGTCTTGGCTACGTCCAAGTCCTGCTGCATGTATCCAGTGCTTTTCTCCGTATTCCCGAGGGACCAGTACGCACTGCTCAGTGCAGAGAACACCGATCCCCGCAGCTTTAGGCTGCAGGTGCCGATCTTCAGGGCAGCCTCCAGCACCACCACAGAGGCCCCATGGTGGCCCGCAGTCAGAAGTTCCTGGCCAATCACCGACACCACAACAAAGGGGCTCTTGTCCAGCTTCATCTTCTGCAGTTGTTGATAGGTGGGCTCCAGGGACTCTGAAATACAAAAACGAAGGCAGAGTTACTCAACAAACCAAGTTATTTGCAGATAGAAATCGCTTTCACAACTCATCTTCATTTTTTGATAACCAAGTGATGCACGAATTAAGGGCCAGACTGCTTAAGTCAACCCAAGAGTTATTATGGGAACTCAGGGCTCAAATGCATCATCTAATATTTAGCACATCAAGACAGATGAAGTAGCAAACTGACATTTTCCTTGCAGAAAGCCCTTCAGGAAGACAGCACCAGCATTCAGAGCAGTCTCACACTGAGCTCCGAAGACTGGCCTAACGGCAGAAGGAATACAGAAAACACCTGCAGAGTTTTGTAGGAAACTGGAAATGGGCCATCAGCAGTAGATAAGAGCACTGCAGTTTCTGCTCCTTCAGCACAAAGTTCAGCTGAACATCTCCAAAATCTGTACCTGTCCAGATACCACAGCACAGAATGTGCGCCACGAGAGGTGACAGAAACTGCAGAAAGAAGCTGCTCCTTCTTCTGCAGGAGAAGATACTCCTGCAGAACGACAGCACTGGACCTACCAGACTACTTATAATTGGTCTAATTGAGTCCATCATTCAGATGATAAAACACCTTGGCTGCATGCTTCATTAAGGACATCAATATAACAGGACTCCAGAAGTTGCTGGCCAAGGGGCATTTCTTGATTAGATGCTCCCACCTGAATCAACACTACCGCAGCAACGTCGGAAAACCACCTTCTCCCTGTTTTCATCATTTCTGCCTCTCTACAATCACCAAGTGTATAAACAATGACAAAAGAGAATTTTAACACTTCCCTGAAGATACAAACAGTGTGAACGCGATGCCAGTTACTGACATCCAGTTAGATCTAGGACTAAATGCAGACGTAAGTGAACAGAAATAGTCGCTGTAACATGCCACCACTTAAGCTTATTGCTGCAAGAGCAGGTACATGCTCTGTTCCTGTCTTAAGGAGCTTACTTACAATCCTAGCCAGGTAATCCAGGCAGACACAGGGAGAGAGAGGGGTACAGACAAGGAGAAAGGAAGAAAAAGGAAAACCCAAGGGAAGTGGCTCCTGGTAACCCTAAAGTCTAGTAGGAAAGGGAGAACCAGCATGGTAATAGAAAGGCAGACATGGAGTTCATTACTGCCATTGTACAACAGCAAATGATAAGGGAAGAAATAGCCACAACCAGGTGAAAGATGCAACAGTGATTCAGTTATTGGGGGAGTTTCACCTTCATCTCTACGTACTGCGGACCCCCTGAACCCCTCAGTGTCTGCTTTCAATACCCTTCAGCACGCCGCTGACACTCACAGCCCTTTTGCCTTTCCGGTTGCTCCTCTCCTTTCTCTGAATGCACGTATCCTGGAAGCTACCACTCACATCAGCCTATCCACAGCTTCAAACAATCTCTTATCCTGGTGGGATCAAGTCACAAGCTACTGGCTTTACACCACAGACAGCAGCCGGAGAGATCTTCTGTCTCTCCTAGACATCAGGCTTTTGGAAAGGCGACCAGAACACCACATAACAACCAGTGAAGTGCTTGCAGAGTGCCTAGCACAGTGGTACCAACATCCTGGATGTTTACTGCAGTAATACAGTAGATACACACTCTTAAAGTAAAACTAGTACTTCATAAGCAAGGCTAATCTAAAGTCTGCCAAAGCAGCCAGTGGGGGGATAACAATTGGAAAGCAGCATCACCAAGAAGCACAGCAGGGAGCAGCAGTGTAAATACACAGCTGCAGCGCAATACAGCAGCAAGATCATCCAGCCAAATTTGGGGATGCTCCCATAGAAATATCGCATCAACATTCTAAGCAGCAGCCACTGTACCTTTGGGTACCAAATTAAATTAGTTTCACAAGGTAGCTGCTATATAGGACAGAAACTTCCAGATGAATTCATTTTAGAGGAGGGAGAAAGGCACTGTAAAAAAGGAAACACCAGCGGGGATGTTTTCAGCGCTTCTTGGCCCCCAAGCCCTGGGGCCCCCAGCAGCATCTGCTGAGGATGAGAATTGCCATCTCCCCTCCCGGGAAATACTACTAGGACATTGCAACACAAAGCTTGCAAGAGACACAGAGCCACAGAGAAACAGAGCAAAGAGGAGACTACCTCCTTCCTCTGGAGAGGAAAATCCTGGAAATGGGGATGATATGAAAGAGAGGCGAAACGCCATACAGCTAATACAGCTTCAAGGTCCATGTGATTTCAACACTCTTCCTGAATATAAGTGAATTAGCAGAGCAGCCCTTTTGCCTTCTGGAATGCTGTGTTTTGAGAGACATTAGTACAATGGGAAAGCTGCTGTCGTGCTCTTCTGGGCAACCACCGGCCCAGGGGCATTTAAGACTCCCTGTTCCCAAATGGCCAAGCACTAGAGCATCGTGGGAAGTTGCTCCAAGTAATAATAAAGCCAGGGCCACCGCAGTGCACACCCCTTTGCACTGATCACAGACAAAAGACAAACGAGCAAGGACGTCATTGGAACTGCTGCATAACACTAGTCTGACTCATCTCCAGTGCCTCTCCAGGTGGCTATCACCATCTCACTGTCCCACTGAATCAGAATTTTTTTTCCTCCTCCTGCTTCAGGCTCCTTTCTCAGCACCCGCTGAGTCAGCAGAGAAGTCAAATCCTGAAACCCTTCCCTTCAGGCCTCCAGGTTCTCCCCCTCTCAGATGGTGGCAGGGTGACCCACGGACTGAAACTACCACCTCAGCAGCAGATCACCACCCTTGAGCAAACCTCCTGGTGCTTACCTCGCATGGGAGATTTCATGGCGGCCTCGACCATGCCAACCAGAAGCTGAAGACTCTTGGGATCTTGAGCCAGTCCTGACGCAAACGCTGCCAGTGCATCTGCATGACGTCCAAGATACTGAAGGGCCACACCCTGTCGGAAGTATGCCTGAAAAGCCAAGGGAAGAAGAAAAAATGCCAATTACTTTATTGGTAGAAGTTACAAAGAACAAATCTGCCCGTAACCTCGTGCCGGTGGATGCTGGGCTATGCGATTACATTCTGCCTTCTTTGGTCACGCTGGCTACAATCAGAAAAATCCAACACCACAGCCTGGTGTGTGACAGCCACCCAGTCACTTATCCCCTCGGTGTCATGACTTTCTCAGCCTTTGCAAGGTCTCTGAACCGCTCTGGAGACCAGGGATAGTAATTACTATTAAGCCAAAGCTTTCCTCTTGGGCTTGGCCAATTACTTATTTTTATCTACTATAACCAAATACTTATTCTCAAGACCTCCATTTCTGTTCTCTTGGCTCACACTGCATACAAATAAATTATTTCCTTTCTCTGCTGTTCTTGCCAATGAGTCCAATACAAACACTAGTACTAGAACAGACCAAAATGTACTGAAAACTCAAGATGCAATGAAAGAGTTACTGGGTAAGAGATCACAGAATCCACAATCCAACATTTACTCGAAGTGCTCAGGGGTATTTGTAGCACAGACACGCAGACACCACGTTACAAAAGTCTTGAATCTTTAAGCACCTTTGATGCCCGTTATTCAGGTTTTACCTTCATGTCCAGCTAATACCCTTCTGGTGCAAACTTTGCTGCACTTTTGGTTCATTCAAAGCTATTTCAATAGCACAAATAAAGCTGTCAGAACAGAAGGTAAAACATTATTTGCATTTCTTAAAAAGTGCTTTAAGAACCTAATACTGCTCCTTGGGATTGGCTTCTAGTATTGCTTTAAAGGATAAGACCTCATCACTATTTCTATCCATCTGTAATAGAAACCTGCACTCAAGATACATTAAATACACATCTGTGGAAGCTTTTTACTTAAACAGGATAAATCTCCAATTAATATCCGAACTGGTATTTCATTAGAGCTTTCAAACACTTTTGGAATCCAATCCAGGGACGCAGAGATTAAGGAAAATCAGAAACGACACGAGAAATTTATAGACATGAATATTTAATCTCTTTTCCATTAGTAAGCCTGGATTGTAGAACCACTTTTAATGAATTCAATGAAAGCAGAAGTCTTTTCATTAACCTTTAGTACAAATGTGTTCTTATTGAACCAAACAAGCTACTGTACTGGAAACCCAATTCAATGTTAATTAGATTACTAGCATGAAGCTTTAAATCAAAGGAAATACTAAGAAGTAACAACGTGCAGAGGCCATCAAGTACGAGTCCTCCCAGCAGCGAGTGAGCTGTCACCTAGGTCATGGCGTACACTTCTAAGTCCTTTTTTCCCCCAGAATTATCATTTAATTACTTTCTTTACCACCCAATGACAGAGGCAGCTTGACACAGCGTGTCTCTGATGGGGACCTTTCCAGGCAAGAAGGCTGGTCCAGGACAAATGTGCCTGCCCGATTCAGTTACCGAGGATGAGGGCACAAATACGCAGCAGCCAACAAGGGAACTTCATGGCGCGTGTAGGCGTCTCCAGCACCTCATGCTTTACAGGAAGGCAGAAGCCGGCCACCTCCTCTCTCAGAACCCATACTACCAGGACAGATGGCACATCAGGGAAGATACGGCTTCTTCACCATTGCAGAAAGTCCCAGAAACCCAAAATTCACTTCTACTCAGGGTTTCAAGGAAGAGCAGGAGGGAGGCAGATGCTACAGGCAGCGCAGAGAAGCCTCCCACAGCCTACAGAAGACAGGAACACTACAGCTTCTGGTTTCCAAGGTTCAGAAGGTGCCACGAGGTGTAATCCTCTCTCACATCCCATCCCATACACACAAGGGCTGTAGGACAACAGGCAACACACTCTTCAACTAAAGGTACGGCAACAACTAGCTGTCATCTGTCCCGTGAAGGAAAACAGCCCCTCTGAGGAAAACGGAGAAAAAGCACACTGAACAGAACACAGGGGAAGCCTCTGCCCTACTTGCAGTTCCTGTACAAAAATCCAAGGGAACATCAGTTCCCAGCAGGAGGAAACACATCACGGGTGCAATGTCACAAAAGGGGGGAAAAGAAAGAAAAAAGGAACCAAAAACCTGGCCACAAGTCTCTGAACACTTTGTGTGCAGAGGGGTAAGAGGCCCATTCCGCTCACCACGGCCTGCCCAGAACTCCACCAGCCTCACACCACAAGAGAAGTGCCCTGCCTTGCCGGGATGCACCAGTGGCTGCAGTGGGGACACTGGTTTCTACCACCTGCCCATCCAACCCCATCACCTTCGTGAAGCCCTGAGCACAGCCCAAACGCTGCGAAAAGTCCTCATCCTCCGAGCTCCACACACAGAGGAGACACCACAAGCTCCAGACAACAGAAGAGAAGACGATGGGGATGAGATTCGCAACCAGGACACGATGCAGCACCGGGCATTTCAGCGTCCTTTCTGGAAAGCGGCTGTATCCCTTCCTCACATCTATTCCTGGAAGTCCCCCCTGGAAACCACTTAATTTGAATACAAACACACCATTCAGAGCCTAAAAGAAAAACCTATTAATCATAACCGCAAGGAAGATTTTGGCCAATTTTTCTCCTGCAAAACCCCCTTCCTTCCTTTCTCCTCCAGTTTCCAGCGTATACAGAACGCTCTGCACACACTGTGCACCCCAGAGGCCTTTAACAAAATAAATAAAAAGCATTCACATCACCTATTTCCTCCCCAAGAGGCAGTCACAAGTTAGCTTAGCATTGGAATGAAGACACCGTATCAAGGGAAAAGATCTGCAAAGGGGAAATGGTGAGAATCACCCTTTGGAAGAGGAGAGGAAAAGGAAAGGCAGGGAGCCAGCAGCTGCAGCTGAAGAAATGAGACAAGGAGCCGCTTCCCAGCCCCGACACAGACAGGCTCTTCCCACGCCTCTGCGAACTTTACATTTTTAATCGCACTATGTGAAGATTTAGAAGAGTACTCACTCTACAGTAAAAATGACACTAATTTTCCAGCGATCCCAGGTAAGAAAAAACTATTGATTCCTTTTAAAAAGATTAAATCAACAAGAGAATGATGTTTTGCTGGAGACAGGACAAACGAATAGCAGGTGTCTTCTAACCTGTGGCTCTTTGCATCCTCAATGTTACAACAAAGCGCTGGAACAATCTTTTTCATTTTTTCAATCTCTGCATCATACTTTCCAGGAACAAGGCACCGTGCAAAAAGTAAGTCCCACTCTCAGCTGGAATTTGGCACCAGGTGCATCTCCCTCAATGGGAACTCTCTTCTCCTTGCGTCGGCACGATGGAGCACACGCTCTGCTGTCCCCATCTCCAGATTCACTCCCATGCCACGGGTTAACAGCTCCGGCACCCAGCCCTCCAGCCGGAGCCCACCCGGTGCTGCACAGCCCATCTACAGACGGCCCCCGCAGCAAGAACAGGGATACAGCACTGCCAGCCGCAGCCTTTTGGGAAGGAAAGAGGACTAAAAGGTAAAAGGCAGCTTTACCAACCAGCCAATCTTATCAAGTTACGGATACTAAATTAGAGGGGTTGTTAGTGAGTAGTCCTGCGCGCCTGTGGACCTTTAGTTCTGGGAAATCAGCCCGTACTGCAGTCTCATACAGTCATTTTTTAGCCCACTGGACAACTAGCCTCACTTCAGCCAGTTCAGAGATCCCGTATAGCCAAGCGGAAACGGCCCGGGAAGGAGGACAGGGAATAATTAGTGCTTTTTATCCACAATGCCATTGAAAGCACTGTTGATGTTCTGGAAGCAAAAGTTAATTACTCTAATTAATTAACTTGCAAAATATATTTGGCATTTGAGACTTCCAAGCCATGCAGGAAATTGTCGCTGTAACAGAGGCCGCTCACGCAGCGAGGCCAAGGACAGAACGCCAGCCATCTGAGGCTGCACTGCACAGCACCCATCCAAAAGGTAACAGGGTTCCCACCTCATCCAGAACACTCAACCTAAAAAATCTAAAAGAGATTTAGACAAATTGTATGGAGAAGAGAAGAACGCTAAAGACCTTCCTAATGGGACACTCTGGTTTTATGGAGGCGGCTGCCAGCTGGGCTGCAGCAGAGTCAATGTCTGCCTAACCAGGCTTGAGCTCTCTCTACGATTCCAAGCACGAGTCCTATTTGTTCTGCTCAATTTATTGACCAGTGTAGTTTCTGTACAGGTTACTATTTTTCATCTGTGTTTATTACAGCCCTTTTAATGCACAAGGAGAATGTCTATCTGTCCTACCAGGAGTTGCCGCCGGAGCGACTGCTGCAGTGTCCAGGCAATGCACATGCAAACATGCTGCTTAGTTTTTTGATCCTCATCATCTGAGATCCCATCTAGATAACTGTCTAGACACTGAATATTAGATTTCCACATGCAATCTGAAACAGGATTAGAATGTAAATGCCATCACTGAAACAGCCGATATTAAGAGGGGGTCTGAATTCTTTATTAACTTTTCTAATATCAATATGCAAGAACTGTTTCAGGCAGAGCAATAGTAATTGGTTTATAATTAATACAAAACATGCAATGGAGATAAAATCACAGTACAAAGAAACAGCTTTTATGAATATGAATGGAACCTCTACATTTCCCAGGATTTTGCTAAATAAAAACAAGCCCCGTAAAGGAGGTCCAAGACAACTCAATGCATTTCCTAACGAGTGTAAGTATTAAAACATACTTTAACTTTTTGGACCGGGGATCTAGGTAAATACTCATGCTGTGCTAGCATCTGTAGGAGGCTGTGGTACAACTCCTTGGCTCATACCATTTTCCCCTGTAGAATCCGTGCCGATAAACTGTTGAGATCCTCAGCGCATCTCACGTGCAACGCTTGCAAGAGTGAGAGGGAAGCAGCAGCCGCAGCAGCTCAGTCCCATCTCACCACGGGCTCTTCTAAGTCTGAAGCATGAGCTCATGGTTCTGGAATATGATTTAGCACCAGGGTACAAGCATTTTCCCAACAGTAGCCCACAGGACACTCTTTACTGGGCAGGATGATATGCCATTTATAAATATTTTAAAACAGCTAGAGCTGGAGGATTAACTGGCATGTAGGAGCCCTGTGAGAGTGTCACCCGGCTGCCTGAGGACACGCCGAGAGAGCCAGGCAGAAAACCGGGAGCCCTGCCTTTCTCTCTGACGTAGGGTAGAGTTTTACACGCAGCAGACGACACGTGCAGGGCTGATCCCCCCCCCGAGCACTCCGACAGAGACCCTGCTGGCCACAGCCTGCCCCCAAGGAACACAGCAACAAAGACTATACTGGCTTTGGGATCAACATCCATGGAGGGTCCGGCACCCCCCCTGCCCCCCTGGACACCCAGGGGCTCCTACGCCTCCATCTGCGTCTCCTCCCTCCTCTGCACAGCCCCCCGTTCTGCAGGTGGTCCCTCCGCCATCGTACCCAGCAACACCGCGCCGCCTTTCTGCGCCCACGCCGCCTTGCTCGGGCTCATCCGATAATTCTGTCATCAAACTTCACGCTCAGAGACTCATTTACATAATGAATTGCTGGCTGATTTGTAACTGGATAATGGAGACAGAAGAACGAAACTGGAACGGCATAAGAAGAACTTGGAGCAGAAAATTACTGTCAAACAAACATGGAAAACTTGAAAAAAATATCTCAGCCTTAGACAAAGACTCCCATTGTACACAGGGGAGGAAATTCAAAACACCTTTATATTCACGTCAGCTTCAGACCCTGGACAAGCAGCTATCTGGACAGGAAAGGCAAACACATAGAAAACACTCTTTTCCACAATGCTGCCTTGGTTTGCCAGATCAGGAGATGACGCAAAAAATAGCACAAATAATCTAAGATGCATTTAATTGGCCTGTCCTGAGCCTGCAGAACCCCTCCTGGTCAGACGGACCCAGTGTCCGGCATGGGGCTGCTCGGTGCCCACCACCAGGTCCCTCGGTGCCACCCAGGCGAGCCAGGCCACCGGCCGACGGATGCGACACCGGTGACGAACGAGGAGGAAAATGTGGGAACAGCCGCGACGGCTTCTTGGGGCCAAGCACCAGGTTGAATCTTTCCTCTCCTCTTGTAACTGCTTTACAGCCAAATTTTAGAGAAAAATACAGGACAAATCTCTGCTGTGGGGTTTCAGGAATGTGAGGAGAGGGAAGAATGCGCTTTAATTCAGAACACATGCAGCATACGCATAAATACTGCTTGCCGTCTACAGGAATCGAACTCCCGCTTTCACAAAGTTAAGGCCGCATCCTAGATAACAACATTCCTTCAGAGTCTGTACGCTCCGCTGGCACCTGAACCGCTACGGTGAGTCTGTCCCAAAGAACGAGCAGAGATGTGACAACTTGGCTGTCGCTGCTGCATAGCTTCTCTGTCTTCTACCCGTTTCCAATGTCTCTTAGAGGAGCTGCACTACTGAGAAATGGAAATTTCCTCTAAGTCCCATTGAGCCTGTACAAGGTGGAAGATGCAGAAGATCATGCCTTGTTTTATCCAAAGAGCATTTAATTATTCGCATTAATTGTGCTTCTACTACCTCCAGCGTGAGACCGCACACAGATCATTTGCCCACCTGTAATTAAATGTCATCATCAGTAATAAAAGAGCCAAATCCTGGCTTAGTTGGTTTGGTTAGCGCAGAAGTTAGCAGCCCCGCTTTTCACACACGCGCTGCTGCTGCTCCACTCTTGCCCACTCTTGGCTCGCTCTATAAACAGCGGCTACAACTTAGATGCCCTCGTCAGAGGGGACCCCTCACCTTTCCTAACAGCGCGTGGCAACAGTCCATCTTCCCATCTTTATCAGCTACAACTCTTAAGCCTTATTTTATAGCGAGAACTAGCCATGAGTGGAGAAAAGAGCTCTAGACAAGTAACGGCCCATCTGCTGACACCCCAACAGAGCCCAGGGGAAGCACAACCAGCCTCTGGAGTTTAATGCTGACAGCACAGGTGCAAGTACAGCATCTTCTAGAACTCCTCCGTGAGGCAACAGGGACAACGTTTTGCCCAATTTCTGGCTAAACAACTTGGTTTAGAAATTGCAGAAGAAAAGATAAGCCACCTTTCACTCTGCTCAGAAGTAACACTGACCTTGGTAAGATGCTATTGGAGACTGAATAGACACAGAATTACAGAAAAAAATAAATGGATTCGATGACACCTGTAGGCTGTTTCCCAGTGAAGTTTGGGGCAGTGTCAAGATTGTTTTAAACACCATATTACCTAGTGCTTTGTTTAGTTTCAGCACTGTACCATGATTTAAATTGTATTAATGTTTGATATGTTCGTACACTGCCAGTGTACATCTGCACACAATTCTCCTAATTCTAACAATGCTGAAAGTGTTGAGAACCTTTGCCCAGCTCAAGAATACACAAACACATGCTACTATTTGTTCTTAGACCATTAAAAGCAAAAACAAATGAAAAAAGCAGTACAAAGGGGAAAGAGGGAATAATAAAAATCATGTCCTAAACTGGAAGACATCCACCACAAGAACTCTTTTCGCTATTCAGCTTGAGTGTTCCAGCACAGAGTTTCATTGTCTCACTTGAATTACTCATCAGAGCAGCAGCTCAAATGACTGCCCCCCCCTTCAGCAATGCTCCACTTTGCACGCTGGCAGGCTGCGCGAGTTTAGGTGGATCACACTGAAAACCCACAATAAAATCCAGAAACGAGACATTAAAGCATCTGGTCAGCCCACAGTCATGAGGCTTGGCACTCACGACCAATCCAGCGGGGGATGTTTCAAAGACCCACGTCAGCCAGCGCAGCGCTCACGGACTGGACGGACAGTCCGACATCGGTGATCTGCACTCACAGTTCAAACAGGTCTCTTCCCAGCTGCCCGACTCCTGATTAAACTACCATCGTGCAATGATTTGTAATTGCCATCTTGCAGTGAGATTACTGAAGAGCACCAAAATCCTGACATCTGGACATAAGAACAAATAATAGGATGGTGGCTGTTGTCAGCATTACTCTGTTCTTTCTAGGCCAGCGACTCCAGCAGACAACATTAAGGGCACACCTGCACATCCAGCCGAGGTGCAGCACGGCCACCAGCTGGGTCTGTGGCTGAGGGAGCACCCAGCGCCAGCAGCACCCAAACCACAGGGCAGCACTCCAGCGGCACTCTCACGGGCCTGCAGGAGAGCTGGGGAGGGACCCTCTATCAGGAATGTAGTGATAGGACAAGGGGTAACAGTTTTAAACTGAGAGAGGGTAGGTTCAGATTGGATATCAGGAAGAAATTCGTTGCTGTGAGGGTGGTGAGTCCCTGGCCCAGGTTGCCCAGAGAAGCTGTGGCTGCCCCATCCCTGGAGGGGTTCAAGGCCAGGTTGGACGGGGCTTGGAGCAACCTGGGCTGGTGGGAGGTGTCCCTGCCCAGGGCAGGGGGTGGCACTGGATGGGCTTTAAGGTCCCTTCCACCTCTAACGATTCTATGATTCTGTCACTCTATGAAAATACTGGAATGCATCTGACAGCAAAGCCTCCTTTCAGCCTCACAGTATGCAGACGCCAGACACCCCGCAGGTGACTGCTTCCTGAGCCATGACACCTAAGTTACCAGGAGAGAGACGAATTTATTACAATCCTTGTCACCCTTGAGACAGTGCTCAGGCTGCCTCGATGGAAGCTATCAACAGACCTTCTTATCCAAAATGACAGCCAACCACTCTGCTACCAGTGTCCTTCTGCATCCCCACTCCCCAGCAGGACGTGTCCTGCTCCCGCCCGGCAGGTGGGTCCCGACAGTTCGGTCTCTCAAAACTACCTCCACGCTTTTGGTTTTCTCCAAATCCAGGTACTCTTCCTCTGCACAGAAGACTGGACCCCTCTTGGCGTCACTCTCTGGCTGCAAAACCCCCCCATACCTTGCGCTCCTCTATTATCCATGGTACATCAGCCTGTTTTCAGCTGCTGTTTGATTCCTGCCGTTCTGGAAAGCATTTAGCATTGGAAATGCACGCACTTGTCCTCACTGAAGTAAACTGAGATCAAATGGGATTCGCAAAAGGACAGGGCTCAAAATTAGTCCAGGATATTGAACCACCTGCACAAACTAACGCAGCAGCTCAGCCTTCCCTCCTCTCAGCTGCACGACTGAGTCCGGCCGCATCACCTAGCACGGTGATCGGTGATCTGTCAACCATCTTACAAACTCAACTCAGACACATCAGAGATGATCTGTTCGAAGTTGGCAAAATTAAGATTACTGATTACATATGCTGCCATCAGCTTACGGTTTCAACACCACAACTTTGTGGCTTAAACACTGGAAATCAAATGTGATCTTCTTGAAACATCCCATCTGGAAACCCGAATCAGATGGGAAGCAGAGGCGACAGCTCAGCGTTTCCACAAAGTGCACCTTCACTGACATCCCCAGAGCGTCTCACGCTGACTCCTTCCAACCTCCTGCCAAGTTACAGTCTCCGAGCAATCACTGAAGGAGCACGGGGGACTTCTGGGGTCATCCAACAAGTTCACTCCTCATTTTCACCTGGAAGTATTTGCTTCAGGATTGCTAAGAGAGAGGTGGATGGATATTAGGTGTAGCAGTCAACAGTAATGTGAAAAGAATCAGCAGAAATCCTCTGAGATTTCATTAAAGCCGCCACAGTTCTACGTTCGTATAAAAAGGGAGGGAGGGAGAGCTTTAGGGAATCAGGTCTCCTACCTTAATCATTTTGAGTATTTTATCCAAATGACTCAAAACCTCCATAACTCCTAAAAGTCAGATAAACTTTGATCAGCACCAAATGTAAACGGTAATCCAAATGTCAGAAGAACTAGTGCATTACAGTATTTTAAACAGGCATTTCAGGATTTTAACACAGACGGTTTTCCCAACATATGAGACACATTCCACTGAAACAACAGTTCTGCATAGAATCAAATATTCGTAGAGGCGCAAGCATGCTGGAACACACCTTCAGATCCTCCCGAATTATGCGGGCCTCCGTGGCAAACGAGCCCTGAGCCATTTCCCTAGAATACACCTCCGTGGGGCCATGCTAAAGACTGCCCTGCTCCTGAGCTACATCCTTATCTCAGAATAGAAATAAGTGAAGAAGAAAATAAAATCGTAACAGTACGATCTCTAAGAGCTGTCAAAATAGAAGACAACAGACGAAATACATAGTCGTAAAGGGGCTGGATAACGGTGGCTTGTAACGTATGCACAGCCAGGTGGCTGCAGCGTGCCCCGCAGGCTGGAGCTGGTCCGCACCCCTCGGAGAAGGGCCTCCAGCTCTGAGGGACTGTGACAGAGAAGCCCAGCACACACCTACTGCAGCCACGGGCTCCTGGCTCACAGCCCCCCCGTCTGCGCTCAGTCAGCGCCGCCTGCCAAGAAGGACAAAGCTGATGATGGGGGAAAGGGGAAAAATCAAATTTGCAAGAGTACTAAATATATAAATCTCTTTGGCCAAGGTGAACGTGGGAAAAATTCTTCAGAAGGGGCGTCACATGTAGCAAGTTCTGCCAGATCATTACTCTTGTAATGCAAAGGGGAGAAACAGCAATACCGTGTTTCCTTATAATGACTCGCCTCCTTTATCACAGATCTCTGAAGCACCAAGTAATTTAGTAGTTGCTATGGAAACTGCTAGCTTTTATTGAACAGCCCTGAAAGGGTCAAGAGGTACCATCAAACTGGCCAATTGTAAATTATTTCCCTGCTAAACATCTGCTTTATTTTAGTTGCCCTACCACTTCTGTTTTGTTGTTAGAACAGTATTTGGACTGACTCCAGAATAGGTGTCATTCTTCAGTGGGGCTGCAACAGGTAAGTCCAAAAATAGCAATTTTCATGCTCTAATACACTGTAAAATCCATCATACAGAGGAGCGATACTGAGGGCAACACAGCTAAGGGACTGTGGATTGTTCCTTCTCCCACATGTCAGCACTGAGCTGAGACAGTGGGAACTAGCATGAAGAGTTTGTTTTCACCGTGATCCCCAGAGGTTTCATACTGCTGCTTACGACAGCCACGAAAGGAATAACCTACCAGACTGACTGTGCCTTCAGAGAAGGGACGGCACGGAGCAGTAGGAGCATCCATCCCAGTGCTCAGCTTCGCAACCCGGAGATGGGTCTGTGCTCTAGGACCACAGAACATCACCTGCCTGCACTGGACTACCCGAAAACAATGTAATTTGCCTTCTGTTATTCCTCACACAGAGATTAACACCTGAAATTACAAATGCAGTTATAGCAGCATCTACTCCTACAGGCAAGGAGAACAGCGAGGGCACTGGCTGCACTTCCAGCTTTGCTGTTCAACTCACTGGATTTGTTTCAGTCCCATGAAAGTGCCTTGCTTCCCAAATTCCTTATTATCCCTATTTCTTGAATGTGTATCTATTGTAAACCCAAAAGCATCAGCAAAAAATAACAAGAGCGCAGCAGGAAGGTTTCCTCTGGGGAGGACGCAAAGAGCTTTTCGGCACAGAGGCACTGCTGGCTGCTTCTCCACGGACAGAAAGCTGCCCTAGGCAGCATCACCTGCAAAGCCTTATTCCAACATCTTGTACCTTCAAGCTGTGACTGTATGTAATTCAAATAACGGGGGTGGGCAGGAGAGAACATTTTATTACAGAACGTACCTGAATTTAAGAGGCTGCACGCTCTCTAATAACTACCATGCCCAAGCTCTTTGCCCAGGGCAAGCCAGTAAAGGGCAGGCTCTGTTCCTTCCCCTCTCCATTCTCCATTTGGCTGAAATTATCCAAGTGATGACAAAGAAAGCAAAAGCTACATCTGTGAGACAAGTTCTGGTCTTTCTCACATATCCTGTGAACTCTGTTACTTCCGTAAAGTCCTGGCATGAAAAATAATATTCTAAACTCTGAGACATTTGGCATGCCTTGGTATGGAGACTCCAGCCCTTATTCAGACTTTCCATCCCAAGGAACTCCGGGAGAAATGAAGACATTTCTCTGTACATCCAAAGGAAAAAATTTCCCCTTCGTCAGGTGGTGAGTTCATAATATTAATGCTGGTTCTCTTTTCTAAAATTATCCACCACACGCTGAAGCTTGCGCACACCGGAGCACAGCCCACACCTCAGCACTGCTCTCTGGGGACACGCTCAGCGCGGAAGAGCTGGGACGAGCTCTTTGCGATGGCCTCTGCCGCAGCCTCAAGCTGGGCTGGTGAGGGCCAGCATCTCACAACACTGGGGCTTTGCTGCTCGCAGAGCCTAAGTCTGGACTCCTGAGAAAATGATCAGTGGATGAGTCTGTTCAGATCAGGCCTCTACCCCTAAGCACACGCTCAAATTCTCACGTTGTCATACTCTTATTTAAGACTCGCAATCACAGTCTGGAGTCTCTCTGGAAAGCAGATCCCCCACTGACTTTTGCGTGAATCTTTAAAAAACCTCTCTACCCAGTGAAGACCAACAATTTTAACCTCAGCAGTAGTTTCACAACTGCTCTGTCCCTTGAAGGCAGTAAGCTGCCTGCACAGCTCACAGCATGAGGTGTGCCCAATGCACATCTTTTCTCTGCTGCAATGGGCACCACGTCCCTCCCAGCCCGCAGCAAACACCCCCGAAACGTGCAGCCATGCAAGAGATGGCCTCGAGCCCAGGGTGCACGGCTGGAAGTTTCTTAGAGAAGGGACAAAGCACATGCTTGGGTCTTTCTATTAACAGACGTGCTCTCCCCAGAACGAGAGGCCTCACGGCAGGCGGAGGAAGGTGCAAAACTTGACATGAGAGAAGCCCAAAAGGTGCAGAGGGTGAAGGAAGGGACTGTCTTCTCACAGTTGCTTGTAATGCTAGGACTGTACAGAAACTGCAAATCATGCAAATACAGCTACAAATGCGTCAACACCAAAGAGGAACATTCATGCGTCACAGTTCCTTCCAGCTAACAGGAATTCATGGCATTTGGACTCAGTAATAATTAGAGTTTGCCGAGGAAGTCTCCAGACAGTAGGGATGGCTGTGGCCTTTTCACTTTATAGGACTATAAAAATTTGAATAACCTTGGTCAAGAGGTTTAAGACAGTAAGCAACCAGAAAATCTCCTCCACAAGGTACCAAGAAAAAGCCACAAGAACAAAGAGCAGAAAGCGCTGTCTGTTGCTTGCCACCAGCCTGCAACTCCAGCAGGGTGCCCGGAGGTGAGCAAGCAGGCTTAGTGAATAATTGAAGACACAATAATGAAACCTCAGAATGTCAGAGACATAATACAGTTTTGTAGGTTTCATCACGAAGCCTCTGAATTCCCAAATAAGACACACTGAATAATTTATCCCTGTGTCAATAGCGGGTCAGCAGCTGCTCACTCATAGCTAACCACAGTCCAACACGCTTCAAGACGCTTGAATGGGTCTGGGCAGATTAATGAGCAGGGTCCAGAGGGAAGAGGTGATGAAAACTCAACCCATTCACCCTTCCAAACACTAGGCTCAGATAAAAACGCGTAGACCCAGCAGTCACGCTGCACGTGTGAGGCCTCACAGGTTCTGAACCTGCTTTAGTGCCACCCAACACCATGCCGTCCCGGTGCTGCTCCTCAGCAGCGAGAGCAGCCGCGCACCCAGGCTGGGCTGGCTCCAGGCTGGCATTCACCACCCCGTCACCCAGCTCCATGATCATCCAAATCGAACCCAGAGGCTCGCCCCACTTTATGACACCCTATCAGTTGCCACAGCACAAGGCAAAAAAATTAACCCAAAGGAGTCATCCCCGTACTTCTCTCCTAGAGCTAACAGAGACGCTCATCCCAGGAACCTCAGTTAATGGCCCTGTTAAATAGGAACTTAAGTATATGCGGGGAAAAATAAAGATGAACTGACAATACAAACTACGAATCTGCTTCTTTTCATTTGGAACACTCCCTTGTGGGCTCCTGGCTTCCCAAAGCAGTGTCTGCTGTCCTGTGCCGGAGCCCATCCTTCAGCTGCACGCTGACACGAGCTTCTCTGCAGAACTGCTCCGTCAGGCCACGGCACAAACCTTCCGCCAAGTGCTGCCAAACAGAAACGCCGCAGACAGCCGCAAGAGTGGCCTGACGGACAAAAAATTGCGAGAACAAACTCATGCATGCAGTTTTATTAGAATTCCGTATCGGCTTCCCAGTTCTGCTGTAACTGCCTGAAGTACAGCGTTCGCAGCCCTGGCAAAGACGCCACTTCATTTAATTACGCATGTTCTTCCCAGCATCCAAAATGAACAACAGCAGAAAAACCGTTACTGTCTGTGGTATCTAGAAGTCCCCAGTCATAGCTCTATGATATTAAATACTACCCCCTCAGCAGAACAGGCAGCATCCAGCGCAGCAGAACTCGGAACCTAACTGCATGTGAAAATACAGGCAATACACCAAGTCGAGAAGAAAGCGTGAATGAGGACAAAGACCCCACTGAAATATTCATTCTGTTACGATGAGCGCTGCACAGCCTTTGTCTCACCATCATCTGGAACTCGCTAGGTATTTATGTGCACTCAGATTTTAACAGCTGATTTTATTGTTTTAGTTTTAATTTTTTCACATTTTTAGAGTTCACTGATGGGCAGGCACACATGCAGCAATCCATAGCTGGGCTGTTCAACCAGGGACTGCATGGCAGCAGATACACATCCCTGTATTTCCAAGGGAAACCCCACAGTTACCACACCCACGCACCCGTGATGGGATCAAAGAGCACAGCTCAATCTGTCCTGGAAATCTGCTTTCCTAGAAATCCGCTTTATATAATATGAATACACAGGCGCTTAACGCACACAACAAAGCTTGCAGGATTTAAGGCAATTCACAACCGCCACGGACTTATCCACATCTAAGAGGCCTGAAGCAGCCCCCATCAATACTGACTGACCCGGTGGCGTGAGTAATTACCTCCTAGTTCATCCTTTAAATGGCAGAGGAATTCTTCTCAGCTGAGCTATTCCCCTGAGCATCTCCCTGGGAGGAAAGAGCAGCAGTTCAGCAGCGGAGCCGTGTGCCTGTAGCTCTCCCCGCAGAAAAGGCAAGCACTCACTAACGAGCTCCCCTTTCCACCCACGCTTACGTTACTCTTGTAAAGCACCAGATTATTTGAGGAAAAAAAACCCAAAATGTAATACAACTATGCTATGCACACATTCTTTTGGCTTTGATGGTAACAAATGCTTTCTGTTGTTTCTCTTAAAAATTCCTTTATCACTTAAATGAAAAAATCTAGAGATTTGCAGTAAATTTCGTGAGGTATTAGTTATGTCCATTCATTTGTAAGATACACCAAATTCTTCCATATGAGACACTCTCGGGTCTGCTACGCTAACCGATAACCACCAATTCTGCACCATCTTTTAGCAGAAGCTCCTTTTCTTTCTCAAAACCCGACGCATTCGGAATGTCGTCCCAGACCTCGCGCGCTGCCCGGCTCTGCTCTCCGCTGCTAAACACGAAGCAGCTGACCGCGGCCACCCCACAGGACAGTCCCACTGCGGAGGGCTCCGACTCACCTCTGGGACTAACTCCTGGCAGCCTCACTGCAACGAGGTGAGAAACACGGCAAGGTCTGCGCTCAGCACTGCTTTCACGTCTGCTCCCCGCTGCCACATCAGCTCTGTAAGCTGCCTGCAGGATCTGACCAGCGACACTCAACAATTATTTAGGATCATCAAGATAGTTACAATAATGCTGAGGAAAGCACCAAGTGCCCAAATACCTACAGCTGGAGAGCGAAGAGAATCCAAAGCCCTCGCTGTACCCGGGGAATGCCCACACGCATTTGGAAGGGTCCTGACCCACAGTGTTCAAAGGCTCCGAGGTGCCACCACGGATAAACTGGGACCATGCCCTGGTGACCTTCAGTAACTCCATTGAAAGGAGAGTCAAACAATGCCTGCATGCTAAGAAGGGAGATGAAATGTTTTTAAAAGAAACGTAAAGTGAGAATTAAGAGTCTGGCAAGATTTGGTCATCTAAATACCAACATATCAGACAAAGGCAAAAGACAAGGAATGAAGAAATCAAATTCACGTAAGTGTGCACATGTGTGTGCTCATGCATATGCAACAGAAAAGACATCCAGCTGCAGATCAATCACGCTAACATCGTATTAACATCAGAGAACTCAGCTTTGCATTACTGTGTACCCCAGTATAGAAACAGAGGCACAAGGAAAGGTGTAATTGCCACAACTGCATCAGGGCCACTATGTCCCTGTACTGTCCCTGCAGCAGCTTCTTCTGCAGCCCAGTTAAGCCGTCTTTCATTTAATTCCCGCTTAATGAAGTGCAAAACAAGAACATCATTCTTTACGTCTTTGTTAAATACTTCAGTAAATAATTCCAAGCTTTTCACCCTTCACATGGCAATCTTTCAAGGCATCTATTCCTTCTCATCACACATCTCCAAGGGTACTTCTAAACCAGGGTGCCCCGTGTGAACAAGGAAATCACTACGCAAGATCACAACCACCACCCTGGGTCCAACAAAAGCTCCCTCCACACCTGCACGTGCTCCTGGCAGCAGCCAGCACGGATTCCACGGGAGGAACAGGGCAAGCGCATAGGGACTGTCCTTGAAAGCACTTCCCCACACTCCACCTGTTTGTGACTCAGTACAGCCTATAGTACAACCTGGAAATGAGAACGTGCGCTATTATTATTTCTTTCTTGTACTTTTAACTCTTTTTGACATTTTCATGCTGTATGTTTCTCCTGTGGCACAGCACTCCACGCCTTACGCTACAACATCTGCTGGAGATGACGGGTGCACCGGCGATGCCCAGGAACTCAAGGGAGATTGGAAGCAAGAGTTTCTCCAAGGTGAGAGCTGCTTTACACGGAGGCACAGCAAGACCCTCCTCAGTAGCTGGAGACCTCTCTCAGTCACATCAGGCAGCCAGATTCCACCACCGGGGACTCAGACAACCAAGCGTTAGGCACAGGAAAAGCACTGAGTGGGTATATCATATCCCCTACCACCCACCGGCTTCTGGGGAAATTGAGCGACACAATGGACTGTTAAAAACTACCCTGAAGGCAATGGGTGGCGGAACCTTTAAAATTTGGGACAAGCATTTAGCACAAGTTACTTGGTTAGTTAACACTGGGGGATCCATCAATCGGGGGATCCATCAATCGAGCTGGTGCTGCTCAATAAGACCTTTTACACACAGTAGAAGGGGATAAAGTCCCTGTGGTGCATGAAAGGAATACGTTGGGGAAAACTGTTTGGGTTTTTCCTGCCTCAGGCAAAGGCAAACCCATTTGTGGGGCTGGTTTTGCTCAAGGACCTGGATGTACTTGGTGGGTGATGCTGCAGAATGGAGAAATTCGATGTATACCTCAAGGAAATTTAACCCTTGGTAAGAATACTCAATCCCGAGTCTGCTTTAAGAGATGAAATTGTATCATTAGGAACTAAGTGGACTTAATGTCTGCGTATAAAGATAAATCACAAATGACTGATCTGTGTATATATATGTATATACCTGTATATGTACGTATTTGATGGATAAGAAGTAGTAGAGATCCGAGCATGATACAAATGGTACGGAATGGCTTTGCTTACTGGACAGGAGCGTTGGATCTCAGGCTACTGGCTCGGTGTGACCCTGGCCAAGTCCCTTCTCTCCGTGTTGCGGCTGAGCAGAGCTGCAGAGAAGAACACCCACCGGTCTCTGCAAATAATGCAAGACCCACGTGTAAGAAAATGCTCTAAGCGCTGTTAAGCGGGAGACAGGAGTCTCATCACGGCTCAGCATGGTGGGGGAGTTCTGCAGAGGTACATTCTTCATTTAACCAGCCAATAAATACGTGAAAGCTAAAAACTCTTCTCTTAATTGAGAAATGAAACAATTAGGAAGCGCCTTTTTTCTGGGAACACGCTGCTTCCACTGCAGCATGACAGAGGTTATTTTGAACTTATTACTTTGACTGGATTCAGCTGTAAGTAATTAAATTTAGTCATAGAAGTCTGATCTATAAATGGAACCTACAAAAGCAATTACCATAGATTCCATTAGATCAGAAAGCAATGGCAGCTCTGTTTGATGTAAACCGAAGGGAACATTGTTTACACGGCACACGAAATCGCAGTAACTCAGTCCCCTTGCAGACATTTGCTTTGAAAATCAGTTTTCAGTGAAGAGAGTCACAGGTTATAAATTTCAGCCACGCTCTGCTCCTTCCAGTTGAACACCCTCATGGGCAAAAGAGACAATGGTATCATTCGATTCAAAGGGACTGTTTTGGCTCCCGTTCCATACTCAGAAACCAGACAAAGGGAAAGTTAAATTAGACATGCAAGAAATGGGGTGACCAAGCATCAAGGTTTTTTAAAAAAAATGTATTTTTATACACGGTTTTGCTCCTGTTGGGACGTAGACTATCCAGAAGCTGATGGACCTGTGCACCAGTTGGTATCTCTCAGCCCAGACCCTGAGCACATGCGTTTTCCGCTACTGTAAAAGTGAACTGGAAACAGCAATTTTGGAATGAAAATCAAAGAAAAAAGAAACAAAAACACCAAAGAAACCAAACTACCAGCTGGGATACTGGGAAGCACAGCCTTCTGCTCCCACCTCAGGGTACCAGCCGCATGTTAAAATCAGTATTTGACCAAAACACCCACCCCAGACACACCAGCAAGTTGCAAATGCAAAACCCTGTGTTGTAGCCGGAGCAGGCAGCATATCCCAGAACTGAAACAACTACCTGATATTTCCATTCCATAATCCCCATTTTCTGCCACTTGCAACATTTTGCCAAACTGACACAGTTGGAAATTTCCCATACTGGTTATTGACTAATTACCTAAAAAAAGTGCTAAATGGTACAGCCATTTCTCTGAGCAGGATTGTGGGGATTTTTTCCTTTGATTTTTAATAGAAATTTTAAACCCAGCTATTTGTTTTCCCTTTGCCTCCTCCAAAATTTGGAACCAGAATCTGAAAATAGAAATAGATTTGGCCAACCTGCAAATATTATACTTGGGAGAGTCTTGGTACAGTTCAGCAGTTATTTAACCATCCAAATCCCTTAAGAGTATTTTTTTTTCACTTCAGTGCTGCAAGATATAGGGAGGGAGAAGGGGGGAATGTTGTTTGGTTCTGGGTGAGTTTTGCCTTTTTTATATTTTTTCAACACGCATTTTTGAGTTACACTAACAAAGTAAATGGAAACAATATTAAAATACTATTTTTTAAAAAAATCAAAATTTTTTAAAATGGCAAAAATGAAGGTGTACAGACAACCACAATTCAGGTCTTCTGTGCATAGACTGTCTCTTTCCCTAGTAATACAGACACATCCCCTTCCCCCAGCCAACTGGAAAAAAACCAAACACAACAACAACAACAAAACCAAAACCTCCCAAAACATCACAACAAACCACTATAAACAAACTCTGGAATTTCCTATTATGGGAAGGGCTGTTTGACCCAGCAGCCTTCAGGTTTTACACACTCTGTTTTCAATTCTCTTCTGTGCATCCCGCTCCTCTTTCACTCTAGAGTCAGATTTGAGGCACATCACACTCCGTATCTCATCCAGCACGGGACTATGTAACCAGAGCTGAACAAGTAACAAACAGGATGTTCCTTTAGCACAATAAATATAAACTTTTGTTTGCTGCTTCCTCCCCCCCAGGGGAAATTCCAGGTGTCGGTGCGCAGTAGCACAGCACACAGAGCATCGGAAACGCCGAGGGAGAGGAAGGGCAGCAGTTCCCGCTCCCAGGAGGGTCTCAGGACCCAGCTGTGCACTCACGGGTGGGTTTATATCGCATGCCGCAGGTAGCAAGCACTTGTTCTTTCTGGTCTGCAAGCTGGAAAAAACCTGCACAACCACAATTACAAAGCACCAAGACCAAACTAATGGAGTCGGTATTTCTGCTGGGCTTATCGCCAGCAGAGCCCGCAGGCAGGAGGAACCTGTGCCTGCCGGACCCAGCGCACCGGTGCCATCGGAGCATGGCCAACAGCGCGTCAACCCCTGCACACTGCAGCACCAAGAGCCACTTCCAGACACCGCGGTCTGCCTGCGACATCTTTTCCCCTCCATTTTCTACCTTTCTGCACAGCCGAAGCCATGTGTACTGGAAAGGCAGCACTGACTCACGATGGAGAAACAGCTTAAACGTGCTCCCTCTTGTCAAGGAGATGAAGAGCCTGTGTGCTGCTGCAAGTCAGATCCGCCACACGCTCATCACGTTTGAATCCCCAGCTGGAACTGCAATCCAGGGAGCAGAAGGTCATGGCAGTAAACTCCCCTGTGCTCAGATATGAGCATTGCCATCAGTATTACAATGCTCATCTTCACGGCACTGGCAAGGATAACAACCTACTCTTCTTTATTGCGCTTCCTTTTACTTTGCAGAAGAAAGCAGAAACAATAGTTTGTTAGCAAGAACAACACAATTAACAGCGTAATAAAGGTGAGAACCACTGCACGCTGTAAAACCTTTCCTTGGTTTTAAAGGAGTTCTTTGACTGCTAACGCCGTTGTGCAGTGAGCTCTGCAGCAGCACGGCAGCACTAGAAATGATTCACTGCCACAAGATACTTCTCAACCAATATATTCAGGAACACACAATTCTGCAACCTTTCCCTGATCGATCTCTGTGCATAAAAAGCAGGGAAGATACAGTATCTGTGAGGAATGAACGCACATCCCCACTGACTGAAAATAACAGAGAGAGTTGCTGTAAGTATCTTATAGGGCATCCACTATCAGACATTCTAATTTTATATGTAGCACGAAAATTATAATTATGATTTGGTAAGAAATGTGGTAGAGTCATTCCTCAGTGGGACTGAATACGCAGATTCTGCACATGTTTATGCTACTGTGGAAAAATTGCAAACACGCAGCCAGTCTCTGAGAAGTGGGCCATACGACAGCTTTCACACAAGAGAAAGCCTGCAGTCAGAAAGTCAGTGAAATGTACGTTAGTAGATCAGGAAATCCTCTAACAACCTTTTCAGGATGAGTACTTTGAATCTGGAGCCTCTTAAGCCTGACTAGGATAAAATTATTTTGAGAATCATCTTGGTATTTGCATTCTGAGGTTGCGTTAGAAGTCACACCATAAGAAAAAAAAACCAAAACCAAAAACAAAACAACAAAAACCCACACAAAACCTTTTAACAGAAAACCTGAAAAATTTACTGTCTAGAAAAACCTTCTCACCACGAGAAGACTGCCTTCCTGCTTGCTGAACATGGGCTGCTGGCCTACACCCGTATCAGCAGACACCGGTTCGGTTACGAGGCAGATCCCTCACACAACGGACCTGCCCCCGGGGAGACGAACGCTTGGAGAAGTGGCGTATCAAACAATGACGTTGACACGAAATTTTGTGACTGTGCATTTCATGAACAACTGGGAGATTTGGTACAGTCATCCCATGGAAAAGCAGCGAAGAGCCGCCATGTCCTCCCCAAGAGCACCCGCTCCCTGCACAGCGCAGCCTCCCAGGAGCAGGCATTTTCCTGCCATACACAGCTTCTAACCCTGCACCCTCTTACCACTCACCTGTCCTGGACGGGGATGCGGTAGTTCAATAGATTTGGGTAGCTCTAAATGTTTGTTCCTTCAGTAATAAGAGTCTCATTTAAAAAAAATGAAAAAGTAATTCAGCAGGGTCTGAAGGTTTCAATTTTAATCATCTCCCCTTTGCCCTTTCACATGACTGTTCCCGAAGGAAATTCTGCTTCAAAGAATCACTGTTTCAGGCACCTGAATCAATAAGCCTCTGCTCTGAAATACACAATAGCAATGGAATACGCTATCCCCACTGCTTTTAAATACACATCCCCATCCTCCACATATCCATCGATCCCCTCTTTTGCACACAGACGCGCTCCTCGCAGCCTGCTCTGTGTCCCTGTCACACCAGACGCACACAGCACTTGCCGCGTGGTTCCCGAGCTCCTCCTGGCCAGTGCTGGACCACAGACAAGGGCGAGTGATGGATAATACACCGGCAGCGCAGGTGAGGATGACCACTGGGAAAATTCAGGCATTGGCTGGGTGAGAAGTTAGGGGGACGTGAGGTGAAAGCGACCCGCACTGTTCTCACTGTCCAGGTGGCAGAGGATGATACACCACAGGACACGGACCGGAGCAGCTCCTGGAGGAGCAGTACCGCAGGTGTGGCAGCGACAAGCCCCGGGTCCCCTCCACACAGGCGGGCAGCAGACAAACTGCCAAAGCAGCTCTGGGATTTCAGAACTTGAAGTAACACCAAAGTAGAGTTGTTTGTAAGCCAATTTTTCTGGCTCTATCTGCTCCGCCCTGTCTTGCAGGGCTGGTGGGGTGGTTTAACTCCAGAGGGCAACTCAGCCCACCCAGCTGCTTGCTCACTCCCCCCAGGGATTTGCCTACTTCACAGAATGGTTTGGGTTGGAAGGGACATTAAAGACCATCCCGTCCCACCCCCCTGCCCTGGGCAGGGACACCTCCCACCAGCCCAGGTTGCTCCAAGCCCCGTCCAACCTGGCCTTGAACCCCTCCAGGGATGGGGCAGCCACAGCTTCTCTGGGCAACCTGGGCCAGGGGCTCACCACCCTCAGAGTGAAAAATTTCTTCCTGATATCCAATCTGAACCCACCCTCTTCCAGTTTGAAGCCATTACCCCTCATCCTATAGCTACATGCCCTTGTAAAAAGTTCCTTTCCAGCTTTCTTGTAGGATCCTTTAGGTACTGGAAGGGACTATAAAGTCTCCTGGAGCCTTCCCTACTCCAGGCTGCAAAGCAGGGAGCTTTAGTACTTGAGAAGTTGTAATCTCCTCAAACTGGAGATTTATTATTCCCAGCTAGACAGGAAAAATCGGAGCGCTATGACAGTTTATATTGGCAAAGATATGCTAGAGTATATGAACAATGGGATAGAAGAGTTAGTGACGGCACAGAACCCTGCTCCCAGGCTTTGGTACTATAACCCGCTGGGAAAGAGAACTTGCAAGCCAGCCCTACAGACCCCATACAGCCACCAGTGCAAGCTAAAACCTACCTTAACTGAAGGCAAAGATTCAGATGGAGCTTAAGCCTGGAATTTTCACAACGTGTTTTGATTTATTAAGGTATTATTAACATCAGTAGAAAAGATAACCAGCCAGCACATACAGAAGAACAGACTGATTTAAAGGTCATTAACAAAAGGTGATTCAGCAGGAGAAGCGTGAATGTAACTGCCATGAGATGCAAAAGCACGAGATGCTTAGCGAAAGGCATGCTTTTAAAGCAGCGTCCTGGAAACACCATCTGAAATACCACTAATTCCTGCAATTGCTAATTCCAAAAGTAAAGCCCTAGATCCCACTTCAATACCTAGGCTGCAGTCCAAACTTCTGAATCAAAGCAACACAGCTACTGACCCTGTGCAGTACTTATCTTCTGAAATCCCCAATGACTGCAGAAGCATGAATGGTACAGACAGGTGACCTCCATCAGCCTGATTACATTAATCCTGGTGAAAGAGCTGGGAAAGGGCTGTTTCTCACATCATCCTACCTGCTGCTCTGCTCAGCACATTCCACCTAAATCAGGTGCTAGACCTTGCAGACATGGCCACCAAAGCAAGGGGGTGGACAATCATAGAGTCATTTTTGCACCACTCTTGGCTTTATACTTCTGCCTCTATCTGGGATGTTTTATGTGTGTTCATCAGTAAACTAAAACGCAGTAGCTTAAGTCATTTGGTTTATAGGAAGAGACAATTAAATACCCAAACTTATCTTATTGTTGGGAAATTTCCCTATTTTAACAGCTGTTTTCCCCTTGCTAATGTAATCCCATTCCCCCCATCATCCCACCCTGAATAATCTTTCCCCGGCTCTTCCCTGTTTCTGGACATTCAATAATCAGAGACTTTCATGTTCCCCATTCACTGTCAGTTATCCAAACGACACAAATTTAGCCCCTTTGATCTTCCCTCGTACATCAGTCCCTCCAGGCCCCTAATCACTTTTTTCGCTCTTCTCTGTACTCCCTCCAGTAATGATGTGATTCTAATCCTCTGAAAGGGGAGGCTTTTGGCTTCAGTTCTCCGCACAGATGCGAGCAAACTAATTCAGAGAGACTTCACACGCTCTGTGCACGGCACTGTCACCAGCCGCCAAGCATTAAACCGTGACACTGAAACAAAGACGGAATTGTCTCATGAACACTAGAGATGCCAGAAGCTGAAAGAAAACACAATGAAAATTAAAACGATGAACCGATGAGCACTTTATACAGCCATCAGGACTCTGTGTAAAGTAAAAGCCACATTTAGGAGACATGCACGGTTGTCTGCTGGATGCTTTGAAGAAGCTAGGGTGACTGTCCCAAATCTTACAAAACTGCAGTTCACGTAGCAGCTTCGTGATAAATACGGCAGGTAAACGGTGTCCAAAGTGAGCACTGGGGTTTTGCCCACAGCACTTGAGAGTTGTTTAACAATTAGCAGATGTCATCTTGCAACCATTTCAGTGGGAAGCGATATGAAGCCCGCTCACAGCGATGAAGCGCCTGGCAGCCCACCAAAGCAGCAGGTACCATTAACACCTCCACCGGAGACCTCGGCACGAGGGCCTCCAGAGACCAGGCACGACCTGGCAGCGCCACACTTCAAGTCCAGTTTTGAAGAGTTCCCAAATTTACAGATTTGTTGTTAATTGAGTTAAAGCCACACTAAAAAAGAATGCGTATAGGTATATATTTACAATAGGGTAGCTGACAAAACCCATGTAGTAGCATACACCAGCTGGTACAGCTGAGAAAGAAGGATGCCTACTGCTGCCTTTCTAAAGGCACCTCTTGTGTATTGATCTAGTCACAACACAAACACAGGGCACAAACAGCAAGTATAACACAACCAT
This sequence comes from Fratercula arctica, assembly GCA_947846985.1. Taxonomy (NCBI): domain Eukaryota; kingdom Metazoa; phylum Chordata; class Aves; order Charadriiformes; family Alcidae; genus Fratercula; species Fratercula arctica. The sequence continues at coordinate 30,597,001 of CANTUZ010000013.1, read as the reverse complement.
GAAGGAAAGAAACTAGAGATGCCATACACACAACCTGGTAAAGTCAGTCCAATAAAATCTAAAAGGCAGTTAAGCAACAAGCTCTAACTTCACCCGTTACAGTTTGGAAGCTGCCCTCAAGCTGGGAAAAAAAAAAAAAAAAAAAAAAAAAAATCTTTCCCCAAACCACAACAATCTAATTTTTAGAATTTATTTTCCTGATGCCTATTTCTGACTTCTGTGTTTTAAAAGCTGTATTTTTTTAAAACTTTAAATACTGTTAAAATATTGCTTTAATTAGTAGTTCACCAGCTGACTGCAGTCAGTAGCACATCTCCACGTTGTATGAAGTTCTTCAGATTTTTTGCAGTTTTCCTCCTTTTATTATGAGTTTCTTCCTCTACCACCTACAAGACAAACAGAGGGGATCTGGAGATGACTTCCTCATACAAATTAGGAACAAATTTGTGTTCCATATGCTACTTTCATGCACTTTCACTATAACCACAACCGGTTCCTGCCTCTTCTCTCAGCCCGCGGCAGGCAGGGACAGGGACAGGGACAGGCTTCCCAGCCGCCCCGTCCAGGGGGGGCTTTAGCAGGCAGGTTGCAAAGGAGGCGGAGGAAGAACATCAAACGCATCAAACCCAGCCAAATTTGGGATGTGGAGGAAAAGGAACGAAGCGCATTAAACAACAGACCCAGATGAAGCTCTGGCTCCTTTTGTCTCTCTTCAGCACAACTCATCTGAGAGCAGAACAAAGCAGCAGGAGATAAGCACCGCTGGTTTCGAAGAGGTGCTTATACCAGTTCCAGTGCCCAAGAGACCTGAGACCACTGATCAGAAGTTAATCCTGACGCAGGGAATCTCATGCTAAGGAAAGCCCTTTTGCAGAAACCTGCAGGTATCTCAGGGACGTTTGAGGCCACCAGCAGGACAGAAGGCACAAGGCTTGTCCCAGTTCAGCGCTGGGTTGCCGAGCCGGGGCCAGGACCACGGCAGAGACAGCAACCACTTCTAATGTACAAATGACTAACGGGTTGAGAGGCACTACAGCACATTTCCAGGTAACACAAGGCACACTTTAACATAATGAAGAGTTCAAAGCAAGGTATTGCTGCTCTCCTGCCTTACAGGGAACCGATCTAGGTCACACGAACACAAATACACACCAGCACACACACAAAAGCTGTGTCTGGTTCACTGCCTTCATCGACAGTACAGCTCCACAGACATCTGCTCTGGCCCTTCTGGCCCAGAAACCGTCCCTGAGAAATGAGGGCCCACCAGAGAGCCAGCAGCACACACCTGCCGCTGCTGAAACTGCAGTCCGCAGGGAAGCCAGCGTTTTCAGAGCACGCTTCATGGCTCTGTTTGAGTACTGGCTGTGGCAGACTGCTCCAAACACGCTGCACATCATGAGAGGTACCTGACCACTGAACACATTTTCATACTGCACAAGAGCACCAAAGCCTGTTCACTCCATGCCAGTACAAACCATAAGACAACTCTAAGCCATCAAATTAAGATCTTTGCTCAATATTTCTGCTTTGACTTAAGGATTCTTCCAACTATCCTACATGAATCTCTCACTGGTTAGACATCCATCAGCACTGGTCCCACATCCACTCGAAGTACAGCAAAATCCGAGTTCCTATTCTCATCACCACCAGATAATTCACCCCTAAACCATTCTAACCCTTCTCAGTATATCTCACATCTACACAGAAGCACGTCCAGTTGGTGCGCAAGCATTTCTGTGTCCCCAAATATCAGACTTGCAAATTAGTTCAACTGTCTCACCAGAGTCATGCTAAACACAGCTCACCTGCAGCCTTCAGAGATTCCTCAGAATGGGCGCCTGCAGAGGGAATACTGGAGACTGGACAGGGCACCCAAAAGCACTGCGGATAAAATAGCGCGTGGCATTGCCAGCAAGAGCTCAGACCTAGACAGTGCCAGCTCTGAGACTCCATCTGCTTCACCAGAAAGCACACAAGGAACCCCCCATGCTTCATATACCAGCTAATAACCAGCAAGCGGTCGGGTAACCCGCGGCTGCTTAACCAACACAGCCACCTGCGCTGCACACTCTGACCAAAAGAAAGTACACCAAGTCCTGAGACTCTGTGGTCACTGAAGAGCAAAACCAACTTAATAGAACTTCATGAGTTTCCAACAGAACGGCCCCTCTCAATGGTATTTTCCATGTTCACGGTTCATTCTTCATGAGGCTCAGAGGATCACAATCTGCTCCCGGCGTTTACACGAGTCAAACCGTTTATACAACCCCTCTGCCGCTCCCTCCAGTTCCTTGTATGCTCTTTGCTACACAGCAGCAGCCCTCAATATTTTAGACAATTTCCCTTAGTGCATCTTCTGGTGAGCACATATAAACTACGACAAATTGACTCTAATTCAACAACCAGTAAGTGAATATCCTTTAAATTCTTCCCACAGACATGCTGCCTGATTGGCGTATCCTTCACTACAGTTAAGGGAATAAATTTCTGACGAAGGATGGTACCTTTATCAGAATCCACAGGACTCTGTGGCAAAAAACTTCCCATTTTATGCACAGGGATTACACCGGGTCCCTAATCATACTGGAATTATAGGCACTCCCATCTGCCTGGTCCCCCTCTCACAGCCGGATCCTACACGCGCACCACCGCTTCTCCTCGGGGTAGGATGCAGATCTGCCTTCTCACACATCATGTGAAAGCCAGGAGAAGCCTTATGCACAAAACAGATGGCAGGAACAGCTCAAAATGCCACATTTCAACAATTAAAAGGTATCAAGAGAGAGCCAGCTTCTGTTGGGCCACAAAGCATCACATCCAGCAGCTCTATGCCTGGAAGGGCACAAGGTACTGGCTGTGAGCACAGAGGAATTCATCAAAGCAGGATTCAAACCAGAAAAACGCTGACGGAAGCACACGGATAGGAACCGCAGCAGCAGGAGCCGCCATCTCAGCGGCAGTTTAACGGCCACCGGTGATGTGTCTCCATGGCAGCAGGGGCTGCAGAGAAACTGCTGCTGAGGAAGGATGGGTCCGATCCCGGCAGGACCAGGAGACCAAACAACAAATACTCCAGCAGCAGCAGCCCGGCCCTGTCCCTTCTGTTTTTCTAAACGAGAGACTTGAGATAAATAGAAATGAAAACCCTTCTTGAACTCGGTGCGTAACAAAGCCAGGAGCTGAGCCTCAGCACCTCAGACCTTTCCCTTCAGATGGGGGCATGACAGGGAACAACCAGGTGCAGGGCTGTAGTGTAAAACCCAGGGATAAGAACCTCTTAAACAGGCTCAGGTGACTCAGGGACAAGCGATTTTAAAGCAGCTTGAAGTGATCCTTTGCGCAAGTCAAAAGCCTCAGTGTTGTCTGCATCCAAACCGCCCAACTAGTCTGGGCTGAACACCTCAACGGATTCAATGCTGTTCAAACGAGAACATTATTTTCCAGTGAAAGTAAGTATCAGACAAGGAAATCCTTGGGTTCCACCAGAACCTGCATTTGTCAAATGGATTCGACTGGACACAGCGAGTCAAGCAGCAGCAAATACAGAGGCGCATGGGGACACCTCCTCGTATACCTTCGCTGGTTACCAAAGACCCAGACAGACCTGGGTCTCAGCTTGACATTAAGATAATTATCGTTTTGACACTTGGTACAAATGGCACTAGACGTATTCTGGCTCCAAAGGGATGAACCAGTACATCTGTGTACATGGCATAGATTACCTTGGGGTGGGGTCCAGGTCTTCTAGGATTTACTGCGAAGCCCCAGATTTTGCACAAAAGTGGATAGGTCAACCACCAGCAGGATCGTAAAGATTCTAATAATCTTGCTAATAACGTCTCTGGTGATACCTGCAAGCTCTGGGGTCACTTCTGCTGCAGTGAAACACAAGTCTACAAAGAGGGTACGGGTTAATGCAGCTAACATGAACATCTATAATGGGGCAAATCCTAGTTTTAGCTGCTTACTGGAACAAAAACATTAATCAGTCAATGCTGAGATGATTAACGGAATAAGATTAAGGTTAAAACTAGAAAATCTATTAACCTATTTAAGAAATAAATGTTGTACCTGGCAGGTCATCAGTCTTTTAAGCCTCAAGGGTTTAGATGCTCTGAGCAAACAGGAGAGTGACTCGTTCTGCCAAAAGCTCTGTGTGAAGACTGAACTGTACGGTCCTGCCCCACCAGAAGCCATACACCTTCTCCCCAAACTAAGCGGGGTGTGCCAAGACCATCGCTTCAGCTGCACCAGACACGACGTACCACAACCACGGCCTGGGGTGGGACTCAGGAGGAAAGTCTGAGCTAGTGAGAGGTTGCTGTATACGACAGGAACCGGGGGGGGGGGAGAAATCAGCATCTGGAATGGCACATTCAACTTCATGTCTGCATCATAGCAACTACCAATTCAGCTCATAACAAAAGTTTTAGTCAGAAAACCAAACTCACCCCGCCTGCCTGTTCCAGCCTGCGTCTATGCTTGTCATTCAACTGTCACACTTATCCGTTTGCTGTGTGTCGTGAGAATAATTGGAAAGAATTTTAATTATGCCTCAGAAGACATATCTTCTCAAGGAGACAGACACACACAGATCACCCCCATCTTTCACTCTAATTTCCCTTAGGAAAATTTCCTTCTAATGCATTAGTTCACATTGTACAACCTGCTACACAGTGCAACTCTCCAGACCGCACTAATTGTTAAAGTTCGGTGTTTATCACTTCCTGATGTTTAAAGCCATGTACAGAGCCAGTCAGGACTGTGAGAGCCCAAAGAAGACGTATTCGGAGGGACGCTGAACCACGGAAAGGAGAAAAGAACCTCTGAGGATGAAAGGGGGTGGGTGTTTTAGAAATGCAGATTTAGGAATACCAGGAACATTGTCACCTTGACAAAGAACGCAGCTAAATGCACAACCCATACATGAAATTCCATAATAATCTGATGAGAACGCTCAGTTATGAGATTATAATGTAAAAAATACAGTTGGACAACTGGAACCAAATAGTAAAATAGCGCCTTGCACTTTTCACAAGTAAGTAAAGGTTGTCATGCCTGATGGATTTTGAGGTGTGGGTGAAAAAAAAAGAAACAGAGAGTCCAAAAGGCTCAGCTTTAAGTATTTACTTCCAGACTTATCACAGATGGTTCTCCTCAACAGCAGAAGCAGAAAATGAAGAACTAACAGGAAAGCAAGCGAGAGCTGTCAGTCCTGACCAGGCAGCCCCTGCAACTCATTCTGCACCCACTTTTCAGTAGGGCTGCCGAGCATCGTACAGACAGCGCCGTCCAGAGACACAACAGCTACCAGTGCTTTTGTGGTCAGACTGAAAAAACAGAGAATAAGACGACAAGGGTTCAACTTGCATCCAGGAGCCTTGAACTTAAGCATGATTGTAACCAGATAGTTACAGCCACAACGGCATCAAGACCTTGTCTCAGGTGAAACCCAACATACGTATTTTTGCTGCCAAGACCCCTTGTTCTGTAACAGTGGGAACCAAAAGCATTCCTACTCTCCCAAGACTTCTCCTCTGCGTTGAAGAAAACTAGGGAAAAGCTCAAATAATTTCTGGGGAAATTAATAGTTGGAAGAGCACTGGGCTGCTCTTTAACAGAATTGTAAAGAATTTACCCTGCCTTCCTTCTTTACTTATATATCAACATACTAGATTCTCTTCTTACAAAACCTGCTTATTAGTCACCAGACTAACGAAGCACGCGGCTGTCCTCAGTGACGTGCTTCCCCACACCAGCTGGCTCCTCTCCCCACATGAGTCTGATGCAGCTGCCATCATTAATGTCCCAGGGAGAGCTCTTCCACTTTGCTGGGGACCAGATGACGGTCTGGTTCACACCCGTCCCCCTGGGTGCCAATCACAGTATCGTTTGTATTTGTCAGCCTTTCAGACTGCCCTGAGAGGTTGACACCAAAGCTCCACTGAATTTCACCTCCTGAGCCAGAAGGGCTGGTTATGACACTAGCCCGATCCCCAGGGAAGGCAGCCCAGACCCACCCACCAAAGCACCACGGCACTTTGCCCTGCTCCCACGCTCCTCCTAGAAACATCATCTTGATGCAAGGCCACCAGGCCAAGTGAGAAAGAGAGATGGCCCTGATGCTGCACAAGCACTTTCAGCAATAGCCAAAACATTGGTGTGCCATCCACACAAATCCGAAATAGCACCACACTCCATCGGAGCCAAACCCAGCCCACAGCCCTGGGCCAACCGACACAACCACACTAACGGTCCTCCTCCGCACCTCCTCACCTATCAACCACAGCATGAATGCTGGGCTGTTCATGACATACGTCAAAAAACAAACAAAAACCCCAGACACCATTAGTTTACTTGTGCCAACTATGAAAGAATCCAGTATGATGCCCTGGATCTCTGTAAATGCCTTAGCACGTGACTGGCTTTGCCGCCAGCCTTACTACTGGGTATTTGTGCAGTTAAGAATGGTCAAACGTGGGCAATGAACTTACACACTACTGAGCAACCAAAGCACAAAGCGTACGCTTCAAAGGCCACCCCTCTGGGACAAAATAAAAGTCCAGGAACAACTGTGGCTTTGGGGAACTTCACCTCTCTCTCACTGGGTGCCTCTGCAAAATATTAAGTCCTTCCCTACATTTCTTTACCCGACAAAACAGAGGTCTATTCATTCTAACCCCTGCACACATCCACACTCCCGAGCTACAGAACTCCAAACTTTGGGGAAAGAGTACTTCACAGGAAAAAGGCTGAAGACGACAGTAACTGGGCCACTGGAGCCCCTCCTTACTAATTATCCCAGAGCGCCCATTTGCTGCGTAACCAAGGACTAAAGCGTGTCAGGCTTCAGCAAAGCTGTCTTCAGCAACTTATGGAAAGCTTCCTCTAAGCCATGATGCAATTAGCTGCCAAGAAAGTGCTGAGGCAGGCAGAATTAGGAAGCTATAACAAATCAAGTATATAATCCTACAGCATTTACATTTGAAACAGCTGAATTGCTTATAACTCAAAGTGCTGTAGCATGTTTACAATTTTATTTCATAAGATTGAGACATCTTATCCCCCGAGCAGGACAAATGAAACAGTCCAGCTTCAAAGCCAAAATGGGAAAAGACTCATAAGAAAGGCGCAGATCTCCAGAGCTCCCTGACCAGGGTGGTAACACCTGCCACCCTGAGCCCCCAGCACGCCCCCAAAGTCGCTGCTTAAAGTGAGAACCACCAAAGAATCACCATGACCCCAGTTGCTCCCGGTTTGCTCGTAGGAAGTTTGAGGAGACGTACGATATGGAGATTGCCGGGTTCAGGAAACACTTTTGCATAAAAACAAGGGTGCAAGAGCTTCAACGTTCTTCATGCCACATCCAGTCAACCGGCAGAGAGAGAAAAGCAACTGTTGTTAAATTGTTAAAAAAGACTTGAAATCTGGTCTGTTTCCTCAGCATTGAAAGATATCAAACAGTACACAACAACCAAAACAGTAACTAGCCTTGAAATTAATTTACAGCATAAACAGTCAGTCTAGCCCTTCTTGCCTTAACTCGCTAAATTATAATTGTCAGAATGTCACTTTCCCCAAGTTCGTGTATTATCCCGTAACAGAACATTGAGCGAGCTCTTTTGAATCACTAAACTGTACAAAACTTCCATTATCCTAAAAGTCTCACAAGACACTAACTTTTAAAAAGCACTGGGGAGTGGGGGGGGCGATGACACATGGACAGACATTTCTGCAGACTCTGCAGACTTCTATAGGAGCCTATTAAAAAAAAACCCAAACAAAATAGCAAACATACGCACAAAAAACCACACTCCTTTCTTAAAAGACAGTGAAGGCGAGGTATGACAAGGCCCTAAGCTTAAGCTACAGTGTCAGAAAAAGAACATACACTATTCGACACTAATATCTTCAGCAGACCTGACAAAAATGGTAGGGCAGACCCAGATCCAACAGCCATCAAAGATGATGGGAATTCCTCCGCTAACTCAGACGAGTTTGAGATTGGACTGCTGGGATGAAATTGCTGCTACTAATTGCTCAGAAGGTAATGCCTGTTAGCAAGGAAAGCAACCCACAGACCCACAAAACGCTTTTAATTTCTGCCAGCTACACAAAGCACAGAATAAACGTTTAAGAAAAACATCTAAAAGTGACACCTGTAGTCAGAAAACCTCATCATCATACAACCAGCTGCACTAAGCTGTGTGACGCGCCGAGACCTAACGCTGAAAGACTTTGCTAATTCCAATAGCTGGCCTTACCAACCTTCACTACGACAGGAGAACGCAGGACACAAAGGAGTGCGGGGCTTCCACCACCGCCGGGCGGGTCAGGCTGCATTAACAGCGGGAACACCGCAGATTCCAAAGCACCAGGTACTCCTTCAGAGCCATCAGAGCCGAAGCACAGCTGGGGCTTACGTCCATATGGCAGATTTCTCTCTTTAATGTAACTTTGATACCAAGATGTGTTAAATCTTTGATTTTATTGGCAGATGCCGACTGTATTTGCCTAACCTCTGAAGCCTGCTGATTGACAGTGTTAATGCACTTTTTAATGGATGCAAAGGGAAATGACAGCTTTTGGCTCACTTTCAAGCACATTTCTTCCCTGTAAAATACCCTATAGCTCAATCTGCTTTTCATACAACCTAAGAAATCTATTCTTTATTGTGCTGCTAATAACTGGTGGCACACTGAAGAAAACAGGGGCTGGATGGGAATACTTACCGAGGGAGCCACTTCGCTGCCTGAAAGGAAGATGGTTTCTCCCTTTCTTTAATTAGAGCTGCATCGATCTCATCTCAGAAAATCACAAGACGGAAGCTGAACGTGACTTCAAAATAATTTCTCAGCTCTTTCTACATCAAACAAAGTTTACCCGCAGACTTTTCAAGAAGAGCAGCTACGCTACCACAAAGGTAGTAGCAAGAAGAGAGGCAGTTTTAAAAGAAAATGGCTTTTCTAAACACAGAACTGATTCGGTTAACGAGAGGTCTGGCTGGCTGTCCAGGGACTCTGACCAACCGGCATGATAAGGTTGTAACGATGGAAGCTGTGTTCCAAAGTCTGTTGCTTTCTGAGGTCCTGCAACTCTAGTGTCTTCGATGGTCACAGGACTTGTGGCTAAGAAAGCCCCCACTATGCCAGAACTCACGGCTTTACAGCCCCTCGGTACTTCACAGGTGCAACTGGGAAACCAGAACTCCCACAGCCAGGAAGGCACCAAGGACACGCCAAGAAGCCTGGGGACACGCGAGTCTGGGGAGAGAAGACGCCACGGTACGAACTCCACGTTGTGGCAGTGGGGTCTCTCTGCCCAGATGTGTCTCGTATGGGTCTGCCTCTGAGCAAGAGCTAAGATCCAGAACCCAGAAATTCACGAAAGGGCTCTCCAACCATAACAGATTAACATTTCTATGGAAAATGGGATGGTGCCAAGTCGTAACAGTCTCTGTAAAGTTCTAATTAACATGAATAACACAGCTGGATATTTTATGTATCAGCCTTCTAAGTCCCTCCTTCCTGCCACTTAAGAGTAAAAATAGTAGAATATTTTATAGCGGTTAATTCATGGCTCCTTAGGTGTGATTCCACTTTAAGAGAAGGCAGACTTGCCCCTTGCAGTGATCCATATGGGAGGCGTATGGACAGCCTGCCTTAGCTGTGTTTGCTGAAGGAAGGTACAAAAGAGCAGGTTTGTCAGGGAAACGTGGATACGTGGCAGAATATCAATGGATTTACTTTTCCTTCCATTCCAGATCGGAGTTTCAAGGTAGATGAGCTGGTATCATCACCTGGCAGGCTACAAGATGATCACAACAGAAAAGAAAATAATAATGACAAGGCAAAAAGAAAAACACAAAAAATTCTGAAAGGAAACCAGCATCATTTACCATGAGATCAGACAGTTGCTTTATCCCTCTGGATGGCAGTTTAGCTCCGAATGTATTTTGGCACGTTTCTTCACAAATACAAGGCATCTGAATTAATATGAGGCGGCGGCAGCTCCCAGAACTGCAGGGTTTTATGTGAGCCCTGTACCAGCAGAGCTGCCCGAGGGAAGCACCTCAACCGACCGGCAGCCGGGTTACCCCCCGGAGCTGCTCCCCCACTTTTCCACCCCAGCGTCGCGGCTGAAGAGCCTGCCTCCCCCAAGCCAGACGTCTGCCCAGAGGTGCCGCAGATGCGGGGACCCAAGGCAGGCTGGCATTCAGCACGCTGAGCATCTGCACGTTTGGTAGTTTGTAGTATTTACAAACTACTTTCCATTAAAAGGGCAGAAAATACTTGCAACTAAAGCCACGAAAATTAATTCCGATTCCAGCGTTTCAGACTAGGCTATCCCATAAACATTCCCATCTCAGCTGTATAGTTTTGTTCCAATGTAGCACACATCAGGCAAGAAGCTGAACAAGCCCAGATCTGGGTTATTAAAATAGCTGAAGTCACTGAATTGTTCATGCTCCCAGGAAAGGCATGTAAACAGAGTTTGCAATGAGATGCCACACTTAGCTTCATCTCACAATCCTCGTTTACTCCATTAAATGTAGCAAGCTAGTAAATAATGAAAATAAGAATAAAAGAAACAATAAAGAACTTTGATAGGAAGAGTCACATTTCCATACAATGGAAAAAAAAAGACTTTGAAAACATGACTTACTACTCATTGTCAAAAAATACATAAAATAAAAAATGACAACAGTAACACCAAGGCTTAACAATGGTTTTCCATCACGATTCTGCAGTTCTGTGAGCTAACAGGAAGCTACAGTAACACCTCTGCGTGCACAGAAAATGAAGTCTACAACAAAGACCTTAAAAATTAAACATTCCCCTGATCTAGCAGCCAGTATCCAGTTCGTAGCTTAGAAAAAAAGCAGTAAAATCTGTAGTTTTGAGACCTAAATTAGTACCATCTACCTCCTAAGCAAAAGGATACCACGCTACAGACCCTGAAGCATTCCCGTCCGTTCAAACTGGGAAATGTTGACTCCAAGCTGCCCAACACGTGTGTGCAAACGAGAGCACGAGTCTGTTTTCTCTGGGATGCTCCTCAAGAACTCCAACATGGACTTCCTGGAAAACGGATTTCAAGGTAGAAACAAACAAAGGTGGAAAGAAAGCCCTTCCCTTGCATCTCCAGCACAACCTTGAGGGCTGCTTTTCCCAATAAACTGCTACAGCATCCCTGGAGCAAGTCTCTTACCCTCCTCGCCAAGCTTCTTGAGTTAAAACCGTGGTGAAGGGTCTTCTGAGCACCTGCCCGTGTGCCCACCAGTCCCACAGCCACCAACCCTCCCACAGCTCATCGTCTGGACACTGCAAAATCTCCCCACAGACATTCATTCGGAGCTCTTGGATGTGAGCAGCTGGGCTGTGGTGAGCTGCTGAGGGAGCTGAGCCCCCCAAAACCAAATACACTTTCCATGGGTTCACTCCCAGTGCCTGCCCGGCGCCAGTGAGCACTACTGCCAGCCCCAGGGCGAGAGGTGCTGCCCAGCCCGGAGGGACACGATGGCAGCCGTCATCTAGATCAGCTCAAGCCACACAGCCTGGCCTTTGGGGGAGTGGATCTCAGCTATACCGACGGCACAATCCCTACAGCTTTAATAAATATTCCAGGACGAACGCTGCCACCATTTTTAACTGTGGCTAACCAAAGAGTAACGGTCTTGGAGATGATTCCAACTAAACCAATGACACAGTCAGGTATTTTATTATTTATAAAGTCCTGGTTTTCTCAGGACAGGAGAAAGCAATCAGAGAACATTTCCCTATTCATCACTCCAAACCTTTTTAAGCCAGCGTCCCAGCAAAAAAAACCCCGCCATCCTGGGCTTCTGCCATTATCCCGCACTGGGCATTTCTCTAGCCAAGTTTTGGACCCTCTTCTTCCCCTCCCCAAAGGAATCCTTTCCCACTCCTCCACATGCATCTCTCCTTCCCAGACACTCTACAGCTGAAGCAGTCCATCTAACCTGTATCAATAAACTGTACAATTTCACTTTGCCGGTATTCTGTCAGATTTGTATGCTTAGCTGTTCCTGTCAAATCTATAATCCAAGTTTCCAGTTACATACACTTAGCAACACAAGCTGCTGCTGTTCTTTCAAACTGACCCAGGAATCCCTATTGCAAGGGTCCATTAACCAGAGTAGGGGATAAGCTTCTGCTTAAAGTAGCCCTGAGAAGAACGTTACAAATATGCCAAAAAGCATTAATTTCATTTGGCAGCTGAGGACTCATTTTTTCCACATAACATTGAGAAGTGACATTCAAACTTGCCAGAAAGACTCCAAATCACAAAATTCTTTTCCAGTGTTCAAATGCAGAAATCTGATAAACATATACCAACAGAGCACGACAATAACCATGCAGAGCAGTGTCTACCAAGCCAACCCGACACAAGTTTGGCTCTCTGCAAGAGAGGACAGAGACATGGGCCTTGGTGTAAATGGAAGCTCCGGGAGGCAGTGCCAAGCAAGGATTTAAGCCTTGCTGTGGCAGGCTGCAGGTATTTGAGCCTGCTACCACGCTGAGTACACCCGAATGCTGGTTCTGCAGCCAGGCAGAGCGGGTTCACGTCCTCTCCAGGTAGGGGAAGAACATTGCACTGACCTAGAGAAGACTGACTAGTCGCATCCATTCCCTTGCCCCGTTTATTTATTTTGTTATGATCTTCTCCAGTTTGCCGTGCACTGAAAAGGCTTCTTCCCCACATCTGAAGTTTCACCTTGACTTGGCATCCCCGATTACCAGAACACACAACGTGCACGTCTTGCACCTTTGCCATAAGGAATAAGTTCTTACCTTTGCGGAGTACCACATCCTCTTCTTTCACCTTCACCCACATCTAACTCTCTTCTTGTGCTTCTATTTGCTCATTTTTAACCTCATTTGTCAGCTCTTGAAATAACAGATCCAGTTTAAGAGAAGCTTTGTGTATGTTATTGATTTTTCCTCTAAACCAAACTAAGTTTTAGTAGAAAGTGAAACGGATGAGCCGGATTAAAAGGGTGATTTTAGATATATCAGAAGGTTACAAAGCCCATTCGCAGTAATGAAGCATTAATCTCCTAAAAGGATTCAAATGCTGCAACCAAAGTAATTTTATTTCTTAGCAGGAAGAAATTAAGACAATTTCCCTTGTAGAAGTTTCCATAATTACAAGTAATTATCTTCTACTCTGAAATTCTCCAGTATAGCACTTACTGCAAAGAATATATTCCTATCAAATGCTCTATTTAGGAAATACAGGAGGAATTGTTTCCTGGTGAATTGTTTGTTGTCATCACATTGATTAACCCACAGTTCTGCTCTGCCAGAAAACGCATCTATTTTTGAGAATAACAACAAGAATCACCGATCCCTATTCGATGACCCTATCATTAGGTTATTACGAAAGTGTAAGATACAGACTTTTAAAAGTACACACAGAGGAGGAATAAACCACATCCACAAATTAAGTCAAAGGAAGATCATTTATAATGCTGCATTGTCCAATGAAGTTCTTTTCTGCTGGGTGAATCAAAGGCTCGAAGACGGCATTTTGAAGAACATTCTTCTTGGGCAATAAGGACACGTATGGCAACAGCTGCTGCAGTATTTGTAAAAATCATATAAACTCAAACGAAATACCAGAGGTTACAAGAAACTAAGCTTTGCATTTGTTGTGCTTGTGCATAAGGAAAATGTATGTCAGGAAAACGTAGTGTCAGTTATTCACTATTTTTCATAAGCAAGCATGTACAATCCCACATGTCATGCCACCAACTGTGGGAAGAGGGTCTGCTGGGCTGCTGCTGCCACTGCATATCTCTGTTCCCATATAATATCCCCGTTTATACGTTACTCCCAATCCTACGCCGCCAGGGCACAGGCTGGGGTTCCAGCAGAACAGCAAAACGGAGCCTGCTCTAACCAGAGGTAGCACAGCGTTCACCAAACTTCTGCAGCACCTGAAAAATCAGTGATGGATCGAGCTTGCTCATAGCACAGCATCCTCCAAGCATTTTAGAACACTGGTTTTCAAACAAAGCTTATTAGAGCTCACGCTCTACCCAACAGTTAAATAGCATTATCAAAGGGCCAATCTCTACCACAATGAAAGACCCTAAATATTCACAGTCAGGGGGAGGGCAGTAATCCATACAGCAGAAGACCCTGAAAGACAAGTACTAGAGATGACAAAAGGCAACTGCAATCTGATAGCAAAGCACAAAGTGATAATGTTTTGGGGGGGGCTGGCCCCTCAAAAATCACTGGGTCTTTACTGTGTTCACAGTACAGAAAGAGAGTTTGCAAAACCAAGTGGGTGTCACGTATCTTATTACATCTATGAGACTGAAAATCCATCAAGAGAAGATGTAGAAACTCTATCATATATTAAAAACTTTGGATAATGCACTGTAGTTACACATGGCGTATTACAGCCCATCAGGATGTGTGGGGTATGGGGCAAGACTGATCAGGATTTCACAGGTTTTTCTACTGGGTTTGGAAATACAGAAATCAGCAGCGATGCCGCCCTCAGCCTGCTCCTGCCCAGGCAGCTTCCTCCGGGGCAGCCACCCTCCGATCCGACCCTCCTGCGCAAAGTGCAGATTTCCAATACCTTTCATGGCTCATCCACGTACCACACCACAAAAGAGCAACACTTACATGAATGGAGAACAAAACAGCAAAATCAATTGCTGAATATTAATTTTTTGTTTTGAAATTCTGTGCTCTTTCCGAAGTCTCATTTGCTACTGCACAAAGCACTTCAGCGACACAATACGGCACTGGTAAGCTCTCTCCCTCTTCATTCTCCACTGAAGCAGCCAAGACCCACAACAATTCTAATCAATCACTGCTGAACAAAGGGTATATTCAGGCAGCACAGGCTACTAATTGGTATAAATGAACAAAAATGTAAACTTAAGCAGCTGTAACTTTGCTAGTAATGTGTTGAAGTTAGATTTAACCTTGTTCCAATATTTGACAACCTTTATGGCAAAACATCTGCTCCTTGTCCCTAGCCAGAATTTCCTACATCGAGAGCTGCACCCATTGCCTCTCACCTGCCCTGGGCACCTCCGAGCAGAGTCTCTCCATTTCCTCTACCCCTCTCCAGCGGTGCCTCCTTCTGCTCATACAGCAGCGAAATCTCCTCTTAGCTTCTTCTTCAAGGCTTTCTCCTTCAAAACTACAAACAAACAAAAAACCAACCAAACCAACTCACCACAAGGCCTTCAGAAATCTTTAGCAAGCAGGGCTCCTGCAGTCCCAGCTTGGGAAGGTCTGGAGACAGCATTTACCCTGAGAAGTCCGAAAAGCAAAGCCCTGTGGCTGGCAGCGAGTTCAGCTACAGACCCGACATCTCCTTAGACCCTACATCTCCTGAGGCCCGACACCTTTGGAAGGAGCTTCTTCATTCCAGGTTGCTGTTAAGAGGAGGAGAGAGCTCCATCACTCTGCAGAACGACAGATTACCAGCTCAGATTCCTATGAATTCAGGCATAACATCATTCCAGAGCCAAGTACGGTATGGCCTTAAATGGAAAAGATCTACAATATTTAACAGGTCAGGAATACTATCCATTTTTGTTTATTTAAGCGTCTAAGAGGGTAGATTTAGATTTTAAAAGCCTCTTAAGAAATATGACATAGGAAAGCTTACTGTGAATGCTTTTAAGTTTAAGTGCTCTCTCATAACTTCCAGTTATAAAACTGGAAGGAAGAAGCAGGAGTGGGGAGGGGGGGGGGAAATAAAGTAGGAAATTTTTATTTTTTTTTTTTAAAAAACAATTTGCTTATTTTCACCCACTATGAGCAGAATTCTGCAAAACAGGTGTGATTTTCCAGCTTGGAAAAATCAGCACTTGTCATATTGGTAAATCTTGATGGTACCAATCCCACTGTCGCCCACAACCCAGTGATCTGTAGGGAAAGGAACCTAAGGGTCAACCAAGCGGACATTATCCTTGTCTTGCAAGTATTTCTCAGTCCTTTTCTGCTCTGTAGCACACTCATTTCACCACCCAACACGGAGGGAAGAGGTTACTTCTACACAGGCAGCCCGCCCGGGAATCAGCCCGTTTAGCTCCCCGTGGAGAAGAGCTCCACACCCTGTGACATTTCACAAGCGATACAACACAGATTGCTTTCACCGTATTTTCCCAACAGCGCTTCTGCATAATAGGCCACGCAAGAACCATTACTGAGAAGAATAAGGTCATGAAAAAGATATTCTGTTGCTTCTAATGAAATTAATAGAGACTGTCTGATGAACCCAAACACCTTCTCTTCAGATTCCACCTCTGCGCGGGGGGGAAACAGTTCCTCTCCATCCACGCAGGAGTGGATGTGCACACCCAGATTAAGTAGCAGCATGGACAGATGGAGCCACGAATCATGGTGCACAGTTACAGGCTAAAAGGAAACCCAAAAAAACCCAAAACCCTGAGCTTTTGGATCCTACTGTTACGCTTTTTAAAAATGACAGTGACCAAGCTGAAATGCCCCGTTACAGCACGTAATTTAAAATCCTAACAGAGGACCCAGACATATCATAATACCATAGATCCAGACTTCAAAAAAACCCAATACAGATCTCAGAGAGAATGAGTTATGGCAGAAATATAACAAGATTTGCATGAATTTACTACGAGCATATTTTTTTCTGTACTGCAAGAAAACTGAAAAAGCGATTTGTTTCTCGAGGAGTCAGTATGTATGAATGAACCCTCTTACTGAGGTGCTCTTGGTAAATAAACATAACTTTTGCATGTCAGTAACGAAGGGATATTGCAGTTCATCCCTGTGTTGCTATTAATGATTTATTGAATCCTGCACGAAATCTGCACCTGACACAGTCAGTGATTTCAGCTTTTGTCCAGCATTTAATTATCGTAACTAAGTAGCAAATGACTCCCATGTGCAATTTTTTTCATATCTAAAACAGTTTCTGTTATCAGGCTCCTTAAGCAGGCGAAAATTACCACTTTGCCCTGCGTAACACGCAAGGTACATTCAATAAACCTGAAGCGCTACTTTTTTCAGCTTGCTGGCTTCAGTAATTTTGAAAAAAGCACTCTCTCGCCTGAACTCCAGCATCCCATTATGCGATCACAAGTATAATGGCTTTATTATTATTATTATTATTAATATTCACAGATAAAAGAATCTGCATTAGCAAACAAGAACATGCCACCATCCAAGCCATTCCCGTCTTCCCTCAGCCGAGAGGCTGCAGCACATCCGAGTCAAGGACGGGTCGGAGCAGCCCGAGGGGCGTCCAGGCGCGATGAGATCCAGCAAAGAGCAGCACAGCGCAGACTGGTCCCATCGCCAGGGAGCCACTGGGCCAGCATCCCTAGGACAGCACAGGTGGCACCTCATCCTGCCGGCAGACTGTACCCTGAAGCCGAAGGAAGCTTCACAGAGAGGTTGTGATAAGGGATGGACTGGAAAGAAAGATGCAGTTCCTGCAGCCTGAGCCACTCAACGTATTAACGTGGCTAATTTTATGCTTTTCAAAGAATATAATCAATATAACGCATCAGCCATATCTGCATCCAGATCATGTATAATTTAATTACTAGCCTTCTGAGAGTTTGCTGGTGCAGTTCTGCTCACCCTGACCCACTTATGCTTGAATTTCAGCCTGGCTTCCCAAGGAAACAAGCCCACACCGTGCGCTGCAGCCACCCACCCGCCCACCTCAGCTCTGGCGGCTTTTGGGCCCGCTGACCATTTAACAGAGAAACACGTTCCAGGGGCAGTAGCCACCTGGGCCACCAGCATGAACCCTGCTGGGAACCAGCCACCTGCTGGGTGGAGATACAGGGGGAACCCGAAGGGAAACGGAGCCAGAGGCAAGTCGTGGAAGACCACAGGGAAAGAATCTTTATTAGTGCTGGCGCTTGTGGAAAAATTTAGTAAATAGTAATTTTCTAAACTTAGAAAAAATATACGTGGTTTACAACAGAAAAAAAATATTTCAGTCACCTGCAAACTCTTTTTTTCATTAGCTGAAGGCAAGGTAATGCCTTATATGCTACAGCCGATAGTGTATCTTAGCATCACCAAACAAAGGAGCTTACCCCAGGTTTACACACAGGACTAATAAACTGCACACCATCCTACGCTGCACAGCTTAACAGTGGTAACAGCAAAAATCCCGCAATGAAACAAAACACCTTAACCATTTAATAATAATAAAAAAGCGGGCAAAGCAAAAGAAAACGAGTACAAATCTAATAAATCAATCAAGGCTCCTCATTCAGTAGAGCAGCACCCATGTTCAGCTTTTGCACTGACAGCTCTCATATTTGGGTATTTTAACGGGCAAGAGGCAGGCAACTTGCTTCTCAGAAGGCACTTTCAGAAATGACCGACAGCTATAAACGACCCAGGGCCACAGGAACGCTAGCTACTATACTGCCTTTCTCATTTTGTGTCCTATTAAGAAACGGAGCAGCAGTGCCTTCTCCAGCGGTCTGCATGAGTCATTTTCTTGAAACCGCTCTGTAAAGCGCATGACGGCAACACCACAAAGGCACCCCGGCCCGGCCAGCAGAAACCCCGGCTGCTCTCACGTGAGTCTGTTGGCAACACTGACAAAATAACCTCTGCTGAGATTTTACTGGTACTACAGTAGAAAACAGAACCTATTCCAACACGAACATAGTTTCCATCACATCATAGCAGGAGCAGGGACTGGTTTTTGCTCAGACTAGTAAGATGCTTGACAGTTCAGAGGAATTCAGCTATCTTTGGTACCGCTACACCATCAAACTTGGATGCCCAAAATCAACTCTATTTGGACACAGACGATAATGGAGAGAAAAAAAATAGCCATCTGACATCGTGATTTAAGCATAAGCGGGTGAGCCAATACTGCAGAGTGAATCCTGACACTCGGAACGGAATCTTCCAGAGCCGAGGAGTCCAGCCAGCAGCCAAGAATAATATTTCAGTGGTTCAGTCGATACTGCTGTAACCATGGCCTGGAGGGGTTTCCACAGCCATAACCACAGGAGTGACTGCACATTCAGTTGAAAATAGTAAAAACAGACATTTAAAAAATCTATAGCTTGTAGACATCTTAAAACCAGTTTGAAAGGAGGCACAGAGGGGCTTGAAAAATGCACAGACGCTCCCATCGAGCTTGCCTGTCATCTGCTTATCCTGCTGAAGACACAACGATTTGAAATAAGAACTGCTCTCACTAGAAGCAATTGCCTGCTTGGGGAAAAAAAAAAAAAAAAAAAATTAAAGGAAGAGCTTCAGAACAGCTGAAAAGAGATGAGGTATCAGTGACACAAAGCCTGACGGATTACCCAGGGATGCGGCGGCAACACACGCTCCCGTCAGGACGCTCCGAAGCACCATTTATTTCCATGTTGAGCACTCCAAGCAAGAGACGCTCTCATGCATTTCACATATGATTTCTATTTCTTCCCTGATGTAAAACACAGTATCACACATCATGCTACAAAGAAAGAAGGAGCCCTGCTGGTTCAAGCAGGTTTTTCCAAAAGAAAAAAAAAAAATAAAAGGAAAAAGAAAAATAAAAAAGTATAATAGTCCGCAGCTGCCAGGAGCAAGGGGTCAGTGCCGAGGAGGGGCGGCACAACACACTCAACGTTTGCTCGATTTTCCCTCAAAAGAATGTCAATAAAAAGCGCTGCCAAGCGCCTTGGGAGGAGAGCGTCCTGCCCGGCGGGACGGTACCGGAGCCGCCGCCGGGCCACCGCGCCCGGGCCCCGCTCGCCCCGGCCCGCCACGTCCCGCCGCCGCCGCCGCCGCTCCGGCCCAGCAGCCATGTTAGGGGCCGGCCCGACCACCGGACTGACCGCCCGCGCCCCGCCGGGGCCCAGCCGAGGGGACGGCGGCCCCGCGGCCCGGCTCGGGCCCCTCGGCCGCGCCCCGCCGCCGCTTCCCCTCGGCGTCCCGGGCGGGGCGGGCGGCGACAACCGCCCCAAGGGAAAGGAAAAGTTGTCGACGCCTCCCGCGACGCCGCCGGGAGGGGGGGGGAACGACGACGACACACGGGCCGGCCCCGCGACGGGAACCGGGACCCGGGAGGGGGTCGCCGGCGGCGGGCCCTGCCCCGCCTCGTCACCCACCTTCTTCCGGGGCTGCCATTTCATCATATTTGTAGAGCGGCGACGCGGAGCATCAAGGTCGCGCTTGGGTGCCGGCGGCGAGCGCAGCGGGGCGGCAGCCGGCGCTCATGCTGCCCGGCCCCGCCGCCAGGCCCGCGCCGCGCCCCGCCGCGCCCGCCGGAGAGGAGCCGGCCCCGCCGCGCCGGCCATAGGAGCGGGGGCTCTCCCCAGCCGGCCCCGCCGCGCCCCGCCAGCACCGCTCACGCCCGCGGCCCGCAGGGACCCGCGGCTCCCGGGCGCATCGTGCGCGGATCGCCCTGCGCCGAGTGTGGGGCCCGGCCCGGGCCCGGCTCCGGCACCGCCGCGCACGGAGGCAGAGAGGGGCGCGGGCGCCGGCAGAGCCCGCCGCCCCCCCCCCCAGCACCGCCGGGAGCCCCCGGGTCCTGCCGCCGCCTCCGCCCCGCCCCGCGCCCCGCCCCGCGCCCCGGCCGGGCCCCCCCCTCCGCCGGCAGCACCCAGCGCCGCCCCCCGCCGCCCTCCCCGGCTCCCGGAGGGGGATACCGGGGCCGCAGAGGCTGCGAACGGGATGAACTCAGGAAAAACGGAGGCGGGGGAAGGAGCGGTGGGTGCCGCCGGGCGCCATGGCGGCCCGCTTCCAACGGGGGGGGTGGGGGGCCAGCAGCGGGTCCTGGGGTGGCGGCTCGGGTTTGGCAGCGTGGGCTCCCCCGCACCTTCACGTTCTAAAGAAGAGGTAAAATGCGGGGTGTTGGGTTAGTCAGCAAAGCTTCTACTCGTCTCTCTTTTTTTTTTTTTTTTTTTTTTTTTTTGCCACAAATTGCAAAAAAAAACCCAGGTCAAGAGGTTTGGCTTCTTCCACTAGCAGCACGCGTGCGATGTCAAACCCCTTCACATCCCGGCCTCATGCAGGTAAAAGAGACAAAATAACACTGTCCTCCCTCACAGGTACTTTTTTTTTTTTTTTCCCCTAGAGTAGAATCCAAGACGGTGGTTTAAAGCAGTCCAGAATGTGGTTTACTCATGATGCTCCAAAATGCAAAAGCTTGGGGTTCACCAGAGGAAAGAGTGTTTCAGTTCTTGGAAGTATCTTTTCAGGCAATACTGGAAAGGCTGAGATCACCCACAGAAAAGCTGCAAGTCCCACCACCTATTAAAGCCAAACAGACAAAGCAACGACAGGACCAAAGGCACTCTGTGGTGTGGTGCTCGCAACACAATATACAAATCTGATCCGTAGAGCAGGCAGCAGAGGATATTATTCTTTCAGCTCACGTCCAGGGGAAAGGGATAAATGAACTAGGACTAAACTGGATTTTTCCATGTAATCTCCTAGTCAGTGCATCAGTTTCTCCCGTCACCCTGCGTTGTCTCACGTGGATTGAGGGAAATACAACCTTCCCTCCATGTGGCTGGAGCACTTGGTGCATTACAGTGGAAGAAAACCAAAGGAGACATACCAACCCCAGCACCTGTGCGGAGTTCACTGGGGCCTGAAGCAAAATTCTTAATACATCTTTTATATCCATCAAATTGAGAAACCGTAAGTTCTTGAGCTGCCGTATACTCCTGTTACAGTATGCTGCTGTTGTACAGGGCCTGTAAAACTTGTTAGGCTGAAAACAATCCAATTTCTCAATACTGAGCTTTGCTTTATCTGAATAAAAAAGGTGCAAGATTCAAAATGTGGTCCATAAAGTGCATTATTACCAACATCCTGCTGTAGGACCTAAGGTTTGATTCTAAGAAGCTCTGGCTTTTCTCCCTGGTAATTACATTATTTATTTTACTGACACGCAACTTTTTCTCCCGTCAGAGACATCTGCTCTGTCTTTTCTTTCCCCTCTTGGTACTGTTCTGAGACTGTTCTCTAAAAAATGAACAGAGTCTCAGGAGAGTTAAAAATCCTCAATATATGAACACATCACAGCGTAACTGGGGTTTATATTATAGAAGCGGTGCAGAGTCATAGTTTTCATTGCCATGACGAATGACCAACAGTGCAGCATCTCGGAGGAAAACAATAAATTTAATGGCAAACGTAGTATCAAAACTTCGATCAATAAATGTTGAGTACTAGGTCCCTTGGAAATGTAACGGCCAGGGTCTTCTCACTGCGGCTCCTCCGTCCTGAAGGCTGGTGTCCCTCAGGTCACGCGGAGGCAAGAGCAGGTAGCTCATACTGGGTGTTTCAGCTCAAAGCCCCTGTAGTCAGGGGTTGTGTCCCTTCCACAAGGGCTGCACCTATTCTGGAACAAAGGCAAAGCTCAGGCTTCCAGAACACATCAGCCTCGCTCACCTAAAGCAGCTCCCATCCTGTCCTGTGCTGCCCCCGAACACCTGCTCCCAGTTCTCTGCTTCTGTTCACACCCTTTCCTCTGGATTACGGGCAGTACGTGCGGCAGCGTGCTGTAAACTACATCGCCGAGAAGATGCACGTGAAAAGCAAAGCTTTGAAAAGCAGTAGGGACAGGAAAGAATAGGTGTGGCAGTGCAGAAAAGGAACTCCATCTGGTTTTGCTCATCAGAGCGAGCGTATCACGGAGCTCTGCCCTTCTCTTAGTCCGACAGCAGAGCCATGTGCCCTGAAACGCAGGGATTTCCGTAAATCAGTGCGTTGATTTAATTGTCAATTCCACAGACAGTTCTGAAGAGTTCTGTACAGGGCAGAGCCGGCACTCGAGGAAAGAAAATAAACGCTCAGAATCAGACAATGCCATTTACCATGACGCTGTCAGAAAGAAGCTTAATTTAATTCACGGACAGATTGCAAAATGTGTTGTTTTGACACGATCAACAGGAGGTTTTTGAAATTCTTCCCAAGTAAAGATAATTAACAGGAAGCAAAGCAGGAGCTGTGCACATACACCTGTCACAAGAGGGAGTGAGCTGCTGCACTCCTAATCTTAATTCTTACTCCAGTGATTGGCATTTCTGCTATATTTAAACTTCTTTTTTTTTTCTGCTGTCGAAAAAAGAAATAATGTTGGCACTATTTTCAAAGCCATAGAAAATATCCAGAATAAAGGCAGTATAAATGCCTGGCATCTGAAGGAAATGGCAAACATTCTTCACTCTTTCGAAGTCAGAGAGCTTTCTAACTTCTTTAAGATTAAAGAAAATGCAGTATGATTTTTGGTTTTGTTTTTAAGGTCTCGGTTTCTCTTCCCAGGTTGGAAGCCACTCAGTATGTAGTGATTCAATTGCCAGAAAATGCTGAAACCATGCTCTTATGCAGGCAGCTTCCATCTCCTCCATCAGAGAATGGAATCCTCATGGCCATTTCAAAGGCAACCAATTAATTTTCTCAAGTAATGAGCAAAGCCAGGAAAATTCAAGTGCTAGTGCTTTGTGAAGTTCAGTCTGAATCAGTGGACAAGTTGTGTGATAACATGAACACAAAGTAGAAGATAATGTTGGACCCTCAAAGGTAAATGGTTCATTAAAGGTGAAATGGCTGAGAAAGTAAGAACCAGCTCCCCCCAACAGCATCCCTGGCTCAAAATACCACTGTGTCAGGAGAGCCACGGGCCATCGCTTCCCATACGGAATCCTGCCCCATTCATGGAGCCTGGCACAGGTCATAACATCTCTCCTCCCTAAGAAACGGTATTATGAATCCATGCTGAGGGAATGGTCCAGGCTTCCGGACACTGTCACAGGAGCTCCCAGCAAACAGAGTTTTCTCTGCCAAACATACATCAATAAGGAATAAACAAATTTTATTCCTTCCAATATTTATGGCTGAACAATGGTCAGCATTTTGGCTGGTTGGCACAAAACTATCCAGCAAAATGACTGGCTACACCAATACCTTTTTTTTTTTTATTTTTCTTTCCCTGATTTACTGGTATTTTTAAAATTCAGACTGAGGATCTGACAGTCCAGTATATTGTGCCAAATACCAAATAGTTCCTTTTATCCTAAAGATGTTGACTGACATAGAAGAAAGCTGTGTGTTATTAAGACATATCTGATATTAGATCTCAATCTTACAACTCAATGAAAAAAAAATCTTTTAAATTGTCTTTTTCAAATTAATCTTTGGCAAGAACCTAGAACTAGTCGATGCACTATCTCCCTTCTTGCATAACCCCTAATTTTTAATAACTTTTATGTTCTCATTCTGTTGTTACACCTTGAAATTCCCTCTACTCAACCAAAGTGCTTCGCCTAGAAGCAATCACATCTACTGCAAGTAGAAAAAAGTCCTGTTGGAGATGGCTTGGTGAGCAGACCGCAAGCTCGGCTCTCCCAAGTCTATGAGAATTCCATTTATTGTATCATTCTACAGCTTAGCAAGCAGCTAAATTGGATAGTTATTCAGCAGGTACATGATTGAGAGTAACCACTTGATCTTACGCCGAACACTTTCCCGTGAGCTCACTGGAGTCTGAAAGGTGCCGGCATTTTAACAGTTAACAATACACCAACACAGCAAGAGGGATGGAGATCAAGCTCCTAATAGCCAAGTCCCTTGGCAAATTCATGAAGCATAATAAAATCAAATCCTTTTATTTCTGATTTTATTAAAGCAGCTTTCAATTCATTACGTCGACTCTGCGCCTATTGCTTTGTCTGCCTCAACCCGACACGCCGAATGCACACACGGCACCTTGCAGGTGTTTAAAGATCAGGCACAGCACACTTGATCTGAGCTACGGCAGCTGCTGAGCAAGAGTGGGCTACAGAAGGCAGAAAGTATTTCAGAAAAGTTTCCTGGTCTGGGAGAAGGGAATTCCCTTGAAGCGCAGGAATTGGTGTACTGAAATACTGGAGTTCTGAAAAGAATCTCACTTCTCTAGATTACCAAAAAACAGCAAATACTAACTCATCTCTAGACGTTAATTTATGGCAAGTCCTTGTGCAATTTACAATCAAAATTTACTTCCAACCTCCACACTACAGGTGCTTCGGGTGCACAATCTGCCGTTCCTTTCTTATTCAGGAAGAGAGAAGGCTGAAGTTCAAGTACAGGCGCTGGGGTCCCTCAGCATTATCATGGTATAGACGTCACAGAGAGCACACAGCGAAGGGCAAGAACACGGCAGGCTAGGGAACAACCCAAGGTCCTACAAAGATTTTGCATATTATGCCGGTCTTCTGGGCCATCTACCTTCGGTTCCCGTTGCATTGTGCTACTGGACTATAGCATTTCGCCCTGGTCTCTTGATAACAAAGATTGATTGTCCTATGCTGTGTAGCAGTAGCATGAGCTATTTTCATTATTAGGTTATCTGGGGTTCACATCTCAGCAGCTGACTCTCTTCAGAAGACTGAAAATCACTTCAGAAAATACTTTGTTTAGTCAAGCAGAAAAAGCTCTTTTCACAGAAGTATAATCCAGGCTGAAAAAGCAAGGAGAGGGCTTTGAAAAATGAGGATACACTTATCTGGAAAATACCACTTCTGACAGGGGAAGCAGCTGAGAAAAACTGGTTGCTTAAGACTAATTAGAGAGTTGTAGCATGATTTAGTTCAAAGAGATGCAGAACTGAGCTGAAGATAAGGAAGAAGCCTACGGCATTCATTACCAGCAACTGGATTCATGAAGCTGGAGGGGCAAGGGGGGTAGGTGGGCACATGGGCCAAATTATCTGAGGCCAAATTAGTAACAGGTGCCTGTTACTAATTACAAATTATTCAGCAGTACCATGAAATGATCAAATAGTTTAGTATAAGATTAGGGCTAATCTTGTTGTGATATGGAGACCCCTCTCAAGTACCAATACTGAGCCAGGACTGAGGGAACGGCCTCTCCCCCATGCTGGTCAGAGGGAACACAGGACACCGCATCGCATGTTGCTCTCCTTGTGATTCATCACCCTGGCTGCCAGGCACTTGTTTGTACATATTTTCTTCGGAAAGCAAATCTAGCTTGGAGTGGTATTTGCCCAATGCCAGGGGGGTTGACTAGATGACCTTCAAAGGTCCCTTCCAACCCACACCATTCCATGGTCTGTAACAGGGATCACTGACCAGCAGGAACACAGCAACTATTCCTACCAGAGATCTGCCTACAGTGCAGATGGGTAAATCAGGAATGTGTATGGAAAATAAACCCACTCATCATTGGGAAACGAATGGCAAAACACTGCACTGTTCTCTATCCTGCCCTTTGGTGTTCCAAGTGAGAGCCCTACTCCATGCCTTGTAGAAGGAAAAGAAAAAAAAAGAAGAAAAAGAAAAAGAGAACGGCAAACTGTCCCGTTTCATCACCTTTCCTTTCACAGCGTAGCAAGAGAATCTCTGTTGGCACCTCGATTGTGACCATAACTATTTACGCACACACATCTAAGTACTACTTCTACTCTATCTATATACATGATAGAAAAGGAAACAAGCACTGTCACAGGGAGAAACGAAAGGGGGCCTTAACGCTGTGTAGTCACGGTTCAGCAACAGCTGAAACGTTTGTGTGTTATCAACGGTGTTTTGGTCACAAATCTAAAACAAAGCACCATACGGTTCACTATGAAGAAAATCAACTCCATCGCCACCAAACCCAGCACGCTCCACAGCCAACGCTTCAACAAGATGCACATAGAACACAAAAATAATTTCCAGGTCTCCACATGAGGAACTAGAAAGAATTCTGTCCACACAAGGGCAAGTAATTTTAACAGAATAACCGTTCAAACTCATCTGGTGCAGGGACAAACAACAACAAAACACGGGGAAGAAGTAATTAAACAGCACTCTGGGTCCTCATGGGCACGCACGTCTATATGCTAAAATTTTCAGAAATCATTATGGGGGCCCAAATCCTTCTTTATTTGCAAGGAAAAAGCTAATTATATGGAGCACCCTGCAAGCCAGAGATGGGGAACTTCACATCAAGAAGCCTAAGGATGAAAGTTCCAGTCACAAAAAGAATTTTTCTGGCTAGTAACTGCATTCATCAAGAAAAGCATTATTTAAATGCAATGTGCCTGTGAAATATTTATGATAGCCTCATGGCAAAATCTGTATTTCTGTAGTTTATTGGATAGGAAATACATCCTAAATCTTAACTATCTTACCAAGGAAGGTGTTCGCTTTTGAACTGTTGAGTGTGACTCTGTTATTGGCTTAAGAAGCTTCAGCTCTTTCATTACATGATTCTGAGCAGAAAACATCGTGTTTGGGACCTGCTTCTAATTATGACTTCCCCCTCCCTTTTTCCGTAGGAAGCACAATTACTGCTGCTATGGAGACAAGTGTAATTCAGTCAAGATGTGGGTCAAAGTAATACTTGGGAGGCAAGGATTTACCAAAATGTACCCTTTTTGCTATCTGTCCTCTCCTGGAGAAGGATCTTCTCCCAGCTGTCCCGTGCTGCCTTCCATCACCATCTGCTGTCTCAAGTAAGAAATTCAAAGAGCCAAATAAATCACCTCTAACACACGCATCACACCAGGACAACGGGCACCTGAGCTGCCCCTCTCGCAAGGGCGGTGACAATGGGGGATCTGCACATGCCACAGTGGAGACACCTGTTGGACACAGAGGGACTGGCATCCTCCGAAGGACAGGTTCAGCCACCTCCTCTGCAAGGATATTTCTGCAGATTCTAAAGGAACATAGCTTGAGGTTGAGGGGGGAAACCTCCTTCTAGCTCAGAGCACTACAACTGTGCCTTGTTTTTCAGGGCACGTTATTTATTGTTTATTAGTGGTGGAACTAACTCTGCAAGAGGCACCTTCCACATCTTTAAGAATAGTACTTTTTCCAAAGAATCAACAATACTACGCAGAGAGCCCAGAAGAGACATTAAGAGAAGGAAAGTATTATTATCTGGGCATGCTGGAAATTAATTGATCAGAACTAGTACAGGGTGGCCCTATGCACGCCCGTAACAGAAGTGGAGTCATTGCTGTAATTCCAGCCAAGCGGTTAATATCAAAGAGGAAATTTCATGACTGAAGTTGTAGCATTTAGATTCTTCCTAAGGAAGGAGAAAATCCAGGCAGCCCAGACTGTACGTTCATCCCAGCAGGATCATCTCACTCCATCTTTTTCCTTGCCCATCTTTATCCTGAGAATATAAACTGATGGAAACGCCTGTACTATTCATTGCACTATAACCAACTGTTCTTCCATGACTCTTTGGACTTTCTCACCTCCTGTAATGACTTCCTAGGAT
Organism: Fratercula arctica; assembly: GCA_947846985.1. Lineage (NCBI taxonomy): Eukaryota > Metazoa > Chordata > Aves > Charadriiformes > Alcidae > Fratercula > Fratercula arctica. The sequence continues at coordinate 30,568,760 of CANTUZ010000013.1, read as the reverse complement.
GTTCTGAGACTTGTAATCAGTTTAGGTTCTTCTTTCCCACATTTCCTGAGTGCACGTCTTCTAATGCTATGGATACATGGGTAATCTGATCAAATTGCAGGCGAAAAGTGCTACCCAGCTTTAAGAGCTTTTGTCTTTCTGCCCTTAAAACTGAGATTCTTACGTACCTCTTGTGACTTCAGTTTTCTTTTTTTCTCCTGACGCCCACGAGTTACATAGGTCTACTTCTAGCTGCTTACGCTAAAAGGACTGGCAAGTGGCTTTTAGCACAGAAAAGAACAAATAAAAACCTGAGAGGAGGAGACTGGTAGTAGTTTCCTTAGCAACATTGCTAATTTGATCAAAACACTTGACAAATACAGCTTGACCTCACACGGAGGTGAGGCTTCTTGCCAAACCTACATTGCTATTCCAGAGCAGACACAGGCAGCAGGGCCTCTCCCTCGTGGGAAAAGGCAGAAGTGTCCTGTCCCTACGCAGTTCAGTATTTTTGACTGTAAGTAGCAGAATTCAAAGGCAACCACAATTTCATTCCATGTTCCAATATTCACAACATTCCCTCATGTCCCCAAGAAATGTTCCCAAATGCTGTAGGTCTTTGAGGAAACTCTCCCGTTCCACGTGCCAGTGCTTTCAGAGGGGATGCTGCTGTTCACAGATTCGGAAGCTGCTCTTTCCTCCTTGCCTCCCTCCCTGCTCCCGCTCGTTGCCAAGCAACTCCAGCCATTCTGCAGGACCTGCCTTTCAACCACCAGCAGCTTAAGCCATTACCGTTTACTGAAAAATACAAGTTTAAGAATGAAAACAGACACGGCTAAACCAGAAAAGCACACTTCCCTTTAGCGCTTGGATCATTTCGTGGGAACCTTGGAGGTGGCAGTTTGTCTGTAGGCAATAAACCACAGAGTCCCAGGAGGGCTGAGGTGGGAAGGGACCTCTGGAGGTCACCTCATCCAACCCCCTGCTCAAGCAGGGCCACCCCGAGCCGGCTGCCACGACCGTGTCCAGGCGGCTTTTGGCTGTCTGCAGGGAGGGAGACTCAAACACCTCCCTGGGCAACCTGTGCCAGGGCTCGGTCACACTTCACAGGGAAAAAGTGTTTCCTGATGTTCAGCCAGAACCTCCTGTGCTTCAGCTTGTGCCCATGGCCTCTGGTCCTGTCACCGGGCACCACCGAGAGGAGCCCGGCTCTGTCCTCTTTGCACCTTCCTTTCAGGTTTTTATATATATCTATATCTATATATATCTATATATATATATATATATATATATATATACACACACACATATATAGGTAATATATATTCCTTTCAGGTATATATTACCAAAACTAGCAAGTGTTAACAGCACTTCAAAAAAATTTGCAAGAAAGTTTTTTAAAGTGCTAGAACACCTCAGTAAATCAGCCCCGCTACTTACCTTCCGAACAGCAGCACCCAGCAATAAAATGCACCCTAAGAACAGTAAGAATGTGCCTGCTTTACGCAGTGCTGGAGGTGGCAGAAGAGCCACCCATACACCATTAATGAACACACAGAGAAAATCAGGTATTCAAAAGAATGCCTTGTCCAGAAAAACACTGTGAATGCAGTCACAGATGGGATCTGCGTTCTATTAGCTGGATAAACCGCATCTTCTGGATCACTTTAAGCGCCGATATTCCCAATAAGCTCCCAAGCAAGACCAATAAGTTGTGCTTTGCACTGGTGCCTTTTGCAAGACGTCAGCAAGACCACTCAAAGAACACACAGAGTTTTCTAAATCCAGTTTAGTCTGTTCTGTGTGTCTCTGATACAACCTAACCTTCTCTTGGAGCAAGCTTTACAAGGTGTTCACAACACAATGGACCCAGGCAGGTAAAAGCATGCTCTTAGTGCTTATAAATAATAAAATCGTGATCGGGTACCACACTAAGCACACATGACCCACAAGACAAAGAGTGACTGCTAACTATATAGGCGGTATCTAAACGCTACGTAATTATCTATAATTTTTTAATACCACAAGGGAAAAAAACAAACACTTCATGACTGCCGCAAAGGATTAAAAATGCTTAGAAATAGCCCGTTTATTGTTTCCATGATTGTTGCACAGAAGTGGCTGGTACCCAACAGATCACAGACCATGAACAAAAGGGACACGTTGCTTTAACATGTCAGAAAGAGACAGGGCATTATTCAAAAAGAAGCAACTCTACAAAACAGAGAAATATTGTGTTCACTTCTCAGTGTTTCAAAACAGAGAAAGCTTTAAAAAAGTTTATGAAGTAGGAAAAGCTAGGAAGGACAGTAAAGGGATAATTTAAAGAGACTAGTCACAAAAATACAGGTGGGGGAGAAAGACAAACGGTGTTAATTAATTTCACGTGAGAAATGCACCTAGCTGCAGAGCGAGATGAATTGTCTCATTTGCTAAGAGTCCCCAGAAGCAAAGTCAAGCGGTGCTAAGCGGTGGTGATTCTTCCCTAAGACAGTCTATCAGAAATCCACAGTACTTCTCAAAAAAAAAAAAAAAAAAAAGAAAAAAAAAAGAAAACCCACAAACTGCTTTAACAAATACCTTTCCTGGAGCTCACAGGTTTCTTTGGAAGAGGAAACGAGGCGAGGAAGTTACAGAGTTTTGTGACGTACTGCACACGTTAAATTCGTCCTGCTTCTCAGCACACAGAACGTACTTTCTAAATTTAAAGAAATGCAAGGTTTAATTTAAAATTCTTTTAAAGTTTCCTCTGAAAGTTTACACAGTAAAAACTATTGTATTGTAAAAGATCTGTTTTGTCTATTCAAAATTTCTCTTCCACGCAGTGGAAACGTAGGTATGTTAGACCAGCTACCCTACTCCTGCGCCCTGAGATACTCAACAAAAGATCCTGTAACAGGCAGAAACAGCACTTATAACTCTCTACGGACTCTTCTCTTACTGATTTACAATGACAGACAGTTCTGCTGCTGAACTTCCTTGTAAAATGTGGAACAGGAATTTCGTTTGTGTCTGTTCACATGCTCAGCTGGGACTGTACGAATAAGAGATGTGACACAATTCATCCATATGCAGTACCATCTTTTCCCCAACCCACAGCCTGCTGAAGCTCTACTGCAGCCCTCTGCACTGGTACAGCCCGCCGAGAACGGAAGAAAGGAATAAATCGAACGGCTGTACAGCGACAGTGTCTAAAGATACACAGCCAACGAGCTCTCAAAAAAAAAGAAAAATCAGATAAATCTTCTTCAGAAAGATGTTCAAAGAGCAGCTCTTTCTTTAGGCTACAGTTAATGCAAAGAATAACTTGTCATTGCCGTGTTGGAGATAACAATTTTAAAAGTGGGAAACAACCCTGAGGTGCTGTAAAGCTATACAGCATCACTGAAATCATTGGAGCAGGGACAATTTGGACTCTCTGAGGAGCTACTTCTAAGATTCTTAGAATAGAACAGAATAGTTCCAGTTGGAAGGGACAACAACCATCTAGTCCAACTCGCTGTTGGAGAAGCATAGCCAGTTGGAGGTTTAACTTGTATTGTCCTCATTACCGACACTACTGTCAGCCCAGATCTTTTCACAGTCTGTCCACGGTGAGCAGACATGCCTCATCCTAATCCCTCAACTCTGATAGAGCCTATTCTTTCAAAAAAGGGGTATCTCTGATAGAGAAGCAGATGCAGATGTAGTCTGCTTCACCACCACGATGGAGAGTTTCTGATAGAGTTTTATTTAGCTTCACTACTTTGGGCAGTAAGCTTAGGAGAGCTCATCGAAATAAGAACTTAAGGACCTGCCAGTGACCATGGCAAGTCTCCGTCAGCTTTGTTCTGCAACAGAGAGGCCAGCACACTACTACATCACCAAACACTTACGCAGAACCTGTCTTGCAATGACATTTTTCAGTATAAAGTTGAGAGCGTATTTAAGAATAACTAGGACAGCTGTTGGCTCCAGCCTAAAAATACAGAAGAGCATCGCTGCTTCATTTAACTTTGTGTGTTCAAGCGTCCAACACTGGAAGAACATAAGGCTTAGAGAGGTACTAAAATTTTTCTACATGGAGAAACAGAAGGAGCCAACCATGCAGCAACTTCCATCCGAGCCTGACAGGAAAGGTGAGGGGTGAGCCATTTGCAAAAACCAAAAATAAGAAAATACTCAATCAAATTAAACCATCCAATTCAAAGGTTATATGAACAGAAGCTTACTCCAGAATATATATTTGCAATTAGCCTCTTTTCTTACTAAAGATTTATTACAAGGGCTGATCTATGACAAGAGGCAATCCCACAGCAGACCCAAAAGCACAAACTCAGTCTTGAGGAGTCATCTGTACTCATTTTACCTTCTTTTTTCTCCAGCACAGATGTTGCCATTTAAAAAAGTGACATTATCAGTGGCTGCCCCTGAAACAGAAGCTCTTTGCACACACGCAGCGCAGACAGAAAGGAGTAACATTATATGCTTCCCCACAACATCACTGCTCCCATCTCTGAAATCCTCAGCATAAGGACTACTGCTTGCATCCACAGCAGAATTCAACACCCAGCTCCACAAGCCAGTTCATCTATGACCCTGCTTTGACTATCAGCCCGCCGGGACTATCAGCCAGAACTACTTAATGCCAATTAAAGACGCAGTTTCTGTCATTCAAATGCTATCTGAACAGACCAGCACCTCCATTCCACCAAGGAAATAGCAATTTTTCACAAACCCACACTGCTTCAAAACAGCGACCTGCGAGTCTAAATTTATATAATACATTACCAATCCCCTCAGACATCCAACCAACCTGAAACTTCTTTTTTTGAATCTTTATGTAAAAAAAAAAAAAAAAAAATATCACGCTGAGCTTGAACCATGGTCGTACAGAGCACGTTGTAATGCAGATGAGTAGCTGGAAGCGGCGTTTGCAAGCTGTTGCAAGTAAAGCTCAGACATTAGACTTGAAAGGATCAATAATTTGTTATATTTGCTAAGTTTACAGATGACCTTTAAAATCAGTCTGGCCATTAAAAAAAGATCTGGTTTATGCTCCTGGACTTTATAACACTATGACTAGCTCAAGGCAAAGAATTTTTTTTTCCTTTTGAAGGCAGTGTATCAGTGGGGGAAAACACAGCCACATTTCCTTTCCAGAGTCAGCGTCGAGCAAGCATATTAACGGTAAAATTCCTTATACTGTTTCCTTTCTTTACTCCACATAATCATGGAGTTAGACAGAAGTAACTGTTTTAATGACTGGCAGTTCCAGGCTCATACAACTTCAGCGTTAGTTCGCACAGAAACCAAGGCTTTATCCAGTTCAAACCATTGCTGAACACAGTCAGTATGAGCAAAAGCAATAAAGGAATAAAAGTGGAAATAACATTATGACCTTCATGGTCACTTCTGAAAAAAAATTCTTTTCTGGCCATGTGTAAATCAGTTCATCAGCAGTTCAGCATCCAAAATTCTGCTCATGCAAACCAACTAAACCTTGATACTCAACTGCAGAACTAACCACAGAGCAACTGGGAACTGAGCGAGAGGTGAGAATTGCAGAGTGAGAGGTAAGAATTGTAACCAGAAGTGACACAACCCTGCGTATGAACGCGTGGCTGCAAACCAAACCATCTTAGTCTTTTACTACATAGGTTCTGTCATGGATGGGATGATCGTGATAACGTGCTATTCCAGCTGTAAGGCAGCTTCGCTGTTCCTCTCCTACTGCACTCATTTCCCAGCACTTCACCAGCAAGTTATTGATAATCCAGAAGCTGCACTGAAAACGCAATTAGAACTGAAAATGTAATGAAGGAATTACATATGGAAAAAAGATTGTGGCAAGTATCTTTAACCTGATACGTAATAGCTCTGACAGCAGGTATTGAGTGAGTGTCAGAAATACTAAAAGAGCAAGCATGGGAAAGAATTACTTGACCGGTACAAGCAAAAATAAGAAAGGGAAAGAATGAACTAAAACCACTGTGAATTATTAACAACTAGGAGAGATGGAAAAGGCCCTATAGATCTTGAATTTCACTGTTACATATGATGCCTTCTTTATGTGCTGCATATACAAGCACTGACCAACAAGAGAGAGACAAATTCGTTTGATAGATTCTGTCTGTCTGGTCACAGGCTTTTACTCTGCTCTAACATGACAACGTAGCAGGCGCTCAGGAATGGAGCGACTGTCAGCTTTCCACATCACTGCCATTCTGTAAGTATCGTAATTTAGGTAAAGTGCTGCCAATAAGCTCATATTTACATTTAAGAGAAGCTTACTATTGTCCTTCTGGTGAAAAATCCCGTCTAATTATCATGTGTACAGGCTCAGGTCTAACAAGCATAACTTTAAAGTCCTAAAACCAATACAGTTTTACAATTATTTATTCCAAATAACTGCAGCCTCAATTAAAACAAACAAATAAATCCGTAGTTGTTGTTGCTGGACGGAACCGAGCTGCTACAGGAACTGCACAGCGGATCAGACAGGTCGTTCCCTAACTCTGCCAGCCTGGCCCGTTACATCAGCCATTTCGTTCGCTTGGTCTTGATCCTCCTGACGTAACAGACAAAATCAGTCCCGTCAGTCTGGAACCATACCTCTTGTAGATCCTCCTTCTACAGAATGAAGGATACAGCAAATCGTGTATCTTGTATGTGAGGAAGAAAACTCCTTGCTGATGCCACTTGTTAAATGTTTATGCCTTGGAGTCTGAAGCCTGGGAGCATTTACCGTGTCTATCCAAGCTCAGGGATATTTACAGGACTGGGCTCTTCCTTCTTAAAATAACACAGAACATAATTTGCCTCCTTTGTTACCAATCTCGAGAAGCACCCACGCACACCACTGACTCGGTCTCTGCCTGCCGCCAGTTACCATTTGCATGGCCTAGGCATCCCAAACGGAAGGAAGCGGATCCCTTTTGTGGCGCAGGGTCTCAAAACTCAGCAGAAGAACGGTTTCTACTCAAGGAATATAAAATACCAATCTCCCAGCAATTCACAGATTTCACATTTCCTCCGAGGCAATGATCAGAGTACATCTTAAACAGACCTTCCAAAATCGGAACAGTTCCAAAGATTCCAGACTGGCAATTTATCTGTGTAACTGTTAGAGGAGACTTGTTTGTAGTCTTGTATACAGACCAGCAAGATTACAATGCCATTAGTTAGCAATAATCCTTTCAGCAGGAAAAGTCATCAGTAAACATAAAAAAAATACCACAAATACACAAAACAGAAAAAGTCTCTCAAGCTTGAAAATACTGTCCCATTTGGATAAGGAATTCCTGACTTTCCGTAGGCGTTCTCCTGGTGGTGCCTTCCAGCAGCTCCCCTCCTCCCTTTAATCTCGGAGCCTCCACAAAGGGAAGGCCAAGCAAAGCTGAATTTAACTCTCTCTATACCGATGACCAGGTAACATACGCTGTACTGAATAAAAATCATAGAATAGAATCATAGAACGTGTTGGGTTGGAAGGGACCATTGAAGCCCATCCAGTCCAACCCCCCTGCAGTGAGCAGGGACATCTTCAACTAGATCAGGTCGCTCAGAGCCTCATCCAGCCTGACCCTGAATGTCTCCAGGGATGGGGCCTCCACCCCCTCTCTGGGCAACCTGGGCCAGTGTCTCACCACCCTCAGGGTAAAGAACTTCTTCCTCATGTCTGATCTAAACCCACCCTGCTCTGGTTTAAACCATTGCCCCTCGTCCTATCGCTATGTGCCCTTGCAAACAGCCCCTCCCCAGCTTTCCTGTAGGCCCCCTTCAGGGACTGGAAGGCCACTATAAGGTCTGTAAGAAATATTCTTAGTTGACCTCAAAATTTAGAACAAAATTGTATTTTCATCCCTACATAAAAACGTAAACCCACCTTTGGTTTTATTGCACGTGAAGCACTTGAGTAAGAGATTCAAATAATCCCCGGGAGCAGGTTAATGTGTAGAGAGCGCCGTGCATCAGAGGAGAGAGCAGTGGCTGGCACCAGAAGCCTCTGCTGTAACAGTGGTGTCACCATTCATAATAGGAAGTAAAAGAAAAGTGGAAACTGGAGTGAACGGATTTCTTTGGTTCTCATCTGCTGCAAATAATTCATACTAGGAAACTCTAGATATGGTCTCTGGATAAAATAGGAGGTTCTCGGAGCTTATCTCTGAGGAACAGAAAAATGCTGAATAAGGCCTTCTGTAGAGACTGCTCCGGAGAGCAGAAACCCGGGGGTTAGGAGCGAGAAACCCACAGAGCGTATTTGGCCTTGGCAGATCCTGTGGCTGCGAGCAGGCTCGGTACAGGACATTCTTCTATCATTTCTTAGTATCTTTATAAAGATGGGTTTTCCATTCCTCCAAGCGCGTTCCAGCACACACATCTGGCAGCGCACTGCAGTGTGAACAGCATTTACTAGCTCTCCGTGCATATGTTATGCATCCAATGACATCATGCACTCCCCAGCTTGCCAAAGCGCAGTCTCTACTGTACAGACCACCAAAACAGAGCCGCAGAACCCCCCCGGGGAAAACGGGCTAACTTTCAACCCAAAAGGTTTTCCCCTTGCAAAACCTTATTTAATGCTTCATCTGTTCTGCTGTGTTCTCTCCTACTCACACCCATTCCACTTCCCATCTACTTGAAAACAGTCTTCAAATCATTCCTAAATTGCTTATGTTTTACCCTGCCTGTAAACATTTTCTCTTTGCACAAGGCCGTGACTTCTCTGAGCAGAACATGCTTTTTTCCTTCTATTCACAGTGGGTTTTAACTCTTTAACAACCCGAAAACTTGAAAAATCTGTATTTCCCCCCAAAAAACGCTATATTTGTTTTTCTTTGCTATGGGTAACAGTAGGCGATGCAGTACAGGCCCGTTGCCCTCTGGAGAGGAGATCAAAGGCTCATCTCGTGTGACGCTCGTCGCTGAGCACTGTCTCAGCAGCGAGGAAGCTCTCTAGTGCACTTAAGAAAATAGATTTTGCCTTGTAGGGCAAATCAGAATAATTCTGTTCCCTGAAAAACGTTTGTGTTCAGGCATAACTAAATCTTTCAAAACCTTTTAAAGAAAGGCAAGATATGCCAAGATCAAAGGCCCGTGACTTACATACTCACCTGTGACGTGGAAAGCCCTGAACTCAAGAACTGCTGCCGGGGCAGAGCGAAGTCTCTCCACCTCAGCAGCTTCTCTCTGATCGCGGTGACTCAAAGACACCAACGAATCACGACCCACGGCACACGCGAGCATTCCAGTTACTCTCGAAAGCGTACATATTCCACTGTATATAAACTGCGTGCAACACATTATTTGGGAAGTTTGTACTTTGTGCTCATTATCCATGAGATCAAGACCCCTTGAAGGACTTCCAAAGCCAGTAATTCATAGCTATTTATCACTCACATTTCCTCTGGTTTACTTCATATCATTTTTGCACAAATTGAGAGATACCATATATACACGTATGTATTCACAGACACACAAACTCATGCACTTTTTTGAAGCTTTTCCAATGTCATTGCAAAAGAAAGAGGAAAAGCACATATCAAAAGACAGTTTTATTTGTCATACCATTTTATAAAGCTGCTGAAAACTTCAAGAGTGCATACATGCACTACTATGTGTCATCTGGATGCTGCCAGTCTCTTAAGGTGCTCATTTCCTGCAGCAGAAACACACCGTGCAGGAGCCTTGACCGCAGTCAAGCGAGAAGGAGGACAAATCCTATCACTAGACCAAGGGAAGGAGTTTGGTCTTTCAAATCTGCTCTGAGACCGAGAGAGAAGTCGATAGTTACCATAGTCCAGACTGTCACAAAATGAAGACAGCAGCTCCAGGTAACTGAGGAAAGTTTGATAGGAGCCAGAAATTTTTGAGAAGAGCAGTTGGTGTTCTAATAACAGCACCTGAGCAAAGCTGAGACGAATTTGAGACCAGACGACAAGAAGCAGCTGGAAACCACTTGCTTGAATGACAAGCTCTCGAGGGGGGGAAATGCCGAACATTGGGCAGTTTTCAATGCTCAGGCATGGGACACCGCTCTGATTTTCTTGTTTTCCTCTCAGGTAAGCGGAAGAAACTCTCAGGGACACTCCTTGTGGGACACCGAGTTGCCAGGATAGCAACCGAGGCACTATGGACCACCTCTAACCGGTTTACTACATGTCTCTCTCACGTTAGTACTTTTCAGTAATTAAGAACTGATACCAGTTTCAGATAATGAATGACCTATGTTTGCCTATCTCTGCATACACATACTATCTCCCACTACCATAGAAATTCTGGAATTTACCAAAACTGGCTCTCTGCTTCATCTCCTTTTATCAATCCCAAAAAAGTCAGGCAGAAGGAAATACATATGCAGATACTGCAACTGGTAACAAAATAATGATGTGAGATAAGCAAGGTTGTAAGATTTCCCTGCAATGATTTCTCTAACAGAGGTGGAAAAAACAGTTTCCAGGTCCGATTCCACTCAAATAGGCTTAATTGTCAACTCTAAAGCAGTTCAAAAGGTGGAGAAAAATTGCAACAGACTGAGGTTTCAAAATGAAAAATTCAGTTTTCCTCTCGTGCAAAATAGTTTCACGTGCAACAGAGCCAACTCACTCATCAGTCAAGGGTCACTCGCAGGCTACCCCCAGAAATATGACAAAAGCTAGAAGCTAGATCTATCACAAATTAACAAGCATGTTGGCTCAAGGCACCGGCAGCCCATAAATCCATTTTTCCCAAGATACTACTTGCATTTCGAGATGTAGTGATTCTGTTGAAATCTCCTTTGCTTGCCATCAAACTGTTTCCAGATATCCGTCTAATGTTCCAGAAGAGAAAAATGAGGGCATTTGCATGATTTCAAGTCACCCCCCTTCTCAATGAAAATGCAGGGGTTTTTTCCTATTTCCTACCCTAATTAAAAGGCTTCTAAGCTTCAACTGCTGCATTTGGCAGCAGGCAACTGTAATTCTTATAGTTGTAGCTACTGACGGTTGCTTCAGACTACTCTTAAAAGGTCAATTATAGAGACACAGTTAATGCCAACAAACCTAGCTAAAACAGGCAAAAAACAGGTTTAAAAACAATTAGTTAAGTCTGGTGTTTCCAGATTAGTTGGGCCTGACAAAATCCAAGTTAGCAACACAGAGAGAACAGACACGCAGTGTAAGAGCAGGCTGCAAATAGCTTTTAGGTATTCCTGAAAGAGAGGAATCACCTGTCTTTCCAACCCATGCCGTGTACCAATGAACGTTCACAGTAGCACTAGGAAAAAAGTAAATGGTTTCTGTGGATTTCGATTGTTTCAAAAGGAGAAAACATTCAGATGAAACAGATTTACACGCAGCCATAATAACTACTTTAAAGGGATCCACTATCCACTGATCAGCTTATAATGTATTCTGACCATACTGATTCACCCTGCAAAGTTCCTTTTCACCCGCTATTCGTGCCACATAAGGGATGCTTAGTTTAGTATTTTTTCCAGTGATGACCAGTGTTTAAACTAAATAATTTGCTTTACGTTCATAAAGATTAAGATATGCTATTTATTTGGAATTATGTACTGCTTTCCACGTTGAAACACAGATACTTTGTTTATACTGCCTCTTCAATCAGAAAAATCTCAGCTTGTCACGTATGCTACTCCAGTGGTTCTGTATTTTCTATTTTACTTTTGATGGGGAAAAAAAACACAATATACAAAAGAGAATTCCAATTGCAGATAAAGTAAAAGACCAGAAATACCAGATTTAAAAGACACCGAAACAAGGAAGAGATGCTGAGGGTCAGCCTTGCACTCCTAGACGTACTATTACAGGGTTTGTTTGTTTTAAGAAAACTCTGGGGAGTTCTGAATATTTCTGGTCCTTCCTGACTTGTACCAGCAATTCAAGGAAAACAGCAGTACGTGTCGCTGGTTTGAACTTCAGTTCTGTATCTGTTTTCGTGGCAAGTTACTCCTGACAGAGCCACTATAGAAGGTTTAAAGAGAAGTTATCCTGTGATCTTAGAGATGGAGCACTAATGTGTTTAATTAGAATGCCATCCAGCAAGCCTAGATTGAGCATAGCCCAAGACGATTAATTTCCCTGTTGGAATGGCTACAGCAAAATAGAGGGGGCTAACGAGGCCCTCATTTAATAGCTGTCCCCCCCCACCATATGCTTGACCCTCGCTGTGACAGCTGTGGACGGCGTAGGTACCAGCTCAATAGAAAATCATCTTAATTCATCATCTTCTCTATTAGCAATTACCCTTGTTCATTTCAATATGAAGGTCAGTTTTACTTAGCATATTTATCTTTCAGAGTAGTGCCAATGTTCCCAGTACTACTGGTTATTCACCATCAACTCCTATTTAGTCACATAAAAACCAGAATCTTCACAGGATTCTTACTCCCCAGGTAAGTTTATAATCGTGTCATATTTTTGAATTGAACTAATTGAAAAGTTATTTTAATTAATCCTTTGAAGCGCATCACCCAGTTCCCCCAGTTCACTCACAGTTATAACAATAACAAAAATCTAAACTAGAAAATATATTTCCTTGATTTTTATTTTTCACATCTTGAAGAGATATTTGACTGTAAGAGATATCTGAAGCATATTTGGCAAGCAGACTGCAGGTAACCTACAGCTGCCTAATGTTTATTGGCAATATCTTGAAAGCTGTCACTTTCTGTAGTTTTAAGATACCCCTAACGAGGGTTTAGCCTCAAAATGTGAGGCACCAGAACACACCGCCCGTACGCTCCTCCATCAGCACAGCCAGTAAATCGCGTACTGAATGCATAGGTCTCAGCCCGTGTCCCACTCAGGCACTGAAATTAAAAATATTCAGTTATAAAATCTCCTCCATATCTTCGGCAAACCAGCTTGTTCCAAAAATTGTACACCCCAAACAGATGCAAACTATCTACACCGCACATTTGCTTTTGGGAGCGTATGTTTGGACTTGATGGTCTTTAAAGACCCCCTCCAACACAAGCCATTCTGTGAGTCACGTTACAGTAAGTGTGGAATATAGACTCGAAGCTCGCAGAGGACAGAGTTCTGTATTGGTGTGAACGACAGAAATTTCATAATAGTCTTCCCCTGGTTTGCAGTATTTAACACGCCTGCAACATGTGGTCGAGGCCTCCTTGCTGGCTATTAAACTTGCTCTGCGTGCAGTACAGGCATCATTGGAATGTAAATAGTTCTCACATGGTTATTTCTGATATAGGCCTGTCTATCCCACTTATTATTATTGAAAAGTACGACTAAACCCTACTTACGTCCCTCAGCATCTGCCAAAAACCCGCAAGCCACACCAGCTCCATTTCAACTCTTCCATTTGTAACACATCTAATGAGCAGATGGTTAATTTTTGTGAGGGGGGAATAAAAAACAAAACAACTTTTGTTGGTGCAAGTGTTTGGGAGTGCTTTAGTTTTAAAAAGCCAGTTGTTTTGGACAACTGCTTGAATTCCTGATTGCAAATTTAGCTTTCTCTACATTACTAGAGAAATATTCATATCCTGTATTTGTTTTCAAGTAAAATAAAAACCCGTTAGATATTATCAAATGCTTTTAGATATTTACCAGTTGGGAAATATTCCAAGACTAACAAAATTTTCTTGTGCCTGGTTCCTGTGTATTACCAGCAATAAAGTCCTTGGACTTCTTGATCACGAAGGGTATGTGTTTTCCCATCTTTATTATTGTCACCTCATTAAAAGACAGTAGATGAAGTTCCCGTACGGGAACTTCATCTAAGTGCCTCATCTTCGGAGCAAGCTTCTCAAATACAGTCTTAGACCGGACCTGAAGGCTACACAATATATGAAGTGTGAATATTTGTACAGTGCTGCTGTTCGCTTCTGTGCGCCTAACAAGTCTACTGGTTCCCAATTATAATTTTTTCTCAATTGAGCTGAAGAGATGAGGGTTTCCTTCGGGCACTGAGGGACTGGCGTGTCCACCAAAGTAAGGGAAATAATTAGGTAACAAACTTTCTGTATGTTGTACTGTTAGGATTCTGGGGGGGTTGTAGCAATATGTAGACATATTCTCAGAGGCACCTAAAGTAAAACACAAACACCACCTTCTTTATCTTTACTGCGATAAAATGCAAAAAAAATAAGCTAAATGAACATAAAAGCCTCTTCAGAGGCCTCGGCATTTGAAAGACGAGCTAGCTCACCGCACTTACCTCACTGGAAAAACTGTCTTCATTTCACAGATTAATAGCACGAAGATTTGTAGATCTGCTACATTCAAGTTGCTTCTTTCTGTCCTACAGTGTGATTTTATAAAACACGAACTCACAGAAACTACAGGAAATTTTTAAGTAGTGAAATACAGATGGTTATTTTCATACAAATTTTAAATGTCCCTATTTTATTAAGCACCAAAAGCAACACAATGCACAACATATTTACAAATGCGTAAAAACGTTTATAGCTCCAGAAACGATTTATCACTGTACTTAACAGTACTGAGAACTCTAAATTACCAAAAAAAAAAAAAAAAAAAAAAGAAAATTACTTTTCAGTGATCTCTTTGTCTAGTTTAAGCACAATTTTGTGTGGGGAGACAGGAAGGAAAAAAAAGCATTAGTATTTAGGAGTAGAAATTGTGTGAGAGCGTAAGAGACAATGGATGTTTCTAAGCCAGAACGGAGTTGCCGGTTTGGATCATTAATAGCTCTGACGCTTACGACTCCTCTCTCTGCAGACTTCAGAATCAGTATCGTTCCTCAGTGCAGCCCAAGTGGGAGACAAAGCAGAACAAATGTGGGAGGGCATGGAATCACACAGGCAACTGACTTCTTTTTTATTCTCTGGAACATTAATTTAGACTCTTTAAAAAGCTATGTTTACTATGCACACTCCTCTTATTCACATTCTTTTTCTGCTGCATTCCCAATTCTGTTACAGCTTTCCAAAGCCTTAATGAGCGTACATTGCAACACCAAACATTTCCCTCTGCAGTTAAGTGCACATATTTTCTGCTTTGAAACCTAGGAGGGTTCAGTGCTATAGCTGTCCTTTCCCAAACAGTTACAGAATCCATTATTTCTAGGCACACTTTTATAGTGAAACCAAATCCAAGAAGCTGACATTTTTTATTTAGTACCCATGGGCTATAATCATGAAAAATTTACTCCCTGAAATACAGTTGCATGCATTTCATATCCACCATACTCATGATAAAAAGTAATTTCCTTGAACACACTGGTAACAATGGTAACTTAACGAAATGTACTGACATAAAATAAACATGAGCATGTAGCACATCTGAATTCTCCAGAGTGAAACTAGTAGTCCACGTTCCTAGCAGAGATTTAAATGAGTAAGAGGCCTTGAAGCTTGACACACATCTCTAAAGGCATGGGAGAGGATTCAGGGAAACTGTCATTAAAATAGATTGCTATTAGTGACTACAAACCTCCGATAACACTATGGCTCACTGCAAGAAAACTATCAGAGGCAAAACCAAGATGCCCAAGCAATGAAAAACAAAAGATAATCAAGAAGCTTACATGTATTCCTGTGTGATAACTGAGGGAGGCTGAAGGTTACACTTACAGAAGGATCTTACATTAGAATGTTTGTTTTCCAGTTCCTATGCATCTGATAAAAGAAAAGCGAAGGAGGACCATTATTTTTTCATTTTGGACAAACCAAGACTGAATTACGATCTGAGAAACAATAACAGGAAAATAAAAATAAGAGAATCTGTCCCGAATTGCTGTCCTGAAGGATTCCGAAGGCCCAAGCGGGCGGGGCGGGCGGGGCCGTGGGTGCTCTGCCCAGCTCACGGGGGAGCTGTCCAGCAACACACAACCTGAAAGTTACCCCGGGCACGGGAGCAAGACCACGTTTTATTACTCTTTTCACACAACGCCTAGAAAAATTATGAAACTCAATTCTACTGGGTGTTACGGTTCTATAGGACAAATGGGCTCAGAAATTATTAAGTTCCTGAGGAGAAGTCCATCAGTGATAATGAAAATAGAACAGCTCAGATCCAACCTCTGGGTCGGGAAGCCCCAGCATCTCTCTGACAGCTATCAACTAGAAATGCTTGCCTGGAAAACATTCACCCCGCACATCCTGTTTCCTTAAACATCCCATACCCACCAGTGTTTAAACTCCATTATGTGGCCCTTCAGTCTGATCCCGCATGGTGGTTCTTATGGAAGAAGAGCTGATATTCACCAATTCAAAAGAACATGGAAGCCAGACAATGAAAAGCAATTTTGCCTAAGATTTATGGAAAATGAAGCAAGTAAGAGTTTGAAGCAAAGGACCACACCGTAACTATTGACTTCTAAGGCATATAAAAAGAGCTGTCCAAAGACTTGTTTCATTGCTGCCAATTGAGGGACCCATGAGACATAGTAAGGACTGACAGCCAGCATCCTTTGTCCTCCCTGTTGCACAAAAGTGATGCTGGACTTGGGAGTATGGACCCCAAGTGATGCTGGACTTGGATACATGCGCTTGGGAGTATGCAGGTTTATAAAATCACCTTGCTCATGTATTTTGTACAAGAACTTACATTCCCCTTTCTGCTAGATCTTGCACTGGTTTTTGTGTTCCGTTTGTGAAGGACAAAAGCCTGCAAGCAGATAGTCACAATGAGGAAAATACCCATGGCAATAATTAAATCTCCTTTTTTCACTCTGAAAAAGAATGGAAAATTATGCCCAAAGTAAGTACTTAATGCAGTGTTTCAAGAAGTTTCCTTTACACTTCACATATGAGATGAGCTTCTATTAACAAAGGTTTCATCAAAGTACATTCTCTCTCCATTAGCATGCAGAACAACTAGGGCTTGGTATACATTTTTCAAGAAGTCCATTAAAAATGCATCATAAAACCATAAATTTAACATTGGTCCAAATAAAAAAAATAGGTTTTCCACTCAAGGAAGTGAGCAGAGGTCTGTCTAACACATGACTGCACTGTATTCGTTCTAACACAGGAAAAACAAAAGGAATAGTTTTCAGTTACAGGCCTATCGAGCACATTGGACTGGACTCTTACCAATACCCAATGCAGGACTAAGAAAATCCATCAGATACACAGTTTGGTGAGGATATTCTCAAATACTGGAACGCTAACAAAAAAGAATGCCTTCACTATACCTTTTTATATACATCAATATTCATATGATCTATTATTTCTATGATCTGGCCCCTCAACAGCTTTAGAAAGAAAAAAGCAATACAGGAATTTGCATACCACTGCCAACTTCTGGAAAAGTCATCAGAAATTATAAAAATAACTGCACTGAAGAGCTTACAAATCTTGTATTTCATGTTTGGGAACTTAATATAGATTTCTAATAACTTCTAGTGAAATTCAGTTATTTGACTTCCAGGACGCGAACTTAACATTCCAACGTGAAGGGAAGAAGGAAAGAGTTCAAAACTAACTTAAATCCAGAAAATAAAATAGAAACTAGAGCATCCATTCACTGTATGACAGAAAAGACAGTATTGTTCAACTTTTTTTCTTATTTTTTTTTTAAACTTCAGGAGTAAATTCGTAAATTCTCTATTTGTGGATAATAGTCAAATATTAGTAATTTATTTCTGTTGTTCCATATAACACAAGGGGCTTTATAATTTTTTCTTTGGAGCAAAGAAGAAATCACGTACAAAGATACTTGTAGCAAAAGGGATACGTCACCTGCTGAGTCTTCAATTTCAGACGGGGGGCTGAGACCTCAGCACTCCCAGGAACAAACGGAGAGCACTGACTTTGAGAGAGCAATGGATTTATAGAAATATTAAGAATTGCTGCGTATTTCTTCCCCGTTTTCATTAGCCTGAACTGTCATCATGCTTTTGACTCGGAAAACGCCTATACTTAATGCAGCAATTATCCCTGTGCTGCATTTCCTACCTTTACATTATCATGTACACTTCACATCCTACTTGGCTACAGGGAAGTGAGATGGTAGGAATAATGTTACCTTAATAAACCCCTGGTGCGTGCTGAAAGCCCAGTAAGGCAAAACTGTTAAGCCACGAACATACCTTCGGTTGTTAGGTAGCTCTCAGCAAGCCCCACCGCTAATTAGTTGGGTTTTCTTGATCTTGGCAGAGTGCAGTACACTGTGTAAGTGGTATACTTAAGTGTTTCCTACTGACCTGTTAGTCAAGGCAATTTTCTGCTTTCTCCATTTTTATTTTTTTCTCTTGTCTACTTGTTCTCCCAAACTCTCCGTTTCATTTAATTTCCTCAGAGACTGGGTGAGGTTGCAGGTCTGTGATGAGGACCCAGTGATGCCCAGGCATGCCATGACGTGCCAGACTGTACACCCAAACAAGAGATGCAGGTTTCCAAGGGCATTCCTGCCTGTTACAGAAGAACCCCAGCCCAGCGTCCTGGCATCCCCTCCTGTTCTTCACTGCAATACAGCCACCTGTCGGTAGCTCTCCAAAAATAGGAAGTCTCACTGCAGTCCTTTTAATCCACAATGTCTAAAACACTCTCCCTTGTGCTGCTCAAATTCTAATCCTTGAGCAGCCAGAACTACATCGCAAATTCGGAGAGTCGGTATAAATCCGGGATGCTGAACACCGAACAAGAATAGGACTATTTGCTGTAGAACAAAACCAAAAAAATCTGAGGCACAGTTGTTTGTGATTTGATTAATCAAAGTAGCAAGTAACACAAACATAGCAAAAGGTACAATAAATGGGAATAAGGGGCTTACAGGCACTATGTTAACAAAAAATAGAGGAAACAATAAAAAAGCAAAGACAAACAAATGTGCATTTAAAGCAAACCATTAGAGAAAGCACAGATAAGACATAGCTGCTCTCCTTCCATTGCTCTGCATCAGTGATACCCACTACAGCCTCAGGGAGCCTGATTTATTAGCACTCTCATGCCAGCCATATCCAGTTTGATGTCAAAGAAAAAGAAAAGGCAGTATGAATAGTATGGACTTTGAAAAAAAAAAAAATATTAATGAAATACCTCTTAGAAATATCTAAAAAAATGTGAATATCTATATACAATTTAAATTAGATCCTAGCCACTACTTCTGAAATACGTAAGCACAGAGCGCCCTCTCATGTGTGCTGTATTCACTATAATTCTTCACAATTCCTCAACTTCAGACTGTGAGTCACCATTATGATAATATTAAGAAAGAAATTAATCTCCAAGATGAGGAACCTCAATCCTTGTATGCTGAGAAAAAATGAGAAATAAATATCTAATTTTTAAGAATAAGCAAATTGAAAAAAGAAACCACTGAAATGCTGAAAGCTCATCATAAAAGTCATCTGGCAATTAACTCCTCAGGGTCTGGGGAGGTGAAGAACAGAGGTAACACCACATGCAAAGGTTTAAGTCTAAAACTACTGGGTACAAAATCCAGCATTGTGTAAGCAGATGAAGATAATCCACATTTCTTAAAATGATATCCAGTGGCTATATGCTCGACTCTCAATGAGCAGGTCACAAGATACTTTTTCATAACTACCAGCATTGCAGATCAAGCTTCATTTCTAAATTCAGAATTATTTCTGCATTTGTGCATTGGATATTCAGATATACAAGGAATAAAAAGCACTATACCAGTCCTACACAGTAGTATAACTAGTTCCAGTGGGAAGAAAACTGTGGAGTAAAAAACTATCACCTTCCAGAAGAGGAACTGACATTACAGCATTTAGACCAAGTAGAAAAACTGCAGTTCAATTCCATAAAAGAAAAGTTTAAGTTGTTTTCTTCCATATACAAACAGGTTCCAGAAAATGCAGAAAGGAATAATGAAACCCTAAAGTAAATGCTTGGAAATTTTGTGTTGATTTGTTGCATGTTGAGACTCAAGTACCTCTGTAAGGTTTTCAAATGCTAAAGCAGTAAGCTGATTTCTTAGAAAGGAGCAGGTTTTCCTATATATTTGCCTTAAGACAACCATTACATGGGAAAAGATTATTTTTAGGTTTTTTTGGGATGACATAACTATAGTGTCATCCATCCATTGCCCCCCACCCTGTTCCCATGTTGTACTGCTGCTGCTCTGTGATTTTAAGGGTTTAGGGAAATCAGCACTTAGATGGCTTATCTGTACAACAGCTTCTCCCTAGCAATACCAGCAATTCCATAGCCACCACTTCTGGTGCAGAGAAGGTAATCAACTACTTCTCCAATGAACTTCAGTGTTTTAGGAAAAAATGTTAACTCCATAAAGCTGTCAAAATACTACATGATGCTCATTATTTAAATATCTAATTAGAAAAACACCTGACACAGAGAAAAGGATGATCCTGTGGCTAGGACCTGGGTTAAACTTAGTATTTCACAGACTCCCTGCCTGACCCTTGAAAAATTGCTTAAAGTGCGTCCAGCTGTCCTAGGTCCAGAACCAAGAGCAACTTAGCGACGTCACCATGATGTAATGCTGAAGGCCAGATCCATCAGCTCCAGTTACAGCACTGCAGTCACGCAGCTGTGCTGCTTTCAGATCCACGCGAGCAAGACCATGTTCTGTGGACGCAACAACACGGCTTGGCACTGACACAAGTTATCATGAAACAATAGAACAAATGCTCTCCCTCTTTCTATTCCCAACCGGCAAAATGAGAACAGAACTACCCCACCCACTTTACAGACAGTAAGAATGTGTTATATGAAATGCAGGGGAAAAAAATAATGTACACATCCTCCTATAAAGGGTACACAAACTTGGCATTGTATTCAAGAGTGTTATCAGAAAGCAGCACTAAGGGAGAGGGAGGGTACAGAAAGCTGAGACAACCGCAGTCCCTTAATCACAATAAACAACACACACCATTAGTTTGGAGATCCACCCCAACACGGGCCAAAAAGAAAGAAAGAAAGATTAAAAAGTAAGTAAAAGTGTCTTGACACAAGTAAATAGACGAAGATACAGAGCATTCTACTGACACTGGATTAGTGATGCTAACTTTGGTACATGGTCCAGCTGGACTCTACCAAAAAAAAAAAAAAAATTACTTGAAGTGGAGAAAAGGGAAGGGATGGGAAGAAGGCACTGAAAACAACAGCAACAAAAAACTCTAACACATAAATCTTTATATAATGAGAATATAAGATAAAAACATATCTCGAGGGCTGTGACTGGTTCTGGGCTCCCCAATACAAGGGAGGGACGGACAGGCTGGACCAAGTCAAGGAGAAAGCCACAAGATAATTAAGGGACTGGAGCATCAGTCATACGAGCAGAGGCTGGGACACCTTCCAGTGTTTAACCTGGAGAAGGGAAAGTTTCAGTGGAGTGGGGTCTTACTAATGTGTACGAATATCTGATGGGGGACAATACAAGAACGGAACTGGGCTCTTCTCAGTGGTATCCAGTGAATGGGCAAGAGGCAATGGGCACAAACTGCAATACAAGAAAGTCCATTTAATCATAAGAAAAAACTGTTTGGTGAGGGTGGTCAAACACTGGAGCAGGTTGCCCAGAGAGGTCGTGGAGTCTCCATCCTTGGAGATATTCAAAACCCAGCTGGACAATGTCCTGGACAACCTGCTCTACCTGACCCTGCCCTCCGCAGTGGGGGCTGCACTACGTGACCTCCACAAGTCCCTTCCAACTTCAAGCGTGCTGTCATTCTGTGAGATGAGAAGATAGAAACAAATGCACAAACCTCAGGATAACTTAACACAGCAAGTTCTAGCAAAGCCAAAAAAATCCGTTACACAGTTCTATGCCTGCAAAACTGGAATGCATCTTTCTGCAAATTAAAGACAGATTGTAAGCCGGAGGACAGGACTGGAAAGTTCCTTGCTCATCAAATTAAAAACAAGAGGCCTATTCATGAAAAAAGTTACGTGGTCAAGTCACATTCTTTGCTCAGAAGTTTTACATGCAACTGAGGGCGGGCGCTCGACTTGCGATTCATTGAGAAGCTCTGAGGTTGTTACGGATTGCCCCAGCACAGGAGGGGACGTTGATACAGATGTGCAGGCAGTCAGGAGACGCACACCAGGATGAGCAAATGTCCCTTTTCCTTTTAAAAGGACTGGTCACGTGACTAACAGCTGGAGTCACTTAACAAAATACCAGCGCACGCTATTTTGTTGAATTCCCCTACAGCTACATGACAACATCTAAAACCCTCCTGCATTTCAAATACCCAAAGGTCTCCTGGCTCCAAATCCCCCCCGTCTTTCTGTTCTTTGAGATTCCTTCTCCATCTACTTATACAAAGCCGCATTTTTAAATGAAGAGGAGGAGACAGACAAAGATCATAAGAGAAATTTGCACCTGATGAAAAGTGGTGGTAACTCATTCTAGTTACTTTTAGATCGCATACGCACAGGGCATTCCTTTTGCATCAACTAAATCCTCCGGACTGTTCACCTTCTCTCTAAAAGGTGTTGCAGCTCAGAAACAGTTTGATAGGAAAAAAGCGTCCCTGTTTTAAGAACTAATGAACTGCCGCTTAAACAGTTGCATATAATCACAGACCACCGTTGAACCCCGGTCTTCAGATCTGCTGGCCAGCTTGGCTCCCTCTCATTCAGTGACCTATTGTGCTCTTCAGGGAACGGTGCTGCTCCTGTGCTCCAGGAATGCAACAGCACCTGGGGCTTCAAAGAGCACAGAGTTACTGAACTCCGCAGTCAGCATCCTTCCACTTGCACAGCACAAAGAAATAAGATCAAATCAAGGTACGCCTCAGAGTGCTGCAACCATTCATCTCTGTGGTTCTTGCTTCCACGTTAGACTGTGGTTGTCAATGTCCTATTAGCCAAACGCACTCAAGTCTGACAAAGTCATTTCATCTCCTGCTAATGAACAACTTTGCTGTCGGGAGATTAAAGCCATAAATCAATGCCAAAACCCAGTTAATTACTCTCACCCAAATACTGCCTGCTCTTTCCCAAAGACCAATTCTTAGATTAAAAGAGGTTACTTAGTTCTTAAATAGAATTACACTAAGCATAGTCCACATTTACATTCTTACTTGTGGATTATCACTCAAGACCAGAGATTTTTTCTCCTCACAATATCTGAGGGTGTGCTGGGAAGCACAGCCTCAATATTTTCAAGCTCAGACAACACAAAGTGTTTGCCAGGCACCTCAAAGCAGTATAGAAGTTAATCATGGTAAGTAACAAGCCAAACACAGCCACTACAGGCTACATAAAGAAACAAAATCCCACGGTTACTTACTAGAATTAAGGCAATCAACCGATTTCTTAATTTGGTCAAGGTTAGATTAACTCCTGGTTTCGGCACAATGCTCAGAAAGATTTCGGGAGGGTTGTTTTGGTTTAGTTTGTTTGTTTGTTTTGCATGGTTTGTTTTTTAAAAATCACTAGAGCTCTTCTCAAGAGCCTGGTCAAACTGTTTCCACTTGTGAAGGGGCCGGTTTTCCCATGAATTCAAAACTATTACCTAGTTACTGCTAAACGAGCTGCCTTGCTATGCAAGTATTTAAACTGAATGTGAGAGAGTTTGCTCAGATCACATTTGGCTTTCCTTTTGTATGTAAAAACATCTTACATTAACCAGAGGAGACGGCTTACTATCTGTATCACCTGCTTCATTTCACTACGCAATCTCTCAATTAAACATAAAATAAATTAAACATCAACTGTTTAACAGAAATTACAATTTTACAAGCTCCATAATGGGGGATTTCTAATTAACTTGTATATAGACTACACTTAAAACCCTACCAAAAAAATGCGTCTATATACCATTTACAGCTGTCTGACAACTTACTTTAGAGTACTAAAATACTAGAACAACCTCCAATTTGAAGAATGAGAATTAAAAGGAATTAAAACCTTGTTTTAAAATAGAGTTTGATCCATTTATGAAAGGGACTGTATGACAGTTGTCTAAATGGGACTGGGTTAAGTTATTTGATGTGCTCCCTTTCAGTCCCACACCTCCTTTGTCACTCAGTATTCACAAACCAAGCTCCAAACCCAGCTCTTCGGTTACGACAGCTGCCTATCTAGTGGCTTCTCTTTCTTTGGGCTAAACAGAATAATCCACATTTCTAAAGAAAATAAAACCTGCAAACACAAAGTTAAAAGCTCAGTGTCTTTCATATGTCAAAACAGAATCATGACTGAAGATATTCCATCAGTCTCCATTTCTGTACCAGGACCCAGTGGACCAAGTCATCCTACTCACCTCTCACAAGCAGGGACCTGGTGATAATCCAGAACTAATGTGCCTCTGTACCAGTAGAGCCTTTCAGCTGTTCAACCGCACCAACACATTTGAGGGAAGTTTTTAAAACTTGGCAGGATTTTACTAGGAACTGACATGAGAATGTCTCTTGATATTAAACAGCAGAAAGCATTCTATCACTGGGATTTTCTTTCTGATTCAAGGAGGGACAGCAAGCCAAAAACAAAACTCCAATCCAAAAAGCAGTGAAAGTACAGTTTCCAAAAGATTATCAGGTATCTTTTTTAACTCTTCTGTATAAATTTACAAATCATCCTTGAATAACCGTACTGATGACCCAAAATAGTAAACAATATCCATGTTCTTGCTGGATTTAGGTTACAATTTCTATCAGGTAACAGTTTTATAATCTGCCTCAGTTTACTTTTTGCATCAGGTCTGGCCTTTATTCTTTACCTCTTTATTACAAGTAGTTCAAAGTGCTGATTTGGAAAACTGAAATCAAAAAAGACTTCAGGGGGACATCATTGCTGAAACTGTAATAGCATTAGTTGGAACAAGAGAAAAATAAATTCAGAGAATACTGCATGTTTGAAGTCTGTCTACTCAAAAAAAAAAAAAAAAACCAAAAAACCAAACAAAAAACCCCACCTTAAAAAAGCAACCAAAAGAGACATTGCAAGATGATGAGAATTACAGTGATGGATGGAAACACCTCTGACATCGCATACCTAAGAACTGCCATGAAGACAAATACGAGTTTCTACATGATTTCACGACTAACCACACATGCTGCACTGGGCTCTTCAGTATTTACCTCTGACTCACTTTGCAGAATACCACATCTCACAGGTTCTTATGAAATAGCTAGCATTCCTCAAGTGAAATAAGTCCAACAATCGGATTTAGTCAGAATTATTTCTTATTAAACACATGAAGTTGCTAAAAGGCTTTGAGCTTCCCCTCTAAGACGGGTTACAAAAAGCAGCCTTCGCTCAAGCTGCGGTGAAGAGCACACCTTTGGTGGTAGAGCTCATGATTTATGCGAGTAGGAAAGTGATGAAAGGCTGTATAGCAACAGAAACCAAGCCTAATACTGGGGAAAAAACCCAAACCCATGTATCCGCTGACACTAGCGGAGGTAGCTGAAGATCTAAAGTAAGAAAAGGAACAGCGTGGGACGTAGTCTTTTGACTTCTGGCAAGTTGTCAGCCCAGTATTGGTATTACAAACTGCTCTGCAGAAACTTGACCAGAGAGTCCATGAGCAAATCTTCAAACCTCTGGTGAAAGCTATAAAGAAAAAAACATGTCAATAAGTCATATGGGGTATCTCTAGTCTCTGCAGCCTCGTGGAGAGGAGAGAACCTGCAAAGCTGGGTGACGTCCCAATGTACAAACCCAAATATGCTGGGCTGGGCTGTGCCAGTGGGGAGCAGCAGGGACAAACCTGCGACAGCTGTTCCACAGGATTATAAACGGCCACCTGTGGCATCTTGTAACCAAAACAAGGTTTATAGTTGTTTTTGTGAATTAGTCAAAATGATTTCTCCCCAGAAATAAGATAAACAAGATCTTTATTGAAATTTCAAAAAGTTATGCCCGAATCTTTTCGGTCAAGACAAAACACTTATTCTCCAAGAAAATAAATTATCATAATAAGCTCAATTATTAATTTTTCAGTTTTTCAGTACTAAAACATTCACACAGTAACATGGTAAAGATAGAATAAGTATCTTAAATTACTTTTTTGCCCTGTGTAAAGGATTGAAAACTTAAAACTTTTCTGTGCTTCTGAAGACCTTGGAGTCACAGAGGCAAATCAATTGGCAGCAGAAGTCGGGAGCGTAATCTCTCCCCAGTGTTACATGCAATGTTATCATTAAAACCTCCTTCTGTTCTCCCCAATTAGGTACAAAGATGCATACGAATTTATTCGTATTCTGCCACATGTTCGTAATTTTTTCCAGTAGCCTGAGAACTGGAATGATGCAAATGCTCAGACATTTATTTTAAATAAAGCCAGCTTTTTTTCCTGTTAGGCACTTTGAAAGCCAAAGGCAAAAATACTCTTCTTCCCACTATGTTGTGTTACCTCCTGTGCTGACACCTGGACACAGATTATCTTAATCAAATCCCCATAGATGCCTCCAAGGCTACAATTTTCCTATTATAGAAAAGTTTTTGAACATCTCCTTTCCCAGCTGGTCAAAGGCAGAAAAAACTTCTGCAGTCAGAAAATTCCACAATACTTAGACAATGATACGATAGCATTTACTATTAAACCCTCTGCATGCCACAGTTTTGTTGTTGATGATGTTTTTGTTTTAAAGTTACTTTACAGAATGATTCTTTTGCTATGAGTATCTTCTAGACTGCGTGCATCTGGAGCCTTGCAAAGTGTGCACTAGGCAAAAAAGCGTGCTCGGTTTGTTTGGTAAGTTTGGCTTAGTGTTGCCAACAAAAAAAGCAAGCAGAAAGTTAACCACAACAAATTCTGAAGATAAAACCCTCCCCGACAATTTCTGCATGACTCAGACTGTGGAACTCAAGCACTGCCCAAGCAGAGGGTCAGGAAATCCCTGTATTCATTGCTGCAGCGGCATTCACACACGGTATTTAAACTTGTAGCAAATTCCCGAGCGATTATACTTAAGTATACATCAGACATGGTCTCAAAACAGAGTGAAACTCCCCATCGCACAGATGGGGGCAGTGCAGCCACCCACCACCAGAGCCATGGGTCAGGGTGGCCAGAACAGGCACCCCGGGGTTCTGCGCCCCGAAACACCGAGGCAGGCGAGCGCCGGCCGCTCCATGGGCTCCGGGGGGACTTGCTCCCAGCTTCCTTCTGCGCGTTTGGCTGGTGTAATAACAACCCATCTAGCTGTTCGTCAAGATGACCAAATTCAGATCTCAGTGCAAAAGAATAAGAGGCAAGTTTTCAAAATAAAAAAAATAAAGTACAACACCCAAATCCTTGGTTCTTTTAAGCCTGAGGAAACATCTATGCCATTCGGACAAAGTGCATCTCAGCCACCACACCTTAATATAACAAATGAAGTGTTTGCTCCTCACCTGACAATTATCTAATGTTTTCATCCTACCACAAGCTGAGACCCACCATCAGGAGCTCAAGTAAAAGCAGGCTCCACCCAGGCTGGTCCCTGCCAACAGCTCCCTGCCACGGACGCTTCCGAGGGTGACACAGGAAAGAGAAATCTGAAGATACGAGTTAGCCTTCCCCCTCCTCCTCCAAAAAATTTTGCTCTAATGAGTGACTCCTGTCCCCAGAAATTAAAGCTCGTTTCTCATCCACCTACTCCATCCTGAACTTTTTTTTGTAATTCTGATACTCTCATCATTTGGAAGTTTCCAGCCCTTTCAAAGTATGGCTGCACTAACGGTTTCAATAAGGCACTGTGATAATCAACTCCCAAGGACCAAGAACAGATTTTTGAAAATAACTTTTTTTCCATCCATTTAAAATACATCACCTTTCAATTTGTTCAGATCCCTCTTTATTATTGTGTGACAAGAATGAGCTGTTCTGTATAATTTAGGTTTCTTGCCAGGACGCGCTGGACAACCTGCTCCAGCCGACCCCGCTTTGAGCCCGTCTCCAGAGGCCCCCCGGCAAGGCTGGGATTCTGCAATACTAGAAAGTTAATTTTTTTTCCTCTAAGACATTGTCACTCCCCATCCCCCAAAGAAACTCTGAACTCAGAAAACGCTTCATAAAATCTCAGAGAATGTGAAGATTGGAACCAGCCTCCCACAGGGGTTATTAGAAACAGCAGCTAGGGAAAGGAAGATTTGGGGGGGGGGGGGTTAAACGAAAAATTCCTTTTTCCTTTTTTTTTTTTTTTATTTAAATATGAAGACATAAACATCAAAATGTTGCTCTACCAAACAAAAACTGTAGTATTTAATATATCTGTTTTATATTATAAAGATTTGAGTAAAAATGTCTGAGAAGTAGAGGAGACGACACCGCCCAGGACCGCGCCTTGCATTTGAACAGACACAGCGGAGGTGACAAACGCTGTTTTGTGTAGCTGGGTCCAGCAGAGCAAAAACAATAAAAACAGGAGGCGGGTTAAGTATGTACACTTGGAAGTACTTTGTACACTTGGACTGACACAGTTAAGCCCAGCCAATAAAACATAACAAATAAACCCAAGAAACAGTGGGATCTGAAGGATTTCTGACAGGTGCAGAAGTCAAAGAACAAAATGAGCCTGATCTGATTTCCCTGTAGGGTATTCCCAAAACGCAATTTAATTCCTGGAATATTCTGTTATCTTCGCATTTCTCAGTGATACATACACAAAATATTTTTAAAATAGCCAGACTTACAAGCCAACCCGCTCAAACAAACACTTCAAACAGTTTTATGAGCTGTTGTAATAAACATGCTACAGTCACACAGCACCCACAGGACGTTATTCTGATCTGCACCAGATCAGAACATTCCTCACTTCAATCGCTTTCTCATTGTTCATGTTTGGTTTAAAGTTGCAGCAGATAAGCAGATATATTTGTATAAATATACTTGCTTATTACTCAACGTGAATTAATGCTCAGTATCTTGAGAGAACTGGGCTGGAGGGAGGAGGGTGGGGGATCGGAACTTAAATTAACTCAAGACCCTAACTGGAAATATAAGCTGCATGAAAATTAATGTAAGATGTATGAAAATAAAAGCTGTATGAAAATTCAAAGTGACAGACAATTGTGTTTGAAAGCACGAAAGCAAGAACAACCACCTTCTCACTTTCTACACTGGCTCATTGCACAGCTTTAATTCACAGTATTGTTTTGTTTTGTTTTTACTTGCCATCCTCTGAAGAAAGGATCACCTTAATGCACTGGCCTGGTTAGGGAGTGAAAATACAGTTATTTCAAACACATGTGAGATTGTGCTATTCCCCGTTAGCACTGTAAATGCTGATGATAAAAAAAAAAAAGTAAGAGTTAACAAATCGCACACTCAAGATAAATAAGGAAAAGAAACAAAAAAATTTACACTTAGTAGCTTAAGTCCCAGAAAACTTGGATTCAAATTAAATTTTCAACTTCTAAAGTAAAAGGAAACTGGGTTCTGTATTTAAAACTCAGGCCTTTCAAACAAAATACGAGCTATACCTGTTAAGCTCCCTCTTCTGGCTAATTAATAAAATTGCTTGGATTTTGTATGCATGTTTCGGTTTTCCCAGTTATGTTCTAGCAATAAAAATGAAATAATTATTTTTTTTTAAATCTATAAAGCATCTTTGATACTGAAATATTCAACATAAGTGCTCAACTTCAGGCAGTGCCCTCCTGTTGTCTCACGCTGACAAGCTGCGCACACACACAAATAAATCCACGTGCGACGCAGGGCTAGCTCTGCAAACCGAGCTTGACTAACAACCAACCATCTACACCTGAAATAAGTTTATAAGCACCACTCCATATTTTCTCATATCAGATATCCATTCCAGCTTGACATTTCTGTGTTCAAAACATATCACACTAGTCAATCAGTTCCCAAAGCACACCTTTCCTTGTTCTAGCTAAACTTAGAATTAATTGTGTATTAAAAATTAAAATGCACATTTTAGAAAACCTCAATGCTGAGAACGAGGAAAACATACCACGCAAGCTTACGCTGCCTCCGTTGCAGGATTTCCCATCCCTGCTGCGATGCCCAAAGCATTTCTCCCAACAAGCAGCAGCAGCTGAGGAGCGCAGGAGCAGGAACGCTGCCTGGAGCACCCCCCGTGCTGCCACCCCCCGGGAGGGCTGGCATTGCCACAGCAATGGGGGGAGGTGGGTGACCACCCTATTGAGCTGTCAGAAAAAGGGACCAAAAAAATACCCGGTAGCCAGGATAGTGCCTAACTTCGCCCCGCCTCATCTCACCAGAAGTTGTTTTCCAGTGCGGTCAGAAAACTCATTTATATTTTTGTCCTTGAACTAAATAAAAAAAGAAACAAAGACTGCTCTGTGCTCTTGCCACGAGGGAAGAAGAGTAACCCAAGAGCTCCAGCTGCTGCCAGCACCAAAACCCCTCTGCTGCTGGTGCCTGTCACTGCTCCACAGGAATGCCAAAAAAAAAAAAATTGTAAAACACAGTTCAGTCTAGAGAGATGCAGAATTCATCATCCCCTACACGCAGATAAACAGCCATCACAGAGTGGGGAAATAATTACAAGTAATTAGCGTTCATCTTATGCACTGACTTGCGCTAATCAGGCTAGGACAGGTGCTATAGCTGCTCTGCTGAAAGCAGGAACAATCTCACTCTGTCTCTCATAACAGCTCCAAAAACTAGTAGTGCTTAGCTGATAGGTGTGGTGTCCAAAGCTGGCACTTTTACCTGGGCGTTCACAGCAACTTTCCAGACACCGATGCCTTGCTTCCCCCTCGCTGATATTTTACAGAAACAGAATTAACGTGAATTATTTTTAAACAGGAAAGTATCGCCAACAGACTGCAGTAGTTCAGTTCCATTCATACTAGCTAATATTTTAATTGAAATTGTCAGTTTAGTTACACTGATAAATTGTCAATTTAGTTACACCTATAAATAATTGCAAACGTGGAGATAGAATTTATTCTAGCAGCAACCTCTGTTCTGTCACCAATAGGAATTTTAAGCCCGTTCCTGCAGCTTTTTATCACTGAAGTGGTTCTCATCGGCACAGCCGTACGATGATGGTGTCCTCTTACAAAACATCCTGCTGAAAAGCATCATGCCATTTTTAGGAATCAAAGGTAAACTTTCTAGTTTAACCATACCAAAAAAACCCTAAAAATAAGATTCAATTCCAATTCTGTCTTAAGACAGATACTTCCACTAACTTCAGCTCCCAGTATGCCTTGCTTGTGACAGGTATATGAAAGAAAGAAAATGTTATTTAGGTGTCTAAGAGAAAAAAAGTGATTTATTAAGTAAATTACTTGGAGAATCGGGCAAACCGGGGAAAAAAATGGGCACTCACCAGGAACAGGAAAGGGCACATGAAGAGAGATTAACAAATCCACAATGGAGGAAACAAGACAGAGAGGGCTGAAGGCTTGAAAAGGAGCATTTAACGGAGAACAGCTCCTGGGATGAGACTCGCAGAGTCAGATTCAGCGACTAAAGCAACTCCTCCTCACCAAACCAACACAAATCCACGAGACAGAAAGAAGATGTAGTGGCAGCGACTGGCCTCAATTTGTAGATACAGATGTCTTAAGCCAACAGTCACTCTCATTGTGGAGCAGCCAAATTAATGACAAACAGAGCTTGGCAAAATTTTTCATTTTCTTCTAAAACCTAAGTCATTGCAGATGATTTCTGTGGAAACAACAATTCAAAGCAAAAGGGAAGTACTGTGTAGAAGAGTGTGAAAATCACAATTCCAGATGGAATCAACACACAGAGGATAAAAAAATAATTCATTCAGCTGTGGGTTTTCATTATCTCAATTACTGTAGTAGCACGATGGCTCCTTTTAAAAAGCCAAGTCGCGCTCCCTGCCAAGCCATTTCTATGAGACTCCTATCGTAACTGCGCAAACGAAGGCGGACGGTGCAGTCAAACTCTGACCTCTACAAGTCGTTTCCTCTTCAACACCTCAATGACCTTCAGTCCAGTTAATGAAAGGCCTTGAAGCGAAATTCATTTTGTGTTTATGCCATTACTGCACCTTCGGCCCAAGTGAAATCAAATCACGCAAACTAAAGATACCACTGTGAGAAGATAAACAGGGACTGGGGATGGGCTTTACGCAGGACAGGAAGCCTGCCAAAACTTGACACTTCTATTTCTCACTGACAGTAACTTTCTAAGCATAGAAACGTTTTGGATCACGGAGCAAGATAGCCTTTACACATTGATGCAACAAAGCAAGAACAGATGCTACATCATCATAACAACATCATTTAGGTCCTCCACTACTATTTCCACCAATAAGGCTCAAAATGTTGTCTAAAAGTGACTCCTCACCTTTTCGTTAAAAAATAAATAAATAAATAAATAAAGTTTGCTCAAGGTCAGGTGGACATTTAGTAGCAGAACTAGAATCAAAACCAAGTTATTTCGTGTTTTTAACTCAATAATATAGTCTACCTGAAAAAAAGTCTCATTTTTTTCATTACTAAAAATTATTTTTGCTGTTTTTTTTAAAACTACTCCACCTTAGTACTGCATCAATACATAGTCTATTATTTCTGTATTTAACAGACCAATAATAACGGTTTCACTTAACACAGCTAACCTTTTAGCTAGTAAATCTTCTATTCCATCTAATTTTCTATTTTGATCCACAAATTGACTCATTTCAAAAGTCTTGTTATACTTCTAGCTGTGACTGGCATTTTGAAAGTATTCTTTTATGAAGTCTTGTCATAACTTTTCATCTAAGTGCGCTCTATAGTAAATCACTACCAGACTTCTTAGAAACAGGACACAAAACCAAGCGAAAGCACCCTTGCTTTTGTACTCTTCACCTCCCTGCATCCAGCCAACTGACCTGGAAATCCAGAGTTTAATGACAGTAATGCAGTTTTCTTCTTTTAAACACATTCCTTCACAGAAATAAATCTATGCAAAATCTTTCAAGACATAAGGTAATATAAGACAGAAGTTAATGACCCAAAAAAAAAGGAA
Source organism: Fratercula arctica (assembly GCA_947846985.1). Classification (NCBI taxonomy): domain Eukaryota; kingdom Metazoa; phylum Chordata; class Aves; order Charadriiformes; family Alcidae; genus Fratercula; species Fratercula arctica. The sequence goes on along the minus strand of CANTUZ010000013.1, from coordinate 30,536,010 downwards.
AAGAAAAAACAAACAAAAACTTACAAGCTTGTAAGTCATATTCCTGCCAAAGCAAGAGTTTCTTTCTAAGGTGGACTGACACAAACAATAAATTGCAGGCAGGCTTAGTAAAAATAACAGGGAGAACACATTAAAGCTCCTTAAGAAAGATTAAACAGCAGTATAAAAGTGAAAAGAAAAAGAAAGTACAAAAGGTAAGTGTGAAAGTAAAATGTGAAAATAAAGCACAAATTAAAGTGCTGCAATTGAAGACAGCAACTCCAAAACATAGGATCAACAAAAGGGAAGGGTCTTCCCTGGCCCATGGTCCTCCTCTTGTGATTATGAGTGAGCAGAGCTCCAGGAAACACTTTCAGTAACTTCTTTCTAAAGCAGCTTCTGGTCTCACTAAAGAGAGAAACTTGGAGTGAGAAAGTTTGTGTAAAAATGCAGTCTCTTGACCCCAGAAATTTCAGAGTTAAGATACCAAATTTTGACTGGGGAGAGGGAGAATAAAAGTCAGGCTCTTTTCCTTCAGAAAGATAACATCAAATTAAAACACCCGCAGGATGCTCGCTCTCCTGGCGAGAGACAAAGAAATTACCAGAGGAGGATACGCCTGGCAGTCCAGCAGACAAGCTGTCACAGCTTGCACGTGACTGATGCCTGAGACAAAAGCGACACTGTGCACACAGGTTGTTCTGATGAAAAGACACCACCAGCCTTTTGCCTTCAAACATGCTCAGCCGCTGCAACCCCTGTCATTCCTTCCGAGGTGGAACGAGCAGACACACACGCCTCCGTTAGAGAGGTGATGTCTCAGGAGCTGCGGAAATAGCTTTCACAGCACTGAATCCCCAAACCATATACATGTACCTAGGAAAAACATGCTGCGTTCTGAGTGGAAAGGACACTATTTTATATGTATTTTTTATAAAACAGCTTCCACTTTCCATATGGAAATATACTTTGCAGGCATGAAATAACAGTGTGTCTACTCACTGCAGCACAGCAAATGAAATGTTGAGGAGTTTGGAAATGTAACTGCTAAGCAGCTGGCCACTAGACTAATACTCGTGTTTTCAGTTAACGGACTACTAAATATCCAGACAAGATGCAGGCAATGACCGATGAGAAAAGGGAGAGCAAGCAATGTTGATTTAAAATTCTACAACACCATCTCAACACCTGGAGCTGATAACGAGCAGAGTTTGGATTTGTGCTTGGAGTACGGGTAAAATAATTAACAAAACCTTAAAGAAGTGTGTGATAAGGATTTTCTATAAGCTAATAACTGAAAAACAGAATACCAGACTTACAGCGATCTGCTTTGAAATAAAAGGAAACTTAGCTCATTCATTTGGAGTCCAGCTGATGGACAGCATTACAGTTGCTACCTGCCATCATTTCTGAGGAGAGGAACCTGGGTGATGAATCCGCTCTTAAATTGCATCTTTAGCTAAAGTGGCCAGTAAGACCGTGTGAGGGACTGACAGGAGAAATGGGATCCGGAGCAGAAGCTATTATAATTGATTTGCATGTAAAGGGCTGGCCCCAGGTGAGTCAGCTACTGGAGCAATCGACAGCAGCTGGTGGGATGCAACCCCAGAAGGAACAGGCAAGCAACACCATTTACTCTTTACAAACTGTTTCCTTGCATAGTCAGATCTTACTAGGATAAACATTGCTAGGATACACATTTCTTCAAAAGTTTATCTGAAATATACTACACATAAACACTTTTTGAACACTACTTTGAAAGGCGTTACTGCTCCATTACTAATAAGGACCTCCATGCTACCTCTCAAGAAGTTTTCCAACAAAGTGCTCCTGGATGCTACCGAACGCTGACTGCATTTAACATTAAAAGAGATGTCTGGTGTTCACAACCCAGAAACCATGCTGGTTTAAAATAGTAAAACAATATCATACGCCCATTGCGGAAAAGTACGTTTATGCAGAAAACAGTTTAATACCCAATGGGAAATTCAAGTCAAACAACTTTTAAACACAAAAGATAATAATATCTAGAGCTTTTAGCAAAACCAGACTTTAGTACAGAAATATATACATTTGTTTACATTAGGTGTTATTACGTATGTGAATAATAATCCCAATGGAGTTACTCTTTCCCCAGAAGAAAAATACCCTTTCTTACCTTCGGCCATTTGGGATTTAGAAGCCGTGCTTTGATTGCATCATCCAGGGCCTTGTCATACTGCTGGATTTTCATGTAGGCTGCCGAACGGTTGCTGTAGAGGATGCAGTTCTGAGGATCAACTCCCAAAGCCTCATTGTACAACACGATTGCTGTATGGAAATCGCCATCATGGCAAGCCTGGTTGCTCTGGCGAACTTTCTCAACAAATTCAGCTTTGCTCAACATGGGACTGTCAGGACTTCTTCTTCCAAAAGACTTCGATCCAAAGAAAGAAATCTGGGAGGGGGAGAAGGAAAGGAGAAATTATATGTTAGTGTTAAGAAATGCTACTCAAAAAAGGAAAAAAACCCCATCAAAATGTTAGAAACTGTACAGTAGAAATTAAAGACACCAGCATTACTGCAGAACAAATTATGAATTCAGAATCAGGTTCTTAAAAAAGTATATTGTTTATCTATTGACTTTTTGGGCGGTACAGAAGTAACTGAAAAGAGCCTTATAAAAACATACCCTTCCCTATGAAGGATGTCTTCTAGAAAACATATTGCCTTCTTCTGGCATAAGACTAGTTGTAGTCTATTTTAATATATCATACTCCACATGTTCACCAGTTTTTCCTCCTCAGCCACACTATTTGATTCTACAACACTGAGCATAGCCACCAGGTAAGGAGTTTATGGCAGGTGTGAATGCGAAGATGATGCCGGTATAGCCAAAGTCTGATACGTAGATCACACAGAAGCACATACATGCACAGAGAATGGAAAAACGTATAAATTCTCTTCAAACCAAAGAACTGGCACTGGTACATCTGCTCACAAATCTCTATGTCCACCTACCTGCAGGCTGCAAATTGTTCCTAAACGGGAAGGGAAGGATGAGTCTTTGGAACTGGGTATACTCACAGAAACTAGTGGGGTGCACCATTTATTTTAGCAACAGAACAGTCATCATTGGCAGAGCCACCCTCATAGATCGTCAACTTCAGGCAATGCCAAATAACAAAAAAAACAGGTTTAAGCTTCTAATTATAAAGATTATTATTTAAAGTAAGCTGTAGAAAGTCCTAGTTCCATTGATTCTGGTACACCCCATCTCCTCATTTAACTTCTTACATTCCTTATTTTCTTCAGCCAGTCATTTGCAGTAAATAACTGTTTTTGTGGTGTATACCCTACTCTCTCCTAATGACCCTCAAAAACTCAGCAAAAGTATCTTTGTACAACTCTGATTACAAGAGAGTTGTGAATTCTGCAGTAATCATATCTGGTGACAGGCAACATGTACATATGGCAACGTACAAAGGACTTGGAAATAGTCATTAAAGGCTTAGACTACTATAATTGAGATTGGTGTCGTGCATTTTTAGTCCTGCAGACAGAAAAAGGTTAAGAACATCACATATTGTTACCACAACACAACTACTGCAGGGCTTAAATACATTACCAGAGCAAGCACTGGCATATTTTTAGGTGGAAAGGGAAGCAAGCTGCAAACTGACATCCTGTCTCAACCATTGAAATGGCCTATAGACTTTTCTTTTTTTTTTTTAACCCTTGAGTCAAACAACAACAGTAGAAAAGCATCAAATTAGAAACTACTGATCTTTTCTTTTCCTTACAATTATACTCAATTTTTTTCTGACAGGTGTTTGTCCAAACAGTTTCTAAACTCCTCTGCTGAAGGAGACTCCATGTTTTATTCAGGCAATCTCATTACGCTGCTTCATGGTTTTCATCATTAAAATATTTTTCCTAATATGCACCCCAAATCTCCTTTGTATCAGTAAATGTGCTGTTTCTTGTCCTGCCTACAGCAGACCAAACCAAAAACTTTGTTCATTTCATCTGTGTAGTTGCCCTTTATATACTACTCCTACTAATATGAGCTAATATGTAACTTGACGACTTATTATTATTATTATGAACAGCACTATAAAAAGCAAGTTTCTGCATCCTTGAAAATTCATTCCATATGCAGTACATCTTTAAATGCACTGGCATACTTCTTCGCTACTTCAATAAAGTTTACAAACAGCAACTTCATATATTCTCAAGTACTGGCAGGAAAATTGCTCTACTCCGAGCAACAGCCCAAATGTTAGAGCTGAACGCATCGTTTTATGCTACACAGTGCGATAACTCACACATTTGTGTGTATTTGACCACAAACTTCATCATGTGGTCAGTTTTCTGTGACCTACGAAGCTACAAGAACAGAATATGACGATTCAGCAGCTATTACATGAGTAGATGCTCAAACACAAAGATCAGGAAACCCTGAGAAGCTCATTAGTCACCAGAAGGCCAGAGATGGCTCGAGGTACCAGCACAGGTAACTACTACTCCCTGGCTTCTAAACGACGCATTTCCTTTGCGCCACGATTACAGGATCAAAAAATGTATTTGCTTTGTTCGCTTGTCTGGTGATGAGACCAGACCTACATCATCACTGCAACTTCCTCCCAGGTGGCCATACCACGTAGCATTCATTTATAGGTACATTGGTCATGAAAAATTGGGGCTTTTTTTTAGTCATCATGGACATTTTTGTCAACTCTAAAGGTGAAAGGGTTCCACTGAGAGTATCTGAAGTCCATAAGAACTGGTATTTAGAGAGATAGGTGATATCATCTCAGCAGAGAACAACATCCTTCAAATTCTTAAAAACTATAAAGCTAACTTAATTTAAATAATCAACTGCAACTATAACTTCCCTTAACAAAACTGGCTGCATTGACCACTCAGGGATTAACTCATCGTGATGTGCTAAAACCAGCCAATTCCCATCAACATTAAGAGTGAAAGAAGCAGGACAGAGACTGAAATAAATGAATCTGATCAGTTAGTCACAAACATAACCAGACTAGAAAACATGAATCTCTCAGCAGAAAGCCCAAATATCTCCTTCGGGTTCCTCCTTTATTACGGTGTCCAGTGCAGACTGCGAAGGAAACAATTTTGCTTCCAAATCTTACTATTTCGAACCACTGAGCTCAACCTACCAGTAACAGTACCCAACAGATTTAGCCAAGGTGATCTCTAGTTTAAACACTGCTCGTGTTGTTCGTACAAGAAACAGTTCTTTGGTTAAACAACGCCAAGTTTAAGGGTACAACACATCAAATAAACTACTCCAGTTCCTCAGCTGTATTTTTAAAGGCGGCCTCTGTCTCTCATTGTATTTCCTGGTGATTGGCTTGTATCAGGGACAATGAAAAATAACCAAATGTTGTGCAGTTTCCATTCTTTCATCACATTCAGAGCAAATGGCTGCAGCTTACAGATACAGGAGTACCAGAACTAGTCATGAGCTTAGGTTATTTAGAAGATAAATACTTCAAGGAATAGATTCCTTAACAGCTACAGATACAACTGCCTCCAGCTGGAGGCTCCGAAGGTACTTGCCGCCGCGGAAGGGACGTGTCTGGAGCAGCCTTCCCCAGCTCACCAAGCGCCATGCAGAGAGGGCTCTGCGAGGGCATCTCTCATCAGGCACAATCTCAAGGAGCTCTAGCAAGACTCAAGAATGCACAAGTCAAACAATAGCTGTGTCTTCTGTCTGTCACGCAGGAACAAATGAAAACAGAAAGCTGCTAATGATCTTCCCAGAATCATACTGTGAGCCTGTAACAAGGAGGAGAATCCCTGAGGAGACATCCTCTCAGTCCAAGTAAAGGGGTTTCTGCCTCTAACACCCTGTGAAGCTAATAATCTCATGAAAAAAAAAAAAAAAAGAAACTACTCTAAAGGAAACTATGATGGTAATTTCTGGAATATGTTATTATTTAATTCCTGCTATCATGAGAACTACGTAAGGCAGTAAAACATCATTAGGTAAAAGAAAGAACCACAGAACAAAATTGAGTCACTCTGGCACTCAAACCACAAACAAAAAAAAAGATTACTATGATGGTACTAACACACAAGAAGTACTCATTAAAAAGCCATCCTTGCTTTCTAGTCACGACTCCTCTTCTCCTGCTAACACAGTGGAAGGTGATGGCAATGCACGTTTAGGCTGCATAACACCTTGTTATAGAAGGTACTCGTACACACTAAACCAACGCTAAATAAGAAGCAGAAGTTCCTTAGTGCAGTGGAACAAAAAGGGTTTAATGAAGTGCAGAAGACGATCTAGCAGAGAGAATTCCAGGTACAGCTCACGTCTTTCTAATAAAGAAGATGCCACAAGCTCCTCAGCATCACTTCTCCAAACCAGCACAGGGCACCTGAAACCAGCTCCTACTGCAGGGGTCACGTTAGACAGAAGCTCCCACAGGATCTGCTTCAGATTAGACTTAGCAATTAATTCCCTTCTCTGGTGAAAAAGCCCCCTCTTCTTGCAGAAGGTGTTCAAGATTCAACCTTACTGACCACTCAAGGTGAGTGTTAAAAACACACACAATTTTCTTCAGTCTTTTTCTTTTTAAAGAACAAACGAACTCCCAAGCCCCAAAGCAAACAGTAAGTTGAACGCACAGAAAAACCTACATCACAAGAACATTTATCTTCCAGGATCAAGCTTGCTAAACTTAGTCCTCTACAGAGACAGAACATTTAGCAAATAAAATAAGTTAGTGCCTGTACATGCTGAAAGATCTGACTGTCTGAACAGCACATCACTGTCCAGAAAACGGTAGGGAGCAGATTCCCGTTGAGTTCCAATAAGATGAGTGAGAAGAGATAACAGCAAATCCAAATTCTGCTCCAAGACAGGACAAGGGAAAACGTGGTACAACAGCAGGAAGAGAATGCTTGATCAATGAGCAACGCATCTGACACCTCCGAGCTTGTTAGTTTATATCTAATCCATCTTATTTAGTGCTACACAATCAAATAAATATGCCTTATACTGATGATGCCTTGGGTGGCAAGTCCATAATTAAGACATCTTTTTAAAAAAATCTGTTATAGCTTTCAAAAAAATACTTCAAGTGTGATATGTAGCATTTTTGTGTTTTAACTTTTCTAAATAGCTCAAGATACTCAATGAAGCACTGGGAAGAGGAAAAAAAAAAAAAAAGACAGAGGCAAGCAGAAAAACCGGCATTCCAAACGGATTCTGAAACAAAGTGACAGTTATTTGTTCTAAATACGGGTTTCCAAGATCAGCTTAAATCTGCAACTGATCTTCCCTTTCTACGAAAACACCTACACAACATCTAGTACTTTAATCTGTAAAATGGCTTTATATTTTTTTCACTCCGTATTCTGGCATATTATTGCTTTTCTGTAATAGAAACTGTCTTTGACAAGAGCCCAAAAGCAGACAAAGAATATGAAGTTTCTCCCGTAACCCCGTGCTCCCAGCAGCCAGCACTCTGGCCCGCCCGCGCTTCGGGGTAGCCGCAAAACCTCGCCAGGCCACGCGCAACCTTCCCCCAACGGGAACAGGATTTTAACAGAAATAGCCTGGAAAGAAATGAAAGGCCACTGAAATCGAAAGTTTAAGCCACCATAGGATGTGCACAACAGCTATCCAGGCTACTATATTTTTCCAAGATGGATTTTATCTTCAGAAATTGTTATGAAGTATTGCTGGAGGACATCTTCACAGATATAGAAAACCCTTCCTTAAATCTCAGCAACTTAATAGAAGTCAAACTTCCAAATTTCTAAATACAATTCTAGGAGGGATTTTTAAATATTCATTAAAATCTATTTTTATATCACAAAAAATCTATAACTTATTCCTTCTGATTTATTTATGCTTTTAGATAAATACTTTGAACATAAAACCATAACTTACAGCACTATTCTATAAAAAAAAGCCAACCACATTTTAGTAAATTTCCTAATGGAATATATGTCAAGGCTTCTGGAGCATATTGTTCTGCAAATATTTCACTACTTTAGTTTTCCATTGCAGTTAGAGACAAAAATATTTTAAAGACAAACTTATTAACAGGAAGGAGATTGATTTATTGGTGTTTTTTTTTAACCGAAGCTTATACACAATTTTCTAAAGAAAAACATGTCTTCTCTAAAGAATTTTCTAAAAACGAGAAGCAACTGTGAGCTTCCAAAATGGAACTTGGAGAGATCTGCAATTGTAACATCAGTTAGATCCACTCCAATTTGAGCTACGCTACGTGTTGCTAAAAATCGTAACAACAACTATGCAATCCATAGCTAAATTTAAACAGTACTTTTTGGTTCATACATAATTTAAAAAACTAAAGGTTATGCAGACCAAATTACACCCTCGCTTACACTTTTGCAAAATACTCCAGTTAAGAAACAAAATTCTATTTTCAGGTAAATATTCCAAATCCAAGAAATAACTAAGTTGTACAGATGCTATTTTTAAATATTATTGAGAAACTAACCTGATTTCTCTGCAAATGCTCTGCAAAATACTATTTGGATCATGTATGTAATGCAATCTTTTCATGGATCTAGTGCCAAATGGGATTGTTTACAGTAACTGAAAAGCTACGGGCAATACGCGTCAAGTTACTGCAAATTCTTTATCCTCACTTTCCCCAAATCGGTGACCTCAAAGCTCTTCTCCGTCCTTCCTTAAGAGGCATCAAGTCATGATGTTGCACCAACTAGAGATGCATAAGGAGACAGCCAAAAGAGACCATGACAACCTTTCTGTATATAACTTTTTATAAAAGCTCTTCATGAGTCATGCATAAGTCAGCCTGGGGTATAGTCGCTCTCCCTCTCCTGGTTTTCTGATTATTAGACCTCTTGGTTATGCTGCATCTCAAATTCCCTCGGAAGCTCACTGAGAGCAGGTGACTCCTCCTTTGAGCACCTGTGCCCATGAGGTCCTTGATCCTTCTGGACCACATTGTACTAAAAGATAATAAAAACTACGGTCCTTTTTATAAGGTGAGCAGTGTCTCATCGCAGGATTATTTTATTTCCCATTATATGTACTATTTATTATATATAATTAAACCCTTCTTTCATGAACGTCTGAGAAAACAGGGAGTGGGTTAATGTTTCGAAGCTTCAGTCAGTTACGTGTAGGGCTTATTAAGAGGGATTTTCCCCAACACACGACTGGTCAGGCACGCTCAGGGTAAAGGACAGGTTTTACCTTATTCTAAAGGATTAACCACCAAAACCCACCAGTTTATCTAAGCTCTAAAACAGTATCCTGCAGCCTCTTTCTCAGGGGTCTGCTGGTGCCTCTCGACGGCAGTTGTACCCATCAGCAGACTCGGAAACGCATACGAGGTTATATTGGCAAGAGAGAAGACAGGGGACAACATGAGTGTGGACGTCGCTCACAAATTTCTGGGCAAATTTGCCTAATGAATTGAAGATCTTGAATTCAAGATTTCTCTTTCTCATTTTCTGACTGTGGCCTACAACTTTCTGGGCTTCTCCACAATCTAACCCAAACTGCCCTGGGCGCGGGTCAGCTACTGAAACAACGCACTAAGGAAGCGAAGTGACAGCCAAATGTAAAACTGACTGCCCAGAGCACAGAGGGTTCTTCAGTGTACTCTGGGAAATAAATAGCAGATGACATTCAATATCAGTACATGCAAAGTGACTGGGAAAAAAAGAAATCCTTAGTTGTTATCACAGTAACTGGCCCCAAACATCCCCTTCCTCCTCCTCACAGAAGACATTTTAGAGTCCTTGGAGAAATTCTCCTGGAAATTTGTCTCTGTGCTCATGAACAGGCAAAGAGACAAAGAGAGAATCTCTGGGAAAGGAGAAATAGGAAACAATTATGCCATTCTCAAAAGCTACAATAGCAAGTGCGTTTTAAACACCATGTTCAGTTTTGATCCCACCACCAAACACATAAAGATACTCAAGTAGAAAAGGTAAGAGATGGGTAACAGATAATCAGACATGGATCAGGCTCATATCCAAAGACAGTCTATGAAAGTTAGAAAAGAACTGAAGGAAGGAAGTCAAATGTCTATAAAAATTGAGAAAAGCACAGGGAAGATAAAGGGAACAATTATTCACTATTTTACAGAAACAGAAAAGCATCAAACAGGCAGAAGATAAAAGAAAACCAACTGAAGTAATCTTACACATGCCATATAGTTAAAATGCAGAATTATCCCAGGTGTTCCAAATTACAATAGTAATAATGGATTTTAAAAAGTAATTAAAAACATGAAATAAATTCACAGAGGTCTACTGAACACGAATTTGAAATTACACATACACCTGGAATGTTCAGTAAGTTCTAACTGAATTCTCAAGTATTGTAAAGAACATTTAAATTTTTAAAAAACTCTCTTTGAAATAAAGAACAGTGCTTTCATCATGATTTAACAGCAACTGAAAGCAAACACAAAATATTCCTCAACTCTTTAAGATTTTAATTTTTAAATAACGAGAGAGACAAGATTCTGTCTAAAAGTTATGTCTGTACCATAGAAGGCTAGATCCACTGTAATGGATGCATTACAGATGCCTAGAACAGACCAATCCTCATACAACACCGTCAGTCAGTCAGTCGGAAGTTAGAAAAATATATGTAATATATATTGTATAATATATTTATATACACATAATATAGATAGATTATTTAGTTTTATGTATTCAGAATGCTTCCCCTGTAAGAGCAGCTGAAAGTCAGCATATACTTACTGAAACTTTAGCACAACAATGTCAAACATACAGGCCATGGAGCCCTGCGTGATGTGTTCACGCAGCCTGCAAAGCGGACTCTGACTGAACAGGGGACACTTAGCTTTTTCCTTTTCTCAGAGAAAAAAAAAAAAAAAAAAAAAAAAACCACCACAAAAACCTAGTTTCGCTGGTCTCAGAGATAACCTTCAAAAGTAAATTAATGACTGCCAACTCAGGTTTGTGTCTGAGCATGCTGAAAGCCTAAGACAAACTCAGAAGTTGAAATTTTCCAGGTCCTTGCTAACCTCGTTAGAGAGCGCCCTTAGGGATCAGGAACAGGCCCTCGGCATCAACGTACAGTGTGTTACTGTCAATTATTTCAAAGGAAGAATACGAAAGAGTCAAAATTCTTAAAGAATAGGAGGAACAATGAAAACACTGTACAGAAGAAGTGAAAAGTAATGCAAAAATTGCAATGAAGAAGAATGAGAGATTAAAGCAGAAAGGAACTCCTTTTCTCATGTCAGTATGACACAGAGACATAGAAAAGAAATAAAAGTTGACCTCCTAAGTCTGAAGAGTCGTTTGCTCCCACTGCCATCCAACAGATCTATCATTAATGTAAAAGAAAGATCCAGTATAAGCTAAATAAAGGGAGCACAAACCTTGAATTTAGTTACTGTGAATAATAATTAAATTATCAATTATTATATGAAGAATCTGACCTTTTCCTCTGAACCATCAGTCAGCCACAGGCAGACACAGCAACAATGGGCTGAGGAATCAGTAATACAGCAAAAGCCAGGTCTCAACAGGGAAGTCACTTAAGGAAGACCTGTTAGAGCAGCAGGTGGACACACTCCCTGGCTTTTGTGGTCTGCCACAAGCCATTCAATTGCTGTGCTACAACTGTTGTCTTCTCTGAAGGGACACGTGCCACCCAGGAGCACAACGGCAATAACTGCGTTCACCGACAGACAGGTAGGTTGGTACTTGATAGGACGAGAGGAAATGGCCTCAAGTTGCACCAGGGGAGGTTTAGGATGGATATTAGGAAAAATTTCTCCACCAAAAGAGTTATCAAGCATTGGAACAGGCTGCCCAGGGAAGTGGCTGAAGCACCATCGCTGGAGGTATTTAAAAGACATGTAGACGTGGTGCTGAGGGGCATGGGTTAGTGGTGGTTTTGTCAGAGTTAGGTTGGTGGTTGGACTCGATGGTCTGAAAGGTCCCTTCCAGCCTAGGCAATTCTAGGATTCACCTTCAATCTCTCATTACAACACTCCCATCTCCAGTGACCTGCCCAGTAGGAATGAAAGTAACCAGTATCCAGGCAAGAAGGAAAGGATATGCATTGGATAAGGAAGAGGTTCCCAACTTCTGTCACTAATGTGATAACAGTGAAGCGGACAGAAAACAAGACTTGATCAATATCCAGCAGAAATACGTACACAGACTGATGCTGTCGCAGCAGTGGATTTCACCTCTTGAAAATTAAGATTTGCATAGTATAGAGTATCAGTAATAAAAGTCATTAATGTTGCTATTACTAATAATAATCAGTAGTCTTATACACTAGTATGACCTAGGACTTCAAAAAACACATGACTGCGCATTTATATCAGACAAACCCCCCTCTTCCAAACAAAGTTAGATTTCCAATCCTACTGCTGACAGAAATCTTTTGATATTCAAGGCACACCCACTCATCCATTTGTCAAAAAATTCTTCTTAAAGAACCCATAAAGGGTTTCATTAGCACCTGAAGAGCTCTTGTTCAACACCAGAAGAAAGCACAAGAGGAACGACATTGTCTAAGATTGTGCAAACCTCCAAGAAAAATGAAAGACATCCAAAAATACACATGAACAGCTCCAGGGAAAGAGGAGGAGGAAGGACAGGAAGGCAGAGGCACCCAGCCATTTCAACTCCCAGTTTTCTGGGGACAACCAGAGACATCCCTATGCTGCAACATCAAACTATAGGAGCATGGGCTGCTGATGGGGATAACACACCTCATCCTTAATTGCCAATCTGTATTCCAGTGAAGGAACACAACCACATTAAGGTCCCTTCCTGTCATCCAAGATGCACTGGCTGAATCCAGCCTCCAGACTCCAAACCTGTAACAAAGGTACAGGTCCGTACAAAGCTCTCTCAACCCAGTTACCGACAGCGTTTCCAATGGCTGGGATGCCCAGCTGAGGTACAGTCTGCTGGAGAACGTGTGTTTGTACCGTTAGTTCCACCAGAGTACTAAACCCTGCAGTCCTACAAAGTACATCTGAAACACCAAAAAAAGTTTCAAGACTTTCACAAGACAAGCACAGTTTTTGCTTCTCCTGCAGCCCAGAGAGATGCCAGTTTTCACGTTGGTAGCCGTCCCCTCTCTCGCAGAAGGGTGCCCGCTCCAGCGGGCTAAAACACGAACATGGAATTACTTGCCCACAGGCGACAGCAGGTCCCGCAGCCCACCCCCGTCGCCCTCAGCGACCGCCAAACGCCGACACTCGCCAGGACCGGCGGCCGCCGAGCTCCCCACCACAGCCCAGCGGCCCGGGCCCGCCGGCCGGGCCGGGGGCTCCCGGGCGGGCGGTGCCGCTCTCAGCCCGTCGGGAGCTCCGGGGCGAGGGGAGCCCAGCGCTCGGCCGGGCCACCGCGGCTGCATCCAAGGCCTGGCGGCCCCGGAGCCCCGCCGGGCACCCGCCGGGGGAGCCGCCCCGCCGCCGCCCGGCCCCTCGCCTCACCTCGCCGCCGGCCGGGCTCCATCCCGCCGCCCCGCGGCCCGCCGGCCCCTCCGGGCCGGGACAGCGGCCCGCCCGCGCCCCGCAACTTCCCTCCGACGCCCGCGGGCAGGGATCGCTCCCGGCCCGGCCCGGCGGCTCCTTCCCGCCTCCTCGGGCCGAGGGGCCGCTCCCGCCCGCCGCCCGTCCGGCGTCGACTCACCCGGGGAGGCTCCGCGTCCCGCTCCCGCCGCCGCCGAGCCCGGCCCCCCGCTACGGCCCCCGGCGGGGCGGGCGGCGGCGCCTGTTGCTCCATGGCGCTCCGGGCTCCTCCTTCTCCTCCTCAGGGGGCGGCCGCCGCCCCCCGCCGGGCCGATCCCGCTCGCAACCGCCCGGCCAGCGGCGCCACGTTCCGGGCCCGGCTCTGAGGGAACCGCACTGCCCCGGCCCCGCCCCCGGGGCTGGGCCCCGGTCGGACCCCGGCCGCCCCCCGCCCGCCGGCGCCAGGCCCGCTCCGGACGTCCTGCGGCTGGAGCCCGGCCTCCCCCCGCCCGAGGCGGGCCGTTCGGCGCTGCCCCGCCGCCTCTCCTCGGCCGGAGGGGCTGGGGGCGAGCCCGGCCTCCGCACGGGCCACACGAAAAGAGTTAGCAGCCTCTTCAGCCCGCCCCTTCCGCGCCCCGTCTTGGGGAGAACGCAGCTCCCAAATCGCTGGATTGCCGAAAAGGCGAAGAGCATCTCCCCGAGCAACATCTGCGGGGGGGTAAGCGGGGCTGCAGACGGTACCTCTCCAGAGTCACCAGCGACACGGGGCACCGAGGCCATCGCTCCCACCGGGCACCACCACGCTCAGCCTTCGTCTCCTCATCGCTTCGGTACAGCCGGCATCCAACCCAAGCCTTCCAAGGGCTGCAGACCCAAGCCTGGGGAACAGGCAAGCAGATTACGCTGAAGACGCCCCTGCTGTGAGTAACAGACAATAAAGAAATAATACTTTCTTGTCTAAGTCAAAATTGGATGCCACTTTACCTTACTCACCAAACTTACTCTTTCTTGGAAAAAATGTAAGAGCCTGAAACTTCGGAAAGCTTTGTGCCATAAAATGATGAACGCACAGCCATCGGCTCAAAGGTTTGACTTCAAATGAGTGAGATCAAAATTGAGATTTCATTAGAAAGTAGGTCTTAGTCAGGAATCAGGGAAAGGATCCAAGCAAAGCAGTTAAAATCTAACAATAGTTGGATGTAAAGAAGAGAGGGGAATAAATTATAGAACTTTTCTATTTCTGTCTAAAGACCAATTACAGTTAATTTGTAGTGTAAGTAGTAGCTAATGAATTATCTTCTCATCTGTAATGATGCAGGTCTTTTTAAAATGATTGGTAACCAAATCCCAAAGGTATCGACTTCAGCAGTTCACCAGATCACAAACTTCACCCAAACACACCCACTCCTTGATTCTTTTGTCTAGGAAATAGCAGCTGAGTATTCCCTTCTACTTCAGATGAGCTACAGCAAGTACCAGACCATGCTGAGGATGTGCCAGTCACACACGTGCACCAGAAAGGGAATGGCGTTTGAGGACAGACACACGTTTCTTCTGTTTTACCACCCCTCTGCATCTGGAGTGGATTTGAACCTGTGGCATTTTTTTCATCTAGCTGCCCATGGCTGTTCCTCCACCCAGTTAATTAAGAACATCACGAATGTACAAGAACTGCCATTTTATCACTAGCAATGGTTAATATCAAATATTGCAAAACACACAAGGATCTCTGCAACAGGCACATATGGGAAAACCTGAGTGTTTTAATTCCTACTTGACATTGGTTTATTTCGTAACACATCAGGCTTTATTCTTTCCAAATCAATTTGCAGTAAGTGCCTTTAACCAGAAGATGTGTGTTTTATAACAAAGTTACTAAATTGCTCCCTCTTAGTCAATAATGAAATTAATATCCTTTAGTAAGAGGCACACAGTCCAAAATTTTCACTTAACAGACAAGCAAATTAAAAATTGTTTATCTCTCAGTTCAATTCCTAGTTCTTCTCTGGCAGGAACTTATGCATCTTCCTTACATCATTTGTTATCATGTTTCCTCTTAGTCCATCCTAAGGGAAATAAACAGTACACACTTTTCAAGAAGAGAGCGGTTAGAAACTCCATGCAGAGGGGAGGCTTTCAAAGCAAAAATTATCCACTCCTTCCCAGATCACAGCACTTGATTCTGCCAGCCCAATATTTAACATTTATCTCTGTCTGAAATCCAGAGCGTGTCAAGCTCCATCAGCAGTTTTACATCAAAACTGAATATTAAGAGTGTCTTCAGAGGTCTGTCGGCGGCATTTTGTGGCAGGTAATAAATACTATGTCTCAGGCAAAAGCTCAGCAAGCGTAGTATCGCTTTTTCATCTGTGAGGACTAAGCATTATTTCCATGCCTGACCTAGAAAGTGGAACAGAAGAAACAAAGAATATAGGTGATGATGAAGTGAGCCTAAAAATTTTTACTGACTTCGTTGATGAGTTTTTCTGATTCTCTCCTCAAGTCAGACAGCTGGATGAAGTGGAACATGACTATTTGTGTAGATTCTCACGCATACACAGCAGTCACTTCAGTCTTACAAAGTTGTTTTTATTTATCAATTGCATCTTCAACAGTTATTCCATTATTAAGATTTCTCTTAAATAAAAAACCAAATCTGCTTTCCATAAAAAAAGCTATAATTAACAAAAGTCACTTCATGTTTTTTCACCTCATTTTCTGATATGATGTAGAAGGAGTAGCACGCTTCGAAGAGCCAGATTCTTCCTCGTTTTCATGGAGACGCTTTCTTGTGGTGGCTGGCTAAAAGAAAGATCCAGCAGGACGGCTACAGTAAATCAGGTGAGACAGAGCCTGACTGTTTTGCTTGCTACAGAATTACAGATGTTGGATAAAACCTCCTTTCTGTGACCAAAAAAGCAGCATGTCTAAAACATTTCTCTACCAAGATCTATCTAATTATATTTGATCCTTCTCATGTAAGGCACTGCCCCCAGCTTTGTCTTCCACTACTGTTTAAAATTCTCCTAATTAGCACCTGGTCATGAATGTCACAATACCATTGCTGAACTTTGGCTAACATGAGAATTTTTCCTTGAACGCTAAACATTTGTGACTTGCATCCATCAAAACATACACGTTCAACAATTTAATTTTAAATATATGAATAATTCTTTAAAGCCTCGGAGACTGTTTCTGTACATTTAAATTAAAAAAAAAAAAAAAAGCAGAGATAATTAACAGACAAATTAATACAGCCAAAATTCAAATTTCTCTAAATTCTCAAAATTAACTCATTTTCTTATTACGGATTACTTTGAAATCTCATTTCTTGATGCTTCAAGTATTAATTTTGAAATAACCTGCTACACATACCATTTTTGGTGTTTGTGGTGGATTCATATTGGTATGTGTCTGAGCAAGTAGCTGTTGAAATGTATTCTTCATATCCTCATCCTGTGAAAAAAAAGCAGTTAACTTTAAGTAGAATATGGAATATTTAAGGGAAAAGCCTACATTTTGGCTAATGAAATGGATCAGCAATTAAAGAATGAATGAATAAAGGAGAAAAGGAGGTTCCTCCACTTCCCCCCAGATAAACACCTTCCTAACATGGTTTCACCAAGGGCAAGTCTCGCCTGACCAACCTAGTAGTTTTCTATGATGGGGTGATCCTTCTGTCTAAATTGGAGAGATCTGGATTTGATGGATGGACTATTTGATGGATAAGGAATTGGCTGTAACCAGAGACTAGCGCGGTCAACACCTCAATATCCGGATGGAGATCAGTGAGGAGTGGTGTCCCTCAGGGTCCGAATTGCGACCAGTCCTGTTTAATATCTTCATCAACAACATAGACAGTGGGATCAAGTGCACCCTCAGCAAGTTGGCGGGTGACACCAAGCTGAGTGATGCGGTTGAGACGAGGGGTAATGGTTTTAAACAACATGAGGGCAGATTCAGACTAGATGTAAGGAAGAAATTTTTTGCCACGACGGCGGTGAAACACTGGCCCAGGTTGCCCAGAGAGGTGGCAGATACTCCATCCCTGGAAGTGGTCCAGGTCAGGTTGGATGGGGCTCTGAGCAACCTAATTTAATGAAAGATGTCCCTGGTCATTGCAGGGGGGTTGGACTACATGCCCTTTTAAAGATCCCTTCCAACCCAAACTGTTCTATGATTCTGATATGGCCTACAGTAGAATTTTAAGCAGGTGGTTTATGTACAGTGCTGGTAAGAAAAAACAGTTCTGTTTCATTCTACAAAGAAAGTTTCCCTTCAATAACTACTTAGCTAATACTAGTCAAGCTAAAACCAAACTTGCAGTATCATTTAACAAAGTATAACAACACTGAAAGAACAGAACATGCTAAGAGTTCATGCAGATGATTCATTAGCCTTATCAGAAGAGGCCTCATCAGGACTTGCAGCCTGCTTTCACCAAAACAGAGTTAATGGCTCTCGAAAAACAAGTATTTTCCTTATAGTCTTACATTCTTTATTCACATTCTAATTGCATATTTTCATTTCCACTAGCTCAGCTTCACCATTATCCTAAATTTGGGTAGTTTTCATTACCGCCGCCCCACAAAAGCAAACCTGTTGTACACAGTAGGTAGAGAAGAACCAGCTAAAACACCCATACCCTAAAAAACAAAACAAAACAAAACACCAACACCAACCAACCAATCAAAAAATCCAACCCCCCACACCAAACTTTCAAACAAAACGTTATCTTAAAAAGCATCCCACGGTTATCCTTAACATAAATAAGTCCATAGAACATACAAAAGGTTTTAAATGGAAACATTTGGAAAGCAAATATTCAGAATCTGGGCAAGCATTTCACTGAAGTTTCCCTTTTGAAAACACAAATAAATGTCAACAAATATTATATTATTCATAGAGCATTCATATTGCTACAGAAGTTCACTGGATAGTACAGTTCATTCTCTATTTACCTGCAGTGGGAAGCCAGAAGCTGCCATTAGTGGAGGGAAAGAAGTGGACTTATTAGTCTCAGCTGTGCATAAACAGGCCTGGCTGCAGAAGCACGAAGAGGAGGAGAGGACAGCACAGGGCAGCAGAGACACTTCATTAAGAGAAGCTAGTTTAGCAGCAAGTCAGGCGTGTTTCAAGAGAAAAAGCTCGCATGTAACCTCATTCTGGTTCAGCTGCCATGACCAGGGTGTTCTCAGTATATGCTGGGCAACCCCAGGGAACAGGAAATCGGTGCAAACAAGATGTTCAGTTGGCACAGTATACTCCCTGTCTTAAAAAGAAAATCTCATTCTCTAGTTTCAGCCATTTCTCCTGCAGGAATTTTATTAGAGCGGGTTGCTATGGATTACCTACAAACCCTAAATCAGACTTCCATACCTGAAATCAGGTCTTTAAATCTTTTGCAGGACTAAATGAAGTATGCTGCTCATTGTGGTTTAATATGGATCATGTCCTTTGGCTGAGCTTTGAACAGTGACTGTGTGCGCACCAACTGAACAACTTCCCTAGAAACAAACCCACACATTTATTCTCAACAACTTGCTGAAGCTAACAGCTTGTATAATTTTGTCCATTATCACAGCAAAGATTGGGAAACTCAAAGGAAACTGAACAGGTCAGTCACTGCTAGGGACAATTAGAAATAAGGATCATTGAGCTCCTACGGTTTTCAAATGTTTTAACTGTGGGTTTTTTGGGTGAAGGCAGGGGAGGGTGCTCTTTTTCTAAGCTATGGAGTATTGCAGTATCTCCTTTTTTGGTTTAAATGGTTCTTATGTGCTACAAAAAGCCTTTGATGTGACCATCCAGTTTATTTTGTATAGAATTGGGACTTGTCTGTCTTTTCCAGTGTCACCTGTTTAGACTATGGCTACGTTTGAGTTGATGGACAAGATAAGATAAATATTTTTCCATTTATATAACAAACACCTGAGTTTTTCTTCAGCATGCAACCAACTAGTCTTGTCCCATACAGAAGACCCCAGTGAAGTTTTCAGAGGCAGAAGCAGCGATTGTTTATATGCCTTTGAAAAATGTTTTATTAAGTACCTGGTAAATAGAGGCAAGACATCTCCACTGAGTAGTACTTAGGTTTAAGCAGACCACTGAGTTCTAAAGTTTTAGATTTAAACAAAGAACAGAGTAAAGACCACAGGTATTTAAAACACTAATTTGAAAGCGCTACTGGTTTAACTAAAGCTGAAGGAATTAAGTTTTGTTTTGAGAACATGTTTATTTTTAATATCTGAAGAGTTCCCTAGTGGACCCAGAATCCTTAGAGAGGCCATTAGCCGTACACATAAAGTACGCGTCTGCTGTGGTTTTTCCATACTAACTTTTAAAGACAATACTTACAGACAACACAAGAGGGAGTGGGGAGCCAGTAACTCCTTCTCATTACTCACAGTAACAGGACTCAAGGAGCTCTTTTGGTGGTAGTATTCAAGGTGTGTGATATCTAGAACTGAACATATTGGATGTTGGCCTTCCAAGCAGGCAGTGTACATCACCTACAAACAACTCATACTCTTAGTAACAGCCCGTGAAGGGAAACAGTTTAAAGAATGGCATCTGAATGCTCAGTAGCATTTGGATTTGCAGGTATGACGTTTTCTGAAACTTTTTGTCCTGTCATCAAAATTAAACACAATAGTAAGTGGTGTCCCTAAAGGGAATATATAATCAAGTTGCTGACAACTTGAGTTCACTTACTGTAATATCTCAAATTCTTAGCTTGTCTAAATCGCTGTCATATATTTCCCATTATGCATACCAGCAATTCCTAAAATCAGCGTAGCGTGGTTTATCAATAACATTTCCTGCTCAGAATTATAATCTAAATGTAAGAATCTACAGCTGATTAACTGACTATAGAAGTTACACACAGAACTAAACTGGTAACATCCAGGAATGCCAGGAAGAATTTTCTAATGCCCAGAGTATAATTAGGACAAGTTAAGGACTTAAAAACAGTCATCCAAATGCACTTTCTGTCTCAGGAAGCTGCCAGATGTTGAGCACTGAGTGATACTCCCTCTTTCTTATGCTCTTTAACTAAGCATCTGAAACCAGACACTGTTCCCAGTGGGGGAATACAAATAGCATTATGCTCGGCTTGAGTACATAGAACCCATTGTGTGGCTCAGAGGTACGCTGGGTGACTTTCTTCAGCCTCCTCAAGGAAAAATATCCAGGAAAGCTCATAGGCCCAGTGGTCACCTCTGGAGTGCCGAAATTAATAAAAGACCACCTAAAGACTACCTCTCACAAACCTAATTAGACTGTAACAAGAGGCAGAGAAACCATCACCTCCTACTCAGAAGGTTCCAAAACCAGCGACACTTATTCATACTCATCACAGTAAGGACACAGTAGTCCTGAACACTTGCCAGAAAAAATCTGCAGGATTCTGCACTGCCTGCCCACACAAACAAGATGAGGAAGCAGGACTCTTGTTACAGTGCTCAAAGGCGGAGGTCTGTCCTATCAGAACCACAATCAGTGTTGGTCTCTAAAAAACACATCTTGATTCTCAGATGTTAAAGAGTTCTGAGGTGTCTCAGAAAGGATGCAGAAGCTGCTGGTTGTATTGAAAGAAAGTATTCAGCAGAATACTCAATGTCTTTTTTGCAGTCCTCTCTGCAAGGACTAAAATTTTGAAAGCACAGACTAGCTACAGATGCAGACTGGGCTTTATTTTCTGAGAAAAAAAAATCCAGAGAACCAGGATTTTCCATTAAATTCAGAGCAGGTCATGGAGGCATACAAAGGGCGTTGAAGCAGGACCAGAGCATGGAGAGGAGCAGCTTAATACCAGTATCCTTCAACAAAAATAGACAGAGAGGCTCGTCAAACTCTGCTGCTAAACTGGCACCACAACTTCCAGCAGAAGCCAACTGGATGGTGGGAAAGAAATTAGTGACAGAAGCTGGCATGAAACAGAGCAACAGACCTGCAACTTGCCAGATGGCACAGAAGTAGAAAGAGCTGGACCTACTGCTTGTGCTCAATCACTAATCCACAGTGTTGATCCAGGCAGGTATTTGCAAGCTCTATGTATTCCAAGTCTTCCCGAGCAGAGACCATGAGGACCTCAATGTTGGTATTTACCATTAGGACCACTGAACTGTGATTCTCTTAACATCAAAATCACTTTCATCTTCCTCCCACAAAGAAAACACAACTGTTTTGATGGAAAGGCCAGAGGTGACAGGACTGTAGGAGTCCTGACACGCTACTTAGCTAAAAGTGAAAGGCTGGAACAGGACCTAGTTTAGCTTAACAGAACTCTTCAGAACTCTACAATGCCTATAAAACATAATCCAGAGTCAAACATCCATGGGATAACCACAGAATAGTGAACATATAAACTCAAACACCTTCTTCCAGCTGGACAGGTGGACAAATTGTAGAATCTGCGTCCTTCTCCCTTACCTGAATACACGTTACTGAAGATGCATCAACCACGAGACATTGCAGATTTAGTCCGAGAGACTTACATTACCTGGCAAGGACCCAAGCTGCTTTGAGCCGCCTTTATTATAGGACGATGTAATAAAGATCATGAGACCAAAAGAAAAAGCTCTCCTATACAAGTTCTTACGGCTGTTGCCAAGGTTCCCGGCCACAGTTAGCAATAAGACACATTCCAGCATGGGTCAGGCTGCATCAGGAGGTAATCAAACTGGTCAAGGCTGAGAAATGCCCTCAGCCTGTGCAGAGAGGGCACATGAAGTCTTGTGAGCTGCAGTGCTGTTAGTTAAGCCACGTTCTCTCGATAATAAAGAGAAAAGGCAACAGACATAAAACTAAGGATAGTGTGAGGAGAAGAGAGGAGGAAGTTACTGGTTTCTCTCTGGCAGAAGAGTGTGTGATATGGCAAGGTAAAACCTACATATGGAGACCTCATGACAAGGTGGAGGGCAAAGGAGAAGTCAAACTAAAAGGGAAATGAAGAAAAGATTTATTTAGGGTGGGAAAAGGCACTGAGCAGCATCAGGCAAGGTTACAAGACTACAAATAGCAGCAATAACAATTGAAAAGGACCGTGGAACTGAAGGGCTGAGAAAGCATACCATGCTGTAAAAGCAGCAAGAGGAATGGGTAAGAGCTAATGAAGGCTTTGCCAGGGACAGGGGCCAAGAAAATAAACACACTGAAAAACAACAGGAGGTCTAGTTGCCATTGCAAGAAGAAAAGACACGGAGAACAGGAAAAGAAGAAAATCT
The DNA here is from genome assembly GCA_947846985.1 of Fratercula arctica. Taxonomy (NCBI): domain Eukaryota; kingdom Metazoa; phylum Chordata; class Aves; order Charadriiformes; family Alcidae; genus Fratercula; species Fratercula arctica. The sequence goes on along the minus strand of CANTUZ010000013.1, from coordinate 30,513,314 downwards.
GCATACTGCAGAGACAGCATTTGCTTGTTGGGAGAGGGAAGAAGCAACTCTGTTCTGTACGCTGCAAGAAGGAGAAGGCTCCATCCCACAAAGGCTTTGACAGACAACAAGGTACTGCGAGATCATCTTGCTTCCAACTGAGAGACATGGAAGCAGTCTGCTCAAGGTGCTCACTCTGCTTCGTTTAGAGTTGTCCAACAGGAAAGTGGTGGCTACAGTATCTGGGCTAATGTCATCCTGCAGTTTGGGATCTGATGGCTTCTCTTCCTACATGTCATTGACAATGCCAGTAAAACAAACAAATAATTCCTAAACATGGCCTTGTCTTCCTTCCCTCTCTTTCTCATAAGTAGGCAGTAGGATCCCTCCGGTCTTACAGCAGCCAGCAGAAACTCTACGGCCACCTGGCAGGCAGGCAGCAGCACGTGCCCATGAGAAGCACCAAATGACCGTTCCTCTTCTGCTGGCTACTGTCAGAGACAGAGCTTAAGTCTGCCTGTCCATAGGCTGACTTAAGATGACAGTTGTTATTCCCATGAAGCTAAAGAATTGAAGCTCTCACTGCCTGTCATTGTATCCCATAATTTATCGTATTCTCCACAGAAGCAGGATCAGGCATGCATCACATCTCTGGTGACCAGAGCAGTCGATGTTCCCCTGCTTCCTTGCAGAAACAAATTACACTGTATCAACAAAACCTCATAAAATTTAGGCTATTGAAATGCCTTTGAATTTACATCAAGATGAATTTATATCATTATCCCCAGAACAACACAGCTTTGCTGTACTGCAGTTAAGACTCAATTCCCACCTGAAGCCAAGGATGCTCTAAAGCTTCCTCTGTTGTAAGACGTTTGCTTGGATCCACTACTAACAGCTTCTTCACAAGATCCAGAGCTAAGATAATAAAGAGAGTTGGTTAGCATATGATCAATAAACTCATTACCTGAAAATAAGTTCTGCAATATGCATACACCAAAGCTATGTGCGACCTTAACATAATTTCCATTCTCATATATGTCTGACTTATTATTGAATAAGCTTCAAATAATTCAGGAAGGAGTTATATTTCGTAAGTTTATCAGAAAAAGAATGATCACATCATTTATTAGAAACTCCTCTGCACACACAAAGGAGTGCCCAAGGCAAATACTACAATTTTATGCATATAAAGGATCCTGAAGAAGGAAAGCATGCAGACAGTAACTATCATTTCAGTTTGATATGCAAAAACTCAATTAGTTTTTCAGACTACTTAGCTTAGAGTGGGCCAAACTTAATAGTTGGTTCCACAAACGTGGCTGGTATTTTAAGCTCAAAGACTAGCACCATGAAATGACTCTTAACATTTCCCTCTTGGAATTGTAACTCATACACCTTAAATTCCTGGCATTTTTGGTTCAACACTTGAATCTTTGAGCAAGGCAAAATTTGTAGTCCAGCTTGATGAAGTCAGAAGAAAAAGTGAAAAGCAGAAAAACAGATGTACGTGCCTGCAAACTCTATACTTCTGTAGTTAATAAAGCTAAATATTACTAAGAAATCTCTTCAATGAAAATATATCTGCTCTTTCTAATGCTTCAACTTTGAACTTAAAAAAAAAAAAAATTCTTAAAACTAAATGTATCAACATGCAGCATGCCATAGAGCTGAAAGGAAGTTAAAGGAAGACAAAAATGACACGAAAAGAGCTCGATATTCTGCTACCCATTGTAATAATAGTCATACCCATGTCTGATACATGCTTCCATTCTTTTGAAATGAACGTGTATTCTCCACGAGTGATCTGATCCTTCAGAGATAGTCGAGTATTTTGCTCATTAAATGGTGGATATCCACACAAGCTATATAAAAGAAAACAAGTTAAATAAGATAGATTTTGTCATAGTGAATGAAACACTGAAATCGCACATTTTAAAGCGCCCGCTATCATAGCGTCTTTTACACGTGTATAGTTTTAAACACACTTTCACTTCCTAATAAAGATACTGAAGTTGCCAAGTCTCGAGCCATGTATGCCAATGACTGCCCAATGAAGGTAGCAGCTACACAATATCTTACCATACAAAAAGAATAACTCCTAAACTCCAGCAGTCCACAGCTCGGCTGTATCCAGCAGTCCCAAGTGAATTTAGAACCTCAGGAGCAAGATACGTGGGAGTACCACATAACGTTTTCATAAGAGAAGTTTCTCCAAGAATCTTGGATTGTCCAAAATCTGTAATCTTGTATTTAAAAATGGTAACATCACATTACATATTCGGATTGATTGTAGAAGTACATATCATATTGTCAACATACATCAGGAGGTAACATTAAGTTTCTTCTTTCCAACTCAGTTCCAGTACATGACTATGAACAAAATTTATCCCAAATATTAAGTAGTCAGTAAACAATAAGTGAGAACAGGAGTAGGGAGAAACATGACAAAGGATCATACTTACACTAGCAAAAAGTACTCTCAGATTAGGATATAAATGGACAACCACAGAATAAAGGAATTGTAGCTTATTAGAAGAGATTACTTGAAAAATAAGCAGTTTAGCATGCAAATCTATTCGAGGCTTTATCTGTGAAAAAAACCCCAAAACACAACCCCACAAAATAACTCCAACCCAAAAAACCCACAAAACAACAACAAAACAATCTGTCACCATACAGCCTGGATATTTGTGGAAATGGTGTCTGTAATTGAAGAATTTCAATTTTATTGAAAAAAAAAATTAAAAAAAATATATCGACATTTGAAGTTGTGTACTCAATTACGTGCTATAAAAGCACATTTCTCAGTTGTTCTTAAGTAAGTGTATGGGCTGAAATATCCACACAAGTAAAATTAAAATTATGAAAAAAACCCTCAATGTTTTAAGTTACTTCATAGTTTGCATGACTAGTTCCATAATTTTTTTTTTTTTTGTTATGTTTAGCTAAATAGTGAGAAGAATGGGAAGGACTACTCTCAAAATTCGAAATGAACAAGAAGAAATGTAAGTTTCCTTACCTTTATAAGACATGTCTCTTCAGAAGATGAAAGTAGCACATTCTCTGGCTTTAGATCTCGGTGTATAATTCCGTTGTCATGAAGATACTAGATATATACAGACATGCAATAGAAAAACCCCGGACCATTAACTCTTTTTAAATGTAAGCTTTACGATTTTTCATGTAGCAATGGCAGGATAACTGAAATGGTTGTGTAAGAGGCTTGCATGCATTTAAAACTACAGAGCTTATAACTTCTTAAACAAATAAAAACAAACAAACAAACAAAAAAAACCCAACCTTAGAAACCATGATGCTTCAAATGTCAAATCTCAATACAAGCACAGCAGATAGACCTGGCAAGGTGTTCCATTCTTCTGATTCACTGGAAAGCTATACTTCTTTCTTCATCTCAGTAAAAGCAACAGAACTAAGGAAGACCAAAGTTCTACGCTGCCTTTGTAGGAATTCTGGTTTTCCATCTCTCATTTCTCTTAGTCATTATGACTGTATGATCATACCCTCTTAAATATAAGCCCACATTTCAGATGCAAAGGCAGTTAAATTCACCATGCCACAATCGTCCTCACACGGCTGAGTAACAGTAGACAGATATAAAAAAACACCTCAGTCGTCAAAGAGCTGAAGGCTGAAAAAGGGTTCAAAAACCTGGTGATAGAACTAGGAAAAGTGAGTAAGGAGGATCAACGTCAGGTTAAATATACAAAGGATTCTGAAAAAAGTTACTTCCTTGAGGTTAGTGTAGAATTGTTGCGTTATCTGTAGTTCTGAAATCTAGTCATATTCAGGTCCAGGCAATTAAGTTTTATGTAGAAAATAATCTTGCAGAAGTTACTAATGAAATATGCTTACCATGTCATGACTTTAGAAGAAATTTATCTAAAGACTCAACATTCAGTATTTGAGATATATTAAAGTAGTCTTAATCTGTTGTCTACTGAACTCAAATGCTTATTCAGGAGCGCATAGTAAAGCATCTGATCATTAATTTTTTTGAAGGCTCCTACATTGGTGACTCTTTACCCACACACTACTAGAAGTCTTAAATGATAATCCTGCCATCAACAAGCTCAGCCTGTATTATTACTTCCTTCCCTGTTTTTAATAAGTAAGAGCATTTGAACGTTCTTTGGCTGCAGTGAGGTAAAAAAATCTTGTTAAACCAACTTGTTAAGAGTGCTGTGCTGATTGCTTGCACAGGTTTTAGAAGTGAAAAGTGACAGAAAAATTCATCTGACTGACATTCATACACATAACCGTATTTTTCTTGGTAGAATTCATGATTATCTACCTTTACAGCCAGCAGCATCTGATAAAAATACAACTTGCAGGTAGCTTCTTTCATCTTGATTGGCCTTGACACTCTGTCATACAATTCTCCTCCTTCCATCCTAAAACAAATGCAAGTAACAAGTCAATGTATTACTTCCAAAGGATTAATCTCATTAGACAAGACTGAGGCCAAAACATTTGGCTATTTTGGCTACAGAGACGGAACGTATTTCTGAAAATGAGTGAGCACCATCCTAAACACAGCGCACACACACTGCTGAATTAGGCCTAACCTCCCGAGTCTTCACTGGGAGTTGTTACAAGATTTTTGATCAGCCTCCTCTTACAGGCTCAAAATCAAAAAAGTAGCAGAGATCCACAACAGCAGCATAGTGGGCAACTATCAAGGCACTAAGTGCCTTCAAAACGTAGGATTACTCTCCTGGTTATCCTAGTTCCTAATTCTATAGAGGTTTGAGAACAGTGGAGGCCAGCAAAAGAAAAACCAAACCAACCAAACAAAAAAACCCAGAGTTCAGAACTATACACATTCTTTGTGGCTATGAACAACATTTCATTTTATGTGTTTACTTTCAAACAAGTTACTTACAGTTCCAAAACAATGTAGTAATCCTCTGCTTCAAAGAAGTTTTTGATCTTGATTAAGCAAGGCTAATAAAAAAAAAGGGGGGGAAACACAAATGAGCACACACCAAAAAAAAAAGTACAAAAATTTGTAAAAAATAACATTATCATCCTAAAGTTCTTATTTCAGTATGATTTCAACCACACCAGTTAAACTAACACTTAACAAAACTGACTAGCGCCCCAGGCTTTGGCAAACACTTAATATTCAGGTCTGTCATCTTCTCCCCTGTACCTACACACACAAGAACATTCAACTCCTGTGGTAACTGCAGCTCAACAAGTATCCTTATTTTTTCCAGTTGTGAGATATTTTCTTTATATGCAATAGCACATTGGGAAGCAAGGGAAAGTTCATTAAGCTATGCAAACTTTCTACTTAACAAAAGTAAAATAAATGCCTTTCGTGGGGCAGGGAGGGCAAGGGGGGCATGCAGAGGGAAGAGGAGATACAAATTCAAACAATTGCCAGTGGAATCTAATCTCTGTATTTTCTTATCTGGCAGTATTTACGAAAACACATATCAAGGAAAGATTTTCTACAACAGTGGTTCACGCTGAAACTTCTGTGAAGTTTCTTCTCAAATTTATATCTCAGTTATTCAAAGTTTTAAAACCTCAAATCTGTAAAGGTATAATATACTTCAAAGAAAAAAAAGGTGTTCAATAGATTTATTTACAAGAAAAAATATATGCATCCTTTAACATATTTTCTAAACAGATAAACTTGGTCTTTAGTTACTGCACTAAGGCCAGTGAACTACAGAAGTACAGTAGGCAGCAAAAAGGAATAAAAAAGTACAGGAACACTCACATGATCTATTTTCTTCAAAATTTCAATTTCTGTATTGATATTAAAAGCTGGGTTCTGTGAAAAGAATCAAATATCATATTGGGTAAGACAGTGCTGTTCTGGAATAAGACACATCAGAAATACGAGACCAGAAAAGCCATCGTTTCATGTCCCTTGCAACTTTAAGTGACCACAACTTATAATCTTTCTCCATAAACTGATCAGGTCCCTTCAGTGCAATCTGCTCTCACTATCTGTAGCAAGATATTGCTCCAGACATGTCATTTCACTGCAGGTTAGAAATCTCCACCTAATTTCCAAACTAAAAAAAAAAAAAACTGGCATCCTTTCCTCAGCTAGCTACCTTTCCACCTTAGAATTTTTGCCTTTACAAAAATATTTTCCAGATCAAGTAGTAGTTTACTATACAGTACATGATGAAATACTTTTGTCAGTTTGAACAGATTCTGTATATTGTCTCTGTGCATTGAAGTCCATTTTCTCATCAAAGGAATTAATAAGGTTAACCTAACTTGATTTAACTGCAGTAAATCCACAGCAGCACAACTTACGTAACTCCTTCCATGTACTTTTGCCTCTAACTGGATTTTTCTTCAAAGTTTATCACATACCCTTATATAAAATTAAAATTAAAGTAATAGATACGAAGTTGCTTGGATCTTCCTCATGTTGGAGCAAAGCCACTTGGCTTGTTCTTCTTTAAATTCAAGCTTCTGCTACAAGACCAGACACATGAAAAGCCCTTCCCAAAGGGCTTCATACAATTTTATTAAAAAGTATTATGATGGAGAGTTTGTAAATTTTAGCAGAGTTTGTAAATTTTCGGTCAGACTCTGACAGTTATGATGTGCCTATTTGATGCATTTTAGGAGATAAACCCCACAAGTCTCCCCACCACCCTTTGTATACACCACATCAACAAACAGTCCTAAATTATGAACATAATGAAATGTGGTCAAAGAATAAAAGCAAACATTCTCTACAGAACTCTATAGATACTGTAAAATCAAAAGGCGTTTTGAAATTATATACAGAAGACATTAAGTGAGAAAATCCTCTTTAGTTAAGAGAGCTGGGCAGTCAGAGAGGTTACCAAACAGATGGCCAAAAGACAAACAAAAATACTTACTGTCTCTCTAATACCACTTGTCACAAACTTCCGTTTATTGATTATCTTTACTGCAACTTTGTTACAAGTGCTCTTCTCAAATGCCAGTTTGACTTCTCCACAGGCGCCACTAACATAAAAGCACAGCTATGTTAATGCTTACAAATACTTTTCAAAAATCTGCATAGCAAGTATAGACAAAATGAAAGCACTAAATTACACACAATTTGAGGCTGCAGTTTTCTAACTTTCTGAATATGGCATGCTGTCAAAACTTTCTCAGAAAGCATTCAATGGTTAGGAAGTCTACTTAAGTAGCAAGTGATGTCAAGGGCCACCCATTAAAAAATGCAGAAGTATGTAGAGCAACTCATCTGTTTGTGCAAAGGGTACCCATGAATATCAAGGACAAACTCTGTCAGCATTTCCATCACACAAATGCATTTAAGGGAAGAGAACCTAGTGAAGAGTCCTATCAACACCGGACTGCACAGATCGGAGGAATAGGTATGACAATACTTTTATTTTTACAAAGTAACTATTATATTACAGGAAGAAATCCTTGTATTTTGCACTGGGATTTGTTTCCACTTAAGCATTCTCCTCCAGATTCTTCACTGATCATCTTTGTCCAAAAGATAATAGAATAGCCTTCACTTAAGATAGCCTCTCTCCTTTTTCCTGAAAACAGTTCTTTTCTCTTCTGTCTGAAGGTCTCAACAATGACGTTGTAAAAAGCTATATTCTGACATAAAGCTCTTCCTTCTACTTCCACTAACTGAGTAAATCAATCTATAAAATTTAAAATCTTGTTAAGAATCTACAGACTTAATTCTCTTCTAGAGGGGAAAAAAAAAAAAAAAAATGTGCGTTTCACAATTAATGGTAGGTTACAAAACCCAAGCCAATTATAGGAATAAAGCCAAAATTCCTGTTTAAGCTGTTGTAAAGAACAGGTTTACTCAGGTGTTTCATTCATTTTTTTCTTCTTTTCTTTTTTTAAATGGCAGCTCAATTAACACTGGTAATAATTCCAGCACAAGGTACTGAGAACGGTAATAAAATGAAAGCTTAATACTGTGGCAAGGATGCTTACCTTCCCAAAGTCTTTGACATGATGTATTTCTCTCTGAGTTCTCTAGGAAACACCAACTGATCATCCACCATAAGATCAGAAAATACAAACACTAGGAAGATAAATGGAGAAAGTTTTCCTGTTATTAACTTTAACACTTTGTAACAATGAACAACTCTGCCTCCTGAGCCTTTGTAGTCAACAACATAACTAAGGAAATGCTGCCTGCTAGAATAAAAACATAAAAATATTAAAAAGTTAATTGATGCTATAAACACATTGGCTACGGGCTAGCAAGGTGATCTTATTACTGAAAACTGACATCTTTGGTATTAACCTCACAACAGTGCTTAATCAATTAACAGTATGTTTAAGGACAAAACAGGCAAGGATTTCAATGTCACAGCAGGGAACAAAGAGAAGTGGCAATCAGGAAGACAGCATCTTAGTGGAAAAGCAAAGACAAAGAAACAAACCCCCCCCTCCTAATTTTTAAAAGGATTTTTTAATTATTATGCAGCATCTGGTAAGTACCTGGCTTTTTTTCAACTTCCCTTGAATAGTCTGTTTCCCCTGTTCCCACCACCACATGCACAGCTACTGAAGCACAAAAGTGTTTCAAAAATAGGAAAACAACTATAAAGGTTTATACTCTAGTACGGTGGTTCCTGATGCAGTTTCTTTTAAATCTTCTTTTTTCATTTTTTTTTCTAGGGTTGAGGTGGATATGGATAATTTTTATGCGAGTACTGAAACATCAATTCACAACTGTATTTTAACAGCACTCACAAAGAAACTCAGCTTGTAAGAAAGATACTCAAATCACTGCAGAAACAACCTCTTGGTCAACACATGAAGAACCTATTTATGTTATAGTACATTTTACCCTTATTACTCTGTACAGACAGTGCAATTTCAGAGTTGTGAGTCAGTGGAAGCCTCTTCCCTTTTCCAACGAGCTCTCTATTAACAAAAGTTCCGTTTGCACTGTGGTCTTCAATGTAGGCAACGTAGGAATTTTTCGGACCCATTTCCTCAAAGAGAAAAAAAAAAGGAAAGATAACAATAGGGGGGAAAATTACTTTACTGTAAAGACATGACAGACCACAGAAATTTACTATTGTTGGCTCAGGAAATCAGACTACTGAGGTTATTTCATAAACTGGGTTAATGGAGTATTGCCAAGAGTCTTGTTAAAGGAGTCAACTTTGAAGGTCCTTAAACTTTCATTTCTTTAGGATCTGTCCCTGCCAAAGTCAATCTTTTTCAATTATGCCAAGCCAGAAAAAGACAGTCATCCTTTTTAGCACTTACCCTGAAAATTCGGAAATGCTTCTTGCTATAGTTTTGGTAGAAGCCAGTCTCAGACAATCCTAGCTTAGAAAAACTATAATCACAGCTTTTGTCTCTTCCAAACCAGTATTCATCATTCACACAGTCTGTAGAGGAGGGGGAAGTAAAGCAGAGAGAGCACACAAAAGTGCAGGAAGTTATTAACTATGGCACTACAGAATGATGCCAAATGCTAGTACGTAGGATAATAAGGATAAGATTCTTCCTATACAATCAAGTTTATTTGTCTTAATTCAGACAAAGCACAATGCACTATCAACACCTTGTACAGTATTTTAATAACTTTATCCTCTTTAGTAATAGAGCTTTCAGTTCACCTTCAGCAATACAGACTTATATAATATATAAAAATAAATTATGAAATGGAAAAATGAAGCAAGTAACAAAGAACACGAATACCCCCGAATTCCTCTAAATTTCCTCTAAGTCTATGGAAGCTGTGTATCTGGGTGCTCAATATAATCCCTGGGATGTAGTACAGAATACAACATTATTGCAAAAGTTGCAAGCTTGTACTTAAATTTACTTTGTTTGTTTCAAACTTAAGTTTCAAAAAGACACTGCTATCTACCAAGCTGCTCAAAACTTTTCTAAGGTACTAAAAATGAACGAAGAGGCTTATTACAGTACGTACATACCACAATTGCTGAAACCTTTTCCAAGTGCAAAGAGTCGACCCCAAGGCTGAGGAACAAGCTCTTCAGATTCCTGGTCCTCGGGGATCGATGGAAGCTCCTGAGTGGGAACAGTGTCCAAAGAACTCAGGGTGCCAGAACTTGAGGAAGACTGACTAGTACTCTGTGACCCACTGGAAGAGGAACTGGTACCACTCTGTGACTGCTGGGCACCTTGAGACTGCTGCGCTTCACCTCCAGTCTCTCGAGACATGTTGGCTTCAAAGAGAATGTTTAAAAAAACCAGTTACTACAGCAAAGCAAAACTGACAAACAGTCATACACTGTACTGTTAATATCCAAGTCTATTCTCAGTCTTCAAGTAAGTAAAACTTTCAACCAAAGCGTGCCTGTCTGGATTATAGGCAAATCCCAAGAATTTCACAAGTCATTATGTTTTTCCCAAGAATTTTGCAAATCATTATGTTTTTCCTTTTAAAAAAGAATGTGGTGCTCCCTCTACTGGTTCTAAAACAACTGTTAAATCTTGTTCCCAGATTTTTACAGGAGCTCTTCAGGGCTCAGTCTTTATTTCACAAATGCACGTGCAGCACTCTTTGACAGAGAATCCCCACACAGAGCAGTAACCACCACAGCTCCCCAAACACAAAGGGAAAAACTGACAAAAGAAAAATAGGAACCATAAAATGAAGTATGTTTTCCTGATGCTGAAAGCGCCCAATGGATTTATCACACAGCAAGCCAATTTGGTGTTTTGGCTGAATATTCCTTTAATATAAGTTATAACTCACGGATTTTCACATATCTCTTCCACGCAGGTTCTATTCAGCAGTTTTATTTACAAGAAAGATGCAGTTATACATAAAGAATGTACAAAACTCTGGCAAACTTAGATACACACCACATCCCTAGATGTTGCTGTCAAAGACAGCAGGAAGAAAAGGCAACAAATGGCATCTACCTGCCCTGTTATGAAAAGGGAATTTACAGCAGTATCGAGCTTTCCTCCTCAGGGAAGAAAAAACAACCTACCAGCCTCATCTTTGAGTTAACTCATCTTTAGCTGTTTTTCTCCAAGAGCACCTGTGTTCATGGTGCCAAGGGGCTCCTACAAGGCCTGTGAGTGACCCTTCCCAGGGCGGCTGCCATCCCGTGGGATCCGCTCCGCGCACCTGCCTGCCTCAGTTTGCCGGTGTCTCTTGGTTTTTAAGCCGGTTGCCATCCAGCGCAGTCTATAACTCAGACTAATTTAAACCTCCTTACCGGTTTGCTACAGTTCATGATTAGCCATAAACACACCACAGCGCCCTGGGTACTCTCCGTGCTGCCTTTCGCACGGAGGTGTTCAGGCACGCCGGCAGCGGGGAAGAGGGAGGGCGGCGGGCCGCCTCCCGGGGCGCTCACGCGGCGGGGCGGGGCCGGGCCGGCGGGGGGTGCTCCGCATCTGGGGGGAGCGGAGCCGAGGGCGGGCAGGAGCCCGTGACGGCGGGGAACGCCGGGCCGCAGCACCGCCGGGAGCCCTTTCTGTCAGCGGCCTCCCCGCCGGCACCGGCGCTGAGGGACGCGGGGGCGGGAATGTCCTCAGCCCCGCCGCCCGCAGCGCCCCCTGCCGGCCCGCCCCAGCACTGCACTCCCGCCCCCGGCGGCGCCGCGCGGCCGAGCGGGCTGCACCGCCCTCCCCCCTGAGGAAAAGCAGCGGGGACCGGCCCGGTGGCGGCGGGCACCGGCGGGGCGGGGAGGCTCGAGAGGCGGGCGGGGCCCGGCAGGCGGAGGAGGGGTCGGAACTCACGGGTGGTGGAGCCCGCGCCGCTCGCCGCGCCGACCCGCTGCCGCCTCGCGCAGTGCGCAGGCACCCCGCCGCTCCTCGCTACGAACTGAGCCAATCAGGGCCTGCCCTGCCGCGCGGGGGCCGCTGGGAGCTGTAGTCCGGCGGGATGCAGGCGGCGCTGGGCCGGGCGCGGTGGGCGCTCCGCGTCTGCCGAGCGGCCCCGCGGCCCCGCCGCCTCGGGCCGGGCTCTCTGCTAGCCCCGCGGTGCTGGAGCTGCGGCAGCCCCCTCCCCGGCGCGGAGGGGTCGCCTCGCTTCTGCCCCGGCTGCCGGTCCCTGCAGCCGCCGGCGCCGCGGCCTGACTTCTTCCTCCTGATGGACTGGTGAGTGCCGGCGGGGCGGCGGCGGGCCCGGCCGCCCGCGGGCCTCACGCCGCCTTCTGTCGCCCGCAGTGACCGCTCCTTCCGCATCGACGCGCAGCGGCTGCAGCGGCGGTTCCGGAGCCTGCAGCGCGCCGTCCACCCCGATCGCTTCGGGCAGAGGCCGCTGGTGAGCGCCGGAGCGGCGTGCGCGGCTGCCGGGCGGGTGGAGGGGCCTCGCCGCGTCCCGCCGAGGCCCGGCGGTAGGGCTGGCGGGGCTCCCCGCGGGGAGAGGCCGCCTTTCGCCTTGGGCTGTGCCGTCCCGGAGGCATCCCCGCCGCCCTCCTGCCCCGGGATTCCGGGGTCTCTGCGGTTGCTGTATCCCGGTGCTCGGGAGAGACCCCTGAAAATGCCGATAAGGGGCTGCTGTGGTTCTTCAGATCCTCCTTGCGTGAGTTGTGTATTACAGCTCCCGACAGCCCTCTTCCCGCTCTTCCTATCTCTGTTAAAAGTCACCTTTCAGTTTTACACACGTGTATTGTTGTGGGAACGCTATTTCCCTGTAGGTAACAAAGTGTAAGGTGTTTTGCCGCTTGTTATTGACTTGTTATTTTTATCGTCCGATCGCAGAAAGAACAGTACTACTCTGAGCAACACTCCTCCCTGATTAACAAGGCCTACCAAACCCTCCTGAACCCGCTGAGCCGTGGCCTCTATCTAGTAAGGTGTCCGTTACATATTTTATCATTGTTCCTGTAACTGATCATAAGTGGCTGGGGCTGCTGTAATGTAATGAATCTGCCCTCTGACTCCATCATTAACATGCTAATTTGTGTTGCTCTGAGGAGGAGGTTTACCAGGGATTGAAGGGAGAGGGAAAACAAACTTGTCTGAAAGCTAGCCAGCTTTTCTGCTATTTTCTTTAACGTTTTACCGATGATTACCATCTCATTTGCTTCTCACGTGATACTGATTTGTTTCCTGCATCCCACATTGTGCTTGGCCATGGCTGTTCCTTTGAAATGTCAGTCTGGCCCGTCGCAGCCTTCATTCTGTTTTTTTGCTTTGGTTAACTGCTGATTTTTAGGGTCTACCTATGGAGATAACTTTAAGACTGACTCTGTTTATGCACATTTCATATAAATGGAAAGTTTATTCAAATTCAACATTTATTTGAACTGGAAGTTTATCAAATATGAATGTGAGTGAGCCCTGCTAAAAGACTTCGTATTCAAGAAAATAATTCACATTGAAATAGAGGCAAGAATGTGTATTTCCAAATTCCTGTTTTCTTCACCAGCTGGAGCTGAATGGAGTAGAGCCAGCACAAGAGACAGACTCTGATGCAGACTCAGCATTTCTCATGGAAATCATGGAAATTAATGAGAAATTAGTAGAGCCTAAAAATGAGGATAGCCTTGAAGAAATTGAAACTTTAATTAAAGGTAGGTTATGATTTGAGGGGTTTGTACAGAATTAATTTACTGTATCTTGTATAACACGGGTGTCTCTCTCTTAAGGCTTTTTCAGTGTATTTCTTTTAATATCTCTAACTTTGCATTAGTCTTGAGTTGACTCACTGCAAGAGCTTCCCCCAAAAAAACAATGTTGTCTTTGCCAGTTTATGCCACCTAAATGTCAAAACTGGCTTGAGAAAATCTGTGTAACAGTACCTATTCTGATGGCAAAATCGGTATAGACGTTAACTATAAAAAGGAACTTCTTATTCAGCTTTTAGCAGATCAGGGCAAGTAGACAGTTCTAAAAGAAAGATCCATTCAAAATGAAGTTTAATAAAATGCTTGACTGACCACATTAAGAAATTTCTTCATTTTTACAGGCACTGTATTTATTTCACGTTCTTCGCCTTAGCAATAAGTGGTTATTATCCTTATACAAGCAACTTTCTTATTTATATTGTTGGTGATACCCAAAATATTGAGTTTATTGGTATATTTAATTCCTTGCAATAACAGTAGTGTGTCAAAAGCAATTAGAATAACTAGAATAAAAACTAAGTAGAAGAAAATTAATTGTAGCAGGGTAAACTGATATACCAAAAGTAATTTAGATTTGTGGGAAGTTAGTGACTGTTGATTTGCATTGGAATTGCTGTCTGTAAACCTGTTTAAACAAATAAATATATTTGTTTGAAATTATAATATATAAAAAAAAATATGACAGCAATCTTACAGAAAGCGCTCTCAGCTCCCAAGAGACTATGGGAGTAGTAATTAAGTTTCCCACCACAGACAATCAGAATGCAGTGGTATTAAATATACTAAGTATGTAACAAAATGTCAATGGAATAATTTGTTTTACAGTTAAACAAGAAGAACTGACCAAAGAGGTGACTGCAGCTTTTGAGAGAGGTAGCTATTTCTATTAAGTATTCAGCTCCCATACATACCAGTTATAAATGCTTAAAAATACCACATTCTCTTACTGGCAAATATTTCCTGATCTACAGAGCAGAAATACTACATAAACAAGTGTTCTTTGTTTGGTATTTAGACTAAATACTTCTAAGCTGGCCTTTCTGCTGATTCAGGAAATTCAGGACCTCACATTAAATTTAAAAAAAAAAAAAAAAAAATCCAATACAAAAGTTCCAGTTAATTCAATTTACATCAAAATGATGTAAATGGGAACTTGATGCTAAGAATTGTTTCTTTGTTTGTTTCCCCGGGAAGGACAGACTCTTCTCTTAGTCAAACGCGCCGCCTATTCTGAGGTTTCAGACTTGAATTTGGGAGATCTTGCTCTGCTGCTTACCACTGAAGCCGTCTGGCAAGAAAGACCCAAGGCGTCGTTTAGCCTCAGGTTTTAGGGCCTTTCTGTGCTATAACCAACAAAACTTTATCCACAACCAAGTGAACGATTCCAGCCTAGCTTCTTACTCTGGGAAGAAACCTTTGCATTTCTCTCCTGGATCTGGGGATGCTTTTACTGTTAGGTTTATGTAGTAGTGTGGTGTAATTGTAAAACATCAAACACAAAGTAGTGCTGTAGTTACTGTAAACTAGTAATGTTTTATTATTTCATTTCAGATGATCTTCAAGAAGCTAAGAAGCTTCTAGCCAAAATGAAATATTTTGCAAACTTAGAAGATAAACTAAAGAAAAAGAAGATCCCTTCTTGATATTGCCTCCTTTCCCATTAAGAGTTAATATTTTCAATTAAACAACTGATTTAATTACTAAAATCAGAAGAATGGTGTTTGCTTCCTACGTTTTCATTAAAAGCTTTAATTCTGAGAGCAGGAAGAGAAGTGTAAAAGAAATCCAGTGCTTACTGTAGCACTTAAGTAACAGATGGAATCAGGAATTGCTTACAGCCAGGAAAAGTTGTAATAGGCAAGGTAGGACTTCTGTCCTAGCAGTTACAGGTATTAAAAGGAGTATCAGAAAGGCACAAAAACACCATATGTAATTGAGATTTCTTACTTTTGGACTACTAAAGTATGAATAATTTATTTTAAGTTGAGAAAGAGCCCTGGACAAAATATTGGAGATAAAGCAGAAAGCTTATTCAAGCTCTCTGTAGTCTGCTGGTGGGTGTTCTCTCAGGCCAGCTTGAAAAATCTTTAAAGGTAAATAAAATGTATTTAATTCCAGTCATCTACCCTCTCTGCTACTTGGTGCTTTTTGTGACGTTGAACTCAGTCTGCCAGGAATTGACCTTCAAAACTAGAAGAGGTTTTACCCTGTTGCACAGTTTGAAATGTTAAGATGCCAGGTTAGGGCAAAAAAATAAACCCAAACTCAAAGGTCAGAAACTGTTTTATTAGTACGCTTTTAGGAAACAAGTCTTTCTAATAAACTTTATTACAAATAACAGTAATTCAGATAGGTGCTGTACTGTCTTTTAGAAAGAAAAGAAGAGCTATGGAATTACCTGACTAAATCTGCCAGGAGGGGTAAATTCACCGAACACCCTCTCCTGGCATTTCTGTGTTCCTACAACATCAAGTTGTCTCTAAACATCAAGTCTTCTCTGTGTGATAGAATATGTTGTTAATAGCATTTCAACAATAGATGTGTTGACAGCATTTCAGAAAGATTAACTTGCCTTTAATTAAGCTTCCTCTAAATATATAGGAGGATTTAATAAGCTACTTGTTCGTGGCATTACACTGCTAATTTAGAAGACACTGTTCATAATTCTAATGAAAGTTCTGCTACAGCTGAGAAATTACACAGAATTTTTTTTAAAATTCATCATGGAGTTGTCTTCTTTCATAAAGCTCTGTTTCCTTTTTTTTAGCATTTCTTCCAAAATTAAGCTTGTGAAATTCCTTTTTGATTTCCAGAAAAGATTTGTTTTTTGTCTCGGGAATTATGAGGAAGATGAAAGCAGCAACTAAGGAGCACTCCAGTAAGAACACCAGAAAACAATACTGCTTCAGTCCGTTCTGAAAATAAAATTTATTTGATTGCAACATATTTCAAGTGTTAAGTGGGTTTGGGAAAATAAAAAGCTTTTTATTCCCATTCACACCTTACATTGCTGCTCAGATATTTTTAATAAAAAGACGTTCAACCTATCCTTACTTTACATGTAACTTTTTAAAAATCTTTTTTTTTTTTTAGATAAAAGACTACAAAGTGCTGTGCAATACACTTTGTAGTCTTGTATTAAAAAAAAATAAAATCATTTAAACACACCCTAAATTCATAATGTAACAACAAGTCAGCATTTGGTGCTTAGCTGTCTCATTTTAAGATTATATGACTTATATTTTTCAATGTTTTTCAATGCTATACATTAAAAAACCCAACTATCTTATTGAGAAACAGAGTTCAACCAAGAAGAAAGGACTATCAAATTAAGACACCCTGCTGCGTGCTGTTCCTGCATGTTTTGCTCTCAAGAATAAGTGCTGAAACTGAAAATACAGAGCTAGAAATTAAAATCTTTACTGTTTTACCTAATGATCTTCCTGATCACAGAACCCCCTGTATGTAGGTTTAGTGAGCTCTCGCAGAAGATGCAAACCACCACCCCACGTACTAGTTCACTCTACTTTGCCATAAAAGCACAAGGCACTATTAGGAAAGGTGTTATCTGAATCTCAATATCAGATTAAGTTTTTCTAGTTTTGATGCCTTCCCCATTTTTTTAAATCTGAACATGAAAATGCCCTCCATGCATTCCTTTTCATTTTCATGTCTCGTGTTTTATTATTTTTTGTTAATATCTAAAAAATATTTTAAGAGGGATGGAATCTAGGTTGAGGGATAGTGTGCATCCTATGTTTAAATGTTACAGTGTAAGAAAAAGCAATTTGATGGAACCCGAGAGAAGATAAAGTGAGAAGCGAGGCAATTGGGAAAAGGTGTTCTGCGTACTTACCACTATGAAGGGAAAGAGCATTCCAATTGTGAAGAAACTAATCCAACTAATAGTCCCTGTTATCATGTAAGCAGCAGGACGTGAAGACTGTATGAATAATTCCGCTGTCAGGGTATTTGTTATGCCACCTGGGGGAATGAATTTCAGAAAGAGTAAGAGGTTGTTATGCTCAATGTCCATTTGTGGTTATTTCCAGTGCCAGAAAAATTGAGCTGCTCAGTTTCAGGCTGTGGAGACTGAACTGTTCTTGTGTTCCTCAGGCAGAGCATCAGCAGCCTCCCTGGAAATCCGTACGGCTTGCCCGACACAGCAGAGCTGCTGATGCTCCCTCCACCCCCCCCCTCATCTCACCGCTTTACAACATTCAGCACTGTGGAATACCTGGTCCCAACCCAAAGCTCAAGATGAAGGCAAATATAGATGCCATGCTGACGTACGGCACCCACCAGTACAGGTCCTGGAACAGAAGGGAATGAGGTTTAGTTCGGATTTTGATAATCTAAATTTTGCCTTAACTGTTACATTTGCTTTTGCTATTTCATTGCAACTAAGACCAACAGCCATTCATGGCTGTTTACAGCTGATTTATTTAACAGTACTGCTTCAGAGAAATTAAATATAGTTCATTTAATAATTTAGTAATTTTTACTAAATGGAGTCTAGTACTTCTGTCGAGATTTAGTAGTTGCTGAAGCAGACCCTGATGCTTGATAGCATCACTATGTAGTATTTCATCCTAAAGATTACTTGAAAAGCTAGAATAAATGCTGTTTTGTCATCACTTAGTTTTGTCAGCATTAAACGCAGCTTTAAGACAAATACATGATCAACTCTTAGCTGAGAGCATTCTCTTATTTTTTATATTTCCCAAAAATAAGAGAACGCTCAGCTAAGATTTGATCAAATCTTCAGCTGCAGAATTGATCAAATCTTTGAACTGCTGTGAGTTTTATGCTGCTGTTTAAACCTATGCAGCTCTTATCTTCCACCTTCTTTTGAGCGTCACAGATTTTCGCTCACTATAGTTCTATCGTGTAATATAAATGAGTCCTTCTTCACACCTGGTAAGTCAGAGAGAAGGTTAAAACACTGCTCCAAAGGCTCATAAGGAGATAACCCCCAATGATGAGGTATCTTCTTCCCACGTAGTCTATCAGCAAACCCTGGAGACAAGACATAATTTTCTGTTACTATATTGATCTCATATTTACCAACGTTCCTCTTCAAGAAGAACCGTTACTCTTTATGCTAGGAGGTAGAATGAATTGTTACTTACACAGGTGAGGGCTGTGAGGCATTCACAAGCTCCAGTGCCGAGTGTCACATACGGGATTTTTTCTGCCGAGATCCCAGCTTGTTTAAAAATGTAAGTTGCATAGAAATAAATCTACAACAGGAAAAAAAAAAAAAGGGGGCGTTCCCAATAGTCCAATAGTTAAATTGTCATCTGGAAACAAAGTCAAGTTCATCCTAAACATACAGCTCTGTGTATTTTATATTGTGGGTTATTACTTTGATGTAAACAGCAAGAATCTGTTAAATTCATATCTAGGTAAATACATTGCTATCATAATAGCAAATATAATTATTCAACTTACTGAATATAATACTTCACATTCTTAAACCAGACACAATGGGATAAGCTGATCCACCTTTATTTACTCTTTCAGAAGATGTAAACATAAACATTAAGTCATTCTTTAAAGAAATTTACATAGCAGAAATATATAAATGAAAAAAAATTAGAAAAAAGAGAAACACAAAAATAATACAAAGATATTCTTTCCCATTTCTCTGAGCTTCTCTATGCGGATCCTTCATGTTAATAAAAGGTCAAAAAAAAGATGGAAATTAAATAATTCTTTAAGCTGTTTGTATGTATGAAATCTTACAGCATTTATCCCACTGAGCTGTTGGCCCATAGGCATCACAATCACAGTAATGAGCTGCCACCTCACCCCGCGATCAGTGAATAATTGCCAGGGCTTCTTGGGTTTCTCCCCATCTACGGCAAAACATTCCTGCTGTATGTCTTCCATCTCCCTGCGATAATCCGAAGAACCATGAAACCGCTTCAAAGCTAAAAAAAAGAAGAAAATTAATTCTCTTATGTTTACCTATTCCCCACAACTTCGGGCAAATCATCTCTTTCCATGATGACTGCCTTTAGCTAGGATATGAAAACTTTCTGCTTTAGGAAGCTAGGAAAAAAGTCATTTGCTGTGTGACCTTGTTTTTTGCTTGCTGAATTTCCAACGTTTTTTGCTGCGGTGGATTTGGAGATTTCAGTGGCATTACTTTGCTTTTTTTTTTTTTTTTTTTAATAAGAGTATCTGACTTTGAAATATTCACCAAGCAAAATACTTTGTAGTTTTTTATATCTGAACCACAGACCTCCAAATAGTCTTTTCATTAAAGGACATTCTAACCAGTTTGATGTCTTAAATTCTACGCACCTATAAAGTTTTTTGTTATGTCCCTGTCTTTAATTTTGACAGCGGAATGCATTTAGTGAACTGGAGTAAAGATTACAAGAAATTCTTCTAAGGCAATTATTATCAGAAGTCATTTGGATGCAAGACTAAAATCTTTACCTAAGAGTACACAACAGCAGTTCCTCTAAAATATTCAAGATTAAATACATCATAAGCAATAACTTGCCTACTTAAGGGCAACAGTAGAACTTTTGATGATGCTGAAAGCAAACTTTCCAATGCAATTGTTATCACTAACAGCGTAACCAGCTTGAACCTCTCGCCACTCTTCAGTATCAGATCAGAAGCAACCACAATTCTTCGAAAAAAACAATCCATGATTGTTATTTAAAAAAAAATAAATAGAAGGAAAGACTTGAATATGATCTGGAGATTGCAAGCTTCACTTACATTTAAAAGATTACATTTAATGAAGCCCAAACTAGATTATAATCCAAAAGGGACATTATGGTCATCTTGTCCATGGCTACCAAATTAGACAGAATTAACTCTATGGGTCATTTGTAGTTACCATGATTTCTATTTCTTTCTATGTGTGTAGTTACTGATAAAGAGAAAAGGAGAATCTGGATACTCTTTCTGAAGACACGGGGAAAGTATAAATGCTGTAAGTTACCTTTGGCACAGCTCAGCTCATCACCTCTGTCTATAAGAAGGTATCTGGGACTTTCAGGAAACCATGGCAGGAATAAAAGTTGGGCAAATGCTGGGAAACAGCTGCTGGATAGCAACAGAGGCCAATACATTTCTCCACCTAATAATTCCCTGGGAGAGGTGTAGAATAAGAAGGGGAAAAAAACAAGTAGTTAGCTACTGGTGACTATTCAGAAGACTTCTGGGAGCAAGATGTTTGTCCTTTGAGAAGGGGTCCCTTGTAACCAGTTACCTACGTCTTGTGAACCTCAGCAGAAAGAGGTTGGGAAACTATTTTCCAGCCACTCTGAAATCAGGTTTCCCTCAGGAAGAGATAAGCAACCCTACTTTACTGCTGTTTATTGCTGTGTTGGTCCTAAGCATTATTTTCATGTTTGCCAAAGCAATGTTTTCTAGCAATGCGGGAAAGTAATAGGACAAAGACTTCAACTTAAGGTCAGCAGCAGCATTTCCATCTGCTCTTGAGAATCACACAATAATTTATGACAGAAAGGAAGCCAGAAAGTCATCCGATCCCACCTCCCATTCAAAGTTGGTCTAATGAGGAGGTGTATTACATAGAAAGGAATCATTAAAATTGGTATAGTTAGAATCAGCAGGATGATGCGTTGTGGGCAATATAAACTTGTTAAAATAGAAAGTGTATTGCATTTTAAATACTGATCCTAGCTTACGCAGTGTGAAATTTATATTCATCTTTATTTTGTAGCATGTCGCACCTCAAGTATCTAGCAAAATCAGTTCATTCAGAACCTAGCAATAAGGAAAAATAAAGAGAAGTCTCAGTGCTTTTGGTAGAGAGACAGAGGAAAAGCAGATAATGTGCTGTTACGAGGGTACTAGCAGTTGCTCTCAGGGCAGTGGAAAGCTTCTAGCAGACTTCATGAAAGCAGCTTTTCATCTTGAGGTTGGGGAGCCTCTGTTCTTGGAGCTGATCTCACGAGGGACAAAACCAGCAGTAGTGCTACAATACTGAAATCACGAGTTCTTTGCTCTCAAGTCCTGTCTTATGAATGCCCGCTATCTCCAACAAGAAACTGGCAGAAAATATGAACTCAGCATAAATGTACCTGTTTTACTGATGCTGTTCTGGCTGACTCATCTAAACTGAAATACTTCCCTGGCGAGACAGTATAGACGGATTGCAGTTGTAGGAATAATGTGACAAAAGCAGGGTTTTCTTCTTACAGGTAGGCTTTCTGTGTGAAGTTGATTCACTAACGCTACAACAGCCACAATGAGTATTTTGCAGGGAGCTGCAGGAATTTGAATTCTTTACATGCGAGTAAGGCAAGGCAGGAAAAAAAAAAATGCATTTCTAACCTCAAACCAATTATTTGTCCTGTCAGAATGCCCCCCGTCAGAAAGATGGAACTCCCCATGGCCATGCCACCTCTAAGATGTTTTGGGGCAACCTCCCCAATATACAGGGGCTGCACACAGAGTCCAATACCTGCAAGTGAATGGAAAAACATCTTCCTATTAATAGATTTTGCTTTCAAGAGTTACTGAACCAGAACACGTAGGACATCTGACTTAGTTAATTTCTCTATTAATTTAGCTGCTTTCATCTTCCAAGTTAGACTACAGAACATTTTTGTCATCATATCTACAAAGTAGCATACAAGCAAATAATAGCTAAAGAATCAGCAGTAACAATCATTTCTCATTCAGCAGTCTACTGAAAGTAGGAACAGGAAAGCATTCACCTGAATTTACGCCAATCAAAAACCTTCCAACAATCAGTAACTCAAACAATCCTGTCGGAAAGCTGATGCCCATTAAAATGGAGGCCAGTATTGCTATAATATTATTCATCAAAAGAGCTCCTTTCCTAAAGAGGAGAAAAGCAAACAAAACAACAAACCATTACGAAAATCTGCAATAACATGTTTTTTTAAAAAAGTTTTCCTTTCTGGTACTATGAAAAAAATGGGCTTTATACTGAAGAAACGTGCTATTCACTGGAAATCCAGGTATCTGATACAACTGTTTACTCATATTTAAAAAAAAAAGGTCCAAACATAAGAATAATGCATAAATATGACAGCAACGCCTGACAAGGTAGGAGTGGGGGTTTGTTCATTTATGCTCTATCTACACAGAATGTGCACGAAACATTACAGACTACGCAGCATGTTAGAGATTATTGGCATGAAGGCTGCAAATGTGTATGGGGGACCTGTGTCTCCTACCATACCGTATGTGCATACTCCTATTTAGGTGTCAATAAATGTAATGGAAAGACTAGCCTGGAAGGGTACAATTCAGGGCTCATCTTTTAAAGTCACACTGGAACAAACTATAAAATTCTACTAGAAAACTGTGCTTTGAAGTGAAAAACATTTATAATCAACTAAGTTACATTTTCTCCCGCTCTTTTTCTACTTATTTTCTCTGTATTTCAGTGAGAAAGTAGGAAAGGAAAGCATGCTGCTCCACGCCTGCTGCTGTAACTCACCTGCCTAGCCGAATCGCCATGCTGCCTCCAACAAGGGCTCCACACAGGCCTCCAAGTGAAAATATAGAAGCAATGACAGACCAAAGAAAAGTCAGCAAATCTGGATTTAGTTCCTTGTGATAACGAGTAGTCCAGGTTTCATTTAAGAACCTGTGTATATGCTGCAGTAGAAAAGAATGATGAATGTGTAGCATTATGTGTAGCCCTACGGCGTAGCACTATAAATAACCTGCACCTCAGTCCTGAAAACCAATTCTGGGAGCTAACAAAAGATATCATCTTAGTTGTACGACATTAAAACCACTGATGACTAGCAGAATCTTGACCACAATGCCCTTTCCTACTCCCCACACATCTCGAAGACTGCTGAGCAGCTTTGCTTTCATACCCTCCCTCGGGAGAGGCTGCATTCCACTAGAGGAGAAACACAACCTTCCCATACACTGCTACGAAAGAGCTTTGAGGTCCTTCTGAAAGAAAGGGGGACAGGGTGGAAGGGTAGGTCCTACTGTTTTTAGGCACATCTCAGAGCACAGAGGTCTCACATAACCTAAAAAATTTTACTGTGAGGAGACTCATTCTGACCCTTAGGTTTAAATCTTCCTGCCTTAGTGTAATCCAATAACTCACAGTAAAATTCCTTTCTGCAACTCCAACATCCCTCCACTTTTCTTACAGTATTCACGCATCAGAACTTCTAAGCTGTTATTCCACATGCTTGGTTTCCTAAAATTTGTCTTTAGAAACTCTGGAACTGACATGTATCTGTAATCAGAGGCTCCTGGTTTTAGCCAGCAAACAAAGATTTAATGAACAAAATTCGTGGACTCTCCCCGTTTACAGCATATTACATGTTCTCTCACAAACAGCTTATTTAAACCTTTGTAAAAAAACATAGTGTTGTAGCAAATTCAGTCTCACAGTTACATAAGAAAATACATCAGCTGACAGCAGAAAATGATACCAATCACTTTCACAAGACCATTTGCTCAGATCCTCGAGTCATCCACAAAACATGCAGAATCCTCAAGGCCACGGCAATCAACACAGAAGTAACAAGAAGGTCAAAAATACCTACGAGATACTCAGAAACTACAGATGCAACTTTCTGGCTCTCTGAGATCATTCTCAGTAAGCTGCCTTGTGATGGACGACTGTAACTATCCTTTCCCCCTATTATCCAGTGACAGGACGCACGGGAATGGTTCAAAGCTGCATCAGGGGAGGTTTAAACTTGACATTAGGAGAAACAGCGGTGACATTTTACAGAAACGGTGGTCAAACACTGGAACAGGCTTCCTAGAGAGGTGGTCAATGCCCCACGCCTGTTAGTGGTTAAGAGGCATTTCGACAATGCCCTTAATAACAGGCTTTAACTTCTGATCAGCCCTGAAGTGGTGTTGGTT
The DNA here is from genome assembly GCA_947846985.1 of Fratercula arctica. Classification (NCBI taxonomy): domain Eukaryota; kingdom Metazoa; phylum Chordata; class Aves; order Charadriiformes; family Alcidae; genus Fratercula; species Fratercula arctica. The sequence goes on along the minus strand of CANTUZ010000013.1, from coordinate 30,488,913 downwards.
GGACTAGATGATCGTTGTGGGTCCCCTCCAAATGAAAATGCTCTGTTATATCCTATCGTATCCTACCGTATCCTATCATATCCTAAATGTTCTGGGCTATTTTAGTCAAAAGTGTACCTTGAAGCTGTTACTTATTTATTCAGTTAATCCTTCTAAAACAGACTTTAACAGAGGTGTTTATGTGGCATATTTGGCACTTTTATCTGACAGAGAATACCTCTGATGGGAGGTACTCACAAACAAATCCACATGAAACCATTATGGAAATCAACAAGAATCCTTCAAAGGAGGGGAATTCTGCCTTGGCTCCTGCAGTGATTGCACTAAAAGTGCAGTCAGCTTCTCAGCCAGTTAGGCAGAATACCTCCATTACTGGAAAACAACCCTGTGAACAAGAGACAGTATTTTACCTGGGTGGGCGCATTGATAATGGAAACATTATACCCATACTGAAAGGTCCCTCCGATTCCAACAGCACACACAGCAAGAAACAAGGTCCAGCTGGGGAACTAGAGAACAGAAGAGAGTAACAGGCATGAAAAGAGACAGAGCCTTGAACCCACGTGCACATAATATCTAGGAGAAAATCACAGTGAAATATATAATGTATTTAGTATTGAAGAGTAAAAGTATTTGTTTAGAAAACTACATAAACTCTCAAACTCCTGCAGCAGGAGAAATATTTCGCAATGGCTTTGGCCATGATCACTAACACGTTTCAGAGATGCAACAATTACAAGCATCCAGATTAAGTGCAGGCGACACAACCATTGCACTGCTGACAGCACATTTACTGAACTGCACACATGCTTTTTGCATGAACAACGCTGCTCACGGTGTCTGTTTCTTATGAAAAAATGTTAGGACTGATTACGTTTGGTGTTAAGGGACAATGACTCGGTATAAGAATTAACCAAATCCCAATTTCTATGAGAATCCCAATTTCATCTGAGATGTGAGAATTAACATTTTGTTTCCCTCAGCAAGTCCCCAAGTTGATTACTGGATGTCTGCAAGTTAGCAGGTGCTAAACCTTAGCATCTTAAATCACAACATATCATTCACTGATAACAGTATTCAATCTAAAGTTTATTAAAATACATCTTTTAATTTTTCAATATTGATTACCTAGTTACATTCCTAAATCAATATTTAGGAACTAAAATTAATCAATTCACAGACTCATAGGTTTTAATATCAATATAAGCCACGATTATGATATATTCTAATCTCAAGAGAGTCTAATCGGTCATAAAATGTTATACTTTGGATGAGGCCTCTGGGTCAGAGAAGATCTCCAGAGGTTTACGCAGTGTCTGGTTTTCTGACGTGATACTTCTTGACTCTGCTTTTAAATGAATATGATAGTACTAAATATAACATCCAGTTCAAATCTTTACCAAACCTTCCGTTAAAAATTAAGTCCTAATTTCATCTCGTAGTATCTTTTTGTCTAACTTCAGCTGGACACAGTGTCTCCTATATTAAAGTCACTCCTGTGATCGAATTTACTCTTCCTTCATAGAAAAATTCTGTTCATAATTTTTTTTATAAGCTTGTACTCCCTGAATTTCTCATTGTAAGGTATGTAGACTAGTTCTTCATCATTCTCATTCTTGGTCCAGTTCCCAGAAATGTTATTCCACATTCTATAGTGTATTCTGAAAGATCTCTGTCTTTCCTGAAGATAATTCATCAAAACTTCCTTCATTCAGGACTGAAATTCAGAAGAAGTTGCAATTGATCTTATTAAAGTAAAATCCAATTAATATTTCCTTCTGGTTTACCGAGAATAAAAAGTGTTTCCCTGAATGACACCTAAAGCAATTAATTAAGAGTAATTAATAAGGGCTGCAGCAAGTACAGTAGGAAAAATAAAACTAGCGGTGGTAAATGTAGGCACTGTGCACTCAGACTTTTCTACTAACCAAATACTGTCAAGGTATTTTGTGTGTCTCACAGGTACAACCTGGAATCCACAAGAGACAAAGAACAAACAAATAAAAAAAAAAAAACAGAATCATTAACATACATCACATAACTTACATTTTGCTATGACAGCTCTATTCTTCCTCCTGCCCAAACCAGTCTGCTCCTGGCACTAACACGTTGTGTCACATCGGAGCGGGGGCCCCAATTTCTTAGAGCACCGACAACAGCCTTATCAGTTCTGCCAGCTACTTCACTCCTGCCAGTTTATAAGCACTTTCGCCTCATTTCAGAAACATGCCACAAACAAAATTCAATTTACATTCAATGTAAAACACAAGAACCAGAAAACGTGCTTTTACAGCTTCCGTTTTTTAGCGCAGCTAGGCGTCTAGGGAAAATACAAACTTTACCAGCCCGATCACCTAATTTAAAAGTTAACATGAAACAATCAGAGAATTGCACATCCGTGCATCGCTGTCAGAGTGACAAACTCTCTGCGGGGTCCGCGCTGGAGGGGCAGGCGGTTCTGCTTACCTTGCTGTGTGCGCTAGACCCTCTCAGCAGGCGCTGCTGCTCCATTCGTACCATGGGCTGAATTTGAGTTCCTTTGCAAAATTTAGTAAACTACACTACAGGAATAAAAGGTGCCAAAGAAGTGGAGTTGTTATTGTATTAAAACACAGATTTTTTTGCCTGCCGTCTCTAGACATTGGGATTCTTCTCAACGGTTCACGAGTTGTTTTATGACAGAAAGGTCCAGCTTTTACAAAGCCCCAGAGAGCTTTTCCATGTGCTACCACACAGCACACGCATTTTCTTCGTGCCGGTCAGAAAACGAACGCGTTGCTCACCCACAGAGCCCGGGCGGGGGTTACCTTGCTCCGCGGTGCCATCCTCCCGCCGCCTCGACCGCCGCCTCCCCGCGGGCAGGGAGCGGGGGCCGGCTGCGGGCCGAGCCCCTCACCTGACTGGGATTTGGCTGCCGGGCAGACGGCCCGCCCCGGCCCGCCGCTCCTGGCCGCCGGCCGCGGAGATTACGCCAGGCCACGGACAAAAGCGGTTCTGTCTCCACGCTCCCCCAGCAACCGGGGCGGGCCGGGGCCTCCAGCTCCCGGCGGGGACGGCCCTGCCCCGTCCCGCCCCGGGGCTCCCTGCTTGCCCCATGGCCGCCATGGCACCACCGCGGCGCCGGCTTCCCGCCCGGGACTACAGCTCCCGCCGCGCCCCGCGGGCCGCCGCTCGGGACTACAACACCCATAGTGCCCGCGCCAGCCTTCTCCGAGCGCGGCGAAAGGCCTGGAAGGGATCAGGGCTCTGGCGGTGTCGTCCGGCTCCGGGCCCGGCCCGGCCCGGCGGTGAGCGCTCCGCGTGTGGGCCGGGGGTGGCTGTTTGTCTGCAGTGAGGCCGGGGCGGGCCGGGCCCCGGCGGTGCTCCGGGCCCCCTCACCTGCGCCGCCGCGGCGCTGGGCAGCGCGCTCTCCCTGGGGGAGCGCCTCGGGCCGGGAGGGCGGCCTCGGGCCGGGAGCCGGCGCCGACCCCGGGCCTGCCCCTGAGGGGACCGGTGGTGCGGACGGAGGGGCGGCGCTGATGTCCCCTCTCTCCCCGGCAGCAGGAAATGGCAGCGCTGGGCAGATCCTGTCAGGGCATCCCCGCGGGTCCCGTCGTGGAGTTCCCTCAGGCGCCGGCCGCAGTCCCTGACCGCCACGGCCTGCAGCCCCCGGCCCTCGGCCACGACCGCCTGCAGCCCCCCATGGTGATCATGGCAGGGAACGGAAGCGACGGCGCCGATGGCGGCGGCTCCTCCGGCCTCTACCCGCAACGCGGCTTCGACGTCGCCTCTCTGGCCGCGCTGGGAAGTTACAACGAGGGCCTGACGGTGGCCCCGGTGGGCTCCTTCACCAGCGGGGCACGGCCGCCGGGCCCGCACCAGCAGTGGGGACACTGCCAGTAAGTGCCAACCGGTTGCCGCCGGGACAGGGAAGGGACGCGTTTGTCAGCCGCGCTGGACGTGTGGAATAAGTTTTCTTTTCGAGACAGGCTCTAATTTGTTGCCTTCTAGTAGTGTTTCGCTCGTGCGGTGTTAGAATTGCGCTGGTCTGACGGCCTTCAAGTTTGTTGGTGGGGCACGAAGGAGCCTTGTAAAAGGAAAGAAATAAGGTTAAGTTTTCCAACATCTTGACGTGCTTTTAAGTTTGTGTACTTTTTCTAAACTTACGTGTTCTTTCTCTTATGTGAGCACAGAAAACTTAAACTATTCCCATAAAATGTTGGTGTTTGGTCATATTTGAGTATGTCACTGTGAGACGATGTATTAAGAGACTGAAGCTGGATCATGTGTTGCTGCTTGAAACGTTTGAATTTTAGCAAAAACTGGTCTTGCCCCTTGTGGGGAAAAAAATAAATAACATAAAGGAGGAGAAATCAGCGTGGAATTCTGCTTGGAAAACTTGAGTAATTACAGCCACCTTTGCCTTTCTTCAGAAAATAGGGGTCATTTATTGTCCAGAACTTCCACTCCCTTCACAGCTGGTGACATACCGCAACTGTTGTTCTTAGCCGCAAGTGAAATTTTAAAAGGGAGGATAATATTATTTGAAAATCTCAATGCCACTGGAAGATACCATTAGAAGCTAAATAACCATTTGTGTTTCTTTTGTAGTGTCTCTGTTCGCTGTGGAAAGAAGCATAAGTTAGAAGAAGAGGCGGAAGGGTAAATTAATTTTGTCTTCTATAACCTGAAAAATCTTGATTTGCTTTTTGTTTTCTATAAAGTTTTGAGCACATCTCACCTACAACACACACAGGAAAGGAAGTTCTAACACTGAATTGCACATAAGCCCAAATCCATTTCAGTTACCTAATTAATTGTGTAGCATGGGTACCCACATTTTAATAAGAGCAATTTGGATTTATTTTTCTTTGTGGAGATTGTGTTTCCATAGTATGTCAAATCTGTTGAAATGCGCATGACTTTCTACAACACTTCTTCCTGTAGAATGCCACATTTCTCTTTTGAGAATTGTAAACTTTATTTTGTTTCCTAGTTGTCCTGTGAGGAAGAAGAGACTGACAGGAGCCAAAAATTGCCCTTTGAATCCCAACACGGAAGAATGGATTCTCTGTGCAGGTCAGCAGGCAGCTGGGGAGGTAGCAAGTCAGTATGGTGGCAGCGGTCCTGAAACTGCCATGTTAGAAATTCCCTGTGAAGAAATGGATCAGACAATGGGGGAACAGCAATGCGAGGTTGGTCGCAGGAAGCTTCAGGAGATTGAGGACAGGTAAATGCAGGGATTGAGTAGACTGGCTTTGCTGAGCTTTCCCTTTTTTGGTGGGCATTAAGGGTTAAATCTAGCACTCAGCAGTGCGATAACACTGCTGTAAGTCTGAGATGAACCTTCTGTTCAAGTGATTTCTTTTTAGGCTGCGTGTGGTGCTCTGAATCTTGGGGCTGATACTATGATCTGAAATTGAGGGTGCTAGAACAAGAGATGCTGAATAAATAACCACCTTTTCACAATCGTTATGCAGCATCTATATGTGTACCATAATGGGGTTTTATGCTCTTTTGTGAGTATCCAGAGCTCAAATTTTAACTGATGTTATCTGGTCAGGCTTGAGCTCAGCTTTTTTCAACTTGTTCTGCAATTAATACTTGTAAATGCTCGAGATAGATGTGAATATATCAGTGGAGAGACTAGCATGAACCAGAGAGATCTCTCTACACGCATGCAATAAGACTGAGGTTCATCTTGCTATTAAATACCAGACGGCTTGATATTGGGGTCATGGGGTGGCTATGGGCAGTCCTTTGCAATCTTTTAAGAAATGTGCTGTGCATTCTTGCCTTTGAAAGATTTCTGGGAATGTCATGTGGATATATACGTTGATTGCAGTTGAGCTGGTATTCTGAAATACCTAAAATGACCACTGCAGACAGTTGTTAGAAAAGCCCAAAATTATATAAATGATAAACCAAGATTTTTTTTTAGATGATTACTCCATAGATGATGCGTGAAGGGAAGCAAGGTACTGTTAGATTATTTTATTTTTTCATGGGTGAATCAGAGTAGTGCTATTTGTCTTTATTATCTGGCTATATCTGCATTACAAAGTCTGCTTTGGACCTCTCAGAGGATTGTTCCCCATCCTTCCCAGCTACTCTGCTAAATTTTCTTGAAAAGGTTTACCAAAACCAAAGGAGATGCCTCCAGTTTGTTTTAAATGCTTCCAACTTTTTGTGCCGTTTTAATCTGAGAAATCGGTGCAACACCCTTAAAGGTTAAGAGCTGTATTCAGTAGCTTTTCAGTAATTCTCAAAGTTAAGATATGGGGAATCGAGCTGGTGAAGCTACTGCATAACTGAGACTTACTCTTGTGATGTGACTGATTCCTACACTTTCCCCTGAAGTGAATTTATTTATTTTCTCTTAGTGTATGCCTGCATTGCGCACTGCTGGACAGTGCAGGGCTAACAAGGCTAGCTCAGGTACCAGAAGTGGCTTAACCGCTCCAGCGGCTTCTATGGTAACGGTCATTCTTAGGGTATGTTGGCCCAAGAGAAACTCGAGTTAACGTGGCCCCGCTGCTTCTGGTACCCAGCCTCGGTCAGAGATCTACACTGTACAATGCAGTGCACGTAGCTGTAACTGTAGTCTACGGTGGATGTACCTGTTAACAGTATGCTCAATAGTGTTTATCTCCCTCTTCCCCCTCCATTCCTAGGATAATTGATGAAGATGAGGAAGTTCATGCTGATGGAAATGTTAGCAATCTGCCCACTCTTATCCTGTCAGATACCCTTAAGAAAGGGATGAAGAGGGATTTTGGTGAAGTCCTGACAAAGAAAATAATAGAATCTATGTAAGTGCTGGAGGAAATCATGGTGCTATGTAGCTAACACATGCAAATGAAAAGAGAGACCCAGTCTCGTGTTTGTGGAGATGTCCTTAATTACTGCATGATGTAGCCAACGTTGTATCTGGTTCATCTGGTCAAAACCAGGAAAAACTATCCTAATGTAAAAGAGAATTAAGTGTAACTGTAGTGGTCATCAAGCTGTCTGTTTTGTCCCCCATTTGTACAGCGTGAAGTTTGTTGAATAAACCATTGTTTCTTGATTTTTATATATGTGAGTTTCCAAAAGAAGGTGGTCATGAAGTGCGACCAGCAGTGGTCATCAAGTTTGGTGCAAAAGAAAAGAAAGAAAATACAGGGTTAGAACCAGGAGTAACGGAACTGGTTAAGGAAGAGGAAATGTAATAGGGGGGTAAAAAAGTGGTATGTGGATTCTGGAATATAGTTCCAGGCTAGCACAAAGGAAGAAGGTACTTACTGGTCTTCTGCATTTAATAGTGATTGGAAAACTTAAATTTAACTGAGACTCCATCCCTTCTAGGAGCCGTCCTTCTATGGAGCTGGTGCTTTGGAAACCTCTTCCTGAGTTTCTCACAGATAAACTGAAGTCTGTTTCTGGTAAGAACTTCAAGCAGCAGAGTACAGAAGGGTGTCAACCTAAGCAGTCAACATCAAGAGCTGCTTTTGACCCACAGACTGAAACATTCCCTGAATCACAACAGACTGCCGTGTCTCCAGATCCGTATGCTAGTTTGGGAATCTCTGGGTGTGCAGAAGAAGAAATGGAGTTGTAGATGCCAGAATTTATAGTGGAAGTGGTGAGCTTCTGATGGGTTTTATTGCTGTTTTTTGAATCCCTCTTTCTTTCTGGTTTGATGTGTGAATCTGAAGTTTTATTATTTGTTTTTGGTTTTCCTACTAACCATCATAAGAATGTGGATTGGCCAGACAAAACTTAAGGAAACTGAAAAAAAAAAAAAACAAATCCAAGATTTCTGTACTCTGGTCTGTTAAATATTCTTGGTTTTACTGAGAAGCTAATTCGGAGGTCTTTGGAACAAGGAAGTAGCTTTCCATCTTGCTTAGTGGTGAAATATCTTCTTAATTGTCCTTGGTAAAGTATAAAATCCAAATACTGAATGTAACTGTGGCTTAAGCCACATCTTTCATTTACTGAGCCATTAAGGCTTTGGTGTACATAATATGCTTGGTCAGTTAAATTTGAATTACAAAAAGGTATGGAAAGGAAGAAATACTTTTGAGTCTAGTCAGTGATAGAGGAGCAGTCCCTATGGAAATACAGCTTTTCACACTGTTTCATCTGTGGCTGGTTTGTACTTGATGTGAACTCAAATGCAGAAGTTACGCATTCCGCAGCGTGCTAGGGAAGGAATGTTCTAGCCGAGGATGAGCCTCTTGCTTTGTAGAAAGTAAAACTGGCTACTGACTTCAAAGATAACTACTAACTTGAGTCATCTTTGGTTCATCGGCTCTTAAATTGTGGGGTTTTGATGCCCCCCTCCCCAAAATGATGCAAAGTCTGGAGAAAAGGGTTCTCGGTCAATTGATTCACATCTTACATTGTGCTGTGATTCTTTGTATGCATCAAGTTGGAAAGTCAGTTGAAGACAGCATAACCTTTGATTAAAGAAATGTCATCCTTTAATTTTGATAAACGTGTTAAGTAAATCGGATAACAAGGAGCAGATATTCTGGCATAAAGAGGGTTGGTCAAATGCTGATTATGGCCTGTAACCGGGTCCCAAACTTTGAGACTGCTGGCATTGGTGGTAAAGTAAAAAAGATGCTTGTCTTCTTCCTGAGGGAATCTAGACTTAAATTTTAAGCCAGAACGCGTGCCATTAACATAACGTCACATAGTTTGTACAGATACATGCCAAAAGAATTTTGTACCCTGCTTAGGGCGTTAAGAAAAGGAATCCTCAATGAGTTATTGCTCGTACCTTTCCTCAACGCACAACAGTTCCATTATGCTTAAAACCCTTAAACAAGGCAAAGAATCTTATCTTCTGTTCTTAAGTCCTTGCGCTTTCTCAGTGATAGATGAATCAAGGCTTTTTGGAAGAAATTCCTTTCCAAGTAATGGGTTCTGTTCAGACTCTTACCATCCCAGTCTGTTTTTGACATCTTGCTAACGTAAAGGAGGAAGTACACAGTAATGCAGCTGTTCGCATAAGAAAATCTACTCTTCCTTTGCACAGCTAATTTATAATCTTTGTGATGATATTTTTGACCGTTGAATAGCCGATAGTTTAAAATCAAGCTTCTCTTTTTGCAGTCATCCTTTCTGTTCTTTTGGCCGACAGCAGAAGCTTTGTTCGAAAGATGCCCCTATTTGTTAAATCCTGTCTATCTTGCTGCTCTTGTCGAAGGTTGTGTGAAATTCGCTGTCTCTTGCTAAAACATTTCAGAGCTTCGCTAAAAACATTCCAACATTTTAATAGGTATTACTCTGGAAACCCGTGTATAACTTTATCATTCTGGGACTTTTCTTAAATTGGAGACCGTGTGCAGCTTTATCTTGCTATGATGTCTAATTTCGTTTTGGGGCCTGCTATAAATCTCTTGCATGACTTGTGTGAAATTTCTCGTGTATTATTAAGCTGCTGAACGTGCTTAAAATCTACAGCCTTTGACACGCTACATTGCTTGAGTGTAAAGCAAAGCAGTGCAGTTTGGAGAAGGCTGTAGTCACTGTGGGTAGAAAATGTGGTCTCTCCAAATAGTTACCTGTTTTTAAGCTTGCAGCATTATAGCAAAAGTTCAAGGTTGGAATTGTTTTAGCTGATAGCTCTGAATCCTAAATAAACCAAAAAGAAAGAATAAAAAATTCAAAAATTTGATGAAACCATCTCAGCAACACTGAAACTGCGACGGAGGAGGTAGAGAATTGTGGGAGGCCTAAATATGTCAAATCTAGGTGCAGGTTTTTTCCTCTTAGAAATGACAAATTGCGTATCAGACTTGCAGAAGAAGAAATTTTTGTAGATGGCTTTTAAGCGTACTTTTTTCTTGTTTTGTTTGTACCAAAGGTTGACTTCCAGAGGTGTGTTTCCTCTTCATTGTTTGATGCTAATAGAGCATCACTGACCCCTGTTATTCTGCCATCTGAAACATGAATAGAGGGTGGACTATTGACAAAGAGCGAGACATGGGGAAAGACTGTGCCTGAGAAATTTGCTTTGGTAGAAAAACCTCTATTTTAATTTTTTCATAATTTGTTTCTGCCTTTGTGACAGGACAGAACAGGGTTGAATCGCTTAAAGGGATGGGGGGAGAAGAGTGGTGTAGAGCAGGAATCAAGTATCTGGGATACCTGACTGAGCAGGATTCTTGCTGTAGCAATCGTTTGGAGAGGGTAAGAGAGAACAAGTTACTGAGTGTTTTCAAACTTCTGTATTTGTAACAGTTTCATTTGTTGTTGGCTTCCTTAAAAGACTTTTATTAATGCTGTTTGCAAGCGGGATGGCAAATGTGATGCAGTATTAGGAAAAACATTATTTTGAAATAACTGATTCTGGTCTGTCTTCTCTTGGGACCAAATCACCCTTTGTATGTCAGTTTTCAATAAATTTTCTAAAATATTTTTTAGATGGCTGTGTTTCATTCCTAATAAAAGTGAAAATCTTGGGAGCACACGTCCAGTCCTTCAGCTGGAGGGTAAAGCACTCTTCTCGCCTAAGAAGGTTTTAATTTAACTACGTAGTCCCAAGGGCACGTCACTTCTTTCCTGCACGGTGTTCAGCGGGCCGGGGGGGCCAGCAGCAGGGTAGAGTAAACCTGGAGCTGCCTGGGAGGAGGAGTTGCTGTAAATCTGGCCTGACCCAAAGGCTTCTAACAAAGCAAAGGGCTGCCGAAAGGTGTTGCTACAGCTCGTGTTTTCAGGTCTTTCATTTAGCTTCAGAGTAAAATAAAGAGTGCCTAGCGTGCGTATTCTGTATAAAATCAAGAAATGTTTGAGGAGAGTTTTAGAACACTTTGCTCTTTTGTTTAACGTCGTCTGCTCAAGAGTTTTTCGAGCAGCTGTAAAGCTGGGTGTGCTAGATCAGTATTACCTTGGCTTTCAAAATGAGGGGAAAACAGCACTTCAGAATTATATTAAAAAAATAATAAAACCCCCTGAGGTTTCTAGGCCGAGTCAAGCATTGACTCACTTAAATTGTACTCTGGATTTAGGCAAATCTTAAATACTTCTGCAATGCAGAGTTGGAGAGAGGAAAAGAATAGCGTAAACCCCAGCGCATTTAGGATTGTGTAAGGCTCTGGGGGCTGGCTGGGAGGAGGCTGCAGAGGTGGGAGGGGGAATCTCTGTGGTACAGCCAGCCCTGGGGAGAGGGACAGAATTTATTTTGGCACGGACTTAGAGCTGGACTTGTAATTGTTCCAGAGCCTGTGTCTTGTGTCAGTTCACTACAGCAGATGCGTGGCTTCCACCACAGATTTATTTAATCAAGTGCAGATGTAACAGACGTGAACCACTGGGGCTGGATCCGTGCTGCTTGCGAGGCAAGCAGGGCTCCAACCCAGCAGTGAGAGCAGTCAGAAAGCAGCCATCTACAGGAAGCATCTTGGGGTGGTTTAGGTCCTCAAACCAGGACACAGCTACAGGAAGATCTCAGATAAAAAGCCTCTGCTGACACTTCAAATTCTCACACTTTAATCTGCGGATGTTGATATAGTATATAAATATATATATATATATATATATTTAGAAAAAAAAACTTATCCTGCATTGGTAGCACCTAAGTAGACTTGATTCTAGTAAAAAATATTAGCACTAATAGAGATTCTGAATGCTATTAGGCTTCCAGATGCCCAACAAGAGCTACTTGTGAGCTTTTAGTGGAAGAGATCTCAATAAATATTAGCAGCTTGTCCTGGAACCTAATGCTGCCAGTAAGTCGGGATAAAGCATATCAGGAAATATCTGCAGCTGTAAAGTTGAAAAAGGGAAGCAAAACAGTGTAAATACTACTTCATTGAACATTTTTGCCTACTGTGCTTAACAAGGTTTGGATGTGAACCTATTAAACAGAGTCCAATTCCAAATACAATGGAAATGTGACCGTAACAGAATTTTCATTGATTTTCTTTCAGACCTTAAAGATCATCAAGGCACAAAGCATGTTCAGCTGTGAGGCGAGTTAACCGCTGCGCTATGGGAAGCAGGCAGCAGCAGTGCGTGCCCGCCCGGCATGCAGCACAGCCCACGGGCACGGGGTGGCGGTGCTGCCGGGTGAATCACCCCTGGGAAGTTACTCAGTAATCAACGGGAGTGATTTTTCCAATAGGCAGTGTTAAGGATTATCCATTTCGCTTCATCTCGCATCACCTTCACAACTCATCCAACGCACGGTCACAGACGGTGCTGCAGCAGCCGACCAGCACAGGTCACCCCTCCCGAGGGACGGGGCCGGTCGGTGGCTACGGGCACCAACAGGAGCAGCTCAGGTGGGAGAGCCATGGCACGCAGGCAGCTTTGGAGGAAGGCAGGGGGTGGCAAAACGACAGGTCTTCCAGCCCTGCAGAGCAGGCTGTTGCAGGAGGGGAGAGCGGGACAGGGGAGCAGCACCAGTGAAGTGCTGCAGTCCCCACATTGTGGCGTTTTGGGCCACAGAAGCGCTTTCCCGGCCTGCCAGGGCAGCAGCAGGACACGCTGCACGGGAGTTGCTACCAAGACAGTAACTTTCTGCTCCACAGCACCCGCTCTGACCACTCACATCCTTTTGCCTGGTTCTACCCATGGCAGCAGCAGGACTATTTGCAGGATTGCAGAGCTCTGCTTCAAAGCGACAGTTGGCAGCAGCTGCGACTACAGGGGAGAAAAGGGGATCTCCGCCACCACCGCTTCCTCCCCAGCTGCAGCAGCAGCCGCTGTGCAGAGCACTTGGCTGCTCTAGGGCAGGCTCTTACCTTGAATTCCATTTGCAGGAGACCCAAAAAGCTTACATGTGCAGCTATCAAACCACTTTATTTAAGCTGCTGGTTCAAACCCCCACTAACTAATGAATCAAAGCTGACTTTTAAAGAAATGAGCTTCCTCCTCACATTATTTCTGCTGTACTTAAATTCATTCTTTTTAATGTCATATGAAGTTCCAATAACACTGACAAAAGTAATGCAAAACTATGGATCCAGTTCTCACTTGGCCATTTGCTTTTTCGACTCACAACAGCACACAGTAGGCACTAAGGGTCCTCGTACAGTCATCCCTATTTTCTAGCTTGAAAGTAAAGCAATTTATTCTCAGACTACTCAAAGTTTATTTCTTTTAATTGAAGTTTCTGCTATGTTGCACAGCTGTAGTTTTTACTGCTCTCCACTATTCAGATAGAAAGCTTTACAAGTTAGGTTACTGGAGTTTGTAATCCAAAGCAGTCCTGTCACCCTGTTAGTGACCAAAACACCCTCCTGTCCCATCCCCCATTTCCTTCCCTCCCCTGCCTCAAGTTATTTTTGTCAAAATTTAATGCAAAAACATGAACTAGCACCTAAACCAAGAACAGCTGTGCAAACACCTGGAACAGCTCTCACACTTTCAGTATAAAATTTCAGTTTCTTCTCTGTCACTCCAACTCAAGTGTTTCTAATACCATGACACTGGAAGAAATGGATGAGGACAACAGATTCCTCCCGCGGTATTTGGAACTTGCTCCTGCAAAGTTAATTTTATGCTTCAGGAATATCTTGCGGTAACACAGAATCTGCACCTTTTTCATGCTGTTCAAGTCTCACGCTGCTTCACAAACACCCACCTTCACTCACACCGAGTGTTGTCAATGGCATGACTTGCCCACAGGAAGATAATACAGTCATTTTATTCAGACATGAAGCCACGGCCACCTGCACTCTCTGTTCAGGCTGCAGATCTTGCTCGAGCAGCTCTGGCCATCGTACAAACCCATCTGCCTTCAGAGTCTGCAACACCGAGTGCTCCCAGAAAGCAGCTGCTGAAGCATCCAGCTACATCCACCACAGAAGCACTGCTGGACTGGTCATTAAGGTGGTGTACGGATGAGACACCAAGAGACCTGACCTCTTAAAACTCTCATAGTTTCAAATTCCTCAAGGCCCCGATACTCTCCCCTCCCCACGGAGATCCAAGGTAAAAAGAGGTGAGTGAGCTGCATTGCACTTTAATTGCACCGATACAGTTAAATAGTAAATGCATAAAGTAACTCTACATAGCAAATGGAAAACAAGCATTTACATAGCAAATCTGTAGGACTTACAGACTACTTAGCTTTAACCCAGTTGTTTATATATGAATATCTCACTGCAAGTTTTGGTGTTAAAATTATTTTAAATGGAAAACAAAATGAACATTTTCAGGTTCATGTAGAATTGGCAAGTTGCTGAGAAACTTCCCTCCCTCATCAGCCAACACTGACAGGGGGGCACGGGGAGGACAGGACACCTCAGGCTTTTTCATACCAGGAGAAACACATTGGCCATCGCTCCATCTACAAGCACGGGTAGAAATGAGCAACACTTTCCTGAATACACTTGATTTTGCCCCTCACACACCCCCTAACAGGGCATATCCTGTTATCCTGCCAGGATAGTCATCCCAAGGGAGTTAACACTACCGAGTTAGACACTGATGAGTTGGGGAAAGAGTTCATTGGCAAAGCTATCCTCCCAAGCATGGTCAGTGTCAAGCGGAGAGGACATGTCACTGAAGGGTGATGGGGATCCTTCATATCCAGAGTCACTACAGGCATCCAGATAGCTTGAGGCTGCAAGGCTACGATGAGAGGAAAGCAGATGAGAGATGCCCAGTTCAGGCATGAAGCTGTCTACAGGTTCCTCTTTCACAGATACTGGGACCTCAGGGGTAGCTTTGTCTTCGGATGGAGAGAGAGATACTTCCTCAATTTTCACTAACATATTGGTTTGGTCGCCCATTTTAACAGGAATCTCCAGTATTAGGGGCTTTGTGTACACATGATCAAACCTTATGAGTTCATTAATGGCCTCCAGCTTAGCTGATGAGGACCCCAAAGAGGGAGAGGGGGAGGTTGGTATGGAATTTGTTTCTCCACAGATCTCTTCCTCCAGCTTTTCCAGGCACGTTGACTCTGAATCAGCATATTTGAGAAACATGTCTGGGTCCAGACTGTCCAGAAAGCCCAACAGGAGATCAGACTGCAGAACGAAATACTGTTTTAGAAAGACAGCCCACTACTGTTACAGAGAAACATGAGTTGTGGCATCTATTAACCCTCATCTGGAAGTCAAAATATGCTATAGCGTGATCACAGAATTAGTTGTTTTACCAAGAACACCACTATCAGAACAGGCAGTTAAGGCAATTATTTAGCTTTCAGAAATTCTTTATCCATTGACTTTTTTTGTTAGGATGCTGGCAATCCCCACAGAATTCTACATGATTCTGATACTCACAATCTCTATTAGAAGCTCCTAAAGATCTTGGCCCATCAGGTACAAACACCACACTACCTGCTGGCTCCACAGAGCAAGTACCAGAACCTGGCTTAGGCAGACCTGCCCATGACCAAAGTTCAGGTGTTTGTTTTGGTGCATTTTTTTGTTGGCTTTTTTTTCTTTTTTTTTTTTTGTTAAAGGCAAAAGATGCCTGTCCTTACATTTCTAGAAGTCCTTCATAAACAACAGGCTTTAAGTTCAAAGAGCTTCGCTAAGTGCCAGCACATCAGCCAAACGATCAAGTATGTTTTCAACATTAAAAGCACAGTTTGCTTTTGGTATTTGTACACTTTGGCTGTAAGAGCTAAGAGACTGTTTCACGCAATAGCCTCTTAAGATTTTATGGAAACTGGACTTGTTCAAGTTGCATGAACTCCTGCACTCACTGGATACAGCCCAACACAGCTGTTCTGCGCCACAGGTACATTTTCCAAGTCTTAGAAAACAAGCCAACCTTCCAAGTCTTAGAAAAGAAGCCAACCATGGAAAGTCATCAAGCGACTTTACATCAACAGTTACAACACCAGTCTTAAACCCACAGTGGTTCTGAATTTCACAGCCATTTTGGATCAGAGTAGATGCTCACCTCTGAGTCTGAAGAATCACTGCCATCAGAATCCATGTGGAAGTTATCAGAAATGGTGACTGCTGGGCCTGCACCTGCTGCAGAGGAACACGTAGTCTGAGTGCTGCGGACTCAGCGGACCCGGTCACCAATCTAATCTCATCCACCTGTGATTCCTTCACAACCTGTACCAAGGAAAAAAATCCAGTCAGTCACAAGTGTTCTGGCAGACAGTATGTAATTCTGATGATCGTGCTTTCCCTGCAAAGGCTTCCAACATTAGATTCTCCACTTGCTTTTGCAGTGGGAACCTGACAGTAAGACCACTTCCAAAACTGGCCCAAACTTCTATACATGTGCAGATTTGTTTTGTTCACTGCCTTTAAATGAAAGCCTGACCCCCTCCACTATACCTCTTGTTCTTTTGAGACAGGCATATGTGACTAACAGTTACTACTTTATTTCTAGAACATGGTGTAGAAGAGCAGATGAAATAATCTTAAAACAGCTTGGAACTAGTCAGCTCACCATCTCCCATGCCACCAGTGGCACCCACTTCAGACTCAGTGCCTGTGTGCTCTCTGGGAAAGCCTCCATTTGGAGGACACATGTGTTCCTGGCCCATGAAATGTCTCTCTTCACAGCAGGGCCGTTGCAGTCCTGGCAGGGGGGTTCCTCCTCCCGCCCACCACCACTCAGTCACCCCTTGGCAGGTGACTTTGGCCACGCAGCCACTTTCTTAGCAGAACGATGGTGACAGCGTGGCAGACAGCTCACCTTGGACTCACTCTCCTCCTCCGTCTTCAGAGCATCCAAACCCAGGCGGCAGCGAAGCTCCTGGTTCTCCAGGGCGAGGTTACACGTCTTCTCCCGCAGGAGACGGTTCTCCAGCAGTAGCTTCTGGTTCTGCGGAAAGCCGTGAGGCAGGGAGGGCAGGCCGAGGCGCCGGCCGCCGCCCCCCACCCCGGGTCCCCCCAGCCCCTTACCTCCTCCTCCAGCTCCACCACCTGCTGCTCCAGCTCCACCATCCGCGCCTTCTTCCTGTCGCGGGCGCTTTGGGCCGCCACGCGGTTCTTCAACTTCCTACGGGGCAGGGCGGCGGTCAGGGCGGTGTGTGTGACCGCGTCCCCCCTCCCTCCACCCCGTCACTGGGCACCACTCACCTGCGCAGCGCCTTCTCCTCCGGGCTCAGGTGGGTGAGCCGCTGCCGCTTGCGGGCCGGCTGCGGTGCCTCCAGGCCCGGGGGGCTGGCTCCTGCCGGCAGCACAACCGAGAGGTGGCGGCCGGCGGCGGCGGGGCCGGCGGGCTCGGCCGCTTTACCGGGGATGAGGAGCAGGCGCGGGGCCGCGGCCCCGGGCAGCGCTGCCATGGCGGGCGCGGAGGAGAGCGGAGCGGAGGCGCTGCCCGGCGCCACGGCTGCGGCCGACTGCTCCCCTGCGGCCCCGCCCGGATTTCTACCTATCGTGGCTCTTCCTCATTGGCCGGCACGGCGTGACGCTACGCCGAGCCTCGCCCGCGATTGGCTCCGCGGCTGGAAGCAAGTAGGGAAGCGAATTGCATCAGACGAGGGTGTTGATGTGAGATGTCAGCGCGCGGCGGAGGGGCGGGGTCACCGCAGCGGGCGGGGCGCGGCGGCGCGGGCACCTCGGCAGGGCCCGGCAGGGCCCGGCACGGCGGCCGGGGTGGGCCCGTGCAGGCGAGGGGACGTGGCCGCAGTTGAGGGGTCCGGAGGAGGGACCGAGCAGGCCCAGAGGTGGCGGTGCCGTTAAAGCTGCTCCGTGGCCGCCTTCCCCGGGGCGACCTGTCCCATGGCAGAACCCGAGCAAAAGGGACAACTTTGGTGGGAACGCAAATGCCAAGGATGGAGCTGTAACAGATGCCATGAGAACGGGCTAAAAATGGGCCAAAGGGAACAACAAAGCAGAGCAGAGGTCAGTGAGGGAGGAGGGGCTGACACACCGGCAGGCTGTGCCGCCATTCCGCCAGCCCTGGCCAGGCTGGAGAGTTGGGGGGAGAGGAACCCAATGAAGTTCAACAAGGGCAAGTGTAGGATCCTGCACCTGGGGAGGAATAACCCCCCACACCAGTACAGGTTGGGGCTGACCTGCTGGAAAACAGCTCTGCAGGGAGGGACTTGGGAGTCCTGCTGGGCAACAAGCTGCCCATGAGCCAGCAATGTGCCCTTGTGGTCAAGAAAGCTAATGGTTGGTCTTCTGGGGGGCATCGAGAAGAGCATGGCCAGCAGGTGGAGGGAGGTCATCCTCCCCCTCTGCTCTGCCCTGGGGAGGCCGCACCTGGAGCACTGGGTCCAGTGCTGGGCTCCCCGGTTCCAGAAGGACGGGGAACTGCTGGAGAGGCTCCAGCGGAGGCTGCAAAGATGCTCAGGGAGCGGAGCACGTCTCTGCTGAGGAAAGGCTGAGAGCCCTGGGGCTGTTCAGCTGGAGAAGAGCAGGCTGAGAGGGGACATCATGAATGCTCAGCAATATCTAAAGGGCAGGTGGCAAGAGGATGGGGCCAGGCTCTTCTCAGTGGTGCCTGGTGGCAGGACAAGGGGCAGCGGGCACAAACTGGAACACGGGAAATTCCATCTCAACACGAGGAAGAACTTCTTTACCCTGAGGGTGGCAGAGCCCTGGCGCAGGCTGCCCAGAGAGGTGGTGGAGTCTCCGTCTCCGGAGACATCCCAACCCCGCCTGGACGCGTTCCTGTGCCACCTGCTCTGGGTGACCCTGCTCTGGCAGGGGGTTGGACGGGGTGATCTCCGAAGGTTCCTTCTGACCTCCACCATTCTGTGGTTCTGTGATTGACCAGAAGAAGTTGCACAAGAGGGTGCAGAAACACCTCAGGGGTTGTCCTTCAAATCCAGCCTCTCTCTGCCCCGTGGAAGCACTGTGTGACCCACGGCCCGTGGTGTGGGGGGAAGGACGTGACCGCACCATGACGGGTTTTGTCAGAGCTGAGGTGCCCTGGGCCCCAGCAGGTAAAAGCTCTGTAGGTAGACAGCCTCGAAGCACGACACACATGGGAATGCGGCTGTTGAGCAACGTCCCGGCAGCGACGCAGCCACCGAGGGCATGGGGCTCGTCTGGAAACGTCTCCTTAGCCCACTGCCCAAAGCTTTCCATGCTTTGCTCAACCAGAGTAGTTATGGGATGTTGAAACTTGGGCTACTTACGTTTATTTCTGAAATAAACAGAATTCCTACACTGAATTTAAGTTAGTTAAGATGTTAAACAGTGAAGGAAAAACATGAGCTTTAAAAGTTCAAAGGCGCTGGTCTGCTGGTTTGGCGTTTCTCCAGGGCTGGAGTTCTGCCAGGCTTTCACCATACAAAGAACAAACTCTGCATTTGTAAGTTTGTGTTTGTTCTTCCCTTATTCACTGCAGCATGACATTTAGTTAAGGCTGAGAGTTCACCTTTCTACTTTGACACCTTTGTGAAAAATACGCCGACTTTTCGATAAGCCTTTTAGTCTGAGTGCAAAAAAGTTTGTTGTTCTGTTCCTGCTAAGCCCCTCAGATATCCGTCACTGAAAACTATCTGCTTCTCCTTTGTATGTCTCTTCTGGGTTTGGACTCATGTTTCTTCTGTGATTCTAATTCCCAAGTTAAAACGTTCCTGTTTCCTAACAAAATGCAGGTCCCGTATTAATATTTTTCTGATTTCAGACATTCATTTCAAGTAAGTTGCCCTTTTTTGCAACAAACAAAAATGTTGAACAGGCTGCCCCTGCTTACGCTGCTTTGTGATATGTACAGCTCTGCTGCTGAGACCAGCCACGATGGGATTTATCATACAGATACCCAGATTACTTAGCATTATGGCTGAAGAAAAATACTAACTTTCTGTCTGTACGTGATTTAATTTTCCGATTTAATTTTATATGGAACCAGAGCAAAAGCAACTTTTTCCTTTTGCAACAAACAATTGTGATCGTGAGTGAACTTCCGAAGTGCAGAGAGACAGATACGCTCATAGCGGTACCTGAGCCACTTCGCAGTGATGTGTGACCAGGCACAAAACTGGGAGCTGCCCTTCGCGCTGGTGGTGTCCGCTCTCACTGAACGTAACAATGGCACCCGTTAACATGCCTAGTGGCGGCAGTAATAACGGGCAAAAGAAGGGCATGGCACCCCGCAGTCCACTCCTGCAGCATTGCTAAGACCAGCTGTGATGCAGTTACTGACAATACGTTTAGGCTCACAAATATTATGTTACTACCGTTACGATACGTAAAGTCTTTTATTAAACATACGGTAGAGCCACTGGGTAAGAGAGTGGCAAAGAAAAGTTCCATAAAGCTGCTCTTGCGCTGAGATACCCTTTCAGAAAGCTTTAATTAAAAGATTTCAAATTTAATTCGGATTTCCACCTTTTTTTTTTTTTTTTTAAACTCACTGTTTACACGTTCCAGTGTTTGTATTTTACTTTTGTTTTCAGTCATTGGATTCAAGCCTGTGATCCACATGACAGTGCTCTAGTTACTCAAGAACGCTTCTCACCCTGCCTTTTCTTTCAGCACCACCATCTATCTAAAGGATGTGCCAAGGCGGCGGCTGTCCTGCCAGAAACAACATTAGCTCCTGCTGACAGAGCTTTACGTTGCGTGTGCCAGGTGGCCAACCCACCAAAGGAAATAGTTCTGTTTAACAAAGGTGGAGAGGCTTTGCCCTTGTGTAATATCAGATACAGAGAAAGAAATATGAGTTGAATGTTATCTACCTGTGAAAAAAGGGGGGAACAGAGAAGGGAAAGAAAATGGAAGAAGAGGGTGTAGAGAAAAGACAGTTTAACTAACAAGCGTAGTCTGAGAAAAGAGCTTGTTTGCCCAATGTGTGTCTGAAAACACTTGGGAAGTGGCCCAGGGCCCCGAGCTCACGTCAACAGCTGGAGTATTCCCAGCTCTGTACCGACAGCTGATTAAATGAGAAGGGGAACTGTTCTGCAGCCTAAAATGAGGTTTGTTCCAAACCTGTAATGTTTGTAACAGACTTCGTATTCATTTTGCTTAGTCTTAAATTTCATCATTACACATCGGGATTCGAGAGCACATCTCTCAAAATTCTAGTGCTCTCCATCTCGGGTTGGAAAGAAACCAGTATCTTGCTATAAGAGACTCTGCTCACCTTGTTGCTGAGTTCGTCATCAGCTGGAGCAGGGGAAGAGTTTCATGTCAGCCACCTTCTCCAGTGTCTGGGGTACTGGCAGCACTTCCTTCTAGTCATCACAGTTCAGGCTTTTTGGAGACACTCGGGGGGTCATGCTGCTCCTCTTGCTCGTAATTGTTGCAATGGGTGGGGGCGATTTACAGGCAACATGATAATAAAGGATATATCACTTTCCAGCAGCCTGGCAAGCCTGGTGGGAACACTGACACACCTTTTCTTCAGAAAAAAAAAAAAAGCGATACTCCTATAGCACGAGGAATTATCCACAATCTGTATCCTGTGCCTACCGCGTGGAGCTGCTAACCTACCCGTGTGCCGTAGGGAGTGACATTGGCTTTGTGTTCTCTTAACACTGCTGCAAGCAAATCCTGCAGAAAGGTGATTTTTTGCTCAGCTGTTTTTCCTTTCTCCATTAATCCTTATTATTGAAACTCTGCCTCATTGGCCTCTACAGTTGTTTCCAGTGTACCACCAGAAAAGCGCAGAAAAGACCCGGAGAGTCCAACTTTAAACCCTGACTCTCCTGCGAGCATCGTACAAACGTGTACCTTGCATTCCAGCTCCTTGTCCTGGTGTTCCAGCCGCACGGATTCCTGGTACCTGTGACTCCCCAGAATGACAGGGAACAGTGGGTAGGTTCCGTTCCATCTTAGATCAGTGTAGTGGGCCACAGGCGTGTTACAGCTCTTCTCGCCATACCTTCGGAACTTCATGCTGGAGTTCCAGCTGTGTTTTCCCCCCACTACAGGCAGCGTCAGTTGACTGGGGCAGCGTGGATCTTGTGACAGGGATCACGCGCCCTCGTAGGATCAGAGTAGGCTTCTCTGTCTCCCCATCCCAAAAGAATCAGTTCTGCCATCGCCAGAGTCAGTGAAGCCTTGCCTCTGATTCACCAGAGAAGGGAGTTAACTCAGACAATGCCGTTAGTGTTTCTGGAACAAAGATATTCTGAAAGTTGGTGAGAGGTTGGGCCTTTTACAAGCATTTTTTTTTTCAGGAAAAGAGGGTCTCCCTTCACTGCCGCTGGAGTTCCCGGCCGCACAGGCCCTGGAGCTCACCTTGGAGCTCCTCCGGGCAGTTTAGTAGCATTGCCTACATTCGAAGGGGTTGTGCCCTCTTCCAGGTTTAGTGGTGGGTTAGCAGCAATAAATTTCACACAGTACCTCATAAAAAAGGCAGGTGGGAAGCGCACTACCCGAAGACCGGTTGTAGACGCACGTATAGCAACTGATTAACTTAATTTTTAAAAAGCGTGAGCCTCCATTGTTGCCCTCTCCCGTAGTAGCCTTTCTGCATCGCAGATTTTTTGGCAGCAAAATCATCCCATGCTTCATGGCTTCTAACATTTGGTGTGTGCAATTCCTTTTTTTAACGTTACAGAATACAGGATGGCAGATTTTTCTTAACAAGGTGTCATGATATCTAGTCTCTTTTTGGAGTGATAACAGTAAATTTAAGATCAAGCAAGCTACGTAAAGAGCTCGGAATGTTCCTTCCACCTGCATAGTAGCTACTTTTCCCTGAATCTCACTTGCATTGTAATTCCCATTTGCTTCACTTTGTTAGGCTCCTCTGAAACTCAAGAATTCACTGGTCTCAGGCAAGACCAGACATTAACTAACCTGGATAATTTCGTGGCAGTTGCAATTTTTTGCCAATTTACTACATTTCCAAAAAATTGACATGCGTATGAAAGAGCAGGGGTCTCGGTGTAGAGGCAGCCTGCTAATCCCCGCTCTCCTCTGAAAGTTGATCTCCCCCTCCCACAGTCGCAGAATGCTGATTACAAAGGAAAAACCTGCCTGTTTACAAGGACGTTCCGGTATTTTGAGATAAAGATCTCTTTATTTGATTTGTTCTGTCATACAGCGCCAAGTGTCTCTTGCACGTTCAGAGACAGGAGCACACCGCTCCCGGGAATTTAAAAGAAGACGGGATATCGGCACGGCAGCAAATGGAAAGGCTTTGCTTCCCAGCGACCCTGCGCTCCTGATTGTGTAAAAATGAAACGTTACTGGAAAGCTTTGCAAACATCGGTCATGTAAACAGATCTTTATACATAGCGGCTGGATGCCCTTGGGAGGGTTCATGTCATCTGCCCGTCCCTGAGAGCCTCCACCCGGGAATCAAACAGCGTTGGAGCAGCTGGCCAGGGACGCGGGCTCGGGTCAGGGCATCTCTTTGGTGGGCACCTTTGCTGGTATTGTGAGGGAATCCCACAGGCCAAGGGGAGGTTGTGGCTGTTCAGAGTCTTACTTTGGGGCTTTGCTTTGTTGTTCTGGCTCCTGTTCCCAACCAACTTAACGGTGAGCCCATCCCCTTCCCACACCATTCCTCTGTCCTTGACTCTGCTTCACGGCAGGGGTTCCCTCTCCCTTTAAAGGTCTGGCTGTTGGCATCTCCGGCACTTGGCTGTGCTTTATCTCACTGTAACACCCGTGTCCCTGCTGTAGTCCTACTTTGCCTCTTTGGCTGTTTTCTTCCTAGCTTGGTCCCCAGCCCAGTGTTCCCCTGTGAAGTTCCCTTCGTGGTGCTGGTGGGAAAACGTGGACCAGAGAGTTGTGCAGGTTATGCAGGATTTGGAGGTTCTGGAAGGCGCCACGTTTTAAACATAATTTCCAAATGTGATTAAGGTCTTGGCTAGACTGGAGTTGTGCACTGTGAGTCCTGTCTTTTAGATGTGATGTTACTCGAGAGGTTTTGGGCCCACCGTTGGACGTTGATGGGTGGAGGTGCGCTGGTGGCCACAGTCACAAGCGAAAGAAAAAAAGTAAAGGCACTACACTTATGGAGGAGATGCAGCCAGTGCATCATTGGGGGTGATGTTGCAGAATGAGCTTGGGCAATACAAGAGAGACTGAGCTTGCTGCTGTGCCGTCCCAGGGAGCCGACGGCCCACGTTCCGGCTTCTCTGTGAGTATTTAACCTGTTGAGCAAGCTCTCCGAGGAAAGCAGCCAGCTGTTGAAATCTCACATGCCTAAAAGCTCCTGTTCCGGTAAGTTTTTCTGTTTGCACATCCTGGTTCAGAACTGGAACCTCTTCCTGGAAAATACTCTGGGAGGTAAACAACCGTGCTTTGGGAAACTTGCCGACTGCTTCCTGTTGGCACAATTGCTCTTCTTTGGAGCAGCGCCAGCTGTTGAAAGGAAATACCTTCTCCTATTTCTTAGTCGTTCCCCAGGCTTTGAAATTCCTTTAGAAGTTCAGAGCCCCTGAGAGTCCTGGCAGCTTTCTTGTTTGCTGATTTTGAAATTATTTCCTTATATTCTTCCGTTTGGATGCCTTCACCTAGTTCTGCATTTTGTATGCAGAAGCTGCCTCAGCTGCCGTAGGAGACCCGGGGTGAGAAGAGGCAGAGGAAGGTTCCCGGGAAATGGCACGTTAGGAGTCGGTTCCGGCTCAACGTGGGTTCGGCAGGACCCAAAATGTGAGGAGCGTTGTCAGAATCCTCTGTCTCCTGCCTCATCAGTTCTGGTTTGCCGAATGCTGCGGGGGCGCAGGGCACGGCTGGTGTTCCCGGAGGGGAGAGCCTGGTGCTCTTCTGGTCGCCTCATTTATTTGCTCTGTTAGCACTTGACTTTAATGATAACGCCTATGTAAACGGTCAGGGACAGTTGGAGCCCTTTATACACTGATTAAATAGATCATAAGCTGGTACTTGAATGTGGAAAATGCAGTGGTTTAGGGTGATTAATTAAAAGTGACAGTCAGACCTTGTAACTTACATGAGTCTCTAATATAAGAGATAACCTAAGATGAAATAGAGTAACTAGTTAACTCTCCTTCGCGTGAATGAATCAGTTGTTAATGTAGTAATTCCTTCATTTTAGCCGGCCACATTTTGCTTTTGGTAGTCAGAAGTGGTGAAATCTGTTTGTTGGCTTCAGTCGTAGGAGAACTTCATATTGCAGGGTTTACCCATTGCGATTAGTATTAGTAGCTGGTACATTATACGCTTTAATCCTGTGCTTCAAATTTATTTCGTGTTGTTTACATATTGTTCACTTTAAATAGCGTATTTCTTGAAGAAGGGCTGCATGAACAGCAACGTGTACCATTTATTTACTCCAGAAACACTAACAACAATGTCGAATTACATACAGAAGTATCAATATTTAGACTGTATGTAAATATGATTTCCAGAAATATGCAGGGTATGTTATCTATATGGTTTTTTGCATCGGATGCTTCTTCAATATTATGAGCGAAGAAACTGCTAAGCGCTGCCATAATGAACACGGGAAATTAACAGCATTTGAGGATTTAGTGGGGCTGTGACTGGCAGTGAGTAGAGATGACATGGAGCAATCGCGGGGGGGCAAGGGCACAGCGAAAGACATTGGTGTGGATGCGTTTGAGGGTACTTCCCGCAGAATGAATAGATATCGTGAATCTCGGAAAACAGGGCTCCGCATTTTTTCCAGATTCGTTCTGTTCCCATCTGTCCTTGCAGAGGGGACGATCAAACAGCATATAGCAACAATTGCCTAGGGTTACTTCTTAGCGTTCTTTTTGCTTGCTTTGGTACCTGGCCTGCTGTGCCCGAGCACCCTGGAGGAACCCATCACCCAGGTCTGCGCCGTGTTGCAACTCTCGTGGAAACTTCTACTGTATATTGGACAACAGTTTGCAAAAAGAAAAGGCTGCAGTTATCTAAATAAGGGTATTTTTAGTGCAATTTAACACAGTTCAGTTTTACAGGCCTGATTCATTATTATCTTTTCCCTCCAGTAGACAGTTACATGTATAGAGAGAGTGAAGGGTTCCCAAATCAGAATGTTCCCCTTTCATACAGATTTAAACCACTACACGTTGTTTAAGACATTGGAAACTAACTTTTCAAATATTAACAGGGAATTTTGTTTGCAAATAGTTTTTATAATTAAAGTTGTCACGGTTAGTCTGTTGGTTAGTTGGGATTTCTTCAATGCTGGTTTACTTGGATAAATTGCGTTTCCAAACTTTAAGTAGCAAGCGGCAAAGCCGCAGCTCCATGGCGCTTCTTCTTAACATAAATCTCCACAGATTTTTCTTTTTTAGTCTTGAATTGAGCTGACAAGTTGCAATAGTTTGTTACTTTATTTTAGAATAATTGATGATAACGATGAAAAGATGGTTTTCATAAAGAGAAAAACATTTTGTCCATTACAGTTGGCTTTCTGTTCCAAACTGCAATAGTATAGTTCGACTGCATGAAAATCATAGAATCATGAATAGAATAGAATTGTCTCGGATGGAAGAGACCCTTTACATCATCGAGTCCAACCATCAACCTAACACTGACAAAAACCATCACTGAGCCATATCTCTAAGCACCGCGTCTGCCCGGCTTTTCAGTCCCTCCAGGGATGGTGCTGCCACCACTGCCCTGGGCAGCCTGTCCCAATGCTCGACAACACTTTCAGTGTCAAAATTTTTCCAAATATCCATCCTAAACCTCCCCTGGCGCAACTTGAGGCCGTTTCCTCTTGTCCCATCGCTTGTTCCTTGGGAGAAGAGACCGACCCCCCCTGGCTACCCCCTCCTTTCAGGGAGCTGTAGAGAGCGAATGAAAAAAAGAAAGGCTATGGGAGACATCCTTAATTCAAAGGAATGTTTCTGGAGATATTTTGGCGTGTTTTACGCATACTTGGTGTAGGATCTCGCCTGGCTTTCTGAGGCTGGGAGGTCACCTGCTGGCTGCTCTGCCTCGGTGCATCCCCTGGGCTCCCGAAGCGCGGCCTCGGCAGGGACCCGGGGGGCGCTGGGGGTCCCTTGACGCTGCTTCAGGGATGGAAACTCCTCAAGCCCTCAGATATGTTTGAGTAAAGCCTTCTGTCAGCCCCAAGCCTTCATTTCTGCGGTGCAATCCTGTCTCCAGAGGCGTAGAGTAACAGTTTTACTCGGTTCCTGGTATGAATCAAAAGTCTGCATTTTGTTTTAGTTTTGTTTTTCTTATTTACGCTGCCACTACACTGACTTCTTTCAGATTGCACCTTGTGTTCCTTGGTGTGACTGAGGGAATAATTGATCTTATTGACTCGACAGAGTATGGGGGTACTTCATAAAATTGCATCCAGAATAAATTTTCTTTAATCATGAAAGCAGTTTTTCATCAAACGTAGTCGATTCCCATTGTTCGGAGTTGGGTCAAAATACTACCTCACTCCGGCCCACTGTCCTGGAGAAACTTCAGGTCTTTGATTTTGGAATCACAGAAGTGCATCTCTCCCGCAGCATCACAGCGTTGCCATGGCAACTCACCACATGCCCCAGCTTTCAGGGAATGCTCTCAACACTGTAAGATTGACTATTATTTTAAATGAGATAACTGGGCTGCCTTCGCAAGTTGTTTACTTTGTCGTAGCTACAGCAGCAGCCTGGACCCCTCATTGTTGCCTGCCTTAGCTTGCAGACGTATCCACTTATATGGAATCCTTTTTATGTTCGTTATGTCCGTGCTCAGCTCTTTCAGCATCTTACGTAGTACCACCAGTAGCTCAACACTTCAGCTGGAATTCTCTTGGTGCCTTGTCCCTTGGTCCCCTGTGTCGGTGGCAGTCCTCCCAGGACACCCCGCCTCTTCACCTACCCACCATCCCTACGGCTGCGCTCACAACCTTTCTACTGCGTATAAAAGCCTGATGATGCTTTTGTGACTATCAAAGATGCGAGGAAGACAGGAGGTGTTTTGCAGTCATTGCCAATTCTTTAAGTGCCTTTATAGAATGAACAGGTAGGAGGATGAGACGCAATCGTGTACGATCTGAATTAATCTGTGAAGTATTGGAGGGATAAACTGCTGTCCTTTCCAGCAGCACTTCTGCGCTGCTGAGAATTGATGGAAACCAGTTTTCCCAGGAATAAAATTTCTGTTCATCAGTTGTCATTGTCAAGAGAAGAAGGAAACGAGGACCAGGTTGTTCTACTGAGACATAATCCCTTTTTTTCACATAGAGCTTATTCTCAGCCACGGTTCCCATCTGCCGCCGTATGTTCAGAACACCTTTATTAATTGGAGACAGCAGTGGTGGTTTGTTGGGGTGGTTTTTTTCATGTTTTGGGGGTTTTTTTTGTTTTGTTTCTGTATTTTTGGGCTCCTGTTTCTTTGTTTGTTTGTTGTTGTTTTGTTTTGGTTTGGTTTTTTTTTAAGTGGGAGCTTGTGAAACTTACACCGAATACCTGGAAGTTAAGGGGAAAACCAGTCTCAGTTCTCTCTGGGTGGGTGCAGTATCACCTGCAAATACTCCCCCCCTAAATACGGCAAGGCCATTGCTCACCCGTGGGGGGGAGCTGGTCACTGGACTCTGCAGCGACAGGTTGCCCTCACCCTTCCGAATGGGTTTCCCATTGAAAAGTAGCCAGGCTGGGTTAGCTAGTGTTATCGGGTCGCTGCTTACGATAAATCATAGGGGCAAGAAGCACCTTTTTGTACTATTTAACATATCCGAGCAGCCTCTCATTTAAGAGTTTTTCTTTTTTCTTTTCAAAGCGGACGAGAGATGAAGAATGCTCCAAACAAGATCTGGCTGATACTGGAGACAATCTCAATCAAATGGAAATTGAAAATTCCAGTAACTGAAATACTTTTAATCTATGCTCATTGGTTAGTTTCTTTATGTCTCTGAAAAAGGGTCGTATTTTCCTTTGTTATGCTAGAATGCGAGACAATATATGAGGAAAAGAAGGTTATTTAAAAATTCACATTATTAGCGGCTGCAATTTTGGTCTTTTGAGTTCTAATATTGCTGTACTTACTGCAACGTCATATTAATCTCTCATCATAGATTAATTGTTGATTGTCAGAAGGCTGGGTTTTGGTAACGTGTCTCAAGAAAACACCTAATTGAAAATGTCATCTGCTATTTGCGATACTAATGACTGATGCTAGATTTTGGGGAGAGTCCCTCAGTACTGGAGGACAAACAAGTTACTGCCAAAACAGCGGAGCTAAAGATGCTTTGTTTATGAGATGTTTGTTCTTAAAGATCCCTGGGCCCCTCGTCACCTCCCTGCAACAACCTGAGTTCTTCTTCTCTTCCTCTCGCCTTCCTCAGGTGTCCTCATCTGGCAAAAGACGACGTGTGCTGTGACTGATCTGCTGCGGCGCACACGCGGTTTTTCTGGCGATGGCTGTGCAGAATGTGAAACAGCTGAATTCCACCCACCTCTGCCCCCCTCCCCGAGGGACACTCTTCTGTACCAAACATTTACACGCACGCACATTTACTTGGGGTACTTTCCTAGTGGTCACCCCTTAAAATGCAAATAGAGTTACAAAAGTTTCACGTGAATTAAATGGGATACGATTAGAGCGGATCCTTTTATTTAAAAAATCTAAAATCAACAACGGGCGGCTCTTTGGACAGCAGAATTGAAAAAGCTCCGTTTCTCAGCTGTTTTCCTGCTGCCCTGGCCTCCCCGTGTCCTTTTTGGATACTGCTGCAGTACTCAGAGCCTGGAGCCTCTGATTTTCACAAAATTTGCAAGAATGTACTACCTGAAGACCTCTGTTCTGCCCTTAAGCTTGGTTAAAATTAGCTGATAGGTTCAGGAGAGCGACAAGGCTGACAGGCAGGTAGCATATGTTTCATTTCAATATGAAATGCGGCTAAAAGCGGCTCTAGAGGGGATTCTCCGGTGGGGTGTATTTGTGGTGGACTGCAGGGATGTGACAGAAAGCAGCTCTCAGACGTCTTCAGCCGAGTGTATTCTCAATGCGCGGGACGGCGGGAGAGGGGAGCTGGGCTCCTGTCTCCGTTAGGGGTGGCCGAGGGACACGCTGCGAGTGGCCGCTCAGTGGTGTTTTTGTCTCGCCTGATGCACAGAGCTACAATTCCCGCCCAATATTCCAGCTCTGCTCTCAGCACAAAACAATTAATCTTGTTTTGGGCTTTTCCTATGACATTCATCACAGCAGCGTGTGGGTGCTTCACTAACATCGTTTTCTCTTAAGAGCAGCGTGGGGGGAGGAGGGTTCTATAGTATCCCTTTCTTTGCAAGGGAAATGAGATGTTTTGTGTCAAAAGCATCCTCTGGTGTTGACTGCCCTCTTCTGAGGTGCCCCGGGCGTGCTTTCTCAGAGCACTTGGCATTATGCATCATTTTATTCACATCAAATCAGCTCTCACTGTCCGCAGTTGCAGTTATAAATGCTTGAGGCTCCTGTATCTCAGGCCCTGGCCTGCAGTTTGTTATGCAGGGGAAAAAAAAAGAAACTATATCTGGAGTATTATGGCATAACTGGATTGCGAACCGTATGCTGCCAGCTGGGAAGGAAGCCAATTAGAAATATTTGATTGCTTTAATGATAGACACTCCATTCTCTTCCTGCAACCTCCTGCTTGGATTTCTGCCCAAGCAGAGGGAACTTGGTGACCTGGGACCTCGTGCCTCATGTTGCTGCTCGGTGTTCGACCCGAGGCTACCGCCAAGGCAGTTTTGCTGTGTCTGCCGTCCAACGACACGGGCAGTGTGGTGGGGGGGTCACATCTTCAGCAACTCTTATCTTAGGGCCGGGATGCTGCCCACTTGTCATACAGAGCCCTATTCCCATATTTTTCACTACTTAGTTTCCAGATTTATTTGACCTGCCATTTCTGAGTTCTTAACTCTCCACCTAACCCGGAGAGGCCCTACTCCTAGGCCATTTCCGAAGAAACATCCCAAAAAGTACTGATGACCGTATTTCATTAACAACAGAGGCAGGGGTCTTATCTATATAACTTTTTTCCACCATACTTCCTTGATTTTTATCTACAGTGGGATCCTCCTGTGAAGCAAGACCCTGTGGGAAAAAAGTACCCACATAACAGAAGAATTTCACAGTACATACAGACAGGGGACAAAATTATTGTCGAATTGTCTAATCTGGATAATCCCCATTTTCTTGATATTTAAATTTGAAATTTAATAATATCTCAAGATATCATGTTTATGTAATTTTTAAGGATTAAATAGGAAAAAAAAGAGGGAAAAATAAATATGTAGTGTTCACGGATGCCTCATGAGGGGCATTTAAGTTTGATGCAATGGATCTTAGACAGTTGCTTGACATCCGAGCCCCTACACTGCTGAAGTAAGTTGACATCCACTTTGTTGACCAGCAGGGAAGGACATGGCATTCTTGAATTTTCAGTTTCACAGTGAAGAATCGGGAATCTCAGGTTCTTCCCAGTTTTTGTTGGACTAAAAATGTGTGTTCCACACACACCAAGCTCTTCTCATGGTCCCTTAGAAATCCTAGATTTCTGACTCCCATCTCCACTCCTAAAGCTGCTCTTCCCAATACTATTTCAGCTTGCTGATTCCGTTTAAAAATAACCTTCTCCACTCCGTCCCACCCTTTAGCCCTGGTCCCTCCCCTGATCCAGTTTGCCACACAGCTCCACAAAACTTACATTGGCTTCATTATGGAGAAATTGCAGAAATGGAACAAGTGGCAGAGGAAGAGCCGTTTAAAATAAATACTTCTCCTGAAACAGGCAAACTTCTGCCAAATACAGCAAGCCACACTCAGCAAAAAACTCATCAATGGGCACATCCAGTGCCATGGCTGTCCTCGGGCGCCTGGGACAGAGGGGACAAGTACCGCGATGCCGGGTGGTTCCTCCAAGCTGCGCAACAGTGTCCTGCTGGAAGACATTCTGTAAAGGGCACCATTCGTTCATCAGCTTTCGTGTGACAGCCCGCGCACTGCCCGCTGTGCGCTCACACGGAAATTCCAACTCTTCTTGCTGCCGATACCCTGCTGACACACCCACTGCCTGTAGGACAGTTGGGAGGCCTTGGCCGACAACAACTTACAGCAAAGGCCCTTTTTACCTTTAATAACAGAACATCGAAAAAACTTGATGACAGTCGCATAAGGACCTTTGCAAGAAGAAAAATACTCAGTGAAAGAAGACATCCTGAATTTGACATGCAGGGCATAAAAACCTGCCAATGACTGGAAATGACTTGCTGTTGCCTCTTCTGGAAGGGATGAGAAGACAGGCAGTTAAAAAGTCTGGCTATCGTTTGCCAAAGCCACTGATGTTAGTGAAAAAAGAGAGAGAATTAGCTGAATGTCAGGAGACTTTCTCCTCATGACATGCACACAGTCCAGGACAACAGTGACCCTCTCATGATGGTAACAGCAGCCCCTGCATCCATCTCTGCCTTTGCTACAGATTGTGAAATGGTTTCGCTGACTCAGCAGGGAGAAAATCTCCTGGAGTTCTGTGTTTAACCTGTTCCTGTGTTGACGACGATGTAGGAACCCCTGTGTTGTCTAAGCATCAGCCATTTGCCTCACAGGTGAAGGAAAATCGAGTAGAGGCGGTTTGCACCATGGGATTAAAATGCTTCTATTTGCTACACTAGGTGCTATGCATTTCTGAAATCCTACTGGAACATACCTATAACCTAAAATTCGCATGTGTTGACCACATCTAAGTTTGCATAGTGCATTCCCTGTTGTTAGAGCACCACAGCAATGCCCCTTCCAGCCCTCACTCTATGCACACCGTAGTTTTGCAACTTTTGATCCTTTGTACCCCAGTCTTAGGTTTGAGGGGGGGTATTTTGTGGGTAGTAGAAGTGCCGAGCGCGTGTTCCTGTGGTCCCTTCTTGACCCTTCTTCACTGAAGAAATCTTCACTGATTTATTGAGCTGACGCTGCTCGCTGTGTCACGGTAAGGATGCTGCTACCTGGTCTTCAGTTGTAACGAAGCGTATCTGGGACAAGAGCTGGCAATTTGTAGACCCTGGTATTATTCTTTCCGCCAGTGGGTTAGGGACTGCCCCCAAAGCTGGACTTCGCTTCCAAACATTGTGCTTCATAACCAACAGGGGATCTCACATCAGTTTGTCTAATCCCCCTTGTAACTGATTTGTAATTTAAGGCTCTCTAACATCATGTGTTTCACAACCGAGTTGTACGTACTTTTAGAGGAAAACCGTACCACAGGCCAGCGTCCAGTTCTCGTAGTGTGGGACTGACACAAGCATCATTACCCAGCACCTCTTCCACGTCGCCCACGGGGGTTTCATAGCCTTGCACTGACGGACGAGGCAACGGGCGGGGGTTACCCACTCTCCTCTAGCAGAGGGAACTGCAGAGCAGTGAGTGGGGGGAGCGGGACCTGCCATTGCGGCCCTACACCCCGATGAGGAGCCCCTTGGGTGCTGCCAGTCCGCCGGAGATGGCGAGCGCTGTCGGGCCGCCCTGCACTGCCCCGGGCGAGCGGCGTCCCCCAGCGGGAACCGGGGACTTGGGTTCGTGCGGCCGCACCGGCACCTGGCTCCCGCCCGGGGCCGTGCCCCGCCGGCGGGGCTGAGCCCAGCGCCTCCGGGGCTCCGCGCCCACCGCCCTGAGCCGGCCCGCTGCAGCCCCCCACGGCCCGGGCAGGCCAAGGCGGGCAGGGCCCCGACGGACGCGGGCCTAGGCGTGCGCCGCAGGCCCGGCCGGGCGGGAGGGAGGGAGGCCCGACCGCCGAGAGGGCCTTTCCCCGGGCGCCGCGTCGCTCTCCCCCGCCCGCTCCCGGGGCTCCGGCGGCGCCCGGAGCCGGCAGTCGGCGGTGCCGGGCGGGCGGTGTGCGCGGCGGGGGAAGGCGGGCGGGAGGCGGGCGGGGGGAGCGGGTCAGCGCGGCGGAGGGCGGGGATAACCCCGCGGTGGCCGTCACGTGGAGCAGATGAAAGGGAAGCGGCTTGGCAGGGCGGAGAGGAGCCGGGGCGAGGGACGGGGAGCGCGGGGCAGGCGGCGGCGAGGAGCGGGGCGGCGGGGGCTGCTGCCATGGGGCGCTGACCCGCCCGGGACCCCGTCCCCGGAGCTGGAGCCGCTCGGGAGCCATGTGCGGCGGCGGCGGGGCGCCGCTCCCCCCGCCCGCCCCCGCCGAGCGATGAGGGGCTGCGGGGCCGGCGCGGGGCTGGCCGTGCCGCTGCCGCCGCCGCTGCTGGGGCTGCTGCTGCTGCTGGCGGCGGCGCCGGGCGCGGCGCTGGGCAAGGAGACGGCGTTCGTGGAGGTGGTGCTCTTCGAGTCCAGCCCCAGCGGCGACTACACCACCTACACCACCGGGCTGCAGGGCCGCTTCTCCCGCGCGGGGGCCACGCTGAGCGCCGAGGGCGAGATCGTGCAGGTGAGGCGACCGGCCCGGGGGGAAGGGGGCGGGGGGGGAGCCGCGCCGACCCCAAGATGGCTCCGCCGGCCCGGCCGCCCCGTCACCTGGCGGCACAAAGCCTGGCCCGGCCCGGCCCGGGCCCCGCCGCCCCACGTGCGCCGCGCGGCCTGGGGGCGCCGCCGCCGCGGTGACAGATGCGCGGCCGCGCACAAAGGCCCCGGTGCGGCCCCCGCCGGGCCTTGGCCCCCCTCGCCCGGCCTCGCCGCCTTTGACAGCGGGGCCGAGCGGCGCGGGGCGGCGGGCCGCCTTCCGCGGGCGCGGCGGGGAGGGGAGGCTGCGCTCCGCGGGGGCGCGGGAGGCCGCCGCCTTGGTCGCCGGGTCCCACCGCCCCCCGCCCCGGCGGCCGTCACCGCGGGGGAGCCCCGCGTGGAATACCGCGGGAAGGCCGGGCGTGGGGGCAGTCCCCGGCGCCCCCCGTCCCCCGCCGTGTCCCCGGTGTCCCCGTCCCCGCATCCCCCCGCACGCCGCCCTCCGCAGAGCTGCTCCTCCTCCCTCCTCCTTCTCCTCCTCCGGCGCTTGGAGCGGATTTTAAGCGCCTCTTTCCACCGCGCGGAACTTCTCACGCCGCTCTTGGCTCCCCCGCCAGAGAAATAATTTTTTTTTTTTTTTGGTATTTATCTGAAGGCGGCCATTCTTTACTCTGTTTGAAACTCTTGAAGTGCTTATCTAATTCCTTTGTAGTCGCTTGTAATTGTTGACTTTATTTTTTTTTTTTTTTTCTCCCTTTGGCTAAGTAAAGAAAAATGACTTAAATGGTGTTTTAATAAGTTTGACTGTTAAGCAATTGCCAATAGCAATCCTTATTTCTCATTAACGGCTGTGGAGTTTGTTTGCTTGAGTTCCATATATGTACACATACGTACACTATAACTTCTGAAAAGCTCTAAAAACAACTGGTAGAGCTCTACAAGCACAAATACATTACTATCAAAATAACCCTTTTTTTTTTTTTTTTCTTCTGCTTTTGAGTGCTTGTTATCTCAAAACAGTTTCAGCTGGGAGGATTTCTGATGGAAGTTCTCTTGCAGGCACAAGAGCTGTGAGGACAGGCTGCTGGTATACGGGCTATTAGTCTTCCAAAGAAGAGAGGGATGGACCAAAGAATTTGTATTTCTGGCATTCTTAGAAAAGGTGGTGCTGCACCCGGCGTTGATGTTTTCTGACCTTTTGGTGCGTTATCAAGCAGTAGGTGTAAGAGCTAATGCTGTGTCTTTGGGGATAACGAGAGGCGCTGAAGTTTCTTTTTGTGTCAGGTGTTAAGAGCAGAATAGAGGCTGTTGACTTGAGGTCGTACTTTCTGTGAGATTGTAAGTGGAGAAAAAAACCATATTATTTGGTTAATACTCAAATTTGAATAACTTGAAACAAATGTATTAAATGGACTTTTGTAGGCCTCGTTGTGTATAACATCAACCGGCTGCTTCCTCTTTGTACCTGAATAGACAGGTCCCAAATAGGAAAGGCTGCAGGGAAAGCCAAATTACGGGGGAAATCTTCTACAGCCATTTATCACTCAAAAAGTGTTTTACTTATTAATCTGTACGTATACAAGGTAACATGCATCATGAACAGGCTATTTTGTTTTCTTGAGGTGCCGTGTGTGCTTTTTTTTTTTTTTTCTTTCCAGAGAGGAGAGTATGGCAGGCACTGCTCCAGAGCAGCTGGACTGAGTGCTATCAGTCGTATTCTCGCTGCTGAGATTTTAGATGACATGTAGCATCTCTTGTCAGTGTCACGCTTCCTTCATCTCCTGAAAGTGCGTTTTTGCAGAGCCAAAATTTAGAGAGATTTTCACAGCGTTGTCTTGCCTCCCTTTTTTGAGCCAGGCTGTATATTTATGGAACTGTGTGAATCTGCTGTTCTGGATCATCATTTAAAGCTCGCTGCGAGATTTAGAAAAGGGTAGTGAAGCTGATGCCAGTAAGAACCTGTTCAGCAGTAGCTGGTGGAGCATCAGTCAGTGGAGCAAGCTCTGCT
The DNA here is from genome assembly GCA_947846985.1 of Fratercula arctica. Classification (NCBI taxonomy): domain Eukaryota; kingdom Metazoa; phylum Chordata; class Aves; order Charadriiformes; family Alcidae; genus Fratercula; species Fratercula arctica. The sequence goes on along the minus strand of CANTUZ010000013.1, from coordinate 30,452,808 downwards.
TGGCCCCAGCCACCTTGTCAGTGCACACAGCTCTTTCAAGATTAAGATGCGTTTTTCTTTCAAATGAAATGTTAGAAATTCTTGAAAATCAGGCACACATTAAAGAACGGATCAAAGGAATTGTGGTTTTGGGACTACACAAAGGCTTACTTTTGTTTATGTTAATAGCATCAATTACTCATTGGTCTTGAAAGTCTGAACAACAACAACAAAAAAAACCTGAAGAAACAATGCGCTTTCAGCTTTTGATAGGTCATACGTTCTCTCCTAAACTGGTTATTGGTCAGATTCCTATCCAGCAGTGGTATGCTATTATATTGTTTCTCATGTTATTGTGAACAAGTCTTATTAGGGTCAAGTGTCTACCAGAATAACTCTTCAGAGAGATGAAATGTTCGTATGTCTTCTTTCATGTGGCCACAGCTTGTATTCGTCAAACTCATCCTTAGGTTGCTGTGTCAGCTGGTCCTTAAACTGCCCAAAGGTCTAACCACCTCCCCGGTGCCTGGCACGCTGGGGTAGTATGTGTTTCTTGGGGCAATATCCCGGCCATTACCGTATTGAGATTGGAAATTGAAAACGCCTGATTAGAGAGCAATTGTGAAAACAAGACTCTGTTGAAACCTCCAAAATGATATTTTACTTTAAAACAAATTATGACTGGTGAATTCGTTACGGTTGAAACTTCTTGTAGCATTTAGACCGAAAGCTCAGCTGTAGTTCTGTGTCAAACTAGATGCTACATGGTAACACAGAGTTACACTGCTAGGGCAAGAAGCATCACTGATTTGACCAGCAGTGGCTTTTTTTTTTTTCTCAGAGTCAGATTGTGTATCTTAATTCTACTTGCTGTTGGCAAGTTGCTGTTCCAGTTGCTTATTCCGCTTGATAGCGAAGGCGTGGAGCATCAAATGCCGTGTTTCTTAGAAAGTTGTGGTCATGGCACTGCTCAGGGGAGGTGCTGGGAAAAGAGGATGGAATTTAATGTTTGTTTTAGACTGCATTAAAAATTCTGACATGTCAAAAACTTTAAATGATGCACATTCATCATTGTTAATTCTCTCTCTTAGTCTTTCTTTTTGCTATTCCTGCCTTAGACGCACTGCTGAACACAGTAATATTGGTGGGTTACCAACACGTACAGTTTTGAAGAGAAGCAGCACGGAGGAGAGATTTAGAAATACTACACCTGCTTTTTCTTGTGCAATAAAAGTTTGGGTTTTGTTTGGTTTGTTTCTGCTTGGAAGCCTCGGCAGGGGAATAATAACTTTTTGGGGCCATTGAACTGGAGTGATGTGTAGATTACAGAGTAATCTCCAGTTGCGTGTATTTTTCTGTGCTCAAAAGGTGACAGTTTGGGGACAACAAGCATAACTCAGTGCTTTAAGTTCCAGGAAGGAAAGGGAAGAGGGACGCTTCCCAAGTTCTTGCGTGGCTGTTCCTTGTATTGATGATATTGCCCGTCGTCTTTCTCCTGCAGAAGATGGGGGGATGAGAACTGGAGCGCAAGACTGCGCGCCCCCGTGTTCCTTCCTTCTGTCTCCCTCCTACCCCTTATTCACTTGAATAGCTTTGAACTTTTCCTCTGTTTTCTCAAAATGCCAAAGTTGCTGAAGACTGTAAACTTCCGTGGGGTAAGCTTCACACTCTGAAGCACTGGCAGAGTTTTTAATGGTGTTGAAAGAGCGGAGACTTGAAGCAACGGTGCAGATATATACATGTCTGGCACAGATCAGAGGAGGCTGAGTCAAGGGAATGTTTGTGTCCTTTGAGAATGGAAAACAAAAATGTATATTTTTTTTTTTTGTTGCTTTTGTGAACAGGCAGGTTAAGTTTCTTCTTGCTTGAGTTGAGTGCCTGAAGGCCATTCAAATTGAGGAAATGGAATTATTTGTGGCTTTGAGTCACTGTCTTGTTGGATGTTTTCTTTGCTAGTTACCCTCTTAGAATATGAAGACACCTGTGATTGGGTTTGTGTTAGTTTCCATACCTTAACTGTAAACGTGTGGCTTACAGTAAAGATCCTGAGGACATCAGGGGTCATACATTTCTCTGGTAAAACTGAGTTCCTAGTACCAGTTTTGGGGGCTTCAGCTTTGCTTTGTCATGGTGTCCTTGGAGTGAAGTACCTTGGAGCTGAGCCCTCACTGGAACGCGGCACTTTCATTCTGAGGGAAAACAAAGACCTGACGCCTTGTGGATGCCGCGAATGGGATGAGAAGGGCTCTCCAGCTTCACCGTGTCTCTCTGTTTTGGTACCAAGACAGGAGACCTGGGATGCATCTGTTCTGTTTGAGCAGTGGCGCTGAGTTATGGGTTTTGTCCTCTCTGACCTTCAGTCTTTGATGTTATGAACAGATGCTCACAACTGGCAAGTGTTGTGAGGCCAGTGACAACGGTCATCTCTGAGATGTGCATCTTCAGCTCTGGAATCTAAGCTCTGTCCTGCTTGAGCCCCCATCCGAACTGCTGTTGGGCAGAGCCGTCAGTCCCATCACCACTCCCAAGGCCTGCTGAAAGCGAAGGAGCTTGTGTTAAACAGATAACGAGGCTGAATCATGAATGGAAGAGACTTAATTGCTGCTGTCCTAAAAAAACCAACCAACCAAACAAACAAAAAAAAAAAACCCCAAACCAAAAAAAAAACCAAACCCAAAAACCAAACAAAAAAACACTTAAAAATCTGACCTTTCACAGTGCTTACTCCCTATTTTAAACGTATTTTATATATTATTTTAATAATGGCAAGTCGCTGGCAGCTCGTTTTTGGTTATAACAGCATCAGGTGTGTGTCTGTTGTTTCGTCGTGAGAGTGGTGAGTAACTTCTATACTCGTTTCTTTGCTTTGTGGGTCAGAAACTTTGTCTAATCTAAACTTCAGTTTTTCTTCTGTTTTCTGGTTGTCGTTGGGTTTAGACTTGACTGTCCAGCTGGTAGGAACAAGACACTTCTATTTTACAGCCTTGGTCTATGCATGGAATAGCAATATATTTTACAAGTTTTAGTCGTGCGTTTTCCGAAATCTCAGTTCTTCCAAGCGCGGCTGCAGGTTTTGAAACCCGAACTGGAGGATTGGGTTTGTTCTGTGGGTTGGCAGGGCTCCTCAGCCCGCGCTGTTACGGGAGAGAGCTGGGTTTAGTCCTGTGGACAGCAGGCTCCTCTTCTGAAGCTTCTGCGGTGTGCTGTGCCCGGTCTGAGCTTGGTCGCTGCTTGTTCTTCGGCAGTTTCTGACGGAAGAGTGGAGACTGCTCATGCCCGGGGTTGCCTGGCTTCTGTCAGGGCTGGGATCTCCATCTCCATCGCTGCCGGTACCGAGCTTTTCGTGCTGTGGAAGGAAGGTGTTTTCCATGGGAGTGCAACAGGTGACTCCAGGTCTGGGTCCCCTACAGGAGAAGGCCAAGATGATAAAGGAGGCATAATTCAGACTTAAAGTAAGGGATTGTTGAGGTAAAGACTTGCAGTTATTGTGCCTAGACAGCCTTTGTAGAGTGTGTAATGCAGGAGCAGCTTGTTTGCAGCAGAGGAATTGTTCTGGGCTTGATCTCAGATTAGATTAATCCATCTGTTTCCCAGTTTCCGTTCCTCCCCTCTAGTTTTTTAAGTTTCAGTTGTGCTTTGGTCCCTCGTGTACTGCGGTGTGGGGTAGTCCACAGGGAGAGCTGAAGAAGCCCATCACTGTGTTTTGTGTAGGTCGTTGGTCCTCTGGCACTGGCCACCGTCTCCACACTGAGCTCCAGCCCAGCCACATCACCGCCGCTCCGCTTCACAAGAAGCATGAGAACCAAAGTTCTCATTGGCTTCTGAATGCAGTACCCTAAATACGGATCCTTATTTTTTTATTACTACTTTGATACTGCAATATCCAAGATGTCTCGTCACGGTGGTGAAAGGACTCAGTAACTCCTCCTGTGCAGGCTGTCGGCTGTTGTGTCGCGTCCACGTGCAATGTAGTGCCCTGCTTTGAGAATCCTGCACTTGTGCCACCCTGTTAAGGTTCACTGCGATGCCGTAAGAGAATTTAAGGGGGGGTCAGAGATTGTGGTGAGAAAGGGCATTTACTTGGCTGCTTGATCCTTCTGCAGATCCTTCTCTCTCCTTCTATGGGACAGTTTCATGGCGTCTTTCATATCTTACGTAAAAAGAAACGCCTTATGAAAACAGTTAATATAACCCCCAAAATTCATGGAATTTTAAGGGCTAGTAGATCATATTTACCTAGTTAAAAACTTTGGACTTTCAAGTTTTAGACTGTTACAATACATTATAATGTATTAGTGGCGATTTAAGGGCACCTGTGCAAGCTGTTTCTAAGTGAGTCTAAGGCAATAACAAATAAATATTTCTAGGCGTTACTGCAGGGGAGAGGGCTGTTCAAAGGATAAGGTACCAAATTCGGCGCTGGGTTACTGCTTTTGGAGGAAGCTCCAGTGCCCGCGGTATTTGCACAGAGTTGCAGCAACTGGAATCCTTCTACCAGAGCCTTGTCAGCACGTGGGACCGGGAGCGTCCCTTGAGGAGAAGGTGGGAGGCAGCGTGTGAGAAAACGAGGTAAAAGATATCTAAGTATGGAGGAGAAGATACAAGGGAAAGAGCAAAAAAAACCGCTAATGTGACCTATTTAGAGGAATAAGAATAAAGTAGGTTAAGAAAGCGAATAGAAGCAGAAACCTTACAGCGCTGGGTCTTGTATTCGGGCCAGAAGCGCAATTTCTGCTTGCTCCCGAACAAAGGTGGGGAATGAAGTGGGGGAAAAAATAGTTTGTGGGAGTTCAGGTAACTTTTCCGCGTAGTCCACACGTTTAGTTAAATCTCTGCACAGACATTGAAAACCTTGCCCTTGCTGGCAGGATGCTGACCACCTCCTTTTCCATGGACTCCTATTGCTCGTTCGGGAGGTGGGACTAGGAGAAAATCCCAGAGAGGAGTGGTGCTCAAAAATTGCTAAACACGGAGCCATTTGGAGAACTTTTTTTTTTTTTCATTTATATATATGTGTGTTGAGACTGGACGTATGTGACTATAATGGTTTAAATATAATTACAGCCTGCTTTGCAGCGTTACCGGCACCCGTGGCCGGCCGTGCCCCACGGATAGAGTTGGCACTTGCTCTCCCTGAGCTGCGCTGGTGGATGTGATTATGGGACAGGGTAACTTCCTTTTAATTGCTTTTCCTGGTGAAGGGCTCCCGAAATGACTCCAGGTGAAGCATGTAGAGGTCATGATTTGGTGTGGCACAACTTGGCGAGAAGGAAACGTGGGCAGCTTTGCTGCGAGCAGATCTTATAGGAAAGTCTTGAGTAGTTGTATAAAACCATTGATTAGCATACATAGTAATTTTCTTCCAGTTTATACCATCTTGTGGTGGAGCGTGTATTTAAAAATGCTCCCTTTTTTTTTTTTTATTACAGTCTTCTAGTCCTTGTTTTGGAATTTCAAAGTGAGGCCCTTCTGGACCAAAATAGCTTTCATAAACATAGTTTTCCAAAGTGTGAATGCTTTCAAGAGGCCAGCATCGTACTGGTTAAGGAAAGGTAAGATCTGGAGGCAGTCGTCTGCTGTGTGTGCTACTCGCTGATGTGAGTGCCACACGCGTTTGCATTAATACACTTAGTATGTTAGAAGCGCTCAATTTAGGAGGTATTAAATATTAACTCGTACATACTGTCTCTTCACTTGGGCATCTGCGCTTCAGTATTCAAATGTGGTCAGACCAGAGCTTGTGGTGCCTACGTTTGAAAACAGAATGAATGCAAGTTGAATGCTTGGCCTTATTTCTCATGTTTCCTGGCTTGAAGGGAGAGCCCTTCACATTAAAGGAGATTGGCAAAAGAAAAAGAGATTGTTTTTAAACAAAGACATGTTTTGAAATTGCTACACCAGCAACAGAAGATTAATGTAAAAAAATAAATATTTCTTTTTCTGCATTTTTCTTGACTGCTTGACGCTTGAACCAGAGGTGACCAGGGGAGTGTGATCTCACGGATGCCCAGTGGAGACTGCCAAAAATTGCACTTTACTGCACTGCTCCCATTGGCGGAGCTCCGCTTGCGTTAGGACTGAGTAGCAGTGCTCAGGAAAACAGGGTTCTGGTGGCTCAGGGTGTCCTCTTCACAGTGACGAATTGCTTTCATTCTTTTTTTTTTTTTTTTTAATTTCCTTTTCATGCTGCTTTAAAAGACTTTTGTTGTTGCACTTGGCTTTAAGATGAAAAGCCAGTTTACAAAGGTTGATTAGGTGCCTGTTACGTTCCAGACACAAGTACACCCTTAAATATGTAGCTTAATATATGCAGACTCTCTAGGCTTCCCAGACTCATGTTACTCTGTGCATTAATATAAGGATTTTAGTTGTTTTCTAAAGCTGCTGGCCAGCTTAAGCTTTCTGTTGGTTTTCTTGAGCTTAAGCTGTTTTATTATTTTTCATCGCTTTCAGTAGTAAAGCAAACTGAAGAATCAGCGAGGAGGTGACTGGCCTGACAAAGGACTAAGGGGCATATTTTAGAGTCTGCAGTCATGGTCTGAGGACAACTGTTTAATTAGCTGTACAGGCATGCATGTTGCAAGTACGTGCCTCCTACTGTGAATTTATTGCATGTGCTTGGTAAGCAACTTTCAAATGCTTCTGATTGTAGTGTTTGAAAAATTGCTTTTAATTCAGGAAAGACCCTAATTTGTGCCAAGATCTGTTTTCCTACTTTGAGGCTTTTGATGCTTGCCTGCTTTTAAAAAAAAAAAAAAAAAAGTGTATTAAGCGTGGGTGGGAAAAATCCTTCTCCTCTGTGTGTCTCTTTATCTGTTTTCCCCCCACCCCGCCAAGCAGAAGAGACTCTATCCAAACTTTCCATTGAGTTCACCTTTGGAACTGAAAGTTTACGCCCTTAAACAGTCCGCTTTGATGACAGATTAAGAAAAGTGGATTTGGAGGAAGGACTTGGAATTGTAGAAGGCATTCTGTTCGTTTTCAGACACTGGTGGGTCAGTTCTGAAATTCTGTAGTTCATGGAGAAGAACCCCTTTTAAAGGTTGTGATTTTTATTTTTATTTTTTTTTTAAATTTTTTTTCCCCTGGAAGATTTGTAGGCGTGACTTCTTGTTTGTGCCTGGCTAAATGGTGACACTCGCAATTGAGCCTTGATAGGTTTTACCTTAATAACAGCAACAATAATAATAATATCGGTATCTCATAGATAAAACATTAATGTTTTATGTGTGTGTATATATATATTTTTTTAATATATATATATATAGTGTGCCAGTTGTGCACACTGATGTTGTCTGTTCTTGCTGCACTGAAGTTCTACCTGTCCTTGCTGGCTTTGGAGATAAGTGCGGAGGTGGGGTATGCAGTGTGGCAGTGCTGCCCTTTCCTTGGGCAGATTGGGGTTTCTCCTGAGTCCTGGGCAGTCCCCAAAGGGGGTGTGTGCTGTAACAGGAAAACGTATGGGTTCCCGTTGCAGTGTTGTATTTTACGAGGTCCAGCACGCTTTCTCCTACCGGTTTTGTATTCATTTAGGAGCCCTTTGCAGCAGATACCGTCTCGCGTGCTGTGAGGGTAAAGGGGAGGTGAACGCTTTCTGGTCGGGATGCCAAGCTGGCAGATGTCCTGGATGATGCGCAGCAAGGCTGGGAGCGAGAAATGAACCCATGAAACAGAGCCAGGCGATGCTACTGAGTTCAGTATTTAACAGGAGCCAAGGGCTGGAGACCTCTTTTTGCTCAGAGGCGAGGTATCCCCAGTCTGCTAGCTGGCAATGGTTTGCCTGTTCAAAAGATACTATCTTTTGCATCCCAAAACTGCGTCTGAGGAAAAGACATTGCGGAGTAGCTGATGCAAAAGAACTCCGAAGGTGTGATCTTATTTGGGTTTTTCGCTGTTTTCCTTGAGAAAGCTGTGCTGCCAGAGTTCCTCCTCCCCCACCACCTTTGTGATAATACTGGGAATTTACGGAGATTTTTCTCCAGTGAAATAACAGGGTTGCAGTTGCAGATTGGGGTAAATTTCTCAACTGTGCATATTTTGTTTATGTTCAGCTGCCACCGGGAGCTGAATCTTCTCAAATAACAGAAGTCAAAGTGAGTGATCTGGTCTCCTTCTGTTTACCCCTCTTGTCTTCAGGCAACTGTGGGAAGACGAAGGTCTGAAATCTCTTGGGACAGCTTTAGTGTTAAACGTAGGTCCCTGGTGTGGAATAGTCAGCCAAAATGTATGTACGCATGTGTGTACATGTGCAGTATGATTAAATTAAAGTTACACCAAGACGAAACCAACAAAATCTTTGCTGTTTTTGAAGACGGCATAAGTGTTTGTTTCAGGGGCTTGGATAGGAGAGGTCCTGGAGCCGGGAGACATCCCAGCTGTGGAGGTACATGGGAAGAAACTACCGTCCTTGTCAGTAAAAGGGCTGAAGTGTCCTGAAAGAGTTTAGCTCACTCATAAGGTATTTAATATCCTTACTAAACTCAACTGCTGCTTTGCCTTTTTTTTTTTTTTTTTCCCCTCCTTCTTATGGTGAATAAAATTTCTTGAAGAGCTGAGCCTCTGCCTCTCAGATCAGAGGCTCACATGTTGAAGCTGGCAGTGCTAGAGGCTAGTTCCTATCTGTGTGACAGCATTTTTAATTTAACAGGACCGGCTTTGATGTTCTCGAATATTTATAGCAGCCTCAGATCACTCCAGTATGTATCCTCTTTAACTGGAGCAGAAATTCCTCCTCGCACAATGAAACTTCTTTCCCTCTGTTTACTCTCGGGTCCCATTTGGATTCGCAGTCATCGGCGTGGTTTTATGTTACAAAAGTACTGCTTAAATACTTACTTGCGGGAGGAACCACTCGATTTCCTTCCGAGTTTGTGCGGCTCGGGGGTAGCCCAGTTGCTGCGTCTCAGCTCCTTGTTTGAGCCGCTCTACAGACACGGCGTAGGAGAGACAGACGTAGTGCAATAGAACTTGAGCAAAATGCAGTTACGGTGAAGCTGCCTGCTGGCTCTGGGAGCTCAGGTGCCCGCAGGAGGACACGGAGCTGTCTCAGACACCCTGGAGAGAGAGCAGGTTATAGTCATGGCGTGTGGTTTGAAGAGGCGCTGGAAACTTGAGGTTGGGCTCTCGGTGGGCGCTGGTCGGAAATGATGGAATAGAAATTTTAGTTGGAATTTGCCAATTTATTAAAACAAATTGTTCCACTCAGATGGGTTGACTTGCGTGAAACTCTGACCAAACTCCAGCAGGAATCTTTAAAAAAGGTACCTGGTAGGTCAGCTATCAGCTAAATTGTTAACCTCGTCCCGGCGTCCGTTGCCTCCGCAGCTTGCCAGACACACCGCCTGCGCCTGGGGGTGGGCTGTCACAGAGCTGGCCCTGTGTGGCCTTTCAAAAACACAGATGCGGGGATTTTGCCACTTTAAATTCACTCGTTTTGGTGTCTTAGAAAGAAGGGCCTGGTTGTGGTTTGAATCTTTGCCTTGATTGTGCCACAGGAGGAATTGTACGTGTGGTGTGAAAGTGTTCCCTCAGACCGGATTTTACGGTTGACTTCTCTTTTCCTCCTTTCTCTGCCATGTTTCTCTTCTGCTTTATCCTCTCGGCTCTGTGTTGTATCCCTTGCGTGGACTACCTTATACCTTACCCGTCATGTTCCATCCCAGAGAAACCTTGTCATGGCCAACTGCAACAGCAGAGCTATGTTTTTGTTTCTGGTTTTTTTTTTTTTTTCCCCCTAGAACTTTTCCGTGTGGGTGCCGATAGTTCAGGGAGATTTCTGTATCCTGCTCTGCTGTGCTTTGTTTTTATGTGAAGTTCTGTGCGCTTCGTGTTCCGTGATGATCTCCTAACTAGAATCCTCTTCTCCTAGGCTTATCTGTAACTCCGTTATTGAAGTCGCAGATTTTTCGTGTATTTATTTGAATGGTTTCACTTTGGAAAGAAAAAAAAAAAAAAATTCTTTCTTTCAGTGGTGGTGATTTGTTTTAATGCATGGCCTACAGTGGGAAAGGTTTGTGGGTTTGGACATTCCTGCTATAGATGCACTTCTTTGTTGGTACAGCCTTTTCTAGTTCAGCAAGTGAAATCAATTCCGTCACTGCCTACGTAGCTAAATAGTGCCGGGAAGCAACCACAGGTGGCAAGTGCTTGATTGTCTATTTGATGTAAAGAGTTTGCTCAAAGAGCAAGGCTTTTCCTGCTGTGGAAATTCATCGGGGAAATATAGACCTCCAACCTTTCTAAAATACGCCCAAAAGCAAAACTTTACCGATATACAAAAGTAGGGAAAGATCTTGATACCAGAAAGAAGAAAAAATAAATAGTCTGCCTGTGGCATCTAAACATCACTTTTTCACAGTTAATTTTAGGGGAAGACCTATTTAGAAAGTGAGCTGTGCGGTATCTTCAGGAATTCAGTGTTCAAACGTATTCTGCTACTGTTGACGTGAATTGGTCGGTGGCTGCTGGAGCGCAGGTTCAGTGCCTGCACCGAGGGATGGGTGGGTGCGATTGGGACCTCGTTTTTCTCTATGTCCCTCCTCCAAACTGTTGTTAACAAAGGTAGTTTTCCTTCTCCCTACATACCCTGCAATATTTTTGTGAGACGGGAGAAGGTATGGCAATACTCAATGCTCCTGTCTCCGGGAAAGCTTTATCCAACAACTGCAGGTTAGTTTTTGCTTGGCTTTGGTAGAGGTGTAGTAAAAAGCTGACCCCAATGATCTAAGGCGCGGTGCGTTACTAAATTTCCTGCTCTCCTGCCTCCAACACTACTCCGAAAGAGTTGCAGAAACCAAAAGAAACCACAAACAAGCAGCGTGTGGTACACGTGAGAGTACACACCTGAGATTTTTAACCAGCTCCGCAACCTCTTCCTGGGGAGGGGGGGAAATTCCCATGTTCGGGGGTTTTTTTTTTTTGAGGCTTTACCGTTCATGTAGAATTCACATCTTTTGAGTTTAGATTCAGTAACTTCTGGAAGCCTTTTGGGATGTTTGCACAACCACTTATTAAGGTTGGAGGACCAGCTCTAAACTTGTCACTCAGGGAGGGAGCAGTAAGTGGTACCACGGTTGTGGTTCAAACCGGAATGTCATCGCAATCCGGAGTTTAACTTTCGAATATCTGAGTCAACGCAAAGTGTGTGGCAATTTGGAAACTGGTCTACCGCTTCAAGGCTGCGAGTAGAGCTTCCTTTGAAATAAGGTGCTCGAGAAGTTTTGAAGTATGCCCCTTCCCATTCCAAATTACCCAGTACTTAAATTTCAGTTAAAAGCATAGGAGACAGAAAGGAGAGGGTCATTTTGCTCCTTACCACTGCTTAACATCGAAGTTAATAACAATCAGTTAATAATTTTCGGTCCAATACTCAGGTGAAACTGCAAGTCAAATTTAAAAAAAAACAAAACAAAAAAAACCCCAACAAAACTTACTGATTTTTTGGCTTTGTAAAGCAAGGTTTTTAATTTCTGTAATTTCTTTGCTGTTGCTGGTTTGAGATCAGTTTTACAGGCCTGGTGGCTGCTGTTGACGTGTCCCTGCGCTTAACAGCTGCTTCTACTTTGCAGGCTTTCCCGTGGATAAACTGCTGCGTTACGATCCCTAAATGAAAGAGCGGGAGCTGCGGCGCACGGAGCTGCCATCCGTGAACTGGGAATTTTGCATGTCACATGTTCACTCTTCCTTCCCCAGCTGCAAAGTAAAATGTCATTCTGAAGTCCCCGCGTGGCTTTTTTCCTAGTATTTACTTGGTTGCTTGAGCTGAGATCTCTGGCAGGGGCTTTGGGAGTGTAAAATGTGTTTTTGTGGCAGTAACTGTGATTGCGCTGACCCCTCTTTTGCAAACGAGTGAGCCCCTTCTCGTGGAGGTCGCCGCTTCTGCGTGTGGTCCTGCGTCCTGGCAGCAGCATCATGGTCAGTGCTCTGTAACGGAGACCGATGTCTCCTCATCCTTGTCCAGAGGTGTTTGCTGGGGCCCTCCTTGCTGCTGAGCAATCCTGCCCGAAGCCATCAAAACCAAAGGGAAAGTCCTGCTTAAAGGGCCCGAGTGCTCTTCAGGGCTTCTGGGAGGTGACATCCCACCACGCAGAGGAGGGGGGAAGGAATGGGTTTCTGTGTGTGGAAAACTTTTTTCCTTGCTCCCTTTCTGCCCTTTTCAGAAGTGGTTTGAAATAGTATCACGCGTTCAAGGGTTGGATGGGCTTAAATGAGCTCATGCCCTAACAGGGTGTTGTGACTGTGCCCATGTAGTCTCAAGGCGCAGATTTCATTGCCCAGAGCTACGTTGGGGAAGAATCATTTTTAAGCTAGCAGCAGAGACCTTGGTCCCATCAGCATCCACATTTAGTTACTGGCACAAATGAGAACTTTGTGTTCTTGATGTTTAATTGTTCTTACAGCTTCCAAATCAGTTTCTGTAGGGAATGTATTTTTTTTTTCAGTGAGATTCAGTGGTCTGAAGTCACTGGTAACCGCGTATGTGAGCCGTAGCTGGGGCCATTGTGGTCGAGTCCACAGCTTTGTAGTTGTCTTCCTCTCGGGTCACTCGCGTGGCTGTACCCTTCAGTGAACTGAATGGCATGTGCTGTGCTGGACGGACCTTGTCCTGCCTTTAGCGAAAGAATGGATTTGGGAAAATTATTCTACTTTGGAAGGGGTTACTTCCATCTGATGAAGGCTATGGAGCCCCTCCTATGATTAGAGAGAAGTTTGGAAAGCATAATGTTTACATAGGTAAAGGATGTTTTCTGAGATTTTTTTTTTCTTTAATGCAGGGCTTTAAACTTATTAAACTTTAAACTGTTTTAAATATGATTATATGGGGCTTATGACTTATGCGGTAGAATTGTGTGTTTTCTGACCCAATGCATTTGGTCAGCTCTGCTTAGACTATTCTCTCTGTATTTAGTGTGATTTTATTTTCACATAACGTCGTGTCCTTCCACCTTTTCCCCTGCTGTTGTCATTGTCATGCATAGGTCAAAAGGCTGTCAAACACTTGCTGCCTTGGCGTTCTGTAACGCTGCAGGCTCACACCTTCCCTTGAGGATGCTCTGGGCCGCCCGTGTGAGGGGGGACGACACCGATGCCTGTTTCTGGGTCTGGTTGGGACTTTCCAGATGCTTATGCCAGCACTGATGTGCGTTGTTGTGGCCCTGTGGGGACCCAAAACTAGAATATTTTGAGATGCTGTGGGTCAGGACCGGTGGCGTAGATCGTGGTCTTCTCAAACACTTTTAAGCAGGCTTTGCAAGCACTACTTCCATCTCTCATTGTGCTTTTGTGCTAGGAGGAAGTAGCAGACAGCAGCATACACCTGATCCAGTCCTACTGCAAAGACAACTTCTGCAAATCAAATACAAGTTATTTTCCATCCTTAACTTGCAGTTGGTGTCTTGGAATTGGGGAAGCTGGGAAAGTATCCGCTCCCTGCGTAAGCGATACAACATGCTGTTGTCGACAAGGACACTGCTGGCGGATAAAGAACGCTGTCAGACCAGGCTGCACTGCCTAGGAAGCTGAATTATGGAATTATGTTTTTTAGGAGCTGTAATAGCCAAGTGCTGCTGAATTTTGAAATCTCGTCTTTGTAGACATATTCCAGATATAATGGACACTGAAGCCTTCAAAACAGAATACACGAACTGATGCATCTGTTCTGGAGATCAATGCCAAACATGCTCTTAAGGCGGCAGAGTTCTGACCTACGACAGGACCGGTTCCCTTGGGGAGGGCTGAGAAAAGGAGTGGGAGCCCTGAATATCTGTCAAGGATATGTGGGGCAGGGAGCTTCACTTCTTCGTAGCGTTCTTGCCAGAAAGAAAATAATAAAAGATGGTCAGAATAGAGAGAAATGGAACAAGCCTTAGAAGAGAGCGATCCTAAAGCCGTCGCTGGGCGTATAACAAACTGTAAAAACCGAACAGCTGGAGAATACCCTTGAGCACTTTTTCTGCCTTCAGAGGTGCGGTAGTTATGGCTACCCTGCTTTAAGGAACGGTTCATGAACTGTATGATAGAGGAATTTAATCTTTGTATCAGTACAATAATGTGGCATTTCCATGCCCAACTGTAGCCCTCCGTTTCTCAGCGCAGAATAGCATTTCTTAGTCTGGAAGAGAATCCGCGAGTGAATTCACATATTTTTTGCCGTTTGTGTTATATGGAATTAACACCACAAACTGTGCCTCCGGGAGGAGTTGGTTTTAGTTACCTTTCACACTGAGAGTGGTGCTAGAAGAATATAGTTGGTTTTTTTTTTAAAAAAAAAAAACAAAAAACAAAAAAACAACAAACCTCTTTAGAAATAAAGTAACTTACTTTTGCATTAAAAATATAGTTATTTTTCAGAACAATTGCAGGCATTTTCACTGCTTCTCCTTCAGCTTTTTCCATCTTAAGAATACAGATTACATTTATAAGCGCATGGTCATTTTGAAAGCAATTAAGAATGTGCCATTTGACTAGGGCTTCATGGGTACCTGTGGTTTTGGTTTGGTTTTTTTACTGTCCACTTAGAAACCTGTCAGTGAAATGTCCTTGCAGATGCTGCGGGATGACTGTTAACAGTGAACGAGATTAGTTATTGGAAGGATGAACAAAAATGGGTTAGAAAAAAAAAATATATGCTCTGCTTTGCTACAGGTGAGCATATACCGCCTATCTGAAGTGTTAGAAAGGATAGTCTTTAAATCATGCATGCTTTGGGAAAATATTTATAGTATGTCTTCTGATGTCGGCCTGATCCTGTCTCTCGTTAGCTGGTGGGGAGTTGCATCTCTGATGTTAAGACTCGAGGGTCGTATTTCTATTGCTGAGGCAGGTAGTGGGGGAATAAACTTCATTCACGCTGTTGAAAACTTGGCAGCTGGTCCTGGCACAGCAGCAGCGCTCCCCTGCTGTCCTCCGGAGATCCAGATGGCTTTTCCGAGCCCGCTGCGTTCCTGCTCTCCGGGGAGGCAGTGGCTGGTGCCTGGGCAGGGGCTCCATCCGCGATGATGGGCAGGACGCAGAGTTCCCAGGACTGGCAGCGTGGCCCTGGTGGAGGAGGAGTGAAGGATGTTAAATGAGGGTGGGCGAGCAAGGGATTAAAAAAAAAAAAAATCCAGGCTTGACCTCTGATTTCTTTCCTGGTGTCTTTTTTCTTGCCTTTGATTTCTCAATTTCTGATTCCTTCTCGTTCCTGTGCGAATTCTCAGCGCGTTACCGTGGACACACGCTACTGTCTTTGAACTGCGAGGTGAAACTGATTTGTAAGGTAGAAAATCAATTAAAAGTTTGTGATCCTGGCATTTTGACCCTGCGCTTCTATAGTACAGATTGCTATTCTGCCTTTGCGCTAGTCTCCGTTAGTTGAATAACTAACAAAGGGAAGATGTTAAGAGCCAAGACTGCCCTTAGAAGGAATGTGGTAAAGGGGAGGAGGAGGATAAGCGATGGTGTATGGGATGAGCTCTGCTGGAGCATGACTCCTAGAGGTTTTCAACCTGTATCTGATTTGGACATTGCTGAAGAACTAGGAAGAAATAACAAAAGTTCTTTATCCACGTGAGTGAGGGAGTGGAATTTGGCACTACTGTGCAGTGATAACGGGCTGAGAAATCCAGTAGTTGTGAGACCACATGAGGATCTTTTCGTGCTGTCCAGAAAGGCTGGTGATACTGCGTGTGGAACAATGGAGAACGGCTGAGGAACGAAGGAGGAGGTATGAGTTTCTGTATCTGAGGTGAAAGTATTAAAACCAAAGTTTTCTCTTGCGTGTTGGGAAGCTATTCAGACTGACTCTGACGTATGTACGTGGTGCGCTGTTTGTTCAGAGTGTGGGAGTACTCTAACCTTAGGCTTCTTGTGATCGTGACGTGGTGTGAAAATAACGCTTATATTAATAAATCAAAACAAAACCCTTCCAAACAATTCGTCTTACCATCTGCGCTGGTGTGGAAACGTGGAGAAGATGAAAACTTGAAGCTTTCGAGCAATCTGCTTCTAAAAATACACTTTAATGTGGACTATAGAAAGGAGAAAGTCCACATCAGCAGTCTGTCTCGAACAGGTCTGTGGTGGAGGTCTTTGCCCGAACTTAGAGAGGCCTCTGTGGTGTCGGTGTCGGTCGTGCGGTAATGCTCACAGGTTAGTAGGTGCTGTGGCATGTAGGGGAATGGTCTGGTGCCCAGCTTTCCAGAGGGTGAGTAAGTGCTGGGTGTCTGTCTCTTGTCTTCCCTTGGAGCCATAGCGCTGAAATGGTACACCAAATTTTTGTAGATCTGAGATAAGATGAATTTCTGATGTAAGGTGACAGCTTTTGTATGCTTCACCTGTGTGAGAGAGTAAGTAGGCAGCATAAATGTCTCACGTGTTCAGTGTTGATAATCTTCCATATACTTGTGGATATTTCTATATAGAAAGTTCTGTTTACTTGAAAGAATCTAAGCTTTAAACCACTTAAGTTCTTGATGCAAAGATGTATTAGAGCAGGTAATAGTTCTAGAAGCAAGGAAGAGTGTCAAGGAGTGAGATACCTTATACTCTTCATTTAAATTTGTGGTTCTGTAGAACAATATTTGCAAGTATTTCCCTTGAACAGTGGAGCAGAAGACAGGGAAAAATTATAATAACCTCTAACTAATTCAGAGTTAATCTTTGCTTAGTTGAATTTCTCTTCCCCTTTGTTTCTGAGGGTACAGAAGGAAGCTTTGGTTTGTTTTGAAATGTGATGCTTTTTGTCCTATGCAGTCGGAGGTACCTGATAAAAGCTGGTTGCCTTTGCTATATTTAGGCACAATGTGCAGTGAAAGAGAATTAAGAAGAGAGAGACCTTCTTATGTGTGAAGCTCCTTAAGTGGCATTTTTAGTAGAAAGCCTTATTTGTCATCCTTTGACATGGACCAAGTCTAAAAGGACATTGAAGGGAAATGCCAAGGTGTTGCAGAATCGTGGCGTTCTCAGCCCAGCCCTGTGGGGTCTGTTGAAATAATCACTGGTGCCCGAGTGGTGGTTGTCCCTCATGACGATTTTGTAGGTGGGACTATTTCTGTCGCGTTTCGATATTTCATGGTGAAGTCACTTCCAGATGGATTGCGGGCAGAGAAACTAGGGTTGGTACTTCTCATATCAAGAGACCTTCCCTTTCTTCATTAAAGCTAATTAGTAGTGCTTTGGAAATCAGATCTGTGCCCTTCATAAAGTCAAAATTAGGGATTTGGCAGAGAGAATGAAAGTTCAAATGTGTCAGATCCAAAAGTTACCTACTCGGGCATGTGTGTCTCAAAGTTACAGCAGGATTTACTTTTTTGCTCCAGTATTGCACAAAGGAGGGGTCTTATGCATAACCATCATCAGTGTGCTGCTCTCTCCGGTTGGTGTACTGCAGAAACCTCTGAAAATGAGTAACCCTTATTTCTTTTGTCCGTCCATCTTGTGTACTGAGAGAGGTCTTGCAGAAAAATATTATAATGAAATTAATGACTTTATCACATTAAACGTTCACAGAGGGTCAGAATTTTATAGGTTGTCATCAGTTCTGCCTGTTCTTAACTTTGAAACCATGGGTTTTTTCTTTACAGTAAAATCAATTTCAATAGGGACCTAGCAACTATCCTGTCATGAAGTCTTCTGTGTCTCAGTAGGCTGTGTGCTAAGTCTACGGACAACTAGAAGAAAACAAACAAACCCCTCAAACTTCTGTTACTGCTTGTGATTCCTGAACAAGCTTCTTGCACTGCCTCGTTCAGCTGTAAATGGCTGAGGGCTGTCTGTGCTCAGCATCCTGCATGGGAAGCAGGAGGGCCGGGATGCTGCTGGGAATTGGGTGCTCCCCAGCATGTGCCGCTGCTCCTGTCCCTGGAGTGATGGAAGGAGAGTGGTACCCAGCGGGAGGCGAAGGGCATCCTCTGAGCCCCGCGGAGAACAGTGCCCCAACATCCATCTCCCTACAGCAATTGCCCGAACTCTCTACCCACGTGTTGCTGGAGACTGACTCAGTGCCCAGAGAAATCGGCAGAGGCAGCTTGTGGACGGAATGTTGAAGATTCTGATAGTTTTTGGAGCACAGCTCCAGACTCTGCCTCCATTCAGTAAACACAGGTCGGGGGCAAAAGCGCTCGGCGATACTTCATTCCTCAGCACACCCAAAGCGTGTGCGTTTAGCATGCACACACCCGTCGGTGTCTTACTGCTTGCACCTTCCACGCGTGCACCTCCGCGTTCCCTCACGATCCTTCTGTCCTGCTCCTGGAGCGCTGGGAGCGGACTCCGAGTGGGTGAGCGAGGCTGCTGAGGAGGAGGAAGGGAGAAGTTTTCATGTCACCAGACAGAAGGCAATGTGGGAAGCCAGCTGGCATGCAGTCATTTACCGTGGCAAATTCTGAGTTCCTATTATTGAAACTATTCATAATACATTCTGAATAAATGGCACTCAGGACGGTGATAAGAAGTGAAGGCTGTGCTCTAACCAGTTCTCCATCCCTCCCGTGGCGATGGTGCCACCACGGCCCTGCACCACTGGGGCTGGTGCTGCAGCACACGGGGTTGTTTCAGCCTTTGGAAGAAGGGAATTACCTGCTTCACGTACCTGCAGCCCCTCTGAACGAAGCCCTTCGCCGTGCTGCAGATATGGGGGAACAACTGGCAAAGCATGGAGCAGTTAAATGGATCTGAGCTCCAGTTCCACATGTTGGTAACAGAGATGCAGTTATTTGACGTTATCAGCCAGGTGTACGAGAGAAAAAAAAACTGATTTCAGAAGTAAAATATCCAATCTAAAAATGCTGAGATGTCCCACACTGTGCGTAATCTGGATGACGGCTTTGGCAGCGTATCTACCCAGGTTTTGAGTACGGATGTGCCTTAGTAAAGAAGATGCTGCTTTAGTTTGAGTGTAGCATTGTACGAATAAAAAAGTCAAACAAGCTCCAGTACAAAAAATAAAGTGTAGAATAAAAGCATAACCGGAAAAATGGCATGGACAGCCTCACTGTAAGCAAGAGGCTTGTGTGTAAGTAATAGACAATCTCTGTTTAATAACCAAGCAAAAAAGAGGCTTGGATCCAGTAAATCCTAATGGGTTTTGCAGATTCTGTAATTGAAATACTCGAGTGTATACGCAGGGAAGACGAAGTGGCTTGTTTGAGATCAGCAGCTCTTGTAAAGATGAGTGCCTTTCCCTGGGTCTCCGTGTGTTGGTGGAAGGTTAGTTATAAGTGTTTGTGTTCCAAAGCAGGCCGTCTTAGCCTGAAAGAAAACTGAGAAGGAAGGGAATGCCAGACGTGGTGGGCAGTGGTGGGCAGTGGTCCACCCGTATGCTCCAGGTGATGGGGAAATACAACCCAGACTGTGGGAGGAGCCCAGAATAAAAGGCGTTTTATTAATCCCATTTTCCACTGAGAAGAGCATCATTTAGCATCTTCCTCTACCTTTCCAGCTGTCTCCCAGCATAAAGACATCCAGGCCATTTTAATATTTTCTGCGAAGCGTTATTTGAGGTGTCTTTTGTGGGGAAGCCTCTCCTCCAGCTTGTCACTCCTGTGAGAATAAGTGGGAGCCAAGGGGGGCAGTCAATTTACTGAAGTTTGCAGCAAAACACTGAATTTGTGGGATCCTTTGAGGGTCCAGTGTGAGAAGGTATTTAGGTATTTATAGCTGACTCTACGTTACTGAGAGCAATGGGGTCTTCTGTCATTGAAGCAAAATTCTGATGTGTTATGGAAAGTATCTGTGTGACTCTCATAAGTTTGCTTTTAGAAGTTCTGGTTTTTCTACCGTCTCCCTCTCCTCCAAAAAAAGAGGGAGGGAAAAGGGGAAGATGACTATCAGTATGTCGCCTTTCAGTTAAGTCACTAATGCAACAAACTTAACTTTTAGGCTCCTAGTGGATTTTTTTTTTTTTTTCTTTACACGCACATCCCCTGCGGAGGGCAGAGCGTGTTGGGCACCGAAGGGTTAAATCCTCTTGCTTTGGAAGCAGCTGGGCAGTTTACACTCCTTGCTGGGCTGTACAAAAATACTTTTCCTTTGAAGTTGTGGGAGGAGCGGCTCAGGGTAAAACCTGGGATGGGGCTGCAGCTCCCAGAGCCCGCCGTGGGCTCGGCCGCCGCCGGCAGCTGCCCGCGGGATGGCGGGGAAGGTCAGGGCTGCCCTCGCCGTCCCAGCGCCAAGGCTTTTCTTCTTGGGAATTCTTCAAATGCTCTCTAGTTCTTGGAAAATTCTTGGATCGGGACAGGTTGCGAGAAATACAGATTAAAAATATCCTTTCCCATAAAGGCAGGCCAAATGTAGGGGTCCTGTTGGAAGTTGCGTGGCTGGTGGCGAGGGGCACGCTGCCGCTGGAGGGGAGAGGAAGGTTCACCTCCACCGAGTGGTGGGGAGGAGGTCAAACTCTTTTGAACGACATATGTTCCAGGAAGAGCTTTTAGAAGTCCTTTTATCCCCATTTTGCTGGAACCCGTGAAATCTCAGGCATAGCTTAGCCACGCTGAGCTCTGGGTTGGGCAGCAAAGCAGCTGAGGGGAGGACGGCAGTCCTGGCGCTGGCTGAAACCAAATTGGAAGATGTCATGTTTGTAAGAAAAACCACCAGGTTTTTAGTGCTGTACGGCGGGAAGCCTCTCTGCTGTAGGCAGCATGCTACATAATGATGAATGACGCTGCTTGATAGGGCTTCTGAAATGCAAATCTTGTCATAGATGACACCGATGGAAGCCGGGCTCCAGGACACTTGCTGTGTCCTGCCGGCTGCGGTGGTGCTCTCTGGTTTTCTGGGGTAATACTTTGCCTCTTGGTAATAATTTCTTGACAATATTCACACGCGTTTTTGGGGAAGGTCTGGATCTAAGAGATGCTGTTGCTGACATTCTATAAAACTGAGGAAAAGACATTTCCATTTAGCCATCAGTACCACTGAAGGGACAATCAAAAGCAGCTCATACCCGCTGGCTGTTGAGGGGTGACGATAAAAAGCCTGGCTGTACGTGTTGAATAGATGATTATAGTTCTGTATGTCAGATCTCCACACTTCAAGTTTAAATGTATCTTAACTGCCCTTAATAATCCTGTCCCTTCATCTTTACTCACTTAAGGACCTGACACTTGGCTGTTGGTAGGGTCTCCAGGTTTATTTCCCTGCTGCTTTGCCGCTTGCTCTTTAGCTTTCTACCTCTGCCTTTTTTCTGAACGCAAAAAGCGTCAAGAATTCAGTGGCTAAAATAAGCAGAATTTTCCTCTAGGGTTTCTGCTGTTCTGTGAGTTATATAGAGGGTTCTGTCCTTGAAATGCTTGCTTATTAGTACCCGAAGTGCTTTGCTTTCCCATTTAACAATTCAAGTGCCAGGGAAAATGGGTAGTCATACAGGCCTAAGAAGCTCAGAAAAGGTGATGTGCTTTCATCTCGGCGCTGCCGCTGAAAATCTGCACTGAAAATCTACACCCAGCACATTCACTTTCTAGGAAGTGAGGGTTAGTGCCATGACAGAAGTGAAAGTAAAAGGCCCCCGGACGGGATTTTGAGGATATTGTGTTTTGTTTTACTTCTATTTTCTCAAGGAGCCGCTACCTGTGCGAGCTCTCTGGCTGCAGAAGGGAGCTGCCGGGCTCCGGATCTGTTGGCGGTGCAGGGTTTTTCATGGCTTTGCGTGTGCGGAGGGTTAAAGAAAATCTCTGGTCCGTTTGCCACGTTGGATGGTTCTGATATGGTTTGTGATAACTGACACATTTTAGCCTGGTGCCCAGGGTGTTTCCCAATTCTGTTACAAGAGACATAAGCTGATGGGCCTTCCTATTATCATTAAATATCCTTAACAAAATAGAGTCTAGAGAAGCAGGAACGCAGAGCTCCGAGTGTCCAGGTTGTGTGGCTGCCAGGCAGTGCCTTTGCTGAACGACAGACGGTCAGTTATCGCATTCAGCTACTTTTTACGAGGGGGGAAAGCGCAGGCTGTGCTAGCGTTACGGTGGCGTACGTGGAGGGACGGCGTGTTTTCACGCAGAGGGGTGCCCGTGCCCTCGCTGCCATGGCAGAGCCGCTCTCGGACAGGAACGGGTGCTTGCTGCCTTTCCCAAAACTGTGCAGGCAAAGCAGATATTATCAGCGCTGGCCCTGGGGCATAAAATAGAAAGATCAAAGCACATGGCAGCAGCACACAGAGGCGCTTCAAAGCCCGAGTAAGGCAGGATTGATAGAGAAAAGGAGAACGCTCTTGCTGATGTAATCACAGCCTGTGAGACAGGTTGGGTGTTTTTTTTTTTCTTTTTCTTAATTTAAACAAAGACACAAAGACAGTCCTTGTTTGTTTAGAGAGGTGAAGCGTGTGCCACAGAGACAGAGCAGGGATGTCTGCGCGTATGGAAGGCTTTCACGGAGAGCAGGGAGCTGGGGCGTTCTGAAGTAACTGCCGACTTGCAGTTTTCCTTATTTTACTTTGCACAACTTCCGCATGTGGTGTTCTCTCGCTTGTGGTGTCCATGTGGGATGCAGTAGGAAAACGGCAAAGGAAGGAATGCTTGTTTTCAGGCTGCCTTCCTTATTAAAATGGAAACTATTTTGTTTTCTCTTGAGAACGCCAGTTAAAAATTTCTGGGATTTGTATGAGAAGTTGAGCGCCGGGGAGGTGGAGGTGGAGGGGAAGCCGTGAGCCTCATCTGTTGTCAAGAAGTGCAGGCTCCCGCGGGCACAAGCGGTGAATGGGAAAGAAAGAGTTCTTCTCCCCCTTGGTGTATGTGGGAAGGAGGAAGGAGAGGTGTGACTTCTCTGGGATGGAAGGGGTTTCCAGTCTTCTCCTTTACAAGCCTTGCTTCTTTTTATACGCTACAGCGGCAAAAGTGTGTTTCTGAACCTCCGTTTTGATTATGAAGGTGGGGGATAGAAAAACTATAGCCAAAAACTATGTCACCTTGTGGGCATGACACCAAGCCGGAATGAGTAAGTGTGACCAGAGGGGCAATGTATATTAGTTAATGTAGTTGCATCGATTCTGTCCGTGTCTGGAGCTCAGGCAGAAGAAGGTCTTCCGCTGGGATGGCGAGCAAAGCCTGCACGCATCTGCTCTTGGTCTGGGCTTGGGGTTTGTCTGTGCGACCGGGGAGAGCCCTCTCCGTTGGTCCCTGGGAAGCTGGTAACTGGGAAACTGAAAAACGACTTCACCGTTCTGCATTGTTTCACTTGCTGATTGTTTCAGAAGAGAGATCTAATGGGATTATCTCCGTCCCAAAATGTATTCCAGGATGCCAGAAACCACAGTGGTTACTTCTATCTGGCAAAACCTCCAGCTTTCCTTCCCCTGTAGCCATGGGACTGTTTACAGCGCGGGTCAGATCAGCACCCAAAATTGGGTCGCTCTGAAGTCTGAAAGTCTATCATGAGGAAAGGTGGCTGCATATATTGTCGATTTTTGTGCTTTATTCCAGTGTCAAAGCTACACTTAGTCTGCTAAATCACTTTATTACCTTAATAAGAGGTCCCTGCTCAAAAAGGGATGCATCCTCTTTATTGTGGAGTATGTGGGATGCTACTGGCATTCCTATGTTGTCTCATGTGGAAACCTCTCCGTTTTGCTGGTCGGCATCAGAACTTCTCCCCTCCACCCCCCTGGATCTCTCTTCTGCCATGCTCCTTCCACAGATGTGTCTGATTTGATACTTGACACTGGTAGAAAGAGCTTCAATACACTTGAAATACTCCGATTTTTGGTTTCTAGTTACCCAAACCTTCAGGCACCAGGAAATTTGCACATCTTACAGAGCTCTGAGATGGGCTCTGACATGTACTTTTGTAACTGCTGCAGGCACTTTCCCCTCACGATACGGAGAGGCTAGAGAAAAATTCCGGGGTGGGAATCCTAGCAGTTACCATGACTTTCTGGGAACTTATGCATCCGCTTTAAAATCCTTCCTTTTTGGGAATGCCATCCAGATACATGTGGGACAGGCCGTTCCAGTCTGCTGTAGCAGACAGCAGTTGATAAAGCAGGGGTTTCTCTACCCATGGAAGAAGATGAATTTGGAGGGTTCTGCCACCAGTATGACATTCCCATGCTTTTGCTTCTGGTGAGCCATAGAATGGGAAAAGAGGTTTTAACTGATTTCCTGTATGCTCTGCTGAGTTTATGCGGCCACTTCTGCCAACAGTATCCGTGGCCTTTTGATTCATGCAACCAAGTGGATTAGCACAACTGCCATGCCAACTTAACCAAAAAATCCCTCTGCTCTAGTGGCTATCACAAGTAGCGGATACTTGTGAAGGAATGTAAAGATTAGAGCAAGCACATGGTGTGAATTCTGCAGTACGTACTTCCAGGCTCCACCAGCTTGTGGCTTAGGACTTCCTATTAGCATCGATAATACACAAGCCCTTGATGGCTTTTTCTTCCATGTTTTTTCCAGTCCATTGCTTCGTCTGTAGCATGCTTCTCTGAACGAAGAGAGCACAAGGAAGATCTGTTTTGGTTTTGAGGGCCTGGTGAGGGTTGCTGCATGCCGTGACATTGCACTTATCCTTAGTTTTGGATAGCAAAGGAGTCGGAGTTGGTGCGTCTGCTGCAGGAGGTCCAGAACAACAGTTTCGTTGGCACATCTGGTAGGTACCGAGTTAAAATGCTCCCTAACAGGAACAGAGGGAAGATGACTAAATCTCCAGAATTTTTCTCATTCTCTTACTGTTCAGCACAAGTTCTGTAGAGTTGGTGTGGGTTTTTGTTTTTTTTTTTTTTTGAGCTGCAGGGGAAAAAACGTTGCCAGGAAGTAATTGTTCTTTCTGTCTCTTTCTAATTCTGTGCAGCAGCTGCCTGGTCTTTAGCTGCTATTAATGTTCAGAGCCCTTTGAACAAAGGAGCGTTAGGCTGATGTAACTTCTTCCTCTGTCAGACGTTCCCTCTGAAGCCATCTTTTGTCTCGATGGCCCCATTGTAACCATTCATATACTGATGAATGAACAGGAAGCTGATGATGATAGTGAGCAGATGAGTTTGATCTTCAACAGGTTTTGCTCAGACTCCAGCTTGAGGGAGTTTGTAGAGGAACTGAGCTGTACCACCATCAACTGCCATGTCTGATTTGGTCACTCAAAGTTTCTTCTGTTTAAGGAAACCGGAAAAGCATATTAATCTAGGAGAAAGTGCGCTAATTTTTTTATTGAACAACAATATTGCAGATAAAAATGCAGGAATTCTGTCTGTCACCGCTTCACGCAAAGAGAAGTTTACTTGAATGGCTGTGTTTTTACTTTGGGGATTGTGAGTCCTGTCATGTTTGATTAGAGGTGATGGTCTCTTCTTTTTTGTCTTGTGACAAACCAGGTTCAAATGTGTCCTAAAGATGCTGGGGAAGATAACTTACTGCGCCCCAGGTGGCAGTGATGGGTGGGGAGGAAGGAGAACTTCTTCCCCCCGGCTCTTCCTCCACACGCGTGTTTTAAAGCACACTACTGTAGGCTGATGACAAAATGTGTCCTTAAAGCCCAACATGAACAGCGTTAGATGTGGTGGAGGTCTTGGCCTTTTTCTGCTAGCCTGGGCGAGGATAACAAGAGGAGTCTGTTAGCTGAAGTACCAGCAAACATGTGCACGGTATTAATTTCCAGCACAGCAAACTAGTTCATAAAGTGAGTTACTGAAAGGTGATGTGATCTTGCACAGAAAACTTTTGTTCATCTGGGTGAATGTATTAAACAGGGAGTTGGATGCTAGTACTGGGCTGCCGTCCCTCCAAGAAGAGCAGCAGGGGTGAGGGGCTGACTCCTTAATGTCAAGAAAACTTTACTCACGTGAGGCTCCTGGGCCTGAAATGACTCCCCGTCCTGGCAGTAAGAGGCAGGTTTGAAGTCAGTAATACATTACTTCAGTGCTATTGCAGCTAGGAGGGTTTGAGGCGCTCTGGGGGAGGAAAAAAAAAAATAAGGCAATGCTATCTTGTGTTATTAGGTACTAGAAAGGAGGCAAAACATGGTAGAGGATGTTTGAGCCAGATCATCTGAAGTCTGAGGATAAATACTTTTGTCTACCATTAGCTACCTGACGGAGGCCGTACGTGGTGTGACAGTCGCCGAAGGAAGCATCCTAACCACAGCTCTAACACAGCTGCCCTTTTCACCTGGCCTTTGCTGCTTGTAATATACACTAGCTTTCCGTAGATATAGACCAAATCTGTTTTCTCAATGCCTGACGAAATGAAGGGACTCTTACGTGTATTTTTAAAAATGAGCAGCAACAGTTATTTAAATATTATGGCCTGAATTCCCTAGCAGAGGAGTACAGAGATGTGTTAGTGAGTGTGGTTGCTACTTTCACAATGCCTAGCCTTTTCTGTTTGTTTTTGTGAGTGGGCACAGATTGCATTGACCTTGTTTTTATTTTTGCCTGTGTCACGTTTTCTGCAGACCCCGCTCTGTGTTTATCTCTGGCTGAATGTGCCGTGTGAGGACCTGGGTTAAAGGGATTCTCCCCAAGGAGTCACAGCTGTACGTACAGCGGGTTTTGTGTCAGTGCTGGTCTTGGGAAGGGTTTTGGTTAATTGTAGTGCAAGCTGGAGGCATGCACCAGGAAGAACAATGAGGGATCATAAAGGGCTTCTCAAAGTTGTGGTTTAAGATTACTTTGCCCTCTTAAGAATGAGGTGTATTCTGGAAGCCTTACCCTGGTAGAAGGAACACTGAAAACTTCATGAGAGTGTCGCAATTCCCAGGGAAGGACCACAGAGCAAAGCGGAACAATCGCCTGGTGGGCACCACTGGGCTCCAAGGGCTTGAATGTTGTGTGCAGTTCAAGTCAGCACGTTGTAAAACTGGGAAGGGAGAGTAGAAAAAGGAGCAGGTAGATGAAAAGCTGTCCATCAGCCTCATCGTGTGGTGGAGGGATGCTCACTGAAAAAGCTTAAGTTTCCCGAGCTGAAAAAAGCTCGGAAAAGAGGCTGTTTACATCAGACTTTACCCGAAGTCTCTTGTCGAGACAGTGATTAACTATTGGCGATTCCTTGCAATACAAGGACTATCAGAGCCGTACTCAGTGAAGTTCACATAACAGCTTTGAAGTTAGCAAAAGAATGTGTATTCATAAAACAGTAAGTCGTGTTACTTGCTGTAGGACAAAGTAAATGCCAAAAGTACGTGTGTCATCCAAAAGGGATTAGGCAAAATCACGGCACGTCAATGCATTGCTTACTTTTAAATGCAACGTTCTGGGTAAAGTCACAGCTCTGGAAGCCTTAATCACCGATAGCCTTAATTAAGAGGCTGTATCAAAAAGAAGAATCATTCTGTATCTGTTCTGCTTTTCCTATTCTCCAAACTTGTGCAGTTGGCCACTGTTGGAGATGGGATTCTGTGCTGGTTGGGTTTTTGGTCACACCCTGTACGGCTGTTTTTATGACTTGCCCAACATCGCATAGGAACTCTGTGGCAGAGGAAGCCATCCAGTCTCGTGGGAAGCATTCAGCTGCTTTAACCACAACGCTATATTTTCTTTTCTCTTAATGTCTTACCTCCTTCACGGCACTGTCCAATTTTTCTAACACGTGGGGGAAACGTCCTGCGGACAGCACGCATTCGCCCCACGCTGCTGCGTTCTTGGAGTACAGTTTACACCATTAATTTCCCAATCAGGGAGGCATACCTCAGTGGTGAGGTGTGCCAGCAGTAGATGCGCAGCACTAAACCCAAGCCAATAAGCTTTGCTGGACTTATTAGTGTGGGCTGTATGCCAGTGCTACAGGAGTTGCGTTAAAATAAAAAAAAAAAAAAAAAAAAGAGGAAAAAAGCAGGGTGGAGTGGAAGAGAAGGGGGTGGTCTGGAAGAGAAGAGAGATGAGGCAGTAGGTTTGGTGGCCATGGGAAGGAGGAATGCAGAAAGAGATGGGGAAAGGAGGAGGGTAAACTGTTGTGCTATTCTGAAATACAGCACAAGTGTCTAAAATTAAGGCTGAACTGGGCTACCTTAAACCTCACACTTCAAGTATGAAATACTTGCTACTCCAGCTTTAGCATTCCTATACAACTTAGATTAAAACGAACGCGTAGAAGAGCAGTGTCGGAGAAAATTATTTGGACAGAAAAGCTTAGGTAAATCTTAAATTTTAGAAACTTCTCGTACCCTGTTTTTTTTCCCCCCACATATAAGGTGCTGTAGTATGATAAGCGTGTACATTCATATGGTGTCAGAGAAGAAGCTGAGGAAAGCTGTTTTGTTTCACAGTTCTGTAAAACTGTTCAGTTTTGCAGTTCTGTATTCAAAGTGAAGCTGAATTTTGTTCTTAGATCAGGGAATTAACCTCTTTGTAATGACAGGGGGGTGCATCAGGTCTCCAGAATTTCAGAAGCCATCATTGTTGTTAGTTTGACTTTAAATAATAGAAAATGAATCCTTCCGGCACCGAGTGCGAAGTTTCTACAAATGGCTTTGAAAGGTGAAAAAGAATGAAGGGCTGATAATGTCTTTGAGTGCAGAACAGCATTCTGGCTGAAGATACAGAGTGTGAGCAGAGTGAAACTGTACATCAGCAGCCTCGTACGCTGACGGAGTGTTCCGAGTAGTGCGCTGGACTGAGCTGTGGAGACCGCTTTACATCTAAGTTGGTTATTTGCTGTGCAAAATAAAACAAATCGTGGCTGAAAGAAGGGAAGAAGAATTTCACAGTGTGTGAAATGGGAATATTTGCAGTCACTATTTCAGCAATGGGCTACACTAGAATTAAGAATAGCTTTTTATTTTGAAGTCATTCTCCCTACTACAGAACATTCTTCAGTGGTGACTCAGTGTAGAGCTAATCTCACTCAAAATGGTTGCCAGTTGCCACTTGGAACAATAGGACTGAAGCCACAGGCTGCCATCAGGTGGCTGTTTTTAAGAAGGGCATTTTTTCCCCAGTGGATTTGAGTGTTTCTTCCCATCTGATAACACAGAAGGTCTCCATATTCACCGAATTCTTGCAGTAGAAGACTTCAAAAACAGTGCAGTTACTCATTACTTTATCTGAAAGGGAGAACCCAGAGCACTCTCTCTTTTCTTTTATGGAAAAAAAGCACCATGAAACTGTAATCTGTTTTCAGGAACAACTCTTGGCATCTGATTTATATGCCATAATACTGGCCACTACTTTTTTTCTTTTTTTCCCCTTAAGAGCTCAATTCCTCTCTGGACAAGGGCGTCTTTCCCCTGTCCTGTGAACGAGGAAGTTAAGCAGAGGGAGAAAGGCATGATGTCCATACAGTCATAAAGGGAAAGGACTTTGCTGGAGCAGGAATCCAGCCACCTCCATCCTCCGTTAAGGTGAGATATGGTGAGCAGCCTGGTCTCTCCCCTCCACCGTGGTGTAACGCATCACACAAGTCTGCCGGCATGTCCTGGGTGCAGCCGGGCGCAGGAGCCATCAGGGGAGGAGACTGGACACAACAGAGGATGGCCGGTGTCTCCCCAAGAGCCGCGTTGCTTACACCGGGGGCTCAGAAGTGGAGTGAGTGGCCTTGAGAGAAGCCTGGGGCTGTGGGGATGTCAGAGGAAAGGTGGGAATGTGTCCAATTCCTGCTGTGAGACAAGCTGAAGTACGATGAGAAGGTCACCTCGCCATCCAATAGAGGAGATGATGTTCCTTGGCCTACAGCCTGTTCTAGAGCCTCATCTCCTGTAGCTGCAGCAGAGGCTTTGGCTTCACCTCTTATTTCCATTTTAAATAGGTTGGGGAGATTGTGCTGGTATCTGTTAAGATGTTGGACCTAACAAAAGAAGTGTCTGTAAAACTAGATGTGATGTTTGGCCTTTGCCCAGGGAATGTGAGTGCAAAGCAGGGCCAGAGCGCGAAGGAGGCAGTGGATGCAATTTCTGGAGAACTCGGTGTTGAAGGAAGAGCAGACAGTCTAGAAACAAACTGGAGGCTGTACCTGTTTGGAGACCTGTGCTTTCAGAATCAGTTGGCTCCTTTCCCTCTAAACTTTTCCCTAACACCTTAAAATGTTTTCACATGGGCAGAAGTCATAAATTGCAAAAAAATCCATTGAAGTATACTGGGTTGTCAAACTGCAAAAGAGGTCAAGGGATAGGTCTTGGAGAGGAGAGTTAAGGGAAATTTGGAGCCCGAAGTGGGGAAACTGGGATATCAGAAGCCATGTGGCAGCTGGGGTTTGAAACAGAACCTTCGTAAGCTCTACCTGTTTGTGTATTGCTCCAGGATGGTTTATAAAACATAAACATCAATCTGACCAAAAGGTAAACTTCAAAAACTGACTTAAGATGTAACTCTATCTTCAGACTGTAAAAATTGCCACAGGTATTTTCTTGAGCATTTTTTGGTTGTTGCAATGTAAGCTGAAGTTAAACGTAGAGTGAGGGAAAGAGCTTTATAATTTATGATAAAACTCGATACAAGAATATGACAGTTGTCATAGGTGACTTGAGAAACTTAAAGGTTAAGCTTCAGAGAAATGCATGCAAAGCTAAGAAATAAGGGGAGGTGTCCAAAATAGCCTAACTCTGTAGCAGCGTAACGAAGGACAATGTGTAGTTAAGATTGAATTCAGTTATGGCTGTTGCGGATATTTGTCTTCCTCTCATGTCACGAGAGAGATGTGTGAAGGGATTTGCGGTAGACTGTCTCTGAACACGGGGCTACGGAGTGATTTGTGGCAGAGGAGTGAGGAAAGACTGGATGGAGTACGCAGCACGGGTGGTTTCATATCAAGAGTGGAGCACTGCCCCTCTGCTGTGGGGACAGGCTGAGAGAGCTGGGGGGGGTCAGCCTGGAGAAGAGAAGGCTCCGGGGAGACCTTCCAGCCCCTGCCAGTCCCTAAAGGGGCTCCAGGAAAGCTGGGGAGGGACTCTGGAGCAGGGAGGGGAGCCATAGGACAAGGGGGAATGGTTTTAAACTGGAAGAGGGGAGATTTAGATGAGATATTAGGAAGAAATTCTTTGCTGTGAGGGCGGTGAGCCCCTGGCCCAGGTTGCCCAGAGAAGCTGTGGCTGCCCCATCCCTGGAGGGGTTCAAGGCCAGGTTGGACGGGGCTTGGAGCAGCCTGGGCTGGTGGGAGGTGTCCCTGCCCAGGGCAGGGGGTGGAATGAGATGGTCTTTAAGGTCCCTTCCAACCCAAACCATTCTGTGATTCTAAGACAGAAGAATAAATAAGATTCCTTAGAAACAGTGCCACGTAGGTGGAGCAACTGAGAGAGAATGTGAAGAAGATCAGCTGCTGGAAAGTCTAGTCTGGGTGGTGAGAGGAGCAGATGCAAGGATCGGACCTCTGTTAGGTCTGTGCTTTGGGGACGTGCTGCTTGCTCTGGGAACGGAGAAATCATTACTCCCACCACCGAGCTGAGAGCGCATCTCCCAGGCACAGTCTCAAAGATATGGTGGCTCTTTTCTAGAGTGTAAGCCACGCTAGGAATGCTCACAGAAGGAAACAAAGCTGGTATACAGTGCTTCAGTTCTCAAGGAAGTCCTTCTCTGGGGTACTCAGTATGTTGATGACATGGTGACAAATGTCCAGGTAAGCACGACAACTCCACGTTTGGCCATCACGTTGTGTGGGATAGGCACAGGCCAGTTCTGCTGTGTGTGAACACACCAACTCCTTACTCTCTGCTCTGCTCTTAGGGATGGAAAACTCTGAATAAATGTCTGGTATGTAGGGTTTGCAACGTGTCCATGGTTCCAGTCTCTTAAAACCCTCTGGTGGTGATGCAGACACTTATGTACTGAATTTAGGTCTGCTGACAACAGACTTTCTTTTTTTAATCAACGTTAGCACATAAGTGAAAGACACAAAAGCGGCATTCGGTTTTAGGCGGTTTAATGTGCCTTGCCATAGTGGAGGGGATCAGTATTTTCCTCATATTGAAAAACTTGCGACAGCATCTTCTGAGGTCCAGGCTGAAAGAACTTCTGTTAGCTACAGATTGTATGGTTTACAGAATCTTGAGAGAGTCTTAACGTAAATATTCAAAGATTAGTTCACGTGCTGACCTAAGAAATAGGGTACATCTTTAGACTATGAAATAGTGCTTCAGCCTTGAAAACCCTTTTTTGTGCGAAGAGGAATGCAGGTCTAATACCGTATCACTAGTGTATCGTCTGCTTCCTTGGGAGTGCTTCCAGACTGACTTTTGGTCAAGGTGGTAATTGAGAACTTTCTAAATATTAAAACCTTCCTTCCCGTCGACTTTTGCATTGCAACCCAGAGGGTCTGTTCAGACCATGTAACTCTGCCATTTGAATTTTCACTCAACCTACCGTCGTCTGCTGACGGCGACTGAAACTTCGTGCTCCAAAGCGTGTGCTGAAGAAGTGTCTGTTCAGCCTCAGCAAGTGCCAGCTGCTTCCTTTCTTTGTGTGTTTTGGGGAAGATTCTAGGCATGAGGTGGGAGGTAAATATAATGAAATTATTTCTTTCCTATCTTATCTGGTAATTCAACAACTGTATTTTGAAGTTCCGTCAGCTAATTAAGGCACAATCATTTTTTCTAAAACAGAGTAGCCCCTAGCTTCTGGGAACTACAAAAGTCATAATTTTCAATTTCTTTTTTTTAGTTTATAATACAGCAATGTTGATTGCTCTTTCCTTTCTGATTTTACTTAATCTGTTAGATTTCACTGCTTGCATTTGCAGCTTCTTTTCCTGTATTTGAGGACAAGAAGTTAAATTTTTACATGCAATCATCATGTGTCCATTTAATACAAAGAGCTAAAGTTCTGAGAATTCTGAGAATTCAAACCTGTGGCTGTTCCTACGTTGTCTTCTCATTTTTTTTTTATGCAAATGTTGCAGATAGCAAGGAGTCTGTTATCATCTTGTACTTTCTCCAAGAAAAATGATACGTGCTTTGGGTAGTATTTGCAGGCAGTTTTTATCGTGGGACAGTCTCCCAGGCTCCACCTGTGGAGATGTATTTGTATTTTCTGTGAGGCGTAATGAAACTAGAGCCGGCTGCGCATTATCTGCTCTACCTTTTCCATCTCTGTTCTGTGTTAAGTCACTGAGCCAAAGTTCTAATTTTGAACAGAGCAAAAAAGTTGGTCCTTGGTGCTGCCTTCTGCCGTGATTCCAGAGGGTGTATCTTGATGAGCTTAAACACCAGCTCATGTATCTGAAGTGCAAAAATGCATGAAGGATTAAAATATCATAACCCTTCTCTCCCGTGCTGCCCGCCGTGTATCGCGGCTCCAGCGGCACCCTCCATCTCTGAATTTCGCTGCAGCCCCGGGGGAAGCTGCACCTCTGTGGCTCTCACAGCTGCCGGACTTTGATGGGGACATGCCTGCGCTCTTTCCACTGGCCTCCCTTGGCAACCAGCCCTTTGAAGATGACCTCTTGCTGTTTGCCTGTTGTCTCTCTTGTGCTGGATTATAGATGAGAGGTTGGCGTGAGGGGAGGGGGATGGGATGGAGTGTTGTGCGTTTTAAGCCTCATTTCTTTCTGCAGTCTCAACTTTTTTTTTTTTTTCTCTGTGGCTTCTACCTCTCTATATGGATAAAATGTTGTCTTGCATATGGAAAATGGTTTCTGGCAGAAATGCACCGTTTCTGCTTGGCATTTATATATAGGACAAAGGAAGTTTGATTAGTTTTGTGGTGAGGACGTTGCATTCTTCCTGTGACAATCTCCTCACATCAGTTCCCTTCCCCCATCCCTCTTTTTAAGGACAATATTGTTCTTAGTTATAGGGCAGCCTTTCTCCGTGTGCATGTTCTGCGTTCCCCTTCCCTCCCTCCGGCCCCACTGAACGCGCCCTCTCAGCAACGGCACAAAATCCATCACCTTGTTAACGAAGGCTGCGGGGTGACACGGAGAGGGACACCAGGAGTCCTGTGGCTGGGTTGGATTTTGGGTGGACACCGACTACTTTTGGAAATCCAAACAACCAGGCTTGGCTAAATGCCAACAAAATCCTTCATGAGGGTCTCGTCGTGAACCAGTAGCTGTAGGGTAAGAAGTAAGGCGTTATCAGGGATCGAGCAAAGCATAAGAATAAATGTCACCTTTTCACTACAGCAAAAGGTGAACAGGTGAGGTGTCTTCATAGAGAACGTCGTCGCTAATGGTGTTTCCATGCTTCTACAAGTTTTACCGTCTCCTTTCTCACTTTTTTTCTCAGTGATGAAATCACTTTAAGCTACCTGTGTCAGCGCTCAATCTACCTGAGGTTTCTTCAGGCTTTTATTAAAGTCTGGGCATGGAGAGCAGAATGGCGGTTGACACTGCTGTTGAATATTGATTAATAAAGTCAGGAGTCCCACGTGTTACAGGGTATTTTACAGCAAACGTGAAGAAAATATCTTGGATGTGCCTGTGTATGCAGTTGGAATGCCTCAGTGCAGCATGCCACCCAAAATTGGGAGACAAGGATGTGGGAGGCATCTGTGATCTCTGCGTCTAGCTAGTTCATCCTTATCTGGAATAGTGGAATACTGCTCTTTATTTGAATCTCCTAGGATTATCTTCTCACAGAAAACAACCAGCAAACCCAGCCTCTCTCCTTTCACCCCTGATAGAAACGGTAAACAAAGACGTAAGCTAGTGAAAGTCATAGGTTATTCCCTTGGAAATAAGAGACTTCATGGGACAAGGGCAGGGATAAGTTTGTGTTCCTGCAGCTACTTCTCTAAAGAAAATCCAACATCGATGTGTCTTTTCAGTACCTACCTTCTTCATGTAATTTGTTTATTCTTACACAACCTGAGCCAAAGTCAGCCATGCATGTTATAAGTCTGTACTTTGTATTCTAGGAGCTCCTAGTGTGGGTGGTGTCATGTAATCCAGTTTGGCAATTGCTGTATAAATAAAGGTATATATAAATATATATATATATTTAATCAAGTAAAAGTATGATATTTACTGGATTTCATCTTGTAGTCTTCCTTTAGCCTGTGCAAGAACATTTCCCTCCCCCTTCCTTCATTTTCTGCTAGAACTTGTCTATTTTAAGTGAGATGATTTTTGTCTAGGTGTAGAACCACAGAACGGTTTGGGTTGGAAGGGACCTTAAAGGCCACCCAGTGCCACCCCCTGCCCTGGGCAGGGACACCTCCCACCAGACCAGGTTGCTCCAAGCCCCATCCAACCTGGCCTTGAACCCCTCCAGGGATGGGGCAGCCACAGCTTCTCTGGGCAACCTGGGCCAGGGGCTCACCACCCTCACCCTTTCAACCCAGCCAAATTCCTGGTCTAAGTGTGCATCGTGTGTGCTTTTGGCAAGGCAGTGCACATGGAAACTTCTTTTAGGGTTCCTTATATGAACGGTTTCAATCAACTGCATTTTTTTTTTGGCTGTTGAGTAGTTATTCAGTCTTTCTGGGCCCCAAACACTCCCTGGGGTTCAACAAATAGACCCCGTTATGTTGTATAATGTTTGTCAGGGTCTCTTCATACTTCCTACTCCATTTTCTGCTAGAAAACTTATTGCAAAGTATTTGGAACTCCATAGGAGGCATTTAACTTCAGCTGAGATTATATGGCACTGACCTGGTACTTCCAAGTTTTAAGTCCCCAGTTGAGTGCTATGGGACAAATGTAGTTGTTCATGGCACATAAGGTAATCCTGTTTTTCCCAGCCAGTTATGATTATATCTAAAGTTCTGGGCATTAGTGCGCCTTTTGAGCCTGTCTTATTCTATGTAGGGCCAGAATTCTTTTGTTTTACTACATAGCTCCTGGCAGCCGCCTTCTGCCAAAGTCATCTATGAAGGTATCATTTTACTCCTAATTTTTCTTCCAGTTTCCCCCATCCTTAGTGGTCTTGTGCCTCCATCTTTTGCCAGCATCTTTCTACCCATTTAAAGGGGAAAAAACCACGACTATAAACATGACTTTGTTCCCCTTTGCTCTGTCAATACTGTGGTAGGAGAATTCAGCATAATCAAAGCACTTAAATTGTTGAGAGAAGAAATCTGCCCTCAAATTATCTCGGGTATGCACGTCTTTTCATGGAGTTCTGCATTTGAGACCCTTTGAAGGAAGGAGAGGCCAGCTTTCTGTTTGAATGGGCCGGGAGCTTCCCTTGCAAAGTGTTTGGAATAATTAGTGTCCAGCTGCTTTGTCGCAGCGGATCGCTCAGCTGCGTGGCGTGGGCAGGACACTTGATCTCTGCCCGTGCAGTAAATCCTGTGCAGATGTGCTGAATTCACATGTTTTGTACACATCTGTTATTGTGCGTGTCGGTGGGTATCTCTAGCGTCTCTCTGGCTTGGGGCAGTCCTGGCAGGAGGATGTTTGTCTCCAGCTCTGGGGCCCTCAGCACAAGAGGGACATGGACCTGTTGGAGCGGGGCCAGAGGAGACCACGAAGATGATCCGAGGGCTGGAGCCCCTCTGCTGTGAGGACAGGCTGAGAGAGCTGGGGGGGTTCAGCCTGGAGAAGAGAAGGCTCCGGGGAGACCTTAGAGCCCCTTCCAGTCCCTAAAGGGGCTCCAGGAAAGCTGGGGAGGGGCTGTTTGCAAGGGCACATAGCGATAGGACGAGGGGCAATGGTTTAAACCAGAGCAGGGTGGGTTTAGATCAGACATGAGGAAGAAGTTCTTTATGCTGAGGGTGGTGAGACACTGGCCCAGGTTGCCCAGAGAGGGGGTGGAGGCCCCATCCCTGGAGATATTCAAGGCCAGGCTGGATGAGGCTCTGAGCGACCTGATCTAGTTGAAGATGTCCCTGCTCACTGCAGGAGGGTGGGACTAGATGGGCTTTAACGGTCCCTTCCAACCCAACACGTTCTATGATTCTGTGTTTGAGGGCACATTACTGCTGCCAGGTATGGCTTTCAGCTGGCATTTTTCCCCCTCTAGAGGGATATGAAGCTGGGCTGTGGCACAGGTGAGGGGCTCACAAGCGCTTCACATGCTCCCTGAGTCACAGGTTGGGTATCCTGCATTTGAGGAGTAAGGGAATGATGCTGCTTCTTGCTTCAGGTGTGCCGATATGCTAGGTCAGTGCCAAGGTCTGCTTCCCTTGTTAACAAAACCTGCTCTGGCTGCTCTTCAAAGTTCACTGCTCCTTTTCCCAGGATCTGGTGGACTGTGTATAGTGCCGGCCTGTCCGCATTGTAGAATCATCCTGGCCTTTTCTGCGTGGTGGATGCGTTCAACTGCGTATCTCTGTTTTTACATTTAATTACAGCATAGACTACTGGATTTCTCATCATTCCTTTTGGCATGCTTCCTGGAGTAAAGCGGACTGTGAGAGGATTTCAGGAATGCTCAGTGCTCTTGCGATAGAGAAAGTTTGGTGGAATTCACTTGTGGGTTCAGTGCTGACCGCTGGGTCGAACTGCACGGTTACAGCTGATAGCCAAGAAAAGCGCACTGCTGAAATGCTCAGGTCCTATAATGTTACATTTTGCGGTGATTTGATTTTTGGCAGGATGTTCTTCTTCAAAACAGGAAAAAAAAAAAAATCTGAAAGCGAAAAGAAACTGTATTTTAATGGAGTTTTGTACTTGTACCGGAGGCCGAACGTCCCTCTCTGCAGAGTAAAGCTGTGTGGTCTAGAGGGGCACAGGGTGACACGGAAATGCTTCTGGCTTTCACCTTTTTAAAAAAGGCTGCTATGTTCCAGCGGCAGCCAGCATAAACCCCTCATGTTTTATCAGTCTGCAGAGACCATAGCAACTCCTTAACTTTTTTAAAAAAAAACTACTCTTTAGTTCTTGAAAGGTTTTTATCCCCCCCCCCCATTTGTGTGGTTTTGGTTTGCTCATCTGTAATGGCACGTCCTGCTGATGCCTTTTTCAGAAAGCACTGATACAGAGAAGCTACAGCCTGAGCTTCTCTTCCTGGTAGGGTCTTAGTAACGCTGGGTTGGAGTCTTGCAGTCAAGAATCTTAAATCACTTTTTTGGCAACAGGTTGCTCTGCCGATACAGAAGAGTAACCGGAGATGGAAAAGTTAAGTTCTGCATTCCACTCTGTGTGTAAGGAGGAGGAACAAATACAGTCTTACAGTGATGCAGTTTTTTTAGTAGCTGCATTATGTTGGGGATCAAAATCACAGCAGTGGCAATGATCAATCAGTGGGAAAACTTTGTCAGCTGAGATGACGCAAGTCTATCCTGGAGAAGGAGTGCAAAGTAATTTTTGCAGTCCTTAAGAAGCAGTTTCTCTTCGAATAGGTAAGAAGGTAAAATTTCTGAGGAAATGCAAAAAATGAGTGTTGCCAACACTAACTTGACTGTTTTGCAGCCTTCTGGGTCTCATATTGATTATTTTAATATATAAGCTCTACTGTAATTCTTTATACAATCAGTCCAGTCACTGTTCTCACTAGAGTGTGTTAGCCAGGTGTCTTGCCTTAGCTCTAAAAAGGCTTACTCTGTGCCCTGGTGGAAACCTCTCTAGATTACTACTTCTTTCCTCTCTACCCACTGCCAAGCAAGGGCAGTACGTAGCAAAGGCTCAGTTGGGTTTCATCTTGTCACTGAAGTAGACTGAAGACAGCAGCAGTTCTGCTGGTGAGCTCCAGGCTGGCTTCCGCTAGGTGCTCGCCTTACGTGACGTGTTCTCCGCTGGGTACCTGCCAAATTCCTACATTCTTGCTGTGTTCTGATGCTGGGGGAAAGTAGGCTTGAGAGACAATGGACAAGTTAGGTGTTTCTCGGTGGAGTTAACGAATGCATGGGTAATTGCTCCATGTCATAGAGCTGTCACATCTGTAGTTCCTGCTGGGACAAAGCACAGCTTCATTGCACAGGACCGGGCCAGTTTCTAGGCTGTCTTAGTGCAAAGCAGTGTATGCGATGAGCTGAGCTCTCATCATTGCTCTGACCGGAGTTTTCCACGTTTCTCACTGAATATAAGCTAGTACTTTGTGTCTTGTTTTGTTTTATTTTCCTGTGGTTGGTTGTCACTTACGAGTGGAAGAATCGATAGCTTTATTCTGACCTGTGCCGCTACAGTGAAAATACATCTCCATTAACATCCTTCACTTGTGTGGTAATGTTTTCTGAGTGGGAAGCTGGTAACTTACCACAAGTTCTTAATTTCTTACTTCAAGCATCACCACATGCACAATATCCCACGGATTCCTCATCTGAGGGCACTGAGAGACTCAGATCAGAGCCAAGTACTAAACAATAAATACGTATAACCAACTAATTTGGGGCAACCTGACTCGGAAGAAAGGTGGTCCTCAGAAAAGGTCTAGTTCTGTAGGAATAAGTCACAAAGGACAAAGCCAATGCATTGTCATAACTTCGTTTGCTCAGGCAATTGTGTTTATACACTTCCATTAAGTCTGCATTTTTGACAAGCCGGTGTTCCAGAGTGTGTGTGTATTTGCCTTTACTGATGTGTCTGGTTCTGTTAGGGTTAGACCTTGCTGTTGGGCTGTCAGAAACATTTTTGATGCTAATGAATAATTGCTGGTAATCTTAAACACACATCTTGTACATCCAAGACTATAGATGAGGAAAATTAGAGCAGAGATTAGCTGTTTCGTTAGGTGTAGAAAGAAGCTGTCTTAGCAGTATTATACCCAATACAGTAATTCGCTGTTGATGCTAAGAAAAGATTATCACGCAAGCAAAAGGTAATATCTAGAGCAGAATCTTCTGAGGAAACTTGAAATCCATCCCTTTAATTCCAAAGTCCTTGTATGTGTGCTGTGGAAATAAGCTTTGCAGATAACTTTCTAAATCTGAGTGCCTGTTATTTCAGTTCATTGTGACAGCTGTGAGTGAACCAGCCCTACTGTCCTCCCCCCACCTGCAATGGGGGGGGGGCACTTGCGGCATGGCGAGTCTGTAGCTTTTGCAAATTATTTTTACCTTGATTTGGAGGATAGACCTTAGAATCAAAGAATGATAGAAAAGTCTAGGCTTAAAGGGATT
The DNA here is from genome assembly GCA_947846985.1 of Fratercula arctica. Taxonomy (NCBI): domain Eukaryota; kingdom Metazoa; phylum Chordata; class Aves; order Charadriiformes; family Alcidae; genus Fratercula; species Fratercula arctica. The sequence goes on along the minus strand of CANTUZ010000013.1, from coordinate 30,413,060 downwards.
TCTGGAGATCATCTGATGCAGCTTTCCACTGAAAGCACATCCTTGTTATACCCAGGGCCTTGTCAAGCCAAATATTGAATATTTCCAGTGTGGGATGTTCCATCACTTCTTGGGGCAACCTGTTCCACCGTTTAATTGTTTCTATGGTGAAGAACTGTATCCATATATCCAAGCAGAATTTCCTTGAAGTATCCTTGTGCCTGTTGCCTCTTGTCTGGTCATCGTGCGCCCTCGTGGAAAGACTGTGTTCTCTAAAGCTACCTGTAAGGCTGATTAGACCTCCTTGAACCTTCACTTCTCTAGGCTGAATGAATGGAATTCTTTCAATCTTTTTCATGTCAAGTTTTCCAACCCTTTTATCATCTTGGTGGCCTTTTGCTGGACCTTCTCCAACCAAAACTGGACACATTATTCCAGGTGTGGTCTAACAAATGCCAAGTACAGTGAATTAATCACATTCCTTGATCTACTGGCCATACACGTGCTCCAGGTGCAGCCTCAGCTGTTGGCTCACGTTCAGTTTGTTGTCCATCAGAAGCCCCACGTCTCTTTCAGCAGAGCTACAGTGCAGCCAGTCAGACCATGTGCAGCCTGTAATGCTGCTCGGTATTTCTCTATCCCGCATGTAGGACTTCAAATTTTTCTTCATTAAACCTAATGTAATTCTTGGTGGGCCACTCTTCCAGCCTGCCACAGTGACTGTGTCTTGTGGCCCTTCCTCCTGGCATATCTACCGCTCCTCCCAGTTTGCTGTCATCTGCAAACTTCACTGAGGGTGCATTCGCTCCTCTCATCTGGGTTGTTTATAATGATATTGAACAGGATCAGACCTCGTATCGACTCTGGAGGAACTCCACTTGTGACCAGCTGCCACTTCAACTTTGAGCCTTTAACCACCACTCTTTGCGATAACTGCAGACTTTGATCTAGTTTAGCCAGTTTTCCACCATCTTGTGGTCCAGCCGTCTAGTGTTAAAGGAGACCCATGTCAAATGCTTCGCTAAAATCAAGGTGGATGCCATCCACAGCTCTCCTCTCCTCCAGGGAGCAAGTTGCTTCATCAGAAAAGGTACTGAGGTTGGTCAAGCTTGATTTATCCTTGATAAATTCAAACTGGCTTTTTCAGTCACCATCTTGTCCTTCGTGTACCTGGAAATAGCTTCCATAAGGATCTGTTCCGTAATTATCTCAGGCACTGCAGTGAGGTTGACTGCTGTGGGGTTTGCCAGATCTGTCTTTTTGTGTTTTTTGCAGATAAGTGTAGTATTTGCCCTTCTGCAGTCATCAGGGGCCTTCCCCTGATCTCCATGACCTTTGAGAGATAATAGAGACTGGCTCTGCAATAGTGACAGCCAACTCTCATGGGACACCGGGATGCGTCCTCTCAGATCCCATGGACGCCTGTATGTCTGGGTTGCGCTGATGATCCCTAACGCGACCCTTCTTTACTAGCAGCTGTTTGTTGCTTGCTTTGTTAGTCCTTGGTGTCAGCCCCATTCGGTAGCAGACTTACATATTGTTTGTAACTCTTCTCGCTGGTAAAGTGCTTGTATCAGTCTTGACATCTGTTGCCAGTTTGAGCTCCAGCTGAACTTAATGCTTTGCTATCTAAACCTCTGCATTTCCAAGCAATATTTCTATATTCATCGTTGGGGGTGTGCCCCTTTTTCCATCTCTCCTTTCCGTCCAACTTCTGGAGATTCTAGCAACAAAACGCTGGATTGTCTCGGAATCAGACACTCTGCCTCCTCTAGTACTTTAATGGTGAATGAAGAAGTTGTTTTTCAAAATCTGTTTGGTGACTTACTTACTGCATTTTGAAGAAAACATGCACGCTCAGCCTGCTCTTTGTGTTTAGTAAGACTGGTTTGACAGGGGAGATGTTTGCTGCAGAAGGGTGCTAATGGTTTTTCTCCTCGCTGTAAAACACTTAAGTTATTCGGTTGCCTTATTTCACTTGAGCCACAACACGCTCCAGACGTTGGGTCAATCCCTGAGAAGGAGCTTTCATGGGGGGATGGAGCTGGAGGAAGGAGATGAGGACCTGGAGCTTGGAAGTGGTGGCTGGACGCTGAGGGGCTGGGTCACCAAAAGTATCTGAGGTCTGCTCTGAGTCACCTGCTCTGGGTCCGTACGCCTGGGGAGCGAGGAAGGAGCTCGCTTCCCTGCAGGTACCAGATGCTGCTTCCACATACACTGGTCTGGGGGAGAGCCTGGAGAAGACGCTGTATCTCCCTGACGATAGACTTCCCGTTCAGGTTGGTTTGGTTTTGGGTGGTGGTTTTGTTTTAACACTGCAAAACCTCATAAATTTTATTTCAAATGCCTGTCTGGTGAAGGAATGTGAACTCGTGTGGACGGAGACGAATCCACGCCAAGTGCATTCCGGGTGGGAAAGCAATATGGTGTATCTGTTGGTTCAGGCCCTAGAGCAATAAGGAATTCAAGTCTTCACAAAAAGACTCAAGAGTTCTGCTCTGTTTTGGAGGCTTGTGCAGTTTTGGAGGCTTGTGCAGTGTATTTTTTTGACTTTGCTTTTCATGGCAACTATTTGAAACTACTGATAATTTTCCCCCTCATAGGAAAGAATTGGTTTTATTATTGCCTTTGTAGTTTGTCCATGATATCTTTTGTTTAGCGTGTCTGAAATGAAACATGTCTGTGATCCAGAAACACCCTGGATCCTCCCTGGGCCTGAATTCTTGTCTAGATGTTTTCATTCAGCCTTTCGCATCCTGTGATCTGCTCCACGGACAGAGGCCTGAGCCCGTGTCGCATCCCGGCCCCCGACCCTTGGCTTTCTCTGGGTCTGAAGAGCAAAGCACCGTGCTGTCTGTGTTATTTCGTGGTCTTAGGTGGTCTAGAATTCGTTCTACCTTTGCCGCTACAAAAGTATATTTCACTCTTCTCTGTTCGCGGCATGGATCTGCGAGCCGTTTCTAAATCTCTCTGTTGTTACTTCTGCCCTCTCTTCTCCTGCCTGGTAAATTTTCACTCTGCCCAAAGGGTGGAGGAGAAAGAACGATGTTTGGTGGCTTGTGGGATTTAAAGAATCGAATTTATAGTGAAGAATTCAACCAGAAGAAAGTTTGGGAAGGTAATGCTGAGTCTCAAAGGCACGTTATTGAAGTTTTCAAGACTGTCTAGGTCTCACTATCCAGACCTGGCTTGAATTGATTAGAACTGATGTCTTGGCAGGAAAGGGGAAGAGTTGGGATCTGTGAGGGTTGCATTGTTTTGTTCTCAGTGGAACTGAAATTAGGGAATCTGTTTACAGTGTTGACATGCTCTGTCTCTCTGCAAACTACTGGAGCTGTGTAAGACACAGCAATGCCAGACTGGTTTTACCCACACTAGTGCAGGCCCCAAAGCGATATAATGGGATCACCCTGATGTGTGTGGACATGACTGTCCTGCTTCCACAGCCAGGCCAATAACTATTTGGTGGCATGACAGACCATGTGAATTTAATGGCTTGAAGGTTGAAGCTCACTTGTGATCTTCACATGGTGTGAATGTACCCTTTGTCTTTTTTCTTTTTTTTTTTTTTTTTGGTGTGTGTTTAGGCCCTTTGGGATCCGTAATTGTAGTGTGAATTGGGATAAAACCCCAAACCTATGAATGAATGGGCCACTGAAGCTGGCTCTCCCATTAGCCATTGGAGTCCCAATATGAAGCGTGAATGAAATGCTGTTGGCTGGGATGTGAAGCCGGAGCGAAATCCATGCAGAGAAGAGATTCGTGGGTGGAAACTGCACGCTCGGAGTGATGCACCATCAACACGATTCTAACGGTGCTGGCCAGGAAGGTTACTACAGGGCTTGGTGTGTTCAGGGAGAAGAAAGTTGCAGTAGGTAAGACGGAAATAGAGGAGCTGATGTATAAAGAAAACCTGTGGAAACCAATACAATAAGGGCTTTTTGGAAGTGTTGTAAAAATGTTATGCAAAAACCCAAGTATTTTTTTGAGGTGGGGAAACTGAATGTCTTCTGTTGGCAGGTGGGGTAGGGACAGAACTTTGAGGAAGGTGGTCAGATTGCCATTGGTAATTTATCCACAAGGCATGAGATCAGGACGGGGTTCATGGAGAAGCTGGTTTGAGCGAGGTTTAAACAATCTGCATTAAAAAACCTGGAATCTGAACGTGAGCCGATGAGAGCCCCCAGAGAGAATAGTGCTGTCACAGAAACTCAGGCGGAGCCCGGAGGAAGAGGTGCTGGAGGGTGAGGACAGAGGTCACGTTCCCAAGTTCTGGTCTTGGTAAGATTAAATTTGTAGATTGTACAACCTGTCACTGACTTTGTAAGGCTGTTTTATTAAAAGAGCTCACACTGGGTACTTGAATATGAGTTCCCTCGATGTGTTAATGGTTACACAGAGCTGATGACTCATGTGTCTGACTTATCCCTTAGCTGAGTATTTGTGTTGGTCCTGTAGATATTCAGATTTACTGGAACAAATAGTCTAAGAACACTTGGGCTTTGCAATGCACATGTTTTTAATTGAACAGTGCAGTGTTTTTGTCAGTTGTCCCTTCCTGAAACATACAGACTTTGAGGGAGTACTGCTGGCATAATATAATTTGTTTTGTTAATTACTCTGCTGAGATTCCAGTGTGATGCAACAAAATCCTCGGGAGTTTGTAGCCTGCAGATGTACCTAGTAAGTTCTCTGCATTTGCCAGCACAGAGCCTGCGGCACCCTGTTAGCTTTGCTTACTGCTTGTGCTGGGTTTTGCATTTGGGTTTGAGGTTTCTTAGGTGCAAGATCATTTTGCCGTTGTGTGGTAGTTTAATAGGTTTCGGTCTTCTCCCTGCTTCAGTCTTCTCTGCGCTGGTAGGAAATGTTACGTATGTGTTCCGTGCCTGGGTGGTGGGACTACAGCGTGGGATCCACTTGCTGTGGTCACCTTTGTCCTTGCACAGCAGTGGTGGCAGCGGCGTGGCCGTGTTGGAGGAGAATCTTCTGTGATGGCTGTTTGGGTTGGTTTGTTGGTTGGTTTGTTGGCCAGAGCACAGCTTTTTGCTATTAACTAGTTCATTGTGCAGCCCTGCTGTAGTTTGTGACTCAAAGTGTGTGTTCTAAGTGGGTTCAATTCATGGGTTTGGACAAGAATCTGAAAATGTCTTTCTCTCAGGGTGAATCCAACTGTGTGAACGGGACGAGTCCTGTACTGAGGAGATGAGTTCCTGATGAATTTTTTTCCCTTTATTGACAAACTTGCCAGGGATTCCTTTTTCAGGTTCTTGCGTCAGGACAGAGTTCAGAAACTTCCTAGAAAACGTAGTTCTTTGGACTAGGCTCAAGAAGCAACGGCTGTTGGTATTTGGAAAAGGAGTTTCAGAATCCCATACAGTGGTCAGTAAATGCTGAGCAGAAGTCACCTCTTGCCAGAAAAATAATTGATATTCCTCAGATCTCATATGGTTCTTCATTCTTAGCTGTTCTGGTCCAGCTTCATATTCCATGCTCAATTTGAAGTCTTGTGCAGCTTTTCAAAGAGATGGCTCATTTGGTTAGACATGTTGGTCTTGGGTTTAGTGTGTGTTCCAGAATTCAGTCTCTGTATTTCAAGCTGAGTGGCTGGTACCTACTGCATGATACACGTGCCGCAGATGATAGCAGCTAATACTGTCATGTGTATTTTGTCCAAGGCGGCCGGAAGCACGTGATGCTCTCCGAATCCTTCCTAATGCATGCAGTTTCTCAGAGTCTTACTTCTTGGCCGATCTGGCAAAGTGAGATGAGAGGGTTTTCCTCCAAGATTTTCCCCTCTCTTTGGACAACATATACCTCTGCTGGAAGGGAGAATGCACTGGACATGCTGTCTGTTCCTACCTCCTCCTGAGTGGAAAGTAGAAGCTCTGCAAAGCTACGCTACAGGAGCAGCCATCCTTTATCATCTTGGAAGCTGCCGATCAATTCTTTCATACAACAGGAGACAGAGACCTGCAGTTCTATCGTGGAGAACCAGAGGGGCAATGAATGGGGTTAGCGGTTCGTCAGAGATAGATGAGTGCCTTTTCAGGGGGCTTGCCCTTAGTGAAGCCGTGGTGGCTGTCACCAGTCACCTCCCTGTTCTCCGTGGTTTCCAGGAGGATCTCCTCCATGATCTTGCCGGGCACAGAGGTGAGACTGACTGGCCTGTAGTTCTCCGGGTCTTCCTTTTTCCCCTTTTTAAAAATGGGGGTTATGCTTCCCCCATGTTATGTTTCCCCCGTCTTCCTTTCTGACTAGTTCTCATGTTTGCTTCTTCTGGTCATGCCTCTTGTTACAGGAAAGAGAACTGATTCTGGACAGTTAGGCTCTTTCCATGGGGGTCTAACCACGAAGCTCACCTGAGCCCTGTAAACATTAGTTTGCCGGTAACTATTTTGGAGTGCTAAATCCTGTGCCTTGCCCTTCCCCTCCCAAAATGCATCAAGTTAATACTTGTATCATGGTTGAAAAGCTTCCCCCCCCATTTAGTAAAGTCTAAAACCATAAGGCATTGTTAGCTGTGGCACCCCAAAGGTCTAGCAAAGCTTTTTGCTTAAGTGATTTGTTGGTTCTTGACAGAAGCATGGTGGTTTTTTAGAGTTTTGAGGGCTCTGCTGCTTGCAGGCTTATGAGTTTTGTCAAGGTCCTTTTCTAGGCCGCCTAGCTGTTTGAAGAAAAAAAAAAAAAAAGGAGCGTTCAGAAATACAACTTTGATTTTTGCTAAACACCTGGGAGCTCTGTGCCACGCAGACTGTGTGCCCTGTGTACGGAGGTGAGGTGCTTCAGCTAGGGCATGCCCAGCGAGTGCTGGCTGTTGCCAGTTCCAGACTGTCCTGAAAACCCTACTCAGAGGCATTTAATATTCTACACTGCAAATATTTAACTGTCTTTAGAATTGTGTGTAATGTGCAACTTTTTTTTGCCTGCAATTAGGAAGGCCGTCTTCTCAGGTGTTTGGGGATTGTTGATGGAGACAGGGTGTCAGCCAGTATTGTCACTGAAAAAGGACAAAATCACCAATTTCTTTTTAAAGGTAAGGAAGCACAGGCTTTGTAAAAGGAAGAGAAGAGGCTCTTTCAACTTTGGGCTTACCCTGATTTCCAGGGACGTAACTGCAGAATGTGCTTGGAGACTGATCTAAAGGGCTATTCACGCTTGGAAGCTGTTACGGAATAACAGAATTCTGGAGGAAAGAGGCGGCGGAAAGAATTTTCTGTTCCTCTTGGCCTTCTTCCAAGATGTTTTCTGGACTAAAGTGGGTAGAGACAGTATTTTTTTTGTATGGTTGGGGGAAAAAAGGCGCAAGACTTTTTCATCTCGTGACAGTGTGTAGAGAGGTCCCGAGCTGTTCGTATGGTGGTTTGTAACACTATAACGCCTTATCCTGGCAGGCAGAAGAAAAGGGACAAAAGGGTGGAAGTTTTCTTTTAATCATCAGGACTTTTTTTAGGTGATAGAGTTACAGGGTAAAATGTTCCTCCTCTGTTGGTTTACTGTTTGTCTGCTCTGTAACACTAACCCACTTAAAATTTGTGCGGCTCTTTTTGAAGTTATTTTAAACCCTCAGCAGTGCATACAGATTTTATAACCTTGGATAAAAGCACCTGAGTCGTGGTTTCAGTTTTGCCCTTTCAGGCATGTGGGAAGTGCCCCAGCACATTTCAAGGATTTTGAACTAGAAACTTCTTAGATACGGCTTATGGTTTCAAAGCTCGATTGATACAGCGGATGTCAAGGGAATTACATCAAGGGAATGGTTCTCCGTTTCTTTAGATATTTAATAAGGATTAAAGCTTTGTGTTTACTTAAAGGATCCCATGGACTCCTTTTGGGGTTAATTATGTTGGAATATATGCCCTGGCAATTTTGGAGAGAGCACTCTCTGCCCAACTCCCTTCCCTGGTTTTATGTCTGTTCTCCGTTACGTCCAGTTTCTTCATCCGTCTCCACTCCAGTATTTATGTCCAGTTTCTCCATCAGATGCTGAGTTTAAGGAGCGGTTCATCTTCCAGTGGTAGCACCTGTCCCAAGTGTTTAAATGGAGTATGTTGAACTGCTCATCCATCTGAGACTACAGACAGCTCAGCGCTGTGTAACAGTAACTCATAACAAAAAAAAAAAAAAAAAGAGGAAGGATGAATTAAGAGCTGGGCAGAGGATTCTATCCATCTGCCTGGTATTGTGGTGGCCTGTTTTCTTTTTTTCTCAAAATACAGGTGTATTGGTTGATGAATCTTGAAAAACACTGAGTGGCAGGAAAACCTCTGTATTGTCTCAGATCAGCGTCATGTTTCCCCAGTTTCGCAGTAATCACTCCAGTTACTCGGACAGTCAGGGCCCCACAAGATGATGTAAATAGCTCTCCTTGTATTAAATCACTTGCAAAATGAAAGTCCAGGTACAAGACGTTGGGGAAAAGGGACACATTGACAAACCGGTGATGCAGAAGAGATGGCAGGATTAGTGAGCGTTACATGGTGCTAGTTTGCATGGATTAGTGATGTATGTACGTATATGTAAATTACCGAGCCATTTAATCTTCTCCTATTATAATCAGCTACCAGAAAACAAAATTGTTACAGTATTGATGCTAGCTTGTGGTTTTCTTCAGCTAGTTTGGCAAAGGTGAGATTTAAGGAAAGACATGAAGCTGGATAAAGTACAGACTTGTTTTGCAAAGAACTTTTTCTGCGTATATGTTAAAACCTGGGCAACTCTTAGGCAAGGGTCTGTGAAAAAACTGAGATTTCAGTTGAGAGAAAAAGAGAATAAGCAGAAAACAGTAAACAGTGTAAGAAGCTAAATGTTTTACACCCTAGTTTATACACAAAGATATTATCCTAGTGAAGGACACTAAACTTGGAAAAGACAAAGGAAGTGAAAAAAACCTGATGCATAGGGAAGCTCCTTGCCATAATAATATTAGAGTAACTGCATAGTGCTGGAAGGAAGAGATTGAATATCTGAAATTAAAGCAAATATGCATTGTCGTCTTGTGGAAGAAACATAAATACCTAAAAGGAGACTGAGGTTTCTCACTTCATGATACCTCCCCCTCATCTGGGTTCAGAAAAAACTAGAGACCGTTCCACAATAGTTAGGAAGTTTCTTGTATCTTTGAACTACGTGATAGGCATGTTCCAAAGGATGACAGACAGTTAATATTGTGCGAATATTTAAAAAAAAAAAAAAAAGTGATAATGCCTCTCAAACATTGGTTCTGGATCTTATGACTTGTAAAGCTTTTATGAGTGACTCCTCAGAATGGTTTGCAGTATTTCTGTCAGTTTGCAAGGCAAGGCGGTTTGCTTTGTATTTAATTATTTTATATCTGAGAAAAGGCCTTACAATCACATTTAATTGTGAGCCTTAAATGATTTTTCGTAACATTCCAATATTCTTCATATATGCAGCCATATGTTTCACTTTTTCGGGTGTAGCTTAATAAATAAAAGCGGATTTGTTATAAACTGAGGTGTTCAAAAGCGATCTGTATGTTTTTTGAATGCTACTGATTGGCTAAAGGTTTCTTTCTTGTTCTGTTTCAGATGCACCCGCTCGGACTGTGTAACAGCAACGATGAGGAAGACCTGTATGAATATGGCTGGGTGGGAGTGGTGAAACTGGAACAGCCCGAGCTGGAGCCGAAGCCATGCCTCACTGTCTTGGGAAAGGTAAGGGGGTACTCTGGGGTAAAGCCTGCATGTAAGTCGTTCTTGGAAGCTTTAGTTCCTTGCTGAGAAAAATCAGCAAGAAATAAAACACGAGAAAACTCCCTTTACTCCACGAAATATTCCCGTTTTGTCTGTTTTCACGCTGGATGCTTCAGGGGAAGGCAATGCCCTGACTCAGCTGATGGAGATGGCGGCGGGGGGGCTGAGTGCGCACGTTCCCTTTTGGAGCTCTGTAGGAACCGGACAAAGATTTCTGCAAAAATGGCTGTTTAGCAGAAGCAGTACTGGAGTAGAAATAAGGTGAAGTGCAAGTGTGATGCTAACTCGATCGAAGGAAGCAGTCAAAACGAAAGCATTTTATTGGTTTCCCTTAGGTACAATTTTCTCAGAAGACATGTATTGATTTCCTTTTCGCGGGGGAAGAGGAGTCTTCCACCCTAGAAGAGATTTCTTTGCTTTAATTGCAGGACAGATATCTCTGATAACAAGCGAATCTTACTGTATTGGTCAAAGAAATTAAAAACGTTCATCTTGCTGGAATCTCCCTGTGGAATACAGCCTCTGGAATCGAAATTCCTTGCAAAACATTTCCCTTTGTTTTATGGGGTGAAGTCAGTAAGATATGAGTACTGCTGCCAGATATGTTAAAAAGGAAAGCAGAAAGCTGTCCTTTTTTTTGTTCTCAGCTTAGAATTTTTGAGGATTGAGGTTATTGCATGTTGACATTTGAAGTCTAGAGTAGTTGGAAGTGTGTGAAAGAGCACAGGCCATGAGTTCTACCAGTAACTGAGGAGTTGAAAAGCATAAAGTCTCTGGGGTTCATCCTGAAATCCAGCTGGCTCAAGCTGCTGAGACTTTGGTAGGACGGTGTTGGTGACTTCAGGTGGGCAGTGAAAATGTAGTGTGTTGGGCAGAAAATAAAATCCTAGGTTGACATTTTGTAGGTAAAACTTGTCTCTGGATATTTACAAACAAAACTTCCAAAACCCCCCACGTGTCAAAGGAAATGGGAAAGCATCTGCTTGTCTAAAATTTGCTGCAGGTTGAGCTTGTGGTACGGGGCGAGAAACATCCCTCTAGAAGTGACTGCCCTTTCTATTCAATTTCAGCATAATACAACTTTTATTTTTTCTAACTTGGAATGCTGTTTTTGTTTCACAGAAATTTCAGCTGATGCTTCTTTGCTCTTAGGAGGGTAAAATCTGATAATAAAGTCTTGTGAGAATGGGAATTAGAGAAAATCGGGTACCGAAAGATGCATAGTAACCCATAAGTACACGCCAGGAGTAAGCTGAGTCTTGGGGAGAGCCGTTTAAGGAAGGAATCTGTTCAGTCCCATCTGTCTGGCTCTTGAAAAGCACGTGAGGAAGCAGGTGTGCAAAATGGGTGAAGAAAGTGGAAACAACAGATACACAAACGATGTTATAAATATTTTCTGACATAGTGACATTGCTTGCCTGACCCGCTGCTGTGTACCCAAATCCTGCCATGTCCTCTATAGTCCCTGTGTCCCCGAAGCCACATCGATCTCTAGAAGGCCCCCTGAACAGCAGACCCTGGCTTTGCGTCAGGGGCTCTGGAGCATCCGCTTTTATGCCCAGCGACGGTGATGGGACTCGTGCATCCTGCACAGGGTGTGTACAGAGAGTCTGGGCACAGTGTCTCCTGTGTGTCAGTTTAAATACGGTAATTTTAACAGGTGAAAAAAGACTGGCCAAGGTTCTAGGCAACACTTGCTTCTCAGTAACTGTAATGCAGCTCCTCGTTCTGTATCGTCATGTCACCATTTATCCTCCTCTTCCTGAAATATTTGTTCCCTATTTCATGCTTGCTGCTGTAGTTTCTCCTCTATGTCTTTCTTCTGCAACCCTTCTGCTCGGTCCTCCCTATGCTCAAGTTGTGTCCTGATTTAGAAGGACTTCTCAGAATTCTTGAAATATTGTTGAGTGCAGATAGCAGCAGGAGCAGGAGGCCTCTTGGATGTATTTCAGCTTTGCTGATGTTGCTGATACCCAGATATTATGCAAGTGAGATAAACAGCAGAGCAAACCCTTGTTACGCGCATCTGTGTGAATGACTCAGGTGGGTAACAGTAACGCTTCACTGAATGCGAATATTCTTAGCTCCTTAAATGGTGTAGTAGAGCTCATACACTTGAGTATAGAGGGCATTTGAGCTTCTAGACCACGGGAATTCTGCTTGTCTAGTGAAGTCTTGACTGTGCAATCAGTTATATCTCCTGCTGGAAGCAGATATATCTCCCCTTTCCAGTTCCCGTTTATTTCCTAATGCTGGAATTACCATCGGGATCCTCTAGTATCCATTCTTAGCTCTTAATTCCATTAGAAACCATTCTGTGAAATGAAAACCAAATCTTGAATGTTGGGAAAGTGACATGGTTGGATCAATTTCACCCATTGCTTCCACAGTAGGGATAAAGCTGGTGCCGGGAAGGTGAGAGAAGTTAAGGACTTGCTTTCTTCTAAAACTGTCATGGGCAAAATTGAAAGTCCGCCTCAGCAATTTAGGGCAAAATGAAAAGACTCTGCCAGGGCAGTTGTCTGTGGTTGCGCTTCCCTTTCCAGCTTCTGGCACATGGGCACAATTCTGTTTCATTTGGACACTTTTCACTGGGAAAGCTGGTTTGGATATCCTCATCGGTGCAATGAACGAAGAGGATACGCATGGAGAGTCATCTTGGCTCAGCTGGCAATTACTCTGTCCATCCTTCTTATGTACACAAGGGATGGATAACCTTCTCAGCTTAAACCTATCATAAATGAATGTGTTCAAAAGCGCAGACTAACTCAAACCATAAAAGAATTTTAAGTGAGCCAATTTAAACTCGTTTCACTAAAACTGGTGAACGTTTGTGTTAATGTAGTGGTAGAAGTGAAAAGGTTATTGCTTGTGTCTGTCTGGCAGAATGCATGCTTATATGAAGGAATAAATTACGAGAGTGTGTTTAGTTTAATAGTAAAGGAAAAGAAAGACAGGAGAGATGATATTGTGGAAAGTTTGGAATATTGTGGAGTAGAATGTCAAGGCTGCTTAAAAGCTGTTTGTAGACCTAAAATCCATGACATGCAAATCTGGTACAAAGATGTATGGTTTTATTCTTACTGTTGTTTTTAGTTGTTGTGGTCTTTTTTTGATTTGGGGTGTTTTGGCTTTGGGTTTTTTTTTTTGTTTGTTTTGGGCTTTTTTGTGTTGTTTTTAGTAAAACCCTGGTCGGTGTTTTCACTCCACTTGTTTATCCGTGTGCTAAATGGGATTGGTAGCTGTACAGAATTTGACGTGTCCATTTCCATGTAGATTTTTTTAATTGCTCATCCTTCTTAGTCAGATTTATATGGTGTAATGGAAATGAAAGAGTTTAAGAAAATGTATCTCCTGTTAGAGTGCCCGTGAAAACCGGACCCTGATTGGGAAAGGGGTGTGTGTGGCAGCTGTGATTTAACGTTGCCTTTGATCACAGTGCAGCCCTGTTTGAGGCAATGCTGCACGCAGGCAAAGCAAAGGCCTGGGTTTTACTGATCTCATGAGCTCCTGAATAGGGCTGGAAGGGGAATGACAGAGGAAGAAGAAAGCTTTGGAAATGAAAAGGAAACCCCGTGAACCCGACCAGCATTATTGGCTGGATTTGCCTACCAGGGAGCCGCTCAGTTTCTGCCAGGCTAATTCTGCTCCAACTTTTCTCCCCCACACCCCCGACCCCACCTCCCCCTCTCTCTTTCCTTCTTTCAGGCTTTTTTTGTTTCCGAGGCATGGCTGTAGTAACTTGGTTCTCAGGCTGGGAACCCACTGAGCTGTTGCCATGGTCACTGGGAAGCTCTTGGTGCCATGTGCTTCAAAGGGAACCTTTCCCCTCCTGGAATTCCTGCCTCCTCTGCAGCCGGCACAATGAGACGCCTTCTCCTCTCCCTGCCAGCAGTGGCTTTGCTCTGGAGGGAGGGAAGATCAGCGGTGCCCGCAATACCCGGTGCGTGCCTGCATCCGCCGTACTGCGACGGCGGTACCTGCCTGTGTCCCGCACATCCCACCGTGCAGCCCCCTGCTCTTCCGCCGCCCCAGGCGCTTTTTTGACGTCTGTCAAAGACAGTGAAACACAACCCAGCAATGCCGTTGTTTGCTTATTTCAGTACAGGATAGATAGCGAGAAGATGTTGAAGGTTTGCCTAAAAGTAGCACTTCTTCCCTTTCTGCAGGCTTGAAAGTCCAGAGGGAAGGATTTTGTTCTTGTTTCTCTTCCAGGGAGTGCTGAAGGGACTCGTCTGCTGTGTTACTAGGATGTGTGTATTTGAGGATGTGCATCTGAGTAGAACCTAACAAAGAGAGGATGTCCCTGCTACTACAGCTTCCTGTTTTCTTCACATCAAAGGAATCTGTAATATGAGGAAATTCCTAACAGTTCTTCCAGTATCCATTCACTTCTCTCTTTTAAGAGTTTATTTACGAAAACATTTACACAAATACTAACTAGCAGAGTCTCTTGTTTTGCCACGTCATCATTGTGATTATACTTCTACGGTTGGGGCCAAAATCATTATAACTTGAGTCTGCGTTAAACAGGCTGACTGTGATTCCTAACCTCTTGTCTGACAATTTAGTTTAAATGTAAAGATTCTTATAAGGTAGTCAAAGGAGAAATCACGGGGCTATGTCGGCAGTTTAGTTCCTGAATAAAGAGTGATCTCTTCTAAAAGCTGAGCAACAAGAGGGCCCGTGGGGAGTCAATTTTAATCCTTTTCTTTTGGAGTTAGTGAAAGTAATAAAAAAAAAAAAAAAAGGCAAATTAAAGAAAATAAACTTACACGTTTATATTAATAGCCTAAATTAAGCATACAGTTATATGTACAAATTAGAATTGCAGGGACTATATAAGCATACCTTTTGTTTCTGTATAACGTTAATCGTTTTTGGATAATTTCCTGTAGAAGTGGATTCAGTTCAGTTGTAGAAATGCATATGGAATTTAGGCAAATGCTCTTCCATGCTTAACTTTTTCAGAAATTAGGATTGAGCTATGCAGTAGATGAAGATCTAAAATTGATGAGAGACACGTCTATAACCAGTGATTGGTGTTTCCACAACTTTGCTCATTTAGATACTTCGCTGCCTTCTGTTTGTCAACCCATGTTTCTTCTTTGTAGATAACATCTAAAAGGATTTGGAATTCGTTTTGAGGCAGTAGTCTCAAAATTTATATCAAAATTTAATTGGCCTGGCTGAAAAGTAATAGTATGGACGACTTTTAAGCTGGTTGGTTTGTTTGCCTCGGTGTGTGGCTTCATGAAGGTTGGTGTTGGCAGTGTCCAGCGGAGGTAGGAAGGAGTAAGAGGAGGAGGGTAAAGGGGCTGCTCCTTCCGATGGCAGTGCTGGCCTGAATGCACAGCAAACTACAGACGGAGAAAAGACCTTCAGCAGCAGAAACTTAATATTGGTTGTTTTGAACTCTCAGACTTTGTGTTAAGAAGGAAGTTGTCATGAAGCAGAAGTTTCTTGAATGAGACTAGACTTCTTTGGCGTGGACTAGTTGATAGATCCACGTTGCATGTGCCAAACATGCCGAAACTCTGATTAAAACACAAACTATGTTGTTTATCAACCCCATTGTTTTGTAATGAAAAAAAGAGCATGTGTTTTGAGGGGGAAAAATAGCATCCTGGCTAGTGTTAAAGACTGAGCTTCTGAATCAGTCGCGTTAAGAGTCTCCATAGACTTTGCATTTAAGTTTTTCATTTCCATGGTCTGTTGTCTTAGCATCGCCTAAAATTAGAGTTAACTGTGAAAAGAAGTCGTGTATGTAATTGTAATCCCTGCCGTGTTTTTCTTACTGTATTTGTTCCAAAGAATATATTGAGAAACAGAGAGAGAGAACTACCATTTTCCTGAAGCACCAAAGAACATAAGTGCTGTATTATCATACTGATTGTTTCTCATTATTCTCCACTTCATTATAATTTATAATGTCCAAGACACCTGAAATGTTAACATCCCTTTTGAACAAACATAAAACATCTTTTAAAAACGATATCTGAAGTGATACTGTTACTTGTGCAAATATTTTTGGTGTCATTTATCTTTTGCCATACTTGTTTCTTGCTTCCCCAGGGCTAGCAGTGTGATTAGACGTCTACAGCACAGAGACGTAAGGATTTCAGGGGTTCTGACAAAATTGCACAGATGAGGTCAGAAGAGGGGTTAATATATGTTTTTTCAGGAAGAAACTGGATTTTCATAATGACAGACAGAAATAGTCCTCATAATCTTCCTGACAGGGACAAGTACTTTTAAACCAAAAAATAAATTACATAAAGTAAAATGCTTTTACCAAAAGCTCAGTGTATTTCTGCTTCCCATCTTCTTGCCTCTTCGTCCATCCCCCACAGACCATAGTCTAACAAGAAGACTATTTTAACAGATTAAAAAAGGGATTTGAATGGGAAAGAAAAAGGAAGAAATGTTGCATTTAAGAGAGTTTGGCTCTAGAGACCATGGGGACGCAGCATGAAGCAGCCGTCTCGTTGCTGTAGTTGGAAGTCTTGAGTTCATATGTGCCTTTCTCATGTCTTTCCTCTTATTCCATGACTGCTTTCCACCTTAATTTCAGCAGTCCCTTTGAGGAGGGAAGGGAAAGGTTGAGCACAGGTAAGAGAACTGCCAAGCAAGCCAGTTACGTTCTGGCGACAGGAGAGGCTTGTGCTGCGCGTGGATCGTACAGTGAAAGATGGAAAAGAGCTGGACCAAAGCCAGAGAGGGGAGTGCTCAGAGGAATGGATGAACACGGGCGGACTCGGGTTATGCAGTTCCGAAGAAGTAGATCTGTCAGGTTTGAACTCACGGGCGGTGGTGGGCCCTTTCCACGGGCAACTCGTGCCAGCAATCTGTTATTGTATTATTTTACTAACTTCCTTTTTGCGCTCACTGCACAGTTACGAAAAGCAGCAGCTATTCATGAAGAAAGGGCCGTCTCTTATGTTTCTCCCTCTGGGCACTCCTTAGATTTGCTATTGTTGGATTGATTACTTTAAATAAATGTCCGCTTTTAGAGTTGAGTCCTTAGCAGTCCCCACCACCATCTTCACTCCTTCCCAACCAACTGCAGAACACAGCTGCTCCTCCCTTAAGCTAAAGAAGCAGCTGCTGTTGCACAACATGTGTTACTGGAGTCTGCTCAGTCGGAACTCTCAGGGAAATTAATGGAAGCCCAGGCTGAGTAAAGAGGAAGGAACTTTTGTTTTTTTTTAAGATGTGCCCCACATACAAATAATAATATTATGTCAATGATTTACATCTCTCAAGTTTTTGGACCTTGATGATTCTATGTGCCTTGTGGGCATCTCGAACACTGAGAGATAATTTTTATTTCGCATGCAGAATCTACCTGTTTGTCTAACAGGAGAAATGCACAATGGCACACATGTTGGAAGAACTACAGGAATGGAGTTCGAAGCAGAAAAGTGAGTGGGCAAGTAAGTGCAGCTCTGCTGGAGTCTAGAAATGGGGACAAAAGAAGGCTGGCAAGCAGAATCAGACAAATGGATCAGAAAGTGAAGAAAATAAGGAGCAGATCTGGAGACAGGGAATGGAATTATTTGGAACTTCACAGATGAGTGACACGCCTAATTTTGGTGCATTAAGAGACAGAAGGCTTTGAAAGAAATTGGAGAACTGGGGAATGTAACCAGATCTGCATCAGAGGGACGCTGATATTCAGAGTAAAAGATGGGCAGATACAGTCAGCGGCGGTAGAAAATAGTGGATTTCAAGTCATTGCAAGCATAAAGTGGGAATGTTTTGCAGTGATTTTCACAGGGTTGAAAGGGAGGAGAGAGAAAATATAACATAAATTGCGCTTTATATTCTACTCTTTTGAGATAATTCGCCAGAAGCTGTTTTTCTACTCTGTAAACTTTTTTGTCTTCGTGATGGCCAGGTGGATATTATCTAGAGGTGCCTGTTTGGGTGACATGATGACTTCATGTTAGTACTAAGTTTGAGGAATTGACTCCAAATGAGTCAAGTGATCATACTGTGAACTCAAAGTGAGCATGAAGTGGGCTTTTTGGTCAATGTAGGGAGCACTGACCAAGCCATTTGCAATTTTAGCAGGTTATTTCTTGACGATCAGAGCTGGACATATTTGTGGTATGAATTCTCTAGACAGATTGGGTATATATTATCAATATTTGTATAGCTGTTGCCTTAGGGTTGCTCAATATGGATATGAAACTCTCACCAAAACTACTAAAAGCATCAAAAGCATGTATGTATTCTGGTGCATTGATGTCTCAGTTGTTGGCCCACTGGCGCTTTGTTCAGTTGGTAAGCCAAGAGAATCCATCACAGACATTTAATTTTTCAAAATGCTCAAAGAGCTTGGTCGGCTTTGGATAGGAAAAAAAGATGGACCTTAGCCCTGAGGATCCAAACAGTGAGCTTTTAAAGAGGTGGGGAGGGGAAGGCATTTGGGAAGAGCACAGAACGCACAGACTCTTGAGTCCAGGAACAGTGTTGAAACTCCCAGAGGGTCCCTTCAGCTGACTGCAAGGGACTAATGAGCCAGCCTGGCTGTTTATGGGCTGTGGTTAACCTCTTGCAAGTTAGGATTTCCTGTCGCCAGCAATGAGCTGTGACCGCCAGCACCACAGTGTTAATGATGAGGTAGGGGCTGATGAATGGCTGGACTCCAGACAGCAGCCTTCGCTGGCAAAGAATCAAGTGGCTAGAGGGGGAAAAACATTGATGTCTACAAGAGAAATAATGCAAACTCCAGAACCTATAATTCCCATGTTTAAAAAAAGAAAGGGAGAAAGAAACTGGGGACAAATTCAAACCAAGTGAAGCTTTTATCTCCGCGTTCTGAATAGAAGATTGTTCTTCAGCAAAACTGGCTGCAAAAGCCAGGCCAGTTAAAACAATATGCAGGCTGCTTGCCTCCAAGTAACCAGAAATTGTTGGCTCAGAGTAGCCTGCTCTGAGGAGCCAACCTGCTGGGAGACGTTATCCAAGCAACGGCCTGAATGTAATTCCTCCCGCTGTGGAATGGCTCTTTGGCAAATGAAGACCCTAATTAGAGATGGAAGGGTTTCTATTTTGTTTTTCTTTAATCCTTACCCTGAGGCCTCTGCAATACAGCCATGTCTCTGCTTGTGTGCAGAGAAGTTTCCAGTTTCCCTTTGTAACAAAAATCCTCCACCTTTTTTATTCTTTTTTCCCCTTTTTCTTTTTCTTTCTTTAAAAAAAAAAAAAAAAAATCAACAAACTAACAACAAGGGCCCACCACAGTTTGGGACCTTGAAACTAATCTAATCCAAAACCAAGGATCACTGTTTGAAATAAAGTCCGTGTCATCTTATATTAGCCAGCCCATGGAAAGTGGCTAGATCGACTGGAATACTGGCCCGCCATGCATCTTCTTACTGCTGAACTTATTACCCAAGCTGATTCTTCCAGTAGAGAGGGAGGATCTCATGGAATCAGGAATATTCTACTGGATACCAAGGGAATTTTACCCGCCTTTGTTCATTCAGAAAGACTGAATGGGGGTTACATGCACATTCTGTAGTCTGGGATGTCTATGCTCGTCCCTGACAGAGAGGACAGAACCGCCAGGGGAATGTGCTACAGCATTTTAACTCTAATATGTGTAGAAGTGAAAATACATTTGCTGCTTGACAGCTCACCTTGGTATATATGATGTCTGTCTGACCACACTCTCACAGACTGCAAGCAGGCACTTAATAACCGTGCAAAGAGCACTGCCTTTTCTGTCACCATTGAGACTCGGATCTACTGTTTCGTCACCTCAGATGATGATTGTGTTATCTCTAAAATGTCCTTGTTTACAGTAGATATCAACCTATGGATGAAGGACAGCTACTTGAGGATAAGGCTAAGCAAGACAGATGATACTAAGCAGAAAACACTGTGAATTTGCATTCCTATCAGTTTCTTACACCTGAAAATAGGTATATACCCAAAATTGGCCTGAATCACTCCTAATTTTTCGTGCTTAGTTACGCTTGCTTTCAGTTCTTCTCAGCACTTGTGGTGGGCTTTGGTCATACTCAATACCATGTTTTACCCTCCAGATAGAGGATAGCAATACGATATTACTAGGCATAAAGCTTTTCAGCTTTTCCACTAATTTTTAGTTAATTTAGATGTGTCAGTATGTCTTGGATAGACAACTGTAAATGCCTCGGACCTGTTCTATATTCTACATACTTTCACACAGGCTGGATCTGTTTGAAACTTCTCCTCTTTCCTAAAATATTTAAATGTTTACCTAAATCTGTGGGTTGGAAACCATGGCCCAAACCTGTTTTGTTGAAAAGAACTTTCTGCCATACGGTGAAGCTTATTTCTCAGGAGGATTGAACTTCCCCGTTGAATTTGCTGAGATTGGATGGAATTCCTGCAAGACCTAGAATTTTTGTAGATTTTGCCATCTCCTGTTCTAAATGCAGGACATAAATCTTTGTTTTCCCTTTTGATGTATATACATACCAATTTATAATTTTAAGGTAGCTTTCTATTAGAGCACAAGCCTTGTGTATCTGAGATAGGAGGAACTTTGGTACATTCTATTTACACAGCTTGAGTACTATAGGGATGGCTTCTTACAGTGGTCTAAGTTAATAGTTCCTTTAATTTACAACTCCTCCAACACTTTGCCATCTCTCAATTTTTTAGTGAGTTCTCTCAGCACCACAGCATGCTTGCATGTGTGTTTACGTGATTATCTTTGGTCCAGTTTGCTGTTTCTAGTACATCTACTTTCAGTACACCTTCGATGGAAAGATAAAGTTAAGAATTATCTGGGCTGGCTGTAGTGGTATTTTATAGCATATGATACTTTAGTACATCATTTCCAAAACGTACTCATCTTGTGGCCTTTATATTTTTAAGGTAACTATATAGGAATTCTATTGCTCGGAAAAAGCTTGAAGGGTTATAAAATGCAGCAGCATTTCGGTGTAACACCATCAATTGTCATAAAGGCGTCCACTCACTTCTTGCCAAGTGTGCCAGGCTCTCTGTGAACATGTTACCGAGTCCAAGGCCTCTGTTCCCTCCTGCGCTCTCTTCCAGTGCTTGCCCTTCTCTCTCGGACTCTGCCTTCTCCCAGCAACGCGGCTCCTGGCCCCCAGAATGGTTCTCCGATAGCAGAGGGCACCTTTCTGGGAGTGGAGTCCCACGACTCTGAAACGTGACACAAGAGATTTGCAACCAGCAGGCTTCGCTGTGTTCAGGATTAAAATAAATGTCTCTTTCATGTTGTTTTTACTTGGTCTAGACTCAGAACTGATCACAGTGTTTCTCCCTCACCCCAGAAAAGAGAGATACTCTCATTTTTTTTTTCTTCTTTATTTTAACTACCCGAGAGCCTCTCAGCAGTGAGTGGCATGGATCACAGTGGTGTGTATTGTTCATGTGATTACGTACTGCACGAGGTGATACTTTTTTTGAAGCAGAAGTACACATTTTCTTAAGTTTTAAAAATTTTTTTGCAGAGAAGTACATCAGTTTATAATTGTGATTAAATTTTTAAATTTAAAAATACTGCTTTGCCCTTTCTGTACTACCTAATTGATAAAGCAACTGTCATAATGCCATATAATGCAGTATCTATAGGCCACATGTATAAAACATCCCAAAGTGCGAGAGAAGTTGAGTTGGGCATTCCAGTCAGGAAGGCGTTTTATGCTGGTGTGATACTCAGGGATGCGACTATCCTGTTGTGATATTCTGCCTTTGCTTTCGGACAGAAATCTTAAAGTTCCTTTTTCATTGTCCCAGAAGAGGTTTGAAACGGCATCCTGCTTATGCTTGGCTTAACTTAGTTTCTGGAATTACTGGGGAATTGTACATTAACAAGGCCGAGACATCAGTGGGTTAATCTGTAACTTCTGCTGTTTGCAAAGTAGATGATGTCCTTTTCTCCTTCCTCCTCTGCCCTGCGGAATTGGCCTGTGGCCTGGCTTTCTACCTCCGGCGGTGGTTCAAGGGGCAAGGTAATTTTGGTGATTGAGCCTGATAGCAGTGTAGGAGAGAGGTGGGGGATGCCCGTATTGTTCAGATGTTGTTGTCTGTATTCTCTGTAGCTCTGAAAGAAAAAGAGGTTTTGTGGTTTGACAGTTGTAATGAAAAGGTGTATTTGACACAACGCTGTGGGGCTTGTGCAAGATTCCTGATGGTAAGCAGAGACCAGCAGACTGTCGCTGGAGTGGCTCTGCCTGTGGCTGATGTTCCATGCTTTTGCAAAAATTGGGTTTATTCTGCTAATGAGATAACATTATATTTTCTTTTCACCAACAGTAGCTGCTGCTAACTGAATATATTATGGAGAGTCAAATGTCAATGGGAAACAAATAGGACACACACATCCTTGCTTACTGTAGCAGGTAGTGTTCCAGATGCATTTTCAAAATCATGTGAATAGTAATACCCAGTGTAGCTGACGTTTTTGCAGCCAATATAATGGTGTTCTTAAACTGACAGGTTTTGCTGAGCTGTTCTGTTTTGGATTTTATCCCCTCCTCCTTAATGGGATGTCTATTTTGTGCCCAGTTATGGTGAGGAGCATCTAAAGTATTCCAGGGAAGAATACTTTCCTCTTTGCAGTAGTAAGTATCGTGCTGTAAAGCCTTCTGTGCTGTGATATGGAATCAAGGTGGAAAGAACTTTCTGAAATCCATGTGTGTCTTGGTCCTGAAAAAAGAACCTTTATACCAAGCAGAAATCACAATCACATAAAAAAACTGGTTTGGATTTTTACTGCCCACCTTCATGTGATGCCATTTCTGTCATATTGAAAAACTAATGCTGCCAGCCATAGAATGGGGGTGCAGTTCTTGCCCACGGCTCAGTTTAGTGGGGTTCTTTAACGTAATACCTCTCTTCTGAAGACGTTAAGGGCTTTGAGAGCATCAGGGTTGGAACGCCATTCAGCTGCCTGAAATGGCAAACCAGCGGTGGCACGTCTGCTTCTCCAGCCCTGCACATTCATCGTGCCTTTGATGTAAGAACCAGTGGTCTCTTTCTCATCTATCTCATCTTCCTGGGTTTGTCCATACTTAACTGAACACTCCTTAAAGCTCAAGAGTCTCTGCAGGAGTTAAGCCCCGATGAAGCTGTACTCTGCTAATAGAACAAAATCAAATGAGGACAAGTCTGCAGAAGGCAAGTAGAAAAGCTGATATTCTAGAACCTGGTACTGCATTTTCTGTATGATAGCTCTGGTGATATTGTCTACACCTTTGTGGTCTCACTTGATCTTGATATGGAGAAAACAGGTGCAAATCAGTTGGTTTGTGAGCGCTAAAAATTATTGGAACAGATTTTGCTACTTTTGAGTCTGCTCAAAAAAGACCATGACCATTGAACTGCTATATTCATGATTTATTTTGGTGAAATATTACAGATGGAGACCTCATCCCTTCACCTGTATTCCCTAGCAGTCAAGACTGTTGAAATCCTTCACCTGCCTTTCCAGAGCCAATAAGGCAAGACACTGGACCTTTTCATTGCAAATCATGTTCCTTGCAGTTGCAGAGTATGCACCTTGCTTGCTACTGAGTGTTGCTTACAGGTTACCGATACACTGTGTGAGAGGCTGACCGCTTATTTCAAAGGACCAAAGACAGCTGATGAAAGAATTAGCTATAAAAAAAGATTCCACTTTACGCCACTTGCACAATCCCATTGGCAGATTAATGACCACTAACTCCACAACGTGGAGAGTTCTGACATGGAATATTGGATCTGATGGGCTAGGATAAACAGAAAATGTGCCTCAAATTCAATGATTTTTAGTTTATAGAGAAACTGAGGGGCAAAACCTCACAAACTGACAGAGGGAACGCAAGTTTGGTCAGGCTGCCTCAGTTCTCAGCTAAATAAGGATGTATAAACCAATTTTCTTAACCACTCTCTTCAACAATCTCTGCACAGAGTTAGAGCAACCCGATTATCATATTTTCTGCCCCCCAAAGCATGGGATATATTGAAAAAAGGAAAGGGAAGAGGAAAAAGCCACTGTTACAGCTGTTGGAGCTGTGCTGTTTCCCTCAGTTCTGACTGAAAGCAGTGTTTTGCTTTTGGTATCACTAAGACTATCTTCTGCATGCAGTATCCTTGCTCTTCTGCCTCCTGTGTTGTTCATTTTGGAGGACCAGCTAATAGGACATGCTGGCACCTGATGGAATAGAGTTGTGATAGTTTCCTAAAAGCGGTTTACAGACATCTGTACTGGTTACCACCTAAACCATTGCCCAATCTCCCCCTCCCCATCTTTATCATTTTTTTTTAATTCGGAGAATAAATCAACTCCCTCATGTACCATATACCATATTTATAATTAATATTTGTTATTCACAGTGCACTGAGTTCCAAGAAAAGAGAATTCCTAGAGTTGGATGAACGATCCAACTATAATCCAGGAAGACACATATATAGTTCTTGATGGAAGAGCATTTGTGAGAACATAGTGTTGGAACAGCAGGATATGTCCGTGGGTTTACACAGGCAGCCAATGCTTCTAAAGCATCTTTTTCTCATTCTAATCCATCAGTTTTATCTAGGATGTTAACTTAAAAAAAAAAAGTGTATTTATAAATAGTACTGTAGTAATCTGGCTCTACCAATACCCATTTTCAACAGAAGGTATTGAGTTACTATCTTAGTAAATGTGTAATGCATTACTATGCTGATGTAAATGGCAGAGCTAAAAGAGATTAAAGAACTTTGGTTTCCCCACCTTTGGTTCTAAGCCTCAGTCCTTCTCTCATCTGTGATTTATTCACTCCCTGCAACCCATTAAGTGAGTGTCATGTCCTCGTGGGTAAATACAGCTGTATATTGTGAGGGAATTCTAACTCTGGCAAAGAAGTAAATGTAATGAATAAAGGCCAATGTTGTTGGTATGGTTTTTCTCTTGAACAGGGCCTTGTTAAGCAGCTTTTCTTCTTACGTTGGTTTCTCCACTCTTGCATAATAATGGAGATACTAATTGGAATGAGGCCATACTAAAAGCCGAGGAGGAGATGCTCGCAATGTTCATATCTGCAAGCGTGTAAGATCCTTCTAGGTGTCAGCAAGTGGCTGACCTTCTGACTGTTCTGATGGCTGCTGCCCTACCTGATGTGAGTGAATGAGAGGAAGCAGTGCACCTGCTTAATAATCATCTGGTCCCTCGGGTTGAAAGTTTGTCTCATCAAGGAAGTTGTTGCTTCCTCACTGTATTAGTCTGGCCCACAGGAAAGGAGCGCAGAGCTCTTCAAATCTTTCTGGTGTTCTTGGAGGTAATAACTAAAATTTCCTCAGGCCTGGAGATGTGAAGAGGTACTTTCCTTGCGCTTCTGTGATACGTGTTTCCTCTTATCCTCTCTAGATTACAGGGTCTAGTAAATTCTTCCGCACTTTAATCTGAGACGGTATTTAACGTGCATCTTCTTAGTAATG
This sequence comes from Fratercula arctica, assembly GCA_947846985.1. Taxonomy (NCBI): domain Eukaryota; kingdom Metazoa; phylum Chordata; class Aves; order Charadriiformes; family Alcidae; genus Fratercula; species Fratercula arctica. The sequence goes on along the minus strand of CANTUZ010000013.1, from coordinate 30,387,936 downwards.
GTTGTGAACAGTGAGTTCATAACAAGTAGGTATGTTTCAGGATACATATTCCTTCCTCTCTGCACCAGGGATACCTTTTGTCCACCCTTGGATGGTACTATTTCATCCTAAGAGATTCAGTTCCTGGACTTGGTGCATTCCGGGCAGAATCATTTGTTGCTTTCTTGCATTTTATTCTGGTCTGCTTGTTTTGATCAAATCTGTAGACTGAACAAGGACTGTGAGACTGACAAGGCAATGATTTTTATTCCTCTGGACATGCTGCAATATGAGGTCTAATAGGTTTAAATAGAACCCCTCAACACGTGTCTTTCACGTCCTTTTTATTTTCAGACTATTCATACTACTGTGTTTAGTTTTGGAGTATCATTAATGCACAAGACAGTAGATTTTTTTTTTAAGCTTGTTTTTTTTTTTTTTGTTTTTGACTTGCTAAGGGGAAATGCTACCAACGTGTTTGATTATTCCATGCCTGGTTTATGATTAACTGAAATGTCTTTGAACCACTTCTTTGAACTACTGTATCAGAGACCAAGAAGAAAATATCCAATAGAAATTGCTGTGAAGACTTGAAAATACTAATTTTAAATGGCACTAATATTAAAAAAATACCTGGTAGCTACTCTTAGTTCTGTTACCAACAAGAATAGGGATTTATATGCAGTTCTGAGCTAAGCTGGTTTCGCATGTAGTTTCAGGGGGTAAAAAAATCACAGAACTTGAAACCAATGCACAAAAACATTATTTCAAATGGAGTCTGAATCTGTGTACAAGTAAAATCAATACGCAGGAAACTGTTAGAATGGATACTGGAATACAGCTTCTAGCATTTGCTGCTGTGATAGTTGCAATACATTGCTGCAGAATGTTCGGTGCAGTTACGAACTGAAGTTCTCTGCACTTCATTTACTGCTTTTGTTATTCTAGATTGCCAGGATAAATTTTAAATACAAATATTATTCCTCATCAGGTGGTTTGCTCTGCCTGTTATCACCACTCCAAGATGTTATCATGTTGTAAACGGACCTCCTCCTGTTTCTTTGCCCTTTCATCAATTCTCTACATTTATTCTTCCCCTCTGATTGTGCAGCGTAGCCTACTTCTGCATGGCCAGTCAGTTGTCGACATCCACCAAAAATGCTTGTTGTTGCTCTGTCTTCTCTGTGGCCCCTGTGCTTCTGGCAACACATTGTAGCTGCATTTATTGGGGCACTCTGAAACCAGTCTGAAAGGAATTTGCAAAAGTTACCACTGCTCAGAAGATCTGAAAACCAGAACTGGAGATTTTTTTTCCTCCTTCTGTAAGCGTCCAGACTTGTGAGGGCCTTCCCACTGCGTTGTAATCAGTATTGATGGGGCCTAAAGGCAGAGCTAATATATGGAAAAGGAAACTTAACTCAATCAGAGCTGTCTCTGAGTTCATGCAATGAGCAATATGAAATGCAGGCTGTGATTGTCTTACAGTTTCCTCATCTGGGAGCACACCAGTCAGGGAGCTGGTTAGAGCTCATGTAGGAAAAGAGGGCTGCCGCGTCAACAGCATGAACCTTCTTCATATTGCAGGGATTACCACGTCTGATGATGACAGGAGATGTATACAGGAGGACTCTCTGGTTTTCTCACAAACTCCCACATTTGGAACTTCATTCCTAAAAGTGAAAGAATAAACTGAGGAGATTCTTCTTTTTAGCTGTATACTCCCAGGTTTTTGCTAGGTCTCCCTTGCTGACCAGCTGTGTTCTGCCAGAAATAGTTTGAGGAGTTTTGCTTTTTGTTTTGTTGTGTTTTTTTGTTTTGTGTTTTTTTTTTTTTTTTTTTAAGGCAGGCATTTCCCAGCCACAGGACTTAAGACACAGTACCATAGGTTGCAAGTGCAAACCATCATTATTTTTACACCATTATTACATATAACACAAGGGGGAAATGTCAGTAAGACTCAGTTGCCCCCTGTAAAAAAACATGCCTCCGTGCCACTGTCCAGACAGCGAGTTCAGGTTGTGCTTGTCAAATAAGATGCCAGATTACTTGTTTGTATCCTATAAAGACCTACTTATATCTAATCTATATTTTGTGTTTTATTATGTTTGTACTTAAGGACAAAAGAAATTTTAAATTGCTGATTGCCTCTAGGACAAAGGCATGCTTAGTACTCTCTCTACATCAGTGTTTTTGCAGAATTGAGCCCTGTGTTTCCGCATGTCAGGCTTTTAGTGAGCTGCTGATGTACACAGAACATGTAACTTCCCAGGAGCTCCTGTCGGGATGTGGGAGCACTTGACAGAAGAAGGAAAAGTGATGGCGGCAGGGCTTGCAGTGGCCGTGCAAAGTGAGCAGGTCCGACTCCGTTGCTCTGTAGCAGCGCAGGCTTTTCAGACTCTGGATGCAAGGACTGGGAGGTGGCTGTCACTGTGAACAAACAGTGATCATTTGATAGCGATATGATCATTCGGTGATGATTATACGATCGTAGTGATAGGACCAGGGTTAACGGTTTTAAACTGAAAGAGGGGAGATTCAGGTTAGGTATTAGGGAGAAATTGTTTGCTGTGAGGGCGGTGACCCCCTGGCCCAGGTTGCCCAGAGAAGCTGTGGCTGCCCCATCCCTGGAGGGGTTCAAGGCCAGGTTGGATGGGGCTTGGAGCAACCTGGGCTGGTGGGAGGTGTCCCTGCCCAGGGCAGGGGGTGGCACTGGGTGGGCTTTAAGGTCCCTTCCCACCCAAAACATTCTATGATGTAAATTTCGAGAAGCGAAGTTACCTTTTTTTTTTTAATTAGTCTTTACAAAACAGGAAGAATAGGGCTATGTAGTGATAGTCCTTTGTCTTAAACCACAGAGGGCAAATAATCTCCGAGAGGGATATATGCCTGGCACCGTCACTGATTTCTGTCAGTTGCAGGGAACGGAATTGAGGAAGTGCCGGGTTGTTTGCTGTAAAGGTAAAGCATGTGCCGGTACAACCTTTTTTTTTTTTTTTTCCTCGCCCCTCATCCAACACCTGTCTTTATTTTTGATCTAGGTTTTGGCCATTTTGCTTAGTAAAATGATTTAGGGCAGTCTTCAAGTGCTGAATAGCCCAAAATGAACAAGTCACATGCCTATTACAGACTGGCATTATTTTAAGGGGGACTTACACGGACGCGTTATTTTGAGCTGTCCCGATTACCGGGCAGGATATTTTCAAAGCCGTTTTAGCTGCAATTGCCCGACAGAGGCGGGCAGTGGGGCCGCCGGCCCCAGGTGCGCTGCGGGCCCTGCCGCCATCTTGGGCTGAGGGGAAGGAGGTGAACACCAGGCGAAAATAGGAGCCTCTGCGCTCAGGCCCCAGCCTGCTCGCACTCGTTTGCTCCTCAACAAAGTGCAGCGGTTTTAAAAACGAGCTGGAGGAGAAGCGGGGGGAGCAGGAGGAGGAGGAGGAAGGGGGCGAGGAGCGGCAGGCTGTGGTGTGTTGGCGGCTGTTCTCTGATCTGCTGCCAGCCCAACCTGGAAGGTCAGGCGGGGCTGCCGCCAAGCCGCGGAGCCGGAGCCCCGGCCGCGCTGGAGCGGGCTGTGCCGCCGCGGCACCCACCTTCCCCGCCCTCCGCCGCTGCCGGGCCGCCGCGGGGAGCCGGGCCTGGGGGGTCGCGTCGCCTCGGAGCCGGCCTCCGCCGCCGAGCTCCCTCTGTGTCTCCTTTAGCACCCGGGGTCTTGCACGGGGCCGGTGACTCCGGGACCGGGGTGCACTTCCCAAGGGCGGACACATCACCTCGTGCTTTGGGATTGGGGCTTAAACCCTCGACAGGAAAAAAAAAATTAATAAATCTGCGTTTCCTGGTTCTCCCAATGGGCGCCGAGTACCCCTTGCTTGGTGGGGCGGCCGGGCCGAGCCGAGCCGAGGTAGCCCCGTGAGGCTTGTGGCAGGGTGTAAGGAGAACGGCGAGGGTGCAGAAAGGCCCCGGGTGAGGAGAAGCGCCGGTGGAGGAGGGCTGGAGCCTTCCCTTCCCCGGGGCCTGGCACGGAGTGCTGGGGGCAGCAGGCCGCGGTCCGGCCAGCTCAGTGGGTCTGCAGAAAGGTGTGTGTGGGGGTGACCCTACTTGCTACTATCTTCTCAACATCTGATTTTACAATACGAAGTAAGGAATACAGATTACATCTCGGAGGTGGAAACTTAATGAATTGTAGTGCTATGTGCTCCTCACTCAGCGTGTTCACAGAATTAAGGGGTTTTTTCCTGAACCAGCCTGCAAGATCTCTTTGAAAAATCTCTTTAGAGATCAAAGCGCCTTGCTTGTTGACTGACCATCCTGAAAGAACAATCTAAGTGGCCTGAACAGTTCTACCAGCACTGCACGTCTGTAAAAGGTGCCTTCTAGGGAAACCTGGATGAGCTTTCACCTCAGGGCCGCTGCAATGGAGAACATGTAGCAGATTCCTTTTAACTTTTCTTCCCCAAGAGCTATTAGTGATTAGCCAGGTGTGCTGACTTCAAAGGGCACAAATACCTGCCGAGCTGAGAAAGAGACCCCGTTTGGGAGTTGGTTTCCCTCATGCACTGTCTGATGGGCTTGGTTGATTTAAAACGAAAACAAAATATAAGAATAGAGCAAAGAAAGTGACCTGTAGGTGTTCAAACTAACATTTCTGTACTGACCAACATTCTTATTGGAAAACACAGAGTGATATTTCATAATCAATCGCTTTCATATGTTTCTTTTATATCTCAATTGAAGTTCAGGCCCTCTAGTGTGTATGAAGACCCAGTGTCCTCTTGTTTGGTGCTACGATGGTGATGGCTCTGATCACTTGGAGAAATAGTTACTTGTATCCTGCATCCAACAAAGACAGTAACAGCTTTGAAAAGTTACTGGGAATGTTTGCTCTGTGGAGCCATTGAGCAACATTTGAACAGAATGTGCAGAGGCACAGTGGCAGAAGCCGGTAAAAATACCCTGTCTTAGCCTCGGTGGTTAAAATACTGTTTCCTCTGTCCCAGAGGATTTGAATATGTTCTAATATCTCCTCTGTGCTGTTGGTAACTCCAGGTTTGGACTGCATATTTGATGAAAAGCTGTGCATTTAAATAGGTCTGATCTTACCTGTGTTAAGAAGTGTTGTATGCAACAGTTCTGACCTCTAATGGTCAGAAAGAGCAATGTTCTCTAAGGCAGTTACTGCAAGGATTGTGAGAATGACACTGAAAATGTGTAAAGAACCTGGTCCACCTTTATTTTCTACACTTGTGAGCTTGTCTCTACACCCCAAATCACAGGGAAGATTGTTTTTAATGGTGCTTCCAAGTAACACGGAGAAAAAGAACATAATTTTATTTAAAACTTTTCTTGTATTTAAAGTCTTTAGAGGGTCTAAATCACACTTGAATTCCGTTAAAAGCCTGTTGAAGGAGGAGGTTGAGAAGGAAGGAGCAGAGAGATGTAGAAGCTATAGCGAAGTTTAATTATATTCCATACTGGTTCAGGAACTCCTGTGTTTGCAATTACTCTGTCATTTGTTTTAACTACACAGAAACACAAAATGTTAAGTTTGCTATCTGGAGATGAGGAGAGGGAGTAATTTTTGAGGTAAGAAGTCATCTTTTGGGGTGGGACTGAGGATGCTGTCTTTCTTATTGCAGGCAAAACGAGCAGTACAGCGAGGAGCCACAGCGGTCATCTTTGATGTTTCTGAAAACCCAGATGCCATTGATCAGGTATGAAGAAGGGAGCCTAGTTTTATTACAGCCTCTGTTGGGTTCTTTTAGGGTTGCTGAGGCAAGACTTGAGAGCATACAAGTCTCAGAGCACACCTATCTTCAGACGTACAGCTACTCACCCTGGGTAACGTGGTGCTGTTGTTTTCCTGCTTATCTTCTGGCAAGCAAGAAGCAGTGGAGGTGTTGAGAATGTGGTAGAAAGAGAAAAATCTGGGGAGTTACATTTTTTTTTTTTTCTTCTAGCCTTTGCTAGAATCCAACATTCAAGGCTGGGGTTGAGGTTTTGAGAAAGGATGGAGGCAAATTTTTTGTGGCCCATTATCTAGCCAAGGAGGTTTTCTTTGCCCAGCTCTGTGTACAAAACACAGGCTGTTTGGCCCTGCCCAGCTTATGATCAATAGTATTGTTGAGTGGCTGCTATTTTTGAGGTTGCAAAATGGCTTTCAAACCTGATTCTAAACAAGGTTCTTACAAAACTGTCCTGGTTTTGGCAGGGATAGAGTTAAGTTTCTTCCTAGTAGCTGATGTAGTGCTGTATCTTGGATTTAGACTGAGGATAATGTTGGTACATGCTGATGTTTTAGTTGTTGCTGAGTGGGGCTTACCCTAAGTCAAGGACTTTTCAGCTTCTCATAGTGCCCTGCCAGCGATGGGCTGGGGGTGCACAAGAAGCTGGGGGGGCACAGCCAGGACAGCTGTCCCCAACTGGCCAGAGGGATATTCCATACCATATAACGTCATGCTCAGCATATAAGCCCAGGGGAAAAGCTGGCTGGGGGCTGCTGCTCAGGGACTGACTGGGCATTGCTCAGTTGGTGGTGAGCAGTTCTTTTTCATTTGCATCACTTGCCTTTTCTTGCGTTTTATTTCTCTCTCTATTATTTTCCTTTTCATTAAAATTTGTTGTTGGGTTTTTTTGTTTGTTCGTCGTTGTTTTTTTTTTTTCTAATTTCAACTACTAAACTGTTCTTATCTCAGCCCACGAGTTTTCTCACTTTTACTCTCCCCCATCACATCAGGTGGGGGGGGAGTGAGCAAGCGGCTCTGTGATGCTCAGTTGCTATCTGGGGTTAAACCACGACAAAAACTTACAAAAATTTCTTTGTTGTTCACAGCTGATGATTTCTGGCCAACATATTTTGTGGACAAGCAGGGTTTTTCTTTTTTGGGGGTCTCGGTAAAACTTCCGTCTTTTCATTTGAAGTGGGTGAGGTAGTAGCTCTGTGAAATGCTTTGACAAGATCCTTCCACCCAATTCTGAGTTGAGTAGAAAGAAGAAACATAACAAGCACAAAAATAGTCTGTAGTTGGTTTAGTTTTGTTTTGTCTTGAAACAAAACTAGTATTTCTGCTACAGCAGAAACGAAGTGAAGCTGAATGTTTTAAGTGCAGCCTGAATTTCTTGGGGAAAAGAGAGACCATCAATGTTTATGTTAAAAAAGCTGGCTTTAATTCTGAAATGAGCATCTGTTGGACAAAGGAATGCAGACCCTGTGCAATGGATGCTTTGAGAACTGTGCTCTGCATGTGCATCAAGGCTACAGCCTTGATCTTGCAAACATTCTCAGGGATATTTTTTCCCCTTTTATACACAGAAAAACTGTCTGCACAAAGACGTGATCTGTCTTTTTCCAGTTTTTTCTCTGTATTACAGCTTCCAGTTACTTTCAGCCATCCTGCTCTGAACTTGCAAAGCAGAGTTACTGCCTCTTGCTCTTTTTTTTACCAGCAACAGCTATCCTTTCTTGATTCTTGAGAATAAACTGGGTGCAACTGTCCCCAGTAGCTGGGAAACTCGTCTAGTGGATGATGGAATATTTTGGGTGTAGCAATAAAGTGGAAGGAGGTTAGTGGCTTAGTGCAGTAGCTGACAAAGTAGGCTCTGTTAGAGGACAGAGCAGCAGCCTATGCAAGCACTCCCGAACGGGAGAGGAATGACTAGCCCTAGCTTTCACACTCCAAGCATAAGAGTTACTCAGTTGGCTCCCTTCTCGTGCTGCTCTGAACGCTTGTGTTTTCATGCATTTTGATTCTCAGCCAAAGTCTTCAGAACCCTTGACATCAGGGGATACTAATGAATTTGTGTCTAAAATAAATACCATTTTGGCACTCACAACAGAATTGTGGAAAACAATGACAGATGGATAACAATGGGGGGAAAGCTGATGTGAGTTAATCTGGAGTATCTTTCATTCAAATGGAAGTATCCTAAGACACTGAGGGCAGCTGTTTAGGGAGCTTTCGCAGGTATGCTTGTTACTAAGCAATAGAACAACTAAAGGAGAGTGCTTGGAAAGGGAGGAGTGGAGTATTATGAAAGGTGATCCTTCCTGCCAGTCAATGAACAGAAATAGGAAGCAGGCCTGAGCAGGGGAAGAATTGTCCTCGGACAATTTGGTAGCAGAAATGCTACCAAATGAAAGGGCTTTACATACAGATTTTGTGGGTTTTATTCCCATTGACCTGAGTATCTTTTGCTGTTGACTAAGAATGAAACTTTTGTTTTTAGAAATGCTCTGTGAAGTCTGATTTGTTTCTTAGTTTTACTTTTGAATAGTTTGAAGAGGAGTAGCAGCACCCAGAGCATAATGTTTAGCAAAAGCCTGGTAGTGTGCAAAAGCTACTGAGGAATCAGGTGAATGCTTTCTCAGACAAGAAAGTTTGAGAGAGAATATGTGTCTGGGAACATAGGGACAGTTACTGGATTTGGCCTTCGGCCAGCAAGCCTTCTAGACACATAAGTTCCCAAGTTCCCCGGGTTTGATTGAAGTACTTTAGCTCATTTTTAGCTCTTCAAAAGACATAGGAAGAAGACTAGGAAGAATCTTTAACGTCTCAATGAAATCTGTCACCATCATCTGGACAGATTAAGTAGAGTACTTGGTAAGCAGGATGATGGATCAGTCAGTTGGTAACTTCTACATGTTTTAGCCAGAAACACAGGTAGCTATCAACAGTGTGAACATGGTATCTCCATGTCATGGTTTTGGCTGGGATAGAGTTAATTTTCACAAGAAGCTGGGAGGGGGCACAGCCAGGACAGCTGACCCAAACTGGCCAAAGGGATAGTCCATACGATATGACGTTATGCTCAGTATATAACTGGGGGAGTTGGGGGTGTGGTGGGGCTGGGCATCGGGTTCCAGGTGGTGAGAGACTGCATTGTGTATCACTTGCTTTGTATATTCTTTTATCAGTATTATTGTTGCTATTTTTCTCTTCCTTTGCTGTTCTATTAAACCGCCTTTATCCCAACCCATGAATTTTACCTCTTTCTCCTGATTCTCCTCCCCATTCCACATTCGGGAAGAGGAGCGAGCGAGCAGCCATGTGGTTCTTAGTTGCTGGCTGGGGCTAAACCATGCTATTCTTGTTCAACTTGCTCACATTCCTGTCACCTCCTTCATTTCCCCTGTACCATTTCCATCTCCTCGTCTGTGCCCTGCTTATTTTGTATCAGCCAGCCTCTCTACTAGGATTTTTCTTGTGGGTCAGAAAAAGCTATATGAATTCATCATGTTGATGCCATTTTGTAACAGAACAATTGTCTTGTCTTGTTATTCCCCTCTCTGGTATATAGTTTAGCAGATTGTTTTTCTGGATTTGTTGGCCAGAGAAGTTATGCAGTCTCCACACTTGAAGGTTTTCAACATCCACCTGCCTCGACCAGGAGGTTGGACTTGTGGGGCACTTTTCCACCCACATTATTTCTGATTCTATGATTTGGCCTTTAAAAAAAACCTAGCTGGACCTGGAAGGAAGTTTCAGAGTGAATTAAGGTATCTACTCATATGCTTTAGTCTTTGAGGCCCCCATCCTGCAATCAATAGCTCTAGTGGTTGCTGGAACCCAAATAACTGTTTGAATGAGTTTGCTGAGTTAAACACCAGAAATTACAGACTTTAATAAATTGACTAGGTACAAAGAGCCTGAAAGACAGCACTCTGACGTGAGATTTTTCAGAAAGCCGAAGAAATTTATATGTGAATAAAATAACTATAAAGTTGAAATAACAAAAGGTTCAGAAAATGTAGCAAGACCAATTTTTATATAATGTGCAGATTTTTATTCTTCATTATGAGGTTTAACTTACTACAGTATTAATATATGCGCTGGCACATGAGGTTAAGTTAAAACTGCTGCTCAGAAATAACATGTGCTTATCCTTAATCTTAGTTTTGTTCAATGAAAAAAAAGAGCAACTTAAGTCAAAAGCTTAATTCACGTTTGACTCTGGAGAATACTTAAGTGAAGGTCTAGGCTAGAAGAGAACAGTCGGTGCTTGAATCAATTCCACATTCATTTTCTTTTACTCTACTCTCCATTGTCCAACAGAGAGGTAGTTCTCCTGAAACGTGCCTTTTGAGTAGATTATTTTTTTTGTTGTAGCTGAACCAGGGCTCAGAGGACCCTCTGAAGAGACCAGTGGTGTATGTGAAGGGTGCTGATGCTGTCAAGCTAATGAACATAGTTAACAAGCAGAAAGTGGCACGAGCAAGGATTCAGCATCGCCCCCCACGGGTGAGACTTTAAGAAACCTTATCTAGGTATTACGCTGCTTTTACTTCATGCAGTGCTTGCTGACTGCACTGGGCGTGAAGGTGTTGTGATGCTCCCCATGAGCATTAATACATGTGAAATTCTCTTGACGTAAATAAATTGAGCAACTGCACTGCGGACAAGCAGCTACGCTTGATGTAAGTATGGAATCCACAATGTGGCATCTGCTGTCTTTCCTAAGGATTCTTTTGAATGTATGAATGGCTAAAAATTTTATATAATAGAAGTTTTCCTTTGTCTTAATTAAATGACTTAATTATTGCACACTCCTGGTAGTTCAGATTTGTAAGGTAGTCTGCCCTATGTTAACTAATAATTCTGTGGGGTTTGTAATTGTAATATAAAATAGTTTTTTTGAGAGTTTTTTTGGAACACTCTCTACATGTAGATTACAGAAGAAGAACGAAGCTAGAGGTCATCCATGTCCCAGTTGCCACTCTGGTTTTGTTGCATTTTTATGTAATTCTTCTTTTAAGAAGTGTGTTTGAGAAATGGGCCATTCACTGAAAATTCAAATGTTGATTTTCAGTTACCTAAGTATACAAGCAAACCAATAAATCATGAAAATTTGTGTTAGTGTGATTCACTCAGTTCAGAGACACTGTAAATCTGACTGGCATTTGTTGTATTTCATTCACTTGCAGTGACATATGAAGCCCATGTTTTGTCTCAAAGAATCCTAGTTAATGAACAAAACAGTGTGTGCTTTGACTTTTGCTTTTGTGACTGTGTACATTTGACAATGACCACTGAGAAAGTAGAGAACAGAAAGGAGAAATAGATTTGAGTATGATCTAAAGAAAGGGAAAATAATATTTTTGTTTTAATTTTTAAGCAACCCACCGAGTACTTTGATATGGGAATTTTCCTGGCCTTCTTTGTGGTTGTGTCTCTTGTTTGCCTCATTCTTCTTGTCAAGATCAAACTGAAACAGCGACGTAGTCAGGTAAGAGCAGTAATGGAATGTTCACTGAATGCTGAATGTCAGCTTTTTTTCTTTGTCCTAGAACTTGCTTGCTACTTTTGGAACTGCTGGACACTGACTTAGAATAGCCATCTTTCTGGAAAGGGTTTTATCCATGGATGTAGGCCTTTGGAAAAATTTGTAAATGTCTTTAAAGGAGATCTACGTTGACCTACATGATGTTCATTCAGTTAAATCCTGAAATGAAGAGAGTACAGAAGCAGTCCATTTAACTGTCGGGAAGGCACATGTTGATTATCAGTAATACTCGTGTACTTCTAAAGAAGCCCAAGCTCTTGTTGCTGTATTGTGGAGAGAATATCAGGATTGAAAATAAATTGCAGCTCTTTTCAATAGAATAACATCTATTGAGTCTTAATGGGAGAGGTTTGCAAGATAAAAAATTTGGTTAGGAGAAATTCTAGATGAGATACTTTGAGTTTGTCCTAGCAGACATGAAAGGGAAAAGAAATGGAAGCTAATGGACTCTGAAGTTTGTAGTTGTAAACTGTCAAGTTTACGCATAAAAGGAATGCAAAGCACTGTAGATGCTTGGGACTCTTGCTTTGGACATACTGAGTAGGAATCCAATGATGTTATGGGCCAACAACAGTGCTAAAAAACGGTGTTAAAAAGGAGGACGATAAATTCTACAGTAAAACGAAAACAACCCACTGCCTTCTTAAACTTCTTCTATTAAATTTGGGGGGAAGGGGAAATGATACAGCTAACTTAGTAACATTGCATTTTAATCCCTCTCTGAAGTGTTGCTTCTGCTAATATGGTGGTAACAGCGTGATGGGGCATTACAGTCAATATTGACAGTTCAAAAACGTTCCTGACCAAGTCTTACATGTTGCCTTGAAGAGTTGCCGCCTATTAATTGAGCAGTTGCAGTGTATCCCAACTGTCAGCACCTTCACTCTTCCTCAATTCAAAGTAGCTTATCATTCTCACTACTGCATGTGGCATATGTCCCTTTCATGAGGCTTCTGATCTAAATTCTTATTAGCCTTCTCTCTGCCTAATTTATGATATTATGTTAATCTGGGCCTGATGTGATTTGGTAAGAAACGTTAATTTGATATGGTGGTGTTTCTCTGCTACTACACTATAGTCCCTTATTGCAGCAACATTGGCTTTTTTTTCTTTCTTCTGTTGTAGAATTCCATGAACAGGCTTGCAGTGCAAGCACTGGAAAAAATGGAGACCAGGAAGTTTAAGTCCAAAAGTAAGGGCCACCGGGAAGGTAGCTGTGGAGCACTGGACACACTCAGTAGCAGCTCCACCTCTGACTGTGCCATCTGCTTGGAGAAGTACATTGATGGGGAGGTAAAAGCTAAATGGTTTCTTCAGCATGGGCTGAGAATGTAGCTGGTTTATGTAGCACTGTGATACGTGGCTGGCATTGTGTACTGAAGCTGTGCCGCTTGCCAGGCTGATTGCATTGAGTAGCCAACTCAACCTCAGCTGCATTCTGCACCTCCCAAAGAAATGTCAAGGGCTCTTCCCTATACTACAAAGTGAGAGGTGAGGGATCTCATTCTGCAAGTTCCTACCTCCATCAGGTTGCTTTTCTGAGGAAGAACTTGTAAAAGAAGTCAGGGTTAGCTCAGCATTTAGTTCTCTGGATATTTTTAACAAATTGTTTGCTGAGGTGATGATCATAAGGGATACATTTTGTGTTTTGATTCTCAGGCTTTGATGACACTTTGTCTTTAAAATGTCAGGTACACAGCATTGCTGGAAAATCAGAGGAGGAGATGCCAAAAGGTTCAGGAACTATTTTTTGACTCCTCAGTTACCATTGCTGCATTGATGTCAGTGCTTGCCTTCTGTGACACAGTTCTGCCCGGAGGAAGCAATGAAAGGATGAAATAGAAAATAGGCTCCTTAGGACAGAGGCCGTCAATAATCACAGCTTTAAAGTTCCATTAAAAAAAGAATTATTTGAGGACATTTTATTTGGAAATTATTCATAAAAGATTGATCATTTTTAAGACAATAGAAAATAGCTTCAGTATTTGAGTGCTACAAGCTACAAACAGAAAGTTAATGAAGTTAGCTGATGCAAAATTATTCGGAGTAGCAAGGATGAAGGCACAAAAGAACTTGAGAAGGGCTGTAGAAAACTTAACTGGACAGGAAATTCATGCATGAGCTTCAGCAGGAAGTGATATATATAGGGAAGAGCTTCACGTGTATTAGTGATGGGTTGTGAGCTGAGCATTACTGTTCAGGAGCAAGATCTTGAAGCTGTTTTAGATAGCTTTGTGAAAGCAGATCAGTGCTTTGTGACAGTCAAAAAGGCAAATCGGATTTTAGAAATGAGACGGGGAAGTCCAGAGAACTGAACAGAAAACAATTACGCCACTGTGTAAGTTCAGTCATGCTCTCATGTTGAGTACTGTGTGTACTTCTGATCTCATTTCACAAAAGGTATGTTGGAAATGGAGGTGCTTCAGAAAAGGGCAGTCACAAAGTGATCAAAGATTTGGTTTCCATTAAAAAAAAAAAAAAAGTCTGAGTGGGCTAGGACTGTTTAGTTCTAGATTACCTGGGGGCAGAGGGAGTACAAAATCATGAATGGAGAGCATGAACAGGAATCAGATGTTCTTTTTTTTTTTTTTTCCCCCAATACAAGATTGGGTGCAGTTAAATGAATCTGCTAGGACTCAACTGAATCAAAATGTGGTGTTTCTCCACCAGCAGGTAGTAGCCTTGTGGAACTTCTTGCCAAAGCATGCTGCAACTTCAAAACCTGAGCTCGTGGGGAGACTTGAGCAGTACTTGCAGGTTTCTGAACTGGTATATATGCAGCAGGCTCAGGAAATCCTGTAAACGGATAATAGCTGAGGATGAGAGTGCTGCTCAGGAGAAAAAATATCATATACACTGTGTTGGTTTTGTTTCTCCCTTAGTGTTTTCCATGGCTAGTAGTTGTAAGCAAGATTCATCATTAAATGTACTCATGATTTTTTTTTTTTTTTTTTTTTTTTAAATGCTCATTTAATACATTAAGGAAAACTTTCATGATGGGCTCCTTCAAGGTGTTCGGTCATAGGGACACAAAGCAAAAGGTGTCCTAAAGAATTGTGGTATATCTGCATGGAGTTCTAACATGCCTGCAGACTGTTCTTTTAGTGACAGCTGATGGCTAACTGTTGTGCTTTTGGCTGTGTTGGAACAGATGGCATTTCTGCCTCCTTATTGTTTCGAAACTAGGAACTGATCCATGTAGTAGGTTGAAAAAACTAGGAATAAGCTGTGAAAAATTCACTCATTGGGAAGGAGTGCTTTTTCATGTTGCTTCATCTGTTCCTGTAGGAACTGCGTGTCATTCCCTGCACTCACCGATTTCACAAGAAATGTGTGGATCCTTGGCTACTGCAGCATCATACCTGCCCTCACTGCCGCCATAATATCATAGGTAAGTGCTGCAGTACAGATGGTCTCTTGTGTCATCGGTTTCAGACTTAACAGCTTACAAGATGAAACAGAAATTGTGCCGGTTTGTAAATCTGCATAGAGCCTATAGTTTTTATTCTAACGCAACCCTAGAAATAACAGTTAGGACTATGTTCTTGGAAAATGACTGCGTGCCCTGGAATAACAGGTCAGATTTCTGGTTTTCCCTCGTTCTGGGAGCGATGCCCAGCAGAGGGCAGCGCTGGTCAGCTTCTGGATGCAAGGAGGACAAATAGATGGAATAGATGAGTATGTTTTCTCTTCAAAATTATAAAGAAAAGACAATGTATTGTTTTCTGTGGTGGCGTAACTCGGAATGTGGTTTCCCTTACTTGCCCTCTCCCCCTTCCTTTTCCTCTATCTTGAAAAAGTTTTTAATTACTACATATTTATGTAAAATAATGTATAAAGTGAAAACTCGAGCAATGACTGCCAGCCTTGCTCTTAACCTGCAAGACCAGGAATGCTGTGTAAGCAGAAGGTTTTGTGTATATGAAAACAGTATCTGAAATCACTTCTTTTCCTTTTTAAGCAAATACGGTTGAGTGTTTCAAAGGCTTCCAGGCAGATGCTCTTGACTTATTTTGTTTGTTACATTATTTTTTCCTTCTATGTAAAAAGTTGGTGCTTCCTTTTTAAAACCATGTTGTATGCTGTCCTGGTTTTGGCAGGGAGAGAGTTAATTTTCTTCCTAGTAACTGGTATAGTGCTGCATTTTGGATTTAGACTGAGGATAATGTTGGTAACATGCTGATGTTTTAGTTGTTGCTGAGTGGGGCTTACCCTAAGTCAAGGACTTTTCAGCTTCTCATAGTGCCCTGCCAGCGATGGGCTGGGGGTGCACAAGAAGCTGGGGGGGCACAGCCAGGACAGCTGTCCCCAACTGGCCAAAGGGACATTCCATACCATATAACGTCATGCCAGACAAAACCTGGGGGGAGCTGGCTGGGGAGCAGTGAGTGGCTGCTGCTCAGGGACTGACTGGACATTGGTCAGTGGGTGGTGAGCAAGCGCGTTGTTTTATATATTCTTCTATCACTATTATTATCCCTTCCTTTTCTGTCCTATTAAACTGTCTTTATCTCAGCCTATGAGTTTTACCTTTTTCTTATGATTCTCTCCGCTTATGCCACTGGGGGAGTTAGCGAGCGAATGGCTGTGTGGTGTTTAGCTGCCCTCTGGGTTAAACCACAACGTGTGTGTAATGTAACTAAATTCAGAACAAAATATCCTTCTTTCTTGCATAAAGTATATTCCTTTTTTATTCCTTTCTACTTCTCCACTCTTGTTTCCCTTATTCAGAACAGAAGAAGGGAAATGCAGGCCCAGTCTGTCTGGAATCCATCAACCCAGCACGCAGCCGGCAGCAGAGGGTGATTCTGCCTGTCCATTACCCAGGCCGAGTGCACAGAGCAAACCAGATAACAGCATATCCCACTCGGACAAGCATGGACCCTCATGGAAACCCTATCACAGTCCTTACAGTTGAGCGACATGGTGAACAGAGCCTCTACCAAGCCCAGTCCCCAGCCTATATCCGAAGTTATCAGCCTATTCATTTGGACCATGCTTTAAACACGCATCACTGTAGCCTGGAACATAGGGCTTACTCTCCAGCTCACAACTTCCGAAGACCCAAGTTTGGTGGACGCAACTTTTCCAAAGCAGCGTGCTTTTCCCAATACGAGACCATGTATCAGCACTACTACTTCCAAGGCCTTAGTTACCCTGAGCAAGATGGACAGCCTCCAGCTGGCATTTCCTCAAAGGGTCCTTCCCGTGCCTTTCAGCCTGGTAGCAGCATGCTTTTCCCTCCTGTGGTACACGTAGTGCCCTCATCCCGCTTGGAGAGTGGCAGTACCTCCAGCTTTAGCTGCTATCACGGTCATCGTTCAGTGTGCAGTGGATATTTGGCTGACTGCCCTGGGAGTGACAGCAGCAGCAGCAGTTCTGGTCAGTGCCACTGTTCCTCGAGCGATTCCATGGTTGACTGCACTGAGGTCAGCAACCAAGGGGTTTATGGCAGCTGCTCCACCTTTCGCAGCTCTTTGAGCAGTGACTATGACCCATATGTTTACCGCAGTAAGAGCCCTTGCCGAGCGGGTGAGGTTGGTGGTGCAAACAGGAGTGCAATTGTTCTCTTGGAGGGCCCCCACCAAGACGAGCTTCCAGCTCATGGTCACAGTCTGGTGGGTGCTGACTGCCGGCCTGTGCCAGCTTCTTCCTCAGGGGACCAACTGTCTAATTGCAGCATGGATATGAACTATAGCAGTAATTCCTCACTAGAGCACAGGGATCCAAATGGCACTACCTCAGAGGGAGGACATGAGGCCACTCCTGGTGCTGCCTTGGATGTTAAAAGGAACTGGAAGAATCCAGAGATAGCAGGGCCGCTTATGGAGCAAGCATGCGCATGCTGCTTTGAGCTCCAGCACTCTGCCCTGGAGCCCAGCAATGGGACTGCTGACTGTAGTGCACTCTTCCTTAGCTCTCCGCTGTGGGGGACGTGTGGCCCAGGAATAGAACCACAGTCAGGGAACACCCCGGGCTTGTACAGTATTAACTCAGACCACTTGCATAGGACAGATGGGGTAAAATATGAGGGGTTGCCCTGCTGCTTCTATGAAGAGAAGCAGGTAGCCTGTAGTAGTAACAGTGGCAGTGGAGGTGGTGGCTGCTATACAGAAGACTATGCAGTGAATGTGCAGTACACGCTTCCTGATGACACCTTGCCAAGCTGCTGTAAGGGTGTATGTGATCTGGGTCAACGCATTCCCATAATTCCTGAAGACAGAGACTGTGAGCTGATCCTACCTACAGAGTGCCAAGGGACGCACACAGGAGGCTGTAGTTCCTGGGATGGAACACCTGAGCTGGATACTTACCTGCACTGCCAAGGCATGGGAGAGGTACAGGACGAGAGGGAGGTGTGCTACGAGGCAACATCATTCCTGCGGCAGAACTACTCTCAGGAGGAGGAAGCCAGAATGCTCTTTCCCAGTCCCACTCTGAACTCCCAGAAGCTGATGACGACCACAAAGGCCACAGGTAATACGTGGGCTTTTTTTGGTTACTCGCTACCTTTCTGTCCTAGCGTATGAAATGCTGCCAGGTTCCTGAGTACTTGCAGCCATAAAGGTTACTGCCATCCTTTGCGTAAGAGCAGATTATTGACTAATCCGTTGCCCAAAAGTGTTACTCTTTTGTTACCTGTGCTGATTTGGTCATAGAGGAATAGAAAATGATAGTTTACTATCCAGCCCTGTAAGAGCTTTCATTCCTATCATTTGTGAGGAGGAGAAAAAGTGACTTCTAGCACCAGGCCCCTTGTTAGAGCTCCTGCAGCCAGGGACTGCGGTGGCGAGCTGCCTAAGTAGGCAAGGCCAGAGTGCTGGGAGGGGACAGGCCAGCTGAAGGATAAAAGAAGAATGAGTGAAAACCTTGGAATTACTGTAAAAGAATATGTGGGAAAGTCTCTGCTGTGGACATACACTAGGGGGAAAAAGGACCACTTGCAGAATGAAGGCGGCATTCCTTACCTGCCTTGCCAGCGCTGTTTTTAAGGGTGTTTGTAGAATCATAGGGTACCCGAGGTGGAAGGGACCTCAGGCCATCATCTAGTCCAACCTCAGCTCTGAGATCAGACCAAGCTGTGCAGTTTGTCAGCTTAGACCAAGTTTCTCCAGTCAGGCCACGGCAACATCCAGGGATGCAGAGTGCACTCCCTCTCTGGGAGTCCTTGTTTCCCTGCTTGACTGCCAGCGTGGGGAAAAGATTTTCCTTATTTCCAGTCTGAACATCTCATGGTTCAACTTAAGCTCCTTACCTCTTGTCCACAAGGCATCGCTGTGGAGACGCTGACTCCATTGCTGTGACAACCTCCATGTGGGTATGGCAAAGCTGCTGGGGGAACCCCCGAAGCCGCTTCTTCTGCAGGCTGAGCAAGCCCTGGTCCCTCAGCCTCTTCTCACAGGGCGAGTGCTCCAGCCCTCTGAGCATCTTGGCTCTCCGCTGAACTCGCTCCAGTCAGTCAGTGTCTTGTTCTGGGGGCTTCAAAACTGGAAGCAATTGATATTCTAGATGCAATGTTCCTTAGTTTTCTTTATCCTTCAGGTGCTGGATCTCATCCCTTGGAGAGAAGCCAAATCGGTGACTAGACCTGTCCAGATGATCCCGGATGGAGAAGCGGAGCTTATCAGAGACTCCAAATTCTCATGGACTTAATTTTTTTTTTAAGCTTTGACAAACACACAAAAGTGGTAATGTGGAGAAGTCCCTCCCCCACTTCCTCTTCCTCTGTGTCCACATCAGCTTGATTGTCTCCTTTCTCCCTCTTGCCTGAAGCCTTCAGGCCTCCATTTGTGTGCAAAGCCCATGTGGGACATGGTGTGGAGCATTTCTGAGCTCTAGTGCCATTTCTATATTAATGACAAAGTGTTATTTATATTTTCTTTTTAGAAGTGACCGTGTCAGCTCTCGCTGAGAGGTAGCACGGTGTGTTAAATAAGCCAGGCTATGTGTAGATGCTGTTATCTCCTACTTAAAGGAGTCCAGCCTTCAATAAGCTCAGGGCTACACCTGCCTTAGAAACCAGATAGCACCTTGAAATATAGTAGTCCAGAGGGATACAGCTGCTGAATGGGTGCTCAGATACCGACTAGCCCTAGTAGCAAATCCTAGTAGCCAGCAAGCTATATGAGCGATTCTGAGGGAGGTGAAGCATTGGACTGTCTCCTTTCTCCTATCCCCTCCTCCCCCTGTCATGCTGCTCTGATGATTTGGCCAGGAAGGGTCTCCTGCCATTGTGATTAGTTTTAACGGAGTGGGGATGGGAAAACTGGTAGCTCAGGATGTTCTCATCCTCACTTCCTGCCAAACCATGGACCTCATTGTATCTTCCGACCGGTGGAGAACACTGGGGACCCCTCCCTCAAAGAGATGCTGGAAGAAAGTGCTTCGAAAGGGTAATACCTTTGTAGGTAACACACCTTGCCTTCCATGGGAAGTTTTTCAGGCACCTGTAGCCCCTGTTCCGGCTGTGAGGAATGCTGGCGTATGCAGGAAAGCAGAGCTTGCAGGGTGCTGGTTTTGGAAACAGGTCAGAAGGTGTGTTGTTTCCTTAGGGACTGCAGGCATGCCTGAGGGAAGCAGCGCTTGTCACCTTTTGTGCATGCGGGAAAGAGAGGGACTTGGTTTAATCATTGTTTTCTTTGCTGTGGTTGATGTAGCTTCCATAGATCGATCTGTTTTAAAGGTTTCTTGGGCCCAGCCAGTTGTGCTTCATTTTTGTCTTGTGTACAGAGTGCTTTCTGTACCCCGTTAGCCTGGGCACATACTTTTGTTCTTGTTCTTGTACTAGTGGGGATGTTTGTTATCATGAGATAATATATGTCGTCACTTCTGATAGCAATTGTTTCCTGTGGAAACAGCGGCTTCTGAGTAAGAGGCTACCATAGCATGGGTTAAATTGCCTGTCATGCTGCATGTGCCTGAGGACACAGTGTCATCCTGTCTGGTGTATTCACAGCAGGAATTCTCCTAAAGGGAAAGTAATTATTTAATGCCCGCAGTGCCAGTCTTCTGAAAAGATTCGTCCGAAGTTGGGTACACTTTGGAGATACTTAAAAGACATGAAAAAGAGATGTACGCTTCATGTTACGTTTCCTGCCAAAGTAATGTCTGTGACAGCACTGGGCTCGTTGTGAGAACCAGCAAAGTTAACGTGTTCGCTTTATAGTCCCAAACGAAATATTTTAAAAGAAGCAAACGTCTAAGAAATAACAAATACATTCATCTGTTTACTTTTACTTTCTGTGCTCAATAAGTTAGGAAAAAATAATTCTATTTAAAGGAATTCACATTAAATCTTTAAATGAACAAACACTAAAATCCAGCTGTTCAGAGAAATAATACAAGGCACTATCTGGGTATAAGATTAAAAGAAAAATACCAGTAAACACATTTTCTGTGTATAAAGCTTATTGAAAACTTATTCGTTCTCTGAATAACTGCAGTAAGTGGTCTGTGTTGGGAGAGTAAACTCCAAAGGTTTGGGGTTTTTTGTTTGGTTGGTTTTTTCAAGTCTTACCTTTCTCCTTCCTCCGCTTAAAAGAACTGGGTTGCAGAAGCTGCGGGACGCGACTGTGCGCGTTCTGCTCGGTGGCGTGCAAGGCACTGGCCAAGGCCTCCGAAGGTGCGTTGTACCCTCCAACTACACAGCATGTTGTGGGGAAAGGTGGTTATAAAAAAGCAATCTGAATATTCCGGCTCATGGTGTTCCTGGGTGTACTGGTCTCCTTCCCGTGTGGAAACCTCGGCCAGCGCAAGCGTCTCTGCAGGCCGTAGCGCAGGTGCCCTGCGCCTGGGTTCCCTCTTTGCTTTTATACTCAACATTCAGTTCATTCCCTGCTGCCCGTGTGTCCCGGCAGACGTACAGGCCGCCAGAGACGGGGTTTTATAACAAAATGCCTTTCTACTACTTACACGAACCGTTGTCATTGTGTTTGGCTCATGAGGCACTATTTAAAATGTTTTTAATTAAAATTATCTTATAGCACTTAAAATTGTTTTGTATAAAATTTGCTGTAAAGATTTGTAATATGGTCAAAGGGCTCTTTCTCCTTCATTACCATTTTTTAAAATGTTTTAAAAGCTAGAAAACACCCTGTATATATTCTGTATATGTATAGCAGCACATTTCATTTATGGAAATATGTTCTCAGAATATTTATTTACTAATATATTTATCTTAAGCCATGTCTTATGTTGAGAGTGTGTGACATTATTGTAATAATCATTGAAAATCACTAACATGAGGCCCTGTAAATACATGATAATTGCACACAAAGATTTTACAGTACTTGCTGACCAAAAATGATTTAAGAAAAGTTGTAGTTACCTGCAGTTTTGTAAGAAAGTGTACAAATGTCTGTATTAAAAAAAAAAAAAAAAAAAAAAAAGGCAAAACCACACAAAAATACAGTTTTATTGCATATACATGTGGAAGTTGTCCTTCTTGTTTTGGGGGAAAGGCCGTGGATAGCCGTGCTCCTCAAAATACAGTCCTAAATATGCTGAGATGAACTGCAACAAACAACAGGAGCCCCTGCAGCCTCCAGGCAGGCGAGGAGGGACACAGCTGCTGGAAGGATCCGCGTTTAGGGTTGGAACCTGCCTGGGAGGAACGCAATTCTGGCTTAATTGCAGGTAAAAATAATTAATTCCCCTGAAACAAAACTCTCTTGAGACCCGAGCCGGCACAACGCAGGTGGGTAAACCAGGCCTTGAGCAGCCGGGCTGGCTCCGAGCCCTTCCCGGTGTGAGGAGATGCCAGGATCCGCTGCAGCGAGAAGGGCCGCGGTGCTGCGCTCCCTGGTCGGCAGAGGGCAGGGAGGCACCAAAGATGTGCGTGCAGGGAGCAGACGGGGGGCACGGAGGTACCTCTGTGTACGTGTGTGTTTGTGACACATGTTTATGTGTTATTGTGTAAACAGTTTGCCTCCATGCAGTGTAGGTTTCCTATCCAGTGATGCACACGCACGCACAAATCCTTCGTAGTCTCCTCCTCCAGTTTCTTCCTTCTCCCGAGGATTTTCACCTGGCAATCCCCTGACCCTCCCCCCTCCCATCCATGGTCAAGTGCCCTGTACTTCAGTCACCTCGGAACTCACCCAAGAAATGAGCCTTCGTTCTCCCCAACCCCCTGGTTTCGTATGTCAAAGGTCCGTGTTTGGGACGACGGAGCGCCGGCCTGAGGAGCGGCATTCCGCATGGACTCTCCCTAGCAGGAGCCTGAGCTCTGGTCCTCCTGGGGCGCAGTGGGGCGACAGCCCGCTCCCTGCGAGGAGCCGGGCGGGACCGTGGGGAGCAGCGGCGGGAGGGAGCTGAGTGGCACCAGCAAGTGCTTCCCGAAGCACGCGCCCTGTTTTTGCTTGGTGAAGAGAATCTTGGCAATTGCCAGTGATTATGGATCTGCATTTTATTTGCAAATTAGTTCATGAAGCAATTGTTAAAGCTTGCCACGTGTGTTTGGCGGGTATGCCTGTGCTGACGGTCGCATCCCAGCCTCCTTCCTCCTCCTCCCTCCCGCCGCCCCCGCAGTTGGCTGCTGCTGCCTGGTGGTTTGCTTCCTCGGTTCTTGTTCTGAAGAAAACTGTGAGCGGATTGTGCTTTTGAGAAGAGGACGTACCTTTGCCCTTGCTGTCCCGCAGAACAATC
The DNA here is from genome assembly GCA_947846985.1 of Fratercula arctica. Taxonomy (NCBI): domain Eukaryota; kingdom Metazoa; phylum Chordata; class Aves; order Charadriiformes; family Alcidae; genus Fratercula; species Fratercula arctica. Next base: position 30,365,040 of record CANTUZ010000013.1, on the reverse strand, counting down.
CGCGGGCCCCTGCCCAGGCTCTGGGAGAGTTGTGGGCTGTTGACTGGACTTGAGTGCGGTGCTTAGTTGTGTGTGTGTGTGGGGGGACTATTGTGGCTTTTTTCTAATGGCTAAATGTAAACATTTTCTATCAAAAATTAATATTTTGATATTTGGCAGGGGGACGTTCTTTTCGATGTTGAGATTTAATCGTTAAGGAACAGATTTGTGGCAAAATGAGAGTCCTGTGGGCACCATAAACCTGCGGGAGCCTCCGTGTGGCAAAGCAAGGGGAGCCGGCGCGGGGCGCGGGGGACGAGGCGGTACGTGCCGGGAACACTTGGCGTTTCTGTAACACTATCTCGCTCTGCTACAGCAATACTGGCTGCATCTGTCAAACCCTGCGGCAGCTGTTCAGTCCCACTGCTTCTTGCTTGTGCAGGGTGAAGAGAAAAGTGTCCTTAAAAGGGTGGCGGCGGCGCATGGAGCCAGCCCGGCCCCGCTGTGCCGGGAGGCACCGGCACACCTGAAACCAGAGACTGTATCTTGCCATGGGAGCGCCGGGCTCCTGGGACTGCAGCACTTCATAGAGAAGTGTCCCATTCACAGCACAGAATACATTTCCCTCACGGGGAATGAAGCTGCTCCTTAGGAAACAGCAAAAAAAAACCCCAAAGGTGGCAGTTCCCAGAACAAGCGTAAGCGTGAGAGGAGTCTCTGAACCTGAGCGGCAAGAAAGGCGAGCGGGGTAACCCCCCTGCGCGAGGGGAGCCCGGTCCCCTGCAACAGTCGCTTTTCTAAAGGAAAATGAGAGTTTGAGTCCTAACGTGAAAAGCTGGAGACAGTTTTGGTACCTGACACTGGCATTGAGACATTGACATCAACGTAGCTGAAGGTTTCTGTGAGAGCGTAGCGTTATTTCGGTCAGGGGGAGGAATTCATGAAAGAAAAGATGACTCTCACAAGAAGGTGGAAACAGCGTTATGTGTTGCTGCAGTTTGTAGAGAAAACACTGAAAGAATTGTTATAGTTACTTCAAACAGTTTGAAAACACGTAAACCAAAACCATCAATTTGCTGATACCCCAGAAATTGCTTCTCAGGGCGATAACGTGTTTTCCGTACGCGATCGTTCTCAGCGTTTTCAGCTCAAATATTCTCTGACCTCCAGAGCGGACAATCCTGCTGTCGCACTGCAGCAGTTTCGGCCTCCCTTTATTCAACGCTTGTCCACACTTTACCGGTACTAACTGAACTCCTCCCGCAGAAATTCACTGTATTTATTTTTTTTTTTATAATTACTACTTGCGGCCATTTGCTGAATGCAGGATGACCACGTATAGACACAGCACATATTTCAGGGGTGAGTCACTTCAAGTTTGATTTATTCTGTTTTCTTCTCAGCCGTATCTGGTTCGTGTGATAGCCTTTGGATTTACGGTAAGCTGTCTCGAGACTGAAATGCAGAGCGCCAAATTTCATCCCAAATCACAGGTGCTCCGTAAAGCTGAGAAAGTACGAGCTGCGTGAAACGCGTGTGTGTCGGGGGGGTGCCGTTACAGAAAACGTGGCACGGTCTGAAGGCAATTGTATTTTTCACTCTCCAGATCCGAAGGTAGCAGAATGATAAGGTTGTTCCTAAGTGTCTAGAATAACACTGAGGTGAAACTACCACTGGACTGTATTTCATTGGAAGGTTGTGAAACACCATTGCTGTAAGGTGTTAAGAACTGGTCGGACGAGTGTCTGTGGGAGTTGTTTTCGTAGCTCACCCTTCCTTTAGGCAAAGCTGTGCGCTAGGACCTCCGCTGCCCGTCCTGCCAACGCCGGAGACGGCTTAGGGAGCCGAAGATGAAGCAGGGACAGCTCGTCACGCTCATTCAGCGGCAGCCGAGCGTCTGCTGGTGTGTTTGGCCCGCAGTCACCCAGGCTGCGCCTTCAGCACGGCTGCGGGGCTACCAGCGAACGCCTCCCGCTCACGCCTTCCCAGGGCAGCCTGGAGCGGAGCGGCGGAGGCTCCGCAGTGCCGTCTGCGCGCACGATGGCATAAACCTCCTCGCGCTCTAGAAAATCTGGCAGAAACGAGCCCCCAGAAAGACGATGTTAATGCTTGATTGAAAAAGCAGATGACACGTTTGATGTTGAGATGGCCCTGAGAGTAGGGGCAGGTGGAGCTGCTGAAGAGCTGAGTACAATCACAAGCTAGAAATGAGATTCAGGGGAGGAAAGTGCACCTTAAAGAAATGGTTTTGTCAGCATCTCTTCTGCCACAAAACTGAGTCTGAGATACCCTCTTCTCAGTGTTCTTCTATCAGAGATACCAATTAATTACCTTTGATTTTTTCTATGGTTACAGTGTATAGAAAATTTATTTTTCCCAGAGTGTGAACTAACATCTTTTCTTCCTATAAAATGTTAGCAAGATACAAGCATAGTATGCTGTATTAAATAACACGTTTCCTATACATATATAAATATATATATTACTATGGTAACATATCACACACATTTTTAAATAACACAGTCTCTATTTCCCCCCTGCAACATAACAATATTAAGACAAAAGTACATAGAAAATCATTTAGTTGACAAACTAAGCTGGTTTTAAAGGTAGATTTTGAATGAGGGGGGGCCAGCCGGCCCCCGTCCACCTGAGGTCCACGTCTGCTGTCGGCTGCCGGAGGCGAGGGGCTGTGGTGGCCGGTGGCCGTCTCGTGGGTGGCTGCGGTGGCAGTGCCATCGTCAGGACCTGCCGCCGGGGCTGGCCACTGTCCCGTGCCTGCAACTCATCCTCCGCTCGGCTGTGCCGGCTCCCGACCGCGCGGTAAAGGAGACCTGGTGGAAGGAACTCGGGGAAGAAAAAGCGCTGGTCATTTTTAGTCTGACGGGTTTATTGCGCCAGCACAGGGCCGGTCGCAGTGGCACGAGAGCGAGGAGGGGGCTGGAATGCGTGTGTGGAGTACGTGAGGAGCAGCTCCTCGCCATGGCCTTGTTGTCACCACGGTTGCGTTGGACCTTGCGGCCAGTGTCGCCCCGACAGCCTGCCCAGCCTGCTGAGGGGACTGCCAGGCCGCAGGTCAGAAGGCCATTCAGAGACAATTCCAAACAAATTCTTCTTTTGCAGTTATTTTCAATTTGTTGAAGAAAGCGCTGCAAACCCCGCGGTCCCGAGGCGTCGGTGCCCTCCAGCTGTCGGCGCTCAGCTGCTGGTGTCGCTGGGGCCCTTCTGTCTGCGGAACCGTCTGGGGTTACAGCAGTTGTGCGTGTCACTTTCCTTCCTTCTCTCCCCAAACCCTGGCAGCAAAGATGATGAAGTGCCGTGTCAATGGCTACCGCCGCCGTTAGCCGCGTCCCGCTGGAGTGCTTGTACTGCAGCGCGAGTGACCATGCGCATTTTGAAAAAAAACCCCAGCAGAAACGTACGGCCATTCACGGTCTCGGGCCCGTAGAGTACGAAGCGCCGTCCGAGGGACCCTGTCCACGCTCGTCTGTCTGTCGCTCTGTTTCCTGCTACTGGAGGTATCTAGAATCGGGCAACCTGAAAGATTTGGGGGGAAGACAGCAATTTCCGTGACACTTTTATCAGTGTTTACCCGTGCACTGTCCGGTACCTCACGCTCGGTCATCTTCGCCATTGCCGTGGCCAGTTCATTGCTCTAACTGCTGCTTTCGTGGGTCTTTCCTACAGAAATTTGCTAAACATTCCCTAAGAAAGGCCTAGGAAATACAATTTTATTATTTAAATAAAGTTGAGAAGCTAAGGGACCAAGGCAAAAATTTCAGTTTCTGAATTCCCTAGGTTTTGCATCCGTCTTTTTTGTTGTTGTTCGTAATGGGCTTTCTTTAATTTTCTAGTGAAATTAAACTCTTTACTGAAGAAGAGCAGGTTAATGTTTTTTCCCTTCCGCAGGAGGCAGAAGTCAGTCACAGGCTGCTCCTGATGTGTTTTCCCTTCCGCAGCAGCATTAGAAACGGCTTCACGAGCGTCCCTCTGACTGGATGTGTTTAACTGCTCCAGAGCATTGACAAGGCCAGCGCAGGACGCCCCGCCACCCTCTGCTCGGAACGTAGATGGTCAGGACCCAGCTGTACGCTCTGGCGCTCTCCTCCTGCGTTTCCATTGCTGAGCCATACCAAGCTGCTTTCGGAGGAAACCAGTCTGTTTTGCTGCAGACGTGCGAGGTGGACTCTTTCCCTCGCAGTGTGATGCAAAACCCGACTGCTAAAAAGGCAATTTAAAAATTTTTGCTGGGTCTGAAACAGATAATGATTTTCAGTCCAAGCTGATGACACGTAAGAGATAACCAGCGTATTTTAGAACTCGTCCTGTCTTGGTTTTAGGCAATACTGTAATTATCTTTTCCTGTATTTCCTCATGCAAGAAAGTGCTAGATGTTCCCATGATATTCCATTTTTGATATAAACAATTCCATAACTGCTGACTTAGTAAAGTCTCGGTTCTGTTAAGCGTTTAGGTGGCGTTGTTCAGCCGTCTCTGGCACTCATCTGTGGTACGTGAATGGAGCTGGAATGAATTCAATTCAGGTGAAAGACTGGATCTACAGTGGCAAGTAAGGCACAGTATTTCGTTGTTTAATTCTTAGATGCCCTATTTTTTCAAGGAAATCTATAGACCTGATGAAGGGGAGGGAATTTGTATGTTAAAAACAGAAGGACAGATGATTTTATATATATAAATTTATAACGAATTTGAACTCTGATAGTTTTCTTACTTTTCTTAGTTATCTTTTGCAGATGCATTTAATAGTTGCTCTCTGACTGCAGGTCTGGTATACACAGACCATTGTATATGGTTAAACTGGTATTTATTCCTCTTCTCTGAACCTGAATTACTGTACTTTAATCTCACCGAATTTCCTCTAACTCACTTTGAGGAGCTGCTCGCTCGGTAAGCTTTTCCAGGCAATTTATCCGACTTCTGTATTGTCAGTTTTTCCTAAATATCTTGCTGGTCTGGCCTGGCTGAGGCTGAGGGACTCACTGGTGCCTCCTGGTGGTGGGGTGAGAAGCCTGAGCATCGTGGGTGCTCACCGCCGAGAGGCTGACGCTGTCTGTTCCAATCAAAGAGAAACTTTTTTCATAGATCAGATCCCCACTGATGTTTTAGTTCTTTGACAATGAAGGGCATTAATCTTAAAAATGCCGTTCCGTTTTAATTTTGCAGGCAAGGAGACATTTCTTCTCCCAGGCGAGTATGGAGGCGAGCGTTAGGTGCGTGTTCAGATGCACAGCCTGGCACAGGCGGGTTGTTGCTAGCGGGCTGTGGCTTCGTCCATAGCTTGGGCTGCTAAGATCAACGTCTTTCACTTCAGAGTAAGAATTTGCGTTCGTCAGCCTCACTGTTCAAAAATTCACTGAACTTACAATTTCTTTGGACGGTCCTTTAGGAAGCCCTAAACTCACAGCCAGAACGAATGCGGGACTCTGACCGGAGTGCAGTAGTTTTTTAAAGGATCACTGTGAATTTGAACAAAATCATCATCATCATCGGTGAATGATGGGTCAGACACAGCCGTTTAAAAGTCTTCGTTGCTCGTGCAGACCGTGACCTGGTGGCCATTACTCCATTTCCAGCTGAAACTCCACAGAGTGTTTGCCTCCTGCATTTGATTTGATTTTGGTTTTGTACGTCTCTGCCTGTAGAAACAGCAGAGCAGTGGGCAACCAGGCTGAGTTTCTCAAAGTCCTTGACTCCCGTTTTGCTCTCTAGTCCCATTTAGACGCGTTTAAGGCCAATGAGCGCTGGTTGCTGTGGCAGCTGAACCGGTTATCGGTGGCTGCCTCTGTCGTCAGCCTTGAGAACAAAGGGACTGAAGCAGCCTGATGCAAAAGAGCCGCACAGGAAAGTAGGACACAAAGAGTCCTCAACCTGCAGATACTCATTCAGTTACTCTTGGCAGGGGTACAGGACGCTTTGAATTTTACAGGTTTTTACATGTATTTTAAGTGCTTTGGTTTAAAGGCAGTAATTAACAGCGCTACGGATTTGATGCGCACCAGATATTTCAAAACTATTGCCGCAATTAAATCTGTTGTCATTAGTACACCCAAGAGAACAGCAGATAGGCAAAGGTGCTCCGAGGCCTTTGGAAATGGACTTTTTAGAAAACAAGTATGAGATTGGGAGCTAAAAAAAGGATTATTCCCAAGTCACCTGGATTTTAAGAAGATTGATTCTTGTAAAATAAAAGACACTTCAGTTTCCCACTAGCGGGTTGCAATCGTCTTGTTGACTTCGAAGCTTTTTCTTGAAGATGGATATGGATGTGGATGGCTGGTAAAATATACTCCAGATCTCGCCCGCAGTCGTAACCTCGCTGGAATCTTCTGTTTCAGCTGCAGATGGTATCGGGTGGGATCTAGGAAACAAGCGTTAATTCAGTGTGCAGGTGCTCGGGAAGCTCCCGAGTTACTGCTACGCTGGTAACGCCAGCAGCTTCCCTGCATCTGTGGCGCCTTCGCTTTCCACCTGCTGCCCCGTTACGGAGGTTTTGGAGCGTTTGTTGGTTAATTCTTGCCCAAATTAAAAGTTGGGTATTCTCTTGCTAGAATAGCTGCTACCCTAATGAGAGCAGTGACATTAAGGTAGGAAGTCTGTACATATTCTATTGCTAATTGCTACTAATATAAATTCATTTCCTTGTATATTTAAGCCTGTTTGTGGTATGTAAATAGAATAGTCAGCATTTATGATTTGTTGATAACTCACCCATCATTTCATTCAATGACTGTCCATCTAGAGGACACAAAAATTACTTGGTCTAAGTGTAGAGAAATATAGTAATAAAATTATGTTGGTTTTAATACGCCAAAAAAATGCTACTGGTTAAGTGTCACACTGTAATACAGATTTTTGGTTTTGTGATTCTTCTTTGAACTATTTTCGATATTTCAGTAAAAGAAAGTAAGTATTAACTAGCCTACATCTAACTTTTTTCCCCAGTTCTCCGATCTGGGATGAGGTTTTAATTTGTTTTCCTGCAAAGTATTATCATAATTTGACCCCTTCCCAGCAATGCCAGACGTCTGATTACACTTTGCTCTTTGCTGTATAACAGCACTCAGCATGAAAAACCTTTTCAGTCCTTAAAATACAAATCTTGTCAAAACAAGACCAAAAGAGATACTCTGTTCTGTGAGCGCTCCAGGGACAGTTCTGCTCCAGACTCACCTCATGGTTATGTGGAGAAATATCTTTGCTATTATGGCGGTGACGCTGAGGATGAGCAGCGCTGTGAGGCTGTAGATTGTCCACTCTGTGACAGAGGAGAGGGGAGAAGGAGAGGGAGGAGAGGAGGAGAGGAGAGGACATTCACTTACTTCCAATGTTTAAATTGCACAAAAGAACTGCAAACTACAATTGCACAAAAGAAACGCGTAGCTTTCTGATGCTTTATTCAAAACAGTAACTTGAAGATGCCTTAAACCTGTAAGTATTTTCTGCAAAGCCTGGCAGAGACTGTGTAACTCTCCGTCAGAGCTGGTTTTTCCCATGCAGGACTGCTCCCTGTAAAACTGAAAGCTGGGAAAATTCAAAGCATATACCAGTAAAATTACCTAACTAGCATCTAGGAAAGGAATCAAAACTCACGCAGAGGACAATTTAAAAGCAGAATACACAACACACTAGAATATATGCTACCAGTAGTAACTCTGTGTTTGCAAGGAGATGGCCTAGTTTTATATCAGTAATTATGTAAGTAATGACTCAGTGTGGGGTTGTTTTTTTTTTCCCTTTCTGAAATCTACCAAGACAGGTGATCGGTGTTTGTGGTCTGCTATTTTATTACCTCACACTGAAGGCTCTCGGTCGTTGTATTTCACATTTCAATTTAGTCCTGCCAAGTTCAAGCAGGACCTTTGTTTGTCAAGGACAGCCTGACAGATCGTAGCGTTGGAACTGCATCAGAGACTGGGGCTCCAGGGGAGCTCACTTCTGAACCATTAGATCACCTTTTCGTTTGGACTTCCATAATCTTGCAGGGGGAGGCTACAGCATGTCGAGCCGGGAAAAGGGATGGCACTCGAATGTAACTCTGACATATTTAGCGCGCTGAGCAGCCTTGCAAGGAGCTTGAATTATTAGAACAACTGAATAAAGGCTGCCACCTCCACGAGCGCTGAAGCTCAAAGGAGCAAAAAAGGGAAGCGTTAAGTTCCCTCCCACCCGATGCCCCTTCCTCAAAGCACTCGATCACTGATAGTGTGATCGAGGCCCAGCTTCACCAACACCTAAAAGCAGATGCCCCGTGAAGTTCAGTGATAGGAGAGGCCAACACTGATATTCACCACCGGTGGATTTCCAGCCTTCAATTATTTACAACTCGACAATTTCCTGAATGAAGTGATGTCTCGAAGGTGAGTTCTAGACACATGACAGTTCTCCCTGGCATCTGCCCTGCACCCGTTAATTTGCTTCACCCTTTCTAGCCCTCTTTGTATTCTTGCTGGAGCTTCTGTGAACTGGGCTAACTGGGGTGCATCCAGCACTGGGGCTCTTCCAGACTCTACAAAAGCTTGCCCTTTTTTCAGCACCTTTTGCCACCTCCGTGGTAAGCCCTGGTGAGCGCGGCTGACGCGAGCGAGGAGGCTCCTCTGACTCACATCGTGCTCTGATCTGCTTTCCTCCTCAAGGACTCACCCTCTTCGCACTGTTTCTAACTGATTTATGCTGAGAAGTGAGTTGTGAGCGGTAATGAGAGCAGCATGGTTAGCACTAATTAGACTAAATGAAAATTCCCAGGGGATCAGATAATGTGGAGGAGGCGGCAAAGGAAACTGACTCTAGATTGTGCCGTGGCAAAATGTTTTTCCCATTTCCACATTTTCTTGTAACATTACCGGGCATGGAGCTGCTAGGATGACTTGGGCTGGTTGTGATGACATAAAGTATCTTTGATGACCGGGCTGCATTGATGCTGAGATTTGCTTGTTCGTTTCTCTTCTCTGACAGGGTCTGATTCATCGGAATGCTCTTTTGATGCACATTGTCCTTCACAGCTGAAAACACAAGAGTGTGATTACGATAACATTTCTTAACAGGTGAAACTGGACTTTATTTTGTGCTCGTAATCAGATCCGTGCTGCTCCCTGGTTTATTTAGAGAACTGCAATAATCAAATTATGTCTGATGCCAGAAAGAGCCTGTACTTCACCGAGTTAGGGTTCTCAGAATTTTTCTGGGAGCTAATTGTTCATCGTAACAGTAGGTACACCTCAAAGACAAAAACGTTTTCTCGCAATGACTTCCGATCTGAGTGGAACAGACTGTTGGAAAGAGCCAAGTTGCAGACAGACTACTGTTTTTTTTTCGTTTGTGTCAGCTTTCTCATTTTCCAGTCTGTTTTGAAAGGCAGGTATATATCGGGTTGAATTTTTGAAAATTTAAATTGTGCTATTTATGACATTAATGACTGGAGTGTTCTAAATCAAGAGAAATTTTAGCGAAGCTTTTACTCACTGAGCAGTGGCAACAAGATAGACGAAACACCTGTAGACGTAAGAGTTAAAATATTTGCTCTTTTTCTGCCACTTCAGAAATCTCCTGTGTGAATTCAATGCTTTAACGGCTCATTGAAAGGTAGGAACAGCAAAGTTAGCCTCTTACCTCTATATCTGATAGCAAATCCCTGGGCTTGATTGATTTCATCTGAGAAAAAGTACAAAATGACAAAATCCAAAGAGATGTTAAAGGTGTGGGGAGGCCGGTTCTTGCCATTAAACCGAGCTAGAACGTGATAGGTATAGCCGTCCAGCAACTCCACCATATCTGTAGCATCTTTGATTTCAAAAAGGGCGAAGCTGAAGTGGATCTGAGATGCCCCTGGAACTTGGATGGTCCAGTAACAGACTTTGCCCGTGCCATACGTGTCGGGAAAATCTGGGGAATAGATCACAGCTGTAGCAGAAGTGTAATTCCCTCCACAGGCACCAATATGGGCTGTGAAAAGAAGAGGAGAGGGAGAGAAATGAAAAAAAGAGGTTACACATTCATTACGCACAGCTTTAGCACTCTGTAGATTCTAATACTCCAATGTGGCTGAAGGTGCAGACGTGCCACCCCGGCAGCCTGCTGGGTCTCTCGGATCCGTTTTATTTGCTGCCCCCGGCTCCGGGAGCACAGCTCCGATGTTGGGATTGCTGGGGATGCACTCAGTCTGTCTCGGTAGTCTGAGACCTGGGTATCAAATACCACAACTGTGCTTCATCCTTGCGTGTAACCACGTTCCCTTTCTGCACCCCTGCAGGAACAGGACAAACGCTAAATCACTGAGTCAGGGACTTCTGCTGCGTCCCCATCAGGCAGGCAAGCGGATTACTGACTGTAACTCTCACTGCTGAATTAGTGAAATTCCTTCCCAGCCGTAGCAAATTGAAAAAGCAAATCATGACAGAACAGCTGAAGCTGGAAGGGACCCCTGGAGACTGTCTAGTCCAATCCCCCCGCTCAAAGCAGGAGACGCCGTCTAGTTGTGTTTTCAGTCTCCAAGGATGGAGACCCCACAGCCTCCCTGGGCAGCCTGTTCCAGTGTCACCCTCACCATAAAAAAAGCTTTTCCTTATGTTTAGATGGATTTTCCTCTATTTCACTTTGTGCCCGTTGCCTCTTGTCTATTCCCTAGATAACGCTGAGGAGAGTCTGGCTTCACCTTTACAGCCTCCCCTCAGTTATTTACGCAAATCGCAAAGATCCCCCTGAGCCGCCTTTTCTCACGGCTGTCGAAGCCAAGGTCTCTCAGCCTCTCCTTGGATGAGCAACACTGTAATCCCTTAATCACCTTCGTGGCCATTTATGTGTGCTTATTAAGCATCCTGTCGTTTGATCTTGTCCAATTAATGCTTGACCTTACCTTCAGTAAGTAACTTGGAAAAGATCCTGTTATGAGGTCTAAAGAAAATCTTTTGGATTTGTTGCTACCTTTTATGTTCAAAACAAGCACACGCCCAGTAAACCTTCACATTCCTTGACAACCGTCCAGATTCCCAGTGCAAACTTATTTACCAGAGAGAAACTCAGATGCCAGCCAACTGACTCGATGAATATATATACACATATAGAATGTTTAAAATGTACTGTATATAGGTATATATGCATAAATATGTATTTATGTATATCCCCTAAATACTCAATATTATATATCTATTATACAATAATGTATTTCATAACAAAACTGTTTAGATCAGAGTTATCGCTCCCCCATATCTAGGCTGAAGGACTGATGAAGCAAAGTAGAATTATTTTCTCTGAAAGCTTAATTAAAGCCCTGTAATAGAGGCCTGTGAGAATGGAAGTAAAGGAAGTGAAGTGTTTTGAAGTGTCTCAGTTTTCACAAGCCTCGGAGAAAGAGCTTTAATAAATACAAATTAAAAAGGAGCTCGGAGAACGAGAACAAGAGGTAGCATGTGTCTGCCAGAAAAATCATGTGAAAACACTTCTCTCTTTCTGGAGCAAGGCCTGATCGCAGCCTGGGCAAACCTCACACTTCGGTGCCGCGCTATCGAATCCTTACAGAGGAACTGAAAGAAGATGAAAGAAGAAGAAGGACGTGAAAGGCCCCTCAGAGGTACTAAGCCCCACAGAGCGATTTGTGTTTGGCACTGCCTCTGTGCTAACAGAGCTGGTGATTTAATCAAATAGATCTAATTGTTTGACTAGATAGAATAGATTGAATTGACAGAATTGAAATTTGTCATTAAGATAGCAAATCTCCTCTGTGCTTATAAGTATCGTTACATTCGGCCGTGCTGTTTGTAATTACTGAATCACAAGATTTTCTTCGACCCAGCGATATTAGCTGAGAATGCCAATGCCTCGTGCTCCACAGATGCCTGACAAAGTACAGCATTGCCCCAGATGGGGTGGAAATGCTCTCCCTCTCTCATTTCCTTCTAGAGCTTGTGGAGTTCTGTGTTGTGGGTCTGAATGTTACAGCTTTAGGCCATGATTGCAGCACATAAACACACGAGGTTAATGGGGGGGTGGGAGGATGCGCGGCAGGGGGGGGCGTACAGGGACCAGGGGTGATGGTTCTGGGGATACGACATAATCTGGAGAAGAGGAATGAGGTGAGCGGGTGTTGCTCATCAGCAAACAGGTGCAGTTACGAGGATGACCTCCCTCACCTGGCCATCGCTCTCTCCCTTGCTGTTCGCCCCAAGAGACAGCACAGGTCCTCGGGGTAACACCTTGCCGAGCCCGCCGTCAGCCAAGAACGGGAAAGCTACACAGAAAGGCTTTACCCATCAAGGGTTTGGGAGTCAAGAGCGGAAGGGAACAGAGGATGCGGCAGTGGGAAGCTACGCACTATCTCAACTTCGAAAGCAACATGCAACTCGGGCACTTCTCTTCCTGTCTTGTGGAGAATGTGGAAGCGAGCGGAGGGACCAATGCCTGCCTCAACTGTGAGACATCCTTCTGTCCCCCGAGCTGGGAACCAGAGTCGCAGAGTAAGGAGACGGGAAGTCCGGTTGTGTGATCAGAAGGTGGAAAATGATGCTGGTTTTAATTCCACAAAGTTTATAACTCAACTTAAAAGGTAGCTTCTACACCAGAGGCAGCTGAGATCTGAGAAGCCACTATATATTGATGCACAGTGTGATGCACAGTGTGAACTTTTCCAGTACTCCCGGCTATACTGGGAGCCTGCACTGCAGCCAACTGGGTACTCACACCACCAACCTGGGAAGCTACACAGCTGGCACCAGTATGTGTACTGAAACGAGGAGTAGAAAGGGGGACTTCAATGCATAAGAAATTATGAAATCAGCGACGGTGGTAACAGCAACCGAACTTTTTGGGGTCTGCTCCTTCCCTGTCCCGATCCTACTGCACAGCTTTGTGCTGCGCTAACTGGGGTATGGCAAGTCTCCTCTGGTTTGATAAAAAACCCCAAGTAGACTGAAATTTTATTGGAGGTGTCTCACTTAATCATCTCTCTGCTCTCTGGTACAATCAGCTCTGAAGGAGCCTGTCCATGACTTAGCGCCATTTGTGGGGAAGGAAGAGACGATCCCGGGAGCGTGAGTCAGTTGCCTGGGCAGGCGTCGTTTCCTGGAAGGGCTATTGCACACTTTTAATGGATGTGAATTTTAGGCAGAAATGGTAAGTGGCTTTTTTTATGCTGAATTTAGGTGTTTTGCTGTTTTGCGTGCAGCAGTTCTCATCGCATTTAAACCCTTTTCCCTAATTTGCTGAACATTTGAGGCCTCTCCTTTGGGAAAAACCGAGCCTGTTTCAATACTTACTGTCAAAAAGAATGACTCTGCCATCCCCACCGCAGGGCTGAGTATGGTCTCCAAAGCAAACACTGTTGCATTCTGTACTGGCTGCCTCCCCGTATCTCCAGTAGTCAGGATTATTTCCACAGAAACAAGCATAACCTGATTCCATGCCTGCAAACTTTGACAACAAAGACGCATGAGGAAGGGAGGGATAACACTTAAAGGAGTGACAGCAGGAGGTTGTATGAGCAAGAAAGCTGGCAGCAGAATCTGTGTGTTTCAGAGATGTATAATTAGTCAGAGGTCAGTGGTCCCACCACAAACTGTTTTTGTTTGAGCTGTCAGGAAGGATGCTACTTAGACTAGCGGAAAAGATGGACTGGAGGGCAATTAGGGACCCGGTCTATCACTCCTAACTGCAGTAAGCCAGCATGCTTTCCCCTGGCATCCTGGCATTATCAATTGGTCGTTAGCCCAGATTGCTCTGGATGCAGAGCGAGGGCTTGGTCCCCTGCAGCGGGAGTGAGACCTTAGACCTCCTGAAGGTAAAAAAAACAAACAAACAAACAAACAAACAAAAAGAAGGGGGGTGGGCAGAAAAAGAAGGGGGGTGGGCACATTGCCATAAACCACTTTGTAAATGTACGTCAAAGAAATCACCTTAAATTGTTGACTTCGGCAGGAACTGATGCATGTTTGGATAGTGAGCTTATTGGAGGTCTCGCTGGTGCCAGTCAGAGGCGGTGGCTCTCCGTGGTCCTTGTAACACCCGAGGTTCCCCGGCACTGGCGGGAAGAGGAGACAACCGTCATCCCAAAGGGGCGCTTGGGAACACCCGGCACACAGACCACTTTACGCACCGCCCGGTGCCTAAGCAGCTCTCTCTACCTTCTTGCCTTGATTTCGCAGTATGGGAAATGTTACCCTGTGCTAGATCCTTGTCATGTTTTCCAAACATGCCCAGGGATAAGTGACAGGTGGCGAAATTGCATCTTATCTTCTGAGCAATATACCTGCAATGCTCTCGGTTGGTTTCTGTAAGCTGCAGTAATACAGGCAAGAGAAACACCCGGCTCATTTCTCCTGATAGAGACAATTTTAAAAAATAAAAGGTATTAAGTGGGTTTGCAGGTTTTGAGGTTTTTTTTTTACTACGATCATGCATATTCTAACAATGTAAATTAAACGTGATTTCTGTCTGATCTTCAAAACAATGAAGTTCTGGAAGTTTTCTAAACAGGATATTTGAGGAAGGGAACCTAAATTGTTTTAGGACGGTGTTTGGCAAGTTTTACGGGAGGAACTACATACTTATATAGGGGAATTTCCTAATATTTAAAAGGCAAATTCTGACATGAGTTCAAAGTATCATATTTTATGGTACGTACAAAGAGATTCAAAGTGAGCAATATCACTTTTTTAAAGAAACATCTATATTGTAGTAATACAACATCTCAAGGCTCCTTGGTCACTATGGGAGGTCAGGAGTTTTTCCCCCTTCAGTGCATAATCTGTCCTCTGTTTTTGTTTTGGTTTGGTTTTGCACTTTTCATCAAAAAGCAGTGGAATTTAGCCATGGCTACTAGAGAGAGGATGTGGGCTGCAATATACTGCCGTTCTAATGGCATAAAATTATCCCTTGCCCACTTGTATTATCTGCTCACATACTTGGAATTAAATCTGTTACCAGCCATTTTTCATCCCTGTTCCAGATTGACAAGGATTATTTCGTGTCCATCTAACCTCCACAGCTCTGTATCACATGTGATGTGGTCTTTAGGAGAGCTTTCCTTATTCAGTCATTTGTTATTTCAGTACCCAGTAAATGCTGAACTCTCTCTTCCCAACATCTTGTGGCACAGCACTGTTTCAGGTTTTTGACTTGCCAGTAGTTTTTTGGGGATGGAAATGCTGGGCTTGGTGTTTTTCAGCCTCTGATACCTGATAGCATGTGGATTAGCTGTTTTGGGGCTCCTTTTGAACTAGCCATCTTTGGTACAGGTGGCCCTTTTCTCTATCAGATAACCCGTGTGTTGGTAACCTGCTTCTATACGATTGTTGTACTTTCACATAAACACAATCAGAATGCCACGAGGCTTTTTGTACTGAGCAGTCTTGTGCAGTAGTCCTAAAAGTATCTCTTCATTGGATTCTGGAAGGCCCATTTCTGGGATTTCTTATGCATGTCCATGTGCAGCAGCCATTGAAATAATGCCTTGAATTCATAACTTCTATTTGTCGCATTCTAACAAAGATGGCCTCATCCTTATTCTTTTGGAATGTTCTATACTGGGCTTGTAAACGGATGTCGGTTTACCGTTAAAATCTGAATCATCCTGGCATCCGGAACAGTTAACAGGTCTGCCTGAGAACCTGCTCCCAGACTTAGGCTACGGTGCCTACGGCAGCTTCCTTATTTTGAGGCAGAGGGTTAGCGTATCTATTAGAGACCAGCAAATAACACTGGTGTGTATATGATTATGCTCTTAAGGAGGGTGATTATAGTATTAGAAAGAAGAACTAATGAAGTTGGGAAGAAAATTCAAATATGTATATTTTTTGAATAATTAGATCATGTTGCTGCAAATATTGTTCATAAAATAATTTTGTTTTCCAAGAATGATACAATTTCAATTATAAACGCTTTCATGGAGTTACGCCTTTGATATACCCTGCAGCAACGTGTATCTAAGTACTGAGACTTCAAGTTACAGCCTGATTTAACATACCTTTGGAAATCCCCGTGTGCAGCCCCACCCCAGCTGAGTACAGCTGGGCAGATAACTCCCAGACAGCTCAGCTTTTTTGTACGGTGCATGATTTCACTGCCCTGAAAAAGCCTCCTAGTTAACCAGCCTCACTCATTTTCCTCGGAGACCTGGGATTTCCTAAAAACACATATTTTATATGTGTATTTGTTTGCTTATTTGTTTTTAAAGTAACTTCACTGGTGAGGCCATTCAACCTTGCCTCCAGAGGATTAGTAGTTCAGTATGTTCCATGCTAAGAAACTAGACTGAGTAATTTGAAAACTTCCTACACTGTGTAACTAAATCAAGTGTACCCTTTGGGTATATCCTAAAGCTAATTAGTCTCTTTGGTGTCGCAGCAGTATTTTAACTTTCTTGTACCTAGCAAACCAAATTAGTGTCATGTGATTGGGAATAAACAGGAGAAGCATCAGTCTAGCCCAACAGTGAACAGTAATTTCCATGCCAGTGCCCAGCTCTTCAAATTACTCCGATATCAAATCAACAAACTCCATGAGCCCAAGGACAGATGCTTAGCTAAAAGCACTTTTGTAGTCACACATCAAATATATCATAGAATCATAGAATTGTCTAGGCTGGAAGGGACCTTTAAGACATAATGAGGTCCTGGCAAACACCAGAGCTTCTGCACATTACATGTTAAGGCACATGCATTAAAAGATGGAATTATCCTGTTAAGCTCAAAGCCATGTTCCAGCGATGCTCATCGGGCTGTCTTTCAAGAGCCTCCTAGCTTTTTGCAGCGGTGGTGTGCACCGGTATGCTGTCTCAACTGGTGCGAGCTCCCCTCTCTGTTCCCTTGTTGAGATGCACAGAGGTCAATCTTACAGAGTGATCAGTGCAGCTCTGGATAACTTACCTGGCTCTGCCATTTAACACTTCATCAGTATTTCAGTAATAAATACATCTATTGCACGGCATACATGCACACAGGAAATATGATTCCAGTAATGAAGTCTGTTTACAGTATGAGGCTCAGGCGGGCCGTGATGCAATTAAGTGGGACAGCAAGCCTTTCTTTTACCTTTTGGGAGCATAAATTGTTATTTCCTTTGAATTTCAACCCAGCCTCATTAACAAAGAGACCAAAAATAGTCAGGAATAGCTGCAACATTGCAAACAAACCATCTAAAGCATTCGGTTCTGAATTCCCCATGTGAGATGCACGTGTTGTCTCAGGGCTCCGTGCTGCCTTCTTGCCTTTTATTTCGTTTCTGTCCATCCATTCCAGTGTGCTTAGCAGACAAGCCACTGAGAAGAGCAGAGAAAGAAAAGGAAAGACGAAGCTCCTACTGGGGTAACTACCACTGTCTTCTGTGATTGCGTCCATCCAGCCTCATCTAACGTTGCTAAATCCTGCATAGCGTGTTGCCACATGCAGAATGGCAGAACACATTTCTGAATGAAACACTCAGTGTTAGGTATAAATATTAGTGAACAAGACACATGATATAATCATGTGAAATCATCATCATAATGAAAAATTCTTAACTGTAGGTTCTTAATTACTGTTACAGTGAATCACTGCATGCAAATCTCTTTCGGCAATCAAGACGCTTCATGTTGTTGGCACTGTAGTGGTGTTATGTGGGTATAGTTTATAGGTAAATTATGCTCCAGATACTTGTCTTTTCTAGTAGTAAATGTAATTATGGAAAAGAAGCTTGTATAAAAGACAATTTTTTTACTTCTCTAAAAATTTCAACTAGGATTTCTTTACACAATTGCTTTCTTGCTCCATCATCACAAAACGCGGGTTTGTATTATGCACTTCACAAGTTGGTTTTGATGGTCCTGTGATTTACCATCATGCTTACTGACAACAGAAAATCTGGTAAAGAATAAAAGTGTTTTCTTCCTTACACAGCCTCACAAACCATGAGGTTTGTATTAAGACTTGGATGGGCTCGCAATGTACAGTTTGTTCTAAATTGCTGCCATTTCTTTTTCTAGTATCCAGTTTCAGTGCAATGCTTGAAGCAGCTGCTACTGGTCAAAAGGACATTTTGTAAATATAAGTCTGGATTATCTGTGCAAGTAAGTGTCCAAGTTTAAATCCTCTGCTCCCCACCACAGAGAAAATGAGCGGGGCTGGTTTTAAAAGGATCCTTTGTGTAGAACAAATGGAGTGGAGAGAATTTGCCTCTCAGCTTTTCACTGGTGCCATATCCAGAGAATTTGTTAACATCTGTGGTCTTTAAAGAAAATGCAAATTCTTTCACTTTAGACCGAGATAAATTTCTTAATTAGGAGGGTCATGTTTCCTAAATAGGACCTGGTATATTAGAAAAATAAGAGTAAAATGTCCTCTGAACAATGAGTATCGGAGTGTTGGATGATTTTGTGTTATTTAAATTGGAATCCTTAATCTGTATTTAAATCTAGGTAAAAGTCAACCCGACTTAAGGTTACACTTAAGTATTTGTTTGCCTAGCTTAAAGATATGAATCACTCGCTCGCATTCATAAAAAAGGAAAAATGTGGGCAAAGTAAAAAAAAAAAAATCACTTTAGATCCATTTTTCTTTCTTTGGTTTTGTTTTGTTAACTTCAAGGAAGAAATGTACTTCTCCCAATCGAAAGTATGCCTACGTACGGACAACTGCTCTGACGCTCAACAATATACACGTCAGTTATCCTGTAGAAACAGAGCGTACTTGTAGAAGACAGGAAAGCAAGTAAAGGCATTAATGATTAGACTTAATAAAAGGTGTAGTTATGTTTGCTTGTTAACGTGCAAAACTGGAATCTCTTTTTCATATTTAGGCATATTTTAAAGAATGTGATTCTTAGGAGTTTATCCTGGAGCATTCGGGAATGAAAATTTTGGAACATATTGACACGAATCATGACAAAACCTCCACATCTTGGGTAAGGTAAATAATATAATACATTAAAAATATTAAATACTGGAAGCAAGCTTCACGTGAATAACTTGTGTATTATCTGTTAAAAAAAAAAATCCAGCAAAGTCCAGTTTGTGGTTTCACAGCAATGCTAAATATACGCACCTGCAAGGAATAGAATTCTAGCCCAGAGCTCCCAAAAACCTAATAAATTGCCACCTTTTCCCTGTGTCTCTCACACCGTCTTTATTTCTGTCAAGAAATTCTGTGTATGATGAGTTATACACATTAAACTAATGCCATCCATTTTACAAGCTAATTGCAATTGATGGACACATATGTACCTTGTAAAAAATTAATTAATGATTTCCTATTCATTTTTGTCCTCTAGATTTTAATAAATGAATAACATATTTCTGTGGATTCAAAAACCTAGCAGTACTTCGTAAGTTTTGAGTGATTCTCTGTCTGCTATTATTTGTAAATAATATAATCCAGTAATTCTGAGATGAGACGAAAAGGATAGCGATGGAGGAACGATTCAGTAAGCTTGTCGTTAACTCTAGAGACCTGTTTAAAAGATTGCTTAGTCTGCAAATGAAAATAAACTGATTGGCCTTATCCTAGTTTCTGTTTGAAAATCACTACCCGCTGCTGTAGAACTGCCAATCTCTGTTCAACAGAGATGCAGGCCTAAAAAGATTGCGTGGTGCTCTTACTTCGGCAGGATGGAATCTCACAGTATTTCCAGTATATGCCATCCTCATGCTCGGCAATGTAGCACCATGGGCTGACATCTCCGTCAGGGTTCCTGAAAGAGGAAAATAGAGGGAGTGAGTGAAAAATCATCAAATATTTTCAAAATCCACATTAAAAAAAAAATCTTATTAAGCTTCAGTGTTATCACTATTTTTGCTCTAATACCTATTGAATGTTTAACCCATTGGACTTACATACCAAGAAAAATGCAAAATTGGTCAGGAAGGTCAGATAACTTTGGTTATTACAGTACACAGCAAGCACAAAATGCCACTAATGTCTAAAAAATAACTTTTTTCTTCAAGTCTAAAAGGTGCAGAGCTATTTCTGGACAGTACACAGAGACAGAGGAAGATTTTCAGCCCCGCATCCTGCGTACAGGTTCATTAGACTCCTAAACTTGATATTTACCTTGATATAAAACAGTCCAGACTCCAACCTTCTGTCTGTAGGATGACAAAAGCATTTATCCAATCAAGTGTTCTGGGAAAGACTGAGGTCTTTTCTTCCCCTTCAGTAAGGTTGAATAGATCTGTTCCAGTGATCTGATATATTGATGAATAATTCCTTATGTGTCCAGGATTAATTTTTTCCTGTTGTGTAACATCATTTACAAATCCACACCTAATTAGTCATTAGGTTATTTAAAGTTTTTTCTATGTATACTTTGAAAAACTCTTCACTATTGAAAAGATCAATTTAAGAGAATAAATTGTCATTTTGGACAGTCGGGTTGAAATATGACCTTTTCTTGTAACTAGGGCCAACTGCAATCTTTTATCATGTACTTTGGCATGAATTCTATTACCGAGACCCCCCCTACACTCAAGTGTCACTTCAGCTGCAGGTTGACATTTGGGCATATTAACGACTCCTTGTGGGAGATCCAGTTTTAGAACTGCTGGGGATGTTTTTTGGTCCAATAACAGAATGCTGAAGACACTTGGTGAGTTGAGTTCAGTTTAGCTGAGTAAAATGCTGCTAGTTAGGCTTTCAAACAGACTAGGAAAAGTAGTAGACGAGGAAAGCCTAAGACTAGAGTGCTAGGAATTTAGGTGCAATGGCAGAGCTTCCAGTGGCTAAAGAAAGACGACAACTAAAATCAAGGAAAGCTTGTACTCAAAATAACACCATTTTCCTTGTTTCCACAGTTACAGGAAATTTGGGGTTTACACCTGCATGACAGAAATCAGATGTCTGTAACTGAATCATGGTAATGGCACTCGCCATAGAAATGCCTTAAAATGCACGGAAATTGCAGAGAAATGTGATGAAAAGTCTTCAGAAATCTTTGCCTTGAATCTCAAAAGTGCATATGGTTAGAAAACAATCGAGTGTCTTTCAAAATCCCCCAAAACTTCAGTCTGCATAATTTTGTTATGCCTGAAATGAGGTTTAGTGGAACGTTATGAGGCATTTCCATCTTAACAGGGTGTCTTGCCGTAAACAAACTATTCCAAGGAAGGACCACCCATGGAGAGATAACATGCTTCTGATTAATGCTTTAAGTGTAAAATTAGATTATTCAAATATTGTCCCTAAAATTGAGCCTCAAAGCGATGTTGTTATGCCTTAAAAAAAAGCCTTGTGAGATATGTGTTGCCTCAGAGAAGGGAAGATCAACTTGTCCATTGTCACCAAGCAAATGAAAAGCAGAGAAAGAGCTAAAACAGCAGTATCTTCCCTCACAAGGCCTCGACAAGATTTGTGTGCTAAAGATATACTCTGACACTCTTGAAACAGTGACTTTCCAAGCTTTTTTTCAACAGAACGTGAAGTTAAAAAGCATCCGTTAGTTAGGACCGTCATTCCATACAGCTGTGGGAATAATCCTGGGCCGAGTGATGCAGCATACGGAAGGAAATGGCTAACCTTCCAGTCAAACTCCATCTCAAAGAGGATCATCTAACACCTAGCAGATTGAGGGTAAAAAGCTGTATTTGGTAACCAAGTCATTTCTCATCCCAGCTGATAGGCTTCTCGCTCCTTCTAACACCAAATTCTCATTTGCTAAGTGAGACTCTAGCAAGGATTACTTGAATACCTGGATAAACACTCGGTTTGTTATGCACATTTTTGCATAGTTTTACATGCTTTGCTTTGTACATGGTTAATATGTATTAAATAAGGTTTATTAAATTAGGTTAATACAAACCTAATGATAGCTTTGTATTAATCTAGTGATAGGACGAGGGGTAATGGCTTCAAACTGAAAGGGGAGATCCAGGTCAGGTATCAGGGAGAAATTGTTTGCTGTGAGGGGGGTGAGCCCCTGGCCCAGGTTGCCCAGAGAAGCTGTGGCTGCCCCATCCCTGGAGGGGTTCAAGGCCAGGTTGGACAGGGCTTGGAGCAACCTGGGCTGGTGGGAGGTGTCCCTACCCAGGGCAGGGGGTGGCACTGGATGGTCTCTAAGGTCCCTTCCAACCCAAACCGTTCCACGAGTCTAAGTATTACCCAGAGATGACTGCCAAAAGCAAGATACTGCAGATACAGTCTATCCGGGATACTGCCACACAGCAACAATCAAAAGCACGTTCTCGATTCTGCTATTTGTATCAGAGAGAACTCAGTGGCCACTGGCCTTGTTATAGCTGCGTACCAGTGCGCACACTGAGAGACACGGCTCTCCACACGTCCTGAGAACTGTTATGCGTTTGGTGGTGCTGGGCTGAGGGAGGCTGTGAAGTCCGTGTGCAATGGTTTTGATGGGAAGGCAGTCTTCCCGGTGCTCACAGGCCGATCGGATACTAGACAGCTTGATGGGTTTACTTAGTTCCCAGGCCATTTTCTAAAGGGAATGCCCAACTTATCTGAAGTTTCTCTTGTAGGAGGTGTATTTTTCTTTGCTCCTGTAGGATGCTGCACTGATTCAAAAGAGAGGCAATTCAGAACTTAGCTGAATTCTCCTTCTATGGCTGAAAAGAGAGTCCACTGGTGCAACACATTGAACAGGGTTATTCTGGAGCACTGCTGCAGCCGCTGGAAAAGATCCCAAGTAAGTCTTTTTTTTCCCTGTCTTTTACCAATGTTCTTCAATGAGAAATATCCTCCTGAGTCATCAAATCTAGAAATGTCACTGACTCCTTTCATCAATGTGCTCATCTGAGCTGCCTGTCACAAGGCCTCTTCTCTGTGCTTTCTTACTTACTCTCCATTAACTGGCTGGCACTGTCTCTGTCCCTGTCATGTCTTCTTGAATGTCAATTTCTGATTAAATATGGAAAAGTTCTTGGATCAAGAACCAGGACGCTATGTTCGTGACACAGCATTTGTGCTGAACTCCTCCACATTAATTTTGCCTCATTTATCCTGATTTGTATTGCTTACAGTGAAATGATTTCAACACGAAGGTGGCAAGTGTATAGGTTCTACCCTAGAAAGCCTATAACCTGCTAAGTAAACGCATCTTCCAGGAGAACTGAGGTGTGGTTTGAACCTTCTCACAAAGCAGACAGAGCTTTTCTTGCTATGCCTCAGGTAACTCAGTTCTTAATCTCTTGGTTTAAGCATCTCCGTTCCCATTACCCAGTGAGTGAGAGACACCACTCAACTTTATATGCATCCTAGATGAGCTGATGATTATCGCTGTTTAAGGAACGTATCTATCAGGTTATTCCCCACTTATTTGCATAGCAAGTATAGATGGGCATAAAAACTTAGCTGGTCAGTTCTCCAAAGGTAGAAGTGCAGGGAAGTTCCTGATACACAACATCAGGAAGTTAAATGCTGCAGGCTGAAAAGAGCCTGCAGAGCCTAAACATCTCTGAGCACAGGTTCTTATTTGGCTCCTAAATTTTGCAGTTCTTATTTCAGCTTCATTCTGAGAACTATACATATAGTTTACGGAGGACTTCTCTAGAAGGCAAGGAAATGAAAGGGGATCTGCCATGGCTTGAGCTGGTATTGTAACTCCTGACAGTTGAGCTGCTGAATTCAAATGAAAACTCAAAGTCACTGAACAGATAATGCTCACTGGGAATTTTTAGTGACTAGACAACTTTCATTAGCCCAAAACTCAGAAAAATAGTGTATAACAGAAGCAGGCTTGTGGGTGAGGATAAAAACCATAATGCTCTAGAGACTACTGCAGACATTCACGACTGCTTCTGTAGCTCTGACTTGGAGCAATTTTTTTATTATCTCCACCTTTTCGTTTAAGTAATCCCTAGTCTTTCTCCATCATGCCAAATTATAGATTGGATATATGATATGGACTTTGGGTGAGAGCTGAGTTGAAAAAATTATTCTACTAATGGTGCTTCTAGATCCAGGGTACTGATTACAGGATAAAACAAAACCTGTTAGATATCCGTGGTTCTGACATTCTTCACTGCATGACAGGAATCTTCCTCATTTTGTGTCAACTGTTTCAAGTAACACTGGGTACACAGGCAATGTTAGTAGCAATGAGATATTTCTTACCTGCAGTAGTTATGCTCTCCAAGCCCTCCCTCCCCATTGGGATATTTCAAAGTATTGTAAGGATGCTCAAAGGTCTCATTCCAAAACAGACAAGGTTTCCCTGCATATTGGGAGGTCTGGTTCTGAGTGCCACGGTAGTCAGCCCCATTTGCTGTATAACATTCTGGGGAGAAACGGAAACAGAAAGAGAGAAATAATGTGTGTAGGTTTAGTGTTGGGTTTTCTCCTCTCACCCTCCACCCCATCCCCAAGAGACCGTGTTTCCTTTCACTAACATGTTTCCTGCATTGTTGAGGCAACTAAAGATGCTGTCTGGGATTTATGTTTTCTCTCAAACATCCATTGAAGAGACTGTGATGTCATTACTTTACTAAACAATGTATACGACAGGTCTGAAGAGTGGTTAATACAGTTAACGTATTTTCTGAAGAAGCATACTACATTTGTTACTGTTTTCCCGTTGTTTTACTCAATAGGAGGAATCTGTAACTTGTTAATTTCCAAAACTGAAATTAGATGATGTTATCAGTCTGCCGCTTACCAGCATACTACCCAAAATCTCGTGACAGTTTAACTAAAGTTGTGAGTATCTGTACTTTACAAAGTGAAAGATTTTGTAGGCATAGATCTTGCAAACATTTACATCCTGATTTAGAAAAATTCTTAGGCATTTTTTTTCTGGCCTGAATTGCCTTAGAAAGGGACCTCCTTCAACAAAATATAATCATGATACTGTAATTTGCTACTACAGCATTTGTGCTTTCAGATTAAAACTTACAGGTCGGTAGTATTCCGCCTCGCTCATATTTTCTCCCATTTATGTTTGCTTTCCTAGCTTCCTAATAGCAAGTTAGAAATCAAAGCAGAGAATCATTTCTGTAGTCATTAAATCCCCTTCTCAGCTAAACTAGAAATCTCATGCTGCCTGGCTTTGCTGTGTCTTATTAATGATATCTTCTGATCAAGTAAATATTGAAAGTCATGAACAATTTTACCTTTACTAAAAATGCAAAACGTTTTTGGTTAAATTATGCACTGTGAGGGTGACAGAGCACAGGAACAGGCTGCCCAGAGAGGCTGTGGAATCTCCGTCCCTGGAGATACTCAAAAGCCTTGGACATGGTCCTGGGCAACCTGCTGTAGATGCCCGTGCTCGAGCAGAGGGGCTGAAGGTGGTGACCTCCAGAGGTCACTTCCAACCTCAACCATTCTGCAATTCTGAGACCATCTTCCAGAAACAGTCATTATAATTAGCGTGCCATAAATAAGTCCATCCTCTTTGTAATTAATACTCAGTAATATTTATCATCCATGCATTTATTTAGAAATGGCACTGAGATACAACAGTCCACGGCAGAATTGAAACACGTAAACATTTCTTTGTAGTGAGTAACACCAGGGAAAGTCACTAATGATTCCTACTAACTGCCGGCTGCGCAACCCTCTGGTTTATCTGATGGTGTTCTCTGCAGAAACCAGCTGCAGAGACGTTCCACTGCCCTGAGGCAGCGGGCGAGCGCTCTGAAGTGGAGAATGCTCATCCCAGGTGTCCCTCCCGAGATGGACTTCACAAAGCAAGGCTAGAAAGACCTGCGTGGCCGCAGTTGGGCGAGGAAAAAACCACCCCCAGCTTAATCCTGACATTAAGACTACCCCTTTTTTTGTATTTAGAAATACTGTGAGAGAAGGGAAAATGTATTATTAAAACCCTGCCTTTGAAATGAGCTTAGTCTGGGCCCACAAATATCAGAATGGTGCAATTACAATGATTATTTCACAGTTTTATTACACAGCAGATGAAAGCTGATTTTTTTGTGCCTTCACTGCGTGTTTTCATGCCTAGGCAAGTTAGTGTTTCTATTAAATGGAATTTTGTAGCTGAAGGCACACAGGAGAGGTGTCTGCACAGCCATGAATGTACACCGCTATCATCCTTGGACAGAAAGCTATCAAATTTAACAAAAACAAGCTTCAAGTCAATACTCCTCCTTACTGTAATTTACCTGCCTGCCTTAGCCATGCAGGTGAGCTACATACATTTACTTGAAAATGCAAATCTCAGTTTCCAGTATTTAGGCCACCACAGATATTTGCATAAACATATGAAAAAAACCCACTTTAAAGTCACCACAGTGTTGCAACTTTCTTCAGTACTTCTCTTGCTTTGCAGTTAATGTAGAAGGTTTTCTGTGTCATAGGTGAGAAATATAAGCTGATGAATTTGGCAGAAGAGAGAGGAAAACAAAATCAAACTGGATAAACAAAATAAGTACAGCATAAAGAAGCAGTTGTGAGAAGTGATAAACACATCCAGAAAAGATGTCTACTTCAGCTTAGGGATGTTACTTTTTTTGCTTCTCACTTCTAAATGAGAAGGAATATGTACCGACATCTACTCAGAAATGCAAGGAATGCTACAATACCTGAACGCAATCTGGCACACGGGCTCAACCGAAGTTAACATCGGCCCGTTTTAGGATCTGCTAAGACTGGCCCACGCTTTAACTTGCAGCAGCAACTGCAAGCTGCCTTTTCATTTTCATGTCAGCTTTTTTTAAAATAGATTTTCTTCAAACTTCACTACACTAGTACTTTAAGGACATTGCACAAAAGGAAGAGTCGGAGCTCTCTCCGATCCTCTTAGCTGTAGATTTTTGTTCCCAAGCCAACAGGTAGCTGTAACAAAGCCTCCCGTGTTCTTTGCACTACCCAGAGATTTGGGGAAAATGTGCCGGCTGGCTTGTAGTGAAGCTCCCTGGCTTTCTTAGCATCTAGATGTGGAAGGGGAAGGCAGCGAGACACAACATAAAACCATTGATTATCCCAGAAAAACTGAAATGAGAACTTGAAGTTATGGAAATTAGCAACTGTTACCAAATGAAATACATAACTTTTTGTGTTACAGGGAATTTGCTAGGAAATTTTCATTTTGTTAATGATTAATAATAATTTTGCCATACCATCAGAGAGCAATCTTTTCAATTAAATATTAGCATTTAAAAATCAGGCCCTTGGTCCTACATTCTTGTGCCTTGAACAATCAGCTCTGAGATCTGCTGAGATATAGTTTGTACAGTTTTCTATAAAATTCCCAGTAACATGGATACAGGTCTCAGCATATTCAATATCTTGGCACCCACTGGGTCCAGTTGCCTTATGCTGGTTGATGTTTTCATGGTACTGCAGGCCATGAAGCCCTTCGCTTGGAATCTAACACCAGATTAGTGACTCAAGGAATGAATACCACTTCTATGAATTTCAGAAGCCTTATTCCTTAAAGTTTTGTAAAATTGTGGTATACTACGATAGAACTTGCACCGTGTCCAAGTCCTCTCTGGGTGGCAAAAGGAAGAAGGGGCACTTTGTGGAGGCTAAAGCTGACAGCTTCCTAGAAGGCATCAGGGTGCCACCGGCATTGATGGATTTGTCACATCTTTTCTGTCCATGCACCGAGTTCATGCTCAGTTTAAACTATCCTGTCAACCATAAACCCGTATTAAATCACTGGGGTTTTAGACAGTTCCCGGAGAAAGCTGTGACCGTTCAAATCTTGAAGCCTCCAACCTCCTGTTTCTAAGATCTGAGTCAGCTGGGTTTCAGACATAGTCTGAAGTAGAGGCTTGTGTCAAATCCATGATTAAAATCAATTTCTGTGATGACTTCACTCTATTAACTAACCCTGCTGCTTCTACAGTTTCATGGGGATGTCTGCAAATGGAATTAATTGGAGACAGAACCATTGCAGTGGTCCTAGTCCTGGAAAGCTGGAAGGTTCCGGCAGGTCCTGTTCAGGATCGTGCTTATGAGCCCCAGTGAGAAAACACGGACAGCAGTGTGTTGTCAGGGCTGATTTGTTTTCAACACGTCAGGTGCTGTGGTTGACAGAAAAATAACCCTTTTTAGAAAAAAAATAAATAAATACTGAGACTAGATAAGTATGTATTGAGTGGGAACTGCTAGAAAGAAAAAGCAGAAAATGAGCCTGGGGATGGCTGTCCACTCTGAGTGAACACTCAGTGTGTGATACAGGTTCACAATTAGTTTTATTAGAGCCAGATCAACATTTGGAAGATCAAACAGCAGCTGTAGTAGAAATTTTTTCCATCTGTCTCGGTTTCTTCTTCGATGTAGGGACCTTACAATGATCATTTCTGCCTTTGTTACTTCGGGACTGTATGGCTGCCTGCGCTCCACATGGGCGCCACTTTAGCATCATTTGAAAAATTAAGGTAGTGCAGAATAGAACAGACTGGCTTCTTTACTGAATGAGGCACTGATGATAAAACGCTGACATTTCGGAGTCTACATTGGCTTCCAATGATTTTCTAAGACGGACTTCCAAATGTTGGTTCTAATCTCTGAAGTCCTTAATGGCAAGAGGCCCAGTTACCTGAGAAACTCTCATTTCATGCCATGTTACCACAGACAGAAACAAGGCAAACACTGCAATTGCATCTGCAGTCTTTTCTGTACAAATGAGATGAAAAGCAAAGAAAGCAGCTATCGACTGCTCAAACAACTCTCCCTTTTCTGGCTGGCAAGTGGGAAATCTTATAAATCTTCCGAGCGTTCTTCAAAGTCCGTATTTTCTCAGAGACGTATATTTAGTGACATTACAAATTGCAGACTGAAGAGATGGAGGTTTCAGGATGGTTTAAATGACTTCTTAGAGTATTCCTCTAAGTTTGGGGTGTGTACATAGCTTTTGAGACTGAAAATTCAGAATGACAAACTTGTTACTATCTCACTGAAAAAAAAAAAAAGTTACTTACTTTATTTGTTTGCTTTTAGTTCTGCCAGTTACTTGGGGTACTGGCTAGTGGCCGGAGAGATGGAAGGTTGACAACAATTCTCAACCAGAAACTAGCCTACCCAGGCCAGAAATTATCCTACCAGCTACTGCCAATCGAGGAGCAAGGTTTTCTTTTAAAAATCTGCAGGTTAATGAAAGGTAAATGGAGGTGCCCGCTCTTTAAATCTTGGGTTTCGTTACAGTGGTGTGATAGCCAGACCATTGAGTATTCTGCAAGGCTGGAGTAAGAAAGAAAGGCTCCCTGAATTTACACGCCACAGCCGCCTCCTCAGTTCTCCCTGGTTTTTCTTACAGCCTTTCAGAAGAGTCAGGAAAATGCTGAAGCAGAATATAAGGATATGGAACCGGCGGTGCCAGGTCGGGTAATGACTAGGTGTCAGCTGCGTGATGCATGTGCTCACGCGGTGTCCTAAGGAGGGTTTTAAGTCATTTCCATTCCACCTCAACTGTTCTCCTCGCTCTTGCTGGAGATTGCAATTTAAGCACTCCTCCTTAAATGAAAGCACTGTATCTAGGTGCAGATGGCAACAGTTACAGGCACTAACCAGATGCTGCAGCCTCTAATTTGATTGAAAGGGTATAATTAGACAGCAGAAACACTTCAATGAGAGAGTAATGCACAGAGGAAAGGGCAGAAACCACTTAAGTGATGCCAAGATACCCCGGCAGTGACAGAGGCAGGGGCCCACGGGTGGAAGGGGCAGAACACCAAATTACCTTCTTCGGATGAGAACGTTTCTGTTTCCCTACGGATGTGAATGGGGATTCTATTATCATAGGTTGCCACAGTTCTTCATGTGGGAACACTGATTAAAACCAGAAGAAGCTTCGGGAGATCAAAGAGACAAATATGGCTTCTGTGGTCATTATTAAAAATATTTTTAGCAGTGCGATGGTTTTCTTTGAAGATGCAGTTTTATCGATTGAACCAAAAGCTGGTTTGCGTAGTGCCGTACCATTGGCCAGGGGAAAATCCAGCTCGTTCCATAGGACATTATGGTGCAAAATAGATGTTTTGGGGAAGTATCAGGGTGGTTTAGACCTACCCAGGCGCAAAATCGGTGTAGCTTTTTTACATGTCAATACTTTCCTATTCCAATTGATACTAATACAACAAAAGCCCTTACACCAAAACTATGAGGCTTGGGTGCCTATACCGTAATAGTAAAAAACCCCACAACACAACAAACTAAAGAAAAAAAAAAACCTTAGGAAAGAATGATCTCTGTTTAAAATTGCAATTTTCAGAATTGCTAGAAAATAACTCCCCATCTGGTAAATCAGCCAGTTAAATTCCGATGTGATGCTATGTGAGGGGACCTGGTGAGCGGATCATTCCTCTGCAGTGGAGGGGCTCTCTGCACATAGTTTAAAAGTCATCTCTCTCTCCTTCTGCATATTCACACACAGATGCACAGGCAGACGTATGCATATAACTTTTTAAAGTCCTGAAAGGCAATCGTTTTTGCTGGTCAGGACTAGAGTCTTATTTAGCGTTGGTCCAAACCAGAGTCGTCACAGTGAATACTCACCTGACATTTGATCAGACCTTGACTTGAGCATCTGTCTGCCCTGTGAGAATGTGCATTCCTGGGAATGTACAGACATGTGCAGCTCCATACTTGTGCTCCCTGGCAGCGTGTGAGCTGTTATATATGTGATCTTGCTATTCTTGTGAAGCTTTGATTACTAACCTTCAAGCTAATCACTTTTTCATCGCTCTTCCTTTTTTGTTTTTAAATTTAAAAAAAAAAAAAAAAAAAAAGGTAAATGCTATCTGACTGCCCAGACCCATTCTAGAATGTGTTGGAAGCAGGCAAATTATGGTGTGAGTATGAGAGGCAGTTACCATCATTTCTAATGCTTGAAAGCATGTATTTTGTACCTTTTTTATTTGCACAATACAAACATACTAGATTAGCCACAGCCTTGCAGCTGCTGGCCGGTCCTCAGCCGCGAGATGGAAACACACTTGCTCGTCCTTGTGATTCTTTATCACTGGAAGTAAGAATGCATGATGTGTCCCCATAAGAATTTCTGTTCCTTAATACACACATTTGTTTTCTTTCTTTGTGAAGTTTTAAAACTGTTGTTCCACTGTCAAGCGTGGCAAGACTGAATCCCCTTGGAAATTTTATCAGGATGGGCCATAGCCACTGTGTGGATGGAGGGAGTGGTCAGTAGCAGAACCACGATGGTGTGGTATGACAAAGAATGCAAATTTTGCAGCTGGCAGCATGTAATCCCTGCCTCCCTCCCACTTCTTTGGCTCCATCCTGCCTAAATCCATTCACATCACTCTGGATTTTGAGCTACGCTCTGTGCATGTACAAGCATGACAAGCTGAAGTGTTGGACTAAGTATTTCGTTTTCTATCATCTGTCTGGTTAGAAATGCTTTTTTGAGTATTTCCATGATGAGTGCTTAAGGCATATCACATAGAACTGCTTCTGTAAATCAGCGAGACACGGGCAGAAAAAGATGTTGAGACAGATGAGGTTTGGGAGAGAAGCAGCTCAAAGGAAAGACTCAGCTGGGAAGAAAACCCAGGACTTGGTGAGCCAGGACTGCTAAATGGAAAGAAAACAGAGAAAGAAAAAAGAGACTGATAATCATACACATTTCTGATGGGGAAAATAAATGAACACTACAAATACAGAAACTAGAAGTGAGATCTTATTGCACCGAGTATATAAAATAACATTTGTTCACTGAAACTAACATTTGCCGAAGGCAGTTCCATCTCTTTGGCCTTGTAATACAAAACTCACCAAATTTAGACAGTCCTTTAATGTTAGGCAATCTATTCACCCATCTCTTATTTCTGATTCACTTGAGAAATGTGGTATGACTGAAGCTTGAATGCTGCAAATGTCAGTGTTTGGATTAATAGAAACTGCTAGACATCACACAGCGAAGCAGAAACATTCTGTGAGAAGTAGCACAGCACTATGTGCAAAAAAGATTCTTAACTCACTCCAATTGCCGACAATTCGAGACATTTTTCCTAAGGCAATTCCAGAAGTTAAAGTTTATCTTCCATCTTAGCAAATGATGGTGCGACGCAGTCTGTATTTTGACTGCCTTTTACAATAAACTTATTAAGATGTGCATTTGATAAAAAATGGAATAGGCATTAAAAACACACCATATGACAAACTGCCTTACAAAAGCAATATTAATGTTTGTCATTTCAGAGTTCTGCTGGCTTCAAGTGCACCCTGACCCAGCTGATCCCGTCTCGGTCCTGTGGGATTACGGGTCCGGAAGACAACCCTGAGGTACGGTCTGCGCAGATTAGCAACTCTGAGGATTTTGTACCTGCCCTACAAATTACAGGTCCTCGCTGAAGTGCAGATTGCCAGGTCCTTTAGCAGAAGACACACAGGTGGCAGCACTTTCTAGATCCATTCTGCTTTGCCCCCCCCGGCTCCCCGCACTCAGAGGGGTTATATATGCCTCCCCCTGCCCCAGCTGCTGGTGCTCAGGCATTGCCGTCCCCTTCGGTGGCCACCAGCGCGTGCTGCTAGCCGTTGGCTGGAGGATGGAAGTGCAGGTGCGTGAACAGACTCCTCTCAGCAGCCTATGAGCCAAACCCTCGCGCTGGGCTCTGTCCCCCACTCGCTGCCGCGCCACCTGGTGAGGGACGTGGTCACACACCGAGTGTCCTCTGCAGTTCTGCCCACAAACCTTAGGAGAAGACATTCTCTGACTAAAGCAAAGGAAAGAGGACCTACTGTGCGCACCAAACATGTCCTAATGCTACTGGGAACGCTGCTAGACGTGGTCTAGACATGTCCCTATCTAGGCAGCTTTCTACATGCTTATCTGAAAATACTCTCACGTTTTACTCCTTCAGGTAACTTCTGAGAAGTTGTAAAGTTTACCTTCCAAGTTCTCTTTCTGGTAAAAGGCTTCCCCCCCACCCCCGATAAAGTCTATGTAAGTATTTTCCAAATCTAATTAGGCGCATCTGCAAAAACTTGATGAGCAGATATCTGTTCACGGCAAAAGGCAGTAGAGCAAACTCTATGTTATAAAGCGTAAGAAGGGTTAGAATACGCAAAGTGAGCCCAGGAGGACCTTGCACCTGATGGCTGTGCCACCGCGGTCGCCTGGACCCACCACCCCAGCCCTTGCGAAGCAGGGCCGGCGTTCCGTGGAGGAGAACCGCGGGGCTCGAAATCATCAGTAACAACGGAGACCAGGACAAAAGGATGTGGAGAAATGGTGTAAGCGAAAACATCACGCCAACAGGTAGCGAAGCTCTGGGATTCCCAGACTCCTTGGCTGGCCGAGCACCTGGAAGGTCGGAGGAGCCCGTGCTCGGGGTGGCACGCTGCCGGCAGGTGAGGTGGCCACGCTCCGGGCTCTGTGGACCCGACTCTGCGCCACTGCCACCCGTGACTCGGTTTCCCAGAGAGTACCGCCGGGACACCCAGCGCACCCACTGCCCACACTCCCCTGTCCCCGCACACCCGGCCACCGAACCACTTCGACGGCCAAACGCGCTGCCCCTCTCCCTCCCCCTCACGCCTCCACACGGGTCTCCGCGCTCCCGCAGACCCTCCCGCACGAAAATCAACCCCCCCACCCCTCGCCCCGCACCGACCTGGCGAGTGGGGACCTCGAAGAGGTGCCGGTGGCCGGTGGGAGTCGGGGGCTGCGGGGCCGGCGGAACTGCCCGGCGCCCTCGCCCCTCAGAGAGCGGGGAGCGGCCCCAAAGGCGCCCGCCAGCCCCCACCACCACCGCCGCCGCCGCGACGCTTCCCTCCCGCACTCACCGGAGAGAAGCGGGTCCCGGCAGCAGCTCAGAGCCAGCCCGGAGAGGGCCAGGGCGGCGGCGAGGGCGGGGGGCTCCATGGGCGGCTGAGGGGGCCGGGGCGGGCCGGCGGAGCGCGAAGTGCGGGGAGCGGCGGCCCTACGGCATGTGTGTCCCGCCGCCGCGCCCCGGCGAGGTGCCGAGCGGCAGATGAGGGATCCTGTTACCGGCCATGTGACAGGAAAGGATAGAGACCGGCATCCCCACCCGCCGCCGCCACCACCTTCGCCGCGGGCAGGTCGGGGCGGCCGCCGGGGGCTGCGCCGAGCCCCGCGGGGAGGCAGCGGCACGGTGACAACCCCCGGCCCCCCCAGCGGCGAGCCCCGCTGCCGCCCGCGTCCCGCCGCGCAGGGCTCCCCCGGGGGGGGGGAACGGGGAGGGGGGGGGCAGCCCGGGTCCCCTCGTCCATTGAAGGGGGGGCGTGCGGGAAAAGAAGGGTGCAAACTGCCACGGGCATCCCGGCACCCGCCCGCAAGGGGTGACGCGTGGCCGCGGTGACAGGGACACGCAGAGGACACAGACTGACGGAGAAACAGCGGTGTTGCTTCCTGAGGGTGGTGAATGCACATGCAGAAAGATAGATTTTTGTTGTGGTTTTGTTTTTTGTTTCGGTTTTTTTTTTTTTTTTTTTTTCTTTTTTCCCATCTATACGCAGACAGCAAAGGACCAAAAAAAGCCCAGGTGGTTGCGGTGCGGAGGGACGTGGTGTCGTGGTGGGTTTGGCAGTGTCGGGCTGGTGGTTGGACTCCACCGTCTGAAACGTCCCTTCCAACCTGGACCATTCGATCATTCTGTGATTATAAAGTCTGAACTTCTGCACAGGCTCAGTAGCTGACCTCCGAGACGTTTTGAGCAAGGCAGTGCTGCTTCGCTAAAAAACAACCAACAGGGGAAAAAAAAAAGCCAAACCCAACCATCAAGGCCAGGTTGGACGGGGCTTGGAGCAACCTGGGCTGGTGGGAGGTGTCCCTGCCCAGGGCAGGGGGGTGCCGGGTGGGCTTTAAGGTCCTTTCCAACCCAAACCGTTCTGTGATTCTATGATCAACAGCAAAAAGCCCGTGCAGAGAGCGACGCTCGCTCTGTCAGGAGCAGGAGGGCCAACGTTCCCGTCCTTGGAGCACCTTCACACCGTCGCTGTGTAACGGGGTGGCACCTTCCAGCATCTGAAAGGCAGAGAGCGATTTCGCTACTCTCAATGAGGAAACGACAAAATACAGTTTGTGGCTTCAGCCGTTGTGTCAATACGCGCTACGGTACATCTCAGCGTGCAGAAACCTCCCATCGTGTAAAGTCGTAAGGTTAGTTTTGAGGTGAAAAACATGCTTAAATTTCTTTTGGCCTTTGCAATGTATCTAAAACCCAGAAAAATTATTACATACTAGCGTGGTTTTACGCGTATATTTTAACAGCACCGCATAATAATGTGCCACATTCTTATTTCTTCGAGCTGAATTCCTACTGAATGTAGAATTTTTAAGCTGATGAAATACTGAAAAACAATAGAAGCATTCTATTAGCTTGGTGTTATGCTTTTTTTTTTTTTTTAAATGGTAACTATGGAAATATTTAGTTCCTCCTAACACATGCGATATATAAGCACGTGCAGCTATTTGGCTGACAAATTCTGCTACAGTTCCTCATCCTGAACTTCGGTTGCACAGGAGCGCTGTGAGCAGACGTGAGTTTGTTGCCACTGACTGTATGTGTGTGTGTATAAACCAGGGAATCAGAGCTCACTGTGACGGGAGCGTTACCAAGACGGAGCAGAAGGAACAGCTTGTGGTGGTGGTGGGGGGTGGGTGTTTGTTTTTGCCAGTGCTTTGTTTATGATGGGAAAAGCCAAATAGTTCTGATTCGTAGAAATCGACTGTGTTCTCAGATTAATGTACAAATTTTTTCGGGAGGACCGGAGTTGTAATTCATTCCGTATATTCCCTCCGCAGTCTGAGCCACTGACGTGGAGTGCTGCTGGTGTTCTGTCACAAGCCGCGGTGTGTGCAAGCAGCACTTCCTTGTGGCACAGGCTGTCTAACAGCGTATGAGCCATTACACTGTGATTTAATGACCCACAAAATCCTCCTCTCCGTGGATGTGGACCCCACTGTGTTAGCCGTTCACCCATTTCCGATTCCATTTTATCTGGCATTCTGTTCCTTAAGGACACTGGAACGGAGAAGGCTTACAAATTTTTAACACTGCATTGGTAACGAAGTTCACAAAGTCAACCTTATATATCCCCAAATGGCCTGCTCAGTCTTCCAGCACTCCTGGGCAAAAGCACCGTCGTTTCGTTCTGCTGCCCACTTTCTCCACTAATCAGTTGCACACAGTTGACATGGGTGTATACAGTGGTTGCGCATTTTTATTTTTTAAACTGTAGCACACTGGCAATGGACCACCAACGTGTTGCCAATAGTCATTCCCCCCTTTTCTTTCAAAGTTCGTTTTTTACAAGATTTTTTCTTTCTTTCCTGTAGTACAGAATTGTTTGTATTTCAGCTTACCATATTCAAGATCACTTGTTCTCATTTTGTAATTTTCTGCTTGTGGTTTGTGGTCTCTGTTTACAAACAACAATGGCAACAGCAATGGCAGCTAATAAGTAATGAATAATTTTATACTTCATAATAAATTGTCTGAGGCATTTTTTTTCCATTTGTCTTGTTCACATTACAATGTAAAATCTGTATTGTTTCACTCATTTAGTTTTCCTGTATGTTTGGTGCAGAGTTTTGTCCTTGCTTTTTGAAACCACGGTGATTTTGCAGTAGTTTATGAATTAAAGACCTTAGAAAACCAGACCAAACGACCTGCAAACGTGAGTAATTCTTTTGCTATCGAAAAAGTTGCACAACACAAAACTGACTTCACAAACCCTTTGGGGTGTAGGCAAAAGCAAATGGTGATTGGTTTTGGTAAAAGGATTCTGTAAAAGGTAGTAGTTCAGAAATCACTTTTTAATGAAGATAATGAAACAGACTGTAATACAGCTAGGTATTAAAACAGAAACAGTAGGCATGTTGCAGTTATTCAAGGAAAACATTGCAAGTTTTGCAAAACATTTACAGTGCAGGTAACAGATTTTTTGTTTTGAAGATGGACTCTAATTGCACAGTTGAATAAAGATGGATTTAAAAAAAAATCATTAGAAGTTAACCTGGAAGGAAAGGTTGAAAGGTTTCATTTTCTGAGTATTTCCCCTCCCTGCCCCCACATTGTGTCCTTTTAAAATTAGAGCAGGACTGAAATAAAAGTGCCACTTTGAGTCTGTATTCAGAGACTTGCCAAAATGTAAGAATGCTATGTTTAAATATCTACAATAGCTCTCCCTCCATACCAAAAAACACCCCAACAATCTGCAGATTCAGCCCCGCTTGCCAGGAGTCCATCTGACGGTGCACCCGCTTTCACATCTGTCTAAATCAGCCTTACGTGGCCCCAGAGAAGGCGAATGTTTCTCTGACAATGGCTAGCGTAGTCGGCTGGGATTCTTTGCATTTTGCCAACGTCAAACTAGTGCCCGTACCTTGGAGACTGATGCTTTCGGAAGCGTTATCCTTCGCTCCTGACAGACAGTGGGCTGAGCCTGCCACCACGTCATCCCAGGACGCTGGTGAGCATTTCCCGTACAATTCCACGCTCATTACATTAAAAGCAGAAATCAAATAATAGCATACTGTATAAAACCATTGTTTGTGTTTGGAAAGTCTGTCTTTATGGCTGTGGACTACATCTGCTCTGCTTTTTCTGTATTTCATTAAAAACTCCTCTGGAATTTCGTTGTTTCTTGGTCAGATCCAACTCGCACCTCTGAAAGAAGTTTCTGGTTTTCTTTGCGTCTTTGGAAGAAAAGACAAAGAACTAGATTAAAACCAAAAAAGGCTAGAGATGTCTGTTAAAGCAGTTACCACAATGTCATTGCTTAGATCAAGGTGAGAAGCATATTGGGTTAGGTGGAATAGTAACCTTGCACCAATTTTTAAAGTACCAGCTCTGTGTAACTGAACTGTGTAATTCAGGTTTTCCAATTCTTTTGTGATGTACAATGATGAATTTAGAGTGTCGGTTCTGCAAGCTGCTCGCAAATGTGACGAGTCTATGCAGCTGTAATAGCAGTGTTTTAAACCAGTTGGTTTTATATGTGGGAATCCGTGTGTAAAAATTGGCAAATATAGGAGGTGTCCTTCGTTTATGCAGTTTTATGTATGCAAAAAACATTAATCGCTGCAGTTACCCACCCTGTGCTGAGTATCTGTTTGGGGTTTGGTTTTTTGGTTTTTTTTTGTACAGGGGAGAAAGAAAAAGGGGTTTGGGTACGAGTGTTCTCTGTGATGTGTAGAAAACAATGCTTGTGTGATTTAAAGGGAAGGGGCAAAATTTAGCCACGTCTCCAGCCCTCTGACAGACAGAGTTAATTGGTGGCTGAGCTCAGAATCAGTGGGCTGCATTTTCGCTGACGGACATGGCTCTCATACTGCCTTCTGTTTCAAGAGCTTCCACAGTGAAGAACCCGTCAGAAAGGCACAGAGCCAAAAATATTAAGTGTCTTGTTAGCACTGGCTACCAGAATGAATTATATACAGAATATATGAAATCATAGAAACCTTTTAAAACAAAGGACTGAAACCTCAAAGAATTAA
This sequence comes from Fratercula arctica, assembly GCA_947846985.1. Lineage (NCBI taxonomy): Eukaryota > Metazoa > Chordata > Aves > Charadriiformes > Alcidae > Fratercula > Fratercula arctica. The sequence continues at coordinate 30,326,748 of CANTUZ010000013.1, read as the reverse complement.
TTTACTAGCCACATAACATTTTGTAGAGACTTCTTTTAAAAATGTCATATTTTTTATAGCGAGTTTGTTTCTGTGTGGTAGAAAGGCTCCAAGAACGGGCAGCAAACTGGAAATTCTATTCACCTCTGGCACAAAAGACATATAAGCATTCTCTAGGCAAAGCCATGCATGTCGAAAAGTGGGAATATGTTCAAAGGTATGTGGAAAGTTACAGAATCATGCAATGCGCTCCTTAGGTGGTACATCAAATTTACCTATTGGTATCATGAGCACACCTCTTCTGAAACAGAACACTTCTAATCAGGTAGTCTTATCACTCAACAAATAAATTATTTGGACCAAAAAGTCCTGTTCCTAATCAATCAATCAATCAATCAATCCACCACATGCTTCCGTGTCCTGATAATACAATTCCAACTTCGCTTCATAGTCTTCCAGCGGGACACAAAGACTATTCAGACCTGATTTTTTTCATAAGTGATCGTAGCAGGAAGATACTGTGTTTGATTGCTTTGTCATTGAGAAAAACGATTAAAAAGGTCACAACACTTGCTATTTCTTTAGCAGGTTCATTTGTGTTTTCGGTTCAGTTGAGTCTTACCTCTCCTTCCTACACAAGAAAGTCAGACGTCCCAGGACTGCAAGACCGATTATTCCAAATACAGAGGCAAGAAGAATCATTTGTTTGATATCTGAAAACCAGAGACCAACCACAACAACACAGGAAGACATTGATAAATTTCTTCATACCTGTTTGAATGTCGTCACATATGACCATTTTTTAAATTGCACATACAGTGTTAATTTTACTGTTCTTCGTATTTGTGGAACCAACTGGTAAAGAGTGGGAACTCACAAAATTCCTACATTTGGCAGTTAGGGCAGGCGGCTGCGAAAGCTGTTCTAACACAAAGGAGGGATGGCTAGTGGTTCATGTGTAGTCAACATCACGAATGTACAACATTTATGTAGAACTGTTAATCGCAACAGCTCACAGTTTTTCAATCCTTTTTCCATACGGTTTGATAGCTTTAAAAATTGCCCCTATTTTGGCATTAAAGTTTTGAAACCGCCTCTGCTGCTTCATGCTCTATGTAAAAGAGAGGAAAAGCGACTGTCCTGACGGTACGGTGAACTGCATCAGACAGTGTGAACGCGCTGAAAGTGTCAGTTTAATTGTGTGACAGCATAATAAGGACACATGAAAGGTGGAAAGGACCCACATATGAAATGAATTTTGAATAACAAATCTCTTCTTGTTTTCTTATTCTACTAAAGAGTTGCAGGGTACCGGTTCTGTCACCCTCCTCCTGACGTGGACGGTGCCAGTGGGATGCCGCATGGCAGTGCTGAGCGACGGAAGCTGAAGATATCAGGCAGGTAAATTTTTCATGACACATAAGAGGACTGGTAAAATTTTAGGAGATGCAGCGCCTGGAGCGAACTGTCTGGGAGAAACAATGCTTCCTGAATTTTGTACCCTTTAAGGAAAACACCTGCTGGAGTACCACTGCTGAGAAGCTACAGGTGCCAGCGTGAGCAGCCTTTGTCCCAGGTTCAGTGTCAGAGGCAGACAGACGTGTAGCTCCTTGGCTCTGAGACACTCTGGTGTCCTCAGGTCAAAGCAGATTCGATGCTCTGCCCTTTTTCCGCCCCTAGTGACGCCACCATGTGCGTGGATCAGGGCGCACTACATAACTAGCCTGTTCAGAGACAGGTGAGCAGTGGTGCAGCCGAGCTGGAACGCATCTGGGCTGCGTTTTTCCAGCCCTTCCTTCCATGGCTTTGTGGTGCCTGCAGGAAGAATCGCCCGAACTGCAGCCCAGCACACAGCGATGGCAGAGCAATGTTTCTAATTTGGTTTGTACTGAAGTTTAAGTAAAGAAATGGGTACATAAGCTGTTTCACTGGTCCTTCATCCAGTAACTTCTGTACAAGGCTCAAAAACTTCCTTCCAGGCAGGAACCCTGGTTCTGCCAAGGGATGAGAACCCACCACTGGCCTCGGTAGTTTGGTCTAGTGGTGGTTTGCCTCTATTGTGAAATCTTTGTATTGAATTTATAATCTCAGGTTATATATTTCTTAATTGTAATATGTTTTGCAGCCAGTCTCCTGGAAACAATAGGCAGACAACAATTCCGTAATAAGCAGACCTAATGTTTTTTGGCATCCTCATCTGAGAAAAGAAGTGCAGAAGGCTAATGAGATTTCTGACAACTTTCCAAAAAGGACTGTATTTACACAGAGTCTGAGCCTGGAAAATGAAACCTAAAAGTGAGAAGAAGAGGGGGGGAAGAGGAAAAAACAAAAGACAGACAAAACCAGATTGCACTTAACAACGGCAAATTATTATCTGTCGCAAAGAGACTATATGTGTGTATGTTGCAAAGGTTTTATAATTTTTAGCTGCATTTTACTTCTGTTTTTACTCAATTCTTTTTGGTTTTGCTGAATGGTTTCTTCTTCTATGCGATATTCTGTGGAGGGAGGTTGCTGTGGTACTGGCAAGACTTGCAGTGGGATTGTAATTAGAAGCATAGCAAAATAATTATTAGCAGAGGATTTCCATGGAAACTTTAATTCAAGGAAGCAAAACTCAAAAGCAACAATATGCAGGCCCAACAGCATAATTTGTATTTGAAATTTCAAATGCAGAAATGGATTTTGCAAAAATAACTGGTCTTCAATTTTCTTGTTTCCGCCTCTCTTCCTATCCAGTTTTTGCGGACCTCACGCCTTTATTTTAACTGTTCTAGCGTTTGAAAAACAGAGGCTTCCAGCAACTGAAAAACCCCGGTGATTTGCAATACAGAGCTTGAATGTGACGTGCCACAAGACTGCAGCAAGTGTAACGGGCCCAGCACTGTAAAGCAGCGCCCCTGGAAGCCGAGAATAATAGAGGTCCCCGTGTCCTTGACCAGCACGAATGAAATAATTTGAAAAAGTGTGTTTTAATAGTTCGTGCTGGAAGTAGGGATGTGACCACTAATTACAGTGGCTGGGTCAGTAGTCACCCACTCAGGTGCCCAGAAATTTGGAAGTGCTGTCCCTTAATTTTGTCAGCGTTTTCCTGGCCTGGAGAAGCCCCTCTGTCACAGAACTTGACAAAATGGCCATTGGCGAGCCAGCAGCGCGCTGCTGTGTAGAGAGGAGAACGGTGAAGAAAACTGATCCCGGAAACAACAGATTTTGACAACATGAAGACCTTTTCGGTACTTAATGCTGAATTCAGAATCAACGCAAGGAAAACTGGCGCTGGATTTCAGCCGTGTTTTAGGTCGGAGGTGGAAATGTATTTAGCGGAAAGCAAGTACTAACTGTCCACGCTATAAAAACACTAGAGGTTTAGACACAAATGAGAGGAACTTGGGACTGTTTTGCCTATCTTCTCTGGAGACACTTGGACCTATCAATAAAATAACCTTCTCCAACAGAGACTGATATCCAGCAGCAAATCTTACGATGCAAAAGGAGGAACAAGGCTAGATATGAATGGCATTATTAGGGCACAACAGTAAAAAAAAAAAAAATGAATGAAGAACTGTGTGCACAATTTGTATTTTATATTGTCTCACTCAGTTGTCGGTATCCTGCTGCTGGGGGCAGCGTTGCCATACTCCAGCTTCCCGAGGCTGATCAAAATCATCATTTTTGGCTCACGTTACGAATGAACTACAACGCCAAATATCAAACAGTAAGGAAGGTCTCTGTTACAGTCCGATCAATTCTTTCACACCTTGTTGTTCTTTGTCATCTTTCAGGAAACCACGTGCTGGCAAGTATTGCGGTTTTTGTTTGCTTAGCCATAAAGCTGCGGCACGTCTCCATCACTCTGAGTGCAGTTCGTCTCTGTGTATCTTCCAGCTCCTTCCCTCCCATCTCCCAGGACTGGCTTTTTGCCCCCCTTTCTCTAGTGCAAATGTCAGCATCCAGTTTGCGTATTGAGACGGACTGGCTCCTGTCCAGTATGTATGTGGTTGGTGGCAGCAGTGGAAAAATGTTCTTAGCTTTCAGCTTGGCAAAATGTTTTGCCACTGACTTTTTAAGATCTGGCCTTACTTTGTAAAGATGTCATTCTTCTCAGATTTTTGGCAGCCCATCTATTATTGCTGTGAACTATGAAGCATGCTAAATTATCTGCTAAACTTCTGAATCTCTCGTATTTTCAACAGTTAACTAAAGTACTCCATATGCTCTGGCCTATCATATTAAACAGAAATGTTTTGAAATGCCTCTAGTTTCACTCTTTCCAGAATGGCATCACTACAGAGACTGGCCCCTGGGCACACAACCAGTTGCATATTGATTACTAATAATGGCTGGTCCAAGGAAACGTTCCATTAACGTTCACTCATCTATATAAAATGAAGCAGCATTCCCTGTACGGTATATGCAAGTGTTCAATAGTTCTTTTTTATGCTAAAGTCCACAATTTGCTGCCCAAACTCACTGCGTTTCATCTCACAAATATCACTAAATGCGCAGAACCGCGTTGGAAATGAGCGAGTAATTGGTGCAGGTCTGCAAGAGGCGGAGGAAACGTGTCAGGCGGCCAGGAATTCATCGCTGTGTGCTGTGCGCTTCCCACGTTTCCCTGGAAGGTGCTCAGAATGGAGAATCTGTTGATATGACTTATTTGACGAGTACTTTCGGGAACAATTAACTTAGCGTTAAAAGTGCTCCAACGCGCCTTGTGGCCTTGCATCACCCTGGTGCTTTGAAACATTGCCATCTTGAGGACATTTGGAGTGTACGTGGCGTATAATAGAACAAAGTTGAAACTGTCAGCAAACACTGGGCAGTTTCCTGCAGATCGCAGAGACAGCCAAACTGCTACTAAATCCAATAATCCCAGGCTAATTGGTATTCTAACAGTGGTGGCACAGGAGGGGTAATAAATTTATCTTATTTATACTAAATACTGTTACATCATTTGCAATAATTTTACTGACAGAACAAAGTATGACAATAAACGGTTGGGGGCTGTGCCATCTTTATACTTGAAAAATAGCTCAAATTATGTGGGTACTAAAGGATTTGAGTACTCTCTAGTTGTCTGTGTGTATGCATGCATGCATAGATTATATCTTGATAAAGCTGCCAAAAGAACACTACATTTACATAAGAAAATTACATGAAAATAAGGATTCTTTTTGTAGCCTTTGCATTGTTGTGTTACGGAATAATTTGTAGCTAAGTACTGTGCTTTCCTGGTTTTCTAAAACTGAGTTTGAAATTTATTTTATGTCTCCCACTCAAGAAGCATGCCCACCATGAAAGTTCCTTTCAGCCAAACCTAGAGAAAGGGAAGCATGTAGCCCTAAACCCTTAGAAAAAGTAGATACATGAAATTAAAAAACAAAAACAACAAACCCACCATAAACCTGTTATTTAGATTTGAACATTAGTCTTTCTAGAAACCCAGGGATCTCATGTCCAACGTCTTCCCAAGTAAGAAAAGTTGCTTTTGTCAAGGGCTGTCATCGTATACTGAGGTTGCCTTGTTTGTGATAATGATTTTTTAATGTCAATTTATACCATTTAAAAGGAAACAGACCTGCTCTCATGACGCAACTGGGTGTTTCTCCAGACCAGGTCCCTGTCACTTGGCAAGTTCTTTCCTTTGCCCCGGTGAGTTCGTAGCCCTCGTTGCAGGTGAAAGTGATGGTTGAGCCCAGCAGGTAATTAGTTCCATTCTTTGTTCCATTGGCTGGATGACCCAGCCAGCCACAAGAGATCACTAGTAAAAGAGACATACCTGGTTAAAGTATTTTGGATTTGGACTAGCATTGATTCATCACAATGATTCAAATGGCATTTTAGTGGCAACTCATGGAAAGACAAAGATTTTTAGGCTAACTGAAAGGGAATACTTCTTGATTTAAAAAAAAAATAATATTTTTAAGTCCAAGGAAGACAGGGGAAGGCATAGAAAATGAAGACAGGGGGTTCTACACCATGGCGTAGTAGTGGAAGAAATTGAAAGAAATGTATTTTGTGTTTAACTATCCTACCAGTGCAGAGTTTTCCTGGTAAAAGGACAATTCCCCCCATAAGAGTCTTTACAGGTGCGTGAACCTACAGTTGAGCAAAGCCTCCTCTAACAGCGTTAACTATGTACATGCCCTGCAGAAAGAACTACAGTGACGGGTGCTTTGTGGAATATTTTATCACCTGGCTTTAGATTTTCTACCAGCAGCTTGTGATTCTGATGAGATCGTTTTGTGGAATTTCCCACTTGAAGGTTTCTTGTTGTCAGGACATCGAATCTGCAGAAGGGGTCAGAGTCACAGAGCGAGACCATGTCTTTCACCAGCGGATCCGCAGGGTCTTCATAAGGAGTGAACACGGGCAGAAAGGAAGCATTGTGCTTTTCCCCATAAAAGAAATTGTTCAGTAAGGACTCTGTGTCATAAGTAAAGAGAGAAGTTCCATTTTCAACAGCCCCTTGGGAGACGGAGAAAGAAAGAGAGATTCGTATATAACCTTGTCTGCAGACCTATACCACCTTCTGCTACTGATTAGTGCGTAAACATAGCTAGAGCTGGCAGAGATCTGCAAAGCCCTGCAGCTTCCTTCCAATCAAGATTATTTTCCTTTTCATATGCAGCATCTTAACTTAGCACTACGTTAGTGTGTGGCTGACCTGGTGCTTGATTAATTGCTTAACATTAGATCCAAATAATCTACATGAAGATGGTTTTAAATGCCTGCTGGCAAAATGGCGATGAAGAAGTACCTCAGACAGAGCCAGCTGAGCCAAACATGACAAGCAACACAAGTCCTGATCCTGCGTGTCCCTAAATTTATCATCTCTGCTGTGGCCCCGCTTTTTTTTTTGTTTTCACTGTGCTGAATGAGAAACTTCCTGTGGTAGGAGCAGTGCGACTTCTCAGTGCGATCGGAATCCTGGAGTACGGCTACGCTGTGTTTGATACAGACATCAGCTGGTAGCCAGAGGGTATTTTGCATCATGTTGCTGGCCCATCTCCTAACCTGCTGTCGGGAGGAATGCTGACCAGTCTAATGATGCCGGCTGGGTACAGCAGCCTAATCACTGTAATTAAATGAGAGCAGCCATTCTTTTACACACCCCCACACCCCTACCCTCGTTTTTAAAGCGACAAGTATTAAATTGTGATTTAATAAATGATTTTTTAATTTGTCAGCATGGCACTTGATGGAAACATTGCTAATATTCTGGAAAAAAAGATAGCTGACACTGGCTATTGCTGTACCTCTGTACCACGTTAGTCTGGTGATGCTGTGTTCAGCTGACCATGGCAGATGGAATTCTGAAAGTGGAAGCTGTCAGATACAAGCTCTGACTCTTGATGGAACAAAGTGCAGGACGCTCCATCGCGGTTCTGTTTTCAGTCATTCGGCTAGATACATTACCCACTTGGGTAGAGGAGGGCATACTTCTCTTACTCCCTGCTCTTCCCCCAGTATAGGTTGCTTTACACAAACTTCGTTTGCTAGTGTGTAAATCACAAGCTGTTTTTGAATATCTAAAGAAAATGTAATAATAAGCCAGAGAAATGACTTACAGTTAGCTCCAAACTCAAACACCTGCTGGGGACTTGCGTGAACTGACATGGTGGTCTTATTCTTGAAGGTATAGTCATCCTCCATATTGCCATTCATTACCCCAAAGAGACCCTGTGTGTGATTCGTAAACTTCTCTGGGAGCAGAACTGTCAGGGTCAGAAATCCTCCGCTTCCCCTTATTTCCACGCCAGACCCAGAAGAGAACATCACTGTGATGTTCTGATCAGCTGTAGAATGGAGAAAGAGACCTAGAGCAACAAGAGGAAGAGGACAAGATAGTTAATCATCCGTAGGGAACAGATTGTTGTGCCATCAGTTTTAACCATTTTTCATAATGATTTTTCTCCCTTCCACTCTTGGCTACATTCTGAGAAGCATTTGAAGGGATGCCACCTCTTCATACCTACAGCTGCAGTAAGATGGCTACTACAGCGTAGTAGTGGGTGACCTGCAGCCTGTTTCGCAAAAGGACACTGAAGGGAGAGTCGAAACGTATGCCTCTAGAGATATTTTTAACTGTACATGGACTCTATCGGAATACAATAGTTTACAAGGCCGATATTTGTAACTAACCTTTCAGGTCCAGCCAACTTTGCTCAGAGAAGCTGACGACCTTCTGGTTCAAGAGGACCTGCAGATAATCGTTCAAGTAGCGCACTTCGATCACATCAGAGTTGCCCTCCTGCATGGCCACCGCGGACAAGCGTGTCACCTGAGCCCCAGTTCCTTCCAAATGAAAAAACAACCCCTCAAAATACCAGACATGACATAAAGTCAATGTGGAAGGTTATAATGATACAGGCAAAAAAAACCCCAGATATTTCCTAAAAATAATTACATATGATTATTTATATTGGAGGGAATTGCTAAGCATATAAGTCGCATAAAACCCCACAGTATAAGCCTCCTACCAGTACAGTATATTGAAAGCAGAATGTTTAATGCTAAAAAAGTCTGGAAATTCTAAATTCTTCATCCCAATGGCAGTGGCTGAGCTATGTAAGAAGAGCAGTTGATCTCCTTCCTGCACATTCAGTCCTGTGAGTAAGGCCTGGGAAAATCAAAGATAATTTCAGGGAGGGCATGACAGAAAAAGGAAACACAGTGAACAAAAATTTAAGAAACTGATCTTCAGAATAAACTGCTCAGTGACCCATGCCACTTCACAAACATAGTAAAATCTATCAAGGGCAAAATATTTCCTTGATAATCTCCATCCTATGTGATGTGATATTCAGTATAAGCGTTCGTGTCTACATGGGTGGTGAAACACACAGACAATTTTTAGTCCGTCCTTATAATTCTACCAGAAGTACCAAATCCTTGAAGTGCATCCCTGAGATCAGCCAGAATATTATTTCCTGAGGCAGGCCTGCTCTCTTACGTACTGTAAAACAGCACTAGATACAGGAAAAGCATACCAAAAGTATCTGACATAAGGCCTTTCAGGTTGTCATAAGCAGCATGATCCCATTCTGCTGTTTCATTGTCTATTTTTCCTTCATTTTAATATGCAGGTATACGACAACCTGCTCCTTACAGGCTGGTTTGCAATCTCCCCTTTCAAATGATGAAGGTCACAGGTACTCCAGGAAGCTTCTTCTGTCCTAGGTTTTGTTTTACCAACAAGCCAAAAGACCAGGACAATCAGGCCCTTTGAATTAAAAAAATCACCCCCTTAACCACCTTCTCACCAGACATTCTGTACTTTTCTGCTAGCTTGAGTTGCTCAGAAAGAGTTTTCCCTCCTCCAAAGTATGTTTTCTCAGCTCCTTCTGGGACATTTTTGCTCTGTCAGCACATGCGTGTGTATACAGCTAACACAGAAATAGAATAAAGCAGGCATACACTTACCTGCTTTCTATCAATTTTCAGCTGCAATACTATCAAAACGCATCAGCTGGAGCTACGGCTGTTGACTGATTCCTAGAACTGACCTTTTGTTTCCTGACGGGTGGGAATGGGCATGGAGAGAACTGGGAATAGTTTTCATGAGCTCTTAAACACAACAGAAAACCTTACACTTCCGTTACTCAAACCCAATAAAAGTAGCAAATATTCTTTGATTAGGAAGTTATTTTTTTCCTGAACATTTTGTCTGCCTTCTGATTAGCTTCAAAACGTTGGTCTTTCACAAATGGCCAAAAAAGGAGAAGACTAGAGAAGACAGGAAGAATGCTGTGAAGTGCAAATCAAGCAACATCAGAAGCTATTATTTGTCATCACTGCGTCCTCTCTCACCAACGTACCGTTGGGAAAGTGTACCTGCTGCGTCCTCCCTTGCACTCGTAGGGATGTGAGATCAGACTCTACCAACGTGTATTCTCCATGACCTTTGAAGGTGAAGTTCAGACCATCAAATGTGAGGAAGTGAGGATCCCCAAAAGCAGATGCTGTTTTTAAAAGCAAAAAAAGAGAAAGAAGATAAGCAAAACCCGCAAGCCATTACTCCTCTTCTTAGCTTCATGAGAAAAAAATAATCTCATTATGGTGATCCAAAGAATGGCATTTAAACAAAGGAAAAAATGCAAGACTGATCTATGATAAATGTAATATGAGGGACAGCCATCACAACCTTGAACAGCACTGTGGGAAGAGTGAGAAACATCATTCCAGTTACTCTTGTCTTCATCGCCCAACATTTAGGGCTGCGCTTGAAAAGGCTGTTACGGGCAGCAGTGCTTACTTGGTAGATCCCCTACCAGAATCCTTGCCATCAAGTTAGAAGCCTGATTTGCATGCAATGTATGGGGAGATTTGGACACGAACACAGCGCTTGCCCAACAATCGCTGGACTGAGTCTTACCCTGGTTACCATCACTGGACCAGATCTTTGACCCTGTCCGGCAGACCTACTTCTCAGCTTTCCTTCAGACCTGCCTTGGCACCACAAACTCATCTGGACGTCTGGACTCTCGGCTGACTGCTGCTGCCATCACCCTGTCCACCCAGCCCTGGGCTGGCAAGGACCTTGCCCTTCCAACTTGTTGTCACAGTTGGCTCCCAGCTCCCTATTCCTTTGGTGCTTCCAGACAGGAAAATTTGATGGGGGAAATCAGGACAGACTTTCACTCTCCGCTGTTGCTAGTCCTGGGAGAGTCTCGTGTTGTGACACATCACGTCCTAACTACCTCTTTCAGTGCCTTCTGCAGTTTTCTCCTTTTTGCCTGAAGCAAACCACTGCCTTTTTGCACTTTCCCTCTTTATGGGAGGCCTCAATCCTGCTGGACACCTCAGCACCCCAGCAGCATGGAAGAAGGCAAGACATGCGCCAACAGTAGAGATATGGCAAGGCTTCAGGACTGCTTAAAAGCCGCGGCAGGAACAATAGACACACTTGTAAATGGTAAAACTTCCATATTTGATATGAGTAGCATTTTTCAGCATGACAGCTTTTCTAGCTGTCGTTAACCATCCCTAACCATCTTCTTTCTGAGAAAGTGCCCACTGATGATGGGAATCACGGATATTGACTACTAAACTTTGGCTGTTTAGGTTCCAGGGGTTAATGAGATGCTCAACAGCAGAAAATCTTGCAGGACAATTGAAAACCACATAAAGATTTTGCCACTGATAGATCAATAGAAACCTTCCATTGGAAATTTTCCACAGGACATTGTACCCTCACCATTGTCAACTGACACATACATATACAAATCTATTCTAAAAGCATCAAAAAAAGCTACACTCCCGAAGGGAATTCTGAAGCCCTTACCAGCTCGAGGCGGGCGGTACGTCCTGCAGTCGCTGGAGGACCGTTTTTTCATATAGACGTGACAGTTATCAGACCACAGGCAGCAGTAATAGAAGCTGATGACATCGTAAAGCCAGTGGGAAAAGCCAGGTATCCGGGGGGGCTTCAGGAAAGGTGGTGAGCCCCAGTCGTGGCCTCGATCAGGTGTGCTGCCTCCCGTGGAGTCGTGCGTGAGGATCTGGGCCCCCGTGCGGTCGTAGCAGCACTGCTGTCCTGCCCCGTACCGGGGGCTGGTTGGAAAGAAAGTCACCGTTCAGCTCTGTGAAGTCCATTCGTATTTAGAGGCTGCCTATTGCCTTTTTGTGGATATCACTAAATGTTTGGGTTGCCAAGCTTTCTGTGATGTCCAGAGATGATACCTCCCAGCTAGACTTCTCCCCTCCCGCCCCTGACTCTGTTCTTATAAATGAGACCAGATGAGGGATAGGGAGGGAGGGTTTTTAGCCAAGGCAGTGAGGAAGTTCTGTAGCCCTTAGAGCTACACCAACATAGCACTCTTCGAAATTGTTCCGACAGAAAGAGCGCAAAGAATAACTTGTTGAACTTAAGTAGACCAATACAGTAAAGGCTTAATTAGGTCTAATCAAATCTCTTTTAGGCATTGGTGCTTGTTTTGGTATCCTGAGATTTAGCACAGTGCAATTAACTGTTTATTAAATCCAGGGTCGTAACTTCACCTCAGCAATGAGGGCCGATACCTGAATAAGAGGGAAACAATGGCTGCTGTGAGCCTGAGAGTTGAGAGCCCAGAGGCCTTTGTGACGCTGGGACGCCGCGGTCTCTGAGGTGGAACAAGTCATCAAAAAAATGCAGTTTTAAAAAATTTTCTTTACCTGGCTTGGATGGCTCTTACACAATGCACAGCGCCAGGGTGGTAAGTACACACGCTCTCCTTTTCAATGTCACAGCCGTAATCTGTCTGAAAAAAGATCAACGCTCACGCTTAATGGGGCTCTTCCCCCATTGTCCTTCCTGTTTTCACGTCCTCGCCCCACCCTTTGTCTCTGAGGTCTGGGTAGAGTCTGGTTACAGCTGGGTGTTGAGCAGCACTGAACGATAGGAAAAAGTGAATTTAATACTGAAGTGATCGGAGCACCCTGTTAGTCTGACCTGAGCATCTTATGGTCTATTACAACAGGCCTTGAGGAACAGATGCAGCTAGATGGGGATACAGAGTATTATGTAGAGTATTATGATATATAATATTATGTAGTATTATAGCTAGAAGTGCATAACAAACACAGAGCAAACCAGACTAAACGTAACTTTTGTCCTATGTTCCTAGTCAGAGGCAGTGCAGTAGATCTAATTTTTTTCCTTCATGTTCTTTTAACTGTATTACATAAAATACACATTGTGTTTGGAGCTTTGTAACCAGGAAAGGATAATAACAAAATTACCTAACGTTTGGGGTATTTTTGTTTTTTGTTTTTTTTAATGTGCATGAACACACTGCCACCATTTGGTGTCATAAATCGGAGGGGAAGGTACCCTATCTGGTCCTCAGATCAGCGCTGTAAGTGAAAGCGTAGACTAAACGGCAATTGATTTCTTAGCTTTTGTCGGTTCCTTGTTAACAGTGAAGCTGAGGAGGAGGAAGGAGGCAGGGGACAGGAACTAATGGATTACGGCTGTGGGCTTGAGCTCTGAAGTACACGGCGGGAGGGTTTGCAGCAAATCCTGACGTGCTCAGCAGAAGCGTGGCCTCCCGCTTCTGGCAGGGGCTATTGCCTGCACAGACAGGCTGCCACCTTGTAGGGTCTCGAAGAAGTCATCCCTGCTCCCAGCTCCACAGAGCTCCCTGCCCTTCCTCAATGATTCCTGTCTACCGCTGGAACCACTGTCTTAATTCCCTGTTGGAAAGGGATTTCCACCTGCTCGGCTACAGGCACGTTTTTATTCATACTACCTGGGTAAGCTGTATCTGACCCTGCCATTTGACATGCTACTTGGGCAGATTTAAACACAATTTCGTTTCCTTTTAATGACTTTTACAGAGGGAAGAGGGGTGTGTGGGGAATCTGGAATTCCCTAAGCTTCTACATGGAACCGTAAAAAGCCAGAGGGATTGATTAATAACTCACATGGAACCTGCCAGTGTCAGCTCGTGCCTGTGCCAAGGTGCAAGGGCAATCTATAATTTCTTTCATGAAGTCTGGAAGCTTCTCCTCCTTTTTCTCCCATTCTACACATTTCGCAGTTGCCCATGCATTTGGGTCATTCCTGAAGTCTTGCCCAAGGTGCCAAGCCAGTGCATGGTCTGAGCTCCAGACTGATGGAACGTTGCTGGAAAAAAAAGAGCCAAGAAGTAGATCTGACAGCTGAACAAGCACTGTTTTGACAGTAATGCTCTGTCTTAATCATTAACTATAATTACGAAGAATCTTTCAACTTGTGAGTTGTTGTTCCTTTACAAAAAGGCAACTGCTTTCTTTTTCCTGCGAAAAGTTACAACAAATCAAAATTTTCCTCATTTAGGAGGTGACATGACAGCATGCAGCGAGTGTGCAATAACCAGAATACATTTTAGCATTTGTGATTCTGGCTTACACGGATCTTTTGAGAGACCCATGACTTTTTCTCACTTTTGCCCTTCCAGTTCTCTCCCCATTTTTTTCACGTGAAATGGAGCCTGAGTCCTAGTTTTAAACAACAAAGGGGACAGCAGCTGTAATCCAGGAAGCAATAATGAGGTACCTATGATAAATGAATGTCGTGATGTACTTGCCTCTGCCCATCACGATAGCTGCTGGGTGTAATTCTCAAAATTCCAAAGTCCCACGTACTGTAACTTCCTTCAGCGGGTACAGGAATGAAAGAAAATTTCCCATTATTGGGGATTTTTTTGGCCAAAGTATAGAGATATTTCCATTCGGCCAACCAGTTTTCTGAGTAACTGTCACCTGTCACACAGAGGAAGAAAATCGTTTCAGGTGCTGGAAAAGAACAATCACCACAAGATTGAAATCAGGTGTCTCCACTCACATGTAGATGGAGAGGGAAAGCTGCCATTGTTGCCACGAGGTATTTATGAGGTATTTATACTCGCAGGGGCAGTAGAAGGGTGCTGTGTGGGGGGGTCTGTGTGTGAGCTGTGTCTGTGGTGGTGCAGGTGGGACAGTGTCACTTTACCTGTTTCCTGGTATCCCCAGACCTCTATGTTGACGTGGGTTTCTGTAAGTGCCTGCTGCGTCCAGGTAAGGGTCAAGTTTCCATCGGTGTTGGGGGTGCCATAGTATTGCCATTTTGTCTCATTTACCAAGGTGCATTTTTCTCCATCTGAAACTTTGCTGTGATGTACTGCATTACAGAATAGGGGTGGAAAAAAAGTATTAGTGACACTTCTGCTTTGCATAGCTCTGACAAGATGCCACTATATTATTTAAGATTTAGCAGTATTTCCTGGGTATGTTTCCTAACAAGATGCATGATACAAAAAGAATAAGCTGAAGCTGAGAGAATGCAGCCCTTAACTAATGCCTGCAGTCCTTAGGTTACAGCACCGTGATGCTGTTATTTTCTGATAGAAGCAGCTACGAAAAGGGAGCTGTCTTGGTAAACCACATTTTTAGGCAGGATTTTTTTTATGTGTTAATGCTGCTGCTGCCATATAGCAGCAGAACTCAATTGCTGTGAAAGTTCATTTCTCCAAATATGCATTAGTGTGGGGGCAGCAAGAATGACTTGTCTGAGCTCAAACAGCCTGTTAAGGCAGCAGAGAAGTGCTCAAAAGGGAAAGGCTTATATAATCTTGTGTCCATGGAGCAAGAACAGAGAGAGAAGAGGGATACTGTAGATTGAGGTAACCTGATAACCAAGTTCCAGAGTATGGGAATGTCACCCCATCATCTGTAGAAACATCAAAAGGGATGAAACCAGTCTCATACAGCAACGGGGAGACGCAGTGGGCTCTTCCATCCTGAGCAAGGTAGCCCCTGGTTTTGATTTTCTGCTTGAACCTGTTGGTGTTAAAAACACTTTTCAGTGTCACTGTTGAGAGAAGGAAAGCTCGGACTGTCTCAGTTGTGTTTCATTAAGCAGCCTTGTGGCACGTGTAGATCATTCCAAGTCCCGTGGCTGTTTTGCTTGTAGCAGTGAACATAAACTGGGAAAATTAGCATGTACTTTGTGCTTATTACACCAGTGTGGATTCTGCTGTGCACTGCACAAATGCACAGCAATCTGCAAGCCTTAGATTTACTATTTAATTTCTAGAGGAGAGGGGCATGGTTAAATTAGCCACAAATAACAACAGGATAGCAGGAAGACAAAGGTGATGCCATAGGATTACAGGGTGGCTAACGTTGACCATGCAGGCATTGCAAATTTCTGGTTTTGTGGGGGTTTTTTGCTGGTAAGTCCTGTGAACACAACAAAAGTAATTTCATGCTGTTCTAGAATTTCCGTTGCAAAGATTAACTCAGAAATTATTGCTCGTTGTTTAACCATCTGCCTCCAGTTAGGGCTCTTGCCCAGTGTGATCCCAGCCGTGACTCTTCAGGGCTGACGGATGGTGGCTGCGCAGCTCCCCCGAGTGCTGTACGTAGGGAGCTGGAGCCTGCCAGGACACAGTCCCTATTTTGTCTCCACTGAGGCTTGTATTGGCTATGATAACGCAACTGTGCAGGTAATTCAGAGTACACGCTTGTGTTCTACACAATGAATGCCTGGATCCAAGGTTTTCCCGATGGAGAACTAAAAACCCTCTCAGGTGCTACTATCCTGTTGGGAAGGACTTCAAAATCTCACCCCGAACCTTCTGTGGAAAGAATGTCAGGGCATTGGGGTCAGTAAGATTCAGTGTACCCGATGTATTGCATGTGTGACACGTACCTAAGTGTGATACAGAGTGCCATGCTCAGGATCCACAGCTTACAGCAAAAATGTGCCCTACCTGCATTTTTTTCTTGTTGCTTTCTCATTCAGATTAAGAAATGAATACTTCTTCATCACAAAATGGAAATGCTAAAAAAATATTGACAAGAAAGAGTCCAGAAAGGAAGCTCTTTTAGAAAAGTCACCATTTTGATACATTAAGGGAAGAACGAGCAGAGTAATGATTGTACCACACAGTAACTCGACCTAAATGAAATGATCCTGTGTAGAAATACAGACAATGTGTATCCTTGAGAGTGAGAGTTAGAAGAACCTTTGCGTGTTTCAGGATTCTGACAACTTTACAAAGTAAGTTTTCACTCCTGTATAGACAAGTCTTGTTTTGTGGTAATTACCTATTGTTGGAAAGTGAGATGAGAAAGGTTCACCTCCCTTTGGCAGAGGAATATAAAACCATGGCCCACCTGCACGTTATCATTGAAGAGGCATTAAAAATTGTATTTTCAATCAAAAAGACTTTGCCTCCCATCAGAGATCCTGAGTATGGAGAAATCTGAAGACAAAATTCTGTATAATCAGGACAGCAAGTCTTCAAGGATTGGCACGTCGCCTGGCAAGAGCAGGTACCAAGCCGCTCCCCACATTGGTGTGCGCAAGAGTCTTGAGCTCCTTGTTCAAGGGAGAAAAAACATAGTCAGGAATGCTATTGAACTCCTCTAGATGTTCTCTGAAACAGAAGTACATCATCTGTAGAGACTACTGTAAATAAATGAAGTACGCTGATGAGGTTAGTGCAGGAGTGTATTTAGGTGGAGGCTATCATCACCTGCGTCTTAAGGTTGCTCCATATTGAAGACAAAAACACACTTCTTTACCCACCAGACAGTACATAATTTTACCAACTCCATGGGTATTTATAGATCTGATAGAAAGATAAATCTCCAGAGCAGCACCTTGGTTAGTGTCATAAATCGTATTTATTTCTGAGGGGAGGTCTTAAGCAAACCAGAATGGGATCCCATCACTGTCGACCCTACATGGGAATCAATGGGACGGAAGGCTGGCGCTCTTGGATGAATGGAAAGCTAACATCAGTGACAAAGTGTGCTCCGATATGAGACTGTGAAAAGCTACTGAAATGTCTTTTGGACACTTTATTTGAGTCTAAACAAGGTAGCTGTTAAGATGACTAGGTACAGACAGATGACTAGGCCTTTGGCTTGGGTCTGGCTGAACAGGCCATGAGTAACTACTGGACATGACGTAAAACATTGCTCAACACAAATAAAACAGTGGGAAGATGACGGATGTTACAGTAACACCAAGGAAGGGGTGGCTTTAACAAACAGTTAAGGGGGAGTTAAGTGAGATGGACAAGCTGCACAGACAACCAGGAGCACCAAGGACCTTTTGGGGTGTGGAATCCTGTGAGGACAGCACTGCTTGGGTAACTATATCAGTAACACCATGCAATGCTGAGATGACCTGGGTAAGTATCAGAAATTCTGAATTTGGACACGGACATAGCAAAATTGGGACCAATGATGAAAAAGTAATTAGGGGAGGGTTGCTTATTTGGGAGGACACAAGCAGAAAGAAAGGGAGGGTCAAAGTGGACGGTGAAGAACAAGCATGGGAAAACAGAGACAAGGGAACATAAAAGGAGCTGGTCCCACATAAAGAAGCTGCGGGTCAGTAGGTTTCTCTGACTGAGCCCTGCACCTCGTCACCATAGCTGTTTTATTAAATTCTGTTGCTATTTTCTGTATTGCCTTACTCTTGTGTGTGTGTGAGCGCACATGTTGTAATGGTAAGTGAACTTCAGGATGAACTAGCCAGTTCCTGCACTTGGAGAGACCCCAGGTCTCAGCTATTGACCGTGTAAGGGACTTGAGATCTGGGCTTAGCTCATGGGCATATTTAAAGCCTGTGTTAGCATGCGAGGTGTCCGTGAATGTGGTGAGTCTGGAGGGAAAGGGTGTGTTTGTGTTTTTGCTGGTGACCTTCCAGAGTGACCAGAACTGGATGTGCAGGTTTACGGGAGCGCTGGCCGTGTTTGGTTGGGTGCCAGCAGAAGCACTGCTCTGCGTTAGCCGGTGCAGCCGGCTGGGCGAATGCGGTGGGTGTAGGACATGTATCTGCTGCCTCGCAATGGAGCCTCAGCCTCCATATTGGCTGCAGCTACGAACGGGAACAGCAATATCCACATCCGTGGGACTGAGACAGGAGGAATTCCCTGGACCTGAGAGTAGAGCAGATCTGACTCTAGTGGGTTGGGAAGGAGAAATCTACTGTGTCCCGAAAGCTGCTGGAACCACCTACTCCTCAAAGGTTGTTAACAATGTATGAACAAGACCAGGAGAGGAAGAAAGAGTTTACGGTCACCCCTCACGGGGCTGGAGAGCCATTGCTTGCTGTTCCAGGTGTGTCACCTTCCGTCCAAAGGAGGAGAAAATGTCACTGAGTGTTGTTTGTGGATGGGGGGAGGGACAGGGAGGGCTGTTCGGGTGGGGGTTTTTTGGTAGGATGGAGAGATCAAGAAAAGAAAAAGGCAGTAAAATATCTGTCTGTCTTTCTCTCTCTGCTGGCCTTCCTCCTTTATCCTGGGATAATACATGGGTTTGTGGGAGGAAAGAACAGGAACGGCAGTGAGTCAGAAATAAAAGTCAGTCTTGGTTCTGTACCAGAAAACCTGCCTGTGATGGAGGTAGAAACGCTTATTCAATATAGGGAGCTAGAAAGTTGCTCTGTGTCTTTAAAAATATTTACTGCATTCTCCAGATTCTTTACTTACAGAAAAGATCCACCATCCTACTGGAAATTACAGAGGAAGGGGCTGAAAATGACACCATGCCAGTAAACGCCAGCCTGTGTGCCTTTACTTTAGCGTCTACAGGTGGTATCAATAATTTCTTACTGAGATGTGTATTCCAAAGTTAAGAAGTCAAAAAAGTTTGTAGTTAAAAGCAGCAAAATTTTTGAAAGCCACTCACCTGCATTCCAAAGAGCAGCGAGGGTGAAGAGAATGGAGAAAGAAACGTCTATGCTGGCGGATTTCATATTTTTTCCAGATGATTCAGGATGGCTGATTGTGGTAGTGTTTGTGCCTGGCTGGGAAGAGCCTTTTATAGAAACACGTGCCCAGAAGTGAACAAGATTCTCACTGTTCAAAGGTTTGTTGTAAATTACTGAAGCAAAACAACTCGAAGGAGATGCTTCTTCTCAGAGGTCATCTCTGATTCAGGAAAAGTTGGAGGGGGTGGGGGAATTAGTCAGTCGAACTCCTACACATTATTTTAATAGTTACTTTTTTTTCTGAAATGGAAGGAGATGGCACATTGCTTTTACAAGCATTTCTGCTCCAAAGTTCAAGACCATGGGGTAATTGGCACAAAGTGTATGTTTTAAT
Source organism: Fratercula arctica (assembly GCA_947846985.1). Taxonomy (NCBI): domain Eukaryota; kingdom Metazoa; phylum Chordata; class Aves; order Charadriiformes; family Alcidae; genus Fratercula; species Fratercula arctica. Next base: position 30,307,198 of record CANTUZ010000013.1, on the reverse strand, counting down.
TTTATTGGAGGAACTAAACCCAGTTATCGGAATGATAAAGAATAGATGCTGACAGTACAGTTTTGTTCAGGAGATAATGGGGCGTTGAGAAAGCACAGTTACTGCACAGCACGTGCCAGCACAAGGGTTGTAAACGAGAGAAGTAAAAAGCGATTCTGAGGAAGGTTCAATTGCGAATGGCATGGTGTTAGAGCAATGAAAGGCACTACAGAAGCCTCCCGACAGAAGCACGAGGATATTCTGGTGAGGAATTAGGGCAGGGCTGACGCGGTGACAGCTACAGCCTAACTATCTGATCCAATGACACAACAGGAACTTTGTAATGGAGGGGTTTTAGGGGACACTGGAGGAGTGCGAGGCATACCCCACTGATCTGGTATGTAAAACATCAGATAGTGAATAAGATAAGAGCCTCCTACTTGCTTATAGCTGGGTAGAAGAATCAAGGACAGAGGAGAGCCTGGAATAATGACAGGGGAGTCTTGGGAAGCAAGGTTATTCAGACCTAGATAACCCTACCAGTAAAATCATCTAAGGCTGCAATTGCCTCTAATTTTGGTATAGATGTGGCAAAACTGGGACCAGAGGCCAAAAGACAATTAGAGGCATATTGTTTATTTGATTGGCATTCGGGTAAAGAAAAGGATGTGCAATGGCAGCAGTGGTCCCACCTTCAGGAAAAATGGAGTGTAAGGTATATGATCACAGAATACCTCAGGTCAGAAGGGACTTCAGGAGGTTGTTCTTGTCCAGTCACCATCTTGGTGGCTCTCTGTTGAACTCGCTCTAGTTGGTCAAGGTCTTGTGTTTGCAGAGGCCCAGAACTGGATGCAGTAGTCTAGATATGGCCTACTGAGTCCTGCGTAAAGGTGATAATCCCTTCCCTCAACATCTGGCTGTGCTCCTCATAATGCAGCCAAGGGTGCTGTTGGCCCTTTTTGCTGCCAGGGCACAGCGATGGCTCGTGTCTGGCCTGCTGTGCGCCAGGACCTTCAGGTCCTTTTCTGCAGAGCTGCCCCCCAGTCAGCCAGTCCCCAGCCTGTCTTATCATGAGGGTTTCGTCCTTCCTGGGCGCATTTGTCCTTGTTGAATTTCTTAAGGTTCCTGCTGGCTCATTCCTGCAGCCTGTCTAGGTCTAGTAAAAGAACAACAGGTGACACATCTATGATTGTAGGAATGCAAGGTGCCTACAGACAATAGTAAAGCTGACCAGTGAATCCCAAGTCCACTGGGACAGGGGAGGAAGACCCTTAGGACAACCCACAGATGATACATGTGATTTGTGATGGCTGTGGCCATACCACCCTGGCTCCCACGGGCAGGGGCTGCAGCTGTGGGTGATGAGGCTGATGATGATGTGTGTAGCCAAGGAGCACAGGTGCTCCATTGGTACCAAAGGCCCCCTTTTCTCTAAGGGGCTGTGGCTATAGGGCATTACTCCACTTAGGGTTGGGTAAAAGCCATGGGTGGGAGGCACAGCAGAGCTTCTGCCAAGTCCTACCTATTGGGACTATGGGCTTGCGTGGAGGAGGTGAGTCCAGCTCAAGAGTGGGGAAGGGGGTGGAGGAGTTTGCTGGGAAGAGATGGGTCTGTGTCTGGAGCTACCTGTCCTGCATAAGACAAGGGTCCATGTGGCCAGGACCATCCTGGGCAACCTGAGAGAGACAGTGGGGGGTGCCATGGGTGACCCATGAGAAAAGAAGCTGAAGAGGTGGCTGTGGCCAACCAGCAGCAGGGTGCCAGGAGCCTACAGCCCCTGTCACGCCTCAGGACAGGGAGGCGTTTGATGCCTACCTCTGTTGCATGCCAACACATTGCATTCCCCCGTGTGCCACCACAGAGGGGAGCTGCTGGATCCTCAACACTGTCTGGGGCTCCGCAGCACAGCCCTAATCTGATGCCAATTCAGCTGCCACCCAAAGCCGCCTTCACCCCTGTGATCTATTTTATTTGTGTATTCCTTCTTCTGTACTGGGGCGACTGATACCGGCACAGGTTGGTTTTCTGGTTCAGTGCTTGTTGCTGGAGCTGGAGTAGCTGTGGTCAGTCACAGGGGCTGGAATAGCGTGCCCACGCACACACCGATGTTTAACCCTTAGCAAGACCTGAAACATATTCAGAAGCAAGGAAGCACCTAGCAATAGAAGCGTGTTGGTTTGAGCATCCCAAGGGTATTCAAAGTTCTCGAAAGCCATTGTGATTAGCCTGGAGGAGAAGGGGGAGGTGAGGGAAGGTGTCTCCCCCAGAGACTAGTTCTCCGAGAAGTTAAAAGGTGTAATTAGGGACAGGTCCTGCTAGATGCCTCCCGAGGAGCCGGGATGGAGCCCTCCGCTGCGGAGAAGGGCGTCAGCGTGTCATGAGCCCTACAGGGTACAGCAAAATGACAATCTTGAGCCACTTCCCAGGGATGATAAACAGCGCAAGAGGGAACACGGACAGCAGGTACCGTATTCCAAAATGTAACCCCGAGAACAAGCGCAGCAACTCTGAGAGCAAATAAATCAACATCGTGGCCCGTGACTATTAACCCAATACAATGAATGCCTATAACAAAGTTGTTCTAACGTGCTCTGGTCGGGTTTGTCGTTATCTCCACCCGCTGAGCCCCGTGTTGGGTGACAAAAAGGACTGTTGTGGTTTAACCCCAGCCAGCAACTAGGAGCAGCTGCTCGCTCCGTCTTGCCCGCCCTCTGTAGGGCAGGGAGAAAAGGAGGGGAAAGGGAAAAAAAAAACACTCCTGGGTTGAGATAAAGACATTTTAATAGAACAGTAACAGGAGAGGAAAATACAACATTAAAAGAGTATACCAAATAAAATAATACAACACAAGTTGATCTCACCACCCGATGGTCAGTTGCCCAACCCGTCCTGAGCAGTGATTCCTGCCTCCCAGCCAACCCCCATTTGTACACTGAGCATGATGTCTCTGGTATGGAGTATCCCTTTGGCCAGCTTGTCCTGTCTCTGCTCCCTCTCCGCTTCTATGGGAAGCTGAAAAAATCCTTGGCTAATATAAACATTACCTAGCAATGACTAGAACAATATGTGTTACCGACATTCCTCAACGTTCTTCTCATCAAATCCCAAACACAGCAGCTACTGGAAAGGAAATTAACTCTATCCCAGCTGAAACCAGGACAGCAGCACAGAGGCGAAAGTACCTTGCAGCTTTCTAACTCCCCGCGGGCGGGCTGGGAGGTCAGCCCACTGCAAATGAGAGGAGTTAAAACAGTTAAAAAAATAAGGCGGTGAGAGTTGAGCAGTGCAAAGGGCTTCGGGGTGTGTGTCCCCTCCTTCCAGCCAGACCCGAGAGCAGGGATGCTGCAGGCAGCGGCGCAGGCAGGGGCCGAGGTGATGCTGCACTGGTGTCCTTGGGAGAGGGAGAGTGATAAAACGATGGGAATGAAGGGAGCGTGGCCTGCACGGCGAGTGGGGTTCCCCTGAGTTACACCACCGAACCCGCAGTCCCGGCTGGTGGCCAGAGAGAGCATCTGGCAAATGGAGGGAGGTGGCAGCGTGAGCCAGGAGCCTTGTGGCTGCAGGGCTCGGCGTGATGCCGCTCCATGCCTGGAGCTGTCAGGCAGCCCCAGACGGTGGTTCCGGATCCTCCAGCACATTTCCCTGGCTTGGCGCAGGGGTCAGCCCGTGCTGTGCCAGCAGCCCCTGCACCGTCGCGAGCTCCTGCTCCAGCTCCTGGGCTCCGCCGCCCAGCCCTGGCACGGTGGTGGCACTGTCGCCCAGCACCCGCAGCACCTGTGCCGCCAGTCGGGCCCGCACCAGCAGCACGGCCACAGCCATGTGCAGCTTGGCACAGCCCAGCGCCTTCATCCCCCGGCGGGCAGCGGGCTCTGCAGAGAGAGTGGGCGAAGGAGCTCTGAGCACAGTAGGGTCCCCCCCAGGGGACAAGGACACCAGCTTGTCCTGGGGCCTCATGCCACCCCACTCTCCCCGTGCCATACCTTGGCTCCAGCGGTGCTCGCAGTACCGCAGGTCGCGCAGGACGCCAGGGCCCGCGGCCACCAGCCATCGCAGAGCTGAGGCACGGGGCGGGCTGCCAGCAGGCGCCTTCTCCAGGAGCTGCAGCAGGACGGGGAGCAGCTGCCAGGCCAGAACGCCCGGCTCTGCAAAAACGTTGGGTTCATCCTCCTTGTACAGGCTGGTGGCTCTGTGGGGAGAAAGCCCAAGGCACAGGTGAAGCCAAGGCATGGCCCCATGGTCCTCCATGCTTCCTCATGCCCAGCCCGGTCGTCTGGCAACTCACCTGTTGGCCTCCAGCTCCTCCATGATGCCCCTGAGATCTAGGACGGGGAGATGCTGCAGCAGCAAGTCGAAGGTTTCGGGGTGCTCCCCAAACTCTGCTGGGAGGAGCTGCAGGAGGCCCAGCAGGCCCAGGTTGTCCTGCACAAAGATGCAGCCGTCTCGGAGCGGCTCACCTGCGTCCTGCTGCAGGAGGCTGGCGAATCCCGAGGCCTCATGCCGGACCTCCCGCTCCTCGTCTTGCAGAAGGTGAATGCCGACATTTATCAGCCTGGGGAAAGGTAAAAGAAGGGAAGGGAAGGGAAGGGAAGGCCACCGCAATCGCCAGAGCATCCCCATCCTGCCTGGAGGAGACACACCCAGGGCAATGCTTTGCCCAGGGACTTTTCTCCCAGGTTGTGAAAGGCACAGCCACCACCCGAGAGCTCACTGCTTGGGAGGGCAGGGACCGCAACAGGGATCCAGGGATCCATTAATGCAGTTTATTGCTCGTAAGGGACTGGCTGCTTCTATTAAAATGCCGCCCAGAAATGTTTTGTAGGCAGCAGGCTCTTGGGTGCTTGTGATTTTTGAATGCGTGGGGTTTTCTTGAATGCCCTTGAATTTTTTGCAGGGGACATCGCCTTTTGCAGGGTCAGCCTTTTAACCCGCAACGCCCCAGGGCTGTGGGCAGTGCTGGTCCTGCAAGGACCTACCGCAGAGCCACGGGGACAAGCGAGGGACCGGCAGCACGCAGGGATCGCTGCACCACGTCAGCACCCGCCTTCTGCAGGGAGCGGGCGGCCGCCAGCCGCAGCACCTCGGACGAAGCAGACTGGCTGCACTCCTCCAGCACCGTGCACCATCGCTCCACCAGCGTGCCGTCCTCGCCCTCAGACCTGTCAGAGGCCCCGGAAGGAAAAGGATTTCAGGTACACCTTCCAGCCCCGTCCAGTGCTCCAAAGGCCACCAGCTGCCCTGAGACCGCAGGACCCAAGCGCAAAGCCGGCTGTGATTTACAGGAGAGAAGTCGTGGCTCTGTTTCCAGCAAGGACTGGAAGGGTCAGGCAGAGCCCCGTGGCAGCGGCAGGGACCTACCGGTGGGCCAGCAGCAGGCTGGCAGCACACAGCGCCTGGAAGAGGAGGTCGGGGCCAGGACACTCAGCCTCCACCATGTGCAGCAGCATCTCCAGGCATGCTGCTGAGGAGCCTTGGAGCTTACGGGAAGCTTCCTGGGACCACGATGAGGGTTCTCTGTAAAGATGCAGCAAAGCCTCAAGGTACAATCTCAGGAACTCTTTGTCCCTTCTCCCTCGTAGCACCGACCGCAAGCTCTCCTGGTTGACAATGGGAAAGAAGGTGCATGATTAGTGTCCCTGGCACCACCGGGTGGCAACCTCATCACAACCTGGCAAGTGCCCCACACCCATGAACCCTCAGCCTGTGGAGCACCATGCTTCTCGGTGAGCACCCGGGATCCCATCTGTGTGGTGCACTGGGGACCCTTTGCTTTACTTGGTGACTTTTGAGCCTCATCATACCAGCAATGTCAGCCCGAGAGCCTTCTCCAGCTCCTCACATGTTCCTCCCTCTCCAGAGATCACCCAGCTCAGGATGGCAAGCTGGACGTCGGGATTCGGCTGCCGGAGAAGCGAGCAGACAGCGTCAATCTGCTCGTCGTCCGCCAGTCGGGCTCCCTCGCTGCACACGAAGCGGGCCATGGTTTGGTGGAGGACGGCCAAGCCTACCTGCAGGAAAACCAGGATCCCCCTTCCAACACTTGGCCTCGAGTGGGGCGTCCCACCCCGGGGCTCACCACCAGGGGAAGGTCATGGTGGTGATTTTCCTGGCAGGCAGCTGTACCTGCAGCTCAGCACATCCTGGCTTTCCCCGCGGTGGGAGGCTGCCCAGCTCGGCGCTGATGGCATCACGGATGCTCTGGGCAAAGCTGGGGCTAAAGGAGGTGGGCAGGAGGGCCAGAACCTGGAGGAAGGCGGCGCGGACGAGCGGGCAGCGCTGGGCAGGGGTGAGCAGCCAGACCCGCGCCTCCAGCTGCAGAGCCACGGGGCGCAGCGCCTCGGCCGACAGCCTGTGGGGAGACACACAGCCTCACTGCAGCCCAAAACACTGCATCTTGGAACACAGCAACCGCAGGGGCCGTGGGTGGGGGATGGCATGGGACCACTCACCCGTCGGTGCCCGGAGCGGGGGCCAGCAGCGCCTGCATCTGCAGCAGGTGCCCGTGGACGGCGTTGTGTGAGCGGACCCGTCCGGGCGCAGCAGGGAGCTGCCGGGCCAGCTGCAGGAGGAGCCCCCGGCGCTGGGGTGGTGGGACGACCGGCACCAGCGCCTTGGCAGCCATGGAGCGCACGGCGTAGATGGGGCTGCCCGCCAGCGCTAGCAGCGGCCCCAGAAAGCAAGCAGAGCGGCTGTGAAGCAAAAAGGGCACCGCGCAATGATGCTCCGGCCAGAGTGAAACCCCACCAAGAGCCAGGGCCAGCTCCGGGACCGCAGGGACCACGTCCTGCTGCAGGAGCCCTTGGCCGAGGCACAGCATCCCCACTGTCCCCTCACCTGCCAGGGCCACCAGCGCTGGGCTGCAGCTGGGCCAGGAGGGTGAGGACGGCATGGAGCGCGGGGTGCAGCTGGGGTCCCCCCGGCACGGGCACGGCGGCCGCCCCCAGCTCCCCCAGCAGCACGGCGCCCAGCTGGGGGTGCTGCCCAAGGAAGGCTTGCAGGCTCACCCCCTCCGCCGGGCAGCCCTCCCCACGGCTCCGCTGCTGGCCCAGCAGCCGGGACGTGAGGGCACCTGCAGGGACAGGGCAGAAAGCAGCGTCAGGTCCCCCCTATTCCCTGCCCGGCCCACCAAGCTTCTACATCGGTTCTGCAGGGATCTCTGCCCCTCGGTACTCACTGAAGAGCTGGATGGCTGCATTCCTCATGGCCCAACACGGCGAGCCCAGGCCTCGCAGGGCCAGGGCCACCATCGGCGTGGTGTGCCGCAGCACCGCGCCGCCCAGCCCCGCGCCACGCACCAGCGTCTGCAGCACATGGCAGGCACACACCTGGGGAGAGCGCGCGGGGCTCAGCAGCACTTGCGTGGGGAGGGGGCTCATGCTTCTGAGCAAAGGGAAAATGGTGGGAAAGACAGGGGAGCCAAGGGGCCGTCAGCTCTCGGGCTCCCAGGATGGGCAGTGTGGCCAGGGCTGTGGTTTTTTGCTCACTCTGAGGTCTCTGTGCCAGTACACAGCCTCCTGCTGGGGGACCTGGCACAGCTCCCTTTAGGGGACCTCGTGCAGATCACCCTGTCCCCAAATGGGCTACAGCAGCCAGGAGCTCGGCGCCTGCTGCGCTCACCTGCGGGAGGTCGAGGGTCTGGTCCCAGTCCAGCGGCAGGGCTGTGGTGGCCAAGGCTAGCAGCGTCTGGACGCAGCGGGTCAGCAGCGGCCGTGCCTGCGCCGGGGCCTCCCCGCTGACGATGCAGAGGAAGAGCATGGGGAAGCCGGCAGCACGGCGCGTGATGGAGCTGCTGCGGGGTCCGCTCAGCGCTTCTAAGCCCTGAGGAACAAATCCCACTCGAGATATGGCTGGAAACCTGCCGGCTGCAGCCTCCAGCTGCCCTGGAGGGAGGGCACCGGCCGCGCCAACCCTGCCCTGCAGCATCTCAGCTGCCAGGCAGGTGGGGGGACACAGGGACATGGCCCTGGGGCTCCCCGGGGCATGGGGGGAACATGGGTCAGAACGAGCACAGTACCTGCTCCAGCATGGTCTGCGGGATGGCCTGCAGCTCCGCATCTGGGTGGTTCAGCAGAGCGGCACAAAACTTGGTGAAGCCCATGCTGCAGCCCTCCACCGCTCCCTAGAGCAGAGCAGCGTCAGGCCCCTGCGCCATGAAGGGGGCACCCACCAGCCCCCAGAAACCTCTTTGCAAAGGGGAAGGAGAAAGCGAGAAGACATGATGGCGTGGCGAATATGATGAGGTTTGGCACTGGGATCCCAGCCAGGGGCTTCCAGCCCTGCACCAAGTCCTGCCCCAGAGCAGACCCTGCTCCGCTGTCCTTGCCCTCCCTGCGTGCCAGTGAGAGTCCCTGGCCATCGGCCCGGGGCAGGGACAGGGTTGGAGGGGTGGGCATGGGGCTGAGCCACCCCTGGCGAGACACGCTCTTACCCAGTGCCGGCACCGCAGCAGGATTTCCTGGAAGACCTTTGCGGCCATCTGCAGGGTGGGGAGCGGCAGGAGGGACCCCGATCCGGTGGGCAGCGCTGGGGCCAGCAGCAGCTCAGCCAGGCCCCCCAGGAGCAGCCCTATCTCCTGGGAAGAAGCAGAAGGTCATGGGGACCAGCAGTGGGGCTGCCCCATTCCTGTCCTGCCCCACCGTCGCTGCCGCAGGGAAGCACAGCGGGTGCTGCTGTTGCCCCCCAGCACAGGTGCTCTTGGTTGCCAGCACCATCAGGCAGCGTGGCCAGTGGGATGCCCACAAGCACACCCAGGCTCCGCAGCATGGCAGTTTCCCAGCCAGCTGCAGGCCATGCATGGCACAGATGGCCTTTTTCCGAGGAGAAGCCAGGATGGGTGGCTGTCAGAAAGGAGCCACGATGAGCTGCAAGCTGGGGAGCCCGGCTCTGCCGCAGCTGCGGTCTGTCAGTGCCTGGGAGCCAGCTGGGCTACATAAGGGCAGGCGGGGAGGTGGCTGCTTTGGGAGAGGGTGGTGGTTGCATCCTCCCTGGCAGGGGATGAGGATGGTCTGTGGCAGCTTGGAGGTAAGGGCAGAGGTTCTCCATGTTTGTCCCTGGGGAGGGTGAATGCCCCAAGGGGAGCTGAGGAACCTGGGTGGTGGGTGCCGTGCTGGGCTGCCCCTCTCCCCGGTGCCATGTGGGGGGGTGCCTACCTTCACCGATACCCAGCAGCAGGTCAGGATCAGGCTGTGCTCCTCTGACAGCAGGACTGAGTCCTCTTCCTCTTCCCCCTGCCCCTGGCCTTTCCCCAGCATGATGAGGGAGCCGATGGCATTCCCCATGTCTGCAAATGATGGGGCAGCAGCTGCGAAAGGGAGAAGCCTGGTCTGAGCGCGGCGATGTGGGGCAGTGCCTGTGGGGAGTGGGGGGCAGAGGGAGGGGGATGCTGCTGGGGGGCTGGGGGGATCCCCTGTTCAGAGCACACACAAATGGCAGTGGCTCCTGTCCTGCAATGTGTCCGGCTCAGGACCACAGTTGTGCTTTGCCCCACTGCTCTTTCCGAGCCGTCGCTGTCAGGGCTCCACCAGCCCCTGCTCTCCCGGCTGCTCCAAGCGGGCAAGAGCCTTGCTGCTTCTGGGAGGCTTTTGCCTCTACTTCTGCTGCTGCCCTCATGTGCAGTTGAGAAAAGGACCCAAAACCAGGCACTATCATCTGCTCCTGTGGTTTCCAGGATCCTCTGCCCAAGGTCTGGAGCATCCTTGCCTGGGTGTCCTGCTCTGGACCTTACTCCAAGGCTGACCTGCCCAGTCCCACTGCTGTCCCCTGCTAGAGGCAGTGAGTGCAAAGCACGTGCCTTTCCTGCAGGCTGGGGGGCTGCTGGGTCGAGGACAGCTGTGACGGAGGTGTCAGTGCTTCCCGGGGCTGGTCCCCCGCCATGGGGACGTCCTCACCTTGCTCATCGGCGCCGGGGCCTTGCTGGCTCTGCAGAGCGCCCAGAAGGAAGGAGGTGATGTCTCTCGCTGTGGTGACGAGGCGAGTGAGGAGCTCCTGCCAGCTCTGTGCCAACTCTGCTGCCCGCATGGAGGCGGCCACCTCCGGCACCTGGAGCAGGCACCTCCGCAGGGCTGCGATGGCTCCTGCACAAACACCCACCTCTGGTCACGGCGGTGGCTGGTGCCACCCCAGCTCTGCTGCCTGAGCCTGCAGCTGAAATGGCTCACGGGCAGGGGGGCATGCAGGGCCCCTGGGCAACGGGCATGCTGGGCAGGTGGAGCAGTAATTCAGGGAAACTGAGGCAAGGATGCGGCACTGGCACTGAGTTGTGGCCTCAGTCCTGCCTGTACGATTCCTGCCTGCTCCAAATTCCCAGGGAGGAGATCTGTGGCAGGAGCCGCTCGCTGCCCTGCCAGGCTGGGGACGTACCATGCATTGGCGCGGTGGCTGCTGCCCGCAGCAGGTCCCGGCACGCGGCAGTGTACTGGGCTTGCAGCACATGGAGAAGGTGCTGAGCGAAGCACAGGCCTCGGTTGGGCGATGTCGGGGCTGCTTCGGCCTCCAGGGCCAGGCTCTTCATGGTGCTGCTGTCTGACCTGGGGGAAGAGGTAAAGGCTGCTGTGAGGACGAGGGAGTTTTCTGCCCAGCTCCCACTGTGCGGCTGCTTCCTACCCCGGCTCGGGGTCCTGCATACCAACCCTACCCAGCTCCCCACTGCAAGGCTACTGCAAACCCCAGCCCTTGCTGCCCTGAGATGTAAATGCAGCCTCTGGTGATACATAGTGGGGCTGCCGACATGCTCTCGGGGGCTGCCGTGCCGCTGTGGGGATGGAGAGGCCGGGAGCTCATACTTCTGCAGGACGGTCTTCATCAGCACGGCTCCGGCTTCAGCCTCCTGCACTCGTGGGCTGCCCAGGGCGTCCTGGGCCAGCTGGAAGAGAGCCAGGGCGATGGGCTCGGGGAATGTCGGGGGGAAGTAGCGGACAAGAAGCTCCGAGGCCAAGTCTCTGATCTGCCAAGACAGGAGTGGTGGGGGGAATGGGGACACAAGTCGGAGGGGAAGCAGCTGGGGCAGGGCATGGCGGGGGAAGCCCACCGTATGGGGAGCCCACTGCCTCTGAGCCCCTTGGGGCCAAGGCAGGCAGCTTTCTGACCATTAAGGCTCACCTCGTTAGTGCTGTCCTGCAAGCAGCTCAGCAGCGCCAACAAATTGGTCTGGGAGAAGAAGTCCCAGCAGCCGCTCTGCCTGGCGTAGCTCAGCAGCGTGGCCATGGTCCCTGCGGCAGGAACACAGGGCAGTGGGACGGGGATGGGGGCAGCACCCCTGCAGCCGAGGCGTGATGCTCCATGGGGGCTGCCCGTACTCACGTGGGGGCTGGCCCTTCTTCCTCTCGGGGCTCCAGGTGTCTGTGCAGGTCTCCAAAACTGCAGCCAGGAGGAGCAGAGCCGTCTTCTTCCTCTGGTAGTTGGAGCCTGGGCCGAGTGAGGCGATGCTGAGCTGCAGCAGCCACTCCACGAAGCCTGTGGGCAGAGACCGATGCCAGGCTGGGCACCCACATGCGAATCCCCCAGGGCTGCGGCGGAGGTGCCGGGGTGACCGCCTCACCTACTGCCTGGGCGAGCTGCCCCGCTCCCTCGCTCGGCTCAGCGCCTTGGGGCACCTTCCCTCGCAGCTGGGCCAGCGAGCTGTCCCGCAGCCGGACCAGCGCCTTCCTCACCGCTGCCTGCAGCAGCTGCCGGAACGAGGAGGAGTCGCAATTGAGGTTGAGGGGCAGGAACTCCCGCAGCAGCCGCACCTCGCTGCCCGAGAGGGGCCGGTTGGGGCTGGGGCTGCAGCAGAGGAGACCCAGTGCCGCCAGCCGAACGCCGTCCTCGCGGGCGCCCAGGCAGCAGGAGAGCCGCTCCAGCGCCTCGCCCCGCAGCGGCAGGGCCCCCGCCACGCTCTTCTGCGCCTTCAGCAGCGAGACCCAAGCCCGGAGTGACGCTGTGTCCCGGCCGCTGAACTGAGTGTCCAGCAGTGCCTGGGCAGCCGGGAGCTGCCGCAGGGTCCAGGCGAGGAGGTGGTTGGCGGCATTGCTCTGCAGGATGGGCAGGGGGGAGCGGAGTGCCTGGGAGAGCAGTGGCAGCCAGCGCAGCGCCCACTGCTCCGCCAGCGCTGCATCTGTGCCCCGCTGCCCGTCCTGACACTCGGCACACTGCTGCCGCACCAGGGCCTTGTAGACCTCGGTGGCTGCAGGACACAGGTGGTTGGTGGAGAGGCAGCTCAGGAGGTGCTGCGGCAGGTCCGGGTAGGCATCCAGCACCTGGGAGAAAGGTAGAAGACCCTCATCTCCCTGCCAAGCTGAAGCAGGGGGACTGATCTGGGTACAGACCACACTGTGGTCACCCATGGCACTGAGCATCTCTCGTACCCCAAGCTGCTTTTGGCCAGATTTTGGTGGGCATAAATTGTCAAAGCATCCCTCCCCGCTGGTGGTCCCCAGGGATGCATCCTTGTAGCTGCAGCTCACTGCCCCACCGGGGACACCACCCCTTGGCTGGGAAGGCTGCCAGCCCGCGTGGCTGAGCTGGGCAGGAGAAGGTGACAGGGAGAGGACAGAGGCTGTGCCACCCCAGCAGCAGTGCCAGCCAGGACAGTGCCTCCCCGTCCCCCAGCCTTCCCTACCTGCTGGCTGCCCACGTAGGGAACAATGGCACACAGGGGCACGTATCTGGCTTTGATTTGCCACGGCATTGAGACCACCCTCTGCAGCATCTGTTGGTAGAGGGGTCTCTCCTGGTCCTGGAAGTACTGGCACTCGAGGTGGTAGATCTCCAGGAGCAGTCGGAAGGAGCTGTGGATGAACTCAGACACCCCTTCCACCTGGGGGGAGAAGGATGGCAAGCAGGAGCGGTTAGGGTGGGCTTCCCCTCCCGCATCAGGAAAGACCCTTCGCTTTCCTGTGGCTGTGGACTTTCAGTGCTGTCTGGTAACCAGGGGGTTAGGAGCTGGGGACGCAGGGATGGCAGGCGGTGAGACAGCAGATGTGGACAGGCTGGGACTGCACTGGTGGGAGGGTGAAGCACTGGGACATGGGTGTCACAAGTGCCCCGGCCGCAGCAGCGTGGGTGCCCCTGCCCTGCCAGAGGGTGGCTGCAGGCACAGGGATGTAGCCGTTTGACGGAGCTGAAACAGGCAGCTCCAGGGTGTGTTATGGGCAGGGGAACAGCAGCTGAGCTGGGTGAAGGAAGGGCTGTTTCTGGCTGCAGTGACATGGGCTTTCAGCACCCCATCCTTACCGGGGTCTCGGCATTGTCCCACACCAGCTGGGTGAGCTGCTGGAGCGGCTCGGTGTCCTGGGCCAGGATGCGGGTCCCCGTCAGGCGCCAGACGGCGGGCAGGCTGTCCCGCAGGCGCTGCAGCCACAGGGCACAGGCTGCAAAAGCAGAGACCCCCCCTGCAGCCCCCACCCCCAGACGCGCCCGCAGCAGAGCTGGCACGGGCTGCCGGGCTTAGGGACCCCGTGCGCAAGGGGAGCGGCTTCCCCGCCAGGTACGCAAGAGCCTGAGAGGGCTAGTGTCCATCGGGATGGAGCAGAAATTAACAGCAGTTTCCAAACTAGCTACTGAGATCCAGGAAAGCATCTTCCCTGGGAGAAGGTGAAGTGCTGCAGGGGCTCCGTGCATCATGAGCACAGGGAACCTTTCAGACCTCCCTGCCACGGCAGGGTCGTCGTCTCCTACCTTGGAAGCAGTAGTAGTGGCAGTCCTTCTGCTCCTTGGTCAGGGCACACACCGCGGGAAGGACCACATCCAGCAGCAGACAGGCCTGTGGGAGCAGGGCGGCTCGGGAACGGGCAGGCGCGGGCTCTCCAGGGCCAGAAAACCCCACCGTCAGACAGGCGAGGAGAGCACTGCCTGGTTTTTCTGCTCGTACAGCAGCGTGTTGCTAGCTTTTGCTCCCTGACTTGAAGTCCTCAGCTCTTGAGGACTCGGGAGATGACGGAGCTGGGCAGAGCAGGGACTGCGCTCTGCCTGGGGGGGTGAACGCTGCTGCCACTTTGCTTGTGCGGGGGCTACTTTTGGCACCTCCTGGCTTCTCAGCTCCCCAGGAGAGGGAAATCCCTGGTCAGATGTCTTTGGAAAAGCAGGCTCCTGGCTAACGCCCCATGCTGAGCAGTGGAGCTGCTGGTGCTGACGGTGCAGCCTGGCTACGTCCCCTGGGGATCCACAGCCCCCGCCGGCGGCTGCCAGCCCTGCGCAAGGGGCTCTCCAAATCCCTGGCCGGCGGGTTTGGGCTCTCCTACCCGGTGGGTGAAGCTCTCCAGCTGACAGCTGAGGATGTCGGTCTTGCAGCACGTCAGCAAACCTCTGGTGAGCACCAGCTTCTCCAGCCCATCTGGCTCCAGGACGGGGGGGACCTCCAATGCCAGCTCCCCAAACTGCAGCTCCCCCGCACCTGGTGGGAAATGGCTGCGTTAGGCAGCAGAAAGATGGCAAACCCAAATGCTGCTCCGAGAGCCAACTGGCCTGGCTCATCCCAGAGTGACCGTGGGAGGTGGCTGGTGGACACTGCGGCTCCCAGACCCCGAGAGCGGGACACCGCAGCAGAGTCAGGCTTGCACTGCTGCTGAGCAGCACTGTCTGCTGTCCCCTGGCACCCAAAGACACCTCTCCCCGCCGTCCCCTCAGCCAGAGGCTGACCCTGGGTCCGGAGGCAGCACGCACCTCGGTGCTGGAGCTGGAAGAGGGCCAGCGCGGCGCTGGCCCCACGCTCGGGCTGCAGGGCCGTGTTCAGCAGCATGCTCAGCGCCGTGCCCGCCAGCAGCCGCGCGTCCTTGTTTGGGACCTGGACTTGCAAGGGAGGCAAAGGCACAGCTCAAAACACCGTCTGAAAACCAAGACCCCATTTAACCCTCCCTCCCTGCCCACGCAGGCAACTACGCAGGGTCCCTGGACACCCCAGACACTGGGGCTGCCTCTGCAGGCTCCCCTTGGGGAGGGAATGGGGAAAGCAGCCGGGAAGGATGGCGTTGCTCTGCTCCTTGGGACAGGCAGCGCCTTCCCTCCCTGGGGCCACACACACCTTCCCCCACGACACCTCCAGCAGCAGCCCCAGGAGGCTCTGCAGGGCTTCACTCTTCCCTGCTGTGCTCCACACAAGGGGGGCCACATCCTTCGGCAGCGCCTGGAAGAGCTGGAGGCAGGCCTGGAGGACAGGAGAGACAGGGAGCGCAGGGATGGCGGTCAGCATCCCTCATCTCTGAAAAAGCAGCCATTCCCCAGGGACGGGATGTCCATTCGAAGTGGCTTTGCGTGTCACATCCCTCCTGGACAGTCCCAGACAGTCCTTGCAGGGACTGATCCTTCCACCCTCCTTCGAAATTCGGCTCTTACCTTGACGGCCAGGTAGCCCCACGTGCCGCCGGGCGCGGGCTGGCTCTGCAGCACCCAGCGCAAGGTGGTGGCCAGGCCCTGCAGCAGCGGGGCCAGGTTCTGCCGCCAGTGCTGCCGGCCCAGGCTGCTCTCCTCTATGAACATGCACACTGCGGGCAAGGGGACAGCATCAGCTCCCGTCACTGTGCCTGCAGCCAGCCCTGCTCCTGGTTACACCAGGGGCTGCACTGCCGGTAAGCGGGGTAAGAACGGGGCTGGGATGCAGGGGATGCTTTGGCTTGTCCAGTTTCCAGCCATCCCGGGCGGGTGGGCAGCCACTGGGTGCTGTGGGACCTCTGCAGAGATCCCACAGATCCAGCTGATCCCTGCTCCCCCTCCCACGAGTGCAGAGGACCCAGTCTGGGAGGACAGGAGGTGTCCCATGCGGTGGTGTGGGCTAGGAGAAGCCTCCAGAGGGGAAGGAGCAGCGACTGACCTGACTGAAGGTCCCCAGGAGACAGCACCTGTGGGGGCAGAAGGACAGTTTGACCTGTGTGACGACAGGCTGGGGCTCAGTGCCTTGGACAGGAGGGTCCTGCCTGCACCAGAAACTGTCCCAGCAATGAGCAAAGGGCTGGTGTGACGGGCAACCATGTGTCGCCAGCTGCAAGCGAGGGCAAGCACCCAGCACGGTGGGAAGAGAAGCAATGGACCCCGGGCAGCCCAAACCAGGAGGCTCCTGTCGCAAATGGGCTCCAGCCCCCGTGGAAGCTGGTGCCACCGCACAACTGGGGTGCTCTCACCTCTCCCTGCGGCACCAGGCTGGCCAGCAGTGCGCCCACCTCCCGGGACAGCAGGGCTTCCTTCCCCACCGCCAGCTGGGTCACGATCTGCCGAGAGATGCCCCAAGTCAGCCTGGACACCCGAGAGCTACCAGCCGCAGTGTGCTTTTAGAGGAGATCTGCGGCATCACCGTGGCCCCTTTGCTGGTAAGGATGCACCGCACCAGGGCTGTGCCGGTGGCAGGCAGAGCCGGGCAAGACCATCGCTTACGCTTGTGACTGACAGAGCTCTGAAGCTGCGGTTGCGATACAGACCTGTTCCAGTTTCTGGAAGGAGCTGGAGCTGCCGGTTGCCTCCATCTGGAAAGCCAGGACGCAGCGGAGCAGGGGCTGTGCCTCCGCATCACCCAGCGCCTGCAGACCCTCGCTCAGCGCCCGCGACAGCAGGAGAGCCTCCTCCAGGTGCTTGTCTTTGCATCTCTTGGCAGTGCTCCTGAAACGCGATGGGCATGGTGGTGAGGATACTGCGGCTCGGTGGGGATTGGAGTGGGGTATACCCCAGCTCGGTGGAGATTAAGTTTGGGGTACCCCGGATCAATATGGGTTGGAGTGGGGGCAGCCCAGCTCGATTTGGGTTGGGGCGGGGGTGTCTCACCTTGGTGGGGATTAGGGTTGGGGGCACCCCAGCTTGATTTGGATTGGGGTAGGGGCGCCCCAGCTTGATGGGGGTTAGGGTTGGAGTGCTCCAGCTTGCAATGGTCCTCTCTCCCAACTGCAGCAGCATTACACGGCCAGGAGGGTCGGAGGGGAAGGGGGGAAACACTCACAACTCCTCAAAGCTCAAAGTCCACAACCCAGTGTGTGCTGGCAAACGCAAGCTCTGGGAGAGGGGGGAAGAGGTGCAGGGCTGGGCAGGAGGGCCCAAAACCCCTGCTGCCCTGCTGCTGCAGAGCGGGCTTGGAAGGGGATGAGGGCAAGTGGGGGGGTGGCTCGGTCGCCATACCAGGGTCTGAGCCAAGCCTACAGCTCTACCTCCCGACCTGCACTCAGGGGGGACCCGTGCCGGCGACCCGTGTCTGGGGGATGCCGAGATCCGCGCTGGGGGGTGCTTGGGGGTCCCCACGCCAGGTACCCGCACCCCGGGGGATGCTCGGGGGTCCCCACGCCGGGTACCCACACCTGGGGGATGTTTGGGGGCACCCACGCCGAGCACCAGCACCCGGGGGATGCCGAGATCCGCACCCGGGAGCTGCTCGGGGGTCCCCACACCGGGAACCCACACCTGGGGGATGCCGAAATCTGCACTGGGGGGTGCTCGGGGGTCCCCACGCCGGGTACCCGCACCTGGGGGATGTTCGGGGGTCCCCACGCCGGGTACCCACACCTGGGGGATGTTTGGGGGCACCCACGTCGAGCACCAGCACCCGGGGGATGCCGAGATCCGCACCCGGGGGCTGCTCGGGGGTCCCCACACCGGGCACCCGCACCTGGGGGATGCCGAAATCTGCGCTGGGGGGTGCTCGGGGGTCCCCACGCCGGGTACCTGCGCCCCGGGGGATGCTCGGGGGGGACCCATGGTGGGTACCCACACCTGGGGGTTGTTTGGGGGGACCCACACCGAGCACCAGCACCCGGGGGATGCCGAGATCCGCACCCAGGGGCTGCTCGGGGATCCTCACGCCGGGCACCAGCACCTGGGGGATGCCGAGATCCGCGACCGGGGAGTGTTCGGGGGTCCCCACGCCGGGTACCCGCACCTGGGGGATGTTCGGGGGGACTCAGGCCGAGCACCAGCGCCCGGAGCACGCTCGGGGGCTCCACGCCGGGATACTCCCGGAGGGGGAAACCCGCGCCCTAGGGATACCGGGGTCCCCGCTCCCAGGACCCCGTGCTCTTACCCCGCGAATTGCCGCAGGCAGCGCAGGCAGGAGAGCACCGGCTGGGCGATGCCCAGCGCCCCGTAGAAGGCAGCGCAGGCCCGCGCCTCCCGCTCGGCTCCCATGGCCGGTGCTGCCGCCACCATAGAGCTCGGCCCGGTTTTTACCGGCTCAGCGGCCCCCCCTAGCGCTGTCCCCCCCGGCCAGCCGGGCAGGCTCCGGGCACGGTGGAAGCTCCTGGCAGCGCTGGTCGTGCTGAAGGCTGCGGGGGAAGGCGAGCATCCCCGCCCGGCGACCGCCGGGCGGGGATGCTCGCCTTCCCCCGCAGCCTTCAGCACGACGCTGGATCCAGGGCAGGCTGCAACTCAGGGATTAAAAAGCAACATCATCTGAAAGGTGTTTCCATCGCCGGTGGAAAGCCAGAGCCCCCAGACGGGCTGAAAACCGAGGGAGCCAGTGCTTGGCGCCGAGCAGTGAGGAAGCTGGGCAGCGTGAGATGCCGTAAGATCTCTGAAACACCCAAATGAAATGCTTCAGAGTGAAATAGTCTCGCTCCGTCGTGCCTCGATGCATCAGAGGAGGTTTGGGTACCCACAGCTCTCCTGCTACGCCATGGGTACCATCCCCGTTAGCCAGCATCCCGGTTAGCCAGCATCCCTATTATCGCTATGTTCACTAACAGGCAGCGGAGGGACTCCACTTCCTCCCACAGGATGGAATGGCCTTTGGAGAGAAAAACAGATCTATTATAATGCTTGATGTTAATCGTCATCAAATCCAAATGGTTTTAGTTGGGTTCTTTTTGTCACTTGGCACAGGGTTGATTTGGGGGTTGGACTAGATGACCTTTAAAGGTCCTTTCCAACCCAAACCATTCTGTGATTCTATGGTTTCTGTGTCTTTATTAAATGTAGCTATGACTCCTGACTAACGCATGCCACTGAACTTCACCCAGCAGCTATCAAGAAAGTGCTCCTGGCTGGTTTTGACCTTGAAGGATTGTTTTTCCCCTGGGTTGTTTCTCACAGCGGCACTGGGGCAAGCGATGGGCATCAGCCACTTGGGCACATGGCACAGTGGCACGGGCAGGCCAGGAGAGCGCAGCTGGGACAGGCCAGCATCTGTGCTGGGTGACGAGGAGGGTGCTGAGATGTGGCTCCCTGGGTGAGCACCCTGCTTGGGGACAGATAAGCCCCAGACTAGAGTTTTTCGCAACATTTGCCAGCAGCATCCATCTCTGTTCTGCTTTAGAAATCAACCTGGATGCCCAAATCCAGTCACGGGTCCAGGTTTGCCCTGTCTGCTGCCGATACCAACCTGTGGAACAGCCCGGGATTTACCAAGGTAAGGCAGAGCAGCGTGGGAGGACGGTCGCATCCCTCGGAGCTGCTCCTCCGCTCCCTGAGCCCCGCAGCCACCCCACAAGGGGGAGGGAGCCGGGGAAGCGCTGCCAAACCAGAGCTCCCCCGGGTGCAAGTGCCCGGGCAGGGGCAGGGTACAGGAAGGTGCTCCCATGTTTTGGGGTCTCGGAGGCTCCCGCTCCCATCCCCTTGTGCTGCCTGCAGGAGGCAGGGGTGGGGGGCGGGGGGGGAACTTTTTCTGGTTTCACCATAGGAAGGATTTTTCAAACCCTATAAATTCACTTTTGACAAGTGAACAGCTAAAGCAGATTAACCTTTTTGCTAATCCTCTATAATGGCTTTGGAATCTCCTTAACCAATAAGAAAATGATAAGAGCCTGTTTCTTTTCTTTTTATCTATATCTATATTGTCCTCTCTTGTCTGCATTTTTTTTTTCTTTCTTGTTTTATTTTCCTTTCCTTTTCTCATATGAAATAGCCCAGCGATCCTATCTCCTGGAGGCTCAGTAAACAGAACATCAATAATCCCTTTCCTTTATTCCTCTCCGGTAACAGGGTGCAGAGAAGTGTCTGCCGATTGGGATTTGATTACCAGCAGCTATCAAAAGTCTCTTTGTAAGATCTGGGTCCTAAATCCCATAATTCTTTGATAAAAGAAGTATTACCAGTCCATTTTCTGAAGTGAAAGGTATGGGAGGAATGAAAGAAAGCAATCAGTGGAGATCCTAATAGGCTAAGTGCATGTGGGGCGGCGAGGCAGGGACGGGCAGGGGAGGCCAGGGAAAGGTGGCCTTTGTTAAGGACGGGGAATGAGAATTAATCCGCTTCGGGCCTATGATTATTACAGGCAAGAGCAGAAAGGGTCGGATTCTGCGCCTGCCCATGGCGCGTCCCAGCTCGCCTGCCCTACAGTCCCTCTGGACTGGCACAGTGTGGGGAGCGGAACCCGGCCCCACATCCCTCTCCTGCCTCAGCGCCTGGGTACGTGCATCGAAGCTGGGAGCAGTTTGTGATGATCCCTGGCGCTGGGGCATCCCCAGTCCCTCTCTGGAGCGCTGACGCCTTGGCAGGGCATGTTCAGCAGTGAACGCGTCCAGACCGGGCGGCTACAAAGGCGTCTTCCTCTCAAACCTACAGCAAATACGTAAAGATTCACAGAGCGTGGTTATTGTTTATGTCATGCCATCGGAATGGCTGAAGGAGAGGCAAAAAAAGGGATGGAAGAAAAACCAGTTGTTTGGTTTTAAGTGAGATTTTACAGAGATTTGAGGGTCAGAGGTAGAGCGGCATCTCTGGGGCATCTCTTCCCGGCACTGGGAGACTGGCAGCAGGCAGAAAGGGAAGGGCAGGCAGAAAGCAGGGCCAAGGAGAAGAGAATGGGGACGGAGAGGGGGCTCTCCCGCAGACTGTTTCCATTTCCGCTTGATGCTGGAGGGGTTGCTGGGCTGTTCAGCGTGAAGTCACGAGGTGCCACAAAGATGTCTGACGTGCAGTGGTTTCACAACACTCACCTGCGTGTCTCCTTGGTGTACCATGAGCGGGACTGGTATCTTCTCTCGCCTGCGAAGAAACGCCAGGCGGGAGAGCATTCCCCAGTAAGCTCCTGAAGCCTTACCACTCACCTTGGCTTAACCCGCGCTGAGGGCAAGAGAACTCGGGTTTAAATTTTCTTAGGTGACCTGAGCTCAACCCCAGGTTCTTTTTCTGAACCCCAGCTACTCGTTTCAGTTACAAACCCAAGATGGAAGATGTCCTCTCTCCTCCCGTGGATCGCATCTGCCAGGCCTTGCTCTTTGCCCTCGGGAGTGTCGGTGCCAGGCACCTCCTCCATCCCAAGCCTCCGCTCTTAGCCATAACTTCACCCCAGTTTCTGGCCAGAAGAAGTTGGGAATTGGGGTGACAAAGCTTTGGGGAAGCCCGGCTGCCCCAGCAGCCGTCCTGACTGCTCTGGGCTCACTGAACACCCCTTCGCTGTGGCACCGGGACCATGCTCCTGCCCAAACTGCTCCGGAATCTCACTGCCCACCCTCCTCCCCTCCCTTCCCCACACCCAGCAGGGGTACGTGCCACTAAGCTATGCCACAGAGCTGCTGCCAGCTGCCAGTAATCTAATTTATTAAGGGCTTTGAATCCTTCCAAAGAGTGTGTTGGAGACATGCAAAGCATCTGCATTATCACCGTGATTAGGGCAGCAGAGGTGGGGGAAAGGGGAAGGAGGGAAAATACAATTTCTCTGCTTTCAGCAGAAAATAAATCAACTTTCACAGAGAGTTCTGGCACAGCCAAAGGCTATGCTATCATTAAAAATGATTTTTTATTAAGCTGAACTCTCTCCTCTCTCATATTGTATGATATGACAGCTCTCTTTTGATGGGAAAGCTTTCATTTGGCCAGAGAAAGGGATAATTTGGTTCTTTTAAGGAGTTAATCCTCTGGTCCATTTCCGGGCTGGGAACAGCTATCCTCCCCCTTCCTTGGATCGGAGGCTGCAGCACAATGGAGATCATAACCACCTCAAATCTACACCCGAGATGGAGAAATCAGATTTCCTTCTCCAGTCATTTTTGTGGGATTAGCTAAATCTTAGATCCACACTAACCCTTCACAAAGCTGCCAAGATTAGTTAGAATTTATTTTATTCACAAGCGGGTTTACGGTTTTCTTTCCAAAGGGATTATATCTCTCTCTATATATATATATTTAGGGTGGCTTCAGTCATAAAGCAGCGAGGTTAGAAGGAGAAAAAGTGTGTGTGTGTGTATAAAATAAAAACTCGGCTGAGAGAATGACAGTCACTTGAAATGCGAAGATAAAGCAGCAATTCTGGGTGGCTTTGCCGGACCATTTTAAAAGCTATGTGAGCCGTATTTTTCCTTGCGAGACCCCACTCCAGAGCGAGTGCCCAGAGAGCAAACCCCGCTCAGCCTGAGCTGCCCATCCCCGCAGCCGCTGCTGCCGGCAGAGGATGTCTTCGGAGCCAGCGTCGGGCACCGATGCCGGCAGGAGAGGCCTCAAGAAGCCATGTTCCTTCAGCATCGAGGACATCCTCTCCAGCCCGGCAGAGAAGAGCTCGCAGGTCCTGGTCCCGCTCTGCCTGCGGGGCATCTTGGACTCGGCACCCAAGGGGCTGTGTGAGCTGGAGACCATCCCGGCCAGCTCCCTGCAGGAGGAGGAGGAGGAGGAGGAGGAAGAGCTGGAAGGGGCAGGTTGCAACTGCTGCTGCTGTTCTCACACGAGTGTCCGTTCCCTGCAGGACTCGCCGAGTTGGCTGGGTGAGTGTTTGGGTTTGATTCACAGCGTAGGGCTTGTGGAGGGTCGTGACAATATCGCATCTGACCTGCCACCACGGTGGCCGGCTCAGACCTCAGCTTTGGTGAGCTGAGCTCTGCTCTCAGCAGGGCTCCCAGGAGCAGGCACTTGTTCCTGCAATGTTAACAGGTTAAAAAAAGCAGCAGGGGCTATTTATTACTGCGCATTACTGTTTTATTGTAAAACACTTGAGAGGATGATGCTTCTAAGGATGGAAGTTCTCTGTGGAGTGTGGGGCCCCATGGTCACGCTGCCCATGCTCAGAGCTGTGCCGGTGCTTCCTGACATTGGTCCTGGGGGACTTCACTTGCCCTTTAGGGAAAAGAAGTTTTGGCTACATCTAGGGGGGAAAAAAAAAAAGAAAAAAAAAAGTAATGAACCCTTAAAAATGCAGCTCGGGAGCATCCTGAAAGTTCAGAAATCCCCCATGTGAGGACTGAAACTGCCTTGAGCGAGACGGGTGTTTCATCCCCCCACCCCTAACGCGGCTGCTGTACCTCTCCCCTTGCAGACGCCCGGTTCCCCTGGCCCATGCGTCTCTTCCACTCGGCTGTCAGGGTCTGCAAGAGCCCCCAGGGGAACCCGAGCAAGCTGCAGACTTTCCACCAGATCCAGCGCCGCACACGCCGGCATCGCACCATATTCACCGAGGACCAGCTGCAGGCTTTGGAGACGCTTTTCCATCAGAACCAGTATCCAGACGTCATCACCCGCGAGCACCTGGCAAACCGCATTCACTTGAAGGAGGAGAGGGTAGAGGTGAGGGCCTGCCACTTGGTGAGGTGCTGTTTGCTGCAACTCCAAAAGCACAAAGTCCAGGGCATCACGCTGTTTTGGGAGCTGCAGATCCAGGGCCTCATTTTAAAAACCATTCTTGGGTATTTGACAAAACACAGTTTAGGTTTGGTAAACAATGGGAGAATATAAACACTTCTGCTGGGCTGATTTGTTCTGGTATCTGGTCCCATAAACCCACGCACTCCCCTTCTCCTGGAATCACCGATGTAAACACACAGACATGCCCAGGTCTGCCCGTCCCCTGCACCCACGGGTGTATCCCTTATTTATGTCATCTGCCTGACTTATGAATTTGCCGTGATGGGGTCCCAGCTCCCTTGTGCCCCTTACATGCCTGTGAGCAGGACTGCAGGGGAGGGAATGATTAAATTTTGTATCAAACTTTCATATCGGGAAATACAATGCAGCATCCTAAAGCTTACACTGTACAGTCCAGGAGCGTAACTGCTTGCGCCGCTGCAAGTAACACGTGAAATTCAAAAGTTCTTTTCTTGTTTTGCACTTTCTAGGTTTGGTTTAAGAATCGGCGGGCCAAGTGGCGGCATCAGAAGAGGGCATCTGCCTCAGCACTGATCCTCCAAGGCACCAAGAAGCCCCCCGAGGAGAGCTGTTAGTGGTCGCATCTCAGCAGATGAACGCCAAAAGCATCCATTTCCCATAGCCGAAGGGTTCTGTAGGGGGTAACCTGAAAGGGACTAATGAAGCGGAGGGAAATCTCTGTGATTCCCAAAGGAGGAGGATAGATAAAAGCAGACATGACACTTCCATGCCCCAGTTTCTCTTCCAAACCTAGTTCACGTGGCAAATTACCTTCAGATGATTAAGCAGAAACCGCTCTCCAAAGCCCGTGCAGGGGACAGAGCTGTACCAGTGTTTAATACGTGTGCTTCAGGAGAAGGGGAGGCTCCCTTTCTTGTCTTTGCTCTGTGCAGGTAGTATTTGTGCTTGCTTTACTACTGTAGATTTGCAAAATATCCTGCAAATGAATGTGTCCTATTTTCAGCACCCCAATGGCATCTAGAGCTGCTTTTGGGGTTGGGCTTACTGAGCAGGCAGTTTGTTCCTTAACACAGAAACATGGGTTTCTCCCTCCAGCCCATGGCAGAGGCGATCCACCTGTTTGGGGCGAGGGTCTGGTGTGGGGAAGGTTAGGCTCACCTCCGCCCTGCCCGCACCGCTCCCCTGTCAGCGCCGTGTCCGTGTCCCCAGCAGGGCCAAAGGGAAACCACGTCCTGTAAACCAGTGAGATAAATAAAACTGTCCCGGCACCTCTATACGTGCTGTGGGGAGCCAGCGGTGGGGGGCCCTGGCTGTGCCCGATGGCGGGGCCTGCTCCCCCCAGGGCCTTTGCCTGCCTCACGGCCCCGGGAAGTCTCCGCCTACCCCGCGGCCCCGGAGCGGCCTTCCGCAGCCCTCCAGCACCCGGGCGGCGGTCCCGCTCCCCGGGAGTGTCTCTGAGGCGCCCTGCGGGAGGCTGTGGGGGCGCTGGGGGGGACAGGCCCAACGCGCGGCCTGTGGGTGCCGGGGCCGGTGTCCCGGCCGCAGCCCCCCGCGGCCCGGCAGAGCCCAGCTCGTGAGGCCGCCCTCGCGCCGGGCCGAGGTCGCGTCGTTGAACCGGAGCGGACACCGGGCGGGTCCTCCCGGTCGGCAGGGGGCGCGCTGGCCGCCGCGTCCTCCGCGCCGTGCGTCTCCCCGGGGCGGGGCGGGGCGGGGGCTGGAGGGGGGGTGTCTCCCCGTGGCGCGGCGGCGTGACGTCACGGCGCGTCTCGCTGGCGACGACGTCTGAGGAGGATCAGGGCGCTCGCGGCCGCCCGGGTCCCGGCGCGATGGAGGCGGCGGCGGCGGCGGCGGGTCCAGCGGCCTCCTCCGGTGCCGTGGTGCCGTCTGCCGCCGCGGCGACGGTGAAGAGGGCGACTTCACCGGCTGCGAGGCGCCCGAAGAAGATCCTGGATGAGGAGGCCTACATTGAGGTAGGCTGGCGAGCCTGGGCCTGGGCCTCTCCCTCTCCTGGCACCCGGGCCGAGCGGCTTCCGCCTCGGGTCTCCCCGACTCGGGTCCGCCAGCGGCTGCTGCCCGCTGGAACGCCGGCCGCGGGCCGGGCCTGGGGCCGCGGCAGCTCTGGGGCCGTCCCTTGGGCTCCCGCACCGGCTGCGGCGCCAGCTGTCAGCGCGGCCCAGCCTCGGCTTGAAGCACCCGACTGCTGCCCGTCCGTCCTTCCCGGGGGCTGCCCGTCCTTCCCGGGGGCTGCCCGTGGCCAGCCTCGAGCCCAGCCGGCGCTCCTAGTGTCCCAACACGGCCTTGCAGTTGTCCCTCTGTTTGTAGGGCTTAGAGAAAATCATTCAGCGAGATTTCTTTCCTGATGTGGAGAAGTTGCGAGCGCAGAAGGAATATCTGGAGGCTGAAGAAAATGGTGACTTGGAGAAAATGAGACAAATTGCTATCAAGTTTGGCTCCTCTTTGGGCAAATCATCGAGGGACACACCTGCACCCTGTAAGAACTAGCTCACTGAGGCATAAAGGTTTTATATCTAATATTACTGCACTGGTTTATCTAACTTTGTGCAGGCAGTGCTTATCTTAAAGAATCAAGATTGACATGGCATGGGAATTAGTATACCAGATGGGGCAGTAGCCAGTATCTGATGACTGATACTGGATTTGTCTTTGATGGTGTCTAATAATTCCTTCTTGCGGGAATGGTTTTGGAAAAAACAGCTATTGAATAACTATTTCTCATGGGCATCTTTTGCCAAGTTCCTGCTCCCTTGGGAATGTTACATGCTCTAATGTGCAATATTATGCTGTCAGAAACTCTAAGCTATGTTTTTAATCCTTGTTATAGTTTTAGAGGTTCTTGTTCCATCTTACAGACATGTAAGATTTTAATATATTGAGGACAGAAGGTGGTGTGTTGGAAGCTCATGATTATCAAAGGTTTGCTCAGCAGGCATCCGCTACCCTGGTGTATGTTTGCTTTCACTTGTTTCTTCTAAATCCCGGTCCCTGGCCAAGCTCTCACAGTGGGGTTTAGGTAACCAGCTTTCTCATGGCAAAGGGCATGTGTCACCAAGTGTTTCCCTTCCTCCCCAACTGCAGGTGCTGGCCCTGGCCTTGGTTAGTGTTGTTACGCTGGCTGCTTGCTTCTTTTGGCAAAAGCTGTAGATAGGGTAGCAGATATATTGGGCAGTGGCTCTTCTGTGAATTTTTCTCAGCAGGAGAAAAATAATGTCTTAGATGAGAGCAAAATCTTGTTCTGTGGTTGAGACAGAATAGAATATTTTGGTGTCTTTTCATAATTTTTTAATTGAATTGTTTTTCTCTTGATAATGTTTTCTGTGACTTGTTCGGCACCACTTCTATGGTGGAAGATGTCACAAGTGGCCTGTTCTGTGCTCTAGTAACCATGTGAACCTTTTCTTTTCTGGCACAGATGTTACTCCAGCCACATTTGAAACCCCAGAAGTGCATCCAGCTGGCCTTCCACTGGGGAATAAATCCAAAGCTGGCATCAAAGCTGCAGAGGAAGGTAGGAGAATGATGTTTCTCTAGCTGAATTCTTCAACAGCAGGAAAATACTTTTGTGAGCTCCTTCTGTAAGGGTTTTGGCTATTTAGCAGATATTTAAGCAGTTTCCTTTAACCTTTTAGTAGGTGAAAATGGTCACTTCCAAGTTGAACTTGATGTAATGTTTTACATCATATGTGTGCATTCACAATTATGGGTCTCTTTATGGCTGTGTAAATTCTTAACTCTGTTGATCTCTTTGAAGGCAGTAAATTTTTCCTGTGTCACCTGAAATGAATTCTGTAAGTAAACAAAGATTGTAGGGACAGAGGTATTAATATAGTATATTAAAAATGTCTGCTAGGAGCTGGCCACTTATGCATTTTCCCTTTAAAACAAGTAGCTATAAATGCCATAAAAGGTTCTATGTGAAAATTGGTTATATGTCTTCCAAAAAATAATTTATTACGGGGCTGCTCTGCATGTATATATTTTTTTTTTCACCAAGCTTCATGTTAATTAGTAGTGGGTCTGTAGAAAGTTCACTGTCAGAAGGGATTAAGAGTTACATATATCGCTTTCATAGAAAGGGAGGTATTGAACTTTCTCAGGCTTCTTCCCTCCTCTTGCTAGGAGAAGCAGAAAAAGATGATAAAGACACACTTCCCAGTCTGGACGGCTTCTTAGCAAAACACACGAGTGAAGATAATGCTTCGTTTGAGCAGATCATGGAAGTGGCCAAAGAGAAGGAGAAAGTCAAGCACGCATGGCTGTACAGTGCAGAAGAGGAGTACACACAGGTAGGGAAATGGCTCAGCTCTACCTCTGCTCTTCCAAAGTGACACAAGGGGGAAATACCATTTTACTGTATTTCTTTCTTGTTTGATTAAACAGAGTATTATCTTACCTTCTGTTTTCAAATCCTGCTATAAGTACAGATGAGAATTCATTGATTCTGAGCATGGGGCTATTGCATTAGACTGATGAATTACTCATATTATTGAATAAGAATAGAGAGGTCTTGATTTTGAATAACAGGTGCATGGGGTGATCACATCTAAATCTGAGCAAATCCTGGGTTTCCAGTGTTCTGTAACAGCTTATTGCTTCTTTTTGCAGTCCTGTTTTTTCCTCATCTATAATGCAAGACCAGTGTTGACACAGTCACTGGGCATCTGTCTCTTCCTAAAGCTTTGAGACTGTGAAGCATTGCAGTATGTGCAAGTATTTCTGTTCTTGGCAGTCTCTTCCATAAGCAGCAATACCAGGGAGAACAGCTGAGAGCAGTTCCTCCATTGTTCATCCGGCAGCCTTTTATTATTTGGAGTTAGATTTTTTTTTTTTATCTCATTTTGGTTTTCTGTTTCTATTATCAGTAATAATGCGTTCAGCTGCCAAAGTAAAGTACTGTACACAGTAGGTCTGGCTGTGCTGTCTTCCTCGGCTAGCTTTGTGGGAGGTTCAGGAGCTCTTCCGGGGCTGCCATGTCAATCTTTCTCCATCAGCAGTGAGCAGCTGGCACTGTTGCCAGATGTGTCAGTGATGGATGTGAGCTGCAGTGCCTTGTAATGAAGTTTGGCACTGATGCATGAGTGGTTACTGCTGTTGTTGTGAGTGTTTGTTTGTTTTTATCCCAGCTAATGTAAACACTCAGAGTCTATTACAAGAAAAATGCCCTCTGTGACTCCTTATGCATCTTCTTTGCTCAAATGCTTTCATCCAGAATTAAAGGGTAGGGAGCAGGAGAATGTTCCCAAAGCACGGGGGTTGTTTCAGGTGAAGGTGAAGTTGCCAGAGCTGGTCTTGTGCTGATGTTGTGTGTCTTGCTGTCAGCCAGCACTCTGCTCAGACCTTGCATTTCCTTGCACAGCATGCCTGTTTGTGTAGCAGACAACTTCACTATGCTTCATTTAACGTTTTCAGTGACAATACTGCTATTTTAATGTATGTGGGCAATACCTATTAAAGACAACATCAGTTGATGTCTTTAATATATAGCATCTGGCAGTAATTGTCTAGTTTAATTAGTGTGAGAATTTTAAAATGGCGTAAATTATTGGTGGCTGACTGCATTCTATTAGTTCCTTGTTGGTGTCAGTGGCACTAGTATGCTGATAACAGCACATGAGTAATCGTGTGAATATGTCAAATGCTTCCATACCTCTACTGCCAATGGAAATGTTTGAAAACTCTGACTAAGTATTGAAGCAGCATTTGTTCTTTTGTTACTGCTTGCCTCAGCTAATACTGTTTGCGTGAGACTAGGATGGTACAAATACTCTCTCAAGATTATATGCCAAGGTTTTGTGGGCTGCCTTTATATTAGATATAACCATCATATGTTTCTCTTCCCTTACTTAGCACTGAATGCTTCATTTCAATTTTGATTAGTAGAGAAAAAACAGAAAAAAGTTTGAACCATCAAAAGTGTTGTCACAAGATGTAATAAAAAAAGTCATAATCTTTCTGAGAAATTAGTTCTCACTTGATTTTATACCAGAACGGCATACAGAGTTGTTGTTTGTAAGCTCCCCTGGGAACAGGATGGTTTCTCAAGTGCCACTTGACAGAGAGAGAGTGCTTCTGCCATGCCAGATGCAAAGTGTGCCAGGGCAGGTAGCTGAGCTCATGACTGAGCTCTCCAAGTTGTGTATATCTGATTAAAAAAGGGGAAAAAATAAAAACAGGTCTGAAAGAGACTCCTGTGATCTTTTAATGTGGGTTGTTTTTTTTTTTTCCATCACCCTTTCAGCGACACAATGAGAACCTGGCACTTCCTTCAGCAGAGCAACAAGCTCTGGAGAATGTGAAAGCCGGACTGGAGACCTGGGAGTACACGGCTCGAAACACCCTCATGTATTATCCAACAGGTGAGGTGTGCAGGTTTCTCAGGAGAGGCATTGGTTCTAGGGGGGGTTGACTCCAAACAATGTTTACTGCGCTTCGATAGATGGCCAAGGAGCTCTTACTGGTAATACTGCACTTTTTCTTCAGTGAAGTTCATATATATAAAGTTGTTAAGAAGTTTTTCATTTTTTTTCTTTTCTTTATTTGGACCTTGCTCCTTTGCCTTTGATGGCAAAGTTTGATCGTGTTCTATTTGTCATTGAGAAGCACATTATCTGTACTACAGAAGCGCTTGTTATCAGGAGCCAAAGCTCTTTCCAGCTTGGTCTGTCTTATTTATGAGCACTTTCCTGTCATCTTTATTCATTCTTTGCTTCTATTCGAAGAGTGCTGCTTGGGCTTGTTTGTCCCTTGGTTGCTATAGAAAACTGTATCATTTGGTAAATGCAGTTTTCTTTCTGGGTATAAATGTACAACTGATAATTTCTGCAAAACAGTGAAGTAGAGAAAAGAAAGTCTTGTATACATTAAGATCAGATTTTAGTATTTTTTTGAAACAGTCAACATTTCAGGTGTTACAAAGCATATGTCTTGTGCAAATATTGTTTTAATTTGCTAGAGATACACATTGCTATTGCTGATGGATTCTGTGTTGTGTAGAAATGTGTGGCAAGTGTCGTGTTGGTTGGGAGCTTTAGAGCACGCTGCCCAGTGTTACCTGAGCCCTTCCTTAAAACCTTTTTGCTTTTCAAGGTGTACCTGATGAGGATGATGTATTCAAGAAGCCGAGGGAAGTTGTCCATCGAAACACCCGTTTTGTGAAGGACCCTTTTAGCCAAGCTGTGAGCAAATCACAGCTCCAACAAGCTGCAGCCCTCAATGCTCAGGTTGGATAATTTTACTTCTTCCAACTAAAACCTTGTCAGACTCTGCCCTCTGGTGTTGTTTATCAACCAGGAGAACTGTGTGTGTGTGCTAGATCCAGCTGACTCGCACCTTTCTCCATATGAGTGACATTGTCTTTTTTATTTCAGTACAAACAGGGCAAAGTGGGGCCAGATGGGAAAGAACTGATACCCCAAGAGTCTCCAAAAGTGAATGGATATGGATTTGTGGCTACCCCCTCTCCTGCGCCTGGTAAGAGGGTTTTCTTATTTTTTCTGGTATAAGAGAACTGCTATTGCACTTATTTTGTTGCTCTGTCTGTTCAGCACTGGGGTGTTGTTGATTTAGAGAAGGAAGTAAACCTTCTACCTGTATATATCTCATGAGCTGATGACTTTGTGTACCGTGTATGCCAGCTCGATGCAGTGCTTAAACGCTAGTCCAATACACTGGCAAGAGAAGTCATGCTGTACCCGAGAGGCTCGGAGCAAGCTGCTGTGCCATTGCTTAGGAATCATCTAGAGGGCGGTGAGCCTTCCTAGGCAACTGGGGTGCTGTGGCTGCTTTTTTTAGCCCTGGGTGGTGCTTCTCTAGAGCTCAAAGATAAGAATTCAAACATTTCACAAACATTAACCTTCCAATGAGTTCAGGCACTTATTTTTCAAAACGAGGAGCATTCGTGTCAGTGTCTCCAGTAGTTTGCTGAGTGATGGTACAGCCTGGCTCAGAGGGATGTGGCATATCTCACTTTCTTCACAGTGTAACCTGCTGTTTTGCTCTAGGTCTACTGCTTTCTAGGTTCTTCGTTTGTCTGAAGACACTTCTGTATTATAGATTCCTTTTGTTCAAATGTATTGGCCACAGGATACTTTCAGTTAGAACAAACTGATTATTTTTCTTCCAGTTGAAATGTGGTATCTGAATTTTTAGCTGTTTTTCACCAGGCATTATGTTGCCCTGTCTTTTGTTATTACGGTAAAAGGGGAACATACTGAGGCTTTTCCTGCGGAAAGCCTGTAGGTGGCGTTTGGAGCCCACCTCCATTCTCCATTGTAAATGCCTCTTCCAAACCCTGGACAGCAGGATTTTCTGGCCAGTGACTTAGTCGGGCTCTTTGTTTCCCTGCTTTTAAATCGTTCCCCATATTGAAGGAGCTTTCATACAGTAGCAAAGGTGAAGATTAGTACTGTAGAGGAAAAAATAAGTGTCACAAAGCAAAAGCTCACCAAATGGAAAAATAAACACATGGAAAGGACAGAGCTGGGGTGGTGTAACCTAGAGGGTGACACAGCCACAGGCAATCCTGGGAGTTTAAGGTCATGCCCTTTTAATGGGAACCACGTTTCAACATTGACTGTGATTTCCCCTGCAGTGGAGAAGCTCCTTTGTGTGTTGATGAATTGGCTGCATTTCATAATTTGCTTCTGTGGATTTTTTGTGGTGATTGAATAGTCAAATGTCTTACATGAGCATGACTTTTAAAAATTGCCTTTAGGTGCGAATGAGTCTCCTTTTATGACATGGGGTGAAATCGAAAGCACCCCGTTGCGTCTAGAAGGGTCAGAAACGCCGTATGTGGACAGAACACCTGGACCAGCCTTCAAGGTATTTCATGTCGGGAGTCAGCATGTCATTCTTTTAGTGGGGGGAGGACTGAAAAGGGAAAGGCAAGTGAGTAACTAATAGATTAACATGGTTGTGAGAGTGTGACGCATCTCTGGGCTGTGTTCCCTGTCCTTGACACTAATAATCTAGGTTCTGCTTGGAGGGTGGAGGTGGACATGGCTCTGCTTGAAAGCTACTTGGTGGAAGGTACGTGAGGTGGAACACACACTGTTGGCAGGAGAGTGAGACTCAGTATTTGGTGATGGGCCCAGACAGAGGGACTTTCAGAGGAAGCCGAAGAGACGCCTGATTTCTCTGATTTTGAATATATGAATAAGTAGAAACTGTTGGATTTCCTTCTGTCTTGCTCTTCTGGCTGTCGCAGCCTGAGGCAGGTGTATTGCTTGAGAGTAGAAAAGGTGCTCTGGCTTTGCTTATAGCACTTGACCCTGCATGCCACCTATCTCCTGCTGGTGTCATTGAATGTGAGCTGTCTGAGACTTAGTTTAAGAAAGGTGTAATTTGCTCTACGTGCCTCTGTTTCGTCAGACTCTGAAGCCCTTGACTGGTTCTCCTGCTGTTTAGCAATGTCTCTGTTTGCCTGAGAGCTGGCTGGCTACAGGCCAGGCCAGAGGCAGGTGACATTGTTTGTCTAGAAGAGACAGGAGGAGGAAATGCCAGAGATAATGGCTGCTTCCTTCACTGAACTGGTTTTACCATTTTTGTTACTTGCTAAGGCAGGTTGAAGGTGTCTCTGTGTCCTCTCTGGCTTTTCTATAGCAGCAGAGAGGTGTGGGCTGACCCCACTTGTCCCCGGTTTAGATCCCCGTAGGCTGGAATCCAACTGTGAAGGTGCTTTGACTCATTTATGCAGCACTCGTATGAGTGCCTTTGCAAGTGAACTCTGTGGTGCATTTATAGATCCTGGAGCCTGGGCGCCGTGAGAGGTTAGGACTCAAGATGGCCAATGAAGTGGCAGCTAAAAACCGAGCAAAGAAGCAGGAGGCCCTTCGAAAAGTGACAGAAAACTTGGCCAGGTGAGACTTCTCTTCTGACAGGAGAATAGGGGATGGGTATTTTCTGATGAGATTTAAATCAACAAATGATCAGAGTACTGGAAGCTGGAAGAAATGCAGTCAAACTAAAAGTTTCTGGAAACCGGTGGCTGTCCCTGATACTCCCTCTTGTCAGCATTACTGTTCTGCCCTGCAGCCACCCAGCAACGCATCTGGAGTCGGTGTCTTGCCTCATTGCAAAGAGGAGACATGATAAGGTTTGCTTGGCTGGGTCATGGGAAGGACAGAACAGGCTTGAAGGAAAAGGCAGGCAGTGCCACTCAGGTTTGGGAGGGATGTAGGAGGTTTCTCTGTCACTTCTCTCTTCAGAGAAACAGACTGCGTTTACCTGCAGGCAGAGTGACTTCTGCAGCCAGTGGGTCTGGTCTGTGGGGGAAATGGGATACCAAGGTCGCCTGTGGAAGCATTGGTGCTCTTCCTGATAAACAGCAGATTTTTACTGTAAAATCTTTTAAAACTGTTTATTCTGTTCCAGCCTCACTCCAAAAGGACTGAGCCCAGCAATGTCACCAGCTTTGCAAAGACTAGTAAACAGGACTGCAAGTAAATACACCGACAAAGCCCTGCGAGCCAGCTATACTCCTTCCCCAGCCCACTCAGGAACCCCTGGTTACAAGACCCCAGCAAATGGGCCTCATACACCCACGAGCACCCCGCAACCTAGGACAGTATCTCAGACGCCGGTATCTCAGGATACTACATCGATCACAGACAATTTACTGCAGCTTCCGAAAAGAAGGAAGGCATCTGATTTCTTCTGAATATTCCAGTCACCAGCAAGGCGACAGTGAACTGGCTGTGCTCGGCTGTCTGCAAACTGGATGTTGTGAGCCACGGGTAGTAAGGGGTGTCTAGATCCAGCTCCAGGAATGGAAGCCAGCGGTTATGAGACCTGGGACCAGCGTTACTCTAGACTATATAGTGAAAATAGCCTGTGATGTGCTTTTTGGAAGCAGAGTCTCTTCTGCTGTGGTATAACTTCCCTTTGAGCTGCATGGGTGGGATGCACAGGGCTGCTGTAGCAAAAGTGGCAGAAAAAGTTCTGGACTTTTGGAAAATGGCGATAATTTTCTAAAGATATATTTCTCTTTTTAAGATGGCAGTGCATTTAAATACGTTTCTGTACAGATATGTCTATTTATAAAATGTGGTAAGCCTTCCTAAAACATTGAACTGGACTTTCTTCCAGCTTTTTGGTTTTGTGCTTTGCAGAAGAGGGGATACGACCATGTATATATTGAGACATGACCCAGAATTTTAGAGGGTTTCTCTTTAATTTAAGTGGTGTTTAAACTGATGTTCTTGAACGTACAGTGGGCCTGTCAAGAGAGGTGGTACATTATGAAAACAGTATGCAAACGGTTTCAGACATCAGTTCACACTTCCTAATAATCTGCCCCCTTACTTACTGAATCTAGAATGTGGTTGATGCACGCGTGAAGTCTGCAGCTGGTGTAGTCAGGAACTTGAGAAACGTGAGTGTAAGAGCTGTTAAATATCAGCAGCGCTGAAAGCAACTTTGCAATGTGCTTTTGACAGTCACTTCTCGACCCCGCAAACCATATCGGAGACAGGTCTTTTGAGAATAGTGGTGTTAAGCTGTTCGTTCACCTCAGCAGATGCACCTTGTCTTCTGTTGCTATACTTCATAAAGCAAAGGACGAGGACTATTTCCGAAAGCATCCAGAGAAGCTGAAAATCCACCAGTTCACCGTCCTCAGGAGGTTCCCTTTTCTTTCTCTTCTCCTTCCCATTCTGCAGATTAGGATTTGGTTTGCAGCTTGTGCTCAGGCTTTCATTTGCACAGGTTTTGGGAATGCTCACCCTCTTCTGCAGCTGGCAGAGGGGATGGGATGGTGGATTTTGGAGTCTGCAACCATGAGTGTTTCAAAACTTCATCTATGCACAACCTCTGAGACACATTGGGCTGGAGCAAGTGGTAAATGAGGTCCTTGCACTCTACCGTCAGGTGTTTTGAGTTGGGGAAGGGAATCCTGTGTTGTTTTTGCATAGAGATCATGTTCCTGACATTAGAATCATCAAATGGCATTAAAGCATAGACCATTGTATACAGGATGACACCCAGACTCCATATGTCAGAAATCCTGGGGTCACAAGGGATGCCCTGCAGCACTTCGGGGGCTGCGTATGCAGCAGACCCGCAGAAGGTTTTGCTGAGAATAGTTTTTCCATTTTCATCCCGAGACAAGGATTTGGAAAAGCCAAAGTCTGACAGCTTGATGTTGAGGTTTTCATCGAGAAGGATGTTCTCACATTTCAGGTCCCTGTGAGCTATGTCCGAGTCATGGCAATGCTTGATGGCAGAAGCCAACTGTTTGAACTTGATGCAAGCGATGTCCTCTTTCATAGCTCCTGTGGTCTTGATGTAGTCCAAGAGGTCTCCCTTTTCCCCCAGCTCCATCACGATGTACACTTTCCCAGCTGATGACTCAAAAATCTCATAGGTTTTGATGATTGAGGGGTGGTGCAAACGTTTCAAAGCTTCTATTTCCCTGGGGAGAAATCTTTCCAGGCAGTCCTGAGGAGTTTCATTCTTGTTGATTATCTTGATGGCCACGTTGCATTTCAGCCGGTCGCAGTAGGCAGATTTCACTTTGCCGTAAGAGCCTTCTCCGAGCGTCTTGCTCAGGCTGTAGCCTTTCTTCCCAAGCACCACAGCATCATCCATGGTGGGAGAGCTGGGGGGAGCTGCATGGGTGGGTGCTGGTGTGCATCATGCGTGGTGGCAGGTGGGGTGCCCACGCACCATGGTGGCTGCCCTGGTGCTGGCGCGGCAGGCGGGTGGCACCCGGGCACTGGCCGCTGTGTGATGTCACAGGCAGCCGCCCCTGCGCGGGCACTCGGAAGGACCTTTTGGTCCTGCTATAAAGCTACCGGGTGATGTCACCCAGGGCAAAACGTAACATCAGGTCGCTGAGAGACATTCTTCATAAAATGATCCTTTAGTTTTGCTAGCAGGATGGAAGTAGCTTAAACGTTTTTTCTTTCGTAAAATGTACCTAAGTCTTTTTATATTTATTCACGTCAGTCAGGTGAAATTTTGTCTGTCGTCTTTTTGTGTGTCTCAGATGATCTTCCAAGCCCCCCATGAGCTTACCTGGGGTGTGCGGTGGCCTTGCTCCTCTTCGGCTAGCTTCCCTCAAATGGGATGGGATGGGATGCTGCTTTTTCTCGTCTTCACCGGGGCTGTGTTCAATAACTGGTTTGGGTTTGGGGTTTTTTTATTGCTTTGTTTTGGTTTTTTTTCCATGGGCTTGTGAGGGGAAGGAGGTGTTTTCTCTTAAGTTAATTTTCTTGTTGTTCATCCAGCCCCTCCATTTTGTATCTTGATGACTGGCTGCTTTTCTGTGCTCTGCAGATGGCTTTTTCTTAAACCCTTCCTCAGTGAGGGAGTTGTGTTTTGGCTTCCAGCTTCTGCTGCTCTTGAGAAAGGCTCACACCAACACCTTCCTCAAAGGGGCTCGGAGGATTACTGCTTTGCGTATTGATTGCTTCACTGTAATCAGCCTCTGGGGCTTTTTGTTTTGCCTTGATTTCAGCTTTTTGTTTTTACAGCTGCCATGTGTGTGACTCCAAAGACTTGATGATGTTGATGATGACAACACAGGGGCTAGGGACAATCCTGCTTCATCCACCAGCAGAGATGACTGTCGTTCTGAAGAACAGAAGTGATACATCTGAAAGGCAGACCGGGCTTCTGTTTGGTTTTTTCCTCCCATTCTTTGAAACTTTTAGCTAATTTTTATAATTAGCCAAAAAACCCACAAAAAGCAGTTTTAACCCTACATAAAACTCAGAGCTGTGGTGGTTCTGGTATGAGCTGACCTTTGTGTGTGGGACGAGCCCTGTGCGGTGTGACCCAGCTGGGAGAAGTGCCGAGCGCCTTCCAGCAGGAGCAGGCGTAGCCAGCTGTGTGCGCTTGCACCACGCCTGAGCGCGAGACAGCCTGTGTGACGCTTGACGTTTGCTATGATCAGGTGATGTTCTACCCAGGGATACAACTCTTTGAGCGGTGCCTGCGGCCTCCCGTAAGGTGTGGGGTCGTTGATGCTGTGTTTGTCCTGCTGGAGAGCTTCCTCTGGCGCGCTTTCCCCTGCCACTTCCAAAGCTCCTGTCCCTGACTGTGGAAAAACCCTTCCAAGGGACTCGATTTTTATAGTGCACCTCGTAAAAATCAGTTGATCAACATGGCATTGCTAGGAATTGCGACTGCAAGCAATTAGTATTTTTTGCTATTTTAGTTCAGAAATAATCGAAGGCTAAGTATCTTTTTCTTTAAGCAAAAAAGTCGTTCTCAGATACTTGTGAATGAATGCAAAGGGAGTCTGTTTACTAATGTTCCTGTGCCTTCAGAGATGTTCTTTAAGGACTGAACTGGCTAAGTAACAATTAAGTTCTTGGGTAATTTTTAAAACTAATTATTTATTTCATAATGATCACATGATCTTCTTACCTCCATGAAACGTAGGACCTCTCTGTTAGGGTGCGCAGGCAGATGGCCAGGTCCTGGCCCCCAGTTTGGGTCACTGAACAGCTCAGGAGAAAGGAGCGGAGGTGGCATGAGAGGTGGCGGGAGGCAGCAGGTGACAGGTACCTGCTGGAGCGCCCAGGGAAAGGGCTGAGCTTCACGGGTGGCTGAGGAGGAGCACAGGGACCACCTGGGGCCTGGAACTCCGCGAGGCGGAGGTGACCCAGTGAGAGGTATGAGAAGCACCAAATTTGGACACATATTTAGCAAGGCTGGGCCCAGTGGGGAAAAAGTAATTAGAGGAGGGTTATTTGGGGAGGGGCTGGGGATTAGAGAAGAGCAAGCATGGGAGCATGGAGGGAAGTTGGGATAAGGGCTGGATGTACAGAAGCAGGTTGTGATCAGCACGTGTGTGTGAAGCGCGGTGCCTGATCTCCTCATCTCCTCCTTCGATGATTCCTACCCATCTGCTGGGTGCGGGAGCTCTCTCTGGGCATGGGAGGGACCGTGGCTGGGGTGCGTTCGAGGGACCATGGATGGGGTGTACATGTGGATCAGGAGTGGGATGGGGTGTGTGTCTCCCACAGCACTTCAAACTGGTCACGCTCATGCCAAGCTGTAGCTGGAATGAGAGAGAGGGGAATTATGATATCTTAGAATGGTTGGTTCCATGTTGTGCAGTTCATGCTTAAAGCAGATTGCATAAAATGTCCTGTGGGACGGTGTTGATTTTGTGTTCGCCCTCAAGGGAATTAACCTAGACAGCCCTTCTGAAATCACACTCTCGATTCTGCCAGACTTGAAGGGCCTTCACGTATTTGCTGGGAATGTAATTTGTTTTCAGTGAAATGCTATAAAACTGGATCTCTTGAAGGGGATGTAGTGCTCTTCAGCTGGGCTATTCCTGTAACACCTGCTGTAATGTCTGGTCTCTGCCTCCTGCTGCGGTTCAGCCCCTGCTATCTGTAATTAGCTAATCAGTGGGCTCTTTGTTGCCAGATTTTTTGGCTACTGTAGCACTAACAGATAATGTGCCTTACAGGGCCAAATCCACTGTGAAAAAACATCTTGGTTTTTTGTGATTGTGATGTGATTGTGATGATGACTTGTGATTATTTTTTTTTTCCTCCCGTTTTTCAGCGGGTGATTTTTTTCCTTTTGCTGTTCCTGTATCTGCATTTCCCTACGTGCCAGGCCCAAGCATCCCCGTCCCTCAGCCAAAATAGCCCAGGGATGGCTGGTGGGGAGCAGCAGCGGCGGCAGGGATGGCCGCAGGGGTTACCAGCTGCTTGGGAGAGATGGTGGGAGCCCCAGGGGACCTGTGGCTGCGTGGCATGGGGCTGTGACACTTGTCACCTGCAGGTGGCCGTGTGTGCAGTCTGGGGCTTGGCTCCCGGCTGCCTGCAGGAAAGAAGAGGAAGGACCACATGGGATTCTAGTTCTTACAAGTAGGTGGGAAAGAGGGGGGGATTGTGGGTGACTTGGGGAAGAGCAGGATGTAATTTCCTAGGAAGCTGCAAGAACTGTTAGTGAAGGGCCGGTGAGGACGAGAGGTGAGTTGCGGTAACCCAGATGGAGAAGGGAGGCTCAGGTGCCTCACAGAACCAAAACTCGGATTACACCAGAGATGTCTGCTGCGCTTTTCTGTGTAAGAAGGGGTAAGAACGTGCTGAGCAGCAGACAAAGAGCAACACACGGGGTTTGGTGAGGCGAGTAGGTGAGAAGAGACTCCCTGTCACCCCACGCCATGCTTTGAGCAAAGAGCCAGACTGGGGTGGCCATGGGGCAGGAGCCTGCGCCCCAGCTCCGTTTCGCGGATCGCCACCTGTGCTGTGTCTTGTGGCAGGGAGCCGGGTCTGTGCTGGGACTTCCCAAAGCTTGTTCCTTCACCTCCAGGGCCAAGAGTGTTCCCCCGGGCCGAGGCAGTCACCCCTGCCATGGCGCGGGGCCGTGCGGGGCTCTGTGCTGCCTTATGCTTCTCTGGCTGTTCATCTCGGAAGGGAAGCTGTGGTCGGAGAGACTTTTGTTGTTTTGGAGGACTGGGCTATTTCCCTGCAAAAATGAGGGAAACGGATCTGCGCACTGAGGGGAGGGGGAGATGGAGCAATTCCCGCTTCCTCATTTTTGTGTTTTTTGCCTCAGTCCCAGCTCACTGTGGTTGCCCTCCCAGCACCCGCTGCAAACCCCAGGCCAGGGTGAGAGCCGGGTTCGGCCGCTCTCCCGGTGAGCCCCTTCCCTCCGCTCCTCCCAGGCATGGCAGCTCTTCCCAGTGCTTTTTAGGCACAGGTGATCTGCATTGGTTACAGAAACACTTACTCCCAGTAGGAAACTGGGAATGCCTGGTTCACGCTAGCTCCCGCGCGCCCTGGGCGGAGGCGGTCAGTGGGTTTCACTGGCATGTTCCATCCCTGCCTGGGGCATGAGGCTGCTCCAGCTCCCCAAAACACGGCCCCT
Source organism: Fratercula arctica (assembly GCA_947846985.1). Taxonomy (NCBI): domain Eukaryota; kingdom Metazoa; phylum Chordata; class Aves; order Charadriiformes; family Alcidae; genus Fratercula; species Fratercula arctica. The sequence goes on along the minus strand of CANTUZ010000013.1, from coordinate 30,266,950 downwards.
GTGCGGGCTGCTGTGCTTGCCTGGCGCACGTACCTCCAATCAGAGCTGGTGGGGGAACGAGGGCTGCCTTTCCCTGCGATAAGAGCTGGGGACAAGCAGCCTGTGCCCCGCTCTCAGGGTGGAGGCATCGCAGGGCATCTATTTATACACTGTCGGGTACAGTCTAATGCTCAGGCCCCAGGTGTCGTGGGCCTGGGGTGGATGAGGAATGTCCTGGATCAATCTGGGACATGGCGGCTGGGCTGAGAACAGCTTCTCCCCGCAGCATCCCTTGGGAGCAGCAGAGCTGGGGAGTCTGACGCTTGTGCCTTTGTGCTGGAGGAGGCTGTCACGCTTCAGGTCCCAACAGACACTCGGATCATGACGGTATTTGGCAGTGCATGAGAGCTGGCAAAATGAGTTTTGGCCTAAATCTTCAGTCAGTCCCCCGCTGCTGGTGACGCACTCCAGCGGGTCCCCAAGCACGTCTCCTGCCACGCAGCTCTCGGGGGCCCCTTGGGACTCCGGGCTTGCTGCTACCCCGGCTCTGGGGAGCAACTGCCCCAGGGTCTTGGTGGGCATCGCTTTCTGCTGCCACATTAAACTTCACGTTAAGCTTTGGAGAAAGCATTTCCCTGACTGTGTTGACCTGAGCACGGCAACAACTCCCACAGAGCTGTAGGCAACGGATGCCTGGGAAAACCTGCAGGAGAGCCTGTGCTGCTGCCTGCAGGTCGGCATCCGGCACCCGGGCAGAGGCTGGGGGGAACCAGAAGCAACTTAAGAGCAGAAGCATCCGTGCATCCATCGGGAATACCCCTGAGGGAAGTTTGTCGCTGGGTATAGCGAGCCATTGGTATTAGCAGGGAAACAGGGAGTGCGTAACATTGAGTTAAAATGATCCTTACTGGAATTCCAGTGTTTTATTTGAAAACTTCAAATTGCAGCATGAAAGTAGAAAACACTTTGTTCTAAACATTAAAAAAAAAAAAAAAAAAAAAAAGGAAAAAAAAAAAAAGAAAAACTTCCCAGGCAGCTTCCTGGGTTTTGCCTTTGACTCTGAACAGGGTTTTACTGAAAAGCTAAAGCTGGAATTCTCTGCAGAGGAAGGTGCCGGTTCCCTGCCATCCAGCAGCCGCCGTGGCTCAGCCACCACCCTTGTCCTGTGCCCCGGTACTGCCCGAGGACCCCTGCTTCACTTCCCAGCATTGGAGGCAATTCCAACTCAATCTGGGAAGCAGGGCATAAAGGTAAAACTGCCTTTTGATCCCAAATGCCACCTGGGCTGACCCCCAGCCGAGCGGTGGCACTGGGGCTGGGCTCTGGGCAGGGAGAGCCACCACCCTGCCCGGCCTGACGTGCAGCAACACCCAGGGTCAAATTCCTAATGACACCTGTCACTTGCGGGGCCATTAACAATGGTCCAAGCCACACAATTAGTTTTCTTTATGCGTTTCCTCTCTGGCTGGGCCTGGGAACAGGGTGTGCAGTGTCTCCAGGAGGTGTGGAAGCACTGACACCCCAGCGCTGGGTGCTGCACATCGGTGTCCCCCCTGCGGATGTGTGAAAACAGGGACCCTCTCACCCTGTGGTGGGCAGGCGGGAGCTCATTAATGAAGCAGAATAACGATGGTCCACCTGGGAGCCACCGGGGCTGGGAAACCCCGGGACTTTGTGCCTGCACCAGGGGGACAGGCTGGGTGACGGGCCTCTGGGAAGCCCCTGCAGGGCAGGGAAGGGCCATCGTGGTGGGGATGGAGGGGACCTGGAAAGACTGTTCTGGGGGACAGAGAAGGCTGTTTTACGGCTGTTATGGAAGGGGCGGAGAAAGGCCACCCCAGATGGGGACAGGGAAGGGCTGTCCCAGGGTGACAGAGGGGACAAGTGGAGGCCAACCCGGTGGGAATGGAGGGAACGCACAAGGCCATCCTGGGGGTACAAAGGGACTGGTGTTGCCATCCTGGGGGAACAGAGAGGACTGGTAGAGGCTGTTCTGGGGGAATGGAGATGGCTGGTGATGGCCATCCTAGGGGACAGATGGGACTGGTGGGAGCTGTCCTGAGGGGATAGAGGGGACCAGTGGAGGCCATTCTGAGGAGACAGAGGTGGCTGGTGATGGCCACCCTGGGGGGACGGAAGGGACTGGGCAAGGCCATCCCAGGGGACAGAGGGGACTGGTGTGAGCTGTCCTGAGGGGACAGAGGGGGACTGATGGAGGCCATTCTGGGGGGACGGTGGTGGCTGGCAATGACCATCCTGGGGTACAGAGTGGACCGGTAGGAGCTGTCCCGGTGGGGACAGAGGGGACCGATAGAGGCCATTCTGGGGGGGCGGAGGTGGCTGGCGATGGCTGCCCCGGGCGGACGGAGGGGACCGGGCAAGGCCGTCCCGGGGGTCACAGGCCGCCGCTGGCCGCCCCCTCCCGCCGCCCCCGCCCCTCGGCCCCGCCCGTACCCGTCGGTGGGCGGGGCGTGTGCAGGCACGGGCGATGGCCCCGCCCCCCGCGCCGCCGATTGGCCGGGCGGCGCGCGCTGGGGAGGGGGGCGTGGCGGCGCGGGGGGGAAGGCGGCGGGGAGGCGCGGCCGCCATCTTGTGCGTCGCCGGAGCCAGGCGAGCGGCCCGCAGCGTGGCGCCGCCCGACCCCCGCGCTGCTCCCGCCGCAGCCGCCGCCGCAGCCAGGGCCGCTGGCTCCCGCCCGGGGGCGGCGGCGGACGGGGGAGGGGAAGAGCTCGTTGCGGACGGAGGCCCCCCGCGGGCCCGGCGGCGGCGGCCCCTCCTCCCGCCGCTCCTCGCGTCCCTCCCCGCGGGTTTGTGGCACTGCGCCGGGGGAGGATGAACGGAGGATAAATGGTGCCCAAGGCGGACAGCGGCACCTTCCTCCTCCTCTTCCTCCTGGTGCTGAGCATCACCGAGCCGCTGCGGCCAGGTAGGGGCGGGGGGGCGGCGGCGGGGCCGGGGGTGCCGGTCCTCCCCCCTCAGCTTGCGGGCGGGTCCCGGGGCCGGGGCGGGAGGGCGAGTGGCGGGCCCGGCCGGACCAGCCTCCGGGGAGCAGCGTCCCCGGGAGATCCCAGGCCCTCCCGGGAACGCCGGTGCCGTTCCCCTCCCGGCAGGGCCGGGAGGAGCCCAGCGCCGGGGTCGCGGTGGCCCAGAGCCGGTCCCAGGCTCGGTTAGGGTTCAGCCGGCGGCGTCTCTGCCGCTTGTTTATGCTTTTAAAAAGAGATGGGACCCGGCTGAGCCTTGGGGTGAAGCGTCGGTCCCCTGTGCCGGCTGGATGGGTCTTGAGGGGACCGTGCACTAGGGTAAAAAAATTCATTTTAAAGTTTGAAAGCTTGGGTAGGAAACTGCATAACCCGACAGGTAATCAGCAGTGGAAATGTGGCAGCATGACTAAGTTTTCAGGTGCTTCTTACTTACTTGCTTTTATGTTGCGGGCCTTGGGAGCCAACAAAACAAGACAAACCCCTCACTTTCAAAGTGCTATATGATCATGCCTAAAAGAAAAAACACAACTCTGTTGCATCTCAGTTCATGTGTCATCTTAGTTCTTTTTTTACTTCTTTTAGGGAATTAATTTAGCGATGGAGTTTGTGTGTGGTAGCTGCTAGGCTTTAAAATGTAAAGATGATTGGCTTTAGAGAAATGGTTGGCATTTGCTGCTTGAAAATGACAGCTTTTCTCGGTACGTCTCTCAGTTGGGGTTTCTTCTTGGGTGTTGAACTCGCTTGGAGCTTGGCAGAGCCCTCATGTACCTTGGGCCGCTCTTGCCCGCGAGCGTCAATAGCCAAAGCATGGGGGTGCCTGGAGTGGCATCGCAGGTTTGGGAACCGTCCCCCACCGCACCGTGTGGCTGCTCCCGGGCGATGCTCTCTCCTCTGCCAACAGGAAAGTAAGAACGATGGTGTACTTTGAAACCTCCTTGGTCTTTCTTGTCAAATAACTCTTTATGACCCAGACTAATAAAACGTAACAGTATTAATGAACCGCATTTAAGCGAGTTCCCAGTACAGCTGAAGCACAATTGGGTCAGTGTAGGCAGTCTTATTGAAATAACTAACTTAGATGTTGAAACTGCTCTGTGTGTGCCTTGTTTTGTTTTAGCTTGTTTTTTTGGCAGTGCAGTGTATACATAAGGCTTATGATATGTTCTTAAGTAGCCAAAAAAAAAAAAATACATGGAGTTGCTAACCTAGTATTATTACAGTTAGAGGCTTTTATGTGGGAGAAGATACTATGTAAAACTGATTTCAAGCAATTTCCTTGGTAGCTGGCACTAAGTGCTACAGACAGATGAATTGCTGGCTGAGAAGGTTCAGCAGGGATTCATAGCTGTCTCTGTACTTTTACAGGTGGGTAGATTTGACCCTGAACTCTGTTGGTGTTGAGCACTGTTGCCTCTGAGAAATTAGAAAATGGCATTTTCCATGTTGTGTTGGAACATTTGTTGCTCCCGTTTGATATCAAATCTGTCAGCAGCTGGTGCTTGATGGGTGAAAACAAGTTTTTCACTGAGGTTTGCTTCTTGAAGGCAAATGAATTTTTTTTTCAGTGGTGCTCTAATGTCTCTACTTTAGAGATTTGTGGTGCTGTAGCCACGCTGGCAGAAGCATCCTTCTTGTGAACAAACTCCAGCTCTCATCTGCTCAGGCTGTGCACCACTTGGCTTTGAAACCTGTAGCGTTAGGATTCCTCTGTGGCAGCTCCGTATGAATTCCTTGAATTTTGCTGGAACCATATGTATTCCTGAACCTCGGCGTGAAGTAGCGCAACCGGGTGAAGCGTTGCAGCTGAGGTTCCCGGCTGGGTGAGGAATGCCCGCGTTCCGTTCGGGACGTGCTCCTCCACGCCGCGGTGGCGGAGGCGGGCGGTGGTTGAGCTGTCCATGGTGACGCCTCTCCCGCTGCTCACAGCCCGCCGCGCCGGGCTGGCCTCGCGTCTTTCTGCCAACCTCGTTTGCTTTGTAGCTCGCTTCGCTTAGTGGCTTGAGTCTCCTGCTCAGATAGATCGCCTGTTTAGTAGATTTAACGGTCTATCGGGTTGATCCTGAAACAAAAGGTGCAAATAGGGAAAATCTGGTTCATGCAAGTACAGAGGATGTACAGAACTAAATGTATCGTTTTAGTCAATGGTGAAGAAATCTCCCTTGTCTTTTATGCGGAGATGCATGGATTTCCTCAGCAGAAAGAGAAGAGCATTTGGACTTTTTTTTTTAATTTTCCCAATGATGTTTGTTTTTCTCTTTACTTTAAACCTGTGTATTGTAGCAACTGTCTTACTGGTTTAGAAAGGATGCCTGCAGCTTGCTTAGCTTAAATCTGTACTTGGAGCTATCAAATGAGTGCTGCAGAGTGATGGGAGGTTTTATGTACTCGGAGATGAATGTGTAGTTCCTTCACAATTCAGTCCCAGCGAATCAGGCACCTCTTTGTACTTCCATGTTAATTTGACGCTAGCTTTGTATCCGTGTTCTTGCTGTGCTCTTCAGATAAATAAAACCTTCTTTTCAGCCTCCTCAACTGTAGTATCTTTTCAGGGCAATCTGAAAGGCAGTGATTTTATGTGGAACTATTTTTTCTGCATTTAGGGTGAGATAGATTTTAGTAAATTAGGAGAGAAATTAAATAAAATTTACTTATTTTCCTGATTTTTCCATCTTGGTTACACGAGTCTGTTTTACACTGCTGCCATCACTAACAGCATCAGGTACATCCGACATATCGTGACATCAGCCCTGGCTGTGGAGACTTGGGTTCCTGAAGGTACCGTGGGCAGTTAGATTTTTCTGAGCCTGTGGACTCTGAATGGTAATTTTATGCTTTTGAGAATCTCTGCTTCGATTTTTTTTTTTTTTTTGTCCCAGTGTTTCCCTCTTTCCCTTTTTAACTGTTTTGACTGTAAGCTGCTTGTTTTGACTAGTTGCCCACTTTATAATGCATTGTTGAAAGTGTGTTGTGGTTTTTTTTTTTTTAAAGTAGGGCATTTCTTCTTGAGTTGTAGTAATCATTATGTGTTTGGAAGCTGCTAATGTGAATTGAAGCTGAACGTATCAGACTTGTCCAACTGTATGGGTGAAAGTGAAGGACTAACTTAATATTTCCTTTAAGCACTTACTGAATTGATTATATCTGGTGTTCAGACACTTGTTTTTGGGGATATTTACCACAGCAGGGTTTGGCTTAATAGTGTCTTTTCCGGGACAACTCAAAACATCTGCTTCAGGTTATCTGAGTAGCTGGCTGAGAGCTGTTGTCTTTATGTGAAGAAATATTTCAGTGGTCCGTTAACTGAGTCACAGTAAACTGTACTGGTGCTAGCTTGGATTTAGAGTGAGTTTCTGAACATTAGTGCACTTCTGTTGGTTGACTAAAGGGCATCACAGGTGTAAATTGTTCTGAATTCAGTTTTGTAGCACTGTTTGAGAATATGTAAGAAGTTCCTGTTTCTGTTACATCCCATTGCACAATCAAAAAGCAAAGGTTTCGGTGTCTTTATGTAATGTTGGGAACTTAAACAGTCTGGAATGATCAGGACGGCACGTTTCAGAATAGTGCTTAGAGGATTAATTAAGATCATCATCGCTAAAGACAATAACATGTTTTCATATTTCTCTAACAAGATACTGCTGCTTGCTAATGGAAAACACTTAAACATGGTCAGGCTTTATATTGGATTTTGTGATAGTGGTTTAGTACGGAGCCTTGTGAATGTAGGTCATCGGGCTTTCTTATTAGAGCATTTGCCAGGCAGCTAAAAGCCAACTGAGTTCTTGTTCTTGCAGCTTTTTTTCTCCACTTCGAAGCTAGATAGAGGAAGTAATTTCATTACCCAAGTTCTGTTCTTAAAAATTTTGCACAACTTACCTAATAGGCAGTGCTTAGAAAGACTTGCCAGTGCAAGTGGTCTAATTAAAAAGCCCCACAACTTCAGCTTGAAGTTTTATTTTTTCATACGTTTTGGTGCTTGCTTGTTGTACCTGACTGATTGTTGTGCTAGAACTTACCGGTGGAGTGTTTGTATCTTCAAACAGTACAGTCCTAATGTACCTAAACTGCTGGCTCTTTCTTGTCTCTTAGCCAAAAGTTGTAGGTCTTAAATGCAACGTAGAGCTCCTTGGAGTAGAAGTCTAAACAAACCCACAGTCAACATCGTTTCAAGGTGATCTGTTTGTCTCCTGTGACTGAATGTGCCCGGTTTTGGCTAGTTGAATCGTATCAGTTAATTCAATGGGAGATCCAATTATATCGGTCATAAAATGTGACCTGGGCCCAGCATTCCTGTGCTCCAAAGGGAGTTCCTTGGTAAGCAAATAGAAACCCTTATTTTGCTTTTTGTTCGCTTCTACCTTAGCAAGAGCTGCGATGAGTAGTATTTATTCTATTTATTTGGTTCCATGTCGTTGGTAACAACAGGCCCTGTCTTTGTATTTAGCTGAATTCCCAAGTGAGGGCTTCTAGGTGTGAAGGGCAGAGGGTTTTTATCACACTTCTTCACTTATTTTTTCTGAAAATAGGGCTGGCCTGTCTTCCAGTCTTATGTTCCCCCTTCATCCCTTACTTCTTAATCTACTGGTTTTTGTGTTTTTTTTTTTTTTTTTTCCTTCCTACTGTTGTATTTTTGTGCGCTCTCTTCCTGGTGTTCCTGTGCTCAGCTGTTTGCTGCTGTTATGAGCTGCAAAGTGAGGCTGATGGATTTGCAAAGTCTTTCTTGCGGCTGCTGTCAGCATAGCAGAGAGACAAGGCAGAAGGTATCAGACCTTATTAGCAGGTCTGATACTTTAAGACTGCTAATTCCTGATGTTAATTATAAGGCAAAATTTTTGAGGTGCGAGTGGGTTTACTACTAGCCATGGCTACAAAGTAAAGGAGAGGAAAGGAGTCAGTAGGCAGGGGGCTGTTTGTATGCATTGCTCTAGTTCTGAGAAGTAATAAAACAGAAGGGGAACCTGGGGGTTTGCAAACACATGACTTCTGTGCCCCCCAATAGGTTTGGGAGTAGAGGAACAGCCAGAACAGCAGAAGTGATGGAGAAGAGAGCACTGCTGCAGCCGCTCTCTATAGCAGGAGGCGGCGGCTGTGGAAGTGCTGCTTCTTTCTCAGTAGTTAGCAGGAAAGGCACAGCTAGCTTGGAGAGAGAAGAATTTTAGATGCTAAGGATAAAAGACGTAAAATCCCCTGATGAACATCAGAAAACCAGCCAAGACTCCAATGAGTTATTCCGTCCCCTGGAATTAGCTTTGTTAGGGCTGGTTTTGATGTTGAATTGTAGTGCAAGAGTAGTAGCTACCTTTAGAATCTCTCTTTGAGTAACGCCTGGGTCTCTGTGTTTTTACGTGGTGATTTCTTGCAACTTTTATAAGGTCTTGTTTCATCCTATCGGGTGCATATTAATAACTTCTTTCGTGATTAGCAGAAGTTCTGTTGCTCTTGTGTGTGTTGTGCAGAGCCAGCGTACCCGGCGTCGAGCTTCGGGGACCTGCAACGTGGCCAGAGCAGAACCTGGCAACAGCTCGGTGGCATTGCCACTCCTCCCCTTCAGGGGTTAATGTCAGGGCTTGAGTTTGTTACCTATTTTAAAATTAAGTAAGTGTGTGCAGTGGTTCTTGCACTGGTAGCCCCAGCAAGGAAGTCCTTGAGATAGAAAAGAAGTATATCACGGCTAATGGGAGGCTTGATGAGAGGCTCGCTGGTCTTTGCCTGTGGGATCTCAAGGGCTAACCTGTGGTGGGAAAAGGCTTGCTAATCTGTTGTTCTGTGTGGACTGATAGAAAGTTACGCCTTGAAGGAGCGCTAAGAGATTGGGTTGTCCGTCTTCCTTTCCCAAAACGAAATCTGGTAAACCCAGGCAATTCCTGAAGGACACTTTTAATGGTTCCATGTGACAGAGACCCTCAAAACATCAGATACTTTTGGTAAGCCTAGTTGCCAGTCTGTTGCTTGTTCTGCAGTTGCAGCTGATTCTTCCTGTCTAAATACAGCATCGTGCACGTGTCCCTCGTGCTGCAGTTACGAAGAACAGTTTGCCGGTTGCCCATGACTGTTCAGGTGTCAGAGCCCACCAGTTTTTCAGTAGCAGCGGGTGCAGGTGGGTGCCTGGCAGTGCCTGCTCCTTCCTGGCTTCCCACTCTCCAGGAGGGTTTATGTACCATTCCAGTTCCTTGCAGACAGCTCACACCTCCGCATTTCACTTCCAGTGCTGGGTTTGTAGAGAACCCGTTGAGTCAAGGGGAAATCACAGATCGTTTGGTGAAGTCATTGATTAGCTGTAGCAGAACCCTAGCAACCGAGTTGCTTAAAAAGGTGAGTTTGGGATTAACCGTTAATCCACATTCCCCAAACTGTACAATCCTCTGGCATCTTGTGGTTTCCTGTGAAACTTTTAATTTTGTCTGTGTATTAAAGGGTCAGCCTGCTAATTCTGAGTTTGATGAACAGCATTTTAATGGTATTTGCTGTATGGAGCCCCTAAGGAAGTTATTATTCATGTTTGATGCCTACCATTTAGATTAGTTAGAAATACATTTTTAATTTTAATGGAAATTGATAGTTGCCTCATTAACTATAGCTAAAGAAAACAACATTCAACTTCCTAATTAATTAAAATTGGTTAATCTAACCATTATATTTTGCTTCTGTTCTGTTTATTGATTAGTGCATGACAATTGTTGGCTTGCTTGGTGGAAATGTAGAATTAGCTTTTGGTGGCTGCACTTGGGACATTCCCTGCTCTTTTGTCCTTAAACTTACTGATTTTCCTTTGTCATATTTTCATTTGTGTAACTTTTTTTTCCTGTGTTGTCTTCTCTTTCATATACCTCCTCTGTTGTGCTTCCTCGTACCTTTCTCACCATGAGACAAATACCTGGGGTACCCAGTGAAATTATTTGGGAACCAAAGGTAGTAGAAAAATGGGATTAAGTGCCGTTTCTGGCAGAACAATGCTGGGTGTTCTGGGCTGGCTGCAATTGTGTTTTCTTGGGGGAGTTTCAGGTGTCACTTTGAAATGCCAAAGCCTCCATCGGTTTGTGTTTTGACACTCAAATCTGCATTGCAAAGCAGGTGATAGCACAGGAACCGGGGTTTGAAGTGGGGTCTGTGTGGAGGGAGGTCAGCTCCAGCCCTGACCCGGGCTCTCCCAGCCCAGCTCTGCCCTCACATCTCGGGGGGATACAACGGTGGGTGTCAGCATCGCCTTTGCACAAGCGAGGGGAATTTCACATAAAACTTGAGTCAGTGTTGTCCTGCAGTATCTGTGTTTGGTCTGTGTGAATATTTGTTTAGCAATTTAAATAAAAGGTTTCTTCTGACTTAAAAATAACAGGTCTTCTTTCATACACTTTAAAAGAAAACAAATAATCCCACTTCTAACACCTGCTCGGTTTTCGTTTGTGCCCAAGTAGCATTTTGCCTTGTGTATGCTAAACTTCTAAAACGTTACAACTTTTTTGAATCTAGGGATAGTCAAAACTGCATTTGTGCTCTCTCTCTGAATCTGTGAAATTATTTGTTATGCTTAAATTGCCCCTTGCTGATTAAAATATGGAAACATAAATGTACTCTATTAATGAGACCTTGGAAGAATTTTTATGAAAAACCAGGGATCTTGCAGGAGTGAGGTGTGAGTGCAAAGACTTAAATCAGAAGCATCGTCACCCCTCGGTTCTGGTAGTAAGCAGACTGGAGAGAAATGGTCCAAGGATCCTGTAGTATATGAGTGCTTGTCTGTGTCTTTCTGAGAATAGTGGAGTTGGATGTAATTTTTTTATGGATGTGACAACTAAAGAATGGCAAAGATTGCGTTTCATGGTGTAGTACCTGACTCACGTGCGTAATAGAAGCTGGTGGAAGAGCTGAAGAGCATCAGCAGTACTTGAACTGTTAGAAGGTGTGGGGAATGAGAAAGCTACTCTTAAAGGGTTATGTGGCCTTTTAAAGGTGGGTTGGACTTTTATTTACTCACTTCTGATAGAACTATTAAACTTAGGGGTTTGATATATGAAATTTCCGTGCAGGTATTTGTTTTATCAGGGAAGAAGAAAGCACGGTGTCTTGTACAGCATGGACAAATGCAGCAGTGACTTAACATGGGCTGCATTCCTGCCGTGTTCAGCTTCAGTTGAGCGGGGGAACGCTATTCAAAGCACGAGCCGTTTGCTCCAGTGCGCGACAGCCACTGCACCAGCTACTGTGCAAGGGATAAAACGGGTCTTCCGTATTTGAGGTCAGAATATTTCTGTATATCAGATTTTTGCTTTTCAGTGTTCTAGGTGCTTGCTCATCAAGTCTTGTACAAGATGTGAAGAAAAAAAATGAAACAGGAGCAAAAGCTTATTTTAGTGTGACCTGCATTTGAATAGTGCTCGTGTGCAGGTTTCCTGTCTCCTGGATTTGTTAGATTCTTGTTTAAGACCATGACCTTCCTTAGGGCCACGTAGAGACTTTCTGCTGTGTTCATATCAGTTTTGAAATTAAGAAATCTGATTTGGTTTTGGAGAATGGAGTGGTTAAAAATATCTGATTTCATAGGTAGGATTTTGTCATCTCTTTGCTTGACATTAAAGGGTATTGCAGTTCCTCGTGTGTTAAATTCAGCAAGGTATTCTGAATGCATGCTTAGCCTTACATTGTGTGTTTTCATGAAATTTGTTTTGATTGCTTGCATGATGAAAGTTTAAGGATATGCTTAAACACTACTGAATCCTGTATTGAAAAAAAATGATATTATATTAGCTTTTTTTTTAGCTTTCCTACAAAGCAGGAATGTGTGTTGTCGTGTTGAAAGTAAATGGGCTTGCTAACCAAATACTCTGAAATCTGGCAATTCCTTCTTTGAATTTAATGGTGGCTACAAATTAGTCTTGATTGTGCTGACGGTTCTTAAATTGCTGTTACCATGTTTCATCTGAATATTCTTGTTGAAACCTGATCTAGAGAAAATACTAATACAATTCATGTGAAACTTTGGATTTTAATTTTTCTTTCCTCTGTGGAAAACTCTGATCTCTGTAGAGCATCTGTTGGGTTTTAGCTTTTTTCTTCTTTTTAATACCTAGAGTGTATTTGGGCAAAGGGAATACCGCTTGGTGATCACCCTGGTGATCATTCTTAAGCGAAAACTATGTTTCACATAGGAACAAATATTGGTCTCGGCTGCCTTGGTAGGATGTGTACTTTTCTAATTCTGAGAATGCAGTTGGTTGGAGGAGGAGAGGAACTCATCTAACATGCTTAGATTTTTTTTTTTGGGGGTAGCTTTAGGTAGGCGGCTATCAGGTAATAAGACACAGAAGTGCTTTCTGGATTGCTTTTATCAGTAGTTTCTCTAGGTTGATTTTTAGAGGCTTTCCAACAAGCAGCTTATGCAGAGACTGTCAGAAATTGGAGGGAAAAAAAAAAAAAAAAAGAAACGTTCCTGGTATTCAAATACTTCTGATTACCAGACTGGTCTGTCTAGAGTTGCTGTCACCGCTGTGTAGATCAGAACCTCCCGGGGTGACTCTGAAAGGCACTGGAGACTGTACTGGTGAAGAACCAGCGCAGATCCTTCTGGGAGGAAAGAGGTGCAGGTAGTGCTGAAATCTTGTGAAGACAGAGCTGAGAACGTGATGCTTTTTCCTTGTTCAGAATGACCCCAGCTTTGTGGAAAAACTGAAAATGAGCAGGAACAGTATGTGTACATTAATACAAGATTTTAGAGTATTTGGATGCAATGGAGTATGAGGATCTTGTCATAAAAGATGTGTTTAGAACAAGGTGAAGGTTTGAGGTGAGGCTGGGGATGGAAACTGGCAGTAGCTAAGCTGCAGTACCCAGACAGTCCTGTCAGTGTAAATACTGTCTGTGGGATAATCTGTCTGTCCCGACCTGGGCATATGGATCATACGGGAGAAAGTGCTGTTTGTGGTGCTCTTTTCTGGACAGAATTGATGACTTGCTGAGTATTTCACTGCTAATGTTGTTCTTAATGGACTTTTTTGCTGCTGCTGCATTTGTTGGGAGAATTAGTATGTTGTGTGCGTGACTGTATTTAAATTCCGTGTGAGGAATAGTGCTATTTTCCCAGCATCCATGAGCATGTTTCATAAGTAGTGGGTTTTAATGAAATCTGGACTCCAATGGGCTTGTCCCTATACTTCCTCTGCTCTAGTGCCTACCCTTGCCTGACACCGCTGATGGAGTAAGGCCATGTCTTCCCCGTGTCCCCTCCGTCTGCCCACAGTATGTCCTTTGCCATGAGGATGCTGGGTGTCTCTTGTGGCTTGCGCTGGCCACTGAGATGAAGGACAAATGCTCTTCCCGCACCTCTGTCCCGAGGGAGATGAGGGAGATAGAGAGACTTATAAGTTTAGAAGAAACTAAACTACTTTAATGAAATATTATTAATAGAATAAAAAGGAAATAATGAAATATATGCAATATATAAAAAAACCCTATCAAGCTTCCAGGGTGACGATCATGCCACCGGGAGGCACTGGGGAAGTCCCAGACTGGACTCAGTGACGGACGGAAACTGGATTCCAGATCTGGGTTTGGGAATGCTTGGATCAGGATCAAAGGCAGACGAACAGTCTTCCTCAGGCACTGGCCATTGAAGAAAGAGGCTGACCCTTGGATCCCTTTTATCCTGAGCATGATGCTGATGGGATGGAATACCCCCTTGGTCAGTTTGGGGTCCCTTGTCCTGTCCGCTCCTCCCTGCAGGTGCCACCCCCTACGCTGTTCCGCTGCCGACCCTCCAACGGGGCAGATAACAAAGTGAGCTGACCTTGCTTGTTATAGCAATAAATATAAGCAAGAGCCTCTCTGCACACCATTCCTTGGCATAAATTAACAAATAATCAGGTCTTCTCACTCTGAGAACAACCAGTGTCTCCACAATATGCTGTTAGTTTCAGAGAGTTCAGTTACTTAGAAGAGGCTGAGCTAAAAAGTAAAATTACCAAACAGAAAAATTGGTTCTGTTTTACCTCAAACCAGAACAGTTGTGCAAGGGTTCAGTTACCCCAGCTCACCACTTCCCTGCGGGCTGGGAAGGCCCCCCCTGCGGTGACAGCGCGGCCTGCAGATGTGCAGGCTGCTGCTGCGCGGTGCGGGGCTTTCCTGCCCTCTGAAGTTCAAGGCCGTCATCATTTCCTCCCCTTGTGCTGGCTTTCCAAAACTTGAATTGCACACTGCGTTTTTCTGGGCTTGGCTTCTTTCTCAAGCTTATTTAAAATTGGTTAGTGAGTTTAATTGTGAAGTGTGATCGGTACTTTCACTGATCCACGTGCTGTTCGGGCTTTCTTAAGGGAAAGGGTCAAAAACGTGGTGCTGCCCAGGTTTAGGTCACTTGTCACTGTTGCACTAAAACACTTAAGTCCCACCTAAGGCTGTAGAAAACACCTGAAGCCCTGAACGAGGCTGTTAGTATAGAGGAACTGTAGGCTTTAATTTTGAGCTGTATTAAAAGGTTCCCAAGTACCCATGGCTTTGGTTTTGTTTGTGCCAGTGCTGTATTTTGCTTTTCCCTTCTGCCTACTTGCTTACTATCATAATATACCAGTTTCTTAGGGGGGAAAAAAATGCAAGCCAGTTGCTTAGCTGGTACCTCACTGCTATGAAAATAAACTGGTTTTCAGTCTGGAATGCTGCGTTGTCTAATTCACAGTATTCTTCTGGCTTAATTCAAGTAGCAAGTTTTGTTTTCTGTTTGGTTTTAGCAGTACTGGGAACGGGGAAATATATTTTTTCTGTTTAAGTCTTAGGAATAAGTGTCCACATTCATAAAGCACAAAGTCTGTATTTTCTGAGTCTTAGGAAATCATAGCCAGGGTTCCCATTCAAGAAGCTCTGATGTTGTTGCTTTGGCTGAATGCCGTGTCTCTTGCATGGCCTTAGCTTTTTCTTTAAATTTTTTTTTTCCTTTTTTATCGGTACTGGCATTGAGTATACCCTCCAGACAAAGAGCAGACAATGAATTGCAGTGAATGACGCTTGTGAGCAAGGAGAAACTGGGTCAGTTCCAGGCTCGTGCGGAGTGTAGGTATGATACCGATGAGAGGGGCAGAGGGGAGGGAGACTGCCAGCGTTCCTTACCATGCTCTGAAATCCTCATCTAGCATAACTTACTGTGACAGCACCCCGAGTAATACAGAATGTTCATTAGAGTTATTCATTAAGGATTTACAGGTTTCAGCTGGAGTGCTGTCACAATTTTAATTACTTCATGAAACTCTCATGCAGAAAATGCTGCTTCTTCCAATATGTTTGGGTTTGGTTTTTTTTGTTTGTTTGGTTGGTTGGGTTTTTTTGTTTTGTTTTTTTTTTTTTTGAACGGATGCGATCCTGCCAAATGGGATTGTAACTCCAGAATCTCTACTTTTCAGGAGCGGGAGTTAAATTTGAGAATAGTTATGGGTTGTGTTTGGTGTCCTGGGCACTGTGCTGTTGTGATTTCGTCCCCTCCTGCACACACAGGGCCGTGATGGACTGAAGCTGCCTGACCCAGATGAGGTGATCTCTAGAGGTCCCTTCCCACCCCTGTCACTCTGTGATTCTGTGACCCAAGGCTTACGATGAGGTGCATTTTCCGCAGCGCAGCTGAACGGCTGAGCCCTACATCGCATGTGGAGCTGTGTGCTCTGTTTTTCTGTAGGCTTTTAATTTGAAGAATAGTAAACAGAACCAATTTTATTGAGAAACTTTAATAATTTATGGAATGGATAATTGTCTGATGGTGACTTGGGAGCTTGACAAATAGTTTCCTTCTCCAAAAATAAGGTGGTGGTGTCATAATCTGTTTTTTCTCCTGCTGTGGCTTGGTTATAAAGTACTGTGTGTGCTCACTCTGCTACACTGAATGCAGCAGTGGGTGGGGTAAGGATAAATCTAAAAATATGTAATTGAAGTAAGATTCACCAAGTGGCATAAAGAAACCTGCTGGGAGACGAATGGATAGTGAAATTTCTCCCTGATCTGGAGCCGAGGGGAAGCACCACTTAGGGAAGGCGTTGCTTGCCTGAGAGCAGAGCCTTTGCGTGGGATCAGTGATACTGTAGAGACAAACTAAAAATAAGAAAACCTCTTCAAAGGCTGGGTCAGAACATCCCCAAGTTTGTAGCTGGCTCATCTGTCGCTGAAAAAACCCTTTGTTCAGCAGCAGCCTTCTGGGCGCCGGGCGCAGGGGCCGGGCAGGACAGTCCTGCTCTTTATGGAGTTTTGTGTGAGATGCGGTACCTGCTCCGGTGAACTTCACCTCTGCACTTGAGAGAAGTCCACGGTGTGAAAACTACTTTTCGAGTGCAGAGGACTTGCTTAAGGACAGGTTTTTTCACATATCTGCTGAGGATGAAATTAAGAAAAAACATTGGGGTATTGTTGTATTGGGGATATTAAGAATATTTTAAAGTTTCTGTTACTTCAGTGAATACCAGTCTAGAGAAAAATTCATTGTGTTGTGCTTCCTCTTGAGCATAAATATTAGATAGGGAGCTGTATGTGTGTTTGTGATGATGATGGGCGTGGTGCTCCTGTTGTTGTTTTGTTTGTGGTACTTGTTTGCAGGCACTTGTTGGGCAAAATCTCCAGGAGTTAAGGTCTTCAGGGGTTCGGCTTCTTGCTGAAGGCGCTAGGGTCTGGGCGTGCTCCTATGCTTCAGCGTGGGTCAGGTTTTACAGAAACAGGGATTCAAGAAAAAAGCAATTTTCAGTTTTCGTAAACTTATTCTTAAATGTGTTAAAATATGAAACAATAGTGCAACATGTAGGTACAGGTCTTAATGTAAGTAGGTAGGTTTAGTATTATAAAATATAAGAAAGACCTGTTGGACAAGTTAAAATGCGAATAAGAAGAGTTACTGGCCTAAGCACTTGTAGTTAAGGGTTTTTGTTAATGCTTAATCAGCTTTTGATAGCTGTAATTGCCTCTTGAAATCTGAGCAGAATATTCTCTTACAGGTTGGTTCATCTGGTTTGGGACAATGAGGGACTTATACCAAGAAAGCAGGAAGTATTTCTGTTTGGTTTTCCTTCTGTCTGTAAATAAAAAATGAAGATCTACCAGATCCAACCTTGAGAAATGTGACCAAAATAAGCAAAGTACACGTGAGGTACAGACAAAACTGCCATTGTTCATTAAAAGCTTACGTACAAAACCAAACCGTGTACTTCAAGCTTATCTTTTCCGATACATGCATTTCAGAGTAATAGCTTATAATTGAAATAACATTAAATGCTGGGCTTGTGCGTTAATCAAATTCCAATTTCCATACAAATGAAGCTCAGCAGACAAGAACAAACAATTAGCGTAGCAAATGAAAAGTGGCGTTTCTTTGTATTAAAAACTGAAATAGATTCAAATCTATACTGGCTATGTAAATGCTGAAATGTAACATGTAGCTGTAGTCTTAGCTACCGCAAGAGTACCTTAATGTATGAGACTTTACTGAGTGGTAAATCTCTTTAATAAAGAGAAATTAAGTCATTGCAACTAGAAGGGCCCAAACATTAATAATCAGTGTTTGCAGTCACTGAGTTTAATTTCTGTATCAAATCACTCTCCTGAATTGAAACTTGTATTTTGGAGGCTTTAGTTTAGGACTTTGGCTTCTCATCTGTACCTTTTAGTACCTTTTACATTGTGAATTGCCAAGACAGCAAGTTTTTTGTACCGCTAGTGGTTTATATATCAGAGTTAGGAACGTGTGGCTTGTAAGTAAGGGGGATCTTCTGTCAGGGATACATTTCTGCTTTCTAGGGTTCCTTTTTCCACTGGTTCCTGTAACCGTAAACTTCAGTGTCTTGCAAATAGAAGGTTGAAATTTAGATTTTGGAAACTTTGATGTGTTCACCTAATGCTTTACAGGAGGTGTTTATTATACGTACTCGAGACAAGGCCTCTGGCATTTTTATTGGATGTAGCATTTCTTCAGGCTGAATTCCTTTTATATCTCTGTCTTGAATTGAAGGAGGATAAATAATCCTGTCAAGACAGTATCAAAGCATTCTAGTTTATCCACCAGCACTTATCTTTGCAGAAGCGTTTTGATAGTGCTTGTAGACCAGAAGGGTGCTTTTTTTGAAGTCCACAGGCAGTTGCCTTCTGTCACTTTGCAGAAGTTTTTACAGCTTGCTGGTTTTTGCCCATTCCCGAGAGCTCCTTCCACACCAGCTGCTTCTCTTACCACTGTGGTGGTGGGACCTGATACAGCTTTTCGGGGTCAGAGCTGTCAGTCCGGTCAGTAATTGGATCCGTTCTTAAGGTACGGAGGTGGAGGTCCCAGCTCTGTTCACAGGACAGCTTTTGGTGGCACAAGGCTGAAATTAGCTGTTCTGCTTCTGAGGAGATATGTGTAATCCCAGCTTATCAGAAAATGCCTTCTATTAGAGCTAATATTTAAAAAAGTAAAGTAAATGCATTAGTAGATGTTCTAGCTTCATTGGCAGACTACTATTATGAGGCCGCAATTCAACATTAATTGATACTGGATCTGTACAACTGTGTTTCTGCTAAATTAGTTGGAGCATGCAGTCTTTCTAGTTGCAGGGGGACAAACCATAGCTGATCTGACTCAAAATTAATGTGGACAGACAATAGCTTCATTTGATCTGAAGCTTGCTAGCTCGTCACATTCATGCAGGAAGCAGAACTAGCAAGGTGAACATGGATTGAATCAGCACTTTGGCTCGTGTCTATTACAGTCTTGATTTGATATTGGAAGCTCTAAAATGAGATTTGCTGTATTGAAAAGTAGCGGATAGTGGATATAGATCCTCCCTGCCATTCTTTCAAATAAAATAATTGTTTTGAGTAACTAATTATGCCTTATTTTTTGCATAAAAAGGGGAAGAAGAATAAGAAATTAATTCCAGTTTAAATGCAAGCAGGAGGTGCCCTAGTCCAAAGATACCTCTGAAAGGCTTAAAATGAAGCAGAAAATGCAGGTTGCGGGTAGTGTAACGCCCGGGGCAGCTCGCTGGCCGGGTGCGCATCTGCTGCGGAGGGATGCCTGCCAGGCTCCGGAAGGAAAACATTCCCAGTTCCACGAGGTGATTAACCCCAAAAGGGCTTCCTGGATCATTTTATAATGGCAAAAAGGTGTTCTATCAACTGTGTGAAGCTGGCTGGAAATTAAAGCAGGGTGGGCGTGTATTTTATTCATCTGATGTGAAGTCCTTCCTGTGGATAATGCTTGTTGTGAATGTCTGTTTTGAGTATGTAGTAGAAAAGCTGGAAATTAGCACACTGTAAAGAGAATTAAAAAAGCTAGTTGAGCCGTATATTGAAATAAGTGATGAGTGCTGCGAAATGCCTGGCATTCAACATGTAATTGGCAAAATCTTTGGAACAAAAGCCTTCTGTAAGAGTGTAAGCAACCACCTTGAAAACTTAGTTTTTTCCTGTGTGAAACTTAGATTTTTGTATTAGTCAAAAATCTTGTCTGTTTAGTCACTGACTTAGAAAAATGGTATTTGGCAGCTAAAGGACATGAAGACATCTTGTTTCTGTGGCACTGTTTAAATTTATTTATAATCTTGCCTGTTATTTCTGGTGTTTGATTAATTAAGTGTCCAACTGTTTTGTAAGTTTTCTTTTAAATTTCAAATTACAGGTCCGCAACTAGCTTTGGCAAGACTTCTTTCAGGTGAGTGAATCACAGGCAGGTTATATTATCTGTTTGTCCCAACAAATTGGTATTGTTTTTTTTTTACCTTCACCAGACAGTAAGTTTTATCTTGGGTTATATATTAAGCTTGTAGAACTGATACATGGCCTGAACCTAGTTTCAGTTTTTCTTCTCTTTATATAAAAAGTTATGGAGTTTCTTGCTCCCTCTCACCAATTTGTAGCTCTTAATGAACTGTTGCTAGAGAGAACAATTGAAGTGTTACCAGAGAGTCCACTGTTATTAATTGATGGTATTTCTGAAAGGCAGACGTTCGTTCGGGTAGGAGTATGCTGGTTGTGTTTTAGGGAGGAAACACGGTGGTGTTGTGAAAGCCTGGGAGCACGGTCAGGAGAGCTGACTTCTGCTCATAGGCTCAGCTTATCTGCAGCCTCTGGCAAGCTGTGTGATTTTTCTGTACTTTGTTGTAAGCAACGGGAGGAGGATGCGGTCGTTGGCGAGATCGTTGAGGGTTAACCTTGTAGAAGTGCTTAGAGACGGTGAAGCGAAGAGACTGTATAATGACACCTTGCTGCTTGAAGTGTTTCCACATTCTCACACTGCTTGAACTCCATGGTGCTTTGGAAGTTTATATTATGTATAGTGCAAAAACTACAGTTGCTGCTATTTGCAGTGTTTTATGTGCCTCCCTTCTTCCCCGCAAATGCCAGATGAATTTAATTGCTCTAAAATGAGATTTCTGTTCTACTAAATGTTGTGCTGTAGCATAGCAAAGACCGCATCTGATCGTTAAAGGAAGAAGAAGCCTTTTATGTTAGAATTTCATATGTGAATCATAATACTGCTGATGTAACTCCTCACATTGTACGTGAACGCTGGAGGTGGTTTTATTTCTATTTTTTCACTCCTAGGCAGTTGTTGATGCCGTTAGCTAGTGTTGTATTGGTGCCTCTGCTGCAACAGCTGCTTGCTTGTAGCTGAGCTTGTGCTATTACATATTTTCTAACAATTTTGAACCTACAAAATGTTTCTGCTTCAAGAGCTGGTGGAAAAGATGTGTTTTTAGCGCTGCTAGGAGGTGATAGTTTAAGATACTTTCTTCCTCATCCTTCATTGCTGTGAGTTACCATCAATAGCTATGATGGGATATCAGACTTTAGCAACAGAAGTGGGATGGGTGTTTTTGAAATGCTGCTATTCTTTTGAAGAACTGGAAATCATATGTGGGTGAAAAAAGGTTTTTTATTTACTGCACTCCTGGACAGTACAAAGTCTGACTGTGTTAAGTGATTACCTGCATTTCGGGAAAGATGGATGGTTATGTTGTGTTGCACTGCTGTTTGCTAGTGCTCGTACGTCCTCATGAATCCTGTTCTGCTACTGGCGGTACGACTTGCCTGTAAAGAGACAGGCTTGAAATTTTTTCATTTTTCTGATGTTTTTATTTAAAAATAGGCTACTGAAATGAAATGCTTTACAGGGCCATGGAGACTAGCACCTCTCTTGTGCATCCTCGCCTCTCCTGTATTTCTCTGTTTGTTGGCTATCTCACGGGTTCATTAAAGGCTTCCTTCTATTTTTTATGTATGTATTTAACCTCTGAAGGCTGCTGCCCAGGCCAGCGGATGTGCTCTGCCGCGGGAGACTTGATCCAGGCACATGGGGTGAGGGACGGTGTCAGGAGGTGCCCCTTGCTCTCAGATGGGGGTTCCTGAGTTGCCACCTGCTGCCGTGTCTCGGCCAGGTGACAGCCCATCAATGTGCCAATGGTGGGGCCTTAGTGGGAATCTGCATCCCAGCAATGGCGAGGGCTTTCCGAAAGAGCTGATCTTCAGCATCAATCCTCGAGGAGGCCACCGGGTATGTCCAAAGCCACCCTGGGCACAAGCGAGGGAGGAGGTTAGATTTTCTCAAGATGATTTCCATCTTGTTTCTGTCTGTGCTAAACCACAATAGGCAGCACGCCAAAGCAAAACAATTCCAATGAAACTCTTCCAGAAGCTGCACGATGATTTAGGTAGTAACAGGTGGGGATAGGGGCCCTGGGTTCGGGTGGCACAGGCGGTGTTAGTGGCAGTGGTTGCAGAATATGGAGATTTTCATCTCGCAGTATTTCTTTTAGTGTCACTCTTTTCCCTTCCGCAATAGAATTGCGTAGCAGTTTGTGTTCCTTGGTCTGAAATAATTAGTGCATCTCACATAGTATGGTTTCCATTGGGAACGATTGTTCAGCTGGTTTGAGTGGTGTTTTAATAGAAGCGTTTTGTACTCTTCCATGTATCCACATTCTTCAGAGAGGAGTGTCTGTAACACAGGAAGTAATGACATTATGGCATGTAACTGGCATTTTTTTTTAATGCTCATAATACTGGGATGGAGTCATCCTTGTATCTGACCCAGTCGTATGTAATTGTACATAAAATAGTAATAGCAAGTATGAAATTCTAGAGAGACAAAAGTATTCTTTGCTGGTTTTCCCGTGTGCATGTTGGCTGGTAGTGCTTTCCTGGTGGATGCTGCCTGTGACACCAGAGGGGTGCAGAGTAGCCGTCTTCACAGGGTGCGTGCCTGACTCCATTAAAATCAAGCGGTAAAAAAAATTGTTTATTTAAAGTATTGAATTTTGAATTGAATTTTACCGTAACTGCAGGTGGATGTAGTGGAAACCTGGAGCTGGGCTGAGGATAGTCTTTCACGTGGTAAAATATCTACTGCAGGCTCCACTGTAAATTTGGTACTTAAAACGGCAATTGTAGAACTTTCTAAGCAAGCTTCCACTGCCTGCTGACATTGTGCAAACGTGGTGAAAGGAGCTGCAATGATTTACTGAAGAGTTGACGCTTTTCTGTGAACTTGAATTTTGAATAGTTCTAATTTCAGCTTGAGGTTTTACGTTTGTTTGGCTTGGGTGTCCTGTGTGCCCCTCTCCCCCCAGCTTAAAGATAGATTTTAAAATTTTCTTTCTTGCTACACTGGGCAAGTGAAGCTTTACCTTTTGTTCCTCTAATCAGGGAGAATGAAAGGTTTTATTCCCCCTTTCCCTCTTTGGGCTAAATACATTACTTCAGTTTTTGTTCTGGGAGAGGAGGGGGAAAATCACTATGACCTAAGCTGGTAGATTTTTATTTTTTTTGCATTTCCCCAGTGCTCATTCACTGTTAGCTGTTTGGACTGAGGAAGACTCTAAATGGTTGAGAAGACTCTTGCCTTGCTGTCGTTGCCTTCGGTAGTCTGGCAGGTCTGCGAGAGTTCTTAGCCATTTTGTGACCTGGGTGTTTGCTCCGGGTAGGTAGTTGTGAAGAGGATGTGCCTGCTTTGATTTTTCTAGAAGAGCAGGTCTGCATTTTGAAGAGAAACCAGTACTAGAACAGGATTTTAGTCTAACATTGAATTAGAAGCCTGTTATCAATATCCTATACCGATTACCAGGTGTACAGGTACAGCTTTTATTGAGAGTGCCTGATTACTGGTTTTATTATGCCTGGTCATGTCATCTGAACATTGAAGTGTGACCTCTGTCTTGATTTAGTTTAGACTAGTTTAGGTTTAGTTTAGACAAAATCAAGTGCGTTTGGTGTGTTTCAAGAAGGCGACAACTGCAATTACAGCTCTTTTCTTAGATTGTAAACTGTGGATGAGAGAATACGTACCTGTATTTTAAATTTTCTTTTAGAGATTTCTCCCTGCAAAACAAGTTACCTGATTGATTGTTTCAAAATCAGGAATGAATGTGTGTTACTTTAAAATACTTAAAAAAAAAAAACAAAAACAAAACCAACTCATTTTCTAGACATAGCTTACCTGGAATTATTGTAGCTTGCTGAGAGGGAAAGGTGCTGAATTCTTCAAAAACATTGGGTGGAAGATTGACAACCACCATCCAGAAGAAAGATGGACGGTGGTGGTCTGGTGTGAAAATGAGCCTACGGATGCTGATGGCTATTTGCAGACCTGCCATGTGTAAACAAGCCTAGAACTGTTCTCTTGTGTAGACAGATATTTTTTTCCCCTGCAAAATATTTTGAGGGACACAAAATGAAGCTGACATCTGATAGATGGAATTGATATAAAAAAAACTTTGAAAAAAAAAATGGTACTTTTTATAATGCTAATTAGGTCTGACAGTATAATGACAAGTAGGCAGTACTCTTGCAGAGGCAGGAACTACATGTTTGCAGATGTTGACAGGTTCTTGTAAAGGATGTGTTCGTATGGAGAAACTCTACAAAAAAGCTTAAGCTAAAAATTGAAAACAGGTTCATGGATATAGTAATTGTTTTACAAATACTTCTATGAAATGGCTCGAAATCAGGATGGACATTTGCGAAAGTCTAGCGGGTCCTGGCATACGTAGTGATTGGAGTGGAAATGGGACTCTGAGTTTATTGTGTAATCTAGCACTTAATTACTGAAGCATATTTTTGTTGAACTTTGGTTCTGAGAAAAGTGAGCAAGTAGTCCTCAGTGCCTCACAAGAAGTAAATGGGTAACGCTGTGATGATGACTGCTCATACAGTATCTTTATCAGGACGGTTTTACTACAGATGACTGAGAGAATTACATCCCAGGCACTGGAAGCTGGCCCTCATGTCTGCTAAAACCACAAACATGCAGTTTAAAACATGGCAAGTAATCTCAGACAAAGTGGTTTTTAACAGGCTGAGTTATCCATTACTTCAGCGATACGTTACATGCTGGATGATCAGTATATGTGTAGACTTGCAAGAATAAATAACGCTTCATACAAAGCACACCTTTCTTCTCTCCCAGAGCTCCGCTGCACGCCGGGGCAGTTTGCCTGCCGGAGCGGGACCATCCAGTGCATCCCTTCCAACTGGCAGTGTGATGGGTGGCCCACCTGCGAGGATGAGAGCGATGAAGTTGACTGTCCAGGTGAGTAAAGCCGAGAAGACTCTCACTCCAGCATCACCTTGCTTTGCAGCAGCACTTTGATTCGTTAAGATCACTTGCTTATTTTTGTTTGAAAGTGGAGATTGTTTGGTAGAACTGTACCCATTACTAACAAACTTTGAGTTGGCTTCTCTTCGTGTTGTGTAACTAATGCTACAAACAGTTTTTTGCTTGTCTGAATTACCCTTCCATTCTCACAGTCTGAGTAGGTATCCTGGAGCTGAGGAGAGTTTGTTGTATAAAAAGTGACTTTCACGACAAGGAAAAAAATCATATTGTAATTAAACCAAAATGACACATAGGCCTGTGGTTAAATTAGTAATTACTGCTTTGATTGTATGAGTGTATCGCTCGTAACTGTGCCGGGTGACACTGTTGAACTTGGGTAGAGAGCGTGTTTTATTGCTCCCTGTTCTGATGATGCTTCTTGTGCTTAAGTGGAGAACTTTGTTCTGCCAAACAAGCTGGTGTATTTACCCCTCATAAACTCTTGTGATCGAACGCTTTCAGGAGCCTATTGCCAGCAGTGGTTCTCTGCTGAAGCTGCTGGATACTGAGCTGTCTTGAAAACAACAAGCAAATAAAAATTTTTGATTACAAATATATAATCACAATTTTGAACATTTTCATTTGTTCTTGACAAACAGGCCAGAGCAGCTCTTTTTCTATGTGTCTTAAAAGTGAAGGGACCTGTAACTTTTTTTTTTTTTTTTTCCCCTCTAAGAGCAATGAATCGGGAATCTGAAAGCATGAATTCAACTGTGGCATAATTCAAAACTTTTATCTCTACAGTGTGTGACTGAATTACATTCAAAAACTGTTCTAAGAAATGCTTTGCCACTAAACTACTTAATTTGCTTGTGTGACAATCACGGGAACTTTGTGGCATCATCATTACAGCATTTAGTCTGTCATCGTTCTGCCTTTTGAGCTATTTTAGAGAGGTGCTACAAAATAGTAACATCGGTATTTTACACCAAGAAGCTCTTCTAAATATTCAGATTTTGTAGTGGAATTAGAGGAGTAAATCTAGCAATCAAACTTTGAAGCTGTGCTATGGTTAGCCATGTCCCCAGTGTGTGCTGTGCACAACTTATTAAAAGAATGTGTTGAGTGCTCTTTTCAGAAAGCTTTTGGCTAGTTTGTGTGAGCGTATATATTTGCAGCACAGGGGAAAAAACTGCTGGTAGTTTCTTCTGACGTTGAAAATTAAGCTGTGCCATTGATATTCTGTTAAGGATAGTCTTTATGGTGTGGATGCCCTAAAGAAATGTGCTTTTATAGTTGTGCTGTTGTTCTTCCTCCTTTTTAGTTAACTTTGGCCAAATGTGAAAAACTAGGGACCTAATAAAATTCCAGAGGTTAATGGAAGTCAATGGCTAGGGAAAAGCAGAGTCATGTTAATATTTGGATTTACTCAAAAAGCACTGAAGGCTTCACCTGTGGGACTATTGGAACATCCACATGAGTAGAAAGCAGTATTTTTATCTTTTCTTGTTGCCTGGTGTATTAGTCAGCAATTTAAGTTGTTGCACAGAGGGTGCAACGGGATGATGTTACCTCAAGGACTGGAGTTACAAAGAATATTTTGTGTACGGGTAGGAAGAGGATTTTATGGTAGTAACACTTCTCAGTAGATAGGCTCTGCTTTTGTGTTGGGGGTATAGGTCTCGCTGGACTGTCTGGCCTGACATGATGGGAGGAACTTTAAGTTAAGAAATGAAAGGAGACGTGTGGGAGAGACTTGATTCGTCTCCATGTCTGTATGCAGGAAGAGGAGAGTAACATATATAAAGAATACTAGAGGGGAAAAACGATGGACAGCATAGAGAAGGAAAGTATTCCACTTGATGAGAAGAGTAATTGGATAAGTAATTGGCAAAAAGGCTGTGCTCAGTAGAACAGCCAGAGAGCTGGGTGTGGCGTTTGTGAAAGAACTGAGATATTTGCACGGTAATGCAAGGAGTGTAGCCAGCAAACCAGAGGAACAAGAACTACTGGTGTAGGATGTAAAAACTCTATTATACCTGTAACAAAAAATTGGTGGGGTAGTGTTGTGACCTGAAATGGGTGATGAAGGGCATGTGCTATTCAGAACTGTCAAGAATAAGGACAGGTTGGTGTGCAGGTGTGCGTGTGAATGGCGTGATGGAGTATAAAAAGGAATAGCATGAATGAAAGTAAATCTGAGGCCAGAGTAAGTTTGGAA
Source organism: Fratercula arctica (assembly GCA_947846985.1). NCBI lineage: Eukaryota > Metazoa > Chordata > Aves > Charadriiformes > Alcidae > Fratercula > Fratercula arctica. Next base: position 30,240,255 of record CANTUZ010000013.1, on the reverse strand, counting down.
GAGCACGGTTTTCTTACGTTGGGGAAAGCAATATATATGTGAGCAGTCACAGGAGAGACTGAGTCCTGGGGCATTGTTTGGGGAGCTACTGCTGCTAATAATAGTAGCACATAGTCATACTCTGGAGTGATAACTTTCTTATTTGGCCACTGAATTAACAAGAAATGATGCAGCTTTAAATTTAGAAAATAGCTTTGGATTTAGACGAGCAATCGTGAGATGATTCAGCTAAACTTAAGTACTTTTTAATTAAGGTTCTTATTTCAATAAAGGCAGACTGAACACTAAAAGAACTAACTAGTTAGTGAAGCCACCTGGACTTGTGAAACTTGGAGAATTAAAATATTTTTAAATTAAAAGGTATGAAATCTCTCTGAAGCATGAGAAGAAAGCTTGCAAGAAAGGGCTCTGAATCTGGTTGGGAAGCTTGTTACTTTTCAGCCTTTGAGCTACTAATGGCACACTCCAACTTGAGCAACTCGGAAAAGATCAATGGCAGCAAATTAGGGTTTTGCGGTGGTGATGAAGGTGTGTTTCAGTGACTACTTAGTCACGTTGGCATTTTCAAAGGTTTAATACAAAGCCATTGTAAGTTATTTGGCACTGTTGGTTAAGTTCACCTTTTTTTGGCCTGATTTAATTCATGTTAGTAAGAAAGCTCCTATTAAAATAAGAGGATAGTTAATTAATAAATTATGTCTCTTTTCAGAATGAACTTTTAAAACATGGAATTCCTTTCAGTTCCAAAGTTGCGATGTGTAAAGTGCTATTCCCCCTGCCCTTCCCACTAGGCACGCAAACGATAGTGGAATCTGCAACAGTGATTACCCTCAATTCCTCTGGTAGACTAAAACTGTTGGCTCTTTGCTCTTGTGAGCATACTAAAAATTGCTGGGAGGGTTTGTGTAGCATGTGCCTGTGGCTCTCTTCTACTTAAGCAGTGGAGGCTCATGAAATTTGTGTACTGTTCCATACCAACAGAAATTGATACTAAAAATAGTTTATCCCAAAGTGATGTATTCTGTGAAATGGTAGAAACAGGTATTAATATCTTAAACGGGGACTTTTACAAATGTAAATTTATTATTTCTACTCACTTCCTCTTGCGTTTCTGTACAAGTAATCGAAGTAGTAACTTAACCTTTCCACCTTTATAGAAGTTCTGTATTTAAACCCATAAGAAGGAAGGACTCTGCAGTTTGCCTTTTACTGCTCATTGGATTTCCGGCTTTACTCCTGCCAGCATATCAGATCAGCTTCTCCAGATATCCTATCTTCTTTGCAGGCCTCCCGGTCAAAACTCATGTTCAGCAGTGCAAGTGGAGCAGGGTTCAGCATAGCTCTGGCTTTTTACCTGTGTTTTGTTCTTATGCTACGGGCTTGATGTTTGTTTCTTTTGTGTATAAACAGAGAACAGATGTCTTAAATTCCAGTGCCTTTCATAAATACTATCCATACCAGTTTTTCAGCTTGCAATTATATTGGTGATCATTCTGTTTCCTTCCTTCCTTTCTTTCTTTATTTTAAAAAATGGCAATTTTCCCAGGAGTAAGTGATCAGATTGTGCCATCAGCTGTCCTTGGGCTTCTCCCAGCATCTGAATTTGAAAACCTTCAGCTCGCCGTGCAGTGCACGCCCTTGCCTCATGCCACATTCTTCCTTTGTAAGGTATTTCTCAGTACTGTTTTCTAGACCTGCTTGGTCAGAAACAAGAACACTGGAAAGTTTCATCGAGCTGAATTCTTAGGGGTTTTTCGCCGCCCTGAGCCTGAGGCCACAATCAGCACTGGGCAGCTGGCTGTCCTGGTGGTGGCCCTGGGCTAGCAATGGCTAGCAGTGGTATGAGCAAGCTCCATGGCAAACAGTACCATTTTACATGGGTTTATGTTGAGATTGGGAGTCGAATTTCATAGAGCAACAGTCTTGCTAGGAGCTAACTGTAAATGCTGATCTTGAGCCATGTCCTCTTGTCCTCTTGTACGCTGTTCTTAAGGACTTCCCCAGATACTGTGTCAGGAAGAAGTGCGCAGGCTTGGAGGTCACTTGCTGCAGCACATACACACTATATCATCTTTGAGTCTGCAAAGTCTCCTTCGAGGAGCCAGCTGAAGGTATGGCCAGTAACCAATAAAGCAGCAGCTGCAGCACATTGTTTTGCAGTCATCATAAACAGCTTCGTGTCTTGTTTTGCCAAGGATACTGTATTTGGTTGAAGTGACTTTTGACATTTGTTCACTTTTGAGTACATCTCCTTTTTTAAAACTAGACAATAATGATAAAACCCTCAGATTGCTTCCAAACCTTTTCTGAGCCCTTGCTGAACTCCTATATGATGCATCCTTTTTACCTTGCTTCGTGGTGTTTAAATCATAAGCTTTTTACTGTCAGTCTATTACTTTGAATAGTGCTCAGCACAGCAGGGTGCTGTTCTTGGTTGGCATCTATTTCCTACATAATACAATTGATAACGCAGAGTGTGGAGCTGCTTGATCTGGGAAGAATCACTCCTCTCTGGGGACTTCTGAACTATATTTCCAAATCCTTAGGCACAGAAGTCAATTTAATCCTGAAGTTCTCTCACCTCTCAAATTACCAGATGGAATTAAAAGCTTTCAGTAGGTAATACGCTGGACAGAAAATTTGAAGCTTAGGGGACAAGGCGGCTTTTTATATAAATTTTGAGAGTCTGTGTGTTTAAACAGGAGAAACTCAAGTCTTGGAACAACTAAGATGTGACAAGACCTAGTTACTTCACAAACAGTAAATTTTGACATAATTTGACATAGTACATCCATTCTTGTGAAGGGTTTGGCTTGAGTGACTTGTTGTCTGCAACGCAGTAACTCTGGAAGCTAGTTCAACTTCCCAGAATCCAGTATTCACCCCTTTAAGAGTCCTGACCATACAAGGACCTCTCTCTATTAAACTCAGTGTCTTCTGTCTGCCTGCCCTTTTTTTGGTGTGTGTGGCAGATTGCAATTTCTCTTCAAGCTCCTTCGAACACGGTTTTCCGTTTGGCATCACGTTTGCTCCCCCATGCAGTGCTGTTGGCACACGTACGTTCTAGCCTGTTCCCGTCTCGGCTGGTGCCAGCTCTCACTTTTGTGTGGTCTCAGCTCACGTTCCATTTGCACTGCTTGGCTTTTTGCTTCCTTTTACTTGGTCCGAATGAAGGAGGCACTGAGGTGGGGGGCGAAAAAGGAGCTTTCTGCTCTGCCCGTGTGCTGAGCTTCCCCTAATGAGACACCACGTGCAGAGAAAGCGCTGCTGAGATCCAGTGGGTAGATGCTGCAGGGCAACCTCCGTGGATGTACGTGGAAGATTATGGACAGCATAACTGAATTTCTTCCAGCGTCTACGAATAATGGGCAAACTCATATTTCTTTCAGTCTTAAACTTCACTGTGTTTGTCCGCTCCTTTTTTTTCCGTGTCCCCAACAGGAATAGCAAAACCTGCACGTGTGGCACAAAGCTTTTTCTGTGAGTTCGCAGGGCTGTGTTTTGCAGGCTGCAGTGACAGCACTTGTTCAAGAAGAAGGTAGTTAGAAATACAAGCAAAATTTCTCCCCCTCCTAATCTCTTAATTTTTGTTCTGAACAATTATTGAACTGTTTTGATTCAGACCTGAAAAAGTTTCCCAGTATAAAATGCAGTAGGAGCCATCCGGCATGGCAAACTTCCATTCTGAAGTGGTAGGTTGGAGTTTTAAACAACTGAAAATAGTCAGGGGATGGGCAGTGTTGGATGGCTTTCTTGATGTATCGCACTATACTTAGACTGTAATTGTGGTAGAGTCAATTAGAGAGCAACTGTAAACTGGAAGGAGCTGGGTGAATACTAATCATACTAATTGTGAGTTGAACCATTTGGAAACAGATCGGAGGATGCTGGTGTCCACCATGCTATAGTATTCGAGGGGAGAAAAAAAAATTGCCCCCCCTGAATTTTTCCTTGAACGCATTCTTCCCTTTTCCCCAGCAACTAAGAAGTAAATCACATTTCTGTTGTAATTGTATGAAGTCAAAGGAAACAGAACTATCTGTCTTGGCTAGTAAAAATACTGCTTTTATTGTTTGTTGTTGTGGTATCTAGAACAATACAGGCTTTTGAAAATAGCTGATCTTCCAAAATCTGATGGCTTTCAGAATGTTAAGTATGCACATAAGCAATAAAAATGATGGCTTTTTGTTTTTGAAACACTCAAACGTGGTTAGGTCGTGGTCTTCTGGCTTACGTTGTTATCGTAATGCTTAGTCCATGGCACTATTAATTTATTTTTAAAGATAAAAATATTTTTATAAAGGAAGCAGGAAGAGCAAAGTACATAGAAAGCTCTTCTGCAGAGTATCGAAAAAGTACAGAAGAAAACCAGTCCAATTACACCTTCGCCACCAGAGTCTGCAGCAGCTTTTCATGGCAGTCGAGTGACTTAGAGGCTTGTTAGCATCTTTCTTCATTGCCCTGGAAAAACTTGTCATCGTCGTTTTTCTCACAGACGAAAAATTCAGGTCAAATAGGAGCAATTTAATATTTGAAGAGCACCAGTTTATTAAGCAGCTGACAGTGTTGGGCTTGAAGGAGGAGTGGCTGGTGGTGGCTGCCTTCTGCCTCTTCAGTGGCGCCACGGCAGAGGCTGGGGAAGGAGCGAGGGCCCTGCTTCTGGGTGAGGACCCACTGAACTCCTTTGGGGGGGATCTCTGTAGCTATTTTTCAAAGCATCTGGCATAAATTCTGTCAACTTAAGATGTTAGCCCAAGTAACCCTTTATTAACCTCGGGTGTTAAAACCTGTGAACTTCTGTTTTATTCCCAGGGAAGGTAAATTGTTAAATCCTCGTGGGCGTTCTGTTTAGTGGTGGAGGGTCAGCCATATGGTGTCGCATCTGCTGTCACTTCTGAAAGGGAACTAATTCTTCGTGCGTTTGGTTCTTACTGGTTCTTTGGGTTTAGTTGTTACCATTTAATGCCATGGGAAAATAAAGTTTCCCATGCTGAGCTCAGTTCATCTTTGATAAAGCGTTCTACATTAGTTAGTGTTATTTTTAAAGTCTTACTATAATTAAAGGTTTGCTTTTTCAGTGTCTCAGTACCTCTCTGAAAATCATAGTGTAAATACTGCTACTGAACCATTAGGATTAAGAACAGTCAAATTCTAAAACTAAAAATAGATTGGCCTTTAAAGTAATAAAAAATAATCAGTGATCTTCACTGTCAAATTATTTTACCATTTTGTGTCCTTTGAAATGCACGCTGACTGAATCTCTTGGCACTAACTTCTTGCCTGTGATAAATAGCGTATTCTAATATTGAACAGTAGAATTACTACTTTATTCCTGTAAGGCCATGTGAGCGTATTATGCACAGACATTTCTTAATGGGTGATCTCTATAGACATGTAATTCCTGGGATAACGCGGTAATTAAATATCCCTTGCTTATCCCATTAACCCAGGGCAAACTCAGTATGCTAGAGCTACTCCGCTCTTCCTGCGCTCCAGCTAGTGATTTTTTTTGCTCTCTGGTGCTAACATTTGTTCCAAGGAGTGCTTTGGTTGACCGTGGGTCTTCTGGAGGTCTTTCCCTCTGGGTAATACACCGAAGTCTCCAACTCTGGATTTAAATTATCATGAAATTGCTGTAGACCTCTTCCTTTCTAAAGATAGTCTGAGAGGAGAAAGTTTTATTGACATAGTTTTGAATATATTTCAAACAGATGTAGTTAAACCTGTTGAAGAAGACTGTAGCTCCTCTTTATTTGAGACCATGCCTGGTTTATTTGGTTTAGCTAGGCTAAATAGAGCTAATCAGCTTTAAAGGAAAAGAAGCTGGTTTTTTTTATGTAGAAATGAACGTCTGCGTAGCTCTTTGTGATGGTTAAACTCTTATTAGCTTTAATAACATCTAGTAATATTAAATAACATAGTAGTAGATATTTCTAATGCTTAAATTCTTGGGTCTTCATTTTTCTCTTTTTAAGGTTAATCCCTTGTTTCCAGATCAGTCTTTCTTGATGCTTATCTCCGTCTTTCTCAAAGGTTTCTCCCCACGCTGTGCCAGCCTTCCTACCTAGGATCTTGCTAGTTTTGCTGGCTACAGCCCATGCTGCAGCAGCTCCACCTGAACTGCGCCTCCGTATCTGCTCCTGGTAGGCATGTGGAGCCCGTCAGCCCCTTTTCTGGGGGCTGTGCTCTTCCAAAGTTATCAAATCCAGTTGTCACCTATGTCAGTTAGAAGCCCTGACATTGAGATGAGGGCGTGTATGGTTTGTTTGGTTTTTTATTTCAGAAATAATGAGCTAACATTTCCTTTAGCAGCTTGAGAGTGAATTAAAAACCTTGTTCTTCTGGCTGAAGATAGGTTTCCTTTCCCGGTTTAGTTTTGTCCTAGATCTTAGAGAATGCGTTGGGAAATGTATTGGAGAAGTCATCTTATATCCTTGAACACACAACTGTGAAACGAAGCAGCTGGAGAGTGGGCAGTTCTCTAAACAGGAACTGGTAAAATGCACCGGGGATGATGCATTTGCTGCAGCAACTGAAATGATGAACGTCAAGTCCTGTGTACAACTGCAGGCTGTTGAGAATCTGCCAAAATATTTAGCTTACTCTGCAAGACTCGTGTAATGGCTTGTTGGTTCTTTTCAGTTGTAGGTGTTTCAGTTACGTGCTGTGTAAAATGACCAGGCTGTTATTGCAGGGATCTACCATCTGTTTACCTGACTCTGCTACTTACCATATATGTCATGAATTAAAACCCAGAAGAAGTTTAATAAAATGAAATCTGTCTTTACTTGCATCTTTCACAAGTACTGACTATTGCTTCTGGTCCGCAGGCTTGACAGCGGACCAGCGAACTTACCATGGGAAGGAGAATGTGGACTCCAGGCACAGCCGAGGGAGAGGAGGAGAGACAACCCGCTTTCACACCGTCAATGTGGCACAGCCTGTCCGATTTAGCAGTAAGTTGCAGACTGGGAAATCTGGGCTATCTTTCTCCTAATTAATTTAGCAATTTACGCTTTTTTTTTTTAAGGAGAAATTAATAGCTTTTTCTCTTAGATAGCTTTTTGACCAGACTTTATTCATGTGCAGTGCTTTTTAAGGTTTTTGTACATTTCTTTTATATACGTCCTGTTACATTGTGTAGTTCATATAGCAGGCCAATACATGCAAAGAATTCTGCTTCCCTAGTAATCCTGTTTTTGTGAAATCAGAGTTGCCGTTTTCTGTTATAACTCATTGCAGTTACAGAAAACTAAGGCCGTGGTTTCAGTGATGGTTTCAGCCTGCAGCAGGGGTGACAGTGTAGCCCTCGTCTTTTGCTGTGCGCTTGCGTGTAGGATTGTTCCCCTGGAAAGTTGGGGAGAAACCAAAATTGATTGCTCTTGATTTGAAGTAATTTTGAAGATGATCTTAAAGACATTGTGCTATTGTTAGTTAATTAAGTACATCTCTGATGTTCTGAGTTTTGTATCCTTTTTGATAGGAAAATACTCTTTAGGGTGTGGGGAACTTAAGGGAATTCTTCACTTGCTTCTCTGAAGACAAAGTCTGTCGAGGAAGTATGAAGCACTTGAATGGCTTTCACCATTTTCCTCCCATCAATCAGTCGGGAATCTTCAAAAATATCACTTTGTTGTCATCCTACCCCCTCACCTGCAGCACCGCCAGTGCCACCAGTGGCATCCTAATCCCAGCCTTAGCTGAAGCGTTATAAACGTCCTGCCAGTGTCCTTCCCACTGATGGACTCGTGGTGTCTGCGGCCTCAGAACCTCTCCGGGCCCCAAACATTAAATTCTGCCCTGCCTTCTCCCTCTTATCTTCATTCCCCCTTTGCTCCAGAGATCATCCAGTGATTTGGGAACGTGAGACAGCACTGATGAGCCTTGGAGGGAAGGATGGGACAGGGTAGGAAGAGGACATGGGCGGAAGAGAGTATGGCAGTAATCGGGAACGATTGCTTTGCACTGCAGTGATCTTCTGAAAAAGACAAGCGATTAGCAAAAGTAAAAATTCACCTCTTTGTTGATTTTGGGGTGGTTTTTTTTTGTTTTTGGTTTTTTGTTTTGTTTTTTAGGACAGAAATGCTTATTAAAATAGGTATTTTGATTTGTTGTGGATTCCAGTAGCTAAATTACGATAGTAAAATTTATAGAGGACAACAAAGTGATTTAGAAATTGATACAGCAATATCTGATATGCTCTGCAATCTGATGCTGTATTCTGTCCCATCTTAGTGATGTGAACCATAGATTTTGAAAGATCTCATATAAATGGACAATAAGGAAAGATATTTAATGAAAGGGCTTCAAATCTAAGTTTGTATATCGTTATTTGATGATAAAGATCACTGTTTCTGAAGGGAATAAAGAAGCTTGAGAGCAGGAACTCTGCATGCAACGAGCATGAAAGTTTGTGAATTTAAAGTTCCTTTCTTAAGTGTTGTGCAAAATCAATATTGCAAATGCAGGTGCTAAAATCATATTTTATGTTTGTTTTAAGTTTCCTCACCCCTAAATTTCATCACCCCTAAGAATGCCGGGCAAAAGCCTGTGGGCGTTTCATCTAGAAATGCCTCAAGGCTTTTGTTGCATGTTCCCCCAGTTGAGTTAATTGCGAGGAAGCAGAGACAGCACTTCCCACCATCACCTTCTTACTTCCTAAAGAGCCGCTTTGCAGTGACGTTTTTCCAAAGCAAACAATCGCCCCAGAACCCCCATGGTTTTTAGTGGTTGACTGTAGGAGCAGGATTATGGGAATACTACTGAGACTGTTTGTAGAAGTAGGTTGAAAACTTCACAGCATGTTGGGTGTATTGCTAACCACCTAATAGAAAGACAGTCATTAAATTGGCCGCCTCTGGTTTTTTCTTCCTGCTTCTTGCTGCTTGTTTTGACTTGGATTGATCGAACTGATTGGATTTATAAAGATGTGCAGGGAAATATCTTCCACAGTAGATCATCAGTCTTAATTAAAGGCTTTAAAGGCTGTCACAGTGCAATGAAACATTACGAGGAGTTGCATCTTTTTAAATACATTTTAAAATATGTTCCTTTATCAAAAGCTGTAGTAAAGTCTTCTGTGATCTGTAATGCATGCATCTCCGGGGGAAGTGAGGTGTGTGGTGTGGTGTGGGTACACATCCAAGTGATTATGCATGGTGCTCTCATAAACTGATGAGGATGCGTTATCTTGAAGATCCTAATTTGGGGGGAATGGTTTCCCTTCTATTCTTCATGTTTCCTAGGAAAGTGCCCAACAGGATGGCACCACTATGAGGGCACGGCCAGCTGTTACAGGGTGTATTTAAATGGGGAGAACTACTGGGACGCTGTGCAGACATGTCAGCGGGTGAACGGATCCCTCGCCACCTTCACTGCAGACCAGGAGCTCCGCTTCATCCTGGCACAGGAGTGGGACTTGGAAGAAAAAACATTTGTGAGGAAGGACCAGCGTAGGTGAGTAGGAAGGAGAGGACAGAGATCTCACGTTGCATGAGAATGGTTTCTGTGTGATACGAATCCCATTAGGTCAGTTTGCTTAGAAAATATAATTTCAGGTTAATAACCCAGTATGAGCCTGTTGGTTGACTGTTTGGCAGCGGCCATCTGTATTTTAGGTTTTAATTAGCACTAACAGATCGGCTACAATTCAACAGAGCCTTTTTATCTTCAGGCTGTCTCAGGAGCTTACTGGTATTCTTGAACTGCAACAGGGCAGGTGGATTTTACAATGACTTACTGCTGCGCTGCCTTGTACGGAAATAATATTTCTTTATTTTTTTCAACAGAAATTTTGTTTCTACTAAGTACCACTAGCTCTGACAAAGACTGCAAGTTTGAGATAAGAGTGAAGTTTTGAGTTGTAAGAACCATGTTCTGGTGACTTTAGATATTTTACTCTGTTAGTTCACAACGAACATAATTCCTTTTTTTTTTTGTCTGTGATTTTTTTGTCAGTCTCATGGCCTGCTGTGGCGGGTCACCAGCAGGGGCTCAGTAACGGTGTAGCTGTGTCTCAGGAGAGTTGGATGGTTTCATCCCTGACAGTCTGACATAAGTGGTGTATGTTTATCAAATATTTGACTTCTGGATGCTTTTGTGTGGGTTTTGGGTTTGAGAAGCTGAAGTGCTGCCATAACAACAGAATAAGGTGATCATGATAAGTAGAAATGAAAGACACAGTGAGTTATTGTTCGCAAACACAGAAAACTATCCAGTATTTTCCCCTATTCCTCGGTCGAAGTCTCTCTGCGTCGCCAACGAATGGGCTGAAACGTTAAGGAAAAAATCTTCAGAATGTTTTGGGAGTTAGTTTTTAAGTCTAAAGACATTGTAAGGTTCTGTGTAATTTATTTTAATTTGTTAGTATGTTTTTGGCTTGCCTCTTTAGAATCTAACTTTGTTTTTGGTAGGTTCTGGGTTGGATATCAGTATGTGATCACCAATCGAAATCACTCCCTAGAAGGTCACTGGGAAGTAGCTTATAAAGGTAGGCTGCTCAAATTATTACTTAAACTGCCTTAAAGCATGAATATTACTTGCAAGAACAACATCACTTCCTTCAGTGATAGTGTTGAAATAGTGTGGGGGAACTGCTTTGCTTTACTGTAGCAAAGCAGAAGAGTTTAATGCTCAATACACGTGCCTTATTTTCAAGTGTAAGAAGTTTCATAGTTTTTCACTTTGATGCCTTGTGGAAAGAACCTGTTTTTCAGTTTATTTGGTCTTTACCCTTGATTAAGCTCAGAAAAAGGAAACTACACTGTAGTTTCTCATTCCTTGTGGTGAATGACTAGATGAACTGCTGACTCCCAATTCTAGTATTTGCACAGGACAGCGTAGGATATTTGAGGTTTTTAGTTTTTTTAAAAGCTGGTAGGTTTTTATATACTTAAATAAATCTTGAATTTTGCAGAATTACCCAGATTTTTTTCATTTTAAAGTACTTCAGATAGTTTACTTAAACCAAGAGAAGATTTGCCTAAACACAGAAATCAAACCCAGTTTGTATGAAAAACTGAACATTAATGTGATAGGCATCACTGGCTGAACTTCTTCAATTGCAAACCAAGCAGCTCCCTCTGCTGAAAATCCGAAGTTATGTTTCTGTACCTGTTATTTTTTACTAATTCAGTTGATGGATTAGTTAATCTTAAAGTCATGATATGAACTCTTATGTGTAGGATTGAATGTCTAAATGCTGTACTGATTTAGGTAATGAAAAATTTAAAGCAAAGAGGGTTTAAGTATCAACTTAAATTGTGGATTCCATTGTAGCATTTGAAAACTAACCTGAATAGTTTTCTTACATACAATTTCCAGTAATGGAAATTCTAGAAGGAAAACTGTCCATTAGGTACAGGCACATAATTACGAACAGAATTCTGTGAAACGGTTAGATCTTGAAAAATACTTCTCCAACACATGAGAAGTAGTAGAGCCCTGTGTGGGTTTCTAACGACAGTACTTGTTCACTGTGCTGCCATGGACAAAAATACTGATTTCTTTTGTCACTTAAGTGAACAGGGTTGACTGAACATTCAGAGGAAACGGCTCCTTCTTGTGGAGGCAGGAACGTTTTTCATTAGTTCCTTGAAGTAAAGCACTTAAAGATGTCTTTGGACAGCTGGAGAAAGGGAGGGAGGAACTTCAGTTTTTTCTCATAATAGTGATTTTTGATCTGGACAAACCTGTTTATATAGGTAGTTTTTTCCTGTGAAGGCCAAGGAAAAAAAAAAACCATCTTTCTCCTTAAAAGGACCTTTCTTTGCTCTTTGGGAAGCTGACTGCACTGCCATCTGCTGACAAGGTGCTTGCAACCAGGGAGGCGTAAATCACGCAAAATCATGATACCTGTTTTTATGATAAATTTTATTTACTTTGATTTATTGTATAAATGTAAACTTTCTCAATGACATAGTCTTTTGTTTTAAACCTTTTATTTAATAATAATAAACCTTTTATTTAATAATTTAATAATAAACTTTATTTAATGAAGTACATAATAGCATTTGGTAGCTTTTGAAAGATTTTATTTAACTTTCATTGACTTGTAGTGAGATAGACTCTGAATTCCTATTATCTGTTTGAAAAACTGATTTAGTGTCCTATAGTTTGGAAATTTTAACTCATTTTAAAGTTATGAAATGCCCTCAACACCTCTTGCAGTATGAGCTATCAAACTGGGTGTTGCTTTTTCGTACTGCTAGAAAGCACAGACGTTAAAAGCTTCCCATACAAAAGGAGACACTGAAAGCATGAAATAGCTTCCCCTCTAGCACCAAAAGTGGTGGGATACATAAGTATACAAGGCTGTCATTTGCACCCATGGTTTATATGTTTTATGTGCTTGTGAGTCTTGTTTTAATAAGATAAGGCATATACAAACTTTGAAATGGATGGCCAGTTTGAGTAAATGCTCTTCCCGTTTGCTAAGAGGGTTATTAATGTAAAAACGTGAAATTTGCCAAGTGTCTGTCAATTGGGGTGCTTGCGGAGAATCGTAAGTCTGTAAGATCAGGTTGTAGTTGCCCAAAGTATTGTGTTTGTGGGGGTATTTGTTCATAAAAGTATCTCTGGCGTGGGAAAAATAACTTGATGCTGAGTCCTGCCTGTTTGGAACCCATCACAATACGCTCTTTTTAACAATTGTGTGAGTTGGAAGGACCAAATAGCCCATACCAGCGCTGCAGCAGCAGAGCGGCCTTGCATGGCTCAGTTCAGCGCTCTGAATGAGCGGCTCTGACGTGCGCAGCGCGGGATAGACCTACTTCTTTGGAAGCACTAGTAGGTACTTGGAGCAGCAGGTGCAAGGTGGATATGGGTTCTTGCTCCACCATTAGCAAGTGTGTTGCTCAGCAGTGTTTGAAGGGGCGCATAAAAATGGGTAGGCAAACCCCACGGGGCTCGGGAAAGCAGCACTCGTGGAGATAGCAGAACATCACTCCTACTGGTGCAGAATGACAAAATTACCCAGTACTTGAAAACAGCAGCCTCTTCTCTCTGTGAGTCACCCCTTCCCTCCCCGCTGTTTGCCTTCCTGCCTTCCCCCGGAGGAGTGCTGCTAATGGAGGCTGAAGCTAGAGGACAGTAGCCTTCCAGCAGGGTTGGTGTGCCTGAAAAGAGTGACGTTACAGAGCCTCTCGAAAGCAGCCTGCGGGTATGCAAAGCTTATATCAATGCATCTTGTTCTAGGCTCTTCAGAAGTATTTTTACCCCCTGACCCTATCTTTGGTACGGCTATGTCTGAAAATGAAAACGTTCTTTGTGCCCAGCTTCAGTGTTTCCATTTTCCTACCCTTCGGCACCACGGTTTACACAGCTGGTATGCTGAAAACTGCTATGAGAAATCTTCATTCCTCTGCAAAAGGAGTAAGTTGGTTTTAGTGTGGTGTGAACTGTTCTGTGTTTGTTTAAATATGCATATAACAAATATGGGGAAATCTGTTAGTTACCTTTTCTACCTGTTTGTTAAGCAGCTATATCGGCCCCAGAATAAAGTATACTTGGCAAAAAAAGGTTAAAAAAAGTCTGAATGTTCCTGTGGGCCCTCCCAGCTGAGCTGTGCTTGGGGTGGAAGGGACAGGCTGTCCCCCCCGAGCACTCGCTTCAGCCGGCAGGTCCCAGCGCTGCCTGTGTTCCCGCTCTCCGGTTTTGGTGCCTGCCTTTAGGTGAGCAGGAGGAAAGGACGGTGGGCAGAAGACACCCAAACTTCCCCCAGTGGGCAGGGATGGAGATGCAGCCGAGGGCAGTGGGAGCACTATTGCCTGGCATCTTTGTTTAGGCCTGGCCTGGTGAGTGTCTTTCAGGTTGGGTCAGAAGATCCAGCTTTTCCCAAGTACCAGGAGACAGGACATGCAGGCAGCAGGCACGACAGTGAAGCTTAAACTTCTCAGACCACTTGTTTTCCTGTATCTTGGTGAGAACACCTGAAAGCACGTCAATTCCGTTAAATACTTAAAACTCAATTTGTCAATTTTGAGCAGTAAATCACCCCTGCGTGCCTCTAGAATATCCATTATCTTCCCTACTCCTTTGAGATCCCTTTTCAGAGTTTCTTTAATGTGAAGGTGTGGCTTTTAACTGGTGGTATGCTTATGTTTACAAATCACTTAATGTAACAGAATAAAGGGGACTCCTGCCGGGCAGGCTCACAGAAGCTTGGATATTGATGTGCGTTTCTGTTCTAGGCCAGACTTGCGTCGATATCAAAGACAACATTGTGGATGAAGGCTACTATTTCACTCCCAAAGGGAACGATCCCTGTTTGAGCTGCACGTGTCACAACGGTGAACCCGAAATGTGCGTGGCCGCTCTGTGTGAGCGGCCCCAGGGGTGTCAGCAGTATCGCAAAGACCCTAAGGAGTGCTGCAAGTTTACATGTTTAGACCCAGGTAAGAGTTGACCGCTACAGTTCTGTCGAGAAAAAATCAGTGCTCAACTTGGTTATCTTTGGATATGACTTTGAAATGATGCATATTTTCAGTGCCTCAGCATTGCTGGGTACAAACCCCCTGTGGGGAAAGATCTCACATCACAGGAAATGAAACAGTTCAGACTCTGGCTAAAAATAATTAGCCATCCTTGATGCTACTTTTATAGCAGAAGCAGTAGCTTATTTTCTCTATGGAGGTTGACACTGCTGTGGATTTTTAGTAGATTTTTTTGCATAGTTCCTTTGTCATGTTTAGTTCTCATGGGGAAAAAAAAAAAGACTTTTGAGCACTAATTAAGCATCTTTTTCTGGACATGAGCATTTATGTATGTGGGAGTTTGCAGGGATCATGTGGGAAGCAAAGGTTATAAATTAGAGAGTTTCAATAAGTATAATAAGGATCAGCAGTCTTCAGTTGACTCTGAACCATTTGTCAGTCACCATTGGGGGATGTAGATTTTGGGGGTCTATTTTTCTGAAAAGAGACTTGCGAAAAGAAATGTATCTTACTTGGAATTTACTGTGAAGGTGGTCAAATACTGGAGCAGATTGCCTGTGGAGTCTCCATCTGCGGGGATATTCACCGCCCGGTTGGACTCTGTCCTGGGCGACCTGCTTTAGCTGACGCTGCTTGAGCAGAGGTCGGACTAGATGATCTCAGGACGTCCCTTCCAACCTCAGCCATTCTGTGATACTGGTACTTCCTGGTATTTTGAAAGAACTTAGTATTATTAGAGTGCACTAAGAAACTGTTGTTCAGAACTGCTGAGGAAAACACAGAAGGTCAGCTCTTCCCATCAGAGGCTTCCATTTCAATGTGTTACAAAAAAGGGCTGCTTCTTGGCTTCCAGATCTGCAGTCTGTCTTATTTGCCTTAACTACAGACATTAATCAATAAAGGCCACTGGCTCCTCCTTGCTGTCATTCACATCCGTTCTGAGGGTTAAGCTTAGCAGGTGTTCATAGCCAGTGTTGCAGGTTGGTCGGTGAAAGAGTGAGGATACAGCAGGACTCTTCCTCCCGCTCTTATCAGCAGAGTTAAGACTTTGTCTTCACTTTTTTTATCTTCAGGAGCAGTGTCGGCAAAGCATCATCCAGCAGACAGGATAAGATGACCTGGGATAACCTCGTGCCGTGTTCTTTAATCCTTGCTTATTGCTGCGGGTCTTAACTATTTCATGAATACTGATTTGAAGAGTGTATTTTACCACATCCTTTCTGATCCTTAAGCTCTTCTTTCTCTAGGGATGCTAAATAAGACTGTTTCGTTATACTCTTGCCTGAAGTGTTCTGGTTTTTTTAGTAACTCAGTTTCTGAGAGAAGAATCATCAAGCAGTTGTCAGACTTCCTTCATAATGAAGTTACTTCAGCTAATGATAAACACTGAAATTTTAAAATGACGTGTTTCAGTTATCCTTTTGGGTATCCTAAATGGCTATTCCAGATGACAAAATTAATGAATTACTTTCTTTAATCAGCGTGTATTTATCTTTGCCCAATTCTTACATATATCTCCTCTAAGCTGTGTTGCAAAGGAAAAAAGACAGTTTACTAATCAACAGTAAGTAAATTAATCACCCAAGGAGAGACCAGGGGAAATAAATCCTGCTGTTGGGTTGGCAGGTAATCGGCTCTTGCAGCGTGAGTGGGTGAGCGATGAGTACGGGTGGATAACGAATATTACTCAAGGACTTGGTAGTAGGGGAATTTTTCAGCGGTAGGAGTAAGCTGAGCAATCACAGCTATGCTCTCTTGAAAGATGCTTTCCCTCATTTAGTTGAAGATAAATGGCAGAGGAAAATCTGTCGTGTGCTAATGCGAAAAGCGAGGCAGTCTGTCTATTGCCGCTCCATGGATGTGGTAGGAAATAATTTTTCTGTGTAGCTCTTGTTTAGACAGACCTGCAATTCTTATTTGTGGAAAGGTAATAAAAGAAATAAAATACTTTGAAAGAGCTGATGGTGCAGAAGCTTTTTCCAGTGGCTAAACTGGTGCAGTTACAGGGTATTACTACTGTATCGAGTGTAAAACAGCCCTTCTGAAATAACCTGTTTGTATTTACATGGGTTGGAAATCTCTGATGACTTACCTTGTTCTGCACAACCTGTCTCTTTGTCTTTTTTTTTTTTAAATCTAGGACTTCACTTGACAGTAGTTTATCCAGCCAAACAGGCTGACCGTTAGGAGCTCTCTCAGGCTGGGAGCAGTGTCACAGAGGCCCAGGATGCTCCAGAAGGTCCAAGAATTGCAGTTGTAGCTGGCCTAAAGAGAGTACTGCAAGCTGGGCTTTCTGCCTACAAGATTGCGTCATTCTTGCCTGCATGTACATTTTACTGAAGTCATGTTATTTAAGGCAGTTAGTA
This sequence comes from Fratercula arctica, assembly GCA_947846985.1. Lineage (NCBI taxonomy): Eukaryota > Metazoa > Chordata > Aves > Charadriiformes > Alcidae > Fratercula > Fratercula arctica. The sequence goes on along the minus strand of CANTUZ010000013.1, from coordinate 30,223,457 downwards.
GCACTAATTGATGATATTTGTGAAGTCAGCATTGCCATAAAATGGAGGAGGAGCAGCAGCAGGTCTGTGGTGGTCAGGAGGGTGTGTTGTTGGGAGGTGTGTGACTGCAGCCGTTTAAGTAAGACTTGCTGAAAGGTTTGACAGCACAGAGGCTTTTCTACCCCACAGCCAGATTTGAGAGGGTGTAATGTTCGAGCTCTGTGCGTAGCGCACTATTAAATGAATTTCTTGTTGCCAAGAATGCGTTACATATAAAATACCAGCCTGTTAGCCGTGTACTTTAACGATGTATAAATTAGGTGGATTTTTCTGTTACTAGCGTTTGTAGCCAGTCAGTATTTACAGTCTTTGTGAGGCTTTCAGCTTTCTTTTGTAAGGAATCTTTGATACATCTTTAGCTGCTGTTAGTGAAAATATTGAGAGAGCTTTTGGAGACGCAGTGGGTGCAGGAGAGGAGAGGTGGCCAGGGTCTGGCTGGTTGCTCTAGGAAGTGCGATGGCACTGCAGTGACACTGCGGTGGCACTGGGGTGGCTGGAGAGAGGGGTTCGTACCTGGCAGTGCTTGCGTCCTGTAGCAGCGCGTGACGGGGTTGTGCAGCCACAACATCTGTGTCTTATCCACACCCAGCCTGGGGGCGTTTCTCATGCAGAGCTCTTTAACAGAAATTGGTACAGAACTCTCAAAGCTGTAACTTCCTGGGTCTATTTCATGTTCTGCCACTTACCGTGATTCTAGGGAAAGATTTAATTCCTGTTTACCTTAATCTCCTCAGTTCCTGAAAGATGATTATCACATTGATTCACCTTTTTAAGGTATTTTTAGTTCCTATCGCTTAATGGTGTGCTAATCAATGTACCAATGACATATGGAATTTAGATGACCACATCTTGGTGGTAAGAACAACGTTTAGAGGTATTGTTGCTTGAAACGTAAAAGTTAAGATGTCCAGAAGTCATGTAGAAGTAGTGTGTAGATATGCCAGTTCCCGGGCCTTTCCCAGAGCTTGCAGGTGTGCTGCCCTCTTCAGTATAACATATCAGCCACGCCAGGGAGACAAGTGGATGTGCAAAACGCCGTTAACCTAACCTTTTTCCTGTTCTCAGAGACCTGAAGCCTTCAACATTTTGACCCTTTTGCTGATTAAGATATTTTTAGAAACGTTTAGATCTTCTTGGAATAAATAGTTAAATCGCATGATGATTCATAATTTTCTTACACTTGTGAAATATGGAGAAGTGTTAAACCAGGCTAATGAATCTCCACTCTGCATTTACCTCTCCATTACTGACAGAACATCATGAAGAAAAATGAGTCTTGGACAAAAGTAACAGGCTTCTTTTATGTGTTTTATGTAACAGATGGCAACAGTTTGTTTGACTCAATGGCCGGTGGGATGCGTCTGATCGTTAGCTGCATTTCCTCCTTCCTCATCCTCTCTCTGCTGCTTTTCATGGTCCACCGGCTGCGTCAGAGACGGAGAGAGCGCATAGAGTCTTTGATTGGAGCAAACTGTAAGTAGCCCGTATCCGTAACGATTCCTGATCTAAGTAGCGTAAGCGCTTCAGAATAAAGAGCACAGAAGAAATAGAAATCTGTGGAAAACATCAGCAGCAGTCTGGTTGTAGGTTCTAGTCAGTACTGTACCCAAACCAGCTCTGCCCTGGCTGCCTGGACTGGTCATGATTTGTACAAGTTGTGGTTCTTTGAACCACTCCCCATTCAAAGAAAAAACTTTAACATCAACATTTATCTTGTGCTTATTATTGACAGGTTGATGTACCTAAAGGTGAGAAATGTCATGGTCTTGCTTGACTGTGCCTGTATGTGTGTGTCTTGGGTAGGTTCTTCAAACTTGAACTTTTTAGCCAATAATGGAAAAGTATTTTTTGTTCAGATGTGGTCCAGATCTGAAATATCTTCTACGTGTGAATGATCTCCTTAGTTTGAAGAGGTTAGATTCAAATTTAGATGTGATGCAGGACAAACAGTCTGGGAGCAGGTGGGCTTGGGTATCGTTGTGTAACTGCAGTGAGTTGACTTGCATAGGTTACGTAGACTTTTTTAGGTCTTCAGGAGACGTGAGTTCCTTGGGTGTGAAAAGTGGAAAAAGGTGTTGAGATCTGCCTTAAATTGGAGAAGAAAGCATGGGATAAAGTCACTTACTTCTTTTTCTTCTCTTGAAATAGTGCACCATTTTAACTTGGGCCGCAGGATGCCTGGTTTTGATTACGGGCCTGATGGTTTTGGAACTGGCCTTACTCCACTGCATCTTTCAGATGATGGGGAAGGTGGGGCATTTCATTTCCACGATCCGCCGCCACCCTATACTGCTTACAAGTATCCAGATATTCAACATCCAGATGACCCACCTCCTCCTTATGAGGCTTCTGTCAATCCAGACGGCATCCTTTGTTCCACTCCAGGTACGCAGGCAACGACTTCTCTTTTCTTCCTCTTTTTCATTTCGGCTAGAGGGTAGGTTTTTGTTTTTTAAACTATAATCATGTGTTTTAGTGATTTTGATGGGAAAATATATTTCACGATAAAATCTCTTATTTCTGCGATGGAAAAGGCTTTTGTTAAAATGTGTCATTAAGCTTGGTTTTTCTCAAAGATTCTTTGGACCACCTAAATTACAAGTGGAATCCATGATGCAAGCAATTTAACTCTTAGACCTTGCCTATTTTCAAGCCTCACCTTGGATGGGTTACGTGGTTACCCAGTTTCCACTATGCTGGTACCTTTTCTGGTCTTTTGGAGATAGGTCTATAGAGATTGGTATTAAAAAGTAGAACAAATGTCAAGTGCAAGAGATTTGGAATAAAATATATCCAGTGTCTTCTCTCCTCCCCACTTCCCCCACCCACACCCCCCAAAAATTGACCAAAAATATCACTTTCTAATGATTCACCCAGTGCTCTTCAGTTCTGCAGCTGTGATATTCACATACTGTAGAAATCATTGCAATTTGGGATTTTATAGCAGCATATCTCACAAGATAAGTGAGCCTGATTAGTGCCACTATCTTATTTATATATCGAAGTTTTATTTTTGCTACATAATTTTCCTCTTTTGCAGCATCATCTCTTTGTGCATCAATGCAAAACCAGGAAAAACTCAGAGGTTTCCAGAAATACAGATAGTAAACCTCTTTGGGAATGTGAAATGATATACTAAACGTTCTGATTCTGCCTGTTTTTTGTCCTTTACAGATGGAGTTCTTTCTCAGACCGTGCAGACCAGTCCTCCATCGCTAGGAAACTGTGATGTATCCCCACAGCTTACAGAGGGATCGCTCCCGCCCTCAGTTGGTCCTTCCCCAGTGGAGCTGGAAGACTCTGCTGACAGCAGCACCTTTCTTGTCCCTCCTGACACACCGCTAAATGAAAACACACCGGCAGAAACTCTCACGGGCAGCCGCCACAGCCACTGTTCTCTCAATACCATTGTATAAAGGAGTGAAAAGCTGACTGCCGGTCAGAAATAGTTTTAGCAACTGTTTGCACAGACAAACACTAATCCGTGGTTTGAACTTCAGAAGGAATCCCCACTTTGTTTTTTGAACACTGCTTTTATGTTCTAGATTAGGATTGTGCCTCTCGTTTTTTGGCTGTCGTTATTCATTCACTAATCATTTTGTCCTGTAAATATGGATTGTATAACTGCTCTTTTTTTCCATTGGCTATGGAAAAGAGTGCAGAGAATTCCTTGACTTCTAAGGAGGTGAAAAGTATGGGTAGTTTTGGGTTTTGTTGTTTGGTTTTTTTCTTGACTTGAGAGGAAACAAAATCTACATCAGAAAAAAAGCTACTTGGATTTGGCTGGATACCACTGGACCCAGGGAACAGACGATGGAAAAGGAGGGTGGGGGCAGTCACCGTTCAATCAGTTGCTTTCTCTCTTGCTTCAGTGCCACGCTTGGAAAAGGCAGAGAAGACGGAACTACAGGGGAAGGGGCTGGGGGCCTGTTTTACAGAGCGGGAACACAGAGGAGCTAAAACACATGTCACCAAGTAAGAGTTACACAGTATAAAAGGCTTGCGTGTTGTGATCTGCCTTGCTGTTTCAAAACACCGTAGGGACCGGAGGATGAATGATCTATGCAATATGTGATGAGTGGGTATTAGAAAACTAGGATTTGCAATTACAATTGTTTGTAGCTGCAAAATCTCATGTTGTCAGGTAAACTTGTGGTCCTTAAAGAAAACTGGTTCTGTGTAATGCTTGTGTCCCTTCGGTAGAATCCTTGTATGTGTTAGGTAGTGCTTTAGGGAAGAGACAGGGAGCAATTAACTTTGAGGCAGTTTGACTTCACTTTATGAAGCCCCCGTTTGTTATAATCCCATCAGGAAGATGGAGGTGTTTTTCTTTGTCGTTGAACTCCTTTACAGTGAAGAGTTGCACAGGACTGGCCTGGATAAAAGACCATTGTTCTTGCTTTTCTTATTGCATGCTATATTTAGCATGTAAGTGTGCTCCTGCCCCTCCGTTTCACTTCTTTACAGTTCTACAAATACCATTTAAAAACAGTGTTCAACACGCACTGTATGTGATGTTTAATTCTAATTGGACACTTGTTCCTTATCCAAGTCCCATAAATTGCCAACCCTATTCTAGGGATTTCCCCTGTGCCCCCCAAACCATTTATCCAGGTCCCATGAGGGGTTATAATGACGTTAGCGTGCTTCAATCAATAAAGCAGTTTGCTTCAGTCTGATATGTCATCTTAAATTTCCCCCTCAGATTGAACTCTTTAAAGTTAATTTAGAGATGGCAAAAAGATTCATTCGCTCCCTCATTAAATCTGAAGTCAAGCACTGTTGTTTTTGATAATGAGTGCAAAATAATCTTTACAGGTGATTTTAAATTTAAGTTCGTATTTCAGTGTACAAATAATTTACCCTTTCCTCCCACCCTCCTCTTGCCTCTGCTTGTCCTTGACTTACTGTAGCAGTCCGCCGATGAGCTGAATTATAAGGAATTTGTAAAGAACGCCCCTTGTGCGTGTTCTCCTGCTGCCGTATGAAGGGTACGAGCCTAGAGGGACAGGAAGAAAACACTGCATGGGGGTGTGCGTGTGATCTATTTTTCTAGTAATGATGAGAAATCACACTTATATGACACATCCTAACCCACTGTTGTGGTTTCCCAGCGCAGCTGACTCTTTCCCCAGTGAATATGCTGCTACTTTCTATTCTGTGTCTTGCCTATAGGCTTATACTGTACTTGGGGATTGGTCTTGACAATTCAACTCTTTTTGCACAGAAAACTGTGAGTTTTGTTGCTGAGATCATATCTGGTGTCCTGACATTCAGACACTTGCTAATGATCTTGAATCCCTCGGAGAGCGTGAATCACAGTCGGGGCGTGCGCTGCTGGCAGGGGAGTGGGAGGAAGCGCTGTTAGGAAGCCTCTCCGCCTGCAGCCATCCCGCCCCCCCGTGTCCTGCTCTCGGGTTGGGCTGGTTTTAACAGCAGTGGTACGAAAGGAGAGCAGCAGTCCTCCACCCGGCGGGATCTCTTACCGTCTCCTCCTCTGAGTTCAAGTCCTGGTGTAATGAAGTGGATGGATAGCAGTAGTCAGAACCATGCGTACAAATTATTCAGCATTTCTGAAGTATGAAAATAAAGCGGGTTTTGTGCATTTTTGAGCACATTCATACGTTTTATACATTGTATGTACTGATTTTTTTCTTTAGTTTTATAGGTACGAATGCGTGTGTGTGTGTGTTCTGGGTGGCGAGATAGATAGATATATATATATACACATACTGTAGACGGTAACCTTTGTGCTGCGTCCAGCTAGGTGAAGCTAAGCACTGGGATATAAACTAGGCTCTTAGGGTTAATACTTCTCTCAAGCTGGCTCCGCTCCGTTGTGGGACAGGCTGTGATAGCGTACACTTCAGTAGGATGCAAGGTCTATGCTACTACAGTCTGTTCCTGAAAAATATTTTGTTAGCAGTGCAAAATAGAAAACTTCCAATTTCTTTTGAAGCCAGATGGAATATTTGTTCCTTATAGTCTCCTAGCGCAATAACAAAAGGCCTTTGGGCTTGGTTTAGTCTCTGAAGCTGTGTTTTGTGGCCGAGGTGAACAGATACCTCACACTTCTCCTAACACTGCAGGAATCTGTTCAATTTTTGGTTTTTACTTTGCTTTTCGTTCTGTGGTGAGTTTTATTTGAAAATAAGCTCTGTTACAACTGGCAGCTTCCTGGTGGCTCCTGGCTGTAGCTGTTCCAGACGGAGGCTCCTTTGCCAAAGCCTGGTGTGATGTTCTCCCCATCGCTTCTGAGCCTTTCCCACTTGCACGTTGGCACGGAGGCTGCTATTTCCTCTCTTTTCCCCTATCATTCTTCATCTTAACTGTAAACAAGGGAAATTTTGCCTTGAACAGAGCAGCTCGTTAAGTACAGCTCATTTACCTCTCGGTAAGCTTCTGATTTGGCAATAAAATTGTCATTTTTTTCCCTTTTTATAATGTAGCTTTTTCATATTGAGTACTTTCTCCTGGAGTAAGAGCCTCTGTAGCAGAAAATGTCACAACTGCGCAGGCTTCTGCACCAACTGGGGAAGAGTGAAGTTTTCTTGACAGCAGTTGGCTCCTCAGCAAACCTGCCTTGCCCTTGGCAAGGTGACTGGGAAGCGCTTTGTCCTGAGCACCAATTACGGAGGGTTGATGCTTGCCCAAGGAAGACTGTTCTGTTTTGATTGCCATTAGATTGATGAGATCTTTGGAGTTATTTTGTGCATTGATTTAACCCCCCCCATTCACTTCTCTGGATGTTTTTCTTAACTACTGATGCGTCCCAAATGTCCCTCCGGCCCCAGCGGGGGAGATGGCATCACCGCATCATTCCCAACGGCACGCGTGAGCAGAGAGTATGTTTCCCTTGGGATGTCTTTGACAGCGGTCGTTGTGAAGTCGCAGCACTCGGTTGTGCGCGGGGCTCGGACAGAACCGCTCCTCATTCCCCATCCTTACGGCGTGCTGCGGTGCCGTACTGAGGTCCCTGCTGTTCCTTCAGGAGCAGCCCCAGATGTTCACTTCTGTCGGTGGCATCGGGGGTACCCGTGCGTAGCCTCACAGCAGCCTCTCATTTTTTTACTAGGTGAGTTGTAGAGTATTGTAACGTTAGAAGGAGGGTGGGTTTCATTCTGTGCTTGAAGATCAAAACTCTCGTTCAGATGTACAGAGGGCTTGTCTGTGTAATGTTCAGTCTTGTCTAGTTTGGAGCCTCAGACTATTCCTTTACCCATTCACGGCAGGACACTCATCTAGAAGGAGAATGAAGTAGGTGGAAAACTTTTTCTGAAGGCTCAGTCTTATGGTCAGCGGGTGCTCTGCCTCCCCAGGCCTCACGGGGCGGTGGCCCGATCACGTCTCTTGAGTTTCACTTGGGAGGAAAATGGTTTTGTGATCAGTAATTACTGTTCTTTTCCCGCCTGATGTTAAATGAATTTGAAGCTGTTCTTGAATATGTTTTTATCTTTCAGATGTGGATTTTCAGTGGCAAAGCACTGAAGTTTTAGTGTTGCCCCACACAATCTGTAACACACGTCTGTCTTTATTTCAATTGCTGAAACATCTTTTTTCTCCCAAGCTAAGGAACATGCAATATACAGAAACGTCTTTTAAATTTCCTTTGCAAGTTGGGAGCTGGACCCTGAAATTAGGGCAGATTAGTGTAGAGGAGGCAAATCAAAGTTCTTACACTTTTGCTTCTGACGTTCCCCAGTTCCAAATGAAATACCCGTTTCTTTGGAATAGGCGCATTCGGCAGCAAAGGTCTGCTTCCCCTGACAGCAGCGTGCATTACTGCCTGCTGCGCTACCACATAGCTTTAATTTTCCAGTGTTGTGCACCTTGGACGTTGAGAGGGTTGGAGCTGATGCCGGCGAAGATGCTGTGCCCGCCCCGAGCGTGGGGCTGGGGGCGGCCGGAGAGTGAGACGCTGCTTTTTACCTTCTCCTGGAAAACAATTTTAGCCAGCGCTGCATTTGCAGGCTTCTCCTGTGTAGTTGGTTTGTGACTGGACTTAACTGTGGCAGTATATAAAAGATTTTGATATTCTGTGAAATACCATGTAGAATTTAAATTTGATACTATAATAATTCAGTCCCTGTGACACTGGTTTTTTGTTTTAACTTCTTTCTTTGGGGTTGGCACTAATCTTTCTTTTTTTTTTTTTCTCAAGATGCTGTGAGAAACATTTCATCCAAATGCCAAATAAATTGTGTTCCGTAAGAGAAACGGCCTGTTCCAATGTCTCCTGATTTCTGCATCGATGTGGTTCCTCGGCGTTGCGAAGGAAGATCTTGTTAAATCACGCTTCTGAGCTGTGATCTTGCAAAAAGATCAATAGAAGCATTTAACTTCAAGCAGGGAGGCTGCCCAAGTGCCTTTGTGTACAGATTCCAGGGAAATTTTCCTGTATTAGTGTAGTTTTAAGAAAGTCTTGGCTGTGTACCCAAGGAGACAAGGTGCATCCTCACCAGTGGCGCTGCGGAGCAGGTGGGGGTGCTGGGTTGGGGGGGTGTCCGGATCCCCAGCTCCCGGCACAGGGCTCCGGAATGAGCCGAGTGGGTCAGAGACGTGACATGGAGTCGGGGGGGATGGTGTGAGCATGGAGCCATGCTGCCCCCGTGCCCAGCAGGCACTGGGGGGGCTGGTGGAAAAGCCCAAGGAGAGATCGGGCTGTTCTCACCTCTGCAGCGATTCTAAAACTCGAGCTCCAAACTTTTCATTAAATTCCCAGTGGAAGGTTTTGGGTCCCACACTCTTCCTTCTCTTGTGTTCTACACCCCCTGCGTGGGATGGGGGCTGCAGGCAGGGCCCTGGGTGACCCTGAGTGGGCTGGCGGGAGAAGCCTTGGCCGAGAGACGTGTTTTGGGGTGTGCGAGGGGTTTCCTGGTGCCAGGACCCGGCTGTCTTGCGGGGAGATGGATGGTTGGCCTCTTCTCCCAAGGAACGGGCGACAGGACAAGAGGAAATGGCCTCAAGTTGTGCCAGGGGAGGTTTAGATTAGATATTAGGAAAAATCTTTACACTGAAAGGGTTGTCAAGCGCTGGAATGGGCTGCCCAGGGCAGTGGTGGAGTCGCCATCCCTGGAGGGATTTAAAAGCCGGGCAGACGCGGTGCTGAGGGACGTGGGGTAGTGGTGGGTTTGTCAGTGCTGGGTTGATGGTTGGACTCGATGGTCTGAAAGGTCCTTTCCAACCGAGACAGGTCGATGACTCTGTGACTCTGTGTACGGCAGGTGGCGTTTCTGCCTGAACCACCCTGGGTGCTGCATGGCTCCGGTGGCTGCCGTTCCCTGGGGAGCTGAAACCCGCCGGGAGCGCAGCGGGAGAGGGGCTCTCCTGCCCCCAACCCCTCGGCCTGCAGTCGGCTGGGGGTGACTCAATTATTTAATAAAGCTGGCTGATAGCAGGGAATATTCCCCTAAAAGGCCTTGCTGGATAAATAAGCCTTATCAAAGAGTTGTGCTGGTTTAGTAACGCAGGCTTGCAGCGGCAGCTGGCAGGGATACGGGATGGAGCAGTCCCCAGTCCGAGGCAAACAGCTGGATCTCTTCTGTCTGACCCATGGTGGATGGGTCCTTTTGGCATGGGGAAAGCTGTGCTGTCCCTGTCCTTGCCTCTTGTGGAGCGCTGCGGGCAGCGAGTGCGGGGCCGTGGGGCCACGGAGCCCTCCGCGTCCTCACCCCCTCCTGGTGGCAGCCCTGTGGATGGCCGGAGGTACGAGTGCTGCAGTCAGGTTTTCTGGAGCCATGCAGGGCTAAATCTGCTTTAGCTGGGGGAAGTAGTTTAAGAACTAAAACTGAATTGACCTGATCCCAGCCTGCCATGAGAGGGGCTGCGTTCAGGCACGGGTAAAGAGCAGCTTCTCCTTTTTTGCACCGTCCAGACCTGGCGCTAGCGATGCCTGCCCGTGCTCTGAGCTGGGAGCTCGGCTCCTACAAACAGTCACTTTTTTTTACCTGTGGGTTTGGTTTTTTGTTTTTTCCTAAGCTGCTGGGCTCGCAGTGTTGGCTGTGAGTGCTGTGGAACAAATCCCCGCATCCCTGCTCGTGGCCGCAGGATGCGTTCATCGCTGAACGCCGTCCAGCGTGCAATGTCATCCTCCGTGGGTGCCGCGGGGGGCTCCGCTCTCCCTTCCCTGCACCCGCAGAGGGCAGCTGCCGCCGCAGCCGCCTCCGTCGCTGCTGGACCTCAACCATCGCAGCTCCCAGAGCTTCATCTCCGGGCTGGGAGATGCTGGGTCAGCTCAGGGCGGTGGCACACAGCCCTTCCTTTGCTACCAGTCTCAGCGGGGACAAGCCTGATGTCGCAGCCCACGGTGGTGGCTCAGCGTGGCAGGGACCCTGTGGGTCTTCTGTGACACTGCAAGACCCTGTGCAGGTACAATTTGCTCTTCCCTCCTGCCCTCTCATTGCCTGGGGCCAAGGTGCGATGCTGTGGCTGCAGGGGGCAGCCAGGAGTGCCCAGAGCACAGCCGCTGCTCTTGGGGGTCACCACCGCTCCCGCTCACAGCCGTGTGTCTCCCGGCACCCTGTGCGAGGGGGGCGGCTGTCAGCATTGATGCTCAGATGCTGCAGCGGGGGCATCAGCAGCCCTTCTCACAGCCTTCTGCTGTAAGCTCTTGCCAGTTTAAAATGCATTTTTCCAGGAGGGTAATTAGCAGCCGTGCTCAGCATGGCGTGTCCGGGGCGCTCAGCCCCAGGAGAGCAGCAGGGGACCGGGGGCACAGGTCAGGCACGTGCAGGGACCGAGCGCGGGCAGTGACCCGGGGGGTGCCAGGCCACGGGGGGGCTGGCCGGCCTCGCCGGGCAGGGGGAGATATCACTGACCCCGGTGACAGGGGGAGCGCAGGATGAATGGCGGGGCTGTGCAGCGGCGTGTGGCCAGCGCACATCTGGCCACAGTGCTTCCTTTGTGCCCGTGCCGGCTGCGCTGCCTGCCCTGCTCCCGGCTCTCTCCCGGGGTAGCAGCAGCTTGTTACGGACATCAAAGGTTTAAGAGAAAGCCAGAAGCGGATGGAGTATTTATTCCCCTTGAACTTCACCTCCCCACTGCACTTGCTTCTCTGGATGCCCACAGCCCCGTCCCTGGGCAAAGTGAACCGTGCTCTGGCGACTCAACTCCTTGTCTTGTCACTGTCCCCGACAGCCCAGGTCCCCATGACGAGGCCCCCGGCGGCAGCGCAGGATTTACCTCCAGGAGCCGTTGGTGGCCCCGTGGCGGCGTGCTGGTGCAGCGCCTGCTGATGGTGCACGTGGTAGGGGTTCCCAGCAGGGTGGCACTGTGCCCATGACCGGTCGATGGCTGCAGCTTAAGCAACTATTTTTATTTTTCAGCGGTATTTTTTCCCCTGTCATGGCTCTCGCCATTGGTGCTGTGAGCACGCGTGTTGCGGGGACCTCGGCCGCCTCCTGGCTCCATGGCGGCAGGACGATGGACGTGGTGTCTCCCTGCGAGGACGGCGCAGAGCTGCGGGAAGGGCTGTGAGCTCCACGCCACCGCGGCAGCGAGAGACCGGCAAGTACCGCGCGGCTCTTCCCAGGTTTGCTCTGGTTCCTATAGAAACTGGAGGTTGCCTGGCTCGGATGCCAGCAGCCGGCGGTGCGCCCTGGGGTGCGGGGCAGCCGGGGACGGGCAGGAGCGGGGGACGGGGACACACCTCGGTGCTGCCACTGCCTTTCCACGTGCCTCGGAGCCCCCTCTGCTTCCTCGGTGGGGCCGTGCCGAGCCCTGCCATGGCTCTGCATCCCCCTCCCACCATGCGGGGCTCCCGGGACCCATGGGACCCCAGGCTGGACGTGACGTGACGGTCCTTGCCCTGTCAGGGCCCTTTGTGGGACAAGGGACGTGTTCCCGCTGTGTGCGGGCGTCGCGTGCTGCCACGGCGGTGCTGCCAGCGATCCCGGCCACGTGGTCTCTGTGGTCATACCTCTGCTTTTGCCCTCCTTGCCAAAAATCTCCACCAGAGAAGCCTGAAAACCTAAAAGGGTGTCCTGGGGGATACCTCTGCCCTCGCCCGAGCCCTGGGGGAAAAGAGCCTGGGGGTGCTGGGTGCCACTGGCTCCTGAGCCCTGTGGCTCTGGGCTTCCCCCCACCGCCTGGCTCTCCAGGCTGTCCCACCATGGCCGGGGGCAGAGCTGCTCGTGCCACTTGGTGGACTCATCCCTCCAAGGCAGATCTCGGTCTCCCCGGGTGCCCGAGCAGCTCCTCTCCTTGCCAGCAGCGATGGTGGCAGGTTGCGGACCTGGTGAGACCCTCCGGCTCTCCTGCCCGCCCTGCGCAGCTTGTTCCATCCGGAAGGATGATCGCAGCCCTCTGCAAACTACCTCATCCCCGGGGCGGGGGCCAAGCTTCAGCCGTGGCGCGGCTCCAGAGCAGCTCAGGGGAGCCCTGCGCCCCCTCCCCTGCGCCGGGACCCAAACACGCACCTCGGGGCTGCCCGGGCACCTGCCTGGGACTGGCTCCGCCCCGGGGGGGGGGGACAAAGGTGCCCCAAAGAGCCCCCATCGAGGACGAGCCCCAGCATTGTCCCCTTGCAGCACGTGGCAGCCGAGCTGCTCCGCTGCGCCAGAGCCCGTCCGCGGCCAAGCCGGCGGCAGGAGGCTCCTTCCCGCGCTGCTGCTGCGTTTGTTCATCCTGGCAGCGCCCGGCAGCGCCGCCGGCCAGGGCCGAGCACCGGCCAGAGGAGCTGCCGCCCAGGCCCTGTGGCCTCCTTTCCACTGCTGCCTGAGGAGGACGGGGATATTTTAGGAGAAATGTGACAACACCGCGCTCCCGTGTTCTCACCCCGCTTCCTACCTGCCCGCTGCGGGAGCGTAGCTCTGCTGGCGAGGTGCTGGCTCCCCTGCCACCTGCCTGGACGGGCGCCATGGGGATGGCGTGCGTGTTGAGGGGCTGAACAGCCCCCTCCTCCGGCACATGGTGACTCCTGTGATGCCCGGTTGGGTGCTGAGGCTCGTCCCCAGCACTGTCCCCCTGCCCTGGCCAGTGATGGGTGGCTGTGAGAGCCTGAGCCGCTACGGCGTGATGCGGCCTCGTGCCGGCTGGAGGGGACAGGGCCAGATCCTGTGTCACCAGTGTGCTGCTCCTTGGTGACCTCCAGGGCGGAGGGTCCCCCATAGCGTGGCTGCAGAGGTCACCTGTGCCCGGAGCCTGGGGCTGCAGTTGCCATGGCCAAGGCGCCATGGGCACCCTCTGGCCTTTGCCTGGGGAGGGGCTGCGTCCCCCCTGTGTGTGGGGTTGAGCTGGATTCGGTCTGTGGGTCCCCATGTCACTGCCCGCCCCACATCAGGTCCCTGAGGGGAGCTGCCAGCGTGGGGGATGCAGGACCCAGTGCTGGCTTCGGTGGGTTGCCAAAGCTGGGGGGGCAAAGGCTGTCCCACGGCATGTACCTGCAAAGAGTGGGGATGGGGCAGAGCTGGTGCCCCCAGCCCCTTCTGCCTGCCCGCAGCTCCTGAAGCCCCTCCATGGCCCCGTGGCACCGTGGAGGGGGGGGCAGGATGGGGCAGAGGGGGATGCTGCCAAACCCCCCCATGGGGATGGAGAGCAGGGTGGTACCCGGGGGCTGCCCCGCGGGGGGATGGGCCGGGCAGCGCGCTGCACCCCCGGGCTTTGCCAGCCCCCTGCCCCCCGCCGTGTCCCTGCCACCTGCCCTTGGGCTGGCATCCCGGGCAGGGCCCTGGCACGGCGCGGAGGGGCTGGCTGGGGGCCGGGCCGCTTCCCCACTCCCTCCTAGCAGCCGAGGAGTTAAAAACTCAGCCCTTGTGATGAATATTTAACAGCAGTGCACAGGCTGGAGCGGAGGATTTCTCCGGGCTGCCTGGGCGCTGGCAGCGCTGCCTCCCCCTGCCCGGGCGCACTGCGGAGGAGGACGGGGCGTCGCGGCGGGGCCACCCGCCCGCTGCCACCCGTCCCTGCCGCCGGCATGGGGACACAGGGGCTGGGGATAACTTTTCTGACTTTGCCTCTCGTCGTGCGAGCAGCCGCGGGAGGTGAGATGCTCTGCCTGCCTACCCTCATCCCCGCGGCCGGAGGGGATGGGGGGTCCCCGCGGTGGGAGAGGACGGGGGGCCAGGGGGTGTCGGGCTGGGGTGCGCCTGTGCCAGCCCCCTTTGTTCCCTTCCCATGTGCCAGGGAGTGGCAGGGGGCCGGGGTGCTGGGGGCAGCCACACCAGCAGGGCTGGAGCAGGGACTGGGAGACCCGCTCTGGTCCAGGAGCCATCTCCTGCCCTCCCAGCATCCTCCTCCCCACGGGAGGATGTCCCCGCGGTGCCGCGGGCTCCAGGAGGTCTGAGCTCGCCCGGGGCTGTCTGTCCTGGCAGGAGGTGTCTGGGACGGAGTCCCTTCAGGGTGGGTGGGTGTTCAGGCGCTCCCGTCTTGGCCCATCCGCCCCACAGCCCCGCACCACCAGGAAACACCAACGAGGAGGAAACGTCGGAGCAAACCGGCGCTGCCGTCCCGGGGCCAAGGCGCTGGAGTCCTCACCTGTTTTCTGGCCAGGCTGGTGGCAGTGAGTGCTACCCTGGCTCCTGCCAGGGGATGCTCGAGGTCGGGCGAGGGCTCGTGGGTGTGGATCCATCCAAGGGTCTCCCAGGAGGTCAACTTCCCCCTGGACAGGGAGGAATGCCCGAGGTCTCTGCCCTGGAGACCCTCTGAGTCCTGCACCATCCTGCTCCTGGCTCTCCAGGGGGGCTGGTGTCTCCTGCACCGTTGTAGCGAGGATTTGGATGCAATGCAGGCTGGGGCCATGAGCAGCACAGGTGGAGGCAGGCAGGGCTGGCCGTGTCCCGCTGGTCTGAGCGACTGCGGCTGGCACAGGAGCGTGGCTCGGCTCAGCTCGCCGGCAGCCGGCCCACTGGCACGGCCCCTTGGCCATCGATGGGGACCGCTCGCATAGGCTGGCCCTGGGCAGCACCAGGTCGTGCTGTGCCTCCTGCCAGGAGCAGGATGGGGAGTTGAGGAGGGAAGGGGTGCGCTCCCAGGCTCCCACTGCAGACCTGATGGCCCTGGACAGATGTGCGGATAGGAGGAGCTGGGCGCTGGCTTCCTCGGCATCCCTGTGTCTGCTGCACCGGCACCCGGCACGGAGCACGCAGCCCCCACAGCCGGCACGGGCAGCAGCGCTGGTGGGAGCTCGACAGCTCCGGCTGAGGTGGCCCCGAGTGATGGGATGAGCCGTTGTCCCCGCAGTGTGGGCGCAGGCCTGCCCACCGCCCACCCCCTGCCTGCTGCAGCCCCCAGCAACCGCCTCCTGCTGCCAGCCCACCCGCAGGGAGCCGCGGGGAGCACCGGGGGAGGACTACGGCAGCCCCCCCTCGGCCCCTGGCTCACCCAGGTGAGGTGTCTGTTGTGGGGCGAGGGGCTGCCTCGGCTCCCCGGGATGGGTAAGGCAGGGATGGCCCCACAAGCAGCGAGGTTTGGCCGCTGCGGAGCAGAGCAATGCCGAGGGAGGTTTCCCTGCGGAGCAGCCGGGGGAGGCAGGGAGGGTGCGAACGCGTGAAAACACCAGCGCCGAGAATAACTGGGATGAACACGAGCGCCGGTGGGACCCCTGGCTGCAGTGGGGGGTACCCTCACTGTCGGGGGGCTGGGCGTGGCCGTGGTGGGTTCGGGGAGTGGGTTCCTGTCTCCATCAGTTGCCCTGAGCTCTCCTCTCTCCCGCAGGGCAGTGGTGCTACGACTCGCAGGACCCCAAATGCGGTGAGTGGTGCCGCGTGCGGGAGGGGGGTGTCGGGGCTGTGCGGGGCTCAGACCCCCATGTCTCCCACAGTGCCCGGCCGAGGGCACCCCGGGGAGAAGGGCGATTTCACCCGTGTCGCACCAAGGTGGGAATGGTTGGAGGAGCTTCACTTTCAGCTGTGCTGGTGTAGAGACGAGACGGGCACCGGAGCCCCTTCGCCCCAGCCAGGTCTGGGTGCTTCCGGGGCAGCACCAGCCTCCCCCATTTCACCCAAAACAAATTAAAGCCCGGATTTAAAATATGCCATTAGCAATCCCAGCGAGGCACCGGCATCGGGGGGGGGGGGTGCCATGAGGCGCAGGGGCCTGGCTCCAGGAGGCTCCATTTGGGCAAGTCCTGCCTGTGTGCACCGGTGAGGGGAAGCATGGCTGGGGGCACTTTGTCACAAAGCATGCAAATAGCTTGTAAAAGGTTAATTAAGGATCAACGAGCATTTAATCAGCCGTTACGGCCCAACTGTTTTATAGTTCTCGGGTGCATGCGCCCCGGTGCCCGGCCGCCGTGGCACATCGGCCGTGAATCGCTGGGCTCTGTGTATCCCTGCCGGACCAGCGCTCGCCGTCACCAGCAGTTTAACCTCCTCGGGCCGGCGCGAGGGCAGAAGTCGGCAGGGCCGTGGGGCCAGCGGGAGGCGGCTGGGGCAGCATGGAGCTGGCCGTGTGCCCGCAGCGGGGCCACGGGGAACGGTCCCTTAATGAAGGCACCAGATAATTTGTGGTGCTGCCCGGTAGCACCGTGCTGAGGCACTGGTGAGGCAGCGGCAAGGCCAGGCTGTGACTCCCAGGGTTTCTAGGGAAAAAGCTGCCTGGAGTCATGAGGGGAGAAGGGAAGGAGACAGGACTGAGCCTGGGGGGGCAGGAGGTGGGGGTGAGTGTGTGTCTCTGGTTTTGTCTGCCCGAGCCATGGGGTGCTGCTGGGGGAATGGCCCTCCCAGACCCTGGCTGTAGGGGATATGAGGGGTAACGGTGTGTGGGTCCACCAAAGGCTGCCCACCACGGCGGGTGCCGGAGCAGAGCCAGTTGTGCCTGGGGAGGGATGCCCTGAGCTCCCCTGGGACTGGGGGTGCCCTGGTGGGTGGGACTGGAGACCCCAGGGGGGCACCCGTTCCCGGCTGGAAGCGCAGCCCAGCAGCTGGCAGAGCCCAGGGCCACCACCTCTGCCCCGGGGCCACCAGGCGAAGGAGCGGGGTGTCACGGCAGCTGCCGCAGAGCAGAGACCGGCAGGGTGTCCGGCTACGTCCCGTGGCCGCGGACCACAATGAGTGTTGCAAGAAGAGATGATGCCGGGTGATGGGGACACTGAGCCACGTGTGTGGGATGTGTGAGGTCTGGCTGTGGTGGCAGCTGTGGGGACCTCCACTCACCGTGCCCAGGCGATGCGGTGGGTGTGCAGCAGGTCCAGCTGGCAGCCAGCGCTGCCATGTCCTCACCCAGCTCCTGCCACAGTGACCCCCCACCCCAGGAGCTGCCGATGGGTGTTGTGCCGTCACCCCGGACCCCACATGGGATTTGCCCCAGGGCGAGTTGTGTGGCCAGGGTGCGCTGTCACCTGACACAGCTGGACAAAACCAGCATGGGTAGGGTAAAATGTGGTTGTAAACCAAACTGTGCGCTCTGCCAATGGGCCTTGAGTCCTCTGTCCCCCCTTCTCAGCAGCTCCCATCCGTCCTTCCCTCCCAGGCGCTCTATGGGTGCGTTTGCTCCCTCTGCATGGAGCAACCCCCCTGAGCCCCAGCCCGGGGGCGGGGGGGACAGTGGCCGGTGCACCCCCACAGAGGGGGTTTGCTTGCAGGGAGGGGCAGCAGGGCTGGGAGAAAAGCCTGCCCTTCACCAGCGGCAGCGTGGAGGGACGGACGGTGCTGCCGGGCTAAATATAGCCCCTGTCCCCACGAGGAAATCCTGCTGAATTATGGATGAGGCTGCAACGAGCCCCCGCTCATCGCTCCGGAAGAAGGTTGGCCGGGCAGGAGGGCAGCTCCCGCGGGATGCAGGCGAGCACGGCAGGGACAGCAAGCCTGGCTGGGGACCCAGCCACCCTTGGCCTCTCGTCCTCCTGGGGGGGTGGCAGTGGCTCATGGCTGCCTGCGGTGTCCCTGCGCCCCCTCTGCAGGTCCCAGCCACTGGAAGGAGCTGAAGGCCACGTGTGGTGGCAACAAGCAGTCCCCCGTCAACATCGACAGGCGCCGGCTGCAGCGGGATGGTGGCCTCGGGGACATCCTCTTTGAGGGCTATGACCAGGCTCCCCCGGGCAAGTGGAGGCTGGCGAACGACGGGCACACGGGTGCGTGCTGCGGCCGGGCCCCCTCCCCTACCCCGGCTCCCCAGGCACCGACCTGGCTGGGGCTTGGCTCCGGCGCTGCTCCCGGGGGTGCTCTGCCCATGAGCTGCAGCGTCCTGGGGCGTCTCCTGCCCCTGGGTTTGTGTTCGTGCAGGGGTGAAGCCTGGGGAAGGTGAGCCCTGGTGTGCCAGGGCTGTCCCCCACCCTTACCCCCGTCCTCACCCCCATCCTCACCCCTGTCCTCCCAGGGGACCTACAGGAGAGATGGGGAGGGACTCTGGATCAGGGAGGGGAGCCATAGGATGAGGGGGAAGGGTTTTAAGCTGAAAGAGGGGAGATTTAGGTTAGGTATCGGGGAGAAATTCTTGGCTGTGAGGGGGGTGAGCCCCTGGCCCAGGTTGCCCAGAGAAGCTGTGGCTGCCCCATCCCTGGAGGGGTTCAAGGCCAGGTTGGACGGGGCTTGGAGCAACCTGGGCTGGTGGGAGGTGTCCCTGCCCAGGGCAGGGGGTGGCACTGGGTGGTCTCTAAGGTCCCTTCCAACCCAAACCATTCTGTGTTTTTGTGGTTCTATGATCCTCACCCCGTCCGGCTGCCCTTGCAGTGATGCTGAGCCTGGCGAGCGAGTTGGCCTCTGAGCACATCACCATCAGCGGGGGGGGCCTCCCCGGCAGGTACCGTGCACTGCAGCTCCACTTCCACTGGGGCAGCCCAGCTGGAAACGGCTCCGAGCACACCCTCGATGGGCGCCAGCTCCCCATGGAGGTAGGCGAGAAAAAGCACCCATCGCACTCTCTGGGTGGCCCAAGACCTTGCTGCACCAGGAAGGAGTGATGCTGGTGTGTCCCAAGGCGCCATGCCGTGGGGTGACCCGGCTTGGTGACACTGCACCGGTGGGTTCGGCCGTGCTCCCCATCACCACAGCCTTGCGCTGATGGTGGGATGCAGACAGCCGCTGCACAGGACACCCAGGGGGTTAAAGAGCAGCTGACGGGGGACTCCAGGTTTCTCTTCACCGTGCGTGGGCCAGGCTGCCTGCTCGGGGAAGCTCGGTGGGGTCTGGAGGGTCCGCGCCCCACCGGGGACTGTGCACTGAGTCAGTGAGCGAGAGTGTGCGGGAGCACGCTGTGCCAAGCGCGTTGGGGTCCTTCTGGGTGAAAGAGGCTCTGTGCCTCTGGTAGATATTAATTATCTACCAGATATTAATTATCTACCAGATATTAATTATCTACCAGATATTAATTATCCAGCAGATATTAATTACCTACCAGAGGAGAGAGCAAAATTTATGTATTGCGGCTGGTGGGCGCCCCGGGACTGCCAGCTCCTTCTCCCCTCCCTGTTCAAAGGATGCTCACTTCACTGGGATGCTTCGATCCTCCCGGCAGCCACCCCATGGAAGCACCCATCGACTGGGAGGGCTTTTTGGGGGGGTGGGTGGCTCAGTGTCTGGCCACCCCAGGCCAGCCAGGGAGATCCATGGGCGAGCGCCCCACTGCTGGTGGGGTCAGCCGGGGGTGGTTGCCCACCCTTGATCCCTCCATGCTTTCCCCAGCTGCACATCGTCCACATCAACATCAAGTACCGGACGCTGGCAGAGGCCAAGGGACATCCCAATGGGCTGGCCGTTCTCGGATTCTTCTTCCAGGTGGGTCTGCGGGGGCTCCTGCTGCTCACGGGGGGGACCCTCCAGGGACAGGCTGCTCACGATGCGGCTGGGGGCTCTGCTCTGCCCCAACTGCTTACTGTCCCCCTCCCCAGGTCTCCGAAACCCCAAACACCAACTACAACACCATCGTGGCGGGGCTGAGGAACGTCTCCCGTGCTGGTGAGTCGTCGTCTCACCGGGACAGAGGCAGAAAGAGGAGAGCAGGAGGGCAGGGCTGTGTCCCGGCGGGTTGGGCTGGGGGGAACCTGCCAGTCCACGGGGCCATCTGGCTGCGGGGAAACCGATGGGGGTGGCCCTGCCATCCCCCCGGTGTCCCCATCATGGGACGGGCTGAGTGCCCACGTCTCACCCTACAGGCGACTTCGTGGATTTGGCCTCTACCTTCCGCCTGAGCACCCTGCTGCCGCACGCCGGGCGCCTCGCCGGGTACTACCGCTACCAGGGCTCCCTCACCACCCCCGACTGCAGCGAGGTCGTCGTCTGGACCGTCTTCGAGGAGCCGGTGGAGATCGGACAGGAGCAGGTACCGGCACGCACAGCCCCCTACTCCAGCACCCCGAGGGCTGGACCCCCTGGTGACCCCTCTCCTTGCCCTTCCTGACCCCTGAGCAAGAGCACAGGGAAAGTCACCTCTATAATAATGCTCCTGGCAGTTAATTAATTTTATGAGAGTTAAGTAACGGAGCTGTGGCCACCTGCCAGGAGGGAGAAATCCCGTCTAGCACTCTCCCGCCCAGCCCCGGCATTCAGAAAGCAAAATGGGAGAGGAGCTCAAGAGCTCAGCCCCTTTGGAGCTCAGAAGGGGCTCCGAGGAGGTGGGAGGGTGGATGGATGGGTGGATGGAGTGAGTTCTCCTCTGCTGCCCAAGCATCTTAGTAGACGTATTTCCTTGAGGGTGTCGTGGCCCAGCTGCTCTCTGAGTGCTCAGCAGAGGCAGTGAAACACGATTAGCTCACTCACAACTCAAGAGTTGATCCTCGCCAGGACCTGCCTCGTGTCCTTCCCCCCCGGCTCTGGTTTCGGGAGGGCGGTGAGAGGTGGTGGGATGACACACGCTGGTGCGGGGCCATGCCATGGGTCCTGCACTACCGGCAGCAGGGCAGCACAGAAAGGGGGCTCGCACGCGGGCGGGGGCTCGGGGTGCCCGGCGAAGCGGTGCCCACCCCTGCCTCTCCCCTGCGCAGCTGCGGGCCTTCGTCAGCACCCTCCACTTCCCGGCCGCCGGCTCCACGCTCCTAAAAATGACCAACAACTTCCGCCCCCCGCAGCCCCTCCACAGCCGCAAGGTCTTTGCCTCCAGGGCAGCCACGGCCAGCGGCGGGTCCCCTCATGGGGGCCACCACCAGCTGCTCTGCCCCCTGCTCCTCCTGGCCCTGCTCGGCCCCTTCTCCCCAACCCCATAGGGTCTGGCCCAGCCTTTCCCCAGCCTCCACCCAATCATCGCCCCCCTGCAATGGTGACGGGGAGGCGATGCATCTAGTCCACGGGTAAATGGGAAAAAACCTTCACAAAACAAAAAAGCACGTCGAGACCTTGGCTGGGTGAAGATTTTGCAAAGCTGGATCTCTGCGGAGGTGCATCTCTGCAAGCCCGGAGCCGCCCTGCCCTGTCCCTGTCGCCACCAGGAGGGGATGGCGAAGGGGCTGGAATAAAGCCGAGGTCCTCACCGGTGGCTGCGGGTCACTGCCTCTGGCTCTGTGTCCCTTCGGCGTCCCTGGGGCAGGGTCCTTGGCACAGGGGTGTGGGGCTAGTGGGGAGGGAGCTGGGGGGCGGTGACCGGGTGGCACTCAGGGATAGAGGCCCTGTGCACGGCTGTGCAGGCGGGCATGAGACCCCCCTCTCCTTCCTGTGCAATGAACCCCCAGGGCCAAATCCTGGCCCTGCACGTGGTTCGGGGTCCTGGTGGTCCCTGTGCTTGCAGACACTGCCTTGATGCCTTCCCTGGGGTCAGGGCTGGCTGAGGGAGGGACAGGGCTGTCCCCAGGAACCCTCAGTGCCCCGGGGCAGGACACAGGGAACCGATGGCTCTTTCCACAGAGCTAATTTTGCGCTGGCAGAACTAGCTGCAGGTGCTGGCGCGGCTCCTGCGCTGCCCGGCACAGCAGGGGCAGAGCTCAGGCCTTGGCGAATGGGGTGCTTCATAATTAATGTGCTGGAGCGCCAGGCATGTTCCCGTCTCCTCCTGAATTATGGGCATCAGAGCACAGGTCATTATCTGGGAGCGGAGCTGGGTGGGTTGAGGTTTTCATCATTTCTGGGGGGAAATGGCTGCAAGGGCAGGGTTCCCCCACCCCAGCCAGAGGGGTGGCCGTGGCACCCATGGGCACAGGGGGTCTAAGCATCCTCCTGCCGTGGGGCTCGGGCTCCCTCGGAAGCCCGCAGCAAGGAAGGGGCATCTCCAAGGGGTGAAAGGACCCAGCCGAAGACCCCGTGATCCCCGTGCCAGGCGCTCGCGGGCCCCCGGGGTTGCTGGGGCTCTACGAACCCTCCCCAGAGCTCAGGCCTGGGGGCTCGGAGCAGCCGCCCCGTCCCGGCGGCTGTGGGCAATGGGCTGCCGTGTGCTGCCGGCATGGCGGTGGCCATCGCCCAGCTCAGTGATTCCCGCCGGGCTCCAGCTGGCGCTGGCTGGAAGCGGCATCGTGGCTGGGGGCTCCGTGTGCTGACCGGTCATTAAAGACCTCATTAGTGCCCGTAACGGCCCCGGCCGCCTGCTCCCGCTGCGCCGGGGGCTCGGGCCTGGGGGAACCGTCAGACGGGGGCCATGGTCCCCCGTGTGCCCACGGGCAGCCGGGGCTACCGCCGCCTCGGGGGGCTCGGGCTGGCCCCGCACCCCCGCCCGCTGCAGGGGGGCACAGCCCGTGTCCTCCCCGGCCCTCGCGGGTCCCTGCCACCGCCCGCGCCCCGCAGCCGCGGCGGGAGGAGGCGGCGGGCCAGCGGCCGGGCCCAGCGCCGCGGGGGACAGGGGGGGACACGGGCCGCGGGGGGGCGCCGGGGACCGGCGGGGCGCGGCTGCCGGGGCGCCGCGGGGGCCGCCAGGGGGCGCCCTTCTCCCGGCAGTGGGCACCCGGGCGCCCCGGTCCCCGTGCCGCTGTCACCCGTGTCCCCTCTACCTCTGCCACCTTTCTCCCTTGCTGCTGTCACCCATGTCCTTGTGCCCATGTCCCCCCGTGCTCCCTGTGCCCTCACTCTATGTCCCCCTTACTGCGCCCTCCAGTTCCCCCTGCGTCCCATCACATCCCCCTGTGTCTCTGTGTCCCCCGGTGCCCCTTGTCCCCTCCATGTCCTCCACGCTCTCTGTTCTGCCGTGTCCCTCCGTGTCTCCCTATGCCTTCTCTGTCCCTGTCCCCCCCCACGTCCTGCTGTGCAGCCCAGCCCCTCGTACACGCAGGCTGTGGGGCGGCTGCCCCCAGGGCTGGCCTGAGGTGGTCACAGGCCTGCATGGTGACAGTGGCAGGTTCACCCATGAGCATGGCAGGGCCCGTTCAGTCACAGTGGGCCCCAAATGGCTGCAGCCCCCCGGCCCAGTCTGCCCCAGCACCAGGCTGGGATTTGGAGGGATGCCTGGGCCAGCTGGGCTGGAGCCTGAGGGCTTGGGGCTGCAGCTCTGCAAGGACAGTGGGGGCCAAACCAGCCCCAGGGACTGGCTGGCAGGAGCCCCAGGAGCGGACACCCCTGTGCTCAGGGTCCCCATCGCCGGGGGGGACCATCCCTGCTGGCGGCGGTGCCTCTGCAGAGGGAGGTGGTGGCACTGGGCAGGGCCTGGTGGCTGAAGCCCTCGGTGGAGCTGCACAGCAAAACCACCCCACGGCTCGGTGCATGACACACAGCCTGCGGGCACCCCAAGTCTGGGAGGTGCTGTGCCCCCCACCAGGAGCATTGGGCTGCACTGGCTGCCCGGGAAAAGGACCTGGAACCACCCCCCCCGGCAAGAGCCATTGATGAAATGGCGCCAAAAAATGGCTTTCTCTGCCTGCTGGCCTGCCCGCGGCACGGCCGGGCAGCGATGCTTTGGGTGCTACGTGCTGGAAAGTTTGTGCCGAGGAAGCGGCGCATACTGGGGGCCGGGGCTATTCCTGGCTCCCAGCTGGTGTTTGGCCGAAGCGGGCTCTTGTTTTCGCCTGGGCTGTAATTTTAGCAAAGGCTGTTCCCGAACAGCGGGGCTGCGGTCGGCACAGCTGCCCAGGGGGAGCTCAGCTGGGAGCCAGCGATGCACATCGGCACCCCCTGCCCATGGCCGGCCCAGGGTGCCCGCCAAAAGTCCCCAAAAACATGACAGAAAAGCTTAAACCCAACACTGTCCCCCCGTCGGGGCTGCAGAGGGAGGGGAACGGCGGTGGCTCGGCTGGGGCTGGTGGCACTCGGTCCCGGCGGGATGGCTGGTGGGGGTGGGACCGGCCGGGGTGCAGCATCCAGCCCCTGGGTGCACCCCGCGTCCCCGCCAGTCACCCCTGCGCTGGCTGCCAAAGCCGGGGCACTGGCACTGCTCACCCCGGCACGATGTGGAGGGGGAAAAAAACAAATTTGGCTCAAGTCCTCCCTAATGGGTTCAGCCAAAGCCCTCGGCTCCCTCCCGAGGGCCTGGTGGGGACCGCGGCCACTGCCCCCATCACACCCATCGGCCACCGCTTCACTGTCACCCTGCCACCAACATTCCCCAGCTAGAAATTTCTTAATGTTAAGCTAAAAACCCTCCATGTTGGGGGTCCTAACCAGGGCTGAAAGTCAACGACCATATTTCTCTAGGTGGGCAACGGCAGCCCTGCGATCAGGCCTCTCAACCAGCACACCTGCCTGGGGAGACGCGGCTGTTTACACCCAGTTTGAGCAGAAAACAAGGTTTTGCTCGGTCCCCAGACCAGGGCTGAGCTCTGCTGGGAGGGTTATTTTATTATCACGCTAAACTTGAGATGATAAATATTTTGAAGCAGCCGAAAGGTGTTTATTTTTGAGTTGGTTTAGCTTGTTTACAACCTGTTTACAAGCCCAGGCATTTATCTTTGGGGCTGTTTACCTCTCCCCAGGCTGTGGCTAAGGTTTAATACACACATAAATAAAACCTGGTGAGGGGTCTGGCCGCCCCCACCCCGGTGCCTTCCTGCCGGCTGCCAGCTGCGTGCTGCGGCGGTTGCTGTTTTGACAGAGCTATGCAAATGCTCTCCTCTTCGGAGGCGGGCTTCATTGCTCAGGTCGTGTTTTCGACCATGCCAGCCTCAAGCATTTATTTATTTTGTTTAATTCCCTTTCAATTGCAGGGTGATAAACCTCGGCCGTGGGCTCGGTGGCTGTCCCCAGCTAGGGCTTTGACCAGGGGCTGCTTGCAGGGCGTTTTACAGTATTTTATAATTCATGACCTGTATTTTATAATTTATAACCCACATTTTATTCATTCATAGGCTATATTTTATTTCCCAGATTTGGGGAAATCTGCCCAACACTGCGGGAGGCTGGAGGCTGCCCCGTGTACCTTGTGGCGGGTCGGCCTGAGGGACAAGCCAAGCCAAGGGGCTGCCTGGCAGGGGGCAGCGACTGTGCAGTTAATTGGGTTAATGAGAGAGGCTTTGGGGCGAGCCGGCAGCACGGTGGCAGCAGGAGGCCCCGGGCTGGCCCCGCCGGGGGGCTGGGGTGGCGGTGGCACAGGGGACGTGAGCTGAGCAGTGGCAGGGTCAGCCCTGGCCCTGAACCCCACATGTGTGGGGTCAGCGGTGCCCGGCCCAGGGGGGCTGGATGCACTGGGATCACTGGGGAGGGTGTGCATCAGTGTCTGTGTGTGTCTCTGTCTGTCTGTGTGTGCATACATGTGCATGCACATGCGTGTGCAAGTGTGTGCATGTGTCTGTGTGCATGTGCACGCGGTTTATCCCCAATCAATCAATATAAAGAAAGGTTTTAGCATCGTTGCTGACCCATAGGTCCAATCCAGTGGAAGCTCAGCTGCCCAAGGAGTTACAAGCTAAAAGTGATGGAATCACCATCCCTGGAAGCATTTAAAAGGCGCGGTGCTGAGGGACGTGGGGTAGTGGTGGGTTTGTCAGTGTTGGGTTGATGTTTGGACTTGATGATCTGAAAGGTCCCTTCCAACTGAGACAGGTCGATGACTCTGTGATTCTCGATGTGTGTTTGCACTTGCAAGTGTGTGTGTGCATGTGCAGCAGCTGGGACACCCCACACTGGGACAGGGACCCCTCGGACGGGGGAGACCCCGCTGGGGAGGGCTCTGCCAGGGACCCTCTAGGAGACGGGAGAGGTGACCCTGGGCTGGGGACACGCACCCTGGGCTGGGGACACGCGCCCTGCGATGGCACACAGCCCCACCAGCCTCGGCACCAGCCCCCAGCAGGTCCCTTGTCCCCCCCGACCAAACCTGGGCAGCTTCAGACTGGCCTAAAACCTGTCCCGCTGCCGCAGTGGCTGGTGGCCCCGCAAGGTGACAGCCCGGCGAGGCAGGGGCAAAGCTCGCCGTGGCAAAGAGCGGGTGACCATCTCAGGGCTGAGCCAATGCAGGGCTCGTCAGCGTGGCACCCATTCGCCTTCACACGTCAGCACCCGCTGGAGACGGTTTCGCTTCCTTTTTTCGGGGCCCCTTTCGAGTTTCTGATTGGAGACTGTGGCGGGCGAGGAGTAAATTTAGCCAGGGGATGCCCCGCGGGCGTGCAGCTGCGTGGGGGGGCCGGGGGGGGGCAGGGCTGGCGTGGCACAACCTGGGCTCAGCACGGCCTTTCCCCAAACCCTTCGGAGAAGGCGCCTGTGTGAGCAGGGAGATCACAGAATCACAGAACCACAGGCTGGCAGAAGGGACCTCTGGAGATCACCCATCCAGCCCCCTGCCAGAGCAGGGTCACCCAGAGCAGGTGGCACAGGAACGCGTCCAGGCGGGGTTGGGATGTCTCCAGAGACGGAGACTCCACCACCTCTCTGGGCAGCCTGTGCCAGGGCTCTGCCACCCTCATAGTGAAGGAGTTTTTCCTCATGTTGAGATGGAATTCCCCGTGTTCCAGTTTGTGCCCGCTGCCCTTTGTCCTGTTGCTGGGCACCACTGAGAAGAGCCTGGCCCCATCCTCCTGACACCTACCCTTTAGATATTGCTGAGCATTGATGATGTCCCCTCTCAGCCTTCTCATCTCCAGGGATGTCGGGATGGGGTGCAGGACCCCCAGCCACCCCCTTGGGTGCTCGGGGGGGTGCACCCCCCTCCGGCTCAGGCAGGGCAGAGGCTGTTGAGCATCACCCCAGCTGGGCACAGCTGCAGAGCTGAGGCGGGGAGACTCCTGCCGTCCTCCCACGGCCGCCCCAGCGGGGCCTGGCTCTGCCCCGCTCCCCCCAGCCCGGGTGGGGGCTATTCTCGGCCCCAGCTCTTGCTTTCGAGTTTCAGGCCTGCTGCCTCCAGGAACAGCGGCTGTTTGGCTGGCTGCAGCTGCGAGGGGAGGGACCCCCCCAGCCCCTCGGTGTGTGCCACGTCGCCCATGTCTCTCCAGACAGGGTGTTTCATCAGCCCCAGGTGCACTCGCTCGGCTCCTGCCACGTCCCCACAATGGGAGCCCCTGAATCCTCCTGTCAGGAGACGCTGGGGCTCGCCGTGGCCTGGGGAAATCACCGGGTGATGTGCAATAAAGCAAAACAAGCCCAGGCTGGTTTTGGGGGGACAAACCCGGCTGGAAGTGGCCCCCCAAGAGGGGGTCCAGTGTGACCATCCCCTAGGTGCAAGGCCATGGGTGGGCAGCTCCCCCAGGGCAAGGTTTGGGGACCAGAGCAGAGCTTTGCCCTGCGGGGCCGGGGGGGTGTTTTGGGGTGAGGGCAGCAAGAGATCCCGTGCCCCCACACGCCTCTGCCTCCATCCCCGCATCCCTCCCTCTGGTCTCGGCTGGGGAGCCCCTCCAAGCCCAAAGCATCTAAACCACAGGTTTATTAATCCCCCTCCAAAGACCTTGGCTAAGCCCCAGCCTGGGGGTGCAGGTCCCGCCACATCCCAGCCCTGCCATGGGACCCACTGCCTCTCTCTGCGGCTAATTAAAGCCTTCCTCAAGCATCTCATTTTCTAAATTAGATCCCCCTCGATTTAAAATTAATGGCGAGCCAGGAAAACAAAAAACTAAATTACTGTTTAAAGTTGCAGCACTGGAGACGGCAGAGTGAGAGCTGCAGCTGGGGAGGGGTACGGGTTTCAGTTTTGCTCCCCAAAAAACCCCAGCGAGGGCGGCTGCGGGAGCGGGACGGGCCTTTTCTTCCCAGGCACCACTTGCCTCCCTGCTGGGGGCCGGATCAGGCCCCACATCCCAGCACAATTCCCAGCGGCGGCTCTCTAGTCCTGTTGAAGGGCTCATTACGGGTAAAAACATGGCTGAAAATTCACCGTGCTGCGGGCGGCGGGGGAGCATGGGGGCCCTGGGGTGGCCGGGAGCACTGATCTATAATTCAGCAGGTTTTTCCTTGCCAGTTGTTGCTTATGGAAGGGATTTAGCAAAATCTTTTAATCAATAATTAGTGAGGTTTCCTGCCCCAGGCACTGGGGACGTGCCTGTGCTCTGCTCACCCAGGCCCGAGCCGAAGCGAGACCCCCAGCTCCTGGCCCAGCGGGACCTGCCCCCATGAAAACCTCGGTCCGGTGTCCTGTAACCGAGGGACAGGCTTTACCTGGGGCATGTCAAGGTGAATTTCAAGCCCCATGGAAAGCGTTACCTTGCTGCACCCCCCTCCCTGCCAGCCACCCCCCACAACGTGGCATTTGTCAGGGTCAAACCCGACCGCACGGCGGGGACGGGGGCTCCTGTATTACCCCGTCATTCACTCCAGCCTCAGCCACTGCTGAAAGGCGTGATTTGCCACTACTGGAATCAATAATTACTGAGGCTTCAGCTTTCTCGGGGGAGAAAGAAGCCAGCATCCTTCCTGGCAGCTGGTCTTGGTCCTTGGGGCATTTTTGGCTGGCAGAAGCCCAGGCAAGCGGCTCTCCTGGGCAAAAGCACCACGAGACCGGGGATGAGGATGCTGCGGGCAGGGGATTGCCAGGGAATAACCTCGCTTGAGCGTGGAAAGGAGCTCAGCGCCGGGGCGGAGGAGCTGGTGCCATCTCTGTGTTGGTGTCCCCCAGCAGCGGGCTAGGCTGGGGACCCTCACCCCCCGGACCCCTGTGGCAGGCACCACAGCCCCCAGGGCCAGCTCTGCTGGCTCTACGCTGCTGCGGGCTCTCTCTGCCCAGGAAACTGTGCTTAAAGGAGCTCATCTTGAAACACAGCAGGACAGAAGCCTCCATCACCCTTCCTTCCCCTGCTGCCGTGCGGGATGAGCCATAGGACGAGGGGCAATGGTTTAAACCAGAGCAGGGTGGGTTTAGATCAGACATGAGGAAGAAGTTCTTTACGCTGAGGGTGGTGAGACACTGGCCCAGGTTGCCCAGAGAGGGGGTGGAGGCCCCATCCCTGGAGACATCCAAGGCCAGGCTGGATGAGGCTCTGAGCGACCTGATCTAGTTGAAGATGTCCCTGCTCACTGCAGGGGGGTGGGACTAGATGGGCTTTAACGGTCCCTTCCAACCCAACACATTCTGTGATTCTATGATTCTACGAGCATCCATCCTGCTGCTGGCTCCTTCCCTGGGGCCAGCAGCAGCCTGGGGGGCTGTGATCCATCCTGGGCACAGGTTTGCTCTGTGGGGGTGGGATTTCCTGGGAAAACCCCAAGCCTGTCACCCCACGCGTGGGCAGGGACATGGGACTGCCTCCATCGGCCCAGTCCCCCGAGCAGGGTGATGGGAAGGGGTTTGCCCCATGCACGGGGCTGTGCCAGGGCAGGGTCTCCCTTGCCTGGCTGGGGGGCAGGATAAAGCCAGGATAAAGCCAACAGAGTGGTTTTGGAGCACACGGTGCCTCTTGGCACATCTGGTGGGGTCCAGGCCCTGCCAAAAAGCAGGAGGGAAGGAGGACTGGGGCAGACCAGGGCTCACATCCCCCCCTGCCCCTCCTGTCTGTGCCCTGCCAGAGCTGCACAGCACCCACAGCCCCCGCAGGTGGGCAGGCGTCCCTGAAGCCACTCAAGTGCCTGGGGAAGGCTCGAGCTTTGCCCAGCGAGGACAAAACACCTGGTACAGCTGGGGAAACCCCAGCAGCCCCGGAGCAGCCCTGGGTGCAGCAAGGGGTGAGGCTTTGCTGGGGGGGTCAACGTGGGGCTGAGCCCCTGCCTGCGCCAGCCAGGATGAGCCCCTTCGGTGGTGCGCGGGCAGGGAGACAGGCTGGCAGAGATCTGGGGCACTCGTTGCACCTCCCAGTGCCCCACCGTCCCCCAGGGTTGCAGGGTCACCAGGCAGCAAGAAGGAAGCGGCAGCCACAAACAGCCCTGCTGCCCGGCAATAGCTGATTTTAGTGGACGTGGAGATAACACTGGCATGGGCTTGGGGTGGGGGGGTGCAGGAGACGTGGCCATCCACACCGGGCTCGTTGGTGGTGGTTGTTGGGGTGACCCCAGGTGCAGGAGACAGAGGGAGGCCGGGGAGAGCGGTTTGGACACGGGACATGGGGACAGCATGGAGCGGGGAGCTGCTGACTCCAGCAGCATCGGGAAGGATGGGTTCAGGGATGGGGATGCTGCTCTGGCCGGGAGCCGTGGGCTGGTGCTGTGGATGACTGCGGAGCCAGAGCTGGCCAGTGAGCTGCACGCCCTGCAGAAATACACACTGGGCAAAGCACCTTATGTGGGTAACTAGCAGCAGCAGCTTCCCAATAAAGTCTTCTGAAGTGCTAAAACACTGTGTTGCCGTCGCTGGGAGGTCCCCAGCAGCGCTGGGGGACAGGGGGCTCCTTTCCCCAGCAGTAGGACCAGCGCTATGCCCAGGCCATCACTGCCCACCCTGGCATGTCCGTGTGAGCAAGAGATGGATGAAAGAAACTTAATTCCACTCGAAGTTTCTCTTTGATATTTGCTTTCCCAGCAAGTTTGGGGTTGCTGCCGCAGGGCTCGTTCCCTGGAAGGCTCCACTCCCTCAGACGTTTTGCAGGACAAGGAACAACGCAGAGAGCAGCAACTGCCCCCCAGGATCTTGTCTTGAGGAGTCTGAGTTTGGCAGAAGATTTTTGGTTTCCTTTTGGCTTCACTTCCTGAGAAATCCTCAAGTGGTTGCAAAACAGCTGGGTAAAAAAGAGCGTTAAAGAGCCAGGGTGGGCAGCGCCTTCAGAGCTTTCCAGGATGGATGGAGACGCTTGGGTGGGTAGGATGGGTGGAGGTGTTGGGGTGGGTAGGATGGGTGGAGGTGTTGGGGTGGGTAGGATGGGTGGAGATGCTTGGGTGGGTAGGATGGGTGGAGGTGGGGTAGGACAGAGGCACCGGGGTTGACGGGACAGGTGGACGCCGCAGGGAGGACACACAGCTGGCAGTGCTGCACAGAGTGGTGCTTTCTCCTTCGGGGCTTTGCCCCAGACAAGGCCAACGCGGGGAGTGCCCATCCACCAGTGAAGGTGTTGGCTGCTCCCTGGCCTTCCCGGCGCAGCCAGTTGCCAGCCGGAGGCAGGGAGGAGCTGTGGCAGTGGTGAGGGTCCAGGTCCCTGGGACAGGCACGGGGGTTGGCTTCTGTGCCTCACTGAGGGTCACTCCCATGGGTAGGCCCCCAGGGGTCTGGTCACCCCCCCCGTGCCCTGAGACGTGTCCGCAGAAGGCGCCTGCTGGGACGTGTGGCAGCTCAGAGCCTGGTGGAGCTAGGCACACCGCTGGCACCGACTCAGCCCAAGGAGGGGGGTGTGGTGGGGCTTTTTTACCCTTTACCAGAAACCCCCCGCACCCTGGGCTGTGTCCCCAGCAGCATGGCCAGCAGGGCAAGGGAGGGGGGAATCTGCCCCTCTGCTGAAGCCCCGGAGCTGCTGGGAGGGCTGGAGCCCCTCTGCTGTGAGGACAGGCTGAGAGAGCTGGGGGGGGTCAGCCTGGAGAAGAGAAGGCTCCGGGGAGACCTTCCAGCCCCTTCCAGTCCCTAAAGGGGCTCCAGGAAAGCTGGGGAGGGACTCTGGATCAGGGAGGGGAGCCATAGGATGAGGGGGAAGGGTTTTAAATTGAAAGAAGGTAGATTTAGATTAGATATTAGGAAGAAATTAAATTCTTGGCTGTGAGGGGGGTGAGCCCCTGGCCCAGGTTGCCCAGAGAAGCTGTGGCTGCCCCATCCCTGGAGGGGTTCAAGGCCAGGTTGGACGGGGCTTGGAGCAACCTGGGCTGGTGGGAGGTGTCCCTGCCCAGGGCAGGGGGATTGGATGGCCTTTAAAGGTCCCTTCCAACCCAAACCATTCTGTGGTTCTATGGTTCTGTGCCCCCAGAAGGCTCCTGCAGGGACATGTGACAACCCAAAGCCTGATGGGGGCCAGGCACCGCACTGGCACCAACACAGCCCAGGGAGAGGGATGGGCTGGGGCTGTCCCCCTTTACCAGGAGCCTGGGGAGGGGGTATCTCCCCCAGAATGGCACACAGCGTGGCCTGGTACTCCCATCCCCGATTCCCGAGGTGGCTCCTGCCAGCTTTGATGGGTGCCCGCAGCTGAGCACTGACGCTCTCGGCACAGCTGTGGCTGTGAGTCCCTTTATGTGCAGGGCCACAGGGAAACTTCCCTGGGGCTGTGCTGGGGAAAGGGCATCTGGCACGCAGGGGCCCAGGCTGCAAGGGACAGACTGGTGCATGTGCACGCTCAGGTGGCTACACTGGCACCCCCACCCCAGGGGACACAGGAGTGACAAAATAAATGGGGACAGAGCCAGGGCTGGCCAGTAAAGGGGCATGGCTGGCCATGGGACCTGGTGCCCAGAGGCCAGTGGGTGAGGGACAAGGCTGACACCACCAGGGCCGTGTGCTTGCCACAGGCATGGGAATTCAGAGCGGGCTGGTGCCCCAGGCTGCTCCCCCGGGGCTCAGCAGTGCCGGGGGGTTCAGCAGGGCCCGCAGGGCTGAGCGAGAGCTGCAGGGAGCCCTGGGCACCCCCAGCAATGAGCATGTGTGTGTGCACGCACGTGTGTTCCCATCCCACCCTCCCCCATACTGGTGCCACTGGGGCGACGCCGGGCGGCGCGGGGGGAGCAGGCGCATTGGAAGGACACAGAGACAGGGATGCTGAGCCAGCGCTAGTTCAGTGTCGGTGTTTATTCGTGTGACACTCAGGGCGGGGGGACAGGAGCAGGGGACAGGGGGATGTGGGGACAGACATCTGCGGAGGCAGGGGAGCCGCTGCCCCCAGCAGCGGGTAAGAGGGAGGGGGCCGGCGAGGGGCCACCGGGCGCGGGGGGGTCCCGGCAGGGTTAAGAGCACTGGGAGCTCTTCACACTCTTCTCCACATTGCCGGCCTCGTGCGTGACCTTGCAGGCATAGGTCTTGTCGCTCTGCCATTCGGAGGCGCTCAGCGTCAGGTAGCTGCTGGCCATGTACTTGTCGTTGGTCTGCCGCTGGGGCCGGCTGGTCTCCACGTTGCTGCTGAGGGTTTGGCCATTGGCCGTCCAGGACACCTGCACGGCGCCGGGGTAGAAGTCTCCCATCAGGCACACCAGGGTGGCTTTGTTCTGCGACGAGAGCTCCTCCTTGGACGGCGGGAAGAGGTGGACCGTGGGGGCCACCACGGGCTGGCCTGCGGGGGAGAAAGAGAGACCCGGGGTCAGGGGGGACCCTGTGCCCCGCCATAGACCCTGCCCGGAAACTCCGCACTTCCCCCACAGCTGAGGCTTTATCATTTATAACTCCACTGTACTTAGATTTGGGATACATCTATATATTTTTTTATATATATATATTTTTTTTTAATATATGTGTGTGTATATATAAATATATGTGTCTATATGTGTGTGTAATACACATACACCCATATATAGCTGTATATACATTATATATACACATTATATGTATATGTATGCACATATACACATTATATATTGTAAATATCTAGATATATAATTAATACGTCATATACACGTATTATATATTACATATATACAATATACTACATATATATTGTATATATATGTATAATTGTATATCATTTATATAATAGACATATTTATGTATTTTTACATATATTTCATATGTGTAATATAAGATATATTATATAGTGTATAAAATAACATATATTATATATTCTATAAAATATATTTTGTATTCTTATAATATAAAATATATATTATATACAATATTATATATCATATATTATATAAGATATATATTTTATATAATATATAATATATATTCATATATATAGTACATATATTAAAAAAAAAAATCTGTGGTTAGTTGCCATAAAACCATTTCTTTCCTTTTGCAAGGCAGTTTTTTAAAAAAAAAAATCAAAATTTCAAAGACGAACTGTCCTGTTTTCTGCCTAGTTCTGCTTTCAGACACTTTCAGACTTGTCTCAGAAAAAGTACAACCAAGAATCACCCGAAGGGAGATGGAGAAAGGATGTTTGGTCTTTCTGAGGTGGTTCTGCTGCCTCCCCAAATGTATAAAGTCTCTGTCTCTGTCTATCTCTAATTGAAAGCCAGGAGGACTCTGCCATTGAAAACTTTCTGCTGAAGAAATTGGGAAACTACATTTTTCTTGATTTTTACGCCCCCAGTAATTTGGGTCGGATTGGGATTTTTGACTGACTTCTTTTAAAAATTACAAACAAAGACAGACAAATGATGTTCCCGGCAGCATTTTCAACACAACGGTCTCCATTTTTGACACTGCTTACCTGGACAATGGGATCTTTAAGAGGCCCCTGAAAACTTTCGGCTAAGATCCCGGGGACGTGACATTTTAACACAAAGTCGGACGCGACTTCAGCCTGCTCACGGCTGAGGCCGGGCCACCATTTGGCAGCGCCCGCAGCCTCGGGTGCGGGACCCCGCGGAGAAGCCCCTGCTCCTCACCGAGGGCAACGGACTTAGTCCTCAGGACTAAGAATTGAGGACTTAGACCTTAGACTAATGACTAATTTCTTTAACAAAGACAAAAACTGACTTTCTTAGAGATCTAAAACTGAGTTTTTGAAATAGACTGTCTGAGACCTCAGTCACATTTCCTGGCCAAATTTTAAGATCTTTCAAGGCAGAAAATATCCCCCCAGTCCCCTGTGGCGTGCACCAGAGCCCTCCAAGTCCGCAAGGACAAGACAGAGCCCGCAATGCCGCGCTTAGTGCCCGTCCCCGAACCAGCGGCAGACCCCAGCCCAGCGCCAAGTCCGAGAAAACCCCCCCAAATCATCGAAAATCGACAAAATGTCACAATTTCGGGGTGGGGAAGGAAAGACCGAGAAGAAATCGGCGACTCACCTCGGACGGTCAACATGGTCCCGGCCCCGAAAGCACCACACAGTGATACAGGGCCATGCAAAAACCTTCTGCCCCGTGGCAGGAGCAGTCCTGGGCCCCGTGGATGTGGCACGATGGAGGTGATGAGATGGAGATGCCCAATGGATGCAGCAGGATGGAGGTGATGGGATGGAGGTGTCCTGATGGACACAACAGGATGAAGGTGATGGGATGAAGGTGCCCCGATGGACACCACAGGTTGGATGCACAGTGCTGGACGCATCCCGGTGGATGTGGCAAGGCAGGAGCAGCAGGACAGCCATATGAGGACAACGTTGTGTCCTTGCTTGAGGGACCACGGGAAAATGTGTGGCCTTAGCACTGTTATCCTTCATTGATAGCGTTGGATAGGCTCTCCAGAGCCATGGCTGGGTCATTGGCTGCTCCAAGGACCCACTGCTACCCAGGACCACACGCTTTGTGCTCATTACAAGCCCATATCCATGCCTGTGGTGTGGGGACGTGAATCCTGGGTGAGGAAGGGCTGGTGGAGGCTTTGGGTGCCCCTAAGGCACGACAGGCAGCACCTTACCTCAACCTGCGCTGCTGCCACGCAGGTGGCTGTGGGATGCCCTGCGGGGCACTGCCCACTGTCCAGCCATTGTAGAGTGTGTGTGTGGATAAACCTCATGAATAAACCATCCATCCGTTCCTTCCACTGCCCAGAAACACCAGCGCTGCCACAGGTGCCGTGGTTTCATAGGGGACCCCACCACCCGGTGCCCGTGCCACCCTGCAGCCTGGCTCTGCTCTCTGGGGCAAAACCGGACCCCGGCACAGCGCACATCCTTACCTGGGCAGGAGTCTGTGGGCGGTGAGCCTCCTCACGGCAGCTGGGTCAGGGTGCCCTGTGCCCGCGCAGCCCAGGGCAGGGGAGCGGAGCAGCCCTGGCTGCCATTGCGCTGCACCCACCGCTGTGCCAGAGCTCAGCCCTGCACGTGGGGCGCTGGACCATCCCACCGAGGGTAAAATAAGCACTTCCCTCCGTCACACCTGCCATCTCAGTGCCAGCAAAGGCACTGGTGCGGGGCTGGATCCGGTGCAGGGGGGTTTCAGAGCCCACCCTGAGCCAGCGATGCCTGCCAGCCGTGACGGAGCATCACGGCCCGGGATTCTTGCTGAAGGCACCTATGGCTGCAGCGGTGGGTGATGACCAAAGGCCAGACTCACGGGGGATTTTATCTCTGCCCTAACAGAGCTCAGCGCAGGTCTCAGCATTTAATGCCCTGCCTGGGTCAGGGACCCTGGACTGCAGGCAGAGGGGAGGGCTAGGGGCATTGGCCAGCACTGGCCCCTACGGCAGAGGAGCCCTGGTTGGCTGCTTTCTCCAAATTAATTTAGCTCCCGCCTTTGCTGTGGGAGATCAAGCCAGTGTCCATGGACCAAACTCAGGGCTGATGCTGTCCCAGCAGCTGAGATGGCAGCAGAGAGGAGCAGCACGGACAGAAGGGCATGGCAGACATATTTTCCCCGCACAGGAGACAGGGAGACCACAGAGACCTGCAGGTTTGCTCCAAGCACCCTGCCAACAGTATCCCCTACCCACCCAGGAACTCGGCTTCCCGCAGAGCCGCCCCTGCCCATTCTGCAGCCCCCAGGCTGCTGCTCCTGTCAGCCCCTGCCTTCCCAGCCCCCCGGAGCAGCAGCCCTCGGGTGAGTGCTCCCGGGAGCATCTCCCAAGGGCCAGGGCACGCAAAGGGGGTTGGAGAGGAGGCATCAGAAGCTGTTGGAAGAGAGGAAGAGCTGGGACCAGGAGAGACAAGCACACAAGGGATGCGGATGCTGACATACGGCTGCAATAATCAAGACAGGGATGAGTCAGGAGGGGTTTCACCTAAGACCGATTAACCTCAAATTCCCAGGGAAGGCTTGGCTGCTGCTTTGTAAAGTTTATTCGCAGCGTGGTGACAATCTCACAGGGCACAGGGTGCTTGGCTCAGAGCAAATCAGCTCTTGGAGCGCTGGATTTCAATAGCACCAACTGAAATGGAACTTGAAACTATTCAAATGCTGTGATTTGTGCAAGTGGTTGTAGAAAGAGGCAGAGTCAGTGAATCTGCCGAGTCACTAGAAAATAAATGATGCTTCGATGATTTTGTGGTTTGAAGTGCTTTCATTTTCAGAGGTTTGGTTTGCCTCTGGTTAGGCTTATGCGTTGGTGCAAAGCCCAAAACTAGTCAAAAAAACCCACTGACATTTTCTATGCAAAGCATTTAGTTGAAGCTGATGCCATCTGTTGTGGAATATCAGTTTCTGAGCATTTGTCAGATTTCGATGGGGTTTTAGTCCCATTTTAGGGGAGGATAATAAAGGGGAACAATGTTCAGTTTGAAAGTCTGGCTCTTTTCCTTGGAGGGAGGCATGGAGCAGGACCGATGCTGTGCTGGACATACCGGACACCCCTCTGGCATGTGGCCCCAGCAGGAGCAGGGGCAGGTGAGGGGCTGCTGGTCCCCGGGGGGGCACTGGGGATGCTGGGTACAACCGCTGTGTCCCAGCTGCTGGGGCTGAGCAGGGGAGGCCACAGCAGGCACTCTCTGCTCCTGCCACATGGCTTGCCCAGTCATGCCTGGAAGCAAAGGAGAAGGGACAGGGTAGGATGTGCCGAGCAGCCTTGCAGCATAAACCATCCTGAAACTGCCCTGGCGTAGCTTGTGGGTACATCTACCCCCAGAAACCATTATGGGTTAAAATCAGCACTGACTGGGGGGAGCAGGTGCCCAGTGCCCGGGGGCTCCTGGCGCAGCCGGGCTGGGAGCAGGGCAGGGGGGCACCCAGCAGGGCCCTGGGTGCCAGCCGAGGAGCACAGGGGACCTGGGCCCGGCAGCACAGGACAGGGACAGGGCTGCTGGCGTCATACCCAGCCCCAATAAGAGGGGATGGGCACAGACCTGGGGCTCTAAGGGATGGCTGGGGCAGTCACACCAGGCACAGCCACCGGCAGCACTGGGCAGCAAGACAGGGCAATGGGGGGCCCTGTCCCACCATCTAATGGGGACAGCAGAGACTCCTGACTTGCCCCTGCGATGGCGGGAGGTTTTTGTATCACTTCCCCATTGCTCTGTGTCACCGTGGCAGCAGTACTGCTGCTGTCGTAGCTACCACAGAAATAGACGGCCTCGTCCTCGGCTTGGACCCCAGTGATGGTTAACGTGGCCGTGGAGCCAGAGTAGGATCCGGAGAATCGTGAAGGGATGTCCGAGGGTCTGCTGCTGCCACGATAGATCACAGTGACAGGGGCACTGCCAGGAACCTTCTGCTGGTACCAGCCATAGTAGCTGTAGCTGCTGCTACCACCGGTGCAGGTGATCTTGACGGTTTCTCCCACTTTGGCTGACATGGAGGGCGGCTGAGTCACCGCTGCCTGGACCAGGGAACCTGCAGAGGGAGAGGAGAGAGGGGAGAAGACCCGCGTCAGTC
Source organism: Fratercula arctica (assembly GCA_947846985.1). Classification (NCBI taxonomy): domain Eukaryota; kingdom Metazoa; phylum Chordata; class Aves; order Charadriiformes; family Alcidae; genus Fratercula; species Fratercula arctica. The sequence goes on along the minus strand of CANTUZ010000013.1, from coordinate 30,185,031 downwards.
AGTGCCCCACGAGCACAGCCCTCCCCGGGCAGCAGGACATGGCCCCTGTCCCCAAAGGCCCCGGCCGGGCACAGTGAGTCTGGCCAGGGCACCTGAGACATGGGCGAGCACCGCGAGGAGGAGAGGAGCCCAGGCCATGGTGCGATCCCACCAGCTACGTGTCCCCACGCCGATGGAGCTGTGTTGCAGACCCCGACTCCCTTTTAAGCCCCCGCTCGCCTGCGGCACGGCCCCTCCATGCAAATCTGAGCCCGCGCTCAGGGCCGGATCCTGCCCGCTCCGCTCTCCCCACCTCCCTCCCCGCCCAGCCCCACCACCCCAGATGCAGCAGGGCTTGTCCGTGGGCACAGAGTGGAGACACAGAGATGCATCCCAGCTCAGAGCCCAAAACGTGCCAGCGCAGACCCCCGTCCCCAGCCCGGCTGAGCGACTGTGGGGCCAAAGGTTGCGGGAGAGCCGGGCGCTGGGCAGGGGAAGGTAGGAGAGGACAAGCAGCACCTGCAGCTCCAATATCCTTGCCACAGGTTGCGCAGAGCAGATGAGCCACTGCCGATGCCAGGGATGGAAAGACAAAGTGTTGCTCTGACTATTGCCACTGGGGTTGATTTTGGGACTCCAGATGGGCCCAACTAGTCTCTCCCATGGGGAAAGGGCTGGGAAAAGGCAGGAGCAAACTCCCATTCCATCTGTCTGAGATCATCATCCTGTTACCTGCAACCAATGAGCACCTGGGACCTTAACGGGGAGCAGGTGAGGGGAGCGTGGCTGGGGAGCTCAGAGTAGCCCTCACCCTTGAGTACTGCATGTTGCCTGGTGCCACCCTGCCTGTGCCCTCCTGGCCTCAGCCCATGGTGCGTGGCCCTCCCCCTGACCACGGTCCCTGGCACGGAGCTGGGGGGCAAGGCCACCTGGCACCCTGCTGCCGACACAGCCACTCCTGACACCACAAATGCAGCCCCCATGGGGCCAGCACCCCTGCCCACAGCCTGGCCCTATTGGTCACCCTCACCTCCAGCCCATGTCTCCTGCCCTGTCACACTCATGGGGACGCAGGAAATGTCACAGCTGTGATCCCTGACAGGGCAATCCATGACACCGAAAAGCTGGCACCGTTGTCTCCAGTGGTAGCCCCAGGCCGGGGGTCCCAACGCAGCCTGGGGCTAGGGTCAGGATGCTGGGCAGCCCATGGCTATCATGGGACCGTGGTGGGACATTGCCCAGAGCCAGGGGCTTCTCAACAGGACAAAGGTGCTTGGGGGCTCCTGCACAGGCTGAGCACGAGCCCAACGGGCCAGCACTGGGCAAACACAGCCAAGGCTGGAGAAGCCCATGGGCTCCTCTTGCAGCACGACAGAGCAGCCCCCGGCCGGCTGTGCTCTGCCCTGGCAGCCTCATGCTCGGCCCTGGAGCTGCTGTGCCCATGGAAACATCCCTTCCCAGGGCTTGAAGGCAAAGCTTTGGCCGAGCTCCCAGCCTGTGGCACGTCCCCGCCTCTTGGTGCTGAGGCCGCAGTTTTAGCAGGGCTGAACCCCCCTGGAGTGATGCTCTGGGGGCTTCTGGCACAGCTGGGCTGGGAGCAGGGCAGGGGGGCACCCAGCAGGGCCCTGGGTGCCAGCCGAGGAGCACAGGGGACCTGGGCCCGGCAGCACAGGACAGGGACAGGGCTGCTGGGGTCATACCCAGCCCCAATAAGAGGGGATGGGCACAGACCTGGGGCTCTAAGGGATGGCTGGGGCAGTCACACCAGGCACAGCCACCGGCAGCACTGGGCAGCAAGACAGGGCCATGGCGGGGACCGGACCCACCATCAAACGGGGACAGCAGAGACTCCTGACTTGCCCCTGCGATGGCGGGAGGTTTTTGTATCACTTCCCCATTGCTCTGTGTCACCGTGACACCAGCACTGCTGCCCTCGTAGCTACCACAGAAATAGACGGCCTCGTCCTCGGCTTGGACCCCAGTGATGGTTAACGTGCCCGTGGAGCCAGAGTAGGATCCAGAGAATCGTGAAGGGATGTCCGAGGGTCTGCTGCTGCTACCGTAGATCACAGTGACAGGGGCACTGCCAGGAACCTTCTGCTGGTACCAGCCATAAGCATTGTTGGTCCTCCTGCAGCAGATGTGGGTGGTTTGCCCCAGGGACATGCACGCTGCGGGTGGCTGAGCCAGACCCACGGGAGTGCAAGGGGCTGAGGCAGGAGCTCCCCCTGCCCACGCTCAGTGTGGAGGATCCCGTGGGCTGGCAAACGCCCACGCACCCAGCCCCATGCCCACAGGGCGGCTGCAATGCTGCAGGGGCCCCGGCAACACTCATCACGGTGTGCAGAAATGAGACAAAGATTTCCCCAGGCAGCTCCGCAGGCTCCAGTTCCCAAAACTATCCCAGGCTCCTCTGCCCCTCCCATGGCAGCGGGGACGAGCTCAGCCAGGGTCTCTCCAGCAGCAGGGCCACATCACTGGAGTCACAGTCACAGCCCTGAGACATGGGGCACGTGGGGAAGGGCAAAAGGAGGGAAATGGAAAACCCCAAAGCTGGCGAGAGGGACCTGCCTGGCTGAGAGGAAGAAGGAGATGAAACCAATCTCTTTGACACCCAAGGTCTCAATCGCCTGCAGCTCGGTATCACAATGAGATCAGCACTGCTGCTGCTGTCTTCGCTACCACAGAAATAGACGGCCTCATCCTCGGCTTGGACCCCAGTGATGGTTAATGTGCCCGTGGAGCCAGACTGGGATCCGGAGAATCGCGAAGGGATGCCCGAGGGTCTGTTGTTGCCATTGTAGATCACAGTGACAGGGGCACTGCCAGGTTCCTTCTGCTGGAACCAGCCAAGACCATAGCTGCTGCTGCTAACCCCACAGCTCCAGCAATACCTCCCCACGAGCGGATCGAGATCCCAACGGGCCAATGCTGAGCAAACTGCCAAAGCCGGGGTAGCCCAGGGGCTCTGCTCACAGCTGTCGGGCTTGCCCCCGGCCAGCCTTGCTGCGACCCAGGGCACAGGGACCACGGCCCCTTCGGCAGCCTCATGCCCACCCCAAGAACAGCTGCACCCGTAGGAAATGCCCACACCCCCACGACCCCCCATCCCCGACACTGCCCTCCCCAGGGTGCCCAGGCCACAGGGACCCGAGGGGCAAGGCCAGGGCAGGGCTGCAGGGGGACGGCTCCCTGCGGGCAGCACGGAGGGGACTGGCTGGAGCAGAGCATGTGCCCCAGAACAGGAGCCGCCAGACAGGCGCTTGTGCTGCTCCACCACTGCCTCCAAGCAGCAGCAGGCGGCGGCACCCCAGGGCCCTGGGGCAACAGGGCAACAGCCGGTCTGTGTCTCATTTCCCCCGTGCTGGGAGTCACCCTGACCCTGATCCGCACTGGTGTCCCAGCCAGCACAGTAAGAGACAGCCTCTGCCTCGGCTGGGACCTCAGGGATGATGGTTAACATGGCCATGGAGAATGGCACATTCCCAAGTGCTGGACTTCCCTCCCCAAATGAGAGGGGACGGGCACAGACCTGGGGCTCTAAGGGATGGCTGGGGCAGTCACACCAGGCACAGCCACCGGCAGCACTGGGCAGCAAGACAGGGCCATGGCGGGGACCGGACCCACCATCAAACGGGGACAGCAGAGACTCCTGACTTGCCCCTGCGATGGCGGGAGGTTTTTGTATCACTTCCCCATTGCTCTGTGTCACCGTGACACCAGCACTGCTGCTGTCGTAGCTACCACAGAAATAGACGGCCTCGTCCTCGGCTTGGACCCCAGTGATGATTAATGTGGCTGTGGAGCCAGAGTAGGATCCGGAGAATCGCGAAGGGATGCCCGAGGGTCTGTCATTGCTGTCATAGATCACAGTGACAGGGGCACTGCCAGGAACCTTCTGCTGGTACCAACCAACATTGCCGCTGCTGGTAACCCCAGAGCAGGTGATCTTGACGGTGTCTCCCACTTTGGCTGACATGGAGGGCGGCTGAGTCACCGCTGCCTGGACCAGGGAACCTGGAGAGGGAGAGGAGAGAGGGGAGAAGACCCACGTCAGACAGTGCCCCACGAGCACAGCCCTCCCCGGGCAGCGGGATGGGGAAGGGCACAGTCAGAGGAAAACAGACCGGGACATGGCCACAGGCAAATTTGGGGAGCTGAGCCCAGCAAAAATGCCCCAGCACAGAGGCAGCTCTGGCAGCACCACGAGGACATGGTCCTCAGTAGCAAGATGCAGTGGGGTGGGTGACAAGGCCACTCTCTGAACTTTGTAGGGACAAGGACAATGGTCCCCAGCCATGGAGTCACCTCTAGTGCTCTGGGATATAAAAGTGCGGACATTCACAGCCATGGTCATGCAGAGGGGACAGGAACCTGCCTCAGCCTCCACAGTCAGAACTCCAATCCGCTGGGAGGGAGAAGGGCTGAATCCCTTCCTCTGATTTTCCAGCATGTGTCTCACTTCCTATTACTCGTCATCACCAGACACCATAGCCACTGCCACTGCTGTCGTAGCCACCACAGTAATAGACAGCCTCGTCCTCGGCTTGGACCCCAGTGATGGTTAACGTGCTCGTGGAGCCGGACTTGGATCCGGAGAATCGCGAAGGGATGCCCGAGGGTCTCTTGTCGTTGTAGTAGATCACAGTGACAGGGGCACTGCCAGGAACCTTCTGCTGGTACCAGCCATAGCTGCTGCTGCTACTGGTGCAGGTGATCTTGACGGTGTCTCCCACTTTGGCTGACATGGAGGGCGGCTGAGTCACCGCTGCCTGGACCAGGGAACCTGGAGAGGGAGAGGGGAGAAGACGGGGGTCAGCCAGTGCCCCACGAGCACAGCTCTCCCCGGGCAGCGGGATGGGGACAGGGCCCCTGTTCCATAAGGTCCTGATGCCACAAAGGGACCCAAAGCCACACACACAGAGCCGTGGAGCCCTGGGAGGAGAGCAGGCAGAAGCAGGGACAGGGACGGGAGTGCCAGAGTTGCAGAAAGGCCCTGGTCAGGGGATGGGCAGGTTCTGGGCGAGCGGAACCCTGCCCAGGTCAGAGCATCCCAGCACAGAGGCACCTCCAGCAGCAAGAGGAGGATGGGGCTGCCAGGAGCAAGAGGCAGCGGGGCTGGGGACAGGGCAATGCCATGCCTTCTGTAGGGACAGACACAAAGCGCCTCCCCAGTCCCAGAGTCACCTCCCACACGGCATGGTACAATCGGAATAACATTAACAGTCACGACCTTCGACAGGAGTAGGAGCTTGTCCAAGCCCCACAGCTCTGCTCAGCCAGGAGGGGGATGGGCAGAAACCCCCCATTTTTACCTTCTCTGTAGCTCACTTCCCCACCTCTCTGCATCACTGCACCAGCATCACTGCTGCTGTCCCAGTTACCACAGAAATAGACGGCCTCGTCCTCGGCTTGGACCCCAGTGATGGTTAACGTGGCCGTGGAGCCGGACGCAGAACCGGAGAATCGTGAAGGGATGCCCGAGGGTCTCTTGCTGCTCTCATAGATCACGGTGACAGGGGCACTGCCAGGAACCTTCTGCTGGTACCAACCAACATCGCTGCTGCTGCTAAGCCCGGAGCAGGTGACCATGACAGTTCCTCCCACGGTGGCTGACACGGAGGGCGGCTGAGTCAGTGCTGCCTGGACCAGGGAACCTGGAGAGGGAGAGGAGAGAGGGGAGAAGACCCACATCAGCCAGTGCCCCTCGAGCACAGCGCTCCACAGGCAGCGGGATGGGGTCCCTGTCCCTAAAGTCCCTGATGCCACAGGAGGACACACAGCTGCACAGACAGAGCTGAAGACTAGAGACCCATGACCTTGCAAGGAGAGCCCGCAGCAGTAGGGAAATGGAACACCACACTCTGGGGGAAAGGGACCTGGTTGTGGCTACAGAAACTTCTGGGGAGCAGAGCCCAGCCTGGCCCAGAGCCACCCAGCAGAGACAGGAGCAGCAGCAGGAGGATGGGGCTGCCAGGAGCAAAAGGCAGCAGGGCTGAGGATGAGTCAATGCCATTCCAATTATGGGGATGGGGAAAAGGAACCCCCAGCCCCAGAGTCACCTCCTGTACCTTGGGGCATGGAGGTGGGGACATTCCAAGTCATGACCTTGGACAGGGGACAGGAATCTGCCACAGCTCCACAGCCACAACTCTGCTCAGCCATGAGGGAAAAGGGCTGAAAACCTTCCTCCACCAGCCCGATCAGCACTGCTGCCGTCGGAGCCACCACAGTAATAGACGGCCTCGTCCTCGGCTTGGACCCCAGTGATGGTTAACGTGCCCGTGGAGCCAGACGTGGATCCGGCGAATTGTGAGAGGATACCCGAGGGTCTCTGGTTGTTGCTATAGATCACAGTGACGGGGGCACTGCCAGGTTTCTGTTCGTACCAGGTATAATAAACACTGCTGCTCCCGCAGCAGGGGATCTGGATGGTTTGTCCCAGCTTTCCTGACATGGAGGGTGGGACAGGACCAGACCCCTGCGCCAAAACCCCAGCTGGGTTCAGCGAGTCAGGCCAGGGCACCAAGCACTGCAAGGAAGAGGACTACAGACCCACACAGACACCAGGCACAGCGACCTGCAGCACTGGGCAGCAAGACAGGGCAATGAGGGGGGACCTGCCCCACCACCAAACGGGGACAGCAGAGACTTCTGTCTTCTGCAATGGCGGGAGGTTTATCACTACTCCAGTGCTCTGTGTCACCGTGACACCAGCACTGCTGCTGCTGTCCCAGCTACCACAGAAATAGACGGCCTCATCCTCGGCTTGGACCCCAGTGATGGTTAACGTGCTTGTGGAGCCAGATGTGGATCCGGAGAATCGCGAAGGGATGTCCGAGGGTCTGTTGCTGCTACTATAGATCACGGTGACAGGGGCACTGCCAGGAACCTTCTGCTGGTACCAGCCATAGTAGCTGTAGCTGCTGCTACCACCGGTGCAGGTGATCTTGACGGTGTCTCCCACTTTGGCTGACACGGAGGGCGTCTGAGTCACCGCTGCCTGGACCAGGGAACCTGGAGAGGGAGAGGAGAGAGGGGAGAAGACCCGTGTCAGTCAGTGCCCCACGAGCACAGCCCTCCCCGGGCAGCGTGATAAGATCCATGAGCCCATTCTCCTTGGCTGGGTGTAGCGAGTCTGGCCAGGGCACCTGAGACATGGGCGAGCACCGCGAGGAGGAGAGGGGCCCAGGCCATGGCGCGATCCCACCAGCTATGTGTCCCCACGCCGATGGAGCTGTGTCATGGACCCTGACTCCCTTTTAAGCCTCGGCTCGCCCGCGGCACGGCCCCTCCATGCAAATCTGAGCCCACGCTCAGGACCAGATCCTGCCTGGACACCCAGCAGGGCCAGGGCAGCTCTGGGCACGGGGCGTGGGGCAGCAGCAATGTCCCTCTACCCCCACCCCCAGACATCAGGACAGATCCCCCTATTCCCACCCTCCTTCCATTGCATCCAGCTGCGGCCTTTCTACCTATCCAGCCCTTCTCCTGCCTGGTCATGGCCTTGGTGAGCAGAGGAGCCGGTGGCCAGCCCCACGCCTTCAAAATCTACCCCACAGCCCAGCACCCTCCAGATGGGCTCAGGCCTCTCATGGGCAACCCCCAGGGCACATTGTGGTGCCCGTGGGATGGCCCCAGTGGGCAGGTCCCTGGGCATGGACCAGCAATCTCCTCTGGCCTGCAGATCTTGGTAGACTGTCAGCTGCCCGGGCTTCCCACCAGCAGGGCTTTGCTCCCCCAGACTCCTCATCTGCGGGTCTGAAAGTGAATCTTTGTCCTGGCCCCTTGGGTGGCAGCACTGTCCTGCCTCTCCATGATGGGGCCGAGGTTTCAGCAGGCTGAGCTCCCCCACGGTGATGCCCTGCAGCAGGGCACAGACCTTGCTGCAGTCAGGTCCTGCCCAAAAACGGCCAGGTGCCCCTCTCCTGCAACCCGGGCCACCTGGGCTCCCCCAGACTGGCCCAGCCAGTCCACACCCATGGCACCACCAATGGCTCCTCCGCCTGCACTGCCCCCGCCCAGGCCTTCCAAGTGCCCACAGCACCAGGGCCCCCACAACAGCCCAGCGGTGCCACCTCCCTCCCTGCTGCACAGATACAGCCATGCCCCTTGGCTGCAGGAGCCACCGGACATTTCTGTGCCAGGGCTTGCATAGAGCCATGCCATCCGGATGCCTCTGGCCAGGGAGGAGCCCGCCAGCAGCCACAGCACCTCATGGCAGCTCCAGGGGAAGGCGAGCGGGTGGTGGGGAGCAGGTACCAGTGACAAAGTGTCCTGGTGCAGCAAGGGACAGGGGCAGGAGCAGGGCTGCTGGGGGTCATCCCTCCCCAAACGAGAGGGGACGGGCACAGACCCAGTGCTCTCAGGGATGGTCAAACTGGGACACCAGGCACAGCCACCTGCAGCAGAAGGCAGCAATGAAAGGGCCATGGCAGGGACCTGTCCCAGCATCAAATGGGGAGAGCAGAGAGTGCTATCTGTCCTCTGTGATGGCAGGAGGTTTCCGTATCACTTCCCCATTGCTCTGTGTCACCTTATAGCTGCCGTCATTGCCACCACAGTAATAGATGGCCTCGTCCTTGGCTTGGACCCCAGTGATGGTTAACGTGGCCGTGGAGCCAGAGTAGGATCCGGAGAATCGCGAAGGGATGTCCGAGGGTCTGTTGCCGTTGTAGATCACAGTGACAGGGGCACTGCCAGGAACCTTCTGCTGGTACCAGCCAACACCATAGCTGCTGCTGCTGCTAACCCCAGAGCAGGTGATCTTGACGGTGTCTCCCACTTTGGCTGACATGGAGGGCGGCTGAGTCACCGCTGCCTGGACCAGGGAACCTGGAGAGGGAGAGGAGAGAGGGGAGAAGACCCACGTCAGCCAGTGCCCCTCGAGCACAGCCCTTCCCAGGCAGCGGGATGGGAAACACCACAGTTGGAGGAGAATGGAAGCAACAACAGCCATGTGTAACCTTGGGGAGAAGAGCACAGCGCAGTGCACCACAGCACAGAGGCAGCTCTGGCAGGACATGTGTATCAGTAGCAAGAACCCATGGGGTGGGTGACAAGGCCACACTCTGAATTTTGTAGGGATGAGGACAATGGTCCCCAGGCACAGGGGAGATAAAGTAAACCTGCCATTCTCTGGGACACAAAAGTGAGGGCATTCACAGCCATGGCCGTGCAGAGGGGACAGGAACCTGCCTCAGCCCCACAGACAGCCAGGAGGGAGAAGGGCTGAATCCCTTCCTCTGATTTTCCAGCATGTGTCTCACTTCCTATTACTCGTCATCACCAGACACCATAGCCACTGCCACTGCTGTCGTAGTTACCACAGAAATAGACGGCCTCGTCCTCGGCTTGGACCCCAGTGATGGTTAACGTGCTCGTGGAGCCGGACTTGGATACGGAGAATCGCGAAGGGATGCCCGAGGGTCTGCTGTTGCTGTTGTAGATCACAGTGACAGGGGCACTGCCAGGAACCTTCTGCTGGTACCAGCCATAGCTGCTGCTGCTACCGGTGCAGGTGATCTTGACGGTGTCTCCCACTTTGGCTGACATGGAGGGCGGCTGAGTCACCGCTGCCTGGACCAGGGAACCTGGAGAGGGAGAGGGGAGAAGACGGGGGTCAGCCAGTGCCCCACGAGCACAGCTCTCCCCGGGCAGCGGGATGGGGACAGGGCCCCTGTTCCATAAGGTCCTGATGCCACAAAGGGACCCAAAGCCACACACACAGAGCCGTGGGGCCCTGGGAGGAGAGCAGGCAGAAGCAGGGACAGGGACGGGAGTGCCAGAGTTGCAGAAAGGCCCTGGTCAGGGGATGGGCAGGTTCTGGGCGAGCGGAACCCTGCCCAGGTCAGAGCATCCCAGCACAGAGGCACCTCCAGCAGCAAGAGGAGGATGGGGCTGCCAGGAGCAAGAGGCAGCGGGGCTGGGGACAGGGCAATGTCATGCATCCTGCATGGCGTTGACCAGTTGGGAGAACATTTACATTCACATCCTTGGGCAGGAACAGGATCTTGCTGCAGCCCCGCAGCCTTGCTCAGCCAGGAGGGAGAACAGCAGAAAACCTCAACTTTTACCTCTTCTGTAGCTCACTTCCTCATCTCTCTGTATCACTACACCAGCATCACCGCTGCTGCTCTCGTGGCTACCACAGAAATAGACGGCCTCGTCCTCGGCTTGGACCCCAGTGATGGTTAAAGTGCCCGTGGAGCCGGACGCAGAACCGGAGAATCGTGAAGGGATGCCCGAGGGTCTATTGGTGTTATCGTAGATCACAGTGACAGGGCCACTGCCAGGAACCTTCTGCTGGTACCAGCCATAGTAGCCGCTGCTACCACTGGTGCAGGTGATCTTGACGGTGTCTCCCACTTTGGCTGACATGGAGGGCGGCTGAGTCACCGCTGCCTGGACCAGGGAACCTGGAGAGGGAGAGGAGAGAGGGAAGAAGACCCGCGTCAGACAGTGCCCCACGAGCACAGCCCTCCCCGGGCAGCGGGACATGGTCCCTGTCCCCAAAGGCCCCGGCCGGGCACAGCGAGTCTGGCCAGGGCACCTGAGACATGGGCGAGCACTGCAAGGAAGGGGTCCCACCAGCTATGTGTCCCCACACCGATGGGGCTGTGTTGTGGAACCCAACTCCTTTCTAAACCCCCACTCTCCATGGAAATGTGCCCCACAATGTTCACTGGCAGCTCCTGTCCCATTTGCTCCCCTGCCCACTGCAGGCAAGTCTCTGGCCCACCAAAGGCGCTGAGATCATCTGGGCTTCTGGCTCCTTCCCCAGCGCGGCTGCTGAGCTCTCACCTCAACCAGGGCCCACCAAGTGCCCGTCCCTGCCCAGGAGGACCATGGCCTCGCTGCTCTGGAAACTCCGGTGCCCAGGGCAGGGGACAGCCCCACCTTGGCACGTAGACTCATCCACCTGCTCTGGAGCAGCCAACTCTGCTCGACGCTTGCAGGCCCCTGGGTGGCCATGCTAGCCACACGCCTGCTCAACAGCAGCCACAGAGGAGCTGGGAAAACCAGATCCTGCTTCAAACCAGGGTACCACAACTCGGCCGCTGTTCAGTGCCACAAGAGAACGGCAGAGAACTGGGATTTTGAAGGGGACTAGAAGCACACGGAGGCCAGGAGCTTCAAGGCTCCCAACAGTAAGGGGCTGCAGGGACTGCCCTGCACCAGGGGTTACAGCTGCACCTGGCTGCCCCCAGCCCCTCTGCCTCCTGCTGCCCCGTCAACTTCAGGACCGTGCTGCGGGGCCACACTGACACCCTGTGGGGACCAGAAGGACCTCAGGGACAGCCCCGGAGGAACCGAGAGCACAACCCGGCACCGGGACTCTGCCCGTGCTGCCCCTCACCCCCGCCACAGCTTCCACCAAGTCCAGACACACCTCCACCCCCTGCCCCAACCCTCACGGCTTCTGCATGGGACCCTGCCCAAGGCACCCCCGGCTCACATGGGAGAGCAGCTCACACGGACACAGGGCCCTTGGGCGCCGTTCCTGTCACCAGAGGAGAGTGGGCATCAGCCCTGAACGGGCAGGGAGCCCAGGGACCAGAGCGGGACACCCAGAGGTGATGACAGCGTTTCTCCCAACAACTTTGGGCCAAAGGACCGGCCACAGGACGAGACATTTTGAAGGCGGGAGCAACCGGCCGCACCACAGGTCTGCATTACGTGAGCCGTGCCACTCCCTCCAGCACCACCGTCAGGATCGCTGCCACCCAGGCACAGCAGACAGAGCACCCACCCACCGCCACCCTGTGGGGCACCTGGATGATGACCAGCACTGCCGTCCTGGGCACAGGACACTGCTGCTCCTGCAGCAGGGGACCTGGATGGTTTGTCCCAGGTTTCCTGACATGGAGGGTGGGACAGGACCAGACCCCTGTGCTCAAAGGCCCCAGCCAGGTTCAGCGAGTCAAGCCAGGGCACCAAGCACTGCAAGTAATAGGACCGCAGTTTCAGCAGGGCTGAACCCCCTGGGGTGATGCCACAGACGCAGCCAAGCTGGCAGGAGGGCAGGGGGGCACCCAGCAAGGCCCTGGGTGCCAGCCGAGGAGCACAGGGGACCTGGGCCTGGCAGCATAGGACAGGGACAGGGCTGCTGGCGTCATACCCAGCCCAAATAAGAGGGGACGGGCACAGACCTGGGGCTCTAAGGGATGGCTGGGGCAGTCACACCAGGCACAGCCACCTGCAGCACTGGGCAGGGCCGTGGTGGGGACAGGACTCACCATCAATCCGGGACAGCAGAGATTCCTAACTGGCTCCTGTGATGGCAGGAGTTTTTGGTATCACTTCCTCATTGCTCCATGGCACCAACATAGCTGCTGTCGTAGCTACCACAGAAATAGACGGCCTCGTCCTCGGCTTGGACCCCAGTGATGGTTAACGTGCCCGTGGAGCCAGAGTAGGATCCGGAGAATCGCGAAGGGATGCCCGAGGGTCTGCTGTTGCTGTTGTAGATCACAGTGACAGGGCCACTGCCAGGAACCTTCTGCTGGAACCAGCCATACCAGCTGCCACTACCACCGGAGCAGGTGATCTTGACAGTTTTTCCCACTTTGGCTGACACGGAGGGCGGCTGAGTCACGCTGCCTGGACCAGGGAACCTGGAGAGGGAGAGGAGAGAGGGGAGAAGACCCACGTCAGACAGTGCCCCACGAGCACAGCCCTCCCCGGGCAGCGGGATGGGGAAGGCCACAGTCAGAGGAAAACAGACCGGGACATGGCCACAGGCAAATTTGGGGAGCTGAGCCCAGCAAAAATGCCCCAGCACAGAGGCAGCTCTGGCAGCACCACGAGGACATGGTCCTCAGTAGCAAGATGCAGTGGGGTGGGTGACAAGGCCACTCTCTGAACTTTGTAGGGACAAGGACAATGGTCCCCAGCCATGGAGTCACCTCTAGTGCTCTGGGATATAAAAGTGCGGACATTCACAGCCATTGTCATGCAGAGGGGACAGGAACCTGCCTCAGCCCCCCAGTCAGAACTCCAATCCGCTGGGAGGGAGAAGGGCTGAATCCCTTCCTCTGATTTTGGAGCCTGCATCTCATTGCTAGTACTCATTGTCACCAGACACCATAGCTGCTGCTGCCGTCCCAGCCACCACAGTAATAGACGGCCTCGTCCTCGGCTTGGACCCCAGTGATGGTTAACGTGCCCGTGGAGCCGGACTTGGATCCGGAGAATCGCGAAGGGATGTCCGAGGGTCTCTTGTCGTTAGCATAGATCACGGTGACAGGGGCACTGCCAGGAACCTTCTGCTGGTACCAGCCATAGTTGCTGCCGCTGCTACCGGTGCAGGTGATCTTGACGGTGTCTCCCACTTTGGCTGACATGGAGGGTGGCTGAGTCAGCGCTGCCTGGACCAGGGAACCTGGAGAGGGAGAGGAGAGAGGGGAGAAGACCCACGTCAGACAGTGCCCCACGAGCACAGCCCTCCCCGGGCAGCGGGATGGGGAAGGCCACAGTCAGAGGAAAACAGACCGGGACATGGCCACAGGCAAATCTGGGGAGCTGAGCCCAGCACAACACACTCCAACATGGAGGGAGCACTGGCAGCAGCCGAATGACATGGTCACCAGTAGCAAGAACCCATGGGGCAGGTGATGAGGCCACACTCTGAATTTTGTAGGACAAGGACAAAGCTCCATAGTCACAAAGCCAGCTTGAGTTCTCTGGGACATGAAAGGGAGGACATTCACAGCCATGGTCATGTAGAGGGGACAGGAACCTGCCTCAGCCCCACAGCCACAACTCTGCTTGGCCGCAAGGGAGAAGGGCTGAGACCCTTCCTCTGATTTTCGAGCCGATATCTCACTTCCTATTACTCATCATCACCAGACACTATATCCACCGCTGCTGCTGTCGTAGTCACCACAGAAATAGACGGCCTCGTCCTCGGCTTGGACCCCAGTGATGGTTAACGTGCCTGTGGAGCCAGACTGGCATCCGGAGAATCGCGAAGGGATGTCCGAGGGTCTCTGGTTGTTGTTGCAGATCACAGTGACAGGAGCACTGCCAGGAACCTTCTGCTGGAACCAGCCATAGTAGCTGTTGATCCTGGAGCAGGAGGTCCAGGTGTTCACTCCTGGGGACGTGTGCATCAGGGGCAACTGAACAGACGCTTCCTGGAGACACAGAGAGGGAGAGGAGAAAGGGAGAAGATGGGCGTCAGCACGTGCCCCAGGAGAATGGCCCTCCCCGGGCAGCAGGACAGTTACAGGGCTCCTCTGCCCTCAGGCTCATGGATGGGACACCCTGGCTGCAGCCCCAAGCCCAGGCACTCCCTGAGGGGTGGCTGTAGCCAGAGCCCAGACCCTCTCCCTGCCCACTGCCCCTCGGGGCACCCCTCATCCCTCTCACAGAGACTGGGCAGCCCAGGGGCACGGCCTGCCGTGGGCACCCAGCATTTGTGGCAGTCTGGAGAGAGCCCTGCCCATGGCCAAAATGGGGCCAGGTCCAGGCCAGCAGCCAGGGTCTGCAGGGCAGGGGGTCCCCAGTCAGTAAGAAGCAAAAGGGCACCAACTGCCCACCCTCCCCAGCTCTTCCCCACACAGGGAAAGGCATGGTAAAAACAGGAGAGAGAAAAATAATCTCCAGATCACGATGAACTTTACCAGCACTGCTGCCGTCGTAGCCACCACAGAAATAGACGGCCTCGTCCTCGGCTTGGACCCCAGTGATGGTTAACGTGCCCGTGGAGCCAGATGTGGATCCGGAGAATCGTGAAGGGATGTCCGAGGGTCTGCTGTCACTCCAGTAGATCACAGTGACAGGGGCACTGCCAGGAACCTTCTGCTGGTACCAGCCATAGTAGCTGCTGCTACTGGTGCAGGTGATCTTGACGGTGTCTCCCACTTTGGCTGACATGGAGGGCGGCTGAGTCACCGCTGCCTGGACCAGGGAACCTGCAGAGGGAGAGGAGAGAGGGGAGAAGACCCGCGTCAGACAGTGCCCCTCGAGCACAGCCCTCCCCGGGCAGCAGGACATGGCCCCTGTCCCCAAAGGTCCCGGCCGGGCACAGTGAGTCTGGCCAGGGCACCTGAGACATGGGCGAGCACCGCGAGGAGGAGAGGAGCCCAGGCCATGGTGCGATCCCACCAGCTACGTGTCCCCACGCCGATGGAGCTGTGACATGGACCCAACTTTGGCCCAGCTCCCAGCATGTGGCACATCCCCACCTCTTGGCACTGAGGCCGCAGTTTCAGCAGGGCTGAACCCCCCTGGGGTGATGCCCCGGCGGATCCTGGTGCAGCCGGGCTGGGAGGAGGGCAGGGGGACACCCAGCAGGGCCCTGGGTGCCAGCTGGGGAGCGCAGGTGACCTCGGCCCAGCAGACCAGGAGCTTCAAGGTCACCTAACAGCAAGACAACATGAGCACCCAGGTCCTACAACTACAAAGGGAGCTGGGGGTCTCCAGCAGCCTCACAACAACCACAAATAGACTCAGGCTGGAGTTGATACTGATCAAGTGCAGGTAGCATCCACCCACATGCCCGGCCAGGGGCAGCCCCTCTGCGCCCTGCTGACAGCACGGGCCACAGCAGCCTCCAAAGGGCTCCGCAGGGACTGCCCTGCACCAGGGGTTACAGCTGCACCTGGCTGCCCCCAGCCCCTCTGCCTCCTGCTGCCCCGTCAACTTCAGGACCGTGCTGCGGGGCCACACTGACACCCTGTGGGGACCAGAAGGACCTCAGGGACAGCCCCGGAGGAACCGAGAGCACAACCCGGCACCGGGACTCTGCCCGTGCTGCCCCTCACCCCCGCCACAGCTTCCACCAAGTCCAGACTCCCTGCCCCAACCCTCACGGCTTCTGCATGGGACCCTGCCCAAGGCACCCCCGGCTCACATGGGAGAGCAGCTCACACGGACACAGGGCCCTTGGGCACCGTTCCTGTCACCAGAGGAGAGTGGGCATCAGCCCTGAACGGGCAGGGAGCCCAGGGACCAGAGCGGGACACCCAGAGGTGATGACAGCGTTTCTCCCAACAACTTTGGGCCAAAGGACCGGCCACAGGACGAGACATTTTGAAGGCGGGAGCAACCGGCCGCACCACAGGTCTGCATTACGTGAGCCGTGCCACTCCCTCCAGCACCACCGTCAGGATCGCTGCCACCCAGGCACAGCAGACAGAGCACCCACCCACCGCCACCCTGTGGGGCACCTGGATGATGACCAGCACTGCCGTCCTGGGCACCGCAGAAATAGACGGCCTCGTCCTCGGCTTGGACCCCAGTGATGGTTAACGTGGCCGTGGAGCCGGACGCAGAACCGGAGAATCGTGAAGGGATGCCCGAGGGTCTGTTGCTGCCACCATAGATCACAGTGACAGGGGCACTGCCAGGAACCTTCTGCTGGTACCAGCCATAGTAGCTGTAGCTGCTGCTACCACCGGAGCAGGTGATCTTGACGGTGTCTCCCACTTTGGCTGACATGGAGGGCGGCTGAGTCAGCGCTGCCTGGACCAGGGAACCTGGAGAGGGAGAGGAGAGAGGGGAGAAGACCCGCGTCAGCCAGTGCCCCTCGAGCACAGCCCTCCCCGGGCAGCAGGATGAGACCCATGAGCCCATTCTCCTTGGATGGGCACAGCAAGTTTGGCCAGGGCACCTGAGACATGGGCGAGCACTGCGAGGAGGAGAGGAGCCCAGGCCATGGCGCGATCCCACCAGCTATGTGTCCCCACGTCGATGGATCTGTGTAGTAGACCCTGACTCCCTCTTAAACTCCCTCCCCTCCAGGTATGGCCCTGTGCGGAAATAATGGCGCCACAGCGTTCGCTGGCTGCACTTGCCCAGTGCCCCCCTGCCCACAGCAGGCAGGTCTCTAGCCCACCAAAGGCACCAGGGTCACTCTGGGCTGACGGCTCCCTGTGCCACTGAGCTGGGAAACCAGGTCCTGCCTCACACCGGGGCACCACAGCCAGCTTTCTCTCAGGAGCCACATGACTGTGACCAGCAGGAATGAGGTGGCCGGGCAAATGCTCCTCAGCTGTGGTCTTGGTAAATACAAAGCTTAGCCAAGACACATGCCAAGGGAAGGCAGGGACACTTTTGTGCCCCACCCAGCTGAAGCACCCTCTGCAGCCCAGTCTGCTACCCTGGCATCACCCCCCACCCTTCGAGCATCCCTCTGCGGCAGCACAGCTCCTCCAGTCGTGCTCCCTTTCCCCTCCACCCCAGGCACTTCTCCATGGGGCTCTGTGGCAGCACCGCACCAGCACCCTATGACACAGCACACCCCACTGCAGGCTGCTGCTGCTGTACCGCCCGGGACAGGACAGGACTGCGCTGCAGCACAGAGGCTCCCGCTGCTCAGAACTGCCACGGTGATGAGACCAGCCCTGGCCTCTGTTAGCTCTGGAGCATGTGGACAAACATCCAGCTCCACCACACCACCCTTCCCAGACCTGCCTCTGCCTGTCTGTGCTGCCCCTAAGTAGGGGGTGGGATGAGTCTGCTCAACCTGAGTCCTCAGGCCTCTCTGACAGAGCAAAGTTTCAAACTTGCTGCAAACAGCAGCTTCCTTTCAGCCCCCAGAGCCAACTCACACCAAATTCCAGTCCCCCCCTTCACCTTTCAGAAGCATATCAAATAGAACCCGGACACATGAAGACAGGGATTTATTAATTCTATGTTCATCTTACAGAAGAGGTTCAATGTTGAGCTACCATGACCCTCTGTGACTCCCTTAGGCCAGGAACACAACAGCTCCTCCTTAAATACAGGATATTTTCCACAGGCCTCTTTCTCTTAATCAGCAGTTTCATCCACTTCAAGTTCTGCTTGGGAACCAAGACTAACAGTTTTTTTACAAGCTCACAAGCAACCAAGCATTGTGGTCGCTTCAGGGTCACACGCCGCAGCAGCAGCATCCCCCCGTGGCCTGCCTCCACTTAGACTGAGCTGGGAAGAGCAGGAAGAAAAGCAGTGAGAAGCCAACACGCAGGTTTGAACATGATTCAGTACTTCTTGAACTCAATTCTTTCTACTTTCACATCTTCCTCAATTAGTTGGTATACGTAAGTCACAACTGTGGAAGCCTGGATATCCATCAGTACAAATGATGGGATGATGTTCCTGGAAAGAAAACATACTTTGTCAGTCTTCCCAATTAGCTTACACTTCTTGCTATTAACACAGCTTATGCTTAGTATTCTAATATGCTTGGTCGCCAAGGGCTGCAGCAGTCTGTGAAACACTGCAGTTTGCAGGTACTCACAGGAGCTTCTCCAGCAGAGCTGCACTTAGCCCAGAACAGCCCTCCAGGCTCTGAACAGCCTAAGTCGGGTCAGGCTCAGACACTTAGCTGGCGGTGCCTCCAGAAGTGAGATTGCCTACAAAATATTAGCGTGCAGCTTCTGGGAAGACACCACAAAGCAAAATGGCTTCAAGAAGCTGCTGCAACTCCCCCTCTCCAGGCCCAGGAAGCAGCCCCAGACACACCGCTGCCAGGCTGTCGTACCCAACACGTGGGCTAAGCAAAACCCTGGCAGCAGGGGAGCCCCACTGCATTCCCCGGGAAGGGAGAAAGCTGGCCTCCTGCTCCTCACAGCACCTCACCAGCACTCTGCAGCACGGTGGCCAGACACTTGCAGGTGAACAGACACATTTCAGGTAACACCTACAGGCTCTGCCACGCTGGGCAGCTCAGGACCCCCCTTCACTCACGTTTCCAAAGCACTGTAGGCTCCTGTAGCTGATCCTGGGTTGATGTAGAATTTGTTTTCATGTTCAAATGCTTCAAATCTGTGTGTGTGTCCCGAGATGAGAATGTCCACATCCAGTTGCCTCTGCAGCAGTGCCAGGCTGGCCACATCACCCCAGGGAATAACTTGATGGCCATGAATCAGCCCAATTCTGAACTGCCCAACAGTTACAACCTTCTCCTCAGGATAATTCAGGCTCTGAGAAAGAGAAAGGCAGGTCCCTACATTCCAAAACACAAATTCGCTTTTTGCTATTCAAGTGCACAAGGTCTCTTTTAATGTGTGGGCCCACTGGATGCTTGTACCACACCCCGGAAAGAGCAACTGCAGAGCAGAGAGTGGGGACTTTGCACACAAATCAGGCTAACCAACAGTAAATAAACACACACAAGCCCCCAGTTCCTGCAACTACGCAGTCAACTGGAAGACTGCAGCAGCCTCACAGGAATCACAAACAGACTTGTGCCAGAGTTCACATGAATCAAGTGCATGTATTACCCCGCCACGCCCCCTCTCCCCTGCTGCAATTGCAACAAGAAGGGTCTAGAAAATAATTTTGCCTTACTCATGCCTACTTCCTATCTTGGTGAATTACAGTCTAGGAATTGCTAGTGCTGAAGGACTCCCCAGGTTTCATCGAGACAACCACAGCATGCAGGAAGACGGGCTGAGGAATTAAGAGCAGCCAGGACGTTACCTCCGAGTCCCCCCTAACAACATGGATGTCCCCAGCCAGAGTCCTGAGGTAGTCATAGCTCTCCTTGGTGCAGAGGTTTCCTGTACACAAGATGTGCTGAATCTTTCCTGGAACCAGAAGCTTCTTGAACTTCACCGGTAGACCGCTGCACCGGTGTGGGATGTGAAGGTCCCCTAATACTAGCACCAACTTTG
Organism: Fratercula arctica; assembly: GCA_947846985.1. Lineage (NCBI taxonomy): Eukaryota > Metazoa > Chordata > Aves > Charadriiformes > Alcidae > Fratercula > Fratercula arctica. The sequence goes on along the minus strand of CANTUZ010000013.1, from coordinate 30,165,445 downwards.
TACATAGCAGGAGAAAAGAGAGAGTTTTAACCCAGGTTACTTAAAAAAACAGCACAAAACCTTTTTGCCACTCCAGGGCGCTTGCAAAACCCGGCAAAGCATTACAGGCCCAGCAGGGATTTCTTTCAGATGCAGCTTTGAGAGAACAACCCCTCAGCATGCCCGAGCTGCCCCGCACAGACAGCCCAGCCTGCTCCCAGCCGGGGAGAGCCAGGCGCCCTCACTCCCGCATATAACCGGAGGTGAGTGAATGCGCTTCCCGGGGCGGACCAAGGCGGCGGGCCGGGCCAAGCGACCTCCCCGCGCTGAACCTGCGGGCCCGGCGGCGGAGGGAGGCGGCCCCGGGCCCCCGCTCACCATCCTGCTCCTCCGCGCAGCTCCGCCCGTCCCGTTACCCCGACGCGCACCGCGGTATCCAGGAAGTGACGCGCTCCTTTTCCTCCTACTCCAACCAATGGCAGCGCCAGCAGCTCCCCACGTGACGCCGGCGCCGGTGGAAGCGGCCTAACGCCCGCGCCTGTGGGTGCGCGCGGGGCTGGGCATGCGCAGTGGGGCGGCGCGGGCGGCGGCGGGCCGCGAAGCGTTTCGGTGCGATTAATGTGTTTTTAATGAAATCCGTGGGATTTTTGTGGAAAAACGCATTCTCTTTCTGTGCGGAAACGCTCATACAAAGTGCCCACAAGCGCCCATGCAGTTAAACGTGTCCTTCTCCCCTCAGGCGCCGTCAGGGGCGCGGGGGCTGCGAGGGGAGATGGCGCCCGGACAGATGGCGGCCAGAGAAGGCGCTGGGGGCCGTGGGGCGGCGCTGGGGGTGCTGTGGAGGGGACAGGTCCTTGCGGCGGGGGTCGGAGCCCTCCGCAGACAGGGCGCTGTGGGTGGGGGGTCTCCGGAGGGGCTGGGCTCTGACAGGGGTGGGTGACGCGGCTCCGTCCGGGCCCGAGAGACCCCGCCAGGGTGGACGCCATAGTGCCTTTGGCTCAGCCTCCCGACTCCGCTGCCCCGGGCATGGTGCAGTCCCCGCTGGGGAACACCCAAGGGGCTCCTGGGGAGGCCACGGACATAGAACCAGTATGGTTGACATTGGAAGGGACCTTTTAAGATCATAGAGTCCAACCACCAACCCAACACTGCCAAAAGCACCACTAGACCATGTCCCTCAGCGCCATGTCTACGCCGTGTAGCTAACGATTAACCTTTATTGTCAGATGAGCCAAACCGCGCCGAAGCCCAAGCTGGGATCAAGCCCACGTTGTGCCAAGCACTGAAAGAGCCCCAGACAGCCCAGCCAGGGCAGAGCTCTCCGTCCTCCCACTGCAGCGGGCGATCCCCGCTCCTCTGCCTTCCTGGGCTGAGCCCTGGCAGGTCTCACACCGTGCTGGGCTCTCTGATGCTCCATGGGGGACAGTTGGGGACAAAGAGGAGGTTGCTGCACCTCGCAGCCTAACACAGCACTGCTGGGCTCGCTCAAGCACGCAAGAGGGTCTTTTTCCATTCCTGCCATTCTCCCTGTTGAGGGCTTTGCGTCAGGGTTGCAAGGGAAAATGCAGAAAGCTTTTGTTCCCCATTTCTAAAACCAGTTGAAGGCATGTAACAGGGAGCAGTAATAGTTGCCGTTGTCTTCATGGCGGGCGGATGCGATGATGAGGATGCAGGCATTGCTGGCGAGGTCTTTGGTAGCAGAGAAGCGGTCGGGAATCTTGGCGGACTTGTGCTTATCTCGCTCGGAGTTGTAGTAGAGCAGATACCTCAGGGAGTGCCCCGGGCGCTGCTGGTACCAGGAGATGCCAAACTCGCTGATATTGTACTGGGGGCTGAGGGTGCAGGACAGCCGGGCGGTCTGCCCGGGCAGCACTGACACGGAGGACGGCTGGGTCAGCACGGGCTGAGCCCTGGAAGCTGCACACATCAAGGATGCAGTTACTGATGGGCCCAGCCATGTCCCCCATCCCCCTCAGCCCCAGAATGTCCCCCTGCTCCCTTGAGGCAACCCCGTTACCCAACCTCCATCCTGCTCATCACTCAGCCCTGGAGCAAAATGCCCTCTTCAGACAAACATCCCCCTCGTACAGCCTGCAGTGCCCCCCCCCAGACAGCAGCTAGCTCAGCCACACCTCCCTTACCTGTCACCACCAGCAGCAGGACCATGAAGCCCAGGGCCATGGCAGGAAGCAGAGGAAGGGAGGCTGTTTCGGAGAGGATCTGCGGTGCTACACGAACAGGTCGCTGTGCCGCTGGCGCCGGTGAGGCGTATGTAAATGACACAGGGGGCTCGGGGACTCCAGCTCCCCGTGCCACTCGCTTTGCTGCAGCTGGGCTTCAGGGAGGGGGCTCGAAGCAGTGGGGGGAGAGCTGAGCACTGCGACCCACCGCCCACCTTCGCCCCAGGCTGGGCCGTTTCCTCCAGCTGCACGGACACGCGCACAGCCCACCCACCACCCTCAGCAGTGGGGTACGGTGGGGAGGCATCACCGACCACCTCTCCTCTCTGGGGGGGGCACAGAGAGGTTTCCCTGTGGTCCTACACTCAGACCTTTTGCCTTGAGCCCTCTGACACCAGGAGGCCAGGAGCCTGGGCCACACCGTGCCAAGGATGCCCTGTGGTAGCTGCAGGCTGGGGGCCAGACGGCTCTGCTGCCCCCAGGAAGAACGAAAGACGGGACATGCCAGAGCCCCCCAGCAGCTGTCTCATCACAGAAGCAATACGGGGGAAGCTGCTGCTCTCTTCTCCGTGCAGCTCCATTGCTGTGACAAGAATGACTGCCCCACAGCACCGGCTGGGAGCTGCCGATGGCGCTGGGAACTGCTGCCTCTTTGCCAGGGCCACCTCAGAAACAGCAGCCACGGGCAAACGTGTGGGGGTGGCTGCTGAAGTCACCTGCCAAAAGGCATTACCCAAGGGAGGTGGTGCAGTGAGACGTGGCTGCAGCACAGCTGGTGCCTTTGTGTGGAAAGACAGCAGACCGTTATAGCAGAAGGCTGCCAGGCTCACCGGGCGTAAAGCCCCTCCTGTTTGTTACACCCATCAGGGTGGCCCAGAGACGCCACATGACGCAGCCAGCCACAGCCGAGGGCTGGCCTCCTCCTAGCACATCTCTGCGCCCTGCAGCCCCAGCCCGTGGCAGTCCTTTGCATCAGGGTGGTTAGCCGGCGCTCCGCAGCATCCCATAACCCGTGGGTACCTCCTGCCCTCCACAGGCAGGCTCAGCACCTCCCAATGCCACCACCCAAGGATGGTCCCTTCCCTCCCCTCTGCAGCACCCAGCCCTGCTCCCACCGTGTCCCCAAGCCAAAGATGTTTGCAAATGGTTCCTGATGTGGCTGGCCCGTGTGTGCTCCGGGTTTGAGGGAAAACAGTGCTGTGAGACAGAGCCCTGCCTCGTTAGAACACCCCAGCACCGTGTCTATGGCACAGGCAGATCCCGAAGAGGATCCACCATCATCCAAGGATGTGACGCAGAAAGCTGGATGCTTGCTTTGCTGCGCCACGCTGCAGGGCTCTGCACAAGGGCTGGTGCACCCAACGGCTCGTCTATTTTTTCCGCATTTTCAGTTGGTCTGAAAAAATTACCCACACAAACTTGCCCTATTTAATGTGACACGGACTCCCTTGGGAGCAGCAAAGGGAAAATGAGAGTGAAAGGCGGTGACCGGGGCAATCAGCACAGTGGTAACACAGATGCCACGGAGCAGGGCTGGCACCTGCAGCGCCATGAAGCAGCGAGGTGCCAGTTCGACCTGATGGGGCCACACAGCACCTCACACAGCTGGGCTGCAGGGGCTGCTGCCGTACAGGAGGGGCTGGTGTACACCTGCCGGGGGCACATGGAGCATATGAGTGCCACACAGCAGTCCCTGCACATGCGTAAGGCCTGGCTGTGTCCCACCTGTGCCCATCCAGGCAAACCTGCTGTATCAGACGCATTAGAGCCAGCCTACAAGAGGCAGCAATGGCTGCTCGAGGCCAGCTCCAGAGCCCATTCAAGGCTGGGGCTTTGCCTTGACGTCTTCTGGCCCTGTGAAGCCACTGCAGCACCTCGGCAGTACCCAGCCCCTGAGCCCATGCAGGTACGAGCTCGCTGCAGACACAGCCCCAGCTGCTGCCCACCAGCACTCCCCAGACTCTGAAAGGCGGTGGCAGGGTGAGCATGAGTCACCCCGCACGTGTGTCCGTCATGGTGTAACACCAGCCGGCAACCAGGACCACGCAGCCGCTCGCTCGCTCCCCCCCGGTGGGATGGGGAGAGAATCAGAAGAGCTGGGTTGAGATAAAGACAGTTTAATAAGTAAAGCAAGAGCCGCACACGCAAGCAAAGCAAAACAAGGAATTCATTCACTACTTCCCATCGCAGCCGCGTGTTCAGTCATCCCCAGGACAACAGGGCTCCATCACGTGTGACGGTGAGTTAGGAAGACAAACGCCATCACTTTGAGTGTCCCTCTCTTCCTTCTTCCCCCGGCTTTGTATACTGAGCATGGTGCCACATGGCATGGAATATCCCTGGGGCCACTTGGGGTCAGCGGTCCCAGCTGTGTCCCCTCCCAACTTCTTGTGCCCCCCCCAGCCCTCACTGGCAGGTGGCATGAGGAGCAGGAAAGGCCTTGACTGCTTAGCAACAACCAGAAACATTAGTGTGTTATCACCAGTATTCCCATCCCAAACCCAAAACGCAGCACTATACCAGCTGCTAGTAAGAAACTCAACTCCATCCCAGCCGCAATCACACCAGTGTCCCGGTTCCTTGCAGCAGCGCTGGGCTCAGCTAGGAGCAGGGTGGGCAGATCTGGCACCATCACAGGCAGTCGAACAAACCGAGGGTCAGGAAACACCACAATACCACAAAAAGCCTGAAATTCAGAGGAGCTGGGACCACACGGAGCAGGCAGCCATCCCAACAGGCTGTTGTTTAGCCCAGTCCCTGCTCTACCCTCCCTTTCCCATTCCCCTGCTGTGGGAGGCTTGGGAATCTGCGGGGGCCATTCCCCGTTGCCAGGAAATCTGGCTACTGAAACCATGGCAGCGTTGGCTGGAAACGCAGCCCCTCCCCGGGGCTCTCCAGCAGCTAACGCCGTCGGGCATTTTGTCATCCCTGCTGCCCGCAGGACAGCACCCGGCACGAGCAGCCCCCACCGCGCAGCTCTGGGAAGAGGCACGCTCAGCACCATGTTCGTTACAGTGAGATACGGAGGTACGTGGGGAAAGCACCGGCTTTGTCCCAGCTCCAGGGGCCGGCCGGTCACCTGGACCATCCTCATCACCACCAGGTGGTGGTCCCATGAGGGGCAGGGAAGGGCATGGCACCTTGACAATGCCTAGTAGTTAGGGAACAGGGCAAGAGAGCTCTGCCAGGGCACATCAGCATCCTTTGCCTCATCTGTTTTAAAAAAAAAAACCAGGGAGATATTTAACCCTGCACCATGAACCATGGAGGAAAACCATCCCAGCAGAGCTAAATTAATTGGAGGGAGGGAGGCGAGAGGCAAGGATGAGTTCCCAGCCTTACAGCTCCGGAGAATCAATCGCTGGAGGGGGCTCTGCTCATCTAAATTCAACCAGAAGAGTCCTGGGGCAGAAGTGACAGCTGCCAGCAGAGCTCCTCTGCTCCGGGCTGCGTGCGAAGGGCTCCCTGGCTCAAATCCTGGCTTCAGAGAGCAGATATCTGCGGCTGGTGGGAGGGAACAAGCAGACCCCATCCTGGCCTTGCCCAGTTGGCTGAGAGCCTTTGCCTGACCCCAGACACTCGCTGCTGAAGCTGCCAGACACACATGGTCCTGAGCCTTTGCTCCCTCTGCTATTTGAATTGGATCCCCAGCTCCAACTACTGACGTGTGTCAGCCCCGGGGATTTCTCAATCATGACAAACTTGGTGAGAGTTCACGGCCAAAGTGTCCCCTGGTGACTCAGCCGCGATCTCCAGCCCTTGTGACCAGGACAAGTTTGTGGAAGGGGACCAGCAAGGGCCAGGGCTCACTGCTTTTTCCTACTCACTTTTGATGAAACAAAGTTGAAGGACAGAGACACTCCATGAATCAGAACCATTTTCCCAAAATCAAAATGTTCATCCCTGCTCCTAACCTGGAGCATTCCCAGCATCAAACACCAGCAGACATGGCTGTAATCCCCTGCTGATGGCCACACGGGGACCCTGCCTTTTCTGGCCATGGTAGCAGGCAGGTCCTCGGCCCCACGCTGTGCCTCCTGCCATATCCATGGGGCCTCGGGGTTCGGGGTGACCACACTCATATCTCATTCCCTGTCTGCAGCCGACTGCCAAGAAATGGTGAACCTGCAGTGCCGCGTCCTGATCCTCACGGCTCACCTGAAGAAGAAGTGTCAGTGCGGGCCTGAAGGTATGAGTGCTCCTGAGCAGTGGTCACCGGAGGGACCGGCGCTCACCCATAGGGAAGCGGCAGAGGGTAACAAACAGGTCACATGGGAATCCCAGATCATCCCAAAACACAGGGAAAGGGGCAGTGAACCTCCTCCCCTCTAGACCTCAACAGATTCTCTTCAAAGCATAACCTGCCAAGGAAAATACCTCTAAACCCCACAGGCTCACGCTGGCTGCACAGGGACACATTGGACTTTTGCCGGGTGCAAACCGACTCTCAGTCGTGCGGGCACAGGGAAAGACAAACGCACCAATATGATGCAAGTCATTTCCAACTTTATTCAGCTTAATCGTTACATTTATAGTATTATGCTATCTGTTCACGCGCTCTAACTCCTACTGATTGGCTGCATGCTATCCTCACGAGCTGTCCACGCGCAGGCAGCATCCTGCTGATAGGTTGAAGTCGATTGCCACGTGCTTCTCAGTGTCTTCCAACTGGTCGTCTCTGACTGTTCACGCGGAGCAGCAGCTTTGCTTTTCACATTCCTTTCCTTGCTGATATCTCCTGGCGCTTGCTTAACTTTTCTCTCAAGGTGCCTCTCACGGGTACAGCTTTGTCTCATCAAGGCCAAACAGATTCCCTACGCTACTCTCTATCTCCACAGACTTTCTTCACCACATCTCTCTCTCTCTCTCTCTCTCTCTCCAGACTGCATCGATCTCCTGGATGAAACGGGCACCCTGATGAACCTAAGCAAAGTGGAAAATCCTGCATCTGAATTCGCCAGTAAATACCTACAGGAAAGGAAGCGCTACATCCTCATTAGAGTCATCCGTAAGTTCCTCGGGGAGACCACACGGTTCAGCCTCTGCACCAAGAAGGGTCTGCTTTGGGGGGAAGGTGTCACACACCATTTCAAGTAACTGTCCCACACAGCAGGAAAACCCTGTCAACTCCTAGAAACAAAGACGCAGCTTTAGACAGGGGCTCCATTCAGCAGTTGCTTGGACATGGCACAGTAGCTCTGAGGAGGCAGAAGCCAGCTCAGATGAAGAGCTAGAGCTGAACCTTGTGTTCATCCGAGGTGTCTGCTCTGGGGGAGCAGGAACCTTTCCCAGGCAGAGCCACCTGCCCCAGTTACAAGTCTTGACTTCAATTTTTAGCCAGGGGAGAGATTAATCCATTTCTTCCATTCCGTTGGCAGGAGGAGAAAGCTCTGAAGCCATCAGCTACGAATCCTTGCTAGAGAACCTGGGGAAACACTACCCTGACCTACCAGGTAAACCAGGCACCCACCTCGCTTCCACAGCGGAGCCGGGGGTGCTGGCATGACTCCCCTCCCCACCACACCACCCGTGGGACTGTCCTCTGCACTCCACTGTGCCCCTCACAGCACTGAGCTTGGACTGGTGATGGCTGGGGGTCACAAGAGACAGGACAAGCAGAAGCCAGAGCTGGTTTGCAGAACCTCTCCTAGTTAGTGTGACAGCAGGCACCTGCTGCCCTCCCACCCCACACCAGGCACAAGCCCCCCTCCCAGCTTGGAGGGGTCCAAAGCAAAGAGGGGACAGTTTCTTGGGAAAAACAGGGAGGAGAGGAACAGGAGGGATCAGGAAACCCAGACTTCCGTCTCCCAGGCTGTAGTTGGCATAGCCCTGCTCAACATGGCAAGGGGCAACTGACCAATACAGAAGGAAAACACGTACCTGCTGGGGGATCACTCCACAGATCGGCTTCAGAAGCTCTCGGCAAACACCCAGACGAGACAGCACTGGAGAAGGGCCTCTTTCCAGAGAAGGACTCAGGCCCTCACCAGCACCCCAGCCAGGCCCAGGCCCACCTCACCCAGCAAGAAGAGCTCAGAGCTCAAGGGCAGCCCTGCATGAGGAAGGGACCTGATGGGAACAGGCCCTTTACTGGTCACAAGCGCAGCGTGGCCACCACCAGGGCTCACCCACCATGCCGTACTGCCCGAGCACTCACCCCCCGCTTAGCAAGAATCCTCTGCTACTGAATTGCTCTTCCCGGGACCTCCCCCGCTCCTCTCGGTGGTTCACACTCCTGCATCCAAAACCGCACCTTGACCAGCCACGCAAACGCAGCACCACAGCCAGGCACGAGCAGCTGCCTCTGGCTTCCAGAGACAGCCAAAGTCCTCGCAGCTCCAGCAGCGGCACTGCCAGCACTCAGCCAAGATGGGCCAGAGGACAGCACACACGGGCTGCAGGTGCTCCTGATGTCCTCAACAGCTTCTCCACCCAAACCAGCACACACCAACATCACTCTAAGTTACTTCTTAGAGGGAGTTAATTAAAACTACTTCATTAGAGCGGTTTCTCCCTGCTCACACCGGGGCAGCTCAGCACACAGAGCACTTGGGCTTTGAATCTCTGGCATCTACTTTTTCCATTGGCTGTTTCTCAGGAGAGCACAAAGCACCCCAGATAAGGCCAGGCACAGCTCACACATTATCTGCCACCAAGAATTTAAGTCTTGACATTTAGAAAGGGTAGGACTTTCAACACCAGCCTCCAGTATCTGCCGCCAGCTTTCACCATCTATACCTGGACTTCCTCACAAACCCAGGCAAGGCGCTGGGAGCTTGCCCAGTATTCAACAGTCCGAGGTCGGCAGTTCACAGATTAGTTCTGCCATGAAAATTCAGTGGCTAAGCATCTGAAAGCATCACAGTTTCACTGTGTGCCACTAAAACATCAGCTGAAGCCTCAAAATCCTCTTTCATACCAGCAACAGGAGCAGGGTCTCCCACTGGAGGCAGCACTCCTGAGACTGCTCTGCTATAGTGACTGCAAGTGGAAAGCTGAACCTGATGCTGGTGACCTTGAGAACGTTGCATAACCTGCTCGGGCTTTTAAGTAAGATCAGCCGACTGTATCCGAGTCACACAGGTCACATTTTCTTAGCCCCAGGGTCAGAATAGCTCTTCAGGAAGAGGATAGGGATGGAAAGATACTTTGTTACTCAAAATACTGTGGGGGACACATCTCTGATTACCTCTCCCCAGCCCCTCCTCTGCCTGGAGTGCAGCCAACCCAGCCTCAGCTTGCTCTGGATCTGCTTTCGCCGAGTCATGCGGGCACAGTCCTTGCAAGGCTGCACCTCCTGTTCGCAGGAAATATACGGTTCTGCCTTGTCCCCTAAGTGGCTGATACCGTTAACATTTTGGTAGCTTAATTTTAGCTTAAGTATTAAATAAAGAATATGCGCGAGTGATCGGTCTGAATAAACTCCTTTATTTCTCTGTAATAAATACAGCACTATCTGAATTTCAAGCTCCCACAGGTCCAACCATTCCTTTCTTTCCCTCCGAGTCCAGAAGTGAATTACCACTAGAAGATTCCTGTCTGGTCAGTCTGTTCCCTCCAGCTCATCCCCTGTCCGTCCTTCTGCTCCCTGCGGGCAGTGGGGGTCCACACCAGGCTCCTCTTCCCTATGAGAGGGCAGACTCTTCACAGGAGAGAAGAAACACCTACAGGGGAGAAAGCACAAATTCAGCACTATGTGCATGTTCCAGAAGCTGGAGACAATAAAAGCTCTCTTACCTAAGGTGACCAGATCACAAAATAACTACTGGCATCTGCTGTTAGCAGGTGCAGCAGGGAATAAGGTAGGGAAAGCAGCAGGCTTGCAACAGCAACAAGAGCGGAATCTCTAAGAGGGTACCTACAACCTCCTCACTTTCAGAGACATGGCCAGGACCATTTCTCCTGCCATTTCCAGTTCCCTTTCACATTCCAGGACACAAGAAAGCAGAACCACTCCCTATTCAAAACCTTGAAGAGGGGTATAACCTCAGCAAATAGCTTCTCCAACCTTTGAACCCTCTCAGGTGTTCTCCTGGAAGGGGTTCCCCTCAGTGCCCAGGGGGGACAGGGCACAGACTCACCGTTGCTGTACTTGCACTGCTTCAGCGCCTCGTTGAAGCCCTCACACAAGGTCAGGTCTCTCTGGTTGGTGGCACATTCCAGGAACTGCTTAATCTCATAGTGGCAGGGTCCATAGGGCGACTGCTGGTGCACGGGCTGCTGCCGGGGCTCCTGCAGGCAAGGGAGTGCTTGGGGAAGAGGCTCTGGGGGCAGAGCCCCCCCCCCCCCCTTCAGTAATGGCTGCAGCTGCTTGTCACCGCTCAGCAGAACAGCCCTGTCACCTTGGGCTGCCAGGCGCCAAGGACAACTGGCCCTGAGGTGCACCGGCGGGCCCCGCTCCCCGGCACCGGCCCTCAGGGGCACCGGCGGGCCCCGCTCCCCGGCACCGGCCCTCAGGGGCACCGGCGGGCCCCGCTCCCCGGCACCGGCCCGCCCGGCCCCGCCGCCCCCCACCCCACGGCCACAGCCCACCCGGACCCCAGGGACGGGGGACACAGCCGGCCCGACCCTGCTCTCACCTGAACGGGAGCCGCCGCTTTGGCCGGTTCGGAGGAGCCGCCGCTGAAGACTCCGGTGAGAGCGTTACCCACGACGTGTCCCACAGCGGAACCCACGGCCACGCCGGCCGCCGTGCTGGCCATCTGCGCCATCAGCCCGGGCTGCGCCGGCTGCGCCACCGGGGCCGGGCTGCGGGGAGGAACGAGTCAGAACGCGGCGGGCGAAGACCCCTCTCCCCCCGGTCCCATCCCGTGTATGTGTGTGTCCCCCCTCCCGGTACCTTGCCGGGGCCGGTGCGGGAGCCGGCGGCGGCGCCGCCGCCCGCCCTACGCTCCTGCTGCCGCGCGCCATCCCCTCAGCACTGCGCGCGCCCCCGCCTCGCGCGCCGCCTTAAGAGGCGCGAGAGGGCGCCCCCTGGCGGCGGCAGGGAGGCGCAGGGCGGGGGCGCCCCCTGGCGGTGGCGGCGGGCGGTGCGGGGGCGCCCCCTGGCGGCGGCGGCGGGCGGCGCAGGGGCGCCCCCTGGCGGCGGCGGCGGGCGGCGCCGCCAGGGGGCGCCCCCGCACCGGAGCCCCATCTGTCGCGATAGCGACACGATATAGATCTGTATTGGTTCTTTAGCGCGATTAATGTTAATTATCTCGTCTATTAAACCCGTTTCTATTTCACCCCTCCGGTTTTTTCCCGCCTTTTCCCGGGGGTGTGTGTGTGTGTGTGTGTATGTTATCGGGCGAGGGAATAATTAACTAAACGACGATAAATTTTTGCGGGTGCCTCAACGATAACGGCGATAAATTGTCGCGGGTTCCTCAGGGCAGGGGGGCTCTGAGCTCTGAGCCCGGCCGGAGCCCCCGCCGGTGTGTAACGAGTTCGTTAGGCAAGGCCGTTCACCCACACAGCCCCCTCCCCGGTAACGAGGAAGGAATGATTTATACCAACATGGTGGTTTCTGCCTCCACCGGACGCCTGGACCACGTCCCCACACGCTCCATCACCACCGTCAGGCTCTGCGTTGAGACCGTCCCACGCGGTGCCGCAGTCCCACCGGCGCCACGACCGCGCCTCGGAGGGTGAACGGGCACCGCGCTGCCCCCAGACTCACGTCCCCGCAGTCACCGGCCCGAACGCAGCTCAGCTCATTTTTGGGGTCCCACCACCGGGTACAAACCGTGCTCTGCTGGGTGCTGAAGAGCCCACGCGCAAGGAGGAAGGTTGGAGCAGCCCGGGCGGGAGGGAGGGAGCCGCGGCGGGGGGCGGGCAGAGCCGGGGGGAGCACGGAACCACACTCACGGGCCATGAGCAGAACCTGGGAAGGTTCCTGCAGGTGTCTCCTGACAAAGAGCTTCGAGGGGAGTGGTGCGGTGGCTTTGCAAATGCTCCGAGGCCGCTTCTCCCAGGTGTGGAGCCGAGCGGGAATCATAGAATCACAGAATGTGTTGGGTTGGAAGGGACCATTGAAGCCCATCTAGTCCCACCCCCCTGCAGTCAGCAGGGACATCTTCAACTAGATCAGGTCGCTCAGAGCCTCATCCAGCCTGGCCCTGAATATCTCCAGGGATGGGGCCTCCACCCCCTCTCTGGGCAACCTGGGCCAGTGTCTCACCACTCTCCGTGTAAAGAAAGGAGAGAGCATGAAGGGGCTTGTTGGAAATGGGCACTGGAGACGGCCTCGGTGCAGGGGAGCTGATGGGTGGAGGAGAAGTGGATAATGAAGGGCTGGGAGAGGGAAGATGAACAAGTCCACAATTGGGGCAGAGAAAAGAAGGTGCCAGGGAGGAGCATGGGGAGGAATGATGTGGTCTAAGCCATTGGCCAGCACAACAATCTCTGCAGCAGCCCTCTGGATACAAACCAGCAGATCAAGGAAACCTTTGCAAGGCGTGGACATTGTTGGGAAGTAGGAATCCATGGAGAGATGATGATGATGAGCCCTCAAATCACCAACAGACAGGCTGGGCGACGCCAGTTTCACCTTCAAACCAATTTCTTGGCAACCATCTTTTCCCGGGCACCCCCGCTGGGCCCGTGGCTGCCTGATGTCTCCCTGGGATGGACCTGGTTGCCCGCTCCATCTTTGGATGTTCCTGATGCCCCGTGGAGTGAAAGAAATCCAGAAATTTTCCAGGGTAAAAAACCCAACATCCCAGCTCTGTTATGTCTCCAGGGCTGTGTCCATGCACTCGGCGAGCTACGAAAAGCAGCTCTTTGGGCTGGTTCACCGCCTGGCAGGAATTAGGGAGCTAACTCACCGCCGGGCTGGCAATCAGCTGCCGTGGAAGTGTTTTTGGAGAATCAAATTTCCAGCACGCGGGGAAGAGAGACGCGTTTGTAAAGCAAACTGCCCCCCTGGGCGCAGGGGCCGGGGGCGTGGGGGGCAGCAGCTCCTGCGCTTCAGAGGAAAGGGGCTGTGCCTGAAGCACACACAACGGGGGGCTCCTCTTCTGGGGGGGGTGACACCCACAAATCCTTCCCCCCGCAGCGCCGGGCGGCTCGCCGGCCCCGGCAGCTGTGCAGTTCCGCTCACAGCTGGAGCAGCAGCATTTTACATTTGGCATTTGCCCGTCTTTTGCCGGCTAATAAGGGGGGGGGGGACACACAGCTGTGGAACCAGAAGAATGTAACTGGAAAGCCCCCGCACCAGCAGCACCTGCGTTTCTCCCTTGTGTCCCGGGGGGAGCGGGGTTCCCTTCCCCGCACAGCTCGTCTGTCCCCCCTGGCAGCCCCGTCCCGCCGAGCTCAGCCACCAGCACTCGTGGGGAAACGGGGCTTAAAGACGACGGAAAAAGGTCAGGAAGAAAAGGGTGACCCCGAGGAGCCCCTCGCTGCGAGGAAACCCCCGGGCGGGAGCTCAGTTCCAGCCCACCAGCGCCTGGGGCTGGGGGTCCCGCACCCAGGGCTCCACTTCCCTCCCGCTTGTCCCTGGCTGTAGGAAGAAGCCGGGCATGAGCCGGGGGGGGGAGGATGGGCTTGCGGGGGGCATAGGGAATGCCAGACCCCCAGCCATAGGAACTGGAGGTTCGTTAGTTCCACTGCGCGCAGAGGGACTCACTGAAGGAGCCCGGGTTTCAGGCTGAGCACGTCCCTTTAAGCTGCGTCTGGGGGACCCTTTGATTTGGTTAATTAGACGCAAAGTTCTTCTTTGCTGTGGGAGGCCGGGTATGCGCTGAGGAGCGCAGCTACCCCGGCTCTACTAATGAGATAATTAATTGTGGCTGTCTGAGGAGGCTGGGCGTACACAACGCCGCCTGCACACCGCACACCCCCAGCCCCCCGCGCCCCGCCGGAGCGGCCTCGCACCGCGCTGGGAGGGATGCGTTGGGTCTCCCCCTCCGCCGAGGAGCTGTCTTCCCCTTGGGGGGTCATGCAGCAGGGCCCCCTCTGCATCTAAATACCCCCACCGCAGTTTTCACTCGTTCCCTGGCCAAACTTCCTAATTCCCCTGTTTTTCAGCCTAAATTTGATCTTTGATTCAAGCACGAAGCTTCATCTCTGCCTGCTTCCCCTGCTCCAGCAGATCCCTCCTTACGTAGTTCAGGTGTGAGGGCCTGCCTGCACTTGAAGGTTAATTCTAGATGAAGGGACATATAAATCTGAAAGATAGTGTCTAATTCCCGAATAGTGCTGAAAAGATTTACTCAAAACCAGTCATTTCTGAACACCTCAGTGCACCGGCCGGCCGGTACGTCCCTCCTGTTGGCAGCAGGATCAGGCAGGACAAGGTTTGTAAAAAGCGGGTCTGCTTTTTCCAGCTGCTTTCTCCCTGTTGCTCTAAGAGCAGATAATCATCTCCCCCTTCAGAGTCTGCCTCACTTAAATCCTCGCGCTGTCACAGCTGAAACGTGGCTACAAAGAGATGTAGGAATTCCCCAAACGCTTGGATTGCAAGGGGTTATTTCACGGGTAAGGAATGCGATCCCCGGCCTCAGCCCCGCCATCGGGCGGCAGACCCCGCTCCGTCCCGGCCAGGCGGCAGCTGCGTTGGCTCAGGGGAACGGTGACACCCTCGAGTGGCCTGTTCCCACCGGCGCCTTCTCCACGCGGCCGTGCCACACTGCAGCACATCCCCGTGCCGGGCCACCACCAGCAGGTAGCCATCTGGAGCTGCCGCCGAGCCCGCTGCCTCCCGAGCGGCAGGTTTGCGCTTGGAGAAGCCTAATTACTGCGTGCAGGGGCAGATCTGGGCAGTGCTCTGGGTGTACCCGAATTCAAGTTATTTAGGTTAACAGCAAATTGCACGGGATGGTTGCTTCGGGATCTGGGCAGACTATTCAAAGCAGAAGAAAGCGTCTGATGAATTAGCCAATATTTTTGTTTGTGGACAATCCCCCCCCTCAAAAAAAAAAAAAAAAAAAAAAAGAAACAAAACCTCCAGTTCTCACCAATGTGTTTGCTACCCAAAATTACTCTGTGAATCATACACTGAATGTATTGCAGTCAGTGGGTTTCTCCTGTCCTGCTTTTATTTTCATGTTTGAGCCCTGGCTAGTCCTAATTTTGCTTGTGCCGAGTGGCTGATTCGTCTCCCAAGGCCACACGGAGTTTTCAGGTCAGATGTAAACATGCAAGCACTACTTTTCTATCCTATAAAGTTTTTTTCAAACAGAAGTTTCAACTGACGAATAATAACACCACCAAAAAAAATAGAATAATCAAGCAAGTTGCTAGCACTAAAAGGCATGGACAGATTTTTCATGAGCGAAGGGGCATGTTTCCCACAGTCCTGCCTCACCGCCGTTCCCCCGAGGGGTAACGAAGCAGCAGTGTCAGAGAGGTGGCATTCGATGGCACCGCAGCGTGGTACGCAGCCCTCTCACAGGCTGGATGCCACAGGCTTTGAGCGTGATCTCCCCACGCAGACCTCTCGCTGTCTGCGTCCTTCCTTGGTCTCCTTTTAGCCAAAACGCGATGCTGTGGAATGAAGTGTCTGCCCCGCAAGGGCCAGAGGTGAGAAAAGGCAGGAAGAAAAATCCCCGGCGTCTCACTGGGGGAGCTGCAGGCGGCCAGACGTGACTGCGAGGGCAGGGACGGGGAAGGAAGGGAAGGCAGCGCTACAGAGCGCCCTTGCAGCTTTCAAGTCTGGTGCTCCCAGGATCTACATGCCATTTCTTGGATGTGGTTTGCCCCGAGGGCAATCTCAACAGCTGTGAAGTTTCAGCAGATGAACAATGTAGTTTTCAATAAATTTCACAAAGCAAACGAAAGGATTTTAACTCATTCGTGCTAGCCCACTTTTGGTCTGAAGGCTCTTCTGGGCCCGAATCCATTCACATCACGGGTGTTTCCCATTCGAAGCCCAGGGCCTGGCTGCTGGAGCACACCCGAGCAGGACTGCTCTGCTCCGGGTTTCCAGAGAGCTCTTCCCCAGTAGAAGAGGCTTCTCTCAGCCATGCCCTGTGTCCTGGGAGCTGCAGGTACATCTCTGCATTTAACTTAAAGCCACCCTGGTGACCCGCAGGTGGAGGAAGGCATCAGATGTGGAATTCCCTGGTGAGCAAAGAGGAGGTGGTAGAAAGAGAAGTTCCCCGGATCTCCTCTTCTGGCTAATGGCTGATGCCGTTAGTTGTAGCTTAAAGAAGTTTTGTGTCACAAAAGTTAGCCCCTGTCAAGAAATTCTCTCTTCCAAAACACCTCCAGGGTATCCCCAGATCACGAGGATGACAATCACTGCAAGCTCTGTGCGTTCACCTGCTAAATACGGGACAAGATGGCAAACCTGAGCCCGGAGATGTGGGTTTGCTTTCCCCAGGGCCCTGGAGCGCCCCGTAAGCAGTGCGGCTGGAACACTAGCGTGGGTTTGCTCGGTGCATGTCTGGAGGATCTGAGCGATGAGACAGTGCCCTTTGCTGCCCCTGCGCTGGCTGGGAGCGGGCAGGGGCTGCAGGAGCCCCGTGCAGGGACCTCCCACCCCTCGCAAGAGACGAGAGTCCTGAGCAGGCCCTGGAGGGGTCTCACACCTTCACGGGCTCCCTGCTTTCCCTGCCCGTCCAGGCGATGGGCTCGGGGCTTGGCAATTCCCCCTCACCCAAATGTCCCCCCAGACGCTGTTTCCCTCCCCTCCTGCGGGGCTGCTCCCTGCTCTGGTCCCCCCCTCCATGGCAGACACAGCAAACACCTGCAGGGCGCTATGCTCGGTGGCTCCCCAGGGTGGCTCAGAGCTGTCGGTAGTGAAACAACACGTGAGCGAATATGGAAGCACGAACGGGGTCTGTGTGTGAGGCAGAGGCACCTGTGCCCCTTTAGGAGCTGTTAGCACCAGCCCGTGAGCAGCCATTGCTTTGATCTAGATTATTACGGTAACCACCTCCCCCCACCTCCCCCTCCCCAGGCAAAGACACAGCCCTTACACAAATGCTTCACAGCCACCTGCGACTGGGGGTCCTCTGTCTCAGCTCCCCAAAACATCTCATGAGTTGCTCTCCCTGCCCAGCTGAGGCTGTCCAGCCACCAGCTTCCAACGTCGCTTCTCATCTGGAAACTAAACACCAGAGCCCATCTTCTCTTTCCCCTGTAGAAGCAGGCAGTGGTGTCTCCTCTTCCATTTGCTTCCCCTGCAAATGCACACGGCAGCCCGGTTGTGCAGTCTGGTTTGTCAAGATTTCTGCTGAAATGTTCTTCTTTCAGCTGGAAACTCTGCCACAGAGTGCTGAGCTCAACGCAGAGACCATCCATGGGTTCCTCCAGAGGAGCAGTGCAGGTTTTCTCTCTGGCCTTTGCAAAATCTCTGGCCTGAGCCACCACCGCAGCTCTCTGCGAAGGCTGGGCACAGTGTGCGCCGTGCTGGATTCACTCCCAGCTGTGTGCAAGCTCTCCTAGGGCTCCTTTTAGACTATGCTTCAGAGTCTTCAAGCTTGGTCTCTGGGTGCTTCCCTGGCTCTGAGGCTTCTGCACTGAGTGTGTGATAATGCAGGCCCAGAGGTCAGCAATTGCTGCCCAAGACGAAGCAGGAAAACATCCTGGGGACTGAGCTCTGCCGCAGTCTGGCAGCCAATTTATCGCAGTGACATTTGTTAATGGCAACGCAAGTGTGGGTCACAGACACGTCCTTCCCCAGAGCATCTAGGGCAGCGTGAGCTCTGAATCGCAGGGCACTGCCTCGCTGCTGCGCAAATTAACAGCTGTGGGAGCCGCTTTGCATCCCAATGGGAGCCAAGAGAGCTCACACCAACCCAGCCCCACACCTCCGTGATCTCTCTCCCTGGTTGTCTCCTCCAGACTGAGTTTACTTGCTCTCTCCCGTCATTCTTCCCTCCCGGCTCGTATCCTTACTGCTTTCACGGGGCGTCACTCGGCCAGAGCCCGCAGCGCTGCCCCGATGCCGGGCACTGCCCCGCGGGTGCCCGGCTCCGCTCACCCAGCACCAGCCCGTCCCGCCGCCTCCCCGCCGTGAGCACAGCCCCCGGCCCCGCCGGCCCGCGGGGAGCGCTCGCTGCTTGCCACGGCCGGCCCCGGCTCTCCCGGCTGGCCTGCGCACCCCGGGGACGGGCACCTTCCACTCGTGGCGGGGAAAGCCCAGCCCGGGCTGATGCCGGAGCAATGCGGAGGGGCAGGAGGGTCCCGGCGCAGCGAGACGGAGCCCAGAGGGGCTGGGGGTGGTACCTGTTCCAACGAGGTGCTGAGGAGGGGGGAGAGGGAGGGAGGCGAGGGGTTTGGCTGCTCTGAGAAGAAACCTGCGTGAAGAAAAGCCTCGACCCACACCCTGAATTCCACAGCTCGGCTCCGGGGACAGGGGGAGGGAGAGAGGACAGGACGGGACATCTCCAGCAGACCCACGACTTGTTCGTAAAAGCCTCATCTCACCAGCCCTGCCTGCCTCCTCCCCCCTCGCCTCCACATCTCACGCTGGCGTTTATTAACGCAGTCCCCCTTAGGCTAGAGGGAATCACATCCCAGGAGACATTCCAGTCTCAGCTCGGCTTCGGAGGGGATCAGAGGGAGCCAAGGGTGGGGGGCGTTTCACCAGGACGTTTCATTTGCGGAGAGCTGGCAGGTCGGGAGCGCTGCAAGACGGCACTAGCAGGCTCCTTATCAGACGCGGAGCAGCCGCAGGCTGGAGCCGAGCCTCTGCTCGGCTCTGTATCTCCCGGTCCTTCCTGCTTTGTCCAGGCTGCTGCCTGGAAGCTCTTCGCCCGGGCTCGGCGGGTGCCGGGAGCGCGGCCGGGCGCGGGGAGCCTGGGCAGGGAGTGTCGCCCTCTCGCCCGGGTGACGGACACAACCGCAGGCGACGTGCGGCCGGGCACGTGCTGCCGCCGGGGCTCAGCCCGGCCTCAGCGTCCTCCCCCGGGCGCCGGCAGGGCCTCGGCCGCCAGCTCCTCGCAGCCGTCGCACCCCGCACCGGTCGCGGCTGGCACTTCTTGCCAGGAATGGGAGCTGGCTCCCCGGCGTCTGGCTCCTCAGGTGAATTGCGGTGTGCCCTGAGCCCACGCCAGGAAAATGCCGGCAGACGAAGCTCCGTCTCAGGCCAAGAGACACGGGGATGGATGTGTTTTCCTCGCCTGGCTTATCTCGCAGGCAGCGCTGCTCACCGGAGCCCAGCAGCGTTTGCGTGCGCTCGGCTCCTGGCACGGGGGCAGGAGATGATGAGACAACAAACGCTGGTGAACCTCTCACGGGGCGGGGGGGCGACAGCCCCTGCCCCGTCGGGACCACGGGGAGCTGCTTCCCGGGGCCGAATCCCGGGACTGGCTGCGGGGGAGAAGCGGGAGGAAGAGCTGCAGGACCCCATGAGCTGCAGTGAGAGCCCCACGGGGGCTGCCGCAGCTGCCCCCCCCCCCGGGACCCGCTCCTGGGCTGGACCACTGCAGGGTGAGGGGCAGGAGAGTCCCGCTGCCATCTCGCTTGTTCCCAGAGGGAGGGGGCAGCGGCGTCAGCCCCGCAGCCCCGCAGCCCCGCAGCCCAACAGCCCCGCAGACCCGCATCCCTGCAGCCCCACAGCCCCGCAGCCCCGCAAACCCGCATCCCTGCAGCCCAACAGCCCCGCAGCCCCACAAACCCGCAGCCCCACAGCCCAACAGCCCCACAAACCCGCAGCCCCACAGCCCCACAGCCCTTCAGCCCTGCAGCCCCGCAGCCCCGCAGCCCCACAGCCCCACAGCCCCACAGCCCCGCAGCCCCACAGCCCCGCAGCCCCGCAGCCCCAGAGCCCCACAGCCCCGCAGCCCCACAGCCCCACAGCCCCGCAGCCCAACAGACGGCACACTCAGCACAGCCCCTCTGCCCCTCTCCTGCCCCTGGGTTTCAGGAGCACAGGAGACCAGGTTCCAACCTCGGCAGACTCTGCACCTCCGGGTTCAACCCAGAGTTAAGTTCAAGGATGGGGGTTTTTTAAAGGCAAAACCAAATAAATGCAAAAATAAGTAGTAGTGGATCAAGCGAAACTTTCTGGGAATTCATGGTAAGACTGTTGTGTTGGCCCAGTTAAGCTGAAGTCTGGAGGAAAAAACAAACATTTTGGCATTTTCAAGGTGCACCGTTTGGGTGCAGGGCAGCCTGCACAATTCCAGCCATTTTCATCTAAAAGATTTTGAAAAGCTAAAAAGACCTTTGAAGCAAAGCATTTTGCTGACGAACAGATTTCTTTAATGTATCACTTTACATATTACTTTACTGTTTCATTTATGAGTCCAGGCCCAAAGGCCACATTTCCCCTCACCCCACATCCTCTTCTTGCCCCCTCCCCATGCCCACGCTTTGGGCCGCCAGCTGGGCAGAGAACCAGGTAATTCAAGGCCTCTTCAAGAAATACTCCTGCTCATGGGTGTTCACAAGGGCAGTTCACTGCGCACGACCCTCGGCCTTGTTTGCACCCCCCACCACCTGTACAAACACCCGCTACGGCTACCCAGGAGGAAAAACAAGGTGCCAGGGCCAAGGAAAAGGGGAATCCCAAAAGCGAGAGGGTGAGAGCAGAGACGTGCCTGGTGGGGATGCGTCCCGGTTTGTCACCCACTGAGCAGTGATGCTGGAGACATCAATTCACGAGGCCATCACCTACAGAGAGAAGAGGAAAGACATTAGAGAAGAGAAATCAAAGTGGTTTCTCTGTCCTGGGGATTTGGCTCCTGGACGCTCTTCAAGCGCTCAGGGAAATGCCCAGGAGGTGTAAAGCTCCATGCTGACTTTGCAGGGAACCTAAACCCAGGTCCCCAGCCACACGGAACACAGCTGCGAAGGTCACACCAGGGAGGTGGCAGGAAACAAAGGACTTTGGACAGACAGCCTTAATCCATTTAAATTCAGTTTCTCTCTCACTTCCCTCCCCTTTCCCCTTTGCTCTCATCAGAGACCTCTTCCCCCACCTCCTCTCCATCCAAAGTGCCTCACAGCAGTTTCACACCCGAGTGGCCCATGGACTGGAAGAGTTATTCCACCTCTTTGCTGCTCACAACAGAGCAGAATCGGACCTGCTGTTCCCTTCCTCCCTCTTGCACCTCCGCCTCTCCCACCATTTGGTGGTCTCCTCCCACCAGATACCTGCTGGGGAGGGGGCTGCTGAGAGAGATTGTCCCCAGTTGGTGGTTCCTGTTGAGATGCGCGTTACAATGCCACTTCTCCTGCCCAGGCATCCCCAAGGTCCCTCCTTGCTGCAAAGCCTCGGGGGAGCGGGAGAAGAGCTAACGCTTGTGGCCAGAAGGACTTGGGAAACCCAGGACAGCTCTGCCGCTTGCTGGGAGGCACTGGAGCAGATGCTGAGCAAGAAGAGCTACGCGTGGGGATGTTGTAACAGCAACATCGGCGACCATCGGCACCTCCCAATCATGAAGGCTTCCGCTGAGCTCCTGCAGCCATCACGAGATCCCTGAACCCCAAATTTGGCTCCAGCCTGGCAGGAGCTGCGGGAAAGCAAGCAGCAGTGCCTGCGCTGAGAGCTGTCAGGCTGTCGGCGCGCTGGGGCTGGGGTGGGAGCAGGCTGCAGCAGGGGCCTCTGCAGCAGGTGAGCACACAAGACCCCAAAACACCCAATGGAAGACACCAAAACACCCAATGGGCCGTTTTCCTGCTGCCAAACATCTACTTGCTCACCTGGGAAATATTTGTAATCCCAAACACACGGTGCATTTTCTTTTGTGTGAAGTGCCTTGGCAGGAGCCGGCAGTTCTCACAGGCGCTCCCACCTCTGCGAGGACCGTGTTTCCCAGAACGTCCCCTTCTAAGGTCTCCCTTTATCAAGAAGAGCCAAACCGCCTGTTGCTGCCTCACGAGTTGCTCCCACGTCTCTCCCCACTTCCCAGGGCACCGATGGGCTCCACTGCCATGGGCTGGAAAGCACCGAGCTCCCGGAGACACCGGCGTTCAGAGAAAAAACACTAAAGAAAAGAGAGACCAAGGCAGTAAAGCGTTTCTCGCTGGCACCCAGCTGCCTGGCTCACAGCAAGGCAAGAAAGTGGGATCTGCTCTGCATTCCCGGGACACAGTCAGACCAGCAGGAGAAGGGCAGATTCTGCAGTGTGGAGTCTGAGCCCCGTGAACACCAGCTCCTCACTTCTTCCCTTTTGCTTTTCCCCCTCCTTCTCTTTCCCCTCTTACAAGTAGGGCCTCGGGGATGCACCGAACGCACTGCTCGGTGCGGGGACGTCTCGCTAGCAGCCCGCTGTCTGAGCACAGCAGCACCTTCCAGGCACGGCCACGACCGTGACCGGGCTCTTTCTTCTCGCATCTGCTCACCGTACCCAGTATTTGCATCCTCGATATGGTTCCCATAAAACAAAACACGAACAATTGATCACAGACAACTAAAACAGTAATAGCGTCCAGGATGTCAGGAAGCCTTACCCACTCCCTGCACACCAGCCCCGGCAGCTGGAGATCAAAGTTTTCTTATTTGCATACATTTCTTGAAACAATTTGCAGCTAAACTGAGGGGATGCTGACACAGTCCAGGGCTTCTCCCATAGAAACAGGAACCGAGAAGCCAGATCTGTGCATTGCTGCCTCCGTCTCCAGGTGGCCGAGCATATGGTGACTTTGGCATCCCCAAAATGAGGGTGGGGGGGGGTATTCCCTTCTTTTCCCCTTCCTCAGCACCCCGCAAGGGGGAAAGCCTTTTTTTTTTTTTTTTTTTTTTTTTTTTGCAAATATTTAAGTGAAGGGCTCGGCGCGCAGCGATGGTTTCGGCTGCGGCCGCGTTTTGTGCCTTAAAAACCCAAAGATGTGCTTAAAACCCAACGCGATGCCTCGGCGGGGCTGCGAGTGGTACCCGAAGGGCGGGGGGGGGGGGGGGGGGGGGGGGGGGGGAAGGAAAAAAAAAAAAAAAAAAAAGCTGAAAACCACCTTTTTAAACCCCCCCACGCGGGTTTGGGGCACCGAAAGGCTGAAAGATGCAAAAATCCGGCGGCGAGGCAGAAAAGCACCCCCGGGGACTCTCCGGGGGGGGACCCATTGCATAGAGACCGGGGGCCGGGGGCGGGCAAGCGCGGGAGGGGGGTCCCGCCCGTCCCGCCCCGCTCCGCCCCGCCGCCCCGGGCGGCGGGGCGGAGCGGGGCGGGACGGGCGGGACCCCCCTCCCGCGATGCCACCGGCCCGTGTCCCCCCCCCCCCCCCGCCCGTACAACCGCGTCTCGGGGAGAACAAAAGGCAGGAGCGGGAGGAGGCGCGGGGAGGAGGGCAGGCGGCCATTGAGGGGGGGGGAAAGATTAAAAAGGCTCAGCGGGGACCCCCCCCCCCGCCCCCCCCCCCCCCCCCCTCCCGCCCCAACCCCGTCCTCCTCCTCCTCCCCATGTCCCAGCCCGGCATGGCCCGTCCGCCGTTCCCCCCCGCCGCCGCCGCCGCCTTGTTGGCCGCCGCTTTGCTGCACTGCGCGCCCGCCGCCCCCGCCCGCCGCCACAAACCGGTGAGACCTGTGTGTGTGTGTCCCCTGTGTCGTGTGTCCCCCCCCCCCCCCCCCCCTCCACAAAGTCCCAGCCACTCTTTGCCCCCTTCCCCGGCAAGTCCCGGCCGCCCCTTGTCGTGTCCCCCCCACTCCCCGGCAAGTCCCAGCCGCCCCTTGCCACCGAGGGGAGCATCTTCCCGGCAGACCCCCCCCACCCCGCCTCCAGCTCCGAGATGCCGGCACGGGCAGCGCATCGGGAGTCCCCGCTGTCCCCTGCCCGGCCGCCCCCCAGCTCCTCTCGGCGTGTTAGGGGAGTTTGTACAGGCGCGCTGCCTTCTGCGGAGCGAAGGGAAAAACAGGGAGAGGGACAAGGAGGGTTTACGAGAGGACACGGGATCCCCCCGCCCTTCCTTTAAAGGCAGCGGAGCTCTGCCTGGCTAATAACCCCCCCGCCCGCTGGGCTGGCAGTGCCCAGGAGCGTTCCGGGGAGACGAGCCTGGAGGGATGAATCAAAGGCGCAGGCAGGAGGGGAGCAGCGGGGCTCGCTCTTCCTGCACATTCCTGCCAGGTCCCGGCACCTGGGATGGAGCTGGGAGCCCCAGGGACGGCGAAGAGGAGCCGGTGAGGGGTTTCGGGGGACGGGGGAAGACAGAGAGCTCCTTGTGCTGGGAATGTGCGCGCGTAAATGGGTTATTATAGACATGCGCTTCACTAGTGTGCCGTAAAATAATGACAGAGCAAATGCTCGGTAGCAGCCCAAGGGGATTAGTTCAGGTTTTGCCGATGGTTTTATTATCGGCTCTGTCATCTGAGTACTTTCTAACTTGGCTGCTAAATATGCTGTGGGCTGGGACTTGGCACAGAGCAGCCTTGGCCCCCAAAGTGCTCGTATTATTCCAAACGAAATGTCACTGTGCTTGGCTCCGCTCTGCCGCTGAGGAAGGTGAGGCCAAGCACTCGGGCGGTGGCAGCCTGCACCCCAGCTGTGACACCGCTCCGTAGATTTCATCCCCATCTGAACGCGGCGAGCGGTGTGCTGGGAGGGACCTGTGTAAAGCTGGAGACCGCCGGTTCCCGCGGGGATGTTGGCTCGGCAGGAGGTGCCTCACGCTCTGCCGGGTGCGAGCTGAGAGGCTGCTGCTCCTGGAGGGACCTGCACGGCCTCTGGTCCCGGTCTTGCTGCCAGCAAGGACCTGTGCGGGATCCCCGGGGCAGGGAGAGCCAGCCTGGGTTTCACACCGTCTGCCTTGGCCAGTGCCCCTCAAACAGGGGGAATTCACCAAGCTGCTGGATGAGGACAGAGTTAATCATAGAACCACAGAACAGTTTGAGTTGGGAGGGACCTTAAAGCCCACCCAGTGGCACCCCCTGCCCTGGGCAGGGACACCTCCCACCAGACCAGGTTGCTCCAAGCCCCGTCCAACCTGGCCTTGATTCAGGATACTCCTGAAACACTGTGCCAGGCACACAGATACCACGGGACAGCCCTAATTAACGCAGGTGTCCGGGTCTGCTCAGGCTCCTGGTCCAGCTAATCCACACCCAGGCTCCTGAAGAAGGTCCCCCCCATTGGCAGTCTGTGCCCAGAGACAGTTTCTTCCTCATCCCAGGTTAATGCTCTGCACGGTGAGTGCTAATACTTTCCCCTTGGCTGGAGCAACTCCAGGTGATGCTCCAACAGGTATGTTTTGTTCTGGAACATCTTGTGCCTGTGTGTTTGACCAGCCATGTGGAGCTTGGGGTTTCAGATCCATGTATTTCACTCAGTCTTTACACAGGCAGTGTCTGGTTTAGGCTTGGAAACGGACAGATGATTTCCCATCCTTTCAAATAGCATCTCTCTCATCCCAAAGAGCTGCCCTTTGGGGCTCCTTATCTGGTGTCAAGGCTTCTGAAGGTTATTCTGCTGCCTCTCGGGTAAAGCCAGCCGCACGGTGGTTGCTCTCCCATACAACGCCAGTTGCCAGCAGTGCAGCCCATTCCTCTCCCGGCCGAGGCACACGCGTCAGTGCGCAGTGGCCGAAGTGGGGTTGCTGGGCTGGCCGTGGCCCGTGCCTGCGCTTCTGGCCTCAGCCCTCTCCACCCTCTGTCGCTAGAGAGCCCTGCCATGCCATCGCATGGTCACTTCTCGGGCTCCTTCGAGTCTCTGCGCACAGAGTAGGTGTTTCCCCCTGTCTAACAGCAGCCGAGTTCCTTCTGGGCACCTTTCGGTGTCGGGTGATGAATGAGGAGGGAGCCGAGGGGCTGAGCTGGGAGCAGAGATTCACACTCCTGCAAGACAGACGATGGTGACTTCCTCCAGCTGTGCCAGTAGACGGGGTGGGCAAGGGCTCTGCCAGGCGCCGCAGGATGCTGCACCGTGACCATTCCGTGCTCCAGTAACAAGTCACAACCGCAGTAACTGAGAGGGGAGGGAATCGAGGGCTTTAGATTAATTTTAAAGCCAGGTGACACGGGGCAAGTTGCAGAAGGAGCTGTGTTCTTTGTAGCAAACCTCGTAGATCGCCTTCACTTTTATATTAGCACCTAAAGAAAGAAAGAGAAAACTGAGAGCAGGATACAGGCTGTGTCTGGTGTCCACTGTAAAACTTGAGAACAAAAGATCTGCAGTCCTCAGGCAGTGCACACGCAGACGCTCAGTTCCTGCATTGCTCGCGGCTCCCCTGGGAAATCAAACTCAGTCCATTCGCTGGGAAACTCTCTCTCTCCGTGGAGAAGCGGTGGGCACCCTCCCAGCTGCCAGCGTAATCCCTGGGGAGCCGTATCCCGCAGCTCTCACCCCGAACCCGGCAGGTTTTCCCCTGGAAGGGCGGCGCTGCCTTCCCCGCAGCCCCAGAGCCGTGGCAGCCGCCTGCCCCACTGCGGGCTCAGGCAACTCCCGCAGGAAGGGTTTGATTTGCAGTGTTTGGTTTGGCTATTTAAATACTGCAGGGAGCGCTGGGGTAATTTTAGGCATGCTCTGGGAGAGACTCAAGACACATGTAAGCAGTTATTCTCCATCGGGTTTGTGGTGGTTGTGCTTTCGCATGCGAGGCACATGCCCACCCTGCAGCCCGGCAAGGCTCGGGGTGCGCGGCCGCAGAGCGGGGCCGGGAGGAGGAAGAGAGCAGGGAGGAGAGAAGCGCTTTGGGGAGGATCCCCCCACTCCAGCCCACGCTGCGCTTCGCTTGCTCCCCCCACGCACAGCCTGCCCTGGCACCCACCTGGGGGCTCCGCAGAGGCAGGGTGCACTGTGTAGGTCTCGTTTAAAAAAGGGATCTTCCGCGGAAAAGTTGTCCTGCGGGGACTTTTCCCACCAGAGATGCTGTTGGCTCTTTCCTACTAATCCCAAATACGCAGACAGGGAGATGAAGGGTTCCTGGATGTTCTTACACTGGCCCAGCCTGTAACGTGGATGGAAGCGCTGCTGAGTCTGCCATAGCCGTGCAGCAAAATGAAAAGCGGAGCACTTCGGGGGTTCACTGAGGGCCACAGATGTGTTTTCAGAGGTTCACCGAGATCCTGGTGCAGATGAGACCCACAAGAAGAGACAGGAGGGAGACGTCGTCCTCTTAGTGGGATCTGGGGAGGAGAGAGGCATCTCTGTCTCACAAAAGTGGCTCTGTGAAAATCAGCGGAGGGGGAAAACCCCCCGGACATCCCCAGGAGACTGGGCAGGGGGACAGTGGTTGTCTCAGGGGTTTGGAGATCCCAGCATACGCTCCCTGAGGGCAGGAATTCCCTTGTGGCTCTGAAGAGGGCTGCGCTGTGCCAGGTGGCCGTACCCAGGGGGAGATGTCCTGGCAGTTGTCCTTGGGCTCGGCACCGATAGCTCCTTGCTCACCTCACCTTGGATGTAATTGCACGACGAACAAAACATCTCAGCCCCCTTCCTCCTCTGCCTGGAGCGTGCTGCATCCGACAGCGGTTTCTTGGTTTCGAGGGGATTTCTAGGTCATCAGATTAAGGGCTCTTGAAACCTTTTGCTGTCCCGGCATCCTGGGGCTTGTTTGCTTTGCGAGTACTCCTTTTTCTGGCAAACTGTCGCTTGGGTGACACCAGCAGCTTGGTTGCAGTGTTGTTGATGGACTAGACTCACAAACTGTCACGTAATCAAAGTGTCTGATAATAAAAATAGTCCTGCAGTGTTTATTCATTTGCTTTCTCTTGTTACATCAGAGCCTGGGTCTCCTCGTTCTGTCTGTGGGCATAAACATTTGCAGTCCATAATGTTTCATGTTCCACGTTGCTTAGGAAAAATAAACATTTTCCTTCTTTTGTTGCCAACATCAACTACCACCAAGTAATCCGGAAACAAGCTGTCAGGCCCCAGGAGGTAGCGCTTGGTGGTGCCACAGAGTATGGGAAGCGAGGGGAGAGGAACCTCCGAGCGTGTGCGCTCAGCCCGGCACCGCGGCTCCTCCCGCTTGGCCAAAGTTTGGCCTCAGACCCCGCGTTACCCCTGGCTCCGTCCGCAGCGGGACCGGGCTGCAGCCCAGCGTGAAGGAGCCAGCCCTGTAGCAGAAGTATTTTGTTTAAGCAAAGAATTTGTCGTTAGAGGGGTTGGGAGACTCTGCCGTGTTCCGGGGGAGGTCGGATCAATAAACCTGGTGGCTTTGCCTCAGCATTGTTTCCACCGAGTTTCCATTGTCTCCACTAAGAGTGCCTTGACCGGGAGCACGCGTAGCTCAGGACAGACCACAAACGCTGTCTGTTTCTGCCATGACATTGCGACCGCAGCATCAGCACCTTCCGAGGCCAGTCAGCTTCTGGGACACTAAAACTAGAGACGGGTCGATTCAGATGGGACGTTGGGAAGAAGTTCTTCACCTTGAGGGTGGTGAGACACTGGCACAGGTTGCCCAGAGAGGTGGTGGAGGCCCCATCCCTGGAAGTTTTTAAGGCCAGGCTGGATGGGGCTCTGAGCAACCTGGTCTAGTGGGGGGTGTCCCAGCCCATGGCAGGGGGGTTGGAACTAGATGATCTTTAAGGTCCCTTCCAACCCTAACAATTCTATGATTCTATGACACAACCTGACCGTGGTGGAGCCGGCTCTGGTTTTATGACTAACCATCAGCTGGAGCCACACTTTCAAATCCAATCACTGCAAATCCATGCGGGGCTAGGAGGCGGGCTGGCGGGAAGGCTGTCCCTAGCACTCTCTGCGCTGGGACAACAGTGCCGATCTCAGGGAGGAAGGTGGCTGCAGCCTGTTACGGGGGTGCAGAGCCCCTGGGGGGCACAGCCCCCCAACAGGGGACAGAAACGGGGTGAGAGAACTGTCTTCCATGAGAACTGCAGGAGAAAGCACCTCTGCTCTCCTTCCCCACGTGTTAAGCTAAGGGCAGGAGTGCTCCGAGATGGGCTCATAGGTGGGAGGAGGACAATGCTACTAGCCAAAGAGGTGGCAAACACCAGGGCCTTGCCAAACACTCTGAGTAACCAAAGAAAGCAGGGAGAAATGGAAAAGCAGCAGCAGAAGGGACAGGGAGGTGGGGAGAAACCCCATGAGCTTATCCCCTAGCAGAAGAGGAGACAGCCCCCACTGACAGGGGAAGTATCCAAGACTGATGGGATTCACGTCGTAACTTGTCCAGTCGCTCCTGTCTGACGGGGAGGGGGATCTCTTTTCATGTCCACGCTGCAGGAGCAGGCAGGAGCCCAGGTAATTAGGTGCAATGACAGAGGAGACAAGTTTAAGTTCAGGGCAGGCAGCAGAGGACGGAGCCAGGCAGAGGAGAGCACTGGGTCTGGCACTACCCGGCACTGGCCTCGCTCCTGAGGGTTTTTATACACAGCATTGCGGGTACTCCACTGGAGCTGTGCTGCTTCGGCTGCTCCTCCTCCCAGGAGGCTCTGAAGGGCGAGTGCTGCCCAACACAATGAGGTTGAAGATGCTCTCGGCTCCTCAGGATGGCTGGGAAACTTCCTGGGAAGCTTGGCTGGTGTTCCTGGGAAGCTTGGCTGGTGTTCATCCCGCCCCAGCAGACCCAGGAGGGATGGCTGTTGTATCGCAGCGCCTGGGGGCTGATAAAGCTGCGAGGAAGCGAGTGGGCAGTCTGTACCTCTGCTGTGTTTCCGCTCTCCCATGGGATCTCTCCTTTCCCTCCTGTTCCCTCTCAGCCTTTCGGTCACCAGGCTGCTAGCAAGAGGCACTTTCTCTGCGAGGAGCTGCGTCCAGCCTGCAGCACAGCCCTCTTTGTGTGTAGCTTTGCTCCTCTGCTGTCCTCACTGCCCTCGGCCCTTGGTTTCAGGCCTGGCAGCCTCTCGGCGCTCGTGTTGTGCAGGCTTTTTCCTGCTCAGTCCCTATTGCAAATCCCTGGCCTCCTCCCGTGGCTAAAAGCCATCTGTTCCCATGCAGAGCAGCCGCCCCGACCGCGGGCTGTCCTGGGAAGTGCAGTGCGAGTGGTGGCACTCAGCCTTCGCACTCAGCCGGTCCCAACACCTGCCCTGGGTCACAGGGACTTTCCTTTGGGTCTTTGGTAATCCTTTCCCTGCTGGCGGTGGGATGGGAGGAGTGGGGATGCCTTGATAGTTCCCCAGAGGCCAGTGCCCTCCCCATCCGTCTTCACGGGTTTGCAGCAGCCTCAGCAGCAGCACGGCCCTAAGCAAACCCCTCAGCCTTCACTTCGGGGCGTTATACCTCTGCTCGGCAGAACAAGGCAGGCTGTGCCCAGGGGAGGGTGACTTCAGCGCTGGGTGGGAAGGATGCAACCTTAAGTGAGAGGACACATTATCTAAGCCTGGGAAGTGCCTGCAGCGAGGTGTGTCCAGCCAAGGAGACCAAAATCTCCAGCCTGACACGTCTCCTGAGCATTGTTTGGCAAGTGGTTTCTGCCCGTCACATTTCCCCTTGCCGGCTGCGCCTGCAGTGGCATTTTCCAGCCCTTTCCTGCCATGGTGCTAATGTCGGTGCGGTGACGACAGGGAGAGACTCGCTGTTTGTTTAGGGGCACAGCGAGCACCCGGGGCAGCTCCTGCCTCCACCCAGAGCCCTTTGCAGGGCCACGCTGCGTCCCCTCCCGGGGCGGCCACAGCAGAGGGCAGGGAGCAGGAAGGGTCCTGCCTAAGGCAAGGTGGGGTTTGGGTGGCTGGAAGCTGGGATTCACACCAGCGGCCTTGAGCTAACCAAACAGGAGAGAGAAAACCTACCTCTGGTCTGCCTCTGAACAAGGGATCCCTCGGGGCGAGGAGGAAAAGTGCCTCCTCTCTCCGCTCCTGCTCAGAGGAAAGTGATAATCTTCAGCTTATGTCAGTGCCCCCGGCCAGGAGGGAAATGACCAGCCTTCGTGGGAGACCAGGGACAATGTGCTTGGCACAGCCAAGACAAAAAACCAGGAGCAAGCCCATCTGTGTCAGCCTCAGCCCCCTCACTTACCTGCGCAACTCCTGAGGGTTTCCCAGTGCTCCCACTTCCACAGTGAGGGCTCTCCCCAGGGTCCATCTCCACTCTCCCCGTGTGCCTTGGAGCAGGTGTCCTGCACCTCCTGGTCCTGCGAAACAAGACACATTCATCACCCCATGTCCTGGAGCGGCAGGACCTGCCTCTGGCGGCAGTGGGTGCTCGTGGGTGCACTCGGGAGCAAGGAGCCAGGCGGCCCTCCAGGCTGGGCTGTGGTGACACAGCTGCCATTGTGTGCTTGGCAGAGGGTTTCATCGGGGCTGGGAGCAAGTTGTTGGCCAGGACATGAACCTTATCAGCTCCTCCTGCCAGCTGTCCTTTGCAGGCGCTAGCTGGCAGCCCAGGCAGCTCCTGGATGGAGAGACAGGTACCTCCGACCTGGCGGGGCTCCAGCGTTCGGCAGGAGCAGCCCGGCGCAGGCTCCCCTGGGACAGCCCATGCACCTGCCTTCCACCAAAGCACTGGATGGATTCTCAGTGCTGTGGCTTGGTGGCTCAGGGAGGCTTTGCTGTTCAGGCTGTAAAATGGCTTTCTCTCTTTGCACGTTGTGATGGTGCGGTTCCCGCGCTGTGCCAAAGCGCACTGGGACACCAGGATCGGGTCGATGGTTTCCAAGGCAGAGGTTAGCAGGTGAGAAGCCACCAAGGGTGTCGTGTCTGGCTGGGGAGGACGAGCCAGCTAACTGGAGTGGTAACAGACACACAAAGAGCCGGACACCTAAACTGCACCTTGTGCGATCTCCCTGGCTCCCGTGTCCATCCGTGTGTCGCTCAGAGGCTCAGGGCCACTGCAGAGTTGGGAGCTCAATAGCAGAATTAATGCCAAGGGCTTCACACTTCATTCCAGCCCGCATGAATGGGCTCGTTGTAGGGAAGAGAGCGGCGGCAGCACGTGGATTACATGGCACCATGGCAGCCCTGGCACCATGCCTGCCTGAGCGTTGTGTCCCCAGCGGGGAACCAGGCGGCTCTTTGCAGGAGAAGGAAGGGGACCTCTACACCCCAGGTCCTCACTGGAGCCCTGTGGGACGGAGCCTGCCCGGCCGAGTAGAGATGCATCGCTGCTGCATTTCAGCTCCTCCTCCTGCTCAAACACCTTTAAATTTGCCTGCACAGAATCAGGCAAAAAAAAAAAATATCTGCGTTTGGACCTCTGGTTTGTGCAGCATGGTGGCACAGGGACCAAGAGCCTCTCTCCCCACACGCCTCACAGCAGGATGGGGTTTACGCCTGCCCCACGTTTCACGGTGGCCCCATAGTCCTGCTGCCAGGTGGGAAACCAGTGGAAGTCAGCTAATAAGCACTAAGTAACGTTGCCAAGAGGAACCGTGCTTTGCCAATTAAAGGTGGGAGAGCCCAGGTCACCGTATCCCCAAGCAGAGGGGGTGTAGTCCTGTCTGTCCCTCAGGCAATGATAGGGGCTGCAGGGACGGTCACTGCTGCTCTCTGCCCCATGGGGTGGGCTAAGCCACCCTCCAGATCCATGTGTCCTGCTCCCCAGCTTGTGCTGTCCCCCGGCCATGCCGAGAGCCCGCTCACCAACCAGGGGAGCAAGGAGACAGCACAGGAGCGAGAACGCGGAGCACAACTGTGTGCTGGGGACTGAAGGCTTCCTGCCGTTAATATCACCTCTACCCGGGGCCAGGAGGGAATAAAGGATGTGGGGCAAAGGGGGAGAATTTACTCCCTAGGGACTTGTTTTGTTCTTGAAGGGTCTGGTTCTCATCCACAGCTTGCAAAAGCATTTCCTGCCGGCCAGCTGCCAAGGAAAAGTGGACCGAAAATAGCCCAGTGCTTCAGGGGTGCCATGGCATGGGCACGGAGCCTCCCTGGTGTGACCCAGCCTGGCAGCAGCAGAGCCCAGGGAACGGAGGATGTCTGTGGGGAGCAGTTTGTGCCCCAGCACGGGGGAACAGCCCCGGGCAAAGGTGGAACTCACCACTGCAGGGCTGCTGTGGGGAGTCGTCCACCACTCTGCATCAGGACCTCTCTTCCCAGACACGGAGGTCATGGCTTTGCTTTTCCCTCTTAGGATGTGTCTCAAAAGCATCACACCTGGAAGGAGCAGAGTCCTTGGCTATCTTCCTTGGTGAACGCTGTGGGGACCGGCGTGCCCACCAAGGGCTTCCCCGCAGGAGCGGATGAGCTGGCAGCACGCTGGAACCCGCCCCGCTGCGGTGTGCCGGACCTCCCGGCGTCACCGGATGGCCAGAACGGGCGGAATCGGCAGAAGCGGTTCGTCCTCTCCGGTGGACGCTGGGACAAGACTGATCTCACCTACAAGTAAGAGAGGCGTAAAACGGGAGTCAGGCTGGTTTGCTTCTCCCTCCCCGAACCTCTCAGTGTGATGTTCCCCGGAGCACGGCATGCTGTGATGTGACCGTAAGAGCTGGAG
Source organism: Fratercula arctica (assembly GCA_947846985.1). Classification (NCBI taxonomy): domain Eukaryota; kingdom Metazoa; phylum Chordata; class Aves; order Charadriiformes; family Alcidae; genus Fratercula; species Fratercula arctica. The sequence continues at coordinate 30,132,150 of CANTUZ010000013.1, read as the reverse complement.
GGCAGCCCTGACGCTGGGGACAGCCAGCTGGGGGGCAGGTGAGCCACCAGCAGGGACGTAGCCAGCAGCTCCACATCCCCTCACACACACGCTCCCATAAACACAGCTGCCCGCCACCCCACAGCTGTTGTTTCAGTCCCACACCAACACCCCCATGTGCATATGTTCCCTTCCCTACATCAAATCCCCGACACATGCTGAGCCAAGCCTCCACCATCGCTCCTCTCCCGCTGCACCTCTGCTCCCCCCAGCCATCCCGCGGTGGGCTCACTTCACAGTTTATTTTTAAAAGAGCTTTTTATTCAGCTGTTATTGATGTTCCCATAAACATGACTTGAGTGTAAAGTTTTGCCCAAATCACCCCACACATCCTCAGTTGCAAATCTCCTCGACAGGCGTGTGGGAGGGTTGTGCTGCCTCCCCAGTTGCCCACAGGGGCACGAGTGGAGAGGTGAGCGCGCTCGTATGGGCTTTGACAGCACGTAAATCTTCTTTTGTTTAATTAAGTGCAGGAGACAGTTCCTCATAGCATTAGAAGGCTAGAGATAACAAAAAGGCTTCTTCTTTTTTTTCTTTTGGTCAACAGCGTTAAAGAAAGAAATGCAGCAGAGACGAACACCCACCAACACTGTTAGCGGAAGGGAAAGGAAGGTCCCTCTGTGGCAGACCTCACAGGCTGCTTGTGTTACAGGAGGGCAGAAGAGGCAGCGCCTCTCTGAGAGAGCCCAGCTTTCCAGGGGCAAAAAATGCAGAGATTGAGGAGAAGAACTCACATCACACCACTCCCAGGCACTTCCGTGGGGTTGGACTCATGGGGGACAGACCTGGGAAATGCTGCATCACTTCACTGCATGAACACACAGATCTGCGAAGCTCTCCAGAGAGCTCACCTCTGCGCCCACCAGCCAGAGGGTTTCAACACTCATGGGGTTCATCTGCTGCCCGTGTTGCTCGGAGGAGGGTGCTGGAGCAGTGCTTCTATGGGTTGGAGAAGTTCTGGTGCTGGGAAAGGGTGGCAGCCCTAGTGACGCTGACCCTACAGCTAGTGTCTTCATGACAGCAGTGTCCGTGGGACAGCGGCTGATGCTCTCCTCATCCAGCGTCTGTTGCCTTTCAGAATTATCAGGTTCCCGTGGCAACTTGTGAAAGCTAAAGTGAGAAGGACCATCGAGGAAGCTTTGAAAGTCTGGAGCGACGTGACCCCGCTGACGTTCACCGAGGTGCAGGAGGGCCGGGCCGACATCGTCATTGATTTCACAAGGTGAGCTCGGCGGGCAGCAGCACCCTCCTCCCAGCGAGAGCAGCAGCCCCCAGGCCCCTGAGCAGAGCGGAGAGCTGCCAGCACACAACTTAGAAACTTAAGTGGAGGCTCATATTTTGGCTTTCAGACACTTAGGTTTTTTTTTTGTTTTAATTTTTATTTTCCTTGTCAGTTGTGGGCTGCTTGGTGTAAGTGCAGCTGTTCCATGCTGGCTGCGCACAGTACCGTTACTGATTGCGCATTAATTTTCCTGGTACATTTACATTTCTCTGCCCACAGGCTGTTTTCCGAGCGTTTGTTTTGACTTTCCATCTTCAGGTCCTCCATCCTGTCCCTTGACTGAACGACGTAACTGTCTGCCCAAAGACAAATATAGTTTCTTGGTTACATGAATCTTGGCTCCTGGCCTAAAATTCACTTTTGGCAAAATATGCACGGGGGCAAAGACTTCCCTCTGCCGCGTGTTTGCACAAAACTAATAAAGGCAGTGGAGACCGTCCAAGCAGTGATGCGATTTGCGTGCTGTGTGTTTGCCTGTGCCTCCCTCAGCTCCCTGAAGTGGCCACATCTCTCCTGGGTTTCCTTCGCTAGTCAGCAGCGGCCTTGGCTTGAGCGAGGACCTGAGGGTTTGGCTGGGTTCGCTGCCGGCTGCCCCTCTGCATCCCCTCAGCTATGTCCGCTTAATCTTGGCTCAAGCAGTCACCTCCTTCATTCTTTAGGCTCCACGATCAGCTTTGGGCTGGAAGCTGAATGGGGTGAGGAGAGAAACATCCCTGAGAAAACACACGAAGTCCCCAGGGCTTGGTGTGACCCAGCTCTGCCTCCTCAGTGCCCCGATGCAGAACCGAGTTTGTGGGAATCCAAAGGGCTTGAAACAGTCAGTCTGGATTGGTGGGATGAGCTTGGGGTGGGAGGGAGAGCAGCTGTCCCCTCACAGTGGCTCCCCACCTTTGGCCATGCGATGCTGTTCACTGCAGGTACGCGGACACTTGTCTGAGGTGCTGTGTCTTCCCTCCAGGTACTGGCACGGAGATAACTTGCCTTTCGACGGGCCTGGAGGGATCCTGGCACATGCATTCTTCCCCAAGACACACCGTGAGGGAGACGTCCATTTCGACTATGATGAGACCTGGACGATTGGGAACAACCTGGGTACGGTACTGTCTCAGGGGGAGCTGGGGATGCTCCAGGATGCTTGTCAGGGCACTTGGAAATGATTCAGTTGTGGTGTGAACAGGGAGCCTGTAAAACTGAGAGGCAGCGATCGTTTTTGTGGTGTGCATTGTCATCTCCTACCACTTACAGCTCTACTGCTAGTATTCAGGTCTTTTCTTGTCACCCTTGAGCCACAGCAAAGCCTGTGTCCAGCACCAGGACCCTGGTTTCCCGGTGGGCTCCCCCTGTGCCTGGGCAGCAAGAGGGACATGTCTGAGAGACGGCTCCTCTGCCCGGCCACACGTCCTGCCGCTGGGGAATTGCACTCAGCATTGGCAGGAGCCGTTAGAAATAAAGCAGGGAAGGGAGGAAGGAAAACTGAGGCTCAAGCACCGGCTGACACAGTTGTCTTCCAAAGCACAGCCTCAGCCCTGCCTCTGCACGCACTGTTCACCGCCTGCCTGCAAAGTATTTTCTCTTTCAACAAGTCCATAAAGGGAAACCACCCGGCTCCAGCTCTGCCTCTGTGGCCTGGGAATGCTCTGACCATAAACAATGCCACATCGAGTCAAGACTCTTTTTTTTTTCTTTTTCCTTTCCTTTCCTTTCCTTTCCTTTCCTTCCCTTCCCTTTCCTTCCCTTTCCTTTCCTTCCCTTCCCTTTCCCTTTCCCTTCCTTTCCCCTTTTTTCTTTTCTCTTTTCTTTTCTCTTTTCTTTTCTCTTTTTTCTTTTTTCTTTTCTTTTCTTTTCTTTTCTTTTCTTTTCTTTTCTTTTCTTTTCTTTTCTTTTCTCTTCTTTTCTCTTCTTTTCTTTTCTCTTCTTTTCTCTTCTCTTCTTTTCTTTTCTTTTCTTTTCTTTTCTTTTCTTTTCTTTTCTTTTCTTTTCTTTTCTTTTCTTTTCTTTTCTTTTCTTTTCTTTTCTTTTCTCTTCTCTTTTCTCTTCTCTTCTTTTCTTTTCTTTTATCTTCTTTTCTCTTCTTTTTCCTTTCCTTTCCTTTCCCTTTCCTTCCCTTCCCTTTCCTTCCCTTTCCGTCCCTTTCCTTTCCTTCCCTTCCCTTTCCTTCCCTTTCCCTTTCCTTTCCCTTTCCCTTCCTTTCCCTTCCTTTCCCCTTTTTTCTTTTCTCTTTTCTTTTCCCTTTCCTTTCCTTTCCTTTCCTTTCCTTTCCTTTCCTTTCCTTTCCTTTCCTTCCTTTCCTTTCCTTTCCTTTCCTTTCCTTTCCTTTCCTTTCCTTTCCTTTCCTTTCCTTTCCTTTCCTTTCCTTTCCTTTCCTTTCCTTTCCTTTCCTTTCCTTTCCTTTCCTTTCCTTTCCTTTCCTTTCCTTTCCTTTCCTTTCCTTTCCTTTTTTCTTTTCTATTTTTTTTTTTTTTGGCTAATAATAGATCCAAGCTGGTAGCTCTTTGCTCGGGCACTCAGGGTCTGGTGTCACAGTATCTCGTGAGATACTGCAGCACTGCCTGGGACCATCTGGACCAGTGCCCAAAGCATCAGTTTCAGCAAGACCCACCAAAATTAACCCAGGTCAGCCCCTCCTCCTCCTTCCCCGTTTATTGACAGGGACAAAGACACAATCACAAAGTCCAGGTTAAACCCCTGCCTCCCTGGGCTTCACAAACATTTTGTCCACGTTGATGTTCAGGGCTCAGATGGGCTCCCCCAAAGTCCCCGTCATTGCCCGTTGTATCCCAGCCTGAGTCTCTGCATGGGGCACAGGACCGCTCTGTCTCCGACCCTGCACATGCTGACCCAAACCAAGAACCACAGAGCACCAGATCTTTCTGCAGAAGTTTCTGCTCCTTAGGGAAGGGTGGGCTCTGCCGTTTTTCACCCTCTGTTGGGGCTGTCTGCGTTGTTGAAGAATTCCCTACAGTCTCCCACAAAGGCAGCGTTGGAGGCAAACCAGGAACTGAAAATGGATGCCAGTTCCCATCAGGATCCAGCCCTATTCCATGGTCTTTCCTCGCCCGCCACGTCTTCCATGAATAAATGTTGTAAAAGCTCTTTGCAGCTAATTGCCATTTAATATGCTGAACAGAGCTTTACGATATAAACATGGATAAATCCTTGTCTCAGCTCTCAGTGAGACAGGGAAATCCTTAGCCTCACTTTACAGGTGGGAGAGCAGAAGCATAAGGAGGGCTAAGGTGTGCCCCGGGGTCACCCCAGAGCCGCGCAGGAAGCAGGACTCCGTGTGGCGGACCTTCTGTGAGGGACACAGTGACGTCCCCCGGCACAGCTCCTTCAGGCGTGCTGTTCTTCACCTCCCCCGGCGAATCTGACAATAGCACAGCTGATCTGCCAGCACTGGAAAGCATCAAGTGAGGAGCCTGCCAAACTAAACACAAGTGTCTGAAAGTTTGTCATAAATCACCGACACAGAAATCCCTCTTTCTCAGCTGACCTAGATTTAATTGGGTCAGTGCTGTGCAAATGCATCGCTTCAACGTAAAGCTGACCAGCAGAGGAAGACAGGGGCTGGCTCACCTTCCCCTCCACCCTTCCCAGGCGTTCCTGCCAGCTGCATCCCCTCTGTCCCGTCCTATCCTGTCCCTGAGAAGTGACCTGGAGCCAGCAGGGAAATCCTGCTTGGAACAGCGAGACTGGCTGACTCACGTCCCTGCATTTCTCATCACTTGGGCTGCAGCTCGGAGGATTCTGGCTGAAGGCGAGTGAATGAATACGCTGGGACTTGTCAACAAACAGCCAGGCTCACAAGCTTTGTTGCTTAACATGCCTCTCTTCCAGCTTCCCCTGAAATATATCAACTTCACAAAGGATCCCTTGGAAGCTAACCACCACCTGCCAAATGGCACATTTTTGCATACTGAAATCCATTTTTCACGCTCTCTTTTTCTAGACTCTCCAAGGCCATGTATTCCTAAAACGTGATCTCCCATAAATCTCCTTGAGTCTGAAGAAGGCCCAGGCCTTGATACTGGATATTTTTTAATGGATTTATTTCTAAATGTCACCTTCTTGCTACAGTCCAAACACAAGCAATAAATGAGCTCCCTCTGCTGTCTGCGTGGCAATGGCCATTAGCAAGTTTTAGTCCTCCCAGATGCAGGTATCTTCCACAGGGGACGTGATCGAAATGGGACCTCAGAGCATCTCCCATCTTTTCCCTTTGCAGGCACTGACCTCCTCCAAGTGGCTGCTCATGAGTTTGGGCACGTCCTGGGCCTGCAGCACACGGCTGTCTCCAAGTCTCTGATGTCTCCGTTCTACATCTTCCGCTACCCGCTAAGTCTGAGCGAGGATGACAAGCAGGGTATCCAGTACCTCTACGGGAAACCCAAACTGGATCCCGACCCAACCCCAACTCAGCCAGCAGAGCTGCCCCAGCCGGACCTCGAAACAAATGAGATCACCAACGTGGAGGTGAGTCAACAGCTTGTCCCTGCCCTTCTCTAACAGCACAGCCAGTTCCCAGCCGCGGGGACTGTCCCCCCGTGAGGCCAGCAGCAGGCTTACAGGTGGTTTGGTGTCTGCGTCTTCCACCCAACGCTGCTGAGCCCAGGCCTGGACCTCACCGCTGGTGCTGCCGGCCAGCCCCGGGGGTGCGGGGAGGGGGTCTTTGGGCAGCACGTGCCCACCCAGCACTGTCGGAGAGCAGGACAGTTGTCTGGACACAGGGACTTCCCATCCACTGAACCCAGCTGGGGCACGGGGGGCTCCCTCGAGTCCAAGCTCCTGACCGTCCGTGCTTTGGCAGCCTGTGCAGCCCGACGCCTGCGACACAGCTTTCGACGCCGCTTCCACCATCAGAGGGGAGCTCTTCTTCTTCAAGTCCCGCTATGTGTGGCGGCTCCGAGCTGGAAAGCTGCAGGATGGCTACCCAGCTCTGGCCTCCCGCCACTGGCAGGGGATCCCCAGCTCTGTCGATGCCACCTTCGAGGACCCTCTGGGCAATATCTGGTTTTTCCAAGGTAAGAGCTGGACTGGGATCACACGGCTTGGAAATGCATCCTCTTTACTGAGGGGTATTCAGGACCTAACAAGTTCCTGGGAGAAAAAACCTTCTGGGCATCCTCAGCAATCCAGTGATCCTTGTTACTTGTTTCCTTCTCTGTTTAGTTTAAACTTTTCAGCAGATACTGAGGGGGAAAGAGAGAAGGAGGGGTCACTTTTATTTTCGACACAGCCATGATATCCCATTCCCCTTCTCTGGAACACAAACATTTGTTTTGAGCCTCTGTCCTGGCAATGCTACTGGCAAAGGAGGAGGAAGGAAACACTTGCTCCATCTCCCCAGCTGTCCTTGGAAGCACTGTGCCAGAAGAGAGCCCCAGACGCTTTCACAGGTTGTGAAACTCCTGCGCCTGTGCCCCCAAGGCCCTGCTCAGGGGATGGACGGCATCTTCTCTGCTCCCCAGAGCCCTGCATGCGGAGCTGCTGTAGTACCCCCGCACTGAATGAGCCTTCAGGGAGCCTGCGTGCAGAGCCAGGCAGCCTTCTGCCACCACAGGGATTAAAAACCGATCATCCATGGGGGACCAAACCTGCTCCTGGCCATCCCTGCAGTTCAATGCTGGCAACAACCCCCGTTTCAGCTCCACTGTTTTCTTTAATGCTCTTTCCAAGTGCAAATTGAATAGCAGGGATGCAGAATGGCGTAGGTACCCAGCTGCCCTGGGTGTGCATGCCCTGTCTGCACACCCTGAAACCGAGTACCAGAAAGCGCGCCACGCGGCTCGGCAGGCAGCGTTCCTGCACAAACACATCACTTAGCACCTGACCTGCACACAAGGACTTACAGTGCTAAAATTGGCAGGCTCCTAGCATGAGTTAGAATGAGATAAGGGGAAAGTATTACATGCCATAGGCTAATTACAAAGATTCACATTTTAATCTAATCTGCAAATATGCTTCCAGTCTCTATTTCAGCTTGGCAACTTCTTCCTGGTTTCTGTAGCTTGCTCCTTTCCAGCCGCATGCCCCCTTTACGCCTGTGCATGCCCACATACGTTCTCCTCTAAGCGCTGAGTTTGCAGGCTAGAGGCTGGTCCCTCCAGACGTCTTTTATTATAACTTCCACAAGTAGAGAAAAGATAGCTGCTAAAATGCTCCTCCTCATCCCACCACTGACACCCTCCAGGTTGGACTGAGGTGGGAAGTCAACTGCTTGCGTTGATGGCACTTCGGGCACAGTGACAGCATCCATGACACCGGTGGGGTTTTTGCCTCACACACAGCTTTCCCCGGGAGCTCTGCCAAGGCACCGGCTCCAGTTGCACAGCTGACTGCTGAATTATCAGACACCAAAAAGCTTCTGAACCCTTGTCTCCCTTTTCTGTCTCCTCGCCAGATTCTCAGTACTGGATTTACGATGGCGAGAGACGGGTATCTGGTCCCACCCCGATTGTGGAGCTGGGCCTCCCTGCAGCCCCTGTGCAGGCAGCTCTGGTGTGGGGGGCTGAGAAGAACAAGATCTACATCTTCAGTGGAGGCAACTACTGGCGCTTCCACCCTCACACCCGCCAGGTGGACAACATCTACCCCCGGACCATGGCCGACTGGCGTGGTGTCCCTCAGGAGATCGACGCGGCTTTTCAGGATGAGTTTGGTCAGTGCAGCAGGGACCTGGCCTGCTCTGGGGCGGGCGCTCAGGCTGACACCGTTGCCCAGCTGGAAGAACTGGGCAGGTTTAGACATTGGGTAGTAGTGGACACTTCCCAGCCATAGCACGTGCCATATAGTGTAGAGAGAGAGGGGCAGCTCCCTCCAGTGGGTAGGGAACTGAGACTTCTCCCACAAAAGTGAGAGGTTTTGTCATTATTAATTGCAACAATCAACAATTAAGTGTTTGATAGAGAGAATTCAAACTTCAGACCAAGAAATGGTCATAGAGTCCCACCCAGCTGTTACCACTCACAACAAAGAAAGTGATGAGAGAACAGCAGAAAGGCAGCCCACGCTTCAGCCTCAGCAGCTGTCCTGAATAAACAGACCGCTTTTGGTATCGCCTAGTCCTCCCCGATGTGCCCCATGCTGAAGACAGCATGGCAGTGCCACAGAAACACTGAGGACGGCCAGGAAGGGTGCTTGGGGTGACAGGCATGGTGACAGCCTCTCTCCTCCCAAAGGATGCGGTGGAACAGCTCCCCATTGCTTCCAGAGCCTGAATCCCAGAGCAGCTTCCCCGCAGCAACAGATGCTCTGCAGCAGATCCTCACAAGCTCCCTGCCGCAGGCCCTCTTCAGATGTCCTCTGCCCTCTCAGATCCGGGCCACTACCTGGGTACAGCGTATTTAAAACCACAAGGAATATAAAGCAAAATCCTGCTTACGCTCCCATCAAAACTAAAGCTGTGGAAGCTGCAAAGCTGGGTTCAAGTGAAATGAATCTAGCAGCATCTCCTGCCTCTTCTGGTACTGCACACGCTGCAGAGCGTCAAGATGACAAAATGGCAGGAAAGCGCTCTGAGCGGCGCGCACCCTGTCCCTCCTAACCCCTCCTCTCTCACCCACAGGTTTTGCCTATTTCTTGAGAGGCCGCGATTACTGGAAGTTCGATCCAGTCCAGGTGAAAGTGCTGGAGGGCTACCCACGCCACATCAGCCAGGACTTCTTCAGCTGTACACCTTCCTCCAACTCCTTCAGATGAGGGGGGGGCTTGTGTCCTCCGTGCTCCCCTTCCATCACCCTTACCTCCAGCAGCCACACAGAGGGTTCCCTCTGCCATTCCTGGCTTCCTTCTAGGCCCAGCATCCGACACACCGTGAGTCTGCCACCAGTGACAAAGTTCGCTCCTCTCAAGTTCCAGCAGCCCCGGCTTCAGTTGCTATCCATGTAAAAGCATCTGCCATGTTCTTTGCAGGCAAGAGCGGCCACTAAACCCTTAATGTGGCCACGGTCTTCCAGCAATAGCATCCCAGAAGCCATCAGGCCAGCCTGGAATGGCATCACGCTCTCCTAATTAACCTGGACTCCATCACGTAGAACTGATCTGACGGCATTTCCTATGTTTACATAGCTCACCACAGCGGCCCTTTGCCGCTCCAGCTGTGGGCCTGGGAGGAGGATGGCTTCCACGGTGACACCTCGCTCGGCCTCCGCACGGGGCCGTGGACACTGCCTGCCTGCGGAGGGGCGCAGACGTGCGGCTGCTGCTGGGGCCGTGTCACCAGGGCCGCAGCGTGACTGCCAGGGCCCTGCCGCAGCCCCGCTCCCGGTTTTATGTTGTATCACTAGCGTGCGTTAGGGTTTTATACTGATGTGTGTACAGACAAGGGGCCCCCTTCCTCCCCCGGCGCTGGGGGTCAGTGCTGGACGCTGCCCCGTCGCCCCCCTGCTCCTGCCGAGTCCGGTCCCCCACCCCGGGTCGCTCACGACTGCACTGATGGGTCCCGCACCAGTGTTCCCAGTCTGCCTGGACTCCGGGCTGGGGGCTGACACCCTCCAGCCCCCCTCCAGCTCTTTGCACACCCCTCGTTGCTACATAACCTTATGCCAAAAAAAAAAAAAAAAAAAAAAAAAAGAAACAAACAAAGAAAGGCTGGTTTCTTTCCTTTTCACCCTTCAACCCCGCGGTGCCCCGGCTGGAGAGACGGCCGGGGATGAGCGGCGCCCCAGCCCCGGGGGTCTCGGTGCCGGCCCCTCCTCATGAGCGCGGCCGTAAATGTCTGTACATTTCCCCCCACCACGTTCCTGCAGGCGCCTGTCGGTGCTGACCGTGCATTCACGCCCGCCCCCCGGTACGTACGTATCGGTATCACGTACCAACACACCGCCCCCTTCCCCCCGCCCGGGCCGCCCCGTCGGAGGCCGCCACTCAGGCGGGGCCGGGGAGGGCGGGGCGCGCCCGCGCATGCGCCCCGCGGCGGCTGGACTAGGCCGCGCCGCCGCCTCTCGCCGCCCCTGCGCCCCTCGCCGCCGCCGGCTGCCCGGGACCCCCGCAGGACGTCGGGCGCTCCCGCCGCCCTGCAGCCGCCGCCACCATGATGATGATGGCGCTGAGCAAGACCTTCGGGCAGAAGCCCGTCAAATTCCAGCTGGAGGAGGACGGCGAGTTCTACATGATCGGCTCCGAGGTGCGGCCCCCGGGCGGGAACCGGGCCCGGGGGAGGCTGCGGGGCGCCGGGCCGGGCCGGGGGGAGCTCTCGGGGGGGGCCGGGGAAGGGGCTGAGGGGAGCCCCGGCGCGGGGTGCAGCGGCCTCCCGGCCCCTGCGGCCCTCTCGGCCCCCCGCTGGCGGGTCTGGGCGGTGGGTCTGCCCCAGTGCTCCCAGTAAGGGCGGCTCTCGGAGACTGGCGGGAATGCACGGAGGTCGCATCCCGGCCTGACGGCAGCCTGAGGCCCTGCTCCCTGGGAATCCCGCTGAAGAGTTTTTATAGCGCACTTATTCAGAATTGTGGGTTATGTGACAGGCCGTGAGGGAATTTAGTCCACACCTGGGCCTTTGTGCTTAGAAACAGCCCCAGAATCAGCCAGCGCGGCTCCTTCGGCCTTGGGCGAACGAGTCCTGCCAGCAGTGGCTGGGCCGCAGCCTGCAGCACCCCGTGTGCCCGCGGACACCGAGGTGATTCGTTCCCTCCCGCTGGGGGGCCGCTCTGCCTCCCTGAACACGAGCCTTATTGAAGCGAGAAACATTGGTGCTTCGGCGCCAGGGAAATGATCGTAGTTGGAAACGGGAAAAAAAAAAATAATGTTTTAGTCCCCTCTCCCCCCTCCCCCCCGCCTTGATGCAAAAAAGGAAATATTGGGTAAGTTAAATCTCCAGCTGTGTAGGTTGAGCAGGAGGCCCCTTGCACTCTCATGTGAAATGTAAAGTTTGAAAGAACTGTAACTGCAGTCAGCTAATCTGCGAGACTGCCATACCAGACACACGGATGGGGGGAAAGCGCTGTCTTTCTTTATCTACAATTAATTTCTGCCCATTGATGAGCACTGTAGAGCAACAGATACAACTGAAAATTACCTGAAAATAGATGTTAAGATCAAAATGAGTCTTGTCAAACAAGGAATAAAACCCTTATTGTGTGGCAGTCTGCCAGCGTACTACCAGTCTAAAAATCTGATTTCAGAGTCTAGAAATAGTTCTGTTGTTCAGCAAGCCCTGCTGTAGCCTTCAGCACAGGTGAGGCTCTTGTGCCAGGAAGAACAGAACTGCTTTACAGATGGTAAGTAAATTTGAAAGAGGATTATTGGCAGTGATCGCGTTGTACACATTCAAAGGATTTAAAACAAAATGCAAGTCTCTGGGCATTTGCTGTGTTCGAGCAATGTCTAGATGGCACAAAGGTTCAAAGGAAAAATGGGTATCTGGTGTGACTGAATTCCTGCTGAGCGTTGTGCATGGCAATAGAAACTGAAGTAAAGAAAGGTTTGGTTGTTCAAAAATACATGAAAATGAATGGGTTTTTTTCCTATTAAATGGATTACTGTCAACGGATGTGATTTTTTTCATGTCGAACTAATGAAATAAGTGCAGATAAAAATTTGTTTTTCTGTATTGCTGCAAAAACTGCAGTGCTATATGATGCCAAACCCAGTGCAGTCAGTCTGTCACAGGGCGGGGGGAAATGTAAGAGGTTCCTCTTACCATTACAAAGAGCTGAAGCTGTTACAGCTTCTGCTAGAAATTTCTTAGCTGGAACACCAGGCTGTACTGGAACACCAGGCCACATCTCCGCTTTTCTTCTTGTAGGTGGGGAACTACTTGCGTATGTTTCGGGGTTCCCTGTACAAGAGATATCCCTCGCTCTGGAGGCGACTTGCCACAGTGGAAGAGAGGAAGAAGATAGTGGCCTCTTCACATGGTGAGAAGATGAGCAGACATTCCCAGTAATGTTTACCTGAAAGCTGAAATTTTTCCTTGAGAAACTGTCTCTGGCGATTCAGAAGCTTGTGCCCCTTTAGGGCGGTGCAGGTCGCCTCAGATTGCCCCACTGATGGAGCACTCTGCAGCGGTGGCCCTGGTAGCTCCTGGTTCAGCTGAGCAACAAACATCAACTGACCAAAACTGTTCTAAAATTGAAATATCCATCATGGCTTTCTTGGGGTTGGCTGCATTCATCACAAAGCAAAAGCCAGATCTCAAAATCAATGCCATATTGCAGAAGAGACTTTTATAGACAGAGAGACGCGTTTTTGTCTCTTTTGTCAAATAGGCAGGAATGTTGCACGGATGCCCCATTGAAAATGTGTGTCTTTGCTTAACTTTGTTTCTTGCAGGGACTGAATGTTTATGCCTCCCAGAATTTGTTGTGGTGTGTTGCTACTGATGTGACCGCCACAGTGAGAACATAGCTGCCTCGGTACTGGTTTTGGTGGGAGACTAATAACGAGCAGTTAAATTTCTTAGCAGCATGACTTCTTGTACACTCTTTAGAGTAAAGTATAATAAAAATAAATAGTTCATTCTGGACTTAAATCTCCTTCCTCCAAGTATCCTGCTGACCTGTTGCTTTCTTTTCTTTCTTTTTTTTTTTTTCCCCAACAGAAAATCAGCGGTCTCACAGTCCCAGAAGATGTAAGTCTTATCTGTGTGTTATTCTTAGCTGTGCTAGAGGGAGAATCTCCCCTGTGACCTTTGGTGCTATTACAATATATATTAATGTCTAATCCTCTTCCTCTGATCTCTCCCTGTGGTCGTCCTAATTGTGCATCCTGATCACACGCTTAACTCTTCTTTCTCAGAACCTTAGGAGGACTCTTAAGTACAGATGGTCTCTGTAATTCAGCAAGACCTGTCCTAAGGTTTCTCCCCCTTTCCCAGGTCTTACCAGCTTTTCTATTGAACATTGCCTTTCTATTTCCAAACTTTGAGTCCACTGAGGATTTATTGTTTTCTGGGCTTTTCCTCCCAGAAGGCTGTGGAAGAGATTTTACGTGATTTTGGCAGATGTAGGTGTGCAGAGCTAAACCATGTGATTGCAAAGGGCAACTCAGGGTAGGAAAGAATTGTTTTTCTCTTCCTTTCCTTAAGTAGAAGCACATTAGATTTAAAATTTATCGACTAATTATGAGGACTTAAGGAGTTTTTTTCTGAAATTTTGGTTTTGTAGCATTCCTTTCAATCTTAAGTAAATTTCACAGCAGAAATGACCAGAGTCTATGAATAAGTCGCACCCTGGAAGAATGAAGTTCATCTAGTGGTAGTACCTGAGGGAAGCTCATGTAATTTTAACCCTCCCTATGTCTTGACTCTTAGTCCAATGAAGGATGTTTCTAATCGAGTATGAACAGGATAGCTATACAAGGTAAAGAGATACTGATGCCTTTTGCAAATCTTGGCTCTATCACTATGCAACCATTCCAAGGTGTCATACTGCTTTTATCTTTCGAATTCTATTTCTTCTCTAGGCTTTGTGGTGGGAATTGCCATGTATTAACTAAGACATTCCACCCCTTCTCCCAAGAAAGTCACGTTTATTCCTGCTGTTTAGATGGACGTCAAAACCCAATTATATTTATTTAGTGCAATATACTTATTTAGACTTGGGGCACACACTCGTACCACTTGGTAACCTATTTTAGTCCCTCCTGCAGCATCAGGGAGAGCTTTTCACTACGCAGCCCTTTAATGCTACATTGCTATGTGGTACTTTACCATGTTAATTATTGGCATCTTTCCTGGTACCAGATCATGGGTATACGACATTAGCCACTAGCGTGACGCTGCTAAAGGCCTCTGAAGTGGAAGAGATCTTGGATGGAAACGATGAGAAGTATAAGGCAGTGTCTATCAGCACAGAACCTCCTACCTACCTCAGGTAACCAGCATCAGTGAGGGCCAAGATCAGAATGGAGCTGCTTGGAAAATGTCAGCTTGGGAACGAAGCGCAAGAAATTGCACAAACCCAGGCCGTTGTGCAGGGAGGTGCTTGCCATGCTGTGCTAACAACTGTTTGCAGTGTTGGGCAAATGAAGATCTCCAGACCATAAGGATTGGGTTACTGCCCACATACAAGAGGAAGGAAAACATAAGTATTTGATGATACAGCTCTTTTTTTCAATTACTGCATTCCGACTATAACAGATGTTTTGCAGAACACGCTCTCTGCACGTACTGCCTTCTGGAGACCTCACATTTCTCAGTAGTCCTTATATATAGACAGAAAATCCAAATGTGAACCTAGTATTTATACGTGCACCTGGATTCGTATCTGATGAGCTGGAGATTGGGCTTCCCAGAGGCTAGCGTGGAACAATATTGTCAAGGGTTCCAGAGTAAAATAGCAGGAACCCATAATAGGACTTAAACTTTAAAATGATACTTTTCCTTAAGCAGTAGCAGTGGTGCTCAGGGTCTGCAGTTTAACACACAGTCTCCTTCTTCAGAGAACAGAAGGCAAAGAGGAACAACCAGTGGGTGCCGACCCTGCCCAACAGCTCTCATCACCTGGATGCAGTGCCGTGCTCAACAACGATTAACAGAAACCGCATGGGCAGGGATAAGAAGAGGACATTCCCTCTGTGGTAAGACCGCTTCCTGCTTCCGAAAAGTGGAAACAGTGACCAAAATGATACACTGCCAGGGTAGTGCTGATGAGTTAATGTGATGGTGATTCATCTCTAACTGACAAAAGACCTACAGGTCACTATTTGAAGGTTCTTAGTTAAACTGTATGTCTTGAGGCTCTTCCTTACAGCGGCCAGCCAGGGCTCAGAGAGGAGGCTTTCCTTTTGTCAGGAAAACCATTCTTTTCCTGAAGAGTTCCTTCTCCTTTCTGCTGATTTGCTGAGCAGTTGTCATTTGAGGAGCCTGCAAACCCTCTCTGTGGAGGACAGGCTTCCTCTCACTGACATATTCCAGTAACTTTGATGTAATTTATTCAATGGAAAATGCTGCTGTGGCTCATGACTAACTTTTATTTTCCATTATAAAAGCAGAGGAAACCAAGATAAAATGTAATCCTGGAAAGCTTCCTTGTTTTATTTTCAGGAATGTACTATGATAGATGTAATAAAAGGTGATAAACTGGTGGTGTTTGCTATAGCCCTCTAAGCTTGCATTGAGGAGTCAGTCTAAAGGCTGATCGGGGAGTTGGAGCGTGGGGATTGCTTCCAACAAACATTGCCTTCCCTCTGTGGATGCCAGATGTGTCACGTGCTAGTTGCATATACCGTGTTGTTGCTCTTTGTATTAGCTTTGATGACCATGACCCAGCCGTGATCCATGAGAATGCATCCCAGCCGGAGGTTCTGGTTCCAATCAGGCTTGATATGGAAATTGATGGGCAGAAACTAAGAGATGCGTTTACGTGGAACATGAATGGTATGTAGGAAGGAGAGTTTCCTGAGGCTGGAGAGATAATAGTTGTATCCATCACCAAATATGAAAAGAGAACAAGCATAAGTGTGCATGTCCTTGCCCTATATACACAGAGCTTTAAAGCTCTCCCACTTTGGACTGTATTCAGCTCTTGTGTCTCTTAGCAAATGCTCTGCCACTTCCCATGGGTTGCAGTCATTGCTGGACACATAAACTCTTCAGATTACAACTGGCATATTCTCCTGACCCAGCTCAGTGGTGTGAGACTATTCCCTTAGCTGAGGTACCTCAAATCCAGAACAGTTCATGCGTATGGCTTCTTGATGTATGTGGATTATTAGACCATAGCTGTGTTGTCCCCATGGAGCAAGTAAAGAAGGCTGCAAGTCCCTATATCAGCGTGCGCATCCTTACAAACACCCTTTTAAAAGCAAAAGGTGGTGCATTTGGTATTCCCTTTGACACCCTGTGGGATTAATTTTGTGTATTTTCTAAGTGGCAGATATTGATTTCTAAGAAAGTTAACAGTGTCTCTTTGTTGTTGTTCTGCATCAGAAAAGTTAATGACCCCAGAAATGTTCTCTGAGATTCTTTGCGATGACCTGGATTTGAATCCTCTGACCTTTGTTCCTGCTATTGCCTCTGCCATCCGACAACAGATTGAGTCGTACCCAACTGACAGTATCCTAGAAGATCAGTCAGACCAACGAGTTATTATTAAGGTAATACAGGAAGGCAGTAGAATGAGAGCTGAACCATTTGGGTTTCTCTGGTTATGCTGTGGGGGAGTAAGAGTACAAAGGCTTCCCTTGGAGCAAAGGAGCTCTTAATTCCAGTCCTGTGTCCAGATTGCATTTTTCCCTTTGTATTGAGAACAGAACGAAGGTGGCAGATTACTAAACATTCACGTGCCAGCCCCTGAGATGATGGAATAGTTCAGTGAAAACATTGCTGAGTCCTTTTGAAAGAACTGAAACTTGGTGAGCAAAGCTGAGTCGTCTTCATGCTACTGGAATTAAGAATTCAGTTAAGGAGCTCTGCAGATGCAATGAACTAGGAGTTAACGTCGGTGCTTCTCCATCCTCTTCCTCCTCAGTTATGTCACCTTTGGTAAACTATTGTGAGAATTGAAACAAATGACCTGTTTCTTCCCTTGTCTGCAGCTAAACATCCACGTAGGGAACATCTCCCTTGTAGACCAGTTTGAATGGGACATGTCAGAGAAGGAGAATTCACCAGAGAAGTTTGCCTTGAAGCTGTGCTCAGAGCTTGGCCTGGGTGGGGAGTTCGTCACTACTATTGCCTACAGCATCCGGGGACAGCTGAGTTGGCATCAGAAGACATACGCCTTCAGGTACAGAGCTGCCATCTTCCTAGTATGGGTGTGGGTGCATGTTTGTACTTCCTGGGTGTTCGCATCAATGAATGCTGAAACAGCTGACCTGATGCAGAAAGTTTCATTTGAAATTCCTTCTTATGGCTTGCATTCATTCTGTCCTTCTGAAGATTGCTTTTGCTTGTACTCCAGTATCTTTCTCTTTTGGGTTTAATACATCCCAGGAGCAAATATTGATGAAATGTTAGCTTTTGCCACAGAATGAAAGGCTTTTGTAATTAACAGTGACTGAATACCTTGTGTCTCCTTTATCAAATGTATGTTAGTGATGAGCTCCGGATACATTTCTGTTTCGGTGGCTTTCCTGACTTGGGACATACGCTGTCTCAAGCTTTGGTGTTTTGAACTAAGACTGATTGAAACTGTAGCTCTCTACCCTGGCTGATGTTAAATTTGGCTTGATCACAGGCCCTTCTCACAGCTGGAATGCAGCAATGTCAGGTTTGATTAGTCAGCTTTGTAACTTGTCTCCTAATGATAATCGTTTCCAGTTGTGCCGTGCAGTGTTCTGTGGTGTTACTGTACTGATGTTATCCTCAGCATGTTGCTGAGTCTGCAGGCTGTAAGTATCTCTTAATGTGCACTGGGAGGTTTTTTGACCTCAGGTCATGGTGACAGTCGAGAAAGTTTGAAAGTTCAGCAAATGATGTATTTGCAGAGGTGAGGGAATGGTACTGTTGATGCCGGTTTTGTAGAGGTCAGTTCAGGGAAGCAGGATGACCTGCCTGGGCAGCAAAGGGAAACGTGCCCAGCCCTGTCCTACCTTAGGCAGAGGGAAATGAGTAGTTGTTGTGGGGTTAAGCAGGGAGGAGCTGGAGGCTGTGGGGCAGCTGTTGCTGCTGGCGCCTTGAGCTCTGCTCCTTCCTCTTCCTCAGTCTGAAGGTTTCCTGTCCGCTCAGCCTTCTGTGGAAAACATGTGCTGATCTGCTCTGGACCAGTTGCTCTTCCACTTGTCTTGCTCTGCTTCCTCTGGAGGTCATTTTTGTCCCAAAAATATTCCATAGCAACCACTTGGTCCTAAAATGATGGCCAGAGTGGTCCATATTAGAAAATGGAAAGGGACTGCACCACATGGGAATTACACTCTTCTGCTGAAACTGTTAGATTTGTGTCCAACCCGCTGATGTCCCTTCTCCTCACAGAGGTAGGGAGGTGACTTCTACCTTTCCATCCATGACAGCTGACTGATAATTGCAAATCCCGCATCCGGCTGTAACAACAGAACAGCGAGTGTATGTTCCTGAGAAATGATGGGAACTTGGAGAGTGGTAGATGGGAATCTGGTACCTGTAGTAGTGTGTCTCCTTCCCTGCTGTGGGGTGCATTATAACCGTGACAGAAGTGAGCTAGCGCTGTCTGTATTGTGGCCTGCAGTAACAGAGAAATGAAAGTGTCCCTGCTGGTAGACGCAGTCCTTGGAGCCAGTGTGAAGTAGACTTTAGTCCATGCCTTACACTAGCTATGGCAGGGAGCAAGTTCATTTCCAGAAGGTTTAGTAGGACTCCTTGTTGCCTGAGCTTTCCTGGGAGTCTGAGCTTTCTTCTTCATATCCTCCTTGAAGTAGAGAGGTGGCCCTGCTGACACCATGCTGGCCAGGAAGCCCTCTTTTCTACTCACAATTTATTTACCTTCCCAGTTAATTTACTTTGACAACTTTTTAGCATACTGCCTCCCAACCTACAGGGCATTTGTTCCTAATTCTTGTCACTTGGTGTCTCAGAGGTAGGCTTTGAACATGCACACTAAATGTTCTCCCTCTTTCCCATGCTTCTCCACTTATTGCAGATACCTGAGTTACGAAATTAATCTGTGTACGTGTTAACTGGTGCAAGGGGGGTTAGTTTTTGCCTTTGCTTCCTATCTTTGTAACTAGCAGTAAGTAAGGTTTTAGTCAGTGCTGCCCAGGCTCTCTCAGATATACCAGATTAATGCCAACTTCACACTGTTCTTTCTAAAAACATCTCCCTGGGCATAGTTACTAATGAGTACTTCCTTAGGGGTAGTTCAAACAGGTAGCTTTCAGGCCTTCTTTAGACTGTGGCAGTATTGCAAGGAGGAGAATCAAAAACTAGGAAGGGAACCCCAACAGAACAAAGTAGACATGAGTGGTTCAGGGAGGAAAAAACATCTAATTTAAACCTTGGTTTGTGTCGTAGTGCAAACATGCCCTCCGCTTCCCTTTTGTCTTCCAGCAAAGGAGTACTTTTGAAACCTTACAGTGATTAATGATATTTGGGTTCTGTGGTTGGTTAGTTCCTGAATTCCCAAACCACAGGAGTGGTTGTTGCTCCAAAGTCATTCCACTGATGTAAGGAAAGGGTCTGCTTTAGATGCATCAAAAGAACCGTAATATCTCAGGGGACTGGGGGTTTGAGAAGTCATGTGCCTCTTAATCATCAGAGAGAGAGGTGAAACTGTCTTCTAGTTGATGAAAGCCAGGGCAGTTCTTTCAGCTGGGCTGCTCTGTGCAAAACAAGGGCAGCCTGAAAGCCCAGGACTGGAAGCAGACAGGTAGCTGATGCTTAGGGGGGTTTTCAGGGGGACGGTGTGCTACGATGTTTCACATCTCGGCACTGAGTGTTTCTAGTGGCAGCACACAGCACTTCCTACCAGAGTTTTGCCTTTGAGACCTGAATGATGGCACAGGTTCTCTCACATCAAACCCACGCGCCTGAGGAGTTGCCCTTTCCACAAGAAGACGTTTCCCTGCCCTGTTGGTATGGCCATGACTACTTCCAGAGGCCTGGACCCCAGCAGAGGGAGTGTCTTGCTCTGGGAATCCTGCAGCTAACAGTGCGTTTCAGTCGTTCTGCCAGGCACTGTCATCTTGGTCAAAAAATGACAGGGGAGTGGGAGCTGTCTTACTTCGGAGGTTAGAGATGAGGGAGGATTTTTCAGTTTATCATTGATTCTGTGCCACAGAAGTGTGGTATCCAAGTTGGCTTGCAATTAAGTTGTGCACATGAGCCTGGCTTTCCAACCCCCATTTAATTCTAGTGGGTGCTCTAGGTTAAGCATAGTACATGAGGTAGCATTTAGTCTGGAATGCGTAGCAGTCCGGGGCTAAGATAAAATTCCTGGGTTTGAGTGTTGCTTGCTGGATGTCAGCAGAACTGGAAGTAGATTTGATGGAAGCTTCCTCCCAGGATCAGATACCAAAGGCTCTGGATTAATTTTTCATTGTAGCATTACTTTGAAGAGTTGTTATTGTAGATTAATAGCTTTGATGCAGACATTGTCTGTTCCCATGGTGGTTAGCACTCAAGTTCCTTCCTGGGGGAATAAGAGGGCTGCCTGTGAGTGCCGCAGTCCTGCGGAGGGAGGCATGTCCCTGGGGAGGGGGCAGGATGTGTGCGCACACCTGCGGAGGGCTCCGCTCACACACACTCTTTGTGCAGCTCAGGCTGAGCTGCTTTCTAGAATTCAAAGCAAACATTTACATTCTGAGGCTCCTCTGTATTTATGCTGGGCTTTTGGCTCCACTGTCAATATTTGGGAAGCTACTCCTGGTCAGTTCCTGTTGACTTTTACTGAAAAGTGGCTAGTGAAGCAGTAAATATTTTTGTGCATGTGATAATACAGCTGGTCAGGGCAGACTCATCTCTTGAGGAGCAGATCTTGTGATCCAGGCCAGAGCCTGGTGCTCTATAGCTTGCGCAGGGAGTAGCCACAGCCTCCGATTGCAACAGCAGGTCCTAAAAGACTACCTTTTCCATGGGAATGGGGAGAACAATGCTTCTGCCACTATCAGGCTCCCAGAAAGACAGACTTTTGCCAGGGAAGGGCTGTCAGGGGTGTACTAAGCAAAGCACAGCTAGGATGTCAGAGCTGTGGATCAGCAAAGCTAGAGAAAGAGCCCCGTCAACAGTCCCTGCTCAGTTGCTGCTCTGGGAGAAGTGCTCCCAGCACTAATAAACTGCAGTGAACTTTGCCTGTGCTTTTGGGTTTGAGTGCCGTCAGCCAGTTACGTCGCGGCTGTTGTGGGAAACAACTGCGTCAGCCACAGCTGGTTTGACAAACCTCTCTCTGGTGGTGAAAGGAGACGGTCATTGCTGGTCTTCCAGAAACTTCAGGCTCCACAAAATTGTAACCATCAGTCCCTGGTGTACTTCTGGGAACTAGACTGTGCTAAACGGGGCTAAGAATGAATGCTTAAGCCTGAAACACTGTAAATGATGCTCTGTTGTCCTTGTGTCTTGCGTCTGGGCTGGTAACCCAGAGGAGTGCTCTGGGCCCACTGATGGATGTTGCTTTGTTGCCTTCTGCCCTGCAGCGAGAACCCTTTGCCCACTGTGGAAATTGCTATTCGCAACACAGGGGATGCTGACCAGTGGTGCCCTCTTCTGGAAACCCTCACAGATGCTGAGATGGAGAAGAAGATCAGAGACCAGGACAGAAATACAAGGTGCTGCCACTCGTTCAGACAGTTCTCCTTCTGGCCTGTCTCTAATACAGAAGTTAAAAGCTTTGATGTTTGCCTTTCTCTACTGAGAGCCAGCTGGCAGGATTTCAAACTTGCACACCACAACAGAAACTCATTTTGCTTCAGGATATTAAACTGTTATCACCTTGCTCCACAAACATTTAAATCTCTACTTTAACCATCTCCCGCTTGAAGCAAACTTCCCTTTTTTTTCCCCTCCTTTTTTCTTTTCCCTGCGCTCTCTGCTTGTGCAGGGGGATTGTTTCTATAGGAAGGCATTCATCAAAAATATTGGGGCTTCATGCAGTGTCAAGCTACCTAAAATCCTTTTATGTAGGGTAAAGTGCTGTTTGTAGGCATGGGCAAGCTCCCAGCTCTGGCCCAACTGATGCTGACCTGTTTGCTGGCATGGGAACACTGTTGTGATTCCCAGAGGAGCTCTGCTGCAGAGAGACCCACTGAGCTGTGTGCGACACACACTCAAGAGCACTTGCTCTATTTGGTGAAATTGCTCCTGGCAGGTATAAATGAACTGCTAGAATCTCTCCAAAAGATACATTGTGAGAAGAGTAAATATGCTGGCTCAGCTCTTTCCCAGGATTTTTTTTTTTTTTTTTTACTGCTGATTAACAGTTTCGCAATTACTTTGCTTCTCAGCTATGGCCAGCTGAATAGTTTTCAGTAGTGATTGGCTCAATCCAAGTTAACAGCTTTTAGGACACTTTTGCTCATTGCTGAGAATAGTGTCTGAGCCTTATCAACGGGGGTGTTATCAGGTGATGTGGGAAGGCTGTCTAGGCAACAAACCTGTCTACAGAGTTCACAAAGCTGTGGCAGCCTCCCCTAAAGTGTTGGCTTTAGTAAGACTTCACGTGACTGCAGCACAGCACTTATGTACCTCTTTCTTTCTCTCCTAGGCGCATGAGACGTTTGGCCAATACTGCTCCAGCCTGGTAATCTTCCTGTTGTGACACTGGTGCTCTTCCTACAGACTTTATCCCTACTCCTCCCCCCAAATGGATCTAGGATTGGCAGGGGTCTTTCTGTCCCTGAAGGGGACACACATTCCACTTGCCAAGAGTTCCCAGTACTGCTGACTTCTGCCCCCACCCCCTCCACCTAAATGCCACGTAGCAGGAACGCTGCGTTAGCACATGATCTGGCCGAGATCTGTGGCAGCTGTTGGAGCCCTTATATACCTGTGTGTGGACAGTGTAAAGATTCTTTTGTATAGGTGCAACATGCACTATTAGGATAACTTTTTAAATAAAAGGAATGCATACTACTTAGGTTGAGTTCAGTAAGCTTGAACAAACAGTGAATCTCGCCCTGTTTCATGCTGTTCTGGTTAACTGAGCAGTCCCTAGGGCCTAATATCAATGCTTTTGGGTATAATGCTGAACACTCACATGCATTTGGTTTTCCTGAAGCCTGGTGAAAACAGACTGCTCTACTTCAACAGGTAGAACAGTCCAAAAGGGGCTGCAGGGCAAGTGAGAATGAGACTTAAAAACTAGAAGCAGCAAACTCTCTAAAGGACTAGTCTGTTACCAGCCTTGGTGCAGCCTGTAAAACACTGAGCGAGGTGTTCAGCTGGCTTGCTTGACAAGGGTACAACAGTTGAACTGAAGTCACAAACTTAACATTCATTTCTTACAGATGTCAACCTGGTGTGTGGGGAACTCTTTTGTTTCTGTGAAGGCTGCATCTGGAAAACACCAGTCTCTGAACTGGTGCAGAAGTCGAAGCCTGCACTCACTGCAGCTTCTCTTCAGTGAGGGGCTTTGCTGTGCTCCTTGTCAGGCCCTGGAGCTGCCAGTTACAAGGCATAGATCACCCAAAGCAAAGTGGGTGTCTTGAATACCCTTAGCACTGCAGTAGCAGGGTTTTGCAACCCTAAAAACAACCTGTCTTTCCTTGGGGAGCTTAAAAACAGAAAATTCATTGAAGTGAGATTAAAAAAATTCAAGCTTGCTTAAAAAACTAATTAGAATCTACCTTGCTGCTGAGGTACACCAGCTCTTTGATAGAGTTCCTACCATTTGCTGCCAGAACTGAGGAGCGTTGCAAGCAAGGCAGATTTTGCTGGCAGCCTGACAGTTATGTTCAGGCCTTTATGATAAAGCCAATAGGTTTTACGATCCTTGCTGATCCACCCACACTGCTAGCACAGTCAAAAAAACACTTTCCGGCCTTAATTTATCATGTTTAGACTTGAGTAATAGCAGAGCCAGTTCAGATTCCTGGGTGGGAGGGAACTTTTTCCAGATGTTGGTCTGCAGAAATGAAAAACTTGTCCTTTACCATACTATTATTGCAGCCTTAGCCTAGGCTGCTGTGCCAGAGTGGTATTCCTTATTAGAGAGGCTGAAAGGTTATTTCAGCAAGTAAGACAAAACCTGAGACTCCTGTTGCATCTTGGCCTCCCATGTAGAACACATACTTCCCACATGGGCATAAAAGCTCCAGCTCTTCCTGAGAATACTTCAGCCTCTTTGTTATGGTCACATACTTCTGCAAGCAGCATCTTCTGGGAGTTTGACCAAAACAAGCATGAAGCTGTTGTAGCGTTAAACTAGCATCTGTGGTACAATTTTTGAATTGCTGTGAAGTTTGTGGTTACCCAACCCTGAAGTTCATGAAAAGGTAGGGACAACACAAGGACTGCAGCTTCCATAGCAGGTTTACAAGTACCTCCCTCTGCTTCTCGAGCCCCAGAGAGGCTGTAGGAATTGTCCCTCCAAGCAGCAAGCGGGAATAGTCCAGGGGGCTAAGTCCCTGAAAGATGAGAACTTCATCCAGTTTCTCCATGTATTGGGACTCCTAGGGAACAGCTGGGAGTAGCTTTCTTGCTCTCCTAGATAGAAGTGTAGCCCAGCTTTTACATTTCAAAGTCAAGAAGCAATTTAAAACAGAACATCTGCAGACTTTAAAAACAAAGTCTTTCCAGGGATTGAAACACCAGCTCCATGTCATTAGGTCACAAGCAAAGCACAGGGCAAGTACCTGCTGAGTCTGATGCTTAGCCCTCAGTACTGCTGTCTTTTCTAGAACAGAATCACCATCTGTACAGGGAAAAGTGAGTGCAGCAAGACAGCTTTGCTCAAATTAAGTCTGGTTTTTCATAAAAAAAGGTGTTTTCATGGGAAACCCACTGAGGAGGAGATGGGGGTGGGGGGGCTGTCATTCAGTCGTCTTTCACCACAAGGCTTCTGTATCATTTTTCTTCAGTGGATGCTGGTTACTCCCATTTCTCTTAGTAATGTAGTGGTGGTTCACAAGCTTGTCTAGCAGAGCAGACAGCAACATCACCAAGTGAATTACCCTAAGATACAGTGTTTGCAGATTTACTCCAAAGGCTTTGTTTGAGGTCTGGTACAAGCACACCTGTACTGCATTAGGAAGAATGATCCCAGCCATGTAGTACAGCTGTTCATGGTAGGGACCAACTTGTTCAGTTTTGCTCTGAAATTCAGATGTTTTTAAGTTTCAGAACTAAAAAATTCAACAAGAATGGAATTACACTGCATGTGCAGACAGCCTTTATTACTAGTGTCAAGTGCTACTTCCAGTTGCTGCCTGGCTCAAGTGTCCAGTTCTGTCCCCTGTCTGTTCCCAGGCATCCCTTTCTCCAGCTAGACACGCCCCCAGCCCTTCTTATGCTCTGCACTCCTGCTGACAGAAGAGGAGAAGGACATCTTCCAGCTAGCCTCAACTTTGCCTACCAAAAAAAGAAAAGCCTGAGCAAGCAGCCTGTCAATTTTAAGCAAAGTCCTAATGAGTACTGGTGAACTGCTGCCTCTGCCCTTGGCAGAAACGGACACAACTGAAAAAAAGATTTTAATGTAAAGACTCTTTGGAAACAACAACCAAAAAAAAAGGGGTGGAGGACTTAGAGGAAAGCAAGATGCATTCTACCATGTTAGAGTAGGGAGTACTACTACATTGAAAGCCCACAAAGAGGTCTCACAACAGCAAGAGCTGTGAGCATTGGTCTTTGTACAGAGGGCAAGAGTGATCTGGCACAGCAAGTCATTAACAGCAAGAGAAGGAGTAACTGGTTTAACACCCCATTTGATGCTTATTCCCCACTGGGTAACTGAGGAGCCATTGCAGCTTCCAGCCTCTGTCCCTAGAACACCTCTGTAAGCATTCATCAGTTCTTATGTGCAAAGCTCTGCGGAACCGCTGGGTACGAGGGGAAGATGAGTTACCCATACAAACAGTGAAACGTTACACATCCAAATGGCAACTGGTGTTATTCCAGTAGAACTCTGGGCTGCAGCGTAAGTCCAGCCGGAAGAGAGGAATCTGGCCACATGGAGAAGTCCTCTGTTACTGCAGATGCTGCTGCTGGTTCTGGTCTTGGTCTCTAGGTTGGTTTTCTGGACGATCCTCAGGGAGAGGGTTATAGTTGGGATCCTCTTCAGGTGTGTCAAATACCATCTTCCTGACAAGGGACATGCCCATCCCACCAAGCAGGCAGGTTAGGACAGTGAGCTGAGGACATGGAAAACCCCCAGCCCTCCTAGGAATACCCCAGCTCGTCACACCTGCCTATCGCACCAGCACTGTTTGCTCAGCTGAACATGTAACAGTGACAGTACCTGCTTCCTTCATCTTAGGGTCAGCTTTGATCCTCAGCATGAAGCAGAACATGTTCTGCTTTATTAAACTACAGAAATACATCAGAAAAAATCCTACCGGCATCTGTCATTTCCACAAGCAGCAAGAATGCTCCAGTTCAACTAGCAAAGCTGAAGGTACCAGCAGTTGCTTTATGGACCCTGTGTGTGCATATAACGTGCAAAGTGCCAGTGCTTTCTGCAGCAGAGGCATAAACTTGAGCTGAGGCGCTATCAGCATGTGATTGTATCCTGTGGTCACCCCACACTGTCACAGCCCACAGTTTGCTATGAGTGACCCAGGCTGGGGAGCAGCAAAGAAAGAATCAGCTTTACTTACAGGAAGCCGGGGGTTAACAGCAGCTTCTTTCCTCCAGGCTGGTTGGGGAAAACATCTTCCAAGAAATAATAGATGTGACCCACTGCAATCCCTGGGGAGAGATGTCACCGAGGTCAGGCTCAGCTGTGACTCCTTTGCCAGCTGAACCAGAGCTGCTGGGAGCTTAAGCAGGATGAAGCTCCAAGAATCCCTCAGCTGTGTCCCCACACCCCAGCTCCCACCAGAACACCAGAGGGCCAGGCTGTTTGCTGTGATCGGTGCAGAAGCAGACAGGGAACACCCAGGAGACCAGACAGCACAAGTGTCAGGCAGAGCTCAGCATACCCAACTTCCGCCCCTGGGGAAGACACAGCAAAATGCAGGTCACAAGCAAGAGCTCAGACACCAGGCTGGCCACCCAGCAACCTCAGCCAGCTCACTTTAGGAAACCCACCTTCTTAAATAAAATGAAACCAAGAGAACGTGATAGTGCTCCAGTAGTGTCTATAAGAAGAGAGTGCACTGTGGCTGCAAAGTGCCCTTGTTCCCAGCACCCACCAGCTTTCACTTACCCAATAAGTCGATGATGATGGAGTTGCCGAGGAGCAGAGAGAATCCCATCAGGACCCAGGGCAAGAAGGGGGCCTGGAAGTTAAGAAGCCCAAAGAAGTTCATGCGGATATAAGGGTTCCTGCGACTCCACACATACACCAGCATGATGGTGAAAGCCTGGCCCAGGAAAAACAGGCTGGCAAAGAGTCCAAATAGCTAGGAACTACCGAGTCAAGGAAAAACCTACCGACCCTGTGCACCATCTCCAGGCAGCACAGGGCACCCTGTACCTAGGAAACCCATAACTACACAGTGCAAGACATTGCCCATGCCACCAAACTGTTCCTGAGCTGGCTGAGATGTACCAATCCCCACCCACACACCATATTTCCCTCCCTGCCACCCCAGAACAAGACACTCTGGAGTGGCACATACAGATTGCTCACTCCTTAAGCGACTTTCTACACCCATCAAAGACCACAGAGCCCACATAGTCACCTCTACAAAATGACTATCAAACGTGACCTTTGGAGAAGGCCCTTCACATTGTTAGAGCATTTGTGAGCTAGTTTTTAAGGTGTGCTACATGTCCCATCCAGTATTTGCCTTCTACAGAAGAATTTCAGCACTGAGTTGGCTCTTGTCATTCACAGCCCTCTTCTCCAGGGCATAACGAGGCAGCTGGAGGCAAAAAATTCCCCTGCCCTTGTTGCAGTTGAACTCCAAATCTACCTATGGCCAAGCACATGGCTGCTGCAGGCACCTGGACAGACACTAGCCAAACACCCAAGGATGGCCAAGAGCTATGAGAGTTCACACAGCTTCATGCAGAGCACCACAGGGAAAGCTGCTCTGAGCCATCTGCATAAGACGAGGGAGGTATCTCCTCATCCAGACTATTTTGTTCTGCCATAAAAGAACTTCTTAAGAAGTGTGACGGTATCTCCAGCCACTGACAGGTTGCAAGGACAAAGTGCTGGGCTCCCACTGCCTGGTGTGCTGACAGCAGATGGTATGTGGGCACTCCTCTCCTTATGCTTATGGCTCCATCTTTTTCTCTTCAGCTGCAGCTTGGGTTTCTGAGTCGTAGCCATGCTGCAGTGCTCTACCCACCGGAGCTCAGATACCACTGCCCTGCCACAGCTGGACTGTTTCTCAGAGCAGAACAAGGGGCTTCCTTTCAGGCTGAGCTTCCCAAGCACACATCACACCTCCTCTTCCAGGGAACAGGCAGTCCATCCCCTTGCCAGGTGCATCAGCACTTCCACAGACACCAGCACAAGTACAGGCAGCTCTTCCTGTATTTTGCTTCTGCTCTAAGCATCTAGGGTAAGCCACAGGCCAGGAGACAGGGGTGGGCAAGACAAGGAGCATAAGCTGTGCCATACAGCCAGAAGTTGTCCCTCCAACACCAAAGAACCCCCCATGCTCAGCAGAGCCCTCCCAGGCCTCACACCTGCCCAGGGCACAACAAGACTCTCTGCCCCATGGCACCAAGGAGGCTCACAAGACAACTGTCCGGCTGCTCAGCAGGCAGGTACCTGCTACAGACCACACAATACCGCCAGGACAGAGAGCTAGCAGACGAGCCCCAAACTATCCACAGCACCTCAGAAGACACCAAAAGAGCCTCAACCAACTCAAAAGGATACTGTCATGAGAAACCCTCCGAAGAGGAACATGAAGACAAAGTCAGCCGTCCTTCCACGGAAGGACCCTTCTTCTAGCATGCGGCAGTACCTGTACCTGAGAGCAGGAGAGAAGGGAGGGGTTGCAGTATAGGAAATTAACAGCTGTCCACCCTGTGTCCCCCACAGCACAATTTCACAAGGAATAAGCCAGCTGCAAGCTATTTCATCCCAGGAAGCTGTCAGCCAGATGTCCAAGCCCCAGAGCAGAACAGGGCAAACTTCACCTCATACCACTGACCCCAGGGAAAGAAAGGGGCATCTGCTGTGCTCCAGCCAGAGCTCACCCCAGGAAAGGGCATTGCTCTGCAGTGTGAGCCACAGCAGCACTGCCAGCATCTTCAGCCTTTTGGCAGGGGCTGCCTTGCAGCAAGCAGAGATGGAGGTGCGGGAGGTGGCCACAGCTGCCTGGGGAATGGCTTCTATTCAGACCAAAAGAGACAAGGGAAGCATCCACAGCCCTAGACTGCTGCCAAGACAGGTCAGCCTGAGGAGGAAGATGGACAGAGGGGAATCGCATCTAAGTCAAAAGGGGAGCAGAGAGCGTCACTGAAACCAAAGGATACAGAAATATCATGTTGAAAAAGAAACTGAATCCCAGGGGCCCAAAAAAGAGGAAGTTGGTGATCAGCCTCCATATCTGAAAGAGAAGAGAGAGGAGAGAGAAAAGGAGGTGGACAGACAGGTCTCTCTCCATCACATGTACAGCAGCCCATCACCCTGTCCACTGGGGCCACCCACTCATGCACCTATCTGCTTTGAACTACCCAGGACACCAGGCAGTTGCACATGGGACCTCCCTCTATTGCCCACATCAGAGGACCTTGCTCCTCCAGGTGGGGGGAATATTCCCCTGCTTTTCTGGTGGGGACAAACAGCCACAGTTTGTGCCTCTCTACAATAAAGCCTTCCAGATCCAGACTGGCTGGCCAAACATCCAACTCAGTGTCGCAGAGGGGGAAGAGACAGGTTTTGAGGAAATGCCAAGATAGCATATGGCAGGGAAAGGATGGAAGATGTGATCTCCACCCAGGCATCTGTGACAAGAGGGGACACCATGGTGGTGACCCAGCTCCCGCCAACCAGAGAGGGTTGGAGTAGTGTGAAAGAAGCCTCTTGGGATCCTACAGCACCCTCTGACACCCCCAAGATGGGATACCTTGGGCCCAGCCTGTCACACCCACCCCTCGCTGGGAAGGGGCAAGATGGGCCCCAAAGCCCAGGCAAGGCCTCACCTGGAACTTCCTGAAGATGAGGTCAGGGTTAAAGTACAGCTGGAAGGGGGTGATGAACTCCAGCTGCTGTGAGAGGCAGGCAGAGCAGCTGCCACCCACTGCCAGCCACCCACTGCCCTCAGCCAGCCCCCCAGCCATGGCACTCCCTCAGGGACCCCAGCCTTCCCACCATGGATCTCAGCCTCCCCTGCCACAGCAACCCCCTAGACCCCAGCCTTCCCATCATGACAACCACTCAAGGACCCCAGCCTCCCCTGCCCTACCACCCCCCCATGGACCCCGTCCTTCCCACCATAGCACCCGCTCAGGGACCCCAGCCTCCCCTGCCATGGCACCCGCTCAGGGACCCCAGCCTCCCCCTCAGGTAACCCAGTCTTCCCTCCATGGAACCCCTTCAGGGACCCCAGCCTCCCCCTCAGGTAACCCAGCCTTCCCACCATGGCACCGCTTAGGGACCCCGACCTCCCCCTCAGGTAACCCAGCCTCCCCTGCCATGGCACCCCTCAGGGACCCTGACCTGCCCCTCAGGTAACCCAGCCTTCCCACCATGGCACCCCTCAGGGACCCCGGCCTCCCCCCTCAGGGGGCCCTCGCGCCTCACCACGGCGGCGGTGGTGATGACGCAGGCGGTGGTGTATGCCCGCGTCACGGCCGGCATGCCCAGATACTCCTGCGCGAAGCCCTGGTAGGCCATGGTGCACGGCGACAGCGCCCAGCCGCGCCGCGGGCACTTTAACACCCCCCCTCAAGCGCGCCGCCGCGGCCACGCCCCCGCGGGCAGGGCCCGGCCAATCCCGACGCGACAGGCGGCGCGAGCCGGCCAATGGGCGTGCGCCTCATGCCCTCGGCCTCCACCCGCCGCCAACCCGGACTGGACCCGCTGCAGCAGGTGACGGGTCGGGAGGGGAAGAGCCCCTGGGGCACCGCCCACTGGGGCGGGGCGAGCCCTCGCAGCCAATGGCAGCGGGTAGCTCCGGTGAGCGGCAGCTGGGGGCGCTGGGAGGGGCCAATAGGCAGGGCGGGTCCGGCGGGGTTGGGGCGCGTGGGCAACGGCGGCGGCTGCTGAGGAGCGCGGGCGGCCCGGCCCGGCCCGGCCCGGCCCGGCCGCGTCAGGTATGTCACGGCGCGCTCTGAAGGGGCTCTGACAGAGCCCTGCGTAACCCCGACAGCCCGCGGCGACGGTGCTCCCCGGAGCCGCCTGCCCTGGTTCCCGCCAGCTGGGCTTCAGAGGGGGGAGCAGGCCCGGCCTTGGGCTCCCGCATCACAGCGCAGTGAGCCCCGAGAGCTCGCTTTAAAACTACCGGCGAGGAAGGGAGTTTGTGTTTTCCACCGCCTGTGATGAAGAACAGAGCCCAGCTGGACGATGAGCGTGTTGTGCCAAAGCGGGGTCGTTTACCCAGTGTGCAAGACACCAGTGTACATGCAGAATAGAGGTATTATTTACTTAAATCATTTCTGCAGAGATGGGTAATAGCACCCCGGCCTATAAACACCTTGGAATATTCATACGGTTCAAAACACAGAAATACACACCCTTAATTATAATTATTGGTTAGTACCTTGTCTTAACAATTGCTATTGGTTAGTATGGTCTCTCGCTTTCGTTCTTCCACAACGCCGCATCAGCCTAGCTGAGTTCACATTATACACCTTTGTAGTGATGCCAACATGCCAACTTCCATCAAATCATGGAATCTAACTAAAAGCCAAAAAAAAAAAAAAAAAAAAAAGCAAACCCAAACGCTTTGTCTTAGCTGCAAGAAGGTGTGAGGGCCTGCCTGAACAGAAACACTGCTCAGGAGTTTCTTTGCTGATTTCCTCCTGCTTTGTCTTATTGCCCTCCCCCTGCCCAGGGACCCGGAGCAGATGTAAGCATGGGTGTGAGCAGCAACGACGTACCATTGCTGCCTGCCATCTTCTGGGTTCCCCTTCCTTTTGAAAGCGGTTGAATTCATGACAATGTGCAGCATCAATTTCAAAACCCAAGACAGCAGAAACTCAGAGTTTCCATAAAAATATGTCTGATGCCCAGACTTCAGTCTGTTTTGGATGGACTTTGAAAAAGGTCTCTGTCTGGAGGCTCTTGGAGATGCCCAAGGAACGAATTGGAAGAACTCCCATCTGTAACCTTTGCTCAGGTCACTCACAGGAAGAAGTGAAAGACGATGGTACCAGCGGCAGCTCTTTTCCAGAGCGTATTTACCCGTTTTGCATCTGCAGGCTTAGTGATAGTAACCTGTTGTACTGTAAACGTTTACAATCCACAGACCCACTCACAAGAAAATATTCCTGGAAAAGCAGAACTAGTGTGTGTTGCACACTCACCCCTGTGGATTCATTTGGCCTTTGATTTAATAATATATATATATTTTCTGAAAGGAAAAGTTCTGCACGTACACAGTGACAGGCCACTACTGGACCCTCCTGTTACCTCTGGTTTTGTATTCCCCATTTCTGAGGTGATTTTAAGGAACATGCAAGCATTTGCCTGAGGTTGCAGGTAAGCTTAACCCTGCAACAGAAACTCCACAGCTTCCTGTCTCAGTTTCTGCAAACCAAAATAGCAAAGAGTTAGAAAACAAAGAAAAAAACTATTAACTCTCCCCATGAGTTAAACAGCACATAAACCTCAAGAAGGCACATGAGCGAAGATAAATGGGCTGTTGCAGTGTTCATCTCTTTTGTTTGTAGTAAATTATTGTGTGTGTAATTCATGTTTCCTGTCCATAAACGCCAGAGGAACTTGAAGACATGGAATCCATTCTAATTTAGTAAAGACAAAAACAACTCCTTTTGAGCCCATCTGGAACTCGTTTTTATCGTAATTGTTTTGGGCTCAGTAACGAGTTCAAAATCTAACTGCCCTCACTAATTGTTTCAAGAATAAACAGATGCTTTGTTTAAAGGCGGCAGTCCCCAGTTTGCCCAGCACAGCACTCTCCGGGGTCGCAGGATGAAAGGAGCTGTGCGCCATGTCAGCACAGGCCTTAACGAGCCTTGGCGCCCTGGCCAGGGTGCCCACTCCCATCAGCAGCTGTTGGGGCAGGAGACCAACCCCCAGCCACTTGGTGAGCGTCCAGTTGGTGACATGTGTCCTCTGCTCTTTAACACCACTGGCATTTTGTTTGTAAATTCAACCTTTTGCAATGTGCCCTACTGTGACGAAGTCATACCTGGCCTGGTGACACGTAGGCAGCTCCTCCAGCTGGGCTATAGGGCACACAACGGAGAGAGCTCATTCCCTGGCCACCCAACCCCACCCGCCTTGGCTGGAGTAATGCTCCATCCTCCAGTAGAGCCCCAGTTCTTTTCTTCATTCAAAGGCAAAGATACTTGCCCACCGCGCACTCTCAGAGACTCCTCCCACCAGGGTATGAGACACTGCAAGTGCGGACAAGGTCTCACCCACCCCAGTGCTCCCCAGGACACGCCACGCCTGAGATCCCTGTTAGCCCCAGTGTAGAGGAGGTCGCTGCGTGACATGCACTCGTACTAGGAACAGACTAAGAGCAGCACTGAGCTCCCCTACGAGTGAGCCACAACAGCCAGAGGGACCTTACTGGAAGGTTATTTCAGCTCTCAGATGCTGTCCTCAGTGGCATGGACAGCAGGTGCCAAGATCCACCACAGAGTAGTCGCTAAGAATTTCTCCTCCAATTTTGGAAACAAGGCTCCATCAGCCCACTGTGCATAGATAAGCTGTGTAATCATAACTGCCTGAGGCACTTAAAATGTTTACTTTTCAATGTTTAATGGCCATATATAAATTCTTTCTCCTTCATGGAAGGATTTCCTGTCCCAAATCAGCTAACTCTACAGTGTGATGGCTAAAGTCAGGAGAAAGTGAATCATACAGAATTGGATGGGGTTTTTTATTTGTTTGTTTGTTAGAAAGAAACTAAAGATAGCACTTAGAGCTCAGCCCTCCAAGGACATGTGGTTTGCACAAGGTTTGCTGTAAATCAAAGTTTATATTATTTTTATTTCCTATGTTTTTTAGTTCAAAAATATAGCTTTGCATCTGGCATATCATGAGAAAGACGATCTCACCTAAATTTCCTTGAGCAGAGCCTGATCACATATCCAAATAAAGCGCCTCTTCCAAAACAGCTTCTGATCATGAGTTGAAGACATCAAGCAAGAAAACATGTGTCTCTTTGCACAGTTATTTTTTTCCAGTGCTTAATAATTCTTGTTAAATTCTTCTGCCATGTGATCTGTCCTCTGTACCATAGGTCACTTACCACAGCTGTCAGTGGGGAAAATCCTTCAAGGGCCTTTATTTTGTAACATCCATTTCATAAGCACTGTGGCCAAATCAACGAGACAACTGAAAAACAATGCTTGTTTCTTATAAAAAGAGGTCTACGTTCAGCTCACAATAGCAGCACATACGTCTGAGCATGCTGTCAGCTGTCGAAGACCCCTACAAGGAGTCAGAAATGGTATTTGTACTTTGGTTTTCACCAGAGGCAGGACTTTGTGTCCTAGTCCAGGTGCCTCTCAATAAGCCTGGAGACAGCTCCAATAAAAAACTCTTGTCTGAAGTGAGTGTTAAATAAGAAATCAGGATGAGTCTGCCACTCGGATGCTGCTGCACATATTTTCCTCTCCTCTGACGGGAACATTCAGCAACATTTGGCAGAGTCTAAACACTCTTCTCGTGCACGGAGGAGCAGAGATTTTGCTCATCCAAGCAGTTTGTTCTCTCTGGCCTTCAGGTCACCCAGTTCCGACTAACTGCCTGCATCAGTGTCTGATATAAAGAAGGAAGGAAAGGAAATAGTTCAGCCACAGCCTGACCTACAGCTCACAATGGACTGAGAAAAGGGTGTTTCAATTTTTAGTATTCTGGGCTTTCTTAGTTTTCCCAGAGAAGCTCTATGGCTTATCAGGAGGATGAAAATGCAGACTGCTGATCCAACAGCAGCTAGTTCCCTTGGCTGATCAGCCCTTGTGTCCTCAGAGGACTCGGCTCCCATGTATCTCCTCTGGTCTGGAAAGCATCCCAGTGACTCTGTGTGGTAGCAGAAGCTCTGTCAGCATTGGGTCGCTGCCCTGAGAAACCTCGCAATGAAGCCCATTTCCTGAAGTTCTTATACAGTGTCTTGAACTTACTTACATAAATTGTGGGTTTTTTCTAAGCAACATTAGTGAACTGCTGTAACTGAGAATAATGGTGTCACAGCGGGGCACTCATTTCCTACAAAGAAAATCCGTTGTAACAGCTAAGTTCCATAAACATTGCTTTCCCCATAAAACCAGCAGTCCTGCTTGATGTTTCTTGAGAAAGCTGCTTGTTTGTAGATGGTGTTGTTTGTCTTCTGTATTCTGAGTAAGTCCTGCAAGAGTCAGGACGAACAGACAGAGGTATTTCGTGGTTCACTGTGACGGTCCTTAAAGGAATGAGAGAAGGGTTTACAGAAATAGCCAGGCTGGAGCTTGGGAGAGAGCCAGCAACCAGCCAGGGAGCAGCTCCAAATCTCTTCTGCAATTTACAGTTTAGTGTTTGTAGGCAGAATTCATCCTGTAGATCCAAGCTTTCCACAGGGCAATGGGGCCCCTTTTCTCCTGTTGCAGTTGGGCCAAACGATCCCAGGGTAAAACACTCTAAAACATAGGAACATATCAGTGCATGGCAGATCAAAGAGCATGTGTTGATGGTCTTTCCTAATGGCAGGATTACTGCTTATTTCTGCAGCCAGATAATTACAGGCAGAGACTGTCTTCATTCGCCAAAGATCTACTCTCCCATGCTCATGGCATCATATTTCACCTTGATTATGGCACGTTTGAGTTCAGTCAAAAAGCATTTGAGGGAAAGAGGGTGGTAGGTCCCCGTGGTGGTGCTGGAAACCTGCTGGGTTTACGTGAAGGCATCCAAAGGCAGGAGTTTGAGTAACTGCAGTGTGGTGATTATTGCCTGGTGACAGACCCCAAGACTGGAGATTTCTCATCTACACCAACTGTGACTCTGAAATTGTGAAAACTTATCCTAAGGACTGAACATTGGGAATGCTCTTTGTTTGAAGGTGCAGCAGGAAGCCAGTTAGAAACACAATCAGTGTGAACACCTGTCAGCACCAAAGCAGGAGTCATATAGATGCTATGAAGAAGAAAAAAATCTGTCCATCCACTCCTCACCAAAGCAGCAGTTACTAGGAAGGACAGAGGACAATCTCCAGGAGCTTCCACTTCCAGCCAGCCAGCTGCACACACAGATCGAGCCACAGCAACAGCCGATTCATGCCCCTTCTGGAACAGGTTGTGAAGAGCCTGTGCCACAACCCGCAGTATCTCACTGCCTACCCCCAGGACTTCACTCATTTCTTGGGGCTGTCGTAAGCTCGCCCGCTATTTCCCTTCTCTGACCCGAGACTGCCATAGGCAGTTGCCTCTCTTGGTTGCGCAGCTTGCCAGCTCTCTGGTTTAACCCCCACGTAAAAGCACCAGGAATGGGTTTTGAAGAGAGAAGGTGGCTCTGCCCAGATCAGGGAAGGTGTCGTGGTTTAACCCCAGCCAGCAACTAGGAGCACGCAGCCGTTCACTCGCTCTCCAGACCCCTCCCCAGTAGGACAGGGAGAAGAGGGAGAAAAAGGAAAAACAAAAAAAACCGTGTTGAGGGCTTGAGATAAAGACAGTTTAATAGAACAGTAATGGAAGAGAAAGCAATAAGGATAATAATAACGGTAAAAGAATATGCAAAAAACGTGATGCAATACAATTGCTCACCACCCAATGATCAATTGCCCATCCCATCCTGAGCAGTGGTCCTGGATCCCTGCCCCCCAGCCAGCCCCCATTTATATGCTGAGCACAATGTCTGTGGTATGGAATATCCCTTTGCCCAGCTTGTTGTGTCTGTGCTCCCTCTCCGCTTCTATGGGAAACTCAAAAAGTTCTTGACTTAATATTTAAGCATTACTTAGCAACAACTAAACCAATATGTGTTATCAATATTATTCTCATACTAATTCCAAAACACAGCAGCTACTAGGAAGAAAATTAACTCTTATCACAGCCGAAACCAGGACAGAAGGCAGAGGGGAAATAAGGAGAGGATGAGGAAAGCAGGTGGGAGGCCCAGCAGAAGGTGCAGACACATCCCCTGGCAGCACCTGCCCTTGTGCATGATGTCCAGTGCCTCCAGGATTTCCTTTGGACTGTGGCAAATACTGCCTTCATCTTCTGTTAAATAGAAGAATGTGCACATATTTGCCTTGCAAAAATAAGACAATGCAATGGTCTAAGCAGGCAGTCCTTGACCACATCATTGACAGATATATTTCTATGTTTGACAGCAACAGAAATGAGACAGATGGATCAGATTCATGGTGCTTAGACCCAGGGAGTGGATGGAGACCAGACTCCCTGGGTGAGCTGCATTCCTTCGCCTCTTGTGCAACTAGAGACGCGCTTTGACATGTTGGCCTCTGTCTAAGGAGCTGGAAGTGGAATAATCCCTCAAAGGGTCCCATGACACATCTCAGTGACTAGAACAACCAGGGACACTCCACCTGGTAGCTGCAGGCTGAAACTCCTGTACACCATCACCTGTGGGGACGAAGACCTGCACTAGGTGGTCCCTGCTTCTAAGGTGCAGGAAAAAAGGGAAAGCTCTTCCCAAGAACGGAATATGTGTTTTTCTTCCTGGAAGAGATCTAGCCAAACCTGGTCTCATTCAGACTAGAGAGCAGGAAGAAACTAGAACTTTCCTTTTTGAAGGTATTACTGTTCTTGATACACGCTGCCTAAACCGTACATCAGTCGCTGTTACCTTGTACAGATGCATACAGTTAACGCCTGTTTCCCCTGTGAACACGTTATCATTTGGGAGGCTGTTAGAAGTAGCCCTCTGACCCTGCCACACGCCAGAGGCAGCTAACTGCTGGCATGCTTGATTCGGAGCCTAGTATAGGAAATTCTGTACTTCTTCTGCCACTTAGTGGCTGCAGCCGATGCAGCACCACATCCCTACTTCCACATTTGTAAGAGAATACTTCTGCGATGCGGAACAGGTTTATATTTCCATTCAGGTGTAGTAAAACCTGAATACGGACAAAGGCATTTTTAAAAAAAGTTTCACTTATTTTGAATACTTTGAAATCTGTCAGGCCCCTCACAAATTGCACTCTGCGGGATGAAAGGATGTTAAAATACCATGATTACTCCTAAAGACCAGATATTTTGTGAAACAGCAGCTTTGCTGTTATTGCTGGCGATGCAATATGCCCCCGTCTCTGTTAGGCCCCATCTCTAGGATTCGTGAGTATACACCATTTCTCACTGCCGGGCAGTGCCTTTCCATCTGACAGAAAGCAGCAAGCCTGTCGTGCTGTTACTGCTGCCGTGCTGCCTGCTGCAGCGGACGTGGGAAAGGGAACCACTTCTGGAACAATCAGAACCTACCACTTGAGCCAAACCCATTACACAAGGCCTGCCAGCTACTCTGTCCTGATTAAATGGTGCGTAGTTAACAATGGAGAGTGTAACACTCACATACTAGTGAAAGGTAAGCCAAAAGACAAAGATGAAAAGTCACTGAACAAGCCACTATTACAGCGGGGTGAAACCTTTTCGACTCATTAGAATTTAGCTGGAGCTCTCGGGGGTAGAGGAGGGCCTTCTGCTGCATAGACTTATTTAATTTTTAACCAAGATATTAAAAAATAACTGAGTCTCAATTTTGTACTCCCAGGGCGTGACATAAATCCATCATACAAAAGCTCTTCCACCATGCCTCTGTGGACAGCTGTGGTGAAGCTCAGTTGATTCCTCGATCAATATCTCCCGAACACAAAACCAGTTACAGTCCTTGGTTTAATCAGCCCCCGTTGCGCTCAGGAGGGCTCTTCTCTCCATCCTCGGAGGCTGTGGGGAGAACAAGGCTTAAAGAACAGCAGGATAATGCTGTGCGAGAGCGTGTGACAGCTCAAAATGAGCTGAGAACATTTGGATGAGATACTCGTTCTCCCCCCAGCAGCCTCCTCTCCCATGCCCACCTCAGCACTAGGTTTACCTGCATCGCTACATATTATGTAGATGTATTACATATTCTGTAGTATGCACTTTGATAGCATAGAATCATAGAATGGTTTGGGTTGGAAGGGGCCTTAAAGG
The DNA here is from genome assembly GCA_947846985.1 of Fratercula arctica. Lineage (NCBI taxonomy): Eukaryota > Metazoa > Chordata > Aves > Charadriiformes > Alcidae > Fratercula > Fratercula arctica. The sequence goes on along the minus strand of CANTUZ010000013.1, from coordinate 30,093,163 downwards.
TCATCTAGTTCCAACCATAATATAAAATGTAATACGTATTATGTATTGTGCACTTTAGAAGCAAAAAAAGTCACATGGGATCTGTAAAAGCAAAGCCCTCTGCCTCCTGTGCAATGAAAGCCAGAGACGATTGCTCGTTGACAACATCGAGTGCTGTAACTCTTGCTGTTTGCTCTACACCAGCCTATGGGGAGGGAACGGGACTGCAGCCTCCGGTGCACCAGTGAACAGTCCCCTGTCAGCAACAGCTGGATTGCCGGTGTGTCACCAGCATCAGAGTACAGTCCCCTGTCAGCAGCAGCTGGATTGCCGGTGTGTCACCAGCATCAGAGTACAGTCCCCTGTCAGCAGCAGCTGGATTGCCTGTATTTCACCAGCATCAGAGTACAGTCCCCTGTCAGCAGCAGCTGGATTGCCTGTATTTCACCAGCATCAGAGTACAGTCCCCTGTCAGCAACAGCTGGATTGCCTGTATTTCACCAGCATCAGAGTACAGTCCCCTGTCAGCAGCAGCTGGATTGCCTGTATTTCACCAGGCCACAGACAGGAGTACGGCGAAAGGGCTTGGTGTAACGAGGGATTTGAACGGTTTGGGCTTCATTCATTCCTGTCACTGACAGGACCAAGGGAAATAGTCTGGTTTGTCTTTCAGATCCTAGATTGGGTTCCAGGACAAATACAGTCAGAAGAAAAGCTGTAGTTTACTCCTGCTTTGATCCACTTAATCAGACAAGCGCTACTTGTGCCAGATGCTTGGTGAAGGAATTTATGCCGTAAACCATGCTGGTCTTCAAAAGGATTTAGAGAGCTCTGGAACCTGCAGAATCGTTTCCCCAAACTGTCCTGTACTTTCAACAAAATTAATTGAACTGTCTTGCTAATGAACGTACAACCCCCTTTTGAGAATGTAAATCAGCTGGCAAAACACCTGCCAAGTCAAGTGTCTTATCCTAATGTAATGGGTGACTAAATACACATTCCTATGCTGGAGATTTAAATAATCCTTTAGAGCACTGCTGAGAGTACCAGAGGCTTTGGCAGACAGAGGAAAACCTACCAAAGAGGATGAACAAGCTGCAGAGACTGGTAAAAAACATCTATTTTACTATTATTGTTGACAGATCATTTTATTTAATTTTAATTTTTATAAGGCTGTATAAGTACTATCAGATTCTTGTAGAATTATTTGTCCAACTCATCACAGTCCTTGGGATAAAGCTGACAGACCAGTGGCTCTCCTGGCAGCTTCATGCCACCAGGGCGGCTGGGACAGTAGTGCAGAACCCGGGTGTTAAGGAAGGTTTGGGAAGGTCACCCTGTAAATACAGCTCAGCTCTGAGCACAGAACTGTTTGGTGGCTCCTGAAGGGAGGCACAAACCGTTTTCCCTTGCCCATGGCCACGAAAGAGCTGTGTGATACAGGACCTGACAGGGGATGTGCTCTATCATGAAAGCAGGGAAGTGGGCAGGAGGGGTGGGACATCCCCAGGCACTGTGATTAAACAATAAACATGCTGTTACAGGGAGAGGAAATCTCTGTCACTTGTAGAACTGGAATAACTGGGGAGAGCAGAGATAGCAGGTGTGCGATCCTTAGCTCGGGTCTCAGTAACAAGGCAGGGAATTGGTGTAGCCAAGGAGAGTGCAAGCGAGACGTACCCGCTTCTGACCGGGACAGGAGAGAGCTCAGCCTCTTCTTGCTGCAGGGTTGGAACGGTCTGGCTTCAGTTCTGTCCTGGGAGAACGTCCTGTCTCAGGCTGGTATGGAAGTTATTTACAAGAAAAGGCTTTGAGGAAAGGAAAAATGCAAGATTATTTGAATTTGTGATTGTAGAGCTATTGGGAGACTGGGCAAAACTTTCCTTTTCCTCGGTAGGTGGCTTGTAAGAAGAAAATAAGCAGGTAGAGCAGAAAGAGCTCCCCAGCGTTGGCTTATCTAAGTTCTTCTCAGGATCAGTGGGGTCATACTCCTGTAGTAAAACACAAACTAGCCCGAGATGCCCTATGCTAACTGGTGATCAGCCAAGCCTGAGCATGGGCTCTTCATGTCACCCGCTGAGCTGTCCCACTGGGAGGATTTTGCAAGCAGGGGGCTGGCAAAGGCCATCCTGGCCCCGGGCCACCCAGAACATTGTGTAGGAGGTGTCCGGCTAAAGGCCAGGGGCCCCCAGCAAGCTCAGAGTGGCCTTGAGACATGGGACAGTGCTCCCAGTCCAAGGACACCATCAGGGCACAGCTTGCCAGTCACAGGATCTCACGTACAGATGGGGAAACCAAAGGCACAGGCACAAAACAGCTGTGAACGGGGAAGGCTGGGGGGTGACACAGAGAGAGCCCAACCAATGGGGCGGTGTGGCTGCAAGGAGCAGGGGGCGTTCACTGCTGGTGGCATGAACATGGAGACGTGATGCGGCTCACGCTCACCTCTGCTTCTCTGCAGAAGCTGTAGGTCAATTTGAAGGCAGAGTCACACAGGAAGGTGTCCAGGCAACAGTGGCCCGAGGCTTACAAACGTGTCAGAGGAGGAAAGATTAACAAATAGATAGTTTCTGCTCAGTGTCCCTGGCTCTCCACAGCCAGCCCCGGTGGTGGTGTGATGTGGGACACTCATTTAGGCTGTAACATTCAGGGCATCCTCCTGCAAGGGGAAAAAAGATGCATGTATTTTGCTCGCGAGCCTGTCAGCGAGCTCTCAGCTGCCATCCTGTGTCAGCCAGGGCAGCTTGTTCTACACCCTGCAGAAAGGCAAGAGACCTCACCTTTATACAACACCCTCATCCCGGGATGCTGCCCCATGGAGCAGCCCCATTCCCCTGCCTGTGTTTCCGAAGGCATCGCAGCCGTGTTAGATGGCAATATAAGCTATGGGCAATACTGATGAAGAAATGACCTCCAGGAGACCAGAACGTGGTATAGGACCCACTGTCTGCCACGTATTTCAGCTGTATTGTAATACTGAAGAGGTAGAAAATACTCTGGCTGAATACGCAATTGTAGACTGCTGAGCACGAGAACACGTGAGAACAACTGTGTAATAAGTTCAGCAGAGAGACATCGTCTGCTCTGTACAACACGTGAAGCAGCGTAGTATTTGTCATTAAAATATGTGTCATTACCATGACAAGGTAGGAGAAATAGCATGCCAATGAATCAGAAATGCGCTGGATATGAATGGCCATGAGAAAATCCCCCATACGACAAGGGAAGCCCCGTCCAATGGAGCTCAGCTAGAAATGAGGCAGAAATTAAACTTTGGCAATGCTCCTTGAATAATACGTCATGTGAGTACAGGTTTTTGTAATGAATTGCATTAATTGAAGCTATAACACCAGTCTCTACCAGTATTTACTGGTTTTGCACTGACTTTTTGTAAGCATACACAGTAAATATTAAACCAAAGACATTTGCGGGCCTTTGCCCCAAAGCAATCCCAAATTCTTTGTGAATGGCAATGAATTATTAATACTATTCTGCAGTAGAGGGAGACAGTTTAAAAACTGGGGTGGGGTGGGGTTCTGTCTTTGGCACCTCCCATTTTACAACAAGATTCATAGCCTATTCTAATCTTCACACCACTCAGAGTGTGAATGGACCAGATGTCTGTTGGGCTATTTTATTCTGCATTTTCTATCCGTCTTTTTCAGCTTCAGAGCAAGGTCCTGATCCTGACAATATGTGCCGCCGGGATTGGAGGCACTTTCCAATATGGCTACAACATTTCCATCATCAATGCTCCAACTTCCGTAAGTACTGCTGCTCTGAGAGCCTGCTCCTCGGAGAGAGCCTGCCTCCGTCTCCCCAGCCGGGCTGTAAGCAGGGGTCTGCTGCTGGAAATACGCGGTCTGCTAACGCTGAGGGCTGGAAGGGAAGGATGCGTTGTTCCCTCTGCATAATTCACATCTGAGGTACAGGACTTTGTTGCCGAGAGCCACCCTTGAGCAGCACCTAGTGTCACAAGAATTTATTCAAAAGCCTTGTTTCAACTCCTTTAGCAAATCTAATTCTAAAGTTCTCCAACCTGCATCCTTTTGCCCTTAAATTCAAAGTTGGACCCATGAAATACATTTTTAAATTATCCAAGATAACCACATACAGATACAAACCAAGCAGAACTTTTCAACAGCTGCAGTTTTACGCTCTTAACCCTCTGTTAAAAACGCATCTAAGAACTGGAGGCCATTTTCAACCAAAGGTTTGGAGGCATGAACACAGAATAAGCAGATAGATTAATAAGAAGGCCTTCGTATTTCTCAGTGTCCTTCATCTCCATGTCATGGTTATGCAGCACTGTCCTTCCCTCCCAGTACATCCAGGCCTTCATGAACGAGACCTGGCTGGAGCGCACCGGCGTCCCCCTTGAGAGCAACGTGCTGCTGCTGCTGTGGTCGCTCACCGTCTCTGCGTACCCTCTGGGAGGGCTCATTGGGGCTCTTGTTGCTGGTCCCATGGCCATCATGTTGGGCAGGTAAGAGGCTGCTGGATTTTAATTTAAGCTTTGCGGCTTCCATTAGTCCAAGAGAAATTAGGAGCCCTACAGCACAATACCCACTGGAGTTAAGAATCACAAGAATATGTTTTCTGTCACAGGTCAGTCTGCCATTAACATTCTGAGCTGGCAGGGAGGAGCTACCAGATATGGCAGCATTTCATGTCTCAAAACCCAGCGGGGAGCAGCTCTTCTCCCCGTATTGCCTTCTCGTCATATTCTGGCCCAGCTGAAGTGCTACAAGGATTTCAGCTCAACTCTGTATCACAGTAACCACCTACATAATCACCATGATTTTTGTGCCTGGTTTTCTGCCATCCTTTGAAACAGGAAATCACGATGGAACGGACTAAGGATTTTTATTCAAAATTAAGTGTGGGTATTGATAGGAATGACACCGAAAAAACAGAGGGTGCTTGCAAAGAGCAGATTTTGCATCCCAGATCCTCATGTCCCACAGGCTGTGTGTCCATAGCCACCTTTTTGACTGAAATATTTCAGGAGGTATTTGTTAAATCTTCACAGTTGCTCTTTTCCCCTGTGCTTAAGTCTCTGAAAAATGTCTGTCTCTCCTCACGTATCTTTCATACACAGCTCTATCCCCAGTTCTCTTCAGAAAAAAAGTTAGCGTTACTAACATAAACTAATAGGAAGATAGATTTTCCCTCCCTCTCTCTTGACCCCAAAATTTTCCTGGCTGCGCTGTCGCTTTGGTTTGTTCCCCTTCTACGACGAAGCAGACACCACTATGGTTTGGGATGGGGCTGGAGGACCATCTCCCATGGCTCATGTATTTCATGGTCGCGAAGATCTGGAAAGGGCATGGGTTCCTTATCCAATGAAAAGTTTAGAGATTTCCCCTTGTACTGCTTTAGAATAAAATCATATCCCATCATGAATAAGAGAAAAAAAGACTGACTGCTGAAGAGTGGGTAGGGCAGTGAGCTGGGACTAGAGAGAATTTCTGGCTATTACGGGTCCATAGAGTTCTCTTTTTTTCCCTGGTTTTGGACAGGAATTTCTGCTGGGACACAGGAAAACTTTCTGGCAAAAGTTTCATACGGATCGTACTATTAGATGAAAAATGCCCATTTCAAAAAATTAGCATTTTCAGGCCAAAATGCACATGACTTATTGAATACTCCTCTCCATTCAAATGGGAAACTGTGTGAGTGCAAGAGCCCCGAGTTTGGGTGAGGAGCTCACGGTGCCTTCAGTGTGTCCGGAGGCAGCACCGCAGGGACACCCTGTGGTCGCGCTGGCACCTGGAGATGACCCTGCCTGTACCAGCCACGCAGGTGCCCTGTCACTGCTGGTTCCTGCTTTCACAAGACGCCAAGACTCCTGCTGTGCCGTCTGCATGCAGGCACCTCGTGCAGGGCTCGGGGTGACCAGGAGCTTCTGTGGTGGAGCTGAGCAGCCCACCTGAGCTTCCAGGCACGGCAGGTTGGATCCACCGTGTGAAATGTTTTATCCGATAACTAAACCCGACACACATGGGCTCACAACCGTGTCTTTTCTCTCTGAAGGAAGATGTCCCTGCTGCTCAACAACGTCTTTGTGATCATCGCCGCAGTCTTGTCGGGATTCAGCCGAATGGCAAAATCCTTTGAAATGATTATGCTCAGCAGATTTTTTACTGGCGTGAATGCAGGTACGGCTATGTCAGAAACAGCACGTGATAACATGATTAGATGTCATGATAATTAGATGTCATGTCAATTAGATATCATAATAACATGATAACAAGTATCAATTAGAAATAGAAGATATTTAAATAGGAATGATCTAAGACCTTAAAGCAGTTAATCCTCTAGTCTGACCACACACATACGTGAATGAGGAAGTTGTATATACAGATTTTGTATTTTGCTTCTAAGGACTTTTTTTTTAAAGCGCACACAGGCAGGGTTTTGTGTAACATACACGGGAGTGTCTGTGTGCACTCTGCCCCCAGGGAGGGGAGACCTGGGAGAAACTGAGCAGAAAATCAGTCCCTATGTGCTTCTAAGAACGTTACCAGTCACTCACCAGCACAAGCACCAACATTAAAGCTTTTATAGAATTTCATCCAAGGAAGTAATGATTGACAGTGACTAAAAATATGATCTTCCCCCCAAAATGGGGGACTAGAGGGAAGTGTCACTTACAACCTCAGATTTGGTGCTGAAAAGACTGGAGGACTGAGGCCCTGGCAGGTTTCAATTTCATTATCCACTACTACTTAGGAGTATGGAAATGTATGTTTAGTAGCTTATACAATGAGTAAGAGTGAAATTGAAGGTTTAGGTAAATAATAAGCACTGGTAGATCAGTCATCTCACGGCCTGCACCAGAAGAGTCCAGCTGGCAGCCTGAGAGGTGGCTGACTCCATTTGTCCTCGTCTCCTCTGCCTACAAGCTGAGGTCAGCGTTTGTCTGCCTTGCCCAGGTGTCAGCATGAACATTCAGCCCATGTATCTGGCGGAAAGTGCCCCAAAGAAGCTCAGAGGAGCAGTGGCCTTGACCTCGGCATCGTTTACAGCTCTGGGGTTGGTGCTGGGGCAGGTTGTTGGACTCAGGTACGTAGAGCAAGAAGCCCAGCTTATACTTATTAAATCTTTCTTCTTTTTTTTTTCTTTTTCTTTTCTTTCTTTTCTGGTGCCCACATGCAGCAGAGGGTGCTGGGCTCTTGCCGTGTTGTAAAATGTACTGAGCAAATTATGGTTTTTTGGGGTTTTTTTGAGCAAATGGTATTTTCTTGTTTTTTTTCTCCAGGGAGCTGCTAGGAGGGGAGGAGAGCTGGCCGTTCCTTTTAGCTAGCAATGTGGTGCCTGCCCTCATCCAGCTCACGGCTCTGCCTTGGTTCCCTGAAAGTCCCAGATACCTCTTGATTGACCGTGGAGATAAAGAATCCTGCATCTCGGGTGAGTTTAGGGTGACTGTCAGCCTCTCACTGAGCATGTGAGATCTACCGACTGGGCAGATAAACAGTGAAACGATTGACTGCATATTTTTAACATACAGTCCAGCGTGTTCGGTCCAAAGCAGCCTTCTTTCCACCACAAATATCCTGTTTGGTGGCTCTGCCAGCCTCCTCAGCTGGACATGAAAGCTTTAAGCCCAATATCATGGCTATGTCACCGGTCCCATGGATGAAGTTTTTCTAAACCAGAGGACCATGTTTGGTCTGTACAAAACATGTTTGTGATTGCGTTAGCTGCTGCACCACTAAACAGTGCCCAGGTGGTGGTTGGGTATGTGTTTGTCCGACCAGCCACAGTAATTCTGCACACAGATGAACGTACGCTTTTTTGCGTCCTGCTTTTGTGCACAAGCTTGGGCCCGACCTTCAGAGAGTGGTGCCACAACTTGTAGGAAGTGTCATATGAAGTTGCAAATATGATCACCTCCTCCTTCCAAACCAAAGAACATTCTGTCATCTTAAATATTTTTGATCTATTGAGGTAATTGAAAGACATCCTCCGACAAAAGACTTTTGCTACAGTGGCAGGGTCAAAAGGTGGGATATGTTCACAATGGCAAATATGTTTTGTAACTGTGAAGTGGAACAAATTCTGGTGGAAGAGCTCATGACCAAATCTGAAGCCAATTCATATTAAGGGATTTGCTTAGATTTGTAGCATACAAATCCCCGTATACAGAGCGGCTGGAATTAGTTTCTGGGAAATATGTACTGGTACCCATAACATCTTAATTGCCTGCATTTCCCAGGGCAGGCACTTGAGATCTGAGTCAGAACTACGGCTGCTGGAATGGCACTGGTTGGAAGTATTCTCTTGTCAAACAACAGTGAGGGACTTGCACTCCCTCCCCCCCAAATCCTTCAAGTGGCTGCATCACAACTGGCCACCTCTGTGAAGGTAACACCGTGATCACAGAGTCTGTCCTGCGGCTTTCTGCAGCCATCACTCGCTGCTCGATCCTTCGCCCCGCGGAGCAGGCAAGCCACAGGTAAAGTTCGGGGATAAGAGGCTCCCTTGTCCTTGCAGCCCTGCAGAAGCTCAGAGGCAACAGTGACCTCAGTGCGGAGCTGGAGGAGATGCTGGCTGAGCAGGCTGCCGTTAAAGGTCAGAGAGCGAAGAACCCTTGGGAGCTCTTCAGAAATCCAGCTTTGCGGTGGCAGGTGGTGAGCATCGTTGTGCTGAGCAGCGCCATGCAGCTCTGCGGGAACGATTCGGTGAGCAGCCCCGCAGCCACCGCACTCAGCGGCAGCGCTGTATCGCGGGACACAGGTGCAGGATCTCGGGTTGAACATTCCTGCTGCAGGAGAACAACAAATAGTGGTCTGCTCTGCCTATGGAGACCCTCAGACCTCAGGTGCTTGGTTCCCAAAGTACGGCTGTGCATTATGGCAGGATTCAGAGGGATGCTGTCAAAATAGCCTGTATGACGGCACGTTGGCCATCCTCTGCGTGGTCCTTCAGGAAAAACAATGGGATGTACTTTCAGATGTTTTCCCTTACTGCTCTCTCCTCTCTTCTTTCCCCAGATGTATTTCTATGCAGCTTATGTGTTCCAAGAGGCTGGAATTCCTCAGGACAAAATCCCGTATGTTGTAATCGGCACGGGGAGCTGTGAGCTGATCACGTCTGTCACCTGTGTGAGACTCTTAATGCACTCAGCTGACATGCAGCCTGTAGACAGAGAGGAGGCTGTTAATTACAAATTTGGGATTTACATTGCCTTTCATGCCAGGGAAGCCCTTTCTGCGCAGCAGCCAGGCAGTCTCTGAGCTCTCACGTCCAGACAGGTTCATGCACAAGTATTTCGTCAGGCACTGCATCGCCATCACTGTCTGAAAACTCTACAAAGTGTAACTTTCTTGCTTCATGCCAGTATGGATAGCGGCACGGTTTAGGCTGCAGCTGGGACGTTCTCATCTCCCCTGAACACGCTTCTTGCCTGACTCCTGCCAGCAGACCCTTCCCTTCGAATGACTTTTCTGGTTTTTTTTTTGCTAAGAAGTGGACAACATCCTTAAAGTAGCCATAGAGTAGCTGTAGAGCTAGGCGCAGGGTATTGAAATGGGAAGAGGGAGCAGGCGGGAAGTATAAACACAAGTTAAAGATCTTGCTTTATTTCACTGTGTTACTTTGTGTAGAACATGATTATAGACTACGCTGGTCGGAGGCCGCTGCTCCTGGGGGGATATATCTTCATGGCAGGGTGGGCCATCGTCTTCATGGTCGCTCTGAGCCAGCAGGTAACAAATCTTATTTAATTATTTAAGTGGAATGGGGTTGGGCTTTGCCTTTTATATGAGTGGGGTCTTTACTGGTGGCAAGTACGCGTAAGTGCCCTCACTGGTTTTCCGTTGGTCTTTGTGACTGTAGACTCAGATTAGCTGGATGCCGTATCTCAGCATGGCCTGCATTTTCGCCTACATCCTGAGCTTTGGAATCGGACCAGGTCAGTTCCGCAACTGTTTTCACTGAAACTTTTGGGTGCCGCCAGGGTTTGGAGACGTGTGTGAGCAGCTTACAGAAACTGCCAGACCCTCCTTAGCCAGAGCACACCCAAAGCGATGAGGGAATTCCTGCCAGCCGTGTTCAGCTGTCTGACGGGGGCTGGCGTGCCCCGGGTGAGTCAGTGTTGTGCAGGGACGGTCTGTGCCCTTCTCTGGGTCATTCCTCCTTACAGCCATCTTGTGATGGCACTTGGGGGTGATTCCTGTCTTAAATAGACAGCAAGGTTTTCATTTTCTGCTCTGTCCGTTAGGGCTGTAGACCAGGATTTCTAATGCTCCCCTTCAGTGCCAGAGACTGATGGCTGCGCCATCTAACTATTTGCTTGCGGGTACCTGGAAGCACAATTTCCACATCTCCTCGTTAGCTTGCGAGCATGCGTATTCTTGGCAGAACCCACTAGTTTCTGTGTGTGTGTGTGCGCATGTGCGCGTGTGCGCGGGGGTTTGCTCGGTGTGCGAGTAGGTGTGAGGCTCTGTTTGCTGGCGGGAGTTTGCAGGGAGGCGGGTGAGACGTGAACCAAGCTGCCAGGGTCACACGCCACACGAGTGGGCAGTGATTTCTTGTCCCGGTCCCGACAGTGTCAGAGGGTTGAATTAATAATAAGCCATTCTCACAGTCGGATCCTAGTGAGAACGATGTGGATTACCAAACCTTTCCCAGCAGTTTATTCTAAGATGGGAGAGTTTGAATAATTAGCCAGCCCTTAATATTTAACCTAAAACTTGCCCGGTGCAGTTAATCTCTATTACCACTTGTTCTGGCATTATTGGCTAGTGAGAATAATTTACTGAATAATAATTTACTGTTCTCATATGCTTCATGTTGCCTTTGCTTGTTAGTATGTGTTCTTTTGTTCTTAATATAGTATCAACAATATTTTCAACTTCCTTACCGTCTCTTTTTCCAGCCGGTGTAACAGGAGTTCTGCCCACAGAGGTGTTTGATCAGATGTCCCGGCCAGCTGCTTACATGATCTGTGGCTCTCTGCTCTGGTTCAACCTATTTCTGGTCGGAACGGCCTTTCCGTTCATTGTGGTGGGTTCCCAAGGCAAAGGCATCACCTGCAGCTCTGCCGTGCTTTGTACAAGAAAGCGGCTCTGATGATAGTGACCGTGACAAGAGGCAGGGGCTGGAATAGCGCAAGCTGCAGGCACACAGCCCTGACGTGAAAAGTATCTTTATGAGGAAAGTGGCCAGAATTCCTCTAAACCAAACTTCCTCCATGTTCCCTGTAGTGATTTCCCATGTGAGGCTGGAAGCAGATTCATTTGGGGCATGGATGAGCGGTATTCCTCCTCTGTCCTCAGCCGAGAGCAGCTGGGACTAGAGATGAGATGTAATTCTCCTTGGCCAGACCCTAGCACCATTTCCTAAGGTGATTCCTGAAGCAAAAGGGAGCAGAACTCCACAATATCCAATCCTGTCTCAGTTCCTGCTGTGGCTCCCCATTCTGCACAATTACATAGAGGGAGAAAGACAGAAAAAGACATTTTGAACTACTCTTCTTGCTGTGTCAAATCTCCCAAACTACGCTGGGGAGCTGCTGCGTCCGGGCGCGAGGCCCTCACCAGGGCTCACAGAAGTACTCCCTGGCTGAAGTCAGTCCATGCAGAAACAGGGATGAGTGGCCTATTGGTCATCGTACAGAATGTCACCAACGCTGTCTTGTCTTTTTCTTCCTCCTCCTCAGAAAAGTCTGGCGCATTTCTGCTACGTCCCATTCCTCGTGGTCTGCGTCTGCACCGCTCTCTACGTTGGGTTTTTCCTTCCTGAGACAAAGGGAAAGTCCTTCCTGGAAATCTCCGAGGAGTTCAAGAAACAGAACTTCAAAGCTCGGACGCATGCGGTTTTTTATAAAGGCCCTGAAGAGATCAAATCCACCGTGTTGTAGCAAAAGAAAGGGGTATGGTACGCGGGGGAAGTGCAGCGGTGGGTACGTTCTCCTGCAGGGACACGGAGAGAGAGGTGGGCTTGGGGACAAGATATCACTCTTCGGTTCACCTTGAAAAGATACACTTGATCTGATAAATCCCAACAAAAGTTTGGTAATCTGTTTTCAGTTTGTAGTGCCAAGTAACACATACATATTTTAGAATCCATGTTAGAGAGTGACTGAACGACGCCTTATCCTCTTAGCATCAAACACCCCCATGCAATGCTCTAGCAAATTGCTTCTGAATTTCTTCTATGTTTCTCCTCCGCCCAAACAGTAACTTCCATCCCTGAAGCCTGCCTTTCTTTGCCCCTGAATTTGGGCTCTCTGACACAGAAATTAATACGATTAAGTTCTGTTTTCAGACACCAGCTGAAATTCTCAGTACCTTGCCTTGGTGCTCCCGTTGTTTCTGTTATTAAGTGATTTCAGATAGACCCCTACTTGTTGAGCAATAGCGAGCAGTTAATTATTTTCAGCTATAAAAACATGTGACAGATGGATTAGGCAGAAAGCTTCTAGTACTTGCTAAGTGGCTTATTATGCAACTGACTTTTGGGCATTGTTTTGCGAACTATTTATTCTGGACTGGTTTTCTTCAGGGCTTGTTTGTTGTCTTCCAGTGCTGCGTTGCAGAGCACAAGTAATCCCCCAGTCCAGTTTGTTCAGTTCTCACGGGCGCTGCTGGTGCGTCTTGTAGGGTTCTGCACCCGCGCTCCGCTGGGGTGGGAGCGCGGTGAGGAGTTCCTACAGCAGCACCTCACCCTGGGTGTGGAGATCCACTCCACAGCACAACATGCTCTGCAGCCGGTTCTCGGGTGTCTCCACAGAGCGTATCGGAAGAGACCCAGACGTGATACGGGGTCTGTGTAGCCAAGCTGGCACACAACAGGGCAGCGCTCCTCAGGTAACACTGCCTTCCACCCGGTCGACTGGTGAAGTTTCTCCTCAAAAATCATAATCAAGCCATATCTCTTTTCGTTTGGCTTTGTATGAGTCACAGCACTGCTCATAGTTGCGGCAAAGGAGAACACGTACATTTTCAAAATAAGTAGTTAAAAGTTTCTTTCAGTGTATTTTTGAACTACATTTTTTTAAAAATACTGCATTTTTGAATAACAAGACTGTAAACGTTTCTGGAGTGTGTTACTGTCATGCTGGGCACGAGTGGAGCAGCAGACCTGTTTCTCAGAAGAGGCGTCTGTGCAAGAACTCTCTTTCATAGAGTCACAGAACGGTTTGGGTTGGAAGGGACGGTTAAAGTCCACCCAGTGCCACCCCCTGCCCTGGGCAGGGACACCTCCCACCAGCCCAGGTTGCTCCAAGCCCCGTCCAACCTGGCCTTGAACCCCTCCAGGGATGGGGCAGCCACAGCTTCTCTGGGCAACCTGGGCCAGCGCATGTTACCGGGTCACGTTGAGCTTCTCATCAACCAACACCCCCAAGTCCTTCTCCTCAGGGCTGCTCTCCAGCCATTCTCCGCCCGGCCTGGATTTGTGCTCGGGATTGACCCGACCCACGTGCAGGACCCCGCACATGGCCTGGTTGAACTTCATGAGGCTGGCAGAGGCCCTACCTCTCAAACCTGTCCAGGTCCCTCTGCACGGCATCCCTTCCCTCCAGCGTGTTGACGCACCACGCAGCCTGGTGTCTTTCACTACCGAAGGTTATAAAATAGGAAAAATAAAACTAAACTTTTGTTCATTTGTGGTTGGTGCTATTTCAGAAGTCATCCATATACAGCCATGGGCAAGAGCAGGTATCTCTACTCTTGGACAACATTGGGATTTTGAAATACACGGGATTTTGAGACCAGACAATCGAGAGCACGACTCCGTGGAGCTGGGAACTGCAGAGATACTTTTAATTTCTATAGTTTGGAGACAGCAGTGAGGGACAGGTGGAAAGAGTAAGACACACAGTCAGAGCAAAAAGTTGCTGGTACCGTCACGATGGTATCAAATATTCTTTGGTGAGGTCATTCCTTTGGTGCGGATGAGAGAAAGGACAGGAGAGAGAAGGGAGGCAAAGACAAGGCGGTAGAGAAGACGCAGGAGCTGGACTGAAGAGCGCCCGGGCTGGGGGACAGGGCTGGCACCCGCTGCTGGGACCTGCAGGGCAGGGGAGAACTGGTTAAAGCTGGGAGAAGGTTTCCAGGGGCCAGAGGTCCTCACCGTGGCCACCTTTGCGGCTACTCCCGTGAGTCGGTGGTGTGCCTTCCCGCAGAGCCCCGGCAGGACGGAGCCCCTCTGTGCCCGGCGGCGTCAAACTGCTGGGAAACGGCGCCCATCTGCGCCCAGGGCAGGGAACAGCGCTGCCAGCCTCCAGCCTTTTTTCTGACTATGGCCCGAAATCAGGTGTCTTCAGACTGATTAAGCAAAGACAAACAGTGGTTACATTTTAATTGGGCTAAATGGTTACATTTCAATTGAAGCATTTCACAAGTTGGTTAATTTTTGCTGAATTAAAACACATTCAACTGAAAAAAAATATGACACTTGTTCGGGTCAATTTTCTAATCGTGTGAAGTGTTGGGCAAAAATGCATCTTGAAAAGCAATCCTCAGGCTCATAGTTCATAGTGTTGTTTACAAAAAAAGTAAAGATACAATTTATTTATTTTACAGTCAGGATTTAGAGCTGACATTCAACTTTCCCGGCGGTTACCATCCATCACAGGGACAGAGCCCTGAACTTTCAGGCAACGGCCATTACTCCAAGCGGCGACTGCTGCCGTAGCTCCGGCGCCGAGCGCAGGGGCTCGCTCCGGCTTGGCCACGCCGGGCTTCCCAGGGTTTTGCTGTATGGAGGCTCAGAGGAGCACCGGGGAACTTCTCCTTCCAAGGGGATAACTGATTACCCACCCTGGCGCTTGGGCAGTCCAGGCCAGTCCACTCCAGTTTGCACCAGTCCCTGGACTTTGGCTCCCGTCAGAGCCTTTTTTACTGGCCTTTACTCATCGCCCGCAGCTCGTTGTCCATCAGCCGCTGCTGGAGCTTCTCCCCCCGGTGCCGGGGCAGGAATGCCCAGCGCCAGCATCACCTGCGGCTCCATCAGCAAGCGAGACTAACGCCCCAGCAAGCGGCGAGAGCCCGGCGAGAGACCCAGGGGACGGCAAGCGCCGCGGAAGAAGGAAATGACGTGGTCAAGTATCATCTCGGGCTCCTCCGGCTCTATCGTAGAGGGACTTTTTCCAAAGGAGCAAAACAAAGCGTCAGGAAAGACCAAGTCTGCAAGGGGAGGTGACCACTGCACGCAAGCTGGTACATGTTTCTCCTTTTCCCCCCCAAACACAGTTTTTGCAGTACGCGTTTTTCCCTTTCTGCGAGTGTGAAAGGCCCGTTGCATAAATAAAGCACAGAAGGAAAAATAAGCCTGAATCGGATGCGGTTAAAATAACGGTATGAGGTCGTGGCTGAGAGATAGCAAATATCTTGCAAGGCATTATTTTTAAAAAGCAAAACTGGATTTAAGAGCACGTTTATATTTAATGTCTGACAGACAACAGAGGAAGACAGACCAAGGGAGTTCAAAAACCCGGCACGGTTTGATGGATGGAGCAGGGCTGGAAGACTGAAAAATTCCTCCACAATATATTGCTATTTGCATTTTTGTCGTGTTCCAAGAAAGAAAAAATAAAAATCAAGGTTTTGCCTGTTGAGACAAAGTTGATAACGCAAATATTAGTGTTTTAATACGTCATGTGATCATTCGAGCTGGTATTTAGTAAAGACACAAAGCGAGAGCATCTACTGATGCTGACAGAGCTTGGCCACCAGACGGACTTTATTCCCACTCTAGTTGCACACACCCACATAAACAACAGTTAGGAAACAACTTTCAGCAAAAAAAAAAAAAAAAAAGAAAAAAAAAGAAAAAAAAAGAGTTTTTACAGCTATTTTAACATTCCTTCCACTACCATTTTGATGGAAAAAGCGACGGGAAACAGAAGTCTCTTGCAAACCTATGACTTTGAAAAGATGTTATATACAAGAAAACATGCCACGCAACATTTTCCTATACACACTTTTTTCCTTTATAGCCTTTAAAACTGATATTTAAAATCCCCTTTTATTCTTAAAAATACTTTTATAAAAATAAGATACTTGGTTAACTTTAGCTACAGTTGATTTTTCCCAGTGCATTCACCGCAGCTGCGATTTGCTCACAGAAAGTCCTGCGCTTGGTGAGGCCCTGCCATTGCTCTGGACAAGCCGCGGTCCCGCTCCCGCGTCCGTGGAGCCAGCGACAAAACCGGCATACACTTCAGAAGGTAAAAAAAGCTCACTTTAGGAACTACTGACATAAAAAAAAAACCCAAAATCAAAACCAAAACATCAGAGGTTTTGGTTCTTCACTATTTATTTTAATTGTCAGAAAAAGCAAATCCCAGATTTAAAATTTTGATTCAAGCAAAGCAAAATACATTATTATCATCATCTGTTTTTACACCTAAGCTCTGACTTGCTTTTCTTTTGTCTTTATGTAAAAAATAAGAATAAATTTTCATTATTACAGAACTACTGTAAAAACTAAGGTTTATAAATACTTACGCAAGCATTTTGCTTGCCATTTAGGCAATGTCTTCAAAGAGAACGCCTGGTTCAAATATACACTGGTGATTTTTTTTCTGAAAATATAAAAAAGTTTGCTGCGCGAACTCTCAGGAAGAGCACGCCGGCGAAGCAGAGTTTTGTTTTTAAATAGGCATTTGTCAAATTCAAATTTAAGACAGCTATGGCTATTTCTTCACCTCTAGAAGTAACCATAACATTTTCGTTCACGCAAACACACGGTTTAAACAGCCACCACAAAATCACGCCGGGCGTAACCATTCCTCAGGGCGCAGAGAGAGCCCGGGAGCCTCCCGCTCCGGAGCCACGTACAACCCAGCGGGAAAGTCATTATTTATATAGTGCCCAGTCAACAACTGCGACTCGCCCTGCAAGCGGCCCTGGTGCCTAGAACCTGCTTAAATATGCAAATACCAAGGAACTAATTGACTAAGTGCTGCTTTAGCATCTCCTGCTAACTAGAAATCTGGGAATGGCCTTTCACAGGACTCCACCTCAAAGACAAGTCTCCTTTGCTGCTGCCTCGGCCGCAGACACACAGGCCCGTGCGGGTGCCTGAACACCCCCGCGGAGCAGACGAGCATCAGGAATCTTGCTCCTTTGTAATAATTAATTAATAATCACAGGCTTGTAAAAAGAATACATTCAGATATATATAGAAAAAAACCCAAACCAAAACAGCGATCCATTACTCACTCAATGTTCAGCATCCAAAACAAGTCCAAACGGAACACCACCAGCAGCAAAGTAAGCGAGGGTTTTCAAATACCTTGGTATTAGCTGGAATCTTCTGTCAGCTCGACTGGCACTGAATAACTGCAAACAGCATGCATTTAAATAGCTTCTTAATTCACAGGTGTTAGAACATACGAAGTGCATCTTAATCCCCAACTTTTGCAGCGATGTAAGACTGCAATAATGTCACCTCACAACAAATAGCTGTTGTTACTAAAAATCTATGAGCTTTGTCTCTCACTCCAGGCTTTACCATGTTGCACCCATAAAGGGACGAAGCCACAACTGCACGCGTACAGAACGGCTGATACGTGTACGCTTCATATTCAGCGTCTGTCTGCAAACAGATCCCTGTTCCTTACCCGCCTGCTGGGGAAGAAAAGAAAACCCAATATTGCCAATTAGACCATCAGGAAACAAGATGTCACGATACAAATAATTTTATTTGGGTCAAAGATCAGCAAGTCTGCTCCCGGCATTTTTTCAGTAAAACTGAACAGAGGCCGAACTACATTTCCTACCTACTCTCAAAGCACGTTTTAGAAATAAGATATATTGCTGTATTACCTGTAGGAAAAGAAACGCCAGGAACCCCCGCTCTGCCCTCTCCAGGCAGGACGTTGCACGGTGGCAGCGCCGAAGCGCTGAAATGCCGCTGCAGCGCCCAGTGCTGCCAAGCAAACCCACCGAACGCACAGCCGCACCAGCTGCACGCTCTCAAAAGCTCGCGTTGAAGGGAGAGCAAAGCTTGGTAAAAACTTCGGACAGAACAATAAAAGCAGCAAACGTTTCCCCTTGTTGGAGCCGAGAACATGTTTAAGAGCCTACTTAAAACACCTTTGACGAAAAAAACAACCAACCACCTCAAAACCAAGCACACCCACAACAAAGCAATGACTTTGTCTTGGGCAAAGGCGGCCTTGCCCTGGAGGCAGGGTGATATTTAAGAATTTCTTTCTGATTATAAGTTGCTACTTTGATGTAAAAACAGTCTCTTTGTTTGGTTTATCCAGAGGATTTGTGAGCCCGATAGGGTACGCTACCAGTTTATTTAAGTTTTGCTTTCCTTGCTGTTTTTAGCTTGTGGAGGCTGGCACAAAGCATTTGCTGGAGCTGAATGGCTTGTTCTCTCTTGCTTTTATTACAGCCCATCCCAAGGGGAAGCTGCTACGTGTGCAGTTTGAATTCATAGCTGCTGGTTTTCCACTGGTTGACGTCTGCATCGACCATGTTGCGCTCAGTGAACGTGACCCGTCCTTCCGCGTCAATGAGAACGACCGTGTTAGTCCTGCAACAACAGGAGGGCGGAAGGTGAGGCCTTGTGTCCGTTACAGGAGTTCGCAGGGTCCCATCCCTCACCCCCAACAGTTTTAGCTCATTTGTTCTCTTCACCATGTCATCGCCACACTAGCGGGGCAGAAATCCCCCCGGCAAGTTCAGTCCCTTCTCCTGTCCCCCCACTGCTCCGATTCCCCAGCGCACAAAGCTGCTCATTTACACAGAGTACGGTAAAAGGTTTAACTTTTTTTAGTGCCAAGTGTTCCATGCAGAAGTAGCTTAAAAACAAGTTTTTCTTCGCATAATTGTCCATTAAGATTTAAAATTATTAATAATTATCACAGGACGCTGATATACAATCCCAGAAGAACTCTTCTCTCTCTAGGAACTTTCCACAGAGGAAATGTCATACTTAAAATACTCTCTGAATACCTGGTATAGAGATACTCAGTTTTTGCAGTGGTTTCTCTCTCAGAACACCAACTGAAAATACTCTCGGAAGCGAGCGCTCTCTGCTCTTCGGTTCACACCTCCCCAGTGGAGGTGCTGGGGCTGCCTGTGCCAGAGACCGGCCCGACAGAGTCCTCGGCAGCCCCTTGGAGCAGGAATTCCCTGCCAGCAGCAACGGGCCTCACCTCTAACTTTGTCCCCTGGAGGACTGAATGCAAGAAGCGTTGCATTATCCTGTTCTAGCAGCTGTGGCAGAACAGTGAGCAGAAAGTGGGAATACCTCAGTAAAGCCAGCAACATCAGTTCTGGGAAAAGCAGAAATACGTGTTCTTTTAAACAAGAGCAATAGGTTTTTAATGTATGAAAATGGCAGCTACGTATCATGCTGACATGCCTAAAGAAACCTCTAACTTTGCCACGCAGATGAAACTATTCTTGCTCTCGGAAGAGAAATGTGTTCTGCAGTTCCTCAGATATAGAAGATAATCGTGCTTTTCTCATCAAAATATGATTTCAAAGCTTTTCCTGTTTTGATAAAATGAAAATTAGAGGTGGTCAGATCTGATTATCTTGTCTTGGATGAACTGAAGCTACGTCACGCTCCCCACCAAAGAGGAACCATAACATGTGCTTAAAATGCTCACCAGCAGCAAATCTTAGACTCCCGAGTACTGAGCAGGGAAATGCTGAGCAAGGAAATACTTTACTGAATTATACTTGATTAATATCTGAACAAATTCAAAGCACTATAGAGTTAAAACTTACAGCAGCACCATTTGGATTTGCGAGACGCTTTGATCCAGGACACATCTAGTTCTGACTATGGATTGTTTACCTTGTTCCATACCCTGGGCAGCGAACACACACGGCTGCGTACTTGTTCAGTATGGGGCGGATGTAATCCTTCCCTTGGTCCTCAATCGCAGGGTCTGGTAATTGACTGGGAAACAAAGAGTATCACATTAATAAAATAAAATTAGAAAATCTGCAATATTAACACGTTCACCCCTCTCGAACCAAGCTGTGTTGACTGAGCGGTTGATAGATAACTATCACTTATCAGAAAGTACAGAAGCGTTAATTGTGTTCAAAACTAAAGTACGAGGAAAACCAAAGATAAAGCAGGTCGTAAGCTCTTTCCCAGAGAGATTCTTTCAAGGTCTTGAACTTCTGTCTCACTTCAAGAAATTTTTTCACATCCTGACAAGTTTTCATTTTCCTTGTTATTCTTTGTATTTGAGCTCTGTATTCTAGTATCTTTTAGTTTCAACTTGCAACTTCCCTGACCAGAGGCCTGCAGCTGAACTGGGCAAATACTCCCTTACCTCCTTCCCCATTTAGCCCAAAATAATGGCACTTTTGAGGAAGGCAGCTGGTTCTGCTTTGAAACCAGCTCGCTTCTCCACCTCCCCTGGCTGCTCTGGGGAGCGGCACAGGACAGCTCGCAGCTACTGACCCAACCTGCTCACCTGCGTGCAGTGAAGCCCCGCGCGTTTCCCTGCGGTGAGCTTCCCCGAAGCGTGCAGCAAGCCACCTACACGTCCCTGCCTTGCTCTCGTTCCCTTCCTGAGGGAAGCGCAGTCTTTAGAAGGAAAGGGCAGAGAGAAATGAGCGTACGGTCCAGGAGTACCAGGACTGCAGTAATAACCTCCACGGGGCCTGCTGCTTAAACATCAATATTGTTGGAAGTCAGTCTCTGTGGGGAGCAGAACATTACTCTTGCCCTTCATTACCAGCTTTAGTCAATATAAGGCAAAGGTTTCTTTTCTGTCAAGGTAGTTTCTACATGCAATGTTTAAACCCGTCATAAGCATTTTGAGTAAACTCTGGCTGTGGCGTTCTTACGGCTCTTGATTATTCATCACTGTAAGAAGCTCCTGCACCAAGTCTTCTTTGGTGAGGTCTTGACTTCTCCTGACCACTTCTGTGAAAAGCTGCTTCCCATACTGAAGTTTCTTCCACGGTGTATCCAACAAAGAATTACTCAATCCATATATTCCTATGCATAAAAAAACCCACAAAACACCAAACTGCTGGTTAAGCTCTGGAGCAAAGAAAATTAACTTCTGTACTGTGCAAAAAATAACTTCAGAATTATCGTATCCCACACAGTCTAAGGGACAGAAACAAACGCTATCAGCAAATTCGTCAGGAAACCCTTATGATCATTTGCTTATTCATCTGATCGCCGGCTTTCCTTTTGCTTCAAAAACAAGCGAGGTCATTAAACTGTGTATCAAAGGTGTGTACCAGGAGATAAACTAAATCCAACGCGCCTTCAGACAGCAACAATCCCCTGGGTGTGTAACTCAGAGTAAAACACCCATTTCTCAATGACTCTTCTGCACCACTACTTCCGACTGTTTTATTAGGGGGAAAAAAACACACAAACCCAACACACAACCACAGGAAAAAACCACCCCAAAACACCCACTTTGCAGCATCATTGCTTTAAATTTACTAAAATTAGCTGAATTTGAGATTTTCGCACTGCTATTAAGACCATGGTGTGAAATCGGGAGAAATACCAAAGCCTTGTTTCCCCTCCAGAAGACAACACTAATAGCAACATTCGGGTGTTCCATAACCTAAGCACAAAATAACTCAGAATCATGATATTGTTATTTCTGTAAAGCAACCTCAGCCATTCAAGCTTTACATGTCATGAAATTAATGAAATCTGTAATGAAGAGGTTATGTGATAAGTTTAAGATTTAAAAGCAGTAACAATCAGGCGTTCGCAGACCAGTCCCTGTGGCCACTTCTAGCTGCAGAGTATCCACACGCTCCATCGTGTTCAGGAGGGGAAGAAGAAAAAAAAAAAAATCCATTTAATTGGAAATGCCATTCTGGTGATTTGCAGTTGTCATTACAGGCTTCACAAATTTTAATACAACGTCTCATCTTTATCAGCGGGAATGCTGTCAAACACGTGCCCCGGTCCTGAAGAGCAGGCTGCAGCAGGCAGGCACCCGTGCTGGAACACTCCGCTGGGCTCACACACAGCACTCGGGTTGACAGTTTTACTCTAATCCATATTTGCGGCAGTTACTTTTAACCTCTCCTTTGCTAAGCTATGAAAAAAAGTACAACTTAATTATATCATTTTTGCAGCCTACTCTTTTCCAGTTTAGCTATATTAATCGTAATTTATTTTTGCCTCTGATTTTACTCTTGAAAAACTCTGCAAAGCAACATTTGATGGCAAGAAGGAGCTTCCTCTTCAGAGTTACCCTGTACTTCCCACCACAATTACCAAACCTTGGCTCTCCCTAAAGACAGGCACGTACATCGAAAGGGACTTTGCTGTTGAAGCACAGAGACCACAATTACCTTTGCTACAGTCCGCAGATACCTAAAATTTGTGGTTCAGTTTGTCATTACAAGCGGCCAGATTTTTAAGGGTTTTTTTTGTTTGTATTTGTGTTGTTTTGTGATTGAAGCTGTACAAAATCTAACAGCCGTTTCCAAGAATTTACGCTGGAATTGCTACAGTACCTGTTCCCCTACCAACAGCAACAGCCTGGCCGTTAGCCTAAGCAGGCAAAATAAGCCACTGTCACCGACTGTCATCACGCAGCTACACGGCTCCGAGCTTCTGTGTGTCCCTGCCCATTCACGTTGGCTTTTGGTGAGGAGTTCTGGAGCGTTGGTCTATAGACTTGGCTAGCAAACAACTAGATTTTAAATATTTTAAGTCAAGCCACTCGATAAGACAGATTCTTTAGTTTTTTTAAGCCAACCCTGTCTGCGGGGGAGCACAGTCGCGCTCTGCCCGTGACACCGCTGGGTAAGAGGAGCTGGGGCCAAGTCCACGAAGCTTTGACAACTCCATTCCTCCCGCCAGACTCCTGTCCTGCGGCCACAGTCACCGAAGCAGCACCCCAGTAATGGCAGAGCAGGTGGGTGCGCTGACACGGATAGAAGCTTGTAACGAACTACTGATTCTTTACTGAAATTTATTAGTAAATACTTAAGTGAATGTAAGGACATTTAATTATTTATTTTTTTAAAAAGAATGCAAAGAAAAAGCTAATGAAGACAATGCTTAGACAGCTAAGTTACTAGAGCAATACAGTTACATTCTGACTCCTTTAAAATAACAGAGAGTAATATTCAGACCTTTCTGAATAAAACCTACCAGGATTTAGGAAAACAGGTTCTGGTTCTCCTTTGTTTCCATAGTAGCAAATTACATCTCCTTTGGTGGTACTGAAAAATATAAATGAGAATGTCTCCTTGAAAAACCATCAGCTTCTATATTTGATTACGCTCCAATTTCATGCAGTCTTCAAACACAGCAAGACGTTTCTCCCACTGTTACTACCACGACACCACAGCCCAGAGATTAACTGATGAGTTCTATTACTCTCCTCCTCAAAACGCTGTATTAGCTGTACCACTGTCAAATAGCACCATTATCATTTTTAAACATAACTGTAATGAAATTCAGTAAAGCCCCAGAACTGCTGCATGGAAAGCAGCCAGGCTTGATGACAACAGTCTCTGGGTTTCAATAACTGGAGATTTCATTACCTGGGGGAAGGGGGGCACGTTAAATCAAAAGGACAATCCATCACAGCAAGTATCATTTGCTCAGCATCTCTTTTGACTGGCGACTGCGTTCTGAGAGCCCGACTGCCATGGGCTGCTTTAGCTGGCAGAAGTGAAGTTTTGGGCTCACTTATGGCAATGTTATAGGGCATAGCGGGGTCCTTTAAGTGACAGACGTGCATTTCCAGGCCGTTTTCAGGTAACGGCAGCTGCTCTTTATAAGCTGTCTCTAATGGTAGGCGCTGGCTTCAGCGCTCCCTCTCCTGTGCAAAGTTTCGCAGGGGGATCTTGCGTAGTGTTCAAAGACAGCTTCCAACACTGCAAATAACCCTCCCTTGGCAGAGATGATATCAGCGTACCCGAATAGCATAGACATTTAGGTAGTTGTACCCATACTGACAACACAAATACCAAATCAATTGATAAGAAAAAAAGAAATAATCAAGAGAGTCATCAATAAGCCTTGAGTGTCTCGTGGGACATGGAGGGTGGGGAACGGACTGCCAGGAGGTGGCTCGCTCTCCGCATCCCTCAGTCCCATCAGCTGACGTGAAATAGCAGTTCCTCAGATTGACCCTTTTTTTTTTTAATTTGCAGGACTGTATGTCACTCTCACAATTTACTTGTTCACTGTGTAAGAGAGCATTATTCCAGTTAGAAATACATTCTGACTAATTCAGCTGTTAATTTGGCCCCCAAGCTCTAGCTCCTTAGATGGCAGATAGACTTTTAGAATTAAAAAAACAAACACACACAAAACTTGCAGTTAGGATTGAATTTGGATTGCGCAGCATAAACCATAACACAGCGGAGAAGCCATTTCCAGCTCCTCATTTGTTCCTAAGATAAAAAGGCGTATCTGTGCCTTGGTGCAAGTACGAGTATATAGAATGCAGTCTCATTAATGATGTACTGGAAGTTAAATTGCTCTGCATAAGTTCGCAGCTGCTACTCAAACCTGAATAACAAGCAAATCAGTCTTGATTTAGCTGTTTATATTCTTCTTTAAAAAGCCATTCTGAAAGACGTTCTACAGCATCCTTTGTAAGACAGCCAAAGGAAGAGGGAAATATTAACTTATTAATTATAGGAGTCAGAAGAGGCAAGAGGAGGAATACAAAACCCCCCACATAAAGCAAAACCAAAAATGCCTTTCTTCCTCTGTGCACCACTCTTCCTCCTCCCAAAGCCAGGAGACTTTCCCAGTGCCTTACAGAAAGACGTGCAAAGTTTTGGGCATAGTTAGGGGAGAGCAATTACAGCAGGTGGCATTTGCATATTGTTGTTTTTATTGTTAAGTATCATACACGAAGCTCTCAGTTATTCAATTTACAATTTATCTACTCTTAAAAGAAATGTGGCTTTTTTTTTTTTTTTAAACTTTCTTCTAGTGGCTTAAAAGACATTTATTTTCCTTATCTTTGTTTCTCTTTTCAACATTAAGATCCTTGTTCAGATTTACCTGTGAGAAAAGTTTACTATAGTTTCTCACAGTTTACTATGAGCAAGTGCTGCTGAAAAGTACACGTGGAAGTGCAGGTACACGCAAGCTCCGAATTGAAAGTTACACAGAAAAAAGGGACAGTTGGTTCAGGAGCAGGTAAGCACAGCAAGCAAAACAAGAGCTGTTTTCACCAGACACACAACATCTTCTTTGTTGAATAAGCTTAAGTATTACAAATAAATTACTGAAAGAGTGCGAAAAATCTCTAATGAAACATCTATTATACTGGTTCAGCAAACTTTTTTGCCATTATACTTGTCTGCAGAAATATCTGTATGAGCAAAAGGTGTATTTCCTGGAACTATTTTTATAGTCATGTCATACACAATGAGAAGTCTTTGACTCTTTTCCCTACAACTAGCTCCTTCAATTAAATTACCAAGATATTTTGCATTTAAACTAGATGGATGGTAGTACAAATATTCTAAAATTTCCAATACAAGACTCCCGTACATCCTTCCTTTAACTGGATTCTGCCAGGCCTTCAAGGAGCCAGGAAAAGCTTTAGCTAGCCAGAGCAGCTGAGCCGTGCTTTCTTTGGCTGCAAATACTAAGCTACGTACCTGAGATGCCGGGGACCTTACAGGAGTAAAAATGAACAGAGTTCAAAGGATCAACAGACCTTCCACGAGATCTGGGTGTCTGAGTTTGGTTATTCAAAACCCGAAACCTTTGAAACCAGGATGATATTAATCATCTTGCTCAAAGCGCGTTACGGCCCTTGCAAAGCCTCACATAAACAAAGTCTAGACCCAGGCTGAAAACGGAATGGAAGTTAGACTTACTGTTCTCGAGGCCTTGTTTATTAACGTTAGGTTAGGACCGGCTGGCCATTTTAGCAAGGTCAGGTCGTTCCTCTCCTCAGCATTCTCGGTGTTACCTTTCTGGCCAGCTGAGGGTTAGCGTAAGGGATGTTAAGGTGCCTGATGCATGTCTGTCCCAGCTGGGGTCAGACACACGCCTGGTTCCGATCCGTACAAGAAGAGCTGGCACACAACTAGTACTAACACTACAAAGAATCCCTTGGCAGCTAAAAAAGGAGAGCGTTGAGCTGAGCTGTCATTAATAGACCGCTCTGACTTCTTGGCCCCAGTCACGTGCCAGGAGACAAGCAGCCGTATACGCACAACGCTGGCACATCGCACCTGCCACGAACAGGGGCACAGAAAACACAGTGCGCAAGTATTTTAGGTCACCTCAAGCTACTGAATTGGTGTATTCACAGAGCAAATTATTTATATTGTATCTCAAAAGCAAGAAGTAGTACTTCAAAAAATATAATCCATAAATAATAAGTACTATACTACAGACAATGACTAAGCACAGGGAGAACAAGTAAACCAAAGCTAAAAAACAGGAAAAAAAATTGGCTGTTAATGGCCTATCTTAACGTTAAGACTTGGGTCATTAAAAAAAATTAAAGCTATAATAGCAATTATAAATATACTACAAGCATTTTATTAATGCTTAAGCAAATAATGCTTTGCTTAAGCAAATAAGGCAAAATCATTAAGGTCGTTATAGGAGGTTTTTTTCCAGTTAAGACACCAGCAATTACACAAACAGTTTTATTGGTGCATTAAATACTGTCTTTTCAAATTGTCTGTGTCTGCTGTAGAATGTCTATGAAGAGAAAAGATCAGCACAATTGCTATCACCTGATGTCTCCAAAGACAGATTTTTAGATGGAAAGGTAGGCAAATGGCCCAAGAAGGCGTAGAGCACAGCTGTAAGACAAGTGCTGCCGTTAAGGCGCGTCCATGCCGAGTAAGTAGGCACTGCTGACTTCCTTCAGCAATGGCTTTTTATGCGAAGGAACATTACCATCTAGCAGCTGCTCTGAGATTCTCGTGACGGAGAAATTCAGTAACAAGATCCCCTGGAGTTTAAGAAAAAGATGGGGAATACAGACAGACTGCAGGGTCACTAACTCAGACATCTGTATCTTACTGTTTCTACATTCCACGTTCCCCCAGATGCGTGTTTCCTATTACACTTCCCGCCGCTGCAACTGCTGCTGTCTTCTGTCAGAAGACTGAAGCCTTCCAAGAGACTTCTGAAATACCGGATACTTCCGAACTCTAGTTCAGTGTGCCAGCCAGCCGCCCTCTCTTGTATCATTTGGCTCTGCCTATTCTCTTCCTACTGTTTCCAGATGCTCAGTACTGCACATAAAGGCAGAAGCCAAGATGAAAAAAATCACTGTGAGCTCGATCACAGCAAGAGCCTCACAATCCTGGCCTGGACTCAGTTCTCTTCCCACCCAGCTTTACAAGTATAGACACCAATTTCATTGGAGAAATAATAAAGACAATTACAGTGATGACAATAGGACCCAGTAGACTTTTTTAAAAAAAAAAAAAAAAAAAAAAAATCCTAGCCATAGCTAACAGCAGAAAGAAACTAAAACTACATAAAAATTATGCTCTTAGATAAATCATTCTGTCAAAAAAAATGTAAGCAATAATAAATATTCTAGGAAATATTCTAGGCAGCATAAATCTCAGTAGTAATAGATGCTTCACAGCAACATGAAAGTCATGCAGAGCCTGCCAGAATTATTATTAATGCTTTTGAAATATAAGCAACGTCCTTCTGCACCCCTGCCCTGTTTCAACTTCAAGGCGGCTCCAAGTCACGTTCTACAAAAACACGGACAGAAAGGAAAAGCAAGAAGTAACGAGGCAGCAAAGCTCCGCAGGGTGTGGGTATCCCAGTGATCATTCCCTGGGCGCTGAGCTCTGATCTTCTAACGGGGTGAATATTTTACAAACAAGGACATTGGGTTGTTTTATGAATAACGCGTGCATGTATTTTTTGCGCAAGGAGAAAAGATGAAATTAGCAGCTCGAACTGCTGAACAGTAGTTTCAGCTGAGTAGTATGGTTCGCAGATTCTTTTCTTCCATGTTCATGAGCTAATCAGAAAACTCTTTCTGTTCCGAGGCTAAAAACAAACACCAAATCACCAACTATAAAGCCTGAACATTTCTGTGCGTATACCACCTACCATCAAATAACATGGTGAAAAGAATACTGCCGGATGCTCACAGCATGCAAAGCTTGCTTTAAAGCACTACTCTGATTTTGTCGTCAGTGTCTAAACCTTTCTTTTGTGTTGCCCTAATTTCTGAGGGCAGAAATTTCTTCTGCCTTCCTAATTTCTTGTGCCTGAGCCAGGCAGAAGCTGACACCAGAGGGAAGAGATAAATCAAAAACTTTTTTCAGAAGCTTTTTTCCTTCTTTGACATCGGACTGCCCATCTCATTAGACTTGCAAACGACTGAGGATCTATGCAGAAATATTTCAAAGGTGGTAGCGTGGAGCACGTTAGAGAAGTACCTGGACACCTTGTTCCCACGAGGAAGTCACAAGGAGCAGAAGGTGGCATTAGGAGAGACAAGGCATGAGAAGAAATGGAAGTGAGCTCACAGAGCAATCCCGACAGCTTGCCCATCTACGTTCTTCCCACGCCAGCAGTCAGACCCCACCTCACTTTTCCCTGGAAAGGCTCCTAAGTCTAATCTCTGGCGAGCAATCAAATCCCTCCCGCGTAGCCGTGTCTTGATAGCCGTAGTGAAGAAGACAGCCCATGTTCCTGAAACCTGGTCGCACTGCTCAGGTGCTTTAGTCTCACGGGGCCCTGCACTACCAGTTAACTCTTCGCCCAAACACCGTTTCTTCAGTTTGTTTTTTTTACCTCATCAGTGATGTTGCTACATAACTAACCAGATGGAGATTCCCATATTAAAAAAAGAAAACATATCTAGAGTATATATATTTATTTATATAAACACTTTAAAACATATATTTTATATTATATATTTGTTTATCTATTTCATGTGCACACACACTCCAACACCATTGCGTTGAGGATCTGCAGTTTCAACTGGAACTCAGTCCTAGCCATCACCACATCAAGGATAAAACCTCTTATCAACCAAACCTCACTCCCCAGATCAGAACATGAAGAATACACTCCAGTACATAATCTCTATTTTCAATACATTACCAAGTTAGTCAATGCAGGTGATGTTATAGTTGACTACATTGCCCCTGGCAGGACTGAAAACTGCCTGTCCCAGGGGAAGCAGAAAAGCTTCCATGAAAGGCCTTTTTCTGCGGCTCCCTCCGGCTGACTTGTTTTGCGAGGGACAATTCATCTACTCCTTATGGAGAAAGTGATTCACTCCTATTACGCAGGGATCTGATTGCACATAAACAATAGGGGCTCCAACTGACAACCTGCCAGAGGCTCTACACTTGCTGGGAGAGTGACAAGAAGCTGCCATCCAGTTTGTCCTTCAGGGCAGCCTGTGTGACACGCTGGGCAGCAGGGAGCGCGAGGGAGCTGCTGCCACGACAGCCCTAACGCGTCTGAGACACCCGTGAGAGCCCCAGCAACTGCAGCAGGTACATCTGTTGGACATAACCACAGGTTTCCCCAAGCCAGAAATGCTGTCCCGGTCACCAACAAGAGCAGCTCACTGTTACTTCTGGTATTACCACAAAGGGAGGAAGAAGGAAATCTGCTCTGAATCTTAAGTAGATATTTTCCTAGAGATCAGTCCCGCCTCCGATTACCTTGTTCCTCTCTCTCAGACCTACTGATAGTCAAAATTGGAGGAGCAGCAACACCGCCTTCTTAGAAGCTAATTTTGCAGCCACACAAGACTCCAAACAGACACTGTTTGCCATATGCCATACATTCAACATAGAAGTACGTTTAGCATAATGGAACACGTGTTCGTGACTCTCATACCCAGCAGGTACAGCAAGATGATAAACTGAAAGCATCAGAAAACTAGAAGTACTGAGTATTTTTAACAATACAGTATTCTTATTAAAAAAATAAATGAATAGCATTTAAATTGACATCACAAGATGCCACAGAGCAACCAGATTACACTGGAAGTGACAAAACCAATAGGTGTTTAAAATAAGAGTCACACAAAGCTGTGGAAATAAATGACTAGATTTTACAACCCGTATGGTGGTTTCCAGCTCTCCTCCTCACATCACTGCACCTCTATCACCCAGCATGCTGTCACCGTAATAATACAGAGAGACGATAAAAATTTCTTTTCCTGAAACGCGTACCTGAAAACTCAAACATTGTAAATCTCTCTCTAAATGTGCTCCTTACAGTCAGCAGTATCATGTGCTCAGATATACCCCTCCCCAACAGGGCTCGTTTACACTTTCAATTTGAGTTTCCTCTCCATTTCACACCACTCCAACAGAGCCAATCGCTATTTCTTACACAACAGAAGAACACCTTAAGAATAGTCTTCAGTCTTCACTTTGAACAGTAACATGGCCCAACAAAATAGTGTCAACTACAATAACATTTTCTATTTACATAGAAAAGTAACTTCCATTTATATACTACGTTTCTCTCAGGAGCACTTCTAATTTGCTAAAATGACAAGTTTACATGTCTTCTAGAAACTGCTCCGCATCATTAGCTTGCCAAGAATTTCATTTCATCCGAGTACCCAAGGCTAAGGACATGTCAAAATGGAGAAGTTAATCAACACATACAGCTTTCAGAGCGATACTCAGCAAGGAATTATGACCTGCATCACCATGGCAAGAGTATTCAATTGAGCAAACAATTCCCTAGCAGCCTAGCATGGAGGAATAAAACAAACAAAACCAACACATGAATGATTGCTTTAACAAATAATGGCACTCCAATCTACTTTAGTATCATTATACTAGCAGCCGTTATGACTATTCTACTTACCTAAATTGGAACAAAACCTCAAACTTACTTACTGCTTGCTAGGTCACACCTTGACTATCGTGTTTGCTTGAAAACGCAGTAAGGCTATTTCTTTTCACTTACAGATAGCCTTCCAGTTTGTGAAAGCTGGGCGGGCAGCACCACACGTTAATCTTCAAGGACCACCTCCTCCACGCTCAGGAGCGATGTGTCCTGACAAAGAGGAAGGCAGGCAAAAACACCCGGAGGACTGCATGGATGGACACGGAGCTCTATAAACCTGTGCGCGCGCACGTGCGTGTACAGCACAAAGCACTGTGCCAACTACACTGACTATAATCAAGTATCCAAGGTTCTTTCTTCAGCAACGAAACTTGAAGAAATTAACCTATTTGTTATGTACTGATTTTTTTTAACGTTGCAGCGAAGATTAATGATACAGCCAGTCTGACAGGAATAATGGCTTGAAAGCTTTCAACTGTTCTAATCCTGCCACAGCATGCCACCTCTCGGAGGAAAAAAAAAAATCTGAAAAATTATGGAGCCAAGGTTTTGTTTTCTCCAAAACACAAGCCACATAACCTTCAGGGCAATGATTGACTATGGCCTATTAGGGAAAGCGTCACAAGAAGTTTTGCAGGAAGCAATGATCAGAACACAAGATAGCTCTCCAGTGTCTGAAAGATGAAGAAATAACCCAGGAAATTATGACTAGAGTAACATTAGGACCTTACATGCCAACTAGCAAAAAAGGAGAGCTCTAGCTTTAGTTTGTGACAGGCTTCTCTACTGTTACACTTCTGTGCTAAGAAGTATACGTACGCCACTGCTATTATCTTTCTCCCTTTAACATTTGAACTGCGATGTTTTGTAGACTTACTTCAAGTCAGCTGCTAATAAATTAAATCCATTGTAAAGATGTCCTTCTACTGAAACTTTCTTCAAGTAAGAGTAGCTGTCCAGATCTGTAGTCAAGAAGTTTGTTACAAGAGCACCTAAGAAAGAGAAGTACATAGAGCAACTTGGATGTGAGAACTCACTATTCTCACAGGCTTGGTAAAACAAAATGTAAAAGACAAGATGCCTGTTACCAACGGGGTGTAACAGTGGAAACAAACAAACAAACAACAAGCCTTTAACAGCCTTACAGCGTTGTATCATGTTCGCATTAAGAGCTTGACTTTTACTCTGAAGAACTCAGTCAAAAGCTCTTGGTCAAAATTTCTCCAGAATTCATATTTCCTAATTATTCTATACTGGAGGTGCCTTTCCTCTCCTCCCACCTTGCCAAACTCTTTCTCATCTTGCTTCATTTCCCTGATATATGACCATAAAACAAAATACAAATGACATGGTTCATTTCTTTCTCTGTATAACATGTTTTGCCATTGCAATCTATCCCCAGGGCAGTACCATATGACAGTTTACTTAAAAAAAACCCCACAAATGCGCTCTTTCTGAAGAGGTTTTTTTTTTCCTATTATTTCTGCTCCTCTGATTTATCAATGTGTACGGGAGAAGAGACTACAATGATCTTTTAGGTAAACCTCCAGCATAATCCAAGTTGCCTTGTTTCCTTGACTTCGGTGTTTGTACACGAACATACACATTTTAAAAAGTCTACTGGATTCTAAGTCTAGCTCAATGCTTGTCTAGTTGTTCTGACTCTTCATTAGAGTTACTTTCAAGAGAAGACAGTTGGTGCTGCATTTCTTGTCTGAACGTAACTTCAGGCTCCAGGCACTGCATGTTGGTTTACTTTTACCAGCTTGATTAGAATATCATTCTCAAGTCAAGTTCCCCACGCAGGTACTCAAACTCATCAGTTCACAAATTCTGTTTACAGCACATAACCATTTTATCTGTCCATAAAGTGGTGTTAAAAAAATAATACTGTAATCATCACTATTTTACTGGGACACCAGGGCTTGTTTATCCATTTTCTTCTATTTCCACTCCTTCATACCTCTTCCTTTTGCATTTTTATCAATCTTTGGCTGCATATAGTTGGTCAGGGCTGCCATCTTGCCTTTCTTACTGATTCCCAGCCATGTCCCACCTTCTTTTCCTTCCTCCATATCCAGACCTAATGGAATAAGCAAGAGTTAGGTTATTACATTCATTTTAAAAACTCTCAAGCTTAAATCATGATTTCTTAATGCAAATCCTGAGTCTTGATCAGGCTGGATAAAATGGAGTAGGTACAAGACTGTCTTCCTGCACAAGTGAGGTACGCCCACTTAAATTAGCCACCCTCCAGCTCTGCACTATCAAATATTTTGCAAGCTACTGCAATAATAGATGAGAGATAGTGAGGAAATTAGATTTAAAAGCAAAATCATAAGCTTTCCCTATATGCTAAAATACCTATAAAACTTTAAGTAGGCTCAGAATGCTTGTCAGCTCAAAAGCAAGTCTCAGAAGATTAATGGTATTTGGAAGTTTAAATTCACAAGTAACCAGAAAAACCTAGAGTTGGCTAGGTACCTGATAAAGATCTTGGGCTCTGGTAACAGTAGTTTACCTTAAGGAGGGGGAACCCACAAAACTGAAGCCCACAACCAAGTCTCTTGATAGAAAATCCAAGTTAAAGCCCCCCCTCTACCTGTTTGTGATGAGCTCCTGTTAACCAGCAAGCACTGAATGGGAAAACAAGAACTAGTTCAATATAAGATGTATACTGTTAGAAACCTTTCAATTCTGAATCATCGTGTCATATGATAACTTTCATTAGAAGATCAAAAGACAGGTTTTGGATCCTTATTCAGAAGTTCCTTTCTTTCTTTGGTATCCAAAACTTCAATCTCAAGTTTAGCCCTATCACGTCTTTACACAATACCTCTACTGCTGTCCTCTGCCTTAACTGAAAGGCTCACAAAGAAAACCATACAGCTTTGTGGACCAATGCCCAACGATTAACATATAGCAAGTCATGTTTTCCAAAATTGCTCTAAGTGCAAAATTTTTTTTCATTTTTAAAGTCACACAAAGAATAAATTTGATCTATTTTGCTTCAGCTTGCTGCTGTCATTTGAGATAGCATGATTAACTCAAAGGCATATATTCATGGGACCTCCACAGATACCCCAATGGATGGAGAAAATACCAGTTTCTTGTGCCAAATATGGACAGAGCTGACAAGGCTATAAAAGACAAAAATTCAGGATACTTCAGTTTTCAGGATAGCTTTTTGTTTGTTTGTTTCAAACTGCTACATAGCAGGGGAAGCAGCATCCAGAGTGTCTGGCATGGAACAGAAGCAGCAGCCAGAGGTTCAGAAGCAAGGGGGCTGTGGTGCAGTGGGAGCAATTTATCCTCACAGGCCTCCTTGACAACCACAATAACACACGGCATCAGCAAAGACTATTTGCAAAGTCAAAATCTTGCATTTAAACAATGCTTTGTCTTCCAGAGCTTTATTTCTATGCCTGAGAAAAGGCAGAATATTGATAATACTTAAAAATGACTACAGACAGATTCCCTACAAGGGGAAGCAGAGCTGAGTGACTGCACTATGAGTTTAGCAAAACGTAGACACGAAAGCTAATAAACTGATGGATCAATAACTAAAATTATTCTGTAGCCTATAAATTGTTAACCGATATGAAATGAGAAAGTTTTCACATTCCTGAGGCTTGGTTTGATGATTTCAAGTCGCTATTACAGACAACGAGTCTGAGGAATAACTAATTCCACCTATTTTAAGAGGTATTTCAGTGTATCTGACAAAGCTAAAGTCATCCTTTGTGACGGACAAATTAACTGCAGTGCTTGGACTGAAATCAGTTAAAAAACTTCAAACTGGGAAAAAAACCCACAATATACTAAAACCCAAACAAGATAATAACATTACAACACATCTTTCAAACTTATGACATGTTTTCCCCAGACGTATACGGAAGAAGCGTATTTCTTATTAGAAATGCAACACCACCACCTCAATAACAAAAAATCCAGGCCACAATTTCCTTGTAAATTGTATGAAACCCACTCAAAACAAGAAGACATACATACCACTGAGGATTTCATTGCTGCTGTCCCAAAAATCTGCCGATTTGGATGGTCTGTGGTAAAATTCATCTCTATTAGCTGCTAGAATAAGCCTGTAGAACACCGGAGGAAAAGGATACTATTACTTACAAATAGGAACTTCACAGTACAGGCAGGAACAGAATCCAATTCTTGGCACAGCATTAGCTCATTTAAAGTATGAAACCATCCTTTATCCTCCCATCTCACCTTTATCCCTCAGTGCAAAGGTCGAACGACGTCTGACAGCAGCTTTCTCTCGTCTCGAGACATTCAGCAAGTCTGTCTCGTGGGAATGAGGCAGCTATCATTTTCAAAGAATAATGCTTCCAATGCAAGAGCTTGAATTAAGATCACATAAGCAACCTTAACATTCCTCAGCATATGAAGTTACAGCTTAAGTAAGAAAAATTTAAAGGTAACCCACAGATTTATAGGTAACAAAAAAAATCTGAAGCATGAGAGTATGTTTTTACTGGATCATTACTTAGGATCATGTAGCCATAGTATTTTTTAATCTAACTTTGACACCTAAAGCTCTGCTTATGTGGTTCAAAGGTACAAGTCAGATGTTTTTGTCTGTAAGTACACAGAACAGAGATGAGTTTGTGACAGTCTCAAAGGTCCAGCCCCACTGAAATTTGTTTGAAGAAATGACGGCACGCTCAAGGAGGCAGAGAAGGAAAGGGGGAAGGCAGGGGTTTTTGTGGTGGGGCTTTTTCCCTTCTGTTTTTTGTTGTTTGTGGGGTTTTTGCATGTGTAGTTGCTTGCATAACCTGGGTTCTGCTAGAACGGTAGGACAAAATAGTTGAATTGTTAATGAGAGTCAGCTCATGAAGCAGAGAAACTACAAGCAGCCCCGGAGGATACACATTCAGGAGGTAGGAAGAAGTTATGAAAAATAATATGCAATTGAAAAATGCTGCCAGATGAAATCCATTATTTATATTTAGAAATAAACACATCACTCCACAAGACCAAGTGCTGTCCTGACAAAAAGCGTGTTGCAGCTCTTCATGTGCCATCTAAACTCTGATTATTGTAGAAAACATACAGATATTAAAAAACACCAGACATTATTA
Source organism: Fratercula arctica (assembly GCA_947846985.1). NCBI lineage: Eukaryota > Metazoa > Chordata > Aves > Charadriiformes > Alcidae > Fratercula > Fratercula arctica. The sequence continues at coordinate 30,057,341 of CANTUZ010000013.1, read as the reverse complement.
AGAAATGGCAGTGACAGAAAATCCTGCTAGCCATGCCTGGCTCCCTCTGCTCTGTGCTTTCATAATTATCATAAATGGCACCTGCAGACTTGAAAGACCAAGTTCAATGTGATATTTAAGAAGCGGCGGACATACAAGACAGGACGGGTCTTCCTGAAAGGTCCCAGGCTTGGCAGCAATGCAGATCAGCCAAATTCAATGGGAACAGCAGTTCAAGCCAGTCAGGCTGGGAACGTAAAGCAGGTAAGATTTAACAAGTCTGTACAGCCAGACAGCTTCGGAGGAATTTAGAACAGTCTCAGCCCTTGGCCTTTGAAAAGCAAAAGCTCTTTCTCTGTCCATTTCATCCAGCAGAAGTTATTAAAACAAAACAAGTTGTTCTGTGTACTCCCTTTTGTAATTGTAATCAGCTATACAGAAAATAAAGAAGGCTGACACTTCAATGGCACCCTTCCTGTAAGGAAGATGCTTTGTATTTTGCCCAGCAAAGACAGTATCTGTTGGAAAGCACAGGGTATGTACATTGTTATCTTTCTAATGCCAAATAATCATAATATCGTTCTTTCAGACTTGCATCATTTTTCTTCTAGCTGATTCTAGTCTACGATCTATAGGCTTTCAGCTGGTTTACCAAATTTCTGCCATCTTGCTTGAATACCCTCCATTTACAGCACCCATCCTCCTTTAACAGATTTTTATTTAAATAAACATCTCTACTGTGAAAAAATAGTTTAGCTGAAGTGCATTTCTCATTTCCTGAAGCTCCAATTAGATTTTACCTTCAATAATTCTTGACATGAAACCACAGTTTGTTTACAGTATCTAAACACCAAAAATAAGCGAAGTCTTTCTGGTGTGATTGAATATTCCCCATCTCAAGTTTAATACACAGACTCCTAAATTTAGCACAAAGCTAGTGTACAGGACCACTATAATCAAAACATCTTCATTTTGTCTTTTATTAAACATAATCATACTGAAAAGGAGCAATATTAAGTGACCCTCATCTTCTAATAAATTGCAAAAAGCCTATTCAGCTATTTTTATAGCTGAAATAATTCAACTGTATTAGGACTTACGTATTGAGATTTATTTTAATGTTGACGCAGAGAGATGAAAACATGAGAAATCATTCCATTAAAGCAATTTCCTACAATGTAATTCAGTTCCATAAAAAAGTCTCTATGATTATAGCTTTGAAGCTCGAAACATGTATTTATTTGTAAGACGCACACAGTATAGTTCAGAAATACGTAAAGGCAGCATGTTACCTTTGACAATAATAACGGCCTACAGTAAAGCGTTTCTTACACCGCACTAAACTTTACTACAAATAGGCCTGTAGAGAGAACACCGAGGCAAATGGCAGAACAGCAAGTCACAAGGGTACAGGAAGGTAGATTCATTAGCATATCACAAAGGTGGACTGTAAGCCTTTTGCTTAATTAGGTGCTCATGAAAATTGGCCAGTGTACAGCTCTAGAAACCAAAGTCTACCTGGATGGAAAATTCTTTTAAGTGTTATGGAGAACGTGTTTTAGTTTGAGAAAGTTTATTGGCTACAAGAAAGTGGGCAATGATATGCAGTTTGTCTTTTCAACTTTTAAATACCTATTTCAGACAATTTCTTTTAGTTAGAGATGTGCTTTCCAACAGGTGCTGTCTTTGTTGGGCAAAGTACTGAGCATCCTCCTTACAGGACGGGTGCCACTGAAGTGTCAGCCTTTTTTTACTTTTCCTATAGCTGATGACAGTTCTTTATCTGTAGTATTTCTAACGTGCAACCAGCACCTCATGATCATGTTTTAAAACATTGTGTTAATGGAGAGATGAAGTTGCAGGGAAGTCCAGAAAGCCAAGCCGAGGACAGTAAGAAAAGTAGTGGCAGATGCCTGTTTTAACACGGACAGACAAATTAGCATGTCTGCAGGAATCCCCTTTTGCTTGGGAAAACCATTCCAAGACCTCACCATGAAATAAACAGAGCTATAGCAGAGTGTAACACACACGAGTTGTCAGGAAAAACGACGCTTAGCAAGAGACTCGCATAGAGAGGTCTAACTTGGTCTAACGGCTCTAATACTGCCTGGAGAATTAGGAGGGCTGGGTCCCATTCCCAACTGACACTCAGACCCACGTCCTTCAGAAAGCTGAGGCAAAGGTGAAAAATCCTTAGGAATAATTTAAGAAGAACGAACTTCAACATTCTTCCAAATAAAGACAAGCAAAAAGATTTAGTTATGGTGTGTTAAGGCAAAAAAAGGGGACTACAGTTATGTATCTGATGTTAAAATCGGACCCCAAGAACACTATGCTCTGGCCCTTATCACCGGAACAGACGGCTCTGGGTAATTTCTCTCAGAGGTACCGAGCACGACATTGCTTAACAAAAGGTACTGCGAAAGTTACATACAACAACTGTTCCTGAATTTGGGCCAAAGCAGCTCAAAAGTGTTTTCCTATTTTGACACTGATAGCATGTTACTTTCTGCTATAAATCAATAATTTCAATCTTGATGCAACTTTTTATAGCAAACAAACTACTACAAGTTTTACTTTTAAATATTGATCATGGCAGGAAGTTCACTTGGCAAGCAACTACAGTTTATATCCAAAGGATTTTCCCAAGAGGCACCAAATTGATGAATTTCTCTTTTGCTAACTAGTAACACAAAGAAAGTCAGACTAAATAAATGGATATATTAATTCAGCACCAGTCACATCATAAACAAAAGCCCTTTTTAGGCAGATTCCAGATGCAGAAAGGAATGCACTGTATGGACAATTGAGGGTTTGGTTCTCATTTCCTTTCTTTCTATGGAATGGCATCTGCTTTTCAATACAAAAGGGCAGAAAAACAAGTCAATGAAAGGCACAATGATTTACTGAGCATACTGACTCTGACATTTCTGGATGAATACCGACACTTGTACCCCACAAAGTAATGTGGCACCAATACAGTCTGTATCAATACAGAAACCAATAGAACTCTACAGTCTTCTTACTGGTGTGAAGCGTTACCTTCCTGTTACATACTGAATGTACTCAAAGATCCTGATGTCAGATATGAACTTTTAAAATTAAGGGCTGTAACGGGAGAGAAAATTATTACAGGAAGTTTAATGTTTGGGAAACTCACTGTATGACATCAACACATGCAGTAAAACTTACCTAGAAGCATGGATGCTTATTTTGTCTTAAGCTTTTGGCTAAGGATTTCATACACAACTATTAGTTTATTACCTAAAATTTTAATTGGAAGCAGATTTGGGGGAGGGGGAAGGCTAGGACGCTTACTAAAAGTTCCTTAGTCTCTAGTTCGCAGCACTACTTGTTTTACATTGATACAGGGGTATAATCAGTTTGAGAGCAGTGAGATTTGATTTCCAGTTTTTTCTGAAATTGTATAAACTTAATTTTAGGACAAACAGCAACTGAAGATCTTTAAGTACACCTTGTCCCAAAAGCAAATGGGCAGGCATAAAGAACTGTGAGGATACCTTGACCTCAACTAGCCATATTTGAAAAAGCACCTGCACCTATTCGTAAGGTTCCGTCAGAACCACAGTGGCAGAGCGAGCAGGGGTAGCCACGGTGTGACACGGAGCAGAGCAGGAAACTAGTCAATGAAAAAGAAGGTGCTATCTTTGGAGGAAACAGGACAAAGTGACAATTCAAAGTCAACCAGAAGCTATGCAAGCAGTGAAATTTCAGTATTAGTACCTTTTGGATTCATAGTGTTCTGCTCTCTTGGCTTACAAGACTGGACCAGCACATATTAACCGAGGAGAAATTAATACAGAGTGGTCCATAACTGCAGTAGTTCTGCTCTGCTGCCTGCCCGCTACTTTCCAGGCTAAATTCAAATTGTTGGTTTCAAACTGAAAGCCTTAACCATATCTACCCTACTGAAAGAAGGGTACAGCTACAGCTGTGATGTCCCCTTAGTTTAAATGATGAAGTAGAAGGCAGGACTTTCAAACTCTGGATTATAATATTTAAAGGATTTATCCTACACCCCATGATAGATCACCAGCAAAAGGTCTTCTGACATAGTCTAAACCCAGTAAGTCCTCCAATGGGGCAAGTCATGAAGTTAAACATTACAAAAGCATAATTGAACACATAATACTGACTTGTATTGACTTGTAATTCAAACATTGGCTACAAAAATTAATTGTATAAAAAAAATATAGAAACAAATGTTTTAACTAGAATCATCTTTACCTGTACGCATTTTTTGAAACTGGTCGGGGGTCAAATTTGAATAGAAGGATGCACATTGAAGAACTGATGTTTAAATCTTGCTTCTTCCACAAAGGCTCAGTGCAAGGTCATTCTGTAACAGCCTACAAAGTAAATAGAGGTTATCTATTATACTGCAAATTATAAAACGATAACCTTGCTTCTAAACGGAAGCTTAAAGATTGCAGTGTCTCCCTAATAGCTCACAATAAAAATAAATAAATAAAACAGGACTTCCAAAATAGGTTTGTTTCAATTAATGGCTTACTACCAAAATTCTTATTGTAGTTGTTTCAAAGTCATGTTTGGCTAATTCAGACTGTTAGGAAAGAAACAAACATCAGGAAAATACTGACAAAGTCCAGAGTGCTACCAATTTGTGAAAGAAAGACTATTATATCATTTTCTGCTCATTACCAATGAAGTACCACTACTTTTCTTTTTTCCCCTGTCTTAAGTAAGGCAAAACACTTCTGTTAGAATAAAGAAGAAAATAAGACTCAAACTGCTGCAGAAGCTCGAAAAAGCCTGATCAAAGACACTCCCAAACCTGTAAATAAAGTATACTTTAGGCCAAGCTATCATGAAAGTCCAGGAGAAACTATTACTGTTTACCATCAGGAAAAACATCAGGTACAAACAAAGATATACTGGACCAGAGCGTACATTTTGATTAATAGTTTCCAGCACTTGTGGTATGTTTAAAATTCTGGCCACGCTCAGATGGCACGGTAGATGTGCTTTCTGTTTCAAAACCACCTAACAGGTTTCAAATATTTTGTGTCGCCCCAATGAAAATTTTTCTGGTAACAAAACTGCAGCCTGATCTTTACTTTTTGTGGCTGCTAAAACAATTATGAGAACGCTACCAATGAACCACACATAGCCATGTTTTACTGCTACCAAGAGCTTTTTTTTCCATGCAAGAGTTTTCAGGGCAGGCAAAGAGAGGAGGGGGACAGGCAGAATTCAACACCCCAATCCAGGGCCATCTGAGCAACCAACCCAGTGACTGAGCAACTTCTGTACAAAAGTAGGATTTTTAACCATGCTTCCAGATACGTGAAAAGTGTCCCTCTTGCTCTTTAATTTCCACATCATTTACCTTAAGAGGTATCAGGAAATTTATGATCTTCACTATATTTCACATTATCAGAAGTAGAGCTACAAGTGCAGAATTTATACTAATTTTCTTAATTAATAGCTTGCCAGTGGCTGCTGGCTCCTGGTAAGTCCCAGTTCAGCACTACAACCAGCCTGCTGTTGCGGTCATGGCACAAGTAGTTCAGTCTTGCAATCTAATATTCTGCAAAGAGACTCTTCTGTTGCAGGAAATGAAATAACTCAAAAAGAGGTGCAACACTCCTGACACGCTTGCCAAGGCACGAGAAAGTCATCGCAAAGGAGTATGTGTGTGTATATCTCTCTCTCACAAAAGGAACTTCCCTCCCAAGATGACTTCATAGTCTACGAGCTCAGGGCAGTACTAGCCTAGCTAGCCCAACTATTTTCTGTTTAACAGGTTACACAATAAGGCATTAGAGAAAACAGAATTAAAACACACCATAGGCTTTCTTCACCTCTAACGAGTCAATCCTCAAGAAACTAGTTTACAAATTAATCATAAATTGAAGATGCAGACTTGAACTTTATCTAACTGATTTACTAGCCAGGTGTTTGAAAACATCCATAGTCAGCTTTATTTAGAAAATCTAGTAAGTTTTAAGAAGGTGTTATCACCCTTCCCAGATGCCTATTGCTGAATTTTAAATAGAGTGCAATTATACTGGACTTGTACAGCCAAACTACCAGCTCTAGAAGACTTGGACCTTCTACCTACAGCTCTTGTTAGCTTTTCACAAAACTCAGGATCTTGCACCACAGCTGCTTCATGTCACTAAGCATAAATAACACTGACCTGTTCGTGCCTTTCACTCCAACTCCTAAAAAGAAACCGAGGCAAAACAAAATTACAGTCACAGTTCAAATCACAGAGCACAAGTTTCCTAGAGCAACAGACAGCGTAGGAACTAGAGCACAGTGCCATTTCCAGATAATATAACACAACTCTAGGTATTTCTGAAACCTTTTATCCTTATTTTTTTACTTTCAATTTCTGCTGCTGTCCAGATAACCAGGCAGTATCTATATGCCATACCCTAGCTCAGGTTCTTTATTGAGGACACCATCTCTTCTACCAGAAGAGATTTAAATTGCAGATCTTCCTATTCATGATTTCTCCTCTGGAACATTACACCGTTCTTTATTTGGCAGCAGTTACCTGTCTTTTAACCTTGTCTTGTCTCAGTCCAGAATCTTCTTGTCTTGCTTTATGTCCTACCCTCACCTCCAAACCTACTCTGCCTCTAGATAATTGCTTTGTCATTGGAATTTTATTTTTCTGTTTGGTAATTTTTCTGTCCCCAGAAGAAGATGGAAGATGGGTTTCTTCATGGCTCAGGCTCTGCGGCATGCTTATTGTGCAGACAGAACATAGTGATGAAGATTATTCACTTCTATTCATTCTACAGCACCTTCCAAACAGGTCCCTACCAAACACCTGGCAATCCAACCAGCCTAGTGGCTGAACTGTGTTGGCTGACTGTAGGAACCTGGGGTATCGTCAAGTCTGGTGGATTTTCCCCGTTAGAAGGCTCCTAAATAATCCTCTCAAGGACACACAACCCTATATAACATAAGCCTCCAGCAAGGCTGGGGCATAGAACAGTTACCCCTCTTTCCCAAACGATGCAAGTCTCACAGGGGTTATTGTGTATGTAACGTAGCGCACAGGCTACACAAACAGGAGATTGTCTTTTCTCCCCTTCAAAAAGTGAATCTTTTCGCTGAAGTCATTACTGATGAGAGACTCAAATTAGGACAGATGAGACCTCTCAACCCCTGCTCCCAACATTACAGTTAGCACATTGCAATAAATGTCAAACTAAGAGCAAAGGTTTATTTTAGCTGACCGATTGCTGCTGTTCTGTTCCTCAGGCAATCTTTTCACAGACAGCTCCTTGAGTAAATGGAAATGGCACTCCGACCTTGATAGCAACTTGACTGAATGTAAAATTGGGAGCAGGAGGAATGTCAATGAACAACAACTGTGCTGCACCAGGCTGAAGGCTGGGCGAGAGAGACGTCCTCCTCCCTGTTCCACGGTCGCAAAAGCAGCACAAGACTGATCCTAACCACGGCTCTGAGAATTCACGTTGCAAAATCTTTGGAAGCCCACAAAAAAATGGACAGCTTTAGTTTGTCTTTAAGAAGTGTACCAAAAAGCTATATAAAAAAAAAAAAACAACAAAACCCTAGACTGAGCAATTTCTTGCCTGTTTGTTGAGCAACTTGTTATAAAAACAAGATAGTAACTTACAATTCAGCTTAATAAGCAGTGCCATTTTAATTACAACTTTACATGTCCTTCAGAAGGTAAAGGGCTACAGCTTCTACTATCCAGGTTATATTACTGGCTGCCCATCAGAAATGAACTTACGTCCATAAAACACATTAAATAAAATGGATTAACAGAGTGGCTCATGGAGCAAGCAACACACTAAATAATACTGTACAGTATTGTTCACTGGTCCCTACTTCACAAAGGCAGACATATAATAGCTTCATTCTTTTCACCTTTTCCTCAGTGTGAGCATCAAGATTGACATTTATAAATACTAAGCCATGCCAGACTATTTCAGAAACAACACTCATAGCTCAGAAGAGATCCCCTTTAAATCTTCAGTTGAGAGGTTCCCATGCACAGCATCAGCATGAATATGGTAGGTAATCCTTAAAGCTCTTTTTCCTTTTTTTTGACAAAGTGCAAAGAAATGCTCTTGGTGAAAGCAGGGATATAAAATGCAGTTTTAATGGGCAACTGTCACTGACTGTTCTTGCTGACTGTGGAAATATGGCTCCTAGTATTCATTAGGTGTCCTGTCAGGTAATTAAATGGATTATGCAATAAAAACGTGTTGACACTCACTCATAAGACTACTATTTTAATAAACACAATTCAGGCTCCATTAGCTTATTTATTGAGTTCCCTTCAAATAATCAATTCACTACAGCTGTTTGTGCAAAGTTATTGGTCAACATAAAGCTTACAAGAACTGCCAGTCAGAATACAGCAGAATAAGTTTGTAACACTCGCCACAATTATCTACATGAACAAATATTTTCAACACTTTGATGCCTTTCTAGAATCCCTATTCGTTATTATTTCGTACTACTGCTTTGACAGAAGTACCTTTCTGTCACCCCATCAACTCTGCTTGATGTTATTACAGTTACATTTATGCTTTTAGTAATGCCAAATATCAAAACAGTAATATTTATCTAGGGCTCCACCTGCCAGTCTTGAAACAAGCGTAAGTGTTTATAGGCCCTATATAAACAGTCCAACCTTTTCTGTTATTCAGACAGAAGTGTTTAAGGCAGCTAAAACCAAGCTACCCCTTAAAATAGCAGTGATACTTCATTGGCAAAGGAGGCAACCAATGTGTTCTGGTACCTTCTTTGACCAAAGCTGACATTGCGTTTGTGCCACCTGTTGTGTTTAAACCCAGGGCTGGACGTTGGCCTTACAGGATGTCTGTGCTGAAGAATTGTCAGTCAGACTCAAATTTGGATATTCTGAAATTTGAGACAATTAACGAACATTAAGAGGAAAAAAAACTGAAGAGAGGCTGTCATAGACATGGTAAGTACATAAACATCTAAGCAATAAATCTTCATATATTGGTGTCATTCTTTCAAGCCTATATTCACATCAGAGAGGGTGCTGCAACTCTGGGGACAAGACAAGCATATTGTGCAGAGCTGCCATCACAAAGCAGATGTGCTCAACTCAGCCCTCTCGGCATTCAGCTAGCGACTCCCACAAGTTGAGGAGAAGACGGAAAAGATTAGGTCAGCACTGGCTTCCATGCTTGCAGCTTGTTCCTACAGCAAGTCCAAAGCTTGATCAAAAGCTTTGGTGACTTTCTAGCTCCATTTCAGCAGAAAACGTGTCTTCAGAACTATCCTCAGAAACGCAGGAGGTGCCTCAGTTTAAAAAAAGATAAATAAAAAAGTTCACATAAAAAAAAAAGACTAAGTTGTGGCACAACACGTACCTTCTGGTTTTCTTTTTTGAAGACAATACAAGCCAGAATACGCATACTGCGCAACATGACAAGGTCTGCAGAATGGCTGAAAAAACTTACTATAAGGTGGAGACAGTGAAGACTTATTGCTTTCTGGATAATAAGCTTTTATAAAGTCCAGTTTGATTATTTCTAGTCTATAAGATGACAGCTATTGAGGATTAAATGACAGCAACAATCTCCTATTTCTATAATATGTTTCTAGTTTGCTGACTAACTCGTGCCCAATACACATAAACCAGCTTGACAAGAATCACAAACATCCTGTAATTAAGCATTCTGCTCCAAATGGCACTGCTGATTTGGAAATGACATTAAAGTAACTGCCATTTCTTACTGTGTGCTACTGTACTCTGTTAGACAGTACAGTGTGTTGTTTTGCTCGTTTTAATGATCTGTTAAAAGCCTGAGTGGATACATGCCAGCATAAGGTAGTGTTTAGAGGGACTATCAAGAGACCAAAACATGATAGATTGTGTTTGTTCTTTTCATAGGGTTCTACCATCATTTGGTTGATTAGAAGCAATCAGTTCACAATTTGGCATAAAACCATTTTACCCTTAAGAACTCCCAGTAGCAGCCTTTGAAAAATGAAGCCATTTGTTATGTATTTTGTTTTCACAAATGAAGCATCATAAATAACATCTGTCAGTTACCACAGAGATCTCTGTTGCTTCTCAACTGATCCAAAGCTGTTGTTTAGGTGCAGCCTAAGAGACAGCTAAAGATCATTAGTCACTGGATGCTGATAGTTTTATGTACCACAGCAACAACTCAGTGGTCAGTGGAATCTAAAACTACTTTACTGTTTCTTTTTAATTTGTCCAAAGGAAACCGAGAACTACACTCATCAAATGCCCATAAAACAATAAAATTGAATGCATTTTCTTTCAGTAGTGGAATGAGATTTTTTTTTTATACTGAACTTTAAAACCATGGAAAATAAGAGATACTTGATTAGTTCTTAAAAGTAACCCACATTTTTTTTGCCCAGAAAAGTGTCTCACAACTGCATTTTTAAAAGCATTTTACTGATTTGCTTTTGCACTTCCTTTGTGTAGTAACACTAATCATTAAAGACAAAAATGAGATGGAATAGATGGATCCATAATCTGATGCCTTTCAGGTTGCTTCCTATAAAGATGATTTGTAACTAACCTGGGGTTTGTAACCCTACCCAGGTGAAGAGTCAGTCTTCACTGCAATAGACAGCAATGCAAAGTAGAACACTTATGAAAACACAGAAAATATCATGTAAGGTGCATGCCATTCCCAAGTTTGAGCTGATTTTATTTTCAGCTCCTCACTTTCTCTCTGGTATCCTACTAGATTAAGTAAGTCCACTGTACAACTCACAAGGGAAATAAAGGCCAGCAAACGTCACCTTTCACATGTTTTAAAAACATCTGCAGGGGATGAAGTAAGACAGCCTTCCCCCGAGTTTCTCAAGAGTGCTAGCTTCTCCTCTGCCACAGACCTGCAGGCCCAGAGTCTTTTGCTAGACATCTTCCCCCTTTTAGGCAAAGACTGTTATTTTCACAATTTTTTCACACTTCTTAGGTTTTCTTCATCGAGGAACCAGCCACGAATCCTTTTTTGGGGCAAGAAAATATTTTCCCTTTCTTATTCATAGAAAGTCTGTTACAAGTAGCTGGAGGAAACACTTAGTAGAAGAATCAGATATACTTGCTCTGTTCTTATGTTCTTCCCTAGAGATGTTCATGTATAGATGTTCCTTCCCTAGAGATGTATCTCTGTACAGCCAGGATCCATTCAGTCAAATGGCAAACTGATGCTAAGAACTATGGAAAGCCTGAAAACAACTCAACTAAAAAAAAGATAATTAACAGAAAAAAGTCAAGCTTCTGTTACATATTTTGACTTCTAAAAACATCACGATACACAGTGGAGAATGAGCTCATGATCAAGTGCGTCTCAGAGCAGCCTGTGCCCTGTTGGCCTCATATAATCACAAAACAAATCGCTCGCAAAAAAACCCACAACCCAGTGTTTTCAATACCTACAAACTGAAACGTCAGTAGTTTTCAGTGTCTTTCTGTGACTATTTCTTGACAAGCTGCCATCAAAAGGTCACCATATGTTAAAACGACTGTTTTATCAAACTCTTGTACATGACAGAAGTCCCACCCAACCACTGCCAGCACCACAATGAAGCGCCATCACAGAACCAAAGGAAACAAGGGTGGGTTGACACTTTAAAATATTCCAGCAGCTGCCGTTGGATATATTTAGGACAAAAAGTTTGATTGTGCAAAAGGCGCGCTCAAGAGTAGCGTCTTCCTTCGCGCCACTCGCTGTGAGGGGGGGCAGCGCTAAGGGGAGGGTACACACACAGACACAGACACACACAGACACAGACACAGACACACACAGACACAGACACACACACAGACAGCCTTAAGGGGGGGGAATGGGCACGACACACGACGATGACAGCCCTAAAAGGGGAGGGGAGCAACCCCCGCGGCCTTGGAGCGCTGGAGGGACCGTCCCCTCCCCGTCCCAAAGCAGGAGCCCGCTCGCCTTCAGCCAGGCCGCGCCGCGGGCTCGGGCTCGGGCTCCCCACTCGTGACAGCTGAGGCGACTCAAGGCCATTTCCGAGCCCGGCCCCCGCCCCTCCCACCCAAGCGCGAAGCAAGGTGGGCGCCGGCCCGAGATGACTCCGCCAGGACCCCAAAGGAAACGGGGGCGGGGAACGGGGCCGCGGGACCCCGCCGGCCCCTCAGGGAAAGAGCCCATCGCGCTCCCACTCACCCAGCGCGCCGCCGACACCACCACATCCCCTCCGCGCCGCTTCCGGGAGCGCAGCCAGTTCAAAACAACGCCCGCCCCTATTGGCTCCAGGCGCCCCGTCCTCCCGCGTGCTATTGGGGGACGGCTCCCCCGCCTCTCCTCCTCAGGCTGTGATTGGCTGGCTCGCACACAGGTGCCCCGTGGGCACCGCCCTCACCCTTTCCCCGCACCGGCCCGAGCGTCGCGGGGCGCCGCCATGAGGGGGCGCCGCTATGAGGGGGCCGCGGCCTCCCGCCCCCGGCCGGCCCCGAGGCCTGTCACCGGGCCTGAGGAGCAGCTGGCTCGCGGTGCCTGGACAGGAGGACGTACTGAAGGCCCGGCACCTCCACCGCAGCCCAGTATCCGTGTCCCCCACAGCGGTTCGGAGAGGTCATCTCTGGTATTGTATAGCACATGGGCTGCTGCTTGGTTGCCTGTCCTGGTTTGAGCAACAGAGGTCTAATTTATCTTCTAATGCTTGGGAAAACCGCATTTTTAGAACACTCTGGTGTCTGAATTTGTGAAAATATTTCCTTTATATCCAGATATGGTATGCAGGTTTCAAGGTCTCGGTGTTTTCGAGCCTTGCCAGGTGCAGGGACGAAGAAGAGCGAGACCCGGGCACTTGACCCAAGCTGCCAACAAGGTTATTTCATAGCATGAACGTCACATTCAGTATAAATTAGAAAGTTTGCAGAGGAGTTCTCTCTCTCCCCTCATGGCTGCGATCCTGAGAACTCCTTGCCCCGGTGCTTGAACCCTGAGCCCTTCCTTTCCTTCTGAAGCTGCAGCACTCGCAGTGTCCGACATTTAATGCTTTATTAATGTTAATTATTTAATCTTATTCCATTAAATCTGTTTATATTTCAACCCTTGGTTTTTCTTGTTTTTTCCTTGACTCCCCTTCCCGGGTGGGGAAGGGTCCTTGGGTGATAGACTGATTGTCTAAATGACAATAAATTGTTGTGGGTTTCTCAAACCATGACATCACCTCAGCCTGTTTCCAGTATGTTTTGTTTTCAGGTATGAAATAATAACATCAAAAGCCTGATCTGAGCTTCAAAGGGCTCGTGCCCCTGAGGACTGATACACCCAGGACTGGGTTGTTGACAATCTTGGTGAGTTTGGATGTAGATGAGGTCAGTGTATGGGATGCGTTAATGTGACCACCGTCAGGAGAGACTCTGCTTCCAGAAAGGTCCCAAAGTCATTGAGCCCTGAGTTTGCAATGTTGTGAATTCAGGCCAGGACAGCTTTCCTGAGAATTGAGAAAACACAAGTGACAAAGTCAAATTTGCTTTCAGTTATTAAGCACAGCATGATGAGAACAGATAATTAAACATTTAGTAATTTTACTTAGATGTGCATACTTAGGCTGCAGTTGGATCTGTGCCACCTCTTTGTCCTTTTATACTGAAATGCTAACTTACTCGTGGGTTTTTCAAACAAGATTTCAAACTTTATTTCTGACTTTTTTTCACAGGTGGCAGTAGAGGGTTTCAGTGGAGCCTATAAATTAGAAATTTTTTATGGTGAAGCCTTTAAGGAAAGACGAGGAGAGCCTTTACTGCACTTCTAGTGTCTAACACTGATAAACACAGTCCATGCAAGATATGGAACACTAAAGAAAAGAACTCCCGGGGGTATACGAGTGTGTAAGGTGGCTCATGAGGCAAAACCTTTCATCCTGGATGCAGAAAACCTGAAGTCAATTGTTAGCATTTGCCACTGGCACATGACATTGAGCAAGTTCATCTCAATAGTTTCTTTCTCCATCATCAACAACGGGATGATGGCATTGACCTTCGCAAGGTCTTTTGAGATCTACTGAGGAAAATTGCTGGGTGAGTATATTATCATCCTATTTGTACTATTGCTTTTGAAACACAGTAATAGATTGTAGTTATTACCTACATATATATACCCATATATATGGGTACATATACCCATATATCAAGCTTGATACATATAAAGCTAAAATATGTTTATGTTTTCAGGTACAGAGCTGTTACTTAAAACAGTTATCTGATGAATAAGTAGACAAATTTTAAGAATATCTTAATCTCCATTATGTTAAAAATGGTAAAATGCATGCATATTAAATGTAATTTATTGTTCTTTGCTGTCCCTGTTTCTCTGAGTGTAGACTCATCACTCTGACCAAAGATTATTTAGGTTCTATGCTTGATATCCATTAAAAATCGTCAGGTGAGAGGTCTGTGTACCTTCAGTAGGAGTCACATCCATGGAAAGAAGAACAGGAAAACTGTCCATAGGCTTAAAACTTAATGGTGTTAGGTTTTACTGATTTTTTTTTCGTTATTTTTAATACATATGGGAAGTTGGAATAACTTCACAGTTGTTTAAAAACGTTTTTTTAGGGGGCTTCACAAAACCATCCCTCTGCAAGGATTTGTGAACCCCAGAGTTGGTGGCCATTCAGAGTCTTCCCTCTCTTTCCTGTGTCTATTTTCTGTTCTGCCCCAGCCAGCTCGGTCAGTGTTGTCCCTTGGAGACCCTGTCCCCGGGGATCTGTCTATAGCTCCCGTTGTCCGTTAAACTCGGATGTCCGATCCCAGCCCGCCGGTGATCCCGTACCCACGGTAAGTACCTTCAGTGCGGAGAGCGGCGCTGGCCGCCAGCTACGCGCCAAGCGGCACCGTAGGCAAAAGTGACGGACAGTCCCGCCGGCCAATGTCACGCCGAGCGGCCGGCGAGTGGGCGGAACGGGGGCGAAAATGCACCAATGAGGCTTTGGTTGCTAGGCGCGACTGCAGAGGAACGAGCCAATAGGAAAATTCGCGGCGCGGCAGCAGCGGGCCGGTTGGTGTGCCGGGCCGCGGGCGGGCAGCGCGAGGCAGGGGCCGGGGCCGGCGGCGGCGGCGGTGCCCTCCGCGGCCGCTGAGGCGATGGGGCGGGCGGGGGCGCCTCGTCCCTTCCGCCAGTGCTCCCCCCCGAGGTGTGGACGTTGGGGGGTGATAAAAAAAAAAAAAAAAAAAAACAGTTGGAAAGACGGTAGCGCGGCGGGCTGAGGGGGAAGCGCCGTCCCCTCCCGCTGGGCCTCTCCTGAGGGGCGCGGGGGCCGTTATTTTTTGTCACCGTGGTGTGGGCAGGACACGCGTTTTTTCAGCCTCGGGCCCTATTTCGGAGCGACGTTGGGGCTCCTCCGGCGGGGGCGAGCGGGCCCGGCACGCTGGTCGCCGCGGGTGCGTGAGGGGAGTCATTGCTCAGGCACTGTGTGGAGGTCTCCTGCGAGGAGAAACCCCCGCTGGGCTTTAAAAACGCAGCCCAAAATCACAGTAGAAGAGGCACATGTAAGAGAAGGGTTAATGGCTGCTTCCCCCTTCTCCCCCCGCGGGGTGAGGATGGTCGCGGATACCCTTTGTAAATCGGAATGTGGCGGTGGGAGGGGAGAAGCGGCCCGACCCCGCGGGCTGGGCGGGCAGGGCGGCGGCCGGGCGGCGGCCGGGGATGCGGGGGGCGAGCGGCGCCCGCTGAGGTGCTGCCCAGACGCCGCCGGGGGGCTTTCCTCACGAGTTGGGGGGGGTTCTTCTTGCCTTTTTTTAATGTGTTTGGTTTTTTTTTTTTTTTTTTTTTTTTGGTACACCCGCCCCCTCGGAGCCAGCAGGAGGAAGGAAAATAAGCTGAGGACAGAGAAATCAGAGAAGCCGGAGGAGATGGTGAGCGGATGGTGGGGTCGGGGGAATGGATGAGGTTGCCGGGGTATTTTCTGGGAGAGGTTCTCGCAGGGTGTAGTGCGTTTGAAGCGATTTTGCATCACGGTTGCAGGCTAGACGCCTTTGTTTGCTAAAGATTGGTGTGTTTAACAGCGTTCATCAGTTTATTGTGAGATGCGCAACGGGGAGTTGATGTATGCGAGTGGCTGAAATTCCATACGCAAGCGACCCCTAAACAAACCAACATTGTGTTAATCCTGCAATATGATGGGCAGCTCTTGTCATGGAGGGAAGTCATTGCTCAGGTTATTTGTGGCATGCATAGGAGATGACTCTCTGTAGCAAAGACCAAACAAAACTAAGCTATTTCTTTACAAACGTGAAATCTACTAGACTTAAAAGCCAAAGTTAGGTTTTTTTTCTTTTCATTTTCTCTGCAGTATTGCTGTACGTGATTAAAACCAATGTTTGCAAAACTTGATCAACTCTTTAAAATGTTCACTTCTGGCATGCAAATAGTAAAGACTGTCTTTCCCCCCACCTTTTTTTTTAATGTAGGCACTTGTTTGTGTATGTGGAAGGGGGAATTCTGACAACGTGTACTTTGCTTTTTACAGTGTACTGTTGTGCCTTAGGTAGGTCACAATACAAAATGTAATTCTTAGCGTGTTAAAAAAAAAAAAACCCCAAAACCTAAGCAGATCTTTTTGCATCAAGTGGAAACCTGGTTTTATATTAATAATATCTTAAACAGTAGATAGAGGTCTGTGGGGGGAAAAAAACAGCTGTTTTGTATTAATGGAAATGCTTTATGGTAAAAATCCTGATTCTAAATGACAGAATATTGACATTGGCTGATTGTATCTTCCTGTGGATGAAGTGCTGCAGTCTGGATTAAGTACATTAGCCCTTTAAGGTTCCATAAATTTAAACATATTTTGTTTACAAAATTGTGCAGGACTGCATGGTGCAGTAGTAAAATCTGAAATTTTAGTGGCTTTAGAAATGTTGCAAGGCATTGCAAAAGAGAAATATTGCAGCTTAGTATTATGGCTGCTGTGGAAAAAAAAAAGATTTATTATAATAAAGTAATACAGGATGTACATGGTGATTGAAGCAACTAAAGGGGCTGGATCGTTTGGAGTTTCTACAAAAAAAAATAAGTTATGAACTATGCTATGATCTTCATCATGCAAGATATTTGGGTGGATGGCTGTTAAATTTATTTTAAGCAACATCTCTGTAAATGCTTGTCTGAAATATTTAAATTGTATGCTCCATTAGGCAAATGGGTTTATCTTCCCATTGCTTGGCTAAAGGAATGTACTGGGAGGGCAAGGTTTATAAGAACAATACAGTGTGACTGCATAGTTTCACTGCATGGTTTATCCTCCTGTATTGTTCAGAGATGCATAGAATCTATTTTATCTGACAATGGTGGTCTTTATAAAGTTGACTTTGCTGATTTTATTTTTATGCCATAGTTGCTGTCAACATAAATAACTGAATTTCAGTTGTGATAACAATAGATTTGACCTACTATTTAACTAGAATGAACAAAAAATCATTCCCTTCTTTGATTTTAATCTATTCATTCAAAATCTCTGCAATGGATTTCAGCATTAGCAGTTCTTTAATATTGGAAGAACTGGTAGGAGTTACAAATAGAGAGAGTTTCCCGTGATATTGAGCTAGGACACTGCACTAGAAATGGCAAAATTCCTGCCTTTTGCTTGTACTTCAAATTTTGTGCAAACTGCAGTTTAGAGAAGATATCTTATCCTGAAGACCATCTGCATGCATATTACAGTTACATAAAACTAAGCTTCTCTATTTGATTTTATGTAATGCAACATGTTATTTCTGCAGTGCTTTTGGTGGATCTTGCTTAGTGTCAGAATTTATATACTGTGAGTAAAACCTGTTAGAATTCTTGTGCTACCAGGTTTATAATTTGTTGCTCTTAATATTTTATTGTGTGAGTATAAATCATTGACACAAACATTGCAAACATGCTGTAGCAGCTAAATGTGAGATTACATTTAGTTTATGGCTTTACAGTTTAACCAGAGTATGACAGGATCTTGTCTAGTGTGAGTGCGTTCTGTTCCTAATAGCCATCATAGCAATCTTTAAAGCAGAAAGGTTGGGTCAAATTTTTTACTTCATTGCCTGTCTCTACAGAAGATGGAGGAAAAAGACCAACTCTAGACTTACACCAATATGGACAGGGAAAGAATTTATTGGATGAGTTGTGTGCAGTTACCTTATTCAGACTTCATATGAGTCACCTGGAAATTGGCATTGAGATTTTTGTTAAGATAAAAATCCACGTCTTTTTAGAAAAGTGTTCTTTCCATAATGCAAAACATTTAGGGTATACATGTAACTTGGCAACATATTTTGTTTGGAAAAGGGCGTTAGCAATATCATGGGTTTAAGCATTAAAATCAGAACTAGGAGATCTTGAAGTATTCTCTTAAACTCCAGGTAGGATGTGGTCTATGTGTGTGCTGAAGCAGGAAGGTTACCCACCTATCTTGATACCTGAAAAAAGTAGCAGCCATCTTAATGAAGTCTTTTTTTATTTCCCTCAGCTAAATTGTGTAAAACAGACCCAGACCCAAAAAACTGTGGTGCTAGTTTTTTGTCCTTGTTTGCCCTTTTCACTCCAACCCACAGGCAACCCAAAACAAGCTGTAAAGCTGCTTCTGGTTCTGTGTACTGAGGTTCTAGAGGTCTAGATCTTCTGCATTAGCTGAGGTTGCATTCGTTTTTTGATAGTATTTAAGACAAATAACTAATTCTAGCAAATCAAATTCTTCTTATGTGTCTGCTTTTCTGCAACGTTATAAGAACAGGCAGCTCAATTTAGGAATATGCAATCCTTTGAAAGGCTTCAGTCACCACTCTAGCAGTCGCATTTTCAAGAAGTAGCATCTTTGGTGTGTAAATGGCTAATCATTTAATAGTAAGTGGACAGCATCTATTATTCATCATTAATTTATACACACTCCATCAAACAAAACATCAATTTAGAGTCCTGATGAGACTCATTGGTTGTCACTGTGTTCAGCATAGTTTGACATTTTGACCCACCAAAATACATGCCTTTCTTGGAACATCAGCTAATCTTGGGGATAAAAAAATGTACAAGAGACCAAGTAGGAATGTGTATATGGGTAGCATTTTTAAATATTTTAATGTCTTCTAGAGGACACTTCAGTTTAGTTAATGAAGCTCATATCTAGTCACTACTCATTCCTACAAAGAACATGACTGAGTATATTTTTTTACCATAGTTGTCATTGCTGGGAGCATACCACTATTGAAACTAATGGCCTCTTTTGGAAAATCATGAACCTTAACTAAGTGAGGCACCATTATGCCCCTGAAATGACTGGCTTTATTGGTTTCTTTTTAATGGATAACTTTATTTAATTCTGTGATATTTGATGCTGTGTTTATACCCTCATATTTTGCTGTGTAGTTACATTTTTGTTGTCCAATCTAGATAAAAATTGATAGGGAAGTCACTGGTTCCAAGTAAGAGCCAGCTAAAGTTGGTTCTAAGAGGCTGGCCACAATGAAGTCAAGGGATCTCCTTAATTATATCTTTCAAAATTAGGCCCTCTGAGGATTTAATCTGGAAAAACAAAAACAAGATCTGCTTCTATAGATATCTAAATCTTTGTTTTCTCAAGTGTAGACTTTTAGCACGAGATAGAAAATGTGTGCTAGCAATAATACACTGAGGAAGGAACCTGTGAGAGTGTATGCAGTTCTGCATCTCTGCAGTACCTCTGGAAGTACTCTTGGTCTGCTTTTGCAAGTCTCAGTCCTCTGTATTCAGCTGATATTAATTACCATGAGACAAGTTGAGTGATTTTGAATATAGGGTATATTTAGAAAGAACAAAATTGTAATGTTTAGATCACAGATTCCAGACCAGTAGCCCAAGAAAGTAATTTTCATCCAACACTTGTCCAATGGTGATACTGCTGGTGGCAGTTATCACAAGATACTAAGAGCCATTAAGAGCACATGGGGAGGATTGTGCTTCTCTGCTTCACTCCCCAGTTTGCATTGCCTTGGGAAGACCTTTCTGCTTCTGGGAAGACCTTTCTGTTTCTGGACAATATGCAGTATGCTCTGCAGATGTGATGGCTTTCTTGGACAGTTTAGGGTCTTTGTTCCGTAAGGTCCTTGACTGCAGTGTCAAAATCTTCTGTGCATGCTTCAGTTGGTGCTGTTTATAATTATGTTTTTTTCTGCATCTCAGGGCACATGCATTTTGTTTCAGAAGCTTCAACAGGGTTTCTATCAGCTACTGTGCGGATATGTGCCAGCGCACCACTAGTCTATTAGTTTATGATTTGTAGGTCAGGGAAAAATTGGGATATTTTGCTGTCTAAGCAGTATCATCTCTTTGCTGCTTCAGTGCTTACATGACATCTCAAGTTGGCTGAAGATTAAAAGGACACTGTCAAGGTATCTTTCACAATTTCATTTTTATTATTTATTTTGTTTGCCTTATTATTGCTGTCATAAGCCGTTGGAAGCCTGAAGTCTAGTGCCTTGCCAACAGGCCTTTGTCCTCCAGAACAGGTCCTGTTTAGCTGCTTATGGTTTATTTAAGAGTTGTGAAGCATTTACTGTCCTCTGAAATACATTACTGAAGAGTTACAGCTTAAACATTGCAAGCAAGTGAGAGGGAAGAAGTGTGTAAATCAGTTTAGGGCCAGTCCTGATGTTGTGTAGTTACGGTAGACTCAAAATATTTCTTCTTTTCCTTATTTCTTTCAGAATTTAATAATTTGAGAGTATAGAATTAGGCATCAGTGCTTCCTTCCCACAGTCATCCTTGAGAGCAGACTTTCTGGAGAATTGATACAAAGGCCTGCATTCTTAGTTGGATATGTTTTGAATTATCTAATAAGGTAATCCCTGTAAGAATTCTTACAGGTGCAGTGGTATCAACTGACTTTGAGGTGCTGAGCACTAACTTAATTTGGAGTACTGGATGGAAAAAAATATCTTTACAGGATCTGGGCCTTGTATTGCATGTGCCTCTCTGCTTTTGTAAGCTTTATTTTTTCCTCTCTTATTTCTACTATCATAAAAGGAATCGTCATGGACTTTTGTACAGAATAATGCCACTGTAACTTGTTGCTGTAAGAAAGTCTTTTCGTAATTGATCTACATTTGTTGCAATGTTAAGTTAGTGAAACTAGAGCTACTGTTTCCAGTAATTTAATTGCCTGCTCTTCACGTGCTCTGGCAGTGTAATTTCTACCCATTGGAAGTATATCAGCACAATTCTTCCATGGGACCTTTCATTACAGTAAACATTCTCTATTTAATTTGGGTTATGTAGTGATAAAATTTTAAGTAACTGCTATCCAGCACAGTGACAGTAGCAATCGCACAGACTTCTAATGGATTATTCCTATGGCTAATCAAGAGTGTCCATGTCTACTGGATTCACAGCTTGATGAGAGCTGAGTGTATGTACTGATATTGGGTAGACTTATTTTTGCAGGTTTAAAATGAAAAAATAATAATCTTTTTGACAGTATTCAGAGTAGCAAAGGTTGCAGAGATTCCCCAGAGGAAAGCGAATTGCAGAGTGACTTCAAATATGGTTCATAAAGCATGGACTGTCCTGGGGAAGAAGAATCTGAGATGTGACGCTTAAGTTGGGGTAGTTACAGTAACTTCAGCCATGTGGATTAGATGCCTGAGTTAGAAAGGGCAGGCACTTCTGGCCGCAAATAAAAAGAGCGGATAGAGGCAGACGGACCTCTCTGAAGGTTGAGTCAGTCTATGAGTTTGAATGAAGTGTTTTAACTGACACTTTGAAGGAACCCCCTCTGCCCCCCTCTGCCCCCCCTCTGCCCCCCTCATATGGATAGCATATGGAGACTAACTTCCCAAATGAAGCACGCATGTCAGGTCCTGAAAGTGAGACAACATGAATATTATTCTATACATCAAAACTTAGAAGAACTTTCATGTAGTGGGTATTTTAATCACTCATCGATGGGTTGAATTTTCTTTAGACACCTATTTGTACGCCTTGCCTGTGAGGTTAATTGTACAAGGTTGAGGGGAACAAAATAGTTTTGGTCATTTTGTGCAGTTGTCAGAACTTTGAAAGAATTCTGTCGATGGCTGGTTGAGTTCCTTGTGATGTGTATTGATGTAACATCACTCATAGCATAGAATCCATAAGCTTGACACTGCAAGAGTTTCTGTTTTGCTGTCCCTGGGAAAGAGAAGGAAGCCTTAGACAAGACTGCCTATGGAGAGAAAGGTGGGCATGAGCATGACTTATGGTGTTGTGTTGGGGTTTGTCAAGGAGAATCCCTGTAGTATCAACAAGAGATACATGGGAAATGCAGTTAGTGTCTCATAAAAACAATGTTCCTTTAAAATGGTGTGTTGTGGGGTTTTTTAAATGAAATGCAGGTTTTCTTAAACATTGCAATGCTTCTCTAGAACATGTATAGAACACTGTAATTATTGGTGTAGACATTTTAAACTATATTCTGCTCTTACCTTTGAGATACAATCCTAATATTTTGTTAATCCTTTACAATGGGTTAAAATGGCATAAAGATCAATTGCTGGAAGTAGGAAGTCTTTTGTCTCTTATGTCTGGATCTGTTTGTCCATTTTGATAGGCTAGTGACAATGAGTGTTCTTCTTTTGCTATGTGTCTGCTCTGAAGTATTTAAAAGAAAAGTTTTTATATATGCTAACGTTAATGAAGTGTTTCATACAATTGTGATAATAACAATATTATCAATACTTAACCTCTCAATGCTGCATGAATCTTTAGCTTATGGTTAGTATTCTGCTTTTGTATATTGCTGTCAAGTTTTGATTTAGAAATGAAATCTATTTAGAAAAGTTAAATAATCTGACATTCCTTCTACAATTCTTAATCTGATGCAAGGGAGCTTCAGTCATGTTGATCAGTAAAATGACAGTAACCCTCTGTAAAACTTCGATTCAGTTTTGCATATCAATAAGTGCACACCAATAATGGTCCCAAGGTATTGAAAGCATAGTTTTATTGTATGCAGTAGCTATAAATTTAAGAGTTTTCTGGTATGTTTAAGGCATAATCACTTCTGCCCGAATAAACATCACATTTGAATTTATTTTATCAATGTAATGTCAAGTGAAGTCTCAAACATGAATCCTAACTTAAACTGGCAGCATTCTGCTGCTCTGTGCCACAGGCTGGGTCATGCCATGCTGGTGTAACTTCTCCACATTATTTTTAGACCGGTTCTTCTTTAATTCAGTGTGACAAAACAAGTAGTGAGTTATTGACAGCAGCTAAAGTGAGATCATTATGACTGTGATCAATAACACACCTGCACAGAATAACAACTACTACCAGGGACATATTTTGTATTGATTCAGGAATTTATGCTGCGTCCACTACACCCAGTCTGCTACTTCCATAATTTATATAATAAAATCTCTACTTTAGAGAAGCTGTTACTAAGTTAAATACCAAGAAATGATGACATATCAAGATGTAAATTGCATATTGAAGATTTTACTACAAGCAGAAATAGCTCTTGCTAAATTCCTGTGGGTTCTGATTCAGGACCAAGACACTTCCTTACTGCAGGCTGAAAGATAATGGAAGTAAAAAACCGTGTTCCCTCTCCTGAGGCGGTATTTTAGAGGTGGAGGGTAAGATGCTGTTTTTAATGTGATGTGGTGATGGAAGCTTATTGAATTGTACAATCCATGAGTTGGAAACCTTGGTAGAATTTCTTTATCAGTAACAGTAACCCTTATTCCAGTTCTGTCCTTAAACTGGAATGTAATTTTCTCTTAATACTGATACATTTTTATGTGTCTCCCTAATAGAGGAACGCATTCTCAAAGACTGGTGCTATCCTCTGATTTTCTTTTACAAACCTGAAGTCAGTAAAAATGAACAGAAGGTACAGATTATGACCAGGAATCTGGGAATAACAATGTTCCGTGAAAGTAATACCTAGCTTTCCAGAGATTTGTGTTTATTCCCTTACTTGCTACCTCTCTGTTTTGTTGATCAGATGATTAGCCAGAAGTCCAATGTAAAATTACTATGTATTTATACTGAAAAAAATAAAGTCTCTTGGTGGGTTTTAAGCATGATAAAAAACCTTAATGTATCACAAATAATCTTGGTGTGTGAAGCCTGTATGAAGTTTCACATTCAGTTGTTCATACAGATTCATGTATACTTCATTAATTCTTGATTTGAATGTCAAACAGAAAACTCAAAATCTGCAAGTATTGCATGCAGTAGCTTCCTAGATACACAGCCTTCTATTTCTGATGGCGTTACCATCTTTGTATCCAAACATAGCTGCAATTTGTCTACAGGAGCGATGTCAGTGTAGTCCAGAGAAATATGCATGTCTTCAAATTTACTGTTGTGGAGGCTATTAAACAAAATCCTAGTTCTTGGTTAACTTCTAGATCTTATTTGTGGCCTGTCTTCTGTTTAGGAGCATTATACCAAAACTCTTATCTGCTGTACGGACAATTGCAGTATAAAAGGACTGGTTTGTGCTTTAAATGTTCAAGACTCAGTACTAAGAAACTCAGCGTCAAGACTGTTTAGTGAAACCCTTCCATAACAAGCTTGAACTAAATCTAATCAAATTCAAGTAGGATATTATATTCTTTTTTTATGTAACAGTATATTACATGGTTTTTTGTTGCTTAATGCTGAGATAAAACACCCAAAGTGTGACAGATAAGAATCCAGACAGAACAATGTTCCCCAGAAAATTTTCTTAGGACACTATTCCTGAGTTAATGCACATGTTTTGTGCTGATATTTTGCCCTATACACAATGAGGATATTTTCTTGGAAGAGTATTTGCTCCATTAGCTTTTTTGTCACTGTTTCATGATGGTATGTTCCTGTAGGTGATAAACAGCTTTTACAGACTTCTTACTGTGTTGATGGTGGAGTTTCTGAATCCTAAGCCATGCTCATCTATCTATTCAAGGAAATAACCACCTCATTTCATTTATGACACCACAAACCACTTTTTGCTGTTTTGAAGCAGAGAAGCAGTATGACAACATTCATTTTTAAGGGACTGAAGAACTAATGTTTAACAGACCTGAAGCTTGTTATATTCATTTAGCTCTCCAGGAGGATCTAACGTAATTTGTCTAGTGACAAACAGCCTAACAACAAAATTCTTGTTTTGTATTGTTAGCAGTAGTTATTAAATTGAAAATTAACATAAACTCTAAATATTTTCAATTGTGTAAAGGCTAATCTCTTCACAATGCTAGGCAAGTATTTGCGTTTAGGTGATCAGGAGATAATACGGGATTCTCTTTTCCAATGGATTTTTCCTTCCAGACCGTTTGAATACGCTTGATCTCTTCCCAATGCAAAATTTTGATTTTTCTGGACAGTTATCATTGTACTTCTGAACCTTACTGAGAGGATAGAAAATACACTAAGGAATTTCTTGAACTGTTGGACCTTCTGCTAAACAAGTGGCAGAGGTCTGATGAGCTTTGCAGCCTGGCTTGCTCACGTTTCC
The DNA here is from genome assembly GCA_947846985.1 of Fratercula arctica. Classification (NCBI taxonomy): domain Eukaryota; kingdom Metazoa; phylum Chordata; class Aves; order Charadriiformes; family Alcidae; genus Fratercula; species Fratercula arctica. The sequence continues at coordinate 30,031,889 of CANTUZ010000013.1, read as the reverse complement.
TTTGAAGGAAGATCAGGGGTGATTGAATCCTGAGTAAAAAGCATATGTGACAACCTCTCTGTGACTTATAAATAAGCTGATACCTTGGCTGAGACTTTCAGTGATCCCTTAGGAATTTAGGCCCAAATTCTTAAAGGGATTTAGGCACCCAGTTCCTGTTAAATTCCATTTTATTTCTTTACAATATTGTCACTAAAACCAAGGGAATTAAGTTTAGGAATCCTTCTGAAGGTTTGGATCACAGGTGTAAACTTCCCTTGGCTTGTTTCTTTTAGGTTTATGTGGTTGTTTCAGCTTTATTTTCAAATAAAGATGGATTAATTTGGTAATATGTATTGACAAGTATGTTCAAAGAATTAAATTATTGCAATTATTTTAAAAATGCATTTGCAGATCAATTTTTTTGAAAAATGTCAATTTCTTCAGCCTACCAAACTAAGAGGAGCTTTTAGCATAAAACTTCATTTTTTTTACTTTGCTTACTTTAGGGGATTTTTGGTGTCCAAATATAAATGTATATTTGTATACATTTGTGATATGTCATTAGCTACTGAGACTCATGGGATTTGGAAGACTTGAGGTCATGCAGCAACCATGAGAATTCCTTTTTTACCATGCTTGTTTGAAACCGCACACAGGCATTTAGTACCTTCCCAAGCCTGAGTAAAAAATGTCCAGAGGTATTTAAAACTGTGAAGAGTTTCAAAAGACAAAGTTTCCATTTATACTATTGTAAACTGTGTAATTAAATCCTATCTCCAGTTGGGATTATGTAATTCAGAGAATATTGAACATCGCCGCTTGCCTCAGGCTGTCTAGAGGACTATATTGCCCACAATTAAACAGATGAATGCACAAATAAGGATAGGCATCCTTCCAAACAGTTCTATCTATATTTAGCAAATTCTTCTCATTTCCCTCTCTGTAGGAGGGTAGTGATGTTGGTAACCTTAATATTGGCCAACAGAACTGTGAATGTCTTAAGCCCTATCCTGCAAGATGTTTTTCTTTCCCATGTTATTGTGACCTTGTATTTTCTCCCTTTCTCTTGGATTAAATCTTTTGATGTCCTAAGTAAGATATTAGCTTCACGTTCTCCATCTGATTATAGAAATAAGCAAAAGAGAGTTCTCTGTGCCACAAAGGACTAGAAAGAACTTGAAAATTTCACCAACTAAATGTTCTGAAATTTATGAAAGATAAAACTAAGTGGGGCGCTACAAAGATATCTCCCTTTTATGGAGATATTTCCTTTTTATGGAAGCCAAAATGGTAGATTCTGTAAGTTTTTACCTCATTTTATGTGCCAATTTTTGAAGGACTTCAATGCCTCTTGTTAAAATACAGCAAGCTTTCTATGTAACATTACCTTTAGAAAACACTGAATTCACAGTTTTTCAAGTTTTCTTAACTGGTATTTTTATTTTCCTTTGTTAAACTTCCATATTATCCAAGTAAGTATTAAAGTTGATGCTGGAGCTGGCAGGCTTGAAAGATGCAGTCTAATTCACAGTATAATCAGCATGATTTTCCTAAATAAATGACTGACTTCAATTTAGGAAAACAGGAATAGCTGTTGAATCTCGTACTTGCGACATGGAGGTGTTGTGTTTCAGTAGGGAGTCCTTGTAACTGTTAGATTTGGGAAGTAACTGGTATGAATTATCTCCCTCCCTCCCCGCTCCCCCCCCCCCCCCTTTTTTTTTTCTAGTTGTGAAAGAGAAGTATTCCGAACCCCCATCCACTTAAGGTCAGAACAAGACTAGACACAGATTTTCATTTAATTAATTTTTTTCCTTCTGTGTTTTTATCAGGAAACAAGTTGTTTAATTCTAATTTATAAAGAATAATCTTTAGTTGTTGAACTTACCACATTGTTTGGCATGTGTCAAAGTAAGATGCAAAAGTTTATGTTGCAATGAATCAAAGAAATAGAGCACTGAGAGAAAAAGCTTTGGAACTAGAGGGACAGAAAAGACAGAAAACAAGTCAAAGCAAGTTAAATCATAAAGACCAGTAAGATCATCTGATCCATCTTTTGCAAGATTTCTCCATATAGCATACAAAATCTTTGCTTCAAACTGTAATGTTGTGTAGTAATTCAAGGAAGAGACCTCAAATTTCATTCCAGTCCCACTTCTGCTAATTTTAGAGTAAGTTATTTCTCTTGCCTCTTTGCTGTTTTTACTTCAGCTACCCTATTTCTCAAGATTTAAGTGCTCAAGGGCAGTGATACTGCTCCTGGGACAGCAGGCTATGATGAACTGTATAATACTCATTTCGGTAATACAATACTTACTGTGGGATATGTCATATTCCATGTGTCAGCTGCACCTTGTCGGTCTGGGACAGTAGTCTGCGTCTAGCATTTCCTTCCATTTCTTATACTTAAGGAAAATAGTGTTTCCTTTTCTTTTCAAGTGTGATTTTGTATAGATTCCATAATCTTCATCTGCATTCCTAGAGCTACGTGCCTGGCTTTGATGTCTTAGGAAAATAAAGTAATATATAGTCATTACATCTCAAAGATGCTTCTCTAAGCTGCCAGCATGTTATGTCATTCCTTTGTCATCACAGAAGCCTGAGCTGCAGAGTGAGCAAATGATTTCCCACTGGAACTCTGACCGAAGTTTAGCTGTGTGGGCTTTCCTTTGAGTCTGGACAGCTCTGCTGTTCTGCCTTTTAAACATCATCTGCATCATGTCAGCTTCCTGAAAACTGATCATTCTGGTGCTTAAAAATTTCTCTACGCTTCAGCTAGCGTATTTGATTTTTATTTAGCCCGTTCATATTGGCTTGGTCTCGTGCTTCGATGGTTCCTCTCTTTTTCTATCTCTGAGAATTGCATGCTTAGTCTATTTGGTGAGGACAGTTCTGCCTCCTTTCAGCCTTTGTTTTGCTGGGCTAAATAATCCAAACTCTTATTCTCTGCTCATGAAATAGCTAGTCCATTCTCGGGTAGTTTCAGTAGCATGTGTTTATGCTGAGTTAATCTTTCTCTAATACGGATCTCTGGAGTATCATACTGAATTGCAGGTGCAGTTCTTCTGTTGTCACATACACTGGTATTAGCAATTCCTGCCTTCTACTGAAAATAGTTCACCGTTAGATCTTAGTGTTACGTTGCCCTTTCTCACATACAGCTCTCCCAGTTCTTACGTAGTTGACTGGTACGTGTTTTTTTTCCTTCTCTCCTGAAGTGATCCAGGCTAGGTCTACCGTTTATAAGCTTACTGAAAATGTATGCATCTTACAAAAGAAATCTTTTTGGTTCTCAGCTATAATCTAATACAGTGTGGTTTCTTGCTTTTTCCATCAGACTTGATGAAGGGTTTTGTATAAAGAACCAAGCACTAGAGATTAAACAGTAGTTTAGATAAATAGGGAATATCCCAACTAACACTCAAATAAAATAGCTAAGCTTTATCTAAGAGGGAGTATATACTGCTCTGCTCCTTCTCTCAGCACTGTGATGTTTCTCCTTCACTGTGTTCAGTCTGAGAGAGGATTCTAGTAACACTAGCCATTTGAGGACCCAATGTCAAGAAAAGGAGGAGGGATTTACGTGGACTAAGAGGCGACCCAGGGAGTGTTGGAGAACATTGGTGTTCTAGCCAGGGAACAGAGAGACTGAGGTGGTTTTCTGCAGCAGGAGATGGGCATTAATTGGACTGAGAGAAATACAACAATTGACAATAGAGATTTTAAACATAAATAAGAGTATGTATTGGCTTTTTATTAGTTTTATCTTTTGTGCTACAGCCTTACTACCTGTGTGATAATGAATAAGTGCTGCTGCATTTTGAAAGTGCTGTGTTTTACTTTATTAAACAAATGGGTTGCTGATCCCTGTGATGAAAGAATTAAGAGGTGCCAAATGCAGCAGTGTCTGTGGCAGTAATGCAGCTGGGAAAGGGAGGCTGCAGACTAGAGGTTTGGTGTCTATGGCATTGTGCTGTGTGGTTCCACCCATGGGGCAGGAAGCAAGGCCTGTGGGAGAAGCCTTTTAGCACTCGAGAGGCCTAAAAAAATAATCTAGGCTGTAGTTTGTCACGGTACCACAAGAGAAGGGAAGGACTAATAAGAATTACAGAATAAACACAAGTATTTCCTGTGAGAAGAGGTTGAAGTCTAGGGGAAAGCAGCTGGTTCACAAAGGAACGAGTGCTATTTTTTAATTTTATTTTTTAATGTGTTTTTTTTTAAGGAGTAAACCAACATATTTTGGTAATGTAAATGCTTCAAAACCAGTAATACAGATATCTCTTAAAGAGCAGAGCTATTGTTTCAAAGTAGACAAGCTTTGGAGCTGTAATCGATAGGAGAAGTCCTGATCTTTGTACAATGTTTAACTCTGGTTAACTTCAAATGGATAGGTGATGTAGAGATCTCGGAAGCTTTACTGTCTGCACAGTAGCTCAATTAAGAAAACTAGAATTTCACATAGTGTCTGATTTAAATGAGATTTCTACTGTCAGTAGATCTATTAAGTACATCTGCATGTATCCATGAGACTGCTACGCAGAGAATATAATTATTTTGTTTACCATTTTGAGGTTGATGTGAATGGAATCAATACCATTTACTTTGCTTTTCGTTACCGAAGGCACCTGAAATGTTGACCAACCTTATCTTACTCATGTCAAACAGATCACAAAGCCCGTATATACACACCATTTGACCTTCTAGGACATTCTTCAAAGAACAGGCAGGCTTAGCATGTCACTTTTTTCTCACTTGAGGAAATTAAATCTAATTAGGAAGATCCTACTAATACAATGTAGATAGAGATTACGGGTGCACACAGATTACCGTCCAGTTTCATTCTGGATTCTTCTGTGGAGAGTCCAGAATGAAAATAGCTGTAATGAAGAAGGAGGGGAGGGGGGAAGATGCTGAAATAGGCTGATTTATTTTAAAGTACAAGACTGATAATTTAGTGATTTTAGTAGCTGCACAGATATAAAATATTTACAGCAAGTTGGAGAATTCTAATAGGGAAAAGAAATCTCTTAAGGCATTTTCTTCTAGAGAATATAAAATGAGAAAGGAATTATGCACAAATATAACAATAACACAGTTTTAGTATTAGTGATCAACAGCCTGATATTAATTTCTCTGTTCTTCACACTGGTGTATTTTGAGTGAATACACCTGAATTACTTACATGTTTTAAGAGGAAGTCATGAACAGAAATGACTTTTCCTCGGGAAACCTTTGGCATTTCACTGCCTGTTAACATTGTCTTTCTTACAGCAAATGTCACTTGAGACTTTTGTAATAAACAACAAAAAAATATGCTTGTGCATTCTTGTCATATCACGTGAAATCAAGTGACTGATTTCTGATAAAAATCTCAAGAGCACCGAGTTTATACAGGTTTCTCCCAGTTCCACCTTGGAATAGCTGCCTGTGTGTATTTTTGGAGGCAAGGAATGCTAATAGTAGATGCTTCCTGAGAAACGAATTGTTTAAAATATCTTTGACAGTGTGAAATTGAAGGAAACTTACCAGGTAGGTACAATAACAAGACAAAACCCAATTGGTTTAAAGTAGGTGCAATATCCAGGAGTAAAAAATGTATGTCTGTTCTGTATGTCCTTGTGTGAGGAGGGAATTCAGAGCAGTCACTGGAAGATGAAGGAATCTCTGCATTATGGGGCCCAGAGGCCATGCTGTGTCATTACTAATGTATGCAGGCCTGTTCAGTAAATTTCATGGTTATACATCTCATTGCCATTTTCAGAGCTTGTTGATTTAAGCAGCTCCCACTGATGAAGAATCCTACAACAGGCAGCACAACCTAATATGCTGATAGGCACCAAGTGGAGAAGTCATTATTTCCATTGAAAACTGAGGAAAAAATTTACTGTAAGGGTGAACGGAACACTGGAGCAAGTTGCCCAGAGGGGCTGTGGAGTTTATATTCCTGGAGATCTTCAAAACCATTCAGGAAAAGATCCTGAGTGACTTGCTCATAACTGACTCTGCTTTGAGCAGGGGGATTGTACCAGATGATCTCCAGTAGCCCTTTCCAACCTCAATCATCCTGCGATTCTGGGAAAATAAGATGGTTAATAATTGAATATCCTTCTAATTATTGTCTTCTACAAGAAGGTGTGAAGTTGCAAGAATTCTGATGGTGCAAAGGGCAGGAGGTCCATAAAGGAGTTTCAGGGATGCCAGACAATCTCCTTTATGTTTCTCACCAGTGAGTAGAAGCCATCAGTGAATCTCCCAGCACGGGCAATGGCTGTGGAGGCAGAGCTGGGTGGGCAGAGCTGTGGTCGGGCTGGGATGTGGCTCCCGTTCTAAGGGTACCATTAGCAGATGTGTTTATGAAACTCCAATTTGTTTGTTTTTTTTAACCAACTTAGTTGTATCCATTTAAATTACCACTTAAAGTCAAACTTCTGCCTTTAGTGAAATAAAGGATTTTAAAAGCTATATTTAAATTTAAAGGCTTCTGCTGTCACTTTATACAGATGGCTTCAAAGCATATTGAATATAATCTTCTAATGAGTTTTGGCTTTGCCAGTAGATGCATGTTTCTTCCATTATCTTGTTTGTTTCTATTTGGTATTTTGTACTTTGTGAGTAATATTTGCAATTACTTTTCTACAGTACTATGTTAGTAACAGCAGCAGGAAGCCATAGTTAGCTCAGCTGGAACATTTTGGCCTCTAGAGTTCTTGTTATTGCATTCAGAGTAAGAAGTAACTGCCTGCTTATCTTCGTGGTATTCTGTTCCCTTCTTCCTCTCGTTGTCTTTTCTTGTTCAGTTTTACTTTATGGGTTAGACTTGAGACAGATGGTAGGAATAGTACATCCAAGTTGATTGTAACAGATATTGTCTGACATTGACGTGTCTGTATCTAGGAAGATGAAAACAATGGGCAGTAAATATTTTGGACAAGCTGAAAGAAGTTGCTAAAATAATTCATAATTGTCTTGTCTGTTAGACTGGATAAACAAAGTGAAAATTATTTCCTTTTATTTATGCACATTTTTGAAGAGCCTCAGAATTGCTGTGCTGGTGTATTGAGCTGTATTTCTGCTCAGTGCTCACTGCTTTTTGTTGACATGTTGAATGTCACCCGTAACTTCCGTCAGTGCAATCCTGTTGAGAGAGTGGTATTGCGGCACAGTCCTGGGACCAGAGCTCTGTGCTTGGCTTTCACCTCTACAGCTGTCCTGCATTAACGTACCTTGAGGACATATTTGTAATATTAAAATCAAGGTGCTTAGCCTTTGTTTAAAAATCGTGTCTCTGTGGAAATAGGTTACCTAATGAGCATGTTCTACTCATCTCATGGGGACAAAGCCTGAGCTGATAAATCTGTGGCAGCAAAATGAAACAAGTTTTGAACGAAGTCATCGTTTTCAGCATCAACAGAAGGTCATGCCCTTGTCAGCTGGTGTTGGCTCAACATAAGGTTCCAGTCAGAATTGGCAGCATTATGCTTAGAGCTGTTCTTTAAGAGACCTTCACCTCTTACTATGTTTGGAACTACTAATATGGTGGGTCTTTTGAATATTCATAAGAGACTTATTAAGATAGCCTTTACTGCAATTTTCAGAGTATATACTTATTAGTTCTTGGTAACTGGTTGGCAGAAGGAGGTTTCTTCGAGCTTATGATACAGCACTAGATGAAGTGCTCTTTTCCCATCATTTCTTCTCTCCTTAGTGTTGTGTGTTATTTGGCAAGTTCAAAATACAGCTCCAGTTGCACTACTGCCGTAGTTTCAGTGTTGGCTTGGTTCTTGAGAAGGGTTCCAGGACCCGGAGTTTGTCAGACTGAACTTTTTAAACAAGTTTAGAAGTGAAGACTGGAAATCTTGTTCTCTTGCTTTACTGCTTGACTTACCTGGTGTTTTGCTCAGCTGTATTGTACAGGGATATCCAAAATCACATTACATCGACACCCCTTGCAATTTTAAGAGTACGTTTTTGCAAAAAGTTAGGGATATGTTTTAATATCAGATGGTAGTTCTCATCAGGAATTGCTTTAGCTGATCTCTTTATAGTGCATTATGTTGTATGCTTGAATTTCCCTTCCCATGAGTCAGATGCTGAATAGTGGTTAGCTTTTAATCAAGTGAAAATTACCAGAATGTGGAACAGACTTTTTGAGTTTTGTTGATCAAAAAAGACGAGAAGTTATAACATACATAGATTTACATTATAGATAATTATAATTTCTTCATGAAACCTTCCTAGGTGCTACAGGCATGTATAGGCAGCAGAATACCCAGATTTGTGACTCAAGTGACATCTTGATTTATATTGAAAACATGAATTAAAATGATTTGCCATTCAGCTTTTTATTTTCTTAATCAGTGAGATTCTTAATGGTGTGTATTTTTTTGTTTGTTTCTTTTTTTTTTATAGGCCATAATTTTCCATTTTTTTTTAAAGAGTAGAAGCTTTTAAAATGGCTCATGCAGAGTTGCCATACTTATTTAAAAATAAATTTAGAAGGGTCAGTTTAGGATTTGCTACGTTTTAAAAATTAATCAAGCTATTAGTGGCGTTTTTTTAATCTGTAATATTACCCACTGATGTCTGTTTAATATTATTTCTGATTGTTATCGCTGTTTGCATTTCTTTTTGGTTAGGGGAAATTGTGTGTTTATTTTATTTTTGGGAAAAATTTTTAACAGGACAAGCAATGGCGAGCTTTTGCTTCGCTTCCATCCTCTGGATTGAATTGCTTAGCAGGCAAAGCCTGAATTGCTCATAAAAATGAAACTTCTGAGGAAAATTCTTGCCTGAGGTTGGATTTGTACTGATTCAACACACTTCTTATGATTCTACCATCTCCTTCACTGCTGCTTCTGGAACAACATGACCCCTGTAATGAAATTTTATTTTGTGACAAACTGAATTTCCATCTACGTGCTCTACTTGCTAGCATGTTTCATGGTTGGGATGAGGTTTTTCCTTTGTTCTGCAGTACGTAAAAGTATTTACTTATCAGAGTTGAAGATAAATACAGCATCCTGTTTACTAATTAGATACATTTTCATCAAGTGTCATCTTAAAGCCACTAGAATTGTGGTATTAAGACATAGTGTTGCCTCATAACTTGTAAATTGTGAGGTGAAACAAAAATTACTGTGGAATGTGAAATCACACATGGAGAATATATGGGGTTTGTAAGGCAGCCAGATGTGACTGGCGTACAAAAATGGGGAAAAGCCCCAAAGTCTTCCGTTCGTAAAAGCAATCTGCAGATAGCTTTGTTCATATTTTTTAGGTCTCTTAAAAAAATAAATCAGTTTCTCTGGTATAAAAAGCTATTTTTCTCATTGAGTGCACATACATCTTTTATGGATCTGAGTGTAAGTAATTTTTACTGGTATTAGTGGGTTTGGGTTGGGCCTTGCATATGAGCACACTTCATTGAGGACTGTGACGCGTGCACACACACACCCCCCCAGTATAGAAACTGTTCTTGTATGTATGCAGCAGGTGTTAGGTCATTGAAACCAACCGTATGATCCAGAAAAAAATATATTTAAGCAAAGAGATAATAAGGAGAAACATCTTGGCTATTTTGCATCTTGTTACTGTACACTTAAATGATTTTTAGATTTAGTGATCCAGAGATTTCAGTAGAAACTTGGCTGCATACTAGAGCATTCAAACCAGATTAGGAATTTCTACCATGAACGTTGATTTCAGGAAGCGGGAACTCTAGAGGCTGATGAAAGCCTTGACTTGGCTGGTTTGAGCTAGGGGTAGCGGGGCAGTTTTGGCAAGCGTTTGGGCTGTGGCGCTGTGTGTAGAGTTGTGCCATTACTCAGGTCAACAAGGCATTAGTCACATTAGTTACAGAATTTCTGTTCAGAGTTCGATCTGTCTCTTATATTTTTCAGGGATATCCATAACTTTGAGTTGTGCTTTCTGGACAAGGAAAGGGGCCTAACGACTTGCCTGAAAGGGGTGGTAAGAGTTGTCAAAATTTCCTTACCTATATTTTTATTTTATTAACTCCACATGTTCATGTCTGTGAAATCTAGAAAGCAAAATTATTTCTAATTTAATTCTTCTTGCTGTTTACTGTTCCAGTCTCACAATGGTCGTTCTTTACCCAACAATAAAGTGATAAAAGACTAAATTCATTTTATAGTAATAGTATTTAGTGGCTTTTTTCTCAAACAGTAGGACTATTGAACTGAGCATGGCTAAAATATGCAAGAGTTTGAATTAGTCTGCTTGCAATAGCAAGCCACTGTATGAAACCAAATGTCTGCATAATCAAAATGTAGAATAATTAACTACATATAATGTAACTCATAATAAACTTCCAAAACTTTATAAATGGACCTCTTCAAAATGTCTTGTTCTGCTGCTGTCCTACTTTTAGAGAAGAGGTGAACTGGCTTCCCTTGTCCTCGCTGCCTGCTCTCAGCCATTCTGGTTTGTCACTTCATTTGAGTTGGTTCTCTGGGCTCTCTGTGCGGGAACCTGTGGCAGGTGACTGTAACACGGGTATAAATTCTACCTGTGGGATGGGATGGCTGGCTTTCTGCAGCATCTGACCCTTCTGCTAATGTACTGGTTTTAGGTGAAGGGCCCTTGTTGGAACTGTATCGTCAGCATAGTCAAAGACCGAGCAATTTATTGATTTGTGTGACTTCTGATGACTTGGGAAGTCATTTCTGAGAGAACTGACCAGACAGAAGTGTTCTTACACAAGGAAAAGCCATTTACGTTAGGATAAAGGAATGTAATTTTAAAAAGTTAATCTTTCAAATGACTAAAACCAGAGGACAGTTGTATACTTGCTAAATGAATAAAATTGATTGAATAATTCAAACTTTTGAAAGCCTTAATTTTCTAATTTAATTTCTTTTAATGGTCTGTTTCTAACTTCGTTTTAGGGAAAGTAGAGTTTTGGGTGAAAGATAGGAATACAGTTTACACAGTACAAGCAAACCTGAAAGTTACTGCTTCTTAATATCCTAAACAATGTAGAAGAGGCGGGAGATTTCTTAGGAGACTTTTCACTGTAACAGTCATCCTTAGGTGAAATTTGTAGTATTTAGACCAAAGGAAAATAATTGTAGGGGTGAAAGGGAGAAAAGTGACAAGAACTAGGAGGAGTTACCTCTTACCAAACAGCCTCACTACTTGTTCAAAATTAGGAAAAAAGTAGCAGGCAATCAAATTGAGATGCTGTTTGTAGGTAGATGTGCAAGCTCTTGTTATTCTGCAGCATATTTGTGGAGTAAAGGAACATACAACTTTGAAAATGTTCCTGCTCCTTCTACACTGAAGAAACAGCAGTAATTGTGCTGTCATTACCAAAGATGTTTTTTACAGAGTTCATGACTAAGACTGATTTGCTTGTTTCAGAAGTGAGGTGTGCTGTGTACTCATCTTACGGAGTATGTCACCCTTCATCAGGAGTGCCATGTGTTTTCAGAATGATGGTGCTCTCAATTTATTGCTTGTCAGCCCTGCAGAATGCTGGGTAGTTTCTTTACAAGTGCAACTCGTTGGCTGAGACTGCTCACTTATAAAACAATTTTAGGCTTATTTTGATTGGTTATTGATTTGTGGCTTTTAATGATAAAATAGAATTGCATTTTTTTGCAATAGAAGTCTTGGTGCAAAATGTGAAAAGTTGGAGCTGTTTGGAACTGCTCTTACTCCCACTGAGGTCAGCAGCAGAATTTCTGTGGCTTTCAGTGGGAGTAACATTATACTGTCTGAATGTGAAGACTTTTCCTCTTCTTTCAAAAAATGCTTATAGTAGTCTGCTATAGCTGGGGTTACATGAAGACTAAGTAACTATTGTACTACTTGATTATGAAAAAAAGATACTTCCTAAGTAGGAGACAGAAGTTTTAACCGTGCTGGCATATTGACTTATTTTTTTTTTAAATACCTGCGGCTCTGAAAATCATTGCACCATAAAAATTGGTTATCTATAACTATTTTGCTTATATCATCCAGTGTGTTTTATTATATTGTATGCAGGAGTGGGTCTAAACAGACAGAGTGCCTTCTTGCGAGACAAGAGAAGGAGAACTGCAGGATGAATACTTACTGGAGCGATGGTAGACACGGCTAAATTCTACAGTCACAGATATTACTGCCCATCTAAATGGGGAATCTAGATTAGAGAGAAAGCATGCGATTTCATGAAGAGATGTAGAGTTTTCAAAACTGTGTATTAGTTTTCAACTCTTAATAAAAGCTTGATATAATATTATTAGTGTCATTTTCATAATGTAATTTAAGAAAAAGAGTAAGTATTTTTTTTTTTCAAAGGTGAAGATTTCGAAGAGCAAGATACTGTATTCGCTAGGCACTAACTTTCATTAAGAATTTCTCTGCCCCTCCCCAGGAGATACTATTACAAGTAAATTTGGCATAAAAGCTTCTAGCCAATGGCTGCCCAGAAATGATTTACTAAACATTAAAAATACCTGCCTTTTCAGAAATTAATACTAAACAAGTATTTCCGGAACTGTGGTTGTGTGATTTAAATGGTCAGTTTTAATTGTAGAGTGCAAAACGGAGTTGACTTGATTTGAAACATTTTCCAGGCTGCCAGATTTCAGACCTGAGCTGTCCAGAACATGTGGGTTTTTTCTGTTATAAGCATTTTTTCCTTGTAATTAATTTCTTCCCCGAATGCATTGCTCATAGATTAATGTTTGCTTGTTTTGAGTTTCTGCCATTTTTTCTGGAACAATCAAGAATGATGAATTTATCTTGTTTAATTGATGGATTGCTCTAGATTAATCAAACTCCTACTTAATAGGCTTGATATTTCTTGCAAGTAAGCTATTTTTAAAAAAATTGTCTGTAGCTAAGTTTATTATAAAATTGTCTTGGGCGTGTCAGATTCTCTGTCACGCTTGGGAAGTGCAACATATGACCCAAATACTCAAATGACTGAAAGATAGCATTTTGGTTTATAAACATTTGCAGCATAAACAAATCTGAGCTAAGTAATTTTAGAAAGGAATTTCCCTTCTATGTAGTGTATATTATACATAGACGTTAATTAGTGGTTTTTCATATGTAGCTCTTGGAAATTATTTTTATCTGGTTTATCTGACACCAAGTTTATCTTGAATTTGAACTTCTACTATTGTCTCTGCATGACATGGTTTACAAACTAAGTCTGATGATTTACTCTGCTGTGTTGTATGCCTGAGAATTTACTTCTACGTGATTATTGTTAGTTAATGCTCATAAAAGCCTTGTAGAATTGCTGATGATTCCTAACTTTGCCTTCATTATTACCCACAGAATTCTAGTGCTTTTGGTGTTGTTGAGTGGATTTAAAAAGGAATGTTGGGTTCTTACGTATAATATGCACGGAATTAATTGCATGTATTTCTGATAGTCTCATTTGGAATCATTTTATAATTCCAAATTAAAAATGATTACTTGTTCAAAAGCGTGGGGAGCTTGCCTGGGTGCTGCGTATGACCCGGCATGGTTTATGGGTGACTGTGCGGTCCAGGCCGCTGGAGATAACTCCTCGCATGGAGCTGCGCGAGGCCCGGGCTGCCGGTTGCTGTGATGCTGGAGCTGCTGCCCTCTGAGCTCAGGTCTCCTCCGGACGGTGGTGGCAGTGGCAAGGGCAAGCCTGGCGCTCTGCAGCAGCGGCGCAGCAGGCTGAAGGTATTTTCTTTCCTCCAGTTCACTGTGCAGCTACCTATGCGCTAACAGAAGACAGGTTGTAATACTACAAATTGTATTTTATGGTTTGATGAGGTAGGGTTAATAAATTATAAGTCACTTTAGGGAGCATCAGAACTACTGGAATTCTGATTATCAAAACAGGCAGGCTTTTTTTTAGTAGGGTGTAGTTAATCAATTTTTTTGATGTGGCACATATAACCTGCTTGTTAGTAAAATGTCTTGCAAAAGTACTTATCTGTCTGAGGTAGAATTTCATTGAATTGCCTGGATAAGGTTGGCCTTGAAAGTGGACTTTCACGTAGCTGAAGTCTGTGTGATACTTCATTAGGTGCCTTCTTGCTTTCTACTTCATGGCTCAGAGAAAACCTGCTTCATCTAAAATGCATTAGTATTCAAAATTTGTACGCTGTTCTAGAAAAAAGACCCAAAAGACTGATAATCTGTAGACAGTATATGCATGTGGAAACATGCTAACGTACACCTATCAAAAAGAGTCCTTCATCTTTGCACACATTAGTATTGAAAACAAACATGTAACTTGTGATCCTTAAGATCTGCGAATGTTTCCATTCTGGTTAAACATACGGTGTAACTCCTCTGTGGTGTCTGCGCTGGCAAATTCCCTGAAGCCATACTGAGTTTCCCCATGTGGATCCAATTCGGATATTAAAAGTTTAGGATTTAATCTGTACTTCCATAGCACAAGTCACGGTAGGCCTTCTTAGTATTCACCCAGTGTTCTTGGAGACATCTCTGGCAATACTGGAGTAATATTGGCATGGTCTATTAAAACTACAGTGAATAAAACTTTAAGACTCAATCTCTTGATCTGCATTTCTTATGGCAACATCTAATAGAATCGGCAAAGCATAAATGTTAGACAAATTTTCTCCTTTTATTTAGATCCATTAAAGCTCCTTCCAAGCAGATAAAGGAAACTTAGATGATGAAAAGAATTAAACAATAAATATAAAGCATTAACTTGGAAACATCTTACCATACCTGCTCCTTCATATGTCCACCCTCCCTAAACATATCCTCATCAATTGACTTTAAATTGCAGAACAGATACGGATGCAATTGAAATGCAGCCATTTTCCACTGCTGCACCATGCCATGGTGACTTTTTAAATTGTTGTTTCTTTCTGTAGGTGTTAAAAAATTTACTTTATAAAAGAGGACAGGCAATTTTATTCGACTTTTGCTACTTTCTTGATTTCTTGTAATTCCAGTATTATTCTTCGATTGCAAACTTTCAAATTAGGCTTTAGAAAAAGCCTTATGGTAAGCGTTGGTTTAAGGTTGCTTTTGTTTGTTGTTGTCTTAAAGCTATATATGGTGTATAAGTTGGTGCTGTTGGCTTCAACAGGGATGTTCATGGACAAATCTTCCAAAACTGACTTACCAACTTTGCAGTAGAAACTCATTGAAAATTGTCAATAAGAATTGTGCTAGACTTTGTCCTTTTACAACTTAAAGGGTCTTCCTGTTAAAAACCTGATGACTTTGTTAAATTTTGAAATAGGCTCTTAAAATCCCTACGTAGTAATGTCAAGAGTATTAAAGTCTTAATAAAACAATGACCTTTGCCTTTTAGATTTAAAGCTGAATTTTCCCTCCATCTGGAGGGTTACACTTGCAGAGCTGCGGAGGTATGTTGTCCTGTGAGAGTTGTGGCAGGGATGGTTTCCCTGAAACAGTGCCTTCAGAAACAGCAGGGAAATGTGCCCTGATATGTCTCGGAAGCTAAAAGCATTGCTTGTTCCTCCTCTTCTGCCTCACTGGAATTCCAGGAATTGCTGCCGCTTTAGCATCGCCCACATCAGTAGAAAGGAGACAGTTTCTTGCAGCTGCTCCCTACCATTGCAAAGATGGATCTCGGGCATTTTTGATGGGGGATATGAGGGCATATTTATCTCATTGAAATGATCATTAGCATATTCTTCCATTGATGTTGTA
Organism: Fratercula arctica; assembly: GCA_947846985.1. NCBI lineage: Eukaryota > Metazoa > Chordata > Aves > Charadriiformes > Alcidae > Fratercula > Fratercula arctica. The sequence continues at coordinate 30,016,253 of CANTUZ010000013.1, read as the reverse complement.
TTCAGCATTTTCCTTCATCTAATTAAATTGTAGCCTATTGTATGGTAATTCTTTTGCTTTCCCGAAGTGGTTCTCCTTAAGATAGCTGTAGAGAATCAGAAGTCAATGAGCTGGATGACAGCTGCTTGTGTCCCTGCTCATTGCAGGGGGCTGGACTAAATGACCTTTAAAGGTCCCTTCCAGCCCAAGCCATTCTGCAATTCTGTTCCACGATTCTAAGACAGCAGATTAAATTCATAATGCTGGAATGGAGCACAGCGCTTCCTGAGAATTTCTTCTCTTGTCACTAGGCATTTGTGAAAATATCTGCTGGTATTTTTTTTCACATTTTACTGTATATGTGTATGGGATGTTATTTTGGCACAAAGATGTAATACTTTATTTGGTGACAGAGATGAAATTTTCACCATTCTTGGAGGAAGTTTGGATTTGGTTTGGTAGTTGCACGTCAGTCTCTGGGTATTTATAGATACAGGGGGCAGCACAAAGGCTAGATGCTTTCCAGCATGTGTTAATGCAATAGTGTATCTTTCAGGAAGGTTTTTTACAGAGCTGAGTTTGGAAGTATGTTTGAAAACAGCCTTGTCACACATGTCATCAAGGTCAGAAGAGAGAGAAAGTGGAGACTTCAACATTTCAACTAAGGTTTTGCGAAAGGAGCATAGAATGTTAGAGTTTGCTAACTAGTAAACTAGTCTCTTCATGCCTCTTGAACAGTGCTGCAGTAGAGATGACTCAGTTTCTCCTCTTCCATGACGTGTTTAGCTCCCACTGCCGTCTCCGGCTTGAACACTGAACTCATGGGGAGTATACTTGATAAACCCCACTGGATGGATTGTGATTCTGAAGTATTAAAAGTGGTGTCAGATGGAAGCCTGGAGTGCGCAACGTGGGGAAAATGCCCCAGTGAGGTTGGCAGTGTGGTGTCAGTACTTGGAAATACTCTACTTGTTGGTGCAATGGAGAACAGAGATTAATTCGCTCTGTTTATAGACAATGGAGGCTTTTTTAGTGCTTTGGAAAGGGCCTCTTCCAACTGTAGTATTGACTTTCTCACGCTCTGCTACAATCAGCACTGAGGAAACAAGAACAGTTGTTTCCATGTTACAGCAGTTCAGTGGTTTGTGGTGAATACGGGCTCGTTCCTCTGAGTCCTGGCTTGGAACACCTTTTAATTTCAAACAAACATCATCTGGAAAATACTTATTTTGCTGAGCATTGAACTTGATTAACAGCATCATAACGTGTTTCTGTGTTTAGTAATTTTAAGCTCATTACTTGCAGTTTTGGGAAACTGGTAGCACTTGGTTGTTAATTAAAAAAAATAAAAATTATACGTCAGGTAGACTAATATTAGGGCCCCAGATCTGGAGATATACAGCCTTATCAAAAGCAGACTTTCTATAACGATCTTTGTGTGCCAGTGACATTGTAGGATAAATGCTGCTTTGTGTTTATTTTTTAACCAAGGAAAACTCCACTGATTTATTGGATTTGTTCCAGACTTAAAGCACTGTAAAAGCATACTACTGCTGTGTAAACACTTTCTGCCAGCAGGTGGAAATATATATATACAACTCATCCATTGACTTATTTCTGTCTTTGGCTGCCTGATGTCTCTCCCCCGATCACTGAAGCTGTAGGTTTGTGAAAATGCTATTTAAGACTTGCAACATAATGGATCTTGCTGCGTCAAAATTTGCAAGTTCAGCTCTTTTATGGATGCCTAACTGCTCTTGGAGCTGTCAGCTGTTCCACCTCTCTGCTGTGGCATTGTCACCGAACCTTCTTTACATGGTCATGTATTACCTAAAAAGAAAAAGTTGCTTCAAAAGAACATTAGCAATACTTTCCATAGAAATAAAAGTGGTTAGGAAAGAGGTAATTATTTTTTAAGTATTAGAGACTGATATCTTCGTGTCCAAAATGCTTGACAGCAGTAATGGTCCTCAACTGAATCAAAGGAATAAAATGGAAAAGGGAATTGTGCAGTCTAGAACAAGAGGAGCAGATGATCATGGGAGGACGATTTTTCATCTGTCTGATGTTAGTAAATTTGAATTGTATATCGAGGCAGATTAGGAAAGGAGCTTGCTTTGCAACGGTGAGACTCACAGCTGCGAATATTCCTCCTTGTTTCCCCCCTATTGCCAATGCAGTCACTTTTCTAGGGCTTAGCTGAGAGTGGAAAGAAGATCTTGAAGGAGGTAGTGCCAAAACCTGAAAGTAATAAACTCTTCCTAGGGAGTTCTGTGGTCATGCATAACTCTCCTCCAAAGAGCCGAGGCCAAAGCATCTCTCACTAAGTAAAGACAACAATGATAAAGGGAAAGAAATCCATATAGCTCTGTCTATATGGGAAAGTTCCTTTGGCTATATATGGGAAAGTTACTGAAATGATTTTCTGTGGTATGTGTTTCTTTGGCCTTGGAACTGTGTATTGCAGTAAATATGCCTGTGTTACAGTACTCATCACGCGTAAGGGTGAGCTTTGCCAAGGAGTTTGTAGTTAACACAAAGCTTCTCTAGGTTTTTCATGGCATCTTAGCTATTTGGAGTTCAGAACTAGTCATGCCATGTTGGACAGTAGGCCACATTTCATTGAAAATAACTTCATTTGTGGAAGCAATTTTTACTTGTTAGAGCTTAAATAAAACCAGAATTGGATCCTAGCTTTGTATTTGAGTTGAAGTTTTCATGCTATTTCCATTACTATATAGCTATTATATAGTAAAAGTAGCTATTCTTTATTGTGGTATGATGGAAAGTCAGGTTTCCAGGTCCAACAGAGAGTTGTGGGATAATCAGCTTACCAAGGCACTAGATGAGGTACCTTGGATCCAGTTCTTAAGTACTAAAAGCTTGGTTGGCCCCTAAGGAAGACCCTGTTTAAGTCACGAGCAGGAGAAGACATCTTAGGGGCATTGATACTTGATGTTCAGATGAAGGCAAATGCTAGAAAGGAATTTGGAAGATTATTCTTTGAAGCATGTGTCTGGATGATGGTGGAAGCTAGGCATGGAGTAGTACAGGTCTGGACTTAGTCACAAAATGGCTAGAAAAGCTGTTTATTTTTATAAAGAATGGTGACATTTATAATACTTATGCCATTCAGTTGTATTAAAGCTATGTTGAAAGACGGTAAATACAGAAAATACGTTGGATTTTGAAGCTGACATGCTGCATTTATTTATTATCTTTAATCCCAGCAGATAGCAATGTGAATTCTCAAATTTGGGAGAGCTTGCTCGTAGATGCAATGAGCATCAATGCTAACATTTTTCTGAATAAAAATATGCCCAGAGTACACTTTGCATCTTGGTCCGAAATCCTGTCAGTTATTTTTATTATGTAAACTTTTGCTAATTTCTACATATAATGTAATTCCTTGTCATTTTGAAGAAGATAGCACTGGAAGCCAGTGTGTATGGATTTGCGGGGTGGGGGTGGGTGGATTTCTTTTCTCTTGTTTTTTTAAAGCAATTTATTTTGGTGTAATGAAGCAGAAATCCATCAGAAACATTTGACCAAATGTGAAATAAATAACCAGACTGTATTAAAGTCTGTGACTAAAATTTTAAGTTTTAGTATGATTCATCCAAAACTGTAGACGTAAAATACAGTAGAAAATAGTTTATCTTGATCCACTGAAGTTAAGTTAATTGGAAGAAGGGCAGCGCAGGAGAGAGTGGTATTTTGTTTTGTCATATTGTGACCGCAGGGTATTTCAGAATAATTTGAGTTTGTTAAAAGGCAAATTTTGCTGGAAGGGATAAATGCAGGATTGTGTTTGTCAATTTATAATAGGAGTGGAATTTCATTAGCACTACTATTCATTTGTGTTGTGGGAGGAAGAGTAAAATAGATTCTCATTGACTTAAAATGTCACTGTCTATTCTAGCTGCTGGAATTCTCTGCAGTTTGTTGGCTGAATATATGAAAGAAAATAGGACTATGGGTCAGCCCTGTTCTCTCTAATTAGGATCCTCAGGGTTTGTGTGGGCTTATGTGTTTGGGGTTTTTTGTGGTAGTTGTATAACGTTGTGCTTTTGTCTTTTCTTCTAACGCCCAGGCACTCTTTGCTTTCTGATGGTGCTTCATTTTTATTTCTGTAATTCAAACTGTCCTCTCAATTGCAAAAGCATCATTTGTTGTGCCTATACTTCATACCTTTCTCTCCCTGATCTCTTGTGAAGTCCTTGACATTTCTTCCCTTGGTCTATCAACATAATGTTTACATGATTTTCCTGTCCAACTGGTGACTGCCCTTTCTTCAGTGTTTCTCTCAAGCTTCTGTTTATTCTCCCCTTCGAAGAGCTCTACAACGAATCTTTTTACCCGTTTCTCTCTTCACATTCATTCTGTCTTCTGCTCCGTCTTCCTAAGCTTTGTTCCTTGTCACAAATTTCACTCCTTATAGGGCATAATTTGAAATCAAAGTCTGCCCACTGGCAGAAATAATGTTTATGTTCTTTCTTCCAATAACCCTAGAGAAAATTATGCTACCTGGAAAGGATGGATTACTTTTGTTCTCTGTTATTTTTACAGTCAGCATTAATCATTGATACTCGCCACAAGTATTGAAGTCCCCAGCTTTACAGGTCTTTGGGGAGAATGAAGCCTCCCTTCAAACACCTGGGCACTAGTTCCTCCTCGACTCAGAGAGAAGAGTTTCATGTCTTTATAGTAGCAGTTATTAATGGTAGTGTGTTAAGACAGGAGGTTTTATTTCTTTAATTCCAGAACACCATATGTTAGACATAAAAAATTAAAAATACAGGTATAGTTAATCCCTTAAGACTGTTTTATAGTAGGTAAAGTCTAGAACTCCCTATTTTAAATATGCCTTTAGTTGAACTACTGCTTCTCAAAATATTTCCACTTATCTCTGAAGTCATAATTATGGCATTCATCATATTTGAATATAATTGCTGCACTTTGCAGTCTGTTCAAGTCATGGGACTTAAGGAATTCATCTCAGCTATTACTTTTTTTTGCCCACTGGAACCTACATTTTGGACCTCATCTCCTTTGGGTTTTATCAGTTATAGTGTAATGTTTCTAACGGGGCTGGCTCCTATGTGTAGAGTATTACTCTAAAATGGAAAGAGACATTTACAAAATAATAACCAAATACCATGTACATGGTTATGAGGCTTACCTTTATCAGCTGCACAGAGATTTCCGGATACAGCGACTGCAACAGCTGCATGTTATTCCTATTGTAGACAAAGTCTCCTAAATTATTCCACCTCTTTAAGAAATTAAATGACATGATCTACAAAATGAGAAAAATAGTATCTCTGCACAACAACACTTAACTGATAGTTGCCAAGTGTTAGAGATGCTCTGCTTTACAGAAGGTGTTGCTGGGTAGTGACAAATATTTATTCTACTGGATGCAATATCAGAAGAGATAGATAGAGGTAGGTAGGTACAAGAGACCAGTAATAAATGGATGCATATTTAACATGTCCTAAAAGAGTTAAAACTTGCACAGAAGAAATTGGAATGTTTAGAGACTTGTGCTCCTGGTAGATGACCTTATGAAGCATTTTCAGAAGCCTGGTAAGTGCAGTCCGCTACAGATGCATTAGCGTGCTCACTGTGTACCGCCGATCAGACTGGAGTTGGGACAAAGCTTTGAAGAAATGTAGGGCTATATAATAATATTACTCTGTGTGCCTTTTTTGAATGTGTGACCTCTTGATGACAAAGAGCTGCACATCTGCACTCTAAAGTAGATATCCTCAATTTGGAATTGATTAATAAAGAGTTACTAAGCCAAATCCTTTTCTGTCACAACCGTGATGCTTTATATATTTAAATGTATCAAGCTTCCTCCTAAAAAAATAACTAGTGTTTGTATTTTGTCAAAATTTCTACTTTGTCAAATATTTCTATTTGATTTGGAGATGCTTTTTAGGTAGAATTGTCCTAATTTCCAGCAAAACTAATAACACAAATAGCTCCTTTTTCAAAGCAATAGATTAAAGACTCTTATTTCAGAACATTAGTGAGAACTTTAATGGAACCTGATGATGCTTGACCTTGTTGTCCTGTCACCCTTCTCTTTTCCTTGTCTCTGTTGAAGAGAAATAGAGTTTTGGGAGAACTTGCTCACAATGGCCTTCTCTGTTGCTACTTCCCCGTATGACCTGCAGTGTTGAGAACACTCCCCTGATGCTGGTGAGCCATCTCTGGTGCTCTCCGCTTTGCTCTGCATGACAATCTTGCTGCGTGCACCAAAGAGAAGAATGTGCAAATTGAAGGCAGTGCAAGAGAGGATGGTGCCTGAGACAGCTGTGGAGTGTCACCAGCTCTCCCCACGAGCCGGCCCAGGGAGGAGACGGGCTCAGCATATGCTGAGCACAAAGCAGACTTGGAGACTCTCTTCACATTTTTTCCTCCTCTTCTCTTTGTCAGTTTTTTTACTGGGGTGCTCTGAAGTTTCTTAGTCCTTGGGAATTATTTCTGTCTGCAGCCTTGCTACTGAGCCATTGTAGTAATACCAGAGTCCAATTTAGCAGTATTTCTTCAAGAGCTTGGGTCCTTGACTGATTTGTAGAGGGTAAATGAAAAGAGCAATTGCAAATGGGTTTCTGTGCTGTTAGAGCTCTAAACAGCTTTCCCTCTTGGCTGTGTGTCAGATTATACTTCAAGGCGGGACGGGTGGGCTATGAACCTTAAAAAGATTTAAATACCTAAGTGCAGGGTCAAGTATTCATATTAGTGGGTGTCTTAACAAACTGGTCTCAGAGTGCTCAGCAGTAATAATTTAATATTTTTAGGTAGCATTGAACATGGTAATTGAGTAGCAAGTGTTTTGAGTTCTTACACTTCTTCATCAGCTTTCTCTACAATTTACTTATAAAATAATTTCACTATAGAACCTCAGGTTTGGATTAATTTTATAAAGCATAGTGACAGGTGGTTTTACTGTGGGGAAAACTTGTATCTAATACAGGAACACCTGCACAATAGACTGGTAAGCCAGAGAATGAACGAACCAAGCCAGGAGAGGAAAAGTTTGTTATTCGTAAGAACTGTTATAAAGATCTTCTCAAGGAGGGACATTAGTGTACAACTTCTTTCCCCCTGTGGACTCTTTGTTTCCACCATTATTCAGCTATTTTAGGGTATGGCAAAAAACCATAATAGATGGATGCAAGAAGGCTGTCATCTACTGGTACTGAGTAGTGGTTTCTAGATGTGAAATCCATACCCTGATCCTTTGCTTCACCTGCTATTTCAGTGGCCCTGCTTCAGTTCAGTCTAACACTGAAGCGTATTTGCTTTGTTGTTTACAGTTGGTTCTCCCATGTTCAGAATATATAGCTGAGCAAAATGATACTATAAAAAAGAATCCATAGGTTGCTGTGGGAATCTCTGCCTTGGAGTTCCCAAGTAGTAGAACTGTGGGTGATGTATGACTCAGTGTGGGAGTAACTGCCTCGTCTCTCCATTTTTCTAATATTTCATAGATGAAAAGATACATTGCCCACTATTAAACAAGTGGGCTCATCAAAGAGAAAAGATAATTAGAAATCAACATTAACATTCTTCTTTGAGGATAGTTAGTTGTGAGAAATTGGGAAGAACAGCAGAATGGAAAAGTTTAAGAATTAAGTGCCAGTATCTCTGACCTCCAGTTTGAGCATCAAGCCTTCCTTGTGTAATAAAAGCTATTTATAAATTGCTGCTCTGTTAAACGTGTACAGAATTTTATGATGCATAAATTGGGAAACAGAGCCAGCAAAGGGACTTAGCAGAGTGATGAATGGATGACAGGGTGCAAGACTGAAACTGTGTTTTATTCATGGATTGTGAGGTCAAGAAGAAGAACTGCTGGGAAGGGCTGGCAGTTGAAAGAGAAAGACGCAGAACCCGGGAGAGAAAGAATCCAGTAATCTGAGAATTACCAAGTCACATTGTCACTCTTCTTTCTTGCAGTTGCATCTCCAGGTAGTAGCCTTTTATTTTTATTTTGCTACATTTTTGTGAATATTTTTAGTCTTTCTCCCAGCTCCAGTTGCACCACTGTCGCCAGCTGCTTCCAGGGTCACAGCCCTAATCCTCCTAAATCTCAGTAAATTATTCCCTTAGTTTTTAAGCAACATGTAAGAAGAGGTTTTGGTTTTTTCCCCCCTTTTGTTTTGACACACACCATCCCCCCGCCCCCATGCCCTGATTATACTGCGGAGAGAATATGATCAGGCAGCCCAAATCGTAATCTTGATCAGGGGCCTAGCTAGAAGTTCATTAATCTGTTTGGTTGGTTGTCACTGTTCAAAAGACTGTTGGAGACTGATAATTCATTGAACTGCCATTTAATTCTGTTGGTCATGCAGATATTCCTGAGCAGAATGCAGTTAATGCAACTTAATTCCAAGCAGATGAGTCAAGTTAAGGTCTCTGGGTTGCAATTACTCTTGGTAGCATTGTCCTGGGATAGGCTCAACATGCAGGTGCATTTTATATCCTCAAATACCAGGGAGTAAAACCAATTGAAACAAGGCTAGAATAGGACTGCTTTGGACCAATGAATGAAATCTGATTTCCACTTGTTTTTTATTCCTTTCATAAATTTGTTGTAACATCTTCTTGGCAGACAGATTGTTTAAAGATGTGTGGTTGCACTTTGAAATGCATGTTTTTCTGTCTTTTATGTGTTCTCTGTGTCTCGAATCTGCAAGGAGCTCTGCCAAAAGTCATTGAAAAGGAAATTAAAGAGGCACTCACAATAATCATTACAAAGAGAAGAATTCCCTTACCTGTTAGCAAATGAGAAAATAGATCCTGATTAGTTTTACAATAGCAATGGCCTTTAGTTTTCTTCTGGTACCTTGTGGGGTATTTTCTTAAACAGGTAGTGTAAAGGACACCTCTGTCTGGGGAAGCTGCAGCACTACTTCTTTTCCATGCAGAAATCACAAGAGATTCACCTCTGCAAGCCCCCATGACTTGATATACTGTTGATATTGTAACCTTGTAATGCTGTAATTTGATTAAAGAAAAAAAAAAAAAGGCAAGCAATATTAAATAAAAAAGAAAAAGTAGAAAATCTTTGGTTGTGATTCTTTATAAATGAAATACCTGTGACTGTCTGCACTATTGCTTTTGGTCTAGTTTGTGTGTTGCAGACTAACAGTGTGTATTTGCTGGCCAGATTTCGTCCTGCCGTTGTCCCCCAGTGTTGCTGAAGGCCTCTTCAGAGCGTGAAGGGTGTGGATTGAAAGTGGATTTATTCTGCTCACTATCATCTTTTCCAGTAGCGTGAAGTTTTCCTGGAAATGGCCTATTGCTCCCCAAGCTTGCAGTGTCCGTCTGCTGAGCCCTGAGGTTGGGAATGGGGCAGTGGGAGAGCTTAGGCCCGCAGTGGTCACTCGGCAGACTGCACGCTGCTAGCAGGCCACCGGACACTCCTGTTCTCTGGCATTGCTGTGCATGCTGCTCTAGGAAAACTAACTGTGCTCTAGAAAAGGCTTTTCTCCGCCCTACTTTTGTCCGTGCAGCTATCCAGCGGTATAGCATATAGCGTAGTCTACTAATTTTACCTACGTGTTGACCCAGAATGTTACGGACTTGTTTGGTGCATCTGTCCTCATTGGTTGAACTAAGGTGCTCCGCTGTACAGTGGGTATTTTGATTTTTATGTATATTTATTATATACATATACTTATATATATTTATTATATACATATGCAAATGTAATTTGAGGGGGATATTGAAGTTTGTTGGCATTGATACCTTATGCTTGGAATAACGTGAATGTCTGTTCTGCAAATAATTGCAAGCACAGCCTGCCCACTAAGCAAAATAGAAGGGGAGCGTGATGATTGTTTTGTGAATGATTCAAGATCTTAACTTTTAAGTTTAGGAACCATTTGTTCTATTATAAAATTAATATATTTGAAAGAGAAGATATGTCAGTTTTTCTCCCTATAGTAATAACTTGATACTTGTGTTGTAAACTGTCAATGGTGTTTCTTTTAAGGAAGCACATTTTCACTAGATATTTATTTTATATGGATATTTTCTGGATAAAGATAATATATCTGTATGAAAAAATTACTATGATAGTATATGAATCAGAAATGGCTTTGCCATAACTCTGGATGGAATTTGTTAATAGCTGTAAGAAGCGATCTTTTGGTTTGCAAATTAAGCAAACTGCTTTGGCAATTTGAAGCAGTAAATATGAAATCCCATGCAATTTTTAGACACTTTTCAGAGTGAGAAACCATGGAATAGGACTGTGTTTAGAGTAGTTAATAACATTTCTTTTGGAAATGCTACAAAGATGCCGTTGCTTGCTTCCACATATCACAGTTGGCTCACTAAGTAGGGTATTTTCTCTTCAGTGCTTTCCCTGATGTTCTTTCCTCTTTGGTATGTTGATGGTGGAACCAATCCCTAAAAGCAGAGTGCTCGTGGTGAGAAGCTGTGGACACGCAGGAAAGAGGTTTCGTCTCCATACTGGTGCTGGTTTGTACCTTAGTTGGATTGACGTACTGTGGCAGTGCTGCTGCGCTGCGATCACCCAAAATGATGCAATGAAGATACTTTATTCCTTTAGTTCTTTGTGCTTTCTGTATATGGAATTTTTATGGAAATTAGAGGACATGCAGGATTGTACATGTGTCTTGAAACATGAAGTGGGAAGGATGATACATGATGTCTTACACAGGGCTCTGGGAAGGAAGCAAATTACAAACCTGCCTGAAAAGAAGAGGCTCACTAACGTGGTCTTTCTTGTGTTTTCCTAAGAAAGCCATGGTGTATTTTAATCCTGAAGTCCTGTGAAATATACGTGTTACATGTGTCGCTTTTGTATGCGTTGATTTGCTTTTCTCTGGAATTGGCAAATTAGACTTGCTTTGGACGAAAGCCAAATAATATATGAGGCAATTTCATGCCTTGTGAATTATTGAAGAGAATGTTTGGTACGTAAAACTTGTCTTCAGTTTGCTGGCTCCCCTCCCGCTTCTCTTAATTCCTCTGGGGATCTTGGTTTAAACTATCTTCCAGAGACTCAACGATTTCTAAAGGCTGGGTAACCATTCCAGTGGAATGGAAGGAATTTTAAATATGATCTCCCTTTCCCCTTACATTTGTCCCTTCCTGGACTGCAGTCTCCTTTTTGCTAACTCTGGATAGCGAGTGTGCTGGATTGCAAAATGTGCTTTCATGTAATGGTCAACCCCGTCACAAAAATCACTGGCTAAACCTGGGATCAGAGGATCCTTTGAATTTTTTTTTTCTATATCTCTGCAATGGATTTATGAAAGATACCATGATTTGTTTTCTTACTGAAGTATGTGTTTCTCTCTTGTTTGTACAGTCTGAGAAGTTGAGGTTAGTTATGGGGCAGGACTGCTGGTTTTCTGCTGGAACAGCAGCAGAAGGGAGGAAGGCAGACAAACAAGTAGACTTTCCATATAATCATGTTGTTGGAATAGGATATACCTCAGACAAATTTTGGTCAAATCTGAGCTTTTATAATAACTTTGGGCTGGATTTTGTTGGACACAAGTCCTGTGAATTACATGAGTTTATTGTGAGAGGAGGCTATTTACAGTGTGACTTTTAAGAGAGTAAAGATGCCTAGTAAACTTACCCTAAAGGCTTTTTTTTTTTTTTTTAATGGTCTGATACCTCTCCTTATATTTCTATCATTTGACTTTGCTAAGGTCTGAAATAGCCTATATTTTAAATGGGAGGAGATGTGCAAAGATGAACTAAAAACATAATTCGTGAACCTCTTTGGAGTTCTTTGGGATATAAGTAAATCTGTTACAGCATTTTAAGCACTGCAAAGAAGTAGTTTTAATAGATAGAAATTATTCACGTCCATTTTCAGTGTCACTCATAGGTAAATATTTTTTCCCTCTTTACAGATAGTTGTTCCATAACCAACTGAATGTATTGATCATATCTTAAGAAGTGAAGGTCCGGATTTTTCTCAATTTACACAGAATGCTGCATGGAAACACAATAAATGAGATGGGCATTGTTTATTTAAAAAAACCCTGCAAATTCTATTAAAATTCTTACCATCTAGAAATATTTGTGTAGCAGTCTTTGCTTCTCCCCCCATATGAGATGATTTGTGTAATCCCTGTTACTGATACGCTGTAGAAAGTTTAATAATAGTACAATTTTATTACTGCATAAATCTCTGTTATGGCAACATAAATCTCATATGACAAACTTGAGACAAAATCGTATTAATTGTGTCCTTCTATTGACTTCAGCTGAGTCACGTCCAGATTCTTTGACAAAATTAAATATGAAGAAATGCAAAGAGGCTGCTTGTCAGTTATGTCTATAGAGACAAAGCTAAAATAACTTAAAATAGGTGGTAACTGAGCTAACACTTCCTGGAGAGAAGACAGGTGTTTAGACGTTGAGTTTGACTCTCTGTTTTTTTTATGATTACAAAGTCCTTAACCCTACTTCTCAGGTAACTAGCTTCAATGTAGAAGTAAAAGCATCTAGTACAATATTAACTATAGTAATTGAGATGAATATGTTGTAGCAGGAATCCTGGCACGATGGCCTGTAAGACAGGGGAAGAAAAACATTTGTTCTGATAGCATAAACTCATGAAGACAAATGGGGATCTCTTCTCAGGCTGGGTTCCTCTCGATGGGGAACCATCACGCTTTCCTCCTCACGCAGGTGGCAACTGCTGAGATGAAGCTGTGGGTCACTGGGTGGATTTCTGCCGCAGTTGCTTGCCCGTGCTGCACTGTACCGAGCCCATTTTCCAGAGGGATTGTATGTGGGTGGGGGCAGCACAGAGAGAAGAAAACCAAACAGGAGGGATTATAAAGCAAGCAAGGGAGATGATTTAAAAGCCTTCATGTGGAAAGAGAGGCTTAGAGATGGCTCCTTTTCCTCACTTTTTGCATGGAGACTTTTCTTAATTTTACTAGCATCTCTAATTGCCTAGCTTTGTTTCAGTTGCCTTCAATATATGTGCAGGGATTTGCCTGACAGTGAGAAATATTAACTCACAAAGATTAAAATTTGGCTTTGCTTCTGCTCAGTCTAGTTATCTTGGTTTTATTGTAATGATTTAGATTCTGAGGATAATTACCGCAGTATCTGATATGGACGGAAAGCTCACCGGAGAGCTATTTTTAACCATGGTGCTAGAAGTTACAGTAAATTATTAATAAATCCAATATCTAATTTGGCAAAACCTGATAGTACTTGCCTTAGCTGTTCATAAGCTACATAGTAGGCTGTTGAAGGAGTTTCTTTAAAAATTAAGCAGAAGTAGCAATTTATAAAGGAAAACTGCATTTTGTTGTCCTGAACACTCCTGTTAGGGCGTAGATAATCAGCCTGAACATCAGGGATAAAAACCTGAGACAAGTGTGGAATGGCTTTTCGTTATAATTTTACAGTTGTTATTGCTTATCAGAAATAGCCTGTTTGTTTCCTTATGATGTATTGGAAAAAAGGATCTGTACTAACTGCAAATTCTTCCTAAAGGAACTGTTTTTAATGGAGATGTAACGTGCTGCAGAGATCGGAGCTCCTGATGGGCAGGCAGGGTTCAGCCGCGGCGTGGCAGGGCTGGGACGGGATGGGGGACTCAGGACACCCTCAGAGCAGGAGAAGGTCCTGGAGGCAGGACCGTGGGTGAGCTGCCGTCTGCGTCTTCCCTCTTGGGTAACGCTGCAGCTTCTGGTTTGAAGTTTCTGCTGGCATGGGTCATCTTTAAATTTAGGTGTGCTAACTGTCGCAATTAAAAGTATAATCTGATGTCAAGAGACATAGACTGTTTGTGACCTTGGATGAATCACTTGGTCTTATGAGGAATAGAGATATTGTTTGAGTAATAAAGTTATTACCTCAGAAAGTCAGGAGCGCGTTTCTTCTTTTTTTTAATTTAACAGGTCAGTCCAGGAGTATAAGGTATGTGGGGATTCGGTGTTTTTACAGAGTCCAGTGGGTATTCCACTCGTAAGGTATTCAGCAGTCCTTCAATGAAATGTGTTTTCTCTTTCTTCCCTTTAATATTTTCATTCATTTAATGACAAAACTAGATTTAAGAAGTTGTGGGGGAAATCAAAACCTCCATGAATGAGAACTAAATCCTCCTGCCTTGTCATTTCTTACTGGAAGGTGCAGCATGTCCTGAAAACACAAGATCTCAGTTTGTACCCCTCATTCCTATGGACATGGACTTTTCATCCACAGGCAAAATGCTGGACAGGAATGATGCTTAATATGCAAATGTTACTCCTGCATGGTTTTGGCAAATAGGAAGGTTTCTTAAAAATGAGAATTCATAGGTTCTGAAACTATTTGCATAAAAAGTTGAATAGTTTAACCTAAAAAAAAATACTCAGTTTAGCTTTACAAACCGGAGAAAATGAGCCGTCCTTTCCCTTTTATGCCAAAGCGTGCTGATCAGAGCACTGCCCAGGATGGGGGAAACCAGAGTCAGCACGGAGGCTGTAAATCACACCTCATCACCGCCGGCAAGTGCTTACTGCGGGCTTTCCTGGCCCAGGCACTCTGCTTCCTCTGCTGCTGTTGTTCCAAGATAATTAAAATGTCCGAACTTGCTTCAGATCTTCTCTTTGAATGAACTGAAGAGCCGATTTGAGTGGCAGGAGGCTTGAGTTCAGAAAGATGTCTTAACTGCTTGCTCCTGTGGTCAGTCTCCTTTGCTTGCTTCGTTGGAGAAGGTTCACTGTGAAAGCAGCACCTGCTGATGGAGGGATCAGTTTGGTGACAGATCTAAGATAACCTGGTAGGCTGTGCTGCCAGAGGGGTCTCTCCCGCTTCCTTCGCTGCTACTTGTGTGCAGCAGTGGCAGCACAGAAGAGAGGTCAGGATGGCTCCTGTCCCCCTGGGGCAGCTCTCGCGTGGCCCTGCCTGTCCTGTAGAGTCGCCAGAGGCACACCCAGCTCTTCTCTGAAAGGAAACTCCTCTTTCTCCTCTCCATTTGGTGAATCTGGCCTTCATTTCCAGCTTCCATTACAAGACTGAAACAGAACATAGTATGTCAAAATAAAATTTTGAGAGGGTTCGAGCAAGAGAAGAAGCTATTTCAAATTCAGTTCTATCTGCTGAACCGAGAAATCAATTATTCACATAGCCCGAGTTAGGACATAAAATGAAATAGTGTATTATCTCCAGTTAACTTTTCTCTCTGTTTTAAGCAGGATATTTGAGCTTAGACATTGCGGGGGAGAAGTGTGTTGATGGGTTTTGTTTTTATTGTTTGTTCTGTGTTGTTGTTTTGAGTGGGGTTTTTTGGTTTTTCAGTTTTTGTGCAGTGGGATATTTATGGACTAGAATGTGTGGAGAATGCACTGCCTGGGGTGGATAGCTGCTCTTGACTGGATGGGGAGAACAACCCCTGAATTCTCAAGGCCACCTTATTTGATGTCTGTCCAAGTATGGTGAGAAGCCGAAACCACTTCGGCTGAGTTCTGCTGCGGTCACGGTCTGGGATGTAGTGGCTGCAGAGCCGACACATGAGCAGAACATAACTACAAATGTGCTTTCAGTTATTGATAATCTCTTTAACTATAAGAAAATAGGTCATTGAGAATAGCAAGAAATGTAAAAACGTTAAACTATATGTATTTCGACCAATAAGGCTTTTTTCAGATCTAATCTTCGGCTCTTTTGATGTAATGCTGTGAAGTTTTAAATTTTTTTTAGCTCCTGTCTTTTTATACTGTCTCTGAAAATATGCTTCATGAATGGGTGGTTGATATTAAGATGCTGTATTCTGCACGCTTTGACTTGCATCAGGCAATCCATACCCTAAAGGAATATTGGACCTAAGGGAAAAATAGCGCAGGAATTAATTGGAGGCAATACACAACTCTAATGGTCCCTTTTAGGATGCTTTAGCAAATCTTTGCAGTCAGCAAGAGGGTGACAAGTGGCTGTCTGTCCTCCTGAAGACCCATCTGTATGGAGATGGAATCATCTTCATTGCCTTCATGCAGTTACCCCAGGGCAGCGTGTGTCTCAGTACTGTGACTTCAAGCAATTTATACTGGGATAGGAGGGAGTCGGCTATTCCTGGCTGGGCACAACTGGGGAGAGATACAGGGAGGCAGAAATGTCATTTGGATTAGGATCCCTTTGACTTCATAGCTTCTCAGCTCAGAACTCTCTTGTCTGCAATGAATCTTCATTCCCCTGGTGTCATTGCTGCATCTTCTCTAGGATTTGTCATTCTGTCATCAGTCCCTCTTCCTGATTTTGTGAGTTCCATTTTTACTTTTCTTTAAGAATCTTTTCCCTGGACATTTGACTCCAGCTTCCTCATTAATTTCTAGCTTTATGTTCATCCCTGTGTTCAGTCCCACAACATCAGTTTGTGGTTTCTGGTCTAGGGCATAACTTTCTGACAATGCTTTGCATGCCTTGTGCTCTTATATATGTGTTATTTTCCGAGTCAGAGGACATGGGGTTTTTTG
Organism: Fratercula arctica; assembly: GCA_947846985.1. Lineage (NCBI taxonomy): Eukaryota > Metazoa > Chordata > Aves > Charadriiformes > Alcidae > Fratercula > Fratercula arctica. Next base: position 29,999,787 of record CANTUZ010000013.1, on the reverse strand, counting down.
CTGTAGTGTATTATTTTGTTTTTCAGAGAAGGGAGGCTTTAGGTGAAAGGAAGTCATTGTTTTTTTAGATTTTCCAAGATCCAAATGCTCTCTGGATGATTACACACTTGTGCCATCTATCAGCCCTTTTGAAGTTGTAGAGAAGGAAGAGCGTTACGCTCTTCCATGAAGTTCCCGTACTCTGCTGAATTGGGGAGGGAACCTGATTTTATGTGTAGGCAATGATTCATGACTGTAAATGCTTTTTGTATAAAGCTCTGACTTAACATTCCAATATATGAAAATACCATTCCTTTACAGATGCAACTGGGAGATACAGCCGAATAAGAGAGTTAGAAAGCTTTCAATTGCGTTTATTTTATTTTTAGGACTGACTTGAAAATTCCACTTAGAAAGATCTCAATTATTCATTAAACTGAGTAGGTGTTCTGAAACAATTTCAAACTTATTTACAGAACTTAATAGAGATTATATCTGTTTATAGAATTTCACAGGTTTAATGGAAAAAGTCCACAAATGTGGTCTTATTCTTTGTTAAATTCTAAATAGTTTTTCCATGAGAGATGTGTTGTTTTCTTTTCCTTTGGTTTTCTCTTACTCTTTATTTTATTAGTCATTGGAATGTGCTAACATTCCTAGGACTGAAGAGATCTAAAAATTGAATCTAAAGCACTGGAAATGGTCTTCTGTCTTCCTTGTGCTTTATCTATTTACATGAAAAAGACTGGGTTATTGACACTCTATCATATTTATTGTCGGTTCCTGGATCTTGTTGCCATAGTTACATCTGGTAGTCAGAAAGAGTTTTGCTGGGTTCAAAGTTATGCTAATTGACAGTTTCTTAGGGAGAATAATCCTCGAATTTCAGGGAGCAATCATTCTTTCTTGCTCTAAAACTTGAGGAAACTCTTTAGTTTCCAACCACAACAATATCCCCCAAGCCCAGTCCGATACCCAGGCTGTGTTTGCATTTAATTTTTCTCAGAGAATGTTTTTGTGCTTGAATGCTTTTTGCCGTCGGATCAATCCTCCTCTTGCTTTTCTCATCTTCCCCCATCTCAGAAAACAGTAGCCCTTTTCTGACGCTAGTATAGATTTCTCTGGAGAAGTGACAGCAATACAATGTCTGTCTTGAGGTTCAGGGTCTTGATTGTTGTGGGTAATGCAGCCTATTGTCCAAAGAAAGATAAGCGGGGTTAAGCACATGGAAAAGCAAAATATTGCTACTGATGCACCATTAATCTTTTACATGTTCTTAAAGTAAATTGACTTACTCTTACAAAAGAAAGAAACAAACAAAAACCAAACAAAAAAGCTCACCAGAACTCTAATGTTTGGCCCCGGGTTTTCTCTCGTGTTCTTACCATGAAAAGAGAAGCTTCCATCCCATAGTTGCCTAGGGAGAAGAGGAATGGCTGCTAGTCCAGCTGCCTTTAATGGCCACATAATGCTCTATAGTCAAGGTGTCTTAATCTGAGTCTTCTGGATGATGTCCAGTGGTTACCTAATTAACAAAGTCACCAAGGTTATCAGAGGAGCTTCTAGAACTAGATAAACTTGTCTCTCTCAATGAAGGAGCAATTCAGGAGGAATTACTGCACCTATTGCACTAAACACCTCTGAAAGTCTGATTTAAGAGCATTCAAACGCTTTCTTTGGACTGGTGATAATTAAAGACTTTGCAAAGGTGAAATTTTTGTTGAGGAGCAAGCTAAAGTCTCCTGAACGTGCCTTCTTAACCAGCTTGTTTGAGGCTGCTTAGCCCTGAGGAGGGTTGTAGCTGGTGGTGGAGCCTGGCCTGGGATGCACCGGTGATGGAGAACGGTTGCAGGGTCTGGCTAAAGCTGGTGCCCCAGGGACTGTGGGCGCTGCTGGAGACATAGAGGGGTGAGTGGGAAGGTTTGAGACGGTGTATTTAGGAAATGGGGGCTGGGCTGGATGAGTCTGCCTTGCTATCTTTGGAAATACTAGCCTGGTCCTCGGGAGTGGGGGAGGTGGGAGGCAGTGGCGGGCTGCATTACGCTGACGGGCATTCGCTTGCACCATCGAGCTCCTCTCTGGGCGTTTGGAGTCTCTGAATTGTCCTGTGTTCAGGCCACCCTTTCTCTCCTGCAGTCTGTGTCAGCCCTGGGAAACTTCTGTTCCTCGGGTGCTCCCACCAGCTCGCAGCGTGCCGTGGAGGAACCTGACTGCTCAAGGAATTTACAAATGTCTGGGATTTTCATTTAAAGCTTAGTGACTAGGGAGGAGTCTGAAATGGAACTTGCTGAAATCAGAGACATGGTCTAGTGAGTGAGAGAAATGGTGTTGTGTGGGGAGGTCTGCGTCTATCCCTGCCTCTTCTATTGATTTGCTGCAGCATTGCAGATTTCATTTATGCTGTATGAGCCCTTAATGACACTTTTTTAAAACAGGAGAAAATATGAAGAGGGGTAGCAGTGATGGCTAGGTGGCTCCTTTAATAAGATTTAAAATATTTTATGTATTTATGTTGGTAGAATCCTGGCAATCCTCGTTTGTGGCAGTCATATACGATAAATACATTATTATAGTTCTCTGTTGGAACACGCTACAACAACAGTGGTGTTAAGCCTGTTGAGATTGGCGAGGTTCAAACTGTAGTTTACAGGTTCTGAGCTTGAATCCAAAGTGTGGGCTCCGTATCCTGCCCTAAAGCTACAGGCCCTTTCTCCCATTGTTTGGCAGCAATTGTGTGCCTGTCTCCCCTTAGCACTAGCTCTGAAAGGCTGCTTTTCAAAAGTGGCTGAATATTCTTAAATTTACTACCTTGTTTTATCAATTTAAATTTGTAAGTGGTTTTTTTTTCCCTTGGTAATAAGATACATAAATGTATATCATGGTTTTGCCTTGGGTAGTTTAAACTGCATCCTGTTCGCATTTGTTTGGAAGGTCACTTTTTTCTGCTCTTTCAAAGTGCTGTGCTGTCCATTTGCTTCAAAGAGCTTGTGATTTAGACTCATGTATAAGAGACAAATTCAGCTATAATGATGTTAAAATTATCCTTTAGTGTTCCAATCTTCATGTAACTTAACTTGGTTTATAGTGCTACCTTCAGAGAGAACAGGACAATTAACAGGATTCTCGCATCTTAAAATGTAAGACATTTGAATAAGTACAATTTATATTTAGCCACTGAGGTATTTAGAAAAATCCACCTCCTATAATCTGTGCAAATTTAAGATTAACATCCAGTTGCTTTGTTATTTTGCTTGTTGTACTGGCTACTAACTGACACTTGTAATCAATTCTCTATTACATGCATTCTAAATTTCCCAGTTGGTTTAGTCTTTGCCTTTTTTTCCCATGTGTACTCTAGTGCTTAGTTTTCTTTGCAGATTTACATAAAAATAAACTCTGAAGGCCTTAAGAAAGGACTACGCTAAGAATGTCATGCTCCTGAACGACTGCTTCTTGGGTCTTTTACTATTGTCATCTTAAAATCACAGAGAAATTTGCTTGTAGTATTGTTATAATTATGTACCCGAAGCATGGTCTTCTCTGCCTTTTTTGAACACTGTATTACGCAGTGGCTTAAAAGTCTTTTGCCAGAGAAGACTTGTCTGGTTTTTTTTTTAAAGTAGTATTAAATGACTGATTTTCCATTGCTGTGAAGCTGTCTGCAGTTACGTAGATCTTAGAATCAAATCATGTTTAAATCATAAGGCCACTATGTTAAAGTTATGGGGATGGGACTGAAACTTTGTGTTTGAATTGGGTATTTTAAGTCAACCGCATCTTTTGTTCCCGAGTTGGGCAGCAGCCAAGTTGTGCTATATCTGTTTCTATTCCTTCAGTGAATTGCAAGCATTTTCAGCTTTATTTTATGCCTTAGTTGAACATGCTGTATTTTTTGGGTGGGGATAAGGAAAAGAAGAAAAGAACCAGTCTCTGCATGCTCGGGCATAATACAATGAGCTATAGAACATTGCTATTGAAGAATTTCTACTGACTTCAAAGAGGTGCTCAGTAGCTTCCTGGTTTGAACCCTCCATGTCTGGTATCTGCTGTGAAAAGCTGGATGGTTTTGTGTGTGTGTGTGTGTGTGTGTGTGTGTGTGTGTGTATGTATATATATATTAAAAAATCTTTATCTCAGTGTCAACAGCAGAGCACCGTAAGCTTCTGCTGGCGAGACTATAGCCATTAGTTAACTTTGAGAACAGATATGACTCTTCCATATGGCAGTGCTTATCTTAATCTCTGGGATTTTGTAATTGTGTGTAAAGAATTGAGTCTATCAGCTTGTAATTAACATGTTGCTTTTTCCCCTACCTGGTCTACAATTTTCTTTAAGAATGTATGTCTGTGTTTATTATATTTCGTGGGAGAGAAAAGCAAATCAAAGCATTAATTTCTCTTACTGAATAAAAAATGTCAACCTAATGATATTTTAAAGATGAAGTGTTCATGCATAACATTATCTAGATTAACAGGGTTCTGTTAATAGTCGTCTGCTTCAAAAATTGCATAGTGTGGCTGGCTGGTTGTTTCCTAACCCTGTTATGAAGGTCATACTGTCTGCTGGTAGAGAGGACCTGCTGCAGTACTTAAGTTATGGCCTAATATTACATGATTTTGATGCATGACAATATGATTATGCAGTGAGCTGCGGTGTGATTCATGAGATCCAATTTTGTAGTGCCTGGGATGTTGTTGAAGCTGGTGCTATGATTATGACTTTGTGTTATGACATTATTGCCAAACTCAAATTTTCTTCCTCTTAAATTATTGCCAGCGTATATTGTTATCCCAGCTGATATTGAGGATCTGGTTGTGGCCTTACATTGACACTAAAGTCTACTTTTTTGGGGTCAGAGCATTAGATTCTGAAAAGAGAAGTCATAAGATACAAAACGATGCTGCTAGCTCCTGTTGAATACAAACCCCTTGTTGGACAAATCACACAAGGTTTTGATACGCAGATGTTTCATACTAGTAAGAGGGTATGTGATCGCATAATGTAGTGAAAGTGCCACCAAAAAAACCTTTGTCTTGCCTTGTTTAGTGTATGTGACAATACACACGTGGGGCAGGGTTAGAGGGGACGTGGCTGAGAGCAGTTTGGCAGTTCTTTCCTGTTGCAGAAGCTGTGGCTACGTAACTTACACACAAACCCCAGACCGTTTTCCTCAGCAAATCTGGTTTATAATAAATATGCATATATATTCTAGAACTTTCTTATCTGTAAATGTGATATTTTTACAAACGTGTGCTTACTTGCAGTCGGCACAACCTACAGTCAAATTCAGTGGCGTTAAATTAGTTGGTGTTTAATGACCATGTTCCATTTGGCAGACAGCAATGTGGTTTAGGCGAACAGCATAAAAGGAGGGATTTCTCTGTACTCTTCATTTATAATGGTATCTTTGCCATGGTGAAAGTGTGTATGTACATACATACAAATATATAATATGTAAAAAGAAATGTAATTGGCTCACAGTGTTTCGGGAGATTCATAAGTAATTTTATGTTAAGATGATTTTTTTTGTGTTCTCTAGGACGCATTAATCGCATATACATGTGAGAATGTGTATATGAATGCCATAAATGAGATGCCTATATAGCAGATTTAGAAAGTAATTTGAATTAGCCATAACAAAAAAAAGAGAGTGAGGAAACATAGAAGTGTATTTTTAAAAATGAATGGTGTGAATTTTGAAAAGCAGTATGTATTTTTAAATAGGGATATAAGATGAAAAACGTGCAGCCAGATTCTGCAGATGTCAGGTGTGCAGTTATGTGGAAAAAAGATGTGTAGTATGTAGCTAATGTGATTGGGATTCAGGGATTTGTTATGCAGGAGAGCGCAGGGATGCATTAGGCAATAAATGCTGTGGAAGCACTCACGGCTGCCATGGAGGTGGCGGTCTTAAATAACACATAATTGTACACATATTGCAGGCGCTGTTTTGATCTGTTGATCTTTCCCAAATAAAATTGCTAACTAGCAATGAAGCTAAGTAGTATAAAACTTCTTATAAAGACTCACTTAACGTATTTCAGTTTTATCGTAATAACCACAACTTACTTTGGTTAGAAATATCCATTTATGATTTTACGGCAAATAAATTTAATTTACAATTTAGTCTGTAATTATATGACTGCATACTATGCTTAAACTGATGGAGCAGTTCTAAGGAGAAGTTGTTCAGAAATCCACTGGACAAGGTTTGCCTGCAGTACAAGTCTGTTACCTGTTTATGATTTAATCCTTTGCTGTCGCTGGACCAGGCCTGACCCAAGAACACACAAACACCTGAACTCTCCAGTTAACACTGGTGTATTTGGTGTCTCACGGAGCAGGTGAAGGTCTAGGGTTAGTCTTATTTTATGTATTACATTGACAATGTAAAGCTTCAAAAAAGCTCTTGGGTTGCTCTCATCTTAATGGGGTTCAGGATCCTCAGAAATTTCTTGAACCAGTAAAGATCAGGGTTTGGCCTTTTTTAACACTCCCACCCTGCAGAGTGTCCAAATCCATTGTCAGTGATTGGGTACAGTCGTATGGGTCGAACTCTTCCTCGGTTTATGAAGCAGCTGTAATCCAGTGCAGATATGAGTGTTTGAGTTGTTTTGTGTGAAACTTAGTTGAAATAAAATAAATTCTGTTTGTCTTTTGTATAACTATTTAAGGCAGAAAGTTCCATAATGCTGGAATCCAAAAGCACCGTATCTTAGCTAGGTGACCTGGGTTTATCTGGACGATTCTTAATTATGTCTAGCCAGCCATAAGTGAGACTTTTCTACTGGTTCTTAGTCTCAGAGCTACTTACCCACTCCCTGAAAGTCAGGAGAAGTTGGTGTTAATGAGGGAAATACAGTACAGGACTGTGGTGGCGTCCACGGCGGTTTCCCTTAGGGCATTAATTACTTGCTAGATAGGACTTGCTCTTGCTCACCGCAAGGTGCTGGGAACGAAGCCTCAGGCTGTGTTTGCACCAGCAATTAGGCCTTCTCTCCCCTCTCAGCACCCACCAAGCCATGCAAATAACTTCACCTTGACAGCACTCCTCTGCCGACCCTTCTGCCCATGGGAGCAGGGGGTTGGAAGAGCCAGGCTCTAAGGGAGCACATCCTGCCCTGGTGCTGGGCAGTAGCCAGGAGATGGTGCTGTGTAGGTGCCTCTGGGACACTGTTTCTGCTCCTCACTTGCAGAAAGTCAGGTTCCTCTCCAGGAGCAGCAGAGCGGGGAAGGAACACTGATGTGGGCCGTGGTGCTGCTGGGAGGCTGTGCTGGTGCTTGCCAGTCAGCAGCAGTGACTGGTCAGTCTTTCCTCCCATCTTCTCTTCCAGTTTAGAGCGATGATGTGTTGGGAGGTAGCAATTACAGAGAAATTATTCAGAACTGACACGTGCCTGTCTGTGTCCTACCTGGGCAGCAGAAGTTGGCTGGTAGGATTGTTAGTCCAGGGCTGGGGTCTGCTGGGCAATGCCCAGGTACCTACCTTTGCTCTCAGGACTTGTGGCTGGGCTGCATTCCGCTGCTGTGACCCCAGCTCTAGGACTGCTGGGTGCGGTTCATGTGGGAAGGACTGGTCAACTGTGTGCAGGAATTGCTGTATTGATGAGCAGGAGGGCTGGTGGCTTGGTCGTGTGTCCTGGCAAGGGATGGAATCTCTGCTGGAGGCTCCAGCACCAGCTGGAAGGTGTTTCACCAGAGAAGGCACCCAGCCGTGTGCTGCACCCAGGCTGCTGGGCAGAGTTCGCCTGTCTTGCTAAGATCTGAGAAACAAGGTCTGCTCTCAGATTGGTGTAAGCAGGAGAAGTTGTATGAAAAACTTCAGGTGTCATTTTATAATTCTATGCCAGTTTACCCAATACAGGTATTGGAAGAGACCCTGTATCCCAGGAGGGTGTATGTAGGGTACAGGTAAATATTTTGGGTTTGATAGTCTTGTACTTGTGTTTGAATTCCTTTTTTCAGGTGAAGTACGTGTCTAACTTCAGGCGCGTACTCTAGTTCTACTACCACTGGATGGGATTTAGGTACCCAATTGGGTATCCCACCGAAACGGCACCGGATCACCTCCTTCCTCAGTCTAAAACGGCACATTGCTGTCATTTAGGTATGTAGTATTACATCATAAAATACTTAATGTTACATGGAACAAACTTTTTTTTTTTCATTCAAAGTAAGGATATTGGCACTGCTTCTATTCCTTTTAGCTAGAAAAAAGACAGGTTGTAAAGTATTAATTTATTTTCAATTATGTTCATACAGGATAGGTGATAGGAAAGCAAAGAGTTCTGATTTTACCAAAGCACTTGGACTTCTCTAGTGCGTAGTGGAAAATAGCTATAAGGTACATACTTTTTATAATAGATGTTCAAAAGTTACCCCAAGCTTTAACTTAATAAATAGAATAATCTTTGTTATGCATTTTATGTATACAATTCTACTTTCTGGAAAGAGACCGTCAGCCACTGAACAGTGAATTAATTTAAAATAAATTGAACATGTTTTTATTTAATGTACAGAAGATACTTGATACAATGTAGCATTTTTGGAAAGTGTAACTGAAAGTATCAATTCCAATTTCCTTTCCAAATAAACTGGGAACTTTAAGCGCAAATAAAACAACTCTGAAATTGTCTTTCATTGTTGTTGCGTACTATAACCATGATCAGTTAGATGTTTGTGCGCCAGGAAGAGAAAAGTACACAATAGCATTACTAGAATGAAAACATTTCAGCGTGTTTTCCCTTTTGGCTTGGTGGCTGAGGGCCAGCGCTGAGGTGGGACCGTGAGCCCGAGCTGGCGCTGGGGAGCTCTGCCAGCCTTGTGCGGAGGTTTCCATGGAGGGAGCAGCTGTAAGGCACTGTGATAAGGAGCTCCCACCCGCTGAGTTAGAGCCCGCTCACTTAGCTGTGTCCTCTGCTCCCAGAAAAGAAAATCGGCCGCTTCCGAGCTGAAAACACAGAGAGTGATCCGATAGCAGAATTCGATGCGGTATTGCTGCGAGTCGCATGGGCGTGCGGGTGGTCAGCCCCAGGGCAGGGCTGGCAGCGCTGCTTTTCTTTCCAGCAGTGCTTTAGCAGGTTGAATAAACTTAATTTACATTTCGGGTCTTCTGAATTGATAGTCACTTTTGACCAAAAATAAAGATTGCAAATAAAATTAACTTCCTTTACTAGAAATTAAGTATTCAGCTGCTTTTTTTTTTATTTATTTAAAGAACATTACGCTTGAGTTTTTCTGCTATCAGTGGGGACACTGATTCTCCCATCTCAAATCATTATTCTGAAAGTAAACATCATTGCTCAGCTGCATTGTTTGAATAGCACTAACAAAGGTCTTTTGGCACCTTTCTCTTTCTTTGGTATTACAACAATAAAGAGTATATATACCTAGCAGATAATACACAGTTGAGCTACGCAGCTCCTTGAGCAGGTGGACGTTATCTTTTTGAAATAGAGCTGACCTTAAATACCTGGCTGTGTTTGACATAGAGAAGATGGTTGTTAGGAAGCAGGCAGAGGGCACAGGCGCGTTGTCAGAAGCACGCAGGGCACCCGGGAGGCCTGTCGTACCCAGCTGGCACTCAGTGTGGAGTTTTTCTTTTTAACACTCACAGCTAGTTTGCGGGAGAGGGCTATGCGAGTGTAAATCCGTAGCATTCCTCAGGTTGTAGGTACCATAAATTTACTCTCTGCGTATGCATAAGCCAGTGTGAATTCGATTGTATCCTGGCAGAGTGCCTTCGGTGTCTTGCTGCAGCTCCGTCTTTCCTGGAACACTCATTTGTCTGAAGGTGGATTGTCTGAGACAGACCCCAGAAACTCTAGTGGCTTCTCCAGAGCATTCGCCCCTCCTTAGCAGAGGCGCTTTCCAGCTAGTTGTGCTTTGTTCTGTGGCACTCTGCTTGGAGCTTCCCCACCCTGAAGTACAGCTTCAGAATGGTTAAAACAATTGAAGTTAAATTTGCTTTATTACAGCTGTTGGCTTGCTGCTTCAAGTACTAAAAAGAGAATAAGCTTGGAATACTCTTTTCTTTTTCTTCAGTTTCAGACACAAGTGCTCAAAGCCTTTAAGTACTTACATTGAGTGTGCATCTTCTAGTTGGTTTACACTCCTCTTGCAAGTTTTGCATTTATAATATTTATATTATGCAATATTTATAATATGAAACTTGGGAAGACAGCTTGTTTCCTAGCATGCCACGTATGCCTCTTGTCAGCTTTCCCTTTCAGCGTATCAGCGTCTAAAGGAATGCCCTGTACTTCCAGTGAGCGCACAGCTCACCCTTCTGAAGGGTCTCATTGAATTCCAAAGGCCTAGTGACAGTGGGAAGCACTGGGCCAAGCTTTTCTTTGTACACATCAATTATGAGACCTATGGCATTGTCTCAACATCTTCTTCTTCTCTGTGGGACACAGCACCTTGCTTTAGCACCACATATTAAGTAATGGAACCACCTTCTGCCTGGGGAGAAGGTTTGATTCAAGATCCTATGTGTTTTACTCCATCTGCCTCCAAGGCACTACCAGTGGAACATAAAAGTAAGGAATCCCATGAATATTAAAATACCATGAATATTAAAATACCAGCTCTTGATATGACAGGTACCATAGCTTATGTACATACTATGGTACTTACAGAATCCGAAAGACGTTTTTAGATAAAAATGAGTTTTGACTTTGTCTACTACTAACAGATTGAGGCTATTTAAAATGGAGTAGTTTTCAGTTTTGTGGCTTTTTTACAGAATACTATTAACTCTTAATTTGCCACAGGGGACTAAGATACAAAAGTTTGTTCTGATGCTAAGTTTCAATTTGAGACTTTGACACATTCCTGCTGAAACCTGTGTACATGATGTTGAGGAAACAGTTCACGTCTTGTCATGAACATCACAACCGTCTGCATTGCCAGGGGCGAGAGGCTTTAATTTCTCTGGTGGGATGACTGCGCTCGGCTGGAACCCATCCCCATCCGTTTAAGCCCAGCTGAGAGCCAGCAATTACATTTAACTGTGTCAGTTTGCAGAAAGACGGTAAGCTTTGAAATCACCTCCCTAATTCAGAATTCAAAGTTACTTTCCCAAGGTTTTCTGGCTATTTTACTGTAAACTTTTAAGATTACAGATTATATTCCTGTGATTCAAAAGGGAATTTTTCTTTCTTTTTTTTTCTTTTTCTTCAAGACATGTTAGATTCTTCTCATTTACCTGGTGACAGCTATGATACATTAGGTTCTTTTTGTTCTTGACTGCTGAGTGTAAATCTTGCCTGATGCTTTCAGGCAAGTTATGTAGCTGTACTCAGGTAAGTGACAGCAGAAGATGGCTAATAATCCTTGCTCCTAGCTTAGTGCTCTATTTATTGACATGATAGAGCTGTTGACATAAAGAAAATGATTTGCAAATTCAGCTGTTAAGATTTATTTGGTCAGTCGTTACAGAGAAGAATTACTTTTACATAGTAATAGTGCATTTTCAGTAAATTAATTGAAAAGACAAGCTCTTATCTCTCTTAAGAAACCTTTAGAGGCATAAAAAACATGTATGAGTTTCTCTAAGCAACTCAGATGAGAAATCACTATATGCCAGGTATGAACAGCTCTTTCTGTGTTTTCATATTGTTAAGGAGAAGACTTGAAGCCAGATCATACACAGACTTTTAAAATCTACAACAGAAGATTTCACATTAAATCTAGACCAAGCCCATCCCTGTTTAGTTTTATTGGACCCTGAAATCATTTTCTTGAATAACTAGTTTCTTAAACTTTCAAATTTTGATGGGTACTGATTTGAGAGCAGTGGTTTCTGGGTAGAATCTTGCAAACTGCTCCATGTGCATGAAACCAAGGTAAATGATCTGTGAAGCTGGTGTAAAATGCTTTCAATAGCACTTTAAATGAAAAGTTTTATGATGATACACAGTATTCTGCAAGAGATTGGAGAATTTGCAGTTGGTCTTTTGATCTAAACTTTAAGATTACACTATTCGTTTTAGTGGAAAAAATTGTAGTCTGATTAAAACGAAGCAAATATGTTTAACAATGTAAAGTGATGTATTACGAAGATGCATCTGCTTGGCTAAGAGAGAGGGCCGGAGTGAAGAGGAAGAGGAGACTCTGCCAAGGCCTTGCCTGCTGCGAGGATAAAAACTAGGCAGGAATTGCTGCAGGTACATCCAATGCCTGATGTTAAATTGCTGAAAATTTAATTCTACACAGTGTGTCCCCGGAAGAAATGCTGTTTAGACATTTGAGTAGCTGCTCGGGAGCGCATTTGCTTATTGGCTTGTGGAGGGAGAAGTGTGCCTTTGTCCTCTCTGCAGCGTGTTGGGAAGAAAACAGTTTACACGGTTGGACTCCCAGCAGGGAGAAAGGCAGAGGAGCGACATGTTATTGTAACAATGGCAAGGTCAGCAGTGAGATCTGCCGTGTAGCACAATATGTAAGATTAATATCGTATGAATCTATTTTTAACATGAAGCATAAGATAATCTGTCTTTGGCTGTAGAATATGTTAGTAAAGATTTTAAAATTACAGGGGCTGGTTATCTGTCAGGTTTCTAACAAGAGGGATCATATTTAATTGATAAACAGATTAATTCTTGCAGAAAATAGCCTCCTCGTTTGATTGTGAAGATTTCAATCAGACTAAGTACTCTCTATATAAAAATACATTAAAAAACTAACTGTCCTTGTACTTGGTTGTCTGTGCTCTATATTTAGGAAGAATCATCTTAAATTTTTCTTAACTTGTAAAAATATGTCATATGTACCTAGGTGTAGACAACCTGTTGTTCTTGTACAGCTGTCGCTGTATCTTTGAGAACATATATGCTGGATCTGCGAAAGAAGCTGTATTTTTACTCATGTAATTGAGATTTTTGTCATAAACCCATTAACTATAAAGGAAACAGTAAATTAAAAATTATCAGTTCCATGGAAACAGTACATTTACTTAGAAAATTTAAACTTTCTTTCAACACTACTCTTCCAAAGACCTATTAATTCAATTCTACAGATTCATATTTCTTTTTTAAGCCCCTATTGATTTGTACTTAGTTGGGGACAGACTCTCTGGAAGGTTAATCAGTCTTTCGGGAATTCCAGGTTGGTCTTGTTTCTCCTCCCAGCTGAAAGTGTGTCACGACCTCAGACTGAATTTAGACTGAATTTGGCAAACCAGAACTGATGAACGTAGCTGTGCTCTGCCATTCAGCAGCTCAGCTGGAATCCTGGTTTTGGCATGGATCCCCAGAGTAGCTTAGAGAAGGGCTGAGCAGGGCATGCAGAGCTTCTCAAAAGTGGGCTTGAGGTAGAAACCCAAGGCCATTCTTCAGCATTGAACATTCTCATGCTTGCATAAAGACAACTGTTAAGACACTTTACTTAAGCCAATCTCAGTGTTTCTCTTAACAGGTTTTAGTGCTCCAGGTGTATTTCGAGTGTTCCTTGATGATGAAGCTGGTTCCCGGCCTTTGTTCCTGTGCCACTGTGACCTTGGCTCTGTCACAGGGGCTGCCCTCGACTGTCAGACCTGTCTGTGTAGAAAAAAATGACAAAGACAAAAACTCTTTTGTTGTTGACACAGAAAAGGCTCGTGAGAAGCTCTACTTTGAGAGGCATCTGCAAAGGTTAATCAGGCGAGTTAAGTGGAAGGGAATGACCATCATGCTCATCTTTATCCTTCTGCTACTGCAGCAGTGATGCTCCAGCCACACACCTTCTTGTCTGGGATAAAATAACAAGGGTGTGTTGCTTGCGCTCTGGATATGACAGTTTAAACTATAGGATAATTTAGTAACTCCAGTCCGGCTTGTTAAGTATTACACAAGAGACCAATTAATGTGTTTCCTCACTCCTTGTGACTGTGCAGCAGCTGGGTCTGCATTTACACATCTCTGGTGCAATGGAACTGCCTGCTGAGGGTTCCATGGGTGCCGGGGCAGGCTACCGGCCTGAGCTGTGTCCTGGGGACATACTGTGATCATGGAGCAAGGGAGAATCGGAGGAGAGACAATGTGAATGTGGTGCTAACCTGGGAAGTTCTGCCTACACAGACCCAATCCAGAGCAGTTTCCCGGATGCTGTGGAACGTGACCCCATGCAGGCCATAAAAGGGTTTTGACCCCTGGAGTAGGGTGTCAGATTGCCGGGTTCCTCTGCCTTTGCCTTTTCTCCCTGCCCCAGCAACGCCATCAACCAAAGAGCTTACTTGAAAGAGGGCTCCTGCCTCGTCTGTGTTTCTGTAAAGCCTTCCTCACGGTTCATGCCTGTCCCCATGTGAGAACTAATTTTAAAAATTCAGTTTACAGTTCTACTAATATAATTGCCTTTATTTGTTATGTCTCATTTTCTTAGCTATTGCTAGAGATCAGATATCATTTGATGCCTTCATTGGATCTTGCACTGGAGAGAGAATAAGTGATGGAGGTCAGTACAGTGTCTGCATTTGTCTTTTGCTTAAACTTATACTGAAGAATACGGAGGATGAGCGACTTCTGAGTTATTAAGCCTGACTTTGTTATTTTTCTTCACACTTGCTAAGTTTTATTTGTTTACAATTAAAGAACCATTTTCTCCAGCTGACAAATTCAGTGCGCTCCTAGAAAAAGAGTGCGGTGAGAGTTTTCACCCACCACTTCTTCCCCTCTCGTTTTTTATAAAAACTTCTCCAGTGCTGGGAGCTGAGCTTAGCAGTTTATGAAATAACTGGGAGCTAATAGAACACATGACAGTCTCTTTTAATTCCAGTAGTTGAGTCTGTTATCTTTTACACAGTTGGTTCTATTTCCCTTTTAAATGATATGTATACTAACTATACTGGGGGGGAAAAAAGCTATTTGAGGGGGGTCAAGAATATATGTATATATTTTTTCTCATTAAAATTGATCATTGTTATTCTTTGTTTTATGACATTTAAAAAAAAAAAAAATCCTGAAGACTTCCTTGCCCAGAGTCCCACTCGAGGAAGTATATCTGAGAAAAATCCTTGAATAATAGTTGGAGTGACTGACAGGTATTTAGATCGATTGCAATCCCGCTGACATTGATTGAGAGGTGTTAAGTGAGGGATGGAAAAAACATATTTGATCAAGATTAATACTTTTTTTCACCAATGCTCCTGAGACTCGTATAAATAATTTGTTTCCTATAAAGCTGCTTACAGAAGAGAGCCGAATCATGACTTGCTGAAGTCCACAGGAATGCTGGACACAAAGGTCTTTGAAGACCTTTAAAACTTTATAAGCAGTGCATCCTTCATTCAGCTGAAACATCCCTACTGTTTACGGATGCATTGCTTTGTCTTAGAAATCCCCTTTTCTCCTCCCTCTGGGAAAACTGAAGTGGAAAGTAAACTTGTAAATGCTTTTAAATGATTCGTGTCTTTAACTGGAAACCCACCCACAGTTTTCCCGAAGCGCAGGTCACAGAATCCTTGTGCTGCTTCTGAAGAGAAGGGAGCGTCAAAAATTGCCAAAGATTTGGTCTGGAATCTGAATGGGAAATGAAGTTACTTCCTGCGTTCACTCAGTGCTAATGAAATAAAATCTGTTGTATTTGACCTGTAGTGGAGACCTTTCAAGTAAGTGCTAGTGTTTGACGTTATCCAAAAGCAGATTTGGTAGCAGGGTTTTTCTGCAACAGCCGAGGAGTCATCGGAGACTACTTGTGTGGGTCTTGGTTAGTGTGTACCACCTCCAACTCCTGGGGAAAAAAAAATTTTAATCATATCCCCCCCTTTTTTATCTTTTGATGTCAGTGTTACATTTCATATAGCAGAAAGTGTATATTTAAACTTTGATAGTAAAATTGAGTCTCATTTCTTTGTGCTTTATGAAAATAGGACACTTTTTGCTGACTGCTGCATGAAAACACTCAAATACTGCAGTTATCAGCATTATTCGCTTTCAACAAATACCTAATTAAAATCGTGGTAAGCCTTTTTCTTCAAAAGGATTTTGCCACCTATATTTGTGGACTTCTTGACATTTGGAAATTCTGAATGTGTCCGCTGCTCTTAGGTACATGCTTCGTCTTCTTTCCCAAGGCCCCGTGCGTTGTCAGAGCGCGTGGGCTGTTCACCCCTGGCTTGACAGGGGCAGCCTGTGCACAGCAAATAAGCAAGTACTGGTGCTGACGTTAGATCTGCGCGGGCCCCTGCTGCTGTTCGGCAAATCATGGGCCACGCAACCCCTGTGAGTTTCAATCTATTCCTCTGTTAAAGATGTAACAGAGCCAAGCTGGAAAAGGCCTCTTTGAGAGTGCTGGATTTCTGTCAAAAAGAGACCGTGCTCATGGCTGGTGCTGGCAGACGGATTATAGCAGTAACGCATCCTCGGGAGATAACCCTCCATTATCAACAGCGGGTTTCCTGAACCCTTGCTGTCAGTTATTCAGCATTGAATCCAGACCTGGTTGCTTCCACTGGAATTCTGCAAGGGCTGGGACTGCTTGTCTGCTGAGACCAGGCGCTCAGGCGGCTTCTGCTGGTTCCACGACTGTAATGCCAACAGTGGGAACTTTATTGGTACCTTCAGTCCAGATAAATTAACTTTGTAATTAAAAAACAACGGTGATTTTAAAAGGGCTTTTGCCTAATCTATAGTTACCGCTAACCACCGATGCTACTGTGGCAATACTGCCCATCTGCACTGTTAAACATTGCTTTTAACAGCAAGCTGACCTAACTGGAATAGTTGGGGTAGACAAATTTGGGTGTAGAGAGCAGTAGTTGGAAGTAAACAGATATAGCTTCCTCCTTGGTGGTGAGAAGACTTGCGTCCCTCTCCTACTCTGAGCCACCCAAATGAACAATAAACTTTCACCTGATTCATTAATTGGATGAACCAAATGAGAGCATTTAATTGAATCCAAGATGGGATGGGAGCTCTTCTCCGTAAGTTCCACAGTGTGTATGTGGATTATTTGGCAGCAGGGACTGCAGATACTGCAAAGCAGTGTCCCTTCTTTGCCAGCCACCAGGGACTGTCCTCCCAGGCGCTGGGGCCTCACGCTGGAGGCAGCGGTGGATGCTGCTTTGCTCAAGGGAGAGCTGCACGCTGGAATCCAGGCTGCTGGGGAATCAAGCCCAGGCTCCTACCAGCGGGGTGAAGTGGCCCATTGTAATGCTGTTTCCTTCCAGTCTGTACTTGACTGTGCTCTGCTCTTTCTTTCCAAAGGGATAAAAGAGTCTTCACTACATTATTTTGTACTTCCTTATTATGAGATTGTACCCCGAATGTCAAAGATTGAGCAAGTCTAAGTTCATGTGGAAGATAAATGAAGAACTTTAATTTTATTTTTTTTTTTTTTTTTTTCCAAAATAAATACTCCTAATCTTGAAATTCAGAGCAATAAGTTGCATTTGTAGGTGAGCTACATTGCTTCTATTAAAGGCACAGGAATTTCAGATTTAGGTTTCTGGGTGTCGTGCTCTAAATATGCTCCATGACGTGCTTGTTCTGGGCTTCCATAATGCCAGTGTAAATTATTGCCTGACGTGTAAATGTGTTACTTTACAGCAATGGAACTGTAGTTCTGGTACTACTTTAAAGCTGGAGAAAAAGCTATTCAGAAAAATAACTACTGCCCCTTCATTTCTAGTTAGAGAATGTTTATTTTGAGCTTGATTTGCTGTATGCTCTGCTCTTACCTACAATCAGACTTAAAGAAACAAATAAGTGTTCTTTTTCAGATTAACTTCTACTTTGTGTCAGAGAAAATAAGAGATTTGTTACTCACTCTGAAAACAGAAACTGAATCCATGCGCTTACTGGAATGGGTGGAGCATTCTGTGTAACCTGTGCTCGCTTTTATTCATTCGTTTTCTTCTTAAATTACAGTCGTAGGACCTCTAAACTTTTGCAAAGGTAGATGTAGATAAGGCTTATCATACTTATAATTCAGGAGAAAGCTACGTCTGCAGAATCTGTATTCTGCTCATCTGTGACCAGAAGCACAGTAAGGGAAGAGCCCGTCACAAGAAGCCACTGTTTACATTCTAAAAACTTTCTGTTTAAAAAAATAGAATGCTTCTGTTTATTTTAGTTGTTCTAAAATCTGTTGTTTTGCTGTTATGTGAGGTTTTTTGTTAAGCTCAAATTCCGAGTTAGCACTGACATTTTTGTTGCTCGTTGATGTGTTTATAACTCCTTTTTCCTCTGTGAATAAGGCCACAAATGAAATGCTGGCTTGCAGTATTAATGCTTTCCCGTTAATTGAGTTGACTTGGTCCCTTGCAGTGCAAAATTAATGTCTGTGCCACTTCTTTTTTGCAGCCTTAGTTGTAGCACAGGGAGGTTTAAAAATAAAATAAAGACCATTCCAAGCAAGCAGAGGGGAGCAGTGCTGTTCCCGAGAGCTGCTGGAGCAAGGCCTTCGGGAGCAGGCTCCATGGAGCCCCCCTCCGTGATGGGGAGCAGGAGGAGAGGGGGCAGGAGGGCTTTCCTCTGGTTCATAGAGAAGAGCTGCTGTGCTCCGGAGGTGGTTCCCGCTGATGTACTGGTACCCTACGCGCTGTACTTGATCAGCTCCACAGCAGTCGCTCTGCAGGTTGTAGAAGCGCAGTTGATGGAGCCGGGCTGTGTGCAGCCAGGGGGCCCGGTGGGACTGTGTGGGACAGTTGTCACCCATCTCACGATTTAGGGTGCAGCCGCTGTGGAGCTTCACCTGCTGCTCTGCGCACCCCTTTGGCAGTGGGCAGAGACGAGCTGCCGCCCGAGCGAGACGCTTCTCCTGGCCTCCAGAGTGGTGGGTCCCACCAATGGCCCACGGGGCTCTGGGAGCTGCTGGGCTTTGGTTTTCTTGGTGTAAAGCTTTATGAGGAATGTGTGATCACACACTGTAACAAAGATACAACCCAGAAGATATTTTTAGCAGTGCTGATGTGGAATATTAACTTAAGAAACACACAGTTTCTGTAGCGTGATCGTAGTTAATGGTTACAAACCAAATTAATTCTAAATATTTGAGGAAATTAGCCTGCAAAACTGGATGCGAGGGAATGAACACATACCAAATTGTTCTGATGAACAGAAATTACCTTCTGAAGTAATGTGAACTTGGGATGACTTTTTACTCTTTGTGTAATGAGGGGAAAATGGTTCATTTTTGCTCTTTAACAGATGCTGCCTTTGAATTGTAACAAGAAGGGGGGAAAACAGATAATGATTTCCAGTGAAGTCTAATTTGTTAGAAGGCACAATTAAGCTTTGAGATAAACGATTTAGCTTTTAAAACACTGAGTGTAAAGGAATTAAACTCAGTTCTCACCCCCTGCCTGTAGGGTAGCTTTTTGACTTCTGTAAAAGGGAGCATTGTGCATTTGAAAAAAATTTCATTTTTACAGTTGTGTTCTGTCTCTGAAACTACCCATGTGCGCTGACAGCTATTTTGCATCTATTTTAGGGCAGGTTATCTTCTCTGGTTCTTCTGAGAAGCTGAGCACGTTGCTATAGCTACTGAGCTCGCGGCTCTGGTGAGGTTTTTTCCATCAATTTCTAAATGTAATTGTTAAGTAAGGCTGGTATAAGGCCTGTGACACTCTGCTGTTGATTCCATTGAAGATTTTTATTTTTGTTTCCTTTAATTTCTTTATTTAATTCTAACGGGTACATGGAAACGCGTGTACTGTTTTTATGTAAATACATAGAGACAGCAAATGACAAAATGAATGTACGGGTTTTGTAAACCAGTATTTGCATCAGAAAGCTGCCGTGTTCCTCTGGGCCAGCCTGCGGCTGGAGCGGACGCCGGGTCTCTGGACGTGGTGCTGCAGTGGGAGGTGCTGCTGGACGCCGTGGTGGGGACGCCGTGGTGGGGACGCCGTGGTGGGGACGCCGTGATGGCTCTGCCAACCATATGCTGAGGCTCCATTCTTGAAAATGATCTTTTTTTCTTGGTGCGCTACAGTTCAACCAGAGGCACTAGTAAAAGAACTACTAACAATATACTGCAGATATTAGGTACAGGTTTTTAACATCTGTAAAGACCCCTTTTAAACAAGATACAGCTTGTCCTCTAGTTTGCAAAGGCTGCTACCCATTCTTGAACCTGCCTGCAGCGCTTCATGCATTCTGTGTTCCCTCCAGCTGGGGTCCAATTGTTGTACTGCCTTTACTAATATTCAGCATTACTGAAAATGTGGTATTGGTTTTGTCACGGCGGGGTGTGGGGTTGGGTCTTTTCTTTTTTCATCCGAAGTCCAGTGAAGGTCAAAGTCCTTTATGGTCCTTATGACCGGGTTGGTGGCTGACAAGCTACACACTGTCGGGCATCGGGGAGTATGGACAGTGGTGAAGCTCATCTGCGGAAGCAACAGCCTCAGCACAAACCTGTTGCAGTGAGGGCAAGGTCGTGGATGTTAGATGGTAATGGCTTTTTGTCAGGCAGCAGGAATGTGGGGTGGAGGGAGAATACCCTGTAAAGCAGCACCATCACTGGAAAGCCAGGACAGAAAAGGGTGAGCTGGATTTACAAGGATATTTAGGGATCAAAAGATACAGATAGGTATCCAGTGAGATTTTGCAAGCCAATGATGTAAATTAGAAGTCTAATGTTAATTGACAGCTCTGTATTGGATCTTTAGGTAAATTCCAGAACCTGGGTATTTGTATCTTTAGGTGCTTTATTACTGTTGTACATTGTGAGCGCCTGTCAAATTCTTGTGTAGCAGTGGTGGATGTAGAAGCTCCGTGCGGAACCTGCGTGTCTGGGATGCAGAGCTGCCGAGCCACTTGGGACAGCGTAAATTTATTCTTTACACAGGTTTTATTCACTTAAGATTAGTGTCCTATTTAGGCTGCAATAGCTAATTCTGTTACAGAATAACGTATTCCGTAGCTCATAGCTTTCAGAGAATGATCTAGATACAGTCGTCGTGATGCTGTTGGATAATACGAGGTATTCCAAGAATAGGAGGAAACTGTACTGAAGAGATTATAAGAGAATAAAAGTACTAGAGGTTGAAACGGCAACTCTTTTAAAGATTGACTTAAGGACAGGTTCATAATAACCAAAGTCTTAGTTTCATGTAAATACTTGATTGTCAAAGAATTTAGTGAAAAATGCTGTTGTTTAAGATTGTCTCACTGGACTGTTCATGAATATGAGAAATATGTAGTGTCTATATTGTGTGTAACTGTATGCGTACAGGTTAAATTCAGTTACACAGGCAAATTCCTGTCTGAAAGTCTAAAGTATTTCAGTCACTACATTTTAAAGGAATTCAAATCATATTAGTCTAATTAATTGCACCAATATCTTTAAAAATAATGGACATTTGCATGCATGCATAATCACTTAAGGTGCTTATCCTATAATTTACTGAGTGACTGTGACCTATGACATGAGAATTCTTGGCTTCTAAAAATCCAACCTTTAATGACTACTCTAAAAAATAATTGTAATTAGAGTTTAGTTGGGATATAAAATACAGAAATGTTTAAAACCTTACTTTTGCTTTGTAGCTGTCCAGGTGGTGTAGAATTTACTGGCGTGCTGCTGGTAGGTTACATTGGTGGCATTGCAGGAATTAAATGGGGAAATGCAATTCTTCATTGGCAAGATTTGACTAGGGTACTGAATCAGTTCTTTTTATTTTTTTTTTAAATCTCTGTGCTATATAAAAGATGCAGAGCAGTCATTTCATTGAAGTGCAGGCAGCTTTGGGTGCAACGCAGCAGTAGTTTCACAGCAGGACAGCTCTGGAGCTCAGGGCAGCGACCAGGGATGCTCTTTCCAGTTGGACCCACCAGAGGTGTGCCACACCGGTGAAGCCTCTCTCGGGATCTCTCAGCTGGCTGATCTGACCAGCAAAGAAGAGACTGCTACCAGTTCCAGCTGAAAGAATTACTCGTTTAACTCAAGTCAGCGGGTGCTGGTACTTTGATGCCAAAGACTAAGGTTCGGTGGCCGCTGGCAGTCACGGGGCGTTGGCTGCCATTGCTGCATGGCGTGGTTGCTCTGTAATTATCTGTGTTGGGATTTGTTGGTGACGTTAGGCTTGGTATGTCTTCTGTTTCCAAATCTGCTGTAGGATCACTGACTGTAAGACAGCTAGCATTTCAGATGAATTGCTCGTTATTCCTTATCCTTCACTTGCATTTAGAAGAAGCTTTTTCACAGATAGAGGAGTTACCTTTTTAGTACAAGGTGATTTTCTGGCTCCTATTCATCTTATTCATACAGGGAGATAAGAATGATTTCACTCATTTAATATACTCATTTGAATATTAAAAATTGTGCTTACCTTGCTTACCTGCTCATTAATTTTTTTTAAGTGGTTGAATACTGTAGTTAGCAAGTAGATAAATGGACAGCGATATATAATGCCCCTCAGTTACTGTACTAACAGAAATAAACAGTTCCTCAATGACAAAATGCATTATTATCTTTCCAGTGTCTGATCTCTTCCTCTCTATATATTTTATGCAGAAATACATAAAAAGTTCCAGGTTGGTTTTAAACCTACAGTTTTGAAATGCGAGACAGACATGAATTGTGCAAACAATCCTCACAGAGCTACTCTGCCACTAACCCCGATTCTTCTACAGGGGTGGGAAATCTCGTATTCCTTTGTCTTCCTCATGCCATCGGTGACAGTTTTGCACAGAGTGAAGCGGATATCAGTCGTGGAAACCTGTAGCTTTACTTCGTCTCCAAATGAGGTAATGCTGCCTGAAGTATCAGCTTGCTGGGATCATTTCAAGAAGACGGTGTCTACATTCTTGGGTTTTGTAGATCACAAGTTGTTTATATTTTGATCCTCTGGAATGAAAATGTCTTGTAAGAACATTATCATTCACTTAAGTGATCTTACTCCCCATTATTTTTAACTCTCAAGCTTTTCCTCTATACCATTTCGGACATAATTTTTGAGAAGGATTCTCCATGTGTTGATACCTTATTTCCTTGTAGGGTCCCTTGAAACACGCCTGTTCGGAACCGCTTTGGAGGGCCAAGCCTCTGCTTGCTTCTGCTTGTCAGAGGGCTTGTCATTTTCCTGCATTTCCAGTAGAGTTTGAAATTAGTCATATACTGATGTTCTACTGAAACAAGCATGGGCCTCAAAATTAGCATGGCTTTTATTTGTAGCTTGTTTTGTGCGTGGCCATAATCTATAGCATTAGCAGCATGCTGCTTGCTGCACAGGCTTCGTAAGGCGAGTCTGGATGCTGTCTTTATGGCGAAGCCAGCTAGGTGGCACCGGGTCCTCTCTGGGATCTTTGCAGATGTGTCTAGCTGGCACCGAGCCTTGCTAATGCAACTACCTGGGTGCAGATGAACCCTGGCTTTGCGGTGGATCCGTAGCGATGGCTCTGTGGCTTCCAGGTGACTCGAGCACGGGCAGAGACTGCCCTCTGGAAAACAGCGTCAATGTGAGTGCAGAGGGAGTGCAGGGGCTTGTATGTATCTCGATGTTCTTTAGAATTCCTTTTCATTAATTTCTCAGTGGTAAATGTAGATACGGGGTTTATGAGAAGAAAATAATTGCAAGAAGGTAAAATTTGGAGCTTTTGATCAGAATTTCCTGCCAATGCCTTTTTAAAAATGGAATGAAATACAGGTCTGTGCTTTCTCGTTGCTGGAAACTACTTACAGTCAACTCCTTCCATCGCTCTTCCTGATACCACACACACAACAGTTGTCAGCCTTTACCATCAGAAATGCTAGATCCTACTTGTGGATCATTGGAATATTATGCCAGTGCTTTCATTGTCGCTGAACGTACCCTAGAAATGTAATCAAAATTCTTCATGTTGTCCTGGTGCCTCAGTGTTGCCCTGTAATGGATGGGAGAGGTTTATGCATGTGGCAATCGCACGTGCTAGTGCTTGCATGAAGAGGGTGGTTGTATTTAGTGACTGGGCAGTCCGCTGGAGAGTTGTCGGGGTCCCATGATGATACTTTTTTGTGTCGAAGATGTAGAACTTGGGGGAAGTTCCAGTGGATCTACTGAAAAATGGAGGAGGTTTAGCAAGAATAAAATAATCCCTACAAATCTGTGGTCTTTGTTTTCCGCTTTTGACCATAGTTCTCTCTCTTGAAGTGCCTGGTGATTTACTACTGCTGATTGCAGCGCACACAGCAACCTTCGTGTCGACTACAGATTGGGTTTATAGGTAGCGGTTTATCGTTTAATTGGTATGACACTGCTGTCAGTGAAATCTGGTACTTCATCTGGCCACAGCAGATATTGATCCTGCCCCCTCCCCCTTCCTCTAACTCAAGGTCTCGTTAACAGTAGAAGCTGATGTGTGACAAAGAAAATTATAGCAATAGATACTTCTGGGACTCCACATACCAAGCACATAATTGTTTCTGTGCCTCTTTGAAAAGTTGTCTATCTCCAGCTATAATGATGCACCAGAGGAACAAATCAAAACCTGGTCAGCTCAGTACCAGGATTTTTCTCGTAATCAAAAGAATATATTCCTGCTGCAGAGTCAGTTGCTAGCTCCAAGGAAAGCTGGGAAGTGCTGCCTGTCCCTCAGAAGCATTTCCCTGCAGGCATGGTTTTGATGGATGTCTGAAGGGAATACTGTCTGCCTTGGGGATGGTAGAGGGCCTGTGTGACACAGGGCTCCAAGGAGCTACAAAGCTGTAGGATATTTAGACGTGTCGAGGAGCGAGAAAGGAAGGGCAAAGGGAGTCTCTTCTGCTGGGAAGGAGGCTATTGAGGCAAGATGTGGGTGCAGTTTGTCTTGTGCTTTTCTTATCATCTCAGTATGTCCTGGCTGTTGCCTCTCAGGACTTTTACCAGGCTGTCTTCTTCCTATCGCCATAAGTCATTAGTGACTTACGATGTAGCATCCTTTATAGCCTCGGCAGGCTTAGCTGTAATTCAGATCCCTGTACCAATACACTAACTGGCTGCTTCCTCCTGTTGTCATTTACAGACTCCGAAGGTGTCCTTGCCTTTGCTCCTTCGTGAGTTTCATGGTTCTACAGTCTTAAAGGCAAATGGTTGTAAGGGCTCTAACGTAGGCCCCTTGGCTTAGAAATGCCACACGTTTTCTTCATGAGTTGATCTCTCGCATAGGTTGTAGAACTGATCTTTGTGACTGTGTCTGCTGACCATTCATATTTCATGAGGTCTCCGTTGGGCTGCTTCGTTTTCCTCTGAGTAGTTTAAAAAGGAATTTCAGCTCCATTTGATTTACTGCTATTTCACCTGTCCTGGAGCATCTGAAGCTTGAGGTGCCTCTCAGTTGAGCCCAGCTACCCCAGAATGTAACATTATTCATGTCTGAAAGAAAATCTGATTTTAATAGAAAATTATATAACTGGAAAAGTATAAATCAGACAAAAAGATTCTGTAGCTAATGTACATTCAAGCACAAATGTTGTGGAATAATTAACATTGTTAGTACTGGTAATCATGTTTATATTGTGATATAACACAAATCCTAATTGTGGACTAGTGTTACTACTGGTCAGGAGGTCACAAGCTCTAATTGCCCTGTTTGTGCAGGTCTGCAATAGACAAGTGGAAATGGAAGTGATTGTGTTTGGGAGGATTAAAGAATTGCGTATTTGAAAGTGTGAAGTCACCACGAGGGTGACAGAAGATTGTGAAACAGTGAAGGGTTCAGGGGGACATTCTGCAGCGAGGGGCTGTCAGAGCCGGTTCCTCCAGCACTGTAGTGTGAGCTGTCCCCGTGAAAGTAGTGTGAATTGGTACGGGGGCTTAATGAGCAAGTATTGTACGTGTGGGTAGAGGCATCTATTGCATCAAGACTACAGCAATATATGTTCAGCCTTCACCTTTCATGCAGCAGTAGGTGAAATCAACAGCAACAACAAACATTGTTATTTTACATCAGAGTTAAGGGTAATGTTTAATTCATGTTCAGATCCTTCAACCTTTAAATTTTCTTGTTTCATTACAATACTTCTTAAACAGACTTAATAAAAACCTCAGTTCCCATGATTACTCCTTCAGAGATGTCACAGTGTATCCCAGCTGCAGAGGAGGTTCTGCATAGCATTAATTATGCACTGAAAATGCAAAGAAAGCATTTGACTTTTTTCCCAGATCCATACTTTGGTTTATTCGTTGGGGTAGGGTTTTTTTGCATTATCTTTATTGATTCAAAAATTGGGGTTTGAAAACTTGTTGCAGAACTTGTGTTAAGTGTATAGGGTTTTTCCCCACTTGTAAAGACCAAAAAAATGATTATTTACTGTCCCTGAAGCTTCTTTAGGGCTGTATCTGCAGGACTGTAACAACACGGCTAATGAGATCATTGGCAATTCCTTCTGTGCTTCCCTTCCTGGAAACAACACAAACAGTAATATTTTGTTTGTCCATCGATTGCATTCTATTAAATAAGTAAATCAAACATGTTTCACAGCATGGTCAGAAGCCTGTTTGATTTTGTGGTGCACTCGGGAGCAAATTCTGTTTGGGGTCTGGTGCATCCACAGAGCGTCGGCCCCATTCACACCTTGGTGGCTTCTTCACTCAGATTCTCTCAGGAAAGTGGAAAGTACAGTATTTTAAAAAAATAATTAGCTGCAATAGAAATCAAAGTAACTTTGGTTTCTGACTACTTCTACACAGTTGAGCTAGACCTCTAAGGGTGGTGTTCTCGTTTTATAAATAAGGGAGCGAAGGTACAGAAATACAAATGAAGCCATAAAGGCAATCGGTAACAGCACCAGGGATAAACACTCACATCATCTGCTACAAAGTCCATCCTTCGGTGATCCAGAGGAATTCAGCTGCAAGAAGCTACACTATTTTTGCTGTCTAGCCTGGAATACCTACAGAAACAGCAGCAGAATGGAACTTTCCAATTAATTTTTAAATTTTATTTCTTGTGTCACAACAGATGGAACAATTATAAGTAACGAATGAAGTTGTTCTCTTAGGTGTTTTGTAACATGTAAAGAACAAAGCGTTTCAAAGAAATGAGTGGGAACCTGTTAACAGTTCCCAGCTCCTGCTAAAGCTCAAGCGAGCTCACAGCTGCCGCGGTAGGTCCTGTTCTGGGCACACCAACAACCCCTGAGCACGAGCAGAGGTCACCCGCGCTCTCCCGTGGAGCAGCAGCATCTTCCACGGGAGCGATTCGTCTGAGAAGTTGGCAACATGCTCTTTGTCTCGGTGATGTGGATCCTAGCGAGCCCAGGGAGAGGATCCTTTGTTGTTGCCGCTATTACTGCTAGGATTGTTTTGAGTAGACATCTCCCGTCTCGCTGCTGGGCTTGTTCTCCATCCCTGGGAGCACCGGGCAGTAGTATCCATCGGGGTGGTGTGCGGTGTTCGCTCTGGATGAAATTGCCATACAGAGATCTGACAAAAGGATGGCAGTGGAAATTGAACTAGAACGTGTTATTTGGGCACTGTAATTGCAGAAATACTTTGGAAATACATACTATGCTTTGAGGCTCGCAAAGAGATTTCCCTCAAGTTAATTACATATTGGCATATCAGTTAAAAGGTATCGGGAAGGACTCCTCCTGCTTGATGTGTTGTATTAACTGTCACACGCTGCGCTGCAGGAAGGTAAGTTCATTTGGAATGATCAGCTTGGACTTTATGCAGCCTGGGCGTGGAATTAACGATGCTGAAACTGCTTGTTATCTCATTTTGCCTTTACATATCTGCCTTGAAAATAAAGCTTCACAACGCCAGATGCTGTATATTGAAAAGCAGGGGGAGCTCTTTCTGTCTTTTACATTTACAGAGATCAGTATTTGTGCTGTTCCGAGTAGAGGTGCTGGCAGCCTCCTGGTAGAACTGTGCTGAGCGGGGTGGGCCGGCTCTTTCCCGTGGAGGGGGGGTGGGGGGGTTGGGGAGTGCTGTGGAGATGAGCCAGGCAGCCTTTAGGAGAGCCCGTCCTGTTCCTGGGCTCGAATCTGGTGGTCGGCAGGAAAAGGCTGTGCTGTGTGTGAAGAGGATCAACAGGGTGAAAAAAGCCTGTCGGGTCTGGTGGCGGAGAGTGTACGCCTGAAGGGGTGCTGGGCTGGGAGGGACGGAGTAAAAGAGGTTACGCCCGAATTTGGACACCAAAGTCTGTCTTCATGTGAGTAGTCACACTGAGATCTCTGAGCCAAAACCCACTGAAGGGATGAGGGGCAGGAATTTCCATTGGCTTCAAAGGAATTGCTAATGCCCAACTTCTGTCAGCGTTTGACCTGCTGAAGGTTCAGAGGAACAGAGCCTAAAGGTGTGGGTCCTCTTTGAAGGCTTTGGAAACCAGGGTGTGTTTTGTCTTAGAATCACTGAATAATTTATGTTGGAAGGGACTTCTGGAGGTCATCTGGTCCAACCCCTGCTCAAAGCAGTGTCTATAAACCTTTTATGACATCCTTGTAAGACTGGGCACATGGGAGTTGTTTGGAGCTTTGTTAGGTTTGACTCAGCCATAAACTGTAAACTGTAACCCTTTTAGCTTGAGCTAAACAGTGAGAAAAACCCACCTCCAAATACCGAGCGCTCACGCTCCCCATGGTGAAGGTACAGTGCCAACTTCAGCACGCTTAGTCGCGAAGCAGAGGGCAGTAGTGGGGGTGGTGGTCACCGGGGGTGTGAGCTGTGATTCCTGCCACCCCAGCTGGAGCAGGCTGGGCTCAGATCACACACACACAAAGAGAGAAATAGCGAGTAAAACCGTTGCAAACTGGTATGCTAAAACAATTCGGAATTTTTCATGGCGTGATAGCTAAAAAGTATTATAAATGTTGAGTAGGCCATTTTTTTTTTTACTTTTAATTTAAAAATCTTTATGTTAGGGACATTAGAAACAACATGCAAAAGTGTGAGAAGAATCACTCTAAAAATAAAGTAAAAATAAATTTGAATAATGATGGAGGGAGATGCTAGTTAAATTTAAAAGAGGGAATTGAGATCAGGTGCTGTTAAAAGCGGTACATGCAGAGTGCACGGAGCAAGATGAAATTAGCGGCTGGGAAGGTGACTGGGGATCCGCTGTGTGCAGAGCACCTGTCTGCAGCCGCAGTTGTAGCTACTGCAAAAATTAAAGTGGTCTCTTTATTTTTAATCACATGATTAATACATTTGATGGAAGATACACACAGTAATAATTTCTGCTGTTTAGGATAAAAAGAGTTGAAGTTTACTAGCTGGGCATAAGTTGTCCGAAAGCTATAAATTTTAATGTTTAAGTGTATAGAACATTATGAGGCAACTCTGGTCTTTTGCTGGTGAAGGTACAGTAAATCCGTGGTGACCTTACGGATACATGAAATTAAGAATGGCAAATGTTGGACAGCTGTGACTCAATATTTGCTTGATACCAAAACTATTAATAGTTTGAAACATATCAAAGGTGGGGTCCAAATATTTTTGATACCACTTGGGGCAGCTGGTGAACAAAGGAAAGGAACTTAACCTGCATTTTGTACGGGCCTGGCAGCGTAACTGTCAAATGCTGGCTGAGGATTCCGTGTCAGCTGGCAAAGACGTTTTCTTGATCTGAGCTCTCTGTGGGTTAAGCACACCCCCACCCAGTAGTTCCTGTCTTATGTTTTCCTCATTTGCCAGAGTTTGTCTAACGCAGGTGTCCGGGGAGGCCCCAGCTGGCTGGAGCTCGGCAGATGTGGTGCCCATCCACATGGAAAGGCCAGAAGGAGGATCGGGGAACTGCAGGGCTGTCGGGCTGGAGCTGGTGAGGGGTCTCCAGCGCGAGTCCTGTCAGGAGCAGCTGATGGAACTGGAGTGGTTTAGACTGGAGAAGAGGAGGCTCAGGGGAGACCTTATCGCTCCAGGGTGTAGCCAGGGGGGGTCGGTCTCTTCTCCCAAGGAACAGGCGATGGGACAAGAGGAGACGGCCTCACTTGTGCTGGGCAGGTTTAGACTGGGTATCAGGAAAAATTTCTTCACCGAAAGGGTTATCGAACATTGAGTCACCGTCCCTGGAGGTATTTAATAGACATGTAGATGTGGTGCTTAGAGACATGGTTTAGTGCTGGAGTTGGCAGTGTTAGGTTTCTGGCTGGACTAGATGATCTCAAGGGTCTTTTCTAACCTAAATGATTCTGTGAATCTAAGCTGTTTTCAAATGCCAGAGTTTTTGACTGCGTGGCCAAGTGAAAGGGGGTAAGCTGTTGCATGCAAGTTGCTATGCTAAATCTGGCATTCTTTTAAATGTATAGAATATTGGGATCTGCATCTCATGCAGCTGAACCATTTTGTAGTGAAGAAAAGAATACAAATGGAATACTTAATACTGATTTCCCAATCTGAAGTATTGCAGAGGGATCTTACTTGTGAAAGATAACTTCCTCTGGCAGCTGCGTCGCCACCCAGGCACCAAAGCACCTCACCTAGTCACCGAAGTACCAGTCACCTTTCTCTGTCGCCGTAAGAGGGAGACTAGGTGAGAAACAGTGTTTGATTGGAAAAGCAGTGATCACAAAACGGCAAAGCAGGGTGCGTTCCTACTTACGGGATGTCTATGGCCAGCTTGATACCTTAAACACCCCCATTTCAGTTTTGGGAAGACGTTGTGCTCTGCTTTCATAGCACCTGAGGTGCTTAAGTTAGGCATTTGATTGCCCTTCACCTCTTAGATGCAGAGACATAGCCATCTCTCCTAGGGTACTCATAACTTACGCAAACGTAGGAAAGGAAACTAATGGCGCTTTTTGATGATTATCTTTGCTTAGCATTACTGTCACTTCGTTGTTTATAAGCGCAGGTCAGAGAGATAGTGCTGGATACGCTCGCTCAGGTCCTGTAACTGATGGATAATGCATCCCTTGCCTCTGAATTGGCGTGCCG
Organism: Fratercula arctica; assembly: GCA_947846985.1. Taxonomy (NCBI): domain Eukaryota; kingdom Metazoa; phylum Chordata; class Aves; order Charadriiformes; family Alcidae; genus Fratercula; species Fratercula arctica. The sequence goes on along the minus strand of CANTUZ010000013.1, from coordinate 29,969,054 downwards.
GGATGCGAATGTGAGCAGCTAAATAACTGGAGTCAAGAATAAGCGCTTAGCCCTTGCTTGGGTGATCAATCTCACAGACTCAATAGGAGGCACGCTATGGAAATAGCAGGAAAGAGAGTCTAAAAAGATGTGGGATGATTTCTTTAGTGTAAATGTGGTTTCATGTCACTTTATTTCCGTGACTCACTATATCTAATATAAACAATAAAAGACAGAAGAGGACTGGCTTTCTGTGGGTGGAATCAAATATGAATAAATTTAACAGGGATTTAAGGTGCAGAGAGCTCTAGTGGAACTCTTTTGGGCTACGTCTGACACTTATCCTGGCATTACTGGCTGAAAAATAAATATTTCAGCCTTTTTATTCAGCAATGCTAAAAGCAAAAAAAAAAAAAAGGGGGGAAAGAAAAAGGGTCATTTTAACCCTCTGTCCCACTGTACGTAGCTCTTATTTTATGCTATTTCTGGGGTAAGCTAAGCATCTTTTGGAACAAATAGTAAATGTAAACCATATCCCCAGGTAGAGGTAGTAACAGAAGCAGGAGAGAGAACGGAGGGGTAAGCAGTAAAAAGCAGGAGTGAGCAGCTTTATTGTAAAAGTACAACCAAGTCATGTTTACCCGGGCTGCAGTGCTTTATCCTCGCACCTCTCGGGCTGCCCGCTGAAGTGAGGAGTTTTGTGTTGGGCACGTGAACCGGCTCGGCTGGTGCCCGCGCTGTGGCGGTGGCTGCATCGTGCCCGCGCTGCGGCATTGCCCGCAGGCCCCGTGGGGACGAAGGCCGTACTGAGCTCAGCACAGTGCAAATGAGGAAAATTCAGTCAGTCCTTTCTTAAGGAATTCACTAGAGAAAAACCTAGCTGTGATGGCAGTTGTGGTTAGGTCTCTGTGGGCACCTATTAAACTGAAAAAAGTCAGCTCCTGTTACAAAGAATATAAAGGACAGAATATCCCTATTTCTGTTTTGCAATTGTCTTTATCTGTATCGATGTATGATAGAAGACAGCAGAGCAATCTACTACAGAATATCCGCATACAGAGCATGGCGTTTTATTTGTCTCGCGTATTGATAGTGATTGTACTTGGATTTGTTTGTATTTATCTGGCGCACAGGGCAGTCAGTCCTGGGAAGGTGTACTTTGTAGGTTTATCTGAGCAGGATGGAAGGGCAGGTCCGTCTCTGTCTTTTCCCGTTTCTCATCTCCTCAGCATTTGGTGGGAGAGGGCTTTGCAGCCGGAGCATTTTCTGACTGCAGGACTCCGTCATCGCAGGCTGCTTTTTCTCAGTAATTCCTCTTTACATTCTGCTCTGGAATCCCACCGGGTGCCTGCTCAGCAGCGCTTTACCTTCTGAATATTGAAACCAGCAGGTACAGTGAGAATGGAATATTTTAAAGAGCAGAAGAGACACTTGGTGTAGTGTATAATATCTGGTCTTCTATAAGATGTGCTGGAGAGAAAAGCTCTTTGAGAGTCCCTTAGGGTGCAGCTCTTGGTGGAGAAGGACGAGGACTTCCAGGGTAGGCGAAAGCTCTGAAACAGGGCAGCGGTGCCAGGTGCTGGGAAAACAGTGAACACAAAGACATCTCTGGATTGGCAGCTCGGCTTTTAAGACAAGATGGATGTAATCCTCAATCATATAATTTTGCTTGGCGAGGGTGTGAGATGAGAGACGTTTATCCACAGGCAGACATTGATGGGTAAAGCATCTTACCGTAGTGCCTGCCTGCCGTACAGCGCGGAGATCGTGATGGGAAATGCCCATCCTTTTGGATTAAGCTGTTAATGTGGTGCGAGCTGTGATATGCTCGGACTTTGTTATGTTCTAAGGTTTTTTAACAAAGTGTGACTTCCAGCGGAAAAAGAAAAATGCGGTAGAGACTGCAGGAGCATATAAAATAGGTTTGTGTGGGTCAAGGAAGCAGAAAGAAGGGTGATTCTGGGCTAAAATATGATTGTTTCCTGTCAAGTCCCTGAATTAATGCTTTACTGGCAAGCAGGCGTGCGTGCGTGTGTAGGGAAGAGAGTGAAAGAGATTGCAGGCCAGAAATGGGATTCTTGAGCAAGGTGTTTTTCTTTTTCTTGGATGGGAGAAACAGCTGAGTAGTAACTTTTCTCTGAAGTCAAAAGAGGCCACCTTTGACACGAGGTCTCTACGGAGAACCGTACAGAACGTGATAGAGAAAATAACAGGGGAATGTTTTTTAAGGGGTCTGTTTCTTTTTCTTAGGAGGGCTATTGAAATAGAAAACCTCCCTGAGCATAGCAAAAAGCAAATTCAACCTGGTTGTGTTACTGATACTCTTCTGAAACGCCTTTCTCAGTTGTCTAACAAACAGGAAAAGAAATGCTAATTCTGCCATGAGATTGTTTCCGTGCTGTGGTTCATTTCTTTGCGTATTTAATTCACTCTGAACCTTAAAATAGCTTTTGGGTGTTTGTCTTGGTGGCCTCTTGTTGCTTTGTTTGCTTTTGAATTGATTTGTGAGCTTTCCCGCACTCGTTTTTGCAGGAGGATCGGTGGGGACGCGGGGATTGTGTCTCTTCCTCTCTCCGGGCGGCCTCGCTCCCTCTCCTTCCTCTCCAGAGCACGTGTCGTGCAATGCTGAGCTCATCAGCTGGGAGTTTTAACACTCCAAATGGAGGAGTCCTGTAAGGGGAGTTGGGAAGCAGTACAGTAATACCGTTGGCCTGTATGACTAATCAGTTAGAGAAAGAATTCAGGCTGCAGAATAGCAGAGCCTTCATGCTTGATTGATGGTAACAGCGGCCAGCTGACTTACTGCCCCTGCTGCGAGCATCCCCCACGCTATTAGAGAGGATTTCCAGCACAGGACAATCGATTTGTCCTAGTAAGCATAATGCTGGGGTTTGTAGCGTGTGACATCAAAAACAAAAGAAAAGCAGGTCAAAATGGATGATTCCCTGAACAGACATAGAAGAGCAGGAGTGGAAGAGTCTGGAACTGATGCCTGCTGGTCCCCTACCTGCATCCTGCCCACCGTCAGTCTCTGGACTCAGCACAGTGTCAGGAATGTCTCTTATTCCTAATGACCTTTACCACGGAGCTTGTTCTTCTTTGGCACGTCTCCCAGACCGTAGGCAGGGCTGATTTCTTTGGCTAGTAGAAGTTATTCTCTTTGAGTCAGGGCTTATGGAACTGGCGGTACGCATAAGCATAGAATATATAGAGGGAAATAAAATACCTTTTATGGAACCCATAAGAAGGAGGAAAGGATACGCTTGTTTAATATAAATGTATCTTAATTTCTTTTGTTTTACAAGCTCTCAGAAACTCTTGCTGGCTGTGGGTTTGGGGTTTTTTGTGCGTCTAGTGGTGTAAACTTGCTGCAGTGTCCACAGAGCCATGAATCGTACTGCTATATTGAAGAATGAGTTGAGGTGCAGAACTTTCTGTTGCAAAGAGAAAGATGGAGATTTTCCTGGATGAAATCAAAATCTGTTTATGAATTTCAGGAGAGCGATTCCACTCTCCTGTTTTATAGGAGAGTAAGGAGCCACGAATATGGACGTTTCTCACACCTACACATAGTAATACATTTTATGGACACCGTGAACTTGTCAGGTGTCAGCAGATGGATCGCATTCTGTCATTGCAGAAACTTCGCTGTTTTTTTTTTTTTTTGTCTTTTTAAATATCTTTGTGACCACTGTTGTCATTGCACCTACTAAAACAGAAGCAAAAGACACCTAAAGTAGTGTGTATCCGTTGGATACTTGATTTAGGTCGATGTAGATGTTGTTTAGAGCAGAACTCCACTGAGCGCATAGACTAATACTTAGGGCATTTCTGTGATCAGACTTCAGGTGCTGGATTGAGATATGTACTCTGAGTTATTATCTGTACAAAAATTGCCTAAACCATCAATAGCTGGTGATGCTTTCTGTCCAGGATTTGAGCTTTGTGTTTGACTTAGTACCTGAGAAAGAAGTATTAAGCTACAGTAGTGATTTGATTTGAAGTTAAATGCTGAAAATTCATTGTGAAGTTGTCAACAGCAGGGAACTTCTTTTGTGAAGAACTAAATGAGAAGCTTTCAAATCTTTTAGTACTGACAAACTAAATGACCTCAGCAAATGATTAACTTTTTGTTCAATCACTGACTCATCAATAGTTGTTTTCCTTTCTGGGTCCGTTATTCATAACAAAAAGATTTCAGTATAAAAGAGAACTTTACCTTTTACAATTAGCCTTCTCTTCCTGCTTGCTTCATTCCCTGTTGCCGCAGTCTGAGCCACAGAAATACAATTACAGTATTGAATGGCTGGAATTTATGAGACAATTTCGTTTTGGGAAGTGAATTTGTTGTTTGTGACGTAGGGACCTGTCTGAGCGGCTGGAAGCGGGATCCCTGCGGCAGGAGCGAGAGACAGCCCGTTGCTAACGGGAGGCTGCCGGCTGTGCTGCGTGTCCTCTGCCAGGGGCGGCTCCTTCTGGGCAGTGTCCCTTCTGAGCTGCCCGCCACGAACCGAACTCCCAACGTACCACAGGAATGAGAATCGGGCACTGTGTGTCAGCCTGCAGCTGAATCTAACAACCGTCTTCATGCTGTCATACAAGTTCTTGTGTAGCTTAAAACATACCATATTGCATCTCTTAAGCTGTTACGTTAATGGTCTGTATTTACGTATGTGCCTTACCTAAAAGATGCAAAGTTCTCACATGGAAAATAAGCGTGATCTGCTCTGAAATGCATCTGCGGCATGTATTTATAAGCGAGGTTTGAACTGATGAACGTGCTTATGGTGTGGCTCCCAAGCAGATGCCAGGGACAGCCAGTTACAGAGTCCCCTTCAGTCTGGTACGGCCTCAGATGCTGTATGGTCAGTGCTTGTCTAAGTCAGTGGTTCTCCATGGAGTGGCATAGTGCGGGTGGGGGAAATCCTAGATTTAATGCCTGAATGGAGCAAGGGATGTTCCGTATAGATGACCACTATGAAGATGGAATTCTAAGCCATTTTGTCCAATGGAAGCAAATACACAATCTGCTTAATACTGATTTTTTTATATATATTTTTCAGGCTAGGTGTGTCTTCTAGACAGCTCTGAATGGTAAATTATTTGTACTTTAGCCTTTTGTGATTGACTTGGTCTTCTGGGGCTGTAAGTCAAAACAATTGATGTTTAGCTTGTTTAAAGTGCAATCATGCCCAAGCTTTTGGCTCTGATGAGTGTTTTAGCTGTAGAGCTCTGCGCCAATGGGGAATAGATGAGGCAAGAAACATGTTGTCATTTTCCGTTTTTCTTGGGGAAAATAAACTGGGGAAAAGGATGATAATCCTCCAGGGATTTGGGGAAATGGATGGGTGGGACAGAACCTGAAAACAGGTTGGAACAAGACATCTCCTCTAACCAAAATGTTACTGAGTTAGTTCTGGTGCTGTGTGGAAAGTAAAGGGAGGAAAAAAGGGACACAGAACAAGAATTGTGCTGTCTGGAAAAAGCAGCAACACTTCAAAAACTCCTAATGAAGCATTACTGGGTGTTAACAGCGGTGCTTGCAGTGGGTCGAGTGAACAGTGTTCCAGCATCTGCCAGAAACCAGCTCTTGTCCTCCTGATCTGAGCGACGTGTCCCTCTGCAGGAGCGGATTCATTCCCTGTTTCTGGTTACTTGCTGTTATTCCATATGGGGAAATGTGCAAACATGGGCAATGTCCTTGTGAAAGCGCAGAAAGGATGCAGGAGAGGGGAAATAAGAGGGACTACAGTAGGCTTGAGCTTGTGTAAGATCTGGTAAGGACCTGCGATAGGTAGAAGTCATGCCTCTTTACAGTTCCTGCACCTGAAGGAAGAAAATATAGTCTTAAAACATTGCAGAGAGGTTCGGCCAATAAATAGGTAAATTTTTCTGTTATACTTATGATGTGTGTTTCTTATTTTGCCCATTTGCCTTATTCTTCCACTTGTAGAGATGTTTAGAAATCTTTGCTTGGATCTCTCTGCTGAAGTCTGTGCTTTAACCTTCAGAGCAATCTTGGAAACCCCAAAGCTGCTCCTTCCTGGCTGGTCCGGCCCCAGGGCTCTGCCGTCGCTCGCCTCCTCCCCCCAGCAAGGGCATCGCTCCCGGGTGTTAAGACGTCAGGATCAGATTAGAGTGGACCTGCACCATTTTTGGCACTGAAAAGCATTTTATCCAGTGTGAGCAGGAGACAGAAACCCATCTGTCCTTTATTTCTTCTAGGAGGTGTCTTCATATTATTGTCTCAAAGCCCAGTATCTCACAAGCCAGTTTGATCTCTTTGCCTTTGGTGTTTCTTAGAAAGGATGAGACGTTTAGTCTTTGTATCAGGTAGCACTTATTTACCTGTATCAATTTCTCTTTTCTTAGCATCTGTCTATTTCTATTCCATCATCACAACCTATGTTTAATATTCAGAATTCAAGCTGCTCTGGACTTGATGAGGTACATGAGCCGTAACATTCATGCATCATATGTAATTTGTTAATGATTCAAAACTTGCCATTCCAAATATATTTTTAATTTTTACTCACTGTTAGCATTTCTGTAAACATTCTCTTGGAAAAATTGTTTGCCTGAATTGTTTGCCTGGAAGTGGAAATAGCATGAAAACTACTGAGAACAATTAAATTGCATAGAGTCCTGTGAAATATTTTGAGGCAATTACTCTAAACCTGCTGTAACTATAAGGTTAAAAAGCACAATACAGGTTCTGCCGACGCTCTGTAAGTCCGTTTCTCAAAGGAAGGTAGTTTCAAAGCGGCTCTACGCAGATTTAGCGGCTGCTCAGTGGAATCTGCTTCAAGGCACTAATCGATGAAACCTCTGCTCTTTAATATTAAAGAGCATCCCTTCTGTCCTAACCTGCTTCTGCTTTTCTGTCCGCTCGTGAGTGGTAGAATTTTATAAAGAAAGAAAGAAGCATGGATTTTGTGGAGACAGTCCTTCAGTTGAGCTACATGGATACTGAATTAAAGAATAGAAGATCTTACTTTGCTTGTTCAGCGGGGTGGGAATATGAGCCCTAGGGAGTAATGCCCATCATTAACTAAAAATATTAAAACCAAGAAATGATTTTATATTCTGTTTGGGTTCTTTTTCCTCTCTCTTGGTCCTCTGATGGACATTTTGATGACTAAGACTAAAATCTCCTAGCTGCCCTATGATTTTCCCATATGTTCTCTAAGGCCAGACCTATTCAGAAGCGCCAGGCTGTTTGGCGTTACGCGTATTCAGTGTATTTTCTACAGCATTAAGAACAGTTCATCGTACATGAATGTTTAATAGAAAAGTAATAATAAAAATGCTCTGGTAACGTTGGCTACCAGAGGTTGGTAGCATTGCTGTTACTCGCAGAGGGACTGGTTTTCCTTCCCGCAGCGGGCACCCTGGGACGTGGCAGGCGCTGCCAGGAGAGGGCAGGGGGCTCCGGACACGCCGGGTAATGCCGGAGCTGCCCCCATTTGGGGCACTCGCCCAAAGAAAGGTTGACATTTGTCCAGGTCCTAAGGCGGGCCGCTTGCTCTTAGGGGCTGACGTTCCTCACGGCAGTCTGACCCCAAAACGTTAAGCGACCGCCATAAAAGATTAAGATTAGCTACAAGAGGTTTTAATCTTGATCCTACTCTATTTTAACAGATCCTGGCAGATCTAATTTCACTTGTGCTGTGTGGGGTTAATGACTTGACAGGTACGGGGATATTAATAAATAATTCTTAATTATAAGGTATATTGAATTGCTGAAAGAGGAGATAATATCTCTTCCTGACAACACTGTGCATAATGCAGCTAGCCTACCAAACGAAAAGGGATAAAATAATAATTTGCACGGTCAGATGTTTTGAAGCCGCAGGGGCCGGTAACGAGGTCTGACCGTCATCGATTCGTCCGTGAGCGGAAGCAGCGCCCAGGCAGTGCGATCAGCACAGCGACCCGCTGCTGTCTCAATTAAATCTCTCGTAAACAAGCCAAACAAACGAAATTCTGCTTGAGGCCTTCGCTGCCCGCTTCTATAGCAGTGGCTTAATCGCTGCTAGACAATGCTGGTGCTTAAATAGTATTTGGGAGTTTTGTGTATCTTCAAAGTACTGTCTATCAAGAAAGATTTTGCAAGGACTGTTGCATTAATTTTCTGAATTATTCCAATTTTAAAGAGTCAGAATAAACAGTAAGCAAAGTTTTAAATGACAGGCAAAAACGGAACAAAAGTTCATAGTTTTCAAACCTTTATCTGTTTGGACCGCTTTATCTTGGACGCTGACTAAGACAGACGTATATTACATACATTGAAAAGACAGGTGATTTAGCACACAAAAATCACCCTGTGATTTTTATTTTTTCTTTAATCTCCCTTCAGTCATTTTGTTTTTAAAAACAGGTACAAAGGCTTGAAATTGTTATTGAGTGCCTCAAAAAAGTGCTAGGTGAATTTTATGGGGTTTTGTTGTTGTTGTTGTTGGTTTTTTTGTAGCACCTCTGATGCCCAGTCATGGACCAGTACTGCATTTGGGTCTGAGAGACAGGGATTTATAGCCGAGCGGTTGATGTTTTGAAGTTACCGTGAAGGCTGGGGCTTGAAATCCAAACTTAATCTCGCTGTGTCAGCTTACACAAACGTGGTTCTTCTGTATTTACGGAGGCAGAAGGACTCAGCTCAATATAGAGGCGTGTTACAGGGGAGCACCTTAGATGAGTCTCGTCGTGGTGAAGCGTGCAGGGATATGTTTAGAGCGTTGTTTTTATTGCCTTACGAAAGTCCCGGGTGATGTCTGGGATTGCAGCACACCAGTTTCTTTCTTGTCCTGGGGAACATCCAGAACAAATTACCAGAAGTTGGTTGCCGGCAGAACAGACCGCTTTAGAGGACGCATCTGAAGTGCAAAATACTGCAAAGACTAGGTCTGTCTTAACTTGTAAAAAAAAAAATAAAAAGTGGTTTTAGATTACATCACATTAAAATGTAGGACCATATGGCTTAGGTCTGTTTAGCTTACTAAAAATACAGTATACTCCAAAATGTGCTTCACGTTTCTCTTGGAAAGCTCTGTGCTCCTCCGGCTGTCGTGGGAGTTCGGACAGCACTGAGGAGACGGGGGAGGATAAAGGGGGAGCCCTGGGGTCAGCGCCGTGCTGGTGGAATGGAGGAAGGATAAACCCGGCGCCGCTTTGCCCCTTTCTCCATGAGAAAACTAATATAATGCAGTAGAGAAAATATGCAGGAAACTAACACCTTCCGTACCCAAGCGTTCGGAAGCATCCCACACGTCTGTAATTGGCACTCCATTGTGGCCTGTGTAATGCCCTGCCTTCCCTTGCAGAAATCTTTCGATGGAAGGATTCCACGGTCGGGACTCTGACAGCAAAGCACTGTATGGCGCCATGCTGCGAGGAGTTCAGAAAGCTCTTCCTCTGCAGCTCTGAAGTACCTGGGCCGTAGGACAGATGCTGCTGCTGCTGGAGTAGATCCTAGATTCCTCATCCCGGCCAGCAGCCTCCGGTCCTTCTGTGCCCAACCTTCCCCCGAGAAGGTGCCGCTGTAAACTTGTCTCTGCTCTTCCTTGGCTGCTGTGAGAGAGCAGGAGTCCAGAGTACTGCAGTAGCTGAAATATTTAATGTAGTCTTGTGCTTGAGTAGACTTGCACCGATGTGGAATTTGTTCCAGCCTCTCCATATTTTCAGATGTCGTAGCATGAAATTTCACCCCGCTCAGGCCGTGGCTGCGGGGCAGCAGCGCTGGCGTGGCCGGGGTCCCCAGCTCCCAGATCAGATATTCACTTGTGGATATTTTTGTCTAAATCATGAAAAAGTATTCCTCTAACCCCTAAAATTGCTTTAATTATTTCCATTTAACTGAGAGTTTAAGAAGTCCTGCAGTTTCAGATACAGCTTGACAGTTCTGGTTACTTTGATTTTACTCCATCACCCCACGTCCGTACGCAGAGTGAGGGGTCCTGCTCTGCCTCGCGTAACCGCTGAGACTTTATTGAGACTTAAAAAAAAAAAAAAAAAAAAGTTTTATAGCGTGAAGTACTGGTGGTTTATCAACAGAGAGGCAACAGTGCGGCTGACTTCACTGTGAAGAGCATCACCCCAGGTTGTTCTCCACACATCCCCTCTGTGGTGAGTTCATTATTGCTGCAGCGTGCTTTCCAGACGGGAATGAATGTCACTTTTCTTAAAAATCAGTCAAACCTCAGACCAAAAAACCCAAAGGCACGCTGTCCCCCGCCGGTTCCTGCGCTGATGAGGTATTTGATCCGGTTGTGTGCTGCTGCCTTACGCTGTTCCGATAAACAAAATCTTCATCCTTCTCTTCTATCCCCAGCTCTCCAGATTTAGCCTGGGTAGTTTCTGCAGTCTAATTCTTTTACAGCCAATTCAGGTTGTCTAATTTTACAACTGGTGTGGTCTCTTTCATTTCTGTGATATGAAAAATCATTGGAGTTAGTGTATAAATGAAAAAGAATATTATATACATTGAAATGAAAGAGCTGAGTTTAAAGATACGTAGAAACTGCGTGAAAAAAATCTGTTCCTCTTCTAAAATGACGTAAGATTTCAGCAGTGCCATTATCATTCGAAGCAGACTCGTTGATGTGTGCAAGGCTGTATGTTTATCTGCCGTAGTTGGGCGAAAATTGAAGAAGTTAAAATCCTGCGGCTGGTTGTTGAGGCAGAGCGTGGGGCGGGCCTGGGGGCTGCCTTCAGCCACAGGGAATGAGGACCAGAGTTACGGGACTCTCACAGAGGTGGGACTTCAAATGACTTCAGAGGTGTTTGAACACACCAGTTTGTGTGTGCAGGACATGATAAATGTATGTGGAAGTACGTACTGTTATCTACACGTTTGAATTTTAATGGAATTTTTTCAGTTCCTTTTTGAGCTGCCCCATTCTTAGAACTCAGCATCGGGATCAAAGAGGAGGAATATGGATATGAAAGTAAAAAAATATTTCTAATCCCATGTTTTGCTGTGCATTTTACCTGGGATACGTTATGGTGTGTCTGCAATAGCCAATACTGCTGACAACTTCCCTTGGAAAATACATTGAAGTCTCAAGCTGAAAACTATCTATAAATGTAAAATATTTCCATTATGGTGCTAATGGTGGTATTTAATTAAGTTCTTACTCATGAATAGAATTATAAAACTTTATTCTGCTTTTTGTATACTCAGCATACTTGCTTTTTTTGATGTCAGGCAGTATTTCAAGTTTTCATAGGGATTTGAAACTTCCGAGTTGAAGCAGGCCGTGCTCGTCGTGAAAAGGGCTGTGACAAGGAATTGAGCGAGTTAATTATCTTCCCAAATTGTCCGTTTGGAATGTAGGAAGATGTTAGATCACGTTACTTGGGTTTTTTTGCTTCTGGCATAACTGACTGATAGATTTCAGAAAGAGGTTAAAAGGGGTTAATATATTTCACGCTTTCAGTCCAGTGAAGCCGGAGCCTGGAGCTGGCGCTGTACACGCTGCTCTCTCTGACACGGTTTTCTTTCTCCTCTCCATAACCCTTTGGGAGAGGGGTGGGTGCCACCCTTCTGGCACGTGTGAATAAACGTTACCGCACATTCTTCACATTCCTCTCCTCAGTCTTTCACATGTTTGGACTTGGGTGCAGCTGAGAAATGAAGATGTAAAAAGAAATGCCAGAATTCTGCGTTTGTGGCATCTCCATTGTATCCAGCTTACATAGGCGTATACATGAACATATTTAATTATATATACTCATTACAACAGCTGGCTCCTGAAACTGAGCTCACAGTCAGAGTTAGTCTAAAAGTCTGCACGATTACGTCATCACAGATATTAAGAACCGAGCATCCTCCTGACATTTGTGTTTTGAAAAGCGTCGATACCCGCAGCCTGTTAAACGGGTGGGCTTTTGATAGCAGACCACTGTTTTACAGACCTGCTTCAGGGGCTAAACCATTTGTTTGGGGTTCGAAGGTTCATGCGTTGCAGCTGACGGACACGCACTCCACGCAGCAAGGCACCCGCCTGCTTCTTTACACACGCAGCCCGGTGAACGTGTGTCAGTAAGGAACGTGGCTTTTTTAATCGCGGTTGCTGACTAGTATGTGCTCACCAGTTTCTAAATAGTGTGTGCTGCTTCTATAATTTATTCTCAATATTAATGCAAAAACGAATAACCCAACCAACACACAGATAGCAAACCAGGGGATGTAACCTACGTGCTTAGGTTTGTAAGAAGGGGAAGAATGGCTGGGGTTCAGGGCAGTAATTTAAGAACTGAAAGACCTAGAAAAAAAGAAAGAACATAGGAAGATCTGGGAAGACCTATAAGGAAGCTTATAGGCTTCCTCTAAGTTTTCTACGTTACTTGCCTTTCTGTTGTAAATTGTTAAGGAGTTAGGACTAACTCATCTAATCGGTGGGTGCTTGGGTACCTAAAGAAGGCGGTGAGCTGGGGTCTGTGTTTCTGTGTTGCCCCCCAGCCGGCTGCTGGGACCGCGCTGCCCGGTGCCGGGACAGCCCTACCTCCCGCCCCGGCACGTCTTCGGCAGCAGCCAAGGCAGCGGGTTCCTTGATTTGGGAAAGCCATTGTGACCTGGCTGTTGTGACGGCTTTGAAAATCACTTCTCAAAGATATAGGGATATGCTGTTCCTTGCTATTGCAAGAATCACCATACTTACTTGTCAAAGCAGTATATTACACCTGATATGCCTTGCTTATGCCTTAAATTCTCAATTGACCCAATTAACCTAATTAGTCATGTTTGAGAGCGGACAAAAACATGGGAGCCTTACAGAATTGAAGTATACCCTATAACGTCCTGCCAGCTCAAATACAATCAGAATAATACATGTTTTCTACAAAGAATGTAAGTACCAAATCCATTGAAAGACTTGGCAGAGCACCGTGTCCAGCAGCACAGCCATTACCGTGATTCCATTCAGCTCCATATATGCAAACCAGGCAGTTTCAGTACATTGCAGCAATAAAACTTTTGTTCCAGCAGCCAAGTTAATCATTTGACTCTTCATTGGAGTGACCGTGTTTTTCCATGACAATTGGACCGGTTTATGATTGACACACACACAATTAAAATCTGCCCTTCAAAGCTGTAAATCGCAGAGAGCAGTGAAAGCTCAGTCATCTTCTGAAGGAACTTTTCGGGAAGAGAATGTTAGATGGGGACTGCCACCGGCAAAGGTGTTACACGTTGTAGGTCTCAACACCAGTGAACACAAGCAGAGTAACATTAAGATTTATTGGGACCTTGGCAGTAGATTTTGATCCCACCTAAATGTGAACTTTTATTCGCGTATCGATTTAAACCTCCCTGGGTTTGGTGTTTGTTTTTTAATTAGCATCTAGAGTGAAATTACGTAGTTCTTGGACAATCTGATTTCCCATTGCCTTCATATAGAGCCGTGCGTGGTTAGCAGCTGGAGAGGCTATTAGGTTTTTCAATAATAAGTTTATGCATATACCAACTCTAAGAAAATACATGCTATAGCTTTACCAAAATTTACACAAATTTATGGACACTTTTGTGGATAATTAAATTTTATTGAATAACATAAAATTCGTTTTATGTTATTAAAACTCTGGTACTATTAATCAAAGTCTGTTAATAGCAGGGTTTCAGTGGAGACTATATTTGCTTCTGTGCTTTCTTTTAGCGTCTGGGTGGCCTCTGGACACAGGGACAACACCGTCTCCCTTTCTAAGGGACCACAAACCTCCGACAGATGCGGCCTGGAGAAGAGCAGCTTGGTTTGCTTTATGGTGGAGGTGTATTAGCGTGATAGGAGCAGCTTAATGTATAGAAGCTTTGCAAATTTTTTTTCAGCCTACTCAAGGGGATTACATTTTTTTGACATCAAGTGAATTATTATTTTTTGGTTCATTGCAATTATTCTAGCAGGTTGCAGACAAGTATATTTTTGTGCAATTTGGCAAGGCTGCTATGGTGTCGTTATATCTGATACTATATTTATAGGATCCTTTTCATTTCTGTATGTTTTGAGATCTGAGGAGCACCTACAGCCTGTGACACTCGTGACTGGAAATCAGACTCCCTTGCTGGTTCCCAAGGTACTTGTATGAAGCTTGGTTTTGGGGGGATTTTTCCTAGTAACTCACTCGTCAAGCTGAGGTTTTTTGAGGCCAGTATTTTTGGCCTCATCAATCCTCTGCTGCATTTTCAGTGCTGCAGAAACCAGAGAGGTCAGTGAATCGTTCGGGAGGGATCGTGTAATGAGAGAGGAGGATCGCGGCACTGCCCGCGATGCGGGGGCTCCTGGCCCCGGCGCGGGGGTGTCACCGCCGGCGTGTCTGCGGTTCCTTATCTGCTTGCTTTAATAGGCGTGCGCTCAGATTAAACGAACAGATGTGCAGCCACATTCTGCCTCTTAAATCCGAAGATTATAAATATTTAAGATGCAAATAAGACTCATGTGGTAGAGTTATTGCTTCTCCATTTTTCCTGGTTAGGACTGGTCATCCGTTTTGCCACACCGGTGCGGGTTAAGGGGACGCAGTCCAGGCTGGCAGAGCCAAAATGAGATCTGCCGGCTTTTTTCTTGCGCTGGGGTTTCCCACGTCGCAAAAGGAGAAAGGTTATGTGGAACTGAAAAACTGATTCAACAGGTACATCAAATGTTATAATGATAAGTACATAAATTTCAAAAGCAATGTGCTTCCACACTTACCCATTTTACCAGGAACGTGTGTTAATCCTACTATTAACACGGCCAGCAGGACCTATAGCACAGTGTAAGTATATGTGAATTGTTTACCTCTTTATTTCTCTTCTGTTAATTCCCTATTCCCTTTCCTGACCCAGCGGTAGCTCTGCAGGACAGACTCAGTGTGCGCTTTCTCCCCCATTAACCTCATTGTCTTGTTTCCCTGCTTGCGTGTATATTTTTCTGCTTGTTTTTCCTCTGCCTAGCCTCAAAGAAAGTTCTCTGCAGCCACTAAACCATGTGTCAAAAATAGTAATTAATATTAATTAGTCCATTGCTACCTCATACCTTCTAATATTTATCCAGGCGAGTTATCCCAGTGCACGCTGAGGGCCGAGTAGGGAGTTGGGGCGCTGCTGAAATCTCTGCGTTAGCTCCAGACGCACTTTGGTTCGCGCTTGGCGCTCGTGCCCCTGTTTGCGGTGGGAATGTGGGTCCCCGGAGCCCCTTCCCCGCCACCGTCTCTCCGTTCTTCCCGTCATGCGGCAGCGTGGTGTCAGCACGTTCCAGCGTGGGCATTCCCAGCGTGTGCTCCGGTACCACCAGTATTTAGCTGGTTAATTTGGCCTTTCAGAGGCGTCTTTGGTCTCTGTGTCCCCACTGGTAATGAAACGCTGCGGCTGGGACCCTGTGAGCTCAGGCGGTCACTGAACAAGATTCACCAGTTTACTGTAATTGCCACATCCCTAGTGTCTGAGCCTGCAGGTTTTAAAAATCAGGCAACGATTGAAAGAAATCTACGGGTTTGGGGTTTGGTTTTTTTTTTTTTTTATTTTGTTTTAATACTGACTTGTACTCCCAGAATCCTAACGCACTTTCTAGTTTAGGTGTTCCCTAGCCACGTCGCACCCCAATATTTCTTAGAAAAAGCAACAAGAAGTTGCTTGAAATTAGCAAGATGTCAGAGTTTTAGGAATATGATTGAATTTAATCTCCCTTCATTGGCCTTAAATATAAAACCATGTGGGTCTAAGAAATTGTTTCAACTTTTTTGCAGTAGAATTGTAGGAACTTTTCTACATCAGAAGAGCTGCAGTAGTACATGAAAGAGAGATGAGAACAGTCACCATAGAAAAGGAAACAGTACGGCAAAGCAATTAATTCTGCATCGGTGTCTGGATAACTAAATTCCTCCCGCTTTCACACTGTAATCCTTTTAAAAGAAGAGGCTGAACTCATTTTTAGTGTCTAAAGACCAGATTAAACCCAACAAACTGTTACGATTCTGCGCTCCTTAAACTTACGAACGGAAAGCTCTAGGAAAGAAGCCACGCTTATAAATCGTATGTATTTACCATGCGTCAGTTAACACAAGATGGTAGGTACTTACGTCGGCTGTGGACGCGTGTGGCAGCACCTCCTGCCGCGAGCTGATACTGCGCATTCACAGGCTGCTCCTGTTTGTCCTGGGGACTGGAAAAACTGGCCAAGTATTTCTATAAATAGCCGGAGCAATACGGCTGCCTGGTAGCCTGAGGGGGGTAAAATGACACATGTAAGAGTTCTGGGACTGGAATACAGATATTCTCCGTGTTTCCTCCTTCAGGAAGCTGTCGGCTTTGGGTGCGGATTCCCGGTTTGCCAGGAGAGGTTACTGACACCTACCAGGGACTGGTTTCTTCTACCCTTAGATGTTCTTCCTAGCCATCTCTCCTGCATTCACAGAGCACCGCGTTTGGATGCTATTTATATCTTTTCCTGGCAATTGTTTTTCATTTGAGATTGCTCCAGTACTTCACCTTTAATTTTCACCTTGCTTTATTGAAGCAATTTGTATTAGCGATCTTAATCTGTGCTAACGTCGCACTGGTTTGGGTGCGCAACTGAGCAGAGATCCCACTTTCGCTCTCCATGTGAACTTCTCCCTTTAGGTCATCATTAATAAATAGAATTTAGTAAATTATTTTTCAACAAAGACAAATGGAAACATTGTTAGGCAATTAAATAGAATATACATAATTGTAGTGCGAGTCAAACAGACGCACTGCAATCTGTCACTGTCACCCAGGTGACACATTTCGCATCCCGGCAGTTTCCACTAGCCAAAACCTCATTAGTAAAATCACTGCTTCTGTGGAACATAAAATGAAATTAAAAAAATGCCAGCACATCTGAAATAATCTGACTGCGTGTATGTTTTGGTTTCCTAACCGTTTGTATGTGGTGTGTCAGTTTGGCACGTCCAGCTGCGCACACGTGCATCCACTGGCTCTGGAAGATGCGGGCGTCTCCTGCCGGCCCCGAGAGCACTCGGCATTCCGCAGGTTCCACTTGGGTCACTGAGTGTCCTGTGTTCTTGTTTAAAAAAAAAAAAAAAAAAAAAATCCTGCTTCATGTAAATAACGGTGAGAGCTGGAGACGTGAGTGAGGCCTCGTTCCATCCTCTGCCTTTCTGAAGGAGGAGAGGCGGCATCGCTGCCTTAGGCATTGGTTTTGAGGTTCGGGAGACGGGCTGCTCACTCATGGCTCCAGCCTGCAGCAGACTCTCCTTCCGTGCGTGATTTCGCCAACCTTATTGCACATTCCTTTCTTTAACTCTGTCAGGGTGTAACGGGAGTCTGTCTGTCTATGGTAGGCGGTCTTACGCCAGTCCCAGGGCTTGGGGACCATTGCGTTAGTGACCACTTCCAGTGTTCTCCTCGTCAGCACGGGCTAGGGAGACTCTTCAGTACGAATGCAGATTTACGGAGAAAACACAGTTCTTAAATTAAGCTATGCTACCCTATAAATTTATTCACAAGATGTTGTTAGTTGTTAAGCCTTCTTCCAGGCTGGTTGTCATCTTTGGGCACAGAGAGCGTGCTCACAAGGAACGGAACTTTTCTCAAGTGCCTATTTTGGGTAAGAGATTTCCTAGCTTGGCAAAATACGCGGTAGCTGCCTTTTATTCAGAGTTGTGAGCTTGGCAGCCTCATCGCCCCGGCAGTGGGTGTCAGGCACTGGCCGTGCAGCGGGGTTGAGGTGCTGGGCTGGTGTCAGATCCCCCCGAGCGCCCGGCGGGGGCGGCTGCAGGGCTCTGGGTGTTGTGACGGCAGCGGAAGACCTGCCGCGGGGCGCTGCTGGGGGACTACGGGCAGACACTCGCTGTAAACCGCAGTTTTCTTTCTGAAATAAAATTGTCAACAAAGATTTCCTTTTTATAGTTTACTTCTATAAATTCCAGCTTGCCTTGCGAAGTCTGTGCTGAAGGAGTTATTTGAAGACGCTCTGAACTCCGTCGTTTGACTGTACAGTAAATGAGTTCAAAACCCAGTAGAGTCGCCGTGACACACACGTATTAAACTTCCCTTTTTTTTTAGGCAAGACCTTTCCCCTCTTCATCAAAACATTTTCAAATAGGGGACAAATGGGAGAGCTTAAATGCTCGGTTCTTTTCGTCTACTGTTTCAACTAAATATGACAGTGAATGGAATAGGTCGCCTCAGGAAATTACAGTGCAAACCCTTGGCTGAATGCAGAGCTGGAGGCTGCAGCCAGCGCGGAACTGGGCTGTCCACACACAGATTAAACAATTCGCGTCTTTCCTCTTCCCTCCCATACTTCTGGGATTCCTCCATTCTCCTTTTGTCCCCTGGTCTCCTTTGGTGTCTCCTGCCCTGCTGGGGCTGCAGCCCGCCGCGCCCCGTGCCCACCCGGAATTCGGGAACGGAGCGCGGAAGCCATTCCTCACCCCCCAGCCCGTGAACTGGAGTTCTCGGTTGGTTAGGAAGCTGTCTAACGCTGAAGTTACAACTATTCAGTACGCAAGGTCACTTGGCTTTTCATGATTTTTGTGTTTGGGGATGGCTGCACTGACAATCCATATTTTTAAAACCACTTTAATGGTATTTCTGTCATTTGGAAACACTAAAATTAAATTTCATCATGTAATTTTACTGTATAATATAGTTATTAATTAACAGGTATACAATTACTAGTACTACTAATTAGAAACTGCTGTTTTATTTTGAAAACAGCTCTTCTGCAAAGCACATTTTTAAAATCTAAAGTAATTCTTACACAAATTCAAGTTATTGGTTTAATGTTAAGCTTACATTTGGAGTTGAACAAGTTGGTGCAGAATGTAATGTCGGGGAAAAAAAAAGTGTAAGGTGTAAGAACAGCAGTTAAACCTATACTCAGATCTTACGGAATGGTAAATTAATCTCACTGAGTGACTCTTTGGGGCAAAACCTGTGTCAAGTCCAAGAGTCTTCAGCAAAGGTGTTTGAAAGAGGAATGATTTTTCACTGCCAGTTCTTGCCAAGTGAAAATGTTGGTTTGGGACTTGTTACTGAAATCCGTACACGGTGAATGGTTCAGGTGGGCGATTCAACCTAGATTAAAAAAATAATCTGGAATTTTATTTACAATCATGAACGTAAAGGTTTGTCTTCAGCGAGACTCTGTCTCCGTCTCTCCCTGCGGAGCGCAGCCAGCTGCAGCCAGAGCCCCACGCTCGCCCCGGTCCGCACTGCCACTGATGTTCTGTTATCACTAAAACCGGATTTCATTTTTTCTTCTTTCTTCAAGATTAAATTTCATTATGAATTTTTGGAATATCACCTTTGCCTCCAATTAAAATAAATAAATTTATCCTGTTTCTGTAACACATATATAAGGTGACTTTGGTTCCCCCATGAAAAGCTGTCATGTTCAATTGGGATATCCTTAGTATGCCAGAAAACAAAATCAAGTAATTCATCAGCTAAATTAAATGAAACTCCATATTAGCGTATAATATAACAAAAAATCCTTTTCAAAATTTGCATAAACGGTGATCAAGGGCAGTGTTTTAATTTAATTGTGTGTGATGTTCTTCTGCGTATTAGGTTGTAAAATTTTAAATTAAATTTTTTATAAAAGGTGTTTGGCTACAATTTTATTGCTACGTAAATCGATGAAGCAATGTTGTTGGCAAAGCCTCACTTATTACATGCACCTGTAATATACAGGTGCACCCGCGTGGCGCTGAGTCTGTGCGTACCTGCGCCTCTTTCTGTTCCTAGATCTCGGTGCTTGTAGTGAGAGGTACTGGGAAGCGTGGTGGCAGCAGCCGTCGGCAGGCTCGTGATAGGAAGATTATTATACGTTAACTTTAAAGAGTTAGAAATGTGTAATTCGTGGCTATTGGGTGGATTTTGCAAATCTCCCGGTTGTGTACAGTTGCTAATCTGTGTGACATGACGGAAAACAAATCCTGGAAGTACTGTCATTGAGGTTTGTGGCAATCAAGAAACTGCAGTTCTAATGCAACTTTTCCGTCTGATGTTTAGGAGAAAATCCTAGTCCTATATTAAAAACACTAAACTGTCTGGGCTTCTTATAAATATTAATTTACCAAGCGCACAAACGTGTGTGACATTTCCTGCAGTAGGAAGGATAAGCTTGAATTTTACTTGCTCGTATCACAGCACATCAAAGGGAATCACTGTGCGTCAGCTTTTGTAGTTCTATATTTCATAAATTTTCTTTTAATATGCCATGTCTTTATCGATAACCACAGTAAGGCAGTAGAGGAAATAGGTGCATCTACTTTGCCAAAGTTAGTTCCACCGTTGTTTCCTTAACGAACGATTTACATCACTGTTGGCATGTAATGACTCGAGCGACGTGTTTCACGGGCGGTTGTACCTTTTCGGTCCGGATGTTTTACAAAGCCGCGGTTCTTATCTGTGACATGTCTGTGTGCTGGCGCAGGGGCTCTTTACTGCTTTTGTAGTACTTATATACAGCGTGCTGGCAGTAGCGGCCGTTGCCCGGAGCCCCTGTGGAAGGGCCGTGTCTGTCCTCGACGGCGTTTGCAAATTCCTGGGCATTTTGCCACAGTTTCTGCCCAAACTTTGCCCGCGCCTCTGCCGGCTGCTCCAGGTGATGCTCGCTCGATGTTAACATGCTCATTTCCATTGTAATTAAGAATGAGCAGGAGTTTTATAAGGGAACTCAACGCTCATGAGTAAAACAAATAATAACGCTGTTTTAAATAAATTTCTGCAGAAAACTGAGTGCAAATATTAGACTATCACGGAGCTGGCAGCCCGCCTCCTTGGCTGGAGGACTGTACGCTGGGTTGCTGTGGCTGTAGCACACCTTTACGCGGAGAGACCACCCTTCCCACGGCCGCTTCGGGTGGTCCGGTGCAAGTTGTGACAGTGCGTACCCACACCCCGAGCTGTATGATGTGGATACCTCACGTTTGCCCTCTCGTATCTTACATAAAAGCAGAACTATGTTGGCAGAATACCTTACATTTCTCCGTGAAATAAAGTAGTGGCTTAGCAAATAAGGATATAAGGTGAAGGAAGAAGGAGCTTAGGGGAAAAAATTCCTCCTCCTCACCTCCTTGTCTCTTGGTTCAGCAAAGTAAATCACAGCAGATGCAAAGAACACTGCCCAGCTCCGCCTGTGCTTCTGGAGATTTATCTGCGACAAAGCTCCTGCTGAGGAACACCTACAGTCACAGGGGCCGAGCTGCTTGCAGTCAACGTGCACAAGACGTGGACAGACAAACTTAACTCTGGACCAAGACAGCTCTTTTCCATTGGTGTAACTCCTGTGAAGTTGTGCTGCCTGCGCTACGCTGCTGTAAGCGAGAGAAACAGGAGTCCGTTAAGGCTGATTTGGGGTTGTAAGTGTGCGGCGAGGGCTGTAGCTATGAATCTGCAGGTAGTTTTTCTGTTACCAAATAAATTACATCATCCAAGTTCTTCATTAGTTATTTTAGTGCCAGAAACTCCAGAGGGAAGCTCATTTGAGTGACAGAAGGAGCCAAAGATACAGGCTTTCTGTTCATGCCCTTGGCACGGTTTTGCAATACGTGCTCATAGTGGGACTGCAGCTGCATGGAGAAGCGGTCTGCTTGTCTCCCCACAGCCTTCTGTTGTCTCTCTCACTTAGTTTGGACCTTACTCCTGGCCGCGCACTCGGCAGTTGTAATTGCGGCTATTCCTGTGCGCGGGCGAGAACCCGCGCGGTGCCGCGGGACGCGTTTCATTAGTGGGTGTGCGTAACGCTGGCTCCACGGCACTAACGAGCAGCGAGCGCGGCGTGGACCTAAGGCCAAGCAGGCCCATGGGTTCGGTGGGTTCACCCGTGCTTCACCCCCCTGAAGGCTGCTTCTCACACAACTGGGCTTCCAAGAACTGGGTGCATGTTCAGAAGCTCTTTGAGTAAGGGCCCAAGAAGGTACTTGTGATGGCGCAGCGTCAGAATTTGTCCCTAAGCTTTCCTGTAGTCCCAACAAGCTACCTGCATTCTCATCGCATCAGAAAAAAAGCTTTAAAAACTAATTCTGTTCATTGGAGTAGGAAAAGCACGAAGTGGTGATTGGGATGCAATTGTGGAACTCACTGAATGGCGAGAAATTGTGTGCTGGTGGATGCTTTACTTTCCCATGCATTTTGCAGTGTCAGTGTCTTGATGTTCTGTTAAGTTCCGTATTCTGAAAATATTTATTTTAATGAGTTATTATAGATAGAGACTAATTGTCTGATTTCTTTCTTTTTAGTCATTTGTTGGCGAGCAAGCATAAAACCACTCAGAACCTCTATCGGTGTGACTGGGGTAATTAGTTACAAGTGAGAGATAACAAGCGATTTGAAAAGGCATTACAGATTTTTCTCTACCTTTCTCGTCTGAGAGCTGTAAGATACTTGATTAAAATCAGCGATAAAGTGTATCAGTGGAATGAAGCAGGACTTTGGTAACGAAGTACAGGTGGTTTATTAAATGTCATATGGTCCAGGCTGGTGAGTTTTTCCCCTCTCCCTCTCCCCTGCGGCTCACGGTATGGGACGGACACGGACAGCAGTTGAGGGCTGGAAAAGGGACTCTGCAATATCACCCGGAGCCTCGGCGAGCTCCAGGCTTCCCAGGAGTTTGGGTGAAGCTCTTGGCTGGCACCAGCCCATGGAAACCCACCCTTGGTTGCCCAGTGTCAGTTGGCACCCATGGGAGCACGGTGGGAATGGCATGGTCTTTCGGCACCAGCTGATCCGGTGGTTTGCCATAACCCAGTCAGCACCTCCCGGACCAGGGGGAACGGTGCCCGTCCTGCGCCAGGGGGTGCCCGTGGGGGCTTGACCTGCTGTCCCTGCTCCTCCTCACCCACCTCTTCCCTTCTCCACAGGGTGGGTGGTTGTGTTGGCAACGCGGTCTCCCCCGGACCCGCCGACATCCTCGGTTCTTATCTTACCGATAAACTTTCTGGTTGCACAAGGTATTGAATGTTTTAACGAAAAATTCTGCTTGAAGAATAAAATGAAACTATTAGACTTGTATTGGAAAGACAAGTAGTTTTTTCTTGACAATCAACACTAAATTTCTGACTATACAAATGTCACTATCACTAGAAGACCAGTGTGGGTGTTCCTTTTCTGAGGTACCTGATACCTCATGATATTTTTTTTATATATATATATATATTTTTAATGAGATCTTGTGAAATAGGAAAATGCTGTTTCTTCACAGATTATATGATAGAAGAAGGTTAAATAGCCCTCAGACATCCATGAAGGCTATAGTGGATCTGGGTCTTGCCCAGGATGTCCCAATTCAAGACACTCGCCTTAGGCTGCTTGTCGTCTTGACTATCAACTAAAAGAAAAAATACAGGTGGAAAAGGAGGAAGGAAAAATCAAGCAACGTATTTTTTCAGTAGTTTGTGTCTGCTCCAGGTGACACTAAACGTAAGTCATGAATTATTTCTGGCTTAAAAATGGAGAATATTTTAATAAAATTAGCCTACTTAGAGGAGGTAGTCATTTTGTTGTTAGGAGACAAAAGCTAAAAGAAATTGGGCTTCAAAGAAACCCTCATCAGAGCTGCATAGTTTGGGTTTAGGAGCTGTTGGGTTGCAGCGAGTCAGAAGGGTTGAGGAGGTTTTCCTTACCGAGGACGGGATTTCTTTGGCCTTGCCGTACCTCCAGGCCAAGGGGGCGCAGAGGGGCCGGGCTCCTGCTGCGGCCGCGGAAGGGTGGTGGCACCTCTGGTGTATGGGGCAGCTCCAGCCCCAGTGGAACCCAGCCAGGGCGATCCACAGGGATCGCCCGCGCCAAAGGGTCTTGGTCTCAGAAAGAGAGGAGGAGACTGGGAACGCGAGACACGGGGTCCTGCTTGTCATCTGTACGAGAAATTTCTAGGATAAAAAATGCTTCAATGGGAATAGCAGCTGAAGCTCAAACAAAAAATGAGATGTTGAAAACTGTTGAGTTCTGTCTGGTGAGTTCCAAAGGTGAACGTCTTCCTGCCCTAATGTCTCTGATTTCCTACTGGCAGAAGAAAAAATGTCAAACGGGATGAGGTGTATTTATGTAGCCACAGCTGACATTTTTAGAGTCGCTAGATGGTATTTAGACCTGGATGACTGGAAATGCTATGGTGTGTGCTTACGAAGGAAACATTTTTGGCTTTTAAATCTATGAATCAATGGGGAATTAAAGATATACTGGCTTAAATTCTAAGTTTGGCAATGTTTGATATACGCACGTAGGGGTGGCGCTGGGACAGAAATCAAGAGGACGGGAATAGCTAGTTCGCCAAACGAGCTCTTCCTGAGGAGGTTACTTTCTGTGCTCCAGTTCTGTGGGATTTTCTTGGGGTTTCAGGTGAGGGGGGAGCAGATGTCGGGTGTGACACGTTTTGTACACCAGCATGACTCGGGAAGGGAAGGGAAGGGGAAGCAATGGGAGATACAACTTCCAGATTTCCACTGCATTATGTAAATGTTATCAGTTATTTAAAAATAATGCCCTCTTCCTACTTCCCCTAGATGGAATAAAAATGTCTTTTTTGTTTTCTTTGTTTCTCTGACAGAGTTATCATTGAACTGAGGAAGAATTTCTACCTTAAAGCCACTACACGGAAGGAACACTATAAAAGGTATTGTGTTTCTGCAGCTGCTCACCAAGTCTCTTGAGTATTTTGCTGCTTTGTCATTATGTGTGTCCTTAAATCATTGTCCTTTTATTCTTTTAAATTATCTTTACATCTCTCAGAAATTCATTAGTTTGCACACTATTGAAGGCCTAATAAAATATGTTTTAAAATGGTGGCAGAATGGTTGAGGGGCAGAAAGAAGGAAATACCTGTGATAAATGTTAAACCGGCGGAACTGGGACAGGAACCTGTGTAATTCTGTGCTGTGCTGAGAGCTGAGGCACTGGCGAGGCTCAGATTCGAGGGCTGGCTGAAGAAAACAGAGATGACCGTTTCCTCTTTTGTGACCTCACACCATCTCTGATCCAAGTCTCCCTTCTTCTGCCATGGAAAGCCTCGCTGAGTTTCATGCGACCCCTGACGGAGCAGGGACCGTCCCTTACTGTGGCCACATTCACAGCAGGTGGACTCGGAGCGTTCCCTTCCTCTCCCGTTCCCAGCTTTGCTCAGGCTCTCCTGAGGTTTTTCTAGATGAAAGGCTGCGGTCACGTCCTGCATCCCACCTCGGCAGTAATCTCCTGCTCTGGAGATGAGTCTTCCTCGCTCTGTTCCCTCCCTGCCAACTGTGTCTCAGCCTTTCTTGAGACGACGAGGCCGGTCCTCTGCTGGCTCCCGGGATGACCACGAGCGTTTCCAGCTGCTGTGAACTCACCTCAGTACCTTGGTGTGTCTGTGTTAAATCCGGGGGCTTGGTGGTGAACAATGGGGTTAAATATTGAAGTCCTTTGTTGTTTCTTTTCCTGAAATATGACTCCCTTCTGTGTACTGCTTTATTTTTCTCAGTGTAGGTGGATTATAGTTTTAGCCAAGCATTCTTCAAAAATAATCCTCTGAATAAGTAGTATCATCTTACCGATTTTTATAAAGTTATTTCCATTTTCATTTGATTATTTTTAGGTTAAATATTGTCCCTTTTATATATGTCAAAGCTAAAAGTGTATGTAGCCCATTTAAAGTGTCAAAGCTGTTTGCAGGAAGGATTCTCAACAGAGTTTACATTGCATTTACTGTCTGAATTGTTTTCTACTTACCTCTGTTACAGAGTCTTAACGAAACGAGTTAAAAGTGTTTATTATAATTGGAATACATTCCTATTTATACAGTGCAGGATTTTCATTTTGATGTAATGGAGGGAATTTGTTTTAAACATTTGAAGTGCCTAGACAGTTAAAGCAAAATTATTATTTTTCCCACTCAGCACAGCAGAATGGTCGTTAAAAAGGGATGTTGGAATAGAAAGTTGGTTCTTGGAGCAGATCTTCAGTGATCTGGAAGAAATATTTCTGCTTCCAAATAACTGTAATTAGGCACTAGTGATAAGTGCATTCCTGGAAAGAGGAAATATTATCGATGGATGACATAAGCTACAAAAAGCATTAAGATTTAGTCGAAGACATAAAAGTAGGTGAGCCTTGGAAGGGATGAGGTCAGTGACTAACTATAGCTACCTGGAAGAAAACGATCTGTCCAGAAGACAAGTGATAGTGGCCCCATAAATCCAGTACTTTCCGCAATTCCAGCTGATTCTCACATCAGGGCCAATGTCAGCACAGAAGGTGCAGTTTGCACGTGGTGGTTTGTCCAGCTGAACTGGAGGCCTGTGCTGAGGTGAAATTCGGAAGAGGTTTTATGGGCAGAAAAGAGCCCCGGAGGCTCTGGCTCTAGAGCTCAAGCTCTAGCTCCAGGCTCTTCTAGCTGAAGTTTTCCTAAAGGAGAAATTCAGCCTGAAGGAGGATCTACCGGGGAAAACTTTGGACCAAATCTTTAAATTTTGATAGAGCTACAAGCCAATGAATAAAAAGCTTTCATAACAGAGATATGTATCTTAGTTGTGAAAATTGCTATTTGCAGTGATGTAATAAATCTAATTTTTGATAAATGTATGAATATAACACTTCACAGACTAAGCATAACACTGCATTTCTGCTTCATGCAAGTGAAGATCTAAATGAGTAAGAACACTTGAGTCTGGATTAATCAATGGGGTTACTATGGCGTCTTGATTTACCCAACAACATGAACGAGACGTGTCCGGAACGTTATCCTCTGAAGGCTATTTTGACTTGGGCGTAACCCCAGAGAAGCCAATGTGCTTGGCCATAGAGTGGAAAATGCTGGTGAGTGATAGAGATCTCTGCTGCGAGGCGTGAGCGGTGTCTCCCCCTGGGGAGAGCCGGGTTCTGCTGGCAGCTCCCATGACACTGTTTCTGCCCCTCAAAGGCAGCCGGGCGCCGGAGCAGGACGTTCCTGCTACGTGGCACAATGATGGTTCCATTGGCAGCGTTAGAGGGATGCTACGTGCCAAGATCCATCCTATGGAATGATGAGTCTCTCCGAGACTGTCATTAAAATGTGTCTGGTTTTGCTGCCTTTATATGTTTATGCATGAACTGGGTGATTATTCAAGACATCAGATGAGCTAAATACTTTTCTTTTGCTCAGATATTATTTATTAATTCTCAAATGCATGTTTGCCTTGTAAGACTAAAAAGCTGTGGCGTTAATCAGCGGAAACTTGGATTGCATCCTAAACTTCCAAGGGTAAAATGAACTTGGATTGCGTTTTGAATTTACAGATGCTGAAGAGTGAAGAGTCTATCGCTGCTGTCTTTGAATCTGCACATACACTTGCAGAAAGCAGATCTACAGTTTGGTCTAACAAGTAGCTTTACTTAGTGCCTAGGTTTCCAAATTTAGCTTGGTGGAAAAAAATACTTGATTTAGAACGAGACAGATGTTGCTGGAGAGAATTAGAGTTAGTAGGCCTCATTCTGGTTCTTCCCTCTTTTTGTATTGCTTTAATCTCCTCTTCATTGATACCGTTCCTGGTTTAAAGCAACCTAAGGTCGAAATCCGGTTATTTTTAATGAGAGAGGCTGAAATATGGGAGAGTGATGCAGTAGGGTTGCTTGGTAAGCAGCTAATAAAATTCATTTGGTTTAGGAGCTTCAAGAATTAAATGTGAGTATTGACATTTTTTCTTTCCTGTTTATACTAATGTTTTCAGTTCCTGGTGGGGCAATAGAGCGGCCACACAACCCACTACATCTGACTGTGAGAGTTAAGTAAGACACACGTTCAGGAAAACAGACGAGGGTTTTTGTTTGGTTGTTTTTTTTTCTCCTGAAAGCAGTAAGAAAACCACAGGGAAGACACTTGCTCTGAACTCCTCAGAACTGTGAGGGTTTTTTCCCCTAGCAAGGCCAGTTTATTTATTGCCGTAAAATGCTATGGGAGATATTACGTATTTGATTCAGATGGGGTAAAAGATCTATTTCCTTTTGATGCATTTATTTGCATTAATCTTAAAAGTAGTAATTGGAAATGCCCTCATAAACCCTGAGATTGGAGCCCTAGAATTAAAACCCATTCGTTATTACCCAGGAATGTAGCTGTGCAGTTTTATTAGCCTTTCTTCTGCTGTAATCTACGGATCTCATTTAGCTGCATGCAGCCCTGTTCTTCTGAAACATAAAAGGAAGGAAATCTCTCAATAGCCTGAAATCAAATTATCTCTCCCTGTTAATCTACATGTAAAACACCCGAGCCCACTTCTTTAAAGGAAAATAGTTTTACTGATAAGCAAAGCTAGACTGTGTGCTGTGGATACAAGAATTAAGTGGATTGATTTTTTTTTTGTCTGCAGGGTACTATTTATAGCATCAATTAACTCCTCGTGGTTGGGATAAGTCATTTGACACATCTGTTGCTGAGCTGAAACACTCGCTGTTCTGTGGGGTCACAATTGGATTTTTTCCTCTCTGCTCTCCAGACTGTGCAGTGAAATGACAATTTCCCATCTAATGGCCGTTAGTTTAAACACTCGTCCGCTGGCGGCGTCACGGCAGCGTTGAGAGGAGCTGAAGCAGGCGGTTGGGCGGCCTCTCGGCATCGCTGGCCTGGTCTTTTTGCTGGCCATTTTGTTATTTATTTTATCTGTTAGAAGATGGCATGATAGTATCTTCCATGAAAGAATTATGATGATCATTTGCAGGATTTTCAGGCCTTCAGTTACTCCATTTTGCCGATGAGAAGCTGGTCTGGCTGTGGAAATTGCGGCCTACCCACTGCCTCTCCTGGCCCTGCGCTTTGTGAAATGGAGGTTTAATGCTTGTAAATACGTGGCAGTTCTCAGCTGTAATTCCCCCCACACGCACGGTTTCAGACTCCATTCCTCTCAGTAGCTTTTCTCTTAAAATGGAAGCCCTTTTACCAAGCTCAAAACATCGAGAAGCCAAGAAAAGTGAGGGTACTTGTGTATTGGCAGGGGGTTGGAACTGGGTGATCTGTAAGGTCCCTCCCAACCCAACCCGTTCTATGATATTGTTTAGTGAAATCCTTTAAGTATTCTGTGGCAGTAATTGCATCAGGTTATAGGAGTTTGTTCATGCGATTGGCTTGTTTGTGGCCAAACTGGATTGTATATTAATGAAGCCAAGCTTTAAAATACTAGGGGAAGAACTAGGGAGTGGAGTTATGAACTCTGTTGCCTTTGATCTTTAGCCTCTTCTCTTTTTCATTAAAATAGCCCTGTTCTAAGAATAGACGTGTTGATTTCTGGTGGCTCTGCTTGCAAGGTTGCCTCTACAGTAAGGAAGTGTTTCTGCTGAAAATGAGACCAGACCCCGTCCAGCCACACAGCCCTGCGCAGACAACAGTGCCGTGATGGTTAATGTAATGCCTCATACCATCTAGCATTTGCATAAGCTGCTTTTTTTTTCCTAGCGGCTTGGAAGACAGTTTTCTAGTAAAATGGCTATAATGGAATTTTCTACTCAATAGAAGTTTGCGGGGATTGTCTGTTTCTGCTCGCAGCGGCCGGAGCGGCTGTTGATGTTGGGGAGAAGCAGGCTGGGGTGAGAGGGGACGGGGGAGCCTGGTACGCGGAGCTTCTGCTGAACGCAGCTGGGACAGCCCTTGGGAACCGCAATATGCATGAACCAGAAAGGGACCACAAACTGCAACCCATTTTTAAGTAGAACTCCTTAGTGATTTCAGTGGGGGAGACTTGTGAAAAATCAATGAGATGCAGCAGCTTGAGGATGCAACGCCACGTGTTGTAGGGTGCTGCCCTGATGGGCCGGTGGGCTAATGAACCTGGGAGCAAGCACGCCTGGGAAGTTCTGAGGCAGAAGAAAAGGTGTCTGAGAAGCAGCAAATTTACTATTCACATCCCAAAAGAGATAGCAAAGTATGACCTTATTAATTCTAGTTTTAACTTCCCAGTTGCATTTTATTTCTATAGAAAAAAAAAAAATATAAAGGAAAATGTAAACCTTTCTGGGGACGTGTAAACTTAGGCCTGTTCGTTATAATGTACAGTATTAAGCAAATGGAACTGCTGAAATCACCAAAATACTATGAATTTTTGCACGCGATTTGTGCACATCATCCAGTTCAGCTGGTTACTTCAGACTCGGCTTCTTCACACAGGGCAGGAGGGGAGTGCTGTCTCCCAAATGCTACCCACCAAAGTAGATAAATAGAAAGTAAAAGCTGTGCAAAACGGTGACTCTCTTTATGTAGGGAATGAAGTACGAATGGTGCTAACACTTCCATGGTTGTGGCTGTGCTGAGAGAATTAACACTTACTGAGACAGAACAAAGCGAGGGATTCTGCCGCGTTCCAGTTGGGCAGGGGCAGCCTGAAGCCAGAATCCGGCCCCCTCTGCCTCCTTCACTCTCGTGAGAGGTACAGCATTTCCAGCGAACTGTTCCGCCTGGACACTCACTCGAAAATATATGGGGGGGGTGTTTACACAGAGGATTTCCAGTGCACAGTGTGAATTTATAGACTATCACATACCCCATTAAACCTTCGTGCGGACACTTAGTAGGTGTGAGGTAACGTGATGCCGCTTTGCCGTGATGTTTTATGCTTAATTAACACAAAGACTGATCTTTGAGGGAAGCGTGGCATAACGAGAGCTCTGTGAGGGAAGAGTTCCGCTCGCTCACTGCAGACGAGTTTCAGGCCCTGGAGAGCAAGAGCTCTGCCTCGGAAAGGTGCTGTTACGCTCTTCTCGTCTGAAAAGGATAAATTTCAAGGAGAAATGAAAATTTCTTACGTTGGGTAAAAGTAATCATCGGCTAAAACATTTACTTTAAAAATCACCCTTGTAAAAATATTTCAATTTGAAGTTTAATGCATTACTGAATTATTTATGCTATTATCGGCGTGCAGTTGTCGGGAAGGTGTTCTGTATTGCTCTAATTTATTTTCCTTTCCATTTGGGAGTACGGAATAGCAATTGAAATGGATATTATTAGGGAAATAGAGCTACAGTATAATTAAAGCTGTGTAGGCACACTGCGTCGCCAAGCCCTGAAAACGCTGCATGAAATTTTGGAAGGAAAACCTGAGAAACTCCTCGTAGCAAACTGCTGACGTGAGGGATCGTTACCGAAGGGAGGCTGTGGAAAGACGACTGCTGTCATTTAAACGTGCCCCGGTGGTGTGCATGTTTCACCTGATTATTTCACAAGAGAGACTGTATTAGATATAAGAAAGCTCTCTATTCTTTTTTGCTGAGAACCGTATCTTTTGCAAGTTAATACAATATGATTTCAGTGCCTTTAACTAAGAGGTTAGTTAAAGTATTAATTTGTAAATGTGCTGGGAACCGTCATGGTTGGAGTGGAGATGCTGCGGTGGTGCCGCTGCCCAGAGCCAGTTCTGCAGGGAGTGAGGTTGGAACTGTGTTGCGCGTACAGAGATGTGTGTGTGTGTCTCTGCGTTCCACTGTTGGTGTCGCCAAACCCAGATCGCAGCATGATATTCTGCAAATTTATCTGCAGGATGTATTTATTTCTACAAAATGATTCCTGCTGGATGATGGGATGAAATTTCCTGCTGATGTAAAATCTCAAATACTACTTGGTGTCATTATTTCCGCAGTGATAGAACTGGAGAGCTGCAGCGCTCGTGGCTGCATCCTTAGGATCCAGAGTTCCTTCTCCAGGAGTTCTCCTCTGAGCATTTCCCCTGCCCATGTTTCTTCCCCAGTTGAAGCCTTGTTTCACAGACTGCTTCTGTCCAAAGGAACAAAAAACCCCCGACCAGCTTTTTTTGTTTGTTTCTTTTGACACCAGCACAGTATGTCTGTCTGTGCCTATGAGAGAACTATACTGAAATAGCTTTCTTTGTGAATTCCTCATTGCTATTCATTGGTGGAGACCGTCACGTAAGGGTCAAATTAGAACTCAGTCAACCAGAGCAGCAACGAG
This sequence comes from Fratercula arctica, assembly GCA_947846985.1. Classification (NCBI taxonomy): domain Eukaryota; kingdom Metazoa; phylum Chordata; class Aves; order Charadriiformes; family Alcidae; genus Fratercula; species Fratercula arctica. The sequence continues at coordinate 29,937,213 of CANTUZ010000013.1, read as the reverse complement.
GGAAGCCAGGCTCAAGATAGATTTCGCCATAAGGTCTGAGAAGCAGTTGGAATTTGTATGTGTAATATATATTTTTATTTTATTTTATTTTGAAAAGTGTTGCTCTTTTGTCTGTAGAAGCTGGATTATGCTTAATTTATTCCCTCTGGTCATTTACTTGAGAATTAGTCTTTCTCTCACGCTGCCTCCTGACTTTCATCTCTGGGCCTATCTTTGCAGGGTTTTGTTATATCTCCTAAGTTTTGGGCACAGAATTTACTTCTGTTAGTTTAATAAAAATGAGTTTTCTGGCATGATGGTTCCATGCCCTTTGAGATTGGATCTGTGCAAAGAAAGGATCGTATTTCGGGTAATTTGGCTGAAACACAAGAAATGGTGTTCATGCTGGCTTCAGGGAGGCAGACAGTACCTGGTCACGCATAAAATCTGCTGGCGCAAAATCACCCTCTGAAAATGTTCTAAACCATTTGAAGCAGCAAAGTGAGTTTGTCCTGGCTCTGCACCTCGTGCCGTGGGGTTGCAGCATTTTTGATGTGGTGGTAGCTTAAACTGGGATATACTGCTTCGCAGAACCATGCCTTTGCGAATGGGATTGTTCTGTGTGTTCTCCAGCAAAAACAGGTACTAAATTTGCAGTTGCTGACCCAGAGAAGTTTTGGTGCTAAATGTTTTAAGACAAAACAAATCCAGAGATTTACAGGGCTACGCAGAGGTCCTAATAGCCCCAAACCTACTTTTGCTTGGGTTTCATCCAGGATTAGGTTACAGACAGGTAGAACAAAGAAAGTGGCTGTAAGCTGTTGTGCAGTGCGCGTCTTTCCGAGATGAATGTACCCTCTCCAACAGGTATTGATGAAATTACCTGGAGCTGTCTGGGGGCTCGTACACCAAACATGGGGCCTTAAGTTCCCTGCCTAAATAATTCTCGTTTCTGAGAGTGCCGTGTTATGTTTCTGTGTTTTGAAATGTTTGGCTACAACTTCCAGTTTTGTAGCATTCAAAATCCTCGTTCCAGTCCAGGGTTTTCCCTGATTTAGGACATTAACACTAAGTGTCACAGGAACGTGCAAGTGTTGATCACTGATAACAAATCAGATTAACCAGTTCAGGTGCTTTTCCTTAAGGATGGCTTTCTCAGGGTCGGCTTCTCTGAATATTGTTTCTTCTTCCTTCAAGTTAGGAGGAAAACAGTATAATAAATAATTTATATGACATAGTGAGGAGAACCTGGGAGATGACTGTACAGAAGAGGCTCCAACACCTTATTAACTAACTCTGTCTTCTCTTTCCTCTCTCTCGTAGCTGGTTCTGCTCGAGGCTGCTCGCCTGCTGTGTCTGTACTTTCCTAGTCTTAGTGGGGGATGTCCCAGCAGCTCTAACGCTCCGACCCCAGTAACCCACTAGGTGTGTATCGCTTGGTTTTCTCTGCATGCCTTCCCATGCTGCATGGGGGATAACAGTCATTTTATGCTGCTCATCTCTTGTGGCTCTTCAGGGTGAAAAGATAATTAGCATGCGTTACGCTTCAGCTCCATAGATCATTTAAGCCACATTTTTGCTTTTATTCCAGTGGTTTTCTTCCCTGTAGAAGCACAGCTCCTGTTCCCATGCATGCTCACAGGCCTTCACGTTTGCTCCTGCGGCGGCTGGTGTGCTGTATGTACAAGCTTCGTGCTGCTCATCGTAGTACCATCTCTTGTCGCGGGACCGAGTGGCGTCGGGCTGGGGGGGAGCGCTAGTGGCACAGCTACTGTAGGACCGAGAAATCTCCTGTGTGCCCCGAGGGGCACTTCCCCTCCTGCTGGGAGAAGGCTCTGCCATGTCCTGTGGCGGGGCGGTGGGCACCGCTCTCCGAAGGCAGCTCACTCGCCGGCCCGGGGCCTTGGGCAGGCAGAATGCTGCCGGCAGGGCCGGGCATGTGGGGTTCCCCGGGACTGTTAGGATTGAGGTGCCCAGCTCTCACAGAACTGGACCCCCCTCAATCTCAAGGGCTCTTTAAAAACTCTTGACTATCAGCCACATCCTATATTACCAAAATTAGCGTGCAGACTTAACTCCCCTTTTCTGCAGAGAACCAAGTGACCGTAGGGATGTCAGTGCTTCCGAGAGCCTTCCAGCTTGGGCATGAGCGGGGTAGTAGTGGTGCGCGGGACCCCCTTGTTGGCTCGCTGCATCGGGGAGAGTTTCCTCATCCCTATTGAGCACTTCAGCTGCATGGACTTGCGGGAAGCCTTTTGATGCCTTAGTTCTTCATATGAACAGTCAGAAAAAAACGGATCCTCTCACTTTGCTCTATCTCTAATGCAACACTAATATATTTAGAGTCACGTAGGCAGGAGAGAGATTTGCTGCTGTCAGCATAGCCTTTGACACTCCGCAGGCAAGTGGTTGCTGTGTTTAGAAGTGCAGCCTCAGGAATAATCTTTACCTGGCTGCTATTGGTCTAATATTTTCATTTATTTATACCCTTTTCAGTGCACTTTAATTTATTTACAAATGGTAGCAAATTGCAAGTGGCAGCCCGAGTAACTAACTCATGAGTCAGTACTTTTATTTTTCTCCTCTAGTCTAGGCTGCTGATAATGTAAATTGTTGAAACCCTGGGTAAATAATTGGGAGTGCAATCAACAGCAAACAAGTATTTATCTGCTAATAAAACGTTTGAAATGCAGAAGTCTGTCCAACAGTTCTTAAAAGGCAGTTATTGGTCCTGCTGGTGTTTCTGCATAGCAATTAGGATTTTTATGGTCACTAATTGCACATCTGAAAATTTATACAGTTTTATTTTCTGCCCGGCCTGTGTTTATTCTGTGCACAGAGAAAAGAAGCACAATATTTATGGTTGTAAGGAGGTTGCCGTTGTATTTTCTGCATGGAGATCTCTGTAGCTCTCTAGAGATTTGTACCATGCATAGAACCCAAATTTTCTAGGTTCTCTCATGTGTGGCATCAAGGGCTTATAGCTCATTATGGATTTTCTGAATGGGATCTTTGTCACATTCTTGGAATGTGACTTGAAAGTTATATACCAGCTCAGTCGTCAACTGTGATTTTTACTATTAAAGCTGTTACTGCTTCAGAATCTGTATGAGGGGAGGTGCTTCTCAATTTTTCATGCTGCTGTTGGTAATGCTTTTCCTTAGAACAGAAACTTGCATTATGTATTCTAAAGGGAACCTGTTTTTTTTTAAATTTAGTTACTGTAGTTTACATCTTGTTCCTGCTTCCCCGCGTGGTTCACCTGCTGAGGGTGGTCCATACAGGTGCCCAGCCTTTTGGCCCCCCAGAGGTCCTGGCTCTGTCCCATCAGTGGCGTGTGGGAAGGGGCTGGTGGGGCTGCAGGAGGTGGGTCCCTGCGGGGAGCAGCTGAGGAACCGTGAGTTCCTGCTCTGCAGCCCCTCTCCGGGCCCATCTCCCTTCGTTAATCCCTGGCCCCTTCTCACTCTCCCTTCTTTTTCCTTGGGCCCGGAGCATCCCTCCATCTGAGGTGCATTTGGAGCAGTGTGTCGATCACGCTGTTCCTCTCTCTAGCGTAAGGGCACTGATAGTTAGCAATCAGGTAGCTGTCTTTGAGAATATACAGCCCACGGAGGTGCGGAGCCGCTGCCGTGTCTGCGCGGCGGTGCCAGGGCTGGAGTCGCTCAGCCCCGTCCGGCGGCGGGCAGCCCTCCCGCCAGCCACACCGTCCCCTGGCGCGGCCGGGATCCTCCTCTGGCAGACCAGGCTGCTCTCCCCAGGCTTTATAGACTCCTAATAATCCAGCAGAACAAGGTTCAGAGCGGAAGGTCTCTGGAGTTGGCAGCTTGGTCTATATTTGACTAGTTTGCGACATCTGGAAAACCCTGTGGTGGTTTTTGGTTTTCTTTCAGAATCTCAATAGAAATCAATGCAGAAATGAGAAGAGTCACTTCTGCTGAGTCTGAAAACCTGAAAGGCTCAAATCATGGTTGTGTGTGAACATGATGAGAGTCATCCATGGTAGTCCTGACACTGTTTCCAGCGTGATTTCGTATCACCCTGATTCCTTTCACCAGCAGCTCCCTAGGAGTTAGCAGTGACCCACAGAGCTGCTGGCAGGTTACTTCCCATGAAATCAAGGTGTGTGTCATCGGGTTTGGGTCTGTTACTTCTGCCCCACTGTCTTTTGGGACCATTGGATGATTTCAACCACGTATGACAAAAGAAGGGAGACCTTGGGCCTACTTCTGAGTTTCCAACAAACTGTGTGAAAACATACCGCTTAACATCTACTAATATCCCTCTTTTGGGAACGTAATGGTGTATGAGCATGTTATCGTTAGCTACCAAAGCATCAGCACAGGAGAGAGACGTGATGAATGTGAGAGTCATGGAGAACGCGTCAGGTGAGACCGTGCACCACCTGAAGGCACTGAACGAGGAAACACAAAGCTTCAGGAACCCAGGGTTTGGTAGTGCCAGCGCTCCTGGAGATCCTGGTTGGTAGATGGAGAACAAAGACCCTCTGGCAGCAGGAAGAATCGCTACCGATTTGCACATGCAGGGTCGATTTCTAGGGACTTACCGCAGAACATGAACCGTTCGTGAGTTACAGAGCTGGAGAAAGTTCTGCCTCTGTGCTCATCTCAGAGCTGCTCCGAGTAGTTTAGTGGTGAGCAGTAGTAACCAGTTACTTGTTTAGCTGAGCGAAAGGTTTCTGCAGAAGCCACCGTTTAAGCTTATATGATGGTGCTGGTTTTATACTCTTACGAAAACATTTTAACTGATGTTCACGTTGTAGATCTGTGGAATCAGTGGGGAGTTTTGCTGCACGCACCGTGCAGACGGAGGTGGGGTTTAAATGGAATACACGTAACCCTGCTAGAGAAGACATAAGGCAGAAGATACATCCCGTCTAGCTTGTTTCTGAATTCTTCTTTTTCCTGCATTGAGAGAAAAGCAGTTTTGTGTGTTTTCCATGGAAGATGTTTGATTTTGGCTTTTTCATTTGCATTATTAGCGAACGGCTGCATGAAGCGTCATTGGCTACCATGCTGAGATCATCGCGCACATTTCAGCTGCAATTGCACTCTGCATTTAAAAATATTTTCCATATTACAGTGTACTTCTGTAATTTAAACATGAAACCTCTTTTCAGCTACTGTCTGCTGCATTTGGGGGGCGGAGGAGGGTGTCCATTCACTTGGGAAAAATGGACACAACTGTTTTATTGTACCATGAAGTTTCTGTCTTTTAAAATGTTAAACTTCTCACTTTGCTGTTAAAGATAAAAGTTCCAGGTGCCTATAGTGAGAAAGACTGTCTTCCTCATTCCCTCCAAAGCCGTATCTGTTTTTATATATTTAAGTACATTATTATTTGCACAGTGAAATTAACTTTGCAAGAGGGCTGAAAACCCTTGTCAGAGCCATTTTTGCAAAAAGATCAAAGGAATTAAATATAAATTCTCTCCAAGGTGATCCTGTGTTTCTTTTTTTTCTTTTTTTGAACAGGGAAGCCTTGGATTAATTACTTTTAATTTAAAATCAAATCAATGGATGGAAAGGAGTTCTCTTCAGAGAGCGCTGCAGTTTGCTCCTGAGAGTGACCAGTATTTTAGTAGGGTGACTAACAATGTGCATTTTTATTTTTAACCTGTGCCCTCCCCACCCTTCCACCTCACCCTTTCCATTTGCCCCGGTCAGTCAACAGGCGGGAGCACTTGAAGGCAGTCATGGATGACTATGATATCAGGTCTGCTGCCAGCATTTTAGCCTCCGTTAAAGAGCAAGAGGCTCGTTTCGAGCGGCTCACCCGGGCACTGGAGGAAGAGCGGCGCAATGTCTCCTTGCAGCTGGAGCGTGCCAACCCGCCCGCGGACCGCCTCAGCATCTGCAACATTGGCAATGGGCAGCCCCTGGCCACCGCCTGGCAGCAGCTGGTCCTGCAGGTAACGGCCTGCGCCTTCCACCTGTCGCTAGAGTTCACCCGCACCAGAACCTCCCATTCCAGAGTCAGGCGCATCTTGTTTGTCGTCAGCACTTCATTCCGTAGCTCGCCTTCTGGTACCCCGGAGTTGGTGTGCTCCGTCGATTCGTTTGCTAGCTCAGACTTCAGAGCCTTGGCTTAGAAGTTGCTTTTACTTCCTCTGAGCTCATGGGATGCTTTTAAACGTGTGCATCCCTGAGCGCTCAACCCTAAAGAGAGATCTTCACACCCTCCTCTAAATCTGTGCATTTGCTCTAAGTATGGTGATGTGCTGGCGATTGAAAAAGAACCACAATGAATTGACTCATAATCTCCATAGCAAACAACATTTCCATTAGAAATAGCCGGACTTTGAATAGAGGGAACAGCATGAAAAGCAGGGATTTCCCTCCTGTGAAGCCTGATTGTTTGTGTAGGGAGGACTTCATCTTTGTTTCTCATGGTTATGGAATTGATAGACTTTATTTTGGTGCTGCAAGCTGGCTTTGTGGTAGCTGTAGATTTCCAAATATTGTTTTGCTTGATGTGTGTTCTTTAACTGTTTAAATGTGCAATGATAAACTACTTCCATCGCTGAATTACGTAGGCTTGCGAATCGCCCTGACGTGCACGGTAAGTCATGCAGAAGCAACAGCAGCGTTTGTGAAGCTGTTTCCTGAGAAAACATCGTTCAATTCAGAGAGAAACTACAGGCTATGGGGACTCTAAAAGTTGTTTCCCAATTATACCAGGCTGTTTTACAATTACCCTTGCACTGAGCTGTATTCAGGCAGCCTCTATGTTATATTATGTCAGCACGGCGTTTCTGTCCAGGGCTGCCGTGTTTCTGTGTGTCTCGGCGCTTGAATTCGGGACGTGTGGTGCGAGGAGCAGCCAGCCCTGTGGGCTCTTCCCTCCTGCTCAGCAGCTGGGCTGGGGAGAGGGGAGATGTGCTTATATATATATATTTTTTTTTTATAGATAAAGGACGAGTTCACCTTCACTTTTTCTGAATGACTTTGTGCAGAGTGCCTGATTAATAGCTCCAGAATGAAACTCCTTATCCACAAAAGTGATGAGGCATGATTTTCTGCAGTGGTGTGGCGTCAGGTCTAACCGCTTCCAAGAAAACTTAATACAAGAGCTGAAGTCACGGGGGTCTACATGACTTAGGGAGAAGCAGCCCCCGCGGGTGACCCCAGGCGGAGCCTGCGCACGCTCCGCTCATTGCCACGGCGCGCTGGGGGGAGCGTTAGTGCAGAAATAATTAGTGTTGAGGTTTTTAGAGTAGCTTGTATATGAAATAAAATGGTTGATTAGCTAAATATGCACAGTTAAGAATTAATGTGAGGTTATTTGTGTGAATTGTCATTAAATGTACTGAAGGCCAAATTCCTCCCTGGCTTACTAGAATTAATTAAATAGTGTTTAAATGAAGGATGAAGCCTGTACGTTCAGTCTTACGCAGAGTATGTAATGGTTTCCTCTTCACTATTATAGATTGCATTTGGCTGTGAGGAGCACACCAGGCAGAAGGCAGTGGGTACGGGTTGCTCACGCGCTGCCGTGAAATGCCGCTGTCTCTGAAGCTGCGTTGCAGCGAGCGCTGGACGCAGCCTTTGGTTGTAAGTCACAGTCCGAAATAACTCAAGTAGCAGCTTTTCCATTCGGAAGTCGTGTAGGTGATTATACATAATCTAGTTATTCTGAGTCGAATTTGGGCAGAAACTGAGGGTTAACTCTGTTTTATGAGAATGCCAAATAATCTTTCACCATCTCCACGAGCAGGCGTCAGTTTTCTGTGTTGTTTGATTGCCAAAATGGAATCTGTCAAAGAACTTGTTTGGGAAGTGTGTATGGCCAGGGCTTTGGAAACAGTGTCTCTCTCAGGACTTTGTTGTAATATACGCTCCCAAACTTATTCCCTTCTCAGAAAAGAAAATTAAGCTCTTTTTTTTTTTTTTTTAATTTTAGAAAAGGAAAAATAATATATAGGCAGTGTGCCAGAAGTGTAACAGTTTTCTGAAGTCCTCAAAAGACAAAATCAAGGTCTTAGGCAAATACTGATTCTAATTAATTCATTCTGGATTTTTTAGCCAGACACACTTTTTTTTTTTTTTTTTTTAAATACCAACGTTAAACTCATTCCATAACAACAGCTCCTTGTCCTGGGCAGCCCATTTTGCCACCCCCTTCCCTTCCCTTCCCTTCCCTTCCCTTCCCTTCCCTTCCCTTCCCTTCCCTTCCCTTCCCTTCCCTTCCCTTCCCTTCCCTTCCCTTCCCTTCCCTTCCCTTCCCTTCCCTTCCCTTCCCTTCCCTTCCCTTCCCTTCCCTTCCCTTCCCTTCCCTTCCCTTCCCTTCCCTTCCCTTCCCTTCCCTTCCCTTCCCTTCCCTTCCCTTCCCTTCCCTTCCCTTCCCTTCCCTTCCCTTCCCTTCCCTCCCCTCCCCTCCCCTCCCCTCCCCTCCCCTCCCCTCCCCTCCCCTCCCCTCCCCTCCCCTCCCCTCCCCTCCCCTTCCCTTCCCTTCCCTTCCCTTCCCTTCCCTTCCCTCCCCTTCCCTTCCCCTTCCCTTCCGTTCCCTTCCCGCCTGCTCGGTGTGAATGGGCAGCGTGAGCTGTGCCAGGCGGGTAGGGGCCATTGTGCCTCTTGGCCCTGACAAGAAGTACCAGATCTGCAGAAGAGGTCAGGGATGTGCTGGAACTGACAAAAACTGCCTGCGTAGACTTCTTAATTTTACACTGAGGAAGTGTGGGGGATTTTTCTAAAAAGCATCTTAAAGTTGTTTTTAATGGGAGAAGTTGATAACTAATCATTAAAGGTGTGTTCAGATACTAATTAGAAATAGCTGAGATTATTCTCTAATGGGAATTTTTCCCAGAGGAGGGGTTTCTGGGAGATGCTCTCCTGAGTGTTGCTGAAACGTCTCCCGTCGGTATTGGCGAGGGTCTGTTATGGAGGCCGTGGCCAAAGCCCTGTTTCCCAGCCCGCTGCGGGAGGCCGAGCCCGCGGGCTCTGCGGGGCATTGGACCCGTCCCTCCGTCCTGCCGGAGGCAACCCCCAGCGTGGGGCTGGCTGCGCGGCCGGGGACGGAGTTGGGTGTTTCGCCTCCGGCACTCTTGGAGGATGTGCAGCGTGAGGCGTGCGTCAGTGCCGCGTTTGGAGTGGTCAAATAAAGTCCTCTTCCAGACTAAGAACCCTCTGGACAAAAGGTCGTTAGTCACTCAATGAAAACCTCTGCTCTACTCTGAAATGTGTGACATTTAATGAAATTTTAATCATAGAGCTTTTATCTGGTTCATAAAAATCTCCTTAAAATCCTTGCAGTTTTTAAGAATGTTCTTGACTGCGTTCCCTGCCCTGGCTCGGAGCGGTGGGAGCCGCATGGCTGGCTTCTTTTGGAACGGGAAAATCCGGTTGCACTATGAAAACCAACCAGATTTAATGTTTGCTTCTCTAATTTTTGCAGTAAAGAATGGCCCCAAAAGGCCATCTTGAAATGTCAGTAATCAACCAAGTTAATAAAATTTGTTTTTTTCTTCACTTTGCAAATGCCATTATAGCTGTTCAAGGAAAACCAGCTTATGGAAAAAAAGCTACAGAATATTTTCATAGTTATGATTTGGATCATTCATATTTCAACTTCTGCGCCAGAGAAATAACACCGATTTAAAAACCAACAAATGCATTTTCCTTTTTTTTTTTATATTTTTTTTTTAATTTTCTAAGCAGGCATTTTGTAGCCATAACTAAGCATCGGTATTCTTCAGTCTTTGTGTTAGTCTGAGGTACCTGTGACTTCTGCCGAAAATGACATTTTGTGAACGGAGGGTCAGTTTCAAGCGAAGGGTGACCTCTGGAGCACAGCGGGACGCACGGTGGGAATTGACAAAAATACAAGATTAGCTCAAATCGCTTTTCAAAGCAAATACCATCCAGTTAACCTTCCTGAGTTACAGTTTGAGCAACAATAACCCTCCTGTCTGTATTTCATTACTTTTATGTAAGATTCTCCGCTCCACGCTGACACGGTGCAGACTGTTAGAATATAGCGACTGTTCCCAGGGCTGTGACAGCGAGAACACGGGTGCGGTGCCATCGTGTGTGTGCTTGAACATACGCAGAGAAGAGCAGAAATGGGTTCTGAGCTGCTCTGAGGCATCGGCTTAACCTGTTTTCCTCCCCTCCATCTCATACAGAACGCAGTTCCATCTTTGCGTGTAAAGTTTTATGTAGTTAGTTCTAGTTTGTAGTGCCTCTTGGCTTCCTTTGTTGTATGTCGTGTTTGTGCCCGTACTAAGGGACTGACAGCATGGAACATGACATATTTTTTTGCCTTCCAGGTAAGGTCAGGTACAGACAACAGTGCTGTCGGTTCGTGGCAGCTCTGGTGGGACAGTACTGTTTGCTGTTACGATGACAAATAACCCACAAAACCCCTCGTTGGTAGTTAACCCGTCTGTGTTCTACTTCCGCTAGAACCGAGCAGATTGCAAAACGTTGAAAGAATTTGTAGGGATAGTCCGAATTCCTTTATAAAACCAGTTGAAACTGTAGAAATACGGGTTCTGGTCGAGGGGCAGCGCTGGTCCGGTGCCGGTCGCGCCGTGGCTGTTCTCCAGCAGCTCCTGCCCTGGGCTCCCCCGCTGGCCACCAGCCCCCCGCTGCGCGTTGCCCGGCCGGGAGCCTCCCTGCCGGTCTCCCTGCATCTCTAGGAATGGCCTGGGTCAGGTTTCATGCAGTGCAGCCATGCGGAGGTGCCGGGGGGGATGGAGGGGGAGATCTGGGAATATGATTCCCATGGGAGAATGAGTGCTTAGCTCAGAACTCAGCTGAGCCCGGGAGCCCCAGCACAGGCAGGAACCCGACTCAGCTGCTTCTGAGGGAGACGCGTCCCCATGCAGGAGGTATGGTCCCGTCCCTGGCTTCTGCTGGGCCGGAGAGGATCATAGTGGAGTTCAGCTTGGAGGCTGGAGCTTCTGCCGCCTTTTTTATGGACGTTGTACCATCTCTGTGAAAGCACCGACTCCTGGTTTACGGTGAGAGCCAGGATCTTCTGCTGATGGCTCTGCAGGCGGCTGGGGCCGGTGCTGCTAAACCAGCCACCGCAGGGGTTTCCCGTCGAGGCTTCCCAAGGTGACAGCGTGGCGTGCTCACCACTGCGAGCTCCAGCAGCTCCTGCTGCTTGGCCTTCTGCTGGGATTACCCAAATCCCAAAAGAAATCCTGCTTCCTGCATTGCAGGAGGAATGTGAAAGCACAAGGCTAACAAAAAAAGAGAGTTTGTGGCACAGGCATCGCGGTGTGTGGCGTAGGAGAGCCTGCGAAAGAGCGATCCAGTAGCGTTCCTGCAAGACTTTACGGTTCCTGCTGCTTCTATTTCTTGTTATAACTTCTCCCCAGCATTGTTCTTCGGTCTTCATTTAAGGCCTGAGATGGTAAAAATGTGGATACCAAAGTGAATGGGAATATTAGCATCAATTTCAGCAACAACTAAGAAGATGGGACCCGCTGCATCGGAAGCTGTGAAGCGCTTTCCAGAAGGGATTTATCTGATAAGCGAACCACCTAAACCTCCCTTATTCGAGTTATCTGGGGCTGAGATCTGCTGGCGTGCGGCCGAATCCGCTCCAAGTCTGATGCGTTACCTGAAGAGTGTTTGTATAAAACTTTGTCAGCAAATCTAGTTTAGAAAGTTGATCCCAAAGAATTAATTAAAAAAAATTTAAAAAAGGGAACGCAGCAACTGAGAAACTGCCCCTCTGTCTGGTAAGGAAAGAATTATTTTATTCTTTCCAACACAATGGTATGTTTTTTCAAACTTTAATTACATACTATTTTATAGCTTTAGACGTGCAAGCTGAAAATATGTATATTTTAGCTCAAAGAAGCGTGCCTTTGCAGAAATCTCCCTTGTCTCTCCGGCACCAGCGGCACCTGGATGGCACGTCTCGCGCTTCAGCTCTAAAGAACGTGCCCGGCAGCTTCACCCGGCCACGGCGACGTTCCCAAGAGCCGCCTGACGTTTGTCAGCGGCACGGCAACAGCGACCGGAGCAGCGCAAAGCAAAGACACGTTTACCCTCAGCCTCTCAGAAACATTTCTGCAGTTTCATTTGCCTGGAAAGGTCTCAACTGCTTTTGTTTTGTGTGAATTTTTATTGAATTAGGTTTTGGAAGCAACTGAAAGGCAGGGATTTTCTTATTCAGTTTGCCAAGATTTGTGAAAGAGTAATTTTCCCCCAGCGTTAACCTTTCTGGCCTGGAACTGTGCCAGGTTTAAATTAAAGTTCTTTCATTTGAATGACAAATTCACAGTTTCATAATCATTTTCCATGATTTTACATTGCTTTACGAATAGAAATATGTTTTCTTCTAGAAGTACGTATAAGAGAAACACATGAAAAAGCAATTCTGCTTGCTGCGTGTTGCTCAGCATGGAAACGGGCATCGAGGCTGTTCTTTGCCTGACGGCTCTGGCTGGTGTGAGATCAGTAAGTGTAACTGCAACTCATTATTAAAAATGTCTTGAAACAGGAACGTTCAAATGTAAACATTAAAACATTAAAGAGTAGTATCAGGTTTAACTGGATTATATTTTTTTAAACAACTTTCTAGTCACATTTACCACATTTGCTTCTTGATAATTAACATGAAAACTTACATTTTGAAGTTGTGATTTATTTTTCAGGCTGTGCCACTTGTTTATTTCTCAGCTCAGACGGCAGAACCTGATTAATTGTACTGGCTTGTTAAGATTTTTAGTTCTCCTACGTTTTAGTTCCCAAGCGTACTGCTGCAGGAGCTCAGCTGGGATGGGCAGGAAGGAAGGTTTTCAACCGTCACAAACCCTTTTTGCACTGTTGTCTCTCGATTTTATGAGGAGGTTCTGTCAGTAATACGGGCCCTGATCCGCAGGCGCGAGGCAGAGCTTTACCCCTACAAGGTCGAGCGTCGTGAGCCTCTGCCCTCGCAGACCCCCTCCGAGCGGCAGCAATGTTCTGTAGAAACTTCAGAGCCAAAAACCGGGCAAACAGGCAACTTCCTCTCCCCTGAGCCCTTTGAGCTTCGGGCCTGAAGGGTTCAACCGGGCTTTGAAACCCAAAAATTGGCCACAGTTCCATTTCAGCTGTCTCCAGTGTGTCAGCTCTTGGGAGCTGCTGCGGAGGGAGCCCCAGACGAGCGGCGGGTTGTGACGACGGTGAACGCGGAGCCTGGTGCTGGATTAGGCCCCCCTGGGCATGGCTCACGTCGGGCTCTCGCTGTCACCAGTGTGGGGTGATTCGCTCGAGCCATCGCTGTGACCGACGACAGAACGGCCAGAGATGGCCATGGGCAGCCTGGGGCCGTGGGGCAGCTATAATTAAAGCCTTTGATTTAAGTAAATGTCACAATTTACCCTTTATAGATCTATTTTAAACAAAACCCCTAATCAAAAACCAAAGCTGCTTTCCCTTTTAAGTTACCAAATTGCTAGCTGAAGAGAATGTTTGTTAAGCACAGCTGTGGTGCCTGGGAAGTGCTGTGGAATACCGTCAGAGTTCATTTGAGGGACTGCATCTAAAACGTATCTTTACCGCTGGCAGAGCCGCGGTTTCAGACTGCTGTAGTTCAAGACTGGAAAGGACTACAGTCTCCGTGTTCCTAACCATCTCGGTTAGCTCCCCTTCCTTTTTCTGGCCTTATTTTCAAATGTAAGTATTTCCAATACAAGAAACTTGCTCTGGAACACAATTTCATGCGCAGAGACCTTGATCCTCTCTGCAGGAGCCCGGCGGGGGCAGCCGCAGGCTGGGGCTGGGGCGGCAGCAGGTGCCGGAGGGGTCGGGATGGGGATGGGGAGCGGGGATGGCGCAGACGCCGTCGATGCGGCACAGGGTGGCAAGCCCCGTCTGTGCCCTCTGGATGGGAGCACGACATGCTGAGCTGGTGCCTTCCGAGCAAGTGGTTGTAACGCGCAGCTTGAAATACAGCAAAATCCATCTGGAAAATCCCCAAACCAAAACAAAACCTAAGACATGAGAAATGGTTAATGCTGCATCTTTCTTTCCTGCATTTGAGTGTCTTTGTTTTCCTTTCCAATAACTGCAGCATGGAATTATGGTCAGAGTACCAACCTTAAATTTGATTTGTTTCCCTTGCTGTTGTCATTCTGTTATAAATGCAATGCTATTTTAATTTTTTTTTCTTAAACCGGAGGAGATTTTTCTATTTTTATCCCTGTAAAATGTAGTTGCTTCTTCTCTAAATGAAGCTGCTGGGAAGAAACATAGGTCATTCATTCCACTGCGACCTATACGCAGTGACATGCGGCTTCCTCTCTCCTTTATTTCCAACGCAAGCAGGGCTGTCACCGGGCTGTCACCGGGCTGTCCCTCTTCTCGTCCTGTCATATGACAACTCGGATGACGTGGAGCCGACTGATACTAGATGGAGCAAGATACGGAAGTGTATACAAATGAAAATCCGCTGAACCTCCTGAGACGCCTAACGGTGTCCCTCTACAGCAAGCGTCTCCTTGCCGTGTTTTCTTCAGCCCGGTGATCCGTCAGGCCTGCTCTTTACTCCTGGCTCCCTCAGTGCGGGTGACACGTACAATCACAGCTGCTCCCCGATGGAGGCGATCTGCCTTCGTCTCCATTTCTAACCTTGCAGCCTGAAAGCAAAAAGAGTGTCAAAACCATGTTGATGGAAGTGTTAGAAATATCCTGGTGGCTTTGTCCTAGTAGAGTCACACAGCCATTCTGGAGCCAGCGCGGACGCTTTGAAAGGGCTCATGTAGCTTTTCAAATCTATTTAAAAATGATGGAAATGCTAACGGGAGGAGATTCCACAATGTGTCTTGGAGATGGAACGTTCTGGTTTCGCTTGGCTGTTGTAAGATGCTTGCAGCAGGGCCCCTGACGCACCACGGTCTGCTCTTCAGCTCTCTCGGTGGGCGTTTGCTGCAGTAAAGGGCAGTAAAACACCCCGGGCAGGGCAGACCTCTGGGAATACAGGCTCTCTGGTTCTCGGCAGCACCACGGGTGGTGGTGCTTTGCCTCCGGCCTTACCTGGCACTCTGGAGCCTCTGGTGGCCCCTTGCGCCGTGGGGCTGGTGGGCGTTACTGACGGCTGAAGCCCCGTGTCACCTCTCCATTCCTACTGCCTCCGAGAGCAGCTCCGTCTGTAGCGCCGACCGGTGATGGAGAGTTTTTTAAGGGTAATGGGAGAAGATAAAAAAAGAGAGCTTGGCCCAGATACTCTACGACTCCATCTTCCAGAGAATTAAATCCCATCCTATTTATAAAAATTTTTAATTTCTCAGAGAGAAGAAAGAAGGTTTTCACCCTACTTTTGCAGCTGGGAAAAATGTGACAGATTAAGAAATTAAGGTTCATTTTAAAAAAAAGGGCTGCGATGTAGTCAGCGGTCTGATACTAATGGATAGAGTGCTTGTCGCCAGGATTTGGAAGTTCAGTATAACCTTTGGGATCTAATCCATAACTCGTATTTAGGTAATTAGTTCTTTTACTTCAGCATTGCCAAATCCGTGCATTCAGAATTACATGAGCTGGTAAAATATTGCAAGTGGCTAAGAAATATGGGGACTTGAGATGTATTTTGCCTTTTCTTTAAAAAAAATAATCTTTGGCTTTGAGTCAAAACACTTTCAAAATTTACTTTGCAACCAGGAGGCATACAAGCATCTATTATATTTTTGAAAGGAAAATGATGTGTTTTAAATAGCAGTGTGACTCCAGAAGGTGGGAGATCAGAATTCAGCGCGGCTGATCTTGCGTGGCTTGCACAGACGCCTGTGGCTCTGCCACGAGAGACTTCGTCCGTGACTCACAATTGGCACGTCCATCCAGGAGGGTTTTCAGTCCCGTCGTCCCGCATGCGACAGTAGCTGCTTCGGTGCCCTATGGATATAGGCTTTTCTTTTCCTTTGGCGGTGTGTAAAGGCCTGGCTCGTCTCCACGTGCATGCCTGCACTGAATGGTACTTTCTGTGCCAGCGTGGCCTCAACAAGAGCTGAGTTATGTGAGTTTGTTAACTGAAGAAAAGTTGGACACGGAGAAGGGGGGGTTAGTGCTGTACAAAGGTACAGGGGACTCGGAGGAAATGTGTTCCTTTTGCTTTGCTTTGGCTTTCAAGTATTTTATTAAGGGCTGCTACCAGTTGCCTCTAAATTATTCCACTCTAGATAGACTCAGAGCATATTTTTTCCCTCCAGTGAAGCAAATACTTGGCTTCAGCTAAACCTTGTGGAACATCTACCATTGCCCTTGTCAACCTTCACGGCATTTACTTTTAAACAAATTAGGATCAGAGTTGGGTAACGTAGCTCTGCCCTGTTCTCTGGCCCTGGAATACAAAGCCTTAGCTCTAATATTCAGGTGGAACTCTGTCGTTGGCCATAACAGGAAGGCTGAAATTAGGATTAAATAGGTCTGAAACAGTCCTTCTGGTTTTAAATGTTGGTATAGGAGATGCCACCTTTGCATGTTGATCTGGTAGGACTGATATTAATTAACACGTTAATTACATTGACACTGGAAGCATGTTTTAGAATTTTCAGGGAACCTGAAGCTGGGATGAAAAGACCCTTTTGTGCAAAGGCGCCTATTCTGATAATTAAAGGAGATTAAATAGTGGTGTAGCTTCCTTTCTGCTCTATGGCTGGTCTCGCTGCCTCTGACGATCCCTGTTTTCCAGGGATAGTCTCTAATTTGATTCCAGCAGCTTTCAGTCCCTAATTACCATTGTTCAGCCACCAGCTGTTCCAGCGGTGGATTTATTTATCGCTTTGGCTTCTGCAGGAGCCTGGTGCGGAGGAGCAGAAGCCGCTGTGAGCCCCTGGCCGGGCCACGCAGGCGGTGCCGGTGGTTCAGCGCCGGGAGGGCTGGGCTGGTGCCCCTCGGACACGGCCACCGCCGGGGGGCACGGCCTCCTGCCCCTCGGGGGGCTGCAGGGGGAAAAGTCCTCGCGTTCAGGTAAGGCTGGTTTACACCTGCCTAGCTAGGACTCTTTCTTATAAGACTTGATGTCTTAATGTATTTATTAATACATTAATTCCTTGGAAAAGGCAGAAAGAGGGACCAGATGCTAGAATAACAAGTCTGAGAGGCTCTTCTCCTTCCCAGGGCTTTCACGGAGGTTGGCAGCCTGGCTGCCTGTTCAAAAACTGAACATTAAAAGCTGGGTACTTCCCGTTTACTAGCAATAAATGGAAGTGAAAACTATGCTGTGTCGCGCTGTGAAGCCCCAGGTTTTGTTGCAGAAGGTGGTGGATGCCAGGTATTGCACACCTGGTGTTCATCTTGGTAATGAGTAATTTATCCGGGCAGGTTTGTGGGCAGGTGAATGGATTTAAGAAACGAGGCCAGTTGTGCTTGGGGCTGCACCTGTGTGAGCTGGAAAAGGGAGGAGGCAGTGCTGGAAGACCTTCGTTCTGTGGGGCTGGTGCCAGGGATGGCATCCATCTCCCCGAGAGCGCGCAGTAAGCCGGGGAGCGTTTGTTCGGTGGTGTCCCCCCGCGATGCGCAGGGCCGATCGGGGGGGCAGTGCCGGGGGGTGGCGGCTGGGGGCCGCCGCCGACACTCGTTTTGCTCAGTGACATCTTTCCCTCTTTGTCTCTGTAACGCGGCGGGGCGGGACGGGGGAGCGTGGGAACCTCGGCGGCGCCGCGGGGGGTGTCCCCGGGGGGGTGGGGGTGTGTGTGTCCGTCCTCCCCGCCCGCAGGGCCGGGCACCGGGAGAGAGGGGCCGGGGGAGGCTGAGCGCCGGCCCGCTCCGCTCGCCAGCCCCGCAGCCCGGGCGGCCGCCGCTCCCCGACGCGCCGGGCGTGGCCGCGGCACAGCCCGCTCCGCCGGGGCCGCCCCCGCACCCAGCCGCCTCCCGGGACCCGGCCAACCCCCGCGACCGAGCCGCCGCCGCCGCCGCCTCCTCCCCGGGACCCCGCGGGGGGAGAGCCCTGCGCGGGGCCGCTGCCGGGTGGGAGCCGGCGGGGCTGGTCCCTGTGCCGGCGGCGCGGCCGGGGCTCTGCGCGCCCTGGCTGGGCTCCGCTGGCGGCTGCGGAGGGGCCGGCGAGCGGCGGGGCGGCCGCCGGGGTGTCGGCGGAGGAGCGGGGCTGCGGGGGCTGCCGGGGCGGGCGGCGGCGCTGCGCCCATGCCCGCGGAACTCGCGCAGGTTCGTGCCCAAGTTGCGTGCGGGAGGGGAGGGGAGGAGGGGGCTGTCGGGGCCGCTCGCCGCGGGTTGTAGCCGAGAACTGGGAGCGAAAGCGGCTCCTTCCGACAGAGCGTGAGAGCGGCTTTGCTTTTGTCTCTGGTGCGTTAACTGGTGAAACACCCCAAAAAGCAAGGTATTGTTTTCTTTGACCTTTTCGTCCTGCTCTAGACATCTAGGGAACTCTTTGGCATGAGCGGCTGGAAATAGTGCGTTTGAAAAGGAAAGCTTTGCTATTGTGCTGTTGTTCAATGTTTGCTTTTCCCGTACGGTGCTCCGTGGCTTGCTCTTTGATTGTGTTGCTGAACGTACCAGGGAAATAACTTCAGTTTTTCACTCTCGGTCTTATCTTAGGCAAAAAAGCCCTCTTGGCTGTCATCGTAATAATTATAATGGACTCTCAGCTCTGTGCAGAAAGATTTCAAGTATTATTTTTTACCTTGGAGCGTCATTGGGCGCTGCAGGGTAAGGCTGTTGCAGGCTGGATTTAAATAACTAGAGAGCACGTAGAGCCTGTGGGGTGGAGGTGCTCTCCTTGTGCGCCTCCTTCCTCCACCTTGCGAGCCTCGGGACACCCTCTGCGTTCAGGTGGTGGCAGGGCAGAGCTGCTCCTCACACTAGGATGGGGTGTTGCATTTTCAGCCCTCCTTTTCATTCTCTGCCTGTTTAACTTAGAGCGGAGTGTTTTAGGGTAAGAAGGTGGAACAGTAATACGTGACTGATAACGCAGCTACGCGTTTGTGTGGGGTCGGTGCACTGGAATCCTCAGAGGTGCTGCCGTTCGGTGTGATCGTGCTGTGTTCGGCTTGTCCATCTCGGTACCGGGAGGCTGAATGATTTCCCGACGCAAACGGGATGGTGACTCCGGGGGGGACGGTGTCCCTTGGGGCTGCTGTTTGTGTGTGGGCAGCCCCTGCCGGGGTGTCACGCTGCCCGAGGGCTCCTGGGGGAGGGAAGGGGGGACGTTGTCAGTGTGGTCCTGCTCCTGCTGCCCGACCGCAGTCCCTGTCACATCCCACCCAACGGGTGGTTGACTTCTAGATAGGTGGATGTAGTTAGCAGCTCTGTGGGATTTTGATTTGGGTTGGTTTTTTTTCCTAATATGTGAGGAAAAGCCCTGGGAGTAAGGAGCGGAACGCTAGCGGCAGGAGAGGGGTGGTTAGTGTCCCTCGGCCTGAGCGGTACAGCTGGGTTCTCCTCTTCGGGGTTTTCCGTTCTGCTGGGGAGAAGAGCTTTGAGTGAGAGTGGAAGATTATAGTTAATCACTTTAGGTCACGTATTTCAGTTAACTTATGAATTCTTCTGTATCAAAACAAAAAAAACCCCATGGTTTTAATCTGCATGCTGCCTGTCGCGGCTGAGGATCAGGCAGAGCTGTGCTGTTCTAGCTTTCCTGATGGAGCGAGGAGCGTTCGTGATTCACCCGGAGCTCTTTGCAGAACTGATCAGGCTGATGCCACAACAGTGTATTGGAGAACGCGTTACTTAATGAAAGGCAGCAGTTCTAAACTGTGAGTTGTCAGAGAAGTTTATTGCGCAGTTACAGGGCCCTTAGTAAGTAATCTTTTAGCTTTAATGATCACAATTAAGTAAAACTAAGCCAAATGGATAAATGACTTGGAGGTGAATGGCAAGTCTACCCAATCCAGGCAGACAAAAATGGGAGAGATACTAGAAGGGACTTCTGCGGCATTAACTAGAGACCTAATGTGTTTAGAGACTCCTCACATTAAAATCTGAGTAAAGACAGTTATGGAATCGTAATTAAAATGAACCAAGAGTAACTTCTAACTATCCTTTTGGGTTCTGCTGGGAGCAGTCATGCTTCCTGAAGTGCTGGGCCACAAAAGCACCGTTGTGCCTGGGAGCACAAATGCTAAAACCTGGTTTTGTGGCCAGGAGCGTGCAGGGCAGGTGTCACCTTCTTGGTGTTCTCCTTGGCCGTTCCCGTCTCGCCGGTGGGGAATGGAGGCTGCGGGAGTCTGCGCTGGGTATCTGCGGTCAACGTTGTGCAGCGGCCTGAATGCAGGTATGGAGTTCGTGAAATTCAGAAGGATCTTCAAGTCTGGAACTGTTAAAACATGTGCGGTCGCTGTATGACGTACAGCTTTGATTAGGATCTGAAACCCTGAGTGCTGACTTGCCTCAGGGCCATGAAGTTGTGAAGGGGAAAGGAGACACTTAAAGTCACTTTTGCCAAAAACTCTTCAGTTCTGTGTTATTCCTGCTTCAGAAAATACTTCTCTAACATCCCGAATTCAGGCACCGAGCGCAGTAAGGCTTGTCCTTCCTCAGCGCTTGGTCCCCAGAGCATTTCACTGGAGGATGATACTGATGTGGAAGAGTTTGAAATCTTAGATCTGGTGGGATGAAAAGGTGGTCAATGCGTTGGGGGTCTGTACCGGTGATGGACATCTCGTGGAAGAAAGGTGCGTGGAGCTGCAGCAGGCAAAAGCATCATCGAGTTCGCGGCCAGGCTGGACGGGGCTTGGAGCAACCTGGGCTGGTGGGAGGTGTCCCTGCCCAGGGCAGGGGGTGCCACTGGGTGGCCTTTAAGCTCCCTTCCAACCCAAACCGTTCTGTGGCTTTCCAAACAGCTGGGCAAACCGTACTAGAAAAAAACAAGTAAGAAGGGAGCGTAATTCTTAACATGGATCTCCATATGGATTCACACGTGGATTCTCACGTACAACGGGCTGCCCAGCGTGCGTACGGGCCTGGAACAGCTCCAGGGTGCTCTGCCGCCTTGGAGTGAAGAGGTGCCGCAGTCTCCCCCTGCTCCCTGAAGTAAAGCCTTTGCCAGCAGCTGTGACGTCTGCGGCGGAGCGGGGCACAGGGGATGTGTTTCATGACTCGGTTACTGAGACGCTGAACTGGGCGGTGGCACATTCCCTTCTGCCAGCTCCGCCGCAGAGGCAGCAGTTCCCTGCGGGGTGGGGGACGTGGTAACTCTTCAGGCAGTTCCTGCTTAACTCGGGTGCGGAACTTTGTTGTGGAGAAGTGCCTTTACCTCTTGATGGAGGGGCTTGCACACGGGGTCCTTCCCCATGGCCGGGGTGTGCTGGGGCTGCAGCGGGAGTGCGGGGAGGATCAGCCTGGCTGCTTTTTTTGCTTAAGTTATACTGCAGTTACTAAAAATAAGGTCAGGATGGCAGAGGTGGCGTTTAGTTTATGTTCAAAGGTTTTGTTTCTGGTGAGAAATGGAATGTAGGATTTTGCCTGTAGGTTTTCTCTGGGTTTGTTTTCCCTTTTAAGGAAGAGGGGGACCTGGTAGTTCCTCCCTGTGTCCCAACCATGGAATAAATAGGAAGAGGAGAGGTGTAAGAGTGAATGGAGTCCCTGATATAAATCTTGAGACTAGAGAGAGACTATTTCCAGTCCTGGGATAAAAGTAAAACTGAAACTCAAACTTTGATAGTTCTAAGTTTCGCGGCGTCCTTTGTGTCTCGTGCATCTCATCGGGTTGCAGCCAGGCGTTGGGACTGTCCGTGTGCCAAAGCCGTGAACAGCCCTGACTGTCCCTGGGAGCAGCTTCCTGAGCCCCCAGAGGCTGAAATCTCACTTTCTCCGAGGAATCGTAATCTTTTGTACCTACAAATGGGCAGGCAAGATCCCTTCTGCCTTCCTAAGGGATGGGGATTCCGCAGGCTGAGTGCTCCCTGTGTACTGCAGTAATGGGAAAATCCATTCCTTTCGGTGGTTCTCTGCTGCTCTGATGAATCAAGCCCACACCTGCTTACAGCAGGAAACTGAAATGCCTGACTCTCCCTTCTGGCTAAGCCCACACAGATATCCTCAGCATCACAACGCTTCTCTTCAGCATTCAAAAAATGAAGCGAAAACTGTTTTGAGTAAACCTGAAGAATTTTTGTGCTTGGGAGTTTCTGCCTCCGTAAGCTGAATTGCTTGGCACAGCTCTGAACTTGTATTTTTAGTAAAACTTTCACAGCCAGACTATTGTCATGTTCAGAGAAAAAGCTATTCCTGAAAGCCTGAAATGAAACCAGGATGTGAAGGCATATTTTTGTACCATGGAGAATGTATTTTCATGTGTGTGTATATATTCGGAGGAGATGAGATGATGGTTTAATTTAAGTAGCGTTACTCTGGAGCTGTGTGTAGTGTAACACTGATCAGAGTCATCCCAAACATTCGGAAAACTTTTCAACTTACAAACTTGTAATTCATTAAGGAGCTGCTAAAAGTTAATAAAAGCACAATTTGTTTATGGATGGTAGAGCCCTGAGATGTAAAGGGTTCCCGTGTGCGATCAGGATTGTTCTGCTGGTTGACTTGTAAACTCTTTCAAATCACTTCAGCAAGTTCTGCATGTGAAGCGATTCGCATCCCTCTCTTCTCCTAACGGGATTCTCAGGTGAATTCAGCGTTAGGGGAGTAAAGGCCCCTCGGGCTTTGGGCAGGGCAGCGGGTGCGGTGCCTGGTTGGGTTTGTGGCGCGTTTAACAAAGGGATCCAGCAGCGGGTACAGCAGAGCGCTGCGCGGAGACGGCGGAGCTTTCCGGATCCCAGTGAGATGGAGTGTAGTACAGGCTATTGAGTGCTACGTTCCGAGCAGCTGTGGAGGAAGGTTTGCTGAGGAAGCCGGTGTATAAGATTATTGTACTTCCTACAGCACTGCCTTACAGTAATGCAAACCAACTTATTTTGTTTTGAATGTTCAAAATGACTTATCTGTAAAACAGATTATGCGGGTGGCTGGATTTCTCTATCCACGTCTTCCTGAATCCATGTTAATCACTGCTAAACCAGACCATGACTCTTTAATGGAAACGGTGTCTAGAAGCCGTTCCCTGGCACCGCCGTCTCGCGTTGGCGTCGCCTCTGCGGGGCGACTGCTCTGGTTCTGCATCAGCCCAGGCGGAGGTTCTCCCCAGTGCGGCGTCTCTCCCGGTCACCCTGCTGGCCTGTGGTCCTCTTTTGTCCTTCTGAAACCTTCTTCCTAGTGGCAGCAGTGCTGGCTGGAGTAATTCTATTGTTCATATACATTAAATTAGGAGGAATGTATTGGCATTTAAACTTAATCCAGCAGATGCTTTATGTTACTGGCCTCAGTTACGTTGGTTATCGGCTCCTCTGTAAGACCAGCAATATGTTCTGGGAGACCAGTGCTGCCCAGCTGGGCCGTGGTGGTGATCTCTCGGCTGCTTCGAGTCTCTGGTGAATCCTAGATACGGGTTCCACCAGCTTAAGAGCGCAGCTCTCCATAGATCATTTTTTATGGTGCTCTAATGAGGGAACGGTTATAAATACTCTTTTCCTGGGTTGTAAAAGATTTCAGCTTAAATGCCAGATGCTGTGAAAGTGAAGAGTGACTTTGTAGATTTTATTTATAAAGTATGTGTTGATGCTGCTTGCTACTGTCAAATCTAACTCCGGCTGCTTTCACAGCACCTGCCTGTGAGATGTCCCCTTCAACTCCTGCATTGCTGACACTTTTTTTTTTTTTTTAAAGAGTAACTAATGATTCTAAGAGTTGACTTTAATGAAAAGAGAATGGTTATTTCTGTGCTGGTAACTTCAAAAAGTACACGTTTTCATTACTTCCCCTAAGTGCTGCTTGGCTTGTTCATTACCATGCCTTGGTCGTCTTCTGTTGGGCTGGTCGTACTTTGAAATTGGCTGGTGTGCTGGAAAAGAAATACTTTACCATCTGGTTACTTTTTCCTTTTTTTTTGGGCTTCTAGATCTTATAAATACACTTGTATCTTGATATCTGAATATCTGAGGAGAAGTGGTCTTCATATTGTGTGAGGGTTACGTGGTGCTTGAGCGCTGGTGGACGAGGTGGTTGGGCTTGGCTGGTGAGGCCTTTCCCTCTGGGTGTTCTCACCTGTTGCTCATCTGGGTAAAGACGGGGAGCAGGTGGAAGCCCCTCCTAAAGCAGCACCTGATGACCCTGTTCCCAGCTGGTGCGAGATTGTGACCTTCTCAACCTTGCTGGGGCATCGGAACGGTAGTACTTAAACATTGCCGGAAGGGCAGGGTTCAAGGCATGCGTGATGGCCTGGTCCACACGTGCATTGAAACCTACATTGCCTTGATGAGGGCTTCAAAAGCCCCCTGCCTAGTTCTGGTGCCATTACAGATGAACCCCGTGGCAGGTTTGCAAGGAGGAGGGGGGGGCAAAGTTCTGCCGTCCTGCCCGGGAAGGGGCAGCGAGCGGGGCCGGGGAGCGGGGGCGGGCGGCCGTATGCGGGAGGGAGCACCGCTGGCTGGGGAAGTCAAGGACATGGGAAATTTCTGGGTGAAATTTCAATAAATCAGTTCTGTGGAGAGCCTATCCTTGCCTTCTAACACAGGCAGGCAGGTTAGTAGATATTTAATAAAAATATATGGAAACTCTCTTAAGTCTGCTGGTTCCGCGTTGGCTCACCCCTGCGGGATGGCGGTGTCCCCGCAGCGAGAGTCGGAGCCTGACGCCGCAGCTCCCGTCCTCTGCCCACCGCCAGCTCTTCTATAACCTTATCGTACATTGTGGTTCTTCGTTCTCCTCTTTGCCTGGAAGGAATGGACTGTGGTATGTTTACAAGAGTTTTTTAAAAAATGGTATTTCTCACATTAGCATATGTAAATGTATGCTAGACGAGGAACATTTCACATTTGTCCTTAGCAGTTTTGTCTCATCTGGGTCGTTCTTTCTCTTTCTACCATGACATGTTGTTTTATTACCTGAGGTTCGAATGCTTCTTGGTCACGGCGACACATTTATCTTGTATTTTATGATGTGATCTTATCACATCCCATTCCTTTTCTCTTTCCTATTCAGCTTTTCATCTGTCAGTGACAGTGGTGACACCAGCTAGTGGCACAGCAATACCAGGGCTACGTATGAGCGCGGGCCCTTGGCAATTTCGAAGGGTAATACTTTGCTTCTAAGGTACAATATTCGTTGTAGCAGGTTATTCCTGGAGGGAAAAGCCACTTGTAATTACATCAAAACCAGCAGCCATCAATCATTCTAGGTGCAGGAGACGGCAAAAAAGGCTTCCCTGGATAACGTTGAGGAAATATGAAGCAAACAGAAGGTGACGTGACACCCTCCTCTCCTGGCTGCGGCAGTGCAAGGCGGGGCGCAGAAGTGCTAATTCGTTATTTGTGTAATAGCGACAGACAGACCTTTGTATTTGTAGCTGCTTCTGTGTTTTAACATACAAAAATAGGTGTTTTCCATCAGCTCTCTGAGACTGTGAAGTGAGAATGCTACTGAGTTCCATTGCTGAAAATGTTCTGGCTCTTTTTAATATGTTGGTTTTAAAAGTGTATTCTTCCCTGCCGTTTCCTCAAGGGCCAAATCCTCCAAAGAGAAAACCGCGGCTATCTGGGCAACCACAATGAGCGACGGGCTTTCAGACCTGTCCAGCTAGTGCACACCAGCTGCAAATACGGTGGGAGATCAATTAAAGAGTCCTGCATCAGCCACTGAAGGGTTTTGACAATCTGGCTGCTGGTTCTGGTGCGTCGATAGGAACGGAAACATCTGCCTGCGAGTCGCGTTAAATCTAGTGTGACACACTGTTAATCAGTAGCTGTTTCTGCTTCTTGGTTTTGGAGACTCCAGTCAGAATCATCTTTGTGTTTCGGTTACATGGGATCAATTTGTCTTTCTATTTCTTTCTTCCACAAAGCTGACACTTCAAAATTTCAGCGTAACAGTGCCAACGCAAGCTTTTCAACACTCGAATAAAATGTGATTTTCTTCCTTTGCTGCCTGTAGGAAGAGGCGTAGCAAATATTGTGGAACACCCATCCCGGGCTTGGCTGGATTCCGGAGACTTCCCAGAAAGAGACGGGGGTGCCACCAGCCTCGGCCGCGGGGGTGAGGATGGGGGAGGACGCGCCGCGTCCCGGCTGACGTGCTGGGGCCGGCTGTGCAAATACACTGCGAGCGGAGCGGGGGTTCGGGGGGTTGTTGCGCTCTGAATTGTCTTGTGTTCAAAGACACTTGGCCGCAGTACGTGATGTGGATACTGTTTTGGCAACTGGAGTCACAAAAATATTTACAAAGGCTGTTGGGTTCTTCCCCTGTGCTCTTATCCCTCCTTCCTGTATTTAAAGTTCCCTTAAGTGGTTTTTTTTTTATTCTTCTAAAAGATCCACGGTTTTCTTTTAAAGGGACAGGGAGAATTAGCATTCTCCTGGGCGTAAATTATAGATAAGTGCTTTCTAAAGGTGGGAGAGGTGAGGGATACACCGACTTCTCCCTTGGGCAGAATAAACTAAATATTGGCCCTGGCGACTGTGGAGGACAAACTTCTCAAAATCCTCACGGAGTCTGAATGGTTGTGACAAGGGACCGGAGCACACTGTTCCGTGCCCGTCTCAATGGCTTTCCTGCTCATGGAAACTCTGGATTCGGTTCTGATGGTGGTCGTGGTCACTGAGAGCTGGTTTTCCTTTCTGGCGTCTCACTAATTCTGGTGGCAGCACCGTCGCCGTCTGGCCGCCGGGCTTCGGGCAGAAAAGGGCAAGACACTGCAAAGCGTCTTTGGATTTGGTGGCGAGTTGGAGGAAAGAGGCGGCTGCCGTGAGCTGATTGATTGCGTCGGAAATGGAAGAGTTAAGAATGGAAATCTGATTGCACAGCTGAAATCTCAATTTGAACTTGTGGTCTCTTGAGAGAAAATGCCATTCAGCACCGTTGCACAGAGTTATTTCATTCTTAATTTTAATTGACATGTCCCAGAATGCACCTTCTCCGCCGGCCCCTTGCGGCACGGGCTGTTTGTGAGCCGGCGTGTCTCTCGGTGGGCGACTTCTGGGGTTTAGATTCAGGTCATCAGTAATTCCCCTTTCGATACCCGCGTCCTTCCTGCCTACCTGACTCACTCAATAGCTTTATGAAATTTGAATGGATCTTTCCCTAAGTAAGGCGTCAGTCACCTCCTGGGATTTCAGCCCAATGACCTGACCCAGCTCCTTCCCCCCGGCCCCGGTGCCCGTTGGGCAGGTGGGGGCGACGCTGCCCTGGGAGCGCGGCCCCGTGCCAGGGTGTCCTGGGCACCTTCACTGGCAGAAGAGTCATTCTCTTATTCATGGTTGTAAAAATGGCATCAATATTTCAGCTTTGCTGGGGGAGGGGGGGGTGGCGGAAAACCTCGAGCCAAAACTTGTAGTATGACATCAATTTTTCATTCCTCTTCTGGGTTTAATTCAAATCCAGTTATTTATAAACCCAGCAATCGCGGCAGAACTTGCAGCTCCATCCTGCAGCAGTTGCGAGGAGTAGAGATACCTGCCTAAAATATTTTTTAATATTTTATGTCTCCAGTATTGATTGCGTTTTGCGGATAAAACGGTACGATTGTCCAGTATGAGGATTATCCCAGGACTGACTTAACTTTCTTACAGCTTTTGTCTCTGTTTTGTATCTGATGGGCATCAGTTTAAAGAAACACTTTTCAAATGGCGAAGAGCCTAAACGCATACAATAGTCGCAAATATAGCGGAAAACTTGTGCTTCAGAAAATCAGCTTGTGTTTTCATTTGCTCTCAGTCTGTAGGTGAGGACAACTGCAGGCAAACCTGAACACTGGGCCTTTCCTTGCAGTATAGACTTCGCTGCTCCGGCTTCTAAAGGATAGGGTTAGTGTTACGGGTCAAAATGCCTTGAAAAATACAAATGTCCAGAGCAGAACTTGTTTCTAGTTATATTGTTGTATTTTCTGTTATTTATCATCTCTTCCTTCGTAGCCGCGTTAGCTGGTACAGTATTTTTCTAGCGCGCGAGGTGCAGTAGCTGTGAGTCTGGAGAACAGAGTCTGCGTCGTCTCCTGGATTTTTGCATAACATCAGCTCTGTCGCGGAAACCTCCTGGTGTCTGGGTGGTGGTGATGAGATTTACTGCGTCTGTACACGGATGTTTCGGTTTACGAAGGGCCACTCTCGGTCTTAAAGACAATAATTGAACTCCTCTCAAGGCTTTGGCTTTTTCAGACAAAAAACTGTTCACCTTTTCCAGAAAAACTGATGGGTTGTAATGTAGGTGGGCTAAGCGGGGGGGAAAGGGCATGATATGGTGCATTCTTGATTGAGTTTATTTTTCCCCTCTGAGCATAGACAGGACGTGTTGTGTGTTGGCGCAGTCAGTGGGTCGGTGGTGGTGGTCCTGCTCGCTGGCCGGAGCACTCAGCTCCGGGGGGTTACCCTTCCCGGCGAGCCGAAGCGTTGCTCCTCGGGGAGAGTTCCTCACTCGCCACAAAAACCGGCCTGTTTTGTGGCCGTTTTCCAATGCACCCCTGGAGAAAAGGCGGCAAAGCTCCCTGATTTTATCTCTGCAGCTGGTGGTCGCCCCCGCGCAGCCAGGCTGCCGTGGCTGGAGCGGGGACCGTGGTTCGTGGCTGCTCTTCTGCTGCCTGCGGGTGAAATGCCCGTCCCTCGCCCGACATCAGTTTCATAAGCTCGTAGCTACAGCCTGTAGTCTCCATCACATCTTCCCACGAATCGTCATCTGTCGCATACCTTTACCTGGAATATCTTTGCTGCCGGCTGGTTGGTAACCACGTGGATTTTCCTTGTGGGGTGCTGTGTGAGGTCCTGCAGAACTTGCTTTTGCCCGATCTCAGTCTGTTTAGCATAGGAGCAAGGCGTGCAAAGAACGATCGTCTCTCACCGCGCGTTTCTTAGCAGAAGTTACCACTGCCGGCGTAGTTCTGGGCTGAGGTGCGGAGCCGGGGGGGACCCTACCGAGGCGTTGGCCATGGGTCAGCTCGTGAGCAGCAACGGGGACCTGGCGAAGCGTGAGATCCAGAAGAAGAGAAACTAAATTTACTTCTGTTACCCGGGCTTCTTTTTCTGCTGTTCTGCTTCCTTTCCAAAAAAGCTGCTTTGTTTGAATTTTAAGCAGGTGAATTAAAAATACCGCAGTTCAGTGCGTTTATCCTCCGGTGGAGCTGCCGGCCTGCCTGAGCTGGGGTGGGGGCCCTGTCAATTATTAAAGCACGGGGTGGTTCGGTCGGTGCGGAGCACGGCCCGCTGAGCTGCTGCCTGGGAGCAGGCACGAGAGCTTTCTTCTCAGCAGAACCGTTCCTCCTCTGTGTGTGTTTCCTCAAAAACTTAAAGGTTTCAGAGTCTGTGAGCGTGTGCCTGTGTCTGTTTCTAAACTAGAATGTGCACAATGTTACAAATACACTTTACAGGGGCTGTACCGTAAATATTTGGAATGTTTCCCTGTGTGTATGTTGTTTTATTTCTTTCTTGAACTAACTTTCTTTCCTCCCTCCCCCACAGAAACCCATATGCTAAAGGTCTGGGGGAAAAAAGTTGTTTATATGCAGCCCATTGTTCAGTCAAAGTGCATATTATCAATGGTCATGTGCTTTGCTTAAATATTTTATAAGAGCAGGGTATAGTACGCCAGCCCTGCCTTCTTTCCTTCCTTCTGTTGTCTGATTGTGCATTTCCACTTACACCTCGTTAGGAATCTAGACAGGCTTGACATGTGTAAGCTTTTAGCAGATATTTGATTTCCGACAGGCTTTGTTCTCAGAGTTCCCTTTTGTTGTGCTCACATGACAGAGCTTTGAGGAGTAAGAAACTTTTTCTTCCCTCCCCGCCTCGTGTTCTGAGTGTACGACGCTGATGTGATCCTGTGTGGGTGTCTCCGGTCCCCGCGCAAGGCACAGCCGCGCAGGTCCGTGCCGGCGGGGGACAACGCGAAGGCAGGGTGTAGACGCTGGGCCAGGAGCGCGTCCCACAGCCGGTGTCCGGTGGGAACATGTCAGGAGCGTGACCAGGGAACTGGGCTCCAACCCTCAACAGCAGCAAAACAATCCGAAAGAAAGGTGGTAAGAAACCAGGGAGGGGGACAGAGCTTTGGCTGCGGTTGCCGTCTGAGCGGGGCAGAGTCCTGGGCAATGGCGCTCAGAGGTGGCGGCTCCACCCTCCGCAGCTCCGTCCCCTTTGCTCTGCCCGGGGACGGGGAAGCGGCTCGGGGGCCGCTCTCCTCCCTGGAAAGACGGTGGTTTCTCTTCCACCAAGGACTTCAGTACGGCCGCTGTTCTGAGCGAAGGGGGTTCGGCAGGTACCGCGCTCAAACAGCTTTCGCGCTTTGTCCCGAGGAGTTGGGAGCGCTGCCCCTTCTGGGATCAGGCCACAGAGTCGGAGAACAAAGAAATGCCAAGGAAAAGTTAAGGAGCTGTTGGAATGAGTCTTTCCCTGGCTCTGGGTGGAGAAAGGTCTCTGCTTTCTTCTCCCTGCTGCGGGCGCACCAGCGCACGGTCGCAGCTGCTCCTGGGGTCCTTCTGGTCCGACAGCGAGAAGAAGGAAGAACTTGGTCTCTCTGCAGAAGGGCTGCTTTGCGCTTTTCTCCTCGAGTTTCCAGTCAAGTATTTACAGAAACTTACAGGAGCTTTGTCACTAGATGTGACAGAAATAGGTCTGGACCCTGTGCAGGCTCGGGAGACGTTATGACTCCTGAGCGCAGCTCCTCAGTGGCTGAAGTTGTGAGCGACAGTGATTATCACCGATCATTTGTTTTGGGTTTTTTTGGTTGAGTTTTGTTCTTATTTGTGCCGATAAAGAGCTGCTCCTTGTTACTGTGTTAGGGCCGTTACCCTGAGGACAAGTGAAGCGGCTTCTTGTTCAGGTTCAAGCTCCGGAGTTTCACTGTCCGGAGACGTTGGTTTCTGCCTCCTGCCCATCCCGGCAGATTCCGTGGAACGGGGTTTTGATTCTTCACTTAGGCCAAGTCCTTCTAGGAGCATCATTATCTCTGAAGGCAATTTAATTTACAGGAAATGCATTCGGCTTCTTGCAGCGTGTGCATCAAGAAAACTTGAGCAGATAATTAATCTGAGGAACTGGAAACTAATTGGGAGGGAAATTCTTGCTTTAAAGATGTGCTGAATAATCACCATTTTACTAATTTAGCTGTCTATTGAAGTAATACGAGATGTAGAAAAGATAAACCTCTGTAGCCTGGTACCCCTTATTTTGGAGGGACAACACAAACAGCCCAATTCTTTGTCCATTGGCTCCCTGGCCTTGTGGAAGTGCAGGAAGCTGGCTGCCTGCCCTCGGGGCGGTTCGGGAGCTCCTGGATGCCTGGCGTGTTGTAATGTGCTTTTGAAGACTTCAGCTTTCTTTATAGTTTCCCAGAGCTGGAAGTCATCCGCAGGAGTACATAAGGAGTTCATGGCACGGGCTGGAGGCTCAGCCTGGATCCAGGCTCTGTGTTGTCTTTGGGGTTTCTCGCTGTGGGCGCCAGTGAGCTGCGACCGAAATGGGGGAGGAGACTGCTGAGAGCAGGGCGCTGGTGGCAGAGCAAGTTATTTTTGCTGGTGCTGAGCTGATCTTTGAGCCGTCTGGTGGCAGCGGTTGTCACTCTTGGAATCAGTCTTTCCTTGTTGGAGAAGTTTAATTGAGCTGTGGTGGGTGAAGGTGGTGTGCGGCGCGTGGGTTGCGCTCCTGCGTCCGACAGCAGCACGGATCGGTATGGCGAGAAGCGCGTTAGCGTGTGCTGTGGCTACTGATGGAGAATCTGATCAAGGACCTTCTTTCTCATGCAGTGCCTGGGAATGCCGGCATAGAATAATATGGGGCGATGTGTCAATACCATGGAGACAGCCTGTTAGAAATTATATGGAATTAATTCTAGAAAACAATGATGTAAAGGTTAAACAGACACAGAAGTGTGACAGAGAGCAGGTGTTTGTTATAGCATTACGAATATATTTCAGACATGAAGAACACACACGAGAACATGCCTCTTAACCCGCAGTTGGGACCAAGTCATTAAAGGTGCCTGATTAAGGGGGCTGATTTGCGGGGTGGGAGCCTCGGAAAGCTGCTCTCCGAGTAAGTCAGGCAGAGGGGGGGGGAGGGTTTGTAATGATGATTGAAGAGCTGGATTTTAAAGAGGTTTTTAAAGGAGAGGCTGCGGAGTGTATGTTTGCGTGCTTGGGCTGCTCAGGGTGATGACGTTAGTGGGATCCCAGCAGTGTGACGGTGTGCGGGGACGGCGTTCCCAGGCCGGCGGCGGCGGCTGGGGAGAGCGGGGAGGAGAGAATGGGAGGCTGCAGGGACATCACCGCTCGTCTGGTCAAGGGTAAAGATAACTTCAAAAGATCCTTTTGCTGTTCCGCCCCAGGGAATGAATTCTGGAGGAATTGTCAGCGCTTTGTTACTGAGGTAAAGGTAAGAGCGTTGCAGCTCCCGGGTGCCCTGCTCCGCAACGAGGAAATAAGGGACATAACTTTGGGGTTATCCGAGGGAAAACCTCAGTACTTCTGGTGTTTGAGAAATTTAATTTTCAGACCATTCCTGAAAATATATAGAAAGAGTAGGGGTATGCTTTAAACTGTGTGGAAGAGGCATTCAAATGAATTTCTTGTTTTAGTCTGTATCATTTCAGATTGTGGCATATTAATTATTTGGACAGCCATGTTGTCTTCCAGACACCTACTCAATCCACAAACTGTTCTAAAGTGTTCCTGTCTTATTGTCGTGTCTGTATCTGCCTCTCTGGGCAGCAAAAGGAAACTCCTGGTCTCTTGTGTCGCAGTAAGAAAGCGGAGCTGACGGAGGTCTGTTTCTTTAGCCCCAAGCGAAGATGCTAATTACTGAGAAGATGCGAATTACTGTGCATGTGTTGGTAGCTGCTGCAGGTTTGAATGTGGGGGAGGCAGTTCAGGAAGGCTTTGAAGCGCATGTTTGTTTGTTTGTTTGTTTTCCTGTTGGCTTGCTGTAGGTGGGGAGTGTCTCCAGAGCTGGAGTGCAGATTTATCATTTCAAAAAGAGTAGGATATATTTTGGTGGCTAAAACAGAACAAGAGAATCACCAAATGGTTGAGGCTGGCAGGGACCTCTGGAGGTCGTCTGGTCCAACCCCCTGCTCATGCAGGGCCACCTACAGCTGGTTGCCCAGGTCCAGATGTGAATGTGTCCAGATGACTTTTGAATATCTCCAAGGATGGAGACTCTGCAACCTCCCTGGGCAACCTGTGCCAGGGCTCGGTCACCCTCGCAGTGAAAAGGTGTTTCCTGATGTTCACCAGAACCTCCTGCGCTTCAGCTTGTGCCCGTGGCCTCTGGTCCTGTCGCTGGGCACCACCAAGAGGAGCCTGACTCCATTGTCTCTGCGCCCTCCCTTCAGGAATTTATTTACATTGATAAGGTCCCCCTGATCCTCGTCTTCTCCAGCCTGGCTCGCGTCCCACTCGGTGCCCCCCAGCAGCCCCCCTCCTGCCCAGCTGCTTTCCAGCGGGGTGGCCCCGGCTGGGTCCCCCCAGGGACAGGACTCTGCGCTTCCCCTTGGTGAACTGAAAGTGAAACTTGAAGTGAAAACGCTTTGGCATATCTTTAGATACTGTTTTTAAATAACCTTTCATCTGAAGCATTGGAAGACAGTGCTGTGAGCATACCAAAATACTGAAAAATTCCGGGCTTAGTAGCCTATTTTTAAACATTTTTTTAAAATCTGCAGTGCACACCTTAACTCAGATGGTGCTGTTAAAACCAACCGGCCGATTGAGAAGGATGTGTGTTTATTTCATGCAGTTTGGAGCAAACGGAATACTGATGTTGATAGTGTTTTGTTTGTTTCTGGACCCCCCGTTCAAGCGAGCAGCTCAAAGGAGAAGGGTTGCGCGGCGTGTCTACCTGAGCTTTCAGGAGGCGTTAGAGTTCGCTACTGCCTGTTGTCTCTTCAAGTAAACCGCTCATGGCTGCCATTTGAATTTTGTTTGTTCAAGGAAATCTAATATAAATAAATAGATTGTGAAATGTGGTTAGGTTTTTGTACCGTAATTCTCTTGACACAGTTACAAGGATCTTCTAGAGAAACTGCAGACAACCTTGCTCTTGGCTTGTCCGTTTTGAGAATTGAGGAAATCACCACTTCTGCACTCTGGAAGGTCTTCAGTTAGAGAAATGGACCAAAACTTTGAACCCGATCTATAAAAAGAACTGTGGGTGAGTGGGGCTCCAATTGCTGAACTCGGAACCTCTGAGGGATGGGTGTTTTGTGTCTGCTGGGCAGCCTCCAGGGGCTGCTTGGTTGGCAGAAGGCAACGAGCACCTCCAGGGGGTGAGAGCCGTTCCCTGCCCCCGCCTCGGAGCCACCCACTGGGGCGACCCCCCGGGGCAGAGCAGCCCTGGCGCTGGTCCCTTCCCTGCGCGGGACCAACGGGCTGAGAAAGGGACTAATTCAGGGGCATGTGAAACCTCAACAGCTTCTTGTAGACGTGTCAGAAGAGCAGCGAGGTGGGAAGACTAGATTACTAAATTGGAAAAACTGCAGGAGATATATTTTAATTATAATTTCTTGTAGGGCATTGAAATCTCTTTCAAGTCCAGCAGAATAAGAAACGGATGCTTTGAACACTTCCAGGAGAAAGGTGTGAAATGCAGCCGTCCTTACGTTTCACTTCTTTTCATCTAGACGGCAAATAAAAACAAAACTGCATCCTCGATAAGGCTTATGCTTCACTCTTGATCCACAAGTTTAATCACTGAGTGACTTCTCTTCTGTGAAGGTGGATGTCATCAATGCCTTAAAATCTAACATGGAATAATTTATTATTTTTCCTTGATTATGGATAACCAGTATGTGCCCATGTCAGGATTCCCTCCTCCCAAACTAAAATTGAATGTTTGACGTACTCTTTTAGAGAATGATAAAAAGAATTTTAAATCTGGATTCACTTCTGTGGAAGCACGCTGGAAAACGGAGTTGTTTTAGTTGGAAGCAAAGACAGAAAATTCAAGCTAAGTCCTACTTTTATTTTTAGTGACAGTAAGAATTAAGAGGAGATTAGTCTTGAGTTTTCAGCTCTGAAATAGCATTACTGACGTTAGGAGTTAGATTTAAATCCGTGAGCGCGGTGATTTGAGGGCAAATGCTGGGGTTTTTGTTCATGTACAATGGCAGCGTGGCCTCATGGCAGGATAAAACGCTGCATCGTACCTGTCTGGGGGGGTGTCTGTTAGACTTCTTGAGTGAGAAAAGGGTGGTGGTTGTTTCAACCAAAAAGTTCCCAAGTCATGTTTTTCATTGCGTCTTTGATGGTTTTGGGCATCTGTGAGGATTGTGACCAGTCTGTTCCATGGCTCATCTCCCCAGTAGGTTTAATGGGTCCCCAGTGAAGGTTGGGGCCCGTCGGGCCAGCGTGGGTGCTGCTGCCCTGGGGTCCGGAGCAGTTCCCCCGGAAACCCGTAACTCTGCGTGAGTGATCAGTCCTCCTTCCTGTTCCGAAATATCTCCATTAAATTAACTGAAGCTGCAGCTGGATCAGAACCGCTGTAAGCTTACAGAGGCAGGCTGCAGCTCTCTTCTCGCTAGTACTTTTTAAATTTTATGTAGAGATAACTGTGGAAGGGAATAGCAGCAGGATTTTTTTGAAATAATGTGGAATTATGATAATGATAAAATACAAGAGTTTGGGAACAGCAGGAAAATGGAAGACATCTCCTCTTCCATAGAGGGTGCACTGCCTGCGATAGCTGCATTGCTTAATATCTAGAAATAGTTGACTTTTTTCCTTTGCCTGCCTCTTCAAAAGTCCGACTCCATGCTCTTCCCAGAAACCGGCATTTCGTGTGAGTCTCCTGAAGGGCGAGTGGGAGCGATGATTTGCAGAGCGCTCTGGAGAAGGCTGAGCGTGTTTGGGTACTGTTATTTTGCCATACGTGATCTGCGTGACGGATGCAAACTGTGTGTGTGGTTGTGAGCCCCCATTTCTGAGTTACCAATTTCTGCGTTTTTATGCTGTGAATTTCATTGAAGACGAGGCCTCGGTCAGCGGCCGCAGTAATATCTGCTCTTGCAGGTGGGAGTTGAAGACAGGAGGCAGTTGTATCAGAAGGACGTAAATTAAGTTCCTAGGATCTAGTTTTCTCCAATAAAAGACAGTTGGAATGACAGGAGAGCCTTGAAGACAGGTTTTAAAAGCTTCTGTGAGTATAAGAGCTAAACTGGTTGTCCTATTTCTGGAAAAACTTCACTGTTTTTGTTCAGAAAGTGGTGCATTGAGTTACAACTCTTGCGAACTTCCAGAGCTGGCCGTTGCCCACGGGAGAGCGCAGAGCTGGGGGCGCGTGTTTGCGGGGGGAGTTCTGTGCAGTGATTGGAGGAGAAGCATTTGGTAGTTCAGCGCTGTGGTTGAGCAGCCGCCAGCTTTTAATTGTGGTACATGGATCCCGCCGATGTTTCCAGCGGCATTTGGAACAGCAGCAAACTAGTTAGCCAAGTGTAGGAGGATCGTGGCTGGGGGAATGCTTCCTGTGAAGTTTCCAGACTTTAAGGAATGGAAATGTTTGGGTTTTTTTCCCCTCTTCCTTTAAATGTGACAGGTGCCAATCAAGTGCAGAAATGTTAAGACTTTTTTTGCTTGTTCCTGGAATTGATGTGAGATTTCCATTCCAGAGGTTTTGAATAATTCCAGTTCCGTGTCTCTCATCTGCTATGAAGAGGACGTAGCGTGATGTTGATGTAACAGTGAGGCACCTTAACGGCACCCTGGCTGTTGGAATGTGGTCACTGGCATTGCTACCGCCCGGGTTAACGTCTCTGTTTTTGTTTCTTGCGCTTGGAAGATCTACAAAGAACATCTAGAACATCCTGTGCCATCGTTTTATTTATTTTTCTAGAGAAAGAATTTGAAAAAAGAATCTTGGGCTGTCGGATTTGTTCTCCCTCCCTCTCTCCACCTTCCATGTTGCATGGCTTGTTTTTACTAGATTGAAAAAAAACTAGTAAAAAACTTCACACATACGTAAGGGTATAGAGCTGCTCATGCTGCCGAGAGTCAGTGCGAGCTCCGAGTGCCCATCGTGGGGCTGAAGAAGGGTTTGGTGGTGGCTCTGCTCTTGGGGAGCCCCGCTCTGGTGTGTTACTCGCAGAAGAGCGTGTTAGCGCAGCTGTGGGGGGCAACGTGGCATCCTCTGTCTCTCTTGGCTACCTCTATGAGAGGAGAATATCAGGAAAAAGTTACTCTGAAGTTTGGGATAAAGTAACCAAAAATTGCGCTCTTTCCCAGTGAGTAACGTGACTTTCAAGACTTCTGTGTGCAAAATCTGAGATGATACAAGTACTAAGCCTGCTGATTTGAATCCTAGATAGCATTTGATAATTCTTAGATAACATAAAAGCAGCAATACAAAGCAAAAGGGTACATTGGGCATCGTGTAATGTCTTGCTCCGTTCAGGGATCTAGATGTGTGTCCCCCGTTCCCTCCCCTCTCTTGGTCTCTCCAAGAGCTCAGGGCATTTGCTTCTGCTGGAATCTCTTCAGCCGGGTGCGTTCCTCGCAGAGCAGAGAGCAAAAGGAGCTATAGGAGTTTCTCGTTCTCTCTTTATAACGATTGATTTCCATCCCGTTTCCTGCAGGGAGGCAAGTGGACGGTCCTTGGGCAGGATAAATGTCTCTGAACGCTTTGGCAAAGTAAATAACACCTGCCCCGTGTGGGCTGGGACGGCAGCAGGCGCCGTGCTGGGCAGCGTGCGTGGCCGCGGGGTGGAGGTCGGGGCCCAGGTGCTCGTCCCCGCGTGGTCACCGCGTGGTGAGAGACACGGCAAGTGACACACGTGTGGTTGACATCGCCCACAAAGTACAGATGGAAGGAGTTTTTGCACATACCTAGGGCGTCTCATCTGCTTCTGCTGGATAGTTAAAAAAAAAAAAAATGCATGAGAGAAATTTGTAGATAAATGTGCAACGCTTCTGTGTAGCAAGGCCTCCTGCCTGCTGAGGGGTTACTCATCTCTAACAGACTCCTGCCCCTACGCTCTTGGTCACTAAAAACCCATTAGCGGCCCCTTATGAAGGAGGGTGATCTGCTGGTGCTGCTTAGTTTGATTAGTGTGAGGCATCTTTGGGGGCTGTCTCAGGGTTGTGTGATGGAGTGATGTTTCTGAAAGCCTGAGAAAGGTGGAGTTATTTAAATAAAAACTCTGTAAATCTTCTGAAGTTGCATTAAACGTACTGATTGGCGCATCTTAAACTTGTGTTGCTCTTCTCTATGTACCTGGTATTCCAAAAAGGGAAGGCAAAAAAAAAAGATATGTGCGAGTTTAAACAGTATTTGGTGTCTGAACTGCTCCCTGTCACATTTGGACCGTGTCCTGTCACTTTTCCTGCAGGGTGGTGCCGTGAGAGAGGCCGCACAAGAGGAGTCGTTGCTCACCTGCACGTCTCTGGCGAGAGTTGGTTTGTTTCCTGGAAGGGTCGCTCTTAAACCAGACGGGGAGGGGAGAGGAATGCTTACCGAATCTCAGCTTGTTGCAAACAGAAGGTGTTACTTACTTTATATAAGCCTCTTTTCTGTCTGTCGCATCGTTTCTGTCATAATTTCCGTTTCCTTAATTTAAAAGAAAAAAAGAAAAAAGAGGCAGAAATAACTTAACCTGAAAAGAAGGTGGCTCTAGTGAATAATTTTCTCCCAGTGATGGTATTGTAGATTACTTCGAAGATGTGTCCTCAATGTTGAGTTCTGGGCCTGTGTAGTAACCTTCACTGGTGGTCTGGAATGGGTGGGTTGGTTGGGGCGCCGCGCTCCGGGCAGCGGCACGTCGGCTCAGGACGTGTCGTAACGCTCTTGGCTGGGACTGAATGGAAGTTACTCGAGTGAGAATTTCCCAATGACACTACAGCCTGAAAATGGGCATTGTGCAATGTGCGTGGCTACAGCGAAGCAGCTTTACTGGAATACAACAAAAAGACTATGTTATTAGTTTAAAAAAGAAAAAAAAAAAAAAGAGGCAGATTTGATTGTTTTACATAGGTGATTCAGAAACCTGAACTTCTTTTACAGAAAGGCTATTAAAGTATCCTTTTGAGATCGCTGTAGTGAGTAATTCTTGCACGGCATTAATAGTTATCCCAATGAGCACGCACAAACTAACCCCACATTTTTGAAATTCCTGCATCAATGCTATTTCTGCAGTAATGAGAGAGCCTGGATTTGCTGGAATGGACAGACGTCATCTGTACAAAAGATAAACAGCTACCAAAGAAAAAGCTAGGAAGGAATTTTAATAAGATCAAGACACCGGAAGAAATAACGAAAAGATTTCTGGAAAGGGATCTCGCCTGTTTTGTAATAAAAAATGTGTAGGATATAGCAGGAATGAGTAAATCGGGTTCCCAAGACAATGCAGCAGTCGGGGTGGAGTGTTTTGGTTCAAGACAAAAATTGAAAGAAAAGAGAATTCTTCATGGGGGACAAATCCTGTGAGTATAAACTAGCGCTTCTCTGTCTGACCCCAGGGCAAAGAGGTGATTCCATAACCAGTCGCTGGCACTTGGTGGGGCTGGCAGGTTACGGGCTCCAGGCCTGGGCCCCCAGAGGTCTCTGACCTCTTAGTTTTGCTGGCTTTTATCATTTTTATGCGTCCTTGAGAAATATTTACTTTCTTCGTTGACTTTTAGATATCTTCCTCTGGCACTATAGTTGTTTGCAGACTTTAAATAACTTGGATATTTAGTTTAAGACTAGAGACATAAAGTCATGATTCCCAGGAAGACTTTAAAAGGAAACTGGGAAGCTTTCTTGTTCATCAAGATTATCAGCTATTTAGAAAACTCAGCATTCTTTTGTCACGTCATTTCCATATGCCCACGATTTCTATATGGAAATAAAAAAAACCCAAACAAACAAAACACAAACACAAACCAAAAAAAAAAAGCCCCAAAAATCAACCCCAGACTTGTAGTTGGGGGTAGCCTTTGAATTTCTGGGCTGAATTTTTGTCCCTCAGCGAGAGAGTGTGCCAGCGCCGGCCCTTGCTGCCCTGCAGAATAACTCTGAGCAGAAAAGCAGGCCAGGGAAGGCAAGTGCCAAACATCTGAGCCTTGTCTGTCTTCGAGCAGGCTGTGCGGTTGCCTTCCATCGGTTTGCGTCTCGGAGCGGGGTGTCGGTGTTTGTATGGTTACCTGGAGCATTTGCGCCTCTTTGGGATCACTCTGAGCAGGTACAAACGACTGTTCCAGGGGCAGCGATGTTGGGAATTGGGAGGAGTCTGACAGGATCTTTGTATAATAGTTTCTTACAGATGCTACGAAGAAAACATTAAATCCTTATAAAGGTCCAAAGTGCTTATTGGCTGTCAGTGCTGAGTTCTGGCTTTAATCGTTAAATGTGAGAATTAGTTGGTATGTGGAATCCTGTAATTTACGGGGGTCAAAATGCTCTGATTGTGTCTCTACAGATGATGCGCCTATGAATTGCTTGTACTCTTTGTGGAGGAGAGAAGTCATAACTAGCTCGAGTTTTATTTTGAAGTCTACATGTCTAGTTTGCAAGGGAACTGCTCTTCGGGAGCAGCTGTAAAATATGTCATAAGGGAATAAATTATCAACAGGTCTTTGGGTTTCTTTGTTGGTTGTTTTGTTGGGTGGTTTTTTTTTTTTTAGTGTAGTGAAGAACTGTGTGTGTGTTGGCTTTAGTGAGTTGCTGCCAGGCCCTGCACATTTGATGATACTAATTTTTTGGTGTATGGCTTAATTTGGTTTTTGTCTTGACAAGCGGATTGATCCCTGTGTTTTCCTACCACCAGCTCTGATCTCAGAGTAGGCGCAAACGGTAGCAGCATTCCCTGCTGTCAACAGGCTTTCTTCCTGCAAGCTGCTTTTTTCTGGAGCAGATGCCCCTCTTCCCCCCATCGGGCAGCGTTTCGCAAGAGCTGTTCTGCTGCTTCCTTACCAGCCGCTTCTGCCGCCGCCGAAATCCGGAAACCAGCCACTCATTGCACGAGCATTACCCAGTGATTTCCTTAACTAAATGCCACTATGGGCCACTACAAAGTTGAGTCCTAGAATTGACGATCCGTCAGAAATCATGTGTTCAGGGGAATGTTATTTGTATTAGCCTGATAGTTTGGTATTTGCTTCGCTTATAGGCTGGCTTTGTTCTTGCTCTCCCTGTCCAGTCAGAGTCACAGTTTGGGCTGGCAAAAAGCGCTGCATTCTCTGAGCTCTGAAGGACTGTCCGAAAACAGCTTTTCGCTCCCCTGGGCTGCAGGAGAAGGTCTTCTGCCAGTTGTCTTAGGGATGGGATGCTTCCAGGGGAAAAGCACGTGTTTATTTCCAAACGCGTGGTCGGTGTCCCTAAGGCTGAAGCCGCGTGTCCTGTTCTGTTGGAGCAGCAGAAGGGTTGTCGCCCTTGTGCTGGTATTAGAGCGTATTAGTCTCCCTCCGTTTTGCCGGCGCTACAGCTGAGCTGCACATCTCCACTCGCGGTGGTGCCTGTGCGGTACAACTTTCCTTAGCGGAAGGCTTACAGAAATACTTACTGCCTGCTTCTGAGACGTCTCGTAAATGGATAGGACCCATTTCTGTTCAATTCTTTAACTTTTAAACGTGTTTTTATTCCTCCTCGCCTTCTGTCTTCCTCCCCCGGAGGTGGCCCAAGTGTTTTAGAAACAACAGTCAACTGGAGCTCATTGAATAATTCAACTGTTGCCTGAAGTGATAGTAAAAAGAGGACGACCCATTTAATAAATCAACCAGAGCTAAAAGCTCTGTGGTTTGTAAAAGTGTTCATCTGCCCTCCCTTTGAACTACCCGAATTTCTCTTCTGAAACACATTTTTCCCCTGGCAGCCGGGTTTTCCCCGCTCTGGAAGGGTGCCTGATCTACCTGCAGGTTATTCTTGCAAGTCAGTTCTGTTAAGCGGATCTTTTTCAGAGAACGCTGGGAGCGTTGCTTCAGCAACACGGGACGTGGTGAACCAGCCTCTCCATGCCCAGGCTGCTCCTGGCTGCCTGTCCTCTCTCCTGGTCGCCTCTTAGGATTCCCTGCTGAGGGCTGCTGAGATGCTTTATCAGAGCCACTGGGGCAGCAGGGACTTCCCGAGGGCTGCCAGTGTCCCCTCTGGGGTTCCTTGGTTGTCTTTAACCCAAGAATTAAAGATATTTGGGGGGCTACTGCAGTATGCCTTCTGAAGCGATGAAAAGTGACCTGTCCTTTTCATATATGCTTTTGCTTTTCTTGAAATAAGTTAGAATTCTGTAAGTGTTCTTTATTTCTTATTTGTGCATTGTGCCTCTGTTATCTAAAACGTACCTAAATGCAAAATGCTGTCTTTAAGGGACATTGCACAGAAATATGACTGCCTAGGGAAGTTCATAAACCTTTTGCTAAAGACGTTCTCCTGTCTATAGTCTGTGTTAGGCTTTTATTTAATCCCTTTGGACAGGCACTTGCCAGTACATCAGCGTGTTACTGTATAAATTGCTTTTTCATTGTTGCTGTAATTGTAAAATAATCCCACTGTTGTACCCACCCGATGATCACGGCACTATCGTTCTGCTGAGCTGCAACGTTTCTTGGTGCCTGGTGGTGTCCTGCCTGTTGAAATGAGAGGTATTTATTAAATTGGCTTTTCAGTTGTGGCTCAGTTGGAAGACTGGCAGAGCGATCAGTGGGAGAGACTTGCCACACGCCTTCCTTGACACATCATCCTCTGCCTTGTAGTTTATTGCTTTTTTTTTTTTTTATATGGGCTCTACTTCAGTCTGCGTCTGTAGGCTCATGCTAGCCGTGCTGGGCTACTGAGCGTTGTGTCGGGGGCTGCTGGGGACGGATGTGGGAACACTGCTGTGTGTGAATAGATCACGGTGGGCTTAGAATCACGGTCTGGGGAGAAACGATCCATTTGCTTCTCTTGCCTGTTTTGGCTGGAGAGTTGAATTAGCAGCTGAAACGTGTGCTGTGGTGTGTTAAACAGCTTTGAATAGGAGGCTACAAAGCTAATCCGCTGGGGCTGGCACCCGTCAGCACGGAGCCCGGAGCGGGCTTTGCTCTTCTGCCGGCGCTGCCGGGGTGGTGGCCTTCTCAATAAAATTCTGTACCCATTGAAGCATCCCGAACCTCTTCCTTAATCGAGAGGTAGAGTGCGAGGTAACCCTCTGCTTGATCATTTTCAAGGGCTTTTGGCGGTTTTTGTTTTCTGCTGTGTTGATTGGTTTGTAAATGGTTGGGTCGCTTTCTCTCCAGCTGTAAGGCAAAAAGCTTCCCGTTGCACCGTGAGGCTTCTTCCCCAGCCCCTTCTCCAGGCGTATTCAAAACTAAATGGAAAAAAAAAGCCGGTGGGTGTTGTAGTTTGTTTCTGTTGAAACACAGTCACTCTCAGATGAGGTACTCCAGACCTAAGCTAGAGGGACTGAACAACGTGTCTGGATCTCCTTGTACCCTTACCTTCCCTGCGGCTTGGGATCTGCTTGTGGGTGCTGGTAGGTGTGCTGTGGTGGCAGCCTGGGGCTCAGGAACGACCCCGGTCCAGAAGAGAAGTTGACCTAAGTTTGAAGAGTTAAAAAAGCACGGTGAAGTTGAAGCATCTCACGTCTCTCTGTGTACTGTCTGTCCTTGAGCCTTGGGACAACTCAAGGGTTGGGTTTTGAAGCTCTTCCATAGAACCACCGGGGCTACAAGTATTCCAATAATTAATAAGGCAGAGCCCAACTGACACAGGAAGGATGTGAAACAGGCGCTGCTTTCAGTTCGTGGTTCCGAGTGCTTCTCCTGTCAATGAAGCTTCCACTGGCCATGTTCGACTGGAGGAGGAAAGGGCAAGTGACTCACCTTGAACTGCTCTCTTGTGTCTGCCATCGGGAACGGTTTGGAGCCCACTTCTTGTCTGAGTAAGTACTTTAGAGGAAATATGGCTAATTTGGAGGTGTTTAAGAGTGTATTTTCCGAAGAGAGGTCAGGGATTTTTTGGTTTGGCTTGGTTTTAAGCTCCATCTAAGAGCAAGCCTGCCAGTTTCCACAGATCAGCTTTAATTTTATTTTCCCTGCTTGCCATACCAACAGCAAGATGTGTTATCAAATGTATGACCAGGCCAAGTCAATAAATTCTAAATGCATCCTAAATTATTTTCTGTCTGCCTTGCACATTTTTATGAGGTTATTGAAAGGCTCACTTGATGCGCGTTCAGATGAGCAGGGGAAATGAAACTGTTTTCCCCTCTGCTGTTCTTCCCTCCCCGTGATAGACTGATGTGCTTTGGCTTGAAATTACAAAATGTCCTTTAAAGGCTCTGAAGTAGACAACAGAATTGGTCTCGACTGTCCTTTTGAAAAAGAGTATCTGTAAATGCTTTTTTTTTTTCTATTCAGAAACTGAAAAACATATTACTTGTTTTTTCCCCCCCTTGAAATCATACTCTGCCATGGAAGACTGTCCTTGTCCTGATGGAAAATACTTTGTGTTACTGTAGGGTAAACCATCCAGCGTGTATGATTGTCATACCACATCATCTTGATGCGACCTTGTTATGGTAATTGTCCTCTGTGGTATTTTTGCCTTACCCTGTTGAGGACTCTGGCCCCTGTGGGGTTAAGAGCATGAGAAGGTGATTCTGTGGTTTGGAGTGGTTTGCCGTTGGACGTGTTGGCGCAGAAGCTGCCTGAAGCGCAGTCCACCCTTTCGCCCGCGGTGCTGGGTGCCGGACGCGTGTTGGCTTGCGCGTACAGGTCACTGGAGGGGCTGCTGTGGCAGCTGGCTCTAAAACGCTTTGCTCTGTCTCTTATCGCCTCCTTAGACCGTGGTTGACCTATTCGTGCTTTCCTGTGCATAGGAGATGAGGCCTCGCCTTACTTCAAGGTTTCTTTGTTTACTTATTACAAGCAAAATAGTAATTTTGTACTGTAAAGGATTGTATTCGTTCCAGATGCAC
This sequence comes from Fratercula arctica, assembly GCA_947846985.1. NCBI lineage: Eukaryota > Metazoa > Chordata > Aves > Charadriiformes > Alcidae > Fratercula > Fratercula arctica. Next base: position 29,892,451 of record CANTUZ010000013.1, on the reverse strand, counting down.
ACCTCCTTACGCTGGTAGGAGAAATACTGGCTGTCAGCAGAACTCGGGTGCTTTTGAAAGTGTTACCCAATAAACTAGAAATAAAATTTTTAAGTTTGGGGAAAAAAAAAAATCAGTGAAGCTAGGTCTGCCTGGTGACTTACTTCACTTGCACCAACTCAGAGAGGGTTTATGAGTATCATTCAACCACTGCGTGAATGACTGATTTGTAGAGCCACCCTTTTGACCAACAAAATGCCTCTTTGCTGTAGGCAACTGGTGCAGGCCTGCTGGTCTGTCAGTCTGACTGCCGCTCGGGGCTTGGCTTCCCGCAGCACGGGGAAACGCTTGGGCAGGTTTCTGTATGACACCCCTGACATCCTTCAAACGCAAAAACATTTTCTTTCAGTGTTTGGGATGCGTCTTCACGGAAAGGCAGTAGTAGAGTGGTTTGGATGGTGCAGTTGGAGAACAGCTGCTCTGTGTTTGTGGGAGAAGGATGTGGCATTTTTAATGGAGAAGGATGATGATGATGATGTTGGGCCAGCAGCTCTTTGGCTACCGGGCTCGCAGCCTCACCAGCGCGGCAGATGGCGGGACCAGTGCCCTGGTGAGCCCTGTAGTAACAAGGAACGATTGCTTGTAGCAAGCCACATCTATTGATTAATTGACACAGAAATCAGCAGCAAGGATGCAAAGGAGACAAGATCATCTTGCCCAGCAGGATCACTGTCAAGTAAAGGCAGGAATGAGCTGGTGAGCTGCAAAAAGAACTGCAGAGCCGTCGTAAGAGAAGCATGTGCGTGCATGTACGACAGACAGTCAAAATTGGCTCGAAGACTAGAAGACCTAGAGTGATGCTCTGCTTTCCAGCTGTTCGTCTAAGCGGGATTCGTGTTCCTGTGACTGGGAGAATTCTTTAGGCTTTGTACTCGTTACGACAGCCATGCTTTGCTTCATGTCAGTGTGAAGAAATAGGGTTTGAGATTTGACCTGGGGATGTACATGGAGCTGGATTCGTTTGGGAAACTACAGGAGAACTTTTCTGTTTTTCTGAGAAAAAGGTTTTAAAAAGCATATGGATGATCTGCAAGAGGAGAAAATACTTGAAAAGTTCCTATTAGTGTTGAGATCGAGCTGTGGGGCTTTAATCCAATGGAAAAGGCTCCTTTCAGTACGTAGGAATATGATATGTGGGACAGGGAGGTTTTTCTGAAACACTTGATCTACCTTTGTAGAAAAGGAGTTTTCACTTGCTTGCCAACTGAAAGGTAAGAACTTCTCTAAGCTGGATTGTTGTCTGCTTTGTTGTTTGCTTTTTGCCTTACTTCGTTGTTAGCCCACATTAAAGAATCCGAGAGATGATTGTGTTGATACTTCCCGTGAGGAAAGAAGCTGCTATTAATAGAGCAACTTCTGGCAACACTTGAGGTTAGACTTTGTGGAATCGGAACTGAGATTCTGCAAATAACCTGGACTTGAACATGTACCGGTCATAAAGCTTCTTGTAAAGAAGATAAAGATGTCCGTTGGCCTCTCTAGATGGATGCTGTTGGGTTAGTTGCTCTGCGTGCTTGTTCTCCAGGCTGTCCTTTGTGCTGCTGCTGGAGTCAGGTGTCCCACTGCTGCGTCCTGTTCCCTGCACCTCTCTGAAAACGAGCGGTCCCTAGAACATGGTGCAGAGGAGACCCAGGCACGCTAAGAATGGCTGCGGGGAACAGCAGGTTGTAGGACTAATAAATGAGGTGGTTTATTTTGGCCCAGTGCCTTAGATTGAAAGGGGCTGGTAATAAAACCTCTGAGGCAGAGCTCCTGCGGATTGTATTTGATGGTTGTAAAAGGTGGTTGTGAAAGGGGAGGAAGAAACGGCTCACACTGAGGTACTGGTCGAAGCGCTGGCTTCTCAGAGTTACGACACGGGACGCCACGTACTTGGGGCACGTACTGAAGGAGGTGGATGTCAGGCATCAGATGCTAAGGTAGGATGGGCAATGATGAAGCAGATGAGAATGCTGCTTGAAAAGGTCGAAGCAGGTTAGAACCGCTGTGGTTTCTGTGTGTGTGGAGAAAGGGTAGCTGATGTTGAGAATTTAAGAAAATTGACTGGATACCAAGGACAGGAAATGCTTTTGGCATGGGCAACGCTTAGGAAAAGTTTAGCAAAAACATCTGAATTGTAGCTACAATGGAAGGAAAAAAGTATGAGAGAAAGGACAAGATGAGGAGAGGCTTCGGGGCCCTGGATGGGCATGTCCTGCCAGCCAGCTTCAGAGGACTGCACAGGTTTTTGCTTTGGTCATGTCACTCTTTAATGCTGGTATATCCTCGTTGCCATGAGAGAATGGCGGCCCATGGTCATGGGAGTTCTGCCGTTTAAAGTCCCATGTGAAATCCTTCATATTTGAGTCCAGCTGCATTTTAGCAGGAGCCTACAGTGATATGCAACATCTGTGTACAGCATTGCTGAAATTCCTGATAAATGAGTTCCAGAGGCGACGTTCCCTTTGTGGGACACTTCAAGTTCTGCTGCACAAAAGAATAAAGTTTATCAGCCTGAGTCTTCAGTGGTCTGAAAAGTTGAAGAACTGGAGTCTTCTCTTTGGACGATGGGAGAGACAGGAGTCTGTTTGTCAGACACTGATGCACTTGAGACTCACTCGCCGTTGCTGGCAACCCACATGTCCCACAAGCTCAGCGTAATGGGAGGCACTGGGACACTGGGGGGGGATGACCTGTTACCAGTCCGTGCCTCGGTTTCCTCCTCTATGAAATAAACAGCCTTTAAAATGAACGCTGGTCGTGAACTTCTCAGGACGTAGAGATGGTGGTGATTGTGAACTGTAAAATATCATTGGGAGGTGGTTGAATTATTACAGTACGAATGAATCCCTACTTTGTGGGAGGTCACTTCTGTCAATCCCATCCAGATGTGTATCCTCAGGGTTTGTCTGAACAGGGTTTTCACTGTGTGGTGTTAATAGCTCTTACGCTGGCTCCCAGCAGGGTCCCACCCTTGTGCTTCACCTCCCTGTTTATCCACTTTTGCTCCCCTCCCACTGCTTTCTGGGGTTTTTTTCTCTATTCAGCTGTCTTGATTCAACAATTTTTGGGGAATAAATCTTTCCTCCCTTCATCTTATGGCAGAGAAAAATAAAAACAAAGAAGGAGGGACTAGAAAGCCCACTAAAGAGAAATGGTGGGTAGGAGCAGACCTGGAAATTTCTACCCCGGGCCTCTTTCTAGCAGAGGAGGAGCCGTGTGCGTTTTGGAATAGGTGAGACAGCGCAGGGTTAACCATACTGGGAAGTCGTCTCACGGTGAGGTGCTCGCGTTACTCAAAATGGTCTGATATAAATGGTGGGAAGCGGGAGGCTCGGGGCTCCGTTCACACCCACGGCACGGGGAGACCCGCATGGCGATACCGGCATGGGCGAGCTCGGGTGCGGGGAGAGGGGGCTCGGGAGCTCTGCGGGGGCGCTTGTCTGCGCTGCTCGGGCTTCTCCTGGCAAGTACCGGCTGATCTTTAGTTAAGCTCAGGAAAAGGTTATGGAAGGTTTTTCCTCTTTGCTGGTGGTGAAGGAGGGACGCTGTGCATGTGCAGGCGTGAAGGGCTGAAGCCAAGCGCATCCTCCTCAAAATGTGGAATGCGATAGTGTCATGGCTCCCGGCGGCTGGCGCTGCAGCCAGCGCAGGAGATGACTGCCGCGAGCCAGCGTGGCCCGAATCCAACCCAAACTCCATTTTTTGCCTGATTGTGTTGGCCTGAGCAAGTCAAATGTTACCCAATTTTCTGACCCAGTTCTGTTTTGTGCCTCCAGGACAAACTCTGTTACATGCTTCTGTCTTCTCAAATATGTGTTTTGAACGTGTTTGTGTGAGTTCCCGAACCATTTAATACATGGGGGAGAGTAGTGTAATGCTCAAGAAAAAAATTATAAACCTTCCAGTTGGATTTTTTTATTTTCCCTTCTGACTTTTGTTTTCTTCTGATGACTTTATGCTAGCCAAAGCGATGTGTTCCCTTGTTTGTCCTGTAGCAATGATGCAGAAATCCACAGAGTTGTGCCTTAGCCGTGGCGGTGTCGGTGGCGGCTGAGTGAGGCTTCCTGATGACAGGTGTCCTGCGTCGCTGAGCTCGCCGCTCGGCTTGGGCGTTTTGTCGTTGGGTAGCTGCTGTGCTCTTGGGCCGTTGGAGGTTGCTCAAAGATCTTTCAAATGAGGTGTTAAGAAATAGATTGAAAGTAAATCCCATGAGTTTGTGAAAAATTATTTTTTGGAAAGCTGAGAATGGTTGCTGGGGTCCAGGAGGGAGTCAGAAGGGAAGAGCTCGGAAGAGCATTCGGCGTGTGGCTGCCCATCTGCAAAATGGGAGGTGATCACATTTTTTCTCAATCTTGTGAAGTGGCTGAGAATCTATGGCCTAACTGCGATGGAGCTGTAATTCAAAGATGCCACTTGTTACTGGTTTATTTATCCCAGTATATGACACTCAGTTGAGAAATATCTCTTCCTTCCAACGTTTTGCTCGCCTGGTATTTAATTGTGCATTGGCTGCATGAGCCAGAACTGGCTCTCGACTTCACTGAAGCCACATCCATGCAATAGTTATGCTGTAGATGGATTTTCCCCTCTGTGCCGCATCTGGGACACCAGTCGGGTAGGTTCTGTTGGCCTAAACATCCGCTGAGCCCTCTGCTGCAGGGTCAAAGGTCTGCACAGAATTGTGTGTGCCTGAGAGCTTTTTTTTTAATAACACAGCTGCTCTAAATAATGTCTACACAGCAGTTGGGAGGCAAAAATTTACAGATGGAGATGGCTGGCTTTTGTTTAATGTTTTTAATTGGTGTTTGGTGTGCAGTGTAAATTTGCCCTGGTTGCCTTAACAATATTTGTCCAGATTTTAAGTCTTTTCAACTCTCTCACACCCAAATTACTGTAATTTCTCAGAAGGGCATATTGCTTTATATAAGCTTGCATACATTGTACAGGTGCATTTTTGTGGCTAAATGACAATATCGCTTTTGCCTCTGTGTAAGTGCTCGGGCCAGCATCCCCGGTGCCCGCTGGAAGCGATGATCTGCAGCGCTTCAGGTGAACAGTCAAGAGTAAACTGTCTGGCAGTTCCTCTGCTATTGCGAAATGGAAAATCAGTTTCACTGCTTTTTTTAATGCTTTAATTTATTACTAGCTTAAGAAGCTTTTATTTCGGAAATTGAGAGACTGGTGTTAGTAACTGTGCTGTAATTGCAGTTGCAATGGTACATATTTGCCCCTTCTCAGACCATGAGTGATTCCATGGCTGAAATCTGCTATGGGAGGAAGGCCAATTAAAAGGAGTTATTTAAATAAACGGTTTGTACTGGAGGCTTTGACTCCTCACACCCGCCCTGCTCGCTGTGTGGGAACACTTGAGGAGAGCACCGCTCCCTCAGTAGGAACTCGAGCGTGGCTCGGCTTTGTCTTGGTCTGTTCCAGTTGTGTTTTGCCACTCGGAGTGGAGTTGCCATGGGCTCGTCCACCACGGAAAAGGCTCCCAGTCACTTCCCCGGTGCTATTTTTCTCCAAGGCTCCAGCTGTCGTGCTCTACCTGATGAGGCCTCTCCTCAGGCGCGGGAGAGAGCAGCCTTTGAACTGCTGATCCAAGCTCTCCGGCCAGTGCGCGTGCCAGCTCCGGTTACCATCTCCCAGAAAGGTGGAAGTACCCCAGTTTGAGCCGCACTTAATCATATGTTAAAATGGCCAGAAAAGGTGGAGTTATTTTCTGAGCTATATAAATGCTAAACTGAAACAAAGCATAGAAAGGTGAAATGCACTTTGTCTTTTTCCTGAAGGAAATCACGAGTGCCGTGGCTTTCTGAGAGGGGGGGATGGCGGGGGCGATGGAGGGCGTGTGGGAGGTGGAACTGCAGTTCCTCCCGCCCTCCCGAAGGTGTGTTGGGCTTATTTCCCAAGTGAGCACTGTTAGGTGTTCATAGAAATCCCGACTCTCACAGGAACAGTTGTTGTTGCGGCTGTATGCAAAGTAATGCAAAAGCAGCAGGTGAGGAAAGGGAAAGTGGATTAACAACACAGCAATTCCCGTGTTCTCCCGCTTGGGGAGCGTTCTCCTTCTCCGTGCTGGAGGGCGACCTTTTTTCCTGAAATAAAATCAGGGAAAATGGGAGGTAACCCTCCCAAAAGGCCACACAAAGGCTATGGAGGACCCGATGTTAGAGAGAGGAGGCTGTCGTGGCGCTGTGCTGTATGAGCTGTGGAATGATGGAACAGCCTCCAGGGGGTCAGAAACCTGATAAAGCTGCAGGGGACAGACCCACGATGAGCAGAAGGTGTCTTCAGTGCCTCTGATCTCGGTTATGCTGAATGAGCTCATTATTTAGATGCTCATAATGAATTAGATAAACAGTGAAATAATTAACAAAGTAGGCAATTAAACGGTTATTGCAGGTTTTAGAACTGATTTTATTTAGATGAATGAGGTAGTTCATTCTGCCATTAGTTTCGCCCTAGCAAAAAGGATTTTTTTCACCATTTTTAATGAATAAACACCACAAACAGAAAACGTAGTGCAGCTTTCACTGGAGAGAGAGCACAATCGTCTGCTCCCTTTAGAGGGGGAGCATCAAAGGCTCTGACTCACATGCAGCTTCTGATAATACTTTCTTGGTTTTCTTAAATGCCAAAAAAATCTCAGGTTCTTTGATACGGTAGCAGAGATCATCACATTATCAAATGTTGATATATGACTTACAGACATAATCTAATTAGATAGTAACACAGTTTTCCAGGCACTGTTAGAGTACATATAGGAGCTGGTCTACGTCTTTGCCTCTCTCCGAGCTGCTCACTCTTTTCCCTCAACTAGTTCCAGGCCCGAGCCGTCAGTCAGCAGAACGGCTTCCGCTGGGACGCTCGCGGGTTCTTCCAGCGCCCCTGGTCAGCTCTGGGACTCCAAATACTCCCCACCCAGTGACTGCATCCTAAACTGGAAATCTTTCGTGCTGGGACTTCTGGCAGTATTCCAGCATCTTTTCCTGATTGGTGTATGTCAGCTTAACCGAACCTAACAGTCTCTTTATATGTTGTGTGGCTTTTATGATTGTTACTCAGTGCAGATAATTTATTAAGTCTTGCAAGCTGTTAGCTTTAGCTTTCGTTCTTTTACACCCACCACGAGCAGCTCACTGCCTCTCCCAGTGAAGAGAATGGCAGTTGCCAGTGGTGAAAACCCCTGACCTCAGTTCTGCAGGTTTTCTCTTTATCTGTTGCAATACAGCATCCCGTCTGCGCCAGACTCTTGTATTCTGTGAGCAAATGCAAGGAGCGATTCACGTTCCTGCAGAAGCTGAGCGAGTTTCTGATGCTTAAAGGCATGTCACAGGTGTGATCTTTCCCTCCTCCTTTTCTTTTTTTTAAAGAATAAAAGAAGACCTACTGAAGAAGTTGACTATCTCTGCACAGAGCAGTACGGAGTGGATGCTGCTGTATATACTCTATGCGTGATTTGGTTTTCTCTTTAAAGGCGTTACCAGAGATACAAAACGCAGCTGTCACGTGAAGCCTATCTTGGGAGAACACTATTAGTAAATCCCTAGCTGTGAGTTGTTTTTTCAGCAATGTTAAATCAGATCAATCAAGACAATTTTATTTCCCCGTCTCTTTTGCATGCTGTGAGTGCGTGTTCATCGGGCCTTTCCGTATTCAACCAGCCCGGCCGTTGGGTACTTTGCATTCCCTAGTTCATCCAGCTATTTTTTGCTTAGACTGTTACCTCCCACTGCTCCCAGAACATCTCCGAGATCTAGAATGGTAGCTGGATGGGGAAAAACACTTTTGTCATTTGTCATCACAGATTGCTCTGTCAGGAGGCAAATTTCAGGCAGGAAACAAAGCACTTAAGCGCACTCCTTAAGTGGCTTCGTGAGTATTTTTTTTTTCCATTGTACTTTGATATACAGAACACACAAAACAACAAATTTTCAAAGATTTTCCCTTATATTCTCCTGAATTACTATTGCAAGCCTTTGTACTAAGGAAAAAAATCCTGTGAATTTGGATGAAGACAGGTGTATTAGGATAGCTACACTGGTCTGTGTAGTCTGTTCCATTGCAAATTTTATACATTACAGCTGTCCTCGCATGGATTTTATTATTATTAGAAGTGGCTTCACTCCAGAGTAATTGCTCAGCTTTATCAGTAGTTTAATTTTATTTCAAGAGTGTTGTTTTTCCTGCAGGACGGAGTATTTGCATCAGGAGTTGCTGTGAGAAGCTGTATCTGTAGCTTTCCTACAGTCAGCCTCCGGGTGATGTGCAACTACAAAGACATCAAGAACTTATCTGACAACCTGTCTGTGAAAGCAAAAGTTGGAGTCAGAAACTTTTTGAGAGCTTTTGGTGTATTTATATCTTGCAAGAAGACACTAGTGCTTTTTGTCTGTGGAGATCTTTGCAGGCAGTTCCTTTTAACTCCGTCTTGAAAAACCTGAAGGATATTTTCCTTTTCAAGAGCAGAGACTGATAGGTGGTGGCTTGGTTCCACTGACTGCACAAGCCCTGGATTTACAGATAAGTGAAAAGGTAGCTGTGGCTTTTTTTCCTCTTCGCTAATCCCCGATTGGTATTTTCTCTCTTCCTTTTGTCAGACGTTGAGATGCATTGGCTTCTCCTGGCCTGCTCCAGTGGGCTCCTGGGAGACACCTTTAGAGCAAGAGCCATCTGTAGTTGCTTCTGCTGTCAGTTGCCTTCTGGGCTGCGTGTAGCCGTTCCCAGAGCTGCACTGCAGACGTGACAGAATGACAGTGGCATCTTTCAAAGGTCTGGGGGGGGAGTCCTGGTGGGGGTGATCTCTCACCGCCCGCTGGACTGGCTCTGCACGCGTGGACCTCGTACAGCCCCTCGCTCGCTCCTCGGCCTCTCTGCTCCTAGGAGTGAAGCTGGCCGTACCCGTCGCGTCTTCACATCTTTTCACCTGGTCTGATTTATATAAAACCCGGTTAAAATAACGTTTGCAAGTTGATCCACTGTATAACGGTTACTGTGAATGGCAAAAGACAAGACTTGATCTGGCATGCACTTCGTGTACTTGAAATCATTTCTCCTAACCCATGTTTTTTGATTAAAACCTTTGACTCCCCAGCTGTTGTGCTGAGGCTGAAAAAACACTGCAGCTTTTTAATATCTCTAGATGGATTTTACGTTATGTTTCTGTCCTTTTTTTCTTTAAAGAAAGCAATGAAGAAACAGAGGAAAGCCCAAGAGCTGTCTATATTTGTTTTGCTTGGAAACGAATCCACGTCTTCCAGGTGGACAGCAAATGTTCCTGACATCTTCCATATCTGCACGCAGGGTAGGGAACCAAACCAAAGTGAAGTGCATGGAAAAGATCCCCTCAAGCCTGACTCCTTGAAGAGCAAACGGCTGCCTCTAGAAGCAGCTCAGGCTGTAGACAAGACAGCAGAGGTTCTGTTGACATGATGTTGTGGGTACTGTGGTTACCGCTTCTGCAGATCCTTTGTGTAGGATTATGCTCTGTCAGGGCAGCTGGAAACCAAACATTTGTCACTTTTGTTGTCATATGCTTTTTACTAGCATCTGGAAGAGAAACACCTCCTCCTAAATGAAATGTCAAAGGATTTAGTCTTTGGATGGGGCAGATATTCTGAATTAAAGAGGAGTGGCTCATAGCTTTGAGATCTGCCATCTCTTGGGAAGATGAAGTGCCGTACCCAGTTCCATGGGGCATGTTGCAAATCTTTCGGAAACAACCCTCCCAGACAGGTGGGCTCTTCCCACCTTTTTCATTTGCTGCATTCCTGACGGCTGCATTGTGCACTCGTGTTTTATACCGATGGCTTCCGAAGCCTTGCTTGTCATGTGCCCAGTACAAAATGAGAAGGTGTTTGCAGACAGGTAGTGTAGATCCTGCTGACTCTCATTTGCAAGCCGCTTCACAGCAAGTGTTATTCTCTGAAGGTAGCTCTAATTTTCATTCTAGTTATTATATACTTGTAAAGAAATTATTATTAGCGTGGCCTCTGATTTAGGAACGTGATTATAAGCCTCTCTCCAGCCCCTTCTGTTTTTTACCATCGTGACCTGGTGGTGTCTTCCTCTGTAGGAAGCTAGTTTGGGACACATTAGAATCAGAGCTGTGTATACTGATAGATGTTTCTTTTGTGCCATGCTTTTTAACTTTTTCTTGCAGCAGAATTGTCTTGTTGAAGTTCTACAGCTCGGCTGTTCTCATCTTTGTTTTCTTGAGGTCTTAAGTATGGTGGTGTGGCTGCAGCCAAGACCTTTCTGATGTTGTGAGAGCAGTTTCTAAACAACTTCTAAACAATTTTTTACGGTAGTAAAACTTTGGAACACAATATTTTGATTTAGCTGGGACAGAGGTTTCTGCTGTAGAGGTTGACTTCAGAATATTTCTGAGAGGGCTCCGGGGCAGCCAGCTTTGTCTGCGTCACGGATGCTGTTGCTGCAGTCTGGGTTCACCACCGGGTGCAGTAATTACAGCTGTTGGGGTTCAAGTTTCTAAGTGGGGATTGTGTACGTGAGGGAATGCTGAAATTGGAAACATGGACTGAATAAACATCAAAGGCCTTTGAATCTGCTAGAGAGCCTGCCGTGATGGGTGCTTGCCCTCCTCTCAGCTGATGGAGGGTTTTGCTGGCCTGTGTAGGTGTGTCCAGGGGGTCGGGAGAGGTGGCATCGCAGTCGAGGAGGAACGTCTTGGTGAGTGATCTGTCCTTCTGGATGAGAAGGCACAACCTGTGCTACTGCGTGTTCACAAGAGGATGGTTGTGGGACTGCGCTCCCTCCAAACCGAGCTTACCCGGCGGGGCTGGTGGGGGATGACCGCTCCACAAGGAGTGAGCGGACCCATGACCCGCCAGCTGACACGGGCGTGAATGGAGTCTCTCAATGAGATTGATAACATTGGAAACATGATGTCACTGTACAGACTTGTGCCAGATGTAGTCAGAATCCAAAAATACCACTCCTGCACTGATGAAAGGGAGCAGGAGAGGAGGTGGTGGATGTAAAGATGAGTTCGGTAGCGGTAGCGCCAGCTACTAGAATAGATGGGTGTAAGGGGTGTGACGGTGACTGTGGGAAAGGAGCACCAGGGCTGCTACAGGTAACAGGCAGTATGTCAGCTGCTGGCCTGGGATCAGCATCTTCCTTGTGTCTTTCTGCTATATGCCACACTTGTGTCTGAAGTAAGAGCACGTGGGCTTTTTTTTTTTTTTAAATGATAATGGGTTGGAGGTTTTAAATGCATTTTCCGTGACTTCTACATAAATGGACATTCTTAGAGTTTGGTGAAAAGAAAAACTTAAATTAGGTTTTTGGATTGACTGAAGTGTCCTTATGAACTTCCTGGGTAGTCACCACGCTGGATACCTTTCAGTAATATCAGTAGGGCTGCAGTCTGAGAAACACAGGAGAGCACACGGGGAACCAATTAATTCTGCAGATATTAATTAATAAACACTTTTCCTCTGGGGGGAACCTTTTAGCACATCCGCCGTTTGTCCCAGGCTTGCATGAATGGGTAGCGAACATGCTTTCCTGAATTGTCGCTTGTTATTTCTCTTGATAGGCTGGGGGCTGCCTCCTGGAGCCTGCTGCTGCCAGGCTTTTAGAGCAGCAGTCTGCAGCTCACGCTGAAGCTGTCTCGCAGCCACCGGCCTTCTCACATAGAACCCATGGCAGCACATGCTGCTGTTTGCCGTTGCCCTGCAGACTGAGCAGCTGAGTCTGGCCGGCTCCCGGCAGCCGGTGGTCTCTCTGTTCGGAGAAGCACGCTTCATCGGTGGCGTGCACGAGGAATGAGCAGCTCTGAAATAGCTATTTGAGGTAGCGAAGCATATACATATGCTTGCGAAAGGAGAGCTGTTGTGTCAACGGGCAGTGTATTGTCAGCACCTTCCCCTTACTATCACACGGCTTTGTCTGCATCCCTGAGGGATACTGCACAGACGCCAGCGTTGGAGATGGAATAGTTAATCGACACCGCAGGGCAATTCAGCTGAATTACAAGCCTCCATTCAATTTATCTTCTTTTAGAAAAAAGTCCATTGGTCTGTCAGCAAGATCATATAGCTCCAAGAGAGACAACAGTAAACTTGTGTTGTGGGATGGTGATTGATGGTGAAGATCTTAAAATCCCTCCACCTGGTCCTGACAACGAGTTCGTTCTCCTGTGAATATTTTTTAGCAGTGACAAGATAGAAATGGTTTACAAGAGCTATGTGCTACTGACCATTTGAACGTGCTTGACTGCTGCATCTGCAAAATGCTGCTTAGTGCTGTAAGCAACAGTTTTCACTGGTGATGCCTCCTGCTCTGGCCTTGCTGCAGGTGTGAAGGGTATGTTCCTGAAGCAATTCGCTCAGTGATTTGTTCTGAAGTGGGGGTTTTTAACCCGTGTAAAATTCTATTAAACTAATGATGTGAATTTGTATCTATACTTGCTTACTTCCTGCTATATAAAGATACTGGAACGCAACTGCCCTATGATGGTCACCTTCACTGCAAAACATGGCAGTGCTTCAGAACGGGCAGTACGCCAACGTGACCTTACCGGTAACGGATTGAGACAGAAATGCTTGAGTTAGTCTCTCTTTATGGTTTCTTAAATTCTTCTCGTTACATAAAATACTCTTCATTAAAAAATGACCTTATTTCTTGTGGGGGGGTGTGTGTGCATCTCTTGTGGAAAAAGAGGAGAAATTTCTTCAGTGAAGTCGTCAAAGAATACAGAGGCTTATCTGATGATCTTGCTTCCTCTTGGAGAAGTTATGGGTGTAAAACGTGTTTATGATGACAAAGCAATTTTATCAGTTGTCTTTTAAAAAGCAGTAAGATTTACAAAAGATTTGAAATTTAAATATCCTATTTGAACTTCACAAAAGAAATAGTGAAGTGCCTCTTCAGCGCTTGTTTGCTGTATTGCATCTGTATGGCTTTTGCTGTCAGTGTTTCTTTAGGGACTTCCAAAACATCGTTAGTACGGGGCAAATTGACCTTCTCTAGCAGATAAAATTAATTGTGAATCTGGCTGTTTTCCTGTGCCGTAAACAACTGGCAGAATGAATGGAGGCGTTGGGGCTGGACCCAAACACCGTATGAAGGGTTTGTTTCCCAGCAGTAGCCTCGTAGTGTGCCTTCCCCAGCCGCCCCGGGAAGTTGTGCCGCTTCGGTGCGGTCCCGGCTGCTCCCGCTGGGCAGAGAAAATAGGCACCTCCAGTTTAAATGTCTCATCTTCTAAAGAGCAGCAGGTTAGGGAAGGGCTTACTTCAGCAGCTTGTCAAGAAGCTTGAGATTTTTGAAGTTAATTAGCTAAGAATGAAGCATCTTTTATTAATGTTTGGGTATCTGTGGTCATGTATAAATCAGTGTGATAGAACAGCTGCCGCATGCCCTGTTGCTCAAGGAAAAACTCTGAATACGCCTATAAATAGTGAATAGTAAATAAATAAGAAATCATTGGGTTATTTCAGAACATGATTCAATGTCCTAAGCAGTGCTGTGCAGTACTCAGTCACTTCTGGGTTGTTTATGTGCTTTTCACTTTTTAATGAAGGGCCCTGTTTTTCATTAGTACAATTTATATTTAATGTCTTTATGGGTGTAGTTAAATATCACCTATCAAAATGTCACCGGTGCTTTTCAGACACATGTATAACCTTTTCTACTTAGTACTTGCAGCCTATATCCTCAGCAGGGAAAACTATTAATCCCCGATGAGTGCAACTGAAAGGATATGTGAAGTCAGCAGAAATCTTTCTACACGCGGGGCGTGTTTGTGACCCAGCGAACTGCAGTGCTTTGCAAAATATGATGGATCCAAAAGCACAGTGCATTATGTCTACAAGGTTTACAAAGCTGGGATTAAGAATAGCTGTAATGTCTACTGCTGAGGGTATTCAGAGCGCGTTATCCCCTTCTGGGTTTCCAAACACATTTTGGATGTATACTAAGAGCCTGTTATAATATGTTGGGTGGCTTTAAGTGAACAATATGGTTATCCTTAGGTTTCCTTTATTTTTCTAAATGGAGCTGTACTCAGTTTAAACTTCTTGGCAAAAATATTTTTCTGTTTTGTTTTGTGTTTTTTTTCCCCGGCGATCGGAGTTGGTGATGATTCCTTATTCAGAAGCTGATTTAATTGCTGCACGTGTGAACTGATAAATGGTGGGAAGCTGTAAATACTGATGTGTTTGGTCACTGTTGACATGGATAATTGAATTAAGTGTAGAGTCAGGCTAGTTTTCTGCCTGTGGTGTGTGAAGTCTTCATTGGTGTTTGACAGAATTTGCCGTTCAGGATGGATATCTTTGTCTTCACCCAGAGCTAGATGGTTACGTTTCCTCTTCCTGACTGGCCAACTGTCAGCCCTTGTAAGCAAGATTTATTAATTTGGCTCTGTCTTTGTGCTGTGTTGTTCTTGTGCTTCCCTGGTGTCTCCTGCCCCGTGCCGAGCTCCTGCGCGGGGTGCTGGGAGGCCGGACGCTTGCCGTGGGAGGTGGGTCAGGGTGCAGCTGGAGCTGTGCTCGCCGGGGGGGTGTCTCAGAAAGACCCTTTCTGTCTTTTCCTGGATGGGTCGCTCAGACAGCGGCGTGGAACAGCTCAGGCGCAATCAGTTCATCCTGAACGTCTGCGGAAGGGTCAGCAAGTCCCAAGCCAGGCCTTGTACTGCTGCTTGTGAGTGTTCTTGTGTGTGAAATCCAATGCCAGGCTTGTGTTCGGATTTCTTGTATCTCATAATCTCTTCCCTGTCAGTAAGTACCAGTACAAGATACGCATCTAATGAGAGCTTAGCAACAAAACCATGGTCTAGGCAAACCGCGTAAGAAGCCAAAGAATGACATTGCGTTGTTTGGAAAGCCTTAAAAAAGAATCTTAATGTACTGCCATGTGGAGAGAGCTACTGTTCATCAAAGGATTTACACGGTGAGCCAAAGCAGTGTTAACGTGATGAAATCAAAGACTGAAATATTTCTCTCATGCTTCTACCCTCCTACCCTTTTCCTACCACTTTTTTTTTTTTTCATGTGAAAGCCACTGATTTGGCTTTTACATGACACTTAAGTCTTCTCGTTTATGGATTCTGTCTCTTCTCAATTTTTTCTATTCTCCCCATCCCTTTTCCCTGCCGCGCTTATTGTTCTGGTTTTCCCCTCCCTGGTCAGGCTGGTGCACTTTGTAATGCTTTTCTCCTCTGCCCATCTCTTCTGGGTGTGCTTCTGGCTCCCAGCCTTGCTGTTGCATCTCCTTTCTGCCAGAATTCCTCTTCCATGCTTGTTTTAGCTGTTGAGAGCTATTGTGCTCCCCAATTTAACAAGTTGAGCTGTGGAACATGATGGGTTTCTGTCAGACTGTTCTTGAGGACGTCTTCATTTGAAAAGAATATAATTTTGAATGATGGGTTAGTCCAGATCAGCAAACCTGACTCGTGGGTTCAGCGGCACCTTTTTAGAGATATTTTTGTGCTGCTGGGGACTCTGGGAAAGAACTAAAAGGCACCGCGCTCGCCTTAGAAACAGGGTAAACCCAAAAGCTGAAAGCCAAAGGAGGATGAACGCTGCTGGTGTGCATCTCTGCGGCCATTCGCAGTGCGGTGCTGCGGGCGAGTCCTGGAGGCAGGAGCAGCGCTGATGGCGGGGTGTTCATCGCTGGCGGGGGCTCGCTGCTGCTAAACTTGTACTGACTGAGTCTGTCCAACTGCTTAAGAAAAGGTGGGTGGGATGACTGGCTGTTTATTCTTTGTGAAGAGTTGGAAGAAAAATAAAACAACTTCATTTGAACTCTGAGAAACAGCTGTGCGTGTAGATGATACACGGACTGCCAATTACGGAGAACTTTGTTCCGCTAATGCACTTACGGGAGTTTCACTGTAAGAACTGTTTTATTTCTGCTGGAATTGTAGTAGTGGAGGTGGCTCTTACAGAAGCAGTTCCTTTTCTATAAAGGCGAGAAGACAAGGCTGGGTGCCTGGATGGCGCGTGTTCTGCCAGAACAGGTGAGAGTGGCATATCTTGTATGAGCCTAATAACAATAACGAAGGGAGGCGAGCGCGGGAGGCTGGTTTGCGTGAAAGCAGGGTAGGCACTGCTGCCAGCGCACACGCAGGGAATAAGGCACTTTGAGGAGTTCTGGCCAGGCTATGAGCAAGCTGGCCAGAAGTTAACTAACACACCGTATCCTATTTGCAGCCTCAGCTTGGCAGGGCTCCTCTGGAAAAATTACAGATTCCCTTTCCTGGCATAAAGCACCACCAAGGAGTGGGAGTTAAACACAGCTGTCCTACCCCTGGGTTGGAACAGCCATCTCGCAGCTTGTCTTGCCAGCTGTGGGGAAGTACAGCATTCAGAGCATGAATCTTGTTTTCAGAGTGATGCTTGTTAATAGCAAGTCCTTAATTTCATCCTGTATGATCTTTTCTTGTTATCTGCGTTTAATTGAGAAATGACTCTCTGAGCACCTGTTTGAAAGCGACTTAAATTGCTGGCTCTAGGGCAGTGTCTTGTCTTAATTTTTATTGTATTTGAATTCTGTTGTGAAGTGCAAAAACAAAAGTACATAAAAAATAATAATAAAAAAGATACTATGTAAATAATTGTGTGGTTGGGAAATGTGACAGATTTTATGATTCAGAGGTTTTAATCCAGCAGTGCTGGCTGTGTACACAGTGCAACAGGAGTACTCACGGGAAGATGTGTATTTCCAGCCAGCATGTGGAACACTTGGCCACAGCTGCTGTAAAATGAAAAAAAAAAAAAGCCAAACATGTTTAGCTAAGAAATTGAGAGCTATTTTACTTTACTAGTGAAGACATATACGTCTGGGCAAGTGACTTCCACCTTAGCTTAAATGACTTCTCCTGTCTGAGGTTCATGCTCGTCATGCAGTAATAGCTGTCCCTGCTAAATGGCCTGACTGTCGATATTTAGCATTCTTATTGTACACTGAATGGACCCAGTGGTTTCCCATTAATTTTCTAGGTGTCAGTACCTGGATAACTGGTCCTCATCTCTTCTTTTTTCCCCTTTCTGTCAGTCACTGCACATGAGCACCTCTCCATTATCAGGTTTCTAATTAAATAGGAACATGTTACTTAAAAATAATTAGGTCCAGCCTGTTAAGTGGCTAGCAAAATTCTAGCATGTAAGTTTTTCTTACTTGTGCCACTCACGCTTGCTGTCTAAGAATTAAAGCAAAATGTTTGTGTCTTGTCAGCCCACAGCTTCCTGACATAGGGACTAGTTAAACCTTTTATCTGTGAGGCTGAAGGGTTTTCTGTCAGCTTTCCATTACCCCTTTAGGCACTTGAGCTGTAATCAGATCGCCCCTTCCCCTTGTCTTTGAGGTGAATAGCTTGGATCTTAGGGCTGGAGGAGAGACTTCTCTGATCCTTCTCTCTGGCTGGTCTGTTGATGGACCTGCTGCAGCGTGCCCGCATCCCTCCCCGCCTGCGGATGGGCGAGCGGAACAGGTTCTCCTGGTAGTGACCATGCGGATGCCCAATGGAGATGATGAAATGTTCTTACTCGGCATTTCTCTAATATACAAGTGCTGTCTCTCATCTTTTTTTTTTTTTTTCCCTTCGTTCTGCTGGTTATTGCTAGTTTAACGCCAGCTTAGCAAGTCTCACTGCTCTCTTTCCAGTCTGAGTGAGGACTGTCCATGTACAAGTCAGGGTTGTTGAGATAAATAGAGAACGTGTGAAGTAAACGGACTACTGGGGGGGAAAAAGCCATTGGTAAACTCTCTGGGGTAGTTGAAATAGCACAGTAACTGCATTGCACTTGGGAAAATTGTCTTTCTGCTGGGATCTCTTCCATTTGGAAGATTTACAGCAGATGGAGTGGCCTCTGGCTTTGTTGGCTTGTTTGTGTCTTTTGGTGTTCAAATGGACTTGTCGTCATCCAGAGACCTCCCGCACGGTTTCTTTCCTGCTGTCACATTTTTGCTCTCTGGGGTCAGATAATGTTGAGAGTGGGGCCTCTGTCAGAGACTGTTCACACGTTTCCTGCGATGTTTTATTTGGACGGTAGCTCTTGGTGTGGGGCTGGGAGGGAAGGGGTGAGCTGCAGAGGGGAGCAGCAGAATGTGATTTAACATGGGTGATCCCTTGGGGAGCTGTTTGCACTGACGCACTCCTGCTGTCTTGTTGCCAAGCAAACCTGCTTTGGTGCTTCGTAGTGGGAGACATTGGCAAGCGTGTTCCCTATGAGACGGGTGATTAGATTTATTGTCAATCACTTTGCATTCCCTAGAATGAGAAATAATTTATTTAAGAAATGGCTTTCTTGGAATGCAGGCTTAAAAATTCATCAGTGATCTGTTTGTTCTGCCTCCCTCAAGATTATAAAAGCTTTTTTTTTTTCTTTTTGTGTTGTGGCGGCACGTTTTGCTACAAAAGGGCATTTTTGTTCCATAGTTCAGATCTACAGGCAAGACTGTGGGTGAGTGAGGGGATTAGTTAAATTTAACATGATGCGATATGGCTGCTGGGACACCCAAATAATGTTCCAGTCTTGGTCATAATGCAAAGAATGCAGAGATGGTCTATATTTGCCTTGAAGTTAAAAAAAGCAATTCTCTAAGGTAGTTTTGTAGCAGTACAAGTAGGCGTGCATGTGTTAGCCTGAATCTGACAGGCTGAGTCTGGCAGTTCTGGTTTAAGGCAGTGGCGATGTGTTGAAGTGGCCGGGGTAGAGTCTGGGACACAGGGACTGCGTGAGGAATCTTGCTGCTGTGCTCTGCCAAACTGACGGTTCTCTCTTTTGTTTTAGATGAAGGACCTAGCTTGTACTTCTGACTCCTATGTGCATGTAAGTTTCTGGACTTGACATCTAGTAATACAGACATCAGTTTAATTTATGACCCAAACTCTGGGGGGGTAAGAAGAAATGAAGGCAGAATGCCTGTCTTGCAGAAAGGAATGTACAAATGAGTCATCCCACACCACCCTTAGTGCCAGCATTGTAGAGGCAGCAGGTGGAGATGAAGGAAAAAACTTGCTGGAAAATTGTAATCCATGATGTAACCTCATCCCACTGAAAATCTCCCTAATTTAGCCTTGGTTAGTTCATCTGAAAGACTCCAGAGAGGAAGCAGGTCGGATCTGTTCTGGGTTTGGTCAAAGATTAGGCATGCAGATTTGCATTGTGTTTGTCTTTGGGAGGTAGCTTGGCAAATCACAGTGAACTCTCTGTACAAATCTTGGTGAGAAACAGTCATTTCCTGCTCATTTAGTATGGTTTCCTAGTGGGCAAACCTTCCAGATAAACACTAGCCATGCTGTTGACTGCTAAGAAAAATAGGGCTAGCCCTAACACTGTGTGTGCCAGGTTTTCTTTCTTCTTTATCATTTTCATATTAAAAACAATGGCTTGTGATTCTATTTTACTACTTGATCTTGCTGAACCACTGGGGGAGAAAAAGGACTTGTGTCTAAGGGACTGAATGATAAATTGTGAGACCCTTGTCCAATTCTGGGTTTTACCACAGACTTCATACATCAGGCTCTGAGTCCTGGGTTCATCCCTGGCTTTAATGCTTCCTTGAAGTGTTTGGTGTCATTTCCCTGCAGAATCAGTGGCGAGAACTGGATGTGTCCAAGGAGATGATTTAGTCTGTAGAAGATTTGAACTGTTCTCTGAAGCTCTTAGTCGTCTTCTTTACTGAAGAGGAAGAACTAAGTTCTTGTGTGTTTGGATACCTTTCTGCGCTGCCTGAAGATTGGTGTTGTGAATTTGATCCTATTATGCCTCCCTTTCCTTACCTGGAAGATGTGTGTCCTCACCCTTCCCTCCCAGGAGCCGTTTAGGTCGGCAGACTGCCCTGTCACACTGCAACAGTATTGCCCTTCCGCAGTACAAAAGCTACCAGTGATTGTTTTCATATATGAAAACAATATATTTGAGCATATATTATCACATCTGCTGAAGTTGACTGAGACGTAATGTCTTGACATCTCTGGTTAACACCCAGTCGATCTGAAAAGCAGGGCAAGGCAACACAGAGCCCTAAGCGATGTCTTACTTGTCAAAGTGACAAATTGCCCTTTCTGATTCAAAGGATCAGCTTGCATGGCAGAGCTAAGTAGCTCCTGGAGAAAGGGGAGGAGAGCATGGGAAAATACCCTATTTGTTTAGGCCTTCCCCCTATTTTTTGTTGTTTGTTGCTCTGAGCTGAAGCTCTTTGTTTTCCTTCGCCTGAAACAACTTAACAGGAGGTTGAGAGGAGCAAAGCCTCTGGGATTCTGCCTCTCCCACTTCTCGTTCTTATAAACTGTTTACAATCTCCTTCAGTTTTCTAGCTTTGTATGGAAAAGTTCAGTGGGTCAGCTTTCCCTTTAGCTTCATCCATCATTCCAGTCAATTAGAAATAGTTGAGGGCCAATTGCCCGGTCTTCCATTAACTGAGACACTTCAGATTGTTTAAAATAGCATAAAAGCCCTTTTTGTTGACCGTTGGGCAAGCACTGTAGATCTCTCTGTTGATGGGCAGTTACCGCGTGGCTGAACAGAACCCCAGTGTGTCTTGCAGTACGTGAGGGATGAATATTACTGCT
Source organism: Fratercula arctica (assembly GCA_947846985.1). NCBI lineage: Eukaryota > Metazoa > Chordata > Aves > Charadriiformes > Alcidae > Fratercula > Fratercula arctica. The sequence continues at coordinate 29,871,882 of CANTUZ010000013.1, read as the reverse complement.
ATGGGCCTTGTCTGGGTTTTGATTCCTTCTCCTTCACCTCCGCCTCTTGCTTTTCCTGAAAGGTGTGATGCCTTCAGATGGTGAATTGCCATGCCTGCTTGCAAAAAAAAGCTGCTCTTTGTGGCTTTTAAAAACTTCTGTAGTTGCGGGGTTTTTTTTGCGCTTGCTGAAATGTTCCTTTTTAACCTTGGTGCTTTAAAAGCTCTTGGTGTTATTTGTTAGTTGCTTGTCGTGTGTGTTTCTAAGGGACAAAGGAAGTGTGTAAGTGTTCAGGAAACAGTTAGTGCATTGTGGTGTGTGGCTGAGTTCATTCTGGTGCCCCATGCCAGGACAGCCTGCTTTCATCGAGGGCTGACGCTTTCCTTGTGCTCGGAACTGACCAGCCTTAGGGTAGAGCTTGTGGGAGAGCTCTGACAGAGCTTGAGGCTTGTCATAGGTGAATGTGTTTGGGTTCACATTGAAGTGAGCTGAATCCATTGTATACATACATAGATATATATGTATTTATATATATGAAAACCACATTTTGTTTCACATGGCATTTAACCAGAGAATGGGAGATCACTTTATATACAGCAAACTAGATATTTATATATTCCCATCTTAAAACCATTGTCTATCTTGCAAATTCTCTTTCTAGTGTTACACACTGCCTAGGTTTCGGCACAAGCTAGTCCGTGTGCTTTTTGGTGTTTGCCCTGATGGTGAAGAGTTTGGATAGGTATGACTGAAGTTGTGGCTGCCCCGTCCCTGGAGGGGTTCAAGGCCAGGCTGGATGAGGCTTTGAGCAGCCTGGTCTAGTGGGGGTGTTCCTGCCCAGGGCAGGGGGGTTGGAACTAGATGATCTTTAAGGTCCCTTCCAACCTGAACCATCCTGTGATTCTATGACTGAGCACCTGGGCTTGGTGCAGCAGACCTGGACCTTGCTGTGCGTTTTGAATGGGAGGAGTGGAACATGTGTCAGTCCTTAAATGTAAGGCCTCTGTCTTCTTCCAGAAGGTTCCCAGCCTTGCAGCAGTGCAGGCACTGTGATGTGAGGCCTTACCTGTTTCTCTGTTCCTGAAGCACGATCTAAAAAGAGTAAGATAATCTTCTCTACAGCTGCCTCTCAGATGATGCAGGGTCTGTGATGTACCTGTGCTGGTTAGCTTGGATCCCAGCTGCTGCACTACTGAGATGCACAAAAAGCTGTCTGGACAAGGGATCTTCAGGCTGTGGTGAAAGAAAGGGAGATCTGACAAGGCAGGAGAATGGGATAGTGATAGACTTGAAAGTCTTCAGCTGCTGGGGAGCTGGATCTGTTATTGGAGAAAGGTCTGCCAGAAATGCACCGAGTTCAACAAACTCCACCAATCATTTTCTTCCTCTTTGATGTCCATGGGGATACCAATCTGATGCAGATCTCAAGATAGCCTTGTTGGATTGATGTGTTCCTGCAGACTTGCCTCTTTTGTTTTCCTTTCTCCTTCACATGCTTTCAGCAAATAGCAAGCTTGAGGCCATGACAGAGCTGGAAGTGCGGACCTAAGCTGGAAGGAAAGCAGTGGGGCAGAACGTCGGCATGAAACTTGACTGTGACGAAACTGATGTTTACCTGCTTTGAACTTATAAATTATCTCATGTTTCGCAGAGGTTGCAACTTCAATAAGTAATTTATACAAAGAGTATTAGGAAGAGAGAGAATCCACATTTAATTCAATTAGCATTGTTGTCCAATGCCATTAATTATGCCCAGACTTGTAATGTGTTTTGCAGGAGTTGATACACTTGAGCTTTGTCTGTGCTGGGGTCGACTGAGGACAAGTATGTCCACTGATGGAGAATCCAGCCTTTGTGCTTTGTGAAAACCTTCAAATTTGATATCTGCCAGTAGCCTGGAGTAAGCAGTAGCCTGAATAGCCTGCGCTGCAATCTGCTGAACAAAGGGCATCTCTGGGAGAATGAGGATTCGATGAACATGGTTTTCAGTGTTTTTGAAGAAGGGGCTGTTTTAGTGGAAGTAATTGTCTCCTGCAATTTTATATTATTTCCAGACTGTTTTAAATTGTTTCATAGCCAGAGAATAAAGAACTTTGTTTACTGTTTTAAAGTAGGATGTCTGATTCTCCTGGGGGAGGTTATTCTTTTATTAAAAAAAGATATAATGTAGCTGCTTTGATGGAAATATAACTCTAGGAATTGAAATGGTGATGATTGTAGAAGCTGTAGTATTCTAATGCAAAATAAGCCCTAGGAGATATGTGCCCCAAATGGTAATCATTCTGGTTTTTAACAAAACAAAAATTACTGTTATTTTATGATTCTTTCTTATTTTACAAGGTCTTTAGCTGTTTCATCTGCACTTAACTTTTACAGGCTGGGGATAAATTGATTGTTGTTTTGCTTTTTAAATAGCTTGGCTTTTTAAAACCATGGTGGAGATGCAAGCACAGATCAACAGGATTCATTTGGTACTAAAAAAAGCAGGGAGAAAAGCCATGATGACTGACACAGTATGCAATAATGGACTTGGAATCTGTTCTCATAATTTGGTGGTGTTTTGTAATCTTCTTGGAAGGAGCCAAGGATTATTATTTGAAAGGGACCTCATGGATAATGCCTAGTAGTTTGTGGGGGGGTGTATCACAGAATGGTCAGGATTGAAAGGGACCTCTGGAGATCATCCAGTCCAACCCCCTGCCAAAGCAGGGTCACCCAGAGCAGGCTGTACAGGATCCATATCTAGGCAGGTTTGGAATATCTCCAGAGACGGAGACTCCACCACCTCTCTGGGCAGCCTGTGCCAGGGCTCTGGCACCCTCAAAGTGAAGAAGTTCTTCCTCGTGTTGAGATGGAATTTCCCATGTTCCAGTTTGTGCCCGTTACCCCTTGTCTGTCTCTAGGCACCACTGAGAAGAGTCCGGCCCCATCCTCTTGCCACCCTCCCTTTAGATATTGATGAGATGCCCTCTCAGCCTTCTCTTCTCGAGGTGAAATCGACCCAGGTCTTTCAGCCTTTCCTCAGCAGAGAGATGCTCCGGTCCCTTGAAATCACCTTGAAAAGCGTGTGTTTATTGCAAGAGCACTCCTGCTGCTAACTCAGAGGGCAGATCCCTTGGGGCCCTGAGGCCCCTGAGAGGCCTCAGTGGCCTTGACAAGCTTGACATGGAGCTTGCATCCATATTCCCAGCCCAGAGACCTACGAGCTTTATTTAAGCTCAGCCCTGGGCCCTCAGTCCATGCGTGGGCTGTGCTGGAGGACTACTGGTCTCCAGCTGGGCCATAGCCATGCCTGGCCATGGACCCCGCTGACCCAGACCCCGACCTGCAGACAGACTTCCCAGCCCGGCCTTGTCGCTGTGGGCCGGCTGTCACTGGGCCCCATCCTAACCAGCCTCCCTCATGGCTGTGTATTGCCTCTTGGGTGGGCCTGGCTGCCATCTCAGATCTGTCTTGCTCTCCTGGCTCAGGTGTTGTGGGAGTGGGCCTCATCCCAGCCATCCACGGGGTCCCCCTCAGTGCCGTGTTCCTCAGGGGGCTGCCGGCCCCTGGCTCTCCCTGACACCATTCCTGTCGTGCAGCTGTGGTGCCCTGGAGTGTTCCAATGGGACAAGGAGGAAGCCAACCTGCAGGAGCTGGGAAGGATCCTGCTGGCCTCCCATTGAAGAGGACTGGAAAGAAGCTCCCTTTAGGTCTGGTCTCCCCAGGTGTGCAGCTGATGGCAGTGATTGCTGTGGCATGGCGGATCCCTCCTGCGCTGGGAAACACCCTCGGGTTTGACAGTTCAGGAAGGACCACAGGGCCTTGACCAGCATGGTAGGAAAAGAGGAACTGTCTGCTTGCTTTTGCTTTGAAAGCCCCCAGTAAGGTAAAGGGAGGAGTGTGTGTTGTTCTAAACTGGAATTGCCGACCTCTAGCAGGCAGGGAACTACTGGTAGGGTTATTCATTAGGGGTGTTGTGTTCCAGCCCTGTCTGGCAACTTGTGTTTAACTTTGAACGATTAGGCTTACCTGCCAGGTATTTGGAATCTTGAGATGCTGAAATGTATTTAACAATAAAGAGCATCTTAAAAACTAGCTTAGAAGCTGAGCACAGAGGAAGATGGTTGAGAGGTAATGTGTCCCAGTTTCTGCAATTTGTGATGACCTAAAATCCTTCATGATGGAAACTAAAAACAGATAAAATCTTTACATTTTTTGTACACAAATATTAGCTTGTGACAACTCCAAGTTAGCAGTGGGGAGAAAGTGCTGGTTTTGGAGATCAAAGAACTGCCTCCTTAAACTAATTCAGGGAAGAGTAAACTGGATGATATGCAGTCGTCTTTGCTCCCGTGCTGTCCTCAGTAGCTCCCATAATGAGGAGGAAGACACAAGAAGATGCAGGCTGGTTAGTTGTCTGTATTGGGTCAGCTACCTTGAACTTTGCAAGCTTTTATTCTTTCTGATGCTTAGGAGAGTCTCTTGCTAACGATTTCTCTTGTAGGAATGCAGATCTGTACTATATCTCCCTAAATCTTCATCTTGGAAGCAGGAAGCAGCCAGAGGATAAAAACTAGCACAGTGCTCATTTAAAGTCAGTATGCTCTGGTTTGCAATTTACTCATGTTTAAGCTCCCAGCTTTAAAGGTTTCCTATGCCCACAGGCAGTCTGAATACAAAGGGAGACTTTTATTTTTTTCATAAAGAAAAAGTTGTGCAAAAGCACAAAGAGAAAAATATTTCTTTCCACCTTCCATCTCCTCAGGTTTATTATCTATCACAAAGCAGAGTTTGATTCTGAAGAATTTGGAGGGGAACAGAGACATAAATTCATGCGGTCACCTCAAGATGCAGCTAGAAGTGAGGATGACGGATGAGATGTGTGCATGTACGTGTGTGTGTGTGAGGAGCGAGAAGGTCTCACCTTGAAGTAGTTTTGGCATTCAGTGCCTTGGAGATGACGAGGAGGCTTACAGGGGCAAGTTGTAATGGAAAAACATCTCTACATGTAACTAGTTTCTTTGCTGTTGGCAAGGCTGGGGTTGCACAAAGATGAATAGATGCTCTGAGTCTTTACTGTATTGCAATACTGTGTAAAATCTTCTGTTTAGAGGGAAGCTTTACTGTGGGGAAAAGGGAGTTACAGTTAGAATGTGGTATCTTCAAGAAAAATGTGAAGGGATTAATGTATTTGTCCCAAGAGATTGTGTCTTCTGCCCACAGCTTCAGAAGGAAAAGTATCTGACACCTGAACCATAAAGGATGCAGTGTGTATTGTAAGTTATTGGCCATAATGATTAAGTGCTGCAGAGTGGAAGGAGTGATCTTCTTTAGGATTTCAGAAGCCTTATTCTCATTGATTCTGTAGCCTGAGTTATTCTGTGGTTTCGATAGAAATGGAAGTAGTGCCTGCTTATATCACCTCTGGTGGTCCAGCATGTGTTATCTTTGAAGGCTGTCCATGTTGCATTTTGACTGAGGTGATTGCCTTGAGGCTTATTGTCATGGTCTTGGTTAATGCTAGCGCTTACCTGAAAATGAAAGCGGCTTCCTTACTGAAGTTCCAGAATGCCAGAATACAGCTGTAAATAAAGGAGCTGGACAGGGGCACCTCGGCTTGTTTCAAAGTAAATTACAGATCACACAAGGACTAAATGTCGCTTTTCCCTGTGGAGCTTAATAAGACCTCAGCAGCATGACATCATTCCGAAGGATACCGTCCTGCAGCTCTTGCACCAAGCATGGCACAGCAAAGGGGGCAATCCGGAGTTCATCCTTGGGATGAAATGCAATTTTTCTAAACAAAACGTTACACAATAAATTGTTGTACTTCCCTGGTGATGAAGCTTCTCACAGGTAGAGAACATTTAAACCTTGATTTAATTTGACTCAACGCCTGCATGGCAACCGTTTCATCCCAGTCATTTTGTTTTCCTGTGATGAGAATAGGTATACTGAATTTGCCCATGGTGTTTTCTTTGGGGAAAGTGTGTTCTCTTTGTAGTTTAGGGCCCTGTGTCATTCCATTCCTTTTTTTTTTTTTTAAATGAAAAATAAAAAAGTGCATCTGTGTGTGTTTTTGCGTGTATGTATATATTCCTTAGTAAAGGATGTCCTTTTTGTGCCTGTTTGACAAGATGTGCAAATAGAAGCCCTGCTTTGGCTTTTGAGGCGTGTGTAGCCAATACTTTCAGGGCATATAATGAAATGAAAGTCTGTCATTTCATTTTACATAGTTGAGGATTCATGATGCTGGGGAAAAGTCTTATTTCTCAGTGTGTAAGCCGGTTCCTTCTTGGCCACTTGCTGTGAAACTTCCGAAGTACGTTCATCTACCAAAGGGGAGCTTTGGTAGCTCCCCTTTGGAGCTTTGAGACACCATTGCATGAGGGAAAGGAGAGTTCAGACGTTAGTGCTGGCGAGAGGCAGGAGCGTTCTCTTTGGGCAGTATCCCTGCAAGAACCAGCCTTTGATCTACTTTCTTTCTGTTTAGTGTTTCTTTATGTTGTCTAACTGTTATAAATTTTAAATAAGCTTATAGCCAGTTAGATCTTACGGACTTAGTGAGGGGAAGATGTCAGAAGGGGTAGCACTTCACGTAATTCAGCTATTAATCTATAGCTATCCATTTTTTTAAATTATCATTGTTTTGGGCAGTTTGAGAAAGGTGTCAGTTTAACAGTAGGTCGTGATGTTTTATAGCCTTCTGTAGTCTGCAACTGAGTGTATTTTACCAAATGGGAATAAACTTTTAATGGTGTGTAAGATTAACTGCTCTGAAAGCCAACAGTCCTGTTCACTGCGGAACAGAATGAATGTCTTTACAGACAAAAATTCCACTTCTACACTGGGCATTGGAGAGAAAGCTTAGAGCAGGCTTAAATATAAGGTAGTAGTCTGCTAGTCTGTAGTAGGTTGCCTATAAATATGAAGTGCTTGATATATGCTTCACGTGATTTCCATTTACTGAGCTGAGCTCAGCCACACCAGCGTAGCTGCAGCATGCTGTTTTGAGACAGTAAATACTTCTTTCTCTGAATCTCAACTCGCAAGTTGTTGGGTAAAATATGTTTTTCAGTCGAGAAAGCTGAAATCAATAGAATAGTTACACAATGATGGTAGAAGGGAAAAGTTAATTTTTTTTTTTTTCGTGTGCTTCTTTAGGAGCAAAGCCCCAGTAACCAGACATCAATAGCAATGATGCAAGAGCCTCAAGAAATGGTGGAAGAGACAGTCACTGTGGAGGAGGACCCAGGCACTCCCACTTCCCATGTGTCTATTGTCACTTCTGAAGATGGAACCACAAGGAGAACTGAAACCAAGGTGAGAGGTTGTTAACCAATGAGGAAAATGGCAAAATACCACCTAATCACAAAATAACAATAGCAGGGCGTAGCATGAGCGATGACAATCATGCTGTTGTCATCCTCAGTCATTTGGAATGTTCCGTTTGCCAGCAAAGCTGAGGTCAGGGCTTTTCCAGTTTCACCTTTATGTCTAATCTGCTCCCTATCAGCTGTACTAATGCAGCTGTTCATGGAGCTGTGAACTGAACAGTAGAAATTATCCAGGTTAACCAAACAAAAACCCCAGAACCCCTTCCCAGACTGTTTATTCTTTTAAGAATCACTTTTATTTTACTGAAATGGTTCACAGCATTGCCCTGCAAACACATATGGTGATATGAGAATTAGATGAGTTGGAAGGGTTTGGAGTAAATAGCTTTTGCAGCTGAGGAAAATGGGCTTGGAAATATGTCTTCAAATTAGTTACAATCTAGAACAACAATATGCAATTACGTGTTTGTCCTTTAGGACAAGAAACATACTATTTAAATAACACCACAGCACTTAAATTTTGCAACAATATTATGAATGGAATTTTACTTCTCGTGCATGGAGAAAGCTGGGTGTGTTCTTAAACAACCTGTACCTCAGGTTCAGCTGGATTACAGGTGTTGCGTATGTTCTAATTCTCCTGATGTCTTTTTGTTCCCTCATGTGAGACAATTTTATAAGCTCTGAGCAGGTGCTGTATGTTCATGGCTGGCTTGCATGCCTTTGGGTACCAGTTGTTATTTGGGTCTTGGAAGTTGAGCTGAAATCTTTGTTTGGTTTTGGTCCTGTGAAAGATTAAGGGTGACTGCCTTTTCCAAAACTTCTAAACAGCACTCATTAAGAAAAATAAAAAACCCAAACCAAAAGAGGCTGTCCAACTGCTTTCTGTGTTAAAAGGACTTGATCAGAGGTGACTATAGAAATTAGTGTTTCTTTGTACTGGCGTTCCAGAATTGCAGCCCTGTAAGATACCTACTCAGGACATCAGATCCTCAGGTTGGAGTAAATGAACGTTGATTTCCTGAGGTCGGTGGGTCTGCACACGTTGCTATAAACTGAGTATCTGGTTTAGTATTTGTTGCAGTTAGAAGATAATAAATATAACTGGCCTATTTTCTAATTGTTGGAAGGAGATGAAGGTCTCAAAATAAAACAGACAAACAAAAAACCCCGCATGTTGATTAGCTCTCCAGTAATCTAATGTATTTAGTCTGTGACTTACTTGAAAAAAATGCTGTTTTCTTTCTAGTGGCAGCAACAACAACTGTTATTTACAGGAAGGAAGTGATAAAATTACAGTGGTGATGGACACCTTTTTATATGCACTAATAGTAGTGCATAGTTTCAGGAGACTGTAAGTGCAGCTATGCAAGGGAATAAAATGATAGCTATGACTGTAAAAATAGAGGAGAGGCCATGCAGTGGTCCCTAGATAACGGGACCACATGGAGTGAAACTGTCTGAAATAGTCATACCACTGATAAAGCTGCGTGTTTGTCATAGCATAAAAGGTGCGACTTTCTCTTCTGTGTGGCGTACCTGCTATTTTTCCATCTTCCCACAGAAAAGGACAGTGGCAGCTCCAAAACAGGCATTGTATTTGCATATGGGAAAATAAAATTGGAAGAACAGGAACCCCAGAGCTACTGCTCCACTTCAAAGAGCAAGGCTCACTACTGTGTTGTAGTTCTTCCTGGGCACTAGTGTGCGTCCGGAACAAGGGGAAGGTGCATAGCTCTTTCGGTCTGCATTTATGTTGTTGCAAATAATGCCGTTGACTTCAGCTTGCATACTATCTGGAGGTGTTTCCTACTATTTCATTGCTAAAAAGACCAACTCTTAAAAAGGTTAAAAAAAAAAAAAAAAAAAAAAAATGCAGTTGTTGAGAAAAGTGATTCTGAAGTGTCAAAACACAGATGGGGCTGGCTCAGCCCGAACTGTCGGAAGAGGTGCTGTGACTTTGCAGAGGTGGTTGATGTCTCTGAAATGGTTTTGTTTTGACTTTTCCTTGCTGTGATAATATGGCATAGATTTAGTAGCTCTTAGATGTGAATCTGAGGTCAAGTTTTATTTTTTTATTAATCACGTTGGTCTTCAACTTGCTTTTTGTTTTGGTAGGGAACATGAAAATGAAAACTGTTGTCACTGGGGTTTAGTAGTATCAGTTAAGTGTCCTGGAGTTAATTGTCATTGACTTACTATCACTTCTAATGGGTATCAACATAGTGCTTTTATAGGTCATACTGTTATATGTGAGAGCCTTACAGAGAAAATGAAGTTTTCTGGTGTCTGTGCAGTGGCAAAATTCTGACCTTACTGCACAGACAAGGACAGCGAAGGGACATGTTTCTCTGGGGTGAGAGATGCGAACACATGCCTGCTGGGCATGCAGCGCGCAGCTGTAGGACCTTCGGGCCCAGAAACTGCTGTTCTGTATCTCTGCTGGTTCCCGCCCGGATTTGGAAAAAAAGAAAAGGACGGGGGGGAGAACCCAAAAAACCCAACCAACCAAACAAAAACACCCCAACCACAAAAATAAACCTCCCCAAGAAACATCAGGCTGGCCTTGCGTTAGTGTGCATGTACCTATCCTTGTACAGGAGCAACACTTCTTACAGTGGGAATCCTCACATCTGTTTTTCAGTACTGTCTAATCTGTTACTTAATAAGGGTAATGTTTGAAATTGAGGTAGTCACACCGTGTTCATTAACCATTGGGGGGTTAGGTTTATGCTCAGCCTTTTTTTTTTTTTCTTTGAGGGGTCAGTTAAGTCAAGGTCATTAGCACAACATACAAATAAAGGTTGTTATGCTCTACGTTGTTGCGCTTGCTCTGGGCTTCTTTGAGGCAGGGTTGAGAACCTGTTCTCATTCCCAGTGTAACTAGAAGGCTCTACTGGACAGACACAACCTCCAGCATATTTGTCTTGCAAAGAAAGTGGCAGCACAAGATGCTTTCTCTGACGGGGTAAATAACATGGGTCATGGGGGTTTTTAAGAGCCAAAGAGACCACAGATGTCTTCCAAATGTATGCTTTCTTTGCTGGGTAGCTTATGTGGGGATTAGTCAACCTAATGCCATTTAGTATGCATTTTTGGATTCTTCAAAAGAAAATTGTTATTTATTTTGCTAAATTATATGAATCTTTAGCTTGTGGCAGAGTGATGCCTCTGAATTTCCTCCTCTTGAACTGAAGCATAGCAAAAGCTGTAAAAGTGAATGCTAATGCTCCTGTATGCTGCTGTTCCTCCTCTTTTTTTTCCTGTTGTTTCAAAACTGTAATTTATAGAGGTTATTCTCTTCAACAGTGTATTAAGTAAACAACCTTAATCCAGAAGCATTGACAGTTTTTGCTGTGCTTTTCCCCACATCTTTGAAGATGCCTGTGGCAGTGAAGTGGGAAGAAGGCATAATGGAATTTAATATTTGACATATTTTAAATAGAGAACATCTGCCTTTTCAAAATGAGATATTTCTGAGTAATTTTATGAAAACTGTTACTCTCTTACTACTATACTAAGTCCCTACATAACAGTCAGTGCACAAAAGATGTAGCAGATAATACTTCATTTCAACTTTATAATCTCTCTGGAAGCCAAATACCTATCATGCTGGAACAGTGAAAGTCACCTTGGGAAGAGAGTGCCGCTTCTCGCCTGCCAGCTGGCACGCTGCCGGCTGTTCAAGGGAGCCCGTTTGTAAGGGGCTCAGGAGAACCCAGCAAAGCAAATTAGATGTGTGTGTGCTTGTGTTAATGTTTGCTTTTGTATTTCTTCAGGCACCTTTTATTTTTTATCTTCGAAATGCTAAAAGATTGGAGAGATTTAGGTCGCTCTTATTCATTGAAAATGACGTTTTATGATAACAAACTGTGAAATCAGTCTGTGTACAAAGTGGTTTGTTTCCAGTCCATCCATTTGCCTTGTGCTTTCTAATACTCAGCAAGGCCAGCCCTTTCCCAACAGTGATTAACTGCTGCTCCCGCTTCCCCCGCCAGCGATGGGAAAGTGCTTGTGGCTGAAGCCCCTGGGTTGCGGTGGTGCCAGGTACCCTGAGATGCAGTTCCTCGAAACTTTGCCCAAAATTCGAGGGGGTTAGGTGATCGAGCAGGAGTGGATTTCAGTTGAAGTTGAGGGCCCTTTGAAAATGTGAAACATTAAGCTTAAAACTGAAGGTGAGAAATTTGAGCTGTTGTTTTGAAAACCTACAGGGCAAGTTCTTACACAGCATTTAATAGAAAGGTAATAGCTTCAGCCTGTTTGGGCTGATTAATTTTTACAGTCCATAGTTCAAAAATAAGCTCTCAGAAATGTCAGAATGCTTTTATCCTTGTGCATTCCTTCTCATCTGTTTTGTTTCATGACATAGTTTCAACAAAATTTTTAGTCCTATCAGCTTATTATAATGTACTTAATTTATTTAAAAAAAAAAAACAACAGGCAAAACAGACCCAAGCTCAATAACAAAATGGAGGGCAGGATCACAGGTGCTGGTTAAGATGACTGCATTTGACTGTGATAACCCACTTCAACGGAAATCTCAGTGCTGTCTTTCCTCCTCTCAGTACCGTGCACTTTGAGCGTTCTGCTTGTACCATCTGCCCGCGTGCCCAGTAAGCCCAGTCGCTGGATATTTTCATGTTTGTTCTCACATCCTTCAGGACAAACGGAAGAGTGTGAGGGACAGAAAAATACAGAAGCTGCTTCAAATGTGGGAATATTTCCTTGGTGTTGTGTTCACAAATGCATTTCCAGGAACAGTTAGTGAGAACATTGTTACGAAGCCTGTAGGGGGGGTACTGTTTAACAGAATAATTGCTGTCTGGGGACGAGAACAATGGTAAGGTAGTAAACCTGAAATGTAGTTGAGGGGAACAGCAATGAAAGCACCAACTTGCAATCTCGTAGGATTTTGGTTGCAGAGGGCCTAGATAAGTTGGTAAATTGGAACTTTTTTTTTTTTTTTGCTGTGGTTGAAACCTTAATATAGTTTAAAGGGAATAAAGAATTACAAGTATATTTTGAGCATACTCAGACAACCTCTTCATAGGGAAGTAATCTGAAGCTTTCGTCTGGTACTCTGAGATGGTAGCTTTGAAACGACTGAGCACCTTCGATTTGTAATCAGGCTAAAAAACCTCTTTAAACAGGTTGTCTTTAGAGATGGAAAGTAAATGGGAAGTCACATTACGCTTTCTCAAAGTAACTTGTATCTCTGAGTTTTTCATTAGAGCATATTCTGTAGTGAGGAGTTCATGCTAAGACATCTTTCTCAAGATTGGGTGCATCTGGAGGATCAGGTGTCTCAGATAAGAGAGTGGGCTGGGACTGCCATTTGGAATAGCTTCGCTCTCCCTGGCTAATGCATCAATATTAAGGAAACCACAGATATGTTGGGGGAGAAGATTACTGTGCTGTCAGCTGCTCAAGGCTGCCTGTGTTCTTTTAAGAAATATAAATGAAACATTCCCTTGAGCTGGATTTCCTGAAATAAAGACGTTTGGTTTGCTGGGTTGGGGTGGCTTTTGTTTGTTTAGCTTTTTTTTTTTTTGCTTGGAAACCTAATAAATGGACCTTCCTCTGTGTGCTGGCTAATTGCTTCCAAAAAGCTTCCCTTTATTGTCCTGTAAGCAACAAAGTCTGTTTATCACATGATAAATCTTCTGTCTCAGTGCCTGCCCCTGACAAACAAGGCATGAGTGCAAATACTCCCTCTCTCTCGAAATACAAAAAGGCTCGGTTTGATTCCCCCACCATAACACCTTTAGCGTTATTGAATGCTTTTATGCTGTGAGAAATGTGTACTTTAATGCTTGGCTGAATTGTTCCTTTTTATGCATCTGACAAGGGGGTTTTGATTGTGCTGATCCTTTGCACTCGTGAATACAGCGTTCAGGAAATGATGGAGGTGAAGCTGTGCTGACATTGTAAACTTGTTCTTCAGGTGCTGCCTGCTGCTAAGTGCGTCTCTGACTAGCTGCAGCCACTGAAAACTTGTCTATGCTAGTCTCGAAGAAAATAAGGCAAATCGGGGAAAAAACTGCAAATTAATCTCCTGCATTCTGTGTTGGTCATATTAAAAAACAAACAAACAAAAAAAAAACCACCCCCAAACTAACTCTGTAAATACTTGTAGAGTACCAGAGCATGGTGAAAAACCTCATTAAGTGTAACTGGTAAGTCAAAAATTGTCTAGTACATGTACCGAATATTTGTACACAGTTGTCCTTGCCATAACATTTCTGTGTTACGTTCTCTCATCCTCTTTGATAATAACAGTAATTCTCAAAAAAAAAAAAAAACCAAACAAAACAAAAAAAACCTGTCAGAAATGAGCAGGAGCCCCGAACTGGCAGTAGGAACGGGGGAAGACTGGCAGCAGCGATGCCTCCACTGCAAAGCCTTTGTCCAGGGATCCCGCAGGTTAAAGCTTGTTCCTTCTTCCGTGCTATTGCTGCAGCCAGCCGTAGTTTATTAGGTATCCCACACTGTCTGATCTTGACAACTTTATGAAAAATCACGCAACAAACTATGCATGCATGGCAACGTATGTCTTGAAATGCAAAGCTCGGAGTTTAGATTTAAAATACTGGCTCCTGTTGAATGGTGTTGAAAGAAAGGGCTTTGTGAGGTTATGCGAGTGCTCTTCTTGGCATCCAGAAAGCTGCCCCTTTGTTCCTTCCTGGGCAAAAGTGTCAATTTCTGAGTCGTCATATTGTTGAAATGCTATCTTCCTTCTTGCTATTTCCATTACTGGTTCCCAAATTCAAGAATGCCAAAAAAAAAAAAGCCAAAACCGACTTTGCATCCAATTTTGTCATTGCTTTGCAGAACACATATTTCAGGCCTGAGAAATGTTGCTTTTTCTACTCTTAGAAGATCACTCATGAACATAGTACTTTGAATAAAATGTCTTTTTCAGACCTCAGTAGGGGAATACTGAGCTGTGTTGCCTTTACAAAGAGCTACTGTCGGCTCCGCCGGCTCTTTTTCTTCTCTAAGTGCTGTCCAGTTTTGTGAATGCCAGGACAGCAGTCGTGTTGGTAACTGTATTGTGCACAGGTCATAAGCAAAACCAGCTGTGGGATTCTATGTAATGAAATAAATGTTTAGTTTCTAGTTTCCTTTCTTTTAGTTATTAAAACATGTACTTATAAAAAAAAAGGGGGGGGGTGCGGGGGGGGAGATTTGGAGGCATGGAAGCTAGCATCTTTACTGATGTTTACTTGCTAAGGGCAATCCCTTTGGGTTGAGGAGGAGAATTCTTTCAGCTCTGGCCCAAATTAGACACTAAGGCTGTGTTGGTACCTGGCTGTGCTTCATTCAGCATCGTGATGCTGTTTAATTACACTGTTGGTGGAGAGTTGTTTGTGCTGCTTGCAGTCTTGCAGGATTTCATTACTTCATTAGGCTGAAGTATCATTTGCTCACAGATGTCTCTAGGAAAAGAAATGCTGTTTGGGTGAATTTTCTTCTGTTTGGGGTTTCTGTGTGAAAACATCTGGCTAGAGGACATGTCTGGAGCCACTTCAACAGATGTACTCTAATTATTTTGTTTTAGTAGCAGTTTGGCTAATCTGGTGCCAATCTAAATGTTTAAATCAGAGGCCATAGGTCAAAATATCCATTTGGACTTCAGAGCCTCTGAACAATCCAGGAACACATCTTACCGTCACTGTTTCTCTTGATGTACACATTTCATTCTGCAGCTTACATGAAGAAAAGTGTCACTTACTACTGATGCTTATTTACCTCCATAATACTTGAGAAACCAAAAAAAAAAAGTTTTTTTTTCTCACAAAAACCAAACGATTTGTTTGTGTTCTCCGCTCCCTGGGTGTAAAGCTCTCTGGTGGATCCATTCTCCCTCTCATCTTTGTGGGTGCAGCGTTTCGTTGTTTGGTTGGATTTTTCTACAAAGGGCTGAAAGTCAGCGTGTACTCGGGTTAGGGTAACTTTTTTAGGTTAGAGTAACTTTATTAGGGTTCGGGTAACCAAGGATAGGTTGACTTCTGCTGGACTTTGTATTCTTCCCAAAACAGCTTTTGCTGGTCGCTCTGGAAGACAGTACAGAAGCTGATGGATGCCAGATACCAGCCGAAACAGAAGTCCCTTTGCTAGTTTGTAAATAGTGGCTTTTGTCCGGCACTGTCGTACACAGATTGCCAGACCTTTCCCATGAAGGCAGAGCGTTCTTGGAAACTCTTGAGGATTCTTTGTTCTTACCCTTCAGCAAAAAACCAAGGATACAAGAGCCCTCTGGACTCTTACCATTTCCAGTTTTTGTCAGTTATGTGAAATAGTCTAATTCTAGCTATGTTGAAATGAAATGTGATTTTATAGGAAGAAAAGATAAAGATGTATTTGTATGCAGATTTTTCTGTAATGTTTTAAACAAGCTTGTCTAGCCCAGTATGTTTAGGGTAGTTGCAGTTGCAGCAGCTGTGTGGCGTTAGTACTCATTATTGCAAATTTGTTAGTCACCAAAATAAAGGAATGACACTAACTATCTGTTGCGCTTGTATGACGATGGTCAGATGTAAGTGTATCTTAAAAGAGAAATAGTTATGCTAAAAGCTAGAAGTCCAAAACTTCTGTGTTTGAGATTATGGTTTCTTAAATATCACTGGCAAATTTTGAGCTTCATCGAGTTACACAGTGGTACAAACTTGATCTAGATCAGGCAAGAGCATATAACTGTATTTCTGTCAAACTAGAGAATGTGATGTGGTATTTATCCTAATTGTGGGAGGACAGGCTGTGGCTCCTCAACATCATAAAGTCTGCTCTAGGAAAGGTGCCTCCTGAAAATGTTTGTGGCAAATATGAACAGGTGTGATGACTTTGCGCTACTTCCATGCGCTGTCACATGGCTGCAGTGGTTTTGATTTGGTGGTAAGAGCCCCAGAGTGTGCTTAACTTTGCCTCTACAACCTGTCTTTTCCTCTTTCTATAGAAATATTTTCCCACTATTAAATCCTAAACCTTAATGAGTGCACCAGCGCTTCCATTCAACAGGCGTGTCACTGTAGTATGCTTTGTGATGCTCTCTCCCCGTTTTACTCTTCTAGCTCCCCGTATGTCTCATCACATTGTGCAGCAAGGAGAAAATTAACATATTTATTCATCATCTTCACAGGTTACCAAAATGGTCAAAACAGTCACCACCAGAACAGTGCGTCAGGTGCCACTTGGGCCTGATGGCCTGCCATCAATGGATGGCTCGTCTCCCATGGGCAGCTACACAGACTCAATAGACAGAAGGTACATGAAGAATGGGGAGCGGTACATCACACCACAAGCATCATCCACCTTGACCAGATCTTACAACAGCTACAACGATTCTTACCCTGAAAGCCACGAAGGCCAGTATCGCCCTTATGTCGGTCATGATGGTTATGGAGATCTATCTGATAATTACGGCAGCTTGTCTCGTGGTGTCAACTACCGTCCTCGCTATGCCTACGTGCCAGGGAACACTTACCGGCCAGATGATGGTAGCTTCACTTTGCCCAGCAGGAGGGATAACTACGGTCCTGTTGCCCAGCCTCAGGTGCCAGTGGGTAGCAACGTTGACTTGAACCGCTCCCAGCCAGAACGCTTCCAGCCAGAGCCCTATGGACTGGAAGATGATAACCGCAGCCTTGGAGTAGACGATGAAGGATATGAACTGGATCCCGATTACTCCACTGTGAACCGGAGGACATCTGCAGGTGTGCCAGAGAGAGGAAGATCTCACAAAGGAAGGTAAAACCCATTTGTTTTTTTACAACGTTATGTGTAGCTGTTTTGCTTAGTTGAATATGTACGTTTGAACTCTTAATAGTCTGGTAAGTTCTGGAATTACTTGACAGAAAAACAGGTAGAACCCATAATTTCATTAGCCCATAATAACTGCGAAACGCACATGAAATACAGAAGGGAGTGAGGATAGTGCTCAAGAACCCTTTCCCTGTGTTTCTGGGCTGCTTAGTTTAGGTTGAATTTAGAAAGAAAGAGATGATCTCGTAGAAGAGGGATAAGTTACTGTCGTGGTTTGGCCTCAGATGGCAACAAAGAACCACGTGTCGCTCGCTCAGCACTTCCCGGTACGGGAAGGATCAAAAGAAAAAGGCAAAACTCTTGGGTTGAGACAAAGGCAGTTTAACAGAACAGCAAAGGGAACAAGAAAACAACAACAATAACACCGACAGAGAAATATACAGATGCGAATACGGAACCACCGGTCCCCGCCGGTCCGGCCCCTGGACGCACCAGCCCGCTCCGAACCCGACTGCTCGCCCCCTCCCTCCTTTTAATCTCAGGGTGGGCGCGGCTCACATGGCATGGAATACTTAACCCTGTCCCTGCCGGAACCAGGACAGTTACTTATTCTCCTCCTCATAAAAAAGAGTTTTGACTGCAGTGTTGTCCCAGAGCCATCCCACACTAGCAAGGTGAAAAAGGGGATTTGTAATCTGTGTGGCTTCCGATAGGTCTGGTTCTGTGCGCGTCTGCCAAACACAAACCTTGACCAGCTGGTTGGGGCTGCCGAGGAGCTGATAGCTGGTGGGGACGGGCTGCCTTGTTCTATGGAAGCTGTTTTGTGAGGTGTTTGACAGCCTCAGCTCCTGGTCCTGTGCTGACCACACATGCTCCGCTGCCTGACCAGGCGCTGCTGAACCTCACTGAAGTGCTTCAACATTTTGCAAGAACAGATCGTTATTTTGTCCTGTGCCTGTATGAAGGGGAGATAAGAGTATCCGTGTTGCACTTTATGTAACTAAAATGACCAGTCACAAATTACTACTGGTTTGGTCCCCTTTCCAAGGGATGCGCTGTGTTATGCCATATTTTTCTGATATTAGTTGTTTATGCTAGGCTCATGGCTATCAGCTCTTGCATTTGGAGAAAAAAAAAAAATAGCTTGGGAAGAGAGTCTTATTGTTCAGCTGATAGTTGTCTTCTGAGTATGAACCTGAAAAACCTGTGCACTTTGTTTTCCAAGCAGTGTACAAACTTTAGTGTGTGCCTGCACGAAGTCATATCCTCACAGTTTACGTTTTGATAGGGATTTAGTTCTCATTATTTTCCTTTTAATTCAGCATAGTTTCCAGAACTGTAAATAGAGCCAGGAACCCACCTGCGCCTGTGTGTGTAGGTGGTGTTTAGACTTAACGCTTCTGACCAAAGGTGTGACTTCAGCAGCAGCAGGTGTCGGTGGGATCTGGGTAGACCTTTTTGCTCTCCTGGCTTGGGGCGCTCCTGCTTGTATCACCTGTGGTTTCATTCATGCTTTCACATCTCTATCTTCCTTCACGTTTCTGGAAGTTCATTTTAAAGTTATATGGAATCAAGCACCTGCAAATTGTCATCTATGTTAATAAAATTAAAAAAAAAATTTAAAAAAGAGAGGCTAAAATGGGTATCAAAGCATATCTCCCCAAACCCCCCTTAAGTCCCTTGTGACATCTTTGATCGTGCAGGCTTACCAGCCTGTGGAACCACATCAGCGCTTTGTGGGGCTAAAGGGAATACCTGCAGCCAGTGGGTGCCAAAATACTGATCAGTCTATCAGACTTTAATTGGTGCTCCCCTGCATCTAAGCAAGTTTAGAGTTCTTGTTAAAAAGTCAGGCAGCAGTGCTTTTAAGTTTTTATTAACATTTTTCAAACTGTATGCATGATGAATAATTAAATTTATTCTTAGAACCTGCCCATTTGCATTTTTAATGTAGTTTGGTTTTTTCTAAACATCCCTTTGATTTATTGTTCTTTGCAGTTTGGATAGGAGCAATTCACAAATTTTGTTTTACATTTCTTTTGTTGTGAGTTTTTTTCCATATTAATATGATCAAGAGGCTTTGACAAGTAATTAGCCTGACTGTGGCAGCAAACTTTAGCTGGTGAGAACATAAGAAGATTGTACGAGGGCCTCTTCATAAGTAGTTACTTTTTGACATTTCAAAGAAATACTTGAACAATTCAGTAAACCTGTGTGTCAGATGTGCTACCGATCTGCAAGAAACTAAAGACTAAAAATAGTGCTTTGTGCTAGATGAGGGTAATTACTACTTGATTACTCCTCTCTATTTTTTATTAAATCATTTATTTCTTGTAAAAATGATAAATGACTGTGATAAATTGATGGAGCTTTTAATTTCAAAAAGTTTCTATGTGTAAAGTAGGTATAACAAAAACACTGTTAGAAGCTTTCCTACATCACACCGACTTTCAGCTTGGCCATCTTCGTGGTGTCATGAACAGAATTCTTCTGTTGGCTAACTCACTGGGGAACTTAAGTTGTTCTCTCATTCCCTTCCCAGTGAGTGCTGCCCTCGTTTGTTAATAATAAGGATCCTCACTGTCCATTACTAGTTTTGATGCTGTTCTCTCTGAGAGGACTGAATGGAGGTTTCTCATCTCAATCTGTGGTAGAGTCTCAGCCCCTTCGTGATCCGGAGGCAACCAGCTGTGTCGGCAGGATCCTCGTCACGGGGAGTACAAGTACACATTGTTCTTTCCATCTCCTGCCTCTGCTCTATTTGATCGCAGAGATGAATGCCTGTTGTGCTCTCCTGCCATCACCAGCCTCATTTTAAGCTACTTATATTTCACTTAAATTGGGGAAAAACGTGCCTCCTCACAAATGTCTACAAATCCAGATATGTGCATAAAGGCAAATATTCCCTCTCTTGGCTCTTCAGTGCTTGTGGCTGGGTTTGTTTCTTATTTTCTTTTATACTCGATCTCTGCTTAAGATATATGATTTTCTGCAAGAATACCTGTCACTTAATGTTCTTTTCCTCAGCATGTGCTCTGGTTTGGTTTAAGTCAGATTGCACAATAAATTGGGGTGAGAGAAGGGCATTCAGGGTGTTTATACACATCAGTAAATACTGATTTAGTACTACTCAAATTTACTTATGAAGGTATCTACACATCTTTGGCTCTATGCCCTTTTTTTTCTTCATTGGGTAGGTTGCTTTTATTGAATTAGGAATCTATAAAAATATATAGTCTTATGATGTTGCTAGGTGTTTTACATGCAGTCCTTTCCAAAAGAGAAGCAGGAAGTACTGGATACTTTTCATTCGCAAAAAACACCCCTACTAGTATTTGATTTATTTTTTTAATATCATTAAATAGAAGTTAACACAAATGAGCAGGGAAAAAAAAAAGGCAAGTCATAATTCATCTTACTTTTTTTAATTATTTTCTGTTGAACTTCTTGTCTCTTGCCTTTGTGGTAATTTCTTTCCAGAGTGGATCACACAGTTTGCACGTGTACTAGCATTCATGGGACTTCTTTATCCCTACAAATTCTGGAGCAGCTGTTGTCAGTGTTACTATTCCAGACTAGACAGGACTTTAATTTTTAATGTTGACTAAATCAAAACCAAAAGTTTTCTGCTGTTAGATCAGGCTTCTGCCATAAAAAATTTAAGAGACTGAGACTATATCTGGTGATCATTTTATGGTCCAAATTATTATTACCTGGAAACGAACCGAATTTTAGATTAAGTATCTGTAACACTGGGTCTCTCTTGCCTCTGTTACGTATAGACAGTGCGAGAGTATTGGTATTGCATGCGTGTTATTCATGTCCTGCTGCTGGTGTCTCTTTTCAATCTAGAATATAAAGGCTTATATTTGTAGATAAACTTCCAGTCAGCACTCCTGGCGTAACTCCCCCCATTTCAGCTGTGGTCTCAGAGCAGCGCTCATGCTGAGATACCTCTCGCCGGGGATCCGCCTCTTTGGTTTAATGACCAACCGTGAGTGCATGATCCCAGGAGTAGGCAGCATTGGGATGTTGTCTGGTTTGGGGCAGGAGCGTATGGATGTGCCTGGACAGAATGGGGTAAAGGAAAGATTTGGTTTTTTCTGAGGCTCCCTTTTAGAGTGAATTTGGTCTGAGTTTGTGGGTCTGGACGCAGGCAGCAGAAGGCCGATGTGTGGCAGAGCTCTGTGTGGCAGGCTGCAACCTGCGTCAGCTCATCCATTAGCAGCTTTTAGGTGGTTCCTGTGATTTAACTGTATGGCCGGTAACTCAGACTTGTCTCAGCAGAGAATTTTTGAGTCCTCTTGTGTGTTCTCCTGTCAGGGAACAGAAGCTGGCAAAAGTAGGACCTCATTCTGCAAAGTCTTTAGATTTCCTCTCCAGTATTTGGCACAAAGTTTCCTACTGAAGTCCCAAGCCTTTCTAGTCTTTTATCCTAAGCAGACGCCAGCTGCGAACTGTGATGAATGTAACACTTGTATAAATTGTTGAGGATTAAATGTGTAAATCCTTCACCTGTCTACTCAAATGTGCCTGTGTTGAGGCCACAAGGAAGATGATAAATCTACAAGCTCTCTCCCAGTTTTTATCTATGCTAGAATGTGTTTGGGTCAGTTCCCCCAGACAGGTGATTGGTGAGACCCACAGCATCCTGAGCACTCAGCTGCCTTGCTACAGACAGATGGAAGACAAGATGCTTGCAGTCAGCAGCTCTGGCACACTACCAGCTCTCCTCAGTCCCCGGAGTAAAGAGCTCTAGGCTTCCCCAGCACAGATGACTGTGTCTGCTGAAGCTCTCATTAGTTCCTCCTCCTGCGTCCAGGGCCTTGCCTTTCCAACGTAGCTGCTCCGCTGCTGTGAAAGTGAAAAATGGCATTTGGCCCCCGCCAATCCCACTCAGAAAGATGATTTCTTTACTCTCCTCCAACGCTGTTAAACAATGGCAGAGCTGATGCTTAGAGCTTCCCTTGTAAAGTATTTCAGGACTCCTTTAATTATAGCGTGGGCTGTTTGGGGTTCTTTGTTTTGGTTTTTTACCTTCTCCAGACTTGATCACAGTATGATGATATTGGTGTGATACCTGCCTCTGCTGAGCTTTCTCATACAGCTCTTAGGATCACACCAGGATCTCAGAGTTTCTAGATAATTATTAAAGGTCTTGAAGAGTCAAGTGTCCAGCTGTTATCTTTGCTGCCCAGTGAAGCCACTGGGTTTTGTTACTGGTGTATTAACCAGCGGCTGTCTGACTGTTGCCACTGTTTCATCCTGCAGAGGTATCTCGGATCTGACCTGTGTGAGCTTATTTCAGCCATAGTGTTTCTGATGTTCGTCCTTTCTCTGTCTTGAGAGACACTGTCTTGTTTCAGAGGAGCTGTCTTTGTGTATTGAAGTGAGATGTTAGACTTGCAATCCTATTTTTTTACTAAGGAGATGGCCCAGCAGAATCGGGCTGAGATTGGCAGGAGCACGGTTAGAAGTGAACAGTCCATGTAAGAGTGGGGCTGTATGAAAGCGACAAGAGTTTAAAGTCGCTTCTGGTTCAGGGTCTCATTCCTTGAGGATGCTTTGCTTCTGCTGCGGGGATGGGGCCAGCAGCATCTCCTGTGGTCACCACTTCACCACGGAGCAGTAGCTGGTGGGTTCCAAGCGATGCTGCTCTCCCCACCACCTCCTGCGTGACTCATCCTAAACCACCCGCAGCTCTCCGTACCTATGGCACTCAGAACACAACCCCTTCCTGCAGCGTGACACACTCAGGGTCTCTTGTCATGACAGTGTTGCAATTTAAAGTCCTAACTCTGAAGTTGTATTTTGGGCAAATGTGCAGGGACCAGGGAGCTTGGTGTAGCACAGCGGAGAGGGTGCGGCACGAGGAAGATGGGCCCATCTGTGTGGTTCTGTTTGGAAGGCTTTGTGGAAATAATGCAAACAAACTGCATCCCAAGACAGTAATTATCTTTGTGTATTTGCATGGATGAGAAGGAGAGAGAAACCTAATTGTGCAGGTGTAATTGAGGTGGTGTACCGTTACCTTGTGGGCAGCTCGTAGGACCGAGACGTGCTGAATTGCCAGTTACCAAGTCAAGCAAGCAACAGCTGTGCAGAGAGCAATTATTAAAATTAATCTTCTGCTATTTTTCTTTTATGCAGTCAGTAAGAATTTAACATGAGGATGAATCTGAGAAATGAGGTTTTGTTGTAGTTTTAATGTTGGTTGTCCCAAATTTGCTTATGTAAAACCAGAATTTTGTTTGAGGAGTAGTTGAGGAGTTTTGTTATTACTTCCACCCTGCATATACGCACAAAAGTAAATCTCTTCAATGTTGTTACTTTCTTCTTGGAATGATGGAAACAGCTTTGTTCTGTAACAGAAAATACAACGGCTGTCCAGACATTGTGAATTACTGTGTAGAGCAAGTACTGAATTATACATACACAAATAACTGCATCGATAAAAGGATTTCTTCAGATTCATTCTGAGTTTTGGATACTGGCCCATTTTTATCCTTTCATTCAGTTTATGGTTTAGAATAGCAATTAAAGCAACTTAAAAGTCAGTAGAGGCGCTTTTAACATTAAAAGCGTTAATTGTAGAAGACTAAGTTCAGTCTCCACCTCCGGTGCTCTTCTCCCCAGAGCCTGGTTTAATTAGCAGTCCCTTTAGGATAACAGCAAGCTCCATTTTCTTTCTGAGTTCTAATGGCCTGTACTTCCTTCAGCATGACATCAGGAATTGTTCACTAACATCAGTCAGTGCTTAAAATGAAAGGGTTTTTTTAAGACTCATTTTGTAGCAATTAAAACTACTTGCTTGACTGAGGTAACTACAATACTGAGACAGTAGCTAACCTGTCCAGGAAAAAACAGTAAGGGAAAATGCTGCAGCTGCTTTAAAAAAAAAAATTATAAATCTATATATAAGAAGTCAGTTTATGTTACCGTCTATTAAGAGTAGTATTGGAGGGAAGGGAGGATGAAGAATTAAAATCTTCTTGACTTGAGGTTTAAAATAATGGGATTAATTGGAACTTTGATCCAGCTCCTCAGTGAGTCCCCTCAGGCCCCCATCCCTTTCGGCAAGGCCTGCCAGAGGGCAGACGTCGGAGTTGGAAGTGTTTGTGGGAGTTCCTAATGGTTAGGTGCAAGTTGCCTTGTTGCCCTGCAGGCTTATTCACATACAAAACTGCAGAATTTGTGACCAGTGGCTCACTGTGCGCAAGCTTCAGATTTCCTTTTGTACCTCTCCTAAGGACCAAGGTGTGTGTTACCTCCCAGATGGAGCTCCCTGCACCAGCCACACGTGTTCTGGAGGATGGAAGGTGTCCCTTTGAATAAGGGGTGAAGAGTATCGCTGAATCTCAGAAACAAATTCTGAACTGTAAATGCCTTTCCTTACAGCTCTCCTGCAGAAATGTTCTGTCTTTAGCAGCTAGTTGTAGGCAGTGATTGGAGGGGGGGGATTTCTTTCTGAAGGTTAGAGATTATAGTTGCAGCAGTGGTTGTTAAAGAAGAAGTATTTGTCAAATACTGATTTTCTTAAATTTTTTTTTATTTTTAAACATACAGGCATTTGTAGTCTGAAAATGTACTGTGCTAGAATATTTTTCAACTGTGTCGATTGTAACTCTGCCCTTTATGTGAACTAGGCCAGAAATATCTAAATAGGTGTGTTAGCTGGTTGTGACTGACCTTACTTCAGTTACACCCAGTGAGTTATGGCACCAGAAGATGGGTGACACTTATTCCAGTGCTGTAAATGGTCTTAAGAATGTCTAACATCCAGGTTAGTTGCTGGTCTGGGGAGGAAAGCTCAGAGTACAGGACTTGTTTTGGATGTCCAGCAGACTATGCTGGTGTTAAAAGTTGGACCCAGGTCTCTCGACCATCAGCCTCTTACCTGTATTCCAAAGGATTCTGTACAAGATAGACTTTTGTTACATGCTTGGATTCAGGACTTAGGTTTTCCATCATCTTTGACATTGTTATATATATTGATGAGTTCAGTGTACTTATGTGAACGTCAACATGGAAATGTAGTGGAACTTCTCAGACTTGCTGAGAAATGTCTGTGGTCTCTGCCCAGACCTTGAATGCCTTTAATTAAAGTTTTGGTTTGTTGCAGAAATAGCGGCATTAATGAAGCTCAGTGTTTCCTGCTAAATGTAATCCAGCTCTATCGTAATTGTTTTGCTAAGTGACCAAAATGAAAGCAATCCGCTTGATGACTTGCAGTTCATGCCATCGTTTCATTGCTAGCCAAACAAATAGCGTGCTGTAGTCCCAGCACTGCCGAGCACTCAGCTATGGTTCATTTTCAACTTACTACAAATAAATTATTTGACGGTCTAAATATGCTGCCCCTAATGATGTTTGTGATAGTAAAAGGCTTGCTCATAGCTGAAATCTCCATACTGGCTCCAGAGATACAGTGTGTTTAAATGTGGGTTTTGTTTTTTCCCTTTCTTTCTCTTGGGACTGTTGCTTCTTACAGGGGCTACAATGACCCCATCGAGACAGAGATGGTTGAAGAGAGGATACCTTACCTTCATGGTGGCTACGCAGCACCGCTGGCACAACCGGAGAGAGGAAGCATGGCTAGTATTGACCGGCTGGGGAAGCGCTCACCCTCTATTGACAGCATCCGTAAAGACCCCAGGTGGAGGGACCCTGACCTCCCTGAAGTAATTGCCATGCTCAGCCACCCCATTGACCCAGTCAAGTCCAACGCCGCAGCCTACTTGCAGCACTTGTGCTATGAGAATGATAAAATCAAAAAGGACGTGAGGCACCTTAAAGGGATACCGATCTTGGTGGGTCTGCTTGATCATCCAAAGCCGGAGGTCCATCGTAAAGCCTGTGGGGCTCTCAGAAACATCTCCTATGGGAAGGATAATGAAAACAAGGTGGCTATAAAGAACTGTGATGGAATCCCTGCATTGATCAGACTACTGCGAAAAACAAATGACATGGAAGTCAGAGAGCTAATTACAGGTCAGTGTCTGTAGTTTCTTTGATGAATTGTTCTTCAGAGGAGTTCTTTCAGCTTCAGGAACAAGAATTTCTGGAGATTAGAGCACTGAAGGAGAATGTAGATCGCTAGCTGCAGCTGTTCCGTTAGCTGCACCACATCCAGGGTGTGAGATGGCCTAAGGCAAATGTGCCCTTCAGGAGGAAATCGAGATCAACTGTGTCTGTAGCACACTCAGCTTTCCCTGGCTGCTGAGAGATGGGTGATACTGCTTGGATGTAGCATGCAACTGCATGTGGTTGAGTTACTGAAGCTTAAATGAGTTATAGCAACTTCATTGACAGGTAATTTGTAGCGTGCTTGCCCTCAGCGTGTTATAATCGTAAGGTAAAATATGCTAATCTAAAACTTTCCTTGTTAATCTCTTATAAAACAATCCTGCTGCCATGTCCCCATTACTTCATATTGATGGAACAGTCAGTCTCCTCAGGAACACTTCCAGCCCCTGGTGCTGGGGACTCTGAGGCTGTATATAAGGCTGCAGCACTTCTGGGCTGGAAAACTCCAATTTTAAGGAGTGTAGAGTCTGCTGTTGAGATGCTCTGGACATGGGGTTTGCTTGTTGCGATAATCAGAAAAGGGCGGATTACATTTCGAAGTTACTGAGATGATGCACGCTTTGCAGAGAGTTTTCAATCACTTGTAACTCCATTATTCAACCTGGTTTTTATTTGAACTTAGTCTTGGACATCGTCCAAAAAGAGTAATAAAGTATATGCCAAGTTTCAAAGTTCAGCCATTAAGTGGAAAAGGGTAGAAAAGTATGTCAGCTCTTAAACTAAGGAGAAATATATTGTTCTTCAGTCTCCCATAACTCCTGAGGAGTGAAATGGATTTCCCTTTCTCTTCTCAGAAGCAGCAGGGGATGTCTGGATGGAGACCAGGGCAAGAGTTTTTTGAGTGCGAAAATGGGTCCAGGGCTGAAACTGTTCAGCTGCCTTATTGGTGTTGGGTTCTCTGGGCAGACCCTATTGCAAACATGGATTAAGCCATTAGAACTAAACATCATAATTCTATAATCACCTCAAAAAAATTATAGCAGCTCTCCAAGTTTTTACTGGTAATCGTAAATCTCTGAGATGAGCAGTGGCCTGGAGTGTTCCAACTGTTCTTCCCCAGCCATTATAGGATGTTTAGCAAACTGGGTCTAAATATACAGTGTAGAAAGTAGCAGGCATGTTTTTCCAGTCCTTTTCTGGTGAGCTGGTAAAGGAGAGCTGTCTCTTTTGTCAGAGAAGTGCTGAGTAGCATGTGTTAGTTGTGCTGGGATTGCTGCCTGTGCTTTGTCTCTTAACATGGAAACTCTGTAGGTAGTATTTATATTCCATTTGTTGCACTCATTTACTGTGATGGCAGACTTAAATTTTTATTTTTTTTTAAAAAAAGAATATCTGTTTATCTACTGTTCTAGTTTACTCAAAACCCGTTTCTGAAGTGCTGAGAAGGAATAAATTTATTTCTTTAGATTCAAGAAAGGAGAAGCCAGTCTATAATTTACTCTGAAGGAATATCATTATAATGCTAAGTGGTAATCAGTCACTTTTGAGATGGCAAAAACGAACTGGATGTTTTCCCTTTTCACTCTAAATGGCGATTGCTTTGATTTCCAGTTGATTAATTAGTTTTACAGTTCAAATGCATTTTATTTGACAATAGCTCCTGCTAATTAAATGCGGTATTTTTACTCCACTTTGGGTTTCGCTATTTAAAGCTCTCTCTTTCCCCTTACTGAGAAACACCAGGAATACTGAGGGCATTAACCTAAACAGATGTCCAGCAACAGATGATGTGCATTTAATCTCCACCTAACCAGGAATAATTTCGTTCCACTTCTAAAATGATATCACCAGATCCGGTGTGAGACATTCAAGCATCGGTATAGAGGAGAAGAGTATTCCAGCAATGCCTCTCTGCCCGGTGCTGGTGGACTCGCAGTCAGCGTTCAAAGCCTCGGCTGATAATGTGGAATTGTCCATTCGGAAAATGAGCTCCCGAAGTCAGCGGAGAGAAACAAGAGCCAACCTGAAGTGCAAAGGGTGCCTTCAGCCAAGGCTGCTGCAAAAAGGACTGTGTTCTGCAGCCTCAAAAATTCAGGTTGCAATTCTGATATTCTCATGGTAGAAATCTTGACTCCCTGCCTGAGTACGAGTACTTTTCCCTGGTGATAAACCAAAGTCTACCTTTGCCATGGAAGTTTTTCATTCTGTCTGGAGTGAAACCTCTGGGGCCTTCTGCAGCAATGCGGAAAAAAAAAAAAAGGAAGCAAAGACAACAGCATACAGGGTTTGCTTGATTATTTCTCTTAACAGGCTGCAAACTCAAGTTTGGCACGGCATGTTGACTTCTCTGTGCTTTAGTATTTCTTTAATTCAGCACTGGCTGCTTTTTGAAAGCTAAATAGTAATCATCACCTGGTTGTCCCAGATGTGGACGAATGATAAAATAATCCTGCTTTCCAATGAGATTTAAATAATTTAAAGAAATTTAAATAATTCAGATATCTGAATTCAAGAGCATTTTAGTCTTGGAGTTTTACTTCTCTGGGTGCGGGACCCTGCCTGCAGGACAAGGAGGTACATGGGAGGAGCACACATTAAGACACGTTATTTGCAGCTGGAGAGGGTGCTTTCTGGCAAAAGAGAGGTTCATTCTCATCTAATTTGTGAGTCAGTCCTTGGCTTTAGTACAGCTCCTCAGCCTCTCATTAACTGGGTGATGTGACGCAGCAGCCACAGCTATCCAGAAGAGGGCCAATCAGGCCGGCCAGCTGGGTCTGGTCAGTGGTTAATGGAGTGGGGAAAAGCCGCACCAGGATGTTAAAAACACATGGGAGGCAGTGGGGAGGAAGCGTGAGGGAGGAACCGGGTCTGTGATGCTCAGTGCTGAATGAGCAAGACCTGGTGTGTCAGAAGCGTGTTTGCTTGGCCACTTCCCTGAATATGTGTTTTGGAGAAGGCAGGTTAGACAAGCGTATTGATGTGCAGTTTTGGAAGCAGGCTGAGTATACTGGTACAATGCTACGGCCCAATTAAGCAAGTCTGCAGCTTTTTTCTTTCAGATAGCGCTGGTTTTAGCAGAATTTGAAATCCTTCTCCAAGTTAATGGCACCTCTGTTTTACCAGACGTTCTTGAGATATCTGCAGATGGCACTAAAACGTGATGTTCCTCAAGGTAAAACAGATATGTGAGGCTTAGTAAAAAATACCTTCAAAACTCAAGATATATTCATAAAATACCACAGATCTCACTTTTCTTTCTCTCTGGAGTGTGGAGTTACTGAGTGTCTCCCATCCTACTGCACTGAGAAAAGCTTGATTTAACTATTAGAGTGTCCATAAGTAAATCATGAGTTGTCATGAGAAATATTCAACAAAATTCTTCCTTGCCGTCCCTTTCTAGTCTTGGAACTGTACGGCTGAACTTTTAGTGGATCATTTTCTTGAGCAGCAGAGGGAAATGAGGATTAAGCTGATAAGGAATTAAATCTGTTCTGATTGGGAAGACTGCAAAAGTTTTATCTTGAGTGATAAGGTTTTTCTGTGGAGAAAATGTTGCCATCAGATATGCAAGACCAAAATTCTGTTATGTTCTTTGAAAAGCAATCAGAAGTTGGTAGCTTTAATGAGTAATTTTGTTCTTTGTGAGAACATGGAAAGTAATTTTGTTGTTTAACAACATTGCACTGATTTTAAGTGGTGCAGAACGTGATTTTCCTGATGCCGTATGTTGCCGAACTGGTTTTAATTGAAAAATGATTGACCTTCAAAATGCTCAGCAGAGGAAATATTTTGATCTAATACCATAGTAGAAACTTGCAGATTGATCAACTTGCTTAGAATTCACACCTTCTGGGCATTTATATATGCAGAGATCTTGTCAGCTGATCGGACACTAACTTCTCTTAGAAGTACCACGCTGTCTTGAACTTTCTGCTTACAGATGAGCTTCGTCCTTCCATTTTCTATTAGAAGGCCTGTCAGAAGAAGGTCCCTTTTCATGGTGTCTTCTGTGACACTAATTCATGTTGAGGTTCTCAACTTGACCACTACTGAGCTTGAAGAAGCTCCAATCTTCAGGACTTAGAATGACACAAACAAGTCTGTCAAACAAATGCACACGGGACCATCGTGCAGCGAGAAGTCGTCCATGAATGTAATGCAGAGCACGTTATTTTTACGAATGGTAAATGATGTGGTATGGACCATAGATAAAGAATTAAACAGCTTCTTCTAATTTCTTGGTGACGCTGGATTTTTGCAAGTAAGCGCGCGCAGCAGAAGAAATGTCCCTTGGATTTCAGAAGATAATAGCATGTATGTCTTCTGCTGGAATTTCTTTAGAAATCTTTCTGCAGCTCCAAGGAGGCAGAGATTTAGGAAATTCTGGCTGTGGCCCTAATCGCTTTTATCATTACATAAATCATGTCGCTATGTTTATAGCTTATAGTAATTTTTAATATATTTTTAGAATAATTAGTACTTTTGAAATAAAAACTTGTAGCTGTTGTCCCTACCAAACATGCTGAAAGAGTAAAGGTAATGCTTGTAGTTAGAAATATATATTACAAATAATATTTATGAATAAAATAAAGATTGATCATGATTGTAATCATATTCTGAAAAGCAGTAGTTCGTCATCTTTCTCTAGTTTGTAAAATTTGTGCCATCTGTGGTCAAAAAGACCAATACTTGTAGTGAAAGTGCACAGAAAATTTAGTAACTTCATTTCCCTTATGCTGCTGTGCCAGTGACTGGATTTCTCTCCAGTGCTAGTCATGTGAATGGATTAAACCTGGACTTTTAACAGCAATTGTTACATCACTAGTGTGTTATGCTAATAGAGACAGGGAATGTTTTTAAAGATGGATGTCAAATTTACAAGGATTTTACATTATCATTTTTTAACTCATATCTTCTCTCACACTGCTAAAACCTGCAGTCTGATCTTAATTTGTTCACTTTTTTTTTTATTGTACGATGCATATTTTTGAGCCAGTTTGTTAGGAGAAGTAAAGGCTTTCTTCCACAACAAAATGGGGCTAACTAGCATTTTCTGCTTGGCTGCTTTTTTTTTTTTCTTATTGTCCATTGTTTGGCATTTCACAATGACAAAGGGTGATTTACTGTAATGGGTGCAAAGAGAAAATTAATTCATATTTCACCTATACAGTCTTGTTTGAAAGCTAAAGAAAGTAGGTTATGAAAAGCTCACACAGTGTGTTGTCTATGCGTGGCAGGGGAAATGGGCCAAAAAAAAGCAATGTTTTTGTATGGTTTTAGAAAAAGACTGAAAGAAACATTATGGTGTTCGTTCTCTTGTCTGCCTCAGATGTTCTTTATTAATTAATATGGTCTCCTAAGTCTGAACAGATGCCTGGATTTTGTAAAGATCACTTGGAATAGGCAACCCCATAGCATTTGACTTCCGAGGCTCTGCTAATCATCGGCCTTTGAGCTTATCCCAGAAGTGCCACTCACTGCTCACACGGAGACAGAATTCCCGTCCTGACCTGGTACCTGCCATGTCCTGTATGGGTAATGCTCTGGTATTGAAATAGGACACTTGGCATTTGGCGCTTGCAGCAGTGACAGCCGGAGAGTGCGGGAGAGTTCCCAGGCGATGGCCACCTTGGTTCCTGTGTGGTGGCCCCGGGGTCCCGGCACCTCGGGGCGCTGCAGACTCCCTCCCCGTGGCACGTCTTCCCTTCCCGCTGACAGCGCCCAGCGAGTCCCTGCCTGTGTCAGGCTGTGTGACAAAAGTAATAGATCCAAAATCTTTTTCCAGTCGTTTTTAAAATTTGAAGATTGTAGGTTTTAAAACTCAAGAGTGATTGAAAGGGACCAAAACAAAAGGTTGCACCTTGGTTGGTCTTTTGTGTTTTTCTTTAGCCATGCGTACTAAGAGGTGAGTATCTACAATTTCCACTGGAACAGACACAAATTCACAGTTGTAGTAACACGGGCAGCCTCAGATTTGTATTGTATCCACTTAGGAAGGATTTCCAATGTTTTCTGGGGAATCTGGCTTTTCCATTCCGTCTCGCTAAAATTTTGCGAGTCTTCACGCTTTTCTTGGAGATCAAAAGTGTGCATCTGGCTCCCTCCGAGCGTTGTTACAGATAGTTCTTGCATGTTACCGGGCTGGGCCTGGGCAGAAATTACCTCTGAAGTGAATGTCCTGTTTTAGTCCTCACTAAGCTCATGAGCAGTAACTGTCAGGACACTGATGCGGGTCTGCTGGGAAGTTGTATCGCTTATCCAAGACTCTGTATTTTTCCAGTTGTAAACCTGTTCTGTTGTGTTGTTTTGATGTTTGACTTCTGTCTACTTTGGCTCATAATTGAGGTGAAAATGGAAAGACGAGAGTGTTGGCCCTCAGCTTCTTTGAGGATGATACACTTGTGGCACCAGGTGACGTGAATACAGATACTGCCTGTGACAGGAAAATGTGAAAGTAAATAATAGAGAGGAGTCCTGAATGAAATACTGTCTTGTGCAGAGGATAGGCATAAGATCAATGATCCTCCATAAATTTATCCCTGTTTTTAAGACTTGCTCAATGTACTCATCTGCTGCACTGGATGGATTTTTACTTTTTGAGGCATAGCTAGGCTTAAAAGTGTAACAAAATTTGTGTATAGCAGAAAAATCCTATTAATCTGCAATAGCACATCACATTTATGTGCTCTGTTGTGGGATTTGATGACTTCAACAATATGCGTGTCTTGATAGAAGTGCTTCCATGCTTTTGGAAATTCATCTATTGCAGCAACTGTGGAATTTTCCCTAATCTATGTGCTCGTCTGGCGTCTCATCAAGTGGTTTCAACTTTTTATTTAGTCTTATGATTTAACCTTCTAGTGATTCTCTGTGAATCTGGTGGTTCTATTTAATCGAGATATTTTAAATAGTTATTATTCTGTTGTTATTTAGTAATCACTGCTTCTCCTGCAGGCACCCTGTGGAACTTGTCCTCCTATGAGCCCCTGAAGATGGTCATCATCAACCACGGTCTGCAGACGCTCACCAATGAGGTGATTATACCCCATTCAGGTTGGGAGAGTGAGCCGAATGAGGACTCTAAGCCTCGCGATGCTGAGTGGACAACTGTCTTCAAGAACACTTCTGGTTGCTTACGGTAAGGCAGAGCTGTGGAGTATTGATCTGTTCACCGTGTCCTGTGTTTAGGATTTTGTTAAAATTATTTTGATTTAAAATAAATTATCATATATCTTTCTTTTTTGGGGAGATATCCCCATTTCAGTGGCCACAACAGCAATGCATGGAGGTATCTGCACGCCATGGACTGTCCTGTTGCAGGGCTTGTCAATGTAGCTCTGTAAGGACCTACGGGAAATCAGTTAAGAACCTGAACTACTGACCGTTTAGGAACCCATTTCTAATATTCCTTGCAAAGGAGCCTTTTCTGGTTAGAAATTTTATTTGCATTTCTGAGAGCACCTTGAGAGTAGGACCATATGCTAGAAACTGAGGTCAGGAGGAGTCTTGATGCAGTTTGAAAAACCTAAAGAACCAATGTTCCCTACACACAGAGTCTTTCGCTTCGCTTTTCTTTGAGATAAAATAGTGGAGATGTCCTATTGGATTCTTCAGCTTTATGAAACTGTCAATCAGTTTGAACAAAGCTAAAAAAGGTTTGGCGTTGCACCTTCTGTTGCTCTGAAGTATACTTCTGTCAGATTTCTACGATTAATGCATCTTCAGAAGTTGGTTCATTTCTGTTTCTTGGGCTTGTGGTCTCTAAATTGCAATAACTATTCCCCTGAGTAACTTCACAAATGAAGAAAGTAATCAAAAGTGTTCTGAAAGGGCCCCATTACTGAAATTATTTGCAGTTCCACTGGAAACTGAGGTCCTTTAAGTAGGCTCCAGACATCATAGGTTTTTACTTACTAGTGTCTCATTCTCTAATGGTGTTCTGCAGGAGGAAATTAGTCGTGGTGGGGGATAAAAGGATTATCTGAATGAATGTGAGATTCTCCAGTAAGCGTAGACAATAAATTCATCATTAGTAGACTAATCTAATCCACATCATAAATTTTCATTAGCATGTGCAGTGCGCTGGTCCACTTGAACTTCTGCATTCCAGGAGAGCTTTGGGGTTGGCTTTTTTTTACTGTTTGTTTGAGGTTGGGTGGTTTGTGTTTTTTCTATTATTTTAAAGATACTGGTTTTACAGGACATGCAAAAGCTTATGCCGCTTCGAACATTCCATGTTCTTAAAAGGTAATGAAGAGGGATGTGGCGCAGAGCAGTACTGAGATATGTTAGTTACAGAGTTTGAACTTTTGGTAATTAAAAGTGGTCCTGATATGCTTCCAGTGCATTAGCCAGACTGCTGCTGATGCTGAAGAGGGGAAGGGTGTTTCAGTCCTTTCACCTGTAGTGTCTGCTGTCATAGTCATGTTGGGACTATGTGCTTCCGTGTGGAAAATTTGAAGCTTCAATCGGATGCGGGGCAAGGTAATCTGAAAAAGGTAGTTTGTCCGTGTCTCTGTGTTGTGCCCTGGAGAGAGCAACCTCTTGCCCAGGGAGGCAGAGAATTGTCTTGCTGTCTCCTTGCTTCTTGCAGTGAGATAACGTGAGTCCAGGACAACAAAGATGCAGGAGGAGGTGAGGTATGAGCTGTCTTTCAGTCAGTTGTATTTCTTGTTACAGTGTCGGTGATAGTACATACCTTTCGTAGAGCACTTCCAGATCTAGGGATAAAATTGGACATAGCAGAAGTAATTACCATTACTAGTGTTGGAAATACTTTTGCATTGTTTGTTGAAATCCTCTGCAGCTCATCCTTAAAAGCACCAGGCAGATAAGATAGTTAACACCAGCAGAGAATAAACTGTTGCAGCCATCTGTCTGACAGACGTCAGTGTTTAAAAACCCCTTTGCCCACTCTTCTCTTGTTGATACAGAAGCTGGTTCTAGAAATCCAATTTTCTGTGAATGGAGCTTATTGCAGACTACGAACTGTTTACCAAACACGATATTTAATTGGGAGGTTAGTCCTCTTGATGGTGTGCCAGCCTCCTTTCTCCCTTTGGAAGTGAGCCTCAGGTGGGTGCTGTGTTGGCTTTCCAAAACAACTGAGAGAATCTTTGAACTTTGAGGTTTCGGATGGTGTTGCAGTTCAGATAGCCGCGCAGAAGACAGGCATTATGCACACAGGACGGCATTTGTTTCAGTATCATTTCTTCAGTTAATGAAGTTTATCAACAGATGTGGGCGAGTTTGTTTCAAACTCAGTGATTCACAGCGTGAACCAGTTAATTATTTGCACGCTTTTTTTTTTTAACACTGCTTTCTGATCTTTGTTCTTAATCTAGGTCTCTCTTTTGATAATGTGGAGCCTTGGAAACACTTATTTCAAAATAATTGAAAACAAGTGATTAAAAAAAAAACCCAAACAAACATTTATTTGCCTTTACCTCTTAAAATTGTGATCCATCCCATTTTCCTTTCCAGTCCTCTCCTGTCTACAACACTTTTTTTCCCTGTGTAATTCATTAGTGTCTCTCCCTCCTGACTGGGGGAGTTCAGGTGCTGGTGTACGTCCAGGTCTGAGCAGGGCAGGGTGACTTGCATCCTAAGTCGTCAGCTTGGGCGGCTTGTGCCAAAGGGTGGATGAGCACCTGGTGTTGGCAGCGGGGATAGGGTAGTGCTGCAGGTACGTGTGGCATGGAAGGATGCTTTAGCAGCGGGGTCAGTAATTACGGCCAAAATCTCAGCAAATATTTATACCTGCACCAGAGTTGCTTTACTTGGGAATTAAATTTGCAAGGTAAGAGCCATCAGCCATACACTCTTTCGCCTCTTACCCAAAGCTAAAGTAGCTTAGCTTTGTATAGCCCTGGTTTCTTACCACTTTCTAAAGAAACAGAAATCCATATGTGTAGCTTGACGTTGATTTTAGTCTGGATGGCCAAGGGACTCGTGCTGAGGAATGGATCTGCCTGAGCCCCTATTTGAGAAAGCCCCGTGCATGATACTGAGTGACGTCGGACCTGGTCATTTGCAAGCTGGGAATCGGAGAAACTGCACAAAGTTTGTTATCATCAAGAATGTCATTCAAATACTACTTTTGTCAGAAGTTGCATAACTCTGGCATTACCTGGGATACTTAGTGATGTCCGTGCCAGATTACCGTAGCTAACTGACAGCGTATCCATAGCCAGTAAGAATCAAGGGAAGAAAAGGCAACTGGTTAAGGCTTTATATTGATTTTGGAGACCAGTGTTTATTTTATGGGCTCCTTCTAAAGTCAGGCTTTCCCCCATGACTGTAGCCATTGTAGGGATCTTTTGAATCCTTATATCTGGAACGTGACGAGTGGGTTCAGTGTGCCACCCCACTCTGTACCTGACTCGCCAAAACCTCTCTTCAAACAAAAATGTTTGGGGAGTCCTGTATTCCCCTTTGCAAAATGAAGACTTGGCAGCACAGCTAACTTGCAAAGAATGATCTGTTAATGAAATTTATTGCGTGCTTTTTCTGTAACCTTTACCAAGAAAGAATGAAGTTTTCAGAAAGTAGTGCAGGTGGTGATAATTTTGTCTCCATTCTTGTCCTGAGATCAGGAAAAAGATGTTTTTTCTTCCATTGCTGTGTTTTGTTTATAGGGGCAAACCCAGTATGATGAACGGATCTGCAATGTCCACAATAATTTTACTACTTAAAATGGTCATGAGCCTTGTGATAGATGCTACCTTGGGTGTAATTTTATAAAATAAAGCTATTATAGTCTGTTGAACCTGTTGAGAGAAATCGGTATCATGGAAGTCTGGAAAGAAACAGTGAAAAACAAAGCAAAGATTGATTTATTGAAATAAAGTGGATTTTTGGTTCTGGAAAAGTAGGACTGGAGAAGAAGTAAGGAAGGCATTTGCTGGGAGAGTCATTAAATATGCATAGATGTTCCTTTATTTCATTTGGAGTACAAGTTTCATGTCTTCACATTGTAATTTATTCTTTTAGGTATGTGAAGAATGTCTCTTCTAGTTACTGTCCAGTTTTTTTTAATTTAAACCCCTAAATCCCCACTGGGATTTGCAATCCAGAAGCATTGGTTTTTAAATTGTACTCTCCTCCCATTTAAATCATGTGATGATTCGGTGCATCTTAAGAAGGCCATTTTGTGATCCTTCCTACAACTTTGACCCAGACGCTAAGGTGCTTTAGAAGAGTACAAGAGGAAACGGCCTCAAGTGGTGCCAGGGCAGGTTTAGGTTGGATATTAGGAAAAATTTTGACACTGAAAGGGTTGTCAAGCACTGGAACAGGCTGCCCAGGGCAGTGGTTGAGGCACCATCCCTGGAGGGATTTAAAAGCCAGGCAGACGTGGTGCTTAGAGATCTGGGTTAGTGATGGGTTTTGTCAGGGTTGGGTTGATGGTTGGACTCGATGGTCTGAAAGGTCCCTTCCAACCTGGGCAATTGTATGATTCTGTGATTCTGAGCTGACCTGCCTGCGGGGGTGCTGGGGCTGGCTCCCGCGCCCCGGGCAGTGACAGAGACCTTCCCCGTGTCCCCACAGCTGTCCCAGGAGCTTCTCTGCTCTGGAGGGGAAGTGCCACATCTGTGGGTCGGTGAGCCCTGCTGCAGCCACATTCTCTTCTTGGCTTTCTGTGCCGATATCCACCATGATTCCTAGCTCTCTGGAAGCAGCAGGGATTTTAATGCTTTAAAAGTGAAATTCATTCTGGGCTTAATTGCTGTTTTCTGCCTAATTACTTTTAATTCTCCCTTGGATTTTTTCACTTCTAAGAGGACGGTGTAGAACTTAGTTCCTAAATTGCCAACTTTCTAGCCCGGTTCCTGTGCTAAGCTGACCTGCTGTCAATGAATGTTAAATGAATTAATTTGCATAGCAAACAGATGCAAAGTGCTCCTTTTTGCAGGGTACCATCTGTAGTTGCAGCATTTCTTGTCAATTCTCCAAGTACACAGGAATTCGCATTCACAAATAGCCTCGGGGTTCAGAGACCTGGCCGTGGGTGTACGAACACAAACAAACTGCATCCACTTGACTTCCACTAAAAACATGCATTCCTCGGGTGGAAGTGGCACAGAACAGCTTGTGCAGCATCAGCTCCTGAGAAGAGAAGGGACAACCTGGTGGCTGGAGCTGTAGCAGGAGACTAGGCTTGAGAAGTATGGATTTAATCGCTGTCCTGCTACTGTTCTGACATAATTACAGGGAAGATTAATGGTATAAACCTTTTTGTGGTCTAATTTTTAACAGCCCTGTCTCCCTCTAGTTTTGGTAAGATTCAGGCTCCTAAGTGCCTGAGCGGCTCTGGACTTCAGTCACTGATTTTCGCTTTCCTGTCTTTGTTGTGGGATTGGCACCTCTGTCCTTACCTTCCCGTGGAGTTGTTAAATACCAGTAGTTCAAGGATTTTGAAGTGGTTGATCCTAGAGACAACTGGGGATGAGCACCTCCTGTAGGTATAAATTAAGAGTCCGGTCTCATGGAATCAAAACCTAAGAGTTACCGTGAATGTGAGGTACAATGTTTGAAGACATGAGATCAGGACTCGGTGGAGTCAGAGCCAAAAGCACACAGAATGAGAAATGATGTCTAAGTGTCTGCCTCCTCCTCTCAGGTTCATGTACTGCGGGAACTTGGTGGTAAATCATTAATGCTTAGGATGTGCCAAATAGAGTTTTTGTATGAGAATGTTTTACGGCTTTTTCTGAGGAGGGCAGAGAGCATTAAGGCACGTGCATGTACGTCTTGTCCTGCAGGTGTAACTTAGAGTGCTTCAGTCACACTGAATTTGAACGCTGCTTAATGGTAACGAATTCCTTCCTCGAGTCCTGCCGTCTTTGTATACTTGTGAATGTGTGTGTGTGTGTGTGTGCAGACACCTACAGCACGCGCTGCTGGGAGCAGGAGCGGGTGCGTCTGAGGCATGTTGGAGGTAAAGAAGGTTTGTCAGACAGAACCTGTGGTCTTGTTTTGGTGGAAAAGTTCTCTCTGCACCTTGGAAATGACTGCATGAGCATCTCAGTGATACGGGTGTGTCCATTTTTTCTTCCCATCTCTGCATGCTGAGTTTGAGGAAAGAAAGGAAGAAAGGCTGTCGAAGGCAGGGGCTTATGCCCTCCTTTCTTATTAGTGATTAATGTATGGCTTTTCTCTGAAGAAAAGTGCATGGGAATTAGAGCTTTCGAAGTGAATTACCTTCCAGCTCTATCCATCTTTAAATCCTGCAGGCATTGATAATAGTGTGAGGTGACAGTCGCGTAATATTTGTCCTCCCTGCACTCTCATGTACTCGGGGCAGCCTTCATCTCCAGCTGGCCGAAGAAAGAAGGCACTTAAGTGCGAATCTTTGCCCTGCGAGCGCTGCCTGGTGAAGAGCAGGGCGCGCAGGAGGTGAAGCTCAGGTGATGCTGCTGCCGAGCTGCCCTTGGTGTCGGGGGAACTTTGCTCACTGAAGCATGGCAGGACAGAGAAGATACGTAAATGTGAGTCTTCAGGTGCTGGCTTCTATTTTCTCTTTTTTATCAGCAGCAAATTAACAATTGAGCTTCACGAGCCTCGCATCAGTACAGAGCCCTCCTTGCGGCAACTCCATGTCTCCCTCACTCCAAAAAGAATCCTGACAAAGTCATTTGGTTGACTCTTCCTCTTCATTGGCGTGCTCCCCTGTCACAGTTCAAGTCGTCCTTCTGTATGCTTTTGCAGGGCAGCTGTTAACCAGGGAGGCCCGGACAGGACGTTCTGCAGAGCTTAGCACCTCCTTGTCCCAGCCGGAGGAGAGGAGGGCGGATGCTGCCATGTCCCTGCCCACCCGCCGTGCTGGAGGCTGGGGCGCAGCCATTGGGGGCTGCTGCTCCAGACGCTGCAGCCAACGATGCTGCCAGTGCTTTGCTCTGCAACAGGTACTTTTGAATGGGACTTCCAGCGAAGGAATAGTTTTAGAAAGAGATAAAAACTGTACAGAAATTTGCCAGTGAATCTTGACTTCAGAGGCAGCAAGCAGCACAGAAAAGGGAGAAGCTTATCTGCCCAACCCAGAATGGAAAAAAAAACAAATTAAAAATCCACGCAATAGAGAGGAGAGAGCGAAGGCAGTTTCTTAATTAGCTTACTGATACTGTGCAGGATCACGGCATATGGCTGTCCTGGGGCTTATATGATGAGCAGAGCGTTTAATTCGTGCTAGTAAGGCGCTGTTAAGGTTCCTCCTGACAGTTCCTGATGTTTAGCTTGTAATATAAATAAATTATGCATAGATTTTAGGAGCAGAGACATAACCTAGTTACATGCAACCTTAATGCTTTACAATCAAATCTGAAGTATAAATTTGAAGTTGTGCACTTGCTTATTGCCCTCTGTCATTACTAAGGAATGAATCTAGGTCCTTTTTCCCTTGGCTGTCAGCGAAGGGAATGTAACAGAAAGGTCTGTGGTGTGGCAGGATGAAGAGCAAGAGTGAACCAAAGCTCCCTGCAGTCGCTCTATGGACAGAGTTTGCTTTGGAAGGTGTGTGAGCCAGGATCCTGTGTTAGATAAATGCTGCCTTGGTTTTGTATTTTTGAGATTCTTTTCACATTGCAGTGAGCATGTGTGATAAAGCAAGCAGAGTCCCTGAGCCTTTCCTCCAAGCAGAGACTGGAATAATTTGGAAGCAAAGTGGCTGCTGGGCATCGTGGAATTCTTGTGTAGTGTGTTTCTGCCTGGCTTTGCCTTACAGGAGAGCAAGCTAAGACCCTCCAAGTAGGTTGTGCAGGAGGTAACCAGTCAGCATTTTACTGAAAAGGCATTACACGGTGTTTTGGATATAGAAAGACACAAGTAGCAAAAGGTGGATGTGACATCTGTACCTTGTTAAACTGTTCTACTGGCTGTTGAGCCCCTGCTTGTTGCAGGGAGCTCTTGGAGACAGTGCTGACATGAATATGAGACGCGTGACAGAGCGTTGTTGGTCTCTTGCTCTATGCCACTGTTGCTGGAGCACAGACTAAGCTTGCAAAGTCCTTTTTCAGGGGTGGCTTTTGGTATGTCCTCTTTCGGGCATTTGACCAACTAAACAAAACCAATCCCTTTACTCGAATAGCTGGAAGGCGTTTACACACAAGGCAACCGGGGCTGCCCCGCTGCTTCTGTCTTGGGTCTGGTGGTGCGTGGATGCTTACGTGGAGAAGAAACCTCCAGTGGGATCTCCTGCCCAGATCCAGTACACCTTTTCTCAGCTGCTCCCTACCTAACATCAGCATCAGCAGAGCTCCACTGTCTTTCTGTTCATTTAATTTCGACTTTGACTTCTTCCTATTTTCTTTACCATATTCTACACTTGATTTGCAACTCAGCTGTCTGCTGCCAAACTCCGTTGTGTTGTACAGGGCTCTTTGACCTGGATCAGGCTATCTGTGTGTCACAGGCAGCTTCTTTCTTTCTTTCTCTCATTTTCAGAACAATGAACTAATACCAATTAAACTTTCTGGTATTTCATGTGAACTGAAGTATGGAATTAATTCTATTTCTGCATGAAATGATGGAATGATTTTAAAATGCTGTATATTCCTCCTTTGGGACATTCAGTACCTAGAAATAGGCTCGGAAATAGAGTACATTTATTGCAACTATTGTTTATCAGTCTCCTTTGGCTGACATCCAAATAAAAATTTCTTAATA
This sequence comes from Fratercula arctica, assembly GCA_947846985.1. NCBI lineage: Eukaryota > Metazoa > Chordata > Aves > Charadriiformes > Alcidae > Fratercula > Fratercula arctica. The sequence continues at coordinate 29,830,132 of CANTUZ010000013.1, read as the reverse complement.
GTGAAGCAAAGTGTGGATGTGGAAAGGTGCCTTTATAGCGAAGGTTCTGTCAGAGTAGGTGGACAGAACAAGTAATATAGTTAAATTATACTTGTGAGACCCCTGTAGTTTTTTATCAGGTGAAGCATATAAAACTCGGTGTCTGGAGAGGGAAGCCTCAGTGATGGTGTCAGTCAGGATCTGGCGAGGTGCAGGTACTGCCTGGCAGCTCGGCCGCAGCTCAGCCCCTTTGGGAAGCGCCGCTCGCTCAGGCCCCGGGAAACCCCAGCTGTTTGGATCAGGTATCCTCACCTTCTTCAGCAGTGCTGGGACAGACTACATAGGAGCCAATGTCACTTTTTAGCCTGGCCATGCAAAACCAGTTGTTAGAAGATTGTTTGCAGTAGTAAAAAGCAGGATTCATTTGGGCAACCCGAGACCCTGCAGAGTGCACCAAGAGGCTGTTGGAAAGAGCTCATCGCTCTCACCTCTCATCATGTTTCTTCCAGAGAAAGGCAGAAGTGTTACTAAAAGGATATCTTAAAAATTTCCAGTTCGGCTTTCTGTTTATATAAAAAAGAAAGTCCCCAACCTGTTGTCTTTAGCCCCAGCTGGGTCTCTAAGCAAAGTGCTTTTTCAACAGCTGAAGCGGGCTGGTAAGTGTTCAGGAACCCTCGAACCCTGGCTTTCGGCTTCATCTGCAGCACTGGGGGGGTGACAACGGATGGCCCTTTCCAGCCGGGTGGCAGACACTCCAACAGTCTTGCAAATACTAGGTTTAATGTTCAGAGAAAAAAATGTGTCTCTCTGATGCTTGTATTTTCAAGTTGCTCTTTATCATTTAAAAAAAAAAAAAAAGTTCTCTGCATCTCCGCTCTATCTTTCAGATTGTTAGGGAGAGCAGGGTGGGGGCATTGCTACATGGTTTGCATTGAAATAAGTGCCATGCATTTAATTACTTTAAAATCTTTTCTCTTGAGGATAATTTTGGTGCGTGGCACAGCTAGGTGAGCTGTTACTACTATCCTAGACGTGGTGATTACCAACTCTGAAATGTGATGTTCAGACTTGCATATCATTAAGAAGACTATTTGGTGATAATAATAACAACCTTATCTAAAGCATGAACAGATTTCTCAACGCATTCCCCACCATTTTCTGAAGTCTTTAATAGCAACAGGCTGGATTCCTACCCTGGTGTGTTTCTACGCTGGTAGGTATTTACTTTTATTTAACATTTACTTAGTGCTCCTCTGTTTCGTTTTCCCAGGGAAAGCATATATTTGAACATCCTAACAAACCCTCTCTCGCTAGTCCTGTCTACAGTCTGGACTCTAAGAATTTGAGAAAGCATCCAGGTTGCTTTTTCCAGCTAAAGGCTGAGGATTTAAAATCTCTGGAATGAGATTTGTGTTTTACTGATTTACATAGAATCAGTCATATAGTTGGTTTCCTTCTATGTACTTGAAGTAATATGGACAGTAATTCCATGTCTTGCTTTCTATTACTCTTTGCAGCACGATGTGAGAAAGATACTATTGTTTTTAAAATATGTTTTTAATTTAACAGACTGTTAGAAAAGCATTGAAAGCGGGGAAAGTGAGGGAAAGCAGCAGAGGGCCCCTCTGGGGGTGAAGAGACAAGGCACGGGCAGCAGACCATACAGACCACCAGAGATGAACAGCAGCTATCATTTGTCACCGTCTCATGTAAAAGTAGCTCAGGTAGTTCCTCCTCCCCGTTCCCACCCATTTGGACAGGCAGTCAACTTTATTTTCATTTATAACAGGATTTTGCCCATAATCAGTGCCTCAAAAGCCCTGCAGAGTTCCTGTCTCAAGTTGTTCAAATTTTAAAATTATCTTTGACTTCATCTATAGAGGTTCTCCATATTGAACTGCCCCAGCAAGCAACTCGCTGAAATAATGGGTTTAATTCTAAAGTCTTTGGGCCATTCCAGTTGTTGCATGGCAGCCTAGTTCCTAAGTAACAGAGCGAATACACGTCTCGGCTACGGCTTTGACTTTTCTGTTCAGTGTCTTGTATCAAACATTCCATCCACTGAAGACATTTCTTCTGGTATAAAACAATACTTGTATAATGTGTAGAAAAGTTCGGTGAAGAGCGAAACTCTCTACTTTATCCCAGTCCAGATGCCATGTGTTGCCTCTCTGTTGCATGAGTTTTGGGAAGTTTCTGCCCTGGGAGAGGCTTTGCATTCCTTCTGTGGAGTGTCCCCCGCTGTAAGACGATGACACATCCTCTCTTAACGTCTGCAGGAATCTGTCCCCCATTTATTGATTTCCATCACTCTTGAAAGAAGGGTGTTCAGAAACTGCTTTGAAAGTTTCCTTTGGAATGTGATTTAGTTATGTTTTTCATTCCATAACGTGTAATAGATCTGTAAGGTGCATCAAGAAAATTCTAGTTTAGATGTGAAATTGGAAGAGATTTTTCCTGACGCGGGTCGGTGGAGTGTGGTATGAGGTTGGCTATTCCATTGCAGTTCCTGTCCTTTTTAATGACCAGCGCTAGCTCTCTTGTCTCCGTGCTACAGTCCTTCCTGAAGACCCAAGATGTGAATTTGACTGATGAATACCAGGTGATGTTTTTCAAGGAGGTAGACTTATAGAGTCTTAGCACCCAAAGGTGGAGATGCAACCTGGCATTTTTCTGGGTTGCAGGAGCTTTTGAAGGTTGCTGCGGATCATGGAAGCCAACCCTGGGAGCACTTCTTCTGGGATTGCCAGATGAGAACTTATTCAAAGCGTATTGCCTTCGTTTTCACCATGCTTGCCTTTGCTTAGTGCTCAGGGATGTTTGGCGTACTTGTGCATGTGTCTGAAATGCAAATGTTCCCATGGGGACTGGGCAATCTTCACTGCCTTTTGCAGTGTTGGAGCAGCAGAAAAGCAGGCTCGGTGAAGTGGGTGCTGATCTCCCTGGGGAGTCTTTCCGAGGTCTGTATTGCCTAGACTTCTCTGGAGGAGAATGGGAGCTGAGCTCTCCAGCAGGTCTGGGTTATAGTTACAGCCAAGGAAATGGGTTTTGTTGTTCCATGTTAAATAAATCCCACGGGCTGCAGGAAACTCACTACCCGAGGAGGGAGGACTAGCAGAATCCCAAGAGTGCTGGGTATTTATAGAGCAGATGTTTCTGCATGAGATGCTCATAAGGATACGTTTTTCTGATGTGTTAGTAACACCATTAAAACTGCAAAGTTTCATGTGTGGATAACTTATTCATAGCATTAATTAGCTATTAATTTGATTCTGCAGAGTTTTCATGCTTATTTGTGTGTGATATATGTGGGAATTTTTTCTTGAGGCGTTAATTTCAGTAAATTTTTCTATAGTTGAAGATACAGCAAGTTATATCAGCAAGCCACAGTCTTACTGATGCACTTTTATAATATCAGTTATAACCTTATCAATGTCTACCTTAATATTAATCCTAAAACAGATCAAGAAATAAGAAAGTAGGGTGCAAATACTGTGAAGCTGTTGATAACCAAAGCAGTAAAACAAAAGTGCGACAAGTGTGGTAGCACAAATGGACCATAGAAAAATCTCTTACGAACAGGCCATGGGGCAAGAAAGGTGTGAAGGTTTGTTTTTGGCAAAAATTGATTTATTTTTTGAATTCTGTAAGTGTTCCTTACGTATTTTAGCTCTCACTTTCTAAGACTCAATGAGGGAATAAGTAATGTGATACACAGCTCCAGATAAGATCATTTTTAGTGCATTTCTGTCACCCTCAAGCTTAACAAGTAATGTTCCACTTTAAGAGATGTGCTTGGAGGTGGAGCTGCTATCATTTATTGTTATAACTCCTGAAAGGTATCACAGAGAATTTGAATTCTAATTTCAGTTTCATAAAGACTTTACATTAAAATTCGCGTTTGTGCTTTTGGTACGAAAGGATTAGTACAACTGGAGATGGAAAAACAGCATGTAGAATTCTCTCCTCCATGTATCCTGTGGAATCATATTTTAATATCCACTTTACCTGCCTTGTATCAGCCATTGCTAGAGGTGAGGCTGTGTGTTAGGATTTGGGGAAAGGGTTCATTTATCTGTGCATTTCATTTGTGTTCTTAATTGAAAGTTAATGTGCTGTTACAGCATCCAGCTCACAATTAAGTGTCTTCAGATTTTGAGAGGTCTCTGAGAAAGTGTGGTTTTTTCCCAGTCCAATTAACATCCCAGCCTGCCTGGTGGTGGAGGGACTTGAGAGGGGACCATGATTGATTTGTTAATTACTTGGAGATTGGAAGTCCCTCTGGTTACTTAAAAAGAAATACTGGCTGCACGATCCTGATAGCAGAAGGTAATGATTGTGTCCTGAGCTTTTGAGAGCTACTTTTACATGGGTTTGTGGAATTCAAAGACCCTGGAAGCTGAATGGTTGGCTGTGGTGTTGTTGAAATTAGTGCATTTCAGCTTCGAGAAAACTTTCCTTACAGATTTTGCCAGCGAGCACTATTAAGACCCACTTTGTTGCTTCATTCGCCTCCAAAAAAGAAGTGCGCTTGTTTTCAGTCTTTTTCATTTTTCAATTTCTGTGGCCGTGAATACTGCTGAGCAGTCTTGTGATTTTGTGTGCTTTTCTTAAGGCAGTGAAAGTATTTTTCAGCTTAAAAGTTCTGGCATTGAATATAAATTTTTGGTTTGCATATTGTTTGCTCTGAAAACTCCTGTCCAGTTTAAGGTATATCACTGGACTTACCGGCAACTCAGAAAAATGTGTTCGTAGGCACCTCTGTGACTGTGTTCCCCTTTTCGTGCAGATTCAGGGAGGTGCAGGTGGGCATTGCCCATATTTTACTGAGATTTAATAGGTTTGTCAGACTACTTTGCCTTCAAATTGTTCCACCAAGGTAATAAGTTCTTAATAACTGTAGTATAAATCGGTGCACCTTCAACTTTATGGTGAAGGATAGAGGGCTAAACTTTCTTTTTAAATCTCTCCTGCTAGGAATGTGAGTTCGGATGGCGCAGAAGCACGCAGAAGACTAAGAGAGTGTGATGGCTTGGTGGATGCCCTCCTTCATGCTCTACAGTCTGCAGTTGGCAAGAAGGATACAGACAATAAGGTGAACTTGAGTATTAAAACTTAATGGATGTTTCCATTAACTTAGGCTGAAGTGTTGCACTGGGATCTGACTTCTGTTTGCTAGTATCAGAAGGGGATTATGCTTGCCTCAGAAAATGCAGTAATTGTCTTCCTCTCTGTTACGATCCCCATGGTACTACTGGTGGGGTATCAGCACGATACTGGTGGGGTATCAGCACGATACTGGTGGGGTATCAGCACGATACTGGTGGGGTATCAGCACGAGGCTGCTGTTACCTTGAGGCGAGTGGAGGCAAGTGGTTGTGATGGGTGGGGAGAGTAGTCCTTTAGTTTTGCCAGTGACATTATTGCTATTGTTCTGCATTACCTAATTGACATGTATAAGTGCAGTCTGCAAATCGGGATTGAGTCCCATTGTCTTGTGCTCTGCACTGTACCAGCAAAGGAGTCGGTTCCCATTTTAAAGACTTTGTTCGGCACCATCTCTAAAGGCTGTAGTGCTTAGCCATTAAGATAGGTCTTTGCACCTGCGGCGTTTTCATTGTGGCTTTTTTTTTTAGGTGCATATTTTGATTGATCTGTTTTTATCATCGCCTCATCCTGTGGCGCTTAAAAGCGTACTTGTATGCATATGGAATATCACAAGTTTAGCCTGTTTAAAAAAGAAAGAGCATACTACTGCTTCATAAAACAAATACGGCTCGTAAAGCATTATTTTATTCAAGTCCCACCGTGTGATGGACTGCACAAGGGAATTATAAAACCCTGTCACTTAATCAGATAATTTCAGAAGTGGATTTTGTAACCACCTGGTGGTTTCCATTGCAACCTGCCGAGCACTGCTCTTGTCACAACCTGCCGTGCTATGGATTAGCTATTGCTGCAGGACACCGTGTGTTCCCACTGAAATCCTCAGAAGGCCTAGGTTTTGACCCAGAGAAAATTTAATAAAATGGGCCCCTTGGGGATTGTAAAGGTTGGAAGAATGAGAGAGGGGCTTGTATTAAGATAAGATCCTTATATGATCATTTTCTGCTGCGTGTTTGATCTTTTGGTGAATTGTATTCTTTATGTAAGATTAGGTGGTATTTTTGATTAGAGAGTTTTCATTTTGAATGGGTACTATTTATGAAGCGCTACACTTTTGGAAGAATACAACTGGCTTAAGAACAAGAACAAACCTTAATTTTAAGGGGTCTTGACTAAATCTTCCTTGAAAGCGACCTTCGTTTCCTGGGGCAGGTGGGCTTTTTTTAAATTCCCCCAAACCCTCCACTGTATAATATAATGCCTTGCAACTAAGAGGGGGCAATACTTATTATAAATTTCTCTGTAACAGTCTGTGGAGAACTGTGTGTGCATCATGCGGAACCTTTCCTATCATGTCCACAAAGAGGTCCCTGGAGCGGATAAGTACCAAGAACTTGATGCCAGTCAGACTATGAGCACGGGAGGCTCTCAGAAGAAGAAGAAGGATGATGCTGGTTGTTTTGGTGGCAAAAAAGCTAAAGGTACGTGTTGCAGAGGGCTCAGAACTGGAAATGGATTTGGGGGTAAATTTTGCTGTGTAGACCTGCTCTTGCAAGCACATTCCTCATGCTGGTTTAGAATGATGCACTTCGTGGAGGTTCATGTTGGTAGTGTTGTGGCATGTGTTCGTCTCCCTTGTCGCATTTCTAATAGATATTTGGGAATTTTTCCCACAATTGCTATAGCTTTGTTTGGCTTTAAGTAGGAGTGGTGCATGCTGACAGATGACACTCCGCTGTTGGACAAAGGTGGATGCGCTCTGCGTCTCCCTGCTGTGTTCTTGCATCTGCTAAATCCGGGCTTTGTCCCCTCGCTTGGCCGGCCAGCACGAGCCACGGCCAGCATGCCTCCATCCCTGCGCACAGCGGTCCTGTCTGTACGTCTGCCATGCCTCCAGTCTCTCACGTTTGAAAAACTAGGAACTTACTCTCCCACTCACAACCCAAACATACAACCTCCCAGTTCTGTCACTCTTTCAGTAATTTAAATTGCAAACATGATTTTGTAGCTTTTAATTGTCAGTCACTTTTAGACCTGTTCTCTCCTCTGGGGCATGAGTGTTGCAAATGAGTTTCCTTACAAGAGAGGATTAATAGTCTCAGTCACCCCCCTTCCATCTTTCCTTTAGAAAGAGAGACTCAAATTATATCTGTTTTCTTTGTTGTTTTAGAGAAATGACTATTCTAGACTGAATTCAGAGATAATTAACTCCATTTTCTGTCTAGGCTCCATTCTCCCCATTCATGTGTACTCACATCCCGGCTTACTTACTATTTATAGCCGGGTCTAAGGAAGATTTTGGCCCTGAAGAGCTGGTACGGAATTGTTTGAACTTGATGAACTGTGTGCTGCACATTATTCTTCCTTTGATCTGACCTGTACATGTTATTAAAATGTTACGTGTTTCCATATGTGTTAGGGAAGTCATCACAATGTGAACTTGCTTTTGCAGACTCGTCTGTCATCAACTAGACTTAAACTGTGTTTAAGAAAAAAATAAAATAAAAAATTGGGACTCTCTTAATGACTGAATGACTGAGGGGAAAAATGGAAAAAAAGAATTTTACCTGCCTGGCCAGGCTGCTCTCCCAGTGAGTGACTAAAACTGCTGTGCAATAGCCCTGGGAAACCCTGAACACGTGCTGGCGGTTGTTTTGCTGCTTGAGAGCAGCCCAGTGAGTGAACACCCCCTCAGCCACGGCAGCCCTGGGCGTGCGCTGCCGAGGGGAGCGGGCTGACTGGGAGCTGTCGCCGGCCTCCGAGAGCGTGCTCAGGCGGTGCCCGTCCTTTGCCAGGCATCTGCCCGTGTCCTCTGGGGCCAGCCTGTCTGTCCCTTCTTGTCCATATGCCCCGAGAGTTTCTGTTATCAGCCAAAGCATCTGAGCAGGCCTTTTTAGACAGATTGGTCTCAAATTCATCCGAGGCCGAGGATGAACCTGTGGATCTCAGCAAGCACTGCGGGCACTCAGTGACAGCTTGGGTTTGGCTCCATGTTCAACAGGAAATGACGATTTCCAAATAATATATTTACACATTTTTTCCCCCTTTTTGCAGTGCCCTTTTTAAAATGTGCTGTTCTCTAGAGGGAAATCAACTGGTAATAAAGCTAAGCTCGCAGCTGGTAGTATGTAGATCAGAAGAATAGAGGGGGACAGGCAACTGTTGTGTTTAAAAGCTAAAAATTAAAATCCATTAATAAACGTTCTTTTAAAATAGTAAAGAGAAGCATTTCTCAATATTAAATTTATGTGAATACCTGGTCTGAACCTTCTTTAATTTTCTCCGTTTAGGACTTTTTAAAATAGTTCTCTCCCCCTCTTGTTCACTTACTCTTGCAGTGTTTTCCATGTTTATTTTATGTTATTTCATGGTCATTGATCATAGCATTTCAAACACCTCTGCAAAGGGGTGGTCATCCTTCTGTCCCCTCAATTCTGTGGGCACCTTTTCATGTGATGAAAAAAGGAAGAAAACAAAAGCTGTGCAGAGAAAGATTGGGTTTTTTCAGCAGGAACAAAAGGGAGAAAGTGGAATATCTTGTTTTGGTTTGGTTTTTTTAACTGATTAAAGTTCTGTAGTATTCTTGTAATACTCAGGTTTTGAACCTATTCTGTGAGATTCTGCCTCTTTGTGACTGTGTTCCTTTGTATTTTCTTCCTTCCTGTAAATTTTTGTTTTTCTTTTGCTGCTTTTCTGGTAATTAGAGGAGTGGTTCAATCAAGGTGAGTCTTTGCAATACTTTCTTTTCATCATCGCCATAATACGCTTTGTTCAGCTTTTACATGCAAGGCTAAGAGCTGAGATCAAGGTCTCGTTCATTCACCTTCCCCTCTGCTCCCCCAGTGCATCCTCCTGTTTGTGGCAGTAGCATGGAAATCCCTGAACCGAGCAAGGACTTTGGTCTTCCCGCACTGGCAATAGAAAAGACAAGGTTTTATTCATTCCTGGTGTAAGTGCAGTAAGGGAATTGGTTTGCAGTTGGCCTGATAGCCCTGTGAGAGGGGGAGCACCTAAAGGCAAGTTGTCTCCCCAACCCTGTCGTGTCAGAGTACGGCTTTGCTGGCTGGTCCGGGCAGCAGCAGCCATGAAGGCTCAGCAGCTTGGTGTGTGTTCTCAGGGATCCTGGGCGCTCTGTCTGCTCGGGCGCCCATCCCTGGGCTGCTGCGTCTTCGTTACTGGCACTCAGACTCGCTGGGTGAAGCTACCCCGAGTAGACACCTTGGGGTTGCGCCCTTAGGTGCCCTTCCCATCACAGTCAGTACAGTCACAGTTGGAATGCACAGGGTGAGGCCAAGGTTTGCCTTCCTGGCTTCTCGCCTGCGGAGCCGTTGGGCTGCGAGTGCCCTGGAGACTTCCACTGCGTTACTGTGGCTGGTTCGGGGGCAAAGGCAGGGTCACTTCCAGTCTGTGACACTGGCTTCACATCAGTGGGTTCTGGAGGGTTGAGCCAAGGGAGGAGTGTTGAGGGAGGAACCCTAACTGCTTCACCCAACAGAGGGTGCCCAGCAGTGCTCTGCGAGACGCTGCTTTTGGACTGGGACTCCTGAGCCTGCAGAGGACGGAGAGAGCTCAGCCCTCCCTTTCTGCTGCCCCTCTCCAGTCCCATCCAGGGGGTGCATTAACAAGCCCAGCACTGACGTGGGGGGACATGGGGTGATGAAGAATCTCTTTCCCTTCAACTTTTTTTTACCCAGAAAGAAAGCGTTTGGGAATTAATCCTCCAGCAAAAACAGTCTAGTTGAATAGCTGTTTTGATTATCCAGTAAAGCAAAATGACATTTGAGGAAGATCAGCAGCAACGTTAGTGGTTAATAACACTGGGTCACACCTCAGAGTCCGTACTGAGAGTCTGACTGAAAATGCCGAAGGTCATGTTTTGGTTTTTCCTTACATAATGAAAAGTAGTTTGGGGGAGAGGGAAAGAATTTTAATCCCACTGTTTCAGAGACTGTAAACGGCTTCTTGCAGGAGCGAGTCTCACGTCAGGCAGCTTTCCCAAACCAGGGTGCTGCGCCAGTTCCTGCAGCCAGGTCTCATCAGCCAGGCCTGTCAGAGGCATGTGCAAAGCTGGCTCTCTCTTGGCAGAGTTTGGAGCCATGCTTCTGATCCAACAGCACCGGCTTTTCTCTGGCATGCCTCGGGCTGGAAAACTTGGAGAGCAGGGCAGGGAGATGCATAGAAGGGCAGAAATTGAGATGTACAAAAACAGGGTTGAAACTTCTTTTCTGCCGCTACTGTGGGCATTTCAGCATCCTTCTGCACCAGCATTGCTGGCTTGAGAGCCAGAGGGGTGTTTGGGGCTGCAGGAGCTGGTGGGGAACCTGATTTTCTCACGATACTGGTCAGGCCAGGGGATGGCTGAGAGATTTGTAATTGGGAGGGTCTTGAACTTGCTGAATTTGGTCACCTTTTTAGAAAATCCAAACCAATACTTGTTGGTCCTGTGAAAATCAAATGGGAAAAATACCAGCTGGGCTGCAGATGGATTGCCTTCTAGATGGATTTTTTTTTTTTTTGGAGTTTTCTTACAGCTTGGTCACCTCCTCTCTAGAGGAAAGCCCTGGAAAATGTAGGTGCTTCAGGTATTTCTGAACCTGGCCCTTGCTCAATTTGATTAAGCAAGTAATTTGTAGAGTTGAAATCCCCTTGGTCAGAGCTCTGTGTTCTGAATTGCTTCTGTTCGTAAACAGCTGGCAGCTCCTGGCCTCAACAGCCGTGGGTTTGCTGCAAGGTGGGCGAGTTTCTCAGAGGGCTGAGAGACAAACTAGCAAAGGCTTCAGAGAAGAGCGCTGGTATTTCCAGTCTGGCCCAAAAATGGAGAGCGAGCAACTAGAGAGCACGGAGCACAGATGGAGCGTGCTGTCCGCATGAAAGACGGGTTAGTGAATAGGCAGCTGCTGCTGCGCTGCCAGCTCAAAAGGTGCAGCAGCCAACACCACCCTCCTGGACAACCTCTTCCTTAAAATGTTGTGCACAAACAAGATACTGCTTACTAAAGAGTGCTCTGGAAAGAAGGGAACTCTGCTTATGCCATCTCAGTTCTGCAGGGCTAGTAGAGGTACCAAACACCAACCTTTAAATTACAGAGAGAACTTCTGAAATGAGTAGCTGTGTTGGATAAGCCCTGGCTCTCCAAGTAAACGTTCTGAGGTTTATACTAGCTAATGCCAGAGACATGACCTCTCAGAGTCATGTGAAAAAACAGTTTGCCCTACTTGTAGATAAGATGGAGTCACATTTATTGGTCTGCCTTAAGTCTGTAATCTTTCCTAAACGCTGACTTCCTTCCTTCAGTGCTTCTTTTTTTCTCCCTCTGCCCTGCTTTTTCCTGTCAGTGCTCTAAGGATCAGCAAGGGTTTGCAGACAGTAACTGGGTTCAGCTGCCATTATGAAATGTTGTGTCCTTTGGCGATGCACAGCATTTTTCCTTTCTGGTATTTGGTTCCCCAAGCAACATGTTTCTGGTGCTTTCATGGAGCAAAAACTCGATGGAGGGCTGCGAAGTGCAGCTAATCCATCTCCCTTCCTTTAGAAATGATACCTTTCAAAGGAGCGGCGAGGTACCTGGCTGCATGACCTTTTGGCAGCTTGGATGGGCTTTTTCCTACTCCATATAATGAAGCAAATTACTTCAGATGAACAGAACTTCTAGATGCACGCTTTGTTTTGCGCAGTAGTTAAGTTGGCTGGTATTCGGTGTTGGCATTTCAAAACAAAAGCGTGTCATATTTCCAAAGACAGGGAGGGGATGGAATACTATCTTGAGAGTTGCTTTTTTCCTCTTGATGTTATTTCTAAATATTTGTATTGGTATTGAAAAGCTCTGTTTCTTCTCTATGTAGTACTGCGTGTATGCTTTTGTCAAGAGGGAAGGTGGAGTGGCCGCTGAATGCCTTGTGCAGAAGCTGTACCAGCTCCCTGCTATGATGGGGCAGGGGTTGGCCTTTCCCATTGCATGACCTGTTCCCAGTCAAGAGTCAGACTAATCTCCGTGTTTTTAAGGACCATTTTCTTGTTTGCTTCTAAGCGTCCTGACTGGTGGAGCTCTTGGCCCTTCTGCACCCCCTGTCACCAGCCTGGTAGAGCCCCCGCTCAGAAGCCACCTCTGGCAGCTCCAGTTGAGGTGTTCTGAATTCCTCCCACCACACCTGCCTCCCCTGCTCTTCAGGGAGAGGGATTAAATAACTTGATCACACACACACAGAATAATTAGGGAAAGCTAAATTGTACACTGCTGTCCTCAGAAGCCATGCAGATTCCTGCGCGTCCTTCCAAATCCCTCTCTCCGCTGTCAGTGCTTCTCTGATGGCAAGGTGCCCGGTGACCCCACTGCCACCCAAGGCACTGCTCTCCCTGGGGGGAGCAGAGGGGGTGAAAATTCACCCTTCCCTCCCCAGGTAGTCACGTAACCTGGAATTCCCGACCTAACTAAAACTAGAGTCCAGTTTTTATTCTGCTTTCTATGAAGGATTGTACACATTTAAAGCTTAGGTAATGGTTTGAAACTGACTCTTAGCAAAAGTATGGAATTATTTCCATTTGTTTCTAATAAATAGTCAAAATGGCACTTTATTGATTGAAGGGCAATTCAAGGTTAAGTCGTTGGCTGCTGCCTGTACAATATATTCAATCTAGGCCTTCCTGCCTGGTAGTCGCGATGAGAGGAGAGGCTGCAAAGCAGCCTGTTGGTTTTTGCCCTGCTGCTCAGTTTCTGCTTCAGGTCAAGATTCCTCTGAAAATAACAAGTAAATACTGGGCTTGGAGGGAGAGGCATGGCTTTACCAAGAAGGGAAATAGCACAATTTCCCAAGATTTTAAGCACTCTTAAGACCCACTGAAATGCTAATGCTAAGCATGTTTGTGGATCAACCTGAAAGTAGCAGGGATTTTTGTCCCTAAGTTGCTCATGCTAAACCCACAGCTATGCAGCTGGGCTGCAAGTCAGGTATGTACAAATACAGGTAACGGTCTGCGATTTGTATTCTGAGTCTGTATCTTCTCTCATCTTGTAGATGCACACGACAGTAACTCACCTGTCAGTATATTGACAGCCTTTTCCATCTGTTCTCTTATTTTTTTGGAACAGGAAAGAAGAATGGAGATTTGGACAGGAATTTTGATACGCTTGATTTGCCTAAGCGGTCTGAAGCAGCGAAAGGTAATGCTAATGTTTGTGCTTTTGGAAATAACAAGTAGCCTGGGAGCTGGAGGCTCTTAAAGGGACTGGAGACATGAGCATCTCGGGCTGAGCTCTTTCTTTTGTATTCAGTTAATTGAAACAACGGGTGTGCCAGTGCTTGTTGTTAGCTAGTATTCAATACTGGATATAACCAGCTTTTATATAAAGCTGCTGAATTGTAGAAGCCCATCTGATTTGGTGTTAGGTGACTGTAACTCCACAGAGGGGCGAGTGCATGCTTTCTTCCTTTACAACTCCGTTTGCGAATTGCCTGCACGAGAGGTGAATGTAAGGAGCTAGGAAATGCACGAGGTGGGTGTATTTGCCACTAGCCCTTTCCCTTCCCGGGCATCTCTGTGGTTCCTCAGTCTTCCAACAAATTGGAGAGTGCCAGCAGGGAATGAGTTCAATTTTTTTTGTCTTTGCTGGTAGTCAGTCTTCTTCTGAATGCAGTATTCCGCCCTGTAGGCTGTAGCAAGTCGTACTTGTCGTTTTCAAAATTGGGAGGTTCACGGAAAAAGTTTTTGCATTGCGCTTTTGTATTTCAACTCTAGCGGAGATGAAGTCTTTCACAAACAAATGCATTCCCTTCCTGCATGCGTGGTACTCTTTTTTTAATTGGAGATTAGGAGATGATTTGGGATCTTGTCAGGCTTCTTACAGCATTGTACGGTGTTTTGAGACTTGCACAGGTTTTCATCTGAAGCGTCTGCAATGTCACTGCAAAGACTCAGCCATTGTCATGGCAACTGCTGCGGTGCCACCCCGTCAACCCGGCCTTGCGGGAAGCGCTCTCCCACCGCACCCGCACCTTAATGATCTGTGAATACCCAGAGCTATTCTTCAGAAGGGAAATCTTAAACTCTTCTGCATCACTTGTACGATTTTGGAGAGTATAAAGAGACAGTGTGACTCAATGGAGAGATGCTTGGACTCGGGATACCCGAATTATGCTACTTTAGTGACCTTGATCAAATCAACTAATTTGTGCTTTCCCTACTGTTAACTGCAGGCAGCAACAGAGGCCATATCTAAGATCCTTCGAGAAGTACTGATAGCCAGTAATGGTACAGTAATTACGCGTGTAAAGTGCTGCACTCGCACTGAAAATCATGGGCAGTGAAGCTCTGATTGATGATATGCAAACTAATCCTAATGTGTAGATGGGTCTAACCTATTTACAGATACGCTTTACAATGGGTACAGTTTCTAGGCTAACGTCTAAACACAACTTTCATGGGGTGCATTATTGCACGAGATAGTAACGCACCTCTTGGAAGGTGTGATCCCGTCCTATTGGGAGAGCTGCAGGAAACTTCTGACCAACCTTGGCTTCGGTGTCCTTGCGTCAGGGCTGGGCGTTGATTGCATTGCAGAGCAAGGAGATGTCTGAAGGATGCAGAAAGAGAAAGGAATGCAAAATGTAGCAAGGGCTTCAGCATTTTCATTCCTCTCTAAATGTGGTTGGAATGCAGGTGCCACTAAAGGGAAAAGACGGAAATCCAGGATTTCTGAAAAGAAATTGACTTTGCATAACTTTCTTTAAAAGAAGGTAAAAACCTTTCCTGTGGCTCTGTTAAAGGTAGAAGTGTTGTGGCATATCTGATGGGAGACGTGTTTTTCTCTGAGCTTCCACAGCTCGTTATCCTATTCAATTATTAGAAACCACACACTCTTGAAGAGGTTTTGTTTGGTAATGTCACGATACCCTCATTTAATCTAAGCAGAATGGATTTTAGTCTGACTACATATCTCGTGCTAGATTAGGTCAGGAGATTAATCCCACAGCATTTTGAAAGAAGCCTTTTGACACGGGAAAAGGCATGAGAAACTATTCATTTGTGTGCTAAAAGTGAAAAGTAAATTCAGTGATGCATTTTTGTTCACTTTTTTTATTAGTAGTTTCCTGCTAAGCATCTAGATTACGTGAGAGTTCCTGGATGTTAAAGGTTCTAACAAGTTCGCTAGGACTTTGAATTGTTTGGTAAGATTAAAAAAAAAAAAAAAAAAGTTTTAAAAACCTTAAAAGCTCTGGTCAGATCTATGCCATGGAGCGTAATTGGCTCTGATGAGATCAGCTCTCAGCTGAAGCAGAACCTCGTTACT
This sequence comes from Fratercula arctica, assembly GCA_947846985.1. Classification (NCBI taxonomy): domain Eukaryota; kingdom Metazoa; phylum Chordata; class Aves; order Charadriiformes; family Alcidae; genus Fratercula; species Fratercula arctica. Next base: position 29,814,762 of record CANTUZ010000013.1, on the reverse strand, counting down.
AAGATTGAAAAATCATGCAAGTTTTAATGATCAAAAGCACTCAGTTTGAGTGACACAGTGAAGTGCTATTTCAAAAATCAACAATTATAGATTAATCTCTTTCATGTATTATTAAAGCCATGTTAAAGTGAGTTTTCAGCTGGAATCTTTGTGGGCATATGAAACTGCAGGAATAAGATTTGTTCATGCAATGCAGCAAATGAACATTGTGGTAGTTAACAAATACTGGGATGGAGTGTTGTTAAGTTTCCTGTACTCTCACAGTCGGCATCCGTGGTGCTTCTCTGGCGGATCTAAAGATGAGGTTTCAAGACTTGACATTGAGATTTCCCTCTAAAATACTCTTAGGTATGATCACTAAGCTTAATTGATCGTGTGCTGCTAATTGCTTGAAAAACGCAAACTAGAAGCAGCGAACTAGCTCAGACCTATTTTCTATCATCTCTGGAAGCTTTGTTGGGTCTCCAGATTACTCCAGTTGCAGGAATCATTGCCTGTCCTGTAGCCAAACATCATAAACCCAGAAATGTCTGCAGTTCCCAGGGTGGGGGTGGGTTAGTGTCGGGAGGGGGACAGAGTCTTTCTCACTCTTTATTCAAGACAGCTTGGGAACATGTTCGTATCCTGAACAGTCCCAAGGGTCTCGCGAGTTATTACCTAGTTTAAATGCTAGATTTTGGGGTTTTTTTCCTGGCATTTGTTTGTTCCGGAGAGGAAGGAATGAAGGCAATTCTTTGTTTCAAAGTGATGAACTAGAGTCTCCTTTTCTTCTGATTGCTCTGGGTTTTTTAATGGAAATCAGATTTTGCTGCAGCACAGCATTTGAGCAGCCCTGAAACCATTTCTAAGCCTTTAATAATTTTATGTGCTAGGCATTCTGGCAGGGGAAAGCTTCCAGTTCAGGGTTGTTATCTGTGGTAAACTGGATAATGTCAGACGGGAGAACTTGCAGTGCTTTCAGAAGCTGTCTCATCTGATATTAAAAAATAAATATATATGCTCTGGCAGTGCCCAGAGTACTGCTGTCCTCACAAGGAAAAACTGTGGAAGGGAAGCTTCTTGATTCCTCTTTGTTGAAAGGAGCATTTTTTTTTTCCCGGCAGTTGAAGAGAGAGAGGATAAATTCTGGGGGAAGTGATAAGAGGTTGCATAGAGCCGTACGAGAAGGGGACAGCACTGACCAGAAATTATGAATGCAGTCCTCGCAACCTTGCTAAATTTAGTACTTTCAAAAATTGCTGCTTCTGGGGGCGGGGGGGGGAAGCCTTGCTGAAATCCCTTCCCCGGGATAAAGTAGGTCAGTGGCAGTGGTTGGCTGCCTCCTCTGCAGCGTGTTCTCCTCCGCACCAGCACAGCGCGAATGCTGATTTCTCCTGTGTACGCATTGAACACATCGCATAGTACAGTTCCTTCGCTTTGTTTGCAGAGTCCTTGTTTCTGAGCAGGAATAGTGACAGGAGGCCCAGGCACTGGGGGGAAGATCAGGATTAATCATATCTGTGCAGGGGAAGGCAGTGTCTCAGGTGGCAGACACTGCGATAAGGTTTTGTGAAAAGAATCGGCATTGATATGTGTCAGCCCTCTGAAGATGTTATAAAGGTTGTAACATTTAATCCTCTCCATGTGAAGGTGTCGAATTGTCTGCCTCTGTTCATCCATGCTGGAACACGGGAGGAGAAAGTCCAGAAGAGCAAAGCAGCTTTTTATGTGGAATCAGCTGATTATTCCTAATTAAATCCAGACCTCTGTGCTATTTGATTTAAGCAAGCCTCATGGCTTCTTGTTTATGCGCACATACATCTAATGGTGTAAAAGCACACACTCTACGGTGCTTTGGGTGTTGCGGTTCAGGTGTGATTTCAGTTTCTCATTAGGGAGTTGAAAGTTTTCAGCCATAAGGAGACGTGCAGCTACATTTCAGCCTACTGGATGAGCTAACTCATTCTCTCCTTTAAATCAGTTATTAAAGTGGTTATTAATTTATCTTTTCTGCTTTGATAATTTAAGCTTACTTCCATTTTAATGGGAACATAAGTTTAGGAGAGAGTCGAGCAGAAATACTGAACTAGTGCTAAAGCTGCCCGTGGTTGAACGAATCTATTTGGTTGCAGCAGGGACCTCGTAGAAAAGCTGAATTCATTTGGAAGCTCAGCTCTGTGTGCACACTTACCCTGGTCAGCAGCCTGCGGAGGCAGGCAATGAGATTTGGGGTGAACTTGTCAGCAGGTGAATTTCTTCTTTCTCCATTATCTGAAATCCTCAGTCGCTTTCCATGTAGCCTGATGCTGATGACAGATTTTTCTATTCCAGAAGGTGAGTGTCTAAATTCACTTATAAATCTTTGTGTTACTGCTCCAGGAAATTAGACTTCCTGGCACTGTCAGGGTAATGACTTTAACTTAGTAGATTACAAAAATGCTGGCAATTTGTCTTCAGCTAAAGGCAACATGTAGCGGGGGGAGAGAGAAACTTCACTGAAGCCTTACTCTGACTTTAGGTTTGTAATTAAGATTAGCTACTGTTCTCATTTCACTGCCATTTTAATTTGCCTTTTTAAATCTTTACAAGTTGACTCAAGCACTCACCTGCCCTTTCCAGCTCCCTTCAATCATTAATTTTGATTGTCGTATTGTGAATAAGTGAGTAGAACTGATTGATTAATGGTACCATCCACACCCCCCCGGGCCTGCTAGGGGAAATGGAGGGACTGGGAAGATCTCTGTGAGAGCAAGTAACATGTTCTTGTATTAACATCTTTTAAGTATTTCATGCACGTTGTTGAGAATTCCTATCAGAATTATTAAGTATCTCTTATTTCTGCTGCTTTACTAAGCAGAGCGTTCATTTTGGTCCCCTATGTTTTTCATAATTTACAAAGCAGTGAAAGATTTCTCATATGTCTTCTAGTGCTTTGAGTCAGAGAAGATTTATTGCCTTGAGTAGGAAAATTCCCATATGGAGTCTGCCCTTGCCAAACTTCCTCCAGCCCGGTACCTGTAAATTCTCATTCTTTTTCCCAACATCTGCGAGGAATTCAGAGCAGGCACCTGTGGATTTTTCTTTTCATGCATACACACTCTTTCCGTAGCTGACTGCTAACTGTTCTGGAATACTCTGCTTTATTGTCGTAATCTTTTGCGATTCTTATGTTGAGCCACTTGTTTGTTCAAAGCTGGGTTGAAGCGTGGCCGTGGATTGCTTCCTGGCCTGCTGGGCTGTGCCCTACAGGTGGAAACGCTGACTTGGGGTCTTTATGGATCTGTTAAATTGGATTATGTAGAACATAAATTGTTAAGTTTAGGACTGAAACTGAAGGATTTGAAAAATCAGATGGGGAGATGCAGCTGGAATGGGAACTGGAGGTCCAGCACTATTATGTCTTTTGCCTTGTTTCTGCCCTACTGTATCTTCATCCAGTGAAAAGAATGAGTCTGAAATAGTGTCTTGTTCTTAACGTGACAACTCAAGCAATTCGATCTAATCCCAAAGGTGTTGTAGAACCATGATTATTTTCAAGTAGACTGGCCTAAGCCTGTAGGAGTGATAGCCCATATTAACACACTGTGACACCTTCTATGTTTTAATGATATGAGCATTTCTTGCATGAGTCAGGTTTGGAGAGGGTTTAATGGTTACTCAGCATGGATTTTAAAAATGGAGTGCAAAATTCTGTTGCCAGTAGCTAACTTGATAAAACTCACTTAAAACAGAAAATCATTCCAGTAGGAGTGTTCTTTTTACAGAGGTTTTCTTACAGAGTTTACAGACAGCACAAGTTTTCTGTAAACTCTAGATGAGGTGAGCAGTGATGGGCGGTGGTCACTCACCTGCAGAGATTAAAAGGTGTTTTTCTTTGACTTCTGTCTCAGTCCTAGTCCCAGTACATACTCCAGAGTACCTAAAAGGAAACTTCCGTGGGATTGTACTGGATTAGAAATGTTCTCCAGTTCTTGCTTGAGAAGTTTTATGCAAGCCAACAAAGCAGGAGAAGGAACAAGTAGAAGGATCTGCCTCGCTTTTCAGGGACAGCTGACTTTGAAACCTGTTGAATAAACACTGCTTCATTATCCTGATGTTCTCTGGCACTAGCTGTTCTCAGGTCTTGCTGCCTGTTGCCAGTCAGTTCTTTGTGGTAGATTTGTGTCATGCCCATACGGAGCTGCTGGAGGTCATTGCTAAAGCAGTGCTAGTAGTTGGTGATTCACAGTCTTGTCTTGTGATAAGCTCACCTTGCTGCACAGATGTTGCATAAAATAAATCTTTAGGACAATTCTGAGTTGTTGTTCCTTCCTTGATGCTTTTGTGCAGGTACTAAGCCTTGAACAGCTTGGCTTTTGAAGGATGTGGTCTGTGGAATGACCTCTGTTTCCTTCTACATTACTCAGTGACATAAGGCTTAAAAAAACTAACCCCTGCCTATTTTTAACAGGTGTTGAATTAGCTGAGCAGGTAAAGCAGCAGATTTTCCCCAGATAGCATGTTTTACCCCCAGGTACCCATGGTGAGAGGTTGTTGTGCAATGCATTAAACAGCAGCAACTAGACAAAACCGTAGGCCTTTATCTCGGTGCGTGCTGCTGCGACAGGACTGTGGCAAACGTAAAGGGCAGGGTTGTGCTCTTGCATTGCGTTACATTGCTGGAATCTGTATTTAATAAAACAAAGTACTCTGTTGTGTAGGAGTCAGTAAACCTTTGTTGAGGGAGGTAAATTATATCATTGAACATCACTGAGTGTCCAAGTTTCTCCTACGGTCTGCTTGTTTTGTTACGTTACTATTTGTTTGTAGGCCAAATGTGGTTTTCTTCAGGTGCTGTATCCTTTTAGCTCTCTCTTGACATACAGGCGACTTAAGTGATGTTTGTAGCTCGGTGGTTACCTAGGTCTGGCAGCCTTTGTCAGCCACTGGGCACGTTTGTTATCCACAGACACATGCACGCGTTGTCTTAGGGTCAGCATTGCCGTGGGGCGGAAGGTGGATGTCTGCCTTATCTGCAGTTTTACTGTCATCATCGGTGGGAGTGATCACTTGCATTCATGTAGGAACTTAGCATTGTATATTCGTAGCAGTTATTTTTGCAGGAATTATTCAAGTATTGATAAGGACTCGCAGTTCGACCTTGCTTTTCTCAAGTGCGTATGACCTTTCTGAAATCTGCCGCTATTCTTTTCACGTGATAATGTAATTCTGTCCTATAATATTCTTACTTTGGGAGACTGTGAGGAAACAAATATTTCTCTGGGAGGAATACTAATGACAGGACTGAGCCCCTACACAGTGGCAGTGCACCGTAGTGCTGCTGAGACTCACAGCTCTGCTGTGTGGGGTTTTGTTGTTCCACCAAATCATGTGAGAGGAATTTGAGACCGTTACAGGACCGGCTCTTACTCTGGTGTTATCTGTCTGCTCAGGAATGTGAAGAATAGTTTTGGCTTTGCATTCTGGTAATTGCTATCGTGTTTGTTAAATCGTTGCCTCTCGCTTCTGAGAATGCCTCGACGCTGCAGCTCTGAGCCGTGCTTTCCAGTCCTCGCTTTGTCCATGCAAACATCCAGGCAAAAACTGTATTTACAGGTGAGACAGGCTAGATTCCTGGTAGAGGTGAAATGGCATCTGTGGAACAGCGATGCTCTTGCAGCTGTAGTACGATGTTTGTGTGACTGGACTATCCTATAAATTGCCCAGTTAAGAGAGATTGACTTTTCTCTCAGGAAAATTTGAGTTGGGAACTGGAAGAGTTCTGCTACATGGGGGATATATAACCAATGTAAACTGGAAAAGAAGTTTCAACTGTAATCGTTAAATGCCACTAACGCCTCCCCACTCCTAATATAGACACTTCATAGTGTGACTGTCTTTTTCTGTTTTATGTTACGTGGCTTTGAAGTTTAAGCTGAGGGAGCAGTGGGAAACAACTGCTGGGACGGGGAGGCAAGAGCAGTGATACGAGAATTTCATTCAGCTCTGTATTTATACAGAGTTCAGAATATGAAGCTCTTCACGAAGTCACAAGGTGGTTGTTTTTGTCCATCGTTACTTGGCTCTGCTATAATTTGTTTTCATGTAGAGCTCCTCTTTTTCCCTTTGTCTGTTGCCTCTGTCTTAACAGCTAGAGGTGACGTGCAAGGCGAGTTAGGAAGGCAGCTTGCTTTCTGAATTGTTTCAAACTCTTCCTTCTGAATGAGAAAAATCTGACTCGCCTCTAAGGTACTTCGGTTATCCTGGAAGTAGCGCATGAACATTCACAACTATTCTTCCTCTTTATCCTTCTCTTGCATTCTTGAATGTTCAGTCTTCCCCAGTGCGTGGGGGGGAAACTGGCAGTAGGAGACAAGGTTCTCCCTCTCCACCTTTAGGTCCTTTCACCTGTGGCTCTCGTGGGACTATAAAATAACTCCAGTAGTCAACTGCCAGCTCCTTCTTGCCTGAGGCTGACACCCGAGAATATAGATCTATTTTAATAACTAGCAGTATCTTCAAAAGACAAGAATCCCAGGTGGTAAATTCCCTTTCCAGCTTGATGTGAATTTGTGGCCAAGTTACAAATGCACAGAAAATGAGACTTACGCATGTGGTTATAACATCTTAAACTAGAACTGCCTATATATACTTGCATAATAAAGTAGCCTATGAAAACCTTAAACAGCAGGGACTCTACTCAAGCACATGGTAATTACAGCAGCTACGAAGGAGATGGAGTGATCTGGAGCTTCAGCAGAAGACAGAGCTGGAGGTAAGAAAGTCTCATTTTCACATTCCAGCGTTGCTACTGACTTGCTGCGTGGCCTTAGGCAAGCTAATTGTGTTCAGATGCTGGGGCTGTAGCGAACTCGTTCATGAAGCGTCTCCTACTTCCACTGCATGCATGAGAATAATTACTGCTATTTTCACTGCTGCTGTGATAACCAGTGCAGATGGAGTGTACATGATACGTTTGTGAAAACAGCAAAATTCTGCCAAAGTATTGTGTATCACAACTGTTGCTAGCACCACAGTGATGGAAGAATTAAATAAAAACGAGATTTCTGTTAAAGGTGGATGGTAGTAAGGTAGCCTGCTCCAATGGGATATTGTGTGAATGGACTGAGGAGCTCATGTTGTAGAGAGCACTTTGGAAATATGCAGTACTATGAATTGCTTTGTATTCTTGCTATGTATATTACACTTACTCTCTGTTTTTATGGAGGAGTTCAGCTGTGTTATTTATGATGCTCTGCATGGATAGGTGTATACAGAAACCAGTACAAACTCAAGACCTTGGCAAGTTTTACAGCCCAGCTCCAACATTTACTTTAGTTACAGCAATGTGTGCTCTCTTAACCCTTCAGCCACTGATTAGATTTTCATGTCCTGTACACTTGGCTAATATTTCTGATGATAAAATAGTTAATGTTGGGAAGTGCTAGTTGTCAGTCATATTTTTTCTTTTCACAGCCTTGCCTGTACTGTTTGCCCCAGCTAGGAATGGTTAATACTCTTCTTTCCCCACCCTTCGGTTTGTGTGTATGCTTTTGCATGTCTCATTTAGCATTTCTGTTCTACAAGCAATTCTAATTGTTACTCTAATATAGAATGCCTGTTATTACAGAGCATAGCTCATTATACAGTCCTGCTCAGGGACTGTTTATAAAATGAGAATGTGCCAGGAATAAAAGGAGGAGTTGGTGGGTACGTGCTTATCCCACATAACTGTAACTGCCTCAGTCTTAGGACTTAGTCACCGCAGAGAAAAACTCCATCCATCCATCCATCCATCATCCATCCATCCATCACTGTTGCCTTATGTTCAGGTTCTGCCATGCCACTTAGTTTCAGTTAAGAAACAACAACGAAAGCTCAGAGACTTCTTCCCCCCTTTTAGCTTAAGTGTAAAAAACGAGACGATGCTTTGAAGAGGGGTGCGGATCAGACGGTTGGCCTGACTGCCTGGCCAGTATTACCGTGAAGCACAAGGCAGAGGAACTCGGCTTCTGTCAGAATTTAGAGATGAAATTTCATGTCAAAATCGATTACAGAAACCTTGTTGCAGAAAGTTACGGTTGTCTCTCGTGTCCATCAAAAGTACCGCAGCAAAGTTCTGCTGACAAAGCTACTTGACAAGTTCAGAGAACAGCAGAAAGTTTCAGAACAGCGTAGGCAGAAAAATGGTGTAATGTTGATTTAAATCCCTTGCCAGATTTCCAGAAATAGTGTGTGCATAAGTAAAGGAAGTAGTTACAGCTCAGGGTGAGTGTTACAAAGGCTGCGTCTTTAGGAGTAATAGGAACGTGGATAACTTTCTCAGAGGCCTACGTGACTCAGATGCTTTCAAAACTCAACGCTAGACAGACATCTCTCCAATCTTACTTAAAGCATCTGTCTGGGATACTCTGGCTGTCCCGTCTGGTATTCTTTTGCCCACAAAAATGCAGGCTAATGCCCTCTAATTAAGCATTGGAACAGGTTCTTCAGAGAGGTGTTGAAGGACTCTCCATCATTGAAGGGTTTCAAGACCTGACTGGACAAATCCATAAATAACCTGGTCTAAACTCAGCATGGAGCCTGCTTTGAGCAGGGAGCTGGCCCAAGTGACCTCCCACACCCTTTCAAGCTAGTTGTTCTGTGTCACTCTCTTGTTAACTGATTACAAAGTCAACCAAAAAAAAGTCTGTCTGCAAAAAAAAAAACAAGCACCTTTTTTTAGGGACAGGTTTTTTCCAAAGCAACTTCATCCATGACAGGTAGCTGGGTGACCCAGATGGGAAGAAGAATGAGCGAGCCCATTTGCCCATGGAACCTGGGAAAGGAGAATATATGCAAAATGCATCTTAATTGCTGGATCTCAGGTTGATTGATTTTTATTTTTTTAATTATTCCCCCCCCCCCCCAGGTATGGCTTTTTTAAAAGAGAAATGTATTTTTACTTATAATATGTACTTTTTCTGATGTCAGCACGGTAAACCATGGAGTCCTCACAACACTACGTTAATCAGCCTTTGAGGGTGTGCTTGTAACAGCTAATGATGGGGGAGCGAAAGGGGAATCAAAATGGAATAGTTGCGTGATACTGAACTAATGGCAAGTGGAGGTACTAGAGATCAGGCAAGGAGGCCTGCCTTCTAATGCAGCCGAGACAGGGGAGGTACGTGCGGTAAGGTGTCTAGCATTTTTTCCACTTTTGCTTGAACAGTATTTATTAGAGTTAATTGAGAGCTTTAATCATGGAGTTAATCTGAAAATTAAAATAAACTGGAATGTCAAATAACCTGTGCATTCTAAATTGCAGAAGTCACTGATGCTCATTAGTCAGACTGAAGCTGCAGTTGCATTTTGCAGAAAGGCAAATAAAAAGAACCAAAAAATTAAGACTTCTGTTTTCTCAGCATTAATTGCTAGTGCATTTACCTACACAGCTGCTGCAGTCCTATTATCTGACTCATTACTTTGTAAACCACTTTGAGATATCTTGAATGTGAAAGCTGCTATATAAAGCCATATTTATTCTATAACCCTGAGTGCTCTGCACAGGCTTAAAAGCTCCCCCTTCTCCGGCGTGACAGGGGAATGATATGACTTAATGTGCCATATACCTCTAAAACTGTGGATGGAAGAAAAACGACCTTGAGCTGAGAGGCAGGCATTTTACATTGTAAAGCAGACGCTTACATTTACCTGTCAGCTGGAGGGGGGGAATCTCACCTCTGCGTGGTTTGGAAGCAATGTCAGTCCAAGCATTCATTGCTCTGAACCCACCGAGAGCTTGATTGCTGACCCAGGCGCTTCCAGGGGATGGGTGTGAATGTTGATCATATGCGGCAGAAAGGAGAGCATTTTTATTTTGGCCTCTCAGACCATTAGTTTCAGCCCTGAATGTTCGGTGTCTTGGTGATAGGGAAAAGAGGGAATCGGTAGTAGCGTGAAATGTTATTTGTCTGTTTAGGAATAGAACATGATTCAGGCTTGTCTGGGAGGAGGACATGCAAAGAGCAATCCTTCCACCTCGTGTCCAGTTCAGTCATGTTTTGCACACCTTGTGGTCTCCTTACATTGCTGAATACGTTGTTGGTTTTGTAGGAGACGTTTGGAGCAACTTCGTATTGCCTTTCACCAGTAGCCTCAGTAAAGTGTAAGTACCTGACCCGGGGCGACAGTCTGCTTGAGCAGGCCCAGCCTAGGCAGGCGAGAGAGACAGCGTGGGAGGGGAGAGGGGGCACGGGCTGCTGGAGGGAGTTGTGCCGTTACACGGCATTTCAGTGGGAGAGCTGGGAACAGAGATGAGGTTTCCTGATTCCTAAACCAATATCTTTCTTACTGGCCTATGCTAACAAGCCAGGTAGCAAACCCACTCCATTTGGAAACATCAGTTTTCTTGTCCTTCTCATACAAAGCCAGGAAGAACATTTAATCTAATGAGTTTTGTTTTGAGACTTCTAAAATTACAACCAGCAAATCTGTAATTATGATTGAGCATGTAATTGCATCTTGTCCTGCTGAGAGCTTAAAAATGATAAGCAAGAAAAGCATCTTCAAAGGCTCATTCAAAATGTGAGGGGACAAGAATAAAATCTAGAGAAAATACCTGCCTGAACTGGAGTGTCCCCAATGACCTTTAAGCACTTAGGAAGTTGGAAGTCTGCATTCCCTGCAAATGCAGGGTTCCCACTCCCCTCCTGGGGATACTTTGCGCGTTGAGCCATAAACCATGCTAGTGATGACTGCAGAGCACAAAAGGCAGGTTACAGGTGTCTGAGAGGAGAGATGAGACATGCCAAGGATGAGTGAGGTGTCGGTTGCATTGCAGTGTGTTTGGGATTCCTCAAGGAATGAGAAAGTGGGGGTGTTAGGTCCCATTTGTTCAATGACATATGAGTGCTGCTTCCAGGAGAGTGCTTCCCTTCAGGGTAGTGCTGCTGTCTAAAACTTACGACTTGGCAAAGCCGTGTGTGACTTAGATTTGGGCAGGCCTGCAAGGTTTTGCTTGAGTTAAATCTTAACAAGCAGGTCCTTCCCACATCCTACATATCTGCTAGCCGAAGGCAATGCTGAGATGAAACCCATTGAAATGAGACTATCAGCAGTTTGGAAGTTCCAGCTTCCCTGGAGCACTGGAAACGTGGGGCCACTCACTGCAGTCTGGCGGCTGATGTCCAGACCCAGCTACAGACTCCGGTGGCCCATGAGAAGCCATCAGGGCGCTGGTAGCACTGCCTTGTGTATGTGACTGATTAGGAATGGGTATAGGTTGTAACATGATGGAAATTTCGATACTCTTGAGGAAGTATCTCACCTTATTTACACTTACACTGACCTTTTCAGGGTTTTCTATAGGCATGAACAACCTCCACAGTAAATGTCAGCTTCTGCTTAGAATCTTTTACATGGGTAGTTTTAAGCTCAATTTTTAATTGCAAAATATTACCATAAGAAAGCTGCATTGAAATTGAAAACTGTCCTAAACAAAGTGGCTATTGGGTTAGGGATCTTTTCACTATTTTAACAGCAGTGAAGTGGTTTCAAAGAAGCTGTCAGAGTTGCTTTGAGGTCGTGTCTGCCGTGGCTTTGTTGTAAAATTCCTCATCTGATTTTCTGGTGGTTTGTGAACGCGGGCCATGCCTGTGGGATGGTGGAGATAGGGCCAGGCTGCAGTTGGATGCTGTGTAACGTTCCCCTGTTGCCTCCTGAAAAATCTCTCTGTGCTGCTTCTGTTCATTTCAGCTCAGTATCTCATTCACTGCTATGCGCTGGGGCCCCAATTTTCTTTGTTTTTGTTTTTATCTTGCAAATAGATTTATTTATGGTTGTAAAATGTACGTGTGTTTGAACAGCTAAGGCTTCAGTGAGCTGATTCTCTCCAGATCATGTTGTCTTACCTCACATTTTGGCCCAAACTTAAGTTTTATAGGAAGATCCATGTTCCCAGGAAACCTGTAATTCTATGGGCAAAGCTGGTTTTATGTCAGTTCTGCCTGTGATTATGGGCTAGTCAGTCAGTGTATCAAACAGCAGACGTGTTTACATTTAATAGAAACTTTCCTGTTTTTCTAAAAAAGAATGGTTGGCAGAAAGGAAAAGAGCAGCCCTTCGCTCCATGCCTTCGACGTGGCCCGTCCCAGTGCGTCCCCATTCAAATGAGGGAGGAGCAGCAGCATCTTCTCTTGCCTCTCACCGTCTGTAGCCCCTGCCTGGATATGGTGCTTTGAGGATGGGTGGAAAATCTCTGTTCTTGAAGGCGTTAAGGTTTCTAGCTTGTGCTGAAATCCATGAGCATTAAGTACCCAAATACTGTGCCTTGAAAATCTGGGCTGCGAGGTCCATTTTTTGTTAAGAGAATTTGAAGAAAACCTTCTGTTCGTGCTGCTTTCACTCTGGCCTGACATTTATTTGACATTGAAAGCATCAAATTCTTTTTCTTGGATGCTTGGGAGATACTGGAATTGCCTGACAGCAGCGTAGTGACTGTAATTGAGACAGATTAGAGGCACTGGGCTGCCTTTGGGTGTGTTGCAGCTTTCACGAAATGGAGAGAGGAATTGAAACACACTTTTGACTTTGGAAGCTGTAGCAGGAACTAATTAGCAATTTCAGGACACAAACAGGATTGGAGGAAGTGTTTGGGTTGGCATATAATAAATTATTTAATGATGTGAGGGAGTCTTTCCATATGGCACTTGCTTATAAAATGCTTATAAAGGCGAGATTGCAGGACTGTGCCTGTAATGAACCCCGCAGGCTTCCGCTGTCAGTCCTGGTGATGAGGAATCACTGACCTTTCACTTCTCTAGGCTGAGGCTGGACCAGGTACCTGCTTCTCAGCTTGCATTCTGATCGCCTTTCCCCAAAAAAGGTTAGTTGTTTATATCAAATAATTTCTTCCTACTGGGAAGTATTTTGAAGTGTTTGATGTTTCCATGAGGATAGATCCACTGGAGAATAGACATTTATTCTTCTTATTTGAGGAATTTAAGCAGTGGAGTTCTGCTGCCCTTCACTGCCTTAAGCAGATGGGCCTCTAACAAGCAACTGAATTGATGTGAATAACCAAATACTTGTGTAATGGCTTATGACCATTTATGAGACTTTATATAAAAATCATGATGAGAAGTGTAAGTGTAAGTAGACTCGGTGAAGCATGAGTAATCCAGAAAGAAGCTTTCAAATTGGCTTCCAAGCGTAGTTCAGTGTGCGTGAGCTCTGAAAGATTTTGGGTTTTCTCTTGGTGTTGTTTTTCCCTTGGTTCTAAAGCTAAAACTCAGAGAGGCTGCGAAGGGGAGAAGCTGACAGGTGCCAGCCCGAGTGGAAATACCGGCTGTCGATCTGTGTCTGTCGCAGCTCTGAGCAGCGCCCATTGCTGACACATCCAAACGCTCATCAGGAGTCTGCGGGCTTCCAAACCAGAGGAGAAAGTCCTTCCACAGCAGGACGGCGCTTTGCAGCGCAGTCAGTGGGAAGCCCCATAGTCCCATACCTGACAAAGCAACCCCATTTCTGTCCGTTCCCGCGTGATGGAGGATTTGGGTTTCCCTTGCTGGTTAAGATTCCGTGCCAGCACCCCTGTGTGTAACGGCGGCGAAGGGCTGATCCCACGAGGTGCTGTGGGTGCTCCCCACACCTTGGCTCACCGCAGGCCCAGTGGAGAGAAATATCATCCATGGAGGTCGGGAGGAGCGTGGCCACTCGTTGCAATCCCCCGACACCAGCCGGGCTGCCGTGCCTTAGCTGCAGGCGGGTGGGTAAGCGCAGAGCTCCCCAGCCCGAGAGCTGGTCCCCGCCTGATGGCTCTTCCAGCTCTGCACTGCACAGCACTGAGGTCCCGCTCCACGGCTCCCAGCGTCTCTCTCGCGGGCTTCTGCGTCCCAGGAGAGTCAGAGGGCAGGGGAGGGCGCTGGGTGGGACCGTACCCCCCCTCATGATCCAGTGCATCTCTCGCAGTCTCCCTTGGAGATAGGGAAGGAGACAGTCGAGAGGTCTGCAGAGGTGAGAAAGAGTTTTCTGGGCTTTTTCCACCTTTCTTGCATAACTCAGCACTTAATGTCCGAGGGTGCGTGGATATTTCAACCAAGTAAGCATTACCATGTGGGCTTTTTTATTTTGCCTTGCAGCTGTCTTCATCCCCTCTTCTGTGCTTTCCTCCTTGATGGGGTTTTCTGACAGTAAGTTTACAAAGCTGTTCAACATCTAAACAGTTCTGAATAATGTCAGAATCTTTTTAATAAAATAAATTTACTTAGGTGGCATCTGGAGCCAAGGACTAATGCACGATTCCTTTTGCAGTAGCTTTTCTCTGCAGACAGGTTTGTGCTGCTGAGCTGGGAGGAGGCTAAAAGCTCGTTGGCTTCCTGGAGTCAAAGCAGCTGATTGGCATCTGGAGCTGCAAAGCTGAGTTTTAGAGGGGCTTGAAGCCAAAAAAAGGGCAATTTGGAACACATGATCCTTAGTTAAACACACAGAAAAGTCCAGAGAAATGAAAATGGATAGGTCCGGGCAGCCGCAAGTCGAAGGAAGGAGTCCCTTAACGGAGCTGTTGATTTTCAGTGGTGACTCTCGTTCTGAGGCATTTTTCTGTTATGAGGCTCTTGGACCTGTTGATAAGATACTAACAGCAACACATTGGATTTTATTACTGGACATAGCTGTGGTGTGATTTTTTTATGGGCTTTCCTTCAGGGAATCACGCAGTATCTCTCTCTTTAATAAACACGTTTTATATAGTGAGCTGGAACCTTCTGACGGTTGGGCTGGACAATTAGGCATCTGCAGCAGTAACGGCAGTGAAAAGAGCCTGTCTCAGATCTCAGGTCTGTTCAGCTCCATCATGTGGCAGCTGTGATCAGAAAAGCTTTACTGTGGGGGGGGGGGGTTGTAAGGAAAATGCTTACCTGGCCTTGGTTTTTTCAGTTTAAGGAAAAGTCGCTGAAAATACACATGTTCTGGCCTGTATGCATAAATGTACAGTTGTAAAATCACATTTGTTTATATGATGTGAAAAGTAATAATTTTCCTCAAGTTCCCAATCCTCATTAACTTTGCCAGCCATGTCTCTATTCCTTTTGTTCCTTTGGGAAAGCTTAGCTAAATGGAAAAGGCTTGCAATATGCTCCAAAAAGCCGTGAATTCAAGCCCTACCAAGGCAGATTCCTCCATTTAAAAGCATTCCCCATTAAGAAAGGGGGTCCATTTTCGCACCTGCTTGTATCAAATGAGGCTTTCCATAACATCACCTCATGGCTGTGTCTTTCCAGCGTTGCAAACAGGGAGCGATCTTTGGCAGAGCTGTGGATCTGGATTATTGTGGCGTCCCCACATGTTCTTGGCTTGTGCCCGCAGCTCTGAGGGCAGAACGATGGCACCTCCCCGAGCTTCCCTGTTTTCTGCTGGTGTAACTGGCCCAGACGCCGGGAGCCGGGGGGAGCCAGACAGGCTGGGCAACGTTCTTATTTCTGGATTGTGCAGCACTTGCAAGTTCTATCTGTGGCTGAAAAGGAGGGGTGACAAAATAGAGCTGTTTGGTGCCAGGCACAAGGAGAGACACCTCGGGGCATGTGAGTGATCACCAAGTGCTGCCATCTGGGTCCTTTCAGAGAGAAGGAGGAAAACAAGTCAGTCGTGTGTAACTCTGGACCCTCGCAGAGACGGGAACAGATGTGTCAGAAGCACCCATGGTCAATAGTAGCAGCAGCAGCACTGACATGTAAAAGAATAAGTGTGGACGTTTGACCTTGTCCACTGATGTTCTGATGTTCCTGTGCTGTAGCAGACAGCATCTGGAAATTCAGGTTTTCCCTCCCAGGGAAACATAATTGATGACACGCTTAGTATTGATCTACTATGCACGGGTCGAACTGCTGTCTGTTTAAGAAGTCCCCAGTGCAACATGCATCGTCACGGCGCCCAGTGTCCTTCTGGGGTCAGAGGCATGAGTCCAACCCAAGAGCTTTGGGAAGAAGCTTCCCCGGAGGCAGCAGGCAGGGTTGCCCACATCTGGGAGCGTTGCACAGGATTGTCCACTTCTGGGAGCATCGCTGCTCTCCCAGCATATTGATCTACTGTCCAAGAGATCACCAGCCTGATAAACCTAAGCTGTCTTTAGTCTTAAAATACTGTAGTGTTGAGTCAAGAGTAAATGACAGCTGGTGAGGCTGCCACAGGCGCAGAATTCCTCCAGGCAAGGCAGCGTTCACCCCTCGCTGGCAGTCTCAGGTGTGCTGAGCTACCGGAGCGCAGTGCCCTTGCAGGGCTGGCAGTGTCGTGCCGTGAAGCCCTGCAGAGCTGGCAGACCTTTGGTGCCAATTAGTTTCCTATTCACTTACAGCGTATGTGAGCCAGATTTTGAACCAAGTCCCATTCTGAGATTTTGCAGTGGCGATGCGGGGCCTGGAGCGCATTCCGGGGGCTTGCGAACACCGTGGTGAGCTGGTGATCGGAAAAGGGGAACCTGTACTTCCAAACAGATCGTGTTTGATCTGTAGCTCACAAAGCAGAGACTCCCATGTCTGTTCTGTCTGAGAGGGAGAGAATCTTATTTAATGTTCGGGTTTTAGATACAAATTGCATTTCAGAACAGACTTGCTTTTGGAATAACGTGATTGTCCTGTTCCCTTGCAGAAAAAATGCATTCAGTTATCCCTGTGAAGTAAATAATAACTTTGGATCAGAGAAACTGGAAAGAGAGCAAGTGTTAACATTTCATGTACTGTACTTAAAGTCTCCAAGGTCAGATGCAAGTCTCCTGGGACTGGGGCAAAGGAAGCTATTTACACGAACCATCTATTTTACTCATTCCGCCAAAGGGCTTAATGTTAACTTCAGCTCCTGAGCATTGTTGCTTGTAACAATGGTGTTTCTCAAAAACAAACAAAAACCACTGCCAAGGGTGACCTACAAATCCTTAGATGTGTGCCACAGTTCACCGGCACTCCTCCTCTCCCTTCCAGTGGAGCCCTTCCGCATCTCTCCCTCCCCTGCCCTGGGCTCCGGGCAGCACGTCCCTGCTCCGCCAGCAGCTGGGTAGTGCTCTGGTTATCCGCAGCAACAGTCAGGTCCTGATTAAGTATTGGTCCTCCAGAGCCTTCGCTGCTGATTAGTGAACAGAGGAGAGAAGGTTGTTAACAGAACATCTCCAGTTGCCAAGAGACTTAGCTGCATATGCTTGAAAAAAGCCTTTGTTATTGGGCAGTGTGTCAAGCACTGTTGGGAGAAACGCTGTTTGCAGGGCCTTTGGAAAGGGAAAACTGTATTAGCTTGAACATGTCTGCTCGCAGAAAACAGAAGTGCTGGAACTCACACAGGGTCAAAATGGGTTGTGTTTAATTGAGCCATCTCTTTGTTGAATTGCATAGTCTTTGGATATGAAGTGGAATATAACCAACCTCTTACAAAGCACTCTCTGTCAGAGGAGTTACTTTGATGACAGCTTGTGGAGCTTGGGAAACGTAAAGAATAATAGAAATGGCACAAGGCAGTTTGCTTTCCCAGGCATCCTTATTTCTCCTGCACTGCCTTGCCCTCCTGTTCCCTTTGCTTGCCGCCCTTCTGCCCTCCCTGCAGTCAGCCTAGCCCCTGTGTTGGTTTTCGGCATACCTCTGCGTTTGGTAGTGCCAGTAGCATTCCTGTTACGGGTTCTGGGCTGGGGGGTGGCTCGCTTCCCTTCTTACCTAGCGTGGCATTGCTTCTTTCATTGTGGGAGTGCCTGGTAAGCTGGGAAGAGTTTGCGTAATTTTAGAACTTGTGTGTGACTTAGTTGGAAAGGTCACACACAATGGAGTTCATTTTCTAAACAGAAAAACTCCTCTTGACATTCCCTCAAGCCTGATTTGGGTCTCGTGTGTCCCATATTATTCTGGTTGTTCTTTTCGGTACTGCTCAAAGGCTGTTCTGTCCGTTTTCAGAGCTCCTGCTCAGCGGTGGATGCTGCATTCTTGATCGAAGCTCTGCAATAAGCGCAATACCTGTCCTGACTTGTACTGTACCTTGAAGTGAAAGCTCTAGGGACTATTCACAACTTTCCACCTATTCTTTCTTCCTCATTCCTTGCAGAAGCCTCTGTTGTACGACACTCAGCATTCCCCATGTATCTGCGTGGAGCTGCGTTCTCCATCGATTATGCCAAGCATTTGGCTCTGCTGGAGCTGGCTGCGTTTTTGCTACTGTTAAGCCTTTCAATTAGAAGAATCTTGCGAGTTTATGTTGGCATTCAGGCTGCTTTGTGCACCGGGTGCTGAAGCACAGCATACAGATGGAATCGAGCCGATGGGTTGGTTTTTTTAAGGATCTGATTACTGCTTTTATAAAAGTAACCAGCTGCCTCCCCCCCGCCTTCTCTGGGGTTTTTCACGTCGCCTGTTCGGCAGTGCGCTGCGGGGCAAGGTTCCTGCGCGGGCAGGGCAGAGCTGCTGCGCCCATGTGCTGCTTACGCCTTCTGAAAACATTTCTCTAGCAAATAATTCTGAACTCTGGTTTACAACGGCTTAACTCCCAAACAATGAACTACAGCAGCTGTAATGAAGTTACCAGCCTGGTGTCGGCAGAGGGCAGGAGTCCAAGATCTGTGGAGCTTTTCTTTCCTGCAGAATCAAATTGTTAATTTCTTTTACTGACATGATTCTTTACTTTTTTTTTTAATTTAGTTGTCTTTTTTCCCCCTCCCTTTCTTCTGGCTCATAGCTTCCTAGTTGCTCAGGGAGCTGCTTTTTTACTCTGCAAAGCCTGTGAGTAGATGACCTTGCGGAGAAGCTGCGGTTTGGGCTCCTCTCGCCCCATCTGCCGGTAGCCGTCACATCTTGTGCTCGCGCTGGCCACGCTTGCCAGCCCTGGGGCTTGGGTAGAAGTCGGCCTTGAGCACCCTCGGTGTGGCCCCGGGGTGCTTTTTTGGGTTAGTTTCATCCCAAAAGGAGCCCAGGTGGTGCTGCCGCTGCTCTGTGTTGGAACCAAAGTGCAGTAAGTGGGAAATTAACTTCAAAACTGGTCCGAATCAAAACTCAAATGTAAATAGCCCTAGGAACACTGCAAGAATCAGTAGCTACCAGAGTTCACTTTAGTGAATTTTTTTTTTTTCCTAGGGCTAGGGTTTTTTTCATTTTTCCTACAGTGTTGCCAGCATCCTTCCAGCTTTGTATGAAATTGCCTCTCTTTTTAAGCAGCAGCCCAGAGTTTTTGTAGGGATAGAAAATGAGGCAGCGCATTTCCGCTGCAGCAGTAGGAGAGCTCTAATCTGACCAGTATCCACGTGCGTCTAATTTCCCATACCAGTAGGGGGAGAATAAATCCTAAATGGGATGGGTGGTGAAGGGGAATAGATTTGGCAACCTTGCTCCAAAGAGAGTCATCTCAATTTGGGATTAAGCTGGCGTATCAGACATAGGCACCTGGTGCAATATGTCCTGTTATTGCCAGAACGTAGCTAAGTACAGGCGCAGGATCAGCATTGCCAAGGGGAAAGCAAATGGGTTTGTGGAGGAGATAATCCAGGAACTGCTGCAGCATTCTCTGCGCAGGGGCTGAGGGCTGAATGGATTGAGGTGGGTAGTCACCCCCAGTTAATTCCTCAGGTGTTTTCCATTCAGGATTGAAATTGCTGTCTGCGCTGTCACTGTTCTGTGGGCAAATAAAGGATAATCCACTTGGCACCTCCTGGTAGCATGAACTTCACGCAGACCGAATCCATTTGCCAATTTTGAGCAACTCTGCTGCAAAGAAGCTCATCTTCCTTTTTCCAGAAAGACGAGAGTACAGCGTGGTGGTGAAGATGAGCCTAGTGTGGAAGATCTTCCTTTGTGTGCACACCCGTGGCAGTAGCTGGGGGAGTGCTTAGGTGCTGTGCAGTGTCTGACGCTTGCAATGACATTGGCGTCCAAGGCATTCTTGTTTCTCGGAAAGGCAAAAGCTAATATAGTGAACTTGTTTACTTTGCTTTCTGCAATGAAAAAAAGCAATAAACGACTTATCCTCATGCTTTTCCAGGAGGAAACCGTGTAGATTGTAACTCAGCGCAAATCTGTAACCGATGGAGAAGTCTCATTTATTCCAGGAGCAATTATCTTTTTAAGGGCAGTGCTGAATCTGGGCTATAATTAAAACAGCTTCTTAAAGAAAAAGAAAAAACAGTGGATGTTTTTCTCCTTTGATGTATTACCTTTCACTAATAACCCTCTTTTCTCATTTCCATTTACAAAAATGGATATAAGCAATTAGCTGTATATTGCACAAAAGTAGCATTACCTGAAAAAATAATTAAGATGATCTTGAAATTAAGGAAATCAGTTTTGAAGAGAAGCAGGTGCTTAATGGAGGTGAGACCAGCTGTGCTTCCCAGGAACGCGCTTGAAGTGCTTCATGGAAAAATGTGCGAGGCCTCCACACAACACTGGAAGGAAATCTATAATAATTCAGACAAATTGCGTCCTATAAATAGCAGAGCTGGATTCATTAGGACAGGAGGCAGATGGAGAAAATATAAAACTTGTTTGTTTCTTTTTAAGGGACTATAACGCTTATGAAAAGTGTCAGCTTGCTGTCAATGAGGGAAAAACCCTCCAGTGCAGCAGTAGCTTTCTGGCTGTTAGCTTCTCATCTCTGCTAATGAGCAGCCATCCATGGGGGGTTTCGGAACACTTTGCTCTGGCACAGAAGGGCCGTGGGGTGGGAGCGGGCAGCGGGGCAGGGAGACGGGAGGCACTTGCTAACTCTCTTTGAAACAGATGCCAGTGGGAAGTGGGGATGTGTGGAATGAGGTGGGAATCGTCCACCAAACTGGTGAAGGGGTTATTCCCCAAAGCAGAAATGTTCTGGCACTTGGTAGAGGAAATGCTGTGAATTATTGAAGAGAGAAGGTGAAGACATTTTTGAGATGCTCTTACGTTCGTGAGTAGGAAAAAGGAGAGGCTTTCATGCATGAAGAGAAGTAATGACAGAAAGCGGGTGGGAGGCGCGTGACTGGAATGCAGCTCTGTCCGCAGGAGGTGACGGGCGAGGGGTTGCTGCATCTTCATACTCACACGCAGAGCAGGAAGAGTGTCCAGGCAAAAAGGGACGTCCAGGCTGACAGAAAGGGCATGCTGTAGACTGCGCTTAAATAGCGGGAGAGGGTGAACGGGTAGGGCTCTTTCCAAGTATGCCGAAATTACAACTAGGTGCTTTAAAACAAAGCCACGGGAGAAGACTGGCTGAACAGTTGCATCCCCTTCAACCACAGGCAACGCTGAGCTCCCGTACAGAAGCGGTAAACGTTCTGTATGAATATTATCTTTTAATGAACCTGCCTTCCTCGCTTTTGCTGATCTGATTTACATTTCAGCAAAGCTTCCTTAAAAGAGAACGGTGTCAAAATTCCAGTAAGCCTATCCTAAGAGATTCTTTAAGTATTAGTGTTCAGGAAAGGAACACTGCACGCTTATCAGGCAGCAGTGCTTTTTTCCGGGGGAGTTCTTAGATTGCCAATTCACCAGGTGAAGTGGCAGAGGAAAAAGGTGATGTGAAGGTCGTATTGGAGTCGGATAATCACAGACTTACTCGAGGAATGGCGAAAAGCTATACAACTGTTCATGCTTCATGTATTAAGTAACGACAGTTTTTCTCAGCATTCAATATAGGGGACAGTGATCCCAACGCGAGGAGAGGACACTGGAGAAGAGGAAAGCGAGTGGTATGGATTGGCAGGATGCCTTTGGGGATTGCCATCTGTTGCGGCTCACACATACCTACAGGGTGTCACGTAGCAAGTGGTGGCATTCAAACCAGTCCCAGGCACAGAGCGGGGTGACTATCCGGTGGTCAGAGAGGAATGCAGGCGTGCTGGGAAGCGTGTGGGGAGCTGAGCGGGGAGGGTATGAGCCCGCACACCGGAGCTCATGGCTCCTCGTGCGTAGACCAGACCTTTGGCATGCAGCAATGGAACCCTTGGCGGATGAAGTGTGTTTTCTTGCTTTCAATGGGAGAAATAAGCCCTGTATATCCAGGGGGTTAACGTGGCCTGTGTTTATGGGGTAGTGTTATACAAGGTTTAAAGTGCTGAGTTCTGAGATCTTGACTCACATAGTCCCACAGCAATAGCTAATACGAAAAATATGAAGAAACAGGTTTGAAATGTAAGACTTTAATTTCAGAAAGCCTTTAGCAACAGAGAATTCAAAAAAGAAAAGAATTGATAGGATATCTGCTTGATAGGATAGCATTGTTCAGTTTTCTTGCTTGTAGATTTGATCTGAGATGTCTGAAATATGCCAATCTGTGGTATGTGCTGCAAGATACGTATGTGAGAGGGGGGTGATTTTGAAGAGAAGGTACTGAAGAGAGGGAGTGATTTGTGTTTGTAGGTTTCTTGTCTTGCTAGTGGAAAACTTACTTTGAATTATGCTACGCTTCTAGGACTTATGTCTAGCATCTTCTTATGTGAAAAACATTCTTTTCATGTGTACAAATAAAAAAAAAAATAAATTCTTCTGCTGAAAACAAGCTTCAAATTTCCTCTTTGCCCAAGCTCATTCACACCTTTATGCTTTCTTTCATATAATGTTTTCCTAAAAATCCTTTCCTAAGTAATGTCTGCTGAACTTTATTTATTGCAAACACCCCAAAAGCCACCGATCCAGAAATATCTTCCATCTGCAGTGACTGCAGATGAGCCCGTGTTCCCCGCAGGTTGCTTGTGCCTCCTGCACTCACCAAAACACTTCAGGGGAATTAGGTTTTTGTTCACATAATTTAACAGCACCGTGATCTTTGAGATCGTGTTTATCTTGCAAGTGCTTTAACTGGATGCTCGCGTGCTCTTCCCTCACCAGTGCGGTGTGGCGTGCCGTGCCACACTTACGGAAGAAAGATAGGTAAAAATGGCTTCAAAGTATGTAGCAACTCAGAATGATGAAGTTCTTGCCTAAGATCTGCTTTTTTAATACGGGTAGATGGATAAATTCTAATCCTTTGGATGAGGAAGTCAAGACACGGATGGTACTGTCAGTTACTCCGCATCACGAAAGGAAATCTGTGTCAGAGCTGGGAATAGTTCTCATTCCTGTCGTGCTTAAACTGCAAAGCTGATCCAGGGACTCTGGGGATATTTAATTAACGCGTGTGTCTGTCGCAGTCTCCCACTGTGGTACGATGCTGGTGTGGTTCTTCACTTAACGTTTGAACTGGAGTCAGCATTTCTCCCTGCCCCTACCAACTGGGAATTCTGGTCACTTTGGCATCTTGCATCTTTCCTTTGTCACTGAGGTGTGAGAATGGGGTGGCTGGATACAATTGTGTTGCTTGCTCTCTTTGGCCCTGTGCGTGTCTGTGAAGGTACTGAGATCTGAATGGAAACTGGAGGGCAAGGTGAATTTGCAACCCAATGAAGACGTGCAATGTAAGAATTGTTGCAAACAAAAATTCTCTTGTTGTCTTGTTACTATACTCGGCCTGCTAGGCAGTATGTAGCATAGCACAGATTTCAGAAAGAATTGTCGGCCTGAAGACAAGGGAAGGAACCTTCAGGCCAGGTGAATGTCCCATGCATGAGTTCCCATGTGCACCGTTTTCAACAACTCTGGTTAAAATGTCCTGGATGTGGCAGAAGCCCTTCCTTCTGTGGTGTAGCTTTCTCTTGGCTGTTTTCATATGTGATTAAATAAAGGTATGTTATGTGTTTATTCATATATTGCCTTCTGCTTCTGTTCTCCTCTTCCCCCACCTGCAGGCTTTGAATTACTGTACCAGCCAGATGTGGTCCGACTGTACCTCTCCATCCTCACCGAAAGTCAGAACTTCAACACTCTGGAAGCTGCAGCAGGGGCTTTGCAGAATCTCAGTGCTGGCAACTGGACTGTGAGTGCAGTCTTCTTTTTGGTCTCTTTTGTTTTCTTTGTGTAAGTAAAGACCAAAGCTGTGGCCCATTACAAGTGCGCTGTTACTTTGTACGTTTACATCTCCTTTAAAAAGGAAGGAGGTGGGAAGTCCAAAGAAAGTATTTCCGTCTTATTTGCCTACTTAAGATGTTGTGCATCTTCTGGACAGATGGTGTTTACATAGTGGAAGTGTCACTGAGATCATGACAATTTAACCAGCAGCAGGTTTTACTGCTTAAACCACTTAACCATCGCTTCGTCCATTCAGAAAAGCCTGTTGTTAGATGATGAAGTGTTCTGAATAATTAATTCATTGGATTGTCAGATTGCTTAAGAAACTGCACTCCAGAGTGTCCTCTGCTATCCTCTCTGAAGTGTCCCCAGCACTAATCGGGCAGTTCTCTCCAAAATACACCCGATCACTCCTAGAACCACGTGGCAAAGTGGGGCTGATCAGCAGGGTGATGTTTCACAGCTGTATTGAACACAGTTTATTTTAAAAATCAATCGTGAAACAGAATAAAAGCATGAAATTGGAGGTGGGGGAAGATAAGAGATGCTTTGGATGCTTTACCGTTCCTTCCAAATGTTCCTTCCTCTTTTTTTCCTAATCCAGAGGGATGTGTTTTCACGCTGAGGTGTGTACAGAACAGATGCTGCTGGATGATGCTCCTTCCTTCTATTTCCGTCCTCTTTCCCCAGCAGCTTGCTAAGCTGTAGGATGGACTTCGACATCCTTTCTTCTTGGTGCTTGATGAACTTGAATGATGGATTAAGTTACAGATGCATTAGCACACACAACATAACTAGTCTTTGCAGGGGGAAAAAAAATGAATTACAGCACTGAAAGAAATGCCGGGGGCAAGGAAAGGGCAGGTATATGAATTCACAATACTTTGTGTTGTTTCTTTTCCCTTGTGTGTTCTGATCAGTGGTCCACGTACATCCGCGCAACAGTGCGGAAGGAGAGAGGCTTACCAGTGCTTGTGGAGCTGCTCCAGTCCGACTCCGACAAGGTTGTGAGGGCTGTGTCAATCGCCCTGAGAAACCTTTCCATGGATCGTCGCAATAAAGATCTTATAGGTATCTTCTGAACTTCTCTAACTAGGCTGGGATCTCGGATGCTCTTGAGAGACCTCACGTTTTCTGTCACTTGTGCTGAGGATTCATTTTGTATGCAGTTTCCATCCGCACTATCTGTAGCCACCAAGTGGAGGCCTGTCACCTCAGAAGGTGTTTCCAGCCCACCCAAACAAGCCGCGGTTTGAGGGAGATCTCCAACTCGGGATTAAAAACAGATGTAGATTTTTTTCAGGAGGGAGGAGCTTGTGTAGGTGTGCAGAGGACGGGGTGGGTTTCTTGTCTCTTCCTTAGCTCTGGCTGACGTGGCACTTGTGCTCCTAGTCGCACACGGTGGTTACAGAGATGTTGCTCCTTAGGCCTGCTGTTTAGATTAGAGCAGGAGTCTTGCCCTTGGCATGCTGAGCTAACCTGGGGAAGCGCAGTGGGCTCTAAAGTTATCCCTTTTTGTCACTTCCTCCTTCCCTTCTCCTCCTTTTGTGTGGTAGTCACTTGTAGAAGCTGGACACTAAACAACTTGCAGTTCTTCAAGTTGTCTTCAGCAGCGCTCACCAGCTCTTGTCCAAGGGGGCAGATAACCATTCACCTGCCCGTAAGCAGGAATCCTGTCAGCTGTGAGTTGAGTTTTCCTCTGGATGCCTCTGTATTTAACCAGTGTATTTGTTTAAACTATAACCTTGTCAGGCCAGGAAATATTGGTCACACGTTTAGAGCCATCGTCCAAGTTGATCCTCGCAAATGGCAGGGTGGGATTCTGCCTTAATACATCAGGTTCTTTTTTTAGTAGTTCAGAGGTGTAGCTAGGCAAATGGTACAGACGGACACCTGGGAGCAATAAACTCCGGACTCCTTGTTTTTTCCTCCAGTGCTATGCACCGAGAAGGCTAACAGCGCCCAGGAGGAAATACTCTTACCTTTGCTGGGGGAAGGTTAATAAATGCATGGCTGCACACCCTGCCCCAGAAGGCCTATTACAAGGCTAAGTTGAGTAAGCCATGTGCGTGTATTAGCATGAATATGTGGCATTAGCAGCAGTTACTGGATGCTTTTTGCCTCAGGCATTGCAAAGTATGATGGATGCTAGCTGTAAAATTCTCAATAAAAATGGCTTTTTTTTTTCCTCAGTACCTTTTAGCGTTCATGATGAAGGTGTTTGTCTTGGGTATCAACTCTCAATCACCTTGAAATAATAAATGATAAGTAAACTGTGAAGTTACAGTCTTGAGGTTCAAAACATGTGCATTATAAAGGTTTTTGACCTGGCAAACACCCTTGAGTTTTATCATTCAGGATGGGAAGCTGAAATGATTATTAGGACTAATGGTATCTCTTCCCCTTATCTAGGTAGTTATGCCATGGGTGAGCTGGTAAGAAATTTGCCCAGCAGGCAGCAGAGATCTGCAAAGAACCTGGAAGAGGATACAGTGGTTGCGGTGCTGAATACCATCCATGAAATCATTACTGACAGCTCGGAAAATGCAAGGTCTCTGATCCAGACACAGGGCATTCAGAAGCTGGTAGCCATCAGCAAGTCAAGGTAAGTGACAGTTGAAAGGAAAATGCGTAAGGGCTCACTGCAAACATGAGAATGTCACAGTGAACAGCGGCTTTTGCTTTGTGAAAGCATTCGAGCATCCTGACCTTTCAGAGCCTTTAATTTCAGGGCAATTAATATATACGCAGTGAAAACAGCCAGCACCCTTAATAGGTTTACTTGATTTAAAAAACCCAACATGTTGATTGAGTAGTCACTTCAGTCATGTTATGACACGCTCTCTCCTTGCCAGGTACATCCTGGCACCACATATGCCTTTAGCAGACATCATTTGCAGCGAAACGGGGATCTTTATTTTTAGCGTGGGAGGCCTTTTTCCTGTGGTAGCATTCCGTTCCTGGAACGCCACTGATGAAATCTGTTTTGTTTAAGTAAAGTGGTTAACGATATGCAGTAATCGTTCTGGCCGAAGGGCTGGTGGTGGTAATTTGAAGTGACAAATGTTCACTCTGCAGTTCTGTTGAAAACTGTGTTCTGACTGCTGTAGAGAAAAGTTTGGTGCAGCGGGTTAGACGTGGTGGGTGTGCTCTCAGCAAAGCCTTGGGAGAGTAGCTGAAGACTTGGTTGGCTCTCGTGTTTCATCATTACGAAATACGAGAGCCAACCAAGAGTGTAGCCCTGTATTATTTCATAGAGTGTTTTAATGTACTGACTTATTAAGGAATGGATAAAATTTCATTTTCTGTTTAAAAATAGCTTACTGTTTGCTGACCCAAATTACTTTCTAAGGTATTCCAAACCATGAAGCAACTTCACTGAATTGTGAGGAATATATGTCAGTTGGGATGAAGGCTTGAAAAGTGGCTTAGTTTTTTTTGTTTTTTCTAAATAAATCCAGGCAGGATGGAATCTGTTTTTTTGTTATGACAGCTACAAGACAAAAGGGTCACCTGGTGTCAGTGCTTGCCCAGAAATCTGCACAATTTACAACTTTTGGATTTTTTTGGCCAGCAAATACCTATAGATATGAAGTTGTCACTGAATGATTTCACATACATCCTGTAGCTTACATGTTCCAAGAATAGCTGTACAGGTACTGGATATTGTACTGGTGCAAAGAAGTCAACATACGAATAGTGTTACGTTGCTTGATACTTAAGCTCTTTTTTTATCTTGCGAATCAGCCAGTCTCCCAGAGAAACAAAAGCAGCATCTCACGTTCTTCAGATGATCTGGAGCTATAAAGAACTACGAAATGCCCTGCAGAAGGATGGGTGGAACAAATCACACTTCCAGGTAAAGATGCCGGGTCCTAGACTTAGTTAGGAAATGCTCGAGTGGAAGGTGTCCTGAGTTAGTCTGGTAGACTGTGGGCTTTGGTTCTGTTCTAGGTGACAGCAGGGTGTATTTGTATTCTATTCAGTCACAGCATCGTGCATGTACTTGCTGGGCGCACTTTTCGGTGGTCTATGAAATGTGGCTTTTTAGGTTTTGGAAGTATGCCACCTCATATGGGCCAAATGCCTGTGCTTTACTGGGGGAAGAATTAGCATGGCGTGTCTCAGTTGTGTCTCACTTGAAACATCCCATCTAGCAGCGCGGGGCAGCCACCTCTTCTTGGCATGCAGCCTCCTCATCTTTCCTTGTGAAAAGGTTGTGCTTCTCTTACAGACCAACAATGCTGCCATTCTAGATAACAGGAAAAAAGTCCACCAGCAAATCTGTATGGAAATAAAAACTACTCCCATGCCATATTATCAGCGGAAGCGGGGGCTTAGCAGCATTCCATAATCTCTCTCCATAGGGTCGGTTTGGGTGTTTTCCCTTGTCCAGTTTCCCTGAGTAGCAATTTTGTATTGATGTGGTTTTTGTCTCGTAGTCTGTTTCTGCAGCTCCAAAGGGTTCCAAAGGTACGGCGGGCAGGGCTGGCTATGACGACAGCACCTTGCCTCTGGTGGATAAAAGTCAAGGTCAGTTCTGCTCTTTATCACGTTTTCTGTTGTGCTTTGCTCGCTTGGTTTCTGGATTTGCCACATCTGTGTTATGGTGTGAGGGGGTAAAAATGTATCACTTGTGTGGTGGTTTTACCCCACAGTCACAAAATGATCAGCCCAGTTAGCTGGCTCTGGATAGTTTCCTCCCCTTGTGAAGTGTACGTTACTGGCGATGTTTTCTCCACCTGTATGCAACAAAATCAGTTCAATCTGCCTGGGAGAATTTGGGATAGAAGTGAGTTGTAACTCACTTGTTGTTTAACAATGTTATATATTTATAAATCTTGCCTTCAGCCAGGCAGTGGGCTTGGCCTCGCCCCTGCTTGGTACCGGAGTCTTTTCCTTTCTAAGTAAACGTGCGTGTTTGGGCAGTGCCGCCCCCTCTGCAGCGCGGGTGGCTCCACTGGGGCTGGCTTTATCCCAGCTCTACCTAAACCTGGCTGGGCTTTTTCCTGAGGCCTGACACAGCCCTGCCGACACTGGTCTCGCTCCAGCTTTAATTCACTGTGATTGCTTTGTCTCTGAACCTCACTCCAGTTTCTAACACTCGGGTGTCGGAGCGCGCCATGTTGCACTTTACCTGGTTTAACTGCAGATTACTGCAAAAACGACAGCCCCGCGCTGCCCTGCCTGTTGCCACCTTCCCTGGCTTGGGTGAAATGTGGCAGATCGTGCGGACGGGGGTGACTTGGGTCAGTTTGCTGGTCTGACAGTAAACTTCTTGTTTTCTTTGTGGGTTCGCCTTCTGTTGGCTCAGCAGGCTGCTAGATTGGATCGTGTGCCATGTGAAGCTACACTCTTTCTTATTTTCTTTCTCCTCTGTACTGGAGAGACCAGAGAGAAGCCTGTTGGTAGCGGTAGGTAGTCCAAAGCAGAATTGTGGCTTCTGTTATCACTCAGAGAGAGGGAGTTCTGTATTACAGTGCCAAAGCAGAAAATATAAGGATTACATGTGCTCTCTGGAGAGCTTAAATCAGACTTCCCTTTCTGAATGGATAGCAGTTGGATAGTTGGGGTTTTTTTACAATAGCCTCTGCATTGAGTACTTTGTGGACCTCTCTGGTCCTGTGACTAATTTAAAACTACTGGGTTTTGAGAAAAGCAAATGTAAGTCAAGTCGCTTCAATGTTTCTGTTTTATAGATAACGAGAAGTCTGGGAGTCGTGATATGATACCTATGGATGAACTTGGCCCAGGTAAACTCAGTCATAGATCAAACTCTCTGTCTCTTTCAATGGAGCACACTGTCACTCACGGGAAAGTTCAACTATTTCTCCAGGAGATATTATTTTAGATGGATAAAGCTGACATTTAAAAACAGAACATTACCTTACAAAAGATTGGTTGTCGTCTTTTTTTTTTTCCTGCCTTTTTTTTCTTTTAAGTACATGTAGGGTGTACACACCAATTTCTCCGCTACTTTAAGCGTGTATTGGAGGTAGTGACACAGCTGCTGTTCTAGTCTCTGGCCCTTGAGGCAGCTGCGTTTCCTGTTACAGATCTGGAAGTCTGGGGCGTCAGAAGGAAAAAAACAAAGAGTTGAAGATTTACTTCAGTGTAATGCTTGTGTTTAAATCCATTCTGCTTTTGTTTTCTGTAGGTAACAGCAAAAATAAGTTAGTGTAGGATATTCCTGGCACCACTTTTCATTTACCGGTATCTACCTGAGCCTGGCTTCTGCTATAGACAGAGAACGGCACCTGCTGTCAATGCAGTGCTCTGAGATTTATAAGCTCTGTACTTTAAGACTTGTAAAGCATTTTTTACTTTACTGAGGTGGAAGAAGGTGCTGTGTGGTCTCTTGAGAATTGGCTTTACTTCTTCCGGTGGACATTATTTTTATTTAAATACTTATATTAATGCCTCCAAATCAAACAGTTAATATTCTTCTGTTTGCGATTGTAGCTGGAAAAAAATAGCAAGTTAGACCCAAGCTGAAAGCCGAGCATGTTCAGAAGTTAAAATAACAGGTATATATTACCCTTCGTATTCTTAGAAAAATGAGATGCCTCCTGCCATGAATCAACTGTCCCTCTATATTTTGCCTAAGGGAACACTGAAACGTTTGTTCTCGCAATGGAAGAAAATAACTTGAGAGAAGGTCGCCTGGCGGGAGAGCTCTGTGCTAGCAGGTGCTGCAGTACGGGCAGTGCGGAGTGTTTGTGGCCTCAGTATTAATTGTTGCCTTATGCTTTCAGGAGTCACTGGTACAGCTCTGAGTACAAAATGAAATGCAGATTACCAGCATATGTACAACATCAGGCAGATTCTCTGGGCTGTTCTGTTCTCCAGTCTTTTTATCACCATTAGACGAAATCTGTCAGGTTTTCCTTACCCTAGCTCTTGAGTGCTTTTTAACTCCAATATCGCTATACCTTTGTGCTGTTTCAGAGGTCAACAGAGAAGAGACTAAATCAATTTATCCAGTTTACTGCCCTTAATTCCAAGGAACTGCAATAACAACTCGATACTTCATCTCTTTCCTTCAGGCTCTGCCAAACGCCATGTTTTTTGTCGTATGGGCATACTTACATGAGGGACCTGCTCTAGCCTATATTTTCTGATTTTAATTTCATTGTGGACTGTTGTATTCTGGAGGTTTTGTTCTTTTTGCACTCTGGAGCGAACTGGCAGATAGAAGGAGCAGGACACCAACGTGCAGTCCTCTGGGTTTGTACCTGCTGTGAGCAATTTGGTTGTGTCCCCTCATTCTCCATACCAGCCTACGCTGAGCCTCCAGGAGACTGACCTCACTTGTGTTAGTAAAGAAAACGCCTGACAGAGTCCCAGAGAGAGTTGTTCAGCATCCCAGCTTATCGTTTTATTTCTTTTTATTGTGGAAAGTCCTGTGCCCTGGTTTCAGTTGTGGGGTTTTTTCCCTCGTTTTTCTCTTTCTGACTTCACTTGCCCTAAGTTCTTTCTACTTTATATTTACTGTCTCATCTGCCTCCAGCGTTGTGTTATCCATTTCATTTAATTCAGATGCTTCCAGATTGTGTAGTTATCTTTCTGCTGTACTGCTGTGGTACAGAACTGTAATTGCCTGAAATGTGTTTGAGCGTGTCAGTGCAGAGCTCGGTGAGTTTGTGCCACACACACCTCTGAGGTCCCCGTCCCTTCAGCCAGGCGCTTCCAGCCCGGAGCGCTCGTCCCGCTCCCCTGCAGCGCACAAGAGCGATTGTTCCAGAGCATTGCCGCCCCGCTGCCGCTCATCTACTGCCTCTTTATCAGGGCTCAGCTGTCTTGGTGTTTGGGCCTTTTACTGTTAACCCATGTTGACTCTTTCCCAAGATTGCAAAAAGAAAATTGCTATTGGTATCTTGGCTAGTTTGCTAATGCTGGGGGGACCATCCTTCTCATTAAAGGAAATTAATTCACTATCAGTGTGGCTAGGGAGGAGAAAGATACATTCCCTATCAGCTGGCAGCACTAGACCAGCCAGATTCCTGTCTGGAGCAATGGGAGGGCCTGGGTAGAATGTGCATGTCCTGGGAGATGGAAGAAAACGTGTTATGAGTTACCACGGGATGCAGCAGACAGCCCAGTGCAGAGAGAGCTCAGGTCTGTCAGACCTCATCAGCTCCAGACAAGTGGCCCTGCACCGAGTAAGCTGAAGATCATCAACGCTTATTGTCACGGTGCTGCCTGAGGGCGGCTGTGGCCCTGAGCTGTCTGTAGAGGCAGCAGAACTGGGATCTCAGGGCTGTGCGCCAAATGGGTGAGTTCTAGAGAACTGTACCTGTGCCTCAGTTAACCTACAGTCAGTCAGACAAGAGCATCTGGGAGCTGGGAATTGTTCAGAGTGGAGACACGTAGATCAGCTGCCCCTGTCCTACGTGCCCATCTTCAGGCATAAATTCTCCTTTCTCCTCCTCCTCTGTTTCAACGGGTCCGGAGGGTTGATCTTTACAAATTGAGAGCTGTGAGGGCGCGGATGGACTGACACTCCGCAGACATTTGGTCCTGTAATCTGTGGTGCAATAGCAAAGACAACAAGCAGAAAGTTGAGGGAGGGGAACAAACAAGCCAAGAACGGGACGTGCCTCTATTGACCAGTGTCACTTTTGTCTACACATTGGGTTGTGTTAACTCAGAACAATGCACTTGCACCTCGGAGCAGTAAGGTCTGTATAGGTCTCCGTTGTGCCACAGAAACAGAGTTAATTCTGATCACTTTTTAGAATGAAACGTGGGAGAAGCAGTACTTTCTTATTTCTTTGAAGAGCCGTGGTCCTTGGGACACTGAGGTGTTACTTCTCTCATGCAGCCTCCTGCAAGCTATTTCTCATTTTGGTAGGGCAAATGATGAACGTCCTCTCTCTGCTGCTGCCTTATCTTGACAGAGTCATAGCACAGCGTGTGGTTTTAGAACACGTGCTCCATTAGTGCTGATGTGCGCGGTGCCGCTGGCGCGCAGACCAGGCAGCAGCGGCTGACAGCACGAGTCGCAAAATGCGTTGGAACCTAGATATGAAGAATGAAGTTCTTGACCGTTCTTTGTTGTTAGATTACTGCCACTGTGCAAAAGCTGGGTGCTCCTGTTGCTGCTGTCCTGGCTAAGCATGCTTTTTTATTATTATTTTTCACTAGTATTAAAGATCTGTTGTGCTTTTAATCTTCTGTGATTACAGTCCTTACTTCTGACCCTGCTCCCTGGGAGGGCTCACAGCTGCCACACTTCACTCAGTAGCTGTTGCTTTCTGGGGGTAGGTTAATGGTTTCCCTTGTGTCTTGGCAATCAATTTAAAAAATATTTGTGGATCACCCAGGATGATGGCACTACAAAAATGCAAAGTGATCCGTTACACCATTGTGAGTGTAATTAATACTAGTTTGTAAAAAGCTACTGCTCAGTTGTTTTGAGTGATTTTTTTTTTTTTTTTGGAGAGTCAGCATGTTTCCATCATTTAAAGACGTATCTATGTGAACTATTTACTCCTAAATAAATGATGTATCTTTATATTAGGATATGACTTACCAGCGGTATTCATGCCTGTCATTTGAAAGAGAATTATTGGTCACGCGTTCCTGCCCAGAGGCTGGCGGGGTAGCTGGCTGCAGCTGGGGGGCTTCAGGTTTTTTTCTTTGTTCAAAAGGAATAGCCGAGAATGTCAGGCATCTTCATTGTCAAAAAATAATTGTAAGTAAAGCTCTGTGTAGCGGTTATTTTCACGCTTTGAGATCTGCGTACCACATGTATAACTCCAAAATTCTTCAGTTAGTTTTAGGCAGCGTGGGTAAATAATGTGTCACTACCCACGGCGTCATAAGCACACGCTGCTCCAGCGGCTTGGTGCAGGTCTGCGTGCGCTTTGAGCCACGAGGTACCCAGGAAAACGGCAGCTCTTCCCAAAGCAGCCTGGCTGTGGGCGGCATCGGCATCGCTCAGGGCTCCGCTCCGCGGCTGCGCCGGGTACGAGTCGCTCCACCCGCACCTGCGCGTCTCGGGTGGGCAGACAGTGCCTCTTCCTGCCATGGGAGGGAACCCCACAAAAAACATGACTTATTTTTATTAATGAGCTGTTGCAGGCAAGTAATAAACCGAGAGGAGTATTTGGGTAGTTTATTTAAAACCTTTTTGTGGTATTCTAAGAACCCAGTTTGTCAGGACATGAAAACATTAATGATTCCTCAATTACATAGGGGAAGACAAAAGCCTATGGGGAGCTATAAATTTCAGTGTCATTTACTGCAGATTACAGTGCTGTCAGAGCAGAGCAGGAGAGGGTCTATTTGTCACTGATAATGAGGGAAATTTGGTGCATCAGGAAAATAAACTGAGATTTGCATTGGCTGACAATGATTCAAAGCAGAGGTTCTGAAATAATTAGAGCCATTTCTTTATAAAACCCTCTCACACTTTTCTTCCTTGCGTTAATCACACTTTCATGTTGTTTCTTAGTTGTCGGGAGGAAAAGCACCAAGGGGTGCTACTTGCTAACGACAGGCAGCCCAAGCACAGCAGGGTTTGCATCAAGATTTCGTCACCCCGCCAGGCCCTTTTCTCAGTGCTCTGAAAGGGACTCTTCCAAATGAGTCACGTCCCGCTAGTCGCCGAGCTGAGGAAGAGTGGGAACTTGCTGCAGAGCATTCGGAGAATGAACACGGCCAATTAATCCAGCTGCTAAGCGAGGAGCACGGGCTTTGGGCTGAGTTTGGAGCTCATTAGCCACAGGGCGCGAGATGACAACTTGCTGCTTTCCTTGGGCACGCTGAAAACTGCAGCAGGCTGGGAGGCAACCAGTGCTGCTCGCTAATGAGTGCCAGCAGCAGGCAGGAATATAAAAAGAGGGCTTTTCTGTTTTTGTTTTAAGCTGGTAAAAATGAAAATTCAGAGCTGGAGCGCGTGTGAAGAGCAGGCTGCCAGCATCTTTGGGTTGCAATGGTTTATTTTATTTTCCTGTTTCTTTGCTGAAGGATTCTGCTAGCATCCACTCGGGGCTTGCTCTTATTTGTGCTTCTGACTGTCATGTTATTTCTCCTCAGATGGGTACTCCACCATCGATCACCGGGACAAGGAGCGCAAGTACAAGGCCAGTGATAACACAGGGGATGCCTCGGAGAAAGAACCTTTAAAAGTGAGCTTCCCCTTACTGCTGAACGCACGTTAGTGCCTTTGAAAGAAAGGAAGCCTGGTGTCCTCAGTGCGAAACAGAGGGTAGTTACTGACCAGGGGGCTGTAAAGGGCTGGTGTGGTTTGTTGGTTTTTTGTTGTTTTTTTTTTTTAATTTTAGATAAAGGCACCAGACTTGGCGCTTGGCTAACCAGAAATAAAAACAAAGTGCTGCTTTCCAGTGCAGGAGCAAATGCAGGCGGTCACTGTATTCTTGTAAATAGATAAGGCTGTAAAAATAGAAAGTGTTCGTTCTGTCACCCTCGTCCAGGCAGCTCTCCCTAGCCCTGTGGTGTGTAAGTGTGCTCGGACTTTGTTCCGAGAGCGGTCCCTGCAGACTCACACTGCTCTCTTGCCTTCAGCAGAAGCCGGTGGGAGCTCCTGTGTCTGTACCGCAGGGGAAGCAGCGTTTGCTCGTCCACGGTCCTGGCGGTGGGCTGTGGGCATGGGCCAAGGAGACGGAGAGAGGCACGTGCAAAGTTATGTGTGTGCCTTCTAGAAACAAATTTAGACAACTTTAGAATTTAAAAAAAAAAAAAAAAAAAAAATGCAACTTCACAAAGCTTTCTGTATCGTGAGTTGTGTGCGTATGTGGCTTTGTAGGCTGTGTGTAATTTCTGTTGCATCGCTACGCCTTTTCAGCAGATCTTTTTAAAAGCTGCTTAATGCTGTGGCCGTCAGCTCTCTCTGGCCTCAAAACAAGCTTGTGTTTTCCCCAGGGGAAGTAATTTTGAGGAGGAAGAGGAGGATTCAATGAAACAAGTCAGTGGTAGGAAACGCTATTGTTAGTCTGCGGAAGGCTGTCCTTAATAACCTGCAGCACGCTGTTGATAATATCAGAAAATCCAGGTAATTCATGTCCAGTGGAAACAATTAAACTTCGGTCAACTGAAAGGGAAACCCATGATTATTGAACAAGGGAAATAAAAATGTGATTTGGAGAA
Organism: Fratercula arctica; assembly: GCA_947846985.1. Lineage (NCBI taxonomy): Eukaryota > Metazoa > Chordata > Aves > Charadriiformes > Alcidae > Fratercula > Fratercula arctica. The sequence goes on along the minus strand of CANTUZ010000013.1, from coordinate 29,778,838 downwards.
AAATATTTCCACAGATGATGAATTAGGAAGATGTCCTGCTGCACCATCTGCCTGTGTTAACCCGCTTGGTCGCACGTTCCCGGCTGTGTCCTGCCTGTCCGCGAGGTCGTACCCCGGAGAATGGCCTCAGTCCAGCTGGACAGTTTTTAAGCACGGATCACTCTTCAGTGTGCGGGTTCTGGGTCTGGCTGCACCCTGCTGGAGGCTGCCCCGTTGGACTTTTTGGGAGATGTGGTTGTGCTCCTTCATTTGTTTTTGGAACTGATAAAACTGAGCCGATGGCTCGAGTCGTGCAGTGTGCGCCCTTGCTCCAGTGTGGCAAGAGATGGTTCTGCTTGAACCGGAGTCAACGAAATAAACCTCCCAGTTCCCTCATCTCGGTTCTAACATGTTTTGCAGTGGGAATGGATGCGCTAAGTGATGTGAGAATGTTGATCAATAGGAGCTTGACAGAAAATGTCTTTCTAAGGAAAATAGGCTAAGGCAGGAAAATTAACAAATACTTGTTATTTTTGCCACTCAAAATTCATTAAAGCGGTCTGACACATCCCTCAAGATCACGTCAAGCAGTGTATGTGTGTCTGACGTGAAACACAACCCAGAGTTCAGTGAGTAGCTGCTCCGCTTTCATGAGAAAGAGAAGCAGCGTTTCGCCTCGCCAGTGCCTGTCCCGTGGTCCGTGCTGCCTCTTGGCCTTACGGACGGGGTGACCCGAACTCAGCCCTCGGAGCCTGCGCTGCCGTGCCCTGCCGTGGGCAGAGCTCCTGTGCCCGTGCTGCGGGACAGAGCCACGTCTGCGGGGGCCTCTGCCTCGTGAAGGGGGCGATGGCCGGGGCTCTGGGGCTCGAGAGAGGAGCTGTGAATAGTGATGGCGGGGAAGCGTTGCAGATTTGGGTGTTGCAGATGCTCTTGTCAGTATTGTGCCTTTGCTGATCTTGTTTCTTTCTCTACCACTAATTTTCCCTTGTGCTCCTTTAAGCTGACTTGTTTGGTGGTTTTGTTTGATTAATCCGCTCTGTTTTGCCTTTAACTCCTCACCCTGTGCTGCAGAATGACACAAATAGGAAAAACATTAACAGGAGTAACAGGGCTTCGGTGAATCTGGTGGATGCCCGTGACATTAAACCCCAGCCTGTTGACTCTTGGGTCTAATTTGCATGCATGGTAGGTCCTTTTAATGGTAATTGGTGCTAGTGATTAACTTGTCTCGTGCATGACCTGTATCGCTGTGGCATCTCGTCGAGGCTAGCTGCTAACTGGGTCCTTTCAGGCAAATGAAAATGCATTTGAAAAAAAAGTGGTGTTTATATTATTCAGTGTATATTTAATGAAATGCAATCAGACACCACTGTTTGATTAAAAAATAACCTCACAAATAACCAGACAGAAAATTAATATTGTGAATGATGGGTTGTCAGCTGCAATGTGAAAGATTTCTGCTGTTAGGCCATGGGAATGAATTTGAAGAGTGTGTTCCTGCTTCCAACCATTTTTTTTCCCCTCTTTGCTCATCATAAGGATTAGCCTGAGAGTTAAGGAAAAGCATATCCTTGACTATTTACGGGTGTCCCCTGGGGTTCCCAGGAATTGCGCAGCCCTGCCCATCTGCAGGAAAGCTGCTGGCTGGACGCAAGTTTCTTTGCACGGCAAGATGATCTTGGTTACACAATAAACATTGACCCACAACTCCCACATCTCGATTCCTTTTATTTTTCCTGACACTAAAGAAAGGCACCTTTTTGTCGCTTTCTAGTTCTCTGCCTTCACCATGTGCCAGGTTCCTCAGTAATGTCACTGGCCTTTCTTTGCTCCTGCCACTGCTAATGTCTCTCCTGCTGCCTCGGCAGACAGCCTCTGCTCCGGTGGGACGCTGCCCTGGGAACAGCAGGTTTTGTGCCCCGGGCTATGACCGAAGGAAAATCTTCATGACTGTTGTGAAGGCACTGGGGAAGTTTCCCGTCTGAGCGGACAATAGGCCTTTAAGGCCCAAATTCCAAAACATCATTCACTTCCATAATTCCACATGGAAAACACTCGTGTTAGTGGGAGAGAAAACTCCTGCATGTTACTGGGTGGGGGTGGGTGATTATTTTTTTTTTTTCCCCTCCTCCTTCATTTAAGAGTCTAGGATAAGTGCGTACAGATTGTTTCTGTCCCTGGATGGAAGCCGCTGCCCGGAGCAGCCGTGGCAGGGCTGGTGCCCGTGCGGAGCAGCCCCATCTCCGTTGGCTTCCCGCTGGGGGCCAGCACCGTGTGGTCTCAGCCCAAGGCTGGGATAAATGGATGTGTGGTGCCTGTATGCATCACTCCCGCACTCTTCCTCTGGGCAGTGAGGGCTCACAGGTGGGGTGCAGGCTTTGAGAAACGCGCTCTGTGTCCGATTTCTCCCAGGCACGCCCTCCCAGCAGCCCATCTCTTGGGGACAGGATGGCGAGTCCAGTCACTGTCCTGCCACGGGGTGATGGAGATCACCGAGGTCATGTTACCTGCTGGTATTAATCAGTTTTGACTTTATTTTGCAGGGCTAGAGTCCAACCACGTTTTTTTTAATTGAGGGGGAGAAACAAACATTGAATCGACACAGAGGATCTCATCAGTCACCACTGCCATTCGGATTCGGAGGGCGCTGCATCACTGACCAGGCTGCAGATTCCCGGAGGCTGTGGGGAGACACCACCACCACCGGCCGTTGCCCGCCCAGAGCACCATGCCTTACAGCCGACACTTTGCTTCGTAACCCGGTTACATCCTGCAGAAACAGCCCCCACCTCCCCCTCCCTCCCACTCCTGCAAGAAGGAAGCCAGCGAGCATGGAAAGAGGACCCGCGCTTCCGGCTGCTGGCTGCGTTCTTAGGTGACTCTTAGGTGTGGATGGTGCCAGGTCTGAGAAGCAAAGGTGGTGTGGCCACAAAGGCGACAGCTTCACAAGGGAAAGAGAAGCTGCCGAGTATTTGAAGTAATATCGTAGGTGTAGCCGTGAAGATAATAGCACTTTTCTGGTTTGGGGCTCATTGGTTTTTTGGTTTTTTTTTGTTTTGGGGGATTTCTTTTGAACTGTGAATCTAACATTTTTAAAGGCTTTTTGAAACACGTTTTCTTTATTATTTCCACAGAAAGTGCAGGAATGTTGAGTGGGTTTATTGGATTTCAATGAAGGGAGAAAATGCAGAACAAAAACTATTAAACGCTGGTCAAATGAACTGGAGCGTGGATGACAATTGATGCAAGCTGTATAATCTGCTTTTAGAGTGAGCTATATCAATCACAGTGCTATAGTATCATTATAACCTGGTGTACAATACTGCTGCCTTTTGAATTCTGTAATGGCTCTGTTTTTATTTCCACATGCTGAAAAGCAGTTGACTGAAGGTTTCAGTGTCCCTGGCTCAGAAATCTGTGCTGAGAAATGGAGTTGGCTGGCTCTTTATTTTCTTCTTCTCAGAGATTGCAATAAGGAGCTTTTACATTTTAGATGCACCAGTTTCGCATTGATGATGATTAACAATTTCTTTTGCCATAGCTGTTAACACATTGGAAGAAAATAGGAGCTCTTTCGTAGGATGTCTTATTTTAAACACGCTATAAATTTTAGCTGGGTCTGTCACTTATATTTCATGGTAAATTTACCACTGTTGGATCCATGTTTGCTTTGGGCTATAGATCCTGATGAAAAATGCCACAAAGGGAACTGGCTTGGCATTTTCTAAATCATCATCATGATTTCTGTGTTCCTTTGGTTTTGTTTTGAGATTACCTATTTCGTTTGATGTGAAGATCACCCACATGCATCGGTTCTCCTCTAAGATGCCAAGGCCTGCTCTGTGTAAGGGGGAGTTTTCCCCTCACGAGAACGTGCTCTGCGCGTACGGTGTCCGGTAACGCCGAGAACAAAATGACTTCAGATCACTGACTTTCTCCAGGCATTGGTGAAGCGAGGGCAGCAGATGAGAATAGGAAGCAAATGTCTCACTAGTAGCGTCAGAGGACTTTTGCTGATTTTATTTGGTTGCCACTGTTCTTTGATTGCCACATTTAGTTTTAAACAAGCTCCTAAAAACGGTGTGACTGGAAAGCACATTTTTGAATCTAGCAAACATCATTTGCAGTTTTCAGTGCCTGCCGTTTCCTTTGTAATTAAAAAGGAGAAATATTCAACAACCTCACCTCCCCCAAAATATTACTGTAATAGTAAACATCTACAATTTTTGTAAAAAAATTTAAAAACTTAAAAAAAAAGCAAGTACCAAGAGCTTTGTATCTTCTTGAGTATATTAAAAATTTGACATGAATACATATATATAAATAAATAAAAAAAAATCTATATATCTATATATATATATTGTTGTGCAGAGGCTAGGTTAACAAAACCATGTAAAGTAGTTCGCAGGAGAGGGAAGCATTTGTTGATTCAGGGAAAAAGGCTGATGCCAGAAGCTGTCAGTGATTTGGATGATCCATGTGCTCCTTCGCACCCTCCCGTTCTGACCCTCATCTTCCACGAACGCTGCAGCGGTCGCTTCTGCATCCTGGGGAAGGTGAAGTTGCTTGGAGCAAACTAAGATAGCAAAGATTTGTGGTTTTCGCCTGCATGAGAGTCCTTTTGGGCCAAAGATGCTCAGCGGCTCAAGGGAAGCAAAGCGGTAGATCTGTGATTCTCTGCATTTGTGTCGGGGCAGTGTCTCTGTGTGTGGACATAAAGTGTGGCGATGAAACCAGATCCGTAGTCTGACTGTATATTCTATCAATGGTGCTCTTTTCATACTTGTTCTGCCAATACGCGGAGACCCTTTTAACCAAGCTACACAGAAGAGTTTTATATCACTTTTGGTTATGTACTTGGTGTATTCTTTTTGTATATGAAAGGATTTTTTTAAAAACGTTCAGTAATTAGCAATGGAACCTGCTTTGTAGCGGATTAGAACAGTGTAAGAGAAGGGCCGTGCTGTCAGTCTGTCCCTGATCTACTTCAAACCACATATTTACCAAAGGAGTCTGAGCAAAAGTTCACTTAAAATAAAGACCTGACTGTTGAAAGGAGTCTCTGCTAAGACTTTGTGATTTAGTTACTGTACAGGTGTCTCAAACCCAGTAAGAGGTTAACAGAGAAAACTGCAGGAAGGGGGAAGTGAAGTGAGTAGGGGCCAATTATGTCCATGACCTGCTGTCCCAGGCGCCTGGTGGCTCCCCGTGGGGCACTACAGGGACACTCGAAACCTGGACTGGAATCGGCTTTGGCCTCTGTCATTAGTGGGCTGACAACACTGAGGAGTGTTTGAGAAGCAAATTCAGACTCTGTCCCACTTTCCCCCAAAAGTCCATTTCATATTTACGCTGCATCCTGTGATAAGGGGCTCCTGGGCAGGTTGGACGCGTTGGCTGCCCAGGGCCGGTGTAGAAAACTCTTCTTTGTTTTCCTGGGGGTAAGTGTTCGTGGCAGCCAGCGTAGGTGTGAGCTGACAACATGGTTTATTGCTAGAGGCAAGCAAAGGGTGGTATATCAAGAAGTCAAATACCAAGTCCATGTGCCAAGACTTCCCCTGGGAATCGCACGTCTTACCCCAGCCCTTCCCATGCCTTACAGTAACAAAGAATTCCCGAGTATGTAGCAATAACCCATCGTTTACATTACTGTGGCTTTTTCTTCTCACCAAACTGTTGTTTGGATGCTGAGGAAGGAAAATGGATTGGAGGTGATTTGCACGTGAGACTATTGCCTTGTAGCATCAGCCCACCAGCTGAAGTCCAAAGCAAGATACTTTGCACCAGGTCTGGTGATTTAGTGTCCTTTTACCTGTGGCCATGAGCGCGCTGGTGGGACGCGTGCCCACGCCTGCCCTTACCTCGCCCCTTGTTGGCGCAAGTGTGACCGGCTGCTCGAGCTGTTCTGGGATGTGTGGGTGGATGAACCTGTAGTTGGTGTATTTTGGCAGCAGGGACTGTATGTAAGGAAGGGAAAGCGGCAGTGTGTGTGACTAAAGCTGCAGTAGGTCTGGAGTCTCCTGCTCAAAGGCAGGCAGTGTTTTTTAGGGCTCAGGTATGTGACCTCCTCTTTTCCCGTCGGCTCCGCTGTGAAAACTGGAGGGAATCTGCCTGCAAAGGGCTGGGGTAGAAGAGATTTCTACCTGACAAAGTTCTAATGGGAGGGATGGCTGTGGAAGGAAGCGATGGTGTTGCAAGGCTCCTGCTAAAGAGGAAATTTGATGGCCCGGTGAGGGCTGAGATAACATAGGGGAGAGGGAGACTTCTGATGGCAAGCAATTACTGCAGAACTTTCTTCCCAGGGAGGTGGCTTGCACATCTCCTGAGCATCTTCACTAAGCTGTGGAGGCGTAAAAAAACTTTTGTGTGTCAAGACTCCCCTGGAGAAGCATCAAGTTTGACTGAGTGTGTGAGCAGTTGTTCTTGTGCTTACAGCTCCCCAGGTTGGTCTGTCTGTCGGCGGAATCCAAGGAGGAGGGCTGAAGGGCAAGGCTTTTGGTTTCTGTCCTGGAATTAAGTAGCAGTTTAGCCACAAGTCTGACTTGACAACTCAAGGTGTGTTGCCAACTTGAAATGCTCCCCAGTGAACAGCTTGGGCAGCCGTAGCTCCTGGTCGTCAGTGTCTTCTGGGCAGGACAACTGCCAGCGTTCACTGCAAACCTTGTCTCTGTTGCCAAGTCATCACAAAGGGACTGACCTGGGGGCTAGGAACTGGCTTGCCGAAATGACATGTGGTGGCACGTTTGTTACAGCAGATGAGCAAGTTCTCAAGTTCTTACCAGTTCTGAGGAGAAGTTTTCAGTGACGCTTTCTAGCGTGCGAGGCTTACACTGGGCAAAGCAGTTTTCACTCCTAGAGCAGTTCCATGAGCTTGGAGGTGGTGAGTTACCTTCTGTTACTTGCCTTAACGTTGAGCACGTGGGCTCAGCTGCCCGTGGGAGGCACATCTTCAATGCTTGGAGGAAGCAAAGCTTCAGAAGCCAAATGGGCACATTTGAGTGGTTATTGCCTCTTCTGCGGCTGGCCCGCCCGCTCATGGAAACCATAGTGTGCCAATACCTTCAGCCAGCGGTTCCGGGCTGCTGGGGCAGAGTCGTGCTCTCACAGTTCTTGAAGGTGTTTATATAGGCATAGTTTCTTGCAAAATTTCTTTGTTTTGATGTCCCTAAAATCTGGTGTTTCCTTATCTGCGACGGATAAATTCTCTGATTTATTGGTACAAAAACTAATCTAGTGCATTGAAGGGGAAGGTATTGTGAACCTTTGTTTTTTCTGTCTTAAGTTTTACATTAGGGTAGGATGTTCTGAAGTCCAAGGTGAGGAGGAAGATAGCGCAGATACTACAAGGCCTGCCAATCTGGCTCTTACTGTTCAGAGAAACAAAATAACTAGACTAAGAAGCTTACTGGTAATTAGTAGCTAATGTGTTTGTAACTATCATGTGCCTTAAAATTTTCATGGTAGGAGAATAAAAAAAAAATCAACAATGTGTTTTCTGTAATACTGCTCAACATTCTCTCTGTAGTTTAGACTGGTGGGATTTTGCATTGTATTTACACTGTACTATAAACTGAAACACTTGGAATGGTTTGATTTTACAAGTATGGAGAGGAAAAAAAAAAAAAGGTGGATTATGCTTTTCATAGAACAAATGTTACCGTGACAGAATGTATTATTATTATAGGATCTTTCCATAATGCAGACAAGTAGAATGCTTGTTAGAAACCAGGTATGTAGGATAACAATTTGGTGTGTTTTCAATAAACCATGCCTGGAAAGAATACATGTGCCATTGGTTATCTTTTTGTTATGTCAGGTACCTCAAATATTCTTCGGCGTTGCAACAGCAGTTTTCTGTGGCCGGGGATTATTCGGCCCTAGCTTGGGTCAGGGCTCTGTGTGTTAGTAGAAGGTCGGTGCTAATAAGGGCAATGGGAATAGCCTTCAGACGAGTGTAGCTGAACGGTTCTGATTCACCGCCATATGCTGGAGTTGGAGCACAGAGTCCTGTGAGGACCCTGGACTGTAGATCATGGGGTTTTTTCCCTTTTTAATATACAAGCGTATTTCTGTGGGACAGACATCTGCATCGCTGTTCAAAGGCCTCCACGTTTGGAACCACAGGCTTAACTTGCTGATGGCTTTTCCATTTGGGAACTTATTAACCTTTCCCAATTTAGTCATAAGATCCGTGTAACTTTACAAAGATTTCACATTTCTGAAATGTGTGCAAGTATCCTCGTAAGTGTGTAAGAATAACAGAAAATCTTTAAGTTTACTGTAGCTATGTATGAGGCTTGGTTGACATAAGAAATTGTTATTTTGGGTATGCTCTAAGTAATTTACGTTTGTTGTTGTGTGGGGGAGAAAAATCCCGATACTGCAAAGTCACCTGTGTATTTCAAGCACCAGCCAGTTGCCGACAGATCTGGGTTCTCTTGCGGAGTGCCTCTCCCCGGCATGTTCATCTGGTTTGGTAAGATCAGCAGGGAGACCGATGCACCTCAACACATCACACTGACGCCGCCAGGCCTTCATGGAGTGTGACAAAACCCAGTCAGTCTTGGCACGAGTGTTCTGCGAGGTGTTGCAGATAGAGCGGAGGTCAGGTTTTCTGAGTGAAAGGCTGATGAATCACTGCCAGTAACAGAGTTTGCCATATGTTAATGCCTGATCGTACCACTCACAGCACTGTAAGGTTCCGTTTACTCGCCAATGCTTGCAAACAGCACTTGGAAGGTCATCTTCAGCTTGCATTCCCTCCTTATTTCAGATGTCCTGAATGCAGCCCCAGGAGTTCTATAAAATTGTCTCCAGATTCTGTTCTGGCAGCTGGACGATCTAGTTTCACAAGTGAGACGGGGGCTCCTGGGCTTAGCATCTTGCTCCCAGGTATCATTGGTGTTCCGCTGCAGTGGGGAATCTGATCTTTCCTTTGCGGATGCACTAACATGGCAAGGAATAGCAGATGCTGTAGGTAAGGTACTGAACTCGAACAAATACGTTGTTTCTACAACTGACCTTTATAGCTGTCGAAGTGATTTCATTTGCAGCTTATCACAGGTTGGGCGAATGGAAGCAGTGAGTCCTGCAGGTGAAAGGCTAACCTGGTAACAACGGGCCAGAAATATCACAGCCCTCATCTCTTTCAGGTTTCAGCAGTGTCTCAGGGGAATGTTCTGTCCTCATGAGTCTCTTCCCTGGTGTCTTGCTGTGAAGGTCTCTGCTACTGGAGCACGGCAATGGCAGAATCTCATTCTGGTATGAGCTGACAGGGGATTTTTTACAATGGGAGGTTGTTTCATAATGGGACCGTTAACTGAGCTGTAGAGACAGAGGCAAAGACTAAACTCTTTTACTATGTTTAATGTGGGTGCACAGCAAGTATAGGTAGTTATTATTCATAAGATACCTTATAATTGATTCCTGATTGATTGACCGCTCAACCAAGTAAGCACACATCACTGCCCTGGTGCTGTCGCCTTCGGTGGGAGGGTTGAGATCTCAGCTGGGATCTCCTTTGTGCTCTTGTAGGGGTTTCTGCATGTTCTCTGCACTGCACCTAATGCTTGACTAGGGAATCAAAATTCTTCAGTGGGGTGCTTTTCTCTTCCTCATACCAATAGGAGGAAGCAGTAGCTTCTGAACAAATGTAAGACTGCTGTTGGCTCTGGTGAGTCATTTCTGCTGTAAGGATTGCTACATGGGTGCTGTTATGCTGAATTTGGTATTAAATTAGGAAGCAAAAGGGACTAGTGCCGGGTTTGACTTCCTCAAATCCTCCTCCTCTCTTGTACGCTGATTTAAAGAATCAGTTCAATATTTTGAAAGACAAACAGCATGTCCCTTTGAGGTAACAGAGAGGCTCTGGCAGAAGCCAGACCCCTCTTTGGTGTGTTGCCGAATCAAGAAGACAACCTAGAGAGCAGCTGTCACCTGGAGACTAGATCTCAGCGGGCGGTATTTGGTGGGATCAACCATTTGTGACGGGGGTTGTGAGAACTGGCTGAAAGCTGTGTGTCATTTCAGGGGAGCTCTTTCCACTGGGAGCTTTCTCTCAGGGGTACGCTCTTTAAACAGGCGCTTTCAGATGCGCAGTTCCATACCTGCCTTGGGCAAGAATAGGTTCTGTCTTCTAATTGGAATAGGCTGATGTTGCAGTAACACTTAGTAGGTTTTTAGACTACATTTGAATTAGAAGACCCATTGTCTACCTTTTGCTGCTCCCAGAATTCAAAGCTGACTTTATTTTGAAAAGTAAACCTTCTCCCTGGGAGATTTCACACTTCCGTGTCAGTGACTCCGGATCACATTTGTTTAACTGACCAAAAGCCTTTTTTCTAATTGTCAGTCAGGCAAAGAGTCAGGCTTTTTCCTTTTCATCCCTTGCCACCGATAATTAAGAACATTTCAGAAGTGTGGTCAGGTGGAAAAAATTTTCTTGCATATGGAATTCTGTATTTATTTTTACAATTTGCTGTATGGGAGATTCTGTCTAATGAATTAAAATACCTTTTTTATACTAAAAGGTGGCTGTTTTACACTTGCACGTATATTACACATGCATTATTGACTAATGAATCTTCTGAAATATCCGTGCTAACTCTACAGGTTCCCTCCTTCCCTAATTATCCTGACAGTCTCTCGGATGGTAATTTTGGCCGTTAACTAGCAGTAGGAATGTATTTTTCTGATCCTCTCTTGTAGAAAGCGCAGAAGAGTCTACCTGATTACTCTCACGCATCCTTCAGCATGTATCTGAGACTTTGGTTTGTTTATCAGGATGTGTTACGGGCCCTGCTACAGCAGGAGTGTCTGCTGAGGTGCAAAGGTGTTTAAAGCTAGAAACAAAAGAGGATTCTTTGGAGTCATGACCTTAGGTGTACAGAAAAAATTTCTGGCAAGCTGTGTGTATCCAGATTTTCCAGTGTGCTCTAGAAACTCACGTATGCCAGTAAATGGGTTTGAAGATTATTTTCTTTTGCAAATTTTGCAAAAATTGCATGGAATCACCTGGAGGACTTTGGCCCAGTGACTTTGAGTTGAGGCTGAATACCAAGAGGACACGCTGCTAAGCAAGCTTATGGAATAAATCATTGATTTACTCAGTGTGAGATGTGTTAGAACTCAGGGTCTGCCCCTACGCAAGACAGCACGACAGAGTCACAAGGGGCTGCTTGTGTGTAATCTGATCCAGCATAGTAATCTTTGGTCTTTCTCAACCTGACAGAGTTTAAATTGTTAAAGAAACTCTGACAATGTTGCCTTCTCCTATCCCTGTGACATGCACACATTACAAGCTGGCGGGGTCACCGTGGTTCACTTTATCCATTTCTGAACTGACCCTGTCACCGTTGCCTGCTCTAGTTTTCTTTTACGCTGTGGGGCAGTTCTCCGCTGCGCTCGTTACTGGTGTCCTGCAGGTGGATGTTCTGTAGCACACAGGCCAGGGTAGATACCACTGCAGTAAGGTGGGCTATAAAAGAAAGAAGTCGATAACAGGTCTGAAAGAATCCATAATGGGAAAGATGAGAATGGTTATCCCTGATTTTCACTCTGATTTTCAGATCTTTCTGTGGCTGTTACAAGGCTGGAAATCCCAAGTGCAGAATTCATGGGAAACAAAGGAAGTCACATGCCTACTCTATTGTTTCTTAGTTTTTACTTATAAATGCAGCCATTGCCTCATTATATAATCACAGCAGGACATGCGAGGAAATGCTGGTGGATTTTTGCATTGTTCAGATGAGTTAGAGACTTCAGATTTGGCTTCGTATCTTCTCAATGACAACTCTCACAATTCACAAGGTGTTAACAACCTGAGGTTAACCAGGGTGTGCAGGACCCACCTGGTAAATCCCATTCTCTCTGGTCTTTATTTTTATACAGCATCTTCAACATACACAGCACTTTAGAGTAAGCAGCTTGCCCTGCCCCTAAAAAGCACATACTATGTATACACATTGTAATGAAGGGATAAGTAAACAAGAGGGGATAAACAGCATTTTCTCAAGGTCTCTGATATTATCTAGTTTTGGTGTTCTTTTGGAAAGATCCTGCTCCTTGTGTTATCTGTCTGTTACTGTGTTTGTTTTAATCTATTTATTACATCAGTTTTCCCTATCTCTGCGTGGGCAGATTATAATTTTATTTGTTTGTCTTCTGCAAAGTTCTGTTTTGTTTTCTCATCGTTGCATGGGTTGGTCTTCTTTCAGTGCATACCCTTTTCTTTAGCATAGAGATGATTAACTTTTGCAGTAACTGCGCAAAAATGTATCTGATGTCATGATAGGAACCTTCACTGCACTAAGTGGCATGCTAGTAGTTTAGCAAAATCAGGGCTCCTGAAAGGTCTTTTCTTGCAGCATGCGTGATTTTTGCCACTCTTGATAACAATTAATCAGATTAGCTTGGGGACACAAATCTTCAGAAGTTACTTTCTCCACCCGACCCTAAGCCCAAACTGTGTGTGTTTGGGTTTGAGCTCAAAATAACAGACTGCATTGTTGGATGCTAAGGCAAGGCAATGTGCCTCACCTTGGGTTTGCTGAATTACGTGAAACAATGGAACAGACCTTTGAGCAATTACCCTACTTGCTCCTGATCTTGCTTTCCACCCTGTCTAAAATGTTCTCCACTAGCACTCGCTGTAATTACAGGCTGCAAAATACAAAACCCCAAAATTTAAAGCATGGACAAGTTAACTTGTGCAATTGCATTTACATAATTTGAAACAAAGGTTGAGTATTAATGGCACTCTCTATCCCAAAAACACAGCCTTTTCCATAGCATCCTTCACTTTCATATATTCCAGGTGAGATGGGTAGTTAGTGCACTGGAAACGGGGGTTGTTGCGGATATAGTTAAGGAATTCTGGAGCTCCTGGAACGATGATATTGTCAGCCAGAAGAACCGAGCCCTTCCTCAGCAAGTTGCATTCCTAGAAAGAAGAGAAATTGCTTTATGGTGGCTGTTAGGCAGACATTAGCTTGAATGTAATGTGCTTTCATGTTAACCGTGTACTCCAGTGCCTGCATGCAAAAGCCCATTGTACTATGGGTTTGGGGGGAAGAAAAGACACGGGAGAAGCTGAGTAACTCTCCAATCCTTTGTGGTCGTGTTTAACATGCTGACTTTTTCTCTTAACACGTTGGGTCATTTAGGTTCTGAAATGGCAAATCAAGCGCAGTAGAGGTGTGCAGTTTGCTGCTCAGATTGTATCCAAGTCTACGTGGTTAGTAAGATGGTTTTGTTTTGGCTTTCATGCCTAAAGTTTGAAAACCTTTTTAATATGGCATTTAAAAGTTGTAGTAGCTGTTAAGGTCACCCGAGAGACTGGCGTGTACCAGTCTGCTTTGGCCAGTCTCAGTCAAACTCCAGAACCACTAAATGAATTAAAGAGATTTTCTGCACTTGTTTTCCTTTCATCTTGTACAACTTTCTGCCGCTTTGTTCAGGAGCTGGGCATGAAGCAGGGTTTGTGCACAATGAAGATCATTGACACATTTCCACAAGGCATAATTAAACTTGCAATATTCACTTCAAGTGCAATGTTTATCCTCAATAAGCCTAAAAACCTAATTTTTACTGGTATTTTTGTCTAGTAGAAGTTGCTTATCTGAGTTTACCAGCTGTTTTAAAACAGAAAGTCTGTAGTTAATCAGGCTGGTTGTTATCCTGTGGTTACAGGCAGCAGCTGTAGCCAAAACATGGGGTGGGTTTTGTTGCTCACAGTCTGTTAGAGAGGTTCTGTTGATGAGTGTGCTGCAGAGGCTGTTTAGCTTACTGCTTTTGCCCCTGGTGACTGAACCAGTCAGCACAGTCGAAACAATTTTAGAGGCATGGCAAATATCCTCTGGTCTCTTGCGCAGCTTATAGAAGCCTACAAGTGACAATGTGGTATTTTCAACCGCTTATCAGGACTTCAGATGCTCTGTGTGTCAGGCTTTTCTGGAAGTGCATGAAAAGGAATGTTCTCTGGGCCACTTTAAATATCTATTTCATCTGAGTATTTTATATTCATATTTCATATTCACTGTTCATATTGCAATACATGCCAAAATTGTATGTTAGAAGGTTTGTAACATCTGAGAAAATGTAGGGATCTTTTCTTCATCTTTCTCCTCTTAATTTCATAAGTATGGGGTTTTTTTTAAGCAAAGCAACTGTGTGTCATAGTTGCATCCGACTCACCCCTACAATGGGACTAAGCTACCTGTTTGTTTTGGCTGTGTTGAGGAGGTTAAGCTCTGATAAGGATGCATTAGCTCTTCCCAGTGGAAAGAGCTCAGTCATCCTTACACAGCTCATTCAAAAGAAAACATTCTCTGGGTACAAAATAACTGTAGGGAGGGAATGTTTTCTTCAGCTACTGCTGTGTAAATTCAATACTGGCAGTTCATAACCCCCCAAAAAATTCCTGTTTGAAAAGCAGCTATCTGGAGGGCAGGTCTGGAATTAAAAAACTGAGGAGCCCGGATAAGAACACAATGCAGTCCTCAAGCAGGGGTCAGGAACTAGTTGACAGGTTCTCAATGTAAGGGGCAACCTCAAAAAAAGTGGATTCATTTGTGAAGAAGATAATTGAAAAATGACACTTCCACACAAATAGTTAGGCAGTTGTAGAAAATGTTATCAGTCTGCAGCTCCAAAGCTAGGAGAGTGTCTGTATGTATTGCATTGATAGATACAGATGTTTTGAATCTTAGTTATTTAACACTTAAAAATAACTTCCCATCCAGAAAGATGATACCCAACTGTGCTGCCAAAATACTGTTTCATCAAAAGGCTCTGCTGACACCACAGACCCAGGCGAAAAAAAAAAAGGGGGGGGTACTGATGAAATTAGAGAGGTGGAGCGGGAATATGCAGGTTCTAGGTCTCATCTGCTCCCAGGATAAGGATGTTTTTGGGTCAAGTGTTCTGGTTAGTGACCATGCAGACACTCCTAGGGAGCATAAGACCCAGACCATGCAATCCTCCAGCTGGGATTTCTACTGCAGGCCCATTTGTTCAGGAAACAAAATAGTTCAACAGTCCTCAGCTATGTAGTGGCCACATTTGTCCCTGACAAAAGTTTGGAGTGCTGTCCCCGAAATCCTCTTTTCTTGTAAGGCTGCTATTTTGGCTGCCATCCTTCATTTTACAGAGGATGAGGTCCTCCATGAAGAATAAAGGCCTCACAGACATCAAGGCCTTTGCTACTTTACTTTTAAGACTGGAATTGTGCAAACTGACCTGAATCAGGATGGTGTCTGGTGTGTATCTGTCTTTCCAGTGGTCCAGGAAGACAAAATCCAGAGTATCCACTTCATATTTTTTCTTCAGCTGGGGAATAATTTCCTCTGAAGGGCCTTCTAGGAGTTTTACCTAAAATGCAAATCCACCTGATGAATTTCAAACCATTATGAAAAAGCACACTCCTCTAGCTCACTTTAAATTGTGGCCAGACATCAGCGATCGTGGTTATAGTTCATTATTGTGTCAGTTGAATTATTTCATAGAGTTAGATCAAGTGTACTTTTTTCTTTGACAAATTAACTCAGTTATGTTCCAAAATTTGGGTTTGGGTGGTTTGGGTTTTTTTTTAATAATAGCAGAAAAAGTGACCTGTTTTTTCCTTTGGATAATGTGATTCTTTACTGGAAACATGGGAGTCTCCTACTGAAAACAGTACTTTTAATTACTCTTTGTTGCATCTCAGTTGAATCTTGTAGTCCAAGAGAAGCAAAACACAGAGAACAGGTTAGTTTAGAATAAAGTCAGAGGCTGCAGTATGTAAAACTGGTATGGCCAGTAGAGGGAGGAGGCAGGACAGAAGCTATTGCATCTTCCTCACAAGTTTATTGGCATAAGCATTGTTAATCTGAAAGAAGCTGCTGCACACTGATTTGTTAAGCAAGAGCCATATACTGTGAGTGGAAGAAAAAAGCGGTAAGGAAATCCGTCTGGCTTATGACTCATAGCTGATCAGGAGATTAGATCAGATAGGGAAAATGCAATTTTACATGTCACTAGTACTTCAGGTTCTCTTCGAAAAGTTAAGAAACGCATTAGAAGATCTCATGGTGGGATTTATTTCCTCTAGTTTTATCATCTACGTTGAAGCGAGTTGTTTAGTCGAATAGACTGGCACTGCTCGGGCATGAAACCTCTGACCCGCTGTAGTTGTCTGCCTTGGGCTGAGACGGATAATAGACTGGAAATACCTGCCTCTCAACCAACTGTACAGAGTGTCACAACACCTCAGATTGCACAAAAAATTTATGTGTATGTATATTGTGACCAACTAGATTTGGGTGAGTACATCTCATCCGAAGCCTGTTGCACATAGCACAACTGCTTCTTGTGAGCTTTTGTAACAAATTAGACTATGGTTCAGTTTTCTGTTGTACTCAATCTTGACACTGCTTTGAACCTTTTAGTTTGTATAGAGAAAATCAATATTCTCAACCAGCTTTTGGGAGGTAACATAGTCAAGTCCTCAGCTGTACTGCTGTGAGAGGTCAGGGATGGAGCCAGTTAAATTAATAAGTACTGTGAGTACAAGAAAAAATGAATACAAAATGTCTATAAACAAATGTCAGACAGAAATCATAGAAAGGCTTATGATTATCAGGAGGAGGAATCTGTGGTGCAGTCTTGCAGTTCAATAATGGCAGTAAATCTAACCAGTTTTGCAATAGTGGCTACTAATTTTATGAAAAGGACTGTGTGTGCTCATGGCCTGTGACTATGAGTGAAATAACTGACTCCAGAGCCTCCCTCCTGGCCTGCATTATTCTTACAGTCACTGTAGGTTTTGAAAATAGCTCTCACCAAATGGCCTGTCTGCTGTACTAACCAGTGAATAGTGAAGAGGCCAAACTGGAAGATGAAGTCTAAAAGCTTTCCAAATGTTAAGGAGATACAAATGTATATGATGGTTTCTGGTCTTGCCTCTCTGAATCTTCATCCTGACTCACAAAGAACTCTGGAGAACAGCCCTGATTGTTTTGGTCACACAAACATCTTGACAAGCCTCAAACTCTACCCTGACTCTCAGCTGGGTCTGCACTGTACTTGGACCCCTGACTGATGCCAACAAATACAGCTCACTTGCGCTGTATATACAAAAGAGCAGATGACCTTGGTCCTATGCATGGACACTGGTAGCTTTTCCCTGCTATCAAACCTGATGGTTAACTCTGCGTGTTCCCAAATGCTTAGGGTGTCATACTTGCTTGACAAGTAAGTAACAAATTTAAACCTATTATCGTTGTTTCTATGGATAGTCTCAGTCTCCATGTATTGCTTCCTCACACCAACCAGAGAGAAATGGTATTTACCTTATCTTGTACTCCAGCAAACTCAATGATCTGTTTAGCTATAGCAGCAAATTCTGGGTTGAACTCCACAGTGAGAAGACGAGCTCCTGCCTTCAGTAGCCGAGCAATCCTAACTGCTGAGTAGCCGCAGTAAGTTCCCAGCTCCAGTGCAACCGATGGCTGGACCTCTTCCAGTGTCTTGTCTAGAATTAAACCTGAATAAAACAGAAGCAGGTTAACTTTTGACAAAATCAAACGGGTTCACATACAGAAGAGCAAGTTAGTGACAAGAAACTTACAAAGTTCGTGTACTCGGTTGCTCAGGACATTCAAAAACTAAGAGTTGATATCAAATTATATACTGTTTCCTTTGCAAATTTGCTTACATGTGATCAAGTTGATCATGGACTGTCTAAGTTTCAAAATGCAAACTTTCAACTAAAAAAAAATCTTACTTAGTTTCACAATATAAACATTTCCAAGTAAAGAAGTGCCTGAATTAACTAAAATATTTATAGTGTTAAAAGGGAAAAATGCAGTGGTTTTTTTTTTTCCAATAACTTATTGCAGAAACTGGCCATATTTGTGAAATATATAACACCTGAATTTTGAGTGCTCATGTTTGTTGCAAATGTTATGTGCAGTAGTCTGATACAAAATTTCTCATCCTAAATATGTTTTTTTAACGGGAAAGAGAAAGGTCTAATGATAAAGTTGCAACATATTTGGATTCACTAGATGAATTTGTGGGATGGAAAACATTAGTCAATTGTTAACAACAAAAAACATACCCAAAAAGAAGTGACAGTCCTTCTGAAGGGATTTGTTTGTGAGAAAACTGTCTCTTCTTACTTGTATGGCTAGAAACTAGAACGCTAATCTGAAAAAGTATTTGAAGGGATTTTACTCTGAGCTGCCATGGAATTTTTCAATGTACATACACATTTCATTACATGACATTTTCCTGGGTGTCATTTGTTTATGAGTAGAGTGACGATGATGCTTGGATGCTTGCATCTTGAGATCGTGTGGTCACTCTCAAAATCTTAGGAACTAAAGATACATTAACTTTGATGGTTCTTATCTGAGGAAAGGTCATCTTGTCCGAGCAAAACTAGAGTGAAATTTTTAAGAATATAATCCCAAATGATCAAAGTCTAGAGCTTTAAGAATTCCTATTCAGCCACCACCTACTGTTCTGTTGCCCTAAGCACTCCAGCTTGGTATGCAGAGAAGCCAGTTTCACAAAATGTATCCATGACAGAGAAGCATTTTTATTACAATGCTTACAGTTGTATTTCATTATCTATGTTAATCCCAGACTAAGAAAATTACCCCTGCAATTTCCCAGCAAGAGGTACTTTAATGTCTAATTCATAAGGGAACATGTTAATATTTTGCCATTACAGTTTTTTGAAAAGATTGTCACTTCCTTGCAGCCAAGAAAAAATGTTTTGTCCACATAGTTTCCTTTAGGAGGCAAGAACAAGATGATTTACTTGCTAAAGAGCAACCGTGTCTGATAGCTGCTTTTGTGTATGACATGGGTAGGATTTCTCCCTTCAACAGTAACTTAGAACTTATGCTTGCATATACAAAATTCATATAGTTTAAAACACTCTTTTTTTTTTTTTTTTTAATTTGTTGTCTTTCACTTGAGGATCTGAAAGTACTTAACATAATGAATGGTGCCTTAAGGCCACCCTGTATAGGAACTGAGGTATAACGCAGCCCTAGATTTTTCCCATAAATTGTCATCCTCTCGTTACACGCTTCTAATGGACACAAGATACAAACCCAGACTTGGTCCTCTGACTTTCCGAATTACTCAGTGGATATCCCTCCTCAAAGACATCTGCACAAACATGCATTACTGTTTACAGAACTCCTCTGCTGACCACAAGGCTGTTGTGAGTTAGTTTTCAGCAGATGGAAGTTCCCATTTGAATGCAATAAGATGTCCTGTGCTGTGCTAGTCTTGAAATATCTCTCAAGTGCTGATCCCTGCTGAAATTACCTTTCTCATCGCCCACATTCATGGCCCACTCTTTCTGGGAGCAGTACTTATCTATAGTGTCCAGCACACTAGAGGGGTCTCCTCGGACTGCATTCTGCAGCACAAAATTTAAAATCCTCTGTTCTTTGCTCTGATTCATGATGAAATTGGTTATTTTCTCACGGATTATTTCATTCCAGATAAGGGCAGCACTGCCGTTTTTCCTGATGAGCACCACAAAGAGCAGCAAAACGAAAAGCAGGACGAAGACAATGAACAAAAGGACTGAAGAACTCTCCAGCATCTGGAAGGAAAGAGAAAAACAGCCCAGGGTTAAGGTGGCACAGGAGAGTGCTATCCTTTTTATAAATACTAAGCTGAATAAGCCACAACCAATTACACTGAACAGGAACACGTAAGGTTTAATTATGATATTTTCCAGAGTAGCTGGAAATGACTCTCTATCACTCAGTAATGGATGGTGCTCTGTGGCACTCCCTTTAGAAGCCAATTTTACAGGCAGTCAACAAGTAGCTTTATTTAATGCTCTGGTCCCTTCCCCCACGCAGCTGCTCAGTGCTGGCTCCAAGCATGCCACTGCACAAGGAGCCTCTCAGCATCAAAGCTGTTCTAACCATTTTTCAAACAATTTCAAATCTTAAATTAGAGCCTGCATGTGATCCCACTCTCCTAATTTTTGAGCAATGGGAAACTTCTAAGCTGGCCTTGCTAAGGGAAAATATGGAACGCCTCACCCTTTAATTTTCAGCACAGTATGGGCAGAAACTGGGCACTGTTAGGTAACTTTCTGTTTCAAATCAGTCTGCAGGTCCTCAGTTACTGCCTTGCGTGCTCTGCAGAGGAGCTGAGCTTGATGTTTCAGCAGGACTCATCCTGCCGCCTTCCTTTCAGTGCCTGCAGCCCAGATACCCAGGTGGAATGGTTTACAGAATTCAGAAGCCTTTTTCCTGCTTATAAAACCCTTGACACGAGCCATCAATGTGATACTTTTGAGAACAGAAGATACATTTTCTTTTATAAAGTAGGGATGTTTTCTCAGTGATTATAAAAACGTAAAGCTGAATCCCTGAATCAGAGAAGAGCTCAGCTCATGAAATTGAAGAGATGTAACAAAAGGACATGTTGTACTTCTGATGGGCCAGCTCAAATTATCTGATAGGATTGCGCCTACTGCCCCCCTGAAATTCAGTGCCATAGCTGCAGGTGCCTGTGCGTGTGCAGCATGGGTGCTATGTGCTGCTGTTTGCCGCTGAGTTTAGGCCATCTGAACATAAAGCTCAGCAGCTGGGATGTATATTACCCTGTACAGCTCAAGCAATAAATCCTATCAAAGCCATTTACTCAGATGGATTTCAGACAAGCCAGTATACAGGAAAGCGCATTTACTTGCATGCAGGAGTCACAACACACAAGATCTGATAAAGAAAGGGTTCTTAAAATTAAGGAATTGATTTAGCCCTTAAGAAGGTGCCTAACTAAGGGTTGTGATTTGCCTGAGGATTCTCTACATGTGAAGCTCCTCTGGTACAACCCAAAACACACCTCAGCTCTGATGATGTAGTTTGTAACACCTCCAGTTTTCCACCTCTGCTTCCCACGAGCGGGTGCTGACAGCTGCAGACCAGGAGGAGAGCACAGGCTGGAAGGTGCTCCAGTTAGTATATGGACAAATGAATGCCAAGTTCATTTGTTCTTTAAGTCTAATTAGGCGTTTGAACACAGATCTAAAGGATTCAGAACCAATTTCTTAACCTCAGCAGGCTGGCTTGGGTTGCACCATTTTTTAAACTGTTATTTTAAAGAACATGACACTGAACCCTTTCTAATCTCTGATTCTTTCTATCAAGTCTCTTTCTCTTCCAGCTTGCTGAAAACACAACAGCTTCCACCTGCACTTGTATTAATGTTACACCTACCTAGAGCTCAGCAAAACCAGTGCTCCAACAGGAGCTACAGCATCCTCAAAAATTTTGCCTAGGTTGCCCAAGACCAGAGGTAAAGAGGCTATATGATAAGCCAAATATTCCCCCACATTTCTTCCTACCTATTCTTGCTTCCCTTTTTTATTTTTTTTCCCTAAAATTGTCCCAGGAAAATCCTAAATTTTATGGGTGGTCAGACCTCCATTCTGTAGTGGGACGTGGCACATACACATTACACATGGGAAAAATCTATCCCACTGCTTTAAATTTTGAATCATCATGCAGAACACATTTTGAGTTCAGAAGATGACTGAGTTTCCATGGAGATATGCTCAACCTACAGTACAGCCGATGTTTGTTCACCCATCCACTTATCTTAGTTGCACAGCAAGTATGATTTGTTTGGAGCAGTTAAAAGTCAGTTTCTTTTGCTTTTAAGTAGTCACTGATGTTAATACTTACCTTTAATGCTTTCCTTGCAAAGTCTGACCTGAGACATTTCCTTTCAGGGCTCGACAGCATTATTAGCACATGAAAATCTTGCTTCTTGGACTTTCTGAATTTTGTTTCCTAGCTAATAAGAACCTGCTTCTTTACCTCAACAGGATCATAAAGGCATCCTCTTGAGTACAACTTGCCCCAGGCTGTTACTTTGGCACTATGAGAATCTGCCAGTGAGTTTGGTGCTGCCCTTCAAAGATCTGTTGACAGCAAGACTAGATGATGGCTGCAGGATGAACCAGGTGGTGTATTTTCTGAGGAGCAGCCTTCCTCCTGAGCAATAAAGCTCAGTATAGATATGAGACCATTTAGTGAGATTTCTCAAAACAGGGCAAGATAGCATCTGTAGGCTAACTCAGCCCCACTCCCTGTCCCACAGGAATGCCGAGACTTCTTTTTCGGACAGGGAACAGACTGTAAGGAATTCTTTTGTATACCTTAACAAAAAGGACCTGCTTGATGGTAAAATCCTGCCCCTCCATTTTCACATCGCTTCCCAGGCATGGAAGGGTATGTCAGCAAACCAGATTTCCATTGTCTTATTTTCCCATGCTACTACAGGCTTTATACATGAAAATTACAAGACATCACATGCTCAAAAGCCCATATATTAAAGAACAACAGTGTCTTCATTGTCTGCAGCCTGTGAAATACTATTTCTTAATGTGTCTCAGAGCAGAGAAAAGCACTCAACTTGGATTAAACCTGCTCATTTTTAGTAACCTCTGTTGATCTCAAACAAACAAATACTTCACCCTCATCCTTACTTGGACAGCAGTATCTTTTTAAAGATTTTTTTTGTTTTTAAAGAATACACTTTGTGCAGAGAAAGATGCCTTGTTTGAGATGTACATGCCCTATATTTTCAAAGGCATAGATTGTATTTAGGCTGCTGCCACCTGCGGCAGGTACTGCGTGTGACGTCCTGTTACCAAGATGCAACTGGCTTAACAAAAAGGTGTCAAGTGAGGTATGCTTCTGAACCATGCAGATAGCTACAGCTTTCTATCTCTTCTAGCCATTCCTTATGCAAAAGTTTGAGCAGGCTGACAGCCCTTTAGCTTGGCTGGAAGGGCAACAACTGATAGTTCTGATGGGCCACCTGGGAAACAAATTTTGGATCTTCAGCTATGAAATCTTATCACTTCAAGGTCACCCAGGAGTCCCCTCTGAAGGCAAAATACTGACCTGTATTTCTCTTCATGTCTCTTTGGATCTAGACTGGTGAGTGGCTGTTGGCACTCATTTGTTTACACATTTTGTGTAACATATTTGTCAAGAAGACAAAAAAAAGCTATAAATTTAAGCTCAAATGTGTGTGATTTGGGGATGGTCTTGGATCTAAAACTTAAGCAAGGAAGCAATTCAGCTTGGCCATTCCTATGATGAAGTGCTCAGAAGGATCCATTTCTTACAGTGCTTCAGTTCAGTCTCTGCGTTTTGAGTCCCACATGAACACTACTGTACATATCAGCAGAGCCCGCTGGCCTCCACAGATCCCCAGAGCCTGTTCGCAGGTAGCAACAACCTATATAGTACATGCTTCTTTTTTCTGTTCCTAGAGAAGTTCACTTGTTTTTGCTGTATCAAGGAATGTTTTTTCAATTATTGCGGTTTTTTATTATTATTATTGTTGGGTAACACCCCAGCACCTTCATGAACTAGCAGTATGGGTTGTTCTCAGCAGAGCTTCTTTAGGAGGCAATTATCCTAAAAAAACACTTTCCAGAGAAGGTAACTTTTAAAAGGAGCAAAATGGACATATCTTGTTTCTTTCATTTTCCTTTCCTTTTTTTTTTTTTTTAACACAGTTTCTTTTTCAAAGTTTGTCCCTCTTAATTTTTGTCTTCTTAGATGTGAAAATAAATTTAGTGGTAGCAATAGACTGTAAAAGCAGCCTGCCAAGAGCAAGATGCATCAGTGATGGTCATGCGCCCAGAGCGGGGAAAAAAATCTGTACCAAAATAGGTAATTGCTTTCATATTCTTAGCTGGAAAATATTTGATATGAAAATCAAGTGAGTAATTCAACCAATTTAAAACTACCACTACCTAACAGTCATGACAGCTTTAGAAACTGCAACTGTAATTTTAACTTTAATGTGGATTCATGAGATTCATTAAGTATGCAATAAAACTAAACTTGCACATAGTCAAGTTTCCCATAGCCAGTTATTACAAGGCAGTGGCTCTTATTATTTAGTGCTTGTGCTGAGGTTCCAGATACACGTTAGCACTGCAACCTCTTCTGTGCATTAGAAACACCATGATAAAGTGAACCTTCTCTTTGAAAGCTGAAATTTGAAGTGGAAAATAGTAGGCAAAATGAAAAACTGAGCAAGGGAATGAACAGAAAACCAGAGGGATAACATTATGGAAAGGAATGAATAACACATATCACTAAATCTGTTTTTGAGAAGACAGAGTTTAAAAGAAAACATATTAAAATTTCATGCCCAAACCTGTCAAACTACTGATGAGTCTTTCTAAAGAACTGGGTTATTTTCTTATACATCTAATCTTACTCATTTTGGCAGGTTTCATAAGACCAAATCATAACTCGATAATGCAGTTCAGCAGTTTTCTCCTGATGCAAATCATAATCAAACAATCAGCATTTAAATGGGAGTACCTCTGTTTCAGCTTACAGAGATTGAAAATGACACTTTCAAAGACAGAAGCAAACACAAGCTGTGGGAATCTGCTGCCCCAATTTACATGCCCTCGAAGATAAAACGTCTAAGTCATTCCAGTGGCTATAAAAGAAGCCTCAAGAGACTGGCTCACACTTAGGGATCTATTATTATGGCAATAGTTGTTAAGTTAGGGGATTCACTACCCCCTTACTATTATATGGTCTCCAGTTTTTCTATAAACCTAGAAATGCTGGTGTGATGGAGCACAAAACAATACATCTTGTTCTTTATTCTTGTACAGGTGACTCCAACCATTTCACCAAAGGTCATAATAAGCATCTTTCAGTAATGCTATTTATCAGTCCTTCCGGTAAATTTTTCAAAGTACTGTTAAAAAATGATTGGTCTTACAATGCCCTGAAGTGAAAAAATAAGGATTAGACCAATTGGTAGCATCAATTTTTTAGGTAACTCTGAGTAACCAGATGAATTCAAATTGAGATTTTTCTCAGTGTTTCACAAAAACTGCATGACATTTTCATAACACTGTTACAGGAAAGTATATGGAGATTTGATCTAAACTACTGATTGCTACTGTTTCTCTCTCAGATTCCAAAACTACCTCCCTATGCTAAAAACTGATACTGAGAAGAAAAATAAACATATTGAAAGTAAGTACATTTAAATGCTCTGAGTTTTAATAAGGACACTTAGTGGATTTAAAAAGTGTCAAATTTGATCATTTAACTATTCTGAAGCTTAGTTCATTACGTTATGAGTAATTAACAAGACCTCATTTCCTACAGATGCAAAAATACGAGATGACAGGTATTAAAATACTTGGGACGTTGAAAACTGTTGGATAGAACATTTTTCTAATCAAGATGAATCCTTATAATCCTAATTACAGAACCTCTCATTACAATTTTAGCTTGGGTAAATTGACACTGCTTTGCTTTGTACTGAAAATGAAGTCCTAAATATAATCACAAAAAATCTCTTCTGCAAAGACAGCATGTACATTAGACTGCTATTCCCCAGGACTGGAATGAGAGTGAGCTTTGGGATTCTGAGTCAGGAGACCTTGGTTTGAGTGTCATTTTGGCAATAGTTTTCTGATCTGATCTTGGGTGAGCTGTTTACCTACATCTTTGGTGCCACAAGAGTAAGTTAAAAGTTACTGCTACCTCTGTAACTTTCAAGGTATTGTAAAGCTGAATTAATCTTTGTCAGAAAAGTCCCTGCTATGGATATATGGATAACACCTGAGGAAAGGCAAAGTGATTTTATCTGCATTAACTAATGAGATCAGTTTTGGGATACCAAGACAGCAAACACCTATGTGACATTATTCTTGAGTTTACGAACAACAGGGAAAATGTGGAGACAAACAGTGCTTCAAACACTTTCCTTAAGTGATTTCAGCCTGCTGACAAATCAGGCGTTTGAGGAAAGATGATGTTACATCCAATCTTGCTATAATTTTTCATGTATTTAATCTAACGGCCAGGTACTGGTTGGTTGTTTAAGAGTTTATTGCAAATCTCCAAGCATCCAGACAGTACTTTAGCATTCTGATGCTAAAGGGTTTAGAATCTAATTTAAACTTTATTAGCTCACACAACCTGGTGAATGGGGAGTGCTTAGTAAATTTATACCATGCAACATTTTTTCCCAAAAGAATCTCTCCATCGGTCTGATGGTATTGAGGATAATAGAAATGGTCTACAATCGTAGAGTGCCTGGGGACAACAGGGCCTAACTTATTGCAGAGAGAAGAATGTTATAATGCAAACAATTTTCTAGAGGTTTTTTACAAAGGCCATACATAGGAACAGATTAAACCCTCCCATACATGTACCTGTGTGAAGGAGGGAGGTGTACCCCTTATTTTTAGAAAAGAGTTAAAAAGGTTTAAGTTCAAACTTTTTAAAAGCTTCTGCTGAAATTATGCCTTTAAGTATCTCATGCATTATAGTATACAGAGGATTTGCATATTAGTAGGGATATATTAGCTGTTTGCGAAGCATTGTGAAAACAAGGCGGAAGAGTCAGCGCATTTCTACACATATTTTAACAATGTCTGTTGCCCTGTAGTAGGGCAGAGGAGATCTCTGCTGTGCCCTGGCTGGGTCTGGCTGACTCTTTGTCCTATGCTGTCTTGAATGAGGTAATCTCTGCTTTGTGGTATTTTGCTTTTCTTGATCTTTTCCCAGAGCACAAGAAAAGCAGAGTATTTTGGTCAGAAAGTCTAAACTAACTTCTGCCAAACATATTGTATCCTGTTGCTGCAGGCAACGCAATTCAACAGCTTCATATTTTAGTACTTTTAAAGGCCAAAAAATTATCTTTTTACCTCCTATTCTTTCGTTATTGTTTATGTATTTTCAAATGAGTGCAACACTGTGAAGAACAATCAGCGTATTGCCAAATGTGAATAGCTTGTATTTCAGTGGAAACTTAGTCCGGTAGTTTGGCATTCAGATTTTCCACTGACATCATGAAAACAAGCTGAACAGACTGAATATAACTTTTCACTAAGTATTTCTTGCACGAAATCTAAATTTCCTTCTCCCTAGGTTTTTTCAAATTACTACAATTTAGCTTCACTACCATGACTACAAAAATTCAGACTTCTATACATGCAAAGGCCTTTTGTCTTTTCTTTTTCCCTCTTCTCAGGTTGAAAGGAAACAAATATGGGTTTCTTCTTATTGAATGGAAGGAAAAGAACAGAAAAGTGCCTATTGCCTACTAGGGAGCCCCATCAACTAAGCTGCATGAGGGTGTTTAAATCCATTCTCCCCAGATAGATTTCAATTAGGATAATTGCTACCCACTTAAAACTCCCTTCACAGTAGCAGTGGTCTAAGTGGTATTCGGTGCTATCACCCAAAGGAAAAGGTCTGTATAATGGTTGTGTGCCCCATAAAGAAGAACGGGGTTCAGAATAAACTGGCCACACAGAGGGGCCTCTTCTCCATCCAACAAGCAGGTCTGCATGGATCTGTAGTGTTCTGATCCAGACTGACCTAGGGAACACACTGCATGATTAACGCCAGAGCTTGGAGTGAGAGAATTCTTCAAGGATCAGAAATGCACTTTACCAGGCCTTGAGCAAAGACAGTTTTTCAGGAATAAGATCCTGTCAGGTACCCCTAGGAAGCATTTGTTTCTGTTGGTCCTTGTTCACACTCCAGAACTCTAGATGCATTTGTAATATTTGTACAAGTGTTTGAGACAGTGGTTAGCATAGCTCAGCTGAATTGTACAAATCCCACCTGGGAGGCAGTGGACTGCTAAAAGTAGAAAGTGCTCTGCCCTGTCAGCACACTAGGAGCTGGTCTGTAAAAACTTTTCTCACCCAAGATTTTCATGTTCCCCAGGGGGTAAAACAGGCTCCTTATTGAATGATTTTGACCCAGATGGAGGCAAGGAGAGAGGAAAGACCAAAATGGCTAGCTGTCCTCAGCATAATCACCTGTGACAGCCTTATTTCACATTCTCTATGTCACAAAGATCAAGGGCTGAATCCTCAGTGTCCCAAATCCCCACTGTGTGCTCCTGCCCTGCTTCCAAGGCGACCAGCTAATCTAGTGTAAATCTGTCTCTCTCCCAGCACAGCTTTCTGCTCTCCACAAGCTGCTCCTCAGGCCAGGGGAGTGCATGACTGAAACTTGGTAGTGAGGACACCCACTGAGAGACGTGAGGGAGCAAGGAGGAAATCGCTGCTGAAATGACAGCTTATTTCTCTGGAAATGCCTGGCCTGTTAGAGCTGTTCAAGGTGGGATCCACCACAGCACAGCGGGTAACCAAAGCACTGCATGGGAAGAGGCAGCCTGAGAGAGCAGGGCATGAGACCTTGGACTCAAATCCTGCATGAGTGCCCTCCTCAGAAAAGTGGCTGGAGTGGGTGGGCACAGAGTGACTCTTACTTTAGCTAGAAATTGCTTTCTGAGAAATCTCTCCTGAGAGAGTTTTAGCAAAACCGGTATGATGGCCTCACACATTAAGATCTGGTTTCAATGCCTGCTGCCAAAGTTATGTTTTTTCAGAAAATTCCCAGTCAGTTCTAATTCCAGTGATCCTGAAGGAATGCTGAAAGACAACAGTGAGGGACTGGCAGAGATAAACCTGATACCAGCTGCAGGCTGCTAATAAATATTGCTAAACTTGAGTGACAAGTAAATTGTTTGCAGTGTTAATGTGGTTAAACTCTTTTTTCACTGATACAAACTGAAGCTGTAAATCAGGAAATTTTTCTTTTGCATTTAAATACTGCAATACTATGCAGATGCATGACATTCTGAACCTGAGGGCTTTGTTACAGAAGTCCATGGCTGAGTAAGCAGGAAAAAGTAAGCTTAAGTGCAGAGATGAAGTAAAGGTTGTTTATGGAGATTATCGGTATGATGTGTGGTTGACAGTATTAGTAAATATGTTTGTTTTTAAAGGACAGAAGATAAAGAATGCCCATAAAGGGCATTAGAAAGATACTCTATAAGCAGCAACAGGGATAGCAAGCAAAAGTACTAGCTTTTTGTCTGTTCTTCACAGACATTTTGCTGTAGCAGAACTCCCTCTTGAGAATGAAAACCCCCATAAAATACAGCTGCAGCAACACATTTATAAAAGCAGCTATTCAGTCAAATATGACTGAACTGAAACTTGACTTGCATGCAGCTTTTTCTTGAATACAAATGAGTACTAAATTCCAGCATACTTATAGCCATAAATTATATTTTCAATTTAGTCAGGGTTATCTCATCTCACTTCTTTCAACTGTCAAGGTTTACAATACAGTACAAATGCATTACACACAAATATGTCCTACTCTTTCTCTGTGAAAGCTGTTGCTGCCCACAGACTGCCTTCCTGACAATGAGTACCAGTCAGAACGTGGAAAACACTGCTTCTTTCATATTCACCATTTAAAATAGTGACATTATCTAAGATAACAAATCATGTCAAGTCTGAGAAATAAGAAAATATAAATATGTACCTTTCTCAGTACAGCAGAAGCTGTTCCCCCCGATCTTTTCCTGTGCTGCTCTGGTGTGGATTTTATAGAATAAGAGTCCAAGAGCCTGCAGTATTCAGTCACATTCGATCACATCACAGGAATAGCTTATCAGTTCTGTTACACAGGCTCTAAAAGGAGCAGAGTCCTTTTCCCCAACTCCTCCTTTCACAGATTTCTGCACTCCTTAAAGGTGCTCAGTGCTCTAATAACCTCAGAGAAAGCTATTAATCTGTCCCCTAATGACAGTGTTCTTGTTACTTAGTTACAGCACAGTGAATGCTGACAAAGTCAGGTATGAGCCAAATCTGTGCTCAGTGTAAATGCACTGTGTTCAATCAAGAACTCAGGAATGAATTTGGCCCAAGGGATTTAGTTCTTTTTTCAGCTCAGACGTGGCATGCCACAGCCAGTGCAGAAGTCGTAGAAACAAGACCTAGGCATGTGGGTTAAATATAGAGTGCTGCTGGAGGGAGGGGAAGTATGTATAGCAAATTGCTTAACAGTAACTACAGGAGGTGCAATCAATAAATTATAAATAGTACACTTGAATTTCTGTAGCTTCTAGTTGGAAAAATACTCTGCTATGAACAGCTCTAAGGTAAACTAAGAGGTTTATTCTAATAAACCTTGTTCTTGGCTTGACTGTCTATATGGTTTCCTTTGAGGTGGAAACAATACAATCAAGCTGCAATTAAATTGCACCATAAAAGAAAATAATAAGAAAAACCAAAACCAACAAAGATTCAAAGACAGGGTTTGTATCAAATGTGGCAGAAACAGGAGCTGAAGAACTGAAAACAGGCTTTGTCACATGAGGGGGGAGGTCCTTGAAAGAATTAGGGACTACCTGAGAGTATGACAAGAGAAAAATAAAAAATTTTAGGTGAGTGGATTGAATAAAGAATTGTGGGAAAAAGAGGTAGGTTAAGATCAAAGTGGTTTTAGTAACTCTAAACAAAACATAACTAAGACCCTACAATGTAGCAGAGTACCCAATGTCAATACAGAATAACTTTGAAGTATCCCCTTCCATGCATAACAGAGCTTTAGCTCAATAAATATTTTCTTATAATCCAGACATCAGGCAGAGCAAAGAAAGAAATAAGCGATTCTGCACTCCAGCTTCACTGACAGTAATTTCCTGTCTGGTCAAAAGCTGGTTGTGAAACCATGATAGATCGTGTCTGCACGATCCCTGACACCACCCACAGTTAAAAGTAACTGAGAATTTCTTTTACAGCTGGGCTGTGGAGAAAAGAGTTTAAAACAGTAGAACTTATCTATGCACTGACCTGGTTGTGTAAGTATACAGCTATTCTTTGGAGACGTCCTTGCAGTTAACTATAGCTAGTTGTGAACTGGTGGGTGGTATCAGCCCAGCTTCTGCTTAGCAGCATAAATTAGTGCCAAGCCTTACCAGATTGAGCAGTGTCCCATGACAACACTTCTAAAGGACTTCTAACTTTGAGCTGAATCATATTCTTCAGGCTAGAAGCATGGGAGGAGCAAACTTGCTTCTGCCTGCCCACAACTGTTTACTTGTATGATAAAGGCTATGCCTGCAAAGTAACCCTTTCTGTTGTCTAGATATTTCGTTACATAAGTAAAGATGGTGAATGGCAAATTAGATAAAGCCAGAGGTTCAGTTATTTAAACCACTCAAGCTGTTTGATAATGTCTGTAAGTTGCTTCCAAGTTAATAGAAATCTGAAATCTTGTAATACGTTATTACAGGACAATTTTTTCTCCAAGAGAAGGTTCTTTGGTAGGCTGTTAGACATCGGCTTATTTTCTTTCATTTACCTGTTTCCCAAGACAGGGCCAATATAAGTATGGATATTTTTGTAAGCTTTTACTAACATAGTAACAAGGACACAAACTCCAGAGTGCATAAATTTATACGCTATTCACATGACTTATCCTTGTCTACATAGTAAAAATTTACCTTCATATTAATACATCCAGGTTAGAGAACTGTGGAGAGCTATAAAAGTGTTGGCGTAATGCAATTTTTATGTCAGGACAAGATCTTAAAAGATGGATTTGGTATTGCAAAACACCAGGATACTTCATTCGCAGGGCACATCTATGGGAAGATGTAAACCCAGGATGTCTTCGCTTGGGAGCAGCATCACATGAATGGCAACAGGTAGGAACAACTGGCTAGTTCAGACCAACCTGTTCTGACAGCTGACAGAGCTGAGCTCAGATCTGTCTGCACAAACCTGAGTAGACTTGCTCGTGTTCAGAGCTCCCAGGCTCTCATGGAAGCTACCCAGCTGCAATCGCATGATGCAACGTGGCAGTGCTGTCCCCACTTGCTGTGCATAGCACAGTGCTAAAGCTTTCCCAGTAAATCCATGCCTGGCATAACACAAATGACATTCCCTTCTAATAATCCTGGGCAAAGACTGGTTTGTAAAAGCCTAAACAAAGGGAGACAGGAGAGCTAGCACATTATCATAAACCCCACAGCTCATGTGAAACACTGAGTGGAAGAAAATTCTTTTGAGCTTGCATTTTCAGAATAGCAGGAGGGATTTTCTTTTATGTGAATTTGCTGTTTTCAACAGTCAAATTAGTTTTTCTTGCTGAGAAACATGCAAAAGAGGAATTTAGAGAAAGGAAGCACCACTCATGTATGAATCAGGAAGCTGCCTGGAGATATCTAAAACAGGAAACAGCTAAAAGAGAAGAAAGATGGCCAGCAAAGTTGTACTCTAAAATTTAACAAATTATACAAGCAATTAGACTATTTTGGGTTTACTATGCATCTTAAAAGGTTATCGTGTAGAATGAAAAAAACTTACTGCTTTTGAAGACTTTATAGCTTCTCATGAAAACTTTGAAGCTCAGTTAAGTCTAACATATTCCTGTCTTTTCTCCCTCACTGTTTTGGTAATATATGTTGAAGTATTTGAATGAAGTCAAGAACTTGTGGTACTTGGAGTGTCGTGTTTCTGCCAGTTTTTTCTCTCACTTGCAATCAATTAGTTGTTTAGGACAAACTATGTACAGAAGATTCTATGTTAAGGAAGGAAGGAATAAAATGGCATAGATTAAATTCTGAACAACAGCGAGTCCTACTCTCAGGCAAAATTCTGAAAATAAAAATAAGCAAACAAAGGGAGAAATAGCAACAAAGCTGAAATGTTAAATAATTTTTGTTTGTTTATGAACCTATGCACAAATGTTTCCAGCAGAGGAAACACTGTTAGCTGAAGGATGTATTCATTCTAACAAGACGTCAGTGGCAAATAGTAGAATGGTTGATTTTCTTTTAGAATTACATTTTTAAATATAACTTAAATTACGACCTGATTTAGAGTAATTCTGCGATGTGTGTACTTTTCTTAGCTTTCCCAATACAGTTGATTTTGATACACTTACAGACCTTATACTAAAAAAAATATTAGCTAATGGAATATATTTATCCCATCTTAACAAAACGTTGTAAACTTTGTAGACTTCACATGGAAATCTGATCACCACCTTAATCTCATAAACCAAAATTAGTCATTTTCTTTCCTTATCAGTTTGACTTTTAACTCTCCTTATGATTGATTTATCAAAACTTTTAAAAGCAAATATCAAAAATGCAGAAAAATACAGCAGAGTTTGATTGTAAGCAAAGAGCCACAGATTCCTTCATGCCAATGTAAAGCAATACACAACAAAAAGTAATACTGGAAAATTCTTGCTACACAAGTCAGTTAAGAAGCTTGAAATAAAAGTGTAAAAATACTTCTTTTGTTTTCCCCAGATCTGTGTCTTTGAACAAGGGTCCTCACTTGTCAGCATAACCCCCACATTAGAATACTATCCATATATTTAGCAATGTGAATCATGAGAAGGCTTTACCTTGCTTTGAAAAAAGTCTAAGGATCGGTAACCATCCCTCCCCTGCTACCATTTATTCTGTCTTTTGGCAGCTTTGGGATATGGTTCTCAGTTGCCAGGGAGTATGTCACTATTTCCACTTTTGTGTTCACCATTTGACATGTCTTCCTTCCACATGCTTTTTCTTTCCCTCCTCCTTCCTCCACAATGCTAAGGACACCATGCTACACACTAGCAGAGCAACAAGGAAAAAACATAAAAGTACAATCAATCACAAGAGAGGTGGTAAGAAACCAAAAAGTCCTACCTCATGCAGAGACCTCTTAGTTCAACCAGTGATCCTGTACAGTTCACTGACTCTCCTGTAAATTATTAATTAGGTCATGCCACAAAATGGAACCTCTGGTATAACCCATTTTCTACCCCACCCGCTAAAAAAGAAACAATGTGATGACTTCCAAAGATGGTATCTACCTGACACCTCTCTTCTTTCCCAGCCCTGCCAGGTTGCTAAACTGGGAACATAAGACATAAAGCAAACTGTGCCGGAAAGACATGAAGATGTATTTGAAAAGGCAAAATTTCTAAAATGTTAGGTAGAAAAAGTGTTTGGTCCTGGTTGTTTTCATGAGGAAGACCTTAAGTAAGCCATTGATAAATGTAACAAAAGGCATTTCATATGATGGAAAAAAAGCACAGAATTCCAAGCTGTCCGTACAATAAATTCAAAAGGAGAAAGTCTGCCTATTAACAGAACCAATTCATGCCTTACAAAACCCCTGTTTTTGTTGAATGGATTTATATACATTTCTGAAACATATTACAGTGGTGTTTCCTTTGCCCTTTTAATACCACGCTGTTTACAGTACATTGAATAAACATCTCCCCCTGGAAATAAACCAAACCACATCTAACGTATTAAGTTAATTTATGACTTTAAATATGACTAGCTACAACTGACAAAATCCTGTGGAAATATGATGTTAAATCTGATAGCTATCTTGTACGAAGTTTTTTTTTAATCCCAAGTTTTGAAAAAATATGCTTTCACTGCAGAAACACAATGCTTCGTGTAAATGCTTCCTGATACTAGAATGTATTTGCCACTAAGGGACTTAATGCTTGCTTTCTTAAAAGAAATAAAGATATATATTACATATATGTAAAAAAAATTTACATCACTAGTTATTCTGATCAGCTTAATGCTAACCACAGAAGAATTAAAATAAGAGAGTAGAAAGTTATAGGAGATGAGGCAAAGACACATTAGAAACCACACCTGATAACCAGGATCTGTCTCTGGTCCCTGAAAGAATTTTTGAAGTGTGGCACAGACACACCTGCTCAGTGCTGACTACAGCAAATACCAGTGGTTACTGCTTTTACTGGTACTGTGACCACGGGCAAAACCTGCTCCTCACTGCTGATATTTGCCTCTATCGGTCTCCACGATCAAGCTTGTGAGAACGTGCAAGAACGAGCAGAGTGGCATTACACAGGCTTTGTATTTTCTTCTGAAGATGGCGGTCCCAATGGGAAAGCCTTAGCCTGCGGAACTGCACAGGGCTTTGTCATTAGCTGTGAGATACAGCCCGAGGGATGGTGACACCCCAGCTTCACACGGTCTGCCAGTGGCACAGCAGCAGCTACGGATAGTCCTGGCTCCCAGGTGACTTTCAGAAGGATGCCAAGGGAAAGTGACTGACGCACTGTCAAGCTAGGACGGGGGGGACGGGGGGTGTGCTGATGCATTTACGAACACAATCATCTAAAAGAAGCTAGAATCTCATCACTGCTGCATAGGCTGTTGCTCATTTAGACTCTGAGCTCTAAAATAATGAAAGCAATCTGTAATGCTGGTGTACAATGTGGCTGTTACAAGGGCTACTTGGCCAAGATCCTATCCTTAAAAGAGTTTAGAAGCATTACTCCAAATTTATCATCAGTTCTTTCCTAAATTGCCACTGTAGGTGCTGTTTAAAGGTAATGTTTTCTATCAACAGCTTTGCTACATTTAAGGCGTTTCCTTATTAGCAAAACACCATAATGCTGCAGGGACATTTCTTCACATAAACTTGTTTTGTGCTTGGGGAGATTTAATTCTACCCTTGATCCTACGTGTCTGAACTAAACGCTGTGTGAAGAGCATATGCTCAACACCACCTGATTCAATTCAGGATAGTGGCTGAAATGAACAGCTACAACAACTTTGCATGCATGTACCTGAAAAGCATAAAAGATTAGTATCTGAATATGTGTGAGGACTCTCAGTGCACTCTACTTATGCCTTTCTCCTGCTGCTGCAGTGGGTCAAAGTGTTCTTAGTGATTTATTGATTAGTGCTGCAGGAGGCAAAAGAGAAGGGGGTTGGTTTTTTTTAATCACTAAAGTCATAGCAATTCCTGTTTATTTTCAAAAATTAATGAAGTGAAAAAAATAATGAGACCTACCCTGGAGGTGATGTTAGTTCTACAAAACTTTCTTTTGAGTATTTTAATTTCCTGCCATTTCTCCTCTTAACTGTGGACCAGGTGATTGATGGTTTCTGAAACGAAACGGTTGGATGCTGCCCCCTTGTGAGCCAGGCCCTTCTCCGGAGACAGCTGAACCATGACCGCCTCAGACTGTTTTTGTTGCCAGCTCCCTCTCCCCAGGAAAAAGCAGGTGATTCTTTGTCCCAAACTCTGATTTGGCTATGGTGGTATTTATCACGCACGACTCACTCATACAGCAGCACGCAATGTCACTGCTGTGCTTCAGTAAAGGCCAACAGCCAGCACTTCTGAATAAGAAAGACCTTGTTCCCTGCAGTACCGTTTTGATCAATGTCAACTTTGAGGCCTTTCACCTCAGGCTGCCAGAGTACATTACAAGCACTAATAACTCTCACCCAAAGTAGGTCAGCAGCATCGCCCTTGTTTAATCAAGAGCCAGCATGCAGCACAGGGACAGGAGATGCTGCTGTGAGCGGCCAGGCCTGGGAGGTGCTCCGGCAGGTCCTCCTGGGCAGGTATCGGTACCACCACAGCTAAACCACAGCTGGTTGTGCTGCTCTAGCTCACTGACCTGTGGAGCATGGGCCGGGCCTGCCCCACCACTGTGGCTGAGAACCTTCTCTGGGACCCAAGGCCCCAGCACCTGCGCTCAATGCTGGACACGCCACAGGAAGCCAAAACAACATCATGCATAACACCTGCGGGAGGGAGAAGCTTTACTCAAACCACCTTCTCTCAGAGGTTTTTAACTTTCAGCCTGCATGCTGCAGCTTCAGAAGGGGCTGCGACCTCCTACCTGTCTGCTACAGAGGGATGTGAGGGGAAATAGCGCAGTTCTGAATATCGGTGAAGGTTCTGGACACTTGTCATGTTTTTCTTCTTACCCAAAAGGCCTTCCCTGAACCCCTTCTGCGGCAGCATCTGGGGGAAGGGGGGAGGGATAAGCCAGTCAAGCCAAGTGTGGGGATTTTTCCCTTCCAAACGTCGGATTTTAACGCAAACGCGCTTCTCTAACGCCGGAGTCCGTGTCCGCCTTCTCAAAAGGCCTCTAGCAGCTCCGCAGCGGCTCCAGAAGCCGGAGCTCCAGGCGGGCGGCAGCCGCCTCCCCTCAGCTCTGCGCCCCCGCCGCCCCCCGCCCTCACCGGGCTCCGCCGCCCTCACCCACCCGACATCGCCGCCCTCCGCTCAGGCGCTGCTCGGCCACCTCGCAGGGGTCCTGGCTGCGCGCGGAGGCCCTCTGCCGTACAGCATGGCGGCGCTGTGGCGGAAGCAGGAGCGTCTCCTGGGCGCGTCGGGGTTGTACCGTACGGTGCGAGCCCTTTCAGGTATGGGGCGCCCGCTGGGCTCGGGCCTGGCAGCGGTCGCGCCTCCGCCTTTCCCCGCGGGAGGCGGGGCTGCTTCTCCTCCTGACGGCCGAAGCGCCTGGGGAGGGTCCCCCGAGCCCTTCCCACCGCCCGCAGGGCGGGGAGAGGCCCGGGGGCGCCTTGCTTGAGCGGCCGCTGTGGGGAGCGGAGCTCGCCACCCTCCCCGCCTCCGCCGCTGAGGGAGGAGAGTGCCGCTGGCTGGCGGCGGGCTGCATCCATCCCCAGCGGCTGGCGGCGCCGCCCCTGCCCCGCTGCCTCTCTCGCAGCCCATCCCTCGGCCCCCGTGTTGTTGAGGGAGCCCCGGGCCGCAGGGGGCCGTGGAGTGGGCAAGGCCTCCCGCGCCCCGGCGGTGGGGCTCTGAAGAGGCACCGGGATGGCCCGAGGGGCAGCCAGGCCAGGCCAGGCCGTTCCTCTGGGCTTAACGGCAAGGACCGGGGCCGTCAACCTTCCCAGTCCCACTGCCGAGAAAAGTCCCCAACCCCGTGGTGTCCGGTGCTGCGGGCCTCAGCAGCCCGCCCTGAGCCAAGCAGCTGCCGGGAAGCAGGGCTTGGTCTCCTGCCCCTGCTGAGAAATGAGTTACCGCTCACCTGTGGGCTTCTGCTGCTTCGGACCTGCTCTGGGAGGCTGAGGTGGCAGAAGGGGCCAGCTTCCCTCTGACCGCCCCGCCACACCCCTGCAAGGCCCACATTGCAGCTGAGGCCAGTCCGATAAGGTGACCCTGCTGAAAAAATCTTTGTAGAACTTGCTGCTGTAATGCAGAGACAGAACACCTATACTGAATCCCAGCTTCAACTGGCTAATCAGGCAGAAAGAGCTTCTTGGGACACTGTGTAAAAATCTAATCTATTTCCTCAGTTCTTTTGGATTGCGTTATTTTCTGTGTTTCATTCACAAATGTAGTTTAATAATGTTTGGAGAATGCTTTGGAATATGAAAAAAACACGGTGCTCTAATAAAGTAAAGAAAACCCAAATCAGCAATAATCAATTGTAAAAAAAATAGTGTAACTTCTCACATACCTCTCCCATCTTCCGTGCCTGTTTCTTTTCCTTCTTTTTTCGTGCCCTCTTCACAGGAAAGAACGAGTATGATCTTCTGGTAATTGGTGGAGGGTCTGGAGGCCTTGCTTGTGCAAAAGAAGGTTGGTATGTATAAATAACCAACAAAAGTTTTGTTTAGCTTAAGTGGTGTTTATGGAAACTAAGAGAAGTATTACTGGTAATGCTAAAGCTTTTTAAGAAACAGAGTATACTTTAGTCCCTGCACATAAATCATTAACTCAGCTCTATACAGTTAATCTGCAAATTAGTTTACACCCTTAGGTGAGATGATCTTGTTTGGCTTTCCTATTCACCTTTTAAAAAATATTTTTTCTTTAATAATGGGAAAATTTAATAAGCTTTTATTTCACTGTTAATGTAAAATACTCTGAGTGCCTTCAT
Organism: Fratercula arctica; assembly: GCA_947846985.1. Taxonomy (NCBI): domain Eukaryota; kingdom Metazoa; phylum Chordata; class Aves; order Charadriiformes; family Alcidae; genus Fratercula; species Fratercula arctica. The sequence continues at coordinate 29,740,313 of CANTUZ010000013.1, read as the reverse complement.
AGATACTGTATTTTTTCAATTTTTTTCAATTTTACCGTTTATTTATGTGTTAAAACAACAGTCCTTTCAGACTGTTTCCAAGAATGGTGTAACTGCTGCAGAGAACCTTGCCCCTTTGTAACTCAGGGTTCTTAAACATCTCATTTGGGGTCGAACTGCGTTTTTAGGGTCGGTGGAAGCTGGAGGCTCTAGTTTGGGTTATTAAGTGCCTTCTGGAGAATCTGCTGACAACCTAGGCAGCCTGAGTGTCTACACTGGCATCTGGACTTAGACAGAAAAAAACACCAGCTGTCATCTCCTGTACTCTTTATACCTGTGCTATTAAAAATGCTTACGTTTGTGTGTTTCTCCCTCCTCTAAATACTTGGTCTTGCTTTTTGTTTAAAGCTGCTCAGTTTGGAAGGAAAGTAGCTGTTCTGGATTATGTGGAACCTTCTCCACAAGGTATGGAAGAGAAATACGAGGCTAATATTTGGACATGTGTATAAAATGGTTGCCTAGGTGAGCAGATTGCTCCAGGCAGCAAAGCGTCCAAAGCCACCTGCCTGCTTTGCTTATAGTAGAAGTCCTTAAGCCCAGCTTGCTGTACTGCTCATTCCCAGCTCTGCCTGCTTCCTCTGCGCATTAAGATTGTTAGCAATGTTTGATGCTACCTTTTGTTGTAGACTTTGGACTTAAATATATGAGAATATTGTCTCTGTCAAGATGACACAATTTCTAAAAATTATGAATTGCATCATGTTGTGACTCTTCATGTACAATATGTAAAATAAGATCTGCAAATAAGCAAATGTGAATGTGAAGTAACTGGATCTTCAGAGCTCTGAGAAACATCTTGAGATGGTTTGATTTTTACAAAAAAAGTATATAGAGATGGTTTTTATCAAAACAAATGAACATAATCAGAGTTAGAAACTGATCTGTAGGAGATAGTGAACTGTGTGCTGTTTCAAAAGTTTCTAACTAATTGCATGAATCACCTAATTCTCTAAGTAACCCAATTGTATGGTTACACTAACCCAAGAATTTACTTCTTTTTTTTTATTTTTTCTTTTTTTTTTTTTCACAAGGAACCAAATGGGGACTTGGTGGAACTTGTGTGAATGTTGGCTGCATTCCTAAAAAGCTTATGCATCAAGCAGCCCTCTTAGGGAGTGCCCTTAAAGATGCCCAACACTATGGCTGGAATATAGCCCAACCTGTTCATCATACCTGGTAAAGATTATTGCCCATATCCACTCCTTTGTGCTGCAAATGCATGATAACTTTTCCCAGTTGGTGCTTATTTAGGGACGGTTAGGGAAGGGAATTATGCATGAAGCTTTTTAGACTGCTCCTTGTTTAAAACCGAAAACTGTATTTACTGGTTTATCAGGGCAGATATTACGTTGATTTGAACTTGATAATTTACTTCTATAAAAAAAAAAAAGTACCGTAGAACATTCCTAATTTCTAGCAATTGCCTGTATCTTTGAGTTGCATAATCTGAATTTGTAATGTGATGACATCATGCTCGGTTTCTTGTTTTGTGGTAGGTCTGTGATGGCACAGGCTGTTCAGAATTATGTGAAATCCTTGAACTGGGGACACAGAGTGCAACTACAAGACAAGTAAATAAGACTTTGAAGTTTGTCTTACTTCCCATAGTCCAGGAGCTGGTCCTCCCCTTGTAGAATTGCTGAATTGCCTTTGGAGTTTCTCATTAGAGATAGTATTTTGAGTTTGTAAGTCTTTCCTGCTCAGGACTGTAAGTGCCTTTGCTGATATAAGTGATTTGGGTTTTTTTTCTCCTTCCTTTTCTTTTCTGGGAAATAGTGGTTGAAAGTGACCATACATGAAAGTTTTCAAACAGTGTAGTGATCAGGGAATGCTCTCTTTAATCTGGAGAGGTTTTGCATTAATATGAAGTAGTTAGGGTTTCTAAAGATAATTCCAAGCTCATCCACCAAAATTTATATGCCATACAAGCCCACAGATAACGCTTTACTAGAGCAGCTGATTTTTTTGCTTACAGTGTGGAAATGGTTCCCAGTTTTTCTGCATGCAGTTCCTTTTATAGAGAAATTTTATTAATAGATAATTTGACAGGTACTAGTCTTGTGACTCCTGCTGAGTCACTTTTGCGTGCTCTCAAATGGGCATTGTATTAGCATTACTGTTATTATCTATAACATTACTATGGCTAGTGGAAAATGTATCATTTGAAGAAGTCAATAGCCTGATCCCAGAGCATGTTACAGGGTTAGGTACTCTGCTGTATAGAGGAGTTAACTGTGACACAAGAATTAAGTGACTTAAATTATGTGACAGAGCTGCAAACAATCATATGAAATGAGGTCTGTCTTCCTTTTACTTTTCTATGCCTGCTTGCTATCCTCTTTAGCACTTCAGATATGGAAAAAGTAGCTAATTGTTATTTCATTTCTGTTCTTCATTAAGTGTGCCTTTATGTTGCCGTTTTCTTCTAAACAGGAAGGTGAAATATTTCAACATGAAAGGGAGTTTTTCTGATCTGCATACAATCCGTGGTTTAACAAAAGCGGGTAAAGAGGTGAGCTGCTGTGCTGATTTCTGCAATATCATTCACTTCAAACATTCGAGGTTCTCATGGTGTTGGTTTTCAGGTCAGCTGGGAGCTAGATTGTACCTTTGCAAATTGCTTTAGTTATTCAGTATTGTTTTGATGACTGATATTTACATTTTCCACCTAGAGAAGATGTTTATGAACTTGACTGTTGCCTCCTGAGTCCCTAGCCTCTAACCTGTCAGTTAGATGCCATTACCTTTTCTCTGCAGATGGAAATGCTGAGACAAAAGATATTTTCTTTTTGTTAGAGTCATACTGCTTTGATAAATGCTTACAGATCTGTAGAGGGGACAACCTTCTCCTTATTGCTCTGAGTATTAGATCAGTCTGAGATGTTTTCCTACTTCAAATAAATTGTAAGGGTGATAAGCTTTCTAATACAAAATTGTGTATAAGAGGCGATTATACAGAATGCACAGCCTCAAGCAACTGGGTCACATAACAGAGTGGTGGCCATTTATGCATATATAAGAAGAGACTGAACATGCATTTTTAACACCTTTTTGAGGGTAATTATATAATGTTACTGGTTAATGTCAGCTTGAGAGAGCAAAAGTTTTTGGGGTAGACGCCTAGCATTTTCTAAAAACATGCCACTTTTGAGATAGTCTAACTCTAGGCCTTAGCGACAGAATTCACTTGCTGTGATCTCTGTATGTTTTGTCCTAAGTAAAAATTGATTTTAAAAAGCTCCCATTTGTGAACAACTGTTGATTCCAAGTAGTCATCAGAATCTTGTCCAATATAGGAGCAATTGTAAGCTTAATATTAAAACAAAACCTGATAGAGAATGTGTAGGAGAAACTCCTGCATGTAATGCTTGATTTTGATTTTGTATTTTTGTTTGTAGACTGTTGTTACTGCAGAAAATATTGTCATTGCTACTGGAGGAAGACCAAAATACCCTACCCATGTAAGTTACACTTGTTATCTAACAACCCCAATGGCTTTACTGGTTTTGTTGCAGATAATAATGAATGTTTGGAGGATAAAAATGTAAATACAAAGTAACATACGAGAGATGTTTATACTTGTGTCATGTGAAAAATTGTCTTTTATATAAAGTACAGGCCTTTCAGAAAAACATTTCCATAGAAAATAATTTGCATCAATTTAGTATGTTGATGTTGCTTAAAGCTGTAGGATAATTCAGGTTGGAAGGGATGTTTAGAGGTCATGTAGTTCAACCTCCTTACGTTGTGGTCAGCTATTGAGTCAGCTGTGAGGTCAGATCATGTTGCTCAGGGCTTTTTGCAGTCAGGTTTTGAAAATCTCCAGAGATGAAGACTGGATGATGTATCTGGGCAAACCCAGATATATAACTCCCTTGACCTACTGGCTGTACTTCAGCTAATACAGCCCAAGTTGCTGTTAGCTTTTTTTTTTTTGCTGCCAGGACTTGGATTGTAGATTCAAGATCTTACCTGTGTGATCACAGATTGCAGGTGCACTGGAGTATGGCATCACAAGTGATGATCTGTTCTGGTTAAAAGAATCTCCTGGAAAAACGTAAGTTACCTTACCGTGGCTTTAATAGATGCTGGCTTTTGTACTTTTTCATTATGGCAAGGTGAAAAATGTTCAAAATTGGCTTTAATGCACTGGTTTTTCTGTCCTTCTGTTTTCCTTCTGAGAATTTGTTCTGCTATGCATCAACAGCACATGACCAGCCTTTATTAGTAACTAATTGATTTCTCCCCCTCCCTCTCTTACGAAATTCCCTTCTAAAATCAAATTAAATATGAATTTTCACCGTCTTAGGTTAAGGTGACTTGTTTGCTGGAGCATTTATACACGGAAGTCACAAGAGGGCAGCAAAACTTAAGTGAAGGCTCTACTGTCCCTTATTTGCTAAGGGTGTATGTGAAATTGCTCTTCAGTTAGGAAAGAAGCTCCAACATAATTTTACATTTTCTTAAGTATTGTCAATTCTGATAACAAAATAAAATATGATGAGAAAATTGAGTTACTTTTGCCTTTTCTTATCCTTTGGGAGCTATTGTTTAACTGAAATACTAAAAAATTGTTTTTAATGGAAATACTAAAATGCAGCACATAGCACAATAACATTCTGAGTCAACATTTGCACTACAGAGCAATTTCCTGATGCAATTAATTGTGATAGGAAATGCACATTTGCTAGCATGAAAGTCAAATAATACTATTTTTTTTCTTTTCGCTGTTGAGCAATTCTAGGAGAAGCAAAGTGTATATATAAGAAAAAGACTTGAAACTATAATACTGGTGTTTGAAAGAAAACAGAGCTGCCATTTGTAGCTGTGACTTTCTAATATAAAAAATGCAGTGTGTTAAGCTAAATATCAAATAGGTAAACAAGGCTCCTTGGTACAGTTTAAAAAGGAAAGTAAATTTGCTGTTGTTTGCAATATATCAGTCGCCTCTTGAATTTTAAGAGCATGATTTATGTGAGGAAATTGGGTGGGGGTTTTTTTTTGAAAAAAGAAAAAAAAAAAAAAAAAGCCCAACACCAATCCCCCCAAAAAACTAAACATAAGATTTATCCCTGTAAGATGTTTCTGTGAAAATGTGGCTTTTGTCCAGTTGCTGCTAATGCAAGTTGTAACAGTGTAATGCGGGAGTCTAGTGTTTATATCTTGCATTCCTGAGATTTAGTCAAAATAAGCCTGCAGGGGCTACAGTAGCATTTCTGTGCTTTATCAGGCTGTGTCCTAGCAAATGAAGGAGGGAGTTGTTAAAGGTTTGTTTCTGTCGGATTTGTTTCTATTGTAAATATTCCCAAGGTTCAGTTTAACACCTTTTGTTTTTCGTCTGAGCTGTGTTGTACTTATTCTTTCTTTTCTCCCTCTCCAAATGTACATATCTCAGCTACAAATTACATGCCTGGGGGGCTATAGAACTGTCAGTCCTGCAGTTATTCATATTAAAAAAAAATAAAAATATACAAACATTGTGAAGAAATTCTTGCTACTGAGATGAAGGGTTTTGGCAGAGTGAATTAGAAAAGGTGCCTTGAAATATGTTCAGAATGAGTGAGAGATTGAGCAGGTGTGAAGGAGGTTAAGTCCTGCTTTCTCAACTTTTCTATTAGACACTGACAATGGCCAGGAGCCCTCTAGTTTGTAGAAGAAATTGTGAATAATGTGCTGTTGATGCTATGAATGAGTGCCAGCTGGCATTGATTTTTCATCTAATGAAAAAGAAGAGCAAACATATGCCTAAATTAGAGATATTCTCGTTCTATTCACTGTGAATCTCCAGTGGATACTTCTTTATGGGCAGTGTGTGGCTTTTTTGCAGCACTTCCCAGGAGCTATGTGCTGAAAGAGGGGGTGATCATCCATTCACAGATGAATCAGATGCCCTAATGCTGGAAAAATTTATTTCCCACTGTGTTAAATTGTTTGCCAAACATAAACCCCAGACTAGCAGATTTTAATCTCTCTAGCTCAGCCTGTTCTTTGTACACCTTCTGAAGTTATATGTTTTTATTATAGGATAGATAGATGTTATCTAGGGTCTTTTGTGAGAAAACACGTGTTGTACTGGCTTTGCAGTCCCTGGGGCTTACGGAGCAGCAGCCCCCATTCTACGGTTTTCAGAAGTTTTACAGCATCTCTGTTAGAACTAGGAGATGGTGCAGGGTAAGGCATAGGCCACAAGCCAGAGTTTCATCTATTATTTTTACTCTGCTCTCTTCATATAGGACAGACTGTGTATGAAGAGCTTTCCAAGTATTGGACTTGTTTCTCTCGCAGTATTGGGGAAGAATAACTTTCCTAGGTGTATGTGGCTAGTCAGTAGCAGGGACAAAATGAGAAGCCAAATTTGCTGTCTGCAGAGCTCCATCATGTCTCTTACATTTGGGTTTTGTTGCCATACATGTTCACGTATAAAATATTTTAATTTTCTAAGATTCTTGATGTTCTTCTATGAAATGCATTTCTGTCTTTGTAAGTGTGTATGCCAGTAGTTTTCCTGGTACCAGGGTAGAGGGAGGATCATTGCTTTGTAAGTTTTAATTAAAAATTGGTGAATGATGCCTCTTTATATGGAGACTGCAATGCCTGCACCACTTCGTGTTAGCCTTCAGTTTGTGTGTGTTTCTCCATAGATTTGAGGGTTTATGTTTACTGTGTGAAGCGCCATAGCAGTGTATGCTACTTCAGCTGGGCGTCGAGCAAAGTGTGGGGTGTGTAGGCCACAGGTTGATATTTCAGATGTGTTCCTTTCTGTGATCTGACTACTTTGAATTTTCACCTCTTTGGAGCATGTTTTGTCAAAATAGTTTTGTTTCATTGCTTAGAGTTTTTTGAATTAATGGAAGCACAGCTGCCGAGGGGAAAGGTCTTTCCGTGCAACTGTTCTGTCTGCTGGCATTGCCATTTGTGTTGCTAAAACTTGTCTTCCTCAAAACAGTCAAACGGGGTTGAATATAGGTAAAAGAATATGATACAGTTCTGTGACTTATGCTTATAATGCTTATGCTTCCTTGCTTATCCTCCTAACTTTAAATAACCTATTTAAACTCTGTGATTATGTGAGTTTGTATTTTGAGTTTTAAAGTAAATTTCTAAATTCAAGTAAATTTCTAAAATTTCTAGCTTTCCAAAATACAATTAGCAAACTGCTTCTTCCACATCCAAAAATCCAAAGTTATTTAACTTTTTAATATGGCAGTATGAGAGAGACCTGCTTTAAAAAAAAAAATGCCCAATATAAAAGTTCCAAATATTCAGGTGTGTTCCTAGTGCTCTGGTTTTATGTTGCTGGGGTTTTTTTGATGAAAAGTTTTTTATAAAGCATGGGCATGAAACTTTTTTATACAGCATATATTTCCATAGATGAAAATCACAGTCAGAGCCTAACATTCTCCACTGTCCTCATAGTAAAGAGAAATTTTCATCCCTAATGATGCATTTTTTCCCTAATTCAAAAACTTAACAAAAGACTTTGTGTTGTAAGTGTAAATACTACGTGGAAAGTATCTCCAAACTGTGAGATTTTAACAAGTCTGTATAACACATGAGCAGCAAAGGGACGTGGGTGCAGCCTGTGCAGCAGCGAGTGGCAGGGACTGGCCGGCGTGACCCATTTTTCCCTCTGAAGAGTGAGTGAGACTCTGCCTCTTGTGTGCCCAGCAGGGAGGGGAACCGGGGGTGTGGTGAGAAGGGAGAGGGGCTGCTGCAGTGCGTAGGGCATCTGGGGACACGCCTGGGAACCGCTGTGCCAGAGAGCTGATGCACCTCATCAATTAAAAGCGTTGATGGACAACTTCAGTGATATTCGTGGTTGAAAGGATGTGAAATATGGGGAGAGACAGGAGCTGGACTTTTATTTAAGATCTAAAATGAATGTATTTTGTAAATAGTAGTCTGGGTAAACTGATTACACAGCTTTTCTATAGCTGCGTACACAAACTTGAAGACAGGAAGGGCAAATATTTGGCATTTGGAAAAATAAGGTGATTAAAAAGCAGATGGTTATAAAACAAAATGAAATTCAGCAGTTAATAAAATCTTAGTAATTAAGATACCTCTGGAAATTTTGAGGTATACTTGAGTTCTGACAAGACTGCTGCATGTCTGTTTATACGTTGCCTACTGCCTCGGAGGCAGCGGTGCCGAGAAGCCCTGTAAAGATGAGGCATCAGTAGGAACAGGCACTGAGGGAAAAACCTGGCAGTTCCAATCCAGATGTTTCCAACAGAGGTACATCACAGAACACAATTGAAATATTTGTGATGCCTCTTAACCTTGATAGTTTCTCTTGAGTTTTTAATGGCTTTCTTCACTTTGTCTTTCAGAGTATGTGCTTAAATGTCTCTTTACACTATAAAAACAATTCCTTATGTCTTACAAGCCTGTTCTTTTTTTTTATCCTGTTAATAAAATAAGCCTAGATGTTATAGAGTTGTCTTTGTTGGAGCTCACAAGCCACACTCTTTCTTCCCATCTAACAACATCAAATCAACTCCTCAAACCTGTAATTTTGTAACTATATGTACTTCAGGAGATAATTGTTTGGTTGTGCAGATATAAGCACAAGCTTATTTGATCGCTTTATTCTTTTTTTCTTTTTATGTAACAGGTTGGTTGTTGGAGCCAGCTGTATCCTTTGAAAAAGCTGTGATGATTTGTGATTATAAGCAGCATCGCTGTCTTTCCTATGAAAGCTGTTTTCAGAATTCCTTTGCTCATGCCCTGCAGTTGAGTTGCTAATAGAATAGTAATAGTTTTCTATGCAGTAGCATCATGGGAATTAAGGTCAGCTAAGGATAAATTCTCAGGATGTTAAAAACAACGTTATGTATGAGGAAAATATTCTAAGGCTTTGGAGTTTTATTCTAAGCAACAAAAGCAAAATAAAGATGTCTGTGTGAGGAGAACTTGATATCTCTAGGTAAAAAGCCCACTTGTGTACTACCCTTTTATGTTGCATTTATATGGAATTATTGTTTATATTTCCTTAACTGATGCTTCACCAGATGTTTCACTTGAATGTGCTGGTTTTCTAACAGGCCTTGGGTTGGACACTACAGTCATGATGAGAAGTATCCCGCTTCGCGGGTTTGATCAGGTGAGTACAGCGTATCTTATGTCTCCTTATATATCAAATGTATTTAAAAGTGTATGTTATTATTTTTGTCTCCTAAAGAAAAAGTGGTTTTGGCTTCTCCAAACATTTCCTAGTATGTGCTTTCTGAAGAGAAACTAAATAAATACTAGCTCTTGATACTGTACTCAGAAAAGTAAATCTTTTTTTTTTCTTCCTGCTTAATTGAAAACAAGATTGAGAAGGTTAGGAAGCAGGGCAGGGATTTATGCCACTGCTAAAAACATTAGACAATCCCTTTAAAATGGTCCTGAATTTCTAGGAGTTAGGAATAATTCTTTTTAAAATAAATTATTTGGCTTAATGTGAAGTAATTCAATGTGGAGTTCGTTATGATGAATATAAATAAATCACTAAGCTGAAAGTTTGTAGGAATCGGAAATCTTGACCTTACCACTTTCAAAACAGTGGTGGTTTTAACTAGGTTAAAAAAAAAAAAATAGTGATTTCAGTGGAGCTATCAACCCTAAGGTGGAGAAAATTAAAAGCAAAGACTTTCTGGCAAGGAAATTTAAAGAAAAAAACCCTGTGTTTCAAAATTGGAAAGGATTTTGAGGAGTTTCAATTAGAAGCGTAAGTGGTCGTGACTGTGCTGACAAAACAGAAAACAGTTTTGGCCAGAAACCCATTCCTGTATGAAGAGGTTAAAAGCAATTAGACATGACAACAAAACAAGACAACAACAACAAGAAAAGGTCTTATATAGGATCTATGTCAAAAGTATAACTGCTTAAAGAAGCACTAGAAGGTAGTATAGCAGGTTTAGGTTGAAGACAAGTTACGGGATCCAGTGAAGGCGTTACATGATGTGAGTTTGTCACCTCTGTTCTACAGGTGAGATGATCTCTGCGGTAGCCTGATAGTCCTTTTGGTCACTAGAGCTGTAGGGAGGGTACGTTAAAGGTGATTGTGAATCTTCTGTCCCTGCAAGATTTTGATGCTATCACTACTTTGAAGGAAAAGTTTCTGTAGTGTTTTTAAAGCAGTGAGAGAGTTCTGGGGTGTCACTCACGTGTCCAGTGAACTTTTTCTTTGAAGTTTCCAACAATTTCTTTATCAGGCAAATAACTTTGTAAAATGTCAGTCTTAATTCTTAAGAGTGTGTCGTGTTAATTACTTGAAAATAGTGTTCTCCAAATGGGAATGAATGCACATTAACTTAATTATTCCTGTCATGAATTAGGATTTTTTTTTTTTTAATGCTTAATTGCAATAGTGCAAAACATTTACAGGCCAAAGTTGGTGAAAGAGTGATAGAACTATGGGCTTGTTTTTAAGAGCTTCTTTGCACGTACACTGTGTAGGAAAAATGATTTCAGAAGTAACAGCACAGATTTTGAGGAGGGAGCATTGCTGTTAGAAGCAGCAGTGACAAGTACTGCTGCAGGTAGTGGCAGCTCCTGGTTGCATGCCAGCCACTTCGAAGTGGCTTCCTTAAAACTCGTGGTATATGTACCAGAGTTTGCAAAACATCGTATAAGAATGTGTCTCGGGATTTGCAGTCATCGCTGAAGAACTCGACACCTGTAACAGCATGAGATCTGAGCAAGCAGGGAGCAGTGTAAAGAGGCTGTGTGTGGCACTCCATAAAACACTTCCAGTAGGGCTTTCTCCGAGAACACAATCCTTTGTAGGCAGGAAGAGCACAATGGACACTTCAAAGTTAAGAAAGTATTAATAGAGATAAAAAAAAAAACTGTGTTCAGCCTGTAGCCACATTGGGTCTGATGGAAACTGGCTAGCGAGCTGTCATGTTTCTGAAGAGATGTATCCCTGCCGTTGCCTTCATATTAGTTAATATCAACTTGGAAAATAAAGTTTTGTAAGCTGAGAGCTTGCATGTAGTTGTTCCATGTGAGTGGTTTTGTGATAATACCTTTTAAGTAATAAACATGTTCTTTGACAAAGTGCAACCGGAATTACTGCAGTCAAGAGCAATGACATCTTTAGATAAACCTGTCAATGTGACACTTTACTACTTGACTCTGGTGTGGCATTTTTTCAAACAGGCTCTTAAGACAAAAGCATTATTTCCTTTTTGTAGTAGAACTTTCCAGGAAACCTTAGTGATTCATAGTTATTGCAGAGAAGTGGCAGGTGTCACAGCAAAGGGAAATATTTTTCTTCCTTAGCTTTATGAAAGTATTTAATTCTCATCAAGCTGCCAGAAAATGGTAATTATGGTAATGTTAAATGGAATATGCTCTAGATGCTATTTTTGTATAAGCAGCAAATGATTTAAAAGCAATTGTTTTATTTGTATACTATTTTACATTCTTAAAAATCATTTGAATATTCAGATGTAGATGCCCCTTGGAATGGAGTTGCAGGTCATAGTGGCTTAATAAATTATCACGTGTTGAGAATGCATAGTAACTAAGTGACAAAGAATGTTTGACATGCACAGTGTATTTACTGGATTTTCATGAAGAAGGCTGAAGGAGGGCTTTACATTAAAAAGGTCAGATCTCTAAGAATAAACAATATTTTTTTCCCCCTACTCAACAGCAAATGGCATCTTTAGTAACTGAGCACATGGAATCTTATGGCACGAAGTTTTTGAAGAAATGTTTCCCAACCAAAATTGAAAAATTGGAGAGTAACAGATTGCAAGTCACCTGGAAAAATACTGACCTGGGCACGGAAGAAACAGATTCCTTTAACACAGTGATGTGGGCAGTAGGTAAACTTGACTATCTTAACGTTTATTTTCAATGCTTTCCATTCTGAAAATGAAGTCCCCTTATCATGTTGTATGGGGCCAAACACCCTTCTTTTTTTTTACATTAAATATTTAGTGACCCAAACACTGATAGATTTTTTTTTTTTAAATTCATTTCTTGCATGCCTGACTTGTTCACTTACAGTCTAAAAACACATGAAAGTTACAGTGAATGGAAGAAATGTGTGGTAACTACTTTTGCGTGAGCTGCAATAAATGGGACACCATTTAGTCTTCCTCATGTTTACTAGAGGATGAGAGCATGAATTCCAGCAACACCTGTGGTGCAGGTCATCTTCTCTAAGTCCACCCTCTTGACTTACGCATGAAGCTGTTCACTGCAAGTTCCCATTTATCCTGTTCAACAGGCTGCCATTTCTTCTAGGAATTTTTCTAAACTATGCTGCTGAAGTTTGTTACTCTAGCCATCATCTGGTTTGGAGAAAGAGAAGTAATTGTCCCTAAAAATCCGAGCTCGTTGCAGGGAACCTTGGAACTTCAGAGCTTTTCGAAATCTGTTTAGGATCTTTCTCGTATCTCAGACCCCTTGGAGCTGACATATGATGCCCAAGTCAGAATAAATCAGTTTAAAAGAATTTTGTAACAAATGGCTATGAGCATAATCACCAGAAATGGGAATTAATTCTGTTTTTTACCTCCTTTGAGTCAAACGTTACTTCTTATAGGGATTAACACACTAAATGATGTATGGTACAAGGCTGCAGCCCACAGGAATGAAAATACTCTTTCTGTGTTGCCTCCTCAAGCTGCTCGTTTGCTGCTGTTAGGACTTGGCCCTTAGTTGCTATATTGGTTCAGATGGACTATGAGCCCACCAGAATAGGAGACCTCCTGTCTTCTGTGCTTGTAAAGCTTTGTGAATATCTGGAATTCTAGATAAAGAATGGATGACTAAAGGTAGTAGTAACATTTGGCAAGTAGATGATACCCGGCGAACAATAGTCTTAAGCTTACTGCCCAAGAAATCTGGTTTGATGCAGAGGAATGACCAGTTTCACTGGCAGCTTTAGCAATTTAACTACTTCATTTTAATGCTGTTCTTTTTATCTAAGACTACTGTTTCAGAGTAGTGGGGAAGCGCTAATCTTTCATTTGCTGATAATAGCTAAATTCTTGTGGTCGTAGAATAGTTCCATTAAAAGAAACAGGAAGAGATCATTTACAGCGTTTCGTATTTTGCCCGGTGTCCTCTTGTTCCTTTTCACTGGTTAAATCAGCTTTGTCTCTTCCAAATAGCCCAATGTTGTGTGTTGTGACAAATGTTTTCTTTTGCTTACTGTGATTACTATTCTACTATATGTGCAATGGGCTTCTACAAATTGTGGAAACAGTCTATAATAATGAATTATGCTCACCAGAACCAATCAAAGACACTAGTGCTTGTCAAAAGCAAAAAAGGTCATACTATCTGGAGATGTGACAATCCTGAAAACTGTAGAATAATATTCACGAGGTGATATGAAAATGTTTCCAAAAAATGGGTTTCTAAATGCAGTATTTGATTTTTCTCAAGCTTTCTGGTAAAAGTATACTGAGCTGGAGTCATCCCTGTGAAATGTCAAGTCGATTTATTTACTTTTTTCAGAGATGGAAAAAAAGAGCTATTAAATTGAAATAATAAGAAAAAAATCTTGGTTTCGTGTTAATTATATAATGGAATAAGGTTGCATGATATACTGTCGCAACTCAGTTGTAATGTGATTTCACTCACTATTTTGATAGAGAGGAACTACATGTATTATAATTTTTGTCATAGATTTGATTTATAATCCGTATTTAGAAACTGCAAAATGAATAGTTTGAGGGTTTGGGGTTTTTTGTGTTGACTTTTTTTTTTTAGTGTTCAAATTGGCACTCTACCCTGAAGGATTAAACACATTAACAGTTAAAGCTGGTTAATTGGTGTGCAGTCGATATGATTCATTGTTTTGCTCTGTATCAACACACCCACACCAGGTGTCTCAGATAATAGGCTGGGAAACTTGGTGGTGTTGAGGATTTCCTGCCTGCAGATGTGCCAGTTACAATACTGATTGAAGAAAGGCAGCTTGTAGAGCTAGTTAAAAAGCAGCCGCTATTGTTAACTAATCGTAGCCTGAATTACAGTAGATATTTCCTTAATTTTTTTTAAGCACAATCTGGAATTTCAGTAGGATTTTATGAATAACGTTAAAAATATTTACTGACAATGGGACATAGTTTGAGTTTGGTAAGCTATGGTATCATCTCTTAATGTAGGCCCTTTGAAAAATTTACATTGTGTTTCTATGAAGATTTTTGTTTATCTTTTGGAATGTGTAATTTTGTGTTTGTATGGATAAGCCAATGCTCTCTTTGCTTTCCTAGCAGCTTTTTTTTTAACCAGTCAAAATATGTGAGGCAAAAATAAATAAATCTCATTTTGGTAGCTTTTAATGTAATTTAAAGGTTTAAATCCAAAACTTTTGTAGGTAACTGTTATGGGCCTTTGTTACCTCGCTGGGTGACTATACTGTTATACTCCAGATCAGTGAAATAACTCTTTCTTGCCCTTTATTTGATTCTGCCTGTCTAGTCCTGTAATGTCCTTCTGTTTTTTGCTAGTGCTCTGTCTTCTGCTTCTGTGAGAAATCTCTTGAAATTATAAGCTTTTGAGATTATCTTTTTTGTTCAATACGAAACCAAAAACCTTAATATTATGTAGTATTCCCCCTGCCCTTAAGGACACGCAAAAATTTTGTATGTTAGGTACCTAATATACCTGAGCTACAAAGCAATGGTAAGCGTGAGCGTGGACAGATTGAATGCAGGGCTTCACCCAAAGGGAAGGGCAGAGACTGACACCTTTATAAGCAGCTGCAACTGCTGAGCTGTGGGGCAAAGCTGCCGGAGAGCAGGCTTGGTAGGGTGGCTTTGTTTTGGCTGTTGGAGGACTGAAACCTGTGGATTGAGTGCTGCAGTTGTCACACAGCTAATATGTAAAAGGAATTAGTGAATAGTATTTCCACTTGAATTTACAATAGATTGCAAAAAATCACTGCTGTAACTGGAATTTGATTATTCACAAAGTCCTAAAAAAGATATTGAGTTAGTACATATCTAATGGGGTCTTACAGTGTGCAGGAGCAACACTGAATTGATGATTAAACTGAGCAGCTGTTTACAAAATTTCCTGGGATTGGTTTGACAGAGGCAGCGAGGTAGCGTGCTGGTAAATTGTTAACAGAAAAAGCAATGGCCAGCAGCAGAGTTTACGTTTGGCTTTACAAAAAGAGTTTTCTCCCTTATGAGAGCATTGGAACAACCATTCTCAAGTTCCTTTGCATTCATAACCTTAGAGGAAAGCCACCGTGTCTTTGAAATAATATCATCTTTGCTATAAAATGGAATTATAACTTTAGCTCAGTGTAAAGCTGAATAGGTATCAGGTGTTGCACACCACGTGCTATCCAAGCATATTGGCTTTGTGTCAGACGGGATGCTTGGCAGATTTATTTTGTAGTGCGATAAAGTAAGTCCTTGCCGTTCAGTATCAAGAAGGGGTTAAGTACATAACATTTTTTTTAATAGTAGTTTTCTTCAAGTCTTACAACCAAATCAGTTTGGATTAACTAAGAAAACAGAAATTTTTTTTGGAGATTTTCTTTGAAAAGTCCCATATGGTAAAATACTGCTGTGATCTCCTGTGAGTGTATCTCTGCCAGCCCCTATAGAAATGGGGATGGGTTTTAGATCCGTCTTTGCAAACAAAATCTCCCCATCCAGTTTTTAACCTTTGAACTGTTCAGTGAAAAATAATGCACCTTGGTTGATCTCAGACAACTGTTAGTGCTAACGTGACGTGGTTTGCTGAGGCTCTGGGTCTTTGTTCTGAACTTCCCGTGTCTCTTTCCCATTAATTTTCATTTATTGCTGTCTTGGTAAGATGTGGTTTCTGCAGTCCTAATGAAAATTGTCATTCCCATTACATCAGCCAGTGCTTCTAGGTTTTTTCCCAATATCTAGTTTTAATGACATTCAGTCAGACTTTATTCAACAGGGCTATTTTTAATGTGCTAGTAATTTGTTTGCTTTGAAAGAGGCCTGGATGGTACTTTTTCCTTCTTTTGTTTAACACACCCATAAACTTTGAGTGTAACTCTTATTTTATGCTACTTATTTTACCAACTTGTAACTGCAAAAATCACTTCTTCATGTTGAGAAGTTAGATGCTAGGCTATGCCTCTAATCTGCATGTGAGAGAACGTTTTGGATTCAGAACTTGATAGGTGATGGCTGGCCTTTACCTGAATGGTGTTATAAATAAATAACAAAATGGTCGAAGATGCTCCAAGGTAATTTGATGAAACCAGTATATTTACTGTGATATTTTCTACCGAATACACGTTCTGTTCACCTATCCCATAAGTGTCTAGGAGATTGAAACCAATGACCTCACTTGGGAATGGTGGTTGGGTACCGGTTTTGGGGGCTGCAGAGCCGTCTCTTAAGGGGGTACAAAACCTTTGGTTACAGCAAGCTCACTGTGGGAGAATTCATGCAAAGGTGAACTGTAGCTTTCGTCTCAGAAAGTGTTTCCAGCCCACTTTACCTTATACAGGACCTTGAGAACAAAACAAATAGGATTGGTAGAAGTCTGTCCCGTGCTGTTAACGTTTTCATTTGGTTACGTTTCACTTGGTGCTTCTTCTTGTTGTTTGGGTAGGACCAAAGTGACTTGTCTGCAGACATTGGTACCTTCAGCTGGACAGAAGGTGGCGGTGGCCGGGTGTTTACTGATCGCACCGTGGCTGCCACAAGCTTTCTGCTGAGATGACTCTTCTGTGTACTATTACTAGCCAATGCTATAAGAGATAGTGCATCTTAGCAGACTTGGTAAAGAACCAGTTCCTGCTCTAGCACTGATTAAGGGTCACGTTATTTTCAAATTATGGCAGCCATGCTGAAAGTTTATCAGTAATGAATTATATGTTCAAAAACATCCTTGTAAAATTGGTGTATGCTGCTATCAATGTGGTTCTGAACTTTTTTTACCTTAGTTTTTCTTACTGTAGTGAATATTTTCTTGTAATGTGAATGTTACTTACACTGAATTGGTCTTTATTAGCCATTATCTGCTGGCTGTGTTTTAGTGAACACCTTGTGGGTTTTGAGGTCTTGAAACTAATTTGAGGACTGCATCAGGCACCCAGAACAAGATGAGAGAGAGTGTACCAAGACTGGAAACACAGATGAGATTTTGATTAAGGTCAAACTGAGATTGGATTGAGTAAAGTTATGAAGTGATGTGTGCACATGCCAATGTGTAGGGAAGAAGTGGAGAAGACCATTTGGCTTAAGTTTTATGCCAGAAGAACCATCCTGTCACCCTGCAGTATCCTCACAGTGGCCATCTGCAGGATCATGCCTGATAATAAAATGCTTGGTTGGCTCTAGTTTGGATTTTTCAAATGCTGGGGGGCAAACAGACATTGTAGCTTCTGTGATGAAGAAAATGCTGTCAGCTGCACTTTTATCACCCTGGGAAATCTCACTATATGCAAGACTATGCTATCACTCATTTACTGCCCCTGCTTGACTATGCCTATTCCTATGGTTTCTTCTCAGTTTAGTTGCTTCAGTCTCCACTGCTGAAGGTCCTGCACCTGAAGGTCACAGCAGCCTGATATTGCTTCACCTTATTCTGGGTGCGAGTGGGATTCCCAGAGCCCCTCACAGAAATGCCACATCACCATATAACCAGCCTGGCACATGTCCGAGATGGGTGCTGTAACCAGTCTCTTGTCACTCTGTGGCTAAGCTGGCTGGCAGCCCCCTTAGGAAGTGATGTAGTTAGATTTTACAAAAAAAAAAAATCAAAAAGCTGTTTTTTCTTTTAAAGTTAAAAGCAAATGGGGGCAGGACCTGAAAGCAGGGATCTGTGTGCTTTTCCCAGCTGTGTGGTTATTGTATGGGCCTATTAAAAATGAGATTATGATGTGATATTAAAAGTGCAGGAGTCAGGTAACCTTTTTAAGGGTCAGATTAGAATTGACACTTTTCTTATAGATGTCTGGCATAATATCTTACTGTTTTGAATAAAAGCTAAATCTAGTCTTGTGTCTTACACAACCATACGCTCCTTGTTCTGGGGCAGTTTCAGGGCAGTGGACATCTTCAAACTAAAAGTGCATGTTCTGGGTCTAGGAGGAGGGGGACAGGGGGATGGGGCCATCTCTGTGTTGCATGCCTGGTAGGATTTGGTGTAGTGTTTTACTGTACTCTGGATCTTAGAAATAAGCTGTAAACTCATGCTTTCTTGAAACTGTAAATGTAAAAAACTTAGGAGTTATGGGTATGAAACAAATGTCCTTCTGATCCAATACTAGTGAGAACTGATTCTATAACACAGGTAAGTGAATGTTGGGAAAAATCGGAATTTCCTGAATTTGACCTTAAAACTTAGCAAGACACATTGGATAGTCATGAACCTAAGCTACTGAATGCGAGGTGAAGCAGTATCGGTAAGTGTAATTCTGGCTTATGGAGGTGAGCCAGCATGGAGCTAAAGGCCAATAAAGCTTCAGTTCCATATTTTAAAGTTTTGGTTTTGCTTTCAGAAGTAATATTTAGGCAGTAAAGTTGAGAGAGAAATTTCACTTTGAGTAGTGACACATTTTTTGTAACTCTTGGCTATTAATACCAAGCTGTACGCATGTTAAAATAGACTGGAATTGAAAGGTTAAGTGTTATCCTGCAGATTTGATAAACTCAGCTGTTGTTGTCACAGGTCTCTAAATGACTCTATTGACAGTTTTTCTTTTTTTCCCTCTTTCAGTGCCTGCTGTTGCGTGCTAAGCTTTCTCTTGGCTCTGCCTGGCAGGAAAAAGGGGAAACTAGAAAACCCCATTAGTTGTCCATTTGCAGAATATCCAGGCTTTACTCTCAATACACAAAGAAATACAACGGTAGGAAGTTGTTTCACATCCGAGCCAAGATAAGGTCCTGGAGGTTTATTATTTTTGTTGCCTGATAGCATCAGGACTGGGGAGCAGGGGGCAGAGAAGGAACAGCAGATCTACATCCCATGGGGACGAGAGAAGGGAAGACAGACAGATAGCCAAGTGCCGACAGCTTCAGTCAGTGCTCCCAGAGGAAGTGTTGGTTTCACCAGATGAAATTAATACACAGAAGTCTTTACAGAGGCATTCAGATGTGACATTGTTTGGGGGGCCTGGCGATATGGCAGATGTATAAAGCAGTGAATCATATGTTTACATATAATTAGGTCTGTACTGACAAGCCAGGTTTTCCTTTTGTTTAATAATTTCCTACATTAACATCAAAGAGCTTGTTTTTGCAATGAAACACGTTTCCCTTTTTGTTTTGCTTTGCTGTAGCTCTGTATTAACATCAAACACAAACCCATGACTCACGCAAAGGAGACCTATATATGTAGATGTAGATACAGCCATATTCATTTAGAGCCTCGAAAAATGGATGCAATGTTATAAAATTTCCTTCATTTGGATACATTCAGGTAATCTTTTCTATGTGATCCTGCGTGTCCCTACAAATTTTGGGAGTACCTGATAATTTCACTATGCTTCTTAACTTTCAACTACATTTGAAAAATGAGATAGGATTTAAGATTCCAACTTCTGGGTCAGGAATTGCTTTGTTAGATACTCTAGAAAAAGCTCAGTGTAATGTTATCGAGACTTCGGTGGTGTAAGTGGTAACTCTATGGAGAAGACACTACAAAAATATTTTTTTAAAGATGAGAGAATTTAAAATCAAGGAAGCAGAAATAAAATCTAGGCTCAGTAGAATTTGCCTCTTTTGTTTTTAAATCCATTTAAAATAGTGTTTCTAAAGTCTAGGAATAATGTTTCTAAACTCTACAGAAATAGCTCAAATACAGAGTTTGAGCTAAATAACTCAGCATTAAGGACTTGAGAGCAAAGTTGGTAAACTTTTTCATCCAAGCTGAGGGAACTAAAAAAGCTTTAAGATAATCATGTCAGATAACAAGAAAAGAGGACTTCAGGAATGTTGAACAGCATTATTTTTACCCACAAGTGTGCACAACAGGCTGTTTGCTGCTGTTGAGTCCCATTCAGTTAATGTTTATCGGAAATCTTCAGTGTAGAAGTTGCTTAGTTATTATATGTATATTCATGCTACGTTAGGAAACTGAATTTAGAATGTGCAATAAATATTAAATCGCGTGGGGTTTGCGCTTTTTGCAGTGGATGTTGTCCTGCATGTTTTTAAAGGGTAACTTTCTCTGAAATAGTCTGAGCAAAGGCAATAACAGTAGAGCTCCTTTCACAAAGAAATCCATACCCGTACTTTCCACCCTTACGGCTCTTTCAGTGTCAGGTAAGTTTTACCCTGTTTCTTCTTGGACTATCAAATAGCACAGAGTTCTTGGAAACCTACAGTGGAGGATGCCAGCTTTTTAAATGAACACTGCTGAAGTTTTCCGATAGTTTTTACTTTAATTTCTTTTTTTTTCCTTAAGGCCGAGCCCCTGACACTGCAACTCTCAATTTGGAGACAGTTGGGGTGAAAACTAATTCTGAAACTGGAAAGATCATTGTTGATGCCAGTGAAGCTACTTCTGTTCCTCACATTTATGCAGTTGGAGACATAACAGAGGTACTGAGTCTGCATAAACTATTTTACAATAACAGGAAGCCAACTTTGTTCCTGACTAATAACCAGTGCCCAGATGTCGTCATGCTCTAGTGTGTATCTTAGTGTTTTGCTTTTTCATGTTGCAGAGCTGTAGGGTTTATGCTAGCCACCTGGGTCAGTGATTTCCTTCACATGGATCTTGTGAAGTATCTGAGCATTAGAGGTTATTACTGATGTTTATCAGGGAATGCATCATTGGTCAGAGGCTAATAATAATGTCTTTATCGCTTCAATTATCTTTCTAATAATGTTTTTATCACTTCAGACATATGACTTCATATTGCCTGCGAATGCTGAGTGAAAGCAGTTCTTACCTTCTAGAGTTGAATACACTTACTGGGAATGACCGTGATAAGTTCTATAATTCCATTTTTAGTATTTTGGGGTTTAACTGAGACTGGTCACAAGACAGCATTTCTGCTCCCTGACACAAAATGTTTCTGACAAAAGTATCTTCCTCTAGAATGCAAAAAATTGCTGCAAATTCTAAATGCGTTTGACTTGTATTCATAATTTCTGAATGATTGTGCCAAGTAAACATGAAGTGTGGTTTGGTTTTGTTTTGTTTTTTTAAAGGAAGGGACATTATAACTTCAGCAAAATTATTTCCTATTATAGATGCAAAACCAGAATTTTGTGGCCTTAATCTAGTGCTATTGATCATCTTCAGTTATCTATGACCAGAATGTCTTGTCCTGATCAAAGTGCACTCAAATACTTTCAGTCCCTCAATTCTCAGTTTACAGAAGAACTCAGAGTATCTCCTGCATCTTCAAATATGTTGTCTTCATAAAAAATAATGTTTGTCTGGATTCTGAACTGTACAGTTGCAGGAGGATGTCTTCATCAGCTGCCTGCTCTTCCTCAAACATGGGGGCAATGTGTAGACTATAGAGGCTGGGCATTGCAGGATGCAGAATTCTCTCACCTGTTGTTGAACTTAATAGAATCGAGCGCATGCCTTCCGATCAAGATTGGGTTTGATATAGTGAAGGCATCTGTTTTATAAATCTGGTAAATCTAAAAACTGTAGCAATATCCAAAGACCATATATAGTATAATCTGGGAGACCTTTGAAAGATTTCTCATTCTGCCATGTTTAAAATCTTTTAAAGGTCTCCCAAATTTATAAACCCTACAGATGCTCAGGGTTTTTGAAGAGATGTAACAGGTTAATGTCTTGGAAATAGTCCTGCAAATTTCTGACTGGGCTCTGGAACTGACAGAGACACTTAAATCTCATAAATCTGCTGACCATTCCTGACCTCTTCCCCTCTATGTAGACATGTGTTTCTTCCTGTCTGTCTCCATCTTCATGCAAATGACTTGCCATTTCCTTTTAAACTGTGTCAAAGCTCTTTCCTGCTCAGCTATTTCTCCTTTTTTTCTTACTCTCCACAGCTTCTCTGTCCTGTCCAGTCACTTGGAGCTTTGGGATTATGTACAGTTTCTCTCCTTTCTTCTCACTTCGCATCCAGGTTCCCTCTGTACATGTCACCTCTTGCTCTGGGTATTCCCTGCTCTCAGTGACCTCCTGCACCTGCTTGTCCCTGACACGTGCCTTGCTTGGGCCTCCTGCTTTCCAAACTTTTTCATTTCATCCAAGCAGCAGTTGTTAGAGGCAATGCTGGCAGGGCCTTAGATTCTGTTGCTCACTTTGCTGCCAATCTGCAGTGTTATTTTGGGCAAGTAATTTCCTTTTGCGTGCTTTTTGTTGTCTGCCCTTTGAGGATTTAGTTAAGTAAGAAATATGAAGTTGGAGGCAGGATGCTCTCCTCTTCCCTACTCTGGATCTAAAAAATCAGGTCTTCATTTATTTGTCATTTTCATTTTATTGTTAAAACTTGGATTTCCTTTTCCTGCTTTTGTCCTTATAAGTGCAGATTTTTGCACTTGAGCTGTTCAGTAGACACTTCTAAATGTAAATGTTACAGCATAAAACTGCGTTGCTGTCTTTATCCAGTGTACAGCTGGGGAAAAACTGAAGAGTTAAATCAGTGCTCTGTAGAAATATTCTCTTAAGCTTTTATGTGCATGTGGGCTCAGTGTAGGGTATTAAAGAAATCACAGTATAGTACTCGTGCATTTATAGAGTTTAAAGACAGAAGAAATTATTGCCATTTTCTTACCTGAGTCTAGTACAATGTGAGCCATGTAATTCCACTTGCTAAGCAACAAAGTTTATTTTATTTGAATACTTAAATTAATTTTGTGGGTTTTTAAGCAGAATCAATTTAGATAACAAATTTCATTGGCATGGGAACCAGCAGTGAAAGAAAGTTCTGTGTTGTTGCACATCTCAAAGAATACACACAGAAGTATTAAGTGCATCCTGCTGAGAACCGCAGAGCTGTAGAGCTCGGTGTGGGACACTTTCTGGATGAGACCAAAAGATCGCAGGAAGGGGAATCTTGTTTCCTGTGAATGAGCATCAATGATCCCTAAGATTGCTTATAAGATTTTTTTTCTCCAGTGTTCCTGCTCATAGTTTCTCTTTGCGCTGCTCTCTCCCTGTCAGAGTCTTTTTGCTACTAGAAAGTGCTGTTGCTCGTACCTTTGCAAGTAGTTCTCGAGCCCTTCTGCTCCCTCCCTTACCAGGCCAGCTGAATAGACACTAAATTGCTACCAAATAGCAAGGACTACTTTTTGTTTTGTTTTGATTCAGTGTCCTGGTAGAAGGGGAGCGAGAGAGGGGAAAGGCTAGTTTCTGGCTATGTTCAGAATGGCTGTTTTCATTTGGGAGTCATACCCAGCTGGCACAAATGGGAAACTATGTGTGCATGGGTGTCTTGTTGCACCCTTGTATGGCAAATGGAATCCTAATGTTATCCAAGTTCTTCATTTGGAGAAAAGGGGAAAAAATGCCTTCCAGACGTCAGCCAGTTTGTCTACCCTCAAAAAAAGTTTTTCAAGCTGTGGCAAAATATTATTTTCAACTGACAGGTGAAATTGCATTTAGGCATTCTCATCTTCTGTAATCAGGATGAGGAAGGTCAAGCTGGAATTTTAGTTTGATTTTTTTTTTTCCCCCCAGTTCTAATATAAACTCTTTGTGTTCAAATTCTTCCTCCAGTAGTAGTCTTGTTGAAAAGCGTGGCACATGCTATAGAGGAGTTTTCTCAGAAGGAGGTTTATCGTATGGTCACGCTGCCATACATCTGTCATATTTCAAAGGGTGTTATAACAAAGATGTGTAGAGAAGGTGGAATGTACAGTATGTTGCTTTGAATAGAAATAAGACCAAAAAGAGTTGTGTTAAAACAAATACACGTTACTTCAAAGCTTTTTAAACTCTCTTAGGAGCCATCTCGTTTAAATGTATAATACATTGGAGGATTCTTATGAACAATTCATATCCATAATAATCAGCAGAGTAGTTCTACACATGACTGCAAAGTGACTGTTCATTTCAAATATTTACCAAGGAAGGTCTTTAAGTCATTGTTTATGAGAAATTGGGCTTTATCTGCCTGGATGTTTTAGTAATTAGTTGGGTTTTATGGAATGCATGGCAGTGCTTTCACAATTTTATCTCTCGTTCCAATCTTCTATTCATTTCTGGAATGCCAAAACAACATCTGTATTTCCTGCTACAGATATGATTGGCAGCCATGTTTCAGGCAAATGTGTATAAGGAAAAACAAATGGCAAATTTCATCTGGTAAATGACATCTACAGACTTGAAAGTCAAAATGCTGCATTTGAAAAACAATGATTTGATGGATCTTATGCGGAAAAAAGGGGTAGACTTGCAGTTTTGTGATTTGTCGTGAACCATGGGGAAAAATAGGTTAGTCTTCAGTAACAATTAGAATTGTAGTTTCTGTTATCAGGTTAGACATAATGTTTCCATTTGGTTTTTTGCAATGGAAACTTTAAGTGGTTATTAATAATGCATATTAATATGCAGATACTTGATATGGTAGGTGCACTGAAGTAAATGGTAGCTAATGCCACGTACAGAATCTATCTAGCAAACTACAGAGAAGGTAAGCTGGGAAAGAGGAATGGATTCCAGTAAATGCTAAAGAACTTTAGCATAATGAACAAAAAGTTTGAAAAACTTCAACGTGTGTCGTGGGGAATCCTTATTTTATTTTCTGCTGAAGACTGTTTTTGAGGGCTTATTGGATGACATCCTCCAAGTGGGGCTTTGCAGGAGTGTGACAAGTGTTGTATCTAGATGGGACCTGTAAGAATCAAAACTTCACACATTTTATAAAGCATTCCATGTTGTCCCACAAAGGTATATTTCAGTTACGGCTTTCTTATGTCTCCACATCATTTCTTCTAGATTTGTGACCTCTTTCTTCATCTCAGACAAGCATCATGATGATATGTCTTGGATGAACTCTTAAATAATGTATTTTACTAGATTTATGAAGTTTGTTAGATCTTATTAATTTATATGGAGTGTTTTTCCTCAGACTTCAACAAATTCCTTTGAAAATCCCTTACTTCAATTTGCAAAAACTTCCAGCTTCCTTAAAACCAGCGCTGGAGTTCTGATGCTCCAGTGGTGGTGTGGCAGCACTCAAAATTCGCATTCTAGCAGACTCTGTAGTCCTGTTTGGATATAAAAAGTAGCCAGGACTCATGGCTTGAACTGAAGCATGTCCTGGTCATATCCTGCTATCGTTCCATTTCTCACTTGCAGGAAGTTAGCACTTGCCTTTTCATGCCCCTTCAGTCCAGAGCCTGAGCCTAGGACCAACTCAACCTACAGGTTGCGGTGCTGGCAAAATTGTGTTCCCCTTCTCCCATCCAGGCCCAACACAGGAAGTCAGCAATAGTGCCTACAAATAGCTACGTTTTGCATCTGTGTTCTGTAAAAATGTGTCAGACAACTTTTTTTAAACGGTCTGACGTTATAAAAACACTGTTGCTTTATACTAGACTTCTCCTGCTTTAAAAAGACCATCTGAGAAATTTCTTGATGACTTACTACGGAAAGAAAGGGGGAAGTGAATGGTCAGCATGTGAATATCCTCTGCTTTTCAAGGGGTGACATGATAAGATACAAGGTTTGGACCTTCATTCGTGGCATTTGTTTCCTTCCCCATCAAGACAGATATTACACTCAGAGACTTAAAAGCATGTTTGGACAAATTACTACTGCCTTCTCCATTTGGAGTCCTGGCTACTAGGCTGGAATTCCAAAGATTTGGCCTTCCTCTGACCATTATCCCAGGAGAAATCCATGGATGCTACTTCTCTCTTAGTTAAAACAAAGCTTTGTGCTCTCTTCTTAGGGCCGTCCTGAATTAACACCCACAGCAATAGCTGCAGGAAAACTGCTGGCTCGGCGTCTTTTTGGCCAATCTTCAGAATTGATGGACTATGACAATGTGAGTCGTTATTTCTTTTTTCAATAATAAAAACCAAATCTTGTGCTTTTTTTTTTTCTTAAGCATTTTTAAAGGAATTGCATTTTGTCATCTGGAATCCAGCTTTGACACTAGCCGAAGTAGATGAGTGCAACAGAGCTACACTTCCCAGTCATGCACAAGTCTCCCCTGTATCTGCTGGGCAGCTGCTGCGTATGGTTCAACAGTACCACTTTCTGTTTCCTCGCAAGCAGGTACCTACTACAGTTTTCACTCCTTTGGAATATGGTTGTGTTGGACTCTCGGAAGAAGCGGCTGTGCGATGTTATGGATCAGATAATATTGAGGTATGAAAACATTTTTTACTTTATACATGGTGTCAGAGTTGCACTATAAACAGGCAGAAGTTTCACTGTTCTATCAGGCAAAATTTCTGGTCCAGAAAAAATATGATGTTTGCAGTTAGGGAATTGGTGTTTTCAGAAAAGCTCGGGACTTTAAAAGTATTGCAGCAGGTCACAATGGGAACTGTTACCTAGTGGACTTAAAATTATTGATAGTGTGTGGCACCTTTAAACTAGCTGCCATTTTACTAACTTATATGGTGCAGCATCATTAAATCATGGTTATGTTCGTTTGAATTGTCAGAATTGCTGGTTATGGTCTTTAGACTAAATTTTTGGGATGCCCCCAGAAATATTTGCATAAGCCGCGAAGTGTCTTTGTGGCTAAAAAGTCTTGATATAGCATACCTGGGCATTGCACGTTGAGGGAAAAATCTGTTACGGCATATATTCACACCCAGCCCTCTGAAATAAGGAATGAGATGAAGGTACTCAAGATGAAGAAATTCACAATCGCTATATACCAAGACAAAATTCAAACAAGTCACCCTTGAAGAGATGTTGTGTTACCTTTATTTGCTCATCAGAAAGACTGTCAGCCTATGACTTGTTAAGCTATGGAAATACAAAGCGCAGTACTTTAGTTCATCACCAATCATTTTTGTCTTTTATGATTCTGAAATACAGTTTATACTTCAGAAATCTGTTCCAGAACTCTTCTCTGGGCTTCTGGATGCTAGTGCCATCTAGAATGATATAAATTACTGTAAAACAATTGTTCTTATCCGATTAAGGCAGACAATTGATGTGTGTGTGTGTCCTAAGATGTATGTGTTGGGGAGCAAGTTCAGCTAATGGGTTTAGCTTGGAGCCCCAGGCAAAATCATTAATGAAAAAATAAGCATTTATTATTCAGAATACAAAAATTACAGTTTGGGTTGTCTTGTGGTCTACATTATTGTAGCTATGGAAAACTTCTTTGATTTCATTATTTTCAGTAAACAAGGTATTAAACTTTTGGGAGAAGCTTAAAGGAACAAAACTAACATTTTTAACTTGGGGCACTGGTTTGAGTAGCATGATTATCTGTAAGTTTTTTCAGTTTTGCTTTTAATCTAATGGTTCTATAAGAAAGGTTTGTGTTAAACTCTTACTGTGCTTTCCATGTTTTTCTTTAAAATAATGAACAGGTTATAAGTAAACAGATTTTAGTATATAACATTATAAGTATGCAGTAATAGTATTCGCTATAATACTAAATGGAAGCTTTTGACATAATAGAACTCTCTAATGCAAAATGTTATTGTTTTCCCTACCAGGTATACCATGCATATTATAAACCTTTAGAGTTTACAGTGGCTGAAAGAGATGCAACTCAATGCTATATGAAAGTGAGTGTTGTGAACTTTTAACTTGCTTTTGTGTTAAAGCAAGAGATACAGTACAGCCAGCTTTAAGGAGGACTGTTTGGCAAAAAACCCTCTCAAGATGGATGAGATATTTTCTTGGTGACAGCCTGTTTCTCTAGTGTAACTTCAAATGTTTAATATTCGTTACATATCCTATTGCATCTTGAAATTGCTTTACAGATAGTAGCATTTTTCAGAGCTGACATTCTGCTGATTGATACCATCTTTGAACTGCTCTTAAGGTTCCTAAGAAATATTCCAAATTCTATAGAAATTAATCTCTGCCTCCCCCAGCAAAGTTCTTAACTTGTTATATGTAATATTTGAGTTGCCATCTCTGGGGAAAGTATGCTACTTTCAAAAAAAATTAAGCATAAGGCTTACAACACAAGAGTAACTGTTCAGTTTTACTCATGAAAACAAAAACCTCCTGGTTTAGACCAAAGTGTTGGACTTAAAATGTGTCCAGTTGTTTCGGTGTTGAAAAAGTTCTTGATCCACTTGCCCATAGTAGAGAATCTTAGATAAGGTGAAGTGTAGTGTTGGTAGAATATATATATAATATAATTATATATAATATATAAAAATAATTTTTATTTTATTTTATTTTTCTTTCTTTTCTCTTCAATATCAGGGAACAATCTTTTTTGAATACGTGTAGTAACTTCTGTAGGTCCATCATAAATTATGTTGTTATTGTTGTGTTATATAAGGAATATCCATCATCAATAGTTGCAGCCATTTTTTTTTTCTAACTATATTTTGTCCCATCTGATTTGTGTAAACACCTTAGTTGCTTAGCTTAACTGTCCCGAGGATCAGGGCAACTAAGGTGATGCCATTTCTTTTTAGCTATTCCCTTTAAATTATGTCAATCAAAGTAAATATTAGAGGGTGAAGTAGTAATAGCATAATGGTTGTTGGATGATATTTAATATAGTCCTTACTAAACTCCCAAAACACATGAACAAACATTAAACTTGAGAGTTTCAAATTCTCCTGCAAAAGGGTTCTTTCTTTAAAACTCCTCAATATTTAAAGTACCCCTCCAGGATTGCTGCTGTTCCTGGGATTCCTAATCAAAGAATCCAAGCCTTTACTGAATTAGATTAGCATGATGATTTAATGCTTGATGGGAGGACACAGGGAGAGTCTGACTTTCTTTTCATAATTATAAAGACGATGTCCTTAAAGGAACTAAAAGGTTTGCATTAAGTTGTCTGATGAAAGTTCAGTGCGCAGTGACTCAGGCCCTCCCAGATACTTATTAGCTCACCTTCATCTTTGACTGCTTCCAAGGCTTGACTCCTTTTTAGGTTATGTGGCTGATGCGGTAAATGTGTCTCACCAAACATGCTGCTGTAAGCGCTATGGGCTGAATCACAAAGGCAGAAAATACCCTGTAACTGGTAGTGGTCATCTTTGGCAATGCTGCCGAGGAGCGGTGAGAATAACTGCAGCTTGGAGAATTGCTAAAGTGGCCGTTCAGTGTCAAAGTAACACTAGTCTGGTTACTAGACTACAGAAGGTATTTTGAGGACTTCATATGAATGACAAACAACAAAGTACTCAATTTACTAGAAATTATTGTTGTTAGTGGCTCCCTGAAGTCTGAAAGAAATACGCTAATAAATCTTCGATTCAGGAAAGTGCTTAAGGACAAGCACAAGACCTATTGAAGTCAGTAAGACTTAAGCAAGTGCGTAAGTTTTTGGCACATGGGGAATAAACAGCTGAACTAGGATCTCAAGGCACTTCAGTTTCATTTAATTCAACTTCATGTCTTGAATGTTCTAAGCAAAGGTCTCTGTAATGTATTGTTTTCAGATGGTGTGCTTACGAGAGAGAGAGCAACGAATACTTGGCCTTCATTTCATTGGACCAAATGCTGGCGAAGTTATTCAAGGATTTGCTCTTGGAATAAAGTAAGTACAAAAGAATGTCTCTAGCTTCTAAAGCCTGCTTTTTAAGTTATTGTAAGATTATAAAAGATAGCTGCCTAGTTTTGGCAACACTATAAAGAATCCATGCTTTTTGTTACTTTTATGTAGTATTGCACGTATTTTCACTAAAAATACTGCAGTTCTTCATTAAGATGTACTGGATTTAGTTACTGTAATACTGGATATAGTTAAGGAACAACTCAGGAAAATATATTGTTGGCTTGATATAGTTAAAAATAAAATTTTGCATTAACTCACTAACGTTAGTTTTCTCAGGGTGTAGCTTCTTTTGCATTCTATGCACAGGATAGAAAATCACCATGTAGTTTTGCAAGTCACTTCTTTAAAAGGATACTTGTGCTTTTCATAAAAACCTTTCTTTACACCTGCCAAGCATTTCCTTTCCTAATCTCATCTTGAACTGTGCACAGCCATTGCTTCTCAAAAGCTCCGCAAGGACTTGCATGAATTTTTATATTTCTGGGCTATAAGCTAACCATAATATGATAAGGTAAGAAAGCTCTGTAGGATGATGGGAGAGGGGAGGTACGTTTGTCTGGAGCTATCTGATAATTGCAGTAACAAACTTAACCAAGTAGGTGAACCTTTGTGATCTGATCTTGTTTAAGATTTTGCTCAAATATTACTATAGAAGTCCTCCCTTTGAAGGAGTAAGGAATGATTCTGGGTCCTCTCTGGTTAAACGGAGAATTCCTGCTATGCCTCTTGTGTGCTACAATTATTTCTTATTTGTTTTTTCATTTCCCTTCTTATTGCTGATTCACATCTTCAGAAATGTTGATTTGTGTATTTACATTACTAATTATAGTTTTTAACTCCTCTTTGAAGAAAGAGGGCTGGGACACAAGAAATCACCCCCAGTTGTGGTGTTAGTTCATTTTCCTAAATATCATCACCGTTTTATTTCAGTTTTAGTCTTAACAGTTGTGAGTGACTGGCATAAATGAAAAGCAGAAAGGATTAAGAAGGCCAGGACCGCAAGTATCATGTGAGAAATGTCTTGGAAATCACTGATTGCAGTGTACCCTCAGTACACACTTCCAACATGTGTTTGTAGTCCATTAATTGCCAGTGGTATAGATTCTGGAACTACATTTTTTAGGATGTCATTGTTTTGAAGTTTTATCCAAAATAACCAGTGAAAAGGAAGCACATGAAACCGGAGTGCTTTTCTGCCTTGCCTGAGGGAAATTAAAACTTTAGCCACAGTGAGGGGTTTTCAGCAGGTCAGATTCTTGTATTGGTTTCTATTGTAGTTCACAAATCCAGAGCTTTCAGTGTGGAACACCCGCTGTAAGAGCTGCTGTTCTCCTTTGTCGAATATTAGCTGTTACTTCAGCCTCTCCAAAGGATGGTTTTCCACCTTCCTTCCCTACTTAGTACTCCAGTAATAGCTGTGCTCAGCAATGATTTTTGGCTTGTGAGTGCTTTTTTGGATGTTGGTGGGAACACCAGA
The DNA here is from genome assembly GCA_947846985.1 of Fratercula arctica. Classification (NCBI taxonomy): domain Eukaryota; kingdom Metazoa; phylum Chordata; class Aves; order Charadriiformes; family Alcidae; genus Fratercula; species Fratercula arctica. Next base: position 29,709,228 of record CANTUZ010000013.1, on the reverse strand, counting down.
AGACACCTATGGCTCTCTTCCCTCTATTTTGTAGAGGAAGAGAACATTATTCCATAGAGACCTTGAAACAATTCTTAAATTTAGGGCCGTTTCAGCTATTCTTGCAGCAGGAACCTGCCAGGAATAGCAGCTTAAAGGAAAGTCATCAAGTCTAAGAATGTTATTGGATAAGTAAAGGAATTAAGGAAGTGGGATTTTAGCTCAAGGGTTTTTTGGTGGTGGTGTGTTTTGTTTTGTTTTTTCAAATGAGAGACTTTTTCCTCGTGCTTATGACATTGATAATTTCAGTGTCAGCACCAGAATTTCTCTAAGATCATGGCAGAATATTCTGGTATTGTTTCCTTCAGCAGATTCTTGCCAGCAGTTCTAATTAGATTTTCTTTCTCTGTGTGTGTGTGTGTGTGTGTATTTTTCCATCTGGAGCCGCCGTTAGTGAAACACACATGTATGTACAAGAAAAGCTGAAGGTTGCAGTTTTGTCATATGTTTTTGCCATAGGCTCAGTTGTGACTTGGGGTAAATTGCTTAATTCTCTCCGTCTCAACTCTTATGACAATTCTTCCCTACCTAACAGTGTAGTGGAGCCAGGTGTTCAAATGTTGTTGTGTAAGTGCCTGAGAAATAATAGACAGCTTTGTTTGAAGAATAAATGCGACTCCTCTACCTGATAAAATGAAATGGACAAGAGCAGAATTACTGTAATGGTTTAGGACATTCTAGCTGCTGAATAGTGTTTGACTTTGAGGGTCTCTCTTTCTTTTTTTTTTTTTTTTTTTTTTTGTAGGTGTGGTGCTACGTATCCTCAACTAATGAAGACAATTGGCATTCACCCTACCTGTGCTGAAGAAATTACCAAGTTGCACATTACAAAGCGTTCTGGCTTGGATGCAACAGTCACAGGCTGCTGAGGTTAAATAACCATCCCTGGAAAGAAGGAAAAAAAAGCACAAAATATATTTGTAAAGAAAAGGGGCACTTAGAGTTGAAACAGCTTTAATGGTTCAGATTCCAGGAATCTTTCTTGTTCTCCCTGTAGACAGGGGTTTTTTTCCCAACCAGACAAAGAAATTGTCCTCACACCATCATGGTTCTAAAACCAATGCAGTCCTCTGTAACAAATCTCTCTTTTGAAGTGCCGGTAACTCTTGTCTTGCTGGGAGCTAAGGAATAATCCCAGTTTTATATATGTAAATATAACTGAAGCCAGTGGCATCTGAGGCCATCTACAAATTAAACAGCTGACATTTGAGTTTCTCTGTTGGCAGGACTGAATGCCAACAGAAGTGTCTCCCATAATGTTCATACAATGGTAGGAATCAGACAGGGCCTCCCTTAGAATTTTGGTGATGCTACTTTCTCCGGAGTGCTTGGGTAGCTCATTGCTGATCCTAATCTTGAACACTGAGAGTTGGTACTCACTAGTAGAAACAAGTTCCCAGAGTGTGAAACAATGGATAAGCTGTCATCTTTGGGTTTTTTCTTTAAAATGTAATATGTACAGGAATTTAATAGAAAATCACTTACCACTGAAGCTGTGCTGCTACTGGGTGAATCCCAAGGGATTAATCAGTGGCAGCCTGGTCGTAACATGGTGATGGCTGAGAATGAATGAGCTCAGAGGTGCTAAAGAAAGAGTTGAATTTTATGATGACTTTTCTGCCTACTCTTGAAATTCCTAATTCAGTTCAAATTAAGTTGACACATCTCACACATTACTGCTTGAACACCATATATTAAGCAACGCTGATGAGCAGAATCAAAACCACGAATAATCCAACTCATGCAGCATTTTCTGTTTATAGAATGTGGGAATCTGCCTGACACAGTGATATATTTTGTTGGTTTGTTTTTAAGATTTTGTCGCTGGTGAGCTGGGTGCTGCATCTGAATGGATTTAGGTCTGGCTTTAATAAAACATGTTACTGAAGGGAACTATATTGAACAGTGATCTAGAAAAGAAATGGTCCTGCTCAGAACAAAGATAGAAAATAATTATCTGCAAACTTTTTTTTCGCCCCCCGAGTATTGGCCAGAGTAAGAAAGCATTAATCTGTTGCAAATTTCTGCTTATTTTCCTGCTATCCAGAAGGGGGAGATGCTGACTAATTTCTGGCAATGAAGAAACAGAAATCTGATGGTGAAGCTTCTCTTGCAGAACCCTGTTACATGGGTAGCCCGACAAAGGCAGACACAAACCAATCTGCACTGAATTTCAGTCCATGTTGCAGTTGCAGCATTTTGATATGTAAAGTCACAAAATTTCTTGCACCCTTATCAGCAGAATAGTGCAGGTAGGAAAAGAGATCAGCTTGAAATGAAATAAAATGTATCCTTTTTACAGGTAATTTATATCAGTGCTTTTGTGTGTGGAATTGGCTATTTTCGTAGCTGTCCTTCTGCTTGTTGCACAGTTTGGAAGAATAGTCTGATGGTCATGTATATCTTTGCTATTTTTTCTTCAACTGCTATTTCACCACTGCAGCATGCAGCACAGACAAATGGTTGGTTTATTTCAAGCGCGAAATCTTTTTTTTACGATGAGAATTGTACTTGTCAGAGAAACTATTAGACAAAAGGCGATCAGACCTTCCTACGATGTAACGGCATTTATCACACTTTCATTGATACTAGAATACTCCATTTTCAAATATTTGTTCTGACTTGAACAACAACAAAAGAAATCTTAAATGCTTTCTTTACAAAGTTTCCTGATTTTTTTGGCCCATGTTTCTGGTCTGTAAAAGAGGAAGGAGTCTGATGGCAAGTGGCATTCCTTATCACATCTGCCAATGCCATTTTTCATATGTATAGTTATCCATAAGCTTCTAGTTTAAAAGAAATACTTTGGGTGGAAGTGTAGTTGAAACACTGCCTGAATATTGCAACTGCCTATAGAAGAAATGATGAAAACTTTATATCTGTATATAAATGAGTGCATACTGGCACATTCAGAAGTTCCTGTTTCCTTTAATAAAGGTCTTAAGAGTATGATACAGCCTAAAACCCTACTACATTTTCCCAGCTCTTTACACACACACAAAAAAGTTCATAGTAAATTAGGGGCTTTTTTAAAATTTTTTGCTTAATATTTCAAAACATTGAGATACTGAGCATCTCAGTCTCCAGAGATTTCGCTGTGAGAAACATCCCACCTCTGACTAAACTGTAATGTGTATGCATGCAAGATTATTTTTTCCTAGTGATCACCTATTACAGGTCCCTTTTTTAACCATAAATGAAAACACTGGTGTTCAGCCGTGGGAAAGTTGCTTCTTTTCTCTGTCCACTGCATCCAGCAGGCAGAGTTGTCTGCCCCTACAGAGAAATCAATGGAAAGATGAGTTAATTTCATTCATCATAAAGTTCAAAGTAGTGATTTGGGATAATAAGTAGAGAGATCTCAAGAAAACCTGTCCTTAGTGTATACGGGGTGTGGCACTGCGGCACGCCATCCTCACAAGTAACAACTCTCTTGGGTTCAGAATTGCTGAGTGCACTGCATGAAAACTGATCCTGTATCTTGAACAGCAGCCTAGTTCTGTTCCTTATTTCATGCAAAATGTTGCCCCTTGAAGTGAAACTAAACGTACATTCACACCTACAGAACCCTCACATCCAAATCAACAGCAAGATTAAATAATGACAACTACTGTGATTGTGCTTTTTTTTCCTGAAGGATTTGCCAGGGATGGTCCTTAAGAATTGTTTTTAAAAGCCTGACTAATGTCAATTGAAATGCCGATGTACGCTGCAAATTACTGATTATATGTGAAAATTAAAAAAACCCAACAAAACAAGTAGTCAGGCTTCTTCTCCGGATGCCAGCTGATGAGGGCTCGTTTGTCAAACCACACCGTGGTGCAAACAAGTCTGAGCATTGCTGGGTCCCTCATATGTGTGATTCCAATATTTATTGTGTTGTGAATTAATGAATTAATAAAGAATTTTTTTTCTAGTAAATGATTGTATTTGTTTAATTTTGTACATATGACTTCCTCTTCCAAAAGATTTCTTTTTTGATCTTAATGCTATTTCTCTTGGCATTGAAGAAGTAGACAGACTCAGACCTTTTAACAAGGAAATGTTAATAGCCCTCTGTCTCCGATGTGTAAAGTGAATAGCCAGGGAGATTATTCCAGGCTGGACAATCTTCTAAAATTTAAATTAAGAGAACTTCTAGACTTGGTAAGTATAGTTTCACATACTCTCCTGTTTATTCCAGCTGATGAGGTCTCACAGCTATTTTCCCAGTCCATGTGTGTCGACATGCTTCCTGAAGACTCCTCAAGAGTAAACTCCCGTGAAGTACAGTGCAGTCCAAGTATTATCTAGGGCTAAACTATTCTGCATTAGCTATTCACTGTGGGTTTTTAACTAGAACATGTAGTGGAAAAAATGCATTGCAGCAAAGCCAATTAGTGGCTATGGGTATTGCTAGGTAAAAATGTTGGAAAATGAATTAGGAAATGACTAGCAAAATATATTTAAAAACTCTGAGAAACTTCTCTGTCAGAAAAGAAAGGGACTACATTATTCAAATTTATTTCAATTTTCTTTTATTTCTTTAAATCCACTTATTTTGATGAGAGGTTTCCATGAAGTCAGGTGACGCTGAGCTTCTGAAACAGGCTAGTTTAGTATTGCCTCAGTATATGCTCTGGATTTGATGCTGAGGAGGAGTATTGACTTTATTGTATTTAAAGGCATTTTTACTTCTGCATTTTTAATCTGTTTTAATTTCCTGGGATATTTCATTGCAGGTTCTAACTTGTTAAGATAGCTAGGAACAGTGGCTAAAAAAAGGGAATAAGGTAAGCATAATTCTTGCTGGTTTTTTCCTCCTTATTTTCATATACCACTTAGTCCTGAAGCAAACAAGAATAACAGACAAGCATAGAGACAATAATCTTTATAAATTAGGAATTTAATGTACTGTATTATTTTTGTAATACCTAATGGTAGTTTGTTCTCAATACTAAGGTATTGTGTACAATTAATTTTTGCCTTTTTGCATTTATGCATGCGCTGTATGTCGTTACACCTCTGGAAAATGTTTCTATAGTTTAGATTATTCCAGACCAGGAGCTGGAAAAGATATTTCAGTACAGCAGATATGCATTTTTTGCTAGCACGGTTATTCTGATAAAAACATAGATGCCGTAGTGCAATGTATTTCTAACCAAAACAGTTGCATGTTGTACAGCGTTTGAGTTCGAAGGCTTCCCTTCAGAGGCTCATGCCTGTCCAACAAAGTAGGCAATTTTGTGCCCGTATAAATTGCCATTTGTCTAAATCTCAGTGAAATCAATGTACTCAAAGCTAGTGTTAGCCATTAATTTCAGTGGGATGCAAGTACGTATCTTAAGTGCTTTGTTAAAGGGGAATCAATATAAGCATATGCCAAAACGTCTTTCATTATTACAGTTGGGGAACAGAGTGCAATTATGATTCAAAACATAAAAGGTACAATAGACATCTATGATTAGGCAATGAAATATGCCTTTAATAAGCATAGTGCAGACAGTTTGTTTTGCAATAAGTAAACTTGTATAAAATTCATTGACTTTTTCATTCTTTCAGGTCTGTGTGCTCTCTTTTAAGAGAGGTTTTTTAGTTTTATGCACAGTTTTCCTGATGTTCTTCCAGCAGAAAGGCTGGGTTTGCATGGATTTATTCTAGTGCCAAACTTGATTTTTACTGGGAAAAAAGGAAACAGCAGAGCAAACCGTGTTTCTTCCAGGGCAGCATGCAACAAATATGGTGTAATTACTCTAACTGATTTTTTAAAAATGGAGTATTCCTGTCCACTACATGTCAAAGAGCTAATTATGTTTCCGTTGTGGCACTCAAAGTCAATATTGTCAGCTCTTCTTAGTTCTAATCCTCTACATTGAGTTTTGATGGGCCAGGTGAAATATCCCCTTCAGCACCTTACTGCAATTCTTGTCAATCACCTTGCCATGAAAAACATGCGTATTACAAAGGCTTTGGCAACACCGCATCTGATCTCAGTCTTTAATCTTATATGCACCTTAAGAAAACACCATTCCAATTACTGACGATCTATTTGGGACATGAATGGGATCCTGTTTGCTGTGGGAAACAAAAGAAAATGATCTAATCTTTAATGGATATAATGGAACTCTTTGGCCATCATAGCATAAAGGCTTAGTACTAAACCACTGATCTACGAAGAAAACAATTAGAACGGTGAACTGGTGCAGAAATTAAGCGTAATATCTCATGTAAAGAAGTAAGAAAATGGATATTTTTTTTATTCATCATGTAATTGTAAAATACCTTGTTTCAGGCACAGTTGGAATTAGAATGGCTCTTTTTGTAACCGCTAGACTTTCTTTGCAAGGAGTGCTGCTCACTGAAGTCCATTTCTAAGCATGGTACTGTGCGTGCCATTATTATTGTTGTTTCTTATAGACAAGATCTAGCACATCTAAAATCTTCTGGTCTTACAATGGAAAATTAACATCATCCCGAAGAAGCTGGAATATAAACTAATAAGGCAGGTTTCCAGAATCTGATTGCGTCAGTCAGAAAGATATAGTATGAAGAGAAAAGTGGATATTCCCTGGGGGGTAGTGTGAAATGGAGACCGGTCTTGTTTGAACAGGGTGCTTCGCATTGTTCGCTCGGTTGAGCTACTGGGAGTTGCAGCCTGTCAGAACCAGCATCTCCGGGGAGGGGGTGGGGGGAAGCTTTTCCAGGTAAAAGTCTCAGCAGCTTGTGGTAGAGTCTGTCCAATATACTAATACAAGAATTCAAGGAAACCCTTTGTACTCCACGAAAGATGGACTGTGAAGATACTCACCCTTTCTGCGTCTCCCCTGTTTTCCTGCAGATCATACAAAGACCAGGAAGACTGTTGGGGTTTTTCCATCCTTCTTCCCTGTATTTTAAAGCAACATGGGAATCAGGCTTGTTCTTCCTTGTTTCGGCATAGAACCAACAGCAAGATCCCTCTTCTTAAACGTTTCATGAGGAGACTTCTTTTTCCCAAAGCTGTGTGAGGCATTAGAATCAGCTCATAACTCAAACACAACTCAAATCTAAACTGAAAGGACTCTAGACACTTGTTCAGTCTTTCTCTATTAGAATATTATGTAACTCCAGTAAAATAAAATACCAAGGGAAAGAAGACACTGAAAAAGACAGCTTTCAGGATTCAAACAAAAACCAAAAAAATAAATAAACATTCCCTTCTTTGCAGGCTCCCTATGAGACAAGGCCCAAATATATTATTCCATTGAGTAGTCCTAATAAAAAATCAGAATTGAAAGCTTGTTTTATTTTTATCTTACTAACGTGAATGAACTGTAATGCAGCCAACCAATATTCTGCTCACACCGTGTCGGAGCAACAGGTTACGTAGCAGCTTTTAGCTTTATGCAGGAGGTTGAGCTGTCGTACATGACGCCTTTAGTTTGTAACGCAGTTAGTGATGCACAGCAGTCTTTATTTAAACACCTTTGTTCAACGGGGACAAAGGATTGAGCTTTGCCATTTTTATTTAATCTTTATAATTTTCCTTTTTGTCTCTCTCTCAAAGGATCAAGAGGAAGTGCATTAATTTTCAACTTCACACGAAGGCAATTGTACAAACACAGCTGAAAACATCAGGAAACCCGGGCATTTTCCTTAGAGAAATGAAGTCAACTAATGTTCTGCTGGCAAGAGACTCCTGAATAATTGGGAAGATGTTGTCAGGCACAGTACTTTGGGCAGCAGGGTGTTTGTACTCTGATAGAACTGCTCAGTTTGGCTAGCTTAGATGAATGATTCCCGTAATGTAGAAAGCAGAGATTATTAACCATATAACAGGAAGCAATTTAAAGAATACAGGCTGCTTTGAGATCTAAGAAGTGGCTCTCAGACTGTCAAAGGGAGTTCTTTTTCTTTTCTTTTCCCTCTTTTTCTTTTCCCTCTTTTTCTTTTCCCTCTTTTTCTTTTCCCTCTTTTTCTTTTCCCTCTTTTTCTTTTCCCTCTTTTTCTTTTCCCTCTTTTTCTTTTCCCTCTTTTTCTTTTCCCTCTTTTTCTTTTCCCTCTTTTTCTTTTCCCTCTTTTTCTTTTCCCTCTTCTTCTTTTCCCTCTTCTTCTTTTCCCTCACCAGACTGGGATCTAATTAAATCATGAGAGTGCTTTTGATTTTTGCCTCTTTAATTCTCATTGAGTTTATTTCTTAGACATATTTCAAAAACATGGGAAAAGTAAGGAGAATTCTCTTGACACTTCAGACTTTGCTTGCATTGATTTCTGACCTTGTTCATTCTGCGTATATCCAGGACACCTGGAAGTTTCAGGTCAGGACTTTGGTCCTTGTCCTTAGTTAGGGATTTAAGTGTATTGTTCCTTGCTCCTTGAATTTTTCTTGTTCTGCTTTTTTGTGAGATGCTCACTCTATTTAACTTAGCTACTTTTAGCCGTAGTTAAGTGGTAATAAGTGAATTCCCTTTGGATGGGGTATGAGTCCAATGTATTTTTAAGAGAGCATTTCAGGATTTTCTCCTTTAATTCCCTTGTACTTTCCAGATCTGGAAATGCCATAGTTCCAGAGGGGGCAGTTCTAAGTAAGTCCCGTCTTTAGCTGTGGTGTAGTCCCCACTGAAGAATAAGAGACCAACCATTTTTGAGTGTTCGTAGTTGGATCTTCTGAAGGGCATCGCTTTTCCTCAATGAAAAATGCATCAGATTCACAAGCTGTGACAACAGCACCTCAGGGTTTCCATGACAGTGGCAAACTGGAACATCTGATGAAATCTGCTTGTGAAATGTAAGGCCACCTTCTCTGTCACTGTGGTTACTGACCTCTAAGGTCTTGCATTTTTTGTATCGAGTAGGAAAGTCTCAAAGTGCAGAAAGGTACCCTGGAGTGATGAGATTGTCCATGTGTGGGGCTTAAACGCCTTTGTGAGGCCACCTCATTGGGTTATGCTCTAGTTCTGGAAGTACTGATATTTCCAAGTTCACAAGTTGGGTGAACGTTTGCTTTAAGCTATTGAGTTGATGCTTAAGAACAGCAGAGGGGGGTGCTCACTTGGATCTACATTATTGATTGAAGCACTCTCCCTCACTGTACTTCACTGAAGTGTAGCCAAGAACAACAAGATAAGAATTAATATAAGTGACAAGGGAGTTTCTCAGACTGTGCCGGTGCACATTAGCCTGGCTGAAGAGAAAAAGAAGCTGATACTTGAGTCTTTTGAGTTGCGAAGGGTCTGGTCAGTCCTTGAAGGGGAAGCACATGAATGGCCCAGTTGTCATCGCATTTTATTTTTCCTCCAACTTTGACTAATGGTGCATTTCCTCTGGCCTCCCACGGGCCGTCCGTGGCTGACTTGCTTTGTCACTCTTCACGTCTAGTCACTGCCTTTACTGTCCACCCTGTTCCCATGGCAGGAACCCGGTGTCCTCTAAAAAAACGCACAGGCACAAACCATCTGTCATTCTTCCCACTCCTCTTTCAAGCGACCACTTCCCATATTGTGTGGCCTTGCAGGCTGAAAGCCGTCGGCCTCCCCCCCCACATGCCTGGAGTACATGCCAACTCTCCCCGCGTGATAAGGGACCTCCGACATTCTGCCTGTAAAAATACTAATGGGCATCTCCCTCTTGATAACCAGCTCTGCCTTTTTATTGTGTTCACGGGGTGATAACTTGTCTGGATCAACAAGGAATTGTCCCTTCTGCCACTTTGCAGCCAAAGTTATTAGGGTCAAATTAGGTGTGAGTTGTGAAATTAATCATTACAACCACAAATAATTTGTAGTGTGCTATGGACAAAGGAGAAAAAGAAGCTGGAGAAGAGAAGGGGAAATTATTGTAGGGCACAAAGAACCAAAGTGATCTGGAGGGAGGGAGGAGAGGGTGGCTGGCAGTGCTGCACAGGGTGTCGAGCTAGGTCCGTGGGCTGTGCTGGATTTGGTCTTCTGCACCTGTAGATTGTGAAGTCATAGAACAAGGTAGTTCTTTAATGTCATTTGGGAGTCCTAATTAATCCACACCCAAAGGGAGATACCAGACTTTGCACCAGAAATAGTGCGTTTGTGCACATGTTGATGACATTCCTTGCACTTCTCTAAATGTGGCCCCACCAGAAGCATGTTCGTGGAGCTTGTAATAGCTGCTCGAGGAAACCTGCAGCTGTGGCTGCTGATGCAGACCAGGCTGTGCCTAAAGTGCATCTGTCGAAGGGGCAACACTGACAGTGTAGTCAGATATACTTTTATCTATAAAAATTATAAAAAAGTAATCATACAAACACTTTTTGTACATTTAGTAAAAAACTAGGAGCAATTTTGTTTCTGTTTTTCAAGCACTGACTTGTGGAAGATGTCATAATCTGAATCGCTAATCTGAATTACATGGATCTAGTCTCTGCTGGAAATGGAGATCAACAGATCTGAATTATAGCTGGAATTCCTAAGCTAAAAATCGAGTCCATCCTTCTGAGACAATGCTTGACAATACACGTATGGCATATGTCTCAGAATGGTGTCCTCTGAAACATGCCATTTCCTACAGCGTAGCTTAGACTCACTCCTTGGGACGCAGCTTCTTGGGTCAGTTGTTGCCAGGGCCACACTCACAGCAGTATTTAAGAGAGTTAATTAGAGGAAAGCAATGTAGATAAACATTCAATTTATGTATATAAACAGTGTAACTGGCATGACCATGTTTTTCCAGAACCATTAACCAAGTTTGGGAGAAGGAAGATGCAACTCAGAGGTCAAACCTATGAAAGCAAAGCCTGTTTGATACACCAAGAGCTCTGTGCGAATTTGGTTCTGTCTTTGGAACCTGGGGGGCTGCGATGGGAGGATAGGAAGATAGTGCAGCACCCACTGAAAAGCTTCTATTTTGTTTTCTGGGGTGAGAAGCCTGAATTTTGTGCCTAAAATATAAAGCTGAAGGTGTGCTGGATTTGCTTGGAAATGTTGCAAAGCTATTCTCATTTCCTGTAACTATTGTGAGGTTGGCCTTTTTCCATGGCTAAGCCCCAGTTCTTAGCTAGCCAGAATGAAGTGGCAGGAGAAATTCACTCTCTCTTTCATCTTACAGTGTATCTAGGAAGGCAAGCACCAAGGCTTTAAACCATTAATTCCTAAGTCTGTGACTTGATTTGCTGCAGTAGAAACTATGTTTTAAGGGTTTTGCCTTCTCTTACCAAAGCTAATTGTTAATTGCATCTTCTTTTCTCTAGCCACTGCCACAAGGAATGACTGCCTTCTGTGCTGATGACAGATCTGCCCCTCTGTTATCAGCCACTGCTCTTTTGCCATCTCAGTTTCAAAACAATTGCCTCTGCCCGGGAGCCAGTGGAGCAGCCGTGGTGGGCAAAGCAGTTCTCTGAGGAGGAAAACGATGGATGATGGAGTGATTCCCTTCCTGGATGGGGAACTGAGGTTGTGTTAATTTTTTTGTCCCCCTCATATTCCCCCTTTCTCTGTTCTGAATTCTTAAAATGAACCATGGCGTTGCTGTGTGAACAACACACAGAGACGATGCTATAGTAACGTGAAAAAACATATTTTATGGTACTGCTATGCCTTACTTTTGTCAAAATTGTCAGGAAAGAGATACTTGCTACAGGTGGCAGAGGCTGACGGATGAGCATCAGAGCGTACATAGGGAATAAATTTGACTGCCTCTGCCAAATTTCTAGTGTTTATGCCAACGATACTGCTTCCTTTTCTCTCACTACTGTCATACGTGTCATTTTGCTACAGCTTGTGTACTGTCCTCCCTCCTGTGCTCAAGGAAGAAGCAGGTCTGGCACTGTGCTGGGGTTCTGTTGGGCTGTAGGGGATGGATTTGCAGCGATGCAGTTACACTGGCACAAAACTCTGGAGATGTTGTACCAGCACAAAGCAAAGTTTGTCTGGAAGCAGATTGCTCTGAAACGTGTCTGCAAGCAGTGCAGATGTCCTCATGGAGATGGCTTCCCAGGACTGGATCTCAGCTGTATTGCAGATCAGCTTTCTATTCACGTACTTCCCTGAAATATTCTCTAGTAGTTGATTTGAACAGTCTTTAGCAGAGATCATATTTCTAGTTTGGGATTCCCTTTATACATCTTTCATTAATACAGGGATTCTCCGCAATCAGAGACCAGCACCGCAGAACAGCTGGATCCATTTTGGCTTGACAAGGGGCATGGGCATTTTTTTGTATATATTTATGGCTCTCGTGAACATTCAAAATGCAAAAAGCATTTTAAAAAGCAATATTAAAAATAATCAAGGGTTCTGGAAAGAATTCATAATGCATTGCCATCATCTGCAGGAGTTCTTCCATCTTCCTTTAGAATACGTATTACTAGCTGACACTGTGAACTAACTGGTCCAGTCTGGGAATTCCGAGCTCCAGCTAGAGGAAAAGGCAGGCTGTGAAGGGAATTGGTATCTCTTGATCATGAGAGAGAGTGCAAATATAATACAGGCGGCAGCCTGGCTGCCCCTGGAGCAAGTCAGAAGCAAGAAGCTTGCAAGCAGGCACCTCAGAAAGCTCCCCAGAGTTTTTTGCTCTGCCTGCTGCACCCGCTGTGGTTACTTGGTAGGTTCCTTGCCCTGCTTGTCTTGAGGTAGCTAGAGTTGAAGCATGTGTTTTCCATTAAGAGCTTGGAGGATGCCCAGGTCCGACTTGGCACGCTGTCTGCACTGGGCATCAGCAGTACAGATGTGGAAACCACAAACCCGATTAATATGAGCCTAGAGTAAAAACTCAAATAAGCTTATAAATAAAACCAGACTTGCAGATTATTTGTTTCCATATTAGTCTATAATAGACCCTACTCAATATGTTTGTTTTATTTGGTTTGGTGACCGACATAGGTATTTATATTTCCAATAAAAAATTAAATCAGAATACAACAGACGAAGTAAGCTTAAATTATTTGTGCAGAGGATGATTGCAACTGTCTGAAGCAAGCATGTAATTCCGTACATGAAACGTTAGCCTGCTTTGAACAGAGATGTGACAAACCCGTCGGCTGGAATTTACCATTCCATCATAGCTCTGAATCCTACATTTATATATTAAAATGAACTCCTAAATGCACTCTAATCCTCCACGAACAATCCAGAGGTGTTGAATGGCTTGGTGAATCTAATTCTTGGTGTAAGCACCATCTGTGTGATCTTGGGTGAGTCACTAAATGATCCCATGTCTTAGCTTAAAGTGGTGACTGTCTTTTTTCCCCTGCCAGTCTCCTGCTGAGCTCTGGGCACGTTTGAGGACCTCCAGTGCTCCTTTCCAGTGCAACTTCAGCTGCTCTGGTGCAGATAATGAAACCGTCCAGAGAAGAGAGTTCCGAAGAACCACCTGAGAAGATTCTTCAATGGTGCTGACAGACATTTACTCAGTGGAGAAGATCTCTTCCTGGGAACTGCTGGCCCTTTATCCAAGGTGAGGTTGCCTCGATTCAGTTCCATTTAAACACAGCTGTACTAGAAAAATCTATGGTTTGGCAGTAGTAGGGCATCCAGTTTATTTTACCTGTGCTATGACACCTGCACAAAGCCTGACAAGTCTTTGAAGTGAGACTTGTTGTACCAAGGCTGTGTACACATCTGTGGTAAGTAGTCTCTACAAGTGGTCCATTATGCCTGCCCAGCTTTCAGACCAGACCAAGGTGACACAACTGGAATTGTGCTTCTCTCCCCTAGACCTCCTAAATAGACAACAGAGGGAAATAAGCGTGCTCTCTATTTAGGAGGACTTTTTTGTGCTACTGGGGCTCTAAGACAAATGAATAAACAAACAAGGGCTCTCCTCCCATCTTTGCCTTCCAAAAACATAAGGGAAGAAACTCTCACACCCTTTGTTAGGATGTCAATGCCAGAGGAAAGACACCAGCGGTTATTCCATTCAAATGTCCAGTTTTTCTTTCCAATTGTTTCTCTGGGTTTCTTTTTTATTTTTTCCCCTCTTCAGCTGGTTGAGCGATGGCCTGTTCTTATGAAACAGGTTTTCAGCTTCACAATGGTCCTGACTTCTCATTGTTTGAAAGGCAAGAGGGTCACTCAAAGTAAATTCTCTCGTGCTAGATAGTGTTTTTCCACATGGAAATGTTGGAGGGCCACTCTGTGCTGTCAGCCCAGAAAGGCCAGAAGATGCCTTCAGACTCCCCAGGTGCCTCTGTGTTTGTTTTCTAACGTTATTGCACATACAATATCATTAATAATATGTCCAAAGCTTGTCTTTTTAAACAGAGTCAACACATCTAACCTATTAGTCAGCCACAGGGAAAAAGGATTAAGTCAACACTGTAAGGAATTAACCCTTTGCATTGCCCAGAGAAGAAATCAAAGACTATATGGTCTCCTTAAATTTTAAGAGGGACTTGATTGTTTTTTCTCACAAAGTAGTGGAAATAATTCCTCTCACTTTGACGCTCAGATGTAAAACGCAACAGTCTGTGTCCTGGAATCTGATTCGGGAATCTGTGCAGGAATCAGACTGGTGACTTACAAGACATCATTCTCTTTCCCGTGGTACATGCCACTGAAGGGCAGGAAATTTCCCTCCCACCCACCTTTTTCTTTTTTGAATCTCCATTTCCCTGCGGGCTGCCTCAGGTACTGGGCTAGGCTTGGCATGCAGACACAATTAGAAATATAGGCGAGACTGCACGGAGCAAAGTGTCCAAGTGCTGAGTGAGTGCCCAATGGGCCATAGCAAAATGCACAACCAAGTCAAAGAAAAATGGAAAATATTTCATAAAATTCATCTTTGCATCCCTTTTTCCTTTCTTGATATATAGCCTCTTATTCACAGCTGCCCGGGCCCCGGCCCGCGTGTAAATATGTCAGTGCACCAATGAGACGGAACATGGTCGCAGAAACGCCGGCGGCTGTTCCCAGATAAAACGCTGAGCTGGAGCCGAGGCGTTTATTGTAAATAAAGATCAAGGCAAAGCAGCAACATTTCTGTTTGACTCAAGCCTGCCAAGGTTGCTAGTCCAGCTCCTTTCACGACTACCATATGTCCACATGGATTTCCCCTTCCAGAAAGTGACATGTTACTCTTCTGACAGCTCTGTAGCCATTGCAGGGTCCTCGATGCTTTCCATGTGTTGCTTTAAAATAACGTGGAAACGGTGGGAGCTGGGGCAATGGGTGCCTGTGTGGGCATGGAGGGGCGAGGCAGACTCCCAGCTGTTCAGCTCTGATACTGCTGTACCTCAACAGTAACTTTGCGGGGCCCGGGACACATAAATGCTTTTTTTTGTTCTGCTCAGTAGAGGGCACTGGATCCTATAAATAAGAATTGATAGAGCGAAGCACAAAGGGCCTGATAGCTTTAGCAGATGGACTGATCTTTTTTCCTCTGGATACTGGTGGTGTGGAAGAGAAGTCTGCGGCTCTGTCTGGTGCATGCTGATTGACCGAGAGACAACCATGGCATGAGTTAGCAGGTGATAAACTCGTGTCTTTTACATATATTTTTTTTATTTTAATTAAAGTGTAGCTACAAAAATCAGTCATCTGGAAATGAGGTTGGCTAAAGTACTAGCCATCTGGCATCCTTCTGAAGAGCAACAGTAGCCAGCTGGCTCAACGGGGGGGGGAGATGCAAGTGCCTACAGACTAGAGCCTGAAGAGCCAGGCTGGGGTGGGCGCTGGTTGAGTTGTGCAGGCTTGTTCCTGCAGCCCACAGGAGAACTGCAGGAGTTGGCTGAATCAGGGAGTTTAGCCTTCTTTGTAGCCCTTGATCCAAAGTCCGCACAATTTCACCACAAAGTTATCATTTTTTCCAATGAGTTTGTCTTGTTCTCAGCAATGCTGACAAACCCTGCACTATCAAACCGCTCCACTCTCCCTCTTTTGTCACTGAGTTCCCTTTGCTGTGTGCGGGGGTTTGCATTGTCCTCACTCACGGCTCAGATGAGCCGTAAGCCAAAGGGACTAACAAAAAAATATTAGGAATGTAGCTTTTTCAGTTGCTTTTTTTTTTAAGTTTAGATGGATCTTGTGCATGTATGTTGTAACATAATTCTTTTAATAATAAAAGTTTTAATGCTAATAAAGAACATATATTAAAAAAAACTTCCTAAGCCTTCATCTGGCACTAGTCTAATATGTTGAAGATTTGGCACAGTTTACTCATAGAATTCAAGAATAAGAGCTGAAATCATTCATTCTCCACATTGACAGATACTGACCTAAGTTCTTGAGCTGACCTAGGATGCTTTGCTTTAGATGACAGCTCCAAATGCAAGAAAATTTAATGCTACCACAATATATGCTTTAGCTCTGCTGAAGAAAACTGCAAGGCGATGCTGTTTCTCAAAAAGCAGCTAGTTAGTTATGGAGGGTTTTATAATTGTATAGGAACACATCTCACCACACCCTAGCAATTGCCAGACCCAAACAAGAGGTTAAATGTGCTAGAAAATGTGGCAGTAGCTTCCAGCATTTGGTGATTCCTGCGCTTGGTGGGAGCCAGCCATGCCGGCCTTGCAGAGCAGCAGGAGACGTCTCGGAGCTGGGAGAGGAGCAGCTTTTCTCTCACACACCCTCTCGCAAGTCTGAGCTCCTGCCTTTGCATTGGCAGCGCAGCCTCTGGCTCAAGAGCTGCCCGTGCGCCACAGGTGGCTGGTCCTTGGCCAGGGCTGCTGTGCCGCTGTTCCCATTTAAATCGGATAAAGGCCATGATTGCCAAGGGTTGTGGGTTTGGGTTTTTTATTAAATAGGTCAGCAGGCCCTAACAGTTGGCAGCCATCTCCAATCCAGGAGCTGTGTGATGAAAGGCCATATTATGGCAGGCTCCAATGTATCTTTTTATCTGTCCTACTTGGTACAGCATGTTCCAGGTGGAGACTGGCAGGATGCTGGTGCTAAACCCTGCCCTGCTGCCATTCCCTTCTGACAACAGCAGTATCCTGGCTCCTTCTCCCGTGTTCAGATCCCAGTCCCCTTTGACTGCCCTGGAAACTACTGCTCCCATCACAGTTCTTTGACATGTGGAGGCTTCCTGACTTGGGCACGTTATTCTGGGCAGGGAGATCAATCCCTTTTAACTCCTTTGCAAACAGATGTGCTCTTGAAGTGGCCCCTGTAGTCTGTCTTAGGCTAAACCAGGTCTGCATTTTGTGACCAACTTCACCCACTGTAGAAGTCTGATACTGTTTCTGCTCCTGTAAATCATTATCCCTTAACACAGCTCAGTAGAGAAGTACGTAGATGATAAACTTGGCCATAAATTGGTTCAGTAGCGATTTCCTGTAGCAGTTTTAAAGTGTGATTTTTAAAATATTTTAACAGTTCCTTGACAGGTTAATAGGGTACGTGGACAGGAGACTTCTGCCTTGTCCCCTGGAGCCCTGACAATTTGAGGTGTTGCCTGGCTCAGCTCCTAGATGCAAGAGGAAGGAACAACTTGCACTTCTCCCCAGTGATTTCCTGATGCTCACTGGTGGAGAGCAGATGGATTCACTCCAGAAAGTACTGCCGAATGCTCCCAGGTATCTGATCTGCCAAGCAAGGTTGGTAGCATCAGCTCCCGTAAGATTTCCCTCTCCTGAGGAGAGGCTGGTGTCAGCCCCAGCTAACTCACAGAGCCCTGACATCAAACTGTGTAGAGTTCTGTTAGAAGCTGACTGAAAATCTGGTGCTGTTATTATCTGACGCTGGCTGAAACAAAAGCCAAATGTTGATGAATGTCTGATCCTAAAAGTAAACAATTTGATTTTTTTTTTTCTTTGCGAGTCAGAGGCCCTCTAGGGTTTTATCTGATTTTGGCAATCTCCTGCACATTTTGGGGCCTGGAGCATGGTTTTAATTGTTACATCATAAAAGTTGCCAAATAACGTTGAATGCTCCTTAAAAACTCTCTCAATTTTATGGAACTTCTCAACGGCTTGACTAATACAATAATTACTGGAACTCGGCTATGTTGCCTAGTGGCAAATGGAATTTTTTCATAATGATCCTGTCTGTCGTTAATAGCAGGATTTGTTCTTTCTCTCAGCGGGAGAGAGGCCAGAAAGCCATGGTATCTGTCTTTTTTAATGACAGCCAACAGCAAACGGATAAAATAATCAATTATATCTACAGATAGGTAGATAAAGTATAATTTATCATGTCAAAAACCAAAATGTTTTTAATTGGGCTGTTAATCATTTTGTAATTTTAACTAAAGAGATGGGGACTCTACTTTGTGCTCAGACATCACTAATATTTCATACAACATTAGCTGGTCTTATTATAGCATTAATAATAGTGTTTACTACTAACTGCCAAAATATAAAATGTGATTTCTGCTCTCATTAGCTGAAGCCTTTGCAGTTATAAAGGGATGCCTTTCCCTTTTATTCTTCTCTTCAAGAAAGATCCAGGAAAAAAAGAAAAAAGATGGGGGTTCAGCCGACTAGTCAGTGATAACACACTCTAGAATATGCTGATCTTTCTGTTTGATTAGGAATGCTCATACTAGTTACCAACAAACGCGTTACTGAAATTATGGTTTTATTTTTTTTTATAGCAAAGCATATGAGCAGATTAGCATAACACAGCAAAGACTGGAAGTTGGGAGGTTTTATTTCTAGCCACACCTGCATTGGCTTGTGGGAAGCTGGGCAGATCATTTAATCCCTCCTAACTTGTTCTCCCTGTCTGTAGTGTAGGTATTAGATAGCTGCCTCATCAGGCAGCTGTAGAGTATGTAAGTGTTGTAAGATTCCTGAAAATTTGTAATAAAGATGGCAAACATCTGGATGGATGACTGCAATAGCAGCCTCTCTGAGAGCTAGCTCTTTGAGGAAGGAAATGGGAAGTTTATGGCTGGACCAAAATCTTCCCCGTATTATAACTGAAAATGTCCTCATGATGCTGCCTGATTTCAGGATCAGTGAGGAATCATCTAGCAGAAAAATCTCACAGCATTGGGGTGCTTCGGCTGTCTACTCTTTTGTTATTATTCCTGTTGAAGTCCCGTGTGGGACCAGATCTCTCTTTTACCTGTAATTTCTACATTAAAAAAACGCCAGACGCTAGGAAAAAAAATGTTGTGACTCTCGAGCACCCCTTTGCCTCAAATGCACTGGAATTACTTCCCTGCTTCAGAACTGGTTTGCAGAGGTAAATTAATTTCCATTCCTCTAAACTTGGTTTCCCTCTGAAAGGCTGTACCTGCCTTAAATCAAGAGCCAGCCTCTAGAGTACCTGTTTGGGAGCAGAACATGCGCTTAGTGTTGTTTGGCAAGGGCAGATTTCACTTTCAGTGTCACAGTGGGTGTTTTTGGCTGTGGGTTTAATTTTACGTCCATAGCATCTCCCAGTGATGCATGTAACACAGAGAGGGGCAGGACTGCCCCTCCTGTAACTGGATCTTCCCTGGGAGAGGGGGAAATTTGGTGGATTGAGTGGGTTTTTTACAGGTCTAATGGCAGGATTGAGGCTGCATTCATACTGGGAAACAGGGAGGAGAGGCTCTGGGGTTGGCTTGCCCGAGCATAAATAAATTGGAGGTGCACGAACATTCAAAAAATTCCCAGAGAGTCACGTTGCACAACTTAATGGGCCTGGTGCCTTCACCTGTGCCAATTTTATGTGACTCTTAGCTCTGGCATTAAATAAAAACGAGACTTGCTCTAATGACATCAACAGCCTGCGGTGAAGAAAATATGCTGCTACTTTGATACAGATCCCCTTTTAAGGAGGACGCAGTAGACAGCCAAGGCTCTTTTTCCCATCTGTGAGGTGAACGTTACGATTCCCCGCTCAGAAGCGTGCTCTCAACAACGCTCCTCCGCTTTCAGCGTTACAGTAGATGATTTTTAAGAGTATGGTCATCTGCCGCCCCTGGTTTTGCCACCTTGATTTTACTTTCCTTCTTCGTTACATGAAAGGATGGAAAAAGGGGACATGAGTTGGCTGGGGGAGGGGAGCAAATAGTATGGGGAGGGCGTTAAATGAACCAGCTGTTATGTGAGAAGTATCTGCTTTCTAATTGCCTCTGTTGGAATTCAGGGGGAAAAGGCACTGGCTACACTTAATTAATAAGGCAGGACTCACATAAACTCCAGCTGTGAGCACAGGACTGGTCTTTAAAGGATAAGCTCAGAAGGTGGGGTAGAGAGTTTGGTTTCCTTGCACTAAATCCCATCACATGCTGCTGGTAGTGTGTGTGTCCACATAAGCCTTTTGGTTGGTCTGTCTGAACCAGACATGAGGGATCTGTTGCTGTCCACGTGCCCCACCCCAAGAAAAATGATCTGTCCTCAGAAATCAAAGATGTGAGGCTGTGTTTCAAGCTAGGGTAAAACTGCTGTGTGTTCACTCGAGTTTGGAATACCTAAAAAGTGGGGATGTTTGGATCAAAGGTTTTCATTCAGACTTAACAAAAGCATGGGCTCTTGCAGCTGGACCCAGATAGAGGTTTGCCCCTTAGTCCTCTTTTCTGCCTTGCTCCAGAGGGTTTGCATTTGGCATCCTGTCAGCATCTCTCTCTCATCTGGGCTCTGACTCAGGAGCTTTGCTGCAAGAGCAGCACTGGTGGGGTGGTTGTGCAGCTGATGCCTCCAGACCATGTCCAAAGGCCATTTTCCAATGATCCCTTTGAGGAGAACAATGCCCAGTTCATTTCTCTTTTTTTTGAGAGGGACTCAAAAAGAGTCCTGCTGTAGGACACCCCTCTCCACCAGTGCAAGGTCTTCCCAGTCAGAGCGCAGCAGGACTGGGTTCTGTGCTGAGACCAGAGGCTTCTTCCACTTCCCATGGGATGGCACCTCTGGATTTCAAAGCTTGTTGTTTACGTGTGCTACACTAGGAAACAGTGGAATCAGAAAAAAGGTGGAGGGGATATTCCCATATAGTTAGGAGCCTGTTTTTCCTCTCTGGCTGCGAAGGGAAATGAGCTTCCTGCTTAAGGTGAGGTGTCATTTGCTGGATGGAAACCTTTGTGTCCCAGCTGGCCTGCTCCTTTGGGTGCCGCCGCTCATGGCAGGGCTCTTGCAGTGTGATTGCCCTCCCTCCCAGGCCCTCTCCTTTCCTGCCCCATGCTCCTGCTTTGCATCAGTTCCAACGCTCCTCAGATGAGCGCTGGGGTCAGCACAAGGGAGGGGACATGGCCACAGGGCTATGAATGGGCTGGGAAAGGAGGAGCGCTTGTTTTGGCAGGGAGAGCCTGGCAGTTTGTTCCCACCACACCCTTCCTCCCCAGGCTGGAGCTCAGCAAGTCTACCATTGGCACTGCCATGCCCCATTCCCCCCGCTTTCTGCTTGGGATCACCCACCGCCTTCCATGAGCTCTGAAAATGCAAAAACCCTTCGGATTTCTGGTCAGAGTCCTTCATTATTTTAAAAGGTAAAATAATCCAAGGCTCAAGCATCCGGGAGGATCTCGGTGTTTCACTGCTCCTGATGGCAGTGACCGCCAGGCCTGGTGTGGGACTACACACAGAGACACACAGCAGTAGCCCCAGTCCCTTGGGGCAGCTGCGTGGAGCTGGACTTCCCACCCAGAGAGAAAAACAATTCTCAGGGGTTACAGCGTGTTTCCAAGCAAGAAAGGTGGGGCCTCGCTTCTCAAAGCTCTGTAAACAACAGCTCTTTGTCTCCTCCATTTCTCTTCACCCTGAACGTGTTGCTGTTTTCAAAGGTTGGTTTCAAAGTGCTGCTTCACAGCCACCAGCCGTATTGTTTTATCGAGGGAGATTAGGGCTGAGAACGTTGTGGTTTTGTAGTGAAAAGACTGCATTGGAAATAGCGTATTTGACATGAGACTGTTATTTATGCTCAAATAACCATCTCATTTAAGGATGAGGTAGTCTTTTTTTTTCTTTCCCCCACAGTTTAGATCAATCACGTATAAAGACAAACTCCCACTCAGCCTCCCTTGGCCCCTAATACTTTCATTTCATTCTTCTTCTGCTCATTATTTTATGATTTTGTCCTTGACTGGACATTTCTCTTGTTCTTCCTTCCATGCACCATTAAGGAGGGAAAGAACTTACATTTAAAGCTCAAGCCCTGTGTAGCTCTTAAGCCATAAATAATGTTTTATACAGATTCTAAGATTATTAAATCCTTCTAGTTAGCCTCCCTCTTACTTTTACAGCTCATATGATTAGAGGGGACATATTCTTTTGAAACTTAACTATTTCTGTTTCGCTTTTGCAAGCAGACATGGGACGATGGCATCTGGCTGTATGCACTGCTGATCAGGCGACTTGCCATGGGAATGCAAAAGAGCTTGCCTGCAAGAGAACTGGTTGTTGGCATGGAAAAAAACTCCAGAGAAGCCCTGTAATTCTGAGATGTAGTCGACTTTTGGAATACAGGCAAGTCTACAACTGAAATTGAAATCTGTCTATCTGGGGAGAGAAATGCATTCAAAATATGCTTTTCTGGAGAAGGCTGACAGGCACATACTGAGTAAAGAGAATGCCTGGGTGTGAGCAGACAGGCTATAGCCATCAGAGAGTAACTGCTTTTGGACAGCCGTAGGAACTAACTCACTGGGCTCTGGGCATCACCTCCCTGTAACTCCATCTCCTTTTGATAGCATGGCCCACAGACGGGCACATATGTCACACACACGGGCATCTGGAGCTCAGCTTTTCCCCACAAATGCAGGCAAAGCAGGTGCCACTGTGTGCAGAGATCCCGAGCGTGGTGCACTGAGCTGCTCTTCATTCTGCTCGATGCAACCTGCTCATCTCAGGCAGCACCTGAGGGCTATGGCCAGTCGGTCAGGCCTTGCCAGGATTACAAACTATGGAGCCAAGCACACAGAGGAAAAATATCCCTACTAGAGACAAAGCTAGTGAAAAGTGCTGAAAAGCCTCACAGCAGACAGCCTACACAACAAAACTCTCTCCTCCAATTAGTCTGTGGTCATCAATGAGGCAAACATCTCTGCCTCCTGAGCCAGACAGGGTGGTGTTTTAATAATAGGCATAAATCTATTGTGCTTTTCTCCACATGACCTCACATATTCTGTCAGGGCAATGCATATCCCAGAGAAGGAGTAGAATTTATGTGTACAATAAAACAATAGAGCTTCAGTCATATCAGCTGTTTGACGAACTTTAATATACATTTGCTATAAAACAGGCAGCAATTATCAGAATGTGATACCCAAATAAAAATCCATGATCCATTTGCACAACAGATCTTCAATTTACTTACATTCATGTGAAAGAGACACATAAACATGATATCCATGCTTAAAATCACTTAGAAGCAGTCTGAAAGACCCCACAGTTGCAAGTGATACTGCAGTACTTAGCTAATACTCATGTTTCGATGGCTTTGCCTTCATGATTCTTCCAGTGGTTCCTTTATGTTTTCTGGTATTTTGCCAAACACCTGTGAATCAGCGTACGACAAATATTCCTGCCATTTAATTTAGCCTTGCACAGAAAGGGTATATTAGGCCTGATGCAGACCTAATCCCAAACCTCTAAAGAGGTTTAAGGCACTCTGGTTTC
Source organism: Fratercula arctica (assembly GCA_947846985.1). Taxonomy (NCBI): domain Eukaryota; kingdom Metazoa; phylum Chordata; class Aves; order Charadriiformes; family Alcidae; genus Fratercula; species Fratercula arctica. The sequence continues at coordinate 29,685,779 of CANTUZ010000013.1, read as the reverse complement.
ACCTAATCCCGAAACCTAAACCAGAATCATTGAAAACCTCCATAACACCACAGGAATGGGCAAATAAAGGGTTTCCACTATGAAATTATTAAAAGGACACAGTGTATCTTTTGGATTTGAGACCTAAAGCTTTACCTAAGGGGCTTGGACTGTCCACAATAAAAGTGTTTATTTTGAAGATAGGAGGTTGAAAGGTTTATTTGACTAGAGGGCTGATTTCACCCCTCCCTCCTAAAAAAGAAGAGGGGTGATCCCCTAGAAGGCTGAAAAATGGGAAAAGGGACGACCAAGTAACAAGGCAGGGGCAGCCCGGCAAAGAAGCCAAAGAAAATGAAGCCCAGGTTTCCGTTTAAGCCTTTGTCGTGGTCCCCTGTGAGAAAGAGCACGAGCACGGACCCTGGTGCACAACTGGGCTGCTGGTCCCTCAAGTTCTTTGCAGCAAACACCTAAGGAAAGAGTTATTGGTGACATAATAAACACATTGCTGCTGTTCAAAATGGAGAATCTGCTCTTTTGAGATCTTACTGATGGGAGATAACGTGTAAAAACATGCACTACAATGGAACTTTCAATTACAAATTGCATCCAACTGTAATAAATTTGATCTTGCATTAATTCATGTTAAATTAATTGGATTCTGTCGTTCCTGAATTCTGGTAACCACCTTATCTTGCCATATAACTCATTATCTTTGTGTTGTGAAAGGGGTATTTAATTTTCAAGGTGACTGTAGGGAACATTAACAGTACCATATTCTAATAAACATTTAGCTCCTAACAAATTAAAGACCTGAAAGTATACTGCACATGTGATTTCATTATGTATAGCATTTTATAGCAATGATCTACTGCTCTAAATCTCTTAATTCAAATCATTTCAGCAAAACATGTATGGAAATACAGGGCTGTATTTGTGCATTATACAATACTGAAGGTATTTCTCTGTGCTTAGGAGATACCTAATAAAGGGAGGCATAGCCTCCTCAGTGTACTGCGGTTCCACAACCACTGAATGCCATTCAGGAGCCCTTTAGAGCAAGGATTTAGGAACCAGTGTTCCTACTGATGAGAGAGTTGATATAATTTGAGTAGAAAAGCAAGCCCGAGATTTACCTTCACAAACTCAAAAGAATCTCCATGCCTTTGTTTGCATCAATAGCGGTGGAACAGAAGAGCACTTCTTTAACAGCACTGTGGTACTCTAGGTGCAATTTAGCTTTTGAAGAATCGTTGGCTCCATAGGGAAAAATGGCAGAAAAACTGAAAAGCATGTTTTATGAGGTACCAAACTTTCTAGCTGGAATTATAGCAGTATAGCCTTCTGAAAAGCCATATAAATGTGGAAACTTTTCTCTCCTAGCTAGGTGACACAAGCAAATAATGGTTTATTTCCTTTCCCTGAGCAAGTCTTGGTGTAGCTGGACACCAAGAGGGGACTCTGAAGGGGGAAGATGATGCCATTGCACAGTCCTGTCACATGTACATGCCTGCACTGAGCTTGCCATCACCTGTCTGAGGAGGGCGAATGGGTATGTTGGCAGGGTATGTTCCAATCCCACACAGCAGCATTTTTGTTCTAGTAGCAACAATACATACTGGGTTATTTCACTGTTGCCTGATTTAGTCCAATTATGACACCTAACCATTAACTTCCATTTGGAACCATTTCAGGAGGCAACTTTCTTCTCTACAGAGGCTCTCCTGCAAGACAGCACCTGGAAAACTAAGTGTGGTTATGTTGCGCTGAGACACTTGGGTCTGTTTATCCCAGAACAAATGCAGATTGCCAGCAGCTGGCAGAAGAGGCGAATAAATTTGGGAACACGATAACCCCGTGCTGAGCAGAGCAAAGGACTGCGGTGAAAGCAGAGTGGGAGCGAGCCCACCACCCTGTGTGTTGCGCACCCCTCTGATCAGACTTCATGGCGAGAGCCGTGGTGCCCACAGCAGCCACCGCTGGCTCGGTGTGCACTCCATGGCAGGCACAGCCCGACCCCCGCGCCCCGGCCAAGGCCTTCCCGGCTCCTCCGGGGCTCCTGGGGCCTCAGCTCTCTGCTCCCTCAACTCGTCCCTCGCACCTCCCGCTGCTCCTGCTTGCCTCCACACAGCAGCCACACGGCTCAGGTCCGCCTGGCGCCGCCTCCCGCCGAGGGTAAGGCCCTCCCGGACGGGGGGGAGCGCGGAGCCCCTCGCCGCCCACAGAGCGGGGGTGCGCGGGAGCCTCCCTCGGCGGCCAGGGCCCGCGGCGGCTGCTCGGGCCCGGCGAGGGCGGGCGGCGGCCATGCCGGGCCAGTGGAGCAGCACGGGACCGCCGCGCGCCTGCGCGCCGCCGCGTGACGTCATGCGCGGCCTGCCTGCATCACGCCGGCGCTCGGCGCTCCTCTGTGTCTGCCTGGTCCCCGGCAGGCAGCCTCAGGTACCGCGGAGGATCGCCGAATCATCGCTGTCACGCTTCCTGCTTCCCCGCCGGCGGAGCGGCGCCCGGTGCGAGACGGCGGGGACGGGGGCCTGGTACAGGGGGAGAGGACGGAGGGCACGGCCCCGCCGCCACCGGCGGCTCGCGGCTCGGCCGAGGGGGAGGCGGAACGGGGGGGTGCGGCTGTCACGGGCGCTGCGCGGGGGGAGCAGTCTGCGCCTGCGCGAGGGCGTCGCCACGGCAACGGCTGAGCGACCGTTAGCCGCCTCGCGCCTCCCCTCAGGCGGCGGCGGCGCGGCCGGGGCCTGAGGGAGCGGCGGCGGGCGGGCGGGAGGAAAGCGATGTGCTGGGGAGAGCCCGCCGCCCGGCGCGGCCTGCCCGCGGGTCTCCGCGCAAGGCGCCCCCGGCAGCGCCAGCGCCTCGGGCTTTTGTCGTGGTGTAACCCCGGCCAGCAACCGGGACCGCGCTGCCGCTCACTCAGCCCCCGCTGGGACGGGGAGAGGGTCGGAAGAGTTTACTAGGTAAAGCAAAAGCCGCGTGCACAAGCGGAGCAAAACAAGGAATTAATTCCTTGCTCCCCATAGGCAGGCGGGTTTTCAGCCATCCCCAGAACAGCAGGGCTCCGTCACCTGTAACAGTGACTTGGGAACACAAATGCCATCACTCCAAACGTCCCCCCTTCCTTCTTCTTCCCCCAGCTTTATATATTGAGCATGATGTCAAATGGCATGGAATATGTGCTGCCCCATCCCTGGAGGTGTTCAAGGCCAGGTTGGACGGGACTTTGAGCAGCCTGGTCTGGTGGGAGGTGTCCCTGCCCAGGGCAGGGGGGTTGGAACTAGGTGATCTTTAAGATCCCTTCTAACCCGAACCATTCTACGATGCTATGATCCCTTTGGTCAGTCGAGGTCAGCTGTCCCAGCTGTCCCCCCTCCCAACTCCTTGTTGTTCCTCAGCCTGCTTACTGTCACATCAGTGTGAGGAGCAGAAAAGGTCTTGACTGCCCAGCAACAACCAAAACCAGTGCGCTGTCACCAGTATTCCCTTCCCAAACCCAAGACACAGCACTACACCAGCTACTAGTCAACTCCATCCCAGCCCAAACCACAACAGCTTTGAGTTCAGAATACACCCAATCAAATATTTAGTATCAGTGAGCCATAAATACAAAACCTAGTTGTAATGGAGCTTACAGTTCTAATGTACTGAATTTTACAACTCTTCTATAATCCAGTGCTTTTCTTTTAGGACGAACAGAAATGAGTGTTTTTAAGGTGTTTAAAAGTAAGGGATAGTGAACAAGCTTACATAAATGCTACTTGGGCAGATCAAGGCAAGGCAGGGACCTACGTCTACTGAACTTGGAGCCCAGTCCTGTCCGTGGAAAGTACAGCCTCAGGTGGGTCAGTGCTTGCTCTGTGCCTTCCCCCCACCATCTGAAAAATTGTAATGGCAGTCCTCAGGAAGACTTAAAGTGCTTTAATACTCTTCATTTGAAAGCATTTACAAAAGAACAACATAGTATTGTTAATAATACATATATGAAAAAATAATATTGACCTCTGATCAACCTGGTGTGGTCTCATAGGTGACCCTGCTTAGAGTCGGAGTTCAGGTGGCAGGCCTCCTGAAGTCCCTTTCATCTGGAGTGATTCTGTGAGTGTATAATTAATACACCGTAATTTCATAAGGCAAACTTCTATTCAGATATAGCCTACGGAAATCTACAAAACTAGCTTCATTTCAACAGATGGACTAGAGTTCCTAGGTTTTTACTTTTATCACTATCAGAAAATTGAGAGAATCTTGCTGTAATGAATTTGTCACAGATTGTTTCATTGAAGGGGAAAGAAAAAGACCAACCCCGCTCATTTGTCTTTGCATAGCGCTTACCCTGGGTGTGCTGCTCCTCATTCACAGAGCGGCAGCGCTGGTGTTTTCCAGTTTTCAGGTTTCCTTGCTTTTGCTCCCTCTACCGGCCCTCTGATTCTGCAGGGAGGTACTGCACGGTTACCAAGTGTGTGAGGCATAGGCTGTTTTACATCTATTTTCAGTGTGGGCGCTTTGTTCGCTGTGTAGCATTTCATGGACCTAGCTGGCATCCTGAATGTAATCTCGCAGTGTCTGGGTGACATCTGCACACTGATATCTGACATTTGGATTCTTTCATTGTATATTTTTCTTTTCAATAGTACTGGAAACAATGAAGAAAATGCCTTATAAAACATCTTTATATACCACTTTACAATAGAAAATAATCTCATATCCAGAGTCAATAGCTTCATTTTGAAATGAACAAGGTGAAAAACAGGCATTTGTGCTGTGAAAAAACAGGCAGGAGAGATGGAAATCTGCGTGTAACTTTTACTCTTCGCTGGGAACCATTTTGAAGCGCGCTTGTCCATGCTTTTTAGCACAGTCTCTTTGTGACCTGTCATTCTTCAAAAGCTCCTTCCACCAACCCCCAATTTTAGTAACATTTCTGTGAAGCTTTTAGAGAGGGCTGCATGACTGGGAAGCGTTTCATTAATAATTTGTCCTGTCTGCATAAGTTATATGGAGTATAGAGGACGTTTGATTTATTTTTAACTAAATTACTACATTTTAGAGCAGGTACTGGAGTAACTTCTTGGTTTTTTAATGACTCCTATTAACATTTTTATTGATTTACAGGTAAACTAATTTTTTCTTGCTGTAAAAAATATCCTATGATCAGGAAATCTAATTCTGTTCTGGCTCAGATGTGTCATTATCAGTTATAAAGATTCTGCAGATGGAAATTATGTTGGTGCATGCACTGGAATAGGTGCCAGTTTCTACTATCAGATAAATAGTCTGGATTTGGTTAATTGATGTAAAAACTTATTTTTAAGCATTAGAGTTATAATATCAGAATTGTAATATATTAGGGAGCAGATCTATTGACTGAGTACGTTACGCCTTTTCTGACCCCATTAACCGTTTTAGGGTACTGTGAGTTTCTTTTTGCAAAGAAACGCTTAACTACTGACCCGTATATGTTCTTACATTTGAAAGAGATAATTTTTTTGGCTCTCTGTCACATAGTATGTCGGGCTATATTACGTTTTGTGTTTGCATATCTTTTATTTTTAATTTGGGTAGTATTTCTCTGCAAGCTCAGCCATAACAACATACTATTTAATTGGAACAGTAAGAACTGTAAACCAGTAGCTTGTCACTAATTAGCTTCCATGGGAGGTTTAATGCTGAAGATTCTGGTTTTCCAAAATGATATTCTATGAAGCACTGTCTTAATTGGGGAAAATAACTACTATGACTACTCTTCTGTAATAAATTGTTTTGTCGTAGCTATGTTGGATTATAGATGTACGTCTGAGATTTCTGGGATTGTTGAACTTTCCTTTTCGGACACCTTTTCTGAGTTGTAATGTTGATATGTTTGTTTTGTACAAACTTGAAACCTCAGCACAACGTTACATGCTTGTGTGTATGTCTTTATAACAAAAAAAGCTAAGTTTAGTAGCAGTAATAGTGTCTTGATCCCAGAAAAGTCTGTGTGGATAGATTTATGCTTTCTTTGTAAGAAAGCAGTTTGACTGCGCTACAATATACTTGGTAGTACAAATGAAGGGTTTCAAATTAGTAATAGCTTGAAAACTACTTTAGCTACTGTTTTTTTTTTTTTCGCAAATTATTGGTCTCTGTAGAGAAGTAAAAGTGATCACAAAGCAATGAGAAAGAAAGAAATCTACCAAAAAAACTGCACAATTTTTGCCCAAGCAAACCAGTTTCCCTTTGAGCTCTGTGCTGGCACAGTTGTATAAAAAAAAGTGGATTTTCTTGCTGTTCATAAGCAATAAAAATAATTTCACAACTGTAATGAATGTAATTCCTACAGTACATTTTAATTATATGCAGCTAATAATGGCATAGCTTGTCATTTCAAAGGCTGTTTTAGTGGCATTTGTGACTTGGTGTAAATGCTGATATGTCATAGGATTATTTGAAAGAACTGGAATTTTGAGAGATGTCAGGTTTGCCATGCAGAGAAGTGTGACGCCTTAAACAATAGGTGCTAGTTACCAAAAGTGGATTGTAGACCACATTTAGCCTACAAATATTAGAGTCAACAGATTTACTTTAAAAAAGAGGTATTACTAGATGTCATTTAAAAAGGTATATATTAGCCTTGAAAGTTTCCAGACCACTAAACTGGAGAATTCAGGCTATGTCATGATTCAGAAGCATTTAAAATATGAATCAGTCTCTTCTGCATCTCAAAAGTGAAAGTTATAGGGGAAACCACCGTTTCTATAAATGGATTTACCAGCATAGATCTTTAGAATTGTAACATCATACTGTAAGCAAAGGAGTCTTAGGAGCAAAAAATAATTTAGTCAGCAAATTTTCCGTTTCACAATTTATTTTTAAAGGTCAGAAGGTGACCGCTACAGTCAAAAAATAGTAATTTGTACAGGAAAAGCTTCCCAGATGAGATGCAACCCTGTCCTAAACCTCTGAGTTTGCAGGCCAGGTTTTACAGAGCTGCTGGGTGACTGTTGGGCATAAAGTAAAGCTGAGCAAGAACTATTTGGAAAGAAACATAAACTAATGTGTTGCCTTTTTTTTTTTTTTTTTTCAGTTATTCCATAATTTTTCAATAGAAGCTAAATTTCTTTGATTTAGGGGAGGGAAGGATTCTGCTTTAAAACGTACCAGATAGGAATCTTAGGACAGACTTTTCACACTTGGACAGCTGGAGCAGCTGTAGATTCCCCACTGAAATGAAAATGCTACAATTCAAGATTTAGAAAGGTAAAAAGTGTGACCAGAGCATTAAATAGAAGAGCCATATGATACCAAAATTAAGCTCTGTGCTTATTATAAAGAAAATCCTAGTTGTAGCAGGGAAAAAAATGAACTTGTTCCACCACTTTCTTTTTTCCTCAGGAGAAAACACAGAATATATCCTAGGTAATAAATCTGTTTTATGGCTCACATGAGAAAGGGTGGAGAAAGTCCCATTATTTTCTTCCCAGAAATTGAAATGCACATGAGCTAACATGGGAGACACTGGGATTTTCATCCAACAAATGCACAGCTGGCTTCTGCTTTTATTGTTTTTCTAAGCCTAATAATTTTTCATTTGATTAGCTGGTGGCTGACAAAACTATCACTTGCTCCGTGTTTTGTATATTTAGTAGAGTAGGTGTGATGCAAAAAAGATATTGTAATACATACCCAGAAGCATAGTTCAACTTGTTCAGTTGATGAGAAATTTCTACTTGCCTCTCCTTAAAATGCAAGTTTCTATCTTAAGGATTTGAGTTTGAATATCAAAAAAAGTAACTTCCTGAGACCTAGAAACAGGAGAATTTTGTAAGCATTTGAGGATTATTTTTTTTTTAATTCACATTGTAGAATTGCATGATGCTCTACACATATAAAGAAATGGTCAGGAATCAGTTGGCAGCCTACAGTGCCAATTTTGCCATGAGAAAGTGGTGAGACTATTTGAGGAAAAAACATCCTATTTAGGAGGTGGGAGAGGTAGAGCTGCAAACGAGATATATCAAGGATTTTAAGGGTACGCAGGGTGAGCTGTGGAGAAGATGCATGCACACACTTAATGTGGAAAAAAAAAAGAAGTGAAAAGTGAAAAAAGCCAAACCTCTACCTAATTTGAGGTCTGCTTTATGTCCTTTTATCTAGTGACTGGCTGGGGCAGGAATGATTTTGTAAAGATTAGTAGAATCTGTGTACCTGTGTTCTGACCTAGCTCCATTGCACTCACTAAATAATCGTTAAGTTCAAGCTCTGTAACTAGAAGGTTAGGACTTTGCTAAATGCCACGAACCAATGTATTTTCACGGATAAGGAAAATGACTTTAATGGAAAAATATGAGACTACTGAAGTGGCAGTAGATCATCATGGGAGCTCTCTTTTTGTTGTATCTCTCTTAGAGACTTTATGCCTGCTAGGGACCAGAATGCTTGGTCTGTGGGACGGTTGCTTGGGACGTGGAAGTGTATGAGCTGGTATCGGTGAGGGCTGGTTCCAGCTGGATGCTGCCCAGTGCAAAGGCCCATGTAGCTGTCTCTTTAGAGGAGGTATAATCAGTGCAGCCACCTTCACTGTCTGCCTCCTTTTTCCTCAGTCTGCCTTGTTAGAATTTGCAGCTCTGGCCTGCCAGTATTTGGCTATTTGCCCTAATAAATTTTCTTATCTGTGATGGGCCTGTTCTGAAGCTGTATTTTGAATTCTTTCACCTGTGTTAGACCCTTTGATTTTTTTGTCCACAGACACATGAGATGATGCCACGTTGGTTCCCAGCTGGGCGAACGTGTCACTGGCGGGGATGTGTTTCTGGAGTGTAGCTGGGGACACTGCTGGGTAGTAGAGGCCCTTGGAGCAGAAGTGGCTTGCTGTGGTGGCACACACTTTTCCAGCAGCACAGCACCGTAGCCTTTCTTTTGCACTCTGATCCCTTGTCCCAGGTGCAGAGGGCTCTCCACCTGGCTTGTAGTAGGCTGGAGAGAGGGAGAGAGCCCATCATGCTGTGCCGCATAAAAGGTGACACACACTCTTAGCTGCAGAAGGGTCTCTAGCCTGCTACTGTTATACAGCATCTGTGCGCTTTGCATGAGATTTGCCAGGTCTGCTGTTGGTAACAGTTTGACCTTATTGAACAAGGCTCTCAAATTTGAGACTAATTGAGAACATGTGAAACATTCAGGATTTTTTAATTTTTAATTTTTTTTTCTAGTTATGTGTTTAGGCCACAGACCTTTCACTGCAACAATTGAGGGTGTTGGTTACTTCCTCCTGTGTTTGTGTAAGAAAAGCTTTTTATAGTCCGTTTTTCCAGTTGGCGTATGTACTTCCTCCGTTGCAGTTTAACATGTCATTCTTCCCACTCCCTCCCAACCACTGAAGCTAATGGAAGACCTTCAGGGTTTTTTATTTATAATAAAAATGGAGCTGTGGGGTTGGGAATGATTATTATTCCTGCTTCAAAATGTGTTCTTCAATAAGTTGTGTTTTGTTCTTGGTAAAAGAGAAGCAAAGAATAATCAGCTGTATTTAGATTACAGGACATTTGGTTTGAACTGGACATTTCCAGCTCAGTTTTTGTTTAGCTGAAAATCTACCTAGAATGACAAAAGTTTGTCACAAACATGAATGGAACTGGGCTGCATTCTATTTCTTGACAAAATCTTAATGTAATGCCAAATGTGAAGAGATTGTCAGTGTCATCCATCCCAACTTCTGCAAGGATCACAGCTGAGGCGAAGGCAGTCTAGGAGCTCCACATCCACTCGTTATTTTGCCCTGCATGGATGAGTCTGGCACACCGACAGCACTTGAGCCTGGCAAATTTGAAGCTGTGCTTGAGGTCTTTCCTTTAAGCAACATCAGTTACACCCAGAAGGAAGGAAGGTGGCATGGCCACTTCCCCTTCGTTGGCTGACAGAGGTATCCCTGTTCATGCATGCACTGCATCCTGCTTAAGGACAGTACAGCATCTGGTTTACCACGGCTTCACTTCTGTTTGCTGGATCTTTCTATCACCATTTGTCCAGGACTCTTATTTAGCCCCCAAATAGAATTAGTAATATTTAATATTGCAGTCTTTTTTCCGCCCTCTATGATAGATAGTTTATTGAGAATATCTACTGGGAATATCCTTTATTTCCTATGTTTTGGATTATATTTCTCAATAAAGGTTATATTTTGGAACTAATTTTCCAATTAAAATTATTTTTTTAATCTAATCTTGCAAGGTTTTCCAACACTAATGAACACGGCCCTGGTCCTTCAGTGGAGAGGCATGTGCAGACATGGCCAGTGTGGTCTGTACTACCTCACTGCTTCGGATCTTTAGTATTTTTAGTCTATATATAAGCCTTTGTTTGTCCCAAGTGACTAGTGTTAAGGTGACGTGGTAACTCTAACCCAGTCAGGACAGGAATTCAAGGGTAGGAATTCACTCTTCTCTTTTCCCGTATACTAGCTCCACTATAAGCTTGCAGCAAAAATAGTGGATCTGAGGGATGCAGAGATTACTTGTGACACTGGGCCTGAGGATCCTTGCACCTTAAATCTTATGTCTTGCCATGGGACGTCTAAGGTCCTGACAGGTCATTTTTAGCTCCTTTTGTATTCTGTGGTTACTCCGTGAAAATAACATTTTAAAGGCACTTGCTTATTTTATTGCTTCACTGCTAAATAATTGAAATCATCACTTAGCATTTAATTATAGTGATTTTGTACCATAATTATTGCATAGTGCCCGACAATCTAATTGGGCATTTTTATAACAACCCCCTATTTTTTAAAATAAGGGGAAAATCTCTGAAATTCATGCCTTCATGTTTGTGCCCATTAAATTTGATTATCATTATCTAGTGACGATGTATGTTCTTCCTAACTAGGATTCTCTTCTTGAAAGCTGATGCTATCTCCATGCTAGATTATTCCTGTCCCTAGCAGCACCGCGGGGCAGGAGGGGGAAGTAAACGTGTCCCATGTGGCCACTTTAGACAGCAGCTTTGGGCATGGGGAGATGGGAAAGGAGAGGCAGTGGGGTGGAGAGGCAATGGGGTCTTTGTGCCTCATCCTTCCCTCACTGTCATACAGTAGGGCAGGTGGAGGGGGAGCAGGGCCGTGGCTTTTTGTGCTCTCAAGCTAGTTAGGAGTAACGTGGGAGTACATTGCATTCGGGACGGGGTGAAATTATTTGTTCTCCCGTGTGAGAGGAAGGGAGCCAGGGAGGAGCTGTGACTCTGAGTCACCCGTTCTTCCTGGAGCGCCTCCTGGGGTGGTGCCGCTACATGCAGCCCCATACAAGACTGAGCCTGAAGGCTTGAGCTAGCTGATTGCAAGTATTTTACAGAAGTCTTATTTTCTGGTAATTACTTTAATATGATTCAGTGTTTTCTCTTTTGTCTGATCTTGTTGATGAGCCTTCATGCCTGCTCCTTCCCCCGCTGTCATGGGAGCAGGGCAGGCATTCCCATACCATCCGTACCATTCCTGCTGTGTTTCGCCTCTTGGTTTCAGTGGCTGTGAGTAGGTGCATTTTGAAGCATTGTTGCCATTCAATACAGCAGACCAAGAGTGTGTCCTTGCAGAAAAATGGCTGGTCCTGGACCTGATCTTGTGAAGCCTTTGAAACTACTAAGCTGATTCAGATAGTGGGGGCAGAGCAGTCTGCAGAATTGGGGTCTGGGTACTGTTTGCCAGTTGGCGTTCCTAGTGATTCGTGAAATTAGAGCTCTGGTGGAAACCTGGAACTTTGCTTCTGAGGCAAGCGTTTTGTATGAACTGAGTCCAAAGCACCCAGTGTTCAGCAGATATGTGAAGAATGGTTAGGATTTAGGTTCCAGTGGGTCACCCAGTAGTATTTACTAGAGACTAATAATAACAGTGAACAGACTCATTCCATTCCCAGATCTCTAGGGTTTTAAAAATCCAGCAGAACCAGCAAAATACCTAAAGCCCAGCCACTGAAATACGGCCAAATTTTGTAAAGATTACAATGGTGGCTTCAATTAAATATGAATTGTGCACTTTAAATATACAGTTTATTTAAAAGGAGTTATTTTGCCAAACCATAAATGTACCAATAACTAAACCAAGAAATAACAGATTAAGAAATCTAAGTTTATAAGGTTTAGAAAAAACTTTCGGATATTTTTAATGCTGTTGTTTAACCATGTGATTCATATTTAGTCCTAGTTAAACCTAATTCATACATACATATCTTTATAGCAGGCTGTACACTTCTCATAAGCAATTGACTGGTCTGTGCTATCGCATTTGTTCAACACAGGTTGGGGGAGAGAGGTGTAGACTACAACTCGCTTGCAGAATCCTTTGCCATATAGTAGAAAAAAAATCTGTCTCACGTTATACCTACAAGAAAGACATGGGTGCTCATAATTCATATTATCCTATAAAATTTAGAAGAGCATTCAGAGACTGCAAATTAAGGTAATTTATGTATAAAACCTCATCCATGAAGAATTTACTGCCATAGTAGGTATAATATACTTTGGCACAGACTTGTTCCCTGAAACTAGTACTTGCAGACTTGAAAAAGGAGCATACCAAAGACCTTGCAGGTTAAACTGTGATCTGGTTTTATACAAAACACATTATTATGGAGACTTTTGTGTTTGAGAGAGCTAAAGCCTGTTGCTAAGTTAATGGTCCATGGCTGTTGCAGATGTGTGTGAACATCTTCACTATGTGAGCAGTCTCTTTAAAATCAGTGTTAGTTTAGCAGTGCTACCTTTGTGCAATTACTGATGTCTGTAAGTATTTTACACCTTAGTGGGAACTAAGGAAACTGCAGAAGTACATTTATATAAAACATTCTAAAGTGTAGTATCTAAAAGTAAATATTCTGCTTTGCAGAGGTAGTTTGCTAGCAATGTCGTGAAATCCAGATCTCATTTCCTTCTGCAAGGACTGCACTGGGAACATGGGGCCTCATCTTACTCTCTGCCTTTGGGCAAAACTGCCAGATAAAGGCCATGGGTCCATCCATCTCGTTGCCATTCTGAGACAGAGGCATTTCTGGGTGACCACAGGGAGATGTGGCTCCTGTGTCCCGGTAGGTTCATGCCAGGAGACATGGGCATGTGGTGGCAGAAGGGAGGCCAAGGCAGGGCTGGGGTTATGTTGCAGTGATGTTGTGCACAGCCTTGGGAGATTGCAGCGCTGTCTCCTCGGTGCTTAGGTGCCTCATGCAGCAAGAGCAAATCTACATTTCCTTTTGTTCCTCCTGCTGGGGTCTGATTTCTTTTTTCTTTTGAGATTACATTGTGCACATACGCTTTTATAATTGTTGCCTCTTTTTGACCCATACACTTTTACTTCCATGAAAGTTAATGACATGAATTGACAATCAAGGGAAAAAGGCAACCCGTTGCAACTCCAACATTTCTGTGTAGTACAAAGTAACTTCAAAATAGGGAAGGATCTGATTTACTGTAAAGGATGCCACATAAATGCGCATAGCTGGGAATGGGGAGAAACAGCTGCTAACATGATGTATTAGAGGGATTTTGGCCCAAGTCAGCAGGAGAAGCTACAGGGCTTACTGTTATAAAAATGGACCAACGCTCTCAAACATTGATATAGAGCGGGTAGGACCTTTAAAATTCTTTTCCAAAAGATACACAGCAGTGTAGGGAAGCAGTCTGTTAGGCTCGGGTGGACAGAGAACATTATCAGTTCCTCTGGGATTTTAAGTAGTAATTCCAGGAAGTCTAGGTGTTTCAGGAAGTCCTATTAAAATATTATGCCATTTCTTCCAGATGTAGATCCTTGGACAGTACACTTCCACTTAGCCTTTTCTCTGCTGGCTTGCCCTGCAGCAGAAGTCCTACACTATTGAGAGCAAAGATCACTTCCTTTGCCAGGTGTATTAGCTGGAATTATACCTCTTGCAGAAAGAAGCAACTTCTTTCTTGAAAGTGACATGTGATTTTTGAGGTCAGTGAAGATTTATCTTGTCAAGGATGTCATTTTGCTACTAAGGAAAACCTCGTTGGGCTCATACCTTAAGTACGGTGTTCAGTTCTCTGCTTTTCCAGATGGATTTAGCGGAGTTAGAGATGGTGCAGAAAATGGCAACTGAAATGATTGGGGAAGTGGAAAAACTGTCATGTGAGGAGAGATTGAACAGGCTGGTACTCTTTGGTTTAGAGAAAGACAGATATTTATCACTGAGATTTACAAAATCATGAAAGTGATGAAAAAGCTGTATGTGCAACTGTTGCCTTCCAAATCCTGCAATGCAAGAACAAGAGGGCACTCGGTGAAGCTAGTAGGAGATCAGGTTTAAAACAAATAAAAGAAAATACTCCTACATTTTCTGAAACTACAGATAGTGAATTTTTTGCCACAGGAGGTAGTGAAGGCAATGGTATCAGCACATTCAAAAGGGATTAGACAATTTCATAGACAGCAGGACTACAAATGGTCTGTGAAGTTATGTGGCCTGTAACATCATTAATGCAGCAACTGTGCAAGGTGGAGTAGGGGGGGAACAGGCTGCAGAAGCAGCCAGGCTTCTGTCTTTTCCCTAAATAGCATCTCTAGAGAGCATGCCAGTGTTGGAAACAGATACTAGGCTAGATGGACCAGGCAGCTGACCCAGCAGCACTAGAACCATACAGTGTTTTCCTTTGAAAGGTTCTTATTGCTAGTACACTGAATTCTCATAGGATGCTCAAGAAAAAATTGATAGCAAGTGTGTTAATACTGCATTGTTGATACCTGAAATATTAATGTATTTTAAAGTCTGATCCATTGATAGTCAAATGCCTGCCTGTTACTGTGCATGTTACTAACGTGGCATGTATTTGGAAAATGTACAACTTGGAAAATGAATTTTAAGTTTGTGTGTTTATTTTTCTTGGCAGTGAGTTTTAGTTATCTCTGAAGTGAAAAGCTCTCCAGGTGCAGTGAAGCTGCATGGTGCCATGAGTAGTCTGGCAGGAAGGTATGCAGGGCAAGTATGCAGGAAGCTGGATAGGATTAGTTTCTTCATGCTCCAATACTGTGTGCTACTGAGATGCCTTTGTGCTAGTTCCAAGTAGGCCAAGCTGAGAGAACGAGAGAGAGGAGGGACTTTGGGCCGAACACATCCACAAGTCAGGGGCCCAGCACGTGGGACGTGGTCCCTGTCCAGGCACTGGGCTTCAGCGACACCAGAGCTGCAGCGACAGCCCTGCAGGTTGGGGTCTTCTCCCCATGCACCCCGTTCAGAGCTTTCCAACCCCGGATTGCTCAGTCAAACCCAAAATAAGAAGCTACCTCTTCTTACTAGGAGCTAGCTCTTTTATTATTTTTATATTTTTATTTATTTATTTAGATATTGTTTGTTATCAGCAGCACTTAGAGGAGACCTGCAAAGAGGAAAAAAAAAATCACTAAATCACTTTAATATAGGACACAGAAAAGTTCTTTAAAATATTTTTTTTTTTGTAAAAAAAAAAAAAAGTCTTTTGTATGCTTTATTTTTTGAAACATTAAGCAAATCAACAAAAACATTCTCTGTTTTAATTAGAGGACATGGGCTTTGTTCACATGGAGACTTTTGAATATTTGTGTAGCTCCTCTGCTCTGGGCACAAGCTTTTAGTAGAGACTTACACGAGCCACAAATGGTATCAGTGCAGCGAAGGCTGGTTCAGTGTGTCTGAGGAAACTGGTCATGCTCTGGTGTTGTTGAGAAATCCAGGGTAAACAAATCCTCACTAGTGGTCTCGGATGTGCTATTGGGAAACATGTTTGGCTTTTAATCAAAAGAAATGGAGTGTTTGGTTCTTAAGAGTATCTTTTTTTCTCTTGTTTCAGTTAAATAAATGTTAACACAAATGAAGAGCTTAAAACTGTCTGACTAAAGCCTCAGCTAATTGAGCTTTGGTTCTGTGAGAGTTTCAATGTCATCGTCCTTTTTGTTTTCCACTTTTCTCGGGAAGTACTTCAGCTATAAGGCAAAAATAAACAAAAGAAACCTTTTAAATCTTCTTCACACTTTAATACATTTATGTATATTTTTAGTTACTGTTTCCTACTTGCAAATTTATCTTGATCTGAAAAAAAGTTTCTGATGTATTGTTTTCTTAACAAAAATTTGACCCTCATCTTTATAGACACAGTTTCAGTATTTTTCCTATCAGCATTTAGTTCAAAGCAGCACTCCTAAGCACACAGGCAAAAACCCAGTTCTATTGTATAAAATAGAGATGTGTGGTTTATATCATGGGAGTTTAGAGAACAATGCGAAGGTCAATTGTGTTGCTTGCTCTCCTGTCCCATGTTGTGGGTGTGTATATGAATGCATCCCTGGAATTCCACTCTGGGATCTGCATCTTTGAAGCTGATGCTAAAATTACTGCCGAGGCTCTTCCAGAGGCGGATACTGATAGAAGATTCAATGAAATCGAAGGTCGCCAGTCTGGTAGGCGTTGAAAGATACCTGGCTATGATACTATTTCTGATTTAATAATGCGAATGGGAGGCTAGCCCTTTGTAATAATTAGGACTAATTACTGAAGAGGTGTTGACAGATGGGCTAAGAGGAAACAAACTGCCTTTATCCAGTGGCTTAGAGTCAGATTACTAGTCTTGTGTTATCTGTTTCTCAGAAAGTAGAAGCTTCAATCATTCACTAAGTCTTCAAAGGGGAAAGGGATCCTAACAATATACAGGATTTGGGATGAAGCTATGAAATACATCTTTGACTCAAAATGGCTAAATTAATCTCCTTTCCGTAAATTATCATACTTTTAAAGTTTGAGTTACAGATGGAGAATCTGATTGCAGTACTGAAAAATATGTGAAATCAATATTGATGACGGTCCTGTCGTTATTTGTTGTCACTGCTCCTGCTCACGGATTACTCTAAACTCAGCTCCTTGCTGTTAATTATGTTAATACAAATTCTTTGATTCTCTCTTACGGCATGCTTGCTCTCCACCTGAAATGGAGACAAGGGAAAATATTTAGTACGCTCATGTTCAGTGTTTGTTTCATGCAGATGTCACATCTCTCAAAAAGCAGAAAATACATCTGCCCAACTTAATTTACAGTTTTTACCATTTTAGGAGACAAGATCATGCATGTTTTAGGAAGAAAACAAATTACAAAATAATTGCATTTACTGAGAAATTACTTGTTGATGTAGGATTTCCTTAAAAAACATTTCTTCTCTGCTTTCGGATGTAGTGTCCATCCAGTACGTCTGCATGACGTACGTAGATAGAATTGTCCAATGTGAATGGAGTCAGCAAAGGCATTCAGGGGTTAATGCTTTGTCACTAGAGTAAGCACTCAGTGTGACTTACTTCAGGCAAATGATTTAAAAGTCTAGCAACCCTCCGTCTTCTCAAATGACTGCTTTTAAGTGCATTTCTTCCCACCCTCCACCGTATATAGGTCCTGTTTTTCTGAGAAGCATGAGATAAATATGGTTGCATTGAATAGCATTTGTAAGAAGAGGTAGCTTTCAATTATTTATTTACTTTTAACAAAAGAGGCCTTTTAATTAGTGTTTAAATATTTATAACAGTTTTATTGTGCTGTAAAATTGGTTATACTTTGATCTAGATTTTCAGGTTTGAGGTAATAGGGTTGGTAAAAGTTTTCCTAATGAATTTGGTCAGAACATGACATAATCTGATTATTTGATGAAAGATTGACACTTCAGTTCCTGCCAGCATAAAAGTGCGGTACAATAGGGGGCTGTTCAGCACACATTGAAAGGCTGGGAGTTCAAGTTCAGGTACCGAAGAATTGTTCAAAGTTTCAAAGGAAGGTGGTGAAACAGTTTTGCATTTTCTACTACATTTTTGGTTAGGAGTAGTTTATCGTGGATGAGAGGAGTGAAGCTTGAAGTTACATGTGTAAACTATGTAACTCTGTTCTGTAACTTTGGTTTTATTTCTCTCCATTTACTAAACAGCAGTTAGTGTTGCTCCTTAAAACATAGACAAACTCACTGATGAGAACGTGCAGACACGGGAAACAGTCAGTACTAGAAACTGGGAATGAAGTATCATCAGTATTCAAATGCTGTTAAATGTGGGAACAGCTTTTTATTAATATCCCTCACGTTTTAACAATTTAACTGTTTAACATATGATTACTCTTATGTCGGAGCCTTGGAGATGAGCATATTTAACTAATGCATCCTACCTGCTTATGCAAAATGGATATAGACTTATGTGATCAAACTGGCATGAAGGAACAATTGTGGGTTTGTATCTAAAGGGTAAGCTTAGCCTAAACTGTTAAAATAAACATTATTTTTTTTAATTTGATATTCAGGTAATATTTGCCTTGTAAACGTCATTCCTGTTTGCACTGGAATTATAGTGATCCTTGTTAGATTTCCTGGACTAATTTGCTCTCCAATAACTTGGCTTATCCAAATACTTATGCTGTATTGGATGGGAATCCTAATAGACAGATAACACATACTATTAGTAATTAAGCTTGAATTTTGGGGGATATTTCATAGCATAAAAATACTTTATAATCTGTAACTTTGACTCATATAGTTAAAAGTGATATACGTAACACTAAGTCTTCCCTTTTTTTAAATACTGGAGGGGTTCTTGGAGAAAGTAAAATGTATGTACCAAAGGTTCGGTCTTCACTGAAACGCAGTTGCTTCTGACGTGGAGAGTTCACCTGAATAAGGATTTGAAGTTTTAGCCTGATGAATTGATGCAGATTAAAGTACTGCCCGCATTACTTTGTTTCTGAAAACACTGTGTGGTGTGTGAATCCCACTGGGTGTGGGAAGGGAGTCAGTGAGAGGAGCCCTAACCCCATTTCCAGTGGCTGTGTCACCTTGGGAGGTCACCTACCGTCTCTGCCTCGGTTTCTCCACAAAGAATGACCCATAACAATGCTGGTTTTGGAGACATGTTTACACAGAAGCAGAAACCTTCTAAAGAGAAAATGCTTTATGAAATACTGCTGTAATGAATGAATCCTGCAAACCCTTCCTCGTTTGAGCAGTCTCACCAGTGTCATCTACCAGTTCGGGTGCGTGTAGGTCAGATCCAAAATTTGGGATTTGAAACATAAGCTGGACACAAATAGGAATTCCCTTTGGTTATTTAATATTCCTTCTATGATTACACCAATTTATCCCATTTGCTATTTGCAACTTCAAAGTATATTTTTAACTGTTACGAAACCACTGTTGAGAATATAAACGTGGTGGGTAGAAACAGGTACAATCTGATATAAATGCATCTCCCACCGTGGCAATGCTGGTAAAGTACTTAGCCTGTTCAATTCAGTGCAGAATCTTTTTTTCCTCTTTTAACAAATACATATTTTGCGAACATATTTTGTACTTGTCTTTTTTACTCGATGAAATGTAAACTGTGTGATTAAAGTAAAAGGAAATATTTTGGAAAGCACTGTCAGAGCTCAACTTGCAGTGCATTTTAATTTAATTGCCTACCTCTGCAAGGCGTCTCAGCCTTGGTAAGGCGCATACAATAGGGAGTTATTTCATAAGTAGAAGGAATCAGACAGCCAGGAACACGAGCAGAAGCTTTAAAAGTACATGAAAAGCAAATTGCTTCATTGTGTCTTCATAAGAGTCACTACTCAGTATCTCCTCCCACCAAATGTGTGAGAACTGTGAATTTCAGGGACGTTCATGGTCAAAGAAACTTGAGGGCTTCTGGCTGTAAACGACAGTCATTTTTACTTCAAGCATGGCCAAAGCAAAATAAAATACAACACATCTAATTCTGTGTGTAATAAAATAATTGTATATATTTCTTTTATCAGTGTTTAATCCAAATATAGTATTTATAGAGTAAGAATAGAATTTATATACTTTTGTTCTAGTTGAATCTAAGGTAACTTAATGCAAAATTAAAATGCAGTGCCTTATAAAATTTACTGAGGTACTGAAATGAATATAAGTTTAAGATAAGTATGAAAATGGGTTGTGGTCTCTTTCTCCCTTATTGTTGACTGTGTCAGGCCAGATCCTGAGCAGAGCTCACTGTCAATGGAAACAACTCCATCTCTAGCAGCTCTGGACATGGTCCTGCACATCAGGAATCAATTGATAAGTTACTGTGTCATGTGTTTTATAAGTATATGTTAATTTCCTATAGGTTATATTTTTATTATGTAATATCAGGTTACATATACATTTCCTTAGTACTAAAAACTCCGAAGTTCTATTTCACACTTTGAAGAAAAAAGTATAGAAGACAAAAATGTCATCCAATTTGTACTGTGTTTCATGTTCCTATGCCCTGTGGGAGGAAGAGAAAAGTAATAGAACAGACAAATAAATAAACGCGGTGTTGAAACTGGCATGACAGTTCCTGCTCTTGCGCAACGGGACTGCAATCAATTTATTGTCTTCATTGGTCAAATGCCAGAATAACAGTATAATATTATACAAGAGTAGATTAATTAAAGTGTAATTAGAATGGAATAAATTAAATAATCATAAAAGTTTGTCATGGGAAAAATATGTGTTTAGAATTAATTAGTTTTCAAATAAAGTGATATTTTAATTGCTCAGAGTTACAGAATCCTTAATTGCAGACATATAATTCTGGCCCAAATAACTTCAGTTGCTGTAACAAGTTGACATATTTCATCTCTGTCAATTCTTTTTAATAGTTTGTTACTAAACAAAATTATTGCAGGAAATGTCTGCTAAAATGTCTGGAAGATGTTTAATTAAGCCCATGCTATCTGAGGACACTATTAGCTCTTGGAACCACAAGATTTGTGGCTGATGCTGCACTACGCAGTGCCACTAATTAGGGAGGATGGGCAGGCAGGGCCCGGGGCTGACAGACCGCTGTGCGTGGCTGAACTAGAGGCTACTCCCGACAATCTTATGATGGTCCTTGGCTTATCAATTTTCTGCTAGATTACAATGATTTATCAAGTGTACAAACTGGAATTTGTCTTAAGACTGACGGTATGGTATCGAGAGACAGTTCACTTACATAGTGCGTTTTCATATTCTTCAAGTTTTCACAGTGATTTGGCATTTGTTGTCTTTTTTTTTTTTCTTGCATTAATTTGATGGAGAGTGTGTTGCAGAGCTGAACTACCATGCGCGTTTATGCCTGCTTTCTTTCTCCAAACAAGGCTGACTGTAGTTATATCTTCGCACTTTATCACGCAATTAATGGTTTCAGAAAGTAAAACAGATGGGTGTCTTTTCCCTCATCTGCAAAAGGAACCTGTTTGTGAAACACTAGGATTTCATCTGTTTCAGCTGCATTTCGTGCTGTATTTTAGGCTCCCTTATTAAAAGCTAGCGAATGCGTGTGAGGCAGGGGCTCTCCTGTTTTCAGACCCCATATTTTTGGCATAAACATATCCATGATATTTGGCTGTCTCCAAAATGTTTACTTCAGTAAGATTTGCAATGCCCAAAATGTTTAACTGTGTTAAAAAAGGTCAGCCAGCTGATAGCTGAAGGCGAATATGTCAGAATGAAAGACTGAAAAAAAATTATCAGTCCGACACAGTGGGAGTATTAGAATGATTAATGTTTATGTTAATTTATGGCTTTTACATATTGATTAATAGCTTTTTGTTTCAGTGACCAAAATGTGTAAGTGGCAATGAGATCCATATGCTAACTCAGTGTCTTTCAAATAATTACAGTCATTCTTAGTTTTGTTCCCATGCTGAATCTATGTTTTCATACAGAAAATAATTATTGTACAGTGACTTTTTTTAAAAATTGCAGATGGAAGTATTTGAATCTCAAGGCACAAGCCTGGGTTTCACTATTCCTGGAGGTTACACACTGACATTTATATATATTTTTCTTGCAAACTTCATTACTGAAAATTGTAATATATTGTGGTTTAGCCTCATTGAGTTAGGGGTTGTTTAGAGACAAAAAAGGTGCTAACACTGCAAGGAGCCATTATCTGAGTGGAAATCATTAAAAATGTGTTGCATTGCACGATGGTTATTAGTCATTTTCTTTTCTGCTCCCATCAGATTTCTTGGCATATCACCAATCGCTGATAAGCAATTTTGTTTGCTATCTGTCCATTGACTAGTGCAATTAAAATGTGGAAACTTCCATCATTCATTGCCTAAAAGTCAGGAGACAAAGTAATTTTGGGGAGTTCCTGAGAGACATGAACTCGGAACGTCCCTTGAAGTCAATGGGAAATGGAGGTTCTCGGCACTTCCCAAAATGCAACTTTTGAAGTGGTTTCCTGAGCAGGTTGTCATTAGGCAGTAGAAATGATGTGGTGACTATTTCGAATGAAAGCTCTGGGGGCATTTGGTGCTCCCAGCCTATAAAAGGGCGGGCTCTTGTCAGGTGTGATGTTGGCTGTGTGGCAGCAGGTTTACGGTATCAGGTACTGAAGGACTGTGGAGCTCAGTCGTAGAAATCATTGCATTTTCTTTGCCGTCGAGGTGTCTCTAACTGTCAGGTGTTGCAAGGCAGAGAATTCCATCTAGAAATCCATCTACAGCGTCTAGATACTGCATTTTCTGGTGCAAGCACACTGATGAATGCTCCCAGTCCACTGTTGGGATTTTTTTCCTTTTTTTTTTTTAAATTATTTTTTTAGGTTTTGAAGTCACACGTGAAATACAAATAGACATCACTGTGCTTAATCTCTACTTTGGTAGTCATAGGTAGTAATATGAAAAATAACCAATTTAAGATAAAGCATTTGGTTATCCTTACTCCTGAAAATTAAGAGTGCTTTGTTAGTACAATTTACTGGCTAAATCAGAATTTTCTACTAATTCTAATCTCTGCTAGAAATCAGTTTCTTGATTTAGTGATTTCTACTGATTTCTAGTTTCCACTTGAAATAAATCATTTTTTAAATTAGCTTTAAAGACATCCTAGAAGTAAATACAGTTTATATCTCAATTTAGCACCAAAGATGGCAAAGGGAGCTTTAAACTGAAAACTGCAGTGTAAGTTGACTGATGAGGGAATTTTCCTATATTCTGGGGCTCTGACCTTTGCAACTCTTTGTGTGGCACTCCCGCATCTCCTGATCTGTGCAGGCAGTTGCTGTGCCAGCTTCTGCTGTTACTTTTACTAGTGCATGTTTCTGTCTTTGCGGACAACAGATACATCGTGTCTTTCAGGGGACTGGGTAAGAATGCGCAAAGCAGGCTGCTTGGCTTTTGATTTTGGATTTTAACCTAAGTGGCTGTTTCATTTTTCCCTAAGTGTTTTGTATGTGTTAGCTTGTTACAGGACACAAAAAGGTATTTCTTTGTCCTGTCAGTTACTTTTCACCTCAGGTGCAAAGAGACTTCTTCAGATGACCGTCTTGCGACGTCCCTTTCTATTGCTGACTTCCCCATTTCCCTGTGTTCCGTCTTTTTTTAATTTGTACATGCAAAATGTAAAGCTGGACTTAAAAATTTGTCACAACACGTCTGAAGAATTATTTGTTTACCAAAACATATACCTGCTTTCAGACCTTTTGTAGTCAATAACCTATAAAAATTCACTTTTGCAGTCAGATGAGGTGAACTTTAACTCATTCAACTTGTACAGATTTGTCTGGAGTCTCTTTTAATTGCCTATGGAAATGCTACTTATTAAATGGGTTCTTGTAGCCCTTACCTCTTAGTCTCTGCTTCCTAGAAGTGCCATAGAACCAGGCAGCATTTTGCGTCCACCAGAGATGTGTAAGATGTTTCCAAGCCTCGCTGTGTTCTGGCATGATTCGGGGAGGGGAATGGGGTGCTGCTGGGACCCTCCTGATCTCTCTCTGCTACTCTGGTCACTGGTGCTCCAGCACGAGGACGGGCCGTGGGGTTCGCAGGCAGCCGCGTTTCAGGGGTGTTTCTTGGGCAGGGGATAGTCCATGGTTTCACCACTGTGAAACCCCATTGTCTGCAGGGGGTTAGAGGCTGGATACGTGGGAATATTGTGTTTGGAAAACTCATACTGCACGGGCTGCCTGCTGTATTTTAATGCTGGAGATTGTAAGTGTAATGGAATAAACGAAATTGTTTGTGTTGCACTATTAATTTGAGGGAGTCTTATTTCCACCGACTTCCTGTGCAGTTAGAGCTAGCGATCCACTGGAAGACACACTGGTGCACAGAGCCACGCTGCACAACCTGGCAGTGTCCCACAGCTGCTGAGCGAGTGCAGGTAGGCTCAAAAAGGGCTTTTGTATGAATGAAAATGAAACAGCCTGGAAAGGGGGAAGAACAATTTATTCACATCTTTCTCAACTCGTTCTTTGCTCTGATTTTTCCGTTGGGAGGGTGGCACCTGGCAGACTAGGAATTTTCAAAAAATAACAGGGATTTCATATATCTGTGAGCACACCTGGATGCATTGAATATTTTGCAGTAGTAATTATGGCTGCACACCTGCTGGTTTCAGTCCCAAATCAGTTTGCCAGACATGCCTAGAGAGATTTATTTCTCCTGTACCTGAAAAAGCTCTTTTACCACTGACAGTTTACTACTCTAAATAAGATTAAAGAAAAAACAAAGAGGACTTTTTCTTGTCTTTGCTCGAGCCATTGGTATCTCAAACTGAACTGTGGAGCTTGTAGGGGGAGGAGGGTGTTTGGATGATATTTTAATAGCAATTTGTTTTTGCTTCAACGTGTGATAGAAATACAAGTGACAGGAGTGGGAACAGGAGAGTTGCTGAATTCTGCTGGAATTTTTCCTGTGGGAATCTGTGAATGTTTTTAATTCTCTGAGAGATTTTTCTAAGGTAATCCTTTTGACATTTACATATTTTGAATGACTCTCATTAAATAAAAGCTTAACTTTTTTATATCAAATGCTGAAGTGATGATACTGAAATACCACTGTATAGACGTTCAAATGGTTTGAAGATTATTCTAATTGCAACCTAAACAAAGTAAGTTTTGTGAGGGATATTAATAGTGAATTGTTCTTTAAAATAATGTAATTTTGAAGGAAATCCAATTGTTCTGACATCTAGTAGAAGCACTTTTTTTAGACAAAACCCTTTTCAGTACCTAATGTGTGGTGCACATAGCTGTTTGCTAATTGAAACACTAATTTGAACAGCTGGGTTTTCCACTCCTCGCTCATGTAGCAAATATAATCTATGCAGGAGCCCAAGGGTTTGCAGTGCCCCTTGTGAAAAATACTTGTAGTTGTCTGTATCGTATTGGAGTGTAGCTCAGCCCCTGAAGGAGGATGCTGTTACCAGCACAGGGAAAGTTGGATGAAATAAAAAGTGGAACATCTTTTAAAAAACAAGAGCATGATGATGAGGTTGCAACCCTTACTGGTCATACCCTCTCGCAAACAAATAATGCCATAAGCAAAATGAACTCCTTTCGTAGGAGGCAGGAGTCATAGCATGAGGATATCTCAGCGACAAACAGTCTAGCCCTAAGACGCTTTTAAATGAACGTGCTTCTGTAGGTTGCACTTTGCTTGTTCAAGCCCTTCAGCCACATTTTGCTCTCAGACCAGCCTAAATACAAAGCAAATTCATTTAATTAAATTTGCTGCAGATATCCCCAGTTAACAAGAACAGATTGGTTTCCCTGAGGGTAGATGGAGTTAACAGGAAACTAAATGTTGTGCTAATTGGAGAACTCATTTTCAGACACCTGGGGTGAAACTTTAAAAAGTCCTAGACATTTAGGATTGAAAAGTCATTTGAAAATGAGTCTTAGGCTTCTAAATCACTTAGGCACTTCTGAAAAATTTACCCAGGGGCTTTAACTATCACACAGTCATCATACTTAGCACGTTTGTAGCTGTCTGCTTAGCAAAGCAGGGTATAACCATTATCTGCAAGTATCAGTGTACCACAATGTACCTCATTATCCTTGTAAGCCAAGTAGAGATAGATGCTTTCTTGGAGTTTTTAAGGCACTGGTACACCAATTTTCCATCTATTTGCAACCTCATGGGACTTTCTGTTGATTTAGGTACCTAAGAACTTTTAATTAAATCTTGGTCTTAAATGACTTGTCCAAGCTCACGGATGGAGACAGCACGGAAGCAATGTTGCAGTTCAGCACTTGCTGGAAGGAAAATGTCACACTGCCATTCATCTGCTGAGTCATGATGGGAAGTAATAAGGAATCATCTCGTAAGCCAAATAAAAGATGGCATAGGTTCAATATGAAGCCAAATTTTCAGATTCACATATCTGATTAGCAAAAAAGCAAGCAAAGAACCAGGCTCCAAGGAGCAAAAAGTCACTTCATTTGCTTACAGCTTGGAAGTATGTTTTCAGTTGTTGTGGGTTTTTTCCTGTAGCCAGTCTAAGGATTTTTCTGAAATATTGTCCTTGTAAAGACATGCATCAGTAGCGTCTGTTTCATGCCAGGTAAAACCCTTCCCACAGCCACGCACACACTTGCTGTCTGTCAGCAAAAACTTCTGTGTCAGTAATTACAAAAATGCTATTAAAAACCTGCCTTGTAATGCCAGATAGCCTCTGGGTTAATTCACTTCTATTTTGTCTTCCTTGATCGGTGCAGTAACCCAGGATGGTTCCACCGTGAAGAGGGACACTGCTCCCCTCACAAGCTACGATTTTATTTACACGGTTCTACAAAGTGTCGTTTTGAGGGCAACAGCATACAGCTGTAGTGTCCCAAAGGGGTGGCCTTTGGTGACAAAACCCTTAGTCTAACAGGTTTATAACAGGTGAAGCATGTTACAGACAGGCGCCTGGGAGCTGGATCTCACCATGGGGGCGAACCTGTACATCGTGTAATCATCTGAAAATTTACTCCAGCCTGTCATGAGCCTAGATCATCAGACATCATCATAAAACAGATGAGTCAGGGCGCTCAAACATGGAGGTTATCCACTGAGCTCATTATTTTTATACCTAATTACACAGTGCTATTGAGGGAGAACTGCACATTATGCTGTAGAATCCTGTTTTGTCGCTCATCCTAAAAGATAATTGTGTTTAATTAGGACCTATAGATACCATGGTGATTGCTGATCTATAAACACTCAAGGCAGACCTGCAAATGAGGTGCAATAGCAAGTGCATCCATTAAACACAATTCAAAAGCTGATACGGAGGTGAGATGAGAATTAAAAGTTGAGCTGTTTTAATTTACCATGTAATGTGTAGCTCTAGCACTGTCTGCTTCTCTGCGATTCCTCTGCTGTGAACCAGCAGGCAGAAAAACACCTGCCGATCTTCCCTTTCTCAACTGAGAAAACTTTTTGTTTAATCGGGTGTAATATATACATGAATGGGAAAGAGTGATGAGAGCTGGCATCTCTAGTGGCAAAAGCTGTCCTTTTCTGTATGAGGCCAGGTCTGAAAGGAAGAAGCAGAAGTATAAGCATGGCCAGAAGTGTCACAGATAAAGCAGTAAAAACTTCTCATGGTGAAAATATTTCTTGTAATGCATGTTATAATGCATTTTCCAGTGAATTGCAAATTGTAGCTTCAAAGAAGCTGCTGGTTACCTTGCCCCAGCACAGGTCTGAGGGTCATTTGCAGCAAGTCAGAACACAGAGGAGTCGTCCTTGTCCTTCCTTGGTGCCTGGCACAGCTGCCTGCAAAGCTGTTGCTGTGAGTGGCAATACCTGGTGAAGGTGCCCGATCGGCGAGAGTGCGGCTCGTCAGGTCACACAGACTGTCCCTGGGAGTTCATAACAAACTGTCCCTCACATTTCCCATGTTGGACAGGGCAACATGCCCCCTCACATATTCGTCCTGGTTTTCCCTGACTTGGACCACATTTGAACCAGTGACATAAAGCTGAAATCCATCTTGGGGAATACAAACCCCTTGGAATAAAATGTTTAACACAGTAGTCACTAAATTAGTGTCAAACACTGCATTGCTTTTTTTAAGTAACCATGCTTGGAAACAAAAATTCAAGCACTCAGGAGTAATGGGATTCTTCTGTAAAAATTATCATAACTCTGATCTCATCTGAAATTCTTTTCAGTTGGTATGTTCACTGCAGTGCTTTTCTGTAAATGCTTGTGAGTGGAGAGCACAGTAGTATTTTTATGGGGAGGAAGGGGAAAGACTTGCCAAGGGGCTAAGTGGAATGATAAATTGCTTGCCCACTGAAATTATGGGGATCCAGTTTCTTGCATTTTGCAGCTCTTCCTTTTTGCAGTGGGGAGAACAGCTGAGCAATTCTGTATTTACTAGTGTGCAAGAGGTGCGTGCCCATGGCCAGCTCAGCACTTGCCTTGCTTAAGAAGGAATGCAGCAAAAAGCAGATTTGGGAGCAGCTTGATCAGTCGGTGTTAAGAGGAAATACTTCACACTGAAGTGTATGGGAAACAGAAATAACATCCAACAATAGTAACTCAAAGAGGACAGTGAGTAGGAGAAGCAAATGTCCTGATCAGAATATATTTAAAGTTGTACTTTCACTTCAGGCTGCCTTACCCTCTGTGACATCTGTGTCTTCTTCTCGCCCCCCCAGTTCATTGCTTGGATGGCTCTGCCACCCCCGGATCCGCAGTTTGTTCTCAGAGGTACCAGTGCTGCCATCCACACGCTGCATTTTTCCTGTGGCAGCCAAGAACCTGCTGTACCCGTTCTTTTCTCTGGGTAAGTAAACCAAGATTTCTGGCTGAGTTGAGTGTCATATGGACATTTCTTTTTAAAACAAAGTGTATTATTTAGATAAATTGTATCTGGAGAAAACAACAAAATGCATGATTGGTGAATGATGGGTGTGTTATCTTTGTACATACAGCTTCAAGTTTGGGAAAAAAAAAAGGAAAAGTATCAGACTGTCTTATCAGATTGTCTGCGATGGTCACACTAAAAGCATCTGTTCTTGCTGCCAGGTCTGAGAATGGCTTTATCCATGTCTGGAACCTGAAAACACACAGAGTGGACACAGCACTGGATGGCCATGGAAGAAAATCTGTCTATTGCGTGGAGACAATGGGTGGTAAAGACCAGCTCCTCAGGTTAGCAGAGCAGGCAGAAACCAGGGAAATTTTTCTCCTTTCTGTGATGTATAGGATTGAAGAAGGGGACGGGGGGGAGAATCTCTTATTTCTGGAGCCACTGAAAATATACAGAAATGTACAGAAGTACAAAAATACAGAAAAACTATATGATATATATGTGGTGACATCATAACAACTTGGGGTCTATAGTGTCTTTGTTACTGCATTGAGATCAGGTGAGGTTTTTGGGTAAAGGAAATACACTGGGATTTGAAGTCAACAAATGCTTCACAACTGGTTCTCAGGGAAGATCAAAATTGATATAAGGAGTTTATAGAGGAGAGGAGGGAAAAGGTATGGAAGGAAGAGAAGAATCAGAGATGGAGAAGGGAAGGCTGAAAATGAGCAAGAAGGCTGAGTTGCACGCCTTTGCTTTGTTGCAAAATATCTTCTGTTCTTGTTCAGCAAGGGAAGGTTGGGAAGATTTGTGTACTTTGGATTAGACAGGTGATCTAGAGTAGATGCCAAATTGTCTGTATGACTAGGAGGTGTTCTGACATGTTTATCTTGAGAAGACATCTCTTATAATATACAGTGGAACTCATTAGCATTTATATTTGTTATCTGCTTAAGTACAATTATCAACACTCTCCCCCATAAAAGCATATTGAATGAGCATTGTTTGTGTAATTATAGAGTTTTTCCATACCTCTATTTTTGCTGCATATATATAACAGTTCATTCACATAGCAGTGCAATTTTAAGACAGCAGTTACCTGTATTTTTTGTTTCTCTGTTCTAAAACTGAATCACGACACTTTCTTGTGCTACCACATTGTTTGTATGCCCAGTGCTATAAATGTTTTGACAGTTTGTCACTCAGCTGAACAGCAGACGGGAGTTTCTGTATTGATGTTGAAGAAATCCCAACAGTCTGTAGATTTATATCTACCTCTGTTCAGGTTTCATACTTCCATCGGGTGACACTGCTAATTAAAATAAGAAATGGATAAGGGATTCTTGATGACTCCTTGTCGCAGGTGATAACATGAGGACGCATATCCTGTGCTTCTGTAGTTTGTGGATCGGAAGCCTCTCCACAGCGGTACTTTGTTCCAGAGTCAGTGGGATCATGCAAATGTGCAGCAATTGTTGCTGTGCCCCTTCTCTGGCCTCCATGGTCCGACAGGCCGGGACCAACGCGCGGACTTTTCTGTGGGAGGAGAGCTGTGCGGAGTCTCTGCCGGAGCTGCACTAGTACGTCAGTGGTGCAGCTGCTGGGTCCCTGGGTTTGGATGTTTTAACCACAGCGTTTCATCGTTTAATTCCTGCTACTCACTGCACTGCCAGTCCCTTTCCTGCTGTGTCCCCACACACACACACAGTCGTAACAATCTTCTGTGCCCTCCCTGTGGCTGTGGGGAGTTGAGTACTGAATAACGGCAGCTTTTTATTTATCTTTGATGCAGTCTTTGTTCTCTTGCTATTTGTGTTTCAGCGGTCAATATGCCTGACATTTCTATTTCATTGCTAGGGTGAAAAGAGTGTTAAATGTGTTACTCTCTGGATACTTCTGTTTCCTTTAAATTAGATCTAATCATTGGTAAAAAGTAAGTATTTTTATTGTGAAAATGTTCAAATACTTGTGAGACTCCATAAATACATACACACATATAAATAGCATAACCGTGTTTGATCAAGTCTCTCTTCACAAGGAGACACGGCTAACTGGCTGTATCTGACCGACTCTCGGGTCCTCCCTCCTCCCAGTAACTTTTGGACCTATTGGCCAGTTTTGTCATCAGCAGAAGGGTGGTGGTCTCCATGGTGCATTCCATGAGAGACCCAATTAACCCACAGACCCACAATTAGCCCACAGACCCACAGAAGCTGTACAAAGCTCATTCCTTTACTGCACATTAAAGACCCAACTTTGAGCCAGGCTTCCTCAGAGACGCTGCTCATGGAGAACTTGTTTTACTGTAACAGTCAGGGTCGTGACCAGAGGATCTGCTTGTGGGATTTAGCAGAGGGACGAACTGCAGTGACGGATTCTGTCTGCACGGAGAATGTGGGATTCTGCAGGTGCTCTCTGCTAAAGGTGGCACAGGGACGCTGGCTAATGGCCATGGCAGCCAAAGCCCTGGAGGAGGTAGGACGTGTCTCTTTTTCTGGTGCTTGGGAGATGGCTTTTGGTTTTGAAATGAGATCATTCAGAAGGGGAAACATCTTTGATCTCAAATACTCTGCTCAAGAGAGGGCAGCACAAGGAACCTTTGGGGGTTCTTATCGCCAATTTTACCTGCCAGGAAGATGACTGAATTGTATAACTCATGCTCTAATAACAAGGATATCACCCCAAGATTTGTCTGACATTTAAGTATTTGCAGCTGCTGCTGGTCTTTCATGTGCAGGAGTTTTCAAAACTGTGGTGCTGCTGAATGCTGTTAAAGGGGAACAAGAGTCCTTCTGGGGAGCTAATGGCCAGGAAGTCTGTCATCGGGTGGAGGTGCTCATCTTCCATCTGAAGCTAAAGTCATGTTTGGTGAGAGAAGGGGGGCGGAGGTGATTTGTAATGCGGTATGTGGTCTTTCACCCCAGGCTAATTCTTTAACTGGTACTTTGGCTGGAAATAGTTGAATTACTATTAACGGCCAGAGGTTTGCTCAGTGTGAGATAATTGCAGGGTCCGTTTCAGTTCCTACTGGATAAGTCCACATCTAACGCCCATTGTCGCAGTGGTCACTGACTGACAGCTTTGTTGGCGATTTCCTCTTCTGCTTTGTAGAAATCATATTTTTGTTTTCTTTGAAGGACTGTTTGAGGACATCACACAAAAATAAGTTATTTCAAATACTTGACATCAAAATACCCAAAATATGAAAAAAGAAAAAAGTGGCATAAATCAGACAAGCTAATTGCAAATTGTTCATGAGCATAAAAGGTCACATGTTCTTCTGGACTATAGGATGCGTATCTTGAAACTGAAAGTTGCATATTTTATATACATAGTTGCATATATATATATACATTTTATATATAGAGTAAGTGGGAATGGTGCTTGTGTTGCAAGAAAATGTGAACTTTTTATTATCCAGAAGTTAAGCACATATTTAAGTACTTTGTTGGCTCACAGCCAGAATGTTCAGCCTTTTACAGAACTGGGTAAGCCTGTAGATGCAACCACTGTACCAGTAAATACAACCGTTATGAGTCCTATATGTTGTTCTCATCAAACAAAGAACTCTCTCCATTTTACAGCAGTGTTCAGTAATATTTAAGTTAAACAAAACAGCAGTGCTCAATAATATTTAAGTTAAACAAAGCTGACAAGTGCATTCTTGTGTCAGCCAGAGAAGAGTTTGTGTCAGGCAAAGAGTACACACACGCATTCTGGTAATGAAGAATTAAATAATCATCTGGTCCAAAGAGAAGACGTTTACCCCGACGTCTCTTACAGCTCATCTCTGCTTCATTTTCATGTGTTTGCTTGGGCCCTGCAACTGATAATGGTTTGCAGCCTCCGGAGGTAAAAGAGTTCCACTCTGTGTATGAACGTTTACACTAGAACTGTGTCAGGTTTCAATAAATTCACATAAGCTCCCATAATATATAGTGCTTCCAAATAGGCAGCACTGTGTGAGACACAGTACATTTGCAGCTTATGATTAAAATTAAGACTTAATAAGTGTTTATGCTTGGCTGGTGCCCAAAAAAAGAGTAATTTTGTCTTAAAGCAGGTTCAGTCCATAAATAATGAGATCTGAACAGGCATTTATTTGTTCGTGATTGCATTTAAATCACCAATTATGAGTTACACGCACTTTTCTTGCCAATTTGCCAGAAACATGTTAAAAGCTTTATTAATGTGAAAAAGAAAAAGGGTGTGTTTCCTTGTGGCCAGTTTTAGCCACCCAGGAACACTATTAACCTCAGGCAAAGGCAAATCTTTCTCCTATTAAGCAAAACCAATATAAACACAGAACTTCAAGTTTTAGGTTACAGTTGTCAAAGTATATGAAATAGTACTTATTTCTAAGGCTCAATTGCCTCTAATGCAGCCAGTCTCTGGAACTGTCAGTCTAGCACAGGCAGCTCTGCAAAAAGCTTTTCTCGTCTTTGTCTTTCTCCTTGTCCCTTGCAAGCCCAACTGGAGCCCTTCTACCACTTCCTCCATTTTTAATCAAGGTAAAGCGAAGGAGGTGTTTTGATTTTTTCCTTTTAACCTGCAGAATTGCATTTTTCACAGCGGATTTATCCTTATTATGTAGAAGTTGCAGTTTCAGTCTTGTCTAGTAGGCAATGCCCTTTGGAGAGCCAGCGATGACAGGCACAAGCGGAGAGCAGGTCATCTTCATATTTAGAGCCATTCCTTGCAATAGCCAACTTGGTCATTGTGCCGATAGCAAGGAAGTTGCCAAGAGAAAAGCATCTTTTGTTAAGAGTGTAGCTCCAAAGAACCACAGTTCCCAGAGGATCAGCTTTGGTCTGTTCATAGGTTTGGTCTGCATATTGGATGGCTCTTTGCTGTAGCCTCCATTCCTCAAATCTGGAGAACAGTTTCCTGCTCCCCTGCTAAGTGGCTCTAGGAAGTGTTGTGTACATTGTGTTTAGTACATTGTCGACTTGCAGTCCGGAGCGCAGCTGGCTTTTGGCAGGCGAGCTGACAACCTCTAGAAATAGGAAGATGTTCTGGCAAGCTTTGAACTAAAGGTATGGGACTGGAAAGCCGTCGCAGCTGCCGTGGCCCTGACGGATGGCTCCCAGAGGAGCCATATTTGTGTAATACCTCATCTCAGATGCTCAAGGAAATTCGCCTGGCTGAGGCTGTCCAGCGGCACTGCTGGGCTTGTGCACATTCTGAAATTGGAATTCTGATGCTGGATTTATCAAATGTTTGCAGTCCCTTAATTTTACAAGATAATGCAGACCATTGTTTATTTAATAAAAATAAAAGATCACCTTAGTGATTAAGCGTGCGTTTGAGAAACAGGGATGTTCCTGGCAGCAAGTCTGTGATACAGAAGAATTTCTATTTCTCCATAGTTCCAGCCTTGAGAATCAGCCCAGAGTGAGGCAGTTCCGTGTCTGTCAAGAGACTCCAGACCTCCCCGTGCCAAACTGCAGGGGCAGACTCCCCTGGTCTTGCCCCCGTCTTCCTGGGGTGGAAATGAGCTCCGTCCTTGGCAGAGCAAAGACTTGCCCCATGCTTAAAAAAAAAGAAACAAACCAGATCCATTAAGTCGTTAGCATCAGTGCGAGCAACAGTGGAAGCTAATACATAGACAGAGAGCAGGTGTTTAACCTTTGAATAGGGTCAGACAATAGTGTGTTAAAATTACCTGTATGGCCCCACTGCCCCAGCCTGCATTAGCAGATCATTTGGGGATCACATTTTGTTAGTGCAGTCAGCTGGTAAATAAACAAATCCTAGATATATATGTTGGTTATACTTCCACACAAGCTCTGTGTCACCTTGACAGACCAGAGGCGATAATGCAAGTGTCCACAAATGAATATAGCAAAAAAATTAGCAACAGAGATGGAAAAAGGGGAAAGGGAGAGAAGCAGGGATGTGCTTTCAGGTTAAGCAGTCTGCAGTGACATCTGGGGTATGCACAATATCATCTGCTGCATGGAAAGAAGACTATAATACAGATTAAATAGCAGAGTGGAAGGAGAGGATGTGTTCATTCTAGCAATTTTGTCTGGTCTTTCCTAAAACAATGCATTTATTTAGATAGCTGTAGATCCCCCTACAGCTCCAACTTTAACACGCATTCCTCAGTTTCCTCCAGACAGTTTTACTGGAAGAGCTTATACTAGCCTTAATCACCTTAAAGGACTTGTGTGTTTAACAGCAGAATTTTGACCTGGAGCCTGACCAAATACTCTTGTTTTCCCGATGTCAGGTTCAGGTTTTAGAGCTGCCATCCAAGACGTCAGTCTGTACCTTGAAGCCAGAGGTGGGTGCCAAGCTGGGCATGCCCATGTGTCTGAAGTTATGGCAGGTAAGGCAAGAGCGCCTGCTAATTGTGAAATGTTTTCCCTGTGATTCATTTTATATGAAGCACATGAATCTTTCTTCACTTGGATTTTGATTTATTATCAAACCAATCAAGTAATTATACTATTAAAGGGGGGAAAGATTTGTGAACATCCTTAATGTAACTTTCAGAGCTTTCCAAGCTTTAATGGAAGATTTGCAAATGCTTGGGGAAAGCTTTGTATCCTTAGGATAGATAGAGTTTTTGCATCAATCAAGAGGAAAATGAGTGACTTACCAAAGCCAGTTGTTTGATATGGTTTCTTGCGGCATTAAGAATGATGAGAAATGATTGGGTTACTTAAAAACAGTGATTTTAATGGCAGGTTACGTTCACTTCAGTGCCCTCAGGACAAGGAAGCACTCTACGAACATTTCTATTCCAGACATAGAATAGGAATACAATATTGATGGTTGTATTGACTTTGGACAAAAAGGTAAATAAAAGCAGTTAATGAAAAAAACCCACATTTGCAGAGTATTCAGCAAATAATGCTTACGGGGTGCCACCAGTGAAAGACAAGTCATACAAAAAGGTGGCAGTAGAGGGAGGAAGGAGTTCAGGTGATTGTCACTAAGTCTCCAAAGAACTGGTGGCAAAGCCAATTCCCAGCTTAACCCCCTGACCATGTACGGTCATGGCCCTGCAGTACCATCCGAGCTGATTTCAAGGATGTTATTCCTGCAGGTTCATCTGAACTTTTGTATTGATTTCAGTTGAAAAAATTATCGATCAGTTGTGAATTGGAGGCCTTAGTGTCTTCACTGAAGGTCCTGGACTGAAGTCGAGAGGCATTCAGTTGCTGAGTACAGACAAAAGTAGCAGAGGCCGCAGTTCAAGTCCTATGCTGTAATTAAAAACTAGGAAAAAAAATAGAAGGAAAATTAAATAGACTGATTAGGCTTTTATTAAACAGAGTTTCTCCTAAAAATGCAGTCAGTGTTCAGTACTCAATTAAATGAATGGGGCTTTCTGTTTTCTGGACATATTTTAATAAGACGAAGATAACTGAGGAAATGTTCAGTGTTGAAAATTTTGTTGCCTGTATAAAAAGTCCTCTGTCTTGCCATATTTTCTACATGCATTAATATTGCTATTCCTCTAGGAAGCAGAGCAGGTGCAGAGTCTTAATTTTATGTAGTTTTTAATTTTGTTGCCAGTGGGGATAAAGCAGAGGACTGGGAACTGGGAGAGGTAAATTATTCCATGCAAATTCTGGCTGTGGGAAGTCACCACAACTTCCTAGACTGCAACAGGCCGGGACAGATAATCCCTCACAGTCTCGCAGCTGTATTTGCTCTTTTGCAAATGTGTGCAACTCGGTTTAAAAACTTGGGGGAGGAGGATACTCTTAAGGTCAAATAATTATGTGTGGTGAACCAAAGTGATGCTCTGCGTTCTGCTTTGTGGCTTTGCTGGAAGTGGCTTGCCGAGTAACGCTGTCACCATACCAGCAGAGGAACATGAGCTGCACCCTTCCTGAATAGAGGCCGTCCAGGATTTCTTTGTACTGTGCTCCATTGGGCAACATGGACATACCCAGGAGATGAGCACTCCCCAGCCCATCACTTATGGGCAACACGTTGCCTACGAGACTGTTTGATGTTGCTTATGGCACAGTAAATTAACAAGTTGAAAGAGAAGCTGACATGGAGAGAGCCACATAATGGTCTGAAGGAAGTGTGCTCCAGGTTGTTGTCCAACAAGAGTTTTGTTTTTCTGCATGTCAATAAAAAAGATCCACGTATCAGGGCAACCAGGCACCTTACCAGCAGCAGCAGCATGAATGGGAGACTGGGCTATAGAGCAGAAGGAAACCGAGGCTTAGGTTCGGCTTGTAGGTTGAGCCTTGCTGGCTTCTAAGCAGTTAAAAAGCTGGTGTCTGTTTATTTTGTTGTTTTGAAACTTTATTTTTTCTTCTTTTAGTAGGTCTGTCCTTAGGTGTATTACTTCATTCAATGGGTTTTTTCCTTGTGAAGGTTCCTATTCTTAAATACATTGTCCCTCCAGCTTCACACCTTCCTGCTATTACTAATTGGGTGGGGTAGGATTTGCGGGAGTAAGGACAGTCTTCCCTTAAATTTTTTGCACTCCTTGGGGAAGGCATCATGTTGCGTAATGGTGCAAACAAAATAACTCAACAGGAATAATACATGTAGAAACTGGAAACGCAGAGTTATTACTTTATATAAACTATAGCAATTATTCCTGTTGAGTTGACAGCAGATCACCTCTTCTTCCTTCCTTGACAGTTATCCAAATGCAACAACAACATGTTCTCCTTAGGAAGAACAATGATTTATAATTTAATTTTTCCACTGAAACCAAACATGAATGGTGAAGACTTTTCGCCAGAAGTGGCTGTTATTGGGGACTGAAATAAATAGGCTGTTGTGAACCACTGCTTGGTGAGTCCAGGCATCAGACTGAGAGCTCCCCTGATCTTTCAATAGCTTTTATTGTTTAAGTTCAAGTACACATGCTCATTGAAATATTACACTTCATATGGTTAGGGAAAGTCAGGAAGAAGAAGGGTGGGAGAACTTCTTTTCCTAGAAAACAATACTTTGGGTTTAAAATAGACCAGTCTTCGATCTCACCTGCAAATCACTGGTTTTCAAATCTAACACACGCGGTTGTGCTTGGCATTTCTGACAATGCTGAGCACTCCCCTGGCTCTTGCCTTCACGAGGGCTCTGCGCGCTATGACAATCTGGCCACCCCCTTTTGAGCAAGGCGGAGGAGCCAGCCCTGCCCGTCCCCATCTCGTTTCATTGGCTGATGGAAGCTGCACCTTCTGCAGGCCCCGCGCGCTGGAGTCCTCCTGTGCTCATACGAGAGTAGAGCAAATAACTGGGGGGCCGGGGATATGCCCAAACCGGGGGAATTTTTTACGCTTCATTGAAGTAACTATGAAATACTTCGTTTTGCTTTGAAGGTTTTACTCTTTATTAAATGTAAGTAAAATCTGGAATGTTTGTTTCATTCAGATTTTTTTTTTTTAAGTTTTCCCCTGATATTAAAAACCAGGTAGTCTTCATCCAAAATACCTGATGAGTTAACATTAATTCACATATATTTCACATATATTCATTCATTGCTCTGACGTTATATTATTTTAGCAAATCAAAAATTTGACAGAAAAATTATGCACAGTTGCGGGCATCATGAGACACCTTCTTTGTGGGCCTTTCTAGCCAGAGCATGCTCCCCGCCTTTCCAAAAGAAAAGGGATCTTAAGGCAAGGAATGAGGCTCCTGCAGGAAGGATCCCAGGTGTGGGCAGACCTCTTCAGAAAGACGATGGAGGGGGTTTCCCTTTGGTTTCCTTCTTTTAAGGGGCAATTTTCTTCCCAGCTCGGTGAGATCCAGTCCGCATTTAAACACTTCTTTAGGCTGAATGAATCTGAGAAAGACCATGAGGCTTTTCCTCAGCAGTCTTATTACCTAGACCACCCATCTCTTGTTAGTTTAACTCCCCTCGAACAAATAATAACCAGTGGGAGAATAGTCTGGACCATTAATAGAGGCGGTGAGCCTCTGGCCACTGCAGGTTTGTATCACAACATTGACAGCCAGTGAGTTTGAAGAACCTCATTTAACGCTGTGATGCCAATAATTAATTCTTTATAAATGTCCTTTACCTTTATTTTGAATTGAATACTAAGCAAACAAATCCTGTGGAACAGACTGTGTTTGGAAAGAGCTGAATAAGCTATTGGATACATTTCTTAGGGTAAGATGTCCCTGCATGACGCGGTCATAATCCCAGTGTCTATTTTGCTGTTTCTTCTCCTATTAAAGAAATCACTGGCATTAACAGATGTCTGTTTTTTAGTTGCTTTTCATTCGGGATTTGCATCTTCACTCACATACCCGGTTACTGCTCATGGGGTCATTAGTCTTTCGGCTGGAGCAATGATGAATATTTTCCTTAAGTGTGACATGTAATCCAGTAATGTTCCCTTCTTTGAGTTATTTCAGAGGCTTAAATAAATTAGGTGTCTGCCCAGGGTGCCATGCCCTTTGGCCTGTGACATCATTAATCAAAATAGCTTTCAATTGGTTACAGTGGGACGTGGGCGCCCGTTAACCCCTTGGAGACTCACCCAGAGATTCCTGACAGAGGGTCAGTGTTTACCTTTAAGCACTGTGGTGCACTGGGGTAGACGATCCCCGTGTGTAACCCTACACTTGGCAATGGGAAATGGGAACCGGTCAGCATGGCACTTCTTGCAGTGTCCGTAAGGATTTGTACAGCTTGATAGTAACTCAGCTGCTCTAAGTCATTGTTTTTAAGGAGCACAAGCAAAGTTCAGGCCATGAAGTAAAACTTCTGAAAACTTCAGGCAGCCTTTTCTCAGGTGTCGTAGAGGGCAACAGTTTGGATTTCCAGAGAGAAATTTTCTATATGTGTATATATAAGTATGTGTTAGATACATATATCTCTAAAACATAGAATTTTATATGTAGATATGAAAATCTTAAGTGCATGTCAGCAGCTACCTATTAAGGCTTTCTGTAAGAGGACGGACTATCAAGATTTCACATTCAGACTTCAAAACTTTTCACTTCTACACCAGTCAGCATTTTCATTTATATTCCTGGTGCTTGGACTGAAACCTACCTGGGGATGATAATTTTCCTAACAGACTATTTACTTTTCAATTTTACTTTTCTCTTGATCAGCCCAGCTGTGGTTCACAACCTTTGCTTCTGGCTGGCTACGAAGATGGATCAGTGGTCCTTTGGAATTTGTCAATGGGAAAAGCGTTGAGCCAACTTGTTTGCCACCAGGAGCCAGTGATGAGCCTTGACTTTGACTCGGAGAAGGCCAAGGGGATCTCGGGCTCATCTGAAAAGGTGCTTAGCATCTGGAGCCTCAATGAGCAACAGAACCTCCAGGTCAGGATCACTGGCCCTCTAGTGTCATTTATCCCACTTTGCACTAACAGTTTGATAGACTAAAAAAATATTTAGTCATGAAGAGGAGTTGTTGCAGATCTTTAGCTAATTAATCACAGACTGGTTAGAATGTCTGTGCTATGTGACCAGACTTAGTAAAAGATGGTGAGGATTTAAAAAAAAAAAGGAAAAAACCTCTCTCACATGTTTCTGGTTTTACCAAAGTTGCAACAGGCACACAAGCCTAGCATTACTCAAGCCATTGCCTCTGTATCTTCATTTATCACGTTAGTAGTATTCAGCTCTCGGAATGTCCTAAACATTATAAATGAGTTATAAAAATGAGAAACAAAGGATTGCTTTTCCAAAGGTTCTGCTTGAATGGATAAAGGTTTCTTTCCACTGTGAGAAAGACAGAAATATTCCATGAAATACTTCACAAACAGCTAGCACCAAGAGGACATGAGGTTTAGGCAACCAGCTTCCTTTGGCACCTTTAGAGCCCCAGCCGGAGACGGAGAAAATAAGTTAATTGGCTCTATCAGTTTGTGTCTGAGATACACATACCTGGAATGACTGGTTTAGAAGGAGGACGCATAATCACCGGTTCAGGCTATGCTAGTGAATGGCAATAAATATTGCTTAATCTGGACAACTTTAGCAAGTGTTCCAACAGTGCCAAGGGGTTAAGTAGGTTTTAACTAGGTGTGGAAATGAAGTGCATAAATAAGGCTCAGGAAAATTAAAATGGCCCGTGCATAGCCTCTCCACTGCTGAGTGCTTTGACCTTTTTTAAACTGGCAGTAGAGCCCTGAACACAGAACAAAAAGGACCTGAGCCAGCCCCTGCGCGCCCCCGTACCATCCTTGAGAAGAGAGCTGTGGGATACACCAATTCGTGGAAGAACAATAAATCGCTCTTCCAGCTTGCAGCTTTTGTGGAGATTTTTTTTAGGTAGCTTGGCAAGCTAATGCTGTTTTCTGAATGGTGCTACAGGAAGAAAAAGCAAGTGCTTGGACATCCAATGGTACTCGTCACCCAGGGGACAGTGTGAAGGTGTACAATCTGTTAGGCTCCAGCACAGCAGTAGCACCTCTGGAGTGGCAGGGCAGTAGCACCCCAGTGCAGGCAGTGTATCTGCAGCCCATTGACATGACATCTGGAGGACACAGTGCTCACCAAGGAGAACATCTGAACTTTAATAAGCCATATGATATGAAGTGAAAGAAGCGCTCTAGACTCTGAATAAGTAGCAAAGGTGTACTAAGCAAATATGATAAAGAAGTGTTTTAACAAGTCTGATACACAATTGTCATAGTTTGGGGTTTTTGGTCATGTTTGCCCTCCCCCTGCCCCGGCCCTTCTGTCACTAGTGGCACACATCTGCACCTGGTGGCTCAGGGAAGCAGAAGGAAGGTGAGTAGAAAAGTCCCAGTAAGAAACCTGGTATTGAGTCTCATTTTCTGAGGCCAAGGTGGCAGAAATCTGACATCATGACAGGCTTCTTAAAGCTTCAAATACTCTGGTGCTGGAGAGGAAGCTATTCCTTCATGTTAATTATAGCATAGCTTTTCCCTAAATTCAAAGAAAATATTGTTCTCCACAGCACATTTCAATTCTGAGTTAACCATAATGCAGGGGTACAGGTATGACTCGTGGGAAAAATAAACAGTTGTTCACCTGAACTATTCTGGTATTGTTTTCCACAGGGTATTCACATTCCCAGGAGATGTAGGATTAGTTACATCTTCAGCACATCACACTCAGAGATAGTAGCTTTTCTCAGAAGAAATTTAAATGCCCAGTATTATAAACTATAAGTAATGTTTCTGTGCTTCATGCATAGTGTGAATGCCCTAATAAAATGCATCTTTCATATGAGCACTAGAGATTGTCAAGGACATAGATTAAGTTTTTTTCCACTATTGCATTAATAATATAAACCAGATGGGGATTTTTTTTTGCTGACATTCCAGGTACCTGAGGTAATGGTAGACGTTGGAAAGCCACTCAGTGGCACATTATTTTTATTCTAAAATGTTTTAATAAGTAAATGTGGTGCATAGCTATCTGCCGTTGGAGAAATAATGATGCAATGATGGTACTTCAGCTGTTTTAAGTGGCAATGGTCCAGTGTGTCAATGAATAGATGATGAAGGTAACTTCATAGTTCATTGCTATGGGAAAAGTTTGGTGTATTGTCTTCTACAAGAAAGTTGCTGAAATCATCACTGTCAGCATATGACTGGATTGGTTATGAGCCTTCTGATTTGGACAAGATAGATAGTGTAATTATGTGATGATGTTTGTGGTAGAATGTAGGAGGTAAACATCTTCTGCAGGTGAATAAACAAAGCAGAACTAAGAAATCTGATAATCACAGAAGCTCCTTTGTATATGACAAGAAAAAAATTTTCTATAAGCTGTAGTGTAAGTATGTGCACAAGTTCTCTTGGCTGGTTTCCTGAGACTTTTCCCTCAAGTGCTGAAACTAAGGCTGCCACTATCTTGGGTATTTTTCTAATAAGAATAGGGCTTAAAGACATGATTTGGGTGTAAGAGAGGGAGATTTAAAAAAAGAAAAAACGTAGATAATATATTAAGCAGGGAAGGAGAGGTGGATATCTGTTGGCCTCAGCATATCAAAATTTCTTAATGCATCTGCCAGTAGATGCAAGTGTCCTTGGTCATGACTGGCTGAAAGCAGCTCACCTGATTTTACCTTTTTGTTTTCTTAATTACAAGCTGTTTTTCTGGTTAGGAAATGGTGCTAGTATGCATTTGACTATAGTAGTTGCCCGTAAGTGACTGGATAGCACAAATCCTGGCACTAGGATTTCACCTGGCTGCCTGTACCTTGAGCAAGTTGTTCTACTTTGTTTTTCTCTCTCACCTCTTGTATTTGCAGATCATGCACAAATGCCCACTGTTCCCTCATGTTCCATAGCCAAAAGGCATCACCATTATAGGCTTCATTTTCAAGTTGTAGCTTGCTGATGACATGCAATTTCTCCCAGTCACCCTAATTTTGCTGTGTGGATCTTGCCCACGTAATTGACAGTAATGATGTGAAGCACCAATCACGCCCGGGATTGGTTATAGCCATTAGCTAATAATCTCAGTTACGGAGTAAGGCCCATCTTACATTTGCCAGCCTGGTGATGTAAGTAATAAATCCTTCCCTTGCCAGTAGGCATACACCAACAAAAATCCCACTGAAGCCATGCTACATTAGCATAACTGGGGAGATTGGAAGTACATACGTCCTAGCAGAAAGCACAGGTTTTACAGTAGCAGCCCCATGAAAGGGCCCACATACAGCCTCCTCCTGTTCATCAGGCTTGAGCAAAACTTGCTCTCCTCAGTTCTGAACTAGTCATAGACACATTTGTCAGATCCTGTGTAAAAGAGGAATGTATGGAACATGCAAGAAGCACGTCAAGTTTCATTTAGCCTTTTTTTTTCATCAAGTTGCACATCTCTTGCTGTTTGAGTATATTAGCTGGGCAGGTGCCATGTAGTTGAAAAATAATTGCTTATAGCTTTGTGCCAAGATGTGTTCAACTGCATCTGATACCAACTTTGACCAGCATTTCTGGAGTTTTAGTTTTCATACATCCAGTATTATAGTTAAAATTATCTGCAATTAATATATTTCTTAAAATCCTGTACTAACTGTGCATCAAGCTACTCAGATATAATAGGCTTATCAATCCCTTCCTGCCTCAAAAGACCAGCAAACAATGCGCAGTGTATTAAACCATGCACTGAATTATATTAAGCTTTGGTACACGATGGTTACACATTCAGGCTGAGGTAGATGGTGGCATTAAAGCATCATTTCCAATTGTTCTTGTAAATAACAGCACTTCAAGGTCAGCATACACTCAAAAGGTGTTTTCCACATTGTGACAAAAGCTGGGCTATTTCAACATACATGCACGCATGCGCGGACACACACTCTGGTGTGCATGCCGCATGTGTTTCAGAGGTAGACTGCTGACTAATACAAGTTACCTGAGGTGAGAACAGCAAAAGTGTATTTTATTCAGCTTTTCCCCTGTGCTTCAGGGGAAACGCACGTCAGTGAAGTGAAAACTTTTCTTTCCAAGGGCTAAGTCTTGTGCAGCCCCAGTGCCTCCTGAAGGAAGCTAAATGCCTTCCAATTTAATTGTGCCCCTCAGAAACTTATGCCCCAGTAGTCTCCAAACAGTAACAAAAAGCTTCCAAGATTGAAATCAATAACTTGGTCATAATCCCCTTCTTGGAATTTGGTGTAAATAAAAGTCCCTTGGGAAGGAGTACTAGAAATACAGATTTCCTGACACTGTAACCTAATTCCTGGAAGCATTCCTTTCTCGAGACTCTGGTAAACGCTAACACAGCTTATTGGGTTTTTTTGTGAGGGGCCACAGTAGTAGAAATAAGTAGCAGGTAGTTCAAACATCAGCTCAGAATCTCAGCATGGGACTATTGCAGAAACCGGGAAAAGCTCTGAAGGTTGCAGCTGTGCAAGAATAGCTGGAAGAAGAGCAAAGCTGTGTAGTCTGGTTCTCAAAACCACGACTCAGAGCTTCACTTGTGACAGAATACAAATAGCTTTAAATGCAATATAAACTAAAAACATGCAAGGGATGCTTTTATTTTTAGAGAATGGTGCTGGAGATAGACAGGCTCAAGTTAAGGCCTTTTCCACCTTTGTCTATCACTGTTCTCACTTAAAGCATCATCCACCATGTGCTGAAAAGCTCCATACTACCAGTGTATATGGGTGGGCTCCCTTCTAAAATCATAAGATGTTCCTTTGTCTTATGTTTGTTTTAAATAATTAGAGCTCATGTATAACTTTCTCACACAGGTTTACAAAACACAG
The DNA here is from genome assembly GCA_947846985.1 of Fratercula arctica. Taxonomy (NCBI): domain Eukaryota; kingdom Metazoa; phylum Chordata; class Aves; order Charadriiformes; family Alcidae; genus Fratercula; species Fratercula arctica. The sequence goes on along the minus strand of CANTUZ010000013.1, from coordinate 29,641,119 downwards.
AAACTTGTCAACGCTGGCATATCTGATATCGCCATCCGTCCAGACAAGAAGATTTTAGCAACAGCAGGGTGGGATCATCGCATCAGGATCTTCGGCTGGAAAAACCTGAAGCCCTTAGCAGTGCTGGACTACCACACTGCTACTGTCCATGCTGTGTCCTTCTCAGATCACAAAATCCCCAGCGAGAGACTGCTGGCAGCTGGCTCAAAAGATCACCGCATCAGTATTTGGTCAATATATACTCAGACGTGACATGTTCTGCACTGTCATGGACTAGGGAGGCAGGATTGGTGAAGCAATTCTTTACACTGTAATTCAAACCTGGATGTGGGAAAGCAGTAGAATGTATTTCCAGGCTGAAGTGAGAGTTCTAGGTTAATTCTTAAGCTTCTTGTTCAAGCTGCAAGTTTTGTTTTCCAGAGAGGGAAGTGGATTTTTAAAATTCATAACAAGCAGAGCACAGCCAGTCACAAGCAAAGACACAGAACAAGTCACTTTTTGAGTTCTGCTACAGATTTTGCAACAGATTTTCTTTGGCAGGTTGCATAAATAACTTGTGCCAATATCTTCTTTGGTGAAAAAGCACTGGAATCCCTCAGACTGTGGTGGGGGCAGAATACATCTGTTTGTAAGTCATTTATGTAGCCAAGAAGCTGAATCAGTGTAAAACATCACTCTTTCTTGAAAATTTATACCCATTAAACCACCTCCAGTGGTTTCTCATTGTCAGTTACTTTTTCTTCCCCGTAACTGAAAGGCTATCAGACCAGCCTTGATTTGTTCACACTGCTGTCAGTTTCTAACTTAAACCAACAGCCAGGAATGTGACTAGGGATGGCCTTTGGCATTTATGAATTTCATTATGTCTCCTGTCACCTCAAGCCTCACAATTAATCACAAGAAAGAAAGGGGAAAAAAATCTTCCCCTGCATTGCACTGCAAAGCTATGTAAAGCCTTTTACAGAGCCAGTGCTAAATCCTTTCCATAGACTGACTAGCTGAAGGATTTGAACTCAGCAATCCAATTAGCGCCCTTCTCCTTGGAGAGTTAGGGGTAAGTTTCAGCATGGCAAGTCTGTGATTCAGCCACAGAACTCCCATTAACATTTAAGGGAATTGCATGGATAAATCCTGATCCACACAGCGTGAACAGCTCCATTAACTTGTCATCTCTACGGTCATGGAAGCTGGAATTCATTCATGAAGGGTTTTTTTTTGTTTGAATCATGAAGCAGCATTTGCATTCTTTTAAAGCATGTTAGACATACACCAGTCTGTTCATAGACATCTTACTGTTGTGTTCAGGCACAGAGTTGCCGTTACAACTGTCCCACTGAAGCAATTAGCAAGGGCCAGTTTGATAAAAAGGAGATGGCCTGGAAACCAGGACTCAGCTTTACAAACTGAAGTGTTCTGTGTCCAGGCTGTGCACTGTGGATACTTTATTGGAAATATTTGTTTCTGCCTCTGTACGGAGCTGGACATCAAAGAAAAAGTCATTAGAATTGTAGTGAACAGCAACATCAAAAGACTTTAGAAATTATTTCAGGGAAAACACACAAGCAAATTAAGGTCTGGGTCTGCTATCCAGCTGTGCTTTACAGGCAGAGAATACTGTTGGACTAAAAGTCTGAAGCACCAAGCCTGATATTCTTCCCATTAAAACACAGAAACAGGATGCTGCTGCTACCAGGCTTTTCTCAATAAAACTTAAAACTTGGTCTTACACATTTTGGAGTGTGATGACACCCTAAATAATGCATATCTTTGATCGTTTCTTTACTATTCAGTAGCTGCATGGGGGATCGCATTGCAGTTGAAATTTAAAGCCTAATTTTGAGTGATCCTGAGTGAAGGGGGGGTGCTGGTGTTCATTACATCCACCAGACAGAGTTGTATAGATGGTAAGTGCTCCATGTCCACCCATCATCCACCTCCCATGCAGAGGAGGAGCTTCCGACACCATACAGCAGCCTTACAGAATGAGACAGGGTCTTTCTCCACAAACCTGCTGCTGGAAGAAACCTTTTCTTTTTTTCTTTTTTCCCTTTCTTAAAGTAGGTCAGAATTGACATAGATAAACAAACAAATAAACATGGAAAACATTGTCATGTGCGGCCCAGGAACCCGTTATAGGGAGTTTGCAGAGATTTCCTTCTGGCTGTCCTGTCTCGTACTGCGCCACACACGAAGCCTGTCAGGCATCTCCCATTGGAGTGGTGCTCAGCACACCCCTTGTTCCGAGTGCCAGTCATGAGCACCTCATGCTCTGGGGCCACTGGGCAGCTCCAGGGCATTGGCACTGGGTTCTGCTCCTGGCAGGGCTGGCTGATGGGCTGGCTCACGGCTCCCCCCATGCAGCACTTCCCTCCTGTGTCTGAGTCCACAGGTCCCAAAGCGGTACACAAAATGCATATTTAATGAAGGCCTTGGCATCTTACAGCCACTACAGGAAATAACTCTTAATGCAAATACTATGATACTGGCACAGTGGCAGCCACCTAGGAAGAACAGATTAATTCCCTGTGTCTTAATAAGAGTGCTATTAGATCAGAGCCTGAAAGTTAGGAACCCTTGAGTATATTCTTTTCTCTGAAAAATGCCATTTACTGTCAATGTCGGTGTCTAAAGTAATTATGGAGAGTCTCAAGGGATGTTTAGATTTACTAACAGGTCTTTTGGAAGATACTCTAAAGATTACTACGTGCCTTCATATCAAACTTAACGCCCTTTGCTGGGGGTTAAATAGTTACGTTTGTCTGACTAGGTAGATTTAAAAATAAACTCAGTCATGCAAACACAAACTGAAAATGAGGGCATGAACTGCATCTGTAGTCTTACTAGCAGCCAGATATAGGGGTAAAGAGTTTCCTTAGCTTCAAGAGGAAGGACATGTTGCAGATCTGCTTGCAAGAACAGACCTATACTTCCTTACTTCCCACTACCAAAGCACTATTCATGTGATACTTTTGCACATTACAACAATTAATCAACACTTTACATCACTACTGATTTTATTTAAACACTCAGTAAAGGGATTATTTTTTTCCACGTTAAAGTTTCCTTGAAATGAGCAACCAGACTACCCTAGTTTGACTTAGAGTTGAGCCTAAATGACGTCGTTTGAATATGAATTACAGTCTTCTAAAAGTTTATTTGCTTAAGGAACTGACCTGGATTTTCCCAAAGTAGAATGATTTCCAACAGGAAAGACAGTCTATATTGCTAGAGACTGGAAATACAGTTGTCTGATTGCATCTAGGAAATTAACAAATCTTTTTTCTGAAAAAAAAAAAAAAAAAAAAAAAAAAGTGAAGCTTTTTACAATTGTACCACGAGCATGGTTATCACTCCAGATTTCAGCTGACTTGCTAGCAGGGAGGCCAGGAGCCACCTTAAGCTGCTGGAGTAGGCTCTGGAATCTCACCTGCCAGAAAGGAACAGGGCTAGCCTGTACCTGGCCTAAAGGATTCAGGAGTGAAGGTGATGACAGCTGAATTATTACAAAAGGCTTCCTCCCAAGAATCATCGTCTTTGGCACTTTGGCGGGGAAGAAAGGAAGCAGCATTCGTAAACTGATAAAAATAAATCCCAAACACTAGCATTTGTGCAGCAATTACATGGAATATTTATCACCACTGGAATGAATGGTGATCTCTGACCCTCTAATGTTTTTTGCAAATGAATCCATTAGTTCCAACCCCTTTCTCTTATCAGTACATGAGCCATAAAGCATTGCAGGTGTAGATGAGCAAGGAAAGAGGAGATTAATTGTATTTGTAGTAATAAGTGGAAAAGGAAGTCGGCTGAGGGCCTGCAATGAGGCAGTTGTTAAATTTAGCCCCATACAATGCAATTGCATTAGTAAGCAAATAAATTAGTCTCTGCAGCTTGACTTGGATTGTTGCAAAGATTTCAGTTTTAAAGAGCAGATTTTTATAGTTATGGCTTCTGGACTGCTTTGGTTTTTAGCACATTTAGGATGCATCTACAAAGCCAACTTACAAATTAATAAATCTTTCCTTTAATTCAGTCTGCCAAGAACAAAGATAGAACACTGACTACTGCAGGAGCCATGTTAGCGATGTAAACCAAAGGACTGGGGATTAAACAAGGATTACTGAGCGCTAAATCAATGTGTTTCCTTTTCTGGCTGTGTGTCTGTGGTGTGAAAGTATGGATCATTACATAAAACATGGCACGTGACTGCCTGGATTAATACTAGACAATGTTACAGCAATGCTGAGACACAAAGTTTGGTGTTTAAGCATGACCAGAGCGCTACCAAGAAAGTGACAGCAATGACTAAGGAAAAAGGCATGTTTTTTCTGATGTTTGTAGTACTTTGCAGTTTCAGCCTGGATCCCCCTGCTAGGGTAATTTTTCCAAGTAAACATGGCTGTGTTTAATCCATGCCCTATTCTTCTGGGGCATGCTGGAGCTTTTTTTTTTTTTTTTTTTTTAATAATGTGAAGAAAACTATCCAGAATTAAGATCCTACTAGTTTTTTGGCAATTCATTTAAGGATCTCATAGTATGAAATTAAATGCAAAAAACCCTTATGTCTGCACTATAAGACACAGCAGATAGAAAAGTAACTTTTAAAATAGACTTAAATTGAAGCATGCCAGATGTGAAACTTGCCAACAACATCAAAGTAAGCATGGAGCAAGTAGCCGTATTCTAGATACCAAATTTTTTGTCCTCTGACTTTACCACATTCTCTCATCCCTTTTCATGGAATCATACTATCACAGAATGGTTTGGGTTGGAAGGGACCTTAAAGATCATCTCATTCCACCCCCTGCCCTGGGCAGCAACACCTCCCACCAGACCAGGCTGCTCCAAGCCCCGTCCAACCTGGCCTTGAACCCCTCCAGGGATGGGGCAGCCACAGCTTCTCTGGGCAACCTGGGCCAGGGGCTCACCCCCCTCACAGCCAATGAGGGCTCACAGCCTCACATCTAAATCTCCCCTCTTTCAGTTTAAAACCATTCCCCCTCATCCTATTGCTCCATTCCCTGATAAAGAGCCCCTCCCCAGCTTTCCTATAGCCCCTTTTGGTCAAGAGAAGACCAGCAGCCAGAGTTTGGGCTGGTTAGTCACACAGCCGTTCTCCTGTAAGGTTTTATTTACCACCACCCCTTATCAAACACTATGAAACAACAGGTCATTTGGTGGAGCCATTTACTCCCCTATGCATTTGTAACGCTATCATCAGCTGCGTTTACTCAGTCTATCAAGAATTTTGTTTCAGAGTAGTAACACCCCCCCAAATATATTTAGTAGTGATACACACCCCCAAATAACATTTAATGCTCATGTCTGAGTAGGTAAATTTTGGTTTAGCTATTAGTAGTTTATTCCCCTTCAATATAATCCATCACAAAAAAACTTTGACACTACAATGTATTATTAAACCACATAGTTGGGACCATAGCAACATCATCTCTCAGTTGTGAATGTTTTGCTCATTTGATTAATGATAGGAAATGTATCTGTATGTTCTATCAGCATTACTGTGTACTGCTTTATTTTGACTTACCCCAGAGGAATCTGATGGGCAGTTTGGTATTGTAAGAGGAGGGGAAAGGGGGGTGAGGAGGAAATCGAAACAAAGAAGCAAGTTGCCCTTGTACACTAAGTGATATAAAGATTCTGGAAAGCACAAAGGGTCTTGAAGCAAACCACCTCCAGATTCCTTATCGGAAAAGGACAAGGATGGCAGGGAGGAAAAGTACCTAGAGCAAGCATACAGTGATAGGTCTGTCTTTTTAAATTTGTACACCAGCTCATTTAGTTCCAGAAGTATTTGCTTTTACCTCCCCATCATGCTTTTTTAAAGGTGTTGGAACGCTAGGAAACCCTGTAAACTGCAGTCTACACCTCTAAAGAAGCCTGTGCTCACTCAGAAGAGCATATATTTATTTCTCTACTATGAACAGTCATAATGCCAAATGTCACAGTGCCACTGGAGAGAGCGGCGGGAGGGACTGAGGTCTTGGAGCAGCCACATGCACTGCAGAAGAACAATCCCAGAGCAGTACTGACTATCTCCTTAAAGAATAGTGACATGGCAGTGAAAAAAATATTAATTCTAACAATTGCCTATTACAATTTGAAGTTATAATTAAAAAACTCCAACACTGTTACGTTAGATTTAGATTACAGCTGGATGCTGTTTCCTCCTAGTTTTTATTCACAGTATATGTAAATTAGGGCAGCAAAATACTATAGAAATCCTTTGGCACTTTCTGGACAGCAATGATCTCTCTTTCCTACCAGCTGCAGGGCTGATTGATGCTGATTATGTCCAGCTCAGAGAATCTAGGCAAGATGTTAAAATGCTGAGCCATTATTCTGCTCCGCAGCCCTGGCATCTCATGCATGCAAAGGTACATTTTCCAGGCACCCATGGCACTGCTTTCTATAAACATGCTCTGACACAGGTACGCAGAAAGTTGGTGCATTGGGCCCATATAATAACTTTAAATATGCCATTTGTCTTTGTGGTAATTAAAAAAATCGCTTATATGAAATCTCAGTGATTCATTGCCTGTGTTCACAGAAAAGCATCTAGGCTTTACTTACGGTAAGAATTGTCTTTTCAGATTTTTTTGCCTTAGATATTTTGATGGCATGCAGACTTGGCATCATGCTAAAAGAGACATTGACTCTTTATAGTTTTATCTTTTGAGCCCATCTGGTTTGAAGTAGTTGACAACAAGCAAGAAAGGGAATAGAATAAAAGACTCACTTCATGTTTGCTGAAATAAATGTGTAAGGCAGCGCTCAAATAAGATCAGCCTGGGAGGAGGGCCGCTGCACTCCCCTTTCCCCACCCCTCCTCTGCCCTTTTCTGATGGCTGGGATGGGAAGGCTTCACCTGCAGCCCCCCCCACCGCCCGTGCTGTTGGAGCCCGCGCCCAGCCCAAAGGCAGCAGGAGCTGACGGGCTGGAGCACCCAGGGAGATGGGGAGCTGCCTGCCCCCCAGAACAAGGGACAGCGGGAGCTCTAGGCACCAGGGGTAGTTACCAGAACTAGCTCCAGTGAGAGCAGGAAAACATGCCCTTTCCTTCTCCAGCTACCAATGACCACTAAGGGCTGCGCATACAGGAACTACAAAATTCTGCAACTGGAACTCAGGCTAGAACAGATGTAAAAGGGCACTTGCTTTCTGAGTGAGGCCCACAGCATGACATGTTCGTCCCCTTGGGGAGGTGACGAGAGGCTATCCTTATGCACTCTGGGAGCGTAAAATGGAAGTTGCTATACAAGTTTGTATGATTTTACACCATGCAGCAGCTAGCCTTGAAAGTGCGTATGCATTTCCCCTTATGCTGCTCTGTCTCCTTGTAGAATTAGGTCCTAAATGTGACTTTTATGGCTTTTGTTCTTAATCACTTTCTTACTAGTTCAAATTTACAATTTTAACCTAAATAGAAGTGAGTGATTTATTGTAATTATTTTGTATAGGCTGCTCTTCATAAACTTTTTTTTTTTTTTAAATCTGGAAAAACATTTAATTTCCCATATGGAAAGAACGCATTTATCATACTTTACTCAGATATACTTGGCTGACTATTGCACATATATGCAAAACATATGTGACATATTCAAGGCTGAATTTCATAAAACAGAAATGCTATGAAATGTGATATAATAAATATATTACACAGACATATGTGGCCAATTTATAAAACTATGGTATCTTTGGTAAATTTATAATAGGTCATTTCTATTAATGGGGTGAATGAGTGCATTTTTCTGGCATGTGCAACACACACAGTACTTCACATAGACTTCCTGAAGGAAGACAGTCCTTTGAAAAGCAGACTCGTACATGTACATATATACTGTATATGGGACATGTCTATATTTTTCAAAATTAATATATATCTTCAAAACCAGCTTTTGCTTTTCGCACTGATCATGCATACAACACACTGGGCAGAAAAAAGTATGAAATACTGTTCTTGGAGATTAGCAAACCTCTGATACACTAACTAGATTCCCACAGACAATGGGTGTCTCGCTTTAATAGAGAGCACATTTTATAAGCACATGCTGTGCTCGTGATAATGGCTGGTAATAGAAATCTTTGGGTATGGTCACTTTCATCTAGTTGTGTCAAACACTCACGTAAATTAAATAACTTACTGATCAACTGAATTAGAATAATTAAATGAAGAAAAAAAGGCATACGTTTAGAAAGAAGTTACATACTAGCCTCTACACTAGCAGCCTGCACTCTTTGTAACACCAGCTTATAGCAACAGCTGAATTATTGCTGGCTGGTTACTTTCAAGTTCCAACTCACAGATTACTGCCCTTCCTTATTTATGTCTGTGTGCTTCAAAGATCAAATCTCTGCTTTATAAAGCAAATCTATATTTTTCTCTCAGATTGCGTATTTGCAATTTTGGGCACAAGTTCTTCAAGGGCTCCTTTCCGGCGTGTGCGCGACCCCGGAGTGCGATGCCCGGCTCTTCCCTCTGGAGGGAGCCGGCTCTTCAGGCACGGCCGGGCGGGAGCGCCTCGGCCACATGCCGGACACCGGCGCCGCGGCACGCCCGGCCCCCCCAAAGTCCGCCCCCGCGACAACACGGCACCTCCTGGCTACCCCGGCCGTTAACATAAATGGCGGGTCAGACCATCGCACCCACCGTCTCAACGCTCTGCCAGCAAAACCGTGTTTGTTTTCAACCCATCAGGAAACTGAAGAGCAGAAGGAAAAGCAACAGGACCAGCACACGTATGTGCACACGCGCATTCCCCCGCCCTCCACCCCGCCGCGTTCAAAAGCTCACAGCAACTTTTTGAGCTCCTCGGAGGAAGGTGCTGAAACTCGCTTTGGACGTACTGCTGCGGTAGCTCTTCCAGCTCTCCCCCGGGCAGCAGGGCTCAGCTTCCACCCCAAACCCAATCTGTAGGTGCCTGACTCATTCCCAATGGCTATAGGGGTGCCTTTACGCAGGCACGTACGCACAGCAGGAGCGAACCTGCCTTTCTGATTCTTTTCAGACCAGATGAAGGTGCAGCTGCCCCTTGGCCGGGCATCCAGGCGCCACAAGCCAAACTCCACGTGCTGGCAAGGATAAGGCATGTCTGACAGGGAGGACAGCACACCAGCTGAGGTGGCCCTGAGCCCTGCAGCCCTGCTAGCCACAGCTGCTTGTAGGGATGCACTAGGAAGGCCCCAGTTCATGGGAGACCCACACTGTTCCCCCAGTGGCCTGGTGGCTGCAAAATGCCTTTTTATGCCTACTGCAGCCTTGGGTCATTCCCCACACTGCAACCCGCTGTTGCACAGACTGTAGCATGAATGAAGCCAGAGCACTTGCTCCCCTGGCAATGGCCGTGCATATGCACACTTGAAATTGACTGAAGAGACGCCAACACCCCAGGATGCTGAGAGGCATCTACTGGGGACCACCTCCACAGTTCCACCCAAAGCAGTTCTAGGGTCTCCCTGAACAGGAGGAAAGATTAAAAAGTACATCCATGAAATGTGTAAATGGTGTGCATGAACGCTGCAAGCACACAGAAGTCTCATCCCCATGCTTCTATCCTACATTGAATTTAGTCAGATCCATGAGCAGGGAAAAAAATAAAACTACCACCAACAAAAACTCATTCCTGAAACCCTAAGCTATCCCCAGTGTTTGGGGTAAGTGATCAAGACCTCCCTTGTTTCACCTGTGGGTGCCTAACCCTGTATTTACCCACTGAGGTAAGTGATGCAGTTTTCAGAGGTTTGGAGCAATCAGTAAACTCAGCCTGTACCGCTGGAAAATGGAGCCACATGGCTAATTTATTCTGTAGCCCTGTTTGGAAGAGACAAAGGGTGCTTGTAACCTCTGTGCTTGGGCCTGTTTTACCAGCAGCTTCTAAATATACACTGTTATGTGTGACTTGAGGCGACCATAAGTGGCCATATTGTCTGGAAATGCTGCAGCCTTCTTTCTGAGTATGTGCCATGGACCTTGGTGATGGCATGTACTGAGTGAAGTTTAAACATACATGTAATCAAATCATACAAAGTCATTTTTCAAGTGAAACTGCAACACATATAGATAAGGCATGGCCTGTACGTGATATATCTTGACTAACTGGCTGACAGGTAACATGAAATTAAAGTGTTATGGATTTTCAGTGAGTCTCAAAAGGTTTCTACTACTCAGTGTGCAGTGTTACAGCGTGTGTGTGTGTGGTGTTTGTTTGAAGTGAATTTTTTGTTGTGATAGAAAAATAACCCTGCTTGCTTTCCGTATCTGGAGCACTCCCATCCGGTGAGTTAGACATAGCGATACAAGGAGGAAACACTAGTCAAAGCCCTGAAGAACCTTGACTTAAAAACTAAAACATGACATGAAATGGGCTGCTAACATACTTAATACTAACATATATAAGCACCTTGCATGTTGATGGTCTAACATCAAGGTTAGGAATACCATTTTCATAGTTAAAACTGTAGTCTTGATACAGCTGCATGGTCTCTCCTTCCCATTCAGACACAGAACTTCCGTAGTGGTTCTTCTAGCACAGAGGATAGACTGAGGGCTCCCTGCCCACAGCCATAGGTTGAAGTGCTGTGATTTTCTCTTCTTCTAACGGAGATAAATTAAAATTCCTACAGTCAAGGTAAGGACCTTGAGCCACTTTCTGTAAGAGCACAGTTTAGTCTTGGTGTCTTGGGTCATGCAGTCCTCTCAGCTCTTATGCAGTAAAGTACATTTGAAAAAGGCCAGTCTGCACTGAGAGCCAGTGACGCTTCTTGCAGCACTCTGTGTATGTTTAAAGAAGGCCGGTGCTTACCAATACAAACAGAAGTGTACCATATCCATTTCAACCCAGGACCCCAACCCTGCAAGTTCTTGCATAAGGATAGATCACCACAGCCATGGGCAGCTCCAGCAACCAGGGAGAGAGAAGGGAAGGAGCATTTGCCTATGGAGATTCACTATTTGTTCAGACTGAACAGCTCCAGTTTACTATTCCTTCCTTATTTAAGTGACCTCGTTTTGTAGGGGAGGTTTAGACTTCAGAGCAGACAAACTGACAAATATACACAAGTAATCAAACAAGAAATGACAGAAAGAAAGAAGAGGAAAAATATTTATAAATGTCACTGTCCAATGTCTTTTCAGTTCAAATGAAATAAGATTATCTACATATATCTACAAATATCTACACGTATCTACACTGTTTCCAGATATGATTCTTTGGTTGTCTTCACTTTTATCCTACACTGCAACTATCAAGGAAAAAAAAAAGTCTGTATAATCTTTGAAAGAAATAATAAATATAACAACTTCATTAAACGTTTGACCAAAGCTTTGGCACTAACCAGTTTACAGATAACAAATCATACTGAAAACTCTGAAATAACAGCGGCAAAGCAACAGAGCACATCCGAGAGCCATTTCCCACTGACTAATAATAAGCACAAGGCTATTTTACATCAACCTTTCTGAGGACATTAATTATGGTTTAGTCAGACACTACGAATCTCACAATTCACTGCAAATGTCAAATAAAATACATATTTCTCGCACAAGTCTTTTTCATGGATCCGGATATATTTTTTTATAGCAGAAAAAAAATTACATAAAATATTCATGTTAGCCTGTATCCCTTCTTAAACCCTTCCAAAACATTTTGGAAGCCCAAAGCCCACTGCCAGAGACACAATAAAAATTGCTATTAACACTGCCACCTGCACAAGGGAACAATTATGTGTTAAAAGTTTTGTAGTGAAAATGCACAAACATGGATGAATAGAGGACTTAAAAAAAAAAAAAAAAAAGCCCTTTTCATAGAGTCACATGGAAGAATCAGGAAAGTGTTCATAATACTGTATACCAGCGCAGCTGAGGAGCTGTTCAATACCTTCTCCGAACACAAAGGGACTGCCTTTCGGTGAGCATCTGACAAAAAAACACAAGCCAACTATTCAAAACACATCACTGGAGTAACTGTGATGAACGGGCCCATCTTTTGAACAATAAGGAAAGCCTAGTTGAAGGAAGATGTTAAAGGAAAAAAAACCAAAAGAGTACTTACCAGCTTTAAGAGGGAAGACCAGCAAGCAGGTAGGTGCAGAATAGGTGCTTTGGGACTACTGCAGTTTGGGTCAGCCAAATATAAGGGGTGAGGCATTCTGGGAAAAAACCCTGACGTTCCTCTAAAAGGCACCTCTCAACAGCAGAGCATCAAGAGCTCAGGGAAGGGTGCTGGAAGGCAGTACTGTGAGGCTGCCTGGGAAGCCGCCAGTTTACAAACTATTGCTGAGAATACACAGACTAAATTCTGCAGGTACTCCCCCCACCCCCAGGCTGGTTTTTAAAACTTAGTATCCATTGTTGTGAAAACAAGACGCTGTACATGGCTGTGCTCTTGGCCATGGGCTCTTCTCAACAGCTCAAAAGCTGTTGTGGTTAAGCTGCCTCAATGAACCCCAAAACTGAGGAGCAGGTCAGGTCCAGGGGGAGAAGGGGACAATTAGTTCTGACAGTGAGGATTCAAAGTGTTCCCTTAAGCTAAACTCTGCTTCCATTTGACAGTCCCCTCAAAGAACCACCTGAGCCACCTGTGAAGGAGGCCGAGTGTCCCCAAGGTAAGAGAGAGACTTACATCTACATGTGCATAATTACACTCCATCCCCGGGCCTGGTGGAGCTCACAGCCAGCCCCACCGCCCTCCCTGCTCAGTGCTAACGTTACCCATGCCAGCGACAAAACCAGCAGCAAAATCACCAAATCTCCATCAGGAGACGCAGCAGGTGAGCGAGAAGGGGGCAAGTCACCTCACGGCAGCTGCTTCCCCATCCTCCCACCGCTTCCGAGCGGCCTGATAGCCCTCGGTGCCTGGCATGCTCGAGGGGACCTGCACGGATGGAGGCGCGGGGGCAAGGAAAAGGGAGATAACGGCATATGGCTTCATTTATCAAAGTGCAGCTGCGGGTCGCACCGCCGTGAGCAGCACCCGGCGACCCGGGCCCTCGCCGCCACCGCCCTCACGGCGGGTGGGGAGCGTGAAGGGGGCCCTCGGCTTCCTGCGATTGGGCTCTCCGGCTGTCGATCAGTCAGGCTGGCCTATCAGCTCACTCGTAAGGCGGGAAGAGAGGGAAAGGCGGGAAGGGGGCAGGGCGGTCCTCGCGCCGCGGCGGCTCGGCGGGGCCGTTACCGGGGCCCGTAGTCGTAGTTGGCGGGCGGCCCGGCCGGCGAGTACATGTTGCCGGCCGCCGCGTTCACGTGGTGGTGATGGTGGTGGTGGTGGTGGTAGCCGTGCCCGCGGATGCCGGGGAGGGGGTACGGGGCGGGACGGCTCTTCGCCCCCAGGTAGTGGTCGTAGGCGGCGGCCGCCGCCGGTGGGTACTTGTAGGGGTGGTGGTGGAGCGGCTCCGAGGCGGCGGGCTCCAGGCGCAGTTCGTGGTGGGGCGGGCTGGGCCGGCCGCCGCCCAGGGGCAGGAGGCCGCCGCCACCACCCGGCAGCGCGGGGCTGAGCACCCGGGAGAGGAGCTGCTGGTGCGCGGCCTCGGCCGGCAGCGGCGGCGCCCCCGCCGCCTCCCGCTCCGGCTCCCGGCGGCCCTCGGCGGCATCTGCGGGAGCACAAGCGTCACGGGGGGCGGCCGGGCGCGGGGCCGCGGCGGCGAACGCGGGGTGCGCGGCGGGCCCCGGGGCTGGCTGACAAGCGGAGCCGCGCCGGCAGGCTGGCAGTCGCCCGGGGCCGCGGCCACTGTGCAACGCCAGACAGACCTCCCTTTATTTCGCAGGCCCGGAGCGCGCTGGAAGGAAGGCCCGGGGTTGTCTCTGCGTAATGGCACGGGGGCCGGCGGCAGAGGTGCCGCTGGGCCTGCCTGCGGCTCCCGAAGGGCAGCGGGCGGGCCCGAGGCGCTGCCCGGCCGCGTTAGAAGGGCAGCGCGTGGAGGAGCCAGCAGCCTCGCTGCATCCCTGCTTGGGAGCCTGAACTTGCTGCCCAAAGTCGAACGGGACACTAAAGGGCAGTGTTTTTAAAGCGGCAGTTTTGCTTAAGCACAGCAGCAGTGAGCGTTTTAGACCCCCAGAAAATTAATTAGGCTATGAAGGTGGCTGGTTTTGTTTAAAAGGGTGGTAGCACAAAGCTTATTAGCAATGGAGCCATGCCCGCTGCAGCCCGTGCACCAGCGTGGCGCCCCAGCACTGGCCCTGCGGGCCAGCAGCTCCATGGTGTCAGGCTGCCCTGGCTGCTGCAGCTCTCACCTTTCTCTGTCCCGTTCTGGTGGGCTGGCGAAGAGACTGGGTTCCGGGATCTGGCAAAAGCGCTCATGAGAGGAAGGGCCCCTGGCCTGTGATTCCTGGGCCTGGAAGAAGGGGACAAGTGTTATGGGGCCGATGGTCCAACAGAATGGACACTTGGAGCATTGCTGCTGTGAGCTGCAGCTGGCAAACGGGGCCCGAGGCAGCCTCCCCCAAACTCCGTGCAAGCCTTGCGCAAATGTAAACTGGGCAGGTGCATGCAAAACTGGGGGTGAAGAGTGGGGTGTAGCTGTAGTCAATAAAGACACAGCCTTACCAGTCCTCAGGGTCGCAGTCTCTGAATCCCTTGGCGAAAGGGTTGCTGGCGATCTTCAGCTGCGTGATCTGTAAGGAGAAGCGGGGAAATGTCTCAAAGGGGCATACACAGGGCTCCCCGCTCAGACAGCAAGCGTGTCCCTGAGAAGGCTTTGGGAGCTGGCAGTGCCTGGCGTAACAGAGAGGACCCAGGTGGCCGGTGGAGCCACAGAGCACAAACATGTGCTTTTTCTCTATTAGAAAATGCAGGCTAGCATGCTATCTAATATGAGTTCAAGGCAAAGGGAGAGGCAGCCCCAGTCGGCTGCAAAAGCTGTGTAAATGCACTTGTAAGAAAATGTCACATTATATGGGTCACCACCGGAGCAGCTAAGACAAATCACTGGATAAATCATACTTATGTATTTATTTAATTCGCCGGGGAGAAGGCAGGACATTTTCTATATTTAAGCAAATCCACGGATAAAGTATGTGATTGTGAGTTTCCGGAATGGGTTGAAAAACAAACTTTAAGCCCCTCAGTGACAATTCCAGCCTTAGAGGTCAAACTGATAGAAAGCAGGAGAGAAGGAGCAGCTGTCCGGAGCCATCAGGCAAATGCCAGCCGGGGAGGGACTCGGAGCCCCTTAAAGGCACAGCCTTGCTCCGGCCCCGCCACCTCTCCGGAGCGGCATCCCGGGCAGCGGGGGGGGGACGGGGGGAACACCCGGCTCGATGTGCTCGGAGCCGCTGCGGAGGGTGTCACGGCCGGCGGCCCGGGGACAGCCCCGGCCCGGAGCGGGGCGGTCCCAGCCGCCGTGGAGAGCCCCGGGATGAAATCGTATTTGCGCTCGCGGCTGGGATTCCTGCTCTTTACATTACACTGATGCGATTTAAAGAAGCAATTGGATTAACCGCTGCCCAGAAATCCGCATCAGATTAGGGGGGGCGGGTTGTTTTGTTTCGTTTTTTTCCCGTTTTTTAGCATATAATTGTATTCTGGGGAGGAACAGACCGCCGCGAGCTTAGAGAAGTAAAATCGCAGATTTATCCAAACAAATTGTGAGTGACATTTCGCAGCGGGAAGCCTGTCGTTTCCCAACTAGCCCGGGGCTCGGGTTTACACAGGTAATGAGGTCCCCTCGGGCGGGGGAAGCCGGCGGTGGGGCTGGAGCTCAGGCGCTTCCCCGGCGCGGCTCCGGCGATCGGGCTCCCTGCGCCGCCCCGAATGGCTTTAGCAGATGAGGAGGAGGAGGCGGGAGAACCCCCGGACACCCCCGCCGGACACCCGCGGCCCGGCCTCCAGCCCGTGGTACCTCCGGGGCGATCCCAACCCCCCTGTTTCGTTGCCCTGGGCCCCGCCGCCGCCTCACCCGGTGGTTCTGGTAGGCGGTCACGGCCGTGAAGCGCGTCTCCTCGAAGACGAAGGTTTTGAAGTTCTCCTCCGCGTATTTCTCGCTGTCTTTCCGGGGGTCCACGTAGACCACGTGAAACCGCGGCTGGTATCTGTGCATGGAGTTCAAAATGATCTGAATGATAAAACGAGCAAGGAGACAATAACTGATCCAGGCGCAGCATCGAGAGCGGAGAAGGCAGCCCCCGGCCCTGCCGGCACCCCTGCCCGGGGGCAGCCGCGGGGCTGGGGCCGGGGGGGGACGGCGGGGGCACCCCGGGAATCATGGCGCGGGGAGCTCCCCCCGCGGTGCGGCCACGTGTTTGACACCTTCCCCCGGGAACACTTACATGCCCGTTGTCATCCAGCAAATTGTTGGTGAGTTTGAGCTTATCGAAGGAAACGATCTGCTTCATCCACTGCGCCCCTTTGGCCGGGGAGTCCGGGTGGTAGTGCACCCTCCCGGGGGTGGCGGGGTCGGCTTTGCCGGCCACCAGCCAGGAGGAGCTGTGGAAGGCGTACCTGCCGGGAGGGGAAGGCACCCTCAGCCGCAGCCCGCGGGGCTCCCGTCGCCGCAGCACCCCGTGTACCCGCAGGGTCCTGCCCGGGAGGGTCCCCTCGGCCCGGCGAGGGGGAAGTGCCGCCTCCCCCATCGCCCCCGCTTCCCACGGAAAGGAGAGGAACGAGCTCTTCTCCACTGCCAGGCTCGTTGCGAGGGAAAAACAATATTTTATCAGGTCGCCAATGGAACTGGCAGGAGAGAAATCTGCAGGACAGAGGCAATTTATAGCTACCTGTGCAGATTTGGGAGAGGAGCCACAAAAGCTCCCTCTTCCTCTAAAAAAAAAAAAAAAAAAGGTGAAAGGGAGCCCTCTATACAGTAATGTTCTGGCTTTAAGTGAAGAGTGGAAATTTATGTGTAGATTAATAGCAGGTCCAGAGTTTAGCAGCCTTGTTTCATTCTTTCAAAGTACATATTCAACAGTAACATTTAAAACAGAGAAACCAATCTTCTATATACGTGTTTACTTTAAAAGCCAGTGTTTGCACAGGGGGAATTAGACACCATTGGACTCGAGCAGAAACATTACTTTTTAAAGATATACTCAATTGGATGTTATATATCCCACTTCCCTTGACAAGCAAACATTTCTAGGACGCCCTGAGAATTTGGATATCTGTCTAAATATTTATATATCGGACCCTGCGATTCCTACGCGGGCTGCCTGCTCGGCGTCCTGATCTGAAGCTAAATACATAATGCGCCTTTCACTGTCTTTAAATTAAAGGGGTTGCAAACCAGACCGTGCCGCTGCCTTGCGAGTTGCTGGTTTCCAGGGCCTTCCTCCGCTGCCGCTGGGAACAAGGGCAGGGGATTGTGGCCGGTGCCTTTCCAGAGCACAAAACCCACTCTCCTCGCTCGAGTGCCCGGCAGGCTCCCCGGAGGGCACAGCGCAGCCCTGGGACACCCGCCGGGAGGCTGCCCCCGCCGAGCGGCTACGGCACTCGGGGAGCACCGGGGAGAACGGGCGTTTGCCTGGGGGAGACGGGGAGCAGCAGGGCGGGGAGAGCTTTTCTGGGCAGGACAAGGCAGCTCCTGCCCTGCCGCCCCGCGGAAGCCTGCGCCGCTGCGCACCCCGCTGGCCCCGGGCATCGGGCGAAAGCCATGGGGGGCCCTGCGGGTCCGTGCCCCGCGCTGCTCCCGGTGTGAAACGGAACCCAGGACAGCCGCATCCCTCCTCTCCTCCTCGTCTCGCACCAACACGTGTCGGGCTCAGGGACGCGTCCCTGAGCCCCGGGAGGCGGCGACCCACCAGCCCCTGCAGCGCCGAGCCCGCGGGTGTTACTTGCCGGTATCGCTTGTCGTCCACGGGGACGAAATCCATGAGGAGCATGTAGTCAGCCATGGGGTCCATCCCGAATATCTTCACCTGGAAGGTGGGGAACATGCGCCTGGCACAGAGAGGAGAGAGGAGAGCTGAGTTGAGGGGCAGCCTGGACCCCCGGGGGTCGGCGCGGGTGGCCGGGGGTGCTCAGGGCCGGATGATGCGGGAGTCCCGCAGCTTTCCCGGCGCTTCCCCTCCAGCAGCCCCGGCGTACTCCCGGTCGCGACGTCAAGTCCCCTCGCTGGAACCGCCGGAACGGGAGGAAAAGGCAGATGCGGCCGGGCAGCCTGGGGAGAGGGACGGACAGGAGCTGCCGTGTCCCCCGGCAGCATCCCGAAGGACGAGCCGGAGCAGCGCAGGGCAGCCCTACCTCTCCCGCCCCCGAAATGCCCCATTGCGGCGGGACACAGGGACCGGGGCAGGGGGGAACAAGCGCCGCCGCTTCCCCCTTTGCCATGGGGAGACACAAGTGAAAAGAATTTCTTCCCCACAGTTTCCCCATCTTTCCAGCTGATTTGATTTGAGGCAGATGCAAGGCGTTATCCTCTCTCTAGACACAGAAGCAGAGCCCCGGAAGGCTCAGGCAGTCCGGGGGGGGCACGTCTGAACCCTCCTGAGGGCGTCCCCAGGGAACCAAGCGATTTCCGTTTCTGCACCTTCTGCCCCCCTAAATTTGAGTCCGTTTTAAAACCGCGGTTACAGCAGCAGTGTGGTCCCTGGGGCCAGCGGGAGACCTCCCGCAGCCCGGAGGGGCAAATGCACCCCCCGCGGCGGGCAAGGACTAGAGGACAACTGGGATCTCCCAGCGAGCCCTCTCCTGGCTCCGCTTCGTTGACAGAGCCCGATCGGGCTCCCGGTCCCCGCAGCTTTGCGGGGCGAGAGGAGCGCGGGAAGGAGCCCGGGGCTCCCGGGGCTGTCCCCGCTGCTCTGCTCCGCGCAGACCCCCGGGGACCACAGGCTAAGCCGGGGGCGCGGGTCCCGCGCTCTGGGAGGACACGATTCCTTCGAGGGGCTGTGGGGCAAATGCGATCGGGGGTGGGCTAAGGGAAGGGACCGGGGCGCCCGCCCCGTCCTTCCCTCCCTCCCTCTGCACACACCGGGGACAGGGCCCGGCCCGCGGCTCCACGGCGGGACACGCCGATGATGCGCTCTCGCGTCGGGGCTCGTTACGGCTTTGCTTTTGTTTGATGTATGTATTTTTTTTCCGCCGAGTAGGAAACCAAGCGAGCGACAGCGGGCGGCGTTTCGGGAAGGGGGTTTGCAGCCGTTGAAAAACCAAACGCCCAGCGCCCGCTGAAAAAACAACCCGATCAAACCCGGACATCGAGAGCCCTCCCCGGCTCATTCTCAGGGCGCACGGCCGGACCTGCTGTGCCTCTTCCCGCGGCTTTTTTGGTTGTGTGCCGCTACTCTCCGCCGAGGAAAGGCTGCCCTGCCTTCACCGCGGCCAGCGCCATGGGCCAGCGGGACTCTGGCCCCGCGGCTCCTTCCAGTCCGGGCCCGGCGCTGCCGGGCAGCATCAGGATCGGGCGCCTGCGCCTCCCTCTCTGTAACGCTGTAGTAAACTCTGGAGGACGTTTTCAATCGCTCCCTCTGTTATTATTATTTTTAAACGTGTAAAAGCCCCCATTAGTTACAGTTCCGGTGTTTCTTGTTTTAAAACTTAGTTTTAAAACAAACAACCCGAGATGATAAGACCCACCTAGACAAACAGCAGGGCCAGCCCAGAGGTGCTGGGAGAGAACAGGCTTCGCAGCGCCTTCCCTGAGCCTTTTCCTGCTGCTTTTACCCCATTTTTTCCTGTTTTTACCCGCCCGTCTGGAGATTTGTCGATGTCATAAAATAAACGAAGATGAGGGGAGGAAAAGTCCCTGATTCAAATCGAGTTGGTTCATTTCCGAACCCTTTCGGAGTCGGGTATTTGCAATCCTTTCGCTGTCCTGGGAGAGCGAAGAAAGCCGGAGCAAAGAGCTCCTGTTTGCAGAGAGCCTCCTCCTAGAGCCCGAACGACCTTTTCCGCTAAGGGAAGCAGCGCCGAGCCCGGCGCCGGGCGCAGAGGCCGCGGCCGGAGACACCGGGCTGCGCGACCCGGCACCGGGGCGGGCACCGTCTGCGGGAAATCACGCCCGGGGTCCCGCAGCGAGCGCCGGCCCCTCCGCCGGCTGCTTTTCCACCGGGCACCGTGGTGATTTTTTTAATTTTAGTAAACGGCTAATTTAAAAAAAATATACAACTGTGTGTATGGAAATATATTTCTTTTTTTTTTTTTTTTCACCTTCGGGACCCTCAAAACCGCTGTCGGGAGAGCGGGAGCGCATTGCGCCGGGCCCTTTCGGAGCGGAGCCCGCCCGGCCGCGCTGCGCCCTTCTCCCCGGGCGGCGGCGGCTGCGGCGGGGGCTGCGGCGGTGCCCGGGGTCCAGCCGCCGCCGCGCCTTCCCCGGGGCTAACTGAGAGCGAGCACTGGGGCATTGGTTAAATTGTTTGTTTTTCTTTCCTCCCCTCCGCCGGATCGCTTTAAATCAAGGGAAGAGGCCGGAGCCCGAGCAATGCGCTCGCCCCCCCGAAGGCAGCGTTTGCCCGGAGCCTGCCCGAGCCGCCACGGCGCTTCCCGGCCATCGCAATTAAATGCAGTAATTAACAACCGTAATTGGGGCTCCTCTTCTCCCTATATGTTTTGCTCGTTTGTAACGCGGCCGCATCCGCCGCCTCTTTTGTTCCGCGGCCGGGCGCGGGGTCCCGCCGAGCCGCAGCAGGGCCGAGGGGAGCCGGGCTCGGCCGCGCTCGTTACTCGATAGTCGGGAAACCAGGCAGTCCCGGAGGACGTTTCAAGGTGCAGAATTAGGGTCTGTTTACGTCCCCGCCGGAAGGAAAAGATTTGCCCGTGCTAAAAAATTATTTAGTTTCAGGTATTGCACGGGGTTGTTTGTTAGCTTTTTCTTTCGCCCCCCGCTCCGTGCCGTTGCTGTCCGCCCCGGGGGCACCGTGTCCTCCGCAAACATGGATCCGAGTCCCGTGCGGGGTAACCGAAAGCCGAAGGCGCCCGGCGGAGCTCGGCGCCCGTTCCAGCGGGAGCGAAACCCGGCGGCGGAGCGGCTCCCCCGGGCCGCCCTGCCCGCCCCCCCGCACGCCTTCGCCCCCAGCCCGCAGGAGCTCCGCGTTCTTCCCTGCAGCACCCGAGGCCTTCGGGCCGCAAGAGCTCGCAGGTTTCCCCCCCTGGAGAAGCGCTAGGATCAAATGACGGCCACCGCCGGGCCGGGCCGCTCCGCCGCTCGCCCTTGGCCAGCCTCGATTTTCTCCCAAACCGCCTCCGGCCGGGCCCTCCCGCCCCGGCCCGCCCGGGGCCGCTCGGGGGCTCCGCACTGACCTGCCGGCCTTGGTGACGATCATCTCGGTGCCCAGCTGGTTGAACTCGTCCCACAGCGCCTTCATCTCCAGCTGGACGCTCACGTTGGCCACCTTGGGGTTCTTCTTCACCGGCGCCTTGGCCGCGGCGGCCGCCCCCGCCGAGCAGCCCGAGACGGCGGCTGGCCCCGCGGCGGCTCCCCCGGCGCCCTCGGGCGGCTCGGGGCCGGGGGGCGGCGGGTTGGCCCCGGCCGCCGCCCCGCCGAAGGGGTAGCCGTGCTGGGGCTGGGGCGGCGGGTGCGGGTGCTGCTGAGCCGTGCAGGGCTCGTAGTGCGGCGGCTCATGCTGTCCGTACGGGTCCCCCGGGGAGGGGGAGAGGTGGTACCCCCCGGAGGCGTTCAGGCTGCTCAGGCTGTTGGCCGTGAAAGCTGCAACATCGCAAAAATGGGACAGCTGGGTGAGCCAGGGGCTGGAGATAGCTGAAATCATTCCAAAAACAGGCGGTCAGGGCTCCGCTCCGGCTCCCGCTTTCCCCCCCAGCTCCGCGCCGCTCCGCGCCGCTCCGCGGGGTGCCCTCCGCCTCTCTGCCCCGCGCCCAGCCCCGCGGGGCGCCTCCCCCTTTCCGCTTTGCTTGGCCCCAGCCCCGCTCCCCCCGGGGCAGGCGGGGAGCTCGCTGCTCCCGCTGCCTGCCTGCCTCGGCTTTTTTTTTTTCCTTTTTCTTTTTTTCTTCTTCTTCTTTTTTTTTTTTTTTTTTTTTTTTTTTTTTTTTCCTTTGCAAACCCGAGATATCTGCCAAGAACCGCGGCGGTGCAGAGCCCGTGCTATCTCTGCAGAAGGCCTCCCTCGCCGCACACGATTTGGGACAAAGCAAACTCCCCCTCCAAAAAAAGAAAAAAAAAAAAAAAGAAAAAAAAAAAGAGGAGGGGGGAACTCAAAGAAAGAATCCGGTTCTTATTTCCGTGTAGCTGCGGTGCTGCAGGTAACGTCCCTCGCTCTGAGGCCGCGGCTGACAGGGGAAAGCGGATCTGGTTTGGCAGTTCCCCCCCTCCTTCCATCCCCGGGCGAGAGAGGGGGCACGGACGGGACCAGAGCAAAACTCCGGGGCCGCGGCAGGGAGCGCCGGGACGGCGGCGGCCGCGCAGCCGAACCCGAGCGGGCCCTGCGGCGCACGGCAGGCCGCCGCGGGGAACGGACGGCTCCTTCGGATCCTCGCCGATGCTGACAGGCTCTTCGAGGTCCTGGGGGTCTCTTGAGTTATTTCCGCCGCGGCCCTCAGGCCGAAGAGGGTCTGCAGAGACGGCGGGAGCCGAGCCGCGGCCCGCCGCTCCCCCCGGGCACGGCCGGCGCTGCCGGAGGATGCTCCAGCACCTCCGAGGGGACGCGGGGCCAAGCGGCGGAGCCGTCGGAAGCCGCCACCGGAGCACGGGCAGAGCCTTATTCTCCAAGGGAGGGCTGCGGGGGCCCGGGCGTGCCGGGGGGGCACGGCAAAGCCCCTTCAGAGCGGCCCCGCGGGCGGGCCGCGCTGCCCGCGCTGCCCCCGGCCCTGCCGCCGGTCCGGGACGCGTGAAAACCCTCCGAGAGGCGGTGGCCGGGGGTCGGGCCCCTGCAGCCCCGCGGGGCCGAGCGCGGCGCTCACCTTCCATGTCCCTGGTGACGGTGCTGAAGTGCATCTTCTGCGGGCGGCAGCCGGGGCGGGCGGGCGCACGGCCGCGCTCCTCCAGCGCTCCCCTCCCTGCTTGCTCGGCGGCGGCGGCGACTGAAATCAGAGAGGCGATACTGAAAGCATTTGCCTTGGGAGACAGAGGGCTGTTTTCGTCCATAGGGGAGACACCAATGCAGGAGCAGCAGCCGCGGCAGCCTCCCACCACGAGCCCCCCCTCCCACCCCCTCACTCCCCTCCTTTCTACCGCACCATCCAGGGAGGTGCGAGCGGGACCCCCCTCCTTCCAGACGGGGCGGGGGGGGAAGCTTAAAAAAAAAACCCAAAACAACCCAAACCCTGGCCTTCTCCCCCCCGGGAAGGGCGTTAGGGAGCAAGAAGCTTCCCCCGGGCCTTTTGCAGACAGCTCCGAGCACCGCAACAGCCGGATCGAGCCTTGTCAGCGAGAGGGGACCGGGGGGGGGGCGGGAATAAAGAAATAACCCCACAGATTTCTTCCCTGGGGTCTCAGTTTCTCTCCCCCCAGTTTCGTTCCCTACGATTTATTAATTTATTTTCTCTCTTCCCTTCCCCCCAACCACAAGCTCCTGCTTCTGCCCCCCCGTCCCCTCCTTTTCTCCTGCACGTAGGGAAAGTGGCTCCCTTATAGGCGCTTTCCCCCATTCAGTGGCTGGGAGGCGTCACATGGAAGCCGGGGGTGTTTGCCTGCAGAAGCGGCGGCGGCGGCGGCGAAAGCGAAGTGAAACTCCTGCCGAGACGGTGTCAAAGGGCTGGGGAGGCCCTTCCCCGCCTCCCGGGCACGGCGAGCGGCCGGCGGGGAGGGATGGGATGTGCTGCGGGGCGGGCGGAGGGGCCGGCGGTGTCAATCACGGCGCCGGGAGCCGGCCGACGGGAAGGGAAGAGCCGAGCCCAGCCGAGCCGAGACCGGCGTCGCGCTGCGGATGTCCGGCACCGAGAGGCAGGATTGCTGCCTTCCTCCAGCCCGCGTCCACCGCGGGGCCGCGGGCTGCCCCGACCCGGCCGCGGGGGCTCGGCGGCAGGCGGGGGCCGGCACGTCGGGGTGCGCTGCGGGCGCAGGTACCGCCGGCCGCCTCGCCGGAGCCGGACGGGACCCTCCTAGCCCCCGGCCTACCAAATCCCCAAAGCACCCGCCGGCGTTCGAAAAATTTCCTTCGCAGAAAAAAGCGGAGAAAACGGAAAACAACCGGCGGGGCGGCGAGCGAGCCCTTGCCCGGCCCGGCGTGAGAGTCCGCTCCATCGGCAGCACCTGCACGGTCCGCCTGGGCCGGGGACCGCTCTCCCCCGGCCGCCGGGGAGGGCCGCCCCGGTTTCCCTCCCTGCCCCGGCGAGTGTCAGGCGCTACTCACCGCCCGGCACCGGCCCCTCGGAGCGCCGCGGTGTCCCCCGGGCCCTTCCTCCGCATCGGCGCGGGGCGAGGCGGCGCGCCCGCCCCACGGGGCCCGACCCGGCCCCGGCCCCAGTCCCGGTCCCGATCCCGGTCCCGGTCCCAGCCCCGGTGCCGGTGCCTCCGGGCGGGTGGCCGCAGCGAGGTCCCGGGGGGAATGCCCCGACGGGGCGGGCGGAGCCGTGGGGCGCGCCGGTGGCTACCGCCGCGCCGGGGGTTGCATAACCCGAGCGATGCGCGGAGAGTCGGAGTGAGCAAGCGGGTTATATATAGCTGCCCCGTCTGTAGCCTGCGGGGCTTGATTCTTCTGTTGAAATATTATCTTTGGATGTGGTAAAAATATTTGCAGAGAAAAATCTAGACGACTCGTACATATTTGAGCATATGTTCCTGCAGCTAACGGCATAAGGGCAGAGCGTGACACGATCGGTGTTTAGTTTCTTCGCTGCTCCTGGCAGCGCGGTTCCCGGCCGGGACGGGGTCTACCCCGAGCTCGGGGACACGCCACGGGCAAGGGTGTCCCGGTGCTGACCCGCGCTGCTCACCTGGCGGCAGTACAAGGAGGAGGGGAAGGGATTTCGTTAGGGCATCTCGGGGCGATATCGGAGGAAAGCGAGGAGCCGCAAGCGCGAGCTGCAAACTGCCTCCGGGAGCTCGGACGCGGGGCGCCAGCCCCTTCCCCAAGGTGTGCCCAGCTCTGGGAAGCCTCTGCCCCGGGAGGAAAGAAAATATTCCCCCCTGGAAACCACGAAAAGCCCCGAATCCAGCGTCCCAGCAGGGTCGGGGAGCTCGGGGTTGCTGCCCGTGCCTTGCTTGCCCGTACCGTTTCCCAGGTTTATCCCTTTCTCCTTCCCTGTTCCCTAGGTAAAGCCCCAGCTGGAAGCTCCAGATCCCCGAGAGAGACCCCGCCGCCCCGCTCCCCGCGCCGCGCAGGCCGCGCCGGACTCCCGCAGGCGTGAGCGGCGCCGGACGGAGCCGAGCCGACGGAGCTGAGCCGCAACCAGCCCCGGCTCCCCCGCGCTGGGGGACCCCTCAGCGGCACAGCAAAGCCGAGGGAGCGGGCGGCACGGCGCGGTGGGGTCGTCCCCTCTCCTGCACCCCCAAAAGGGCCTAACCCAGAGGCCGCGCTCGCCCAGCCCCGCGGGCCGCTGCCCCCTTCCCCGGCCGCTCCGCATCGGCGGAGCGCTGCAAAGCACATCCAGCCTGCCCGAGGGGACTGCTAACCCCGCCGTTAGCGGTACTACTCTGCCCCCGGCTCCGCACCCGTCCCCGGGTCGGGGCGGGAATGGATGGAGCCCGGAGGATGTCGGAAGGGCACCAGGGAGAGGGCGAGGGGGGTTTCTCTGCTGCCCCCAGCTCACAGGTGGGAGGGCAGGTCGGGCCTTCCCCGCCGGCTCTCCGCCGGGAACGGCTCCGCGCTGCGGAAACGCCGAGGGCCCGACGGGGAAGAAGAGCAGGACCCCCCCATCCTCTGCCGACACACATCTGCTTCTCTCCGAAACGCTCGGGCCCCGGCGATGCAAAAGCCCGTGACAGCACCGAGGAAAGCAACGCGTTGCAACGACTCCCCGGTCCCCCCCCGACGGCAGCCCCCAGGCCCCGGGCCCGAGCATTGCCGCCCCCCACCCCACAAGATAATCTCCCCGCAGCAGGTATCCGCTGCCGCCCGCCCCCCCCTTCAGTTTGGGCCCCGCACCCCGCAATTCCCCAAACCTTTCAGGCGAGGCGGGGGCGGACACCGCGGGCTGCCGCCTTCGTCTTCCCTCGCAGGGGTCTCTCCGCCGGCACCGCTTCCCACGGGCCAGGCCAGGTGCCCCCGGGCGCGGATACCCCTGCTCCGCTCCAGCGCCGGGGCCGTGCTCACACCGAGCCACGGCCCTTTTGCTGCGGAGGTGCCCGGGTCCCCACGACGGGCTCTCCCCGCGCCGCCGGGGCCCGGCGGGGACACAGCCCCGCCGCCTTCCTTCCCTCCGTCCGCCCTTCGCACTCACCCCTCCGCCCGCATCTCTCGTCCCGTCCCTCCCGCGATCCCTCCTTTCTGCCCGCTCCCCCGGCCCTTGCCCGGCCCCGCCGTCCCTCCCGCCCCCCAACCCCTGCGCCCCGACGGGCCCCCGGCGAGCCCGGGCTGCGGGGGGGGGGGGGGGCTCAGACTCTGCCGGGGAGCCGGGGGCGGCCCCGCACGGCCCGGCTCGGGCTTGGCACGGCGGCGCCGGGGGGACAGCGGCACCGCGCTCCGCGCACAGCTCCGCACATGCTGATTTCTCCGCACGCTTCCCAGACGAAGAGCCCCTGCGGCGGGGCGCCCACGGCCCACGGCCGGGCCCGGGGGCGGCGAACCCCGCGGCCCCCGCGCTTGCCCGCCCGGCGCGGCGATGGAAAGAGCGGTGCGGGACAGGCCGGCGCTGCCGGTACCGGTGCTGCTGGCGGAACAGGGATAACTCGTGGCGGTTCGGCTAACGGGAACCGCGGACTCGTTGTAAGGGGGGAGATAAAGATGAGACCGGGGAGATCTCGGCAGGTGAAAAAAGCCTGAGACTCCCGCTGGTCCCGGGAAAAACGGGAATTTTCTGCCGTTTAATTTGAGACCGTTATCGATGAGTACTGTTATTACAATTACAGTCATCCTCGTTATTACTCCGAAAACGGCGACTATTAGTATTATTTTGCAACTGACGTTTGAAATATGGGAACCAAAATTAACGAATCTGTCTAGCAACTCCAAAAATCAAATGTGTTACCCACTAAGAAAGACAGAAAGAAAGAAAGTAGGGCAAGATGAAAGAGAGAAAGAGAGAAAGAGAGAAAGAGAGAAAGAGAGAAAGAAAGAAAGAAAGAAAGAAAGAAAGAAAGAAAGAAAGAAAGAAAGAAAGAAAGAAAGAAAGAAAAAGAAAGAAAGAAAAGAAGGAAAATCGAAGAAACATTAGAAAAATAGGAAGAAAGAAAGAAAAAAAGGAAAGGAAAGGAAAGGAAAGGAAAGGAAAGGAAAGGAAAGGAAAGGAAAGGAAAGGAAAGGAAAGGAAAGGAAAGGAAAGGAAAGGAAAGGAAAGGAAAGGAAAGGAAAGGGAAAGGGAAAGGGAAAGGAAAGGGAAAGGGAAAGGAAAGGGAAAGGGAAGGAAAGGGAAGGAAAGGGAAGGGAAGGAAAGGGAAGGAAAGGGAAGGAAAGGGAAGGAAAGGGAAGGAAAGGGAAGGAAAGGAAAGGAAAGGAAAGGAAAGGAAAGGAAAGGAAAGGAAAGGAAAGGAAAGGAAAGGAAAGGAAAGGAAAGGAAAGGAAAGGAAAGGGAAAGGAAAGGGAAAGGAAAGGGAAAGGGAAAGGAAAGGGAAAGGGAAGGAAGGGAAGGAAAGGGAAGGGAAGGAAAGGGAAGGAAAGGGAAGGAAAGGAAAGGGAAGGAAAGGGAAGGGAAGGGAAGGGAAGGAAAGGAAAGGAAAGGAAAGGAAAGGAAAGGAAAGGAAAGGAAAGGAAAGGAAAGGAAAGGAAAGGAAAGGAAAGGAAAGGAAAGGAAAGGAAAGGAAAGGAAAGGAAAGGAAAGGAAAGGAAAGGGAAAGGAAAGGGAAAGGAAGGGAAGGAAAGGGAAAGGAAAGGGAAAGGGAAAGGAAAGGGAAGGAAAGGGAAAGGAAAGGAAAGGAAAGGAAAGGAAAGGAAAGGAAAGGAAAGGAAAGGAAAGGAAAGGAAAGGAAAGGAAAGGAAAGGAAAGGAAAGGAAAGGAAAGGAAAGGAAAGGAAAGGAAAGGAAAGGAAAACAGAGAGACAGAGTGAGCCACCGGAAAGACGGCCAGGCCGATGAGGACAGACGAAGACAAGACAAGGCGAGTCGAGCCCGAGCCGGAGCCGCTTTGCCCACCCGCTTTCCCGCTGCCGGAGCGGCTTGGGCTGGGGGTGCTGAGCTGGGCCCCCGGCTCGGTGGCAGCGGCCGTTCCCGCGCGGCGCCCCGCGGGGTCCCCGGACGCTCGTCGGGGCTCGCTGCCCCGCTGCAGCTCGCTGCTTTCCCCGGGGCGCCCCGACCCGCTCGCCCCCGTTGCGCGGCCTGCAGAGCCCCCGCGGCCGCCCCGAGCGGCTCCCCTCCGGCCCCGGGACGCCCGAGCGGCGGCAGCGAGCGGCACTGCCCCGGCCCGGTGCTGAGCGGGGAGCTGAGCCGCCCCGTCCCGTCCCGCGGCAGCGCGGCAGGTGCGCAGCCCCGCGGCTCGTCCCCCTGCGGCCGCGGCGGCGGCGGGGCGGCCGGGACCAGGCACCTGAGGCCGCGCCGGGAGCCGCTCCTGCCCGGACCACCGCCGCCGGCGTCCGCGGCTCCGCACCCCAACCGCGCTGTGCTCCGCCGGGGGGAGTTGGGGCTGGGGAAGGAGCGGGTGGAAGGAGAGGGAAGAGCGGAGGGAAGGGAAGGGAAGGGAAGGGAAGGGAAGGGAAGGGAAGGGAAGGCAAGGCAAGGCAAGGCAAGGCAAGGCAAGGGCTAAAGAGAGAGGGAGACAAAGAATAAAAGAGAAAGAAAGAAAGAATGAACGAATGAAATAAAAAGAAGAGAGATAAACACCTGAGGAAGAAAACATCCAATAATAAATAATTGTTATAACCAGCACAATCCTCAGAACAACAGTTGTTTTCTTGCTAATAGCCAGTGACACGCCTGGGAAAGCTGGGGCTCGCGGGGCTCCATGAGCTGCCTGACCCTGCAGCTGTATGTGGGGCTCTGTGGGGGCCAGGGGAGCGGGGCTGGGCTCCTGCATCCCCCGCACCCCCCGCACTCCCCACTGGCTCCCGCTTGCCAGCCTTGGCTCCACGTTATTTGCCATGGGGATTTCAGGTTATTTTTATGGGGTCACTTGCCTGCAGATCCCAATGTAAAGATCACGCATGGGGAAATTCTCAGAAATAAAACTGTCAGCCACTCCCTCCAAGCACACAGCCGGCGGGATTTCTCCCTTTCCCCCTCTTTTTTCCTTTTCCTTTTTTTTCTCCCCACCCCAGCACGCTGAGAATGGCTCATGCTTCTCCAGTGAGATATCCATGCTCTCCTGCAGTGCAGCTGCCCTGTGTGGCCCACGGTTTGAGGCTGTGGAGTTTTTGGGACCCCCGCCCAGCCCCAGAGCGCAGAGCTCCCTTGGGAGTTCCGGGGTGGCCTGGGCAAGGGGGCCTGGCAGTTGAGGTCATTGCCTGGGGCTCCCCCAGAAGCCCACCCCAGCTCCTCTGGTTTACAGTGCACCAGGAGCTGTCTCTAAAACCAGTCAACTCTCTGTCACTCCTGTCGTCATTAATGTTCATTAATGCTGTCCAAAAGCTCTGTACAGGGGTACTGCTCTGCTGCCTGGGGCTGACACGTACGTCTGCCACTTGTTGCGAATTTGTGCCCGTCCCCTCCGGCCTGGCCCTTTCCCCACTCGCACACCGGCCCTGGTGAGGAGGGAGAAGCTCCTGCCCGACTGCCTGTGCTCCCCACGCCCGCAGGGAAATGGGGCTGCAGCTACAGAGGAATGAGGTGCTTTTAGTTTGAAAGAAGGACACCCCCCACCCCCCAGTACTGAGGTGCCAAAACTGTCTCAGTTGACGCGTGTTTCCTTATCGCAGCACATGTTTGGGGAAGAGCAGCGAGGAGCCCCACAGAGCGCAGGAGGCCACTGCCGCTGCACTGCATCCAAAGGGAAAGCTGCTGCCTCGCTGCTTCTTGCTAGATCCTCTCTGTGGAGCGAGAGTCGTTCTCAAGCCACCAACTTGCAACCGAGTCGCTAGAGGGAAGGGGAAGCATTTCTCTGTGACTTGGTTGGGTTTGTTGCGCTGAAGGTTTATATTCACCCAGTCCCGCAGCAGCATCCTGTGCAGACATTTGTTTTGGCTAAAGCCAGCCTGGTTCTCGTTTGGACGCAGTCACTGAGGCCTGACCCACACAGGCACCTTGTGCGGGTGGAGTGGCCGCAGCTGTGCCGGTTGGCTGGGGGGGGACACTTCCATGCAGGGGGGCTGAGATGATGCCACCCCACATAGGGCTGCAGTTAGATGGGCACAGTCCTCGCGTGGCGGGGCATTATGGAGCTCAGTCACCGTCAGGGCTGTGACAAAGCTCTCTGCCTGCACTCGCTGTAGACCGTGCTGTAAGGATTTTTTCCTTGCAAAGGCTTTTTCCCGTTTCTGTTAGGCCCGTAAAATACCCCTGACATTCCTTGTTGTTCCACCTTGTCCCCTGTCACAGCAAAGAACAGCTCAATTTCACTTGTTCTGGAGCTCATATGTTTTCATGGGGATTTGGTGTGGCAGATGATGTTATATATTAATCACTAACACAACACACTATCTTAGCACAAACAAATGAACACAAACAATAAACTACAGGGCTCGGCATGCTAATGGGAGGCTGTACAATCTACAGAGCTCCCACTGGGATAAATCCTCTCCCTGCATTGATGAGTATTTCATCGGACACGTTGCAAACAACCTAAGCACCATAAGGAACGGATGCTTCAGCTGACGTCAGCTGCTTCTTCAAATCCAATCCAGCATAAAAACTGACTAACTCCATCCCAGAGATTTTTCCTCTTGCGTCAATGCTGGAGCTGTACCCTCTGGAACGCGTCCAGCTGAGAGGCACTGGGCTCTGCACTGTCACCGAGGGCAGCTCACGCGTATCAAAGTCATTCAGGAGACTGCAGTCTCTGGGAGCACAGACCAGGCCTGAAGATGAGCCCAGGACCCTTCCTGAAGCCCCTGTTTGTCTGAAAAGAAGCAGTGTTCCTTCTGCCAGCCTGCTCCACTCCTTTCTCTTCTCCCATCTCTCCTTCTCCTTCTCCTTCTCCTTCTCCTTCTCCTTCTCCTCCATCTCCCTTCACCCACTTGTGGATGTGCCTGCTCTCGGTGGATTTTGTGACCTGTAGGTTGTTCTCAGCTCCATTTGCTATTTCCTCGTGCCCTGGGGGACACCTCACCCCTTTTCGGAGTGTTGTGGTGGGACAGGAGCAGTGGTCCCTTCTGCCTGACTGCAGACCCGCACCAATATTACTGACAGCACATCACTCTCCTCAGGCACAAGGAATTTGAGGATTTCAGGGCATTGCTCTGGCTCCTGCTTCCACCAGTCCATCAACCCAGCAGACACCTTGCTGCAGGCTGGGGCCCACAGAGTCCTGACCAGAGACCTGGCACCCCTTAACAGGCATCTCATGGAAAGGAAGGAGCAGGGACTTCACCAGACGCTGGGAAGCCCTTACAATAGGCTTTGTAATCCCCGCGCAAGCCCTGCTAAAGGCAATGGTGTGTTACCAAACTAAGCATAGCAAAGCAGAGAAGAGCAGAGCAAGGCTCAGTGCTCCCACTCCTGCCTCTGCGATGCCTCAAACAAGTTCAACATGGGGTGTCCAGTGTTGCTTGGCACATTTAAATCCCTTTGCGAGTTGCATCTCAATGTCCTTCTGTGCAAGCAACAGTGATGATGTTTAGTCACCTTGGGAAAGCTGTTTGGCATTGAAAGGGATCCAGGATAATCCCGGTTTAGGTTTTTGTATAATTTATTTATTGTATTTTTAGGTTTTGTTGTATAAAATAGCATTGCACCATTTCTAGCTCTTCTCTGATGGCATCTTAGTTAGCTCATGTTCTTCCTACTCATTAATTCAATTTCCCCCTTTTAAGTTGAAATGCCAGCCTGGAACTGGTCAGGAATCCACATTCCCGTGGATTTTTTAAGTTTCTTTTGATCCTCTCAAAGAATATTTTTAATGGGAAAGGGTGATCAAATCTAACCTGTTCTCACACACGAGGCTGATGGATGAGGAACATCCTCATTCTTGTCCTACTGGGCTCAGAGAGGGGGTTTGGAAAAGAGCTGTGAAGGAGCAGTCGGACTGCCCAGAGATGAGAAGCGGCACAGCTGATCCTTCCTCCTGGCTTTTGCTGGAGAAAACCTGGCCCCGGTGAAGCCAGTAGCGGGACCCCTGTTGTCTGAGGAAGATGCACACGTAAGGGGGCCCATAACACACCTGGGGGCCAAGCTGTGCTGGCTGCTAGCTCTGCAGGGGCCCTGGCTGCCACTGGCCTTGGAGGTGGGGGCTCTCCTCCTCTGCCACACACGGCTCGCTGTGGTTGGCAGGCGCTTCCCATGGGCCATGGCCTGGGAAACACCACCATCCTCACAAATAGCACGAACTGACTGGCACAGAGGGGTGGTTCAGTTTCGAGAACCGTCGATGCAGTGGCTGATCTTTTCCTTGCCAGCGCAAGCCGGCTCACGCCTTCCTCTGCGGAATTAGCACAAGGACAGATTAAAGAAAGCCAATTTCCTTTCTCATCAAATCAATTCCTTCTGGGGCAAACAAAGCCACGAGCGCAGTGCTCTTGTCCTCCCGTGATCTTGTGGTTTGCTCTGGCTGGAAGAGGCGGCTTTGGAAAACCCGAGCCCATTTCCTGCTCTGCGTGCTGCAGTGTATATCCTCGCCTCAGCCCTGGAAATGCTTTGATGGATATTATTAGGCCCGGAAAGCATTTGGAGCTCCTTTCTTCCGTACGAGCCGACCAAACTGCTACGGGATGAAAGAGGGGCAAATTGGAAGGGTCTGTGGATGCTGCGGGCAGGCTGCCTGGCTGAGGGAGCCCAAGCTGCACTGCTGCCTGCGACGGGGAGCACAGCAAAGCAGCCGTCAGGCCAGGGTGGCTGCCAGGCCCTGGGGAGGGGGGTCATCTCTTTCATACCCTCCTGCCAAGAGGTAGAGCTGTGGTGGGGCTGGCCACTGCCAAGATCCCCCCTCCACTCATCTTGGCGGTGCTGCTGGGGCTCACTGGATCCCTGGCTGGCTTGCAGGCTCCCGGCCATGCCCATGTCCCAGGGCAAGGGCTGGGAGTGAAAAACGAACGGTGATTTTTCTCTGTCTGTCACCCAGGTGCTTTGATACTGGGACTGAGACAAACCATTTCACTCCCTGGTTTTCACCACCGCACTGTTACAGCACTATTCTGCCCTATAACTGGTTTTACCCAGCAACTTTGAGATACCCTAGCAAAGGCTGTGGGCACAGGGATGGATTTCCCAGGTGAAGCTGGAGTCTCAGAGGGAAAAGGCTGTGCTGCTTTGTCCTCAGGATGTTTGCCCCTGGGTTTTATTGTCCACCAAGGCAGCTCCTGTTGGCCTGCTGTCAGCCTCTGCTCTCAGTGGTGCTGGGCAGGCAGAGAAGGTGAGGCTGGAGAGTCAAAGCCACCAAACCAATGCCAGCGAAGCCTGAGCCCTCCTGGCTGCATCCAGCCACATGCAAGGCACCTTGGCCCCTTCTTAAACCACATGCCGGGTCCAGCAGATCCCATCACCTTCCCCAACCCACCCTCATCAAATTCTACAAGTGAGAGGAAACAACCTTTTGGTCCTCTCACATTGGCCATTGCGCACCCTGGGTCTGCGCGTCCCGTCCTTGCTCAACCCTCCAGCCATCAGGAGTGGGACTCTCTCACCACTTTCAATGGGAAAGTGGCTGAAAAGCAAAGGCAAGCAAAACCTTCCCTTTGCAAGGGACTGGAGTGCTGATTAGTGTTTTGCCACTAACAGTCAAGAAATGACAGTGCGGAAATCTTGGGGAGTGAACAGCACTTGTGGTTATTGGTGAAATCCCATATTAGTAGAAAGGTCTGCTAAATGGAAGCAGGAGTCGCTCTGACTACAGCATCTGTTGGATGTGGAGAGTGGTTATGACTCTCTCCAAATACAATGCACATGTAGTGGGGAAAATGACTGCTACAATAACAGGAATAAATCTTAATAGAGACTTGGGTGATAACAGACACCATAGGGGAGTTATCAAAATGAAAAACATATGGCAGCATCTCTGCCAGACCTGCATGGAAACGCCTCGGAAGGACTAGCAGACCTTGTACCTGAAAATGGAAAAAGGGCAAGGGAGACAGTGACAGGGGAATGGGGCTGAGGCAACAAGATAAATCCCGCCATTGTGCCCTGCTGCGAAGCTAGAGCAGTGTGGGTTGGGTGTCAGTGTCCTGCTGTCTGTCTCCCTTCTGCACAAGTCTGCGTCTAAAAGCAGCCCAGTTTGGCAAACTCTTCCCCATTTCTCTCGGCTTTGGCAAGGCAAAAGGCTGCAAGTCAGCCTGGACAGGGGCCATTTTTGACTCTTCAAACAAGACCTAGACCTGGATTGTTTATTAGCAGGAGATTCCATTTTCTCTGCCTTTTTGCAGCAAGCAGAGGCAAGGCTTGGAGAGAAGGGGTAGTGGAAGAGCAAATTCAGGGCCCAGGGAAGTTTGGGAACAGTCCTGGGCTGTGAGGGCAGGATGGATTTGTTTTCCTGCAGTTATAGGAACTGCAGCCCAACTGCAGCCCTCAGAACAAACTGAGCCCAGACTTCATGGTATGGAAAAGAATAAGCAAACGGGAAGCTGGGCTGGAACTGACAGTTTCTTGGCAGGAAGCAGAGAGGGACAGGACAGAGCAACATTAAATGAAATCGCACCTTCTCCCAAACACTTAAATGTCTTCAGCAAAGGAGAAACCACAAATTAGCCAGAGTGCAGAAACCCAGCTTCACTTTGCTTTCCTCGAGAGCAGCCTGGTGGGTGATGGACAAACACGAGTGCAGCAGATACAGAGCAGATCAGCAGGGGATGAGGGTATCGTTTGTCCCTTGGGTTTGCAGGAAGGGAGAAGGAGGTGTGAAAAGCATCCCCAGGATCCCCAGCAAGGGGATCAGGCCCCAGACTTTGGGGTCAGGAGCAGGATGTGCCAATTGGTTACCTGGGAGGTTCCCTACCACCACAGCGACCAGCCATTGCTCCCTGATTCTGTTCGAAGGCTGGTCCCGCTGCACTGGCCCCTGTGGCCATACAATACTGGGGCAGAGGGAGAGTCTCGAGCAGGGACCGTCACCTCCTCCTTCACTCGTAGAGGAGTGAGGCTACTATCATCCAATCCAGGGCCAACTTGTCAACTGGGGATTAAATAGTGGAAAATTCAAAAGGCAGCTGAGGAAGGGGCTTATGTTAGTCCAAACACTCGTCACACTGGCATTAGATGACCAGGGACACCAGCAGTAAATAGAGATGTTGTTACAGTAATGGCAACAAGGCTGGAGGGAGAGAGGACCACAGAGCAGACCCTAAGTGCTTAATGCTTCTAAGTTGTCAGGGACTTTGCCCCTGGCTGTCATTATTTTAATTGCATCCTAAATCTGCAGCCTCTGGTCGGAGCAGGTGTCTGAGGACAGGGGGTAGATCGACTCTGGTGTCTGCCACAGACAATACTGTGCTGAAGAGAGGGTCGGATGTGATCTTGGCTACACCGATCATCCACATTGATATAATCCAGGGTTAATAACCCTGGGCGACTTGTTTGTTTATAGTAAAAAGTCATCCCTGTCCAGGGGATCGGCAAGGAGGAGCCTAAAGCTTTGAGCTGGTCTATTCCAGTGGCAGAGGGGCAGGTCCTGCCTTTGCCTCCCCAGGCTGGTACTCGGTCACACCCACGGCTGGGACAGTCACTGGGACGAGACTCTGTCCCAGGGACAGGCAGGGACTGTCTTACCCCAGACGGGCTGCAGATGCCCAGTTTTGGCTCAAGCTAACGTACATCAGGCAAAATAATTCGGAGATCAAACAGCATCTTTACGCCAGCACCGACCAGAAGGTTTGCTTTATCATGTGCTTAGTCACAATAAACTAGCCAATAAAGTAGTAATAAATGGTTATCAAAAATTATTTCAGAGTCAATAAAACAAGAATGGAGTTTAACAAGGAGACATGAGTTGTTAACACTCCTCCTCTTCCCTGTCCTATAAAACGTGGCAGGTTTTACAGGCGATGGGCGAATGCAAACCTCCCCTGGTCTTGTGGGACAGGCAGTGTGACCATCGCTGCCTTCTGCCATGAGCGAGGTGACAACCCCGAAACCCCACCATCAACACAGCCCCAATTCCCACTTCTGCTACTGGCTGGGGACCCCTCCATGAGGCCATGGGCTCCCCATGGCTGCAGGATACAGCCCACACCCTGTGTTTCCCCTCCGTTGGTGACGGGGAGTGCTGCGGTGACGCAGCCTTGCCCTGCAGCAGTTACAGTGCCGTCGGGAGCCGGACAGTAAAACTGCAGGGTGCTGAGCTGAGCTCTCGCGCTGAGCAAACAAGCCTTTCTAAAGGTTTAGAGGACCACCTTCATACACAGAATGACCCCCCATGTTTAAACCAAACAATCTTGACCTCTCTATGAGTTTTAACCACATAAAAGCTCACCTCTTGGACTCTCCATTAGGTTTTATGACGTGCTTCCATATTTAAATGGACATGACTCACACCAGGGTTTCTGCCGTGCGTGTGAAGGAAAGAAAAGATGAATGCCAGATGTTACGTATGAGTTACTTCAGGGAAAAAAAAAGGAGAGAAAAGGAAATTAAATGTTGGGCTGGGCTTTCACAGCTCTCCCTGCTCAGGTGAGCATCAGGCTGGTATTTGAATTTGCTTTACAAATGCAGCCTCCTCAGACCGGCCGCACGCCAGGCTGCCCTGCAAGACACAGCCCCCCCCCCCCCCGGCTCACCCTCCTCGCAGCAGGGGCTTCAATTTTCTGTCAAAAGTCTTCTGGCCAAACCTGGTAGCTGTCAGCACCTCCCTGTTTATTTGTGGAGCAGGAGAGGGCAGGAGGGGGAGCAGAGAGGGGTGGAGGGCAGTGCCGCTTTGGGGTGACGTTCCCTCACCCAGAAATCCCCAGGAAGGCAGGCGGGATGGCCGTGCGATGCAGAGGAGCTGTGCAGGGTGGGTGGCACGGCTTTGAGGGTGCAGGCTCTCACCACAGCAACTGGAAAAGCACCTGACAAGCTGCCAGCCACCCCCACCGGCTCTGGGCTGCCATCGTCCAGGCTCCAGTGGCGTGGGGAGGTAGGAAGGGCTCAGCAGCAGACCACCTTGCAGCCTTGCTCCTGCCTGTCCTGTTACTCTTTGAAAGGATCATCTGTGCCATCACAGTCCCCCTGGATGTCATTGCCTTGACTGCTCTGCTCTCCACAGGCTCATCTGGCACATACCTCCCATTCCCACCTTGAGGGGACAATGGCAGAACCTCCATCATTTGCGATGGCAAACATGAAATCCCCAGGCTCGTTCCAGGGGTTAGTCCTTCCGTGCACTTGGAGCTCTACACACACAGGGCACGAAGCACGGCCATGCCCACACTGAAGTCGCAGGCACCAGGGCCTGCTCTCAGAGCCAACTTGAGAGCACAGGGGCTGCAGCACCACCCACAGTGAAGGCAGGACCACTCCACTCATTGCATTTTTTCCAGCAGGGGTGGATACAACCTTAAAACCCTAACCAGCTATTTGTGCACAGCCCTTCTCGGGAGTCTCCTCCTGGGAGGGCCCGATGCTCCACGTGGCCTCTCCTCCCCGCAGCTGGCCAGGGGACTGGCACGTTGACATGAAAGGGGTCCTGCTGCTTCCAACCGGGGCGGGCTGTCCCGCTGCAGACAGATGAGGCTGAAACTCCACACTAAGCATGTGTAAGGACATTAAGCTGTTGGAACTAAAGGATAATTTGAAAAGTATTTTTCTTAATACTGGCATTAGGTTTCCCCAGCTTTGCAGTTGGTAAAGAGAAAAAGAATGTCCTTACTAAGGGAAAGCAAGTGAAAGCTGAACCAGGGAGGAATTAGGGGGTGGTGGATGCTCGGAGCCAGGTCCCCTTGCTTGGCTCAGGGCTCTGATCATGCTCGGGACAAGAAGGCGGCCTGTTCCCAGCCCAGCCCCTGCTGAAACACCCTGGGGGTCACTGGCTTTCCCTTGCTGGCAAACTGCAGCATGGCGAGAGGGAACCAGTGTGGGCACAAGTACTCTCCCGTGAGCAAGAGCATCCGTGCAGCACCCTGCCTGCGCCAAGGGTAGGGCTGCACTCCCGTTGGGGCCCTGGAAACATTCAGGTTAGGCAAAACCTCTGTTTTTCCAGAAGTGATGAACTGAAAGATTTTTCATCTTCATATCACACAGAAAGTTCCCTTGGGTACCTGCTGAGCTCTGCAACTTCTTTATACAGCTGCTGAGTGAGCCAATCATGAATAGAGAGCACAAAACTCCGCAACTTTTATTTCCCTTCACGTTTTTAGACCTCTCTCCTTAGCCGGGTAAATCAGTGCAGAGTCAGTGAGATTAGCAGATCTGCAGTTACAGCAGCTGTAAGTGGCACCTGGTGAGTTATGTTAGTTCTCAGCACTATCCTGTTCCCCAACCCCACAGGGATGGCAGCCCTTCCTGATGCTCTGGGGCTGGTGATTCATGGCCCTATGGTGCAGCCTCTCTTCTCCCTCTCTGCATTCCCACCTTTGCCCCTGCAAAGGTCCCGGGGCCGCAGGCTCTGCCCTTGCCTCTGCTTCCACTCCCTGCCTCTGCCACCCCAGGCCAGGGCAGCAGGAGGGATGTGGGGCCCAATGCTGCACCCCAAGCTCCTGAGTGCAGGAAGCTGATAAGTTGGTGGCTCGGGGAGCACAGGGAGGCACGGTGCCAGGCGCGGGGCATCAGAAGAGCCCACGTCCCTCATAGAGGAATTCCTGTGCCCTTGCAAAATGCCCGTGTGAACGGAGGCAGGAAAATTAGCTGCAATATGGCTTTTTGTGATCGCAGAGAAATTACGAAAGGAAGGAAAATAAAAAAGGTTCCGTTTTCCTCTCGCTCCCCTTCCCCTCGATGCTGGAAAGGCTCAGGAAGTACCCAGCCATCAGGAACAATGTGAAAAAAAACCGGTACCATTTTCCCTGGTGAACCTGGCGGGATCCCAAGCAGGGACTGTAACACCCGGCAGGAGTGGGGCTCCCTCGTGCCCCTCATGGGGAAATGAGGGCTGGGCTCCCTCGTTTCATTTTCTCCCGCTTCCTTTGCTGAGCCCTGCTGCTATGTCCCCAGCACAATGAGGAGAGATGTCTACCCTGCCTGGGCAGGCTGGGGGCACGTGCAGCAGCGAGGGCTGGCAGGAGGTCCCCAGTGAGCTCCCCGTCTCTGGGCTGAGTGGGAAGCAGTGGCTGGCAGAAGAACACACGCTAGGTCACTCCATCAGCTCTCTAACCTCCCACCTCACCCCAAAAACGCCTTTTGATTGAGCATCAAGGCTGCCCAAAAGCTGTCTCATCCTGAACCATGCATGTTGACGCAGACACTGCGGCTGTGATAATGTGCAGGACGTGTCCCTGGGGGAGTTCACCAAATTTTGCAAGAGCTGCAACCACAAGAATGCCTGGGCAGAACAAAATTTACCCAAAGCGACATTCCTTCCCTGCTTGCCCTGCCCGTCTGGCACAGCCAGGGGAAGAGGAAAGGCAGGACCTGATTCCCAGGGTTGCAGCCTTGGTGCATCCCTGACAGTGGGGTGAGGGGAGGTCTGCAAACAGGCCGGGCCCTGCCACGTCCTCATACTGGGTGCAGGGAGGGCTCGGGATGGTGAGGAGCTTCCGTGCAGGCGTAGGCAGCACAGCCTGGCCTCCTCCAGGGCCTTGCGCATCCCCTGGCCTTGTGTGTAAATGCTATGCTTCCCCAAATAGATGCTTTTCTGGGAA
The DNA here is from genome assembly GCA_947846985.1 of Fratercula arctica. NCBI lineage: Eukaryota > Metazoa > Chordata > Aves > Charadriiformes > Alcidae > Fratercula > Fratercula arctica. The sequence continues at coordinate 29,601,406 of CANTUZ010000013.1, read as the reverse complement.
TGTCCCATGGCCCCACGGAGGCTTGGCTGGTTGGCATCGGATGACCAAAGCTGTTGCGTGCTCCCATTGTTCCCCAAGGCAGTTATTAATAGAGCATCGTAATAATAGGGGATATTTATAAAACACCTCCATGCCTGGGAATCCAGAGCAATGTGCAAACCTATGCAGGTCTGTCTGTCAGCGCTGAGCTGCTCTGGTGATCTCCACAAAGGGAAAATGAACCCTACACCCCACTGAATGGTATAAGAAATGCGCGGGCTGGAGGGGCCGCTGCAGAGGTCTGGTGCAAGGTGTGAGCAACAGCACTGTGGTCCTGCAAGGGCACAGGGACACCCCAGCCCCAGCCACCTGCCTGCATCAGAGCAAAGCTCGGGCTGAGCAGGGGTCATAAATGCTCTTCTCCTGGTCCCAGCTGCAGCCTGGTGCTTGGAGGAAAGAGAGATGCCACTGAAGAAATCAAAGCCAGCATGATCTGTGGCAGTGCAACCATGCCCAGGCTGCCCAGGACTTCCCACGGTGCCAGGGTGCAGCTGGCGAGGGAGGCCGCACTGGTGCCATTGCCTTTCAGGTAGGGTTTGGTTAGAAGGACCCATTTGCTGCACTCCTGTGACATCTGGGCTGCAGGGACCAGGACCAAGCTCCGGGGACAGGCTGAGGATCTGTGATTAAATAGTGAGTTTCACACTTGCAGCAAGCTCTGCAGATCTCCCAGGCCCTGTACAGAAGACACACCAAAAATGCACACTCTTGCTTATCTTTATAGATGGAAGAAGTAAAACGAGGCACAGGATTCCGCTAGAGCAAAGCCAGACCCCTGTGCTTTCAGGTCTGGGGCCAGGCGCGGTGCCTGGGAGCCACCAGGCAGGTGTCCGGGTGTCAGGCACAGCCAGGATGGGGACTGCAGGGAGAGGCACACGGATAGCCTTGTTGTTGGGCTGTTCCACCAGGATAATAAAACCCAAACAAATCCAGTCCTCCCCCTAGACTTGCTTGAGGAATTAGAGAAATGAGGCCATTTATGTCTTCACACGGGCGACTGAGCCTGGCAATGACCTTTGGTCACTTCGGAGCAGGGCTGGATTTGAAATGTGAACCAGAGACCAGGAGGTGAAAACCTCCATATCCCATTACAAATCCCCAGGGATGCCCAAGGCTTGTCAAGTCGCAGTGCTTTGCTGCTTATTTATTACTATTTGTCTACGATCATAGCCATCGCCAGGGCTCGCGTTACTGCTCGGGCAGTGGTCAGCTGCCGAGTGGCCTCCAGGGCCAGCCCGTCTCCCCACAAAGCCGGAGGCGGGGACCCTGGGGCAGGGGTGGCTGTGGTGGCGGTGCTGTCACTCCTTGCTGCTGGGAAAACACATTGGTCCTTCCCTGGCAGTGAGCAGGAGCATCACAGTGGGTGACGTGGTCCCCAGGTTGGTGACAGCAGTGAGTAGATTAATTCACCCTTTAAGATCTTTACAGCCCTACACAGTAAGGGATCCAGGTAAAATATCCCTGAGCCATATTATAGCGAAATTAATTCTATATATTGTATATGCAATATTGTGTATTGGCTTATTCACAACCGGACAGCACTTGCTGTTGGGTAGGAAAATCCTCTGTCTGGCTGGAGTTTGTCCTCTGAAATAACTGCAGATGACCTGCATTTATTCAGGAAGTGGTTTGACTGACTTAAATTTTATTTTATCCAGAGACCTCTAACCCACCAGGTAACTGTGGCTCCGTGAGAAAAGCAAGTTGGAGACAATGTGCATTTCTTTAAAAAAAAAAATACCGTACCTCTCTATAAACAGAAAATTCCCTTTCATCCCTTCTAAGCCAGCTTCAACCCATTCCTCCCCACTAATCATCTTATTTCTACTTTTGTGGTCTAAGAGGTATGAGATCATTTTGCAGAACGGGGCTAAGGCCAGCCCTGGGTGGTCAGGGGCAGTCTCCCCGCCTGGCTTTGCTGGATCTGCCCTCCAGACAGAGGGGCAGGTTCCCACAGCCCAACAATGGGGTTTGCAAGAAGATGTTTTATAGAAGAAGTTTTAGCACCCCTGTGTGGCATCACTCTGCTATGTGAGAGCTGAGCAGCACACGGAAAATCTGCCTGAAGCTTCGGGGAGTCCGCAGCAGCATGTGCCTGCTGATGGAAACGCGAGTCTGCCGGGAGGCCGAGCCTGAGCGATTTCCCCATTAATGGCTCAGCCTCTGGGAAAAGCCGCAAACCCAGCTCACGGCGGGGACGGACACCGCAGGGCTCTCTGAGGAGGAGTGTCCTAGAGGTACAGCGAGGTCTCTTGAAACAGGAGAGAAAACAGCGTGTAGAGAGCATGCAGTGATTAACTCACATAGATCCATGTGTCTGGCTGTGACATTAAATGCTTTACAGCAGAAATGATGATAATAATTAAATTGCTTATGATGGGGGACAGCTGATGGAGGTTGCTGAAGCTGTCAAGAATCAGTGAGGCTGCATTGACCTCCACGCAGCTGCAGGGGCTCTGCTTGTGATACACAATGGGCTACTTCCCACCGGGACTGTGGTGATTTAGGAGATGGAGCTGCATTTTCAAAGGTGAGAAAGTACTGAAGTGCATGTTTGCTGAGTACCCACAGGTTTGCCAGCTGAAGGTCAGTGATGGAGAGAGAAAATAAAGAGCAGTAAAGATGAATAACTCAGAGCAATACTGGTCCTGACCTCCTGACTGGTTTATTAGTTTCACTGGGCACTATCGGCATTGAACAGGAACCCTTACACACTTCTGCAGATGTGACGCAGGCTGCCAAAATGCTTGCACTCTCTTGAAAATACCATCCTGAGTCTCACTAACTCTCAGTGGAATTTATGCTGTTAAGTCAGTTCTGGAACCGCCAGCCAAGAAGCGTGCGTTTCTCAGGGTCTGGCTAAAGTGCATTACCTCCAGGTGCAGGTAGAAGTGTGAAAAGCAGCTCCAGCAGCTCAGCTGACGGGAGGTAACTTGTGTGCTGACGGTGCCAAATCCTGTGTCTATTATCAGCCTTTGGCTAGTGGGAAGCTCCTTTCCCTGCGAGGCTGTCCTGCTTGGTGCTGCAGCACCTCTTCTTAACGGTCCCATCGCTTCTGAGCAGCTCTCCACGCGGCTGCTGCCAGCAGAAAGAACCTACCGGGGGTGAAACAGCTCTGAGTGCCTGCTGCTCAACAGACCAAATATATTCTGAGGGTTGTTCATCAAGAATTAAACTACAGAAAGAGAAATATGGGACTGTAAGAAAGTGCAGCACAGGTCTAGTGTTGAATAATGACAGTTCCCAAGAACAGGGCTCGCTGGTGGCTCTTCATGCACGAAGTTAATCCAATAAAGTGAATTGTCCAGTGCAACCTTTCCAGTACAGCAGCCGATATATGGAACAGGATTAACTTTGGGCTCACACCGAGTAAATAGAACCTTTGTATTTAATGCTGAATTATTGTGCCTGGGTGCACTATCGGACACTGAATTTCTTATTTTCTATTTGCTTTCTTTAGCAGAAGTATATTGTGGCCAACCTGAAATGGCAGCCTTAGTGAACACACAACAGAAACTTTTAGGTTTCACTGAATAAATAATGATTATGCTGTTTATGATCCTAAAACTATAGATTGGCATCTAGTTAAAATTCTGTATCTGTTCCAAGTGTTTGTTTTTGTTACTTGTGTCAGGAGTAGAGTCCAAAATACCTACGACTACATAACAGCTTTGGGAATATCACATTTGCAGCCCAGTGGCTGGGTTGTGCGTAGTGATTTTAGACTTCTTGAAAACACAGACAAAGAATAAATTGGCTAAGTAGAAAAAAATTAAACATAAAATCTCTTTGAAACAATCAAAGTATGCAGCCCTTGCAAAACAATCCGCAGAAACCATGCTTTTCTTGGTGTTGCTGTGCTGACAAGCACTTCCATGTCAATGCCAGGCTTTAGCAATTTCCACCTTATTTCATGCTCTGACAAACCTACAGGAGTTTTGTCTGGTTCGGGGCGAAGCGCTGTGCTGTGCCAGCAGGGGCAAGCAGCTCTGCAGGCGAGTGGAAGCAGCAAAACCTGCTCAGCTTTTAGTGCAGCTCTCTCCTGTTGCATGGAGAGGGAGATCATGGTGCAGGACAGCTTTTCTGATGGGTTACTCCATGCCCAAAGGCTTGTACAAACCTCCCCTTTGGCCTGGCAGCTCACTCAGCTTTGGGCCCCTTTACCGAAAATCTGCCTCCTTGCAAAATCTTTTGTCCAAGGCACACGGTTGCCACAGAGTGCCTCCGGGTCCCCGTGGCAGCCTGCCTTGCCCAATTTGTGGAGCGAGTGGGGCTTCAGCAGGTGGCTGAAGTGATGCTATCAAGCCAAAGTGTGACATTCCTGGGGGCACAGCCTGCCCTGGTGAGGGAGGTGGGCTGTCCCGGGTGCTGTTGCCGCTGAGAGCAGGTTTTTGGCTTAGCGAGTTCAGCAGGCATCTGTCAGGTCTTCACAGTGTCCGGGGGGCTGAGCCCCTGCTGAGCCAGGCACATTTGACCTCCAGCATGTAGACAGCATCAGGGAAGGGCCCTGCTTTTACTGCCATATCCAGTAGGAAAAGCTGAGTAGTTTTGGGGGGCAGAGCCTGCCTCGCCCCTAGTGCAATGCGCTGTGCCCCCACAAGTGGGGGTCTGGCAGGGAGGGCATAGTAAAGAGCTGCTCACTGATCCCAGCTTTACCCAGAGACCTTTTAAACCAGGGGGAATCCAGGGGACAAATGCCCGAGCAAAAGCAACAGTGGCTGTGCCTGAAGAGAACAAGAATTTGTGGGAATAATTTGGGGTCCAAACTGAGAATCCTCTTGCAGGTTTTGTGGGGGACAGCACTGCCCCAGGACAGGCCCCCCCGCAGCCCCACAGTGCTTCCCCTGAGTCCCTCCCTGCAGATGATAGAAGAATAGGAGCAACCTGGGGCAATGACAGATTTTCACTGTATTTCTGGAAGTCTTGGTTTAAGTTCTGCCTTGAATTATCAGGGCATCTTTGGACATGGGACTCTTCTTCCCAAGTGCTTGGGCTGCCTCCAATGGGCAGGCGAGGTGTTGCGCCTAGGGCAGGCTGACACCGAGCACGACGGGGGCTCACCGCAACCAGAGACATCAGATGCCATCTCAAGGCCAAATTTAAGTGTGGGTAATTACATTTCCCCATTTAAACTGCCAGCCAGTCTCAGCTGGATAAAATGTTCCCTTCCTAGCTGGAAGAGTTGCCGTGTCCTGGGAAACAGCTGCTGTGACAAAGTTAGGGGGCAGCTGCCGCAGGGGGGAATGATGTGTTTGTGGCACACGGCCGCCCGAGGCCAGGTACCTGTCTGCAGAAGGCAGCGCTGCCGAGGGTCGCCCACACCGGGAGCCCCAGGAGGCTTTCTGGGCTTTGGTATAGCCTGAACCAGTGCCCAGCTGGGGATGGCGTGGTGGGACAGAGAAGGGCTCAAAGCCAAGTGCAAGTGGGATTTGGGAGGCTGGGTAAGGGGCCATCATTGCCCCAAGCGCTGCCCATAGTGGGGATTTGGGACGGGGACAGAGGTCTCTGCCCTGGGTGCCCAGGCTCCTCACAGAGCATGCTGCCCCAACAACATGATTTTGGTGCGGCTAAGTTTGCAAATGAGACAAAGTCCAAAGACATCTGAGTCAAAGACAAGGTGAGTCAATGGCCCAACTTAGTGAAAGCTGGTGAAATACAGACTTTGCCCTTTTCCTTCCCTGCATTCCTGACGAAGCACACGTTCTCTCAAGTAGGTCTTTACAAAATGATCAAAGTGTCTGTGTGGCTTTTCAGGGGGTTGAGCTTCCACTCACAACCCAAGGTCCAGTTTAATAATGTAGCTTGTTAAATAAACAAGTGGCTATGCCGAGCCCCAGCACTGTGACGATGGAGAAGATCCGGTGTTCTCTTCCCACTCCAGCGCCAGCTGTTGATGGACATCTGTCTGTAAAACATTGGGCCTTTTATTGTTTTTAATGCAAGAAATGCCTTTTCCTGGAGACCACCACTGAATACTGCTTTGCTAGAAAGGCTCCTTCACAATCCAAACAGAGAGCAAGTGAGCATAGAGGATCCATTACCCAAAAACTCAACAAAATCTTCCTCACCCATGAAAAGTGTACGCACAGCGGAGGACGACGTTGGGGCTGGGGGTGGGAGGAGGGGGGAGCTGTTCCTGGAGGGTGGTGTTCTGGGACCCACCAGAGGAAAATACTTCCATTTTTCTATCCGATAACTCTACTGCCTGGCTAACAAAAATAATCCCTTATTAAAGATAACAGGAATCTGCCTTGTATAACGCATTCACAGAGATTGATGTGCTTCCAGTTTTCAGAGTTTCTGTACCTTTGGGGAGACTAAAAGCCACAATATTGGCATGATGGTGGGGACAAGCTCTCTTGCAGACACAGTTTAGGTTCACATTTTCATATGTGCATTTAAATCGCAGGCTTAAATCTGATCTCAGCCACCAAAATAGAGCTGTCAAAGTCTTAACCTGCCTGAAGAGGTGGCCCATTCAGCCTTGCACATGCTGGGGAGTCGAGGGGGTGTGTGTGTAACAACTGCTTTTTACCAAAGGCACGCATGGAGCCCCGCTATCTTAATTCTCGTCTTTTTATTAGACTAGAGATTTGCTTCACTAAGAAAATACAGAAAATGCAAATGCCAGTAATATATTCCTTTAACTGAGCCAAATTCCACATTTTCTTATGCTCTCAGATACCTTCACCAGCAGCGTTACTTTGTCTAGTGTGCCAAAAGCACAGCAGGCTCTTAGAGCTAGAAAGCAAGGCAGAGCTGCTGCTGCTGTCCCCGAGGGGGGCTGTCCCCGAGTCCCTCGCCATGGGACAGAGGCAGCCGGAGGGTTGCAAAAGCACTGTGCTGCTACAGGTCACCTAGAGTCACCTCATCGCTGGCACACATCCCCCGCATCTGTTTTGTGTGGGAAGAGGTGATTTCAGCCTGACAGGTAAAATCAGGCGTTGTTACAGATCGGTCCTGGAGGAGACATCGGTGGTGAGATAGATGCTAATTGCTAATGAGAAATGGTCCATCGGAACTGGCAATGGCCCCAGCTCTGAGGTGGTAAATAACCCTAGTGCTTTTTTGGCAGTAAAGCAAAAATCTGCTTTTGTGCAATGGTCAGCAGAGGAGAACTCAACCGGAGCAACCTGGGGGCTCCCAGGGAGAAGGTTAATCCAGGGGTTGTTTTAGTGCCTCGCAGGATTTGTGATCCATTTTTGTGCCCGGAAAAGGTTTACTTCAGTATAGGAAAGTTCCACCCGTCTCAGAATAGCTTTGGTTTTCCGAAAACAATTTGATGTCATCAAAGATGATTTCACCCTTTGCCTCTTCACGGGTGAAATTGCAGCTGAGTGACATTCTCACGTTATGCAGGGACAAATGCAGCAGAAATTCCTCTGATAGAAGAGCGCTAAATCGCAGGGTCACCTTGTGAGTGTGGCGAGGAGGTCCCCGTTTGGCTGCCTGGTCCCCGTTTGGCTGAAGGCAGGTTTGAGAGGGGGCTCGACCCATGCAGCTCCTTCCCGGGACTGGGCTCTCCCACCCTGAGCTCCCTGCGCAATGGCAGGACTATGGAAGCGCAGAGCCCGGATGTCCATCTCCCGGCTCCTTTCATTCCTGTTTTTCACAGATGAAAAGCGTGATTTCCTCCTGGTAACACCCAGGAGCTGGCAAGTTTCAGCCTGGAGTGATTTCTTTTTTTTTTTTCCCTCTAAAGAGCTGTGATAAAAATAACCCCCGGGAAAAAAAAATCAAGCACTCAAACCCTTGAAGGCCTGACGCAACCTTCACTCACAGGAGCACTAGGACCGACAATACCATAATAAAGATCTGAGGTATCACTAAGAAAAATAGGAAGCAGCCAAAGAAAAAAAAGGTCACCGCAAGCTCGCTGTAAACACCCTTGCTTTGCACGTATCTTGGCTTCGCCGGTTTGATTGCTAGCAGGCGAGATGTGACACTGCATTTTCGGTGCTACAGGTATTTATTTTACACTCTGGCTCTGAGTCTGAGCCTCCGAATGTAAAAACAATCAGAAGGCTGAAGTGTAAATTCTCCCTGCTGATTTATTTACTGTTGTGTTTTTATAGCACCACATGGCTCTAAGTTTGCACTGGGTCCATTCAACCAAAACCCATGTCATACACTTCCAGAGAAATGAATGACTTTATAAATTCTCTACAATAATAATCCCACGTACAGGAATGCATGCAGAGAACACCCAGACGGGGCTGGAATGTTTTAAGAATATAATATTGTGCTTTTTTGGTCAGGGAAACACATTTCTCTCAGGGATATGTGGTGTGGCCCAGGCTCCAGCCCTGTCTGCCTACCACCTGTAACGAGCCCTTTGGGAGATTTTAGTTCAGGCCACCCAAACTGTGAGCTGGGCAAAGAGACATCAGCGCTACGAAGTTAACAGCCTTAATGAAGCCCGGCCCAGAGGAGACTCGAAACATCCACAGTGGGGGAAAAAAAAGGAAAGAAAGAAAAGAAAAGGCTTTGATAGGAAAAACATCTGATCCGTGTTCTCTAATCTTTGCTTTGTTAGTTAAAGCATCTCTAAAGGGCTTAGTACCCCTGGAACAGGGACCTCTTTCTCTCCCTTCAGAAACACCAATTAGAAAAGCAGGAAACTGCTTCCAGAATGGGGGACTCCAAAAGAAAACTTAAATTTAGCTCGAGGGATCTGATTGCCTCTTTTTCACAAGCTATTTTTTCCCTCTGTTGTGTGGCTGAGCAACGGATTTCTCCAGGGCGAGAAAGCAGCTCCTTGTGCTGATACTGCTGATGTGAAGAAAACACGGTGGGGCAAGGAGAGGAGAGATTCATGGCGTAAGGGCATAAGAGGCATAAGAGGATTTCTCTTTCAAATACAGTGGGAATGATGCCCTTATGGTGTGGCAGCCTGAGGAGCAAGTGTGCCGCACTCTGGGAGGAGGGAGGCAGCGGGCTGGGTCCCAGCACCCACGCAGACCCTGCGTCTACCACCCCAGCCACCAGTGAGCGCTCAGCTGGGCAGACTCTGCTGATGGTCACAGATCCCATTGCCTTTGCACTGCACTGTCCTCCACAGGGAGAGAAAACCCATCTTCCCTTCCCCAGGGGTCCCGGTCTTGGGAGCGTGGGGGCAGCACCCTTTCCCTCGACAGGGCTGGCACAGGCGCAGTCAATGGCAGCACAGCACAGTTGGTGGCCAAGGGGCCACACCTTGGCAGGGCATGGCATGGCATGGCCAGCCAGAGCTGGTTGCGGTTCTCCTGGCAGCACCCCAAGGACCGTGTGCCACGCTGGCCCCTGCCCCAGGGCTTGTCAGAGGGAGCAGAGGTGCCACTGCAGTCTGCAGGGTCTTGGCCAAGCAGCAATCATCTGGGCAGCGGTGGCTGCTGCTGCCATGGGAGTCCCTGCAGCCTGGCTGGGCCCTCGATGGCTGTCCTCCCTGATGGCCACCCTCCCTCAAGGCTGTCCTCCATGCCAGGTCATGTTGCAGCCCTGCTCCAGTCACAGCTGTTGCCAATGATAAACCCTCTCATCTCCACAGACCCTGCTAGCCCAGAGGCTAGAAGGGAAACATCTGAACAAGCTCCTGGCTCTGTTCATGAAATTCCTGGACATAGTCCATGGTAAGATCTTTTTCTCTGTAGCGAAGTATTTTCCTTTGGACCTCAGGGATGTTACAACAGCTGTTTGTAAACAGTTTGCATCCAAAGTTAGCAGGGGGGTGAGCAGAGGAGTCACGTATCAACTTTGTCCTCTTGAACATCTAAAAGATGTGCAGCTACTTTGGCACTGCCACTGCAGATTTAAGAAGTCAGCCGAAAAGGCCAGTAGCCACGGGGCAGCCGCCCATGCCTGCCTCTGCCTCCAGACACACAGCCGGGCTGGAGCGGGCTGGGGGAGGCAGCCCTGCAAGGTGCTGCCAGAGGCATGCGCTGCCTCCACTCTGGCTGCAATTCATCCCAGAGCCTGCGGCCAGGTAGAGACCAGCAGAAGGAGGGTTTCTGGGGAAGGAAGAAGGCAGAGGCTGATAGGAGCGGTTGGAGCTGAGAAGCCGCAGGGCAGGTAAGTGCTGAGGAGGCTGAGAGTGATGAGCACTTTGGAAAACCTGGTGTCCCTCTGCGAAAGGCTTGGTAGGCTGCGAGGTGGCATAAAGCTGGGCTTGAACCCAAGCCCTGACCCACTCCCCACACTCCTGAGCCCCTCACAGTATCCAGCCTTGAAAACAAGGTACAGACCCTGGGTCCCTCCCTGTCCTTCGTTCTGTCATGGGTCCCTGCTCACAGCCAGCTGAGGTTTGTATCAAAAAGAGAAAACTTGTGAAAAAATGCCAATAAGCTTCCTGCACCATAACGGGGGTAAGGATAAAATCTTCTCAATGCTGCATAAAGGATTTCTGGATTTTGGAACGGTTTTTGCTTTTCTATACAACCCAAAATGGTCTGGTCCCTGTGAGAGCTCAGTCCTGTTGCATGAAGCTGTTCAATTGTCATCTCTGGAGGCACCTGAGCTGGTGTAAAAGGGAGGCTCTGCCAGACTGTGTGGCCCTGCCATGAGACCTCAAATCTAGGACAGCCAGAGCTTGTCACCCTTCAGGAAGAGCCGCAGGGGCCACCGCACTGGGCACAACAGGGCTGGGGGGCATCTGCAGGCCATCTGTGTTGGCAAAGCTTTTTCTAGCTCTTTTTCTTCTCATGGTTCCCCTGAGACTGTGTTACCTGCCATCATTTCTGGGAACAAGTGTATTTTAAGAGTCATCTTTAAAACTGTGTCCAGTGCCAGGCTCCCGCTTACACACTGCCAAGAGTGCATTTGAGTAAATGGAACCGCAGCCTTTTCCAGGGGCAGTGTTTGCTCCCTCGGGTTTTCCCCTCCAGAGGTGCCTTTGCTGCCTGACTTCTCCTGCTGTTGCAGGGGCACAATGCCTCCGCGCTCCTCCCTGGCCCTGACTCACCAGCACTGGCGGTGCTGGCACAGCCCAGCCACCCTGACAGGTCCTCCAGTGTTTTTCTGGATGTGATGGATTGGCACAGGCCATCAGCAGAACTCAGAATTTTTCTTTCCATCCTTTGCTGGCAGTCTTTCAGCTGATGTTGGGAGGACCTTACTTGCTTTCTTCTTCAACTAACACTTTCCCCTGGTGTTAAAAATATCGGCAGTGGTGCTGACACTGGCAACAAGTCCAGAGTATTTTTTCCAGCTCCAACGAAAAGGTGAGTTATGACTCATTGTGCTCAGCCTGACACCAAATAATTCTGGGTGTAGACGTGTAAGATGTGAAAGTGTTTTGCGTGCATCTGCTGGGGCTGCTGCTTGTTTTCTGATGCTATTCAAGGCAGCCCAAACCGAACCGCAGAAAGATGAAGTACATGACCTCTGCAGACCTCTGGCATATAATCAGCAGCAGGAACTACCTGAGATGGGGCAAGGGGCTTTGTGAATTGCTGCCCTGTCTTCAGGTTCGGCGCCAGGCATTTGCCGTGGAGGGTCACTGCAGTTTTCTCCACAGTGCCAGATGCTTAGCTAAGGACTGAGCCACATGGCCCTGGGTACAGCCCTAGGTGCCAAGGCCAGGTTAGGATGGAGGCATGTGCAGAGATGGTTATGGATGTCACACCCTGAAGCAAACTGACCAAAATGTACATTGCAAATAATTGCTCAGTAAGAGAGGAGAAACAGAAGGTGGAAGTAGCCCTTGGGCTTTCACAGAGCACGAGGCAGAGAATTATTTTTACTTGCTGCCGACCATGTCCACCTCCTGCTTTCTCCTCTCCCAGCCAGAGACTCCGCTTGGTTCCAGATGCACTCCCTCCACTGCTTGCTGCCACTCAGATGCTGCCTTGCTTTCGCTGCCTGACCTGTCAGACTGAAACAATACAGTGCATGTTTTACAAGGTACTTCTGCAGTGGGGAGAGAGAATTTGTAATTTTATGGAGCTTGTAAACTGAACTTGTAAAGTCCTTTAAAGCCGTTAGCTTGGGCATTTCATCCTACTGATGCTTAGGGATAAAGGCCAGCAAGGGCAGAGGTGAAAGGAGCCAAATTCATTGCTGAGATGACTGCAGACACTTACAGGAGCTTACAAAGGGAATAACTTTGTTTTTGTTTAACCATTAGCTTTACAAAATTAGCCTAGCTTGTCTCCCTTGCAGCTCTTGACAGTCTCTCAGAGCTAGTTATATCCTCATGTGATACATGAACACAAAAGACTCCAAGTTAGTGCAGCTGAAACACTGAAAGGACCTGAATTTTTTTGGTTGCACTTCACCAAATATGGCAGCATCTGGGGAGACGAGTGACATCTCTGGCAAGTTTTGTTTATACGCCTCAAAGTTTGGGGTGAGCACCCCTGGACTGCGACACCACAGGAATGTCAGGTACCTGCTGAAGCAGCCCCTGAGAAGGAATAAATAGCCATCTATTGCAAAGCACCAACCATGAATGTAATTGAAGGCAAATGATAATAACGGCGAGTATTACAGCGGGGCTTCTAATAAAGCCTGCTCTGTATCCCGAGCCAAATGCTTTACCTGCCACTGTGGGCTCTGCAAGGTAATTATTCCACGGGCAGCAGGGATGATTGATGGAGATATTCATTAAACACAAACCTGACACTTTGCTCTCTAAGCCCAAATAATCCAACCATGCTGTCTCTGAATAGGGCACCCTCCCCTCGGCATGTTTTTAATGGGGGGTTTCAAAATAAAACCAGCAGTCGAGTACCAGAGCCCAGACCCAACGGGGGGATCCCGGCTCACTTCTGAGGGCCGAGGGCAGGTGCTCGGGCCGGAGCCAGCTGTGCACACACAGACCCTAAGCAGAGAGTATTAGGCTGTGACAGCTGCAGCTGGCTTTGAAATAAGCACTGAGCATGAAGAGATTATGATAGAGTTTGCTTGTAGTATAAAACTGATTTTACATCATATATGAGGCAAAAAATGTCTCTCTCCTCTCCTCATAAAAGCAGTTTTCAAATTTCTTTGCTATTTTTGACCAAGAACCAGGCTGCTTTGGTCCAGCTGTGTTTGTCTGTAGTGGCAAAAGTAGAAGACAAGGTAGGAAGGAAGGACCATGACCACCAAGGGACATCATTCCCATCAGGGACAGTCACGTTGTGTTTGCTGCACTTCTAGGATGGGTCTCTAATGACAAGGCTCTGGGCTGCTGGCAGGACCTGCCTGTCTGTACCAAGGGTACAGTCCTTTTAAGCAGGTTTGGAAAGAAATGGCCTCGGAGCAGAGGAGAGGCTGAAGTGATGGGATCTCCAGTGCAGCCCAGCCCAGGGCCCTTCTGTCACTCCTCCATGAGCGGGGAGGTTTGGTCTGCAGTCAGCAATTCCTTGTGCTGTACAGACATGTTAATTTATAGATATCAATCTTACAGTGCTGAATAATATTAATGGCATAACTAGTACCACCTCATTAGTCCTCTAGTACCTGCCCCTCAGGAGGACAGTGTTTCAGAGAACAACAAAATCCAACCTTTAAAAAATACTCTCTAACTTTTTTACTAGCGTCTCTGCAGCTATTAAAACGTCAAAGTTGCTAGTAAAGGGCTTCTGTTACTGGTAAGAGGCTGTACAGGTGGTTGTGAATTTTTATGAGTATATTGAACTATGTGATTTGGGAGCAAAAGGGACACATACTCATTTCTGAAGGAGATAATTTTTGTGTGACTGAAATAGCGCCTAATTCCCCTTCAGTTAATACCACACAACAACATCCATGTCAAAACTGAAGAAAAGCATTATCATATGATTAAAGTGCCAGATTATAACTTCAGACCTTTTAAAACCTTGTCTGGCATGTCTTAACAGAAGGAAGTTCCAATTTTGGACACCATAAAGCCCCTGCAGAAATTCTCTCAATGTCAGCTACATTCACCTGAAATTAGATTTTTTTTTTTTATAACTCTGCTGGGAACTGCAACAAGCAAGTCTTGGGCAGTGACCAGGTCCCCAGACAACTTTAGAATCACGTCTTTAAGCAGGCTAAGGCTCTCCAGGAGCAGGCGAAGGGCTCATCGTGGGCACTTGGGAAAGGAAACTGTGGGGTCTCAGTGGAGCAAATGGGCTGGTTTGTCTAAGGATGGATGGTGCACCAGCAGCAAGTCACAGAATTGGAAAGTGGGGATAGAAAATGATGACTTAAACACATGATCCAGAGGAATATGTCAAGTGGAGATGCCCTGATGGGCCATAAGAGGTTTATCTGAATCCTTAGAAAGCTTTAAGGGCGTTCGTCTTTCCAGATGTTCCATCAAGAAGCCCTGCTGCGAGGGCAAGGACTCTGCCACTGGCAGCTGGCCCCACTGCAGCCCTTCAACTGCTCCACACGTTCTTGCCTTGCCCAGGGCGCCTGCTGCTGTGATACAATGAGCGTGGCCGAAGAGAATGAAGCTGCAATTACTTGCCATCGAACTACTGGAAAAAAACAAGTAGGGTAATAGGACTGGAAAATAAGAGCTTGTAAATTCCCTGCTGGATATGGGCAGGTATTTGAAGCCTTCACCGTCACCTGAATGATGCCATTTGGACCATCTCTGGCCAGGAGTGTGGCAACAATCTTGTCATTTGCTCCTAAAATGATGCGGATGTGAAGGACCAGCTTTCTCTGTGGCCATCTTCATTGTCCACAGACAAAAAACTGTTGCCTTTGCCCATGATCAGCAAGTGGGGCTCCCTTCTGCAAGCTTTACTCAGGGCCCAAACCACGACACACAGCAATCCCCAAAAGTCCAAACAGCCCTTTAGATATAATTCAAGGGGAAAACCTGCAGTTTACACAAAGATAACCACTGGGTCGGGAATTTAGAGTGCTGAGCTACAGGTTGCTGAGCAATAGGGGTGTTTCTGGTGCAAGCTTGCTCTGCTCTTCCCCAGACATTGGCCACTGTTGGAGGCAAGAGATGGGCTTTGGTGGAGCTGTGGTTGGACCCCGTGCTGTCTTCATGCTCCTTGCCAAGGCCCTGAGTAGCACGGGCAGTGGGTGGGAACCAGGGTCTCCAGGCCACTTCACAGGGCAAATACTCCCAAAGTTGGATGTTTTCACTTGCTCTTGACTCTCTTTCAAAGCCAGTGAAAGGCCTGTGGTTCCCAGGGCGCATCCGACCCCTTGGGGATGGTTCCTCGCTTCCTGCATGAACCAGGTGTTGGCTGCAGAGCCTGGGGAAATCTGCACGGGGAAGCAGGATGCATCACGGCTTCAGGCTCCCCTCACGGCACTATTTAGTCACTGGGGTTATGGGAAATAGCCTGAGCTATCCAGGAACTGACAGTGGGACCCCATCCTGTTATCATGCTCTATGATGGCCCATCAGGAAATGACATAAATACCCTCATTGCTCTCTATTTTATTTTTCACCACTGTGAAGCATCTTTTTTGTTTTGTTTCTGCTGGCGGCAGGTGACCAGTCGCAGTGCCCTGGCTCCCCACATCCTGCTGGGCAAGGTCTGCCTCCGTCCCTCTGAGAATCAGGCAAAGGATGTGCCTGTTTGCCAGTGTTTTTTCTTGCCGCTGCAGTGATGTTGCCTGGGTCAGGAAATAAACCTATTTGGAAAGTGGCTTTTATCAAGCTGCTTATGTCAAATATCTACAGCAAGATGGGCACCGTGTGTCAGCTGGGACAAGCGCTGGGAGAATATGAGTTCACATAGGCCTGGCTGTCGTGATCCAGAGCCGCTCCAGGTCGCTGACTCCTGGCAGCTGACCCCTTCCCTCTTGGAAATCTGCAGCTGCCTGGAGTGACCTTTACTGCAACAGTTTTAATTTAACTTTTGCACCTTGCATTCTGCCTATCCTGAGAGGGGAAGCTCCCTTTCTTTGCATCTTTGGAAATATATTAAATATTACTGCAAGTTAATTGCCCTCTGAGAATTATACACCAAACTGCTAGCCGGGGAACACAGAAGATGCAGAGGAGAACCAGCCTGCCTAGTGAATACAGGAAAACCGGCTTGGTACCACTGTCTTTCCCTGCTGTGGTCACAAGCTCTCTAAGGACAGCAATATGGATACCGCGGGTCCAACCAGCACCTTGCACTGAGCAGGCACCAGCCTGAGAGCTAGGAGAGAGGAACCCTCTTGCTCTTGTCTGCTTGTCCTGCTTCAAACAGCCCAACACATAAAGAGCCAGGGAGAACTGTCACAGGGTGATTTTCTGATTTACAACGGGACTGTGGTAGAGTATTTCTAGCTCAGTTAACGGCTGTTTTGTTAATTCCTAATTTCTCCCATAATCTCTATATTTTTGTCCCAGCTAGGACATGGCCTGTGATATATGATGGAGAGCTTTGCCATTAATCATATGCAAGTGAAAGCATAACTGGTTTTATTAGTTTTCGGAATGCCAGGTCACATAAATTAACTGAAGCATGTATTTAATATGTCCTGAGCAGTGCCTCCTACCTTTTCTGGCAAGACAACACGTCTTACAGGAACTTGCTTTACCTGCATCGGCAGCAGGACCATAGACTCTCTTGTGCTGCCCTTGGGGTGACTTTTGCCTACACTGCCACACTGGGGTTTGGCTGGGCAGTAAGACAGGCACACTGAACGCGGAGATGCCCAAGGCACAGGGAAGGGCACTGCTGAGTGACTGTCCACACTGGGACATGCACTGGTGGGGCCAGGGCCCTATCACTGCTGGGACCCCAGAAAAATGTGTTTGAGGTCCATGGCAAGGGGCAGATGCCACAGAAAGGCTTCAGATGCCCGGGTGGTATTTGCATGCCACTTTAGCAAGTGGCTTGTGTGTCACTGTTGGTAGCCAGACCCTGTTTGCTGTAGGGCTCTCCTTCCTCCTAGCTCTCACCAGCCTCCATGTTGATGAGCTGGTGCTCACCACACAGCTAGCTGGGATGTGAGCTTACTCTCCAGTGCTACAGGAACAGGAGGGTGATGACAAAGCTCAACAGAAATAACATGTATGACCTTAGCAGCAAGTTCTGCTAATGGGAACAATATTACAAACCCCAGCTCTAAGGGGAAGCCAGGAAACTGCTGAGGCCCAGACCCTCTTTTTATCAGCTGGGGACTCTGTGGTGACACATGTGATGAGGTTGGCATGGGTAATATGTCTTGATGCCATCCCAGAGGGCATGTGTTATGTTTAGTTATCCTTCTCCTATAAAGATAAGAGGGGAAGCAGATGGGAATGGTGTCCTGCTATTGTGTTTCTTAAGCACTGACTTTCCTAAAACTTCAAGAAACAAAAATTTCCTCTATTTTAATTACAACAGCATTACTGGGACTGTACTGGCACTAGATGCTATATTTGCGTTTAGGGTGGCCTGCCTATCCCTGAGAAAAGGTTTTTTTACTGTTACTAGAGATTCTAGATGGGGAAACTAAGGCAAAGTGAGACAATACAGTGGGTGTGCTGCCGGTGCGTGCAGATCCAGGAGCCCAGCCTGCATCTCTTGGGTGAGATTTGAGGGATGTGAGACCAAGCAAAGCTGCTTGAAATGATTTCACTGCAACCCAGCATGTTCCTGCATCTGAAACTCAGCTGTTTAGGGCAAAGCTGTGCTATGAAAAAAAAAGTGACTCAGCTGTTTGTGGGTTTCACTGCACTTGCATTTCCTGTGGCACATGGTGAGTATCCCTCCAAGGGCTTTGGGTTTTTTTGGAAGGAAAGGGTGTAACCAATTCATTAGCTGACCCCCAGCATCCCTGATTTGCATAGGGTGCTTCTGCTCTGTAACTCTAGAATAATGGTGGTGATTATAAACACGTGACGGAGAGGGGTGAGGGTGGTGAAAACCACTGTAATCACACATGGGGCAAAGTGCTGATGGATGGGCTGTGGTTGCAGAATCCTGGGCTCTGGGCAGCCTGCTGAGCTCCCACACGCCACGAGAAATCCCCCATAGCGGCTCGGCAGCTTTCCCCACAGGAATCCAGCTGCCCCCACAAGAGTCCTCCTGACATGGAGCTCTTGCTATTGGGCAACAGAGAAAATATAATATTGCCTCTATGAAGTGTTGTCATCCAACTCCCAGATCAGAGCCTGTGATCCTGCACGTGCAGTCTAGACAGCCTGTGTCTCGGTCCTGCAGCTCCGAGCCCCTGGCTCAGCAAAGCCAGGGCAGCTGGAGCACAAAGTAGCTGGATCATTTTTGTGTACTCCTGGACCATGAAAGATGCAGATACTGCTCAGGTTCTGACACAGACTGGAGCTAGCTTTGGGCTGATCTAACCTATGCCGCCTGCCAAGCCCCTGAGCTTGATCTAGTACCACAGGTGGGCATATGCTCTCTCCCGACCTTAAATATCCTCTCTTGATCTTATCTGGATATCCATGTTTTGCTCAAAATACCTCCCATTCTTCTTAGCGCCATCAGAAGAACCTCGACATAAGAACCAGATGTGGTACCTGCTCTCCCGTCACCCATTCACTCATACACAGACTATTAATCTGTGCAGGGGTGTGTTCTAAATGGTTTGATATGTATGTAAATCCCAGAGGTGGAGTGTTGTTCTTGGCAGCCTCTTCCATGAGCTGATGTGCAAAACTCTTTTCTTTGAAGTCTGCAAACAATTTGCTGGGTCTCAGCACTTTCCACATGAACTCGCGGGGACTTGGTGTGAGAGAGATGGGCGACACCAGACTAACCTGCCCCTTGTTTTGGGGAGCTGTCAGATCTTTCTCCTCCCTTGTTCCAGATGGATGCAGTTTTCTGGCTTGCCCCAGTTGCCCTGATGTTCCCAAAACAGCTGCAGATAAGGCTCCAGTGACTTCATTGTCTTGCTCTTTTGAGGAGTTTTCACTCTGAATTTCACTCTGAATTATTCCATCATTTTGTTTTGCATTTGTCTTCTGATTGCGCTTGCTTTGACAAGCAAAGCAAGAGAAGGGATATATAGCTTTGGGGGAAGAGAATATGGTCTTAAGCTCTAGACTCCTTAGTACATTTGGATTTTCCTCTGCTTTTTCCTTTCAACTGAAAACTTGAAAACACAGAAATAATTTGCATTTAGGTTATTAATGCCCAAAGCATTAGTAAGAAAAAAAAACCCCAAACCTGGGTATTTCAACCAAGTCAGCATTCATTTAGACAGTATAAATTAGACCATTTATTGTCTAATTGAGTATTTTATTTCTGATGCAGACTAGGATCTGTACACCAAGGGAGAAGCAAGAATCTTTTTCTGGCATTAAAAAATAAAAGAAGTGAATAGTTCATATAGCAAGGGAGATGTTTTTCCTAACACTAGCAATTAGCAGTTAACTTTTATGCTTTGAGGTAGAAGTGTCTCTAGCATCCCTCCATCTATCCTGTCTACTTATCTCTGCCCTAACTCAACAAATGTAACCATCTTTCTCATACATGAAAATGTTCGTGTTCTTGATGTAAAATGACCATTTATTATCCTATGGCACTCTGGTCTCCAGTGGATCTTTCAGGAATTATTTCTGTGATCTAATTGCCACAAGGGAAAAAGATTTCTTCTTCTCATGTCCTCCTTCCTTTTGCCGATGGAAATAACTAACTTTTCACATCCTTCAAGGCTCTTTGGTAACTCCCATTGTTTTGGGAATTATTCTTGCAATTTCCTAGCTACGACTCGGTGCTGCTGGGTATTCTTCTGGTGCAGAGCAGAGGAGGGGAAGCGGGTGCTCCATACTGCCGGTAGAAAGGTCTGAAAAGCCATTTGAATTTGGCTTTTACTCTAGTGCTTAAAACCCACTCTTGTCTTCAGCCCGGACCCTGTTTTTCTCATAAAAGCATTCCCTGATTTGTGACCTATCTGCAGGTGCCTGGGTTTTTGTTGACTGAATATCCATGTCCTGAGGTAGTCATTGAGTCACGAGTAGTCATGAGTAGTCATTGACTACTTGAGGATTTTCTTCTTACCTTAAAAGAACCTCTACATTTCCAGAGCCAGAGCCCACATGAGCAGGAGTTGCTGATGGGACTTGGTTCCACGAGTAGAGGAGTGGGGATGCTGCAGGCTGGCTGCTGCTGGAGGCTTGTGCCTGACTCTGCTCTGGTGGGTGCTTGGGTTGGGATCATGCTGGGGAACTTGAATTGTTGCCAAATTGATGTTAGACAGGATCATCTCATTTGTCGTTTTTCCACCCAGATGTTTTTTTGGATCTGTCAAGTGGTTGTTCTGTCAGGTCTATGTCTGTCTGAGCACCCTGGCCACATCCCAAATGTACTCCTCCCATGGGGGAGGTTCATATTTTCATTGTCACAAAGTGTGGTGTCTGCTGGGACTTTTCTCACGTTTTCAGTCCATTTATGACTGAGCAAGACTGTGGTTTAAGCTAGAAAATACCTCAAGCCTCTCTCAGGACTTAATTTCAGTCTGTCATGGTCTTAGTGGTGTGGGCATGGGGCGACACTGCTTTGTGCCAGCTCTCCTAGTGATCTTCCTGGCTGCCACTGAAGGGGAGCTTGCAGCAGTCATTTCTGTTAACATTGTCCTTCCATAAATCAGCCAGGAGGTATAGTCAGCAAAGAACAGTCTTTCACAGTTTGCACCAAACTTGAGATGAGCTGCACACCTCAGCTGAGGGGAACACAGGGCTCACCCAGACGTGTCTATGTTCAAAAATCAGGGCTGAATCCCACCTATTCAGTATTGTGCCAATCCACCCAAATTCGCCCCGAAACCCAGGCAAGAAACACTGATATGTCTAATGACTTCAGGACAAAACTGTTAATTGTCCCCAAACCTGGAAACCCAATGAAGGCAGTGGCTCCCTCTAGGAAGGATGTTCATACATTAAAATGTGATACACAATGAAAAAGAGATTCCTGGACAAATAGCTCTGTTAGCTTCTTGCTTTTCAGTGGTTATGGATTATGTGTTTTACAGATTTCTGCTCTATTGTCCTATAATTCTCCTCAGTAGCGAGGCTTATTTTAACCAAATGGACCACATTTTTCGTTGTTTTTCTAAGAGCAAACCATCTGTGCACCAGGTAAGTTTTTATGGGCTATGAAGGCGCACTTATAGGTGCAAAGTATCAACATTCCTGTGAAATTAAATTAATTACCTGTTGGGAACAAGGATTCCTTTTTCCCTGGTTTCACTAAAATTCCCAGGTCTGCCCTCCAGTTCCCTTCCAAACTGGGAACTCAATGAGATTAATCAAGGCTAAAGGCATTTCCGCTTGCTATTCAAAACACTGCAACTCCCCTTTGTCCTTATCATAGTGCCGTTCAATCAGTCACTGCCATAGAGGAATGGGCTTGGCTGGGGGACAGGGACAATGCCCTCAGCTCTGCCTTCCTTCCCTCTAGAGTCACTGTAGCACCTTCCATTGCTCAGAGCCCAAAAGTAAAATGTCCTCCACAGGGACACAACGAGATGGTCAGAGCTGGCAAAAGTACTTGCCAAGGTGAGGGAATCTAGATTACAGTTTCACTGGCTCGTCTTTCCTGTCTAAGAGGTCTGTGCCTCATTTTTGCCCTCCTTCTCTGAGAATGATGCATGACTTTCCTATCCTTCCTTTGTCTTTATATTTCAGGTGGCATCAGCTACAGCACATGGGCTGCCATCACATCCTTTCCTTTTGTTTGAAAAGAGTCCATAGCTTATCCCAGCAGAGAGCTCCACTTCGGCAGCAATATGTGCAAAATTCAGAGATGAAGCATAATGGGTACTGGATATCATGCTGTGGAGGGAAAGAAGGGATGCAAAAGAGACATGGAGCTCTGCAGGAAACTGCATAAACCCAAGAAGCCACTTTAGTTTAGAGCTGGGGAAAACTTTCTTTACAAAAATCAACCAGTTCCTCAGAAAATATACTCTCCCACTTCTGATAAAAATGCAGACTCAAGAGTTGACTGCCCAGTTACCATTTGTACCTTTGAAAGTCATTTTAAAGTCAGAGAAATTTGGGGAGAAGCTCATTAGTCACTTAACCGCAAATATGGAGAAATCACAACCTAGCAAAAGCCTTCCCAGTCGTTAGAACAGTTCAAGGATCTGGACAGCAAAGCCTGGCCAATTTAGCTTATGCAGCCCACCATGTAGCCAGCTGTATCACAGCCTTCATGGGCAACTCTAGAAAACACGCATGTGAGAACATTAACTGCAAAGATGGCCTGTCCACAGGGAGTTACCACGTCCCTAGGACAACATGCTCTTCTGTACTGCGGCCTCAGGCACTGGAGCAAACCCGCTGTGGTCCTCACAGCAATTGCAAGTTATAGCCATTAGCAACAGAGACGCGCTTAGAGCTAGAAGTTATATATTTTACATTCTTACGGTTGGCTCTGGAGTCTTTATGTAGTTGATTCAGGAGATTACTTACACGGGAGAGGACTCCCTGTGTGTCCCCCCAGCTTCCCCAGTACAGAACCCTTCCTTACGCCCAGGAGAGCTTTAAACCTGTCTCGGGCAAGGGGTTTCTCTCACTTCTCTTGGAAGATAATTAGAACCCATCACCTGGATGTCCTTTAGTTTTAGCTTATTATTTAGCTGGAGCATAATCATGGTGTTAGTACAAGTCCACAGCCAGGTGTGGACATGGATCTGAGCTGGCCCAGCAGGAATTCCCTGCTGAGATGGTCTGACTGGGGAGTGGACAGTGTGTGTTGGCATGCGGCTTGCAGGAACTCGGCACCTTTAAGACAATTCTGTGTCCGTGTTCATGCAGGAGGAGGAGTTTCCCCCTTTCTTTTTGTTCATGTGACACACACTGAAGGATCCCTGAAATATTAAAATAAACAGAAAGCTTGACTTGCAGAACCTGTCTGCTAAGCCAGGAATCACATTTCTTGCTGCAGTTTCAAACCGTCATCCAGAGACTTGTAAAACATTCACAAAAACCTCTTCGGCCCCAGAGCTTTCAACAAAAACAACAGCCCAGTAGTTGCACCCATCCCTGAAAGAGCAAATATATTAAAGTCTGTTCCTGCTTCACTCTCCTTGCTTTTACCCCTACAAAAGGAGGAGCTCTGAGCACATTCTCCTTTGTAATTTCAATTCCTTTTCCATTCTTTCCCTGATAGCTGATTTAAGGATTAGAAGGCTCCAACATGCCAGATGTGGGGGAAGCAAGCTTAATGGATGTAGTAAAAGAAATGTAAGGAAACCCCCTGATCTAAAGGCCCATTTCCTGCTAACTCTCATCACTGCCTGCTTTCAATGAGGAATGCATGATCTCGCCCTCCGCAGAGCACTGCTAGCTTGTAAGCTGGGACTGCTCTGAGCCCAGCTTATTACGACAAGGTGCAGTGGAGTAAAGCACAGGGTGCCCATGAGATAGAGACCTCTGACCAGATTATAGATGCATCTAAGCAGATATTACATATAGGTATTACCTATGTATATTACACATATATAATACACTGGCTATGTAAGCTCCCTTCCTTAATGACCTGCTGGCCTGAATAGCCCCCACATACCGACATGAGGACAGGGCAGGGTTAGTTTGTGACTCACCCGGGAGGTCTGTGGCAGAGCCAGGAACTGAACCCAGGTCTGAAGGATGACTGTTTATATTCTGCACAGTAGACATGCCTGTTTCTTCACTTTCATTCTAATAAAATGCCTGTTGCTGTCTCCATTGTGAAGAGAGGGACTTCCCTAAATGACTTTGAAAAAAACCTGAGTGAACAGAAATCATGAAGAATATTCATGGCTGTGGTGTGAGCTTCATAATAACTGAAGATTTTTTTATTCCCTAATCCTTCTTGGTACTAAATAGATAGAAGGATGCTGGAAATGTCTTATTTGACTGAGACTCTTGTGAGTTTACGTAGGGTGTTCAGGTGATGAAGTTTAATGGAATATATCCCAGAGCCTTCTGTCCTCCTGTTTGGAGAGAAGGTTCAGCTTTTATGCCACCCACAGGAGCCATCAACTCTTATGCTGAGAAAAAGATTGAGTGATTTCCAAAGGAGTTTGGTGTTCTCTTCTGCACTTTGCCCCTTGAGTAGTGGGATTTGAGAAGATATTTGATATGAAAAATCTAATTCTACATATGAGCAAGCCAACTGACACTATCCCACCCTTAGGACCAACAGGTTCCATAGTAGCTGTTGACAGAGTATCCCAGGTTAGGTGTCCAGTGCTCCTAGCAATCCACAGTCAGCAGCCAGTTTTGAAACAGGGGGTTGTTTGGTGAAGAAATACCAGTCATACACAGACGAATGGGCTCTTTCCTCCTCTGGTTTTCTTAGGGAATATTCTTTCAGCTGTTTGAACACACAGACCTTGCTCATCTCAAAGGAAGGTCAGCAGGGGTAGAGAGCATCCTTCTCTTGCCTACCCACCCAGCAGGACCCAGCTGGGGCTGTTGGGTCCCTTTGCTGAGCAGAAGGAGAATTTTAGGATCTCTCCATATTGTCAGCCTAGATGAACTTTGAGAGCCAAATAAGAAAGTTGGATACACCCAGACGAGAATTCCAGTCCTTTCAGTGACAGAAATAAATGAAAGGTGCCAGACAAGAGATAAAGACTTTCTAAAGCAGCAGAGAGGGAGGGGGCAGCTGGCTGAGCTGCTGTGCTCTAGGTGATGGGAGACAAAACCATCTAAAAAAACATCCCATGGACATAGTTGGTTCAGACCCTGACAACTCCCTGCTGGGTGAGCACCTCAGCACCTGGAAGTGTTTCCATTTTCTCCTGTGTTCCTTTCCTTCTCATTCTTTCTCCTTCTTAATCCTCCTTTTCCCCTTTTCCTTTCCTTTTCAAGAGTGTGCTGCTAGACAGGTTTTCCTATAGCTTGGCTCGCTCTGCTTCGAATTCTGTTGTGCTCATTGAACAAAAAGGCTCTCACTGCTTGGCGAAGAAGCCTAGAGAGGCTGTGGAGACCTGCGGCCTCTGATCTGGTTGAAAGACCTTGACCCTGCTCAAAGCCCAGGCTTTCAGTGACAACCCCTGGCTGTTCATTGCTTCCTTTATGCTCAGTTCTCTTGAAAAGCAGAGTCCAGGGCTACACCTATCAACAGTTAATATCCCACATTTCAGTAAGATCAGACCTCTGCTCTACGTCTTCTGCTGTACAGAGATCCAGCGTCTACAGAGAAGGCTGGGTGGTTGACACCTTCTTGGGGACTTGTTCTCTGGTATTTCTGCCTGCATCTGCACGATACTGAGCCGCGCACGGCAGATGCTGAGATCAAGCATAAGAGCTTTAATACCAATGAGTCCAGGGGGTGACATCAGGAACTAACTTGGTTTTGGCAATAGGTATAAACAAAACCTGGTCTAGAAACCATCTTAAAGTCAAGCATAAAAGTGAGAACAACTGGTTTTGCCACATAGAGAAGAAGTATTTACATTGGTCAAATCAGGCCAAACAGTCTCTACCTCAGTGGTAGGAGCAGTGAAAGATGAAAACTGGGCTGGATTTCAGTAGTAGAGCTACAGTAATCTCCTGAATGGGAAACCCTGTGCCTTGGGGATGTTCGCATTCGGTTTAAGAGAGAAGACTGTGCATACAAGCCCCAAGGACTGAAGACGCCAGAAAAGCACAGACGTAACATCTCAACAACTCACAGAGGAGGTGATAGAGAGATGGGTGGACAGAGGAGGGCATAAAATTGCAAGCTTTTATTAGGTGCGGATGATAACAAACGCGCTAGGCAATTGCTGTGTGTTTGGCATCCCAGGAAAACTGACTCCAGAGCTGGCACCTAAGGAAACGAGCTCTCCAAACTGCAAAGCTCAAGAGCTTTGCTAAGAATCTAAGTCGGCTCTTTCTTTATCAAATGCTGCAGGAGATCAAGCGAGAGAATTTGTTTCACCTGAATCAGCAAATCATTGCTAAGTCATTGCCTGGGCTCATCTATGCACACATGAGTATCTGGCTGGCTCGCTGCTCTCCCTAGGTGCTGGCTGAGCGGTTTGCAGCTCTTCCACAGCCACGAGTGTTGGGAGCAAGGTGTGAGATGCTGCACTGAAACCGCCAGCTGACAATTTCCAGGGGAGCTTGGGAAGCTCCATGCAGCCTGTTCCCTCTCACACTCTCTGACTCCCATGACCTCTCCACAGATGTGTAAATGGCACCTGAGAGGCCTGTGTGCAGAGCTGGTAATTTGTCCTCACCCAGACTATCCCCCACCGGTATGCAGAAACATGCTTGGTGTGAGAAATGTGTCCTTGGCACAAAGCCAGGGCCCAAACAGACAAAGAAATAATGTTTACCCCCAGGGCTTTTCTGACAAACAATAAAAAAGCAATAGAGTCAAGATAGATTACGCGTCAGCTAAAATATTACCTCTTCCTGCCAATTCTTATAAAAGGAGGCAAAGCTGCTCTTCACGCTGAACTAAAACTTCTGTTAAAATACTCAAGGAAAATAATCATTTAGACAGCATCTTTCTTTCTAGCCAATGACATTAATATTCTTGCTAAATTGTTATTGTGACAGTCTGCTTTCCGGGATGCAGCAGGCAGTTTGCTTTGTTTGAATACAGAGTCGCACAAAGGACTAGAGGACTTCCAGCCCGAGATGAATGGTCTGATGATAGCATCAGGTGGCCAAGCTCTTTACAAGCAGAGGAACGCCCTAAATCCACCTCTGGCAGGTACAGAAAGCAGCTTTATGTTGGTTGTTGGCTTCTTTCTGCCCTGTGCATAACCCATTCTCAAAGGCATCAAGGAAACCACTGCAACTTGGGCATCAGAGGGTATGATAAGTGGGAAGCCCAGGCTGCCTTCACCTGAGCCAGCAAACAGCACGCCAGCTACTAACTGGATGCCTGTGCTCACCTGAATGGGTCCTAACCACAAGCAGATGAATAGGCACCGTGTGAATATTTAATTCAATAAACTTGGCTATGCTGTTGTGTGGAGGGTGAGGCATGTGATTTATTACTTACAAGAATTTGGACAGCCCCTGGCTTAACGTGAAAACACTGGCAAGTGTCAGGGAATTCATGAACTTTACACACATGATTATCGATGACTTTTATTAGCAAACAATTCTGGATATCCTCCCTTTTGAAATAATGCCACCGGCCAAGCAGAGCAAAACACCTATGTGGGCCTAAGGTGGCAAATCACACGCTATCATTTGCAAATAAGCCATAGGCAGAGATTTGTCTGGGTAACATCAGCGAGAGGCAAAGGTTTTGCTTAGGAACAGATTAAGAAAAGGGCTTACACTTCTGCAAAGCCTGGATAAGTTTTTAACAGGCATCACCTATAGCCGCGTTCAACACAAACGCAGAGCCGCATCGAGCCATAACTCTCTCCGTTCCCTTTGATGAGCATTGCTCAGAGTCTCTGTGGATGTCTATGCCATGGCATGAGCTGACAAAGGAGAATCACGCCTTTTTCAGTGAAAAATATGATCAGACAGATGAGATAAGCTTGAGATAGTTTCCTTGGCTTGGCAAACCTAAACCTTCCTGTTATAGAAAACTACTCTCTGCACTCAACAGAATGCAATTTTGCATACTGGGCTTCCATGCTGGTTATCGGCTGAAAACAAACGTTTCTCTGAGTCAGCCAAATCTTACTTACAGCCCTCCATACTTGTCTAAACCCACAGATCTGGCAGTGAGACAACATGTTTGCTCACAAGCATCCGTACCTGAAATGAAGAGTTCAAAGTGGCATATATGAAGTATTTACTACATAATGCAAGATCAATTTCAATAAAGACAACTGAAGCATGGAGTCCTGGCTCTCCTGAAGCCCGTGGATGAGTTTGCACAGTGGAGATCAGATAATACAACGTCACGCTGCGCACGGACACTGGATATTAAGTTCTGCAGAAAGGCCCACTTGTTCTGCACGAGAGTTCAACACTTGCTGGTGTCCTCCTTTGGAGTTAAGAGATTGATCAGATCTCAATTAAGTACTTAAACATATGCTTAATCAAAGCTATGCAAGGACAAACTGCAGGGGAAACTAAGCCCCTCCAGTTCAATGGTGCACTTTTAAGAGTGCAGTTAATTGGTGTTATTAAAATAACCACTCTTATACCTGGGAGAGAGGGAAATTAAAACTGCCTTTCAAAGTAAGAACAGCAATGGAAAACTAAGAAACATATCCAGCAGTAAGGAACCCCATTATAGCCACGTATGACCAGTCCCTCAGTCAGGAAGCTCTCATAAACACCTATTTCTGTTCTGAATCCGAAAAGAAAGAAAAGTGGCATGTTTATATCTTCAGTGATAATGACGTCCTCTCTGGTCCATCAGAAACCAGGGAGATCCTTCAACAGGAAGCAGTCAAGTGCTTTAAGACCAGCAGAAGTGGGAGCTCTATCACCTGCTACTGTTGGTTTTAAGGAAATTTTGGAACACGAGGGAGATTCCATGAGACTGAAGAGAATTGCAAATTGTGCCAACATTTGAACAGGGGTAGACGGGAAACCCCAGGTGGTATTAAGTCAGTTAATCTGATATCAGTTCTGGGTTTGGCTGTGGAAAGACTGATACTGGATACAAGCATTGAAGAATTTAAAGGTAGCATATTTCATGCCAGTCAGCATTAGTTTTGTGGAAAATAGGTTT
Organism: Fratercula arctica; assembly: GCA_947846985.1. Lineage (NCBI taxonomy): Eukaryota > Metazoa > Chordata > Aves > Charadriiformes > Alcidae > Fratercula > Fratercula arctica. The sequence goes on along the minus strand of CANTUZ010000013.1, from coordinate 29,572,949 downwards.
TGCCAAACTAACGATACATTGTTTTTTGATGGAATTACAAGTTTCATTAATATAAATGCTTGTGTTGATATAATACAGAGAGTTTCCTGTAAGGCTTGAGGTTTCTCTGCAAGACATTCTACATTCCGATAAAAATAGTAAACCCTTTACAAAGCAGTGAAGCATTTCTTAAGTTGATTACAATTAGGGAACGGATAGAACACAAAATAGATGTAAATGAGGAACTGTGATGAAACGGGGCTGTTCCTGGTGGCGTTCTAGCAGGCACTGCTCTTGCCCAAATACTAGCCAGTTTCTTTCTTAAGGATATCGGACCAAATGCAAATTTAAGTAGGGATAGCACCTGGAACTGGCTCAACAAGCGAATGTGCTAGTTGGTAACAAGGATGAAGAGCAGCTCCATAGACAGCTGTGGAGCTCTGGCTCGTTTGATCAATATGCACTTGAATTTGACCAAATGAAAAAAAAAAAACCCAAACAGCCAGTGTGAAAACACATTTCTAAGATGCGAAGCCCTACAAACATTAGAAGGGACCTGGGGAGCACAGAAACATGAGCGCAAAACTATGGCTAAGAGCATTTGAACTCAACAAGAAGATACTATCAGGGGGAGATGAAAATGATATTATCTTTGCCTGAGAAATTAGTGAGACCACTGCAAGAATAGTCTGTCCTGTTCTTGGACCTACCCTTCCAAAGGATGTGTAAAAATTGAGATGCACTCAAAAATGTATATCTAAATGAGACAAGGTTTGGAAACTACACCAGATAATAAAAGGCTTATGGAATGGAATCTATGTATTTCATTGAGGAGAAGCTGAGAACAGCCTTTGAGGAAAGCTGCAACATTTTCTGTGTTCATTTTCACTCGGAGTAAAACCAAATTTTAAAACCTGACATCTTTCATGAAATGGATCTCCTGCTCTCTGAGCTGTTCTCATCACAGTGATCCTGAACTCAAACGAAACCTATGCCAAGTGTAACATGAAGCTGAATTTTAACTGGAGATTGATTACATTTCTTTCTAGGCAAATCATTTGCTGGTGCGTACAGCTACAGAATTACACACCCTGATGTCATGAACAATTTCTGCTTGCACCCAAAGAGGCCATGTGGCTGAGAAGTGGTTAGAGAAGGCGAGGACTAAGCTGTGAGCATCCTGGGCTCTAATCCCACCTAAGCCCCTGCCCAACATTTTGAACCTGAGCAAGTCATTTAACCCCCTCAGCCTCCAGTCCAGCTGTAGAACTGTGCAAAAGTCAACGTCTTCCTGAAAAACAGATGTTGCACCTCGGCTGAGCTTTACATTTCTAAGAAGTAACTCAATGAAAACACCTGCTGGGGAATGCAGGCAAGCGGATGGATGGAGACTGTTGGAAATACTGTAAATTCACACTATTCACATGGATTCCTAGGGATAAATGGGGAGAGGCTTTTCCCTGATGATCAGTTTATCCCAGTAGCATCCGCAGCACCAAATTCACAGTGACGGCACATGCAGTGCTGCCAGCAGCCAGATTTGAATGCTGTGGATTGACAGGCTGTGCAGTCCCACTGCCCCAAGTAGGGGTGGTGGCTGGTAGGCACTTTCTTGCTACCATCTGGTTTGGAGCAGACCAGCGAGCCCTGCCACTGGATAGTCCTCTGTTTCAGCTCCTATTTATTCACGTCCTCGTTTTTCTTGTTTGGTGAACGTTGCATGTCAATATTTAGTCATTGCTGTGGAAACAGCAACCCACATGCAAAAGGACAGGAAAAAAAAAAAGAGGAGGGAAAGAATAGAAAACAGTATTTTAAGGCACAACCAATTTGTCTGTTTTTGCCCATTTGACTCAGGAATGTGAGTTCGTTTTGCCCGTGTGCCTGCAACGGGAAACAGGAATTGAAAAGGGAAGTGGTACCAAACTGTTTACTTGAAACTGCGGGCAAGAGTGGGAGCCAGAACATCTGGGAATCCCATCAGGCAGCCTCTTTGCACACACAGCTCCCTGGAAGAGGCGCCTGGAGCAAACGCTGCCAGAGAGCCGTTGTGTTTTCAACCACCTCCCCTTCTCTCCAGGGCTGATGGGGAAGCCTGACCTCCTCTCCAGGAGTTCCCTTCCTGACACCAGGGCCTTGGGCAGGCTGGATTAGAGCTGAGGGTGGGCAGTGAGGACCAGAGACACATACAAGGATCTGAGGCTCCCTGGGCTGGATGTAGAAGAATATAGCACCTCTCACTCATAGATACAGCTCCTCCCCACAGCTCCTCTGCTTTCAGGTAGGTGATATCTGTAGGGGTGAACTGGTGTAACGCGAAGGCTTCCTAGATTAGATGCTGGAGGCCAACACAGAGGAGCTGTGACCATTAACATCAGCTTATCTGTCTGCCCTGCCTTACTTCAATGCACAGGATGCCTGTGGGCTGTGCGTCTGCTGGAAGTGTTTCCAATCAAAGCTACGTAACCCTGAGTGGTGCTGGAGGGATCTCTCCATCCATCAGCAGCAAAGAGGCAATGGAACTCTGGGGTTCCCAACCTTCCCATTCACATGCAACGTGCATTGAAAACACAGCAACAACAAAACGGTAATACTCAAAAGACTTTTGCTTGATAAGACCTACAAAACATTGTTTACAAATGAAGTTTCAGTGAGTAATAAAAAATGGCCAGCATTTTTAAAACTTCGTTTAAATTGCTGCACAAAACCTTGTGAAAATTGGAACATTGGGAAAATACTGGATTTTAATTAAAAGAAAGGACATGGGAAAACTCCATAAGTTTTATATTTGAGTTATATGCAATTTGAAAAAAAATATGTGGTGACTGTGATCTCCAAGCAATATTATTCGCTTCATATATACCAACAAATTAGGGTAAGTTTCCTTTGTTTCTGTTGTTGAAAGTGGAAGAGGCATATCTAGCTGTGATTTGGAGGAAGAGCCATCAATACACTGAAGAGTAGGTATTATCTGTTGCACTTGGCAATGGGTACATCCTGAATAAAGATACAGGGATGTGCATGCAGAGACCTGGGGAAAAGTCTAACCTGAGAGCAAGGTCAGCCTGTGCTGCCAGTTAGGGCTGCAGGGTTTGTTCTGCTCAGGCTCTAGCCTTTCAGTATGACATTACCCTTTGTCAAAAAATACCGAGTCTCAGTGAAACCCTGGAGAAAGGGGAGACTGCAACACCCCCCGAGGCTTTGGCAATAGTTATAGAAAATATGTGTGTGTGTGTTTAAATCCTTGATTGCAAAAGAAAAATGGCATTAAGTTGGCACAAGAAAGGAATTTTATACCTGTTGGTTTTTGCACAGGTCTGTAAATGGCAGAAACTTTCAACTTCTGCCAGAAAAGCATCAGGGTTCCCAGATACAAAGCCAGAGAAATGATATATCTAGACCAAATACAAGAACTTGATTTTTATTTCAATACAATCACTCTGGATATAAGAGCTGAATAAATTGGCAGAGACTTGATATAATCTAAAATGGAAATCATTCTTGGTATGGAGAGTCACGTCTTGCATTTCTGCCCTCAGATCAGCCTGTAGTGTATAAGCACCAACAGGAGCCTCTTCAGGAGATATATCTAAAAGTACGTTGACTTATAATCACTGATGTTTGGGAAAAGTCTTAATTCGACCTGTCAGGAGCTAGAATGTTTGGAACTGGAGACCAAGCGTCATTAAGCACAAGGCAAAGGTGACCTGCAGTTTTGTCCTCCCCATGCAAGCGCTCTCCAGATTCATATGGTGGTATCTGCGCATTTTCTGCTTTCTCCCGTGGGACAGGACCAGCCTCCCTGTCTGGGCTAAGGGTGGGATGTAAACCCCAGTCACCATCAGAGTGGGGCTGCTGGCTCCAGCCCAGCAGCGCACAGGGCTCTGACGCCAGGTCCTGGAGTGGCCCAGAGCCAAGGAGGAAGACACAAAACTGTCTGCAGCAGACGTGTGGCGGGATGCCCTTTACATGGGCCTCATTGTGAATCTCATTCTAATACCTCAGGGTTGACCCAAATCTTCAGGTCCTTCAACAATTAAAGATAATTCAGGTTCAACAATTAAAGATAATTAAAGATAATCTTTACACAGGTGCCAAGTCACTCACGGGTCTTTCTAGGATTCAAACTAGTGCTGCTGGGCCCCAGATCTAAGGAAATGTGTGGGTCAGGCTCCAGGCAGGTATCTAGGTTTGCCAGTCACCTTGTCTGCTCTTCCCTGTAGCTCTCCAATTTCCATTAAGAAGCTGTAGAAAGCAGCTTTTTGGTTTCTGTGCCATGTTCTCATCCAGACCAACGATAATCCTTGCTTGGAGAGGGCGTATAACTTGTGCCAGGTCCACACTGTGAATGTTGAGTACATGCAGTCCCTTTTGAATCACAGGAAGTATGCAGGCTTTGGAGATTATCAGCCCATTATTAACATTTCAGAAAAATATAAAGTGGTTTCCGCTTTATCTGTTTACTCTGTGGCTGATAAAATATTAACATTTTTCAGCCTCCACTGAATAATCCCTGGTCCCCGTATTCCCAGACAATATGGTGTGTGGCTTAAATGGATCACCCCAAGTGAAGCTGTTTCTCTTGGCTACTGTCATACAGGAAGCTGGTGAGAAAAAGGTTGTTTGCACAGGATTTAGGCATTTTAAAAAAATTTATGAAAACGTGATGCTGAGGAAAACACCAGGCAAGTAGTAAAAGTGCTTTGCATGCGCGCAGCTGTTTCCTGGACATTTCTTTCTATTGCAGAGGCACTTGGTTTACCGGAAATTCCAGTTCACACACAATGCCAGTCTCCCCAGAAAATGGGCTCTGCGCTCAGCTGTATTGATCTGCTTCGTGCAACTGGTGGTGCTGGCGATTTCCCCACCTGCACGCCCACAGGCAGCAGGGACTGTTTTGATTTGATCCTAAACAGTTTGTAGGAAATAGTAGTAAATTTGCCTCCATCTGTTTTATAGCAGGGCTGTTGTTTCTCATGGTTAGTTTTAGACCTGCCCAGATTAGATGTTGGTACAGATATAATTTAGCACCTAAACTCTCTGGGCAAGCGGCTGGCTCTGGGCTTGTGCTGCGCACGATGCGGAGTTGTGCTTTTTGGTGGGAGCTCCAGTGGAAAGAAGCAGAACTGCAAATCCACAAGCCGATGGACTGGCACAGGCTGAGGGTCTCCCATCAGCCTCCTCTGTACATCCAGAATTTGTACTAAGTTTAGGGGTCCTGAGAAGATCATAGTTTCTACCAGCTAAACTTTCTGGGCTGTTTTTCCAAGTTTAGAATAGTGACAACAGGAGATGGGTACAGACTCCAGCAAGCCCAGGTAAACTTCACATGTTTAGCATTTTCTGTTGGATAGAAACCCTAACATGCTCTGAGCACTGGTATGGCTCATCGTATGGCAGACCTAGCCATGTTCCGTTCTCATCCGGAGGTGCTGGGAGCAAGACAAGTGTGAGCAGGGTTAGTTGGAGTTCCCATTCTGCTGAGTTGGCAGAAAGCCTCGTAGCAGCAGATGCAGTGGGATTGAGATGATAAATGGACTTTGGAAAGCAACCCAAACATGTACATACAAATTAGTATTTAGCATACAGTTGCTATTTGCAAATTATCCCCTTGTGATTTAGCTCTTGAATGAAAGCAACTGTGTTAGCTGAACAAACAGTAGCAGAGGGAGCTGTAAAAATGCACCTATACTCCCACCCACAGCCGTACCCTGGTGAGTCCGAATGCCAACCCCGTACACGTGTTCATGAGGCACACAAACCCCTTAAGCCCAAGCATGCTGTGAGAGCCACTGTGCTCTCTTCTCCCAGTCTACCAGGCACCGTAAGCCATGCGAGCCACCCTCGCAAGCCACTAGCCCCTGAGTCAGGGCCCCAGGCTGTGAGGAAGGGGCCGATGGCAAGTGTCACTGTCAGCATGCAGGTCGCTGGTGAAAGACAGGCGGTGGGGCGGGCATTTTGCCAAGTGCTTTGGCGGAAGATGAGCTGGGTCACTCGCCCAGTTTATTAATGGGAAGTGATGTCATGGCAACACATGAATCATAAATAATTTGACACCAAAAGGAACAAACCACAGCAGCCCAACACCTGAGCACCTGCCTCGACATCCGGAGTGACGCAGTGGGCTTGACGCAGCAGGCCAAGCTCTGATGTGTGTTGTGAATCCTCCAAAACCCCAGAACCCCTCCAAACCTCAACAATCAAAACCAGACCTTCCCAGCCTGGCCTGAGAGTCCCTGTGCTGAGAGCCTGCACTGCCCCCAGGCCTCTGGGAGGGACGAGGGCAGAGGTGAGGAAATCAAGGCTGGGCATCACAGTGAGCATCCTCTGTGCACGCTGGTGGTGCAGCCAGTCACCCTGCAAGGTGTAGGGACAGCACAGCTAAGGAGCCTGCTTGCGTTCAGCAGACAAGAAGAGCTGGTGAATAGCTGCCTCCTGCCATTGCTCCTGGCAGCGTGTGCTCAGGGCTCTGCAGGGCCAGCAGCCCCCATGGCCGAGTGCCCAGGCAAGCACTGCCTCCACTGCACTCTGCTATCAGGAGCGGCACAACTCAGCATCCTCCCCCGACCCCACGGCAGGGCTGGAGTTTTGAGGTACCAGAAAGGTGGTGTTACTCAGTGGCCCACATTTTGCAGGTCAGGTCTTTCCCAGCCAAAAAAAGAGGAAAAGGATTACATTTCAAAATAGTTTCCCTTCCTTTTGGAGGGAGAAATCAGAGGTAGAGCCAAGCAGCTGCTACTATGCATGATTTAAGGAGATAAGAAGTGGCAACAAGAGGGAGAGACTGGGATTTATAGTATCAACCCTAAAAATAGCTGTTTAGAGAAAGCCTCAGCCTGGCAAAGCCTCACTGGGAGTTGCCCCATACACACCAGCTCAGCTCAGTGGATGGCATCCAGGTGGGGAAGATTTGGCTTTGAAGAGTTTGTCTCCATCATCACCACTTTAACCTAAGGTGCCACTTTACACTTGAGGTCAAAGCGGCTCAGCCCCTTGTGTGGACATCCCTGGGAGACAGGTCACACTGAAATACACTGAAACAGAGCTGTCAACACAGCAGCTCACACTAGTTTATAAAAAGAAAGTTCAACTGAAGCCAATATAACTTCCTCTTTGAGCATCTCTGAGCAGGGAAGTGACTTGCCCAAGCAGGTTGGTGGCAGACACTAGCATGGAGAGGGGCTCTCCGGGCTGCATTTACAGCCGAACCTGAATGACATGCCCAAGTTGGCAACCAGGCCTGGAAAGATCGTCTGCATGTTGAGTCTAGTCCTCTGCAATCGCAGACAACCGTGTCATATAAATCCATTTAACTTTGCTAACTCTGCTGCTCATCCCTTCAAACCTACCAGGAGTGGTTTAGACCCTCTCTTGTCTGCTGGCGTCTTCTTTGCTTTCCCTGCCAAAATGAGAGTCCCTAGGGCAGTGGGACCAATAAATACACATTCCACACCCAATCAGGAAAACCTGTCTGCTCCAAGAAAAGAAATATAAGAACTAACCCTAGTAAGAGTGAGATCAATATGTATCAGTAAGCTGTCAGCTCTTCTGCTAGAGATGAGCTTTCTACTTGCAGTTGCACTGAATATCACCCCCCTGCCCCCCAAAAGCCACTGGTGCTGTTGCACAGGTATGTGTTATGTATTCTGTACTGTGAGGAAAAATGTGGCTTTATAAAATATCTGTTTTAGAAGTTGTTAGGAAGTTGATTTGCTGCCTAAGAAAAAATACTTTACTGTTTTCTTTAAAATCTCTCTTTGATTTTTTTTCAATTAATTTCTTTCTAGTGATGGGAGAGGGGCAGATACGTTTTAAGGGAAATTTTGATGGTAAAAACCAAATAAAATTATGTTGCCTCTGGGGATTTCCAGGTAGAGGGAAAAACGTCTATTTTTCACTAAAGGAACATGAATGTAAAATTTTGATCCATTCCATGTTTGGTTGTCCCTCTCTCCACTCACTCATGATGCTAAGCAGCACGTAATCCCAGTCTGTGCCCTGAACTGACCTAGCTCCCAAGCCATGTCCTGCCCAGGCCAGAGCCTGTGAGAGCACACCAGGCATCGCTGCGCGCCTCGTCCTCCCCGCCGGCTGCGGCAGAGCCATGCTCATAGCGCTGGTTTTGCTCAGACTGTCCACATGCTGTTTCTAATAAAACCTGATCTTGTTCCTTTTGACGCAGACGACAGGAACTGGCCCTGGTTTAAGTCACCCTGCCGGAGCGCGCTACTACGACCAGCCGATGATAACACTGTGGAACTGGAGAGAGGGACACAGGAAGCAATAAATCAACTGCGCTGAGTTATGACATTGGTGACAAAGGAATGGTTTCTCCTCCTGCAAGCCTTGCTGAAGGTATTTGGTATTTGAAGGCACTGTAGGCACTGGACTGGCAGGCCCTGCAGCAGAGCAAAGGGTGTTTATTTGTCCTATACACACTCTAGAAACAACCAGTGCCACTGCGGATGGTTTACATACATGCCTAATAAATAGCATCAATAACACTGAAGAATTCATTATTTTGGTAACACTTTGAGGCCCCACAGAAAGCCTGTATGTCACTACACTAGGATTATACAGTCTCCTAATAGGAGCGGGTCCACCCCTATACAGGGCAGACAGATGGTTTCCTCTGCACTGCCTTTACTGGAAAGCTGAAGGGTCTGGGCCAATGTAACAGCAGTACCTGAACCTGCACAGCCCGGGCCAGGCTGTACAGAGCATGGCTCCCTCCAAGGGCAAAGTCTGGGGTAATACACCGTTTGTCTAGCTTATCTAGTGTGTCTATGGACTCCAAAGCAAATAACTAAGCATGCGTCTTGAACTCAGCTTGTAAAAATGTCATGTCCCCCTGTTTACAAGAGATTTCTCTGTGATATTTGCTGAGACAGAAGGTAAAGTCACACCAGTGAAGCAAACAAGAAAGGAGAAGGAAGTCACATAAAGCAGTGAAGATGAAGGTCCCAGTTCGCACAGGAGAATGGAGGCTGTCAGATACAGTCACGCCACCTCCCTCCCTCTCTCCCATGCATCAAGTTATTTGTGGTCAAGGAAAGCGACATTTTAACAAACAGAACCTCACAGAGAAGCCTGGGCTCAGCCCACAGTGCAAGATGGGGTCTCTTGGTCATACAGGTACCTCTTGTGGAGCCAGGAGGACAGAATGTGTCTTGTCCACCCTGGCAGAGGAGTGCAAATCCGTGCACAGCACACCAGAGCCGGGAGTCCCTCCAGTGCCCTGCCCAGCCTTGAGGGAGATGGATGGTGCTGGTCTCTTGGGAAAGGCGGCAGGTTCTGCGCCTGCAAGGGGGAGCAGAGCAAAGCTTGGCAAGGCTCTGCAGAGCACTACGGCAGGATCAGGAATGTTTTTCATTCCTGCCGCTCCTGTGACAGAGACTCTTCTGCCACTGGGAAGTGAGTTGTGGATTCCCCCTGTGCTCCTGTCTGCTCCACAGACAGTAGATGATAAATTGAATACATTCAACACCATAGAGAAAATTCAGAGGTAACGTAAACCCCAGTGTGGGTTACATGTTGGCTGTGTGTTGGTCAGAAAACAGGTGTAAGTGGCCAAGCACTATGATTTGGCATGGGGCAGATACGCAGTGTGTAACTGACCCCAGCCGGGATTCTGCGGGAGCCCTGGGAGGGCACGGAGATGGCTGCAGGTGGAGGTGGAGGGCCGTGGGGTGATGCCACACTTTATATACTCCTGTTTAGTGCTCTTCTCGTAGCACATGGCATCTCCACGGGTGTGGGAGAGCTTCGCACACCCACTGAATGCCAAACCCCAGTGAGATACCCTCACAGCAGCTGTTTCCTGACTAACTTATCCCAGGGTGTAACTGATACCGTGGCTTTGCCTTCTACACAAAGCGATGAGGGTGAAGGTGTGGGGAGACTGAGGAAACCAGACCTGTAACTTGGAATATCAGCGTGTTTCCCAGGTAGGTTTGCTCTGAGATCTGTAGGTGATGAGCCAGACCCTTGCCTACCAAACCACCTTGTTTCACAGGTGTGTATGAAAGCTGGGCAGGAGACTTTTCTCATGTACACCACTTTGAAGCTTGTGCAGCAGTGTCGATGTCACTGTGAGTGGGGAGAAACTAAATATGGGTCTCAAACCTGATGCATTTGGGTCAGGCAAGGTCATCGCAAGACACACAGCACTGCTTACAGGCACTGAGCAGGCCCTGCTCGAGCACAGCAAGGCTGCTCTGCTTTCACTGTCCTCCTTTGCCCATGCTCCGTTTGTCCTGGCTCTGTACATGAGGTCTGAACTGCTCAAGTCCACATAAACAGTTCCCTTTGGAATGAACCTTGCCTTCCACCTCCACCTGCACAGGAGATTGATCCTATTAGGGTCTTGATAACTATCCGTAATGTTTTGTAGTAGACACGAAAACTGGTTCCATCAACTCAGGAACTCGTTTACAAATAAAAGCAAGCACATGGGCAGGCAGAGAAGTAGAAGAGGCATTGCTATCCCTCGGGAAATGCTGGCTCCTGTCCATGGGATTTTCACAGAGCACTTTTATCTCATTAAAATTCTGTTTTTTCATGAGCCATGAAATGATTTTCCATGCATGGAAAGAGTTCGTAGTGCTCTCAGCTCTGAGCAAAGAAACCCACTGAGGATGGCTGAGAGAAGCTGATGCTACACCTGGCCCCAGACAGAAAAAAGGGAGTGAGGACAAAGCCACCAACTCCACAGTATCCTCAAGGGAGATGCTAGAAACACCAGCCTCCAAGGCAGGATTCAGGGTCACCAGGCGGGCATCACTTGTGGCTGCCAGCTCTGGCTGATACTGAGTCCGAGAAGCAGCAGGAGCTTGTTTCCCACCATGGAAGCCCCTCACTTGCCTTCCCCTTCACCAGCATTTTTGGGCAAGCCCCTGAGGAGGGAGCACACCCAGCCGCACCAGTCACAGGGGGAGAACCTGTGTCCTCCTTGGGGTGCACCGAGCACCTGGCCCTGAGCCCCCTGCATGTCCCCTTGGGTTGGGGCTGGCAGTGTTGGACACAGAGGGAGCTGCCCCAGACTCAAAGCTTCTCTCCGTCACTTCTAGCCATGTCCTTTGCAGAGCCAAAGGCCCCTTTGCAGTACCTTGGAGCTGCAAAACCCTTGGGGCAGAGCTAGGGTCTGCCCTTCAGCTGCTGGGGCTCCAGCAGTCTCAGCCTTCCGGAAGAAGGAGGCTAAACACTGCTAATTTGGAGAAGACAGAGGCCGGAGGTGTGCCTCTTCCAAACCCCCTCCTTCAAAGGAGGATGCCGACGCTCACTCCTCTGTGCTGCCTGCCAGCTCCATGCAGGCCGTAGGCCCTGTCAGTCCTCCTCCGGTCCCTTCTCAGCAGGTTGGTCATCACTCAGCCTTCAGCACCCTGCCACCTTCCTCAAGCTGTGTGATTTCACATCCGCAAAACTGCTCCCAGCAAAATATTTGAACAGCTCCTTCTCAAAACAGCAGGAGATCAATATGAGGCATGTGCAGCCCTGTGGAGACATCTCCCCCAGCACAAGGGGATGAGGGGTGCAGAGTCCCACGCTACTAGTAGATGCCTCTATTTTTCCAAGCAGCTATGGCCAGGGCATACCTCCCAGCTGCCACTCCGGAGATCTTAATGTTGCGTAAATGCATCAGCTGGTTTGGACCTGTCCCCCAGTCTGTGAGCTTGACGCTGTCTGTACAGGTTCAGACGGGGTCAGTCCCCAGTGGGTGACGGAGGGCTCTCTCTGCCCAGCTGCTCTGTGCAGTCCCCAGCATGGCCCAGGCAGAGCACCGTGTGCTGTGCTGCGGCTGTTCACACTCTCTCTTCCAGGCCTGCACTCCCTCCTTCTGTCTTTTCCTTTCTGAGGCTGTTGATGTTGGATCAAGAAACACTTCTGATCAGCTTGTAATAAATGAGGCACAGTATTTTAGCTCTAAGAAAATTTGGAGAGCCTCAAGCAAGGCTAGAATTTGGCTTTCATTCTGAAAACCAGGGTGCAGAAAAACCCCTTTGAGATCACTTTACTATTACCTGGGTTACTTCTTCCCACCCTTTGTCAGGAGGCTACAGCGCCAGAAAGTGTCAATTTACTCTCACTATTGGGCCAAGAACATCCCTGGTACAAATTTATTGCTCTTAATAGGGCTGGGCCTTTAATTCCTAGTGCATACTTGTGAAGAATTTTGGCTTGTCACTGAGGAGTAGGAATTATTTTTCTCTCTACAGGTAGAGGCATGTCCTCCTTTGGCTGAGGGCTCTGCACATCCCGAGAGAAGCATTACTGCAGTGCTCCCATAAAGGGGATTTGAAAACCCCATAAGCACCTGCCTGTGCTGAAAGCCAGAAGCAGAGTGGCTGCTGTTTAGCACATGGGATTTTTTTTCTTATTCCTTCCCCCTTTTTTATTGCTCTGCTACTAGTTAAAGTGCTACTGTGGGATCAATCTGCTCCTGGTCCCCTGGGGAATTAGACAATGGAGTAAAGGGCTCCCAGAATGAAGACAGGGCACTTTTGCCATTAAAGTCACTAACAGCTGAAGCTAGGACTAAGGTTTCACAGCAGATTTTATGACTTCTTCCCATTTGTAAAGGGATCTGGTTTAAATGCTGGTCAGGCTCAGCTTGCTGGGGTTTCTGCCATGCTTCTCTGCACACAGTGCTGATGTTCTCACTGCCGCAAGTGCTGCTGCTGGTGGCTCCCAGTCACTCATCAGGGAAGTGGCCACCAATAATGGCAGCCCATTAAATGTTATTCCCTGAGAGAGGCTTGCTGGCAACTGGGAAGAATCTGCCTCCTGCGTTCCAGCTAACTCAAAGTCTGTAGGACAAACCTGAGCTGAATATAAATCTTTTCAGATCACACAAACACCTGCCCCACGTGTATCAAAAATCAGTCTGAACGAAAGCAAAAAGAAGAGATGAACACCCTGCCAGTATGTGCCAAAAATCCCACCAGCCTGTTGGTGTGTCACCTGCCACCCACTGCAGTGTCCCCGGCAGTGCAGCCTGGGAGAGATGAAGAGATGTCTCTGAGCAAATGCCCTTCTGCCACCCAAAGGGCAGCAGCTCTTCTCATGCTTCTGAGACAACACCCCAAAGGCTGAGCCCCAAACAGTCTCCCTGAGAGCACAAACAACAGTGACCACTGTGGGATGCACTTCCCCAGCTGCATCTGGCTACAGCTTCTCCTTTACAGGCACAACCAACTGTGGAGACTACATGGCTTCAAACGGCAGCAAAGGGCTCTGTCACCGCAGTCCCTTTCTGTAGGGGTGCCTCTGCACCCAGCTTGGCAGCCGTCGTACACCACCACTAACCCTGATCCCAGTTTGCAGTAGATTCCCCTTTTGAAATTTTCCCAGTAACACCAGTAACTTTCTCCTTACATGGGGGTTGTTACCCTGTGAAACCACCACCACCAGCACAGGGTGGCTTGCAAAGTCATGTGAAAGAGGGGATTGTGTTTCACTTATTCACATTACTGACACGTGAACAAGAAATGCAGATAATCAGCCATCGTTTTTCTTTTGCAAGGAACAAAACCCAGTCTCTGTGATTAAAAATCCTCTTTGGATTTCAGCTAATGGGTGCCCTGGCTTCATCAGATCTACAAAGGAGGATTTGTGATGGTTGGAAAAGCCCAAGTAAGAACATATGGGAGAGTGAAAAATGATGAAAATTTAAAGTCTGCCTTTACCTCCCTATCAAACTCCTCTGACTCAGTCATTATGGAACATTTGTAAGTACGTGTAATAAAAAGGGTCTCTATTCTTACAAAAGGAAATGATGCCTACAAGAGGTCCTGTCGTCCCAGGCCGGGACTTGACAGATCTGTCCCTTTCTCTACAAATCCATTTCTGATTTCTGTGCATTTGTGTCTCATGATGTTTTGTGTACACCTGAGACTCCGCACAGACACTCAACAGAACATTCGCCTGAGGCCTTCATTTCGTGGATACTACGTGAACTGGTCTCCAGATAGCTAAGGCTGCAGAGATTAAATAGCTAGTTACAGTACATAAAGTTTATATCCACTGTGCCTAGATGAAGCTTTTCCCTTGTTTTAAGTGCCTTTTTTTTCTCTTTACGAAGAAGAGAAAGATGACTGGAGTCACATCCCAGCTTTACAATACAATCCTAGTTCAGTGGTAATAATGCACAAAATCCTTCCTACTTTACAGACAAACACCTGCACCTCCCCTGTGTACCAGTGAGAGATGCCACTCAGCACGCAAGGGAGACTCCGCGCCTGAGTCTCAACAATCTGTTTGGCCTAACACACTGCCACTTCCCTCGCTGCTTTCCTTACACAGTGATTCCAAATTAGGGCTTTCTTAAACGCAGCTTCTCTAACTGATAATATTCATTACATTATGGACTTTGAACATTTGATTAAAATTATTGTTAGCTGGCACTACGACATGATTTTATTTTCTGGTTCATCAGATACAAAATTCTAAAAACACAGTGAGCGACACAAAGATAAGAGAGCTTCCAGGACATCTGTGAAAGCAGAGATTTGGGGTAAGAGACTCAACCACAGCTCGGTGAGGCAAAGGCAGGCAGTGCTCGGCTGGTGGCGCGTGCCTGGCAGCCCCCTGCACACCCCCCAGGCTGCCCACAGCCCCAGCCAGGCCCAGGGGGACACGGCAGAGCTGCAGCTATTACAGTGTATTAGTGCGAGCGTTAGAGGACAAAACCACAAATCTGAAGCAAGTCTGGTTCCTTAGTTCTGCTACTCACGGAATAATTGGCTAGTGAGTTTTTTTGTTGTTGTTATGGAATATCAGAACTAGATCACAATTTGCTTCCCTATATTCACTGTTTGAAAGTTCCTCACTGCATTTTTTTTCGTATTTTATCCCTAATGGAATGAGCCTGTAGAAATGTAACTTGGGAAGGAGTGAACGTCCCTTACAAAGTGAACTGCGTTTCAAAACTGATCTTGTCTTTGTACATTTGGCATAACTAATACGTCACTCTCAAAATCCAAGGTCATGTATTCCGGGATTTTCTGTTGCAAGGCGCAGTGCTGCAGAATGCAAGGTGCATTAGGTTCATCTTATGGATCGGTACAAAGCTGGACAACAGAACAGAAGTAACACAAACAACGTTCATCCTAGAAAACTCTACTTCCTTACTTCCTCTATTGTTTGCAACAGAGGGTTGAATATGCTGTCATGGCCTTCACTAGCTGAGGAAGCACACAGATCTCCCAGGCACCCTTCAGCACTGAACTCCCTCTGTAAGCTACCAGACCTCTGAACCTTTGCCTTAAAGGGACTGACTGAGCACAAGAGTAAATATCTGATGCTTTATCTACAGCCTCAATTAGGAAGACGGGATAAAGATCAGCTCTGGCATGAGATAAGGGTAATAAACCTGATAGCTGACAACAGAAACGGGTAGCAAGGCTGCCATGGATTCTAACTTCTGCAATATTAGTTCTGTAAAAGTTTCTAACATATTAATGATTGCGGTCGAACCCACCCATGCTCTGAGCTCCGATCAACATGAACTAAACTCTGCTGTTAACCCAGAAAAGGCCAGGCAGCTCTCTCCTTCCCTTCTTATTTCTAAGCACATTTCTGTTTTTTAACAGAACATGAACAGAAATGAACAGAGGAACACGCTTCAACCTGGGGGATAGGTAGCTCAATTACAAGTGAGGGGTAACAGAAATCTACAATCCCCCTGGGACTTCTAACCCCGTTTGAAGACCCAGGAGACACAGAGAAAGGGGATGGGTCGGATAAGTTTAGTGTTTATTTCAATTATTTCCAGCCTTTTGCTCTGTATCAATAATAATTTACCTCTACCCAAGTGATTACGGTTAGAGAATTTCAGCATATCTCAGCCCTGCCATGTAAGTCAGTACTGCTCGTTTGCTGAAAACATAGCACAGTTCTTTCCCTTTTGTTTACTCTTTTTTCTTTAAATAGTTCTGAGGTATTTAGGCAAGGATCTAAACTCAAACTTTGGGAAAAGAGACAGATTACGTGAAATGTGGCATGTTGGACAACCTGTGGTAGCTGAGTGGTTGCCTTGGAGACACATGCTCAGAAGATAAAGGAGCTTAAAGTTAGAAAGTTCATGGAAGCTGTAGAATGAATTGATTTCATCTGAGTCTCTTGCCCGTGCGTGTACGTGTGTCTTTTTCTGTTGGAGCTGGAGGAACTGTTACAAGATGTGACCTCCACTCTGACATGAGACAAATTTTTCATTATTTTCAAAGAGCATAATAAATAATTTTTCTTAAAAATGAACAGAACCTGTAACAGTGTCAGTACAGACCAACCAACTAGCCAGGTCAGCTCCCCAGGGAAAATGGCTTTGAATGATTCCCACATAGCAAACTACTGATGGGACAGTCCACAAGAGATTCGGAGAACAGGAGACATAAAACTCTGAAAACCTGAGCTGCCTATGCCTGCAAGGTTGGGCCAGAAATCCCTTTGGAAACAGATTCTGCCAGGACACTCCAGTATTTTCATGCTGTTCCTCTGCTCAGGACAGAGGGCCCATGACAGAACCTCTTAAGACTTCTTCAAGTTCTGCCACAGTGAAGAACAGTTGTAAGAAGATGGGAAGTAAACTATTTTTTCAAACTCAAACGCAGGTTTGGTGTCTTCTCCTTTGGTTTGGGCTTTGGTTTGGGAGGCTGACACAAATATCTGGCCCATCATAGCTGTTCCTGCAGAAGCTATTGGGTGTGTCCTTGCCAAGGGAGAGTATTAGCAACATGACTGACATTGTTATGTCTCTGTAGCGCAAGTGAAGAGGAAAAGCTCTGGCTTTACTAAAAGAAATTTTTTATTTAAGGGTGTCATCAATGTACATACAGTTCTCTATCAAAATACAAGGTCATAGCTCCTTGTTCCAAAGCCATGGAGACACATGTTATAAAGTCAGTAGACAATGACGTGAACACGGGACAGAAATAAACAATTAGTGTATCCCTTATTTTCTGTGGCATCATACTGCATCATTTCTTTCTCCTCACTTTTCACTGTGGAAGACCCGTTGGTCATGAACAAGAACAAAATCGCTCCTACCAGACAAAAAAAGGAAGAAGGTGAAGGCCTGGGATGCTTCACTCTGGGCTGGGCCTGGATGGCTCTGCCAGACATAAAGGGCAGCAGCAATGAAAAACAAATTGAGACATCCCGATGGTATGCCTTCTTCCCACTGTCAGCTTTAAAAATGACACTGGTGTAATTACGTGAGCAGTCATGGCAGGGGGGTGTAAGGCTCAACTGATGTTGTAAGTGAGTGGAATTTCTTTGATGCAAAGTGCTCTGATTATTATTCTGGCTGGGAAATGGGGTGTTTAAGAAATTAGGTTTGGAGGAGAACCACATTGGTCTAGAAAGTGGGCTGTGAGTCTTATAAAAAAGGTATGATTTGTGAGAGTGCATTGCCTCAGGCCAGTAGGTGCTTCTGAGAGGATCCAGAAAGTGAAGGAAGGACAGGTCTCAGAGGCCTGACAATCTTATATTTCAGACTTCTAGTGAGACGAGCAAGGCTAGATGCAGTGGAGATCCAGAATCTGTCCCAAGAAATTGAGTTCTGCAAGTAGTTTCCTTACTTTCATCAAATGTATATAGCAAGAATGTCACTTCCTTCCTGCTGCGACCCAGTTTTCTACCAGATTTCATAGAGAAGGTCTTTGGAAGCTTCTGCACTTGATGGCCGATTACCCATTTCTTTTCATAAAGTTAAGAATACTTCATTAAATAAAGAAAATACCATTACCAGATACTCTGTGGTGGCCGTGATGGAGCTACGCAGTCCTAGGCAGCTAGTGCCATCATTTCTTCCACCATGCCAGGAAATGCTGTCTCTCTAGGGCCAGCTGAGTACGTCCCAGGAGGAACGATTCTTCCAGGGCCTCACTAGTTTGGTGATTTGTTCCTACCCACCACCTTGTCCTTATTTGCTCTAGCACAGAAAGTGAGGCATTTTCAAATGACTCATGAGATAGTCAAATCTAATCTGAGGAGCAACCTTGACTGAATCCAGACTGTCCTACTGACCATTTTCAGCCATCTCCTCCATGAAAAGTGTTTTTCTTGAGAGTGACCCCTCTGTGCTCTGCAACAGGCGTATCTCAGAGCACTGGCTCCGCACTGGACCACAGCACGTTCTCAGTTGTAAATAGATGTGAGGAAGCAAAGAATTGCGAGGCAGGAAACGGCCACTTGGCCCAATGAGCCTGGCCCTTTAAGTTTATCTCAAACGCACCTCCTTGCTTTGTCTTTGCATCTGCAAATCTCCTTTCTCCTCATAAAAATGTCTAGCTGTCTCTTAAACCCATTCAAAGTATTTGCCTAAGCGACCTAACTTGGCAGCCACTCTATAGTGTTCGGGCCGGCCTGAGTGACATAATGCTGGTAGAATCCCCTGTTTATTTTTCATGTTGCCTGCAATCCTGCCGGGCTGGGCTGGGCTGGAGCAGATAAACAAGTCCTGTTCAGCCCACAGGAACCATCCAGGAAAACGCAGGGCTACCAGAAGTGGCAGTGCTGACTCAGCACCCAAAACACTTCCCATGGAAGAGCTCTGGAGCCAGCCTCTCTGGAGCTTGGGTAATGGTGCTTGTGGAAGAGCCATCACTGGGCCGACTTCGGAATTGGCTTCAGCCTGGTTTCAAGGACAGATGGGGAGAATTTCTGCCACCCTCCCATCTTAACTTCTCTTTACTAAGCACATCGAGGAATCTCTAGTTCACGTTTGGCAGGTAGCTAAATTTTAAACTGAGTTACAGTTAAATAGTAAAGATTTTGTGACCATTAGCCAACTTTTGTGCTCCTTATAACTTATCTTAGGATAGACATCTACCTCCTTGTTCTAACCTTAAACTAGCACTGCCATTTGTGTCATTTACCATGGTTCCTCCACCCCGGGTGAAACTCCAGCCTCACCCATGTGCTCAAACCCAGAGTAACTCTGCCTCCCACTGGAGTTTACACTGGACAATTTGTTTCCCTATATTTGTTCTTAATTGCTCATATTGATGCTGCTGAACACCCCAAGAGGGTTAATTTTGGTGATGCAGCTGCTGCAGTGTATTTACACCTATCAACCCCACCCAGTGCTTTTCACCCATTTTTGGTTTGCAGCCCCCCCGGTTCTCTCTGTGGGACTGTACACCCAACAGCTTGGCATCACATTTTCCTTGGTACCTTTCCCGCATCCTGGGGAAGACCCCAGGCTGAAAATCATCATCGGGGAGAAAAATTTTCAGAGAATGTAGAACCTCATCCATATGCACCATTGCATGTGTACCAATGGTTATACATCATGTCTAAAGCCCTGAAGTCACTAAAATAAATACATCGCTAACCAGCCTTTTGCCTTTTGTTGCAATTCATATTCTTGAGCAATCTGTGAACAGCCAGCACTGTTCCCCTCTGCTGCCTGAGTGTTTGTCAGTTGAACTGCAGCAGGGGGGAGGCGGGAATAAAAACCTCCAACCATAACCTTTCCACATGCACTATATTCTTAGGTTACAAGATAATCCTACATGTTCTTATAAATGTGGCCTAACTAAGGCAAAGTGATTGTTGATATGAAAACCTATCTGGAATATTAGGACCTCTTCAGTTCTGGTTATTTTCAAGACCATTACAGATCCTGTGAACAGTTGGCACATGGAAAAACCCCTTTGCTCTTGATATAAATCCCATTCTCATAAACATTTGAAAATGCTATTATTCCAGTTTTGCAAATAAGAACAGATCTTTAAAGTAAGTGGAAACAGAACCAGTTTTTTAATGAGCCTTTTTGCCCGTCTCTGATTACTTTTTTGTAGCATTTTAAATTACAGGGTTCCTGATGTAGCCCTTCTACAACCACTAATAGACTATTGCTATTTGACTTTTTTTCATATATTTTAAGCATTGCTGATGTATGATGTCACTATCCCTCTACAAGCATGTGCCTATCTGTTTTTTCATCTTGTTCTTGCGTGCACTCATGCCTTCTAAGAGAGGAGACCAGATCCTGCTCTCCCTGGAAAGCTTAGTTCTAGCTCATTTCATTCAATCTGTAATAAAACCTACTTTCAAATTTCCCATCTGACTCCTCCTACTGGGTAAGCCCCCTGTGTGTACTGGGTTGTGCTGACTAAAGCTGCTTCACTAGTCTACATATAGAATATTCTGTATTCAGAGAGATGTAGACAATGCTGCAAAACACATTTCCCTGTTGCAGAGTAAATCCCAAGTTGTGAAAGCCTTGCTGTAGCCTCAAGCCATTTCCCAGAAAGTGCCTTTCATTTCACTCTGCATTTGGATTCCACATTCACTTCACCCAGCCCCTTCCCCAGCCTGGCAAACAGCTAAAATGCACTCAACAGCTTGATACCAACTAATGCTATATCAAAGAAAGTCTAAACCTCATTTAACTGTGCATAGGGGGGTATGAAGGCTCCAAGAAGATGAACAATACATAGCTGCTGGTGCTAAGAGCCCCTCTCTGCGCTGCCCCGAGTCGCCTCGCCCTCCCCACACATCTTTCCCACAGTCAGAGCTGCAGCTGGTGCCACCCTCTGTACGCAGCCCAGCCATCCCAGGATGCGCCGCTGCTCCCCGGTGTGCAGCTGGAGCTGCTAAGCCAACGGGCACCCAACCCAGGCTCATACACTCATTTAGCTCATTAGACTCAGACAGCTGTAGATTACACAGGGAACAACAAGAGAGACAAACCTACTAGAGGAAACTGAAGAGAAAGCCCCAAGGATGGCTGGGTTGTAGTATTGCTTCTCCTGTTTCCACACCACCATTTTTGGCTTGCTCCTCTGCGTCTAAGTATTTCTAAGCAGAAATCCGATCTGCACATTTGGGTTCAAAATGGGCCAAGTTCCTGCTATAGCACTGCATGTGTTTGGTATCCACATCTGCATGGGAAGGAAGCTGCCTTCCACAGCAGGGATCCAAATACCTCTAGTGGATTTAAACATCTTGGCCCTTGTCATGGAGACCTGACCATGGCTTCACATCCTGCACAATGCAACTGCAATGGGCTAAAGCAAGGAGGAGACTGGGGGAAGGGAATAGCCTCCACGGAAAAGCTGGAAAATAAGAGAGGCAAACTGCGTGTACATATTTTTTTCCACTGATGATGGCAGATAAATCACTGCCCTCCCTCACATCCCCACGGCAGGTGTGTTCAGAGCAGCTGCTCTTTGGGCTCTGTTGTCCTGTAATGGCACATGTATGTTCTATCTACACCCCTGACACAGCTGCTGTGAAATAAATCTCTTAACCCACTGGAAGGTGGATTCCCCCTTCATGTCATGGGGAGAGGTATTTTCACGGGGAGAGGACTGAGAGAATGTGAGGAAACAGGGCTTTGCAGCAAGAAATGTGCAGAACAATATTCAAAGTCACAGTTCTGTCTTGCCATCCAGATGTTTCTAGAGACACCAAACCAGTGCATACCAAACTCAGGGCTTCTCATTCCCACCAGACAGGCACTGCATGAGGAAAGGATATGTGCACTGTTTAACCTCATTTATTCCTTAGCAACCAAAAGCTCCCTGCATTTTCCCATCTTGGGGGCTTATGTGTGGATCCCCATTCAGTGACATTCTCCCACCATGAATGATTAAGGAATCTGAATCTTTAAAAATTGCCAGATCCCATTTCTATTCCTAAATACAGCCCTACAGAGAGAGATAAGCCTAGGAGGCCAAGGGATTTTAATTAATGATTCCTTTTTATGGGGCCAAGCAGCAGTGCTATGTAAAGGAGGTCTGGGACCATTTCTCCCCTCCATGTCTGTGCTTTGCAGAGATTTATGCAGACATTTTTCATGTTTTACCTAGCTGTGCTGTGTTCGCTACGAGAGCAAGCTAGGCTCTTGCCCTGGGATGTATCGCCCAGCCATGTGTCAGGTCTTGGAAGATATGTTCAACGCTGGCCAGTGCTAATGGGAAGAGAGGATTAAAATCTTAACCCCTGGGTGCAGCTGTGCCAGCAGTGACATCCAGGCTGAGACAAGGCAGTGGGCAACTACCCCAAGGTAGAATCAAATACAAGGCTAGTTTGAACAGGCTCCTCCTGAGAGAGCTGCCCATTGCCTCGTCTCTCCATTTTGGGAATGAATGGGATTTTGCCTCTCATTCATTAGTAACATACTTTTGTCCTAATGAGGGCAAAGTGTGGAGGGTCAACTGTTTAGCAAGGTCAGTGCTGTGCAGGACTTTCCTTACCTAACAGAGCTCTTGAGAACAGGTTTGAGTGATTTACTTCATCTACCTGCAAAATTTTCCTTCCTGCACAGGGCTGACTGTACCTATTTAAATTAATGCTTAGGACCAACTCAATGATCAGTCCACTACAAATAAGGTAGATGAGTTTCACAGTCTTATTATCTGTATTTTCCTGTGGGAGGAGGAGGGATTACAAACCACGGGGCAGGAGAAAACAGCTATGGGACATGGAATGCCCTTAGTGGTGCTGCTTGACCTTAGAGCCTGCAGGCTGAGGGAGAGGGGAGTGTAACCAGCAGAGCCAGCAGCTGGAATTCAACTGCCCCAGCAGGAACTGGGAACAAATGAACAGACTAACTGAAATATACCTTCCCCCGCTCTCTCTGAATCAACACCATGCTATTTACAGTAGTGTATAATAATATTGAATCAAGATTTGCATGGGACTATTTCTATTCCACAGCACAAGATAACTTTCCAATAACTTTTTTTACAGAGATGCGAAAACATTTACTTTAATGATAATGAAAATAAAGTCAGTAAAAACCCTTTGTCCTGTCTTTTCAATCAGATAAACCATATCTACCAACTGTTAGAAGGAGGATTAACTTGGGTTGACATTTTTTTTTAATGTACTATGAGAAAAGCCCTAGGGCCAAAACATTTACAGGCCAGGTTTTAGTGTATGTTGATCTAATAGTTTCTCTGAAGAAAATGTCTTTAGACCTGGCAGGTGTGTATTGGTTTTCATTACTTCAAGTGTCTACTAGCAAGGTTTTAATTAACGGGGTTGTACGCAAAATGTTTCCAGAGTTGCAAGAGCGAGGAACTCGGGAGCAGGACTTATGGGTTCTCTTTGCAGTTGCTGAAAGGGTCACGGTAGACAGGACTGTAGTAGTCTTGCCTGACTATCCCATGGCCCTCAAGTCCATGGGACAAGATCTCCTCTGATACCAAGTGTTTCTCTGATGTATTAGTTGCAAGACCCAAATCCTGCTCTGCCAGGTACCGCAGAAACTGACTCTGCTATGGACTAAAGGGGGAACACAGGTGCAAGGAGATGGACAGAGTTGGCTGAAGTCACCCAGAAGGTCTGGGACAGATCCAGGGACAGGCCCTCAGGTGCCCCAAGACCTGCTCACGTGCCCATCCTCAGCTGGCCGTCTGCCTCTCCCCATTCCTCTTGGGGAGATGCCCACTTTTGAGGTCTGTGGAAGAACAGGGAACAAGCTTACAAGCTGCCTGCCTACGGCAAACGTAACAGGGAAAACACAGCATTTGCTTTGCCTCTTATCAGACACGTTAGACCACAAGAGATAAGGTTATTAGCAAAAACATAACGCTGGTGCTCCAGTCAGATAGTGGAGGAGATAGACCACTTATCTTATCAGCTCTTTTAGTAAGGCTCCCTCACTGTTACTATAATTTTCTGATAATATTATATACAGAATTGATAGCATTTTATTTTTCCTGGACAGGTTCTTTTCACTTGCCCTACTCTTAACAGGTTGTCTTTATTCCTCTTCCAGAAAGTGAATTTTCCCTCTGAAGTCCTCAGTCCGGCTGCTCCATTGTTCACTCTTTCAGATCCATTTCATCCCAGCTTCAGGTTATTTTGGTTGCATTTTTTTTAAAGTCCTTTGCCTTCTGTTGTCTCTCTTTCAAGAGATGCTAGTCTAAGGGATAGGTTTTTGACAGGGGCAGCAGCAAATGGGACAGTTTGCACTTCACCCCAAACCCCATTCTTTATCTGATAAGCATTTATTTAACATGGATCTCCTTTTGTGTACTTGGAAAAGAGCAACTTCATGATTTAGCTTCTGTGCATTTCGCTCAGACGATTGCCAGGAGAGGAGGGCATGCTGCGGCTCCACAGGTGCCCAGTCAGGCAGAGCTCTCCTTTCCTGCTCATTTCTGTCTGCAATGAGACAGGAGCTGGCAGAGAACTGGGCCTGGAGCTCAGGACTGGGCAAATCCAGCCGCTGGGCAGCCTGACCACGACCTCATCTGTGTCCAGAGATCCACATGCCTTGTGCATGTGGAATAGTCCCCCAAATGTCGTCTTTCTCATCAGCATCCCTGTTCTTGAATGCCCTTGTGTTTTCTTCTGTGAGTGCCTCTGGCCCCAGCTCAGAGCTGTGCTCTTTGCTGCCTGTGGCACCAGAATTTGATTCCTCCACACAACATGCCCTATTGAAGCCAGACGCCCCCATCACACTGCACCTTGTCCCTCTGCAGTACTCTGAATGTTAATGAAAACTTTGCTTTTATTAAATTACATAAAATTAAAAGAATCAGTGAGCATCAAAGAGCTCTCTGGTGACCTGCTTGCAAAGACAAGTTCCTTGAACAGTCCCTGCTGTCAGCTCTTTTTTCTTTGACTAACGTTCATGACCCTGAGAACATAAAAGCACCTTCATGCAAACAAAAATTAGGCCCTAAATTATGAAGTGCTGATCCTGTACCACTAAAATTAGTGAGAGATTAGTTACTAGTTCCAAAGGGCATAGGGTCAGGCTCTACCAGAAAAACACAGTCACCCTCGATTTATTGTGCACGTTTTCATGAGACAGCCTTTGAGACGCAGCAAAGATCTCAATATGGCCAAATTAAACGGTATGTAGAACCCCCCCCCTTTAGAAGCATCTGTATTCTCCTTATCGTGCCATGCACGTCAAGCTGAAAATTTGGGTCGTTACCATGCAGATTATAACTAATTTCATACATATGATTTTGAAAGAGATCACTTTACAGGGCCTTTGCACAGGGATTACTTGCAATCCTCCTTGAGGGGTGATCTCAAAAGTTTTTTCCCAGTATGATAGATTGATTTTTCTTTTGGCCATTTGGGATGATTAAAGCAGAGATCTTGACAGGTCCTCCTACGAAGGGTCAAGTCCTGCTCCTGGAAAGATGGGAGTTGGCATCTGGTAGCCTGAGACTGGGGCAGGCATTTTAAAATCCAAACACTTGGCCATGGCATTAATTCAAAATGTCTGGATGGGACTGTGTTTGTCTGCCCGTGTGGTTCTCATATGCACTGTTTCCAGGAGTTGTCCTTCCTAGAATAACATAAATCTGTGATGCTGTTTGGCTGCCCTCAGAGTCCCTCAGCTCGAGCAGGACACGTTGTCTTAAATAATTTTTAATTCCTTCCCTTCCGTGGTGTATATTAATGCCTTCTGTATGCTTCTCTGGCAGACTGGCCTCTGGACTTACAGCCTGGTGAGAGGCTGCGTTGTTGTGCTCATTTGGGAACTAACAGCTTGGTACATTGTTGTATTTTCCTGAATTTTCATCAGTTTTTGCTTTAATGATTTTTTTTCTATGATAACCGGATACATAATATAGCATGTGTGATTCCTATACTTGTGGCAAACTGAGCATTAACTGAAAAACACAGCAAGATATTGTCTCCTGATTAACTGAGTTTCTCATTTATAAAACTGGAAAGGGGCAGGCCTTCCCCACGAGCAGAGCTGGGCTATTCTGCTCAAAGGCTGGCAGTGCCCGAGCACTGCACTCCGCGATCCAGCTGCTTCCTTCTTCATTCCAGAGAAAACCTGCAGCACTCAAAAGCTTGACTTTGTCAGCGGATGTGGTTTCTCCATAAATACTGGCTTGCTTTGTGATGCTGTAATACTGGATCATTTTGGCTGTGTTTCATATGGAGATCCCATTTATAAATGACTTCTAAAGAGAGTTTAAGTGCTTAAAACCACGCATTTTATACATATAAATAGGGCATATTATGAATGGTTGTGACCAGATGAGAGGAAGATGTCACACAATGTTTTGGAGGACCTCTTGGATGCTATAGCAATCACTAATGATCCACCATCCTATTTGTCAGTTAGTAACAACTTACATTGTATGTGTAAGTGGAAAATACAAAATACAACCAGCTTTTCTTTTTGGTGACAATATTGCAGTTTGAGGAATCCCCTGTTCTGACTTGCTGGATCCCCTTAAAGACCCCAAGACACACAAGTAGGAACAGTAGCTCTGACCATTTCCCTTTCACAGCCCAAATCACAACCATGAAGCAAATGAACTCCAACATGCCAAGCAGTTTGGGGGCCTTTTCCAGCCACTGCCAAAACTGCAGGTAACCTGGAACACGTAGTTCAAAATCGACTAAGTAACATTTACAGGCAGGTTTCAGACATTCATACATTTCCTGGTTTGGAAGCGTAAGAAGAATGTGAAGGGGACATCTGAAGTGAAATACGTGTCCTTTAGCTGTCAAATAGGGTCAAAAGTATTTATTTACCTCATAGTGATGCAACACCACAATTTCTTAATACAAACTGAACTCCAAATCCCTTTTGCCTGAACAAAATGGTGGGAGAGGGAGGCAGAGCAGCACTACTCAGTGGAAGAAGAACCCAGCAGTACCGGCTGCTCGGGCACCGGCCCAGCCAGCTGCCAGCTCTACGGGGCAAAAAGCTGCAAGTCGTGGTGAGACAACGCACCCACACAAACCCTGCGGGTCCCTGGTATTTTGGTCTCCAGTGAAAGCAGAATTGCTTTGACTCAGCTGCAGAAGCACTTAGGAGTTGTGTGGGAGTCCCTCAGAACACATAACAAATCATGGAGTAACAAAGGGAATTAAAAGGTGGTAATATGAGACACAATTTAAGAACGCGGATTAAATACTGCATTAAGCCCTACTCCCCATTCAGCCTACAGCCAGTCTCTTCTTTGCTATAAAATGGCACTGGGGGCCAAATTCTGCTCCTGCATTACTGGGAAAGAGGAGACATCGGGATGGAGTTATGTCAGAAGAAGCCTGGGATGGCGTGAGGAGCCTGAGCCGGGGCAGCAGCACGGTCAGGGCATGCCCAGGAGGGAATGGGGCGAACGGCTCCCCTGACACAGTTGTCAGTGTAGGCAGACAGGCCCTAATTGGTCTCATCTGATTACTTTTTCCAAAAGCTTTGAACTTTGCACAGGATGCCTTGGGCCTGCAGGAGCCGCTGCTCTGGCGGGGAATTAGCACAATGGCTGGGCTGACCCCCCCCAGATGAATTTTATTATCTCAGGGGCAATGGCCGGGTGATGAATGACTGACAGGTGTGATCAGCTGATGGGAATGGCTGGGGATGTGGCACACACACTGCAACGTTACCAGACCATAATGCATTCTGCAGTGGGCAAAGGATAAAGCTTGTAAAACATTTGTTTTAAGTCTTAAAATATCAAATTCCTCATAACTATGGGCTTCCTAAAACTGGTCCTAGTAATTACAAGTGTTGAGCCATGAATAATTTCATGCTAGGAGGTGCATTGATTTTAAACTCCTCCCGCCTCCTCCAGACATTGTGAAAGCACATTACCAGTGAGGACAAGTTTATGATCTTATCCAGGACAACTGGTGCAATAATATGAAATGAAAACCAAGACAAAAATGTCATTGTCTGCACACTCTGTACAAAGGGATCCTGCAGAAAGCTTCCTTCAGAGCTGAGACCAGGAGGAGCGCTCCAAAGGTGCGAGGGAGATTTACGTCCTTTCCAAGCACATGGCTCAGACCCTGCCAGATCTGGCCGTTGGCAGCTTGGTGTCTAGGGATTGTTTCAAGGAACAGGGAGGAGTTTTGACATCATTGTCCCTACGATGGTTTGCGTTTAAAATCTTCAACCATACTTCCATAAAAATCCACTGAGACCTGGGCCCAGGTTGATCCAGACGTACCGTGCTTGGTCCCAAAGTCTAGGGTACTCAGGTTTGTAATCTCACCGTCATTAAGTTTAAGGCAGTGGCAGAAGGATCTATTTGGCAAGCTCTCCCTGCTTAACATCTACACATGCTTCTGTCCGTTCACCTTTACAGCAGCAACCCCATAGTTTCGCAGCTCACTCAGAAGTTACACCTCAGTTGGAGAGGAAACAGGCAAGTCTGGCTGGAGGAAAGATCAGAGATTTCTATCTTGGGCAGGGCACCCCCCAGCGTATTTACCATTCAGGCTGTGTCAGAGGCTGCACTGTCAACACCACTCTCAAGAAGGATGTATAATACAGATGTAAAACACCAATTATCCTGCTAAAGATCAGGTAAAGTTAAATAATGGTGAGGGTGTGATGCTGAGCATTGAACAAATTAGGGATGATATTCTCTCCCTAAGGTTCCCAGGTGCCCCTGTGGTAGCTCTCCCTCACCTTCTACTATTACTACATCAGACTGCCCGTGCTGTTACCGCAATGCATGGTTGGGAAGTAAAAAATTGTCTTGACGTAGCATTTGGAAGCCTTAGGGCCTGCTTCACAACCTCGGTGCTAACATGCTGACAATGTCATTCTCAGCTGCTTCTCAGTCCCTTTGGACTGAGCTAAACACCTTCAGTTAAATATATAGGCAGTCCTGGTTTATATCAAGACATGACAATTCAAAAAATTAAAGTTGTTGGTCTGCACAAGGTAGAATTTAGCTTCCATGTCTCATCTATTACCCTGAAAAATAAAATCTTGGGGCACGTTTATGGTTGTGCCCTATTTGTCCTTTGTAACAGTATAATAGCACTGAAGCCAGCTATAAGTTATTTTCTTGGGATTTTTCATGCTTCCTTTTTACCCTGTAAGAAAAATGTACCAGTATGCCACTATTACTAGGATGAAAATTTCCCCTGGAAATCAAAGCACAAAGAAAACTCTTTATCAGTTTCTCCATTCTCTTCAGAAAGCTGTGGTAGCAGATGCTTTAAACTCTCTCGTGGGTGAAGGGGAAAGGTTGGATTACTGAAAAAACAAGGCAGGCTTCAGAGTGTGGAGGAGGCATTAGGAACTGCTTAGGATCTCAAACCTGCAACACCTTGAACCCATCACCAGCCAGAACCGTGATGGATGGGAGAGGATAAAGGGCAGTCTAGCTGACCCATGATGCCTTCCAGTGCCCTCCAAGAAACAAGAAGAAAAGAGATTCTTATCACTCCGTGAAAGAACAGAGGGGAAAATTATCATTAAAATGCCTTCCTAATAAAACTAACAAACAGGGGCTTTTTTTTTTCTTTCAAACTCCATTCTCTTATCCCTTCCCTACAAGCCTCAAGATGGCCATGACTTGAAGAATTTTAGTCTTTGGGTGAACCTTTCCTAAGTAGAGGTCACATCCTTCTGCCTAAACTTTAGTTTTGTTAGACACTCTTCTTTGAAAACCTCAAGAAAATAAATAATTTTGGGTATATCTTTATAGTTACTAGCACAGAGAATCACTATGTAGAATTATGCTAACACACAGAATTAATATATGTAATAAAATTTCTGTATTTGTGAATCTGAATTCACATCACACATCACCTGCTGGAGAATCACTGATGAAACATAAATGAGTCACTTTATTTCTCTGTTTGCTTTGGGTCTGGGAATTTTGCTATCTCCTTGGTAAAGTGCTCTAGAATGATGTCAAGTAGTGGAGAAGTTAGGTGTGTTATGGAAACTAAGGCAATTACAAACCTTGTAGCAAAGAATTTACAGTATAAAGCTGGCCACTGGAAGTTAATTTCCTAGGATTGTTTTCCCCTATAGATTTTTGTAGCCTGGCACTCACAGCCCGCTGAAAGCCGTCTGTTTTCCCCTCCAACCCTTCCATGCCCAGCTTTCCCTTTGCCTCTGCCCAGCATCATTCTGCACTCCAGCAACACGACTGCCGCCTCATGCTCCAAATGTCTCCCAGAGTCTTCTCCTGCTCATAGCTCTCAGGGGAGAAGAGAGTCTCTGTCTCTCTTCTCTGTTCCCAGAGCCCATCCTTAACCCCTCTCTCCCTCTGCTCCCAGAGTGCTGTCCCTCTCAATTTCCGTAGGCAGTCTTTGAACTGAGTACAAGTAAGTTCAAAAGCCAAAGAGCAGGAATTTCCATGGATATGCAAGTGTGTTATAAGCTGGTAGCTGTGGTTCCTTAACATCTGGTGCCCTGTAATCCAAAGTCTCAGGAAGCCTTCTGGCTCGAATTCCACCTGTGCAACAGGTTGCTCATTAGGCAGACACCACAACTGCATGAAAATAAGGCTCTAGGAACTGAACCCCAAACCCGTGAAATTTGTCATCCAGCTGTCCTAGTATTTGGTCATATATTAAACACTCCAAACATTTGGGCTTTTAGTTCTTTGAAACCAACCCTTCACCTCAATATTGGTTTTAGGTTGTTAGCATCGTGCTAGTCTCCATAGACCTTTGGAATTTGTTCTGCGAGTCAATGACTACATCCAAGGTGTCTGGGTGGGAGAAGCCAGGGCAGATACATTAATTCATAACAAAGGAAATCCCTAGTGTTCTGTGGCTGAGCTACCATTTATGAAGGTATCCTCAGATTCCTAATACAAGCAACAGAGCTTCTTCCTTAGCCATCTCCACTACCATGCTCCCCCACCTCTCTCTTGAGATATACTCAAGAGTATTGCCTGAAACAAATCCTACCCTGGTGGGAAATCAGACAAAACCCACCTAATTCTATAGAAAAAAAGGTACAAAACCACCTTTGCTAAACACACTCCTATCTAGTAACTAGGTGGGACTGGGTGGCCCAGTCCTGTGCCTGCAGCAGCACGGCCATGTTTGTGCCTCTCTCAGCCAGCCAGAGACACTTACAGAGCTCATGGGAATCTTTAGGAGTCAGATCTTCCCAGAAGTGGCACGATGCTGCAAATGTGCTTTTGCATCATATCTTCCTGGTGGTCTTAGGGGCTCCTAGGACAAGGCTGCAAAGCTGAGTGGGTCTCAGGTCGCTCTGTTCAGTCTCCAGCTACAGCACACCTCACAGGGTTTAAAGTTCTGGACAACTGGAATCAAAGATGGCATGTGGAAATTCAGCTGCTACAGCCCAACAACCTACCCACACGCTCTGCAGCAGACAGCTGGGGGATAAAATGCTGCATGTATGATCTGAGCAGGAGGGCTTTAATTTTTTTTTTTTTTTTAAGTTAATACTAGGGGTTTGGGTATTTTGGGGAGTCACACGTATCTCTGATCCTTTTCTGAATCCTTTGACATCAGTATTGTCTCAAGGCCAGGAACTGCTGAACAGCCAGTGCTGAAACAGTGGCAGGCAGTGGGGATGTTAACAAAGGCACTGTGGTCTGTCTTTCGGCTATGGAGCTGGAAATGTTTCCCAAAAGCTGTTGTGATGTGGTGTCCCAGTCTGTGCCTGCCCTGGGACATCACACTAGCAACAAGGAACTGGTTTTGTATGTGGAAAAAAACATTCAGGTCACATAAACATGCTGGCAAATGACTTAGTTTAAATGTAGCTAAACCATGAGAAAAAGGCTCTTTGGCCTCTGTGCTGACACCATCCAGCACCTCAGCCCAGGCATGGAAGCCCCTTGACCCAGGAGAGCTGCTCCACTGAGCCCGGGCAGAGCGGCTGACATCAGATGCTATAAAAATGTGTGATTTCCTGAGTGTCATCACACAATTCAGGCCTTTCAGTCTTGCTGCTGAGTGCCCGACTTACTGAACCACCCTGATCACTTGTAAATCTTGGCTCTTCTCCTCCAGAGCCTGCCAAGTTCCCATGGTCACCAAACGGGGGGTAGTTTGCAACCTTTCTCCATTAAGGGTTTATTCCTAATCCTGTCGGTTCCTATCTCACAATGACATAGCTTGGATCCCCCAAACATTCCAGTAATTCCTCCCTTTTGAGCCGGCAGACGCAGTGCTTCCTTGGCAAGCAGGCGTCCCGCATTCCTGGACTCACTTCCCAAGCTGTCTTGCCCACTCCTCAGGAATGGCTCCCCGCAGGGACTTATTTCCTTAAGGATGAGATGCTTTCATACCCTGGCAAGTTTCCCACTTCCTATCATCAATGTATCTTGTGCAAAGAGGGAGCAGAGAAGCGCTGCTTTCTTCTGGGTTGTTGCGAGTGCCCAGACACCTCAGGATGCCAAGCAGGTGCTTGCAGAGCGTGCGGTCCCTCGCTGCGACCTGGGACACTGATGGAGGGTGGCTAGGGGCCTGAGGCATGACAAAATACAGGGCAGAGCCTTTCAGAAGTGGCACACTAAACTCAGTGGACTCCTGAGAGGTGCTCCCAGGTTTATGGCAGACCAGATTCCCAGCAGCTGCCAGCACTGAGAAAGCTGGTGCAGTCTAAGGCAGTCTCACACACGTGAACTCTGCTGCTACACGAGGATATCACTGTTTCTAAGCACCCTCCTAGATCAAGCTCAGGTGAGAGCGTCTGAACACTAGGCTTTTCTCCAGAAACAGGTGCCAAGATGTATCTGGGCTGAATTCACCACCCTGTGTGTGGTGTTGCCCTCTACCTTGGTGTGTATATGCACAGTCCAGAACAGCAGCACTTTGCATCCCATCATCTCCCCTGGCCCTGCTGGGATCCCACAGTGGGGGCCAGTGTGTGGTCTCCAACGCAGACCGAGCGGCTCTCCCCAGCTGCCCGGGATCCCGCTGCTGGCCTTCTCACTCCCGCAGCCCCCCTCCTCTCCCCAGAGAGTTGAGACCTGTCAAATTCCCTCCCACGGTGGCTCTAGTCACCACTTTCTTTCTGAGCCAGGGACAGCCTGCAAAGAACAGATTTTTCAGGCATTTTTACCACCGCACGACGCAGAGGTGGGATACAAGGTAAACACGAACTGCTAAGTGTTACAGGTCATCAGCCAATGGGCTACGTAGTTTAATTTCTGTCTCCAAATGCTACTAGCTACTTGTTTTCTCATTTGCTTTCCATTGCTGAGCTCCCAGGGGTGCTGCCAGCACTTAAATATATTTCTGAATGAATTCCAGTTTATTTAGGAAAGAAATAACCTCACTTCCCATTGCTGAGGGGCCCGCTGTGCAGAGGGAAGGTGGGCTCAGCTAAGCTGCTGTTCTACCAGCCCGACTCTACAGAACGACCTCGGAGGGCACGGCCTGCTCCCCACCGAGCCACCGACTGTCCTGCACCCGGCAGCGCCGCCGGGACCCCCGCCGGCCCCGCCCCCTCTCAGTCCCCGCCCCCTCTCAGGCCACGCCCCTCCCTCAGGCCACGCCCCCGCCGCCGTCCCAGCCGTCCTCAGGCGCGTCCGCGGAGGGCGCCCCCTGGCGGGGACAGCCCGCAGCGCCGCCCCGGGGCCCTGCTCCCCACGCACAGCGCGGTGACAGCGCGGGGTCCGGCCACCGGCCACAGCGGCCGAGCTCTGCCTCCGCCCTGCTGAGCGCCGGGAGGCCGGCAGGGCTGCTTTTGCAGAGCTGCTGCCAATAATGTTTTTTTTTCCCGTTTTCACTGAAAAATCGCCATTGCAGATCTGGTTTCAGGTCCCTCGCCATCTTGTACTGGTTCAAACACAACTTTTAATTACTTCTGTCAGAATTTTAAAGCAATTATCTAGGAAGATAATGTAAAAAGCATTATGGTTTTCCCAGTGTCTCTGCTGAGGAAGAACCTGGGGGCTGTGACTACATGGGGTGCCAGATTCCCTCGCCCTGCCCAGCCCTGCTGGCCCCAGGAGCCACCGTCCCAGCAAAACGCCAGCAGTGCCCAACCCAGCATCTTCAAGTTCGAAAGGCCAAAGGTGCAATGCAGTGGGTGAGTGAGCGCACGCATCGCCTGCAGGACACCCAAAGCCCGGCAGCAGAACTGCAAGCCAGCAGGAGGTCAGGGCAGGCAGAGGCACAAGTCTGCTGGCCAAAGCAAATGCTGCAGAGTCGGGATTCGAGAAGCTGTTACTGCTGTAGGAGCCCAGAACATGGATGACCTTGGGACAGCCTTCTGTTCTACACAGAAAGGGTGTAAAGGTGGTTCTTCTTAATGCTTGAGAAAGGGATGCTGCAGGACACTGCATCAGAGCCAAGGGGTTCTCCTGTGGAGAAGAGGCCATGCAGGTTTGTACTTGGTCAGTGTGCATCTGGCCAGACCCCTGGGACACGCAACTCCTTTCCCAAAGGGGGCACGGTGAGCACCCTCAGGTGAGGGCAGAGCATGTGCTTGCTGCCGGCACTGGCCACGGGTGCACCTCTGCGGCGGAGCAGCCAGATGCTGGGAGCCCAGACTCCTGATGCTGAGGAGCTGCTGGGAGCTTGCCCCACCCGGGTGCTCTGGTGTCCTTGACTTGAAAACAAGGTAGTAATATCAGACCTGGAAGGGTGGCATTAGCGTTGCAGAGATCTTTGAGGTCCCTGGAAGAGAAGTGCTGGAGAAATGCAACCTATTAAGAATGCAGTTTTCTCCTTGCCAATTATATTCTGCTTCAAGGAAAGGGGCTTTTGCAATGACAGCTGGGATGAGCTGGTTTTGACAAGTCAGAGTATGCAGATTTTGATGGAAGATTTAAGTGAAAAATGACTAAAAGACTCAGATGGAGAACAGTGCTTTTGCCTTCCATGCCCAGGTGCTTCACCTCCCTTCGAAACAACCAAGGCAGGGGGCACTGAAGTGTCATGAAACCCATGCTGGACTTCAGCAAGGCACCAGCAAGTCCAGGAGAGCATGTGGAATATGTTCACTCAGATAAATAATCCAGCGTATTCTCCCATTGGGATTCTTGCTGGACCAGCCCAGAACTGAGCCAACCATGTCCTGGCCTCAGCTCTTCTAACTCGCTGTAGGTTTCAGGTAGTTGACTTATTACAAGGCAGATTCTCACACCTACTTGCCACTTTCCAGAATTAATTTTTTTGCTGCTAAAAATTCTGCTGCTTTTATTTTACTTTTACACCGAGGGTGGGATTTTCCTCCAAGTTTGATTCCCCCGCACATACCATACACATGGGAGCTGCACAAAGCCATCCAGGGCCAGCTGAAAGAGCATCCTTCCCTGCTCCAAGTGTAGGTCTTTGTCACAGCCAAAAGCCTGGTTTACAATACGTCATTTAAAATTAAAAAATGTGCCAAATAATTCTAGGCCTTGAAGCAAAGCCAAGAGCTTGGATGTGCCTAGGTAAATAGCAACAATCTGGTTTTGAAGGGGACAAGTTTTTTGGTTTGAAAACCTTTTTCTGGGAAACTTATCTGCCTTGCCAGTCTGGGGACCAAAATCTGCACCTAAAGACAAGACCCAGCAATGTGACTGTGCACTTAGGGACTGCCCTGGACAAGCTGTGGGCAAGGCTGCGCACAGAGATTTTCCCTGCGGTGCCCTGGGGAACGCTGCCCAGAGTTGGGCTGGGATGGGCTCTGCCTCACGGACCAGAGGAAAGGAGCTGAGAGCATTGTCCCTGTCCCGATGCCCCAGCCGGTCCCTGGGCTCTGCTGGCGAGTGCTGGCGGGCACTGCAGCCTGCCCACGCACACAGGGGAAAACAGTCAGGAAGGTTCTCCTGATTTTATAGCACCCACTGACATCTGGGGCCACAACCTGCTCCGGTGGAGCTAAGGCAGAAGAGAAAGGAGATTTTGCCAATGTGTTAACTTTAAATTAAATCTTAATGCCTTAATTAAAGCAAAGAGGGCTTAATTAAGGACTTAGCTAAAATTTAATACTTTAATGGGACTAAAGACTTTAATTTCTCACTGGGCTGAAAAAGAAAAAAAGCAGGAGGGCTCACTTTGAGATGCACATACACAGAGCAGCCAATTATGAAAGAATCGGGGGGGCTCATCAGTCGGAGCACCCTGCGCACGAGGGGGAATCTGCGGTTAGTTTGCATTTCCGTGTTACCCGCCTAAAGCATAAGCATAGCTTGAGATCATCGCATTAAAGGGTACATGGTACCTTCCCCTCTTTCCAAAGAAGTTTTTCTGAGCTGCTGGAGCCCTGTTTCTGGGCTGTCCAACTCCCGCTGCAGTCTCAGCCAGGAATGAGCCTGGCAGTGCCCGGCGCACCTGCAAACGCCCGGGCTCCGAGCCCACCAGCAGCTGTTACGGGGCAGTGTGTGGCTGAAGATGCCCCATCCCTGGCCCACGGCCCACAGCTCCCGGCACTGGCGAGCCCTGCCCGCCGTTACTGCAGCGACAGGAACGCTGCAAGGCATTTGGCTGGCTTTTAAAGGCCAGGGTTTCACGGGGCTCAGAGGTCAGCACCTCCCATTTTCCTTAGATGGGATGTTTATTTGCTTCTTGGTATTTCATGTGGCTGGGAAATACGAATCCAAGCCACTGAATCTCACTTTCAGCTTCTGAAGTGTGCTAGCATTGCACAGTGATTTGTGCCACAAATTAGTGAGCTTTAGGGTGCTTCTGACTACAGCTCCTGAAAGAGTCCTCCCGTGCATTGATCTTTCAGAGGAATCATCTCCAATCATTTGACTTTTCAAAGCTTGTAATTCACTGCATCAATAGTTATCTAAAAAGGAATCAGGACTATTGACAAGCACAAGAAAATCTACCCTTTTACATTTCCTTACATTGTGGTTTTGCCCTCTAGTATTTTCAGCAACCAATCCTGAAAATCTTCTGAAAGGTCAGTAGGTATTATTGCAATTTTACCAGTGGAGAAGTCAAGGTACGGATGGGGCAGTAAATGACTAATCCAAGATCAGACAGTGACCTCACAGATATTTTGAAGACCCTTCCCCACCAGGCAGAGTGCAGCTGCACTCCTTTGAAGGGGACTGGAGCTTAAAAAGTGCCTTAGGTTCAGAAAACGCAGCCCCTCTCCTGGGTGTAACGTGATACTCTATGGGGCTTGGCATTTTGGTCAGACTGTCGTTTCTTCAAACAGAAATCTGCCCAGCCTATGGAGAAAGGACACATATGTTTCCTATAACGAGACCGTACATTATTTTTTATATACATAGGAAGACTATAATATCTGAGAAGACTCATTACTTGCTATCCATTCATATCTGCAATTCTCTATGGAGTCACATAGGCCTAATATGTTAACTGCATCAGACACACAGAGGGCCAAAGCTTCATCTCTGTCGGAGGAGCAGAGAGCGCAGTGCGGCGCAGCAGGAACGGCGGGTCAGGATGCCGAGGCCAGTCCCTGTTTCTCTGCCCGCCTTGCTCAGGAGCAGAGCGGTCCCCCAGCAACCCCAGCGTCACCTGCGGCAGTTACTCACTGCCAGAGGTGAGAGCGCAGCTGGGAGCAGTGAGGCAGGGCACAAGGTGACAGGTAGCCCGCACACATCCCCTGTGCTGGATTGCTACGGGGACAACAATGCTGCAGCACCTTCAGCAGTTCTGGGTGACTTTGCTGCCCCCAGGATGTGCATACCCATGTGCAAAGTAGAGACACTGTTTGGTGGGTGCAAATATCAAATGCTCCCCAAAACCACGTTAGCAATTTCTCCTATAAATTGAGAAGCTGTGGTGGGTTCTGCCTGTCAGCCCCCCTTGCCAGGATGCGAGGAGAGCTGCTGTCCTGGCACATCTCTCTTGCTAAGGCTGCGTGCTCAGCCCATGGAGGCAGGCTGGGGGTGAGGGGCTGGGGACTTGCCCTGTGTGCTAGCAGTAACTATTCCACTTTGATTCTTGCTCATCTCTGGCCCATGAAATCAAGGCCAAACTCTGGAGCGTGTGTGGGGGGTGAGGAGGTGGAAGCTGGGCCCAAACCGCCTTAACTGGTTCCACAGAGCTGCTGCTTTCCGCAGCGAGCAAGCCAGAACAATGTCATCTCAATACCCTGCGCTAATCTGAGGGAAACTGAGCGTGACCGACTTCACGCATGACAGCCTGGAAGCCAAGCATGGGAGGTCAGCACCAGCCTCGCTCACAGCTCCCTCGCAGCCGGCTCAGAGAGATGAGGCACACGGACAGCCGTGCCCGGTCCCAGCGCCCCGTCACTCTCAGCATCCACTGCCACTGGGCTTTCCCGTCACATGGAGACCCCAGTCCCCATGCTGACAGCCCAGCTGGGCTTCCAGGGTCCCAGCTACCCACCAACATGAGAGGCTGGTGCATGTTTCAGGCGTGCTGTCATTAACAAATGAGGCACAGCGCTTGATTAATTCCACAGGTTTCTTCCATTAGGAGCCACTACATCATTGCTACGCGAGAGCCTTCCTCCCCTCAGCGCTGACCTTCCTCCCACAGCTCGCCCATTTCCCTCGGCTGTGGAAGTTATTACAGACTGGTTATTTGAAAGACCTGGAAACCAGGGCAGCCGCTGCTTCCTTTCATCTCCAGCTCTGCTGCTCCTCACTCCTTGGCAGTTTGGAAGGATGGTGGAAGTAATTAATGGCTGGGGAGGGGAGGAGGAGGTGCTCCTAAGAGGGGAGTCAAAAATTCTTCTTGACAATGACCACATGTCTGAGGCTCAGCTACTAGTTCACCTGACAGCAATAAGGGCCTAATAGTCATTAGTCACCACTGCAGACACGCTCCATGCACTTCTCCATGCGCTTTTTTTCCCTGATGAAGGCTGAAAATAAAACAGCACCAGCCACCCTGGTGCTTTCAACCACATTTTGTCATCTTGCAGGGAAAAGACTGGGGAACTGATGGCTCAAAGAGCTTTGTCAGCATCCCTGACCAAAGGTGGGGAAGGGTTTTCAAGCAGAGAAGTACAGCAAATAAAAAAAGATTAAAAAACTACAACTAAAATCCACCAGGAAATGAGACAGCTGGGAATACCCATAGGGAATTCAGGCTAATCAATACGGAAAGCTTGTGTGACCAGATCCTACGTGGCCTGCAGCTCCCAGTTTACTCTTTCTGTGAGAGACACCCTCTTTCTCTCTCTTCCTCAGCAGCCTCTCCAGTATCTCCCTACCTTTAGTTTCTCCCTGCACCTGATACTGAGTTATCTTAGGGCTCATTTTCAAAGAACTTTCTTCCTGGGGTGCAAGCTGCAGGCATGGAAATACAGTGATCATACCATAGCCCCAAGCCAAGCTTGGCTCTGCAGCATCGCATTCAGAGCAGCAGGGAGCGAGGGTTAGAGCCCAGCCCCTGACCCCCAGCCCTGTGCCTGCCCGGGGTGAGAGCTGCGGCCAGGAAGCCTGCGTGCTGCTCTCCCTGCTGACATTCCCACCCGCTTACACATGATAATATCTGAGGTTTTGGCTCAGAGTCACCTGCAATTAGAACAGAACTGGCAACTTTCTGAGGCTAAACTCCAGATAAAATTGGTTGTGAATGAAAAAACAAAAGAGAACAAGTGCTATAAAGTGGAAATGATATATCTGAGAGCTGATGAGGATCTAGAAGAGCGGCGCAGGAATGCTAATGCTCCTCCATGGAGGATTTGGATATTATGTTTTGGACTGAGTGCAAAACCAAAACATTTTGAAACATAGGCAGGAAGGGAGTGCGGCTCTGGATCTTGGCAGCCAGTCTGCTTGCCAAACTGTCCTGCAGCCACAAGCCATGGAGACACCCTGGGGCACTGTGCCTGTCCTAGACCTACTGACTCTGCGAGGCCAGCAGCTAAGTACAAACCCAGTGTCTCAGCCTTGCCTTGCTTGGTATCGTCACCCAAACACACTGGCAAGGAGCAAGCGGGCTCACTGGCAGGGCTCTGCAGAGATCCCTGCCTGGGACCTTCCAGCCTCTCTCCTCATGGGGCTGCTTCCCTGTGCCAGCTGCATTTTGGACTCTCAAAAGCCTTCTGGAGCAGAGCTGCAGCTTTGCTTTTCTGACAACTCTTCAGTTGTTCTGTTTTCTAACCCAGCACCCTGGATCACCTATCCCCCTGTATCTCTGCCAGACAAATTAATCCTGCTGTCCCTATTTTTCAACGGGAAAACAAAGGCATAGCAAATCACAGCAGCCTGCCCAGGGCCAGACAGAAGATCTGACCTATTGAATCCAGGTCACACAGTTCCTCAACCAGGGTCTAAATTGCTGGATCATCCACTCCTCCATCCACAGCTGTCCAGGACAGGAGTTTTCTTCCAGAAAAGAGGGTAAGAGACTCACTGGCCCCAGCTGCATTTCGTAAGTGTCTCTGCCAAGCTTTTCTGCCCCATTTAAGAGGGCCCAGGCATGCTTTATAAAATATCAGAAGGAGATGTCTGAGATAAAGCCATTTCATTTTGTACTGCTCAGTAGAGTACGTGATTTGGCTGCAGAGGAAAAGCATTGCTTATTTGCAAAAGAGTTCTCCTATCTGTCTAACCTAGACATCAGTCATTATAAGTAATTGTCATATTACTGAGAGAAGAGCGGATCCTTTCACCGGCGGAGCAGCCATACTGTTTTTGAGGAGAGCTGCCCTCTCCAAGGAAAGCCGCGACAGGCTGGATTGGAG
The DNA here is from genome assembly GCA_947846985.1 of Fratercula arctica. Lineage (NCBI taxonomy): Eukaryota > Metazoa > Chordata > Aves > Charadriiformes > Alcidae > Fratercula > Fratercula arctica. The sequence continues at coordinate 29,532,703 of CANTUZ010000013.1, read as the reverse complement.
CCTGGCTGCCATGCAGAAGTTAAACCAGATGAGCTGTGTCAGCCCAGTGGAAGGCGAATGCATGGTAGCTGCTCCAAAAGCCCCTCTTCCCCTAGATTTGTCACTGACCGCATTGTTATCTGCAAGGGGGCAGAATGTAATCAGAAACACATTTTTGAGTGAAGGACTGACCTCTGCAGAACCACCAGGAATTTCTGAAGCTGTACAGCTGTGCAAGTACCTTCCTACCTCTGCGAGGCAGAGCTGTGCCCGCCTTCATTGCAGCGCTCCAAGCTCTCACGTGGTGCTGGGCAGCATTTCTTTCCACCTTAAATCCATGCACTGTGTTTGAAATACAGCTGTGGAGCACTGAGATGTTTCAGAAGATGGCAATTTTATAGTGTCAGAGAGAATCAGTTGAGAGAGTCAGAGGCTCCAACCTCAACCCTTCCCTACCCCAGCATTTCCCCCAGGTATTTCTACATAGAGATCAATACCATGTGTTTGGCTTCCAGAAAAGCACCTCCTCTTGATTTGAAGAAGCCACAAACGCAAAAATGTACACATGACCTTGTTCTGATGATGAATTATTCTCACTGATGAAAAGAAAAAAAAAAAGTGCCTAATTTTATATTTGGCTTCAGCTTTCAGCCATTAATTCTTGTTCTGCCTTTCCACTCAAGATTAAACAGCCTTTAGCACCTGCTGTTTTCCTTCTGAAAAGGTGCTCATCCGCTGTAACCAAGTCACCTCTCAGACTTTGTTTTGGTAAGTCAGATGGACTGAGCTGTTTAAATATTTCACACTGTTCAGCTTGGAAAAAATGTAATCTTCCTTCCCCCCACCTCCATTTTTAAAAGTGTGGCGTTGACCCCAAACATGGGCCAACAGGCAGGGCCTAGCATCAGTCCCACCAGCGTGGCACAGTGCCAGAATCCCCTCCTTACTGTTCCATGCTGATCCTTTTCCAGGGCCCAAGGGGAACCCTAAGGCCATCCCAGGACACAGGTCCCACTCCCACACTATTCTTGTGAAGGCAAAAACTCGCTTTGGGGTCAGGTCTGTAAGAACTCTGGAGACTCTGGCCTCAGTCTCCAACGGGAGCAATAGAGGAAATTCTACAGAAGCTACTAACAGCCTCGAAATGTAATTCATTTCCTGCAGAGTATTTTATTAATATCCCATGAACGGCCACATTCTCAGAAACGTGCAGTACCCCCAGGTGCTCAGCACTGCAAACCTCTCAAAACCTGGCCGCAGGGTGCAGTCTGGAGGGTGCTGAACACCTTCACGGCTGGTTGCAGCAGCGGGCGCCGAGGTGCTCAGCACCTCCGAGGCTGTGGCCCTCACCTGTCAGTCAGAGCGAAAATCCCTCCTGAAGCTAAACATGCGACGGGCCGTGCCCGCAGGTGGCGTTTGCATGCAGAGGTGATGCGATCCACACGCCTGCTCCTGCCAGCGAGCTGATCGCGCTTGCAATGGGTCTGGGCAATGCACTCGCTCGGTGAAGCGCCTCTTGGCTCTCTGGGAGGGAAACACGCCTTGTGGTCTCCCTCCATGCACCAACTTCAGGCTTTGAACTGGAAACCCTGGGAAGGATTTGCAGGCATACCGATGGCAGGAGCTTAATATGGCAATTGCTGATAAAACTTCACAAAATATGAGCTATGCTTTCTTTACTCTCTTTCAGCTTCATTTTCAGGACTACATATAAAAATCAAGTGCAAAAATTCTTTACACTAAAACTATAAGGATCCTAACATAACCAGAAATGGAAGAAAAACATTTAGTCAATGCTTTGTTTCCTTATTTTGTTCTAATCTGCTTGATTTTTCCCTAAACCCACTCACAAACTGATTTCACTTTAGGAGAAAGGATGGATCAGTAGTTCTAACGAACGTGTTCATTTTCCAGTGAATTGAGGTCACGGTGGTATGAGAGAGCAGGTGAGCTGAATGTATGGGTTTTCTTCTCATTTTGCAAGTAAGGGCAGGCCTCACAATTCTCGTGCATACATAAATCCCATAACTGCCTGTGCACCTCATACACGGGATTAAAACCTTTTCAAGGTGAGAAGTTGTAGCCACAATGCTGTGGTTGGAAAGCTGAGTCTTCACCTGGCATTGGGACAATTTACTCTTGAGTTCCTGCTCCTGACAGCTGGCTCTGCGCTTTACTACAATGCAAGTGGAATATTTTCAAAAGCACTCCCAAAAGTTAAAACTTCTATTTTAATATCCAAAATAAGAAACAGCCCTTCCAAAACACTCGGCACCTAGCAGTGCCCCTTTGAAAATCCCCATAGCCAGTTCCATGCTTTTTTTGTAATGTCTGGCAACTTTCTGTCCTGCCCAACTGCTGGGCAATAGCTCTTGTGACTTTTTTGCAGCTATGACAGTACCCCAAGGCTCAGCTGCTGGATTGAGACCCTGAACAGCAAAGCACCTTGCTGCTCTTCGTGGTTACTGGGAAACACCTAAAAATGCAAACCAAACATATCCTAAAGGCTCAGACGCCGAAAGGAAGATTATATTTTTAAACTCTTGATTTTTTGGCCTGCTGCATACATTTTGATCACTGGGGGTTTTGCAATTATGCAAATGGCTGAGGAGCCCTCTGAAGCTGTGGCTGAGCTTGAGCACAGACCGGTATCTGTAATAAAATCCCGTGATGACTTAGGAGTGCCACTTCAGGCAAATACCCCTTTCCAAGATAAAGCGCAATACACTATTGCAATAAGCTGGGTTCTTTTCATTCTTTTGCCTTCCCGATGTTTGGCACGAGTCCAAATCCTCTCTGTTCTCCACCCACCCATCAGACATATTCTGCTAAATATCCTGTCCTCTTGTCGTTTTGGCAAAAAATAAACTATGCACGAGAAAGAATTATGCCTGTGAGGCTCTCATAAAAAAATTCCTGTGAACGATAAATCAAAACAAAATAATAATTATCACCAGCCACAGGACCACATTTATGTTTCTCATATTTTCCTCTTACTTTTCATAGATTATCAAGTCTACACAAGAGTGAGAAACAGATTTTCCTAAGGATATTGATACACCAGTAATCTCCAACTCTGAAACTGAAGCCCTCCTTGTCTACAAGAGACTTCTCTACGCTATTTACAGAGAGGGTTAAAATTTTCTCTTAGAATTAGAAATGGCACATTTCTGTCTCGGAAACAAGATGCCTTGTTTTTTCCTATGATTACATAAATCTTGTACAGTCCCTGTGCTACCTTCTGACTTGCATTTAATAAATAATAAGTACTTATAAAGCAATTTTTCTTCTTAGACTCTCAAAGGCATTGGCACATACACACATACTTTGTAGATGGGTAAACTGAGGCACAAGGGACTTGCCCAAATCTGCAGCATGGCTGGGTACGCCTGGCCTCACCCAGCGGGTGTAGGGTCCCCAGGGAGCAGTGCTGGCACTGCAAACTGGGATCAGGCTCAGGGATGTTTTCCCCTGGGACCACTGAGCACAGGGAGCACCCAGCCCCGCAGGAACAGTGCCTGGCACAGAGGTCTTCTCCAGCCATGCTGGGGTTGAGGAACACAAGTGGGTCCAAGACAGGAGCTTCCTGCTCCTGCAGCGTTGGGCTGGATGAAGAGGGAAGGGCCAGCAAGCCCACCTCTCCTCCCGGCTGGCCAGGTGCTGCCCAGTTTTTGGATGCAGGGCTTCAGAGCAACGTGGACCAACTGGACAGAGTGGAGAAACTTAGAAGGAAATGTTCAGTAAAGAAATGTTGAAGGATTCAGTATGGTTCAGGTTAGAAAAGAGAAGAAAAGAGAAGGAAAAGCAATACGCTTTCCCCAGCTTTGCAAAGCACTAATGGTTCACAGTAGCTGAAGCAATTTGGAGCCACGCTGTCAGCACCCAGAGCTAAAGTGTAACCTCACCTTTCTTTCCCCAGCAGCCTTGGAACTTGAACAGAGCCAAATCCTCTGAAAAGACCAAGAGCAGATGGAATTAATGTATGAAACCCCACCAAAATAAAGGTGTATGGGCCTTTTCCTAACACCTCAGAGGAGCTCAGACAACCACCCAGCCTTTGCCTCAGCACCTATCAGCTTAGTCCCGCTCCGACAGGCAACAGGAGTTGGGCCTTTTACAGCGTGCTTTTACAACAGCAATTAGGCTTGTTGGAGAGCAATTAATACTTCTACTTATCAGCAAGTTTCAGAAGGTTTTTTAAAATTCGTTTGAAAATACATTCCGCCATAGGAAAAAATACCATGAACCTACACTTTTGCTGGATTGCAGCATTTCTGGAACTTAACTGCTGTGTGGGAAAAAAAAAAAAGAAACACTTGTAATTGCTAACCAAATTCTCTGAAAAGGGGCACTGAAATAATTTTTTTATGAGCTCTTACTGTCAGGATTAATTAGGAAATGATGGCAATGCTTTTATGCTAATACCTCAACTTTTGTGTTAATGCATTAGCTACGCTAGTGTCAGACAAAATCCTGATTACAAACTGATGTAAGATGAAAAAGGTGCAAGCCCAGCCAGATGCACCATGGCGTGAGCAGTTACCGCAGGCTCTGCGTACGGATGAGCCTCACTCCCCACACAAGCCACAAGCCACAGTAATTAATGTGTAGCAATACAGTTAACAAAAGATAATTCGAGACATGGAAGATTTACAGAGAGAAACATCACGCAGCCAAGCTGTGGCTGGGATGCTCCAGCGTGTCCGCCCTGCGAAATGGAGCGTGGTACAGAGACCTACACTGCCAGTTCAGTTCAGCACAAACCAGCACCTCCAACGCCACGATGTGCTGTGCACAAGCATGCACGAGCACGACATGCAAACAGAAGACCCTGAGATTTATCGGGCTAATGCAACCACATTGCATCCAAAAGCAGGCTGGTTTACATCTAACGGCTTTAGGTATTGCTGCAGAACGCTCTCCTACTCCGCTGGTCGGCAGCTATCACAGCTTGGTCCCTCTGACAGAGGGACCTAAAATCTTGTTTATGCTCAGTGTCTACTGAAGGGAAGTACTGAGGAGAAAACCAAGCCCTCTGAAAGCATCCATGGAGGATGGCTAACCTGTTCTGAGTAAGCCCGGGACACTCAAGTCTTGTCCCCTCCTGACCACAGACCTGGCTTTGCAAATGTCTCTGGAGTGTTTGTTCTCTGCCCTCCTGCTCTCTCTGCTGGCAGAAACTCATCCCCAATCAGACGATGTGGAAGAAACTCCATAAATGACATTTCAATTTGCTCTGACTCCGTAAGTTTTCTGCATAAGTTAGGGCTAAATACTGATTGTATGAATTGACCCAAACATTTCAAAGATAGGAAAAACAAACACTGAGATGGAATAAACTTTCCTGGCTCTCTCATACACTTAGAAACAAATGCTATTAATTTTCCATTAATAGATTTGTAGACCAGCACGGCTGAGAAAAAAGGGTGTCTGCACAAGTGTACATTGCTAATGTGGGGCCCACTGGTGGTCCATATAGCTATTTCATGGAATATCTTAAACCTCTTCTTCCCCATTAACGTTTTCATATTTAAAAAGGGAAGATGCTGCTGCTATAACAAGCAGTGTTGTGGTTAAAAAAAAAAAAAAAAAGCCGCCATAATACTCTTCTCTTTAAGAAGAGCAGGAATACAATGCAATATAGGACAAATGCAGGAATAATAAATAGTATGGTCTGTAAAAATGAACGCCCTGTGAGTTGTGGAGAACTCTGCTGCAGAAGAGGCAGTGGGACACTGAGTTGGGACCCAAACGTTATCACTGGAGTTAATCTGATACCACTTGGCAGCGCAGGGTGTTGCTGCAGGACGGAGCGAGCAGGGCGTGCTGGGTCACAATACGTTTGGAGGGTCACAGACTTTAAGGCCAGGCTGACACGTCACTTGGGCCAAAGAGCTCACCCTGTGAGTTCTCCACCCAGTCAGCCCGGCAGGGCGTTAGGGGAAAATGGCGAAGCGCTTGTACATGGTAAGCCTATTAGTTTTATTTTCATAACTACAGTTTCCCAAATATAAAAGCCAAACAAGCATATCACAGGCCTGGCAACATGAGCCACAATCTTGGAATGTGACTGCATGGTAATGTCGAGGGCAAGTTTCTAAACACTCCCCACCCTTCCCTGAGAAATGCAAAGACACAAGCTATTAAATAATCTCTTCATTTTAGTAATTTAGTTGCTGTTTGTACAGTGCTTTGAACGTGCACAGTGCCACAGCACAGAAATGCTAAGTACTGTGTTATTTAGCTGCAAAGCCTGTGATAATCCCTCATTATGAAATAATAATTAATCATCATCATTTAATTCAAGAGCTGCTCACCCCCACCCCCACCCAAGCCCTACAGGCACTGACCAAACTCTCTCCCGGAGCACGTCTGGACAGGAGAGGTTGGCTAGGGATGCAAAGTTCAGCTATGAACTTTCCCAAAGTTCAGGGCTGTGCCTACCCGCGCGTCTCACCCAGCCCGGCGGAGGGACAATGCTTCCTCATCTCCAGCGGAGGATCAAAGCTGTGGATCCACCCAGCCCAACTGTTCCCATCATCCTCACTAGTCCAGAGAGGGAAATTGAGACATTCAAAGGGTAACTGAGGACTTCAAGAGGTTGCATCTAAAGGAGCTCTCTCTTTCCACGAGGCACAGAGTTCCCAACTCTGCCATCTCTGCTATATGTTTAAAGATGGGGCAGATCTTCTGGGCTTCCCTCCCTGGGGGCAAGGACTGTCCAGTTCTTAGTGACTGCCCAGAGCAAGGTGAAGGGCACTGGGAGGCTGTTTGGTTTCAGAGCTGTCTTCATTAAAAGCAATTTGACATTTAGAGTATCACAAAATAGCACAAAAATATAGTCATGGCTGCTGCAGGCAGAAGAGAGAACAGCCTGGACGTGTGAGGAGCCAGAGGGGACATGCTACAGCAACACTGGGATGTTGAACTGGTCCCCAGCCACTTCCACTGGCCTCAGTGCACTTACATTCCGGGTGAGCAGCAGTGAAATGAAGAGGCGACAGACAGGACTTAGTCATCAAAGACAAAGATGCACGTCCCTCCTCCTGCCTGGGGCCCTGAGCTCTCCCCAGCAGTTACAGTGCAGACCGTAAATGTCTAATGTGAGTGCGAGACCTCTTCCCCCACCATCCTGCCTCTTAAAAGACCCATGACTCTCGCCAGACTTGAGGATGTCATGCAATATATTGTTTCAGAGCAGATGTAGATGTAGATGTTCACGTACCAGCTGACTGGAGATGTGCATTCCTACGTGTGTTTGGAGTTTGGGCCTAAGCGTCCTAAATTAACGTGCACAACATAACCCCCACAGCATTACAGGCATCCTTACAGCCAGCAGGTCTCCTGCCAGCCCTCATCACCTTGGAAAAACACCTCTCACCCTTCACCCAAAACAGTACCAAAGAGATGTCTGCAGCTGCTCCGACCTACTTTAAAGCTTTAATAAAACTACAGTGAAAAATATTGTGAGATGCTTCATTTTCCATCATGCTGTCTGTTGAGAACACAGAATTAATCTCCTAGATACCAAAACAAGGACAAGCTTTGGGTAAGCAAAGTTATTTCTGAATGCCAAGTAAACATGAGCAAAGTTTCCTGTACATCCTCGCAAATAAGCAGCACTCAGCAAAGCTGCTAGGTTAGCAATTTGTCGTTAAACTGACCAGTAAAAGGGAACAGCTGTGGGTGGGGACGGCTGCTATGAAGGGTCATTTAGACACACCACTACTGGTAATCCTTCGGTATGAGAAGCGCATGGGAGAGTCCGAAACCTTGGTCTGCTCGAGGGTGCAGTACCTGGAGGCGGAGCTCCACTGATGTTGGCTCTTCACCTGCAATAGCTGCACTAAGTCTCGCTGTGCCACTGCTAGGGTTCAGGTACGTCTTAAGAATTCATTTTCTTAGTTAAGCTTTTCTTTTGTAACTACATTTCCAACTTTGTGATCAAGCAGCTGATTTTTTTTTTTGATGCAAATTAAATATATTCTAATTTTAGGTTAGCTTAATATTTAATGTGGAACCACTCCCCTTTCCTGGAGGTAGCAAACCTAAATAAATCAGAATTGCTGACATGACCCTTTAAGCTTCTGCACCTGAGGTAGGAATAGCGTGAACACCGGTATCAGGCCTCGCCAGGTAAAGGGAGACTCACGTCCCTTAGCAGATGTCACACACCACTTTCTGGCATGGAGCAGACAACAGCAGGGCAACAGCCTGCGCTAGCAATGTACCCCTTATCGCCACCTCTATTTCTCTGAAGCATTACAACGAGGTTTTCATGATCCTGTGAGCAAAAATAATGCTAACAAAAATGTGTGCAGGATGTATTAAATAGTCTGAAATCACTTCAAAGGCACAGAGTACAAAAAGAATTTTTAAGAGGGAGAGATTTGGGGAGTTTTTGGAAGTATCCTGGACAGATGGATTCTTGTGCTTTTGGTTCAACAAGCTTTTCACTGTTCTTTTTCAATAACCTGGAAGAAAACGTAACACCAGCATTGGAAAGAATTCCAGAAAACACTGGCAGCAAGTTGGATTAGCTGTTCACTCTTGCAGGAGAAGGCAACCTGAAATTCAGGATATTTAAGCTCCAAGTAGATCAATTAATATGAGAAAGAAGACATTCATTTCTAATTGTGAGAGTTATTCACAACTGGAACAGGGGTGGCTGCTCCATCACTCACACTGTTAAAATGTAGAAGTGGAGATCTTTCTGCACTAGAGCAGGGGAACTGCTACATGACCACAGATATTGTTGGATTTCTTGCCAGAGCTGAAACCTTTGGCCTGCAGCTACAAAGCAGGTCTCTTCTGCCCCTAAAATCCAATTAAATTAGACCAGGTCCAAATCCATGAACCTGTTCAATACGCTCTAGATTTACACCAGCATAAAGAAGAATATACTTTTAAGCCCTCATATTTAGATTTTGACTTTCTCATAGGAAAACAGACAATACCAAAACAGCCAGACAACTTTCTTTTCAGGGAGCTGATGACTATTAGTGAGATTCTTCCCAGGTTATCTCTGCTATGCATCCAGCTCACAAACTGGGACTCTCGCTCCGTCTTTCTCTTTGCTCTTCAGCAGGTTTCCATTCAAATCAGGTTGTTTGCCTCTTGGCCATAGATATTTCTGCAAAGAACAACTTTCAGACAGGCTGACATTTCCAAAGTGCTTGGAGGGACAAGTCTGACCATGCTGTTCTGTAGCAGTGACATAGTATAAGATACTCACCCAGAGGGAAGGTTTTTCTGCTGAAAAAGGAGCTAGAAATAGATCCTTTTACTTATGTCACAGCTTCTTGACAGTAGAAGATGAAGAAGTGGGATATAGAGGGACACTGAGGAAGAATGGCTTCACCACAGAGCTTTCCTCCAGCCAAGACTGACAGTGGGTTCACCAAGGAAAAGCAAACAGCAGTTTGCAAAGCACACAACCCTGTTTTCGTCCTACAATGGCAGCAAAACTGTCTCCAGTTGGGAAGACGGGAGGAGAACGATGAGGACCTGGACTGCGTCCCTGACTGAGCAGTGGTGTTATCCCAGACAGGTCATGAGAAACATTTCAGCCTCAGTTTCCCCATCTCTGAAAAAGGTGTGGTGATATTTTGCCAGGTCTGTTAAGATTTACAATGGGCAGATTGGCAATGTTAAAAGTATGATCAGAGAGAGCTGAGATGCTCCCTCCTTTCTCCTTACACCAGCCAGGTTTGACAACCCAAAGGGCAAGAGACACGATGGCACAAACCAACTGCAGGAGCTGAAGCAAGACTCACCCACTGGAACCTGATTTTGCTCTCACTTATATGCGTACAAAACCCATGTGGCAATGGAATCACATCATTTTAAGGAAGAAGTGGAGCACAATTTTTATTTTTTGAGAGATTAGTGATACTTAGAAGTATTTTAGAGATTTCCCTCTTTGTTACAACATTTTATTTTGAAAGACTATGGTCACATTTTGCCAAGATCAGTAATGAACGTCAGTGTTTCATATAGCATAATGAAATACTAATCACAGTATTTTGCCCTTGCATACCCACTGAGTGAACAGCCGCTCCCCAAAGCTCCCTGGTGATTACACCATTTCATTGGCATCTACCCTTTTGAAAAACACTTGAGAAAATAAAATAAAAATTGTGCTGTAAGTGTCTTCTCATCAGAAACCACAGGGATCTTAAGCTGCAGAAAGAAAAAAAGCCTTCCCTAGTGCCTGACAGCAAGTTGCATTCTTTGCCGAAGGGAGGTCAAGAGGTGACCTTGCCCCTGTCCGACTTCCTGATCCTCCCGGCTGCCAGCGCCGGGCCTGGGAGCCCTGGGCCGCGCCAGGCTTCCTCGCAGCGCCGCTGCTCAGCGCAGCCGGCACCAACATGGCCTGGCAAGGCTGGAGGGAAAAGGAAGCTGCTCCTATTCCCACAGCCTGTTGTTTGTTTTTAATGGTAAACGGCAACTCCATCACTGCATCCCACCGGTCCCAGGGAGGAATGGCGTGGGCTGCACAGGTGCCACCCCAGCTGCGACGCTGCGGGGGATCAGCCAGCGCTGCAGTGGGCAGCGGGTGCCTGCGAGGGGTGGGACGGGACGTCAGCCCTCGGGTCTTACCCCAAGGCTGTTTGCTTGGTACCTGGTTTTTTAATTTCTCTTCCTTTGCTTCCTAGCCCCTTAGAAAAGAGATGACACATGGTGTTGTATACATCAGGGTTGATTTTTGGTTTATAAGTAATTAAGTGAAAGTCATTGGAGATTCTTGGATAAAAGGTATAAAGCACCATTCATTACAAAAAGAAAAAAAATCCAGTAAATCATAAAAGACAGAATGTACTAATGGATCTACATGAAGAATTTGAAAATTGGAGGACTCATCAAAGCATGCATCTTTGTAGAAAAAATCTGAACAGGAAAATAATTGAAAAAGTTCAATTTAACGCCCAGTTCAGGGAAGCATCTTTACCCAATAAAGAAGCCTAAATGCTTGTATAAATAAGCTACGCGTGTACTTAAAGGATCTTCTGGCTCACAAATTACATTTCACTTATAGGAAAAAAGCATTATCTGTTCCATTTCACTACAGTGCTGGAGACAGACAAGCACCCTCGCCCATGGGATTGTAGCTATCCTGATGCTCATTTGGGCCTGAACTGAGAGCTGCTGCTGGATGGGATAGTGCAAGGTCTTCAGGAAAAGCTCTGTGGAAGAAGGTACAGAATCAAAGCTCAAAGCACATCATTTGCGTGATGCACAAATCCAAGCTCTTTTTTCTAGTTGCAAACACGCCGCAGAGTGGAGGCAGCAGCTGATCAATGCACTGTCACTGTTTGTATTACAGTAGCCCTCATGGACATCTCAGTCCTTCAGGAAGAGAATCCTGGCAACACAGGAAGAGTCAAACTCCACCACAAATATTTTTCTCTGAGCAACCAGGAGCACAGGCAGCTCCTTTTGCTTCCGAGGAAACGTCTGTGAGGGCACGGCATCAGAGATATGCAGGAAGCTCCACACCAGATCCAACTTGTCTTTCTCATGTTTATCACTTGTCTGTCATAACACAACAGGTAATTCTCATTGTACAGGCAGGCACTTGGAAGACAAAGGCAGTCAGCCATACATGAGGCTTAAAATGACTGGCAAACACAGAAAGTCATCCAACCTGAGACAATTATGTGCTAGTCTGTGAGTTAGCTTGGGGTTCCTCTTTTGAGAACCTGGCCTTCAGAAGCATTGCAGACATGCAGTGCTTCTTTTGGAAAAACAAATACATTTTGCTAAATAAACCAGTGCTGGCCTGGCTGTATCATGAATTCTTTGAGCTTGAAATTCTTTAATACTCTCTGGATTTATGGGAGCTAATTTTTTTGCACAGGGCTGTAGTCATACTGCTGTCTCACCTGACACAGCTTCTTGTGAGAACAAATATGTTCTTCCCAGATGACATCTGAAAATGAAAGGTCAGAGGAGTTTTGCAGCCGAGGTTTCCAGCACATGGAGCAGTATGGAGGGCTGCAGCCTCCTCAGGTTTTCCAAATCATCACTTGCTTCCAGAAGAAAGGAAGAAATTATGAATACCATAACTAACACTCCTAGCTTCTTGCAAGGCTGCCTGCCCCTGCTCTTCTCTGCAAAGCTTCATTTGCCGCAGGTCTGGCCAAGCTTTAGCTGATGCCATGCAGTAACAAGAGATGCACAGATGCACTGGCGAGAGAAGTCTATTTTATGGCCACATCCACACTGGCACTGACCGGCATTAGATAGGTTATATCCACATCCCACGGCAAAAGTTATTATACACTCACTTGAGGTTACTGCTGTGTGTTTGATTCTGCTCTATATAGCTATTGTACCCTTAGGATTTAAATTGTCAAGCAAAGAGCCTACTCTCTATTTTCTTTGCTCTCCTTCTGTGTCTGCTTTACATATGGATGGAGGATTACCGAGGTCTTACCTGCTTGTCAGGCAGCTATTCCACTAAGTACTAACTGTATTGTTCTAAATCTCTCACATTTCTTGACTAAAATTCAATTTACTTTTTTTGTCACAAGAACCACATGTCTGATTGTCCTGGGATCATTCTCTTTCTCTGGTTTTCCTTGTCTTTTCAAAATGATAAGCTTGCAGAAAAGTTTTAACTGAGCTAATGGAAGGGGAGATTGTTGGTTTTAAGGCAGATGTGTGTCTAAGAGCATTTTGGCACAGTAAAAGGAAAAAAAAAATATAGCCAAAGCAAAGGCTTCAAAGAAAGTCAGTCTCTGCTGTCTTTATTCTGCATGCTACGCAGCAGTTGGTGTTTCGCAATGGCACAGAGCACAATGACCACATATAATCACTTCTTTCTCTGTACATCTATTATGCACACCCCCCTCACACCTTAGACTCAGTAGCTTTTAGGTCCCCTTTACTAATGTACACCCTCTTCTGTCACAGGATAGTCCCTGGGTGCCCCAGCTCTTGGTGAATGGGGGTGGGAAGAGACACAAAAAGCAGCCAAGACATCTCTGGATCACGTGGCATACCAAAGGAATGGTTTGTTAATGGGGAATGACGGCAAGGAGAGAGGAAATCTGGGGCCAACATCTTAGCCGGAGTTGAAGCAGCAGTAGGTGGCTGCAAAGCAGCGGGGGGACATGAAGAGGGAGGGTGCCTGGCCAGGGCTCAGTGACATGAAGGGGCTGGAGAGTGGCCCTCACTGGGCCTGCTCCTGTCCTTTGCAGCTGCCATGGCCGGCTTAGGGTTTCTGAGCTAAGGCACTCCGCTCGGGGGAAGGGGAATGGGTGGTGTGGAGGCAACTGCCAGGGCAAAGGGGAGACGAATATTTCATTTGTTCCGGGGCCTGAAATAGCTCTTAGCAGCCCTGAGTGTGAGAGTCACATTGCAAGGTGGGGGATGTGGGTGCCAATTTGTCAGCAAAGCCGCCTCAGAGTTACACCAAAGATTTATGAGTGTCTGGATGGTCCTTCCAGCAACCAAATACTGCTCAGGGTAGGTGAGCCTCACGCTCTGGAAGGATAACAGAGCTCAGCCGTGTTCGCTCAGTCTGGCCTGGCCGGAGAGCACTGTTATCCGCATACTTCCAAGGCAGCAGCTAAGGCCCTGGAGCTGAAAGCTGCCCTGGGGAGCCACTTCTTCCTGGCTGTTTAGCTGCAGTTGGCCATTATGTGCCTTTTAAAATGTCAGCCAGAGGGTTAAGGGACAGACCACGGTCTGATAACAGAGCCAGGGCAGAGCCAAGACAAGAATCTGACTTGTGGACTTCACAGACACAACACACTGGGCTCACACAGAGACACAGATGTGAGAGGCTATGGCCCACATTTCTGATTCACATTGGTGTTTTAATTAAAACATAATGTTTGTTTAATCACTTTTGATGTGTGTCCTAATGGAAGGAACAAGGCACCAACCTGCAGGATAGAAGTCCTAGATTTTGGCTGTGAATGCCTGTTATGTCCAAATCAGAAAGACAAAAATGAAACGAACAAACCAGTGCAGTATTATTTGACCTCCTTATACCAGTGCCCCAGCCCAGCCTTCACAGGCACTCACTGGTCTCCCCTGTCCCCCCCAGCATACCCAGCTCCTCACTGTCCCAGGCGGAGCCCAGCCCTGCCAGTCTACCTGGAGCTTTGGGCAGCAGCACAGGAGGTTGGTTGTGCTCCTGCACAGGCTGGGACCCGCTCAGATTATACAGACAGCTCTGAAGTCTGCGTGCCTGAGCTGTACTATCACCCAGGGGGACACCATACATGCTCACCTCAACTCTGCAGAACTCAGAACGACTCTGCTGTGCTGCAGATGAAGTTCACTGAGTGCGTTTAATAAGCTTAGCTAAAACCAGTCTGGTTTTAAGACATTTTAAACTGATTAAACTGGGCCATGTGACATGGTTATGCCTTCAGGTGGAGATGAGACCTTAAGCGATTATTTTGCCTTTCAACTAAGAGCTCCCAGGGAGGGAAAGGCTAAATTCCCAAGCTGAGATGACCAAACTCCCCTGGGAACCTAGAAAGCACCAATGTGAAAACGCTTTACACACTACCCAGGCGTGGAGGAGAGAGCAGAGGTTTGAACCCATCCTCCCATTTCTGTACATGGCCTGTAACTGGTGAGCTGTTGAAGTGAAGCTCAGACCTGCTTGTCTGGACTGGAAACTCCACTCTGAACATGGGCATTCTTCTGTTTCAGGAAAAAAACTAGATACTTTTCGAAAAAAAAATAAATCTCATATTTGCTTAAAATTCCTGACCAAATCTATCCAGGAATGAAAACTTCTGGATCTTGCTCCTGCTGCTAAAGCAATTATCACTGGAATAAACCTGGAATATGCTTTGAAAAGAACAATTTATTTTTCAAGAGAAATACTCCTATCGGAGTTCAAATTCAAGGTGGCATGCAGATTTCAGGCTGGATTTCCCAGTCGCAACTTGACCTACGTGGGATTAACTGTGCCGAAGTCAGCTGGAGGAAAGGCAGGAAACGCTGCCTGGGTGAGGGCATCCCTCCGCCTTGGGGAAAGGGGCACAGGCAGGACCCCTTTCAGGAATCATTCCAGAATTAGAAGCAGACACAAATATTTGTATGACATCATTTTAGAAGAGTTTTTAAACCTCCTCCTCCCTCCTGTAACACAACAGACTTTTGAAAAAGGGAAACTTTTTCTTAGCTCGGTCGCTGCAGTTAGAAGAATCATAGAATTGTCTAAGTTGGAAGAGGCAAGAGGTGATGGACTGTGTCCTTGGGCGCATCTCAGCACATCGTTAGTGAAGGTGAAATGCAGCAGGAAGAGCGCTCCGGCAGGGTCTCTGCTCTGGGATACCTTGTTTTAACTCACACCTCAGGATTAGCCCCATCCCCACACTGGATACCAACCTGTGAGAGTATCTGTCCCCTAACAGCACCTTTCTCTTCAACACCACCTGGTGCCAAAGCAGAGGGTCAAAGCATGCTTATCCAGCAAAATGAAATGATGCAAACAGCATCCCACCTGCCGCTGAAAACCCAAAATCATTATCTTTTAGGAACAGCCGGCCCTCAGGCTGCAAAGAGGAGGGGGTGAGGAACCCACAACCCTGCACAGCTCCCACTGCAAATTTACTGGCCTGCTGTCTCGTTTTAACAGAACGAGGTTGGGGGAGAGAAATACCACACATAAATTCGCACCATCAGTCATACAGGGGCAGAGAAAAAAAATGCAGTCGTCTCCAAGATTTACGAGCCCCCCTGAGCTACAGCACAGAAAAAACAAAGACACACACACATACACACAAGGAGTGAAGGGAAACGTGATTCCACTTGCAGCTTTATTCCCTGACAGTGACCTGGACCTGGGCTGTACAAAGAGGAAGCATACAAAAGGTGTGGCTGCAAACAGCAGAGCAACAGCCCCGATTAGTAATGTGCACGTTGCACTTGCTCGGCACTTCTCCTTCTGGATGATCTCAAAGCACCACAGCAATGCTCCAGTCCCCCTCTGACCTCAGTTAAACCACAATAAACTGAGTCCTGCCATCCCAGTCAATGGAGCTGCTGCAAACTCACCTGGCATAAACTGGGCCAGAGGTTTGTGCCATTATTGCTTACACCTTCCCTGTTCCCTGGGACGTGCACATAGCGACGCATGCTACCTGCACTTCTTACTTCACTTGCAGTTCTTCCACAATTTTTAGAAAAACTATGCTTTAATAAGGAAGAGACCTGTGAACTCAGATCCTCGAGTATGTCTTCCTATTTTACACAACTTGGTACCTGTAGAATAAGATCCCTTTTAACTTTCTTAGCTTGGGCATTCAAAAATGTAGGCACTAAACAACATTATTTTTTACAAAAAACCTTAGTTATGGAATCTACTGTCTCTCTCTCTCACAGAGACAGTAAATGGTACATCGGTAAATGATACACTTAAAACAATCTAAATCAAGTGAACATGACAAGAGCTTATCATCAATGATCAATCACACTGCTTGTTGCTACATTCCACTCAGCTCCTTACAATATTATATCATCCATGTAGGCTGCGCAGTGACAGGAACATTCCCCTCTTACATGTGTGTACAACACCTCACGCACACCTCCAGACCCAGTCCTGGGCTCTGGGCCACTGGGGAACACTGCCCCTGCTCCGCTGCTTGTAGGACTTAAAGCAAAGGAACATCTTCATGCAAATTAATATATTAAATTAGGATTCTCATGGCCCAGTCATTGTCTCTGAAGTCTCCAAAGCCTTAGTAAACACCATGTCCCTAAAGTTAGGGATATTTTGCCTTCAGTAAAAGACAAAGGAAAGAAGAGCAGCCAAGCATCCCACAATGTCTGTAGCAGAACTTGGAAATGGCAGAACCTGGATTTTCTGAGTGTCGGCTGAGGGCTATGTTAAATGTCTATTTACAGTGTTAATTTACTAAGCCTTAATTTAAACATTAAACAAAGTCCTTCCACCGCTTTCGTACCTCTCTCCTACTGCTTTGTGACCAGGTTCGAAACCACAGATCTTAAACTTCTAAACATCAGGAATGCTCACAATAAACTCAGAATCAGATCTCAGCAGCCTGTTTTAAAACTCCATCTCGTAAGTTTACCTTTAACAAACTCCATCTGGGGGATGGTTGGATAAAGTTCACCTAAGCATCTAAGCAGAGGTACAGCACAAAGAAGCAACTCCAAAGCTCAGTCCTTCAGAACACCTGTAGGAAGAGAACAGCAGGCGCAGGTGAGAGCAGCACCTGGGCCAGCAGAAGACCTGGGACCCACGTCCCAGCTCTGTCACTGGCTGACAGCCACTCAGTGCAAAATTTTTAAAAATAACATGACATGAGAGGATGAGTTGTCTTTGTAAAAGTCACTGATGGATCTTGGACTCTAAGACCCAATGACTTTCCATGAAGCCTTGGCTCCTAAGAGCCATATGAGGACAGGGTGGTGCAGACCAGCCCCAGGAGCGTGATGCCACAAACAACTCAATTGCATTTGGAGGGGAGCTGGAGAATTGGTCCTTAATGACCAATGTTAAAGCCCAGCAATTACAATGATCCGTTATCTATAATGCCAAATATATATTAAATTTATGTTCCATCTGTTATGATATGAAATCTGTGGTGCATAAGGCACTGGGATTTGTCGCTGCATGGGTCAGGCTAAGTAAAGGAGCAGGAGGCCATGTTTTGATAGAGCCAGAGACGGGTAGCTCAGCTTCCTTTAAGAAATTAATCTGTGTATGAGTGTGCGGGAGCTGTGCACCAGCCCGTGGGATGGCTTTGCTTCTCTGTAACATATACTGCCTCAAACAGGACTTCCTCAGGGGGACGAGGCAGGCTGGAGGAGGACTACCCCAGTGCCCCAGGGATGATGTATTTGTGCCTTACCATCACACCTGTTGTTATGGAGCTCAAATGCGCTTTGGAAAAAAAGTCCAAGCCCCGCTCCAACTAGATCTCATGCAATCCAAATCCTCCACTCTCCTACCTCCCAGAGCTTTTGTGCTGCACTTTCAGTGCAATTACATGCTAAATATCTGTCTGTCAATATGCTGGATCCCCTCAATTTGTATGACACGCTTTAACGCAGGCCTAGCCAAGCCTAATGGAATGACAGCTATGCCCTCCAACCATAGACTGAGTGCTGCTGGGAGAGTCTGCCCAGCTCTGCGAGGGGCAAGGGAGGGGAAGGACAGAGGAAAAACAAATGCCACCAATTAGCTGCCACCCCCGGACCGCTGGCTCAAAGAAAAGACATTGCCACCTTCTTGGTTATTGGCTCTTGATGAAAAACCAGAGGGAATGCCATGTTGTGTGTGTCAGCTTGCCCAGACAGCCAGCTCTGTCTCGGGTGGTTTGCCAGCAGTGTAAACCTGGGTAGCTTGTACTGAATTTTACTGGGCAATGCTGGTTTGCAGCAGCTGAGGATTAGATCCCTCAGTCTTTGCACTGATTCCATATCACGGGTGTTTTAGTCATGCACACCAGGGAAGAGTCAAACTGGAAAAAAAGTTTTCTTTTTGAAAGAAATCCTTAAACCCCCAGGCTAATCTTCCATAATATCGATGGATCTCTCCAAGCTTGTTTTTGTCTTCATGTCCAAAACAGCTGGGAAGATCCTTAGAAATGACCAAATCCATCATCCTCTGGTAGGAAACGAGAAAAAAGGGCCAGAGAAAACTGCTTAACAACCAGAGAGAATTCTATTTGTTCAAAACCTGGTACAAGGGGAGGGGGAAGATAAAATGTATCCCAACTGCACATTGTCAGGAGAAGAATGAAAACCGGCTATAGGGACACGGTACTAAAAATAATGATTTTTCAGCCAGCAGCCAGACAGCCGTCTAATCCCGTATGAATAGAGACATCACTTGAATAGCACCCGTCAATGTGACTGCTGATGCCGATTCCAGCTGGACAGGTCTCATACAGCCCAATAAACATACCTCAATCCCAGGCTTCAGTTAAACCTTTTTTTTTTTTGTCTTTTTAGCTGCTTTCTTTCTTCCACCCTTACTGTCTCTACTGTAAACTAAGATTTTTTTTTTTTAAAGTTATAATAAAAAAGTTAAATTAAATCCATGTATTATTAACCCTGGCATTTCAAGGGGCTGCACTGGCATTTGGTTGCAAAGGTGCTTGTAACTGGGCTGTGGGACTGTTCCTTTATGTGATGTTTCACGACTTCCATGGTGCAACATCTCTTTTGTACAGGTAGAGATTGTTGATAATTTCCTTCCTACCACCAGAATTGTTTAATAAACACCTCCATATATCAAATACCAATTCCTTTGCCTGGAATATCCGCTCTGGACAGAGATTCAGCTAGTCTGAATTCCCCACTCAGTAGGGAAAGTTTATTTGTTTTAAATCAATACGAGAATTTCCTAACATACGTTTATGGAAGAGAAGACAATAAAGCAAATGAATACAAGCCAATTCCTGCCTCCTGGTAGGAGCTGTCAACTGAAGCTCCCAGCCTTCCTCCTAGTTCTTCTCTCCTTGCAGGATCCAGTGGGCCCCCATGACCCAAAGGCTGTTGAAGGACTGCAGCCCAGACACGTTACAGACACAACAGCTCTGGGGTTCCTGCCCTCAGTGGCTCTCCAAGGAAGACAAACATTGGGGGGTGGTGGTGCTAGAGGAAGACTCTGCGACCCAGACTGCGGCAAGGCTGAATCCATGAAACATTGGCTCAGTCCTGCTGCTCTCATAATTATGTTTATAGCCTTGAAACAGAGTCGTCCTGCTAGCTAACCACTGCAGGGCATCAAGGGTGCTTTTCTTTCCGGTTTACTTTATCTTTTTCTTGCCTTTCATTAGCGTTTAACTATGTCTATAAAAAAGTATAAACCAAAACCATCTACTTTGTTTTATGAGGACGAGAACCACAGAAGACCGCCCCAGGAAACAGCAGCACCTGAGGAGTACCATTGCTGCCCCTTTCATGTCTTCTTCATTCCCTCTCTAAAGCTGATTGCCAAATCCTTTTTGTAATTCGTCATTCCTCCCATATGTGGACTTTTGTTACCATGTAAATTCTGAAACAACAAATCACCTGAGAGAAAGAATGAAGGTTACTGATGAGAATTTAAATCTTGCGTTCAATGCATTTTGACACTTGGGCAATCTTCGACCTAGTCTCAAAGGGTAGGAAATGAAGACAATCCAGACTAAAATGCCCCAAAATTAAAGCACTCCAAAAATTAAACTCAAATATGTTTCAAAATTGCTGAGTAGCCTCCTTTGTATAGAGGGATGAAATGAAATTCTAGTTCTAGGTTTTCCCTGAAGCATCCCAAATCTGGACCCACGGCACCGTTCTGCATTTTAAGCGTGTCTGCTGAAATCTAGAAAACACTTTTGCTCTCCATGAGTTCAAACACACTCTAGACTAAATGACTCAGAATTAATACCTGAAGTAATATCAGCAGAACCAGATGTTTAGCATTTGTAAGAGTTAGTACAAAACAGCTCAGTCCAGACTTTCCAAATGCTCAGAAGCAAAACACCCCAAAATATTTTCAAACACATCAAAGTCAGAAGTCCTTGGTGAGATCTTTGTGAAGAGATTTTTGTTTTAAAGTCAGTTTTATGTGTTGGGTTTTTTTTCCAGACCTGAATAATGATGCAAATCTGATGAGAATTAAGACAATAAAGGAGCCTACAAAATCCTTTGGCTACACAGCAACAGAGAGGGGGTCTCCAGAGAAGGAAACTTCATCTGGCTGCTTTGCTGACAGGAGAAGGCTCAGTGTGATAAAAGAGATCCTGCCACTTGCTCTGAGAAAGCCCAGCAAAACCCTGGGCTGATACATCTCTGCTGACACCTGCTCCAGCTGGTCCTTTGCAGTTTGACAGGGCTGGAGGGCTGACGGCTGAAGAGGAGGTGGGCCAGGTCCTGAGAACACGCGTAACATTTCACATGTCTGATCTGGCTCTTTGCTGTTGCAAAGGCTGAAAATGAAAAAACCCAAATATTTGGGCGACCATTCTCTCATGCTGCCAAGGCAGAACATGCCTCTGATACATTTTCTAGCATATCACTCCAGCTAGTTTTTGCTTTCCCCATTTCCAGTCTCATGAACCTTGCCCTACTGAACGTATCCTGCTATGCAGGCTAAAATTTCCTCCTTGAGAATTCCCCCCATGTATCTTCCTGTGTTGTGCTATGCAACCTATTCTCCTCTGGTGTTTCCCTCCTACTGTAAGTTCATTTCTTAGTACAGTATTGCTAGACACTTTTTTCTTCGGCTTTTTTAACATTTTTATCTTACAAATCAATCCTTGCAGCTCCCTATTCCTTATACTCCTTGAACTTGTATCTGCAGAGGAGAGCCCTGCATTGTTTATCCCTCTCTGGTCCTCTGGGGACTTTGCTGAGATCTTCACCCTGAGAACATGAAAATATTAACTTTCACTGGCTCTAGTGCACAGCCAAAAAGCCTTGGAGGGTGCAGGAGACCTGATGCAGCATTCCGGATGTGTAACACATCTTTCTCAATTTACATGATACATTCACTTGCAAATATTGACAACCCACATGTTACAGAACATATACACGTGCCATAGCATGACAACATCAGCTAATGTATCTATTAGTAAGTCTTACAGAAGGGGTTTCCATCACAAGGCTGCCTTTGCAGCTCTCTGTCTCCAGGGCTTTTCCATGAATGTTATTGGTTGAGACTATGATGTATCTCAGTTACTGACTGGGAAGAGAACACTCTAATGGTCTGAACCTCACTGGAGGGCTAATTTCTCAATCACACATACTGGCACTGCTTTTATTTCTGGAATGAAGGAGCATTTAGTCTATTTAGCCTTTGTAATTCACGAAACAATAAATAAACAGGAACTGACTGTGCTGTTCTTTCCTCCCCATATAAGTACATCATCCCGCTATGTGTTATCTGCTGCAAACACCAGCCAATTTGCTCTTTCCTTTAGAGATAAGATGAAGCATCTTTTTTCAGTGAAGATGAATAACCAGGTCAGACCACATCACCCAGAGTCAGGTTGCAGGTGCCTACTGGTGGCACACCTCTAGCCCCCCTGCCTCTGCTGCTGTGGTCAGCCTGTCTGCTGCGCTGCTCCCAGGTGCTTCAGAGAAAGCTGCGGGTGAGGCTGAACACACTATTTCCACTCATTGAAAGCATAAGCCTTGCTCAGCAGCGGCTCCTTTGTGCCCCTCTCCCCGAAGGGGGAGTCTCTGTTTGGCCCAGAGCTGATGAGCAAAGTTTTGTTCCCCAGCAGCAGTGTGGTATTTCCCCATACTATAACTCAGTTCTCATAAAGCGGTGCTATCATAGCAACAAAATATGTTGCCTTCATTTCATTCCCTTTCAGTCCACCAGTATTTACAGTCCATCCTGTAATCCCTGAACTTTAGTTTCCTCCCGTAAAAAAGCTGTAAGAACAAAAATCAGGAAGGATTACACACCAGCAAAAAACTAGCTTAAAAACCCACTCTGATGGTATTTCTTAAACAGTGTGCCAGATGGAAGGCTTTCAACTAAGAGAAAAACTTAGAAAACTCCCATCTCTTTTGGCCAAATGACTGTGAGCAACTATAAGTTGGTGGGATGGAAATCCCACAGCCACAAAGGGCAGTAAGAGGCAGTTCATGAATTACACCGTGCTGCTGCCATCAGGCATGAGTTACCAACGTGATTTTATAGAGATTACACCAAAGCCATGGGAAACATCAGCCTGTCCCGAGTTCTCAACATCTCCAAAGCGTTATATTTGTCTGAGCTTTCTTCTCTCTTCCTCACCTTGCAGCAGGCTTTGTCTTTTGCCTCAGATCATGCTAACAACACACAACATTTTTTTGAATGCCCTGTGCATTGAGTCATTGAGTTATGACAGGACAGTGTCATTCCTAGTGGCACAGGTAAGCTATAATGCATGACCCCTTTTAAGGGAGCATAGCCCAGAGCAACACCAGTCACAGCCCAAAATCCAGAGCTCCGCTTTGCACACAGCAGCAAGGTTTGTGAGCATCATAAGACACCTCAGTTTGTATGACTGCAAGGTGGATTTTCACCTATTTTGGAAAGTGAATCAAAAAAGTTAGCAGAAGTTTATAATGCTTTAGTAAAGTTGGACCAAATCCAAAACCACCTTTTTTTGAGTATTTGGTGACTAGCCACTTGATTAAAGACCTAGTCCTTGATGTAGGAATTTAGGCAACTGTTCTGCTCCAACCTGCTTTCATAGGCAAATATAGTTTATGCAAATGTTCATCAACCGATGCAATGTTTCGACTTGAATGCAATTAGAAGATCTTCTTCCAGTGCTTCCCTGTTGCCTGCCCCCATATGATTTGCCTCCGCATTTTCCCTTTCTGGCTTTTCTACACATACCCTGGTCTTGTGAGTGGAAGGCAGAGAGCCCTGCTTCCACAGAAACAAGTGTCCATGCTCCCCCTGAATCCGGTAGACCGAGGTTTCACAAGGTTTCTCCATGTTGGAGGCTAAAGCCTTCTCTGCTCTGTGGTGTCACACTCCTGTGTGTCCATATGGGTTTGCAAGGGAGGGATTTTCTTTTTGATGACTTTGTCAGAGTCATGAATCCTGGCCCAGTGCATGATAAATAGGCTGCGCACTGAGAGGGTCTGTGGAGCCCATGGAAGGAGAAATGAATCCTCTCCCCCAGACAGTGCAACAGCTGCTGGGCTTATCCTTTGGTTACCACTGCTGAGGGTCCAGAACCCCCCACCTCCATCCTGCGCCTGCTGTTCCTCCCCACAGGGAGGTATGGCACTGCCACATAGGAGCAGACAGCTGTAACCAAAACCAGCAGTCCCTTGACACCCCGATACCTCTCCATTCTGCAGTGCAGTATATAAAGTTAAAACCCTGCATAGCTTGTTACATCCTCCCAATCAGAGCTATCCCTGCTTGCAGCTCTGCCAGGCAGAGGCCGTGGTTAACATGCTAAGCTTTCTTGCTGTACCTTGCATTGCCATTTTGCACTCCCAGAGTCCTCAAGCTGACGGCAGTGGTGTTGGGGGGGAGATAGCATTAGCAAACATGGACCGGCCCCATAAACACAGACCAGCTCCCTGGGATTCAGAGGGAGCTTGGGAAACCACAAATCCCAGGGGTGTACGAGGCACAGCCCACCCATCCTCCCTCTTTAGGTGGCATAGAGCACTCCTAGACTGAATTTTCGTCCTGAAGAAGGGAGGGAGGTGGTGTCAGGTGAGGATTTCAGGGTCTGGCTCATCAAATTACAGCAAAATAACCACCCTCGTAACCCAAAACAGCTGCTGTGTTTATAGTAAACATAAATGATAACTGGGTGGCCTTTGAAGCCACCATGTCCATTGCTGGTAATTATGGACAAGTAGATACAACAGTGATGATCCAGAGCATTCATTTAATGTTCAGACATAATTATGGCCATTATCAAATTTCTGCCTCTTCAGCAAAATGGGGGGATGGGGTCAATAGTCGGATACCACAGGCAGAAACAGCAGAGGAAGGGTTTCTGCCCTGAGTAACTCACACTGGATAAAATTCCTGAGTACCACCTGGTGCAGCGGACGCCTTCACTCGGACAGAGGCAGGTGATGATGGAAGGCCCCTTGGGCACACCAGTCAAATGGATTCAACACCAGGGCCTCCCACAGAGCTGTCCCAGCCCCTGTCCCTTGGATCCAGGAGACAGGGTAGTTCAAACGCCAAATACACGTCTTGGAATGTCACTTCTGAAGTGAGGGGAGAGGGCAGTGGCAGCATTACTAATTGCAAGGAGGTATCGCTCATGGGTGTCGGGAAGCCTTACCCCCCACAGTGCCACCCCCATCCCAACCCACACTGAATAGTTTGTGAAGGATGCTCTCCTCTCTTCTCCCAAACACTCCAGCTTTATGGCAGAGGGAAATACCTAATTTGCAAAGGGTTATTCCAAACACCAGAGCTGATGAAAAGGTAACTACACAAAGCCTTTATGGTGGGAATCTGAAATGACCCATAGTGAGAATTATCAAACAAAATCCAACCAAGTATGTCAGTGAGAAAAGCTGGAGGGATGAGGGATGAATTTTGCCTTTTCAAACTTGGTGACCTAATGATAGGATCCATGTGGCATGTTTATTCCCTAAATAAAACCATACAATTACAGAGCATCTGAAAATTCTCCAGAAGCCAGCAGGAGCTGCAAATGCGCAGATTCTGTCAAAATCACACCATAGCTACATAGTTGTCTTACTCTACATGCTGGTATGAAAACATCGTCTACTCTGCACTTCAGTGAGGTGAAAAGCACCATCCACAGGCACTTGGGAATCCCAAAGGCCTTTTCTATTGTGCTCTCACAGGATTAGTTTTTTCTCCCCTCTCCTTAGAGGGAAAGAACTAAAGATTAGAAAGAAAAGTGGAACAAGACCTCAAAGTGTGTTGCCTGGCCCATAGGACTTGGAACAACATCCCGTGCAGCGGTGCAGCTGCCCTGCACAGACACAGCTGAGCAGTCTCGCCATGGCTGTGAGACCATGCAACACAATGCAGGGTTACAGGGTAGATCGTCATCCAGTTCCTCACGTGCAGGAGTCCCTGGCACAGACTCACACCCTGAGCAGCACTCCTTATAGAATCATAGAATCGTTTCGGTTGGAAGAGACCTTTAAGACCATCAAGTCCAACCGTTAACTAAACCATGTCCCTCAGCACCACATCTATATGTCTTTTAAATACCTTCAGGGATGGTGACTCAACCATTTCCCTGGGCAGCCTGTTACAATGCTTGATAACCCCTTCAGACAAGAAATTTTTCCTAATATCCAATCTAAACCTCCCCTGGCACAACTTGAGGCCATTTCCTCACTCCACCCGAGGGGATGCAGCTCCAATGGGTCGGAAGGGTTGGAGGGATGGGGTAGCTGCTGTCTTGGGAGCTGGGGCACAGTGCTGGAGCAGCACCAGGAATGTGCTTACAGATCTCTGCTCAGAGGATAAACAGAGGGCTGAAATCCCTGGGGTTTTTAATCTGTCACCTTTCACCAGCACTGAATTAATTTTTTAACGTATTTTTAAAAGAAAAATAAATAAAAAGAGAAAATACAAAAGATGATAAATGGGTCCCCTTCTATACCCTTCATCACAGGGCAATACCACCCAGGTATCTGGCAGGACCAAAATATAAAAAGGTTTTCCTGCCTTGCCAGCCCCAAGCTCCATTTGGATTGACAGAAGCCTTAAAAATCTCTGTGTATCCCAGATTTAGTCTCCTCTGCCTGCAGCTACGGGCGTTGCAATGAAGTGGCCCTGCTGGGCTTTCATGAAATTCTAGATTGCGTGAACAGCATGGCTCAAGTAGAAAGCTGATTTAACACCATGCTAAGCTGTTCCAAAAAAATCCTGAGTTTCCATTGTGCTACCTTGATTTTCCTATTAAGGAGCTGTAAGAAAGCATCACATAACCTGAATCTATGCTGTGCAAAGTTTGCAGCTGTTAAAATAGCAAACTGTTTCCCAGTGCCTGTATTTGATGTACAACAGAGTGCGCGAGGCTGGCTGCTGCACTGGGCAGCACATCGGCCTGGGACCCGTGAGACCCAGAGGCTGGCCCAACTCTGACCCGCTGCGTGACCTTGACCACATTACTTCACCTCTTTGTGCCTTTGTTCCCTTCACACTACTTCATCTGGCCTCCCTGTTTACCCTGTCAGCTCTTTGTGGCGGGTATGGCTGCTAGAGCCTAGCACAGATGACACAGGCAGGGGCAGATACCACTCGTCATAACATTAACATTTGCTAGTCAGTTTTTGCACAACTCTTCACAATGGAGCAACAGATTGTCTTCCCACAGTGGACAGTGAAACCTGGTAAGAGCAAATACAGATTCTGCCATCATCCCACGAACACAGATTGCATGACACACGAATCCTGCCAATTGTTGTCATCTTATGTTTAGAATCACTGCTTCCACCTCAGGGAAAGCCTTCTCCTGGAGCCCAGTGCCTCTGCAGCCAGGTGCTGTTGCCCTCTTAGATGAGAGGTGCTTTAGGAAGTGTACTGCCACAGGGAAAACTTCCAGAGTTTCTCTCATTCTATTTCTCTTTCTAGAAATTCCAAGTGGAGTAAAGCAAGCAATTGGCAGGATGTGGCAGGAGAGGAATACACTCCAGAAACTGCTAGAGTGCAGAGAGTCCTGGTGACACCAGTGGTCTTCGGAACACAGGCCACCTCAGCTGGATTGTCTACTCGCTTCCTAACACAGCTGCCTTTAACCAGGCTGGAGCAAAAGATAAACACCACTTCATCCCCTGCAAAGAGTACCTCCATATGTGCACCATCTCTCCAACTAACAGAGCCAAATGTTTACTTGAGGCTTGAGGCAATTACTACTGAAGACACACCAACAAGAGCTGGTTCAGCAGGAGACATGCAAATGCGTGCTGGAGCAGGGGGTTCCCGTGAGGGCATGAAGGCTGCCGCCCGCGTGGTGCTCCTCTGAACACAGCTGTAATCGCCTCTAGCCCAATATTTACCTTCCTGAAGAGAGCAGTGACCAGTCACCCAACAGCACCTGGCTGTTCTACAAAGCCCCGTCGAGCTGCTTCCTCTCTGTTTTGTTGTGAATGAGGAAGGGTGGCAGCTGTATCACACAAGTAATCAAACAATTGTTGAAAGTTGGGAAGGGAGGTGTTGGGGCAGGAGGGGGGAGAAGGATCATGTGTTAACCTAAATGATAAGCTTTGCCCAGTCACAGCTCAGCCTGCCTCACAGGCAGGGTGATGGGTGTGAGGGGTTTGCTCTTCGCAGTTCACCTGCTGCTGGCTTTCAGCACTTTTTATTCAGTTATTTTGTTTATCTTGGAGGCCTATTGTCATCACCTCTGTGCCAGCAGGGCAGGCTTCAGGTGCAGAGCGCTCCGCGGGGCACTCGAGGTACAGCCACCACAGCCATCAGCAGCCAGGCCGGGGACGGGCTCCCTGCTCCCCGCTGGTTATGAAAATTGCTTCCTTTGCTGATAGTGATAAAACCAGGCAAACAAACACCACTCAGGCTATTGAGCTTGTCTGTCTCCTTGGGACTTGAATTGCGCGGAACATTCAAAGCAGTATAAATGGACCTGATTCCCAGTAATGAAGGTGGGGTAGACGCGAGCAGCACTGAGTACCACTTGAGGACAGGTCCTGTTGTGGGATTATTGGATGAATGGAGGTGCTAATCACGACCATTGTTTTCAAGGGTAGATTTCAAAAAGACTGTTTCCCATCTTCTGAGCTCCCAATTTCAGCTGTAAAATCCTGCCCAATTGAGCCAAATACATTTTCATGGGATTTTTGGACCACTGTCCCATTACATACACAACACAGAGGCTCGATGTACAGAGGAAGGCATCCTGCCTAACTCCATTTTGTAAATTTTCTGCAGAATGGTGTGCATAATTGAGCAGAACCTGTGGATGTACCAGATTTTTACAGAAGTGCCCAGGAAGGTGAAAACAAAATATACAAGGGACTATCTACCACTGGCTTACATGTCCTTAAGAAGGGTTTAACTAAAATAAATACAGCATCATCTTTTAGTATGAATGCATCGTCTGCATCCCTAGTACTCACTCCCAGTGTACTGGCAGAGCACAGCCACAGCCCCTTCTTATTTATTCTGCTAGACAAAATAAGACAAATTTTGCATATAAGACAAAGAGTACATTTTCCTGATAATTTTAGAAGGCCTTCTCTGTATCTCCTCCTCCAGTCTGAATCTACCTCTTCTGGGTGTAGGTCAGCCAATACTGAACACAGTATTAAAGATGGGATTTCCCAGGTCTCCTAGATGGTGTTAACACTTCCCTAGCTCTGCTGGGAATTGCCTTCCAGAGGTACCAAGGAATAACAGTTGCCCATCTCATGGTGACACTGCACTGGTGGTTTTTGCACTATGAGTGACTGAAGACTGCTCCTGGCTCTGTGACCGCTGCAGCAGCTCAGCTCAAGAGACCACTGCATGGACAGGGTGGGTCATACTAGGAGATGTCATCTCATAGTCAACAAAGAGAGACAGCTGGACCACCAAGTACATGCTCCCAGTGCTCCAGCCCTAACCAATATCCTTTAACGGTACCTCCATCACCATTCGAGCTCTTCTCCCCGCTGCCTTAGGCACTTTCCTCTTTCTGCTCTTGGATGCAGCACAAGAGCGGCTGGCTCTCAGCTCTCCTGCTCAGATGCACAACCCTGTGCCCAGCCGAGACGCCAGCTGCTCAGCCATGCCACTCAGGGATAGCAATGTGCTGCTGCCGAGCCTTGGAGCCAGCCGCTGAGAGCCCTGCCATGGACTTTAGTGGGATTTACTGCACTGAAATGCAGAAATTTTCATTGCCTTTAGGATTAGTGCCCCCATTTGCACATACAGCAGTGCATGCTGTCTGGGTCTGCTTCCCTGCACGTGGTGCTCAGTCTTTCAGTTACCTCCACCTTCTGCCTGCAGGACACCCACAATTTTAATTCCTTCTATCAGCAGTCACTGCAGCTGGGCAACTGGATGCTACTGCAGCAAAGACCATCAGCAATTTTATCACAGCCAACCTAACTTGGTTTGATTTGTACCGATTATGAATGATCCCAGGTCTTCCAATACAGACTAGTGTTACTGCAGTACAGGATGGTTTTAGTGCTCTTTGAACTTAAAAGTAATCTTTTCATTAGAACTGTTCTAAGTTTCCATTACAAATGGAAAATGACAAGGTTGAAGCAAGGCAGGCTGAGGAAAGGCTGTCTGGGCACAAGCAGGGCAGCCCTCAGTCTGCACTGTGGCCACCAGGGCCTCCTCAGGGAGCACCACTGCATGGCAGGGTAGTGTCCCGCAAGAATAATAGATAAACACGCACACTTCACAAGCCATCGGGCACTATATTTCTTCTGATGAGAACCATCCATTATTCCTCCATCCTCCTCTCTGTGTCACAACAGCAAGAGGTTTTGCAAAGTGAGTCAGGGGACAGGTTTATTTACTCCCGGCTGTGCTGCACGGCACCCAGGTTCATTGGTATTGGTTACAGATGACCTCAGGTCTTCCATTATGGGCTAATGTCTGCAGCCCTCTGACCTCCGGAAGCGCTTAAGGAAGAGCTGCAGTAAATCAGAGCAGCACTTAGTTGTGGAGGAAGAAAGTCCCTCCTTATCAATCTGCCAGCAGGAGGGGAAGGACTCTGGCTGGGCTGCTGAAGGGTAATGTGCTCTCGGCTGCTCGGAAAACTCTGCAGACACAAGTGGCCTTTGTATCTGCACTTTGCCACCACGGGCTGTGAGAGCCTGGCTGCATTTCTCTTTCAGCCTAGGCCAGCAGGGAAAATCACACCACTCGCTTCACAAGGCAGGTCCTGCGTGCACAGGTTGACTTCTGCAGTCAATCAGTGCAAGCATGGGCTACCTCAAATACCGCTCAACTGGTACCAGCACATGTTCCTCTGCTTTTGATTTAAATTGCACTAGTGCCAGCCTCACTGCACCAGCCTGAAGAGAGTGGGAGAAGCTGCTGGACTCACAGCACGGATGATGAGGTCTGAGGGCTTGTTCAGGCTGCTGTTACAAGGGGTTTTCAGGATGCCATCTGAGGAGCAGTCCTTGTGGTGTTGAGAATGGCCAATGTGATGACTATCCTAGAGAGAAGGTCCCTTTGGAGAATGAAGGGGTGGAGAACTGACGATCTGCGTGTCTTGTAAGCCAGGTTGGGTCAGCCGCTAGCCCACTCTGGAGATGTCTATGCAGGCCACTGCTCAGCACAGGCTCTTTTACTGCTTTCATCTGAAGGATATGTGGTCTCATGCACCAGCTCTATTGTAAAGTGAAGGCTGTATTTCAGGAGCCTTCACTAAGGTCTATAATCAATCCTTACCACTCAGCTTCTTACCAGAGTATATGAACAACCTGTGCGGTCTGAGCAAATTAGTCATCGTGGAGGCAACCTGAGGATGCTATTAAACACCCTGTGCACCAAAGCATGTGGGATTATAGGAGGAAGCAATAACATAACCACAAAAAACCACACTTGCAAATCATCTTAACCACAACCAGTTCTCCCTATGAGAGTGGAAACAAGAAAATTTGCCACATCCTCATTGCCAACAAGCGGAGCCCCAGAAAGGGCATGGAGCGGGGAGAGCGTGTTACCGAGCAGAGCTCCTGTCTCCGCAGGTCCTGCAATCAGCAGGGGATTTCAACACTAGTAACAAGCAGCTCTTGGGGAGGCCCAAAGAGCATTGGGATGGGACCAGGTACTTACCTGCTCTGGACAGGCAAAGAAGGGGAGAGGATGAAGATCTGCCAATGAGAACGTGATATGCACAACTCACCCCTTACAATCCAGGCAAGAGGACCCCGAAGAACAAAAAAGCAAAGGTGGCAATATAATTTCCTTCCCCATTTATCTCCTATACTCTTCTAGTCTTCACCTCTTTCTCAGAGAACCTGTCTCAGTCAGGTCACAGGAGCTCCCTATCCCAAAGATAACCCTACATCTCATACAGAGAAGAAAAAAAAATAAAAATAAATAATTCTACTGCCCCAGAAGCAAATGAAAACGCAGCTGATCAGCTTGCTTAGCTCTGGAGAAGGCTTGAAGATCCAACACCGCATCTACATCCTCCATCCCAGCAGCAAGAATGCCATCCAACACAAAAAGTAAAAGAAGAAAAGGGAACACAAGGGTTTTTTTAATGTAATCACATGCGTCATGTGCCTAAAAGGTATTCTGCTTTAGCATATACATATATATGTATACATAGATCACTTTGTATGTGTTTTTTTTACTTCTACCCGTCTCCAGAACAAACAGTGCAATTTTACTCTCCCATAACTGTTTCTTGGCTCCTTCTACACATTCCAGTAGAGCAGCATCACAGATTCGCTACAGAAAGGACTTACTCGATCAGCTGATGTCATTCACTGCCAGACTAGCGTTATTCTCTATTGCAGGAGGACTAACTCTTTGGGGAAAGATGGGGTGTAACATCCAGCAAAAGGAGAGGCCCTGCCCTTCAGGAGATAGGAAATACTACCAGAAAGAATACTTTTTTTCTGGCAGAGCCAGAGTCCAAGCCATATAAGAACCAGGGCCAAGGGTGCAGAATCACCTCCTGACAACAACTCACTAGGTTGCCCGGAGAGGGGTTTTGTGGCTCGTGTGCTTTGGGGGTTTTGTATTCTATTGCAAAAGGAAGTTTACAGTGAGGAGGTTTTTGTTCAGCTACAGTTAGAGACAGGCCCAGACCAAAACCTCATAATTACAGACTCCCATATCTTGGAAATGTCCACAGATGTATTCACACTTCACAGTTCAGACCCAACTTTCCACTACATAAGGATCAGTAATTGTTTTTTTAACATGCAAATATTAAGTTCAACCAACCACACAAACACAGAGACTGCAGAAAGAGCAGCATGTTTCTATATCTGTAACGCAGAAAACATTTTTTGAAAAGAATTAGCAGCATCCATTGTGAGCCCGGGAGCCTGGATTTCCAAGTCAGCCCGAACACAGCAAATGTGACACCTCAATTCTCCGCATCTCTGTTTGATTGCTTATTTGCTGCTTACTTCATGTTTCTGAAGTACCAAGCCACAAGATCCAGTCCTGCCAATTCTGTCATTTTTCACTTGACAGCTGTCCCTTTTCCACATGGTGATAACGACTTTGAAAATCACTTGGCATTTCAGTTTCCTTCCTGCTTCTCTCAACAGCTACACAAATGATGTCAACACATAGAGAACAATAGTGGATCGTGAGCTGATAAGCACAAAGTGCAGAGGAGCCTGTGTCCACAGGGCAATTCCCAAAAAGAGACTTGCATGCATTAAAAAACATATAGAATCAATAATTCTCATGGAAACAAGGGAGTCAGAATTTGTTCTTTTGCATTGTAGGTCCTGGATGTTGCTGGGATCAATGGTTAAAAATGATGTAGATGGATCGTGCAAACAAAAAGCTATGCTAGATACGCCTGAGCTTTCTAAAGGAGAAAACCGAGCTGTCCCACAGCTGTGTCTCAGTCGTCACAGTCACCAGGGGTTTTGCTTCTGCTGCGCCTGATGGAAGGAGCAGGACCACAGCCCAGCTCACCACACGAATACACGTACACGTTACGTACACTTACACTGCACGCCAGAATTTCATATGCACAAACGCTACCAAATCTGTGCGTAATGACAGTTTATCTCGGTCCTATAAGGCTTTCCCTACAAATCACAGCAAAATATCATGTTATAGAGTCACAGAACCACAGAATCATATGTTCTTAAGAGGTTTCTTGATTTGTAGTGTCTGTGTCTTCCTCAGTGAAATAGTGGATTTAAACATTTCTCTAGCAAAAAAACTGAATAGCAAAATAAAGCACAAATACAAACCCAATGTTATTTTTTGTAGTGGAGACATTTAATGCCAGTTTCATATTATGGCAGCTCAAAATCTTGGGACTGCCCATTAAGACACTATCTGACACAAAATAAAAATTGTGACAAGTCTGCACCCAAAAAAATCTATCACCGAGGCAATAAACTCATGGCAACTATCTTTGGCAGTAGGGATATCCTTGCCTTTCACTGCTCCATCCTGTTCCCGGAGTGCTATTATAGGACCATTGTTTTAAAATCAGGATCATTCAATGACCAGGTTTATAGCATACGCAGTCTGGGAGAGGGGAGCAGGAGGGAATACGTGCACTGCCTAACACCAAGCCACCATGCCAGTGCCCAGGCAAGGGACCAGCCAACACCACCCCAGGGAAACCCTGTTGGACATAGCATGCGGAAAAACTATGCCAAGGGACTCTTCAGCCCTCCTCCATAAGCACTGCTTCAAGCCTCCCCCCCTTCCTTTTTTATCTTTTTTTTTAAACAAGCAGTTTTCTTCCATGACCACACCTATCCATCAGCTGTGTAACAGCAAAATGTGGACAGTTAAGGTGGGCACTTCAAACACCAGGGGCATGGCAGCTCATGCTACAATTTTAAAAGTCTCTAAAATAGGAGTAAATGCAATTCAAGTGCGCAAAGTAGGTTTTCTATAAATATGGATATGTTGAATTTGAGAACTTTGAAAACTTGATAGTACCAGTGAAATCCTGCTATTATGAAGACAACAGGCTTTACTCCCTCCCATACTAAATCATTTTAGAACCAGTTTGCTGATGGTTTTTACAGTTACTGTAAAGTGAGAAAACTTCCAAATTCACACTTCCCCTAGTATTTTTTGCCACAGAGAATCTTACTGCAATTAGTCTGGTTTGTAATGGAAAACAGATGAAAGTAGAAATTAAATCAAAACCTTGCCACATACCTAAGGTGTTTTTATGCCATGCATCCCAAAAACAACAACATTAAATTAAAAGCTCAAATATTTCAAGCAGACCCAACAAATGCAGATTAAGCTTAAATTTAAACGGGAAGTGAAAAGATTTTTCCTCCTCCTCACCTGCCAAGTCTTCAAAGTTCAGGGCTCTGTGTTTCTCTTTCAACACTTAGCAGCAGAAACACCTAGGGTTGAGTGGAGAGATTTCCTCCTCACACTGGCATTATTCATTATTTCTGAAGTGTCGACAAATGTCTTCAACACTATACAACGTATACAAACAGAGAGTCCCTGCCCCAACGAATGTACAGTCTGAGGCTGTTATCTTCATTCTGCTTCGGAATATTACCACAAATTTCAGGAGGGCACCAGATGAGCCCAATCCAGCTTCCACCATCAGTTTTTCTACTGCTTTTAATAGGAGTTGGACCAGCCCCAGTCAGACTAAGTTATAGAATTAACTATTGCAGGAGAAAGCAGAGTTCTTGGCATGCCTGCAAACAGCAAAAAACCTGATTCTCAACAGGTTTGTTTTAATTTAAGTGTATATTTGAACGTTTTCACACATAATACATTTTGAGAACTTAAAGAGCTCCCTTTCACTGTATCTTTCAACCACAGCAGCGCTACACATCAACCAGCAGTAGGCAATTTCCGAACCAAGGCAGGCTGGCAGCTATGGTAACAGCTCCAGCTGGTGGAAGTTGGTGAAAGTTTTGTTTTGTTTTCTGGAATTTTGTGCTAAGCTTTCTGCCAGGACATTTCACACACAGGAACTATGTATTTTCTCTGACATTTTGAGAGCCTCCAAGTGTTCCTGCAAATAGCTCGAGAAATTTATTCCAAATTCAAATTGCCAGAATTTCTGCATATCCAAAATTCTGCACTGAGTTGCTATCCGTGCCTCTTCCCCAGCTGTGTCTTGTGGAAGAGAGAGCCCAGTCACATACTCCTGTGCACTAACACACACAAAAGGCACATACACCTACTAACACCCAAAAGGTCATACAAGGATAGTACCAGCTGGAGACATTGCCCTTCTGGTTTATGCTCTAGCTGGGGCATGGGTCTGTCAACACTCCCATGTAAGCCAGACTTGATTTTAAACGTGGTAATAATTAATTATTACAGTTCAAGCAGCCTTTGGATCCACAAGTGAAACACGTTCCATATAAAAGCAGAATGGACATCATTGCTATGACTGGGGAAAGAAGCATCTTAAAGCCACAACATGTCCTAGTTACTACTGATTATACTATGCCAAACCCCAGCATCTGCACATTCAAATGCCACAGCTTGCAACAGACCAGACTAAGTTCAGACAAAGACAATGTGAAATAACTGAGAAAACTCCACAGTTCACAGCGCAGCTTTGAAGTCACATGCTGACGGTGTCCCCACCCAAAGCCCTCTCCAGCCTACCCGGTGTTGTCTTCAGGTAGAGAGGGATCCGAAAGGGCTTTCTTGCGCATTGCATTTTGCTGTTCTGCTCTCTCTTCCAGACCGGACATGGCCATTAGCTGCTGTTAACACCCCGGCAAGATGCTAGGTGTTCCTCTCCTCCTGTCCTCCAGCTTAGAGGTGTTTCTTGCAGTTATCCCTGGTTACAATTAGTATTTTCCCAATTTGCTCAGAGATGTCCTCCTCCCTCCAAGATAAGAAGTCCAAAGGCTTCCATCCCATCCTCTTCCTCAACCACTTGTCTCGGTCACTCAGCCACTCTGAAAAGCAAAAATCAAGATCATGAAACTTCTGTACAACAGAACAACCAACCAGTTTACCATAAAATGTGAAAGTACGCTGCAAAAGTTTGCTACGGCAATTTTTATGTTCAACCCAAGCAAACTGCTCTCTGATCCTTTTTAATGGCAAGTTTCTTTCCTCTATTTCATTGACAATTTCAAAGGTTCAAAAACAAACTTAGGCATAGCTAGCTTTCATTAAAAAGTATCCAGTCTACTTACCTGGAAACTCTGCTTGCTTATTTAATAAGGTAACTACTTGTCTACAGTGTATCAAAATACTTAATTTCCTGAGCAAAGTTTTTCAATACTTCTTAAAGTTTTAGCTTGTACTTAACTTCCTTATTCTGAAAAGCAGAACCTCAGTTGTTTTCCTTCCTGTAGCATCACCCCACTGATTCCACACTCCATGCAGAGCTGACAGGGCCAGACAAATCTCAGCTGTGTTCAATGTATAATTCAAGATAATCTCTTTCCATCCTGAAACTATACGTTTACTGTGGAACCACTCTGGGATCCAAGCCTAGTATTGAGTTGGTTATTTGGATAGGAAAGGGTTTTTTTGCCACGTCTTTCAGATCGGAATGGAGTGTTCCAAGATGTACTAGGTTTAGATTATTGTGAAAACGGGATCCCCTGTGAAGGTCATATGCAAGCTTAGTTTCTGAATACTTTTAAAATTTTGGATACTTAGGCTCAGACTACGAGTCCAAGTTCTATATAGAAACTGCTTGAAGCTAATAAGGACTCCTGGGGAACCAAAGACTCGCTGATTTCCTTTATAAACCCTGAAAAGTCTTTGGGGAAGAGAGACTTACATGGTCTACACTTTCACCATCTAGAAATAACCCTGCCTCCTTTTTGCTGCCTCCTTCTACCTCCCGCTCACCCATTTCCCATAAAGGTTGTTTCCAGACACAATTGATTTGAAAACTCAGATTATTCTGTTAAAATTGCTGACTTTGGACTTGGGACCCCAAACCAGATTGGGACAATCCCCTCAGGTCTTTTCTCCAACTAATTTATAGCAATTTTTGTTGAGACAAGGAGTTATGGTCTGTAAAAGGCTTGCTGTCGGCCTCTCATAAAACCCCAGCACCCTGTCAGAGAAGGGATGGAGCCTGGGAAGAAAGTTTCAGCAGTGATCAGCTGGTTTCCAGATGGGTGGCCTACTACACACTGCCCAGTCCCATGGGTCCAATAAAGCAGCCCTGATTTTGCACTTTAAGAAAACAAAGATACAAACCCTCCTCTACTCTCAGTTAGGGTTTTATAAACACGCTCTCAGTCTCTGTGTCAAATTTATTAAGAAGAAATTCATTCTGTCGTCTCTCCCCTTCTCTCTCTTTGCATGCATGTGGCAGCCCCTTTTGCTACAGTTTCACACTTTTACATGGGGTGAGGAGACTTGTATCATGATTTACATCCTTCTGGGTTGTTTTCCCATCAGAAATAAAGAAGGGGGCAAACAATTCAGAAAGTTGAGGGATTGGCCTCCAAGGTATAAAACCACCCACATGAGCCAATGTTTGTTCTCAGTCTGGCATAAATTCTCCTCTTGTCCAGTCCTCTCCATTTTACCAAACCAAAAGAGCACATGATTAAAGATGTAAAAGGTTGGTCAGCAATGCTGGTAATCAGAAAACAGCATATTTCTGAGTAAGCGAGGATGCTGTCTCTGAAACAGCATTGAGGCAGAACCAACATATTACTGCGCAGAGGACCTGGTTCTGCCTCAGTGCAGAAAGCAAACTTACCCTGCACCTACAAACCCTGAATTCAGTTCCCTTCTAAGTAGGGAAATCTCTATCAGCCTCTAGACAACTATTTAATCAGTTAGTATGTCTATGTCTCTATATTAATTGTGATATGCATAATTTCTCCTGTATTTAGCCCAAACTCCCCTTTTACTTTCAGCTCGTTGCTCTTACTGACATCACTGACTTCTGCAGTGCCAGGATCTCCCACCTGGCATTCCCCTGAAGGGAACCAGAGGTGGCTGTTGTGGCTCCTGTGCCTGGCAGATGTCTCAAAGCCAATATTCAGGCTTTGGGCTTTCCTTATAAAGCTGCAACTTTGAAGCCAATTTTGTTCTTCTCTAAACTCAGACTATAAACATTACTACTTCTAAATAGAAACCATTAGGACTGTTCTCTCAACTGTCCCGTCAAAAGGATGACTCTGATTATACCGTGTTCAGAGACTTTCAAAAAGCGCAAAAATAAAAAGCACAATTGTAGGGGGACACTGAACTCGTCTTCACAAAGAGTGGGTAACTGCCGTATTTAATCAAGATGTAGAACTAAATTTTTGGGCATCATAAATGTCTGCTCACTAAAACACATAGTTATGGGTGATCCCAGAATCTGAGTACTTAAGACTTGGTCTTTGTACTGAGGAAATCAGTGGAAACTATGCTAAGGAACAGACTTAATTGCATGGGTAAATATGGGATAATGGTACCACTGATCCCTTAGAGCTCTATGAAGGATTCACTAACTGTAAGGATGATATAGCTGATATTGTTTAAATATTAGGGGGTTTTTAAAAAGAAAAAATTTCAAGAAGGTTGGTCCCTTACAAAAGATTCATAATGTCACAGTATGAGAAGGAACAACCTCTTGTAGATTAGTAACTGGTTAAAAGAAAGGAAACTAATTTCTTACAGCAGAACAGGGTTGCTAAGACTCTGTTCCAAAGGCCTGTCCTGGCATCTCTCTGGTGCAACTCATCCATAACAATGCAGGAAAGGGGCAATTAGGACAATGATATTTGCAATTGATACCGAAATCATTCAAGATTATCAAATATAAAACTGAGGCTGAAGAGGTGTAGCGAAATCTCAACAAACTGATTGATAGCGTATGGAAGCACCAAATTGAATTACATTTCAATAACGACAAAGTAATGCACATGTGGAGAAGCCCAAACTCCATAAACCCTTTGACATGTCTGGGTTAGGTATTACCACTGACAGAGATTTAGAAATCCCTGGAGTTAGTGCACTGAAGACATCAACTCAGTACTTGTCCTTGGCCAGAAAAAATATCCTATAATGCTAGAAATCGTTAAAAAATGAACAGAGAACAGAATAGAAAACTTCCGTTTGGCTGGACGCGAGCCTCGACCACTGCCCACTGTGTTGTTAATTCCCTCTAAAAGGGTAGAAGAGACCCAGGAAACATACAGCAAATGGCAGTAAGGATGAAGAGAAAAGAGCTTCCATGTAAGGTGAGACTAAAGAGACGGGACTTTTCAGCTGAAAGGAGCCAACTAAGGGGAGATGTAGCAGAGGTCTGTAATGAATTCGCAAATGTGATTTACCAGTTGACCAGGCAAAGCTGGGGGACCGTTCTTAAGCTTAAATTAAACATCTGCTTAAGTATGCGGCTCAGGCAAGGCTCTCAAGCATCTCAAAACTGCAATTCTTATTTGAGGAAAAAAAACCTTTGCAAAACAGTGAGACCTCTGTCCATGTGAAGACAGAACAAGATCTTTGGGAGGAACCCTGAAAAGCATTCAGTCCAGGGCGACAGATTACAACCAACTGGCAATAGCGATTTCGAGGTCATAACCAAATCACCACCCAAGTAATTAGCTTTGTCTCTATAATGCAAGGCTTCTCTGTAGTAGCCACATCTTCAGCAAGAGCTTATTCATAGCTCCCCATAATTTCTCTGATAAATCCATTACAAAAAAATCCAGATTTGCTTGCCATGACTTGCAGCCCCCCTGAAGGCTATGACTGATTTCCCGTAGACTTCAGCACGGGCAGGATTTCACTCTCAGATATGACCAGATCTTTAAATAAAAACAAAGTGTCCCACAAACAATTACAGCATTTTCCATCAACACAAAACTCATCAACCTCAGCAGCACTGACAATCTTTGTTAGAACAATGAATTTTCAGTGGGAGCCTACAGGAACCTCACAGTGTAGGATCAGGATTATTACTACCTTTTTATAGGCACAAAATTCCATCATTAGGTGCATTGAAAACTAGAGCTCCTTCACAAAGGATTAATGCTTCACACCCACTGTTAACAAGCTTTCACTGCTTAGGTTCAAGATACCCACTAAATGCTATTATCAATCTTTCCCATGCAGCTCTGCCCATCTGCAGTACTCGGCACAGATTTTAAAGCACAGTAGATTTGAGTTTTCCAGGGAACAGCCATCGCTCCTGTGCTCCCTCTGGAGTGACTACTGGAAGCCAAAAGCATTTAAGCAAAGATAGATAAAATCAGCAGCACCCAATGTGGGTTCTTTCTGCTTTCCTGCAAGTAAACAGACATGTTTACAAGGGGCTGTACATTCACATCAATCATAAGGTGACTTTGTTTACAGTAGAGGAATTTCCTGCAGGCTTTTGCTGTCCTGGTTTCTTTCTCTTTGTATTTACTTTTGTTCAAATGCAATTTAAAAAAAGCCATAGGTACTCCAGCTCAATTCAAAACGTGACACACTGAAACCTGAAGCAGGCTATAATTCATGCCCAGATTTAGTTGGTTTTTTTCTTGTTTGTTTGTTTAAGCTAACACACACCTCTGCATTAAAAAGCCACTTTTCTCTACCCATCCAATTCATCTACACCAGGCAAGAAAGCAGCTTTGATTTGTCTCTGCATAAAGAACTGCTTTTCTCATCAAGCCCACAATACAGCAGAAGCTCACCTGACACAGGGATTGGGCTTTTACTTCAGGCATCTAAGAGACAGATCCCTCAGAGGAATTAAAGTCAAAATGTTATTGAATGCAACTGAAAGACTGGCATTAATATCAGCCGAGCAGCCAGGATTAAAGAGTTCTGCTGCTATGAATCCTATGAATCAGTGTGAAGCATTTCTCCACCCCTTGATTGAATAAAAATTTAGTTCAATGGGGATATAATTTGAAGAACCACTGCAGAATTTGACTGCAAAATTCAGAATTTGGACAGAGAACTGTCTTTCAATAGCAAGTTCCTAATTTTCTATGAAAGAAGTCCCAAAACCTTTAAAGACAGAACATCTGTACTGGAGCATTTTATCTGTACTCACCCAGAAATGGATACAGCCAAAATCTGAATAAAAGGACCTGCATGATCACTTCTGCATGACACAGAGCTAACATGCTGCAGTGAGCCGTGGGGAAGGAGGGAAGCTACAGTCCTCTTCGCTGTTCTTCTCTGGTCTCTCCCTAAAGCCCCAGCTGTGCCCAGAGAAGCAGGCCTGCTGCTCCTGATGGATGGAGATGAGTGGGGCATGCAGCAATGAGAAGCTACGTGGTTCTTGTCTGCAGTGACCAAACACAACACGCAGGGCTTTGGCGGGCTGGCAGCAACCAGCAATTGCTGTGCTGTCTGGGCTGATAATTTGGGTGTTCTGGGCTACACATATACTTTGATAAAAAGTCATGAATGAAAACCTCAGTCATACTTAAGCTACTGAGTACAGATAAGAGTGAGTCACAGCACGCAGACATACATCTCACCCAACATGATGGCACAGATCTTACAGTTGCTCCATCAGCCCCTGAAGTTATGTCTCACTCCAGCCTTCACTGCCTAAGCTGTTTGCTCTCCGTTCTGCTGCGTGATGTGACCATGCATTCAGTCACTCTGCTTTATTATCCCTGAGTGTAAGTGAGCATTAACAGGTCAAACAGAGGAAGTACCAGGAAAAGGTGTTCCTTTAACATAAAAGATTTGGAGTGAAGGCTTGTTTAAACCACAAAGGCTACAAAAGATAGAAGAGCAAGAGTGGGAAGTGCAGAGCCAGAGATTTGCCAAGAAGAAAGTAGATCACTATTTCTGAGTGGCAGAAGAGGGAAGCATCACCCGCATTTGCCCTCTCAGTTAAGAGGGGCTCAGCTGCAGAAATGGGAGCAGGGCCCACATGAATATAAGACTTTGGAAAGAAATTCCTAATGTACAAGCCATGATTCAGTATAAAAATCAGCCTAGTACAGACTCTCTTTGTTAGCATCTGTTAGCAAGAATGTCAGCTAATCAATACATTTTTATTGCCAGATACCTACAGGGCTGGAAGAGACGCTATTTCTGACATTATTTTCAGTGTTCTTCTTGCAACTCATATTCCTGGAAGCAGTTTTCCTTCACCTTGTGTGGCATCATTACTCATCTTCACCGATGCTTATCTAGCTCCGTAAATCTGCAAATGCCCATCCAAAGAGCCGCGTCCCTCTGGACAGCCTACCAAGCTCACACAGCTAACCCTCTTCTCCCCATCACATCATCCTTCCAGACTGTCACTCGCAGCTGGGTCAGGATTTGGCACTTCATGGTGGCAAGCACCCCCACAGTTGACTTGCACTGTCCCCACAGAGCAGTTCCCCTGCTGTAGGCAATGAGAGGGAACAGCTGGGACTTGGCAATACACAACAAACAAATCTTCCCAATCCTGTAATCCAATTTACAAAGCAGCACCTCGTACCACATTTGTGCATCGCAGATGAATAGAGCCATAAGCCATATCTGTTAGCAGCCCTTGCCGCAACCATAGACGTCTACAGAGCTATTTGGCACACTGGAGAATACACGTTAGCAAGCCAGGAACTGCCTCCTGGAAACTTCCCAGCCTCTCTTCTTGCTTCTCCAGACAAACACCTCTTCTCCCTTCCCAGGAATCTGTGTATTTTTCTCTCCCATGCACTGGCAGAGCCCTGGGTTCCTCAGTGCTTTGTGCTTTTGAGGAATCCCAGCTGCGCACACACAGGGCAGAGATTAACCGGCAAGGGGTGCTAAGCACCAGGTGCTTTTCTGTACCACAAGCGCTACTTCCCAGGAGGATGTGTAGCACGGAGAACAGGGCACTCTGAACCAATGGGGGAACCTTGGAATCTCCTCCTGCCCCTGACCTCTTGGCTTTTGGCAAGTCACTCATCTCTCAGGATCCTGTCCTGCACCTTAGCTATTGAACCACCTGAAACAGCGCAGTTAAGGCACAAGCTCCAAGCTTATGTCTCCGCTCTGCTTTTCAGATTTCCTTTGAGATTATGGCCAAGTCACAGTCTTTGTGAACCTGTGTCCCAACCTGGACGCTGCAATTCCACCTCCTGCATGGAAAAGCATGCGGTGTCGTGATACTGCAGTGGGAGCAGGAGGAGACAGCCCCAAAATTTTTTCAAAGATGCCCATTGCCAATGTATAAGCTACAGAGGGCAAGGTCTGTCTCTTCCCACATACTGGTAAAGCCAAGCACCCACAGTGCCACGTCACTTTGCAGTACTGCACTGTTCTCAATAAATAGTAACGTATTGGTGTATGGGCCAGGGTGTATCAAAGGTTGCAAAACATATTCAAGCAGAATAAGTATCAAGTATGTAGGAGATTTACTATCTCCAGGTTACTGTCTGAAGGGAATAAAATTAAGGGTAAATTAATCTACTCTCATTTCCAATCAACTGAATAAGGCAATATCAATTAAAGGAGGGGATGGAGAGACAACAGTACCATGCACGCTTTGGGAAACACATCAATATCAAAAGTATCTTGGAATAACATACTTAAGAGAATTAATTTAATTCTGAATACTGTCTTGCCTCAGGACCAGCTTCTATTTGTCCCAAGACATGTTGAAACAATAAAGAACATTTTCTCACCAAGCCCCTGCAAAAAATTTTCTCTTAAGGCTTTAAAAAATTGGCAAAAAGCCTTCTGCAACAAAAATGGAAATCCTCCTTGTCGCATAATCATCACACTGCCTCAAAAGGTTCATACACATATTGGTAACTTAGAAAAACTTACATGTTTAAAATGAGATCCTCTTCTGGTAAAGACAAGAGACCACCGTCCCTTTAGCTTTAGAAAAGGACAACACCGGGCAAAACTTCTCAGAGTATCTTCTCAGAGTAAAGAGTAAACATGATTTCTGTAAGTACTCAGACACTATACACTGATGAAGCATGTGCTGTACTTGTCAGGTAGGTTGTGATATGTTTGTTTAGCTGCAGGACAGTGAGATTTGGGGGCTTCTAGGTGCTAATACAACCCAAAGGATCATCAGGTATTTTGAAGATTTAGAAATAACCAGGAC
Organism: Fratercula arctica; assembly: GCA_947846985.1. Classification (NCBI taxonomy): domain Eukaryota; kingdom Metazoa; phylum Chordata; class Aves; order Charadriiformes; family Alcidae; genus Fratercula; species Fratercula arctica. Next base: position 29,488,679 of record CANTUZ010000013.1, on the reverse strand, counting down.
ATCAGAATAAACACACAAGTGTTTGGCATTTACCTTACATTGACCAACCTAACAGGTCATCTAAATATACCTGAATATACATAAAGCTGATCAAAATGGGGAGGCTTTACAAAACGAAGAGCTACTTTGAATCATGTCTGGCTGCAGCTTTAAATTCTTTGAAGGAAAGTGACTGAAGTGTAAGAAAAGAGGCTTACTTCTGTGAACCTTGTTAGATCAGTATCTGCCACACAGAAGATACTGAGGTAGAATAGACACGTCCCTAGCATCCCATGTGCCCTGATATTCTGGATGGAAACACTAGGTGGTAGCCTGACATTCGTCAGACTTTAGAAGGAAAAACGTTGAGTGCCAGCAAGTTCTTTTTTAAATGACTGTTTTGCTGTGGAGAAGACCATAATGGCTGTTTGGCAATATATAGGGGCATTATGGAGTAGCATAGGATAAAAGGACTTACAGTGGATCTCTTTGGTAGTGTCTGTCACAGCTAATTGGATCCAACAGGCGGTGCGAGGAGGAGGAAAGTGATCCCTGAGCTCAGAAGCAAGACTGGAAGTGGAGCAGGGAACAACTAGCCCAGGGCTCTTCTGTCCCTCATGTCCAGGCTGTCCTGCTGCCACGTAGGCAAGCTGATGTGGCACAAAGGTACAGTGGGGTGCAATTCAGAGGCAGTGATGGACTCCTGGGGGAGAGTGGTTGCCCCTGCACAGGAGAGGGTCGCTCATGTGCTGTGCTGCTCTGGGATTCCCCCTAGAGCTCTGCTTGCCCTGGGGGACTAGTCAAGTCTGGGATTTGACCAGATGTCTCTGGGCATCACATGTTATTCTCTCTGTGTCTGGGTGGCATGCCCTAGGGAGAGCATGCATCTGCAAACACACTGCCCCAGGCGGCAAATAGAACCTCCTGACGTTAAGCTGTGACTGAAGAGAGATTCTCTTCATGCAAAGTCATGTGCCATCCAAAACCAACCCAACCGTCCTTCATTTTGATCTTTATCAGGAATTATTAGCACCTCTCCAGGAGAAAATCTACCTCCTGTATTCTGTTTCCAGCTGGCTCCAATTCACTCATGTTCTGAATGTCCCACTGGATTCTTCTAACATTTTATAAGGTGGCGGCTTAAATTCCTGTAATCCACGGCCCCAACTATGGCTATTAGAATACAGTATGAAAAACAATATCTGGGGACAAGGGAGCCAAACTTTGAAAAAGCAGCCTTTAAATATGACTGCAGCTTCAGAAATAAGAGTGTGCAGATGTCCAGAGATCGGGCTGCTCTCATGTAAACCAGGTCACTTACACACCGAATCTCCTGATCTGATCACATCTCTTGAAGCCTGAAAGTGGTGGGGAGAAGGGGAACGTGTAGAGCTAACCAAAGTCTCAGTTTGCAATACTGTAGTGTACGCTTATCTTGAATATGTCTTAAGCGAGAGAAAAATCTAATGGAATGCTCAGGAAATGGTAAAAAGTAGCACAATTTCTCTCTATAAATCCACATTAACAAAGGTTTTGCCCCAAGAAAATGGAGGATTCCCTGCTCTGTAAATGCTGGTTTCTAATAGTAATTGGGCAGCTAGAAGACAGGGGGCTAATGATGAATCATTTGATGAAATCTGGTGCCCTTTTTTATGTTGGGGGTAGCCGACACGGCCAGCTGACTAGTGACTTACCTCTCCCCTCCCTAAGCATCTCCACAAGCAGGCTTTTAAACAGCTCTAGGTTAATAAATTAACAAATTTTATCTCAATTCATGGTCTCTCTAAATTGGAGGAGACTGACAAGAGGGGGAAAGTTTAAGTTTGGATGAAGATCCAAGTATTACATACTGAGTGTAATACAACAGAACTGAGTGAAGAACTAGATAAAGATAATAGTGAACTAATAATTAATAACAGGTCTGTCATACCCTAAGCAACAATATATCATCTGCCAGTAATGTCAGTTTTAAATGTCATCTATACAAACCTCTCCAGCACGTTAGATTTTGATTTCTTCATTTACCATCATGTTCTGACACAGTTGTCCCGGAGACTATCTTGTCCCATAGGAAACCACAGTTTTAAAGTGCAAGTCATGACTATCCTGATGGATATAACGATTCTCAGCAGCACTTGGCATTACAGCCAAGGTCATTTTTTCACCAGCTAGTAAGGGATCCTTAGTGACCTGTAAGTGCAAGTCCATTAGAAACCTGCAGGTCTTAAATGAGCTAACAGCACATACCGTCTCCAACCTTTTAGGGTAAGTGTGAAGATGCCTCTTAGATCAGATCCTCAAGATAGCCTGCAAATACCACTGCATTCAGGTTTGAAATTCATGCCAAAACAACCCCAAATAAAAATGCTGTGAAAAAAATCTACTCTTAGGACCTCTAGTTGTGAAATGAGAGTGACAAAATCATTTGAGTCATTTTGCTGGGAACACAGCTTTTAGAAATCACAGGCTCATCTAAGGGGTGCTTGTGGGACTCTCAACAGAAACACTATTATCAAACAGTAGAGACCTGGCAAATGCTTCATGTAAGATGAACCTGAGCGTGTATCTCCAATTTTTTTTTTTTTTTTTTTTTTTTTTTTTTGTTGGGAGTAACATGATACAGTGGTCTTAAGGGACACATTTCCCGTAAGTATCCTGGATTGCACCTTCATATTCTAGTGCATGGTTATTGCATGAGTAGTATTGTATGTGCAGCTCTATCCATCCGGGTACAAAACCTGCACCGGCTATATATGGAGGCAGAGTAGAAAGCCAGTGGCATTTCCCCTCCTTCTCCCCACAAGATGCCCCTTTATAGCCCAGCAGTCACCAAGTATTAGACCATACCTTTAACCAGTCACTCATCTTGACTCAAGTGTTTGTGAGGGTTCCCATTAGTCCATTTTCCTGTGTTTCACACCTCCAGCATTTGAGCTCCCATTAAACTGAACCAAGGAGACACTCAAACATTGCAGATCATCTCAGGATACTTTATAATTAGAAATCAGCCTCAGGCTACGACAGTTATTGAGATTCTAGCTCCCTTCAGATGCAAGTATACAGTGTTATCTCCCACAAATCACTTCAATTACAAATTAATACTCCATTATTTCCAAACGCCACAGAGCAGAATGCAGCTTCCATGGAGGAAAAAAAAAAAAAAAAGTCAAAAAATAGAAGACATGGTCCTAACCACACACAAAATCCAATCAAAGAGTTGTTCTGATCAGTGGAAAGCTATTTTTATAAATAATTAGGTTGCCCCTATACATTTTATAATTAGTTGCTTGCCTTTATTTCACAAAATACTTTTCTCGCACGCTGGCTTAAAGGTTACCCTACTCTGGTCTAACATGAGCTGGCAAAAGATAAAAATGAGCTGCCTGCAAGATAAATCTAGAGAGGAACACACTCCATAGTACAATCTTCCATTGCATCTGTTCACTTCATACGAACAACTGCTGCAATCCAGTATTTCACATTTATGCGTTTCATACATCAGTGGTAAGCGATTAGGCAAAGCAGTCCCAATCTGCAAAGAGCTCACCAGCTGAACCGTGCGTGTGTGGGACGATCAGCTGCCGGTCTGAACCCGCATGGATTTTGTTACCTGTTGCCCCTGTGCAACACAGTAATCAATATTAAGGGATTACACTCTAAGAACATGAGTGGGGTTCAGTTTTCTCTAAGTGACCCTAGCACATGCTCAACATGTCTGCATGAGGAGATCAAGTGAAAGATCCATTAGACAATAAAACAGCACAAGCCCACGTTCCTGTGGGCTGAAATCAAGGGCACATTTTCAAGCTCTGAGTAGGCTAAAGAAACCTGATGCCATCTGAAACAGCCCTCAGTAAGGGTGTGCTGGCTGGAGAGAAAATTCTCAATATCTTCTTATCCTGCTTTGTACCTTGCTGGGTTTTTGCAGTGTCTCAATAATAAAAAAGCTAAGTAGCATCCCAGAAAGTGGGATGCGAAGCGACACACAATGTTTTCTTTAAGAAATGCTTCATGTATGTGCCTCCAGTAGCTTTTTCATAGAAGCTAAGGATATTCCTGGGGAGAGGCACAGTGAAATCAATCTGTGTCTGGAAAAGCTGATATGCTCCTTACTTGTTGTAACCTGAAGCCATTCCCTTCCTCCCGCCCCCCGCCCCCCCCGCCCCATCCCTTTTCTTTTCTTTTCTTTTTTTTTTTTTTTTTAATTACTGGTACATATTTGAGACCTAAGCCAAAATTATATTAGAAGGAATCCTGCTGTGGCTTTGCCAATTCTTTGACCAGGTCCTTTGACAGCAATAAACACCCATGCTGATAGCAGAGTATAAGGCAATTTCAAATCAGGCCATAAAGCAGCAAAACCAGATGAGCGTTGAAAAAAACTACCTAATGTAAGTGCCTGTGGTGACCTACTACTGCAGTGTAACACCAGATGTTCTGATAACTCCTGCTGGTCAAGGAGGCTAATGTGCTTTAAAAATACTCATGAGCTAAAGACTGCAGCATCCCATGGAAGCAGGGAGGTATCCTTCACTCCACTCTGCAGCCTGGTAGAGAGCCAATGCCTGCTTCCACCCCTGTGGGGCTGGGGACTCTGATCCCAGCAGGACCACAGGATGCTCATCCAGGAAGCCATTGACAGCACTGGGATGGAGCCTGCAACTCCCAGCCTTTCCCTAACCAGGAATACCATCCTTCCTCCAAGGTGAAGGAAGAAAATAGACAAAGGTATGCTGATAGGCTGATCTGAGGGCAAATGCTGTGCTAAATTTCCACATTAGACAGTGATGATAAAGACTTAATCACTTCTATGTTGAATGCACAAAAAGACTAATAATGCATTTTCTTTTAACAAATATTTAAAGCATAGTCACATAGCATAAAACCCAAGCATTCAATTTTATGATTTAGTCCCCAGACCCATGAGATTAATATTAAAATAGCATAGCATAACTTGGTGGGTTGTGATTTTCTTTTAAATTTGCCCCCTGATTTCTGAGCCTTGAGTCCTGTTTTCCAGATTATTACTTTTTCCTTTGACAAGGAGGGCTAGAAACTGCACTGGTTTTTGAAAGCTGAGATTCTCCCTTAATTGCATGCATGGCTCTAGGAAATACACCAAATATCACATAACTTGGCATTCTTACTGTGTTTCATGTTCAAAGCACTTTGCAAACCTCAGTTAATGAATCCTGCAAGCACCGGTGTATTTGGAGACAGTCAAAAATTATTGCTCTGAGCAGGACTTGGGACCCTGACAAGGCTCACTGGAGATCAGGCCCTAAGCAAGCTGTCGCAGGGTCATTGGAGGACTCATAACTGGGATTACAGCTTTGGTTTCCCCCTGTCCTGAAAGCACACTTCCCTTATTAAAGATACTAGGACTCAAACAGAGCCTCATCCACTCTAGAGCATCTGTTTACGCAGTCCAGGTAATTTTTATTCATTTATGTTACTGACCTACCCTTCTGTCCAACCGTGCAATAATAAAGCAGCACACAACATTAACAAAAACAATGCACAAAAAAGGTTTTTAAATTGAAATACCACACACCTCTAAGACATGGGAAGTAGCAAAGCACAAAATGGCAGCTCATGTTTCAACACCTGCCTTTCTTCTCCATCCACCCACCCAAAATTTTAACAGCAGTGTTTGTTTGGAGAAAGAAAAATTAAAAAGCTAATGGATAAGAGATGCACACTGGGGATTCAGAGGGCCTTGGTCCAGGGAGAGGGAAGGTCTCATTACACCTGGAGAGCCCTTTTTCCTTTCACTACTAAATCTCACTCTTGGTCGTCCCTTCTGGAAGGCTTTCTGAGGTTGGCAGTGTTTGCACTGCTTTGAAATGCAAGTCTCCCCCACTTTGTTTGTTTTTTGAATGGTTTGAAAGGGAGGAGCAGACGTCCTTGGCTACTAAAGCTGAGCTTTCCCAAAACACAAGCTGCTGCTCTTTGTTTGCTTCTCGTTAATTAGCTGTGTGTCTAATTAGTGACAGGTTCCCTTTGGCTTTCCTGAAACCAAAGCCGCTCCATGTCAGTAGAGGTCCATCAGGGGACTTGTCAGTGCCCGAATGGTTTCCAGCTGCTCTGTGGCCCTCCACACAAGCACACGTGCACGCACACCAACACTTACCGACTGACTGCTGATAGCCCTGCCAATGGAGGTACAAGTCACTTTATTTGCATTGAGCCCTTGATTTCAGCCAGGTCCAATCTGTAATATCCTGATTCACATCACATCTTAATTCACCATAGAGACAGATTCACAGCAGGATAGACAACAGAGTCTCGGCTTCTGACCCTCTGCTCTACTCCACTTTCTCTTCCCAGCATTTTGCTCCGATGCTTTGGTCCAGATTCACCTCTCAGTTACTGTAGTCCAACAACACTAATTTCACCCAAGGGTGAAAACTACTTCTCAGCTGCACAGAGCATCACTCAGCTTTCAGGGCACTCACTGTAGGATACTGTTATTACAGTTTGTTTATTTAAACTGAGGTGAGCTTGGCCTGTTACCAGCTTTGAATTCACCTTTTTGGGGACTCACTGAAAAATCCCCTCAGCTGTACATGCTGGTGTGAGAAAGAGGAAGGACACAGACTTGCGCCATCCCAGGGGACCACTGTGACTGTTCCTCCCCCATGCACACGCTTCCTGCTCTTCTCTGCTCACTTCCCCCCTACGGGTTTCCATCAGCAGGTCCCTAAAGAGAGAGGAGTTTATTTAATTCCCTACTGATGTCAGATCCTGTTGGTGCCAGAATGATTGATGGGCAAGCCCCATGACTGACAGGAAGATGCGCTTTCAATTAGCTGTGTGGGCTGTTTCCCCCTCTCTGCCCTCGCTCCCCACCGTCCCTCTGGGGCAGTGCCCTCGTTGCAGGGTTTCTCTTTGTACCACTGTTCTGTATTCCCTACCCTGTCTTGCATCAGCAGCACCGTTTTAAACAAATGTGGCTCATTTTAAACTGGGCAAAGATGAAAATGGAACTCTCTGCCTTGCGCATAAAACAACGCTCAAAGCCATCAACCCCAGGCCACCAGAGAAGACATTTCTCCCAAGAAAGACACAGGGTTCACAGCATTTGATTCAAAACCTCTCTGAAACCCAGGGTTGGTGGTACCTGGCAGATCACAGCCCCAGGGAGTCACAGAACTGGAAGAAAAGAAAGAACCATCCTCACATGCTTCTGACTTCTGTTTTGCAATAACCAATCTAAGACTGGACTACACACACAAACAGGGATTACTCTTAAGAAACACTACCAAGTGCGAAGGAGAGGAGAATTCATCCTTTTTGGTTTGTTATTTCTGCAGAACATGTAATATCCTAGCTCTTGTACTCATTCCTGTGTAACAAATCCAACCCTTACCACAGCCACTTGCACAAACAGGATGGCATGAGAATATCAAAAGAGCATTTTCACTACCTCCCCTTCGCATGCATTTGAGCCTGCAAAATTAAAACACCTGAACCAAAACACTTTTGCAACTGTAAAAAAACCAAGACAGCTTTCAGCATTTAAAATGATGATGGTTAAAAAAAAGCATCCTATATGGTGTTGCGTTAAACTGCAATTCAAAAAATTCACTCACAGGATCCTGATGTAGAACACGTACGCTAAACCATGCATTAGTGAATCCATGAAGTCTCTCCCACAGCAAGTATCCAAAGGACAAACTGCTTTGGCGGCATTGTGTCCTGGAAAGTATTTACCTTGTAAAAGGCACTTTCTATAGCAGAATCCAACTCTCATTTAGGAGTGAAACACAATTTTCACAAAGGTAATATACTAGTGTTTCTTTCCAGGTTGCACTAGAAGTAATACAGTTTCCTGGAAATGTTTTCCTGCACCAAGATTTTCCATGAAGAAGAAACAGTACAGTCCAAACATTGACTCCAGCCCAGAAGACTGAAACCATTTTCCTGTGTCAGAGTTTTAGCAATAGCCAGATGTGGATGAACAGCAGGTGCCAACAGAAAATATAAGCTCTGAGCTCACATGCTCTTCACCGGCCAAATGCAAAGCATGAAGCTAGGCTATTATTTAACTTTCCACGGTATAGGCGATCTAGTCAGTGACAACTGTGTGGAGATGAAAGAAATCAGGGCAGTAATGAAGAACTATACTATTCTGGGACAACTGACTCCAGAAACAAAACCAGCAAGCCAAGAGTTGGAGAGACATATAGACAGACTTTTGCTGGGGACGTATTGAAGATATGAATATGTAAGACCTGCTATCTTGATCAAACAAAGCTGTTTTGAGGAACTTATATGAAATTAAATCATGGCCAGAGAAACTTACCTTAACATAAAACACCTGTGACTGGTTTTCTGTGACCCACCCCTCCAACCACAAACACACTCCTGGTTGATGCACAGCCAGTAGATCTATACAGACCACATTACAAAGCTCATTACTCCCAACCCACCGGCTTTATATCTTTCCAGAACCACTGTTGTCTACTGGAGTTAACAGAAGCATCTTTAATTCAATTCTGGAAAAGTACATCTTGAGATGCCTAGCATTTATATATAATTAACAAATTTGAGATAAACACTTCTGTATTGCCTGGTACAAAGATTCCTTATTTACACAAGTTAAACAGCATGCCAGTATTAATAGCGATTAAATACAGTTATGAATTCATCTGCCATTTCCAACACTGAGCCAAATCTTCCTTGTTTTAGTCATCCGACATAACTCAATGTCAGTTGCATTATGCTTGTACTGTTTGAGGAAGAACACTCCAGGAGACTGGAAAGAAATAGCCTCTAATAGAGATCTTTTCCCACATTTCCATGTACAAAAAGAAACCTCCAAGGAATAGCTCTACCATGGCCTTCCAGCCTCTGTTGCTTTTCTAGTTCAAGCTAGAAAATGCCACAGTACACAGAAATTAATGAAAAAGAAACCAAGCACCTGAAAGATTTGGTTTGGGATTTAGGTGACATGTATGAGCAGATGCATGAGACTGTTCTGTATGACTCATTGCTCATCCTCGATCAACTACAATTAGGAAAGCAACATATGGAATTAAAATGGGACAGAAAACCATGAAGGATCAAAAGCTGAGACATCAGTCAGCCTGACCCCAACATCAGTCACAGCAGGTGAACCTGGAATAAGTCTTCTAAAAATCAGTGCCATTCTTCCAGACTTACATACATGAAATGCAGATTAGAAGGTAGTTCTGACAGTAAATCAGAAGGCATGCAATATCATCACTAGTTTCACTGCAGCTGGTATACTGAAACACATGCCTCTGACAGGGAGATGCTATAAACAACTGAAGCCTGACAGTCAGAGCTGGTTTGGACACCAAAGACTGGACTGCTTCATTTGGATCCCACACTGAGGGATGGCAAGGTTGTCTACACGCTGCCTGCCGAGCAGCTTGAAATGAAAAGGAAATCTGGATTCACTTTCCACTGTTCTTCTGTTGGGAAAACAATTTGCAGGAAAAAAAAGAAAATTTATTTCTTTTTAGCTTTCTATCAACTTCCCTTGCAATTACACATGTTAGATCTAGTGCAAAGGAGGGCTGGGGAAAAGGGAAATAGGGTTGTCTTTGCAGAAGTAGCTTAATTATGGGTAGTTTGGAGACAGATCCTACATTAAGAAGGACATACCACAATGAGTTCAACAGGCCATGAGGGAAGTAAGAATTACAGATGTAAAAAAAACAAGGAAAAAGGAATGTCTTCTTAGATACCACATGCTTTTAAACCCAGGGCAAGAAGGTTATAGGAATACCATTAGTGCCAATCAGTGCAGCACATCTGGCTTCAAAGCTGCTCTTGCAGCACTGCATGCGTTTTTTCACCTGTGTCTGTAGTTCTAGCAGAGCTGTGGTGGTAGATTTGGGATGGAGTTTGAAAAAGCCAAGTGAAGGTTAAGTAAGAAGTGCTCATACAGCCAGTGCTAACTCTTAAATTGCCTGTCTCTTGATCTGATGTAAATTCACACAGGGAAATGCAGAAGACCTGCATTCTGATCCAGGGATGCATTCCCTGTAAAACATCTCCAGACCACCTGAAGCATGAAGCAAAGGAAAGGCAGAGGGATCTGCTCCAGACACTGCTCCTGTCCACAACATTTGCTTTGGCCACTGGCAGCAGAGATTAGCAGGGGACAGTCGTGTCTGTGTGTACAAGCCCCGTGGGCAGGAGATGGGATTTGAAGAATCCTTTTGTGGGAGCAGCCCCTGGAGCCGTTTCCCCAGACTGGCCGGCTGGAGTGAGCAACCGGAGGGAGGATCCATCTGGGAGAGGTTTCTATCCAAACGGCAGGGAAATCTGCCCCAGAGCTGGCCGTCCCTTTTTCCTGGCCTGCTGGCCAGTGGAAGCAGGAGAGCAAGTGCATCCCGGGGACTCTCTCCGGGTTACTGGTGCCCTCTGCCGACCAGCGCCAGGAGGATTAGCCTGATGGGAGCAGCAAGGGGGAGAGAGCCCCCAGGCCTCTGCCAACCTGTGTCGGAAGGCCTCAAACAGAATGTACAGCTCATCCCTTAGTGTAGGAAACTCCTTCCCTCTCCCCAGTCTGACCGGGTACCCCATGCAGCCACACGTCTGCAAAGGGATGACGTGGCTGCTGTAAAATCACGCACACGAGATGACTATGCCATTCTGAACCTCAGCATCTCCGTCACTCCCAGCCACTCTCCAGTCAGCAAGGGCAGGGCTGAGCCAAAGGCATTTTGAAAATCACCAGCGTCTGTGGGTTTGTTTCCCACGAACAGCCCCCTCAGCGCATACTGAGGTGTATCAGCCCCACTACAACAGCGCAGGGGAAGAGCAGTGCAGCCCAGGAGCACTCTATTTGGTCAGAGTGAAAGAGGGGATTATCTGCCTGGGGCTAAACAAGTGCCCTGAAAGTTCGAGCGATGTCCAGAGACATAAGAAAACAAGCTACACTACGGCCACTCCGATGGAATAAGATAAAGGGGCTGATGGCTTAAAAAAAAGGGGTCATTGCACAGGAGAAGTGAAGGGTAAATTGCTCTTTTTATTTCCTGCTTGTGTCAGCTGGTGATGCATTAGGAACACGGATCTCTGCTAAAGAGCTCCAGTGAGCGGACCAGCAGACTGAGAATTTGGGAGGTTCAGCTCCGCAGGGACCCATTGGGCTGCCTTGTCCAACAGTACCCTGCTGCAGTGGCCTGCAGGCTCGGGTTTTCACCGCAGGTTGGGTGAAGAGGCAGGAACTGCCTGGGGACTGCTGCTATAGCTTCCCCCACAAAGCCGATGAAGGGGATGAGGGGAGAGGAAAGAGGGGCTCTTTGCTAAAGGTGTGCCAGGCTTTGTACCCTGGACCTTTCCTCTAGGGTAGGGAAAGGGCCAGTGAAGCAATATGCCAAGATCACTATGCTTTGCTCACTCTGGCCTGGCTAAGCTCAACATTTCTTTTCAACATTCAGACAAAATCTAAGTTATGAAATTTGTTCTCATTTCCAGCAAGGCTTCTTTCTAAAAGGGTTCCTCAGAAAAACAACCTAAAGTAGTTTAAAACAAACAAAAAAACCAACAAAACAACAACAAAAAAAAACCAAGGCACAACTTTATCACAGGGTTGTAGTGCAGATACAACCAGAGTGCAAAGGACATGGGGCGTTTGCAAGATGTGCCTTCCTCCAGACATGGCTTCCTGAAGCAAAGGGGATTTGATCTACAGTGCTCAGTACCAAGCCTGTGCAAGACAAAAAGTAATCCCCAAACTATTCCTCTGAGGCACAGAAATGAGATCACACATCCTACAGACGGAAAAGCTTACTGAAATTGTACTCAGAGTTTAAGAAGGGTTCATGCATCAAAAGCTTTTCTGCTTTTCCTGGCTGTATCAGTTTATCTGAAAAAGGATATTGCCTCTCCCTAGAAACCCAGCCTTCCTTGCCAAGCTTTAGGATAGCGTTATGTGGAAAGAAAGAGACGGGCTAGCTCATTCCTTTTAGTAATACTGAGATGCAAGGACATGGGGACATTCATCATGCAACGAGCTCACCTATTGATTTCCATACTTGCAGCACACGGCTGCTCCCTCCCATTCGGTTGGAATTTACTGAACCAGCCATCCAAGGAGTGACTAGGCACTAGGAATGAAGATAGGGTACCTGCTCCATGCAAGCGTGGGCTGAAGAAGCATCATTCCCTGCATCCCACACTTTAGGTGCCGAAGGGGAGAGCTGGCCTTGGCAACTGCTTTCAGGCTATGGGAACAACTCTGTCAGGTCTCCATTAGAGAAGGTGACGACAGTCGCACTTATACAGGTGACTAGTTTTCACCCATGAGACAGGCAGGAGGACGCTTTAATGAAGGGCACACCAAGAAAAAGCAACATCTCTTGGTTAACCTCTGCCCCCCTGGTCCTTGCCACCCACAGTGAGCTAAGGATGTTCCCTGAGCCAGAACAACCAGTTCAGGTGGCAAGAGCTTGGCTTGCTGTCACAGGCCAAGGGCCAGAGTTTGCAACACATTATGTTTTATAAAAGCACTTTCCTGCCTTTTTTCCCTTTGGTGGCACTGCAGCACCTCCCCTTCCCAGGTGCCCTCTCCTGGACTAGATCTCAATTAACTCACAGCCTCAGGCTACAAATCAAGTCAATAAAAGGGGCTGTAAAATAAACATGAACTGGTCTTCCCCTTTCCATTCAAACGTACTGAAGTGGCAAAGCCTTTTTCCAAGTGGAGCTTAGACACCCTGTGCTTCACTGGCCTCACAAGAGGGAATCCAATGTGCTCAGATATTAATACAGGTGACCTGGTCACTGGGATGCAGGTAGCGCTAAGAAGTGCCCTGTGGCTTGGAGGTCAGCCTCAGGTCACTTCTCCAGAGCTTCCATGGGGTGGACAGGTCTAATTTACAGCTCACAAGAGCTGAAAATGAAGATTTTAGAGATGGAGGTTAAATAAGTAATGTTATTGGGTCTTATTATAAGGCTTGGCCTACCAGAACATAAAGGCATACATTTCATCCAACAGACCTACCTGACACCTCAAATAAGGAAGAAAAGTAGATCTTCAGCCTCTGAGCCAAAATCTACTCCAAGGGATGCCCATGAGGTCAGCAAAGTCGGCTGCATGACACTATCAACACAAAAGACTAAATTCTGCTGTAAAGCAGCAGCCTTGAGACCTGTGACCATTTCTAAAAATTTGCAGAGGAAGAGAACAGAGGGTCTATAAACCATTGCTATTTGGAGTGCTCTAACACTACTCAGCTTCCAGCTGAAAACAGGGCTGCAGCATGGCAGCTGCTGTAAGCCAGTGAGAGAAACACCCTGCTCTGAAGTAGTGAAATCCCTGTTGGCAAGAGGGGGAAAGAAGATAGAGCAAGAAGAGCAGAGCTTTAGCCCAGTTCTCCTCATCCACCCACAACCCTGAATTCTCTCACTGGGCAATGGAATAGGATACTCCCTCCAAAGGCTAACGAGAACAGTAAGATGACCCAATTTAGGGCAAGTTTTGCCTCCACCTCCTGCAGAGTTCAACCAACTCTCCATGCTGCCCAGCAGCACAGCAGCCTCACTCATCTGGTCTATAGAAAAGAAACCAGCTTTACTACCCCACATCACTGCCAGTTCCCTCCATGCTCCAGAGCCCACATCAAACTTTTTTATAGCCTTCAGAGCCATACGGAACCTTGAAATGTATTATCTACCTTCCTGGGTCAATAACACCAAAGTATCAGTAACTCCCCAAATCTTTGCATCCTTTGCACCTTTGAAAATCTTCCATCTCCCTTGTAGCTCATAATCCAGCCCCAGGGAGTGTCTAACTCATAAACAGACTGCTTGCTAGGAGCTAAATCCTCAGCATATTATCATGAAGGAATGGATGAGGCAACTGCAGCTCATTTTCACTAGTGGAGGATCCAAAGGCTGCTCAGAAGAACTGAGCTGCTCCTTGCACTAGGGACTGAGTGAGCACAAGTGCACACACCTGTAGTGAAACAAGAAGGGTTAAAATCCTTGTGGCCATTCCTTCTGTGTTGATTGTAGGTTTGCAAATAAGTGCTCATTCAGAAAAGCAGGTGAGACATCTTTAGAGTCATGAGATGGATCAGAAGATATAGAAAAAAGAGCTTAAGAGAGGAGGAAAAAAGCTGAAGGGGACTGAAATCTTCCTTCAAGTCTTTGTCCCTCCTCTGTAAACAGGGAGCTACCACAATACTCCTGTAGTTTGTCCAGTTAATTATAGAACAATACGAGGAGGAGGGCTGTGATGGATTGATGATTTACAAGATAGGGGTGTGAGAGCCAGAGAATGGTAATTACACAAGCACTTCCACACTGCCTATACAACTGACTGTTTGACTAAGGAAAAGAATCCCTCGTATCTGCCTTCCCCTCACTGATAAGAGCCCAATGCCACACAGCCCTGGGTAAACAGCCCAGCTTGGCTTCACTCAATCTCCAGGGTATTCCTGGTGGCCTTCCCCCCACCCCAGTCCTGGAAAGGCACCTAGGGAGAAGGCGCAGCACTGGCAACTGCTCACCTTCGTGGCAGGGAGTGGATGCCCAGGGCAGAGATAAGAATCACCGAAGCAAGGCCACAGGCAAGGGGACAATGGCGAGGCTTGGGCCACAAAGCCATCCATCACATGGGAAACAAAGCTGTTGTCAGCAGGGACAGCCGCATCCTCCAGGCATGTCTGTTGTCGAGTGACTTGGATGATAGGCCCATCAAGGACCGATGGCCTCCAGGGAGATGCCAAGAGAAGAAAGGCCATACAGTGACTGTCAACTGTCGCAATTCCACACTGGTGCCAGGAAAGGCCATACTGCTTCACAGATTGCTTCCAGGTGAAGAAAGCATAAATCTCTTGATATTAGGGTTGATTGTTCTTAATGGCAAGATTTTGCCAGTAGCTGAGGATGCAGGACTTTTCCTTGGCATAAGGAAGTACTGCAACTGCATGTATTAAAGCCCTTCACATATTCTGACCAAAAATCCAGGCTCAAAACATTCAGGGATTTTTCTTCCCCCCCTCTTTTCTCAATAGTGTGAGCCTTTCCCTAGTTACAGTATTGTAACACTGAGCAGACGTACAAGAAACCCCACCAGCCTCACAGCTCAGGCTGTCTCTTCCAGCTCTGTGACCGGCAGCTAAGGGATACAAGCTTTGCATCAGTTACTCCACTACAAAATGGAAGAATGTTGCAGGACACTGACTGACTGATGGAAAGGTTGCAAAGGAAGGGAGCTGTGAGGTGGTACACACATCAGTCTTCACACTTCATGCACATCCCACACCATTACTTAAGGCTTGCCTCAGGAATAACTTTTTTGATGAGCCCCTTCAGTGCATACTCTTATTTCAGACTAACATAGTAGCTAGCTCATTTTGACTTCCTGACCCACTCAAGCCTAATTTCCCTGTGTAGACCAGCCCTCGCATGAGTAGCTTCTTATATATGTAGTTCCACCAAATCATCTACCTTGAGGGAACAAGCAAATTTCCAGTAGGTCTGGCTTCCACATGAAAGTAATACAAGAACAGTCTTTCTGAGTTCAGTACTGGCCAGAAACACGAATGAAACACATGTTTCTGATCATTTCAGAAGCTCCAAAAGAAGTTTGATTCAGAGAATGGGCAAGAATTTGAAGGGGAAGAGGGGAAACACATGTCCTGTTTGAAGTGTAAGGTCTCATTTTTTTATTAAGCCATCTTAGCCACTCTTAACACATGCACGTGAAGTGTCAGCCCAGGGCAATGTGCAGAGTAGTTCATGATGCAGATATTAGAAGTTAAGACATCACAGAGCTTGGAAACTGCTGAATCCAGCAACATGGTCTGAGCTCATTATAAAGAAAGGTTAAACTGGAGATGAGGGTCTGAACCCAGACTCACAAATACCAAAGCTTACAGTGGGGTACATCTTGAATTGTAAGCTGCTCGCTCTCTCCTTTCTTTCTTCTCAGTGCCACTCCTGTGACTTTCCTTCTCTGTGTCATGTTTGGTGACTTTTTGCTTATTTTTCTGCAGTCGGGAGAGATGCCACAAACCTGGAGCTGGGCCCTTCCACCCATTAATCAAAAGCTACAAGTGCTCTGCAGGGAGACAAAACCTCTGTGTGTTTTCTCTGATATTTCTGGAGCACGGCATGGAGGGCGGGGGGGCTGGGCCAAGGACCCCTAGTTAGATTAACATTTTATTCAGAGACCTATTAATCAAAGTCAAAAGTGGCGTGAAGCGGCACCAAGGGAGAAAAATGGCTGGACAATCAAGGCCCTTTAAAAAAAAAAAACCAAACCCAATCCCTCTCAGCTTGTCCTGATTTACTGCAACTCACTCAGAGTACTAGATGGGAGAGGGGGGATTTGCAGCCTCTATCCAAACAGGAACGGACCATACAGGTAAATTCTGGCTTTTTTCACATTAAGCAAACAACTCTCTGTATCCTGCCCCCAACACTAGTCAAAAAGGTCCCTATCTTTCTTTCTCCAGAGCATAAGGCGCTTTCATGCAAGCTTATACTTTTTAATTATTATTTTTGGAAGACAGCACGATTGGACTTCTTTTTCTTACAAGGAAAGACAGGCTCAGTTAACAGGAACAGGTCTGGCCAGCATTCTGCTTGATTAGGGCTTTTTGGAAGGGAGCATTTTGCCCCACAGAGGAAGAGATAAATGGCCCTATACAGCATGATACTGACGGGAGTCAGGTACGTATGTGTCGGGAGGTGGAACAATCCAGCATTTGTTCTCTCTGGCACCAGCACTAACCTATCATGAGACGAAGCACAGTGACGCAGGTGGTATGAACCTGAAAACACACAGATGCACTGGGCACAATGCAAAAGGGGTATTTTGTTTGAAGATAAATATCAGCCAGGGAAGAATTCAACGCTCATCTCTACAGTTTGCCCCAAGAACTCAGCCACTGAAGAGCAGCATGTTTCAGTGAGAGTCCACTCAATCCTTGACCTCTGTCTACCCAGGTGGTTTGGAGAACCATATCTCAAGGACTGCTGAAACCTCAAGGCACAGAAGGGAATTGCGCCCTATGGCCCAGAAGGGTAATGGCATTAAGAACATTATTCTGCAGGGGTTTGACCAGTAGTACTACACAAATTAAAGAGAGCCCAGGGGAAAACCTTGTGCTTTTCTCTGAAAGTGGGGCAAGCCTGCTGGCAGAGAGAGGACAAGGGCCAAGCAGCTTCTAGGAAATTATGGCAGCTGCCTTATACAAAGACAGCTCTGCTGCAAGGAAGGAGACACTTGGCTCTTTCTCAGAGGAGATGGGGAAAACTGCACGTGTGCATCCTCCACTCAGGAAGAGCCAAGGCATCTCCAGCAGCTTTGGGGTGGTTTTCTCCCATGGCAAGTTCCTGGCAGCTGCTGACAGCAGGGAGACTTGAGGAACTCAATCCCTTCTCTCTTCCCCAGGCTTCTGCCCTTTCCAATCCCAAAACGTAAGTATATGGAGGAAGAAATGTGTTCAGATACACAAGACGCCAGGCAAAGAGAGGCTTGTGGAATGCACAGCCCAATGGATCTAGTTTCCCAGAAAGATTGGCCTGGCCTTAGCAGAAGGTTAATTAACTCTGGCAGCTCAGGGCTGGAAAATGTCTACTTCATGCACTGGAGTGCTTGTCCACGGGTGAAGAGGGGGCCATGCAAACCATAGGGGCAAAGGTCCATCTGCAGACATGTATGAAAAGCTTGGCTGGGCTCACGCCTGGGTCCTGCGGGAGGAACACAAAGATTTAGCCAACTGCTATAGCCAGAGCAAGGTCTTGTGGGTGCGAGGGGAGAACAACAAAACCACAAAAGAGCTAGAAAAACACAGTCATGCCAGGCGTAGGTGGAGACGTGTTATCCTATGGGACAGGCATGCACTCTGCCCTCCCTTCTCTGAGCATCACAAGTGCCTTTGTATCTCAGCCTCCAACAAAAATGGCTGAAGGCTTGAAGGAGCTTGAAGACACATCCCTCAGCAGATGTTGTGGCTCACAAGCAGGGGAGCCAAGTGCACCACTGTGGCATAGCAGAGAGAAATGAAGTTACTCCAAGACCACGCAGACCTGATGAAAGCAGGATTTGGCTTCCCTTGAACACTGAAAGAGGACACTGCCCCATATCTCTGTGTACACTTGAAGTGTGTTTGGGACTGAAGACCTCTGTTCCCACTGCTAGTTCTGCACCTTGCCAGACTGCAGGATACATTTCATTCTGAACAAGACCGAAGTCTCTTCCCAGTGCAGCAGCTCCCAACTGCGCCACACATCAAAAAATACCCTTGTTCCCTGTCATTCCTGTAACGCCCAGGATTTGAATATTTTGAGAATACTCATGGCAGCATTTTACAGCAGCATCTGCCCATCTAAGCATAGGGTATGGAGACAGACACTGCCCCAAGACCCTGGTGTCAGCCTGTAACACCAACTCTTCCAGCCTCAGGCTTACGGAAAACAAGAGGGAACTTGACAATTAACTTAACCATGAAGAACAGGGGAACAGCGTCCCTCTTCTACAGTGTGCAAATTCTTAAGAAAGCAAGGAAGAGCTACATGCAAGACAGCCACCTTGGGCTGTGCATCCTTCCCTCCCACGTCCCAGGAAGCTGGTGGGAGATGCAGGGGTGCTCAATCTCAGCTTTACTGCTGATGTGCTCCGTGGGAACATGCACGTCCCAAAACTTTCCCTGCTTCCATTTCTCCATCTTTGCAATAAGTGTAACAACTAGTGTCCAACCAGGCAAAGCCCCCTGAGATCCATTGATGAGAAGTATCTATGAGACACATATTTTTACTAAATATGTTCCCTGCGCTTCCTAAAACCGCAGGTTCATCACAAGGTAGGTAAAAGTATAAACAGTGCCTGGAGCTGTTCTAAAGTGTCCCACCATCCAAAAGGTAATAGATCAAATCCTCCATGCTGTGTTAGGATGGAATAAGCAGCAGCTGGGGAGCTTGCAAATCTTCTCAGGGAAGCCTCTGTGGAGCAAAAGGAGGGTGAGACATTAACACAGAATTTCTGTGATTCCTTGGCTTGATGCTCAAGATAAGTATCGCAGCCTTAGATATTTGAGGGAAATACTAAACCTAAACAAAGTAAAGTAAGGCTCAAACTGAATTGTCTGCAAAGAATAGGGAAGGAAAAGAGAAGGAATAGAGGCCAGGAGGCATCGGACAAGCCAAGGAAAACATTTTGAGAACACCATGCCACTTAGTGCAGTCAAATGTATTTCAAAAGCAAAGAAATAGTTTTTCAGAAGTTATCGGATAGCCAAGCTGTAAGCAGGAGGTATATCCTTGCCCCTGCTTTGAACCACAGATACACCCTCTCCTTCTGCCCAGCACTTTTCATTCACCAATCTCAAAGCACTTACAGATGTTCAAACTTAGCATACTTCTGAGATTAACCTTCTAGATTGAGTTTCTTGATAACTCTATTCAATAGAACAGACTTCAGCTTTTTCCTTCTGCTCACAAAATCCCTGTAAATGCTGCTTTACTGTGAAGCTACAGGGTGCCTCATGGCAACCCACGAGTTCTACTGCTTTTCTCTCCATTGCAAGCTTAGGTGCAGCAGCTGCAATATATTTTATGTACAGCTTGGCACACACCAAATTGGGTACAGCAACTCCAACAGAAAAGCCTCCTTTTCCTGCTGTGTTGGACTCTGAACCAGGGCTGGATTAGCCAGAAAGGCAGGAGGGCAGGGCAGGAGGAGCAGAAAGCCAGTGTCAAGACAGGCAAGGAAATCCTGGCATTCCTCTCTGAGCCTGTAACCAGATCCTCCCTCCTCTGTTATTCTTGCCACTCATTCTCCATCTGTAGGAATTGCTGAGGATACAACTAGGCCAGCTCAGTAGGCAACAACTGCTTCAGCATTTGCAAATACTCAGTAATCCACCCAGATCAAGCTCCTTGTTGCCAGGAAACTGCCCATCAAATCCAGACCTTTTTTCCTGCTCACTCCTGGTTGTTTTCCTGGTGGTGTGCACAGACTTCATCTGAGGGCTGTTTGACGTCAGCTTGCTTTGAGCATTAGCAATACTGACACTGAACTCCATAGTGAGGTTCTTCCTCCCTAGCTGAGTGAGGAAACCTTTGCCAGGCAGCTCACAACAGCAGATGAACAGCCAGCATGAATGCTCCCACACATCTGCTAGGGATCTCTTCATCTTTGCAGCGCTCAACTCGGACCTCCCTTGCTCAGGGAAGCTGAGGGGAAAGACCTCTGAGGATGGGTTAGCATTGTCCACCCTGGGCAGCTAGTGAGGAAGCTCCAGCTGCCCTCAACAACCCTGGTGAACTCCTTGGGGCATCAGTCCAACCCTGCAACTGCCAGGTGGAGAACAGCCCATCTCATTCAATATAGGGAACACTGGCGAATCCACTCATGACCCAAGAATTCAGGAGAAGTGCTCCAGAGAAGAGTACAGGATAGTGCCCCGTACTGCAGTAAGTTATCTGTTCTAAGGGGTAGTCATTAAAACCACGGCACAGTTTACACAAGGCTCCTGCTGGCTCTAACAGCAGGCAGGAGAGCAGTTCCACACAACCTCTCAGCTTGACATGCTTCTTGTCCTGGGCACAGATGTCCACCCCGGTACCAGCCTACTTCAGCACTGCACCCTTACACCCTGCTGGTGCCAATGCAGAGGGCTGCAGGGACGGGGCAGGGTGCAGCCGTTAACTGTACAGCACCCGAGCTCAGCATCGCATCCCACCCGCCGCCACGGCACAGCCCGAGGAGACATCACCCAGCATCTCTGGGGCAGCAGCCTGCTCACAGAGGGCACGGAGCCCAAGGCCCTTGACTGCACTAATGCCAGGACAAACCTGTGCGGGATTAGCCATTGGTATCTCCACCTGCTCCCTTCCCTTCCACACAAGAAGCTGCCTCATGCCCTGCCCTACTGCCCCAGCAAAAGCTCCTATTTGATATGCACTCTAGCTGCTTCCCAGTAGGAGAGATGTTCCCTCTCTGACTGACATTTCCTTTGAAATAAGAGCAATGTAGCAGACGCTGGACTCCCAGTGTGTCAACACGTGTAGTTCAGCACCTCCAGGGGTCCTGGGAGTCCTTCCAGGACCTGCTGGATCGCTGTGGTTAATAAATTCTCACCCTCTGAGTAACAAAAGTCTTCTGCTTTCCAGGGGAGAAACCCCAAATGCTGTCAGTCCTGAACTGCTTCCGTCCAGTGGATCCACTTGCACAACAAAGCAAAAATAAAACCATAACTTAAGCAGGATCCAGCCTCTTGCAGGAAGGGCTTGGCTCCAGATGGGACCATAAGCCTCTTCTCCTCAGCAGCAGCAGCTCACTAGCCATGAAGTCACTCGTAGTCCTACTAACAAAGATCATTTACCCCATCCTCCTATTTCTGTTCCTCTGCTGTCTCACCACACACAATGAAAGACACTTCAGCAGACATACTGTCTTCACTATGCAAGATATAAAGCTGGTGGAAACCATTCAGTGATATAATTTTAATATGAAACCTCCAACTTGGCAAGACCAAGGAACAGTTGGTATAAGTATCTGGTTTTAAAACATGGATTAAAAAATACATATATAAATCAGTGGTCTTGTTTAGATGTCTTTTTTCCTGTTCACAAAAACTGAAGCTCTAATTTTTGGATTAGAGTAATTTTTCATTTAGAAAGTCAAGTGGGTTCCTAGTAGGCAGGAGGGTGAGCATGAAGATGAATGCACCAGTTGTATGCCCTGGCTTTCAGCTGAATTGTTTCCAAGATAGACTCTTTTTCCCCTATCTAAGATGGGAAACATCTGAGATAATTTCCCATCCCACATGGATTTCACAATTTCCCATCCCTGGGAACATAGAGTGCCTAGCACATGGGGCCCCACAGACATCTACAGATAAAGGCAAGGCAAGGTAGGAATGCTGGAAACTCACAGACAAACAAGGATTGAGATTACATGCTAATTTTTCCACAGCTAATTAACCACTGGAACAAGTTTATGGGATACAGTGCCCAACTTTCATCCCAATTTCCTCTCATTTCGACAGGACTCAGATGCTTTTGGTGATTTTAGAAATACTTACCTTACTGTACATAACTAATGTTACACTACCAAGATGTGCATAATCAAGTGCCCTTGCCCCACAGCTGTGCCTTCCTGCATTGGATCTCATTCAATAAGATTCATCTCAGCAGTTTGTGCACACAGCCTAGCGCATTTCTACACACTCCAAAGGCTCCTTCAGTGAACCCTGGCTTTATTGAAGTCCATGGCAGAACAGAGCAGGGCCAGGATTTCCCCCCCTATTTCCACTGCCTTCAGGTTACACACGTTTTCAGCAGTTGTATCTCCACAGCATTTATTTCCCCGCACGTCTAGAAGAGAAACTAGGGCACTGGTTTATTGCAACACACAGCAACTTTCCCAAAGCGTGACTTCTCCCAGAGCGTGAACACCACCACATAGTTCAAACCATGCTGCACTTATGCGGAGCCTTCTCTCAGATCCACATGTGAAAATATATCTCATGATATATTTTTAAATTACAGACAATGCAATTCCCTCTCTCTCCACCCTTACCTTATGTAAGCATATATCTTTTCCTCCTCACTGTGTGCTTCACTTACTCAACACACAAACAGAAAACATTACAGTCCTTTTGTTGCTCAGACCAAGAGCCAGCAACACACAGACAAAAATCAAGTTATGTGAAGCACTGTAGGAAACTGCAGAGGAATTTGCACACTGAAATTCAGGCACAGCACTTGGAGGGAGTTTCCCTTCATTTAGGGGTAGGCAGCACAGAAATTATAATGTCGCTTCTTGTACTTTTACAAGTCTCAGGCAAAGAGGAAAAGCAGCAAAGGGATCATTAAAATGCCATTCTTGATGGATAGTGGCAGAAGGGATGAGAACAGAGGAAGTGATTGAGAACAACAATGTCTTGCTTCCAAAGCCTTCTGCACTGGATCATCAAATTAATCAGTTTGATGGGTTTGGTGCAGCTTGGCCAGCAGAGGACCAAACATGCAAAAGGAGCAAGCTATATTTTTTGTACAACTTGAGAAGTGCTGACAGCACTGGGAAGGGTGGGGAAGAGCAGGTACCAACAGAGTAGGCAGCAGCTCAGAGGATGAGGCAAGAAGGATGACGCCAGCTTTGGTTTGAAATGAACAGCCAGCCCAGGGTGGAGGCTTTGGACTGGACCTGGAGAGAAGCATTACAAGGCAGAAAAACATGTACAGCTGCGCAGGGCAACACACTTCATAGGTTTTAACACAGACAATCTCACTGCAGCACATGGCAATTTACGGAAACTGTCATTTTGTGTCATGTCCCCATGGAACAAAGATGTCATGCTTTACCTCCCTTCTCTCTCCCTGCAGGAATCCAACCAACTGATCTAATACGAAGATTCACCTGAGAAAGGTAAAAAACAGCCTGAGGAAAAGCCTTCATTTCACCAGCAGGTTCATTCACAGACAGCACAATACAGCACATAAGGGGGCCATTGTTTCTGGAATAAAATCTCCATTTGAGCTCTCTTCTTTGGCCATGATCAATGGGAGGGAATTAAAGTCTCATCCTGGGAAAAAAATTAGCTTGCTACCATTGTGTTGAAAGATCAGGTAATGGAGATGCAGAGCAAGCGTGGGCACCTGCACCATCTCTTGGTAAGCTTGAGAATGCCAGAGGTAGAAGCCCCTGATGGAAAAAACTCCCCAAACAGAGGCACAGCCCTTATCTTATCCCATGAGAGACAACCAAGGTAAGGGCTATTATTTGTAACAGGACTTGTCGGTGTTTCACAGCACTTTAATCCAGACTTCAGCTCCCCACAGCTCCTGCCCAGTGCAGGGGTATTTAAATTCCCTGGGTACTTATATGTTTGCCTCTTCAGCCTCTGCATTTTCCATCCCATGGATGCACAGAACCAACCCTAATAATTTTGAGCTGTTCTGCGCCTCTGTCCTACCTAGCCCTGGGGTATTCTCAGAGCACCTACCTCCCACCCATCCTCTAGGCACCTTTCCATCTTCAACAAGCACACCAGTAGAAACCCACTGCTCTCACCACTCAGTGATGATGGGCAAGTTCCCCACCACCACCTGCCAAGGGGTGGATTTCAGCCCCCCAGAGCCCATCAGACTGAACACCACAGAGAAATAACACTGTTTCCATCATGGCCATAGCAACATGATGCCCACCCCCCATGTTTCAGTTTGATGTTTTGGAATGCCAACAAGAAAAAGACTGTTTAAACCAGTAGTTATGGGTTCAAAAAGCAACGTCTGCTGTTTGGGCAACTACGTTTGGAGCATCATTATCAGTGTCTCTGGGCAGACACACATCACATTCGCCTTCATCCTTTCCCAGGCCCACGTCTCACGTTGATTTTACTAGTAAAAGCAAACAGGAGATTAAAAGCTATTTGCTGCCCTCTTGCGAGCAAACGCAAATTACCCCTCGGTATGGGTAACGGCTCTGGAGACGGCCTTTCATTGAATGAGCAGAGCTCTGTTCCCATGCGAAATGAATGACACCGGTATTGCGTCAAACAGCTGTGACAGGGCGGGTTAGAAGCGCTCATCAGCTGTTACACACGAGCAGGACAGATCAGTGCTACCCAGCCTAAACCATTAGGTGTCCACAGAGGGCATTCCTGGCGTTTTGGTTTTGTAACTCTCAGGTTAATCCTCCTGTGTAGAAACATAAAGAAACACTTCCCAGCATATTCCGTTCTCAATAGTCACAAACACTTCAGGGCAGAAGCAGACCACAAGACATGTAAAGAAATAGGAAAAAAAATTACTTGTAGATTTAAGAGGGTGATTTGGGTTTTTTTTTCTACTAAAACTATTTAAATCTTTTATGTCTTCCAGCAACGCTCTATCCTGTCTTTTCAGGGAACATATACCTTTATCTAGACATAGAGTATGTATGCACATACTATCTTCAAAACAGACCTTAACACTGCAACCTGCTGCTCTGAAGGCGTTTATCCAAGATAGCTAATCATTCACAGAAACCTGTTAAATTAGACCATGTGCTCTCCATTAAAGCCCTCTAAAATCAGGCTTATAAGCCTGAGAGAGCCTCAGTTTTCATATGCAAATATACCAAAAAAAAAAGTAAAAGCCATTTCTAAACATTTCTAAAATAGCTCTTCTCCCATGTACCCTAGGACAGACAAGATGTTCCATGATGTGGAATCAACACTGTTTTTCTTGGAACTCTCTCTGGGATGCCCTGCATGCTTCAATCCTGAAGGGAAATGAGTGGTCTGAAGAAGACTAGGTAGCCTCATATTAATGACCATGAAAAATGTCTTTTTCAATTTGTAAGCAATGCAACAAATCCCAGACCAGACTGCCACCAAGGCATCTGTTGAATGTTCTCAGTTGGGCACATGCACAGCATACAGCTGTGATTACGTGAGACCTGGATATGCCATACTTCCGCAGGACTTTCCTCCATACAATCTCCAAGCACTGCTTAATCTCCAACTGTTGCATAGAATTGGCCTGTCTCAGTGACCAAGTGGGTGCAGTGCAGTGAATAAGTTGTTCTTTGTATGTACAAATGTGATATTTGCATCCCACGTATGAAGGTGCAGAAACTATGAAAGTCTATTTAAAGTGACAGGGATAAGTTCCCAGGTGTTACATGAACCCAGACAATGTGTAAACAAGCACCTGCAGCAATCTTGAAGCAAAGCACAACCACTATCACCGTAAGGTACAGGGACTGAAAACCTGGTTCTCTGTGAGATTTTGGCATAAAATTCTCTAGGCTCCAAAATCAGCTTGCTTTGCTTTCAAGACTTCTTTTACTCTGCAAAGCATGCAAGAGTCACCATGCAGATATCTGAAAAACAGGGCATTTGAAAGAAGGAAGAACCAGCGTGCCTTTCCCAATGTCATCTACCACTTAGTCCTTCATTTAGGAAGTGCTGACCTGCTTGACAGACAACTCAGGTTTGGAACTCTGCATAATGGAGGCTGCAAACACACTTTGGTTTGGTTTCCCATGGTTTTTCAGCCCAGTATCTCTCAGATAAAAGAGCTGCTTGGAAGCACCCTGAACCTTTGGCAATGCAGCAGCCTGTCCAGCAAGCCTGGCAGCCCAATCCTGCATGCCCAGGTGTTGGATTGGCCTTGATACTAGGAAGTGATTTGCAAAGCAGCTTAATAGCTTGCATTTATCTTTGCCTTATTTCACCACTGCTTCCCCTTTGAAGCCACTGTGCAGCCTTGGACAGTGCCTCCTTTCAGAAAGAAAGCAGTTCTCCCCTCAGCAGCAGATCCTCCGCAGGCCAGCAGAGCAGGAAAGCATCTGTGACGTGCAGCGCTCTGAGCCAGGAGAAGCCAAGACATGCAGGCTCTAGATTTATGGATTAGACATGCTGCCATGGCATACAAATCACTCTGCGCTCGGTGCAATTCATTATCACACTGCTATGGCTGGTCACATTCTTCACAGGTGCAAATGATGCCAAAAAGGCTTTTTACCTTTCATGTGCCAAGACTTAATGATGCAGAGTCAGGACCCCTCCTGCCTCCCTGGGGAAGTGAAACCAAAGTCAGCAGTTGTTCTGTCTACACCGAGTCCTGACGGTTTTCCAGCACCCCACGGCAGTGCTGACAGCAGGCAGCTACGCAGTCACAGGGCTGGGATCCTGCCTGCTCCCAGTCCAGCCTCTCTCAGCAGCTGAGCCCATGTCCGTAGCACTGCCAGTACCCGCCTGCGTGCACTAGCAACACCTTCTAACCCAGACAAATTCAGCTAAAAATCTGCACGCAAAAAAAAGGGATTCATTTGGCCACACTAGCATACTGCAATAGTATTGGGAAAGCAGAGGGCCTTTTACATTCCTTGCATGTATCAGTAAAGGAAAGGGACCTCAACAACAGGCATAAACTAGCTAAAATAACAGTATAATTAACTTACAGAAACAAGAAGAAAGAGGTGAAGGGAAGACAAGGGGTTGTGCTACCTCCTTACACATCTGCATCTTGATTCTGGGAAAAGGACACTGGGGAAAAACAAGCCAGAAAACAGTCTTTCTATTCCTAAAAATCAGATATTTGAAAGTGTCAGGGGGCCTCATGGAGCACCAATTTGGTATCTCCACAGAGCAGGCTCCAGGCCATAGCTGTGTCCCCCTTGGACGCTACAGTCACTGGTGATATTGCAGGGGATATCCCAGCCCCTGGCCAGAGGGGCATTGGCTACAAAGTCCAGCAAGGTCCAATCCCCAGAAGAAAAAAACAAATCCAAAGTGGAACTCCATCTCCTTGGGCGCTACACTGCAATGTCCAGTCAGGCAAACACCAGAGAGGGCTGGTTTTGGAGGGACACGGGGCAGAGAGAGGAAAAGCAGCGAAGAGGCTCCCCGTGGCAGAGCCATCACTTACCTCACGTCAGGCTGGCCCAGGCACACGCAGCATAGTGGGTGTCCTCCTCAGCCTTCGATGCCATCCGCCACACTGCATGTCGGACCTCCCTCGGCACAGCAAGGGGGATTCATATTGCACACAGGACCCCATTCTCCCACCACGGCCTCCACCCAGGCACCAGGGGCTTGTTCCACTACAACAGTTCGCACTTTGGGGGCTAGCACAGACCCCTGAGGCGAGGTGAGGTGAGCCGAGCTGAGGTGAGGCAACCTGAGGCAGAGAAGCCCCAGAACCTTCCTTTTCTCCTCAGGCAGCGCCCGTGAGCGCCCAGGCCAGCTCCTTCTCCTTCTCCTTCTCCTCCTCCTCACAGGTTTCCCTCATCAGCCTCGTGCCCGAGGGTGCGGGCAGCTGAGGGCCATCAGCGCCAATGGGGCCGATAGGGGGCGCTCGGCGGCCGTTAGCGCCGGCGCGAGGCAGCGCCCCCTGCCGGCCGCCCCGTGGCCCCGCCGGCGGTGCGCGCGCTCTTCCCGCCGCTGAGGGAGCTCCCGGGGGAGAGCGGGACCCCGCGGCGCGGCCGGGAGCGGAGGGCGCAGCAGGCACGGAAACGCCCGCCCTCCCCAGCCCCATCGCCACCGTCGCTATCGCCGTCACCAAAAATAAGCAGCAGCGGGGTGACCGGGGAGGGGTCCCGCGCCGAGAGCGGCCACTCGGGAAGCCGGCAGCCGCCGAGGGCCAGCCCAACGAGGCGCTGTTGGTGAAGCCCGCACGGCCGCCCGTGCTCGCTCTGCTCCCACAGAGTGGGAGAGCGCAAGGTACCTCGGGCAGAATGGGAAAATAAACCATTTACATCATCACGCAGCATTACTTTATTTCAGTTCTGCTTCCTTCCAAAAATACAGAAGGGCCATCATAACCAGCAGTGGGGTTTGCAGCTGCAGCCTCTCAGACCGGATCCACGCGTGGCCAGGAAGGGCCTCTGCTCGCAATGGCTCTTGGCTTTGGTGAATTCCTCATAAACAGTCAGGGCCCCAGCCTGACTCAGCACATGTTGAAGTCAGTATTAAAACTATAAGTACATTAAAAGAATGAAGATAGGGTAAATGGGTAGGCTTCTAAGCATTCTCTCCCTCCCCCAGAAGAACAGTGGAAAAGATGCATCAGGCAAGAAGCATCATCCTCTCCCTTTTACTGATGGGAAACTGAGGCAGGAGGACACTATGTCACTTGTCCAAAGTTACTAAGGCGATCTGCGGCAGCACCTATGAAACTGGATTTCTCCATTCTCCTAGTCCAGTCCCTTAACTGCTCACTGTCCACCTCTGTCCTCACCTGACACAATGCAACCAGAAGCATTGTGGAAAGTACAGCTCAAATACTCCAGCTTAGGAGGGACTGCAGGCCCTATGAGCTTACGAGCAGTTTGAGTCAGTTCTGGTTGCTGCAGATGATGATTTCCTTAGTCTACCAAACCAGAACCACTCCCAGCTCAGCAAAGCAATCAAGATCATGCTAAAGAGTTTAAAGCGTTAAAAAACAAAAGATCAGGTCTTTGGAAATACAGCAAGTGTCTGATCAGGTCAAGTCCTGCTTCAGACTGCAGTCAGGATCAGATGCTGCACTGAATTGTCCCCTCTGGATATCACAAGCCACGTGCCCTTGGCACAGCATCGCCCGAGGGGAGGAGGGTCCTCAGTCTTGTGATGTTAATCACTGTTGAGAAGATACCCAGGTGTCCACATTCTGGTGCAGTTCTCGGGTGGTGCTCCGGGCTTCAGCGGTCATTCTCCGAAATTTCTGCAGGTAGACAATGATGAAGATAACCAAGATACCCTGGAGGAAAAGGAGGATGAAGAGACAGATCTGCGAGAGGAGAGCCAGGCTGCAGTACCAGTACTGGCACGTGGAGATGACCTCGTCTTCTGTCAGATAGGCAATGATGCGGTCCTGCAGGTGAGCTGGGGAGGCACATCTCACATCCCTGTACATGGTCCGGTTCTGCTGCCACTGGAGCCACGAGCGCAAGTAGAGGATGTCACAGTTGCATTCCCAAGGGTTGCCCTGCAGGTAGACTACCTGGAGGCTCTTTAGGTTGTCAAAAAGCCCATTGGGAATAGAGGTGAGCCTGTTGTAACCAAGGTGGATAATTTCAGCCGAAGGGCGGAAAGTAACTGGTAGATTTGCTACAGTTAGGCCTTTTGATGTGCAGTCAATAATGTTGGTGGCACACTTGCATGGCACAGGGCATATGGGCATAACGAGTGGGAGGAAGCCCAGGAGGCACAAGAAGAGAATTCCACTGTTCATCTTCACCTGCAGACACTCCTTTGATGAGACTGGATGAGGTGGAGACCAGGCACGTAGGCACCACACACGCTAGGACTGACGCCACAGCCCAGGTCTTTTGTTGGTTTGTTCTGAGGATGAGTTTCTAAAGTTGGGTGGATTTGGTGTCCTTTACAGGAGATGCGAGAGGTCTGAAAAGAACAGAGTTAAAAGAGGTGTGCAAATTCTTGGTCTCTCATTACAAGAGAGGAAATGTTCCTGGTCTTCCGACCCTGGATTTGAGGAGGGATATGAACAGATGGCTACTGGGAGCCTTAGCTGCAGCCATCAAATTCATTTTCACTAGTCCTCAGAAGTGTACAAGAGCTGCTTGTATTTTCAGCATTACTGGAGGCGCATTACTAGGGTAGCTAAGAAAATCTATGTCAAGGAATCAAAAATCAGAATATGAAACTGCTCACGCCTCATCACGTAGCTCTGAATTGTATCTGTAAGCAAAGCTTTGTACATCCAAACTGCAAAAGGAGATTCAGAAGTAAATTTACTGTTACCACAAGTAAAAAAAGCCTTTCCAGTTTTGAAAAGTGGTGATAAACAGTCCTTGGCCAGCAGAGAGGGTGCTGACCACCGAGCATGGAGGTCAGTGGAGTTTTCCATGTTAGACACTGCTCCAGCAGGTGAATTATCTGCTTCTGGAGCTGTGACCGTGCTGGGAGACGTGTCAATGAGCTGTCTTTGTATTGCAGTCTCATGCCACTGCTGAACACATCACCTGCTATAACTTCTTTAGGAGAACAACCCCACATACCTGCAACAAGGCAGTGCTTTTCTGTGCAATCTGTCAACCAAAAAAAAAGAAATTAAAAAATAACAGAAGGTAGCTTTGTTAACTTACCTGAGTGGTTCAATCCTTGCTTTCTTGATGGCTTTACAACACAAGAGGAAGGTCTTAAGGCTGTCCAGCCAATGCTAGAGTGTTTGCAGCTGCATAGCCGAGCTCCCGGATAATCCCCTTGCAGCTGGCTGGCACGATAAGGGTCAGGCTCATCCCAGGGACACCTCCCACATGAGGCCTTCCTGCAAGTTTGTTGCATGTCACCGGAAGCTGAGGCTTCATTGAGCAAGCCTTCCAAGAAGTGGGAGCTGACGCTGCTCGCAAGAACATGTTTGCAGGGAGAGATGCCGGCAGTACTGATAACTGTGATTCTGGGCCCACATGCTCAGTCCAACAGGATTGCAAACTCTCAATTGCAAAGTAGTAACTCAAAATGCACTTCAACCTGGAAGGTGACATTACTGGTCTGTACCACACTCCCTGAGCACTGTGGCCTTTGGTTTCCCATCTCATCAGGAAGACAATATTTGGCAGAGTGGTGAGACCTAGCACTTTGCAGTGAGCTGACCCCCAGGTTTCCCTTGAAGCAGTGACACAAATCTACTCCTAATTAGCAGTGGAAGATCTGATGAAAGAAATGGACTTCCAGTGACCACACAGGTGTCAATAATTGAGCCAAGGAGAAAGACCCTCCAGGCACTTGCATCCTCTCATGATTGTTACAGGGGTAAATTATAACTCTTGGTGTTTCACCATCTACATCAAAATAAGCTAGTTAGATTCACAGGAAGGATGACATTGGTAAAGACAGTGCTCCCAGGGTCTGCTCTCTGGATAGCCAAGTGAGTCAGCAGCTCTTGACAAGTGCAGCTTGCAGTTACTGAGAAAGACTGACCACATTCTTTATTCAGAAGTTGCACTACACAAATATTTGAACAGATATCCAAGGGTCAGAACTACATTTAGGTAGAATCTTGTCTCCGCAAGGCCATCGCACCTTCACAGACAATTTTCTGCCACCAGCCTGACTCTAGGCATTGGCTATGCTCCTTAGGATACGGCCACCAGAATTACATTGGGAAACCGTTGCCCCATTGGGCCCAACTCTCCACTACCTTGTATTGTGCACATCGTACAGAGCAGAAATGATGAACGCCCCAAATGTGCTGACATTAAGAGAATATAGGGTGTAAACAACAGCAGAATTTGACCCTAACCAAGGGAAAATCTCTGATGCTCTAAACAAAGCTAGTAAGCTTGAAATTTCTAGTAAGTTGGAGCAGACCATTCCAGTTGTTTCACTGTGGCAGGCTGGCAGAGTGGGAAAGAGATCTTCGGCTAACAAACAAACCCAGTTTTTCCTGCAGGGCCTGCTTCCCACTTGGGAGCAGCTTGACTACCACAGGGTGAGTTTGCTCAGCAAACCTCCTCATCTCATGAATTTGGTGCTACGTTTATTCACAGGCAGGAGTTCAGGTGTGCATGGAGCTGACCTAGAGCAGACCCACTCTGGCCCCGTATGCAGCACGGACTCGGCAACGCTCCTTCGGCTACTTACAAAATGGATTTCCTGGGACTGGATCCTGCCCAGCTGCCCATTGCTGTTTAGACACTGCTGCCAGGGGAAGCTTAAAGATAGAAGAACTTCAAGATCATCTTGTCTAGCTTCTGACACAAACAGGCCAGAAATCCCATGCAGGAAGCCCTGCCTGGAGCCTGCTCTGACAGAACTAGATAAAAGGAGAAACGGCGTCAGTTTTGTTCCCTTCTGCCCATAATGTATCGCCAGTGCTGCTCAAGGGGACTGAAAATTAAACAGAAAGAGGTTGGTTTTCTGAATGTATTTATTTCACTGATCAATTCAGGTAGTAAACATTATTAATAATAATAACAATAATCATTTAATAAAATGGATATGTTTTAAAAGGTTTCATTTTTCTTTGTTCACAATGACAAAATGTTCAAACAGAAATTTACAAAAAAATATATATTATAATAACCCAACAGATGGACAGGAAACAAAGAGCCTAGGAATGGAGCGGGGGGTGAGGAAGTCGTGTGGCAGTGGCAAGCCAGCATTAAAGCACAGCGGGGTTTGTGAGGAGGAGCAGGGAACGCCATTGCAGAGCACAAAGAGTGGGACCCCTCCTTCTCTGGGGGGAGGCATGCGGGGAGGCGGCAAGGGCTGCACAGGCAGGACCAGCACGGCAGCGGCACACGAGGAGTTCATGCCACGCTCCCTCCCCAGTCAGGCACCAGGTCTGAGATCTCATAGTCCGAGCTGTTATACCGACAGCCACAGCTGCAGCCCGGGACAGCTCTGCGGAGTGGGACACCACCCCTGCAGCGACTCACGCAGCAGGGCAAAGCTTGGCAGAGGCAGGGGAATGTGCCTGGGGTGCAGGGGTCGCATATGAGGCTGTGGAGGGTTGCGTGAGGGGAGGTGTTAAATTGCTTTCCTATCACACTTCTCGCTGCCAGAGCCAAATGGCCAAGCTACATTTGTTCAGGAGTCTCTTCTCTGCTTACTGTCCAGCTCAATGCAGCAGTTCAAAACATTCCTCCTTTAATAAACAGATGCCACCTTCCAGGACAGAGTCTGAATCCCTGCTGCCCTCAAAGTCACTCTGTAATCCCTTTTCCAGGCAGCCCCCAAACTCTGGTGCTCTGGGCAGGGACCCTCTCACACAGGAGGTGATTTCAGCAGCACCGCTGCCCCTCCGTAAAGCTCTCTCTGGTGCCTCACTCCTGGGCATGTTTTTCTAAGTGCAACTTGAACCACCTTTGCCAGCTGGCAGCCGAAGGCTTCAGCTCTCTGTGGAGGACAGACTTGTGACTATCGACTTGATGTAGGAGCCACGTGCTCTGAGCTGGTGGAGCCTTCTTCACCCAGAGGGACAGGGGCAGGTTCGCCCTCAGCAATCCTGCCTGTCACCAGAGTGCCCTGTGCTCCCGCCAGCACACAGCACTTCCCACACAGCCCAGGATAAAAGCTCTATGTCCATGCTAAGGGTAAAGGTCTTTTATCTTCTAGGGATGAATGTGTTTGAAAAAGGAACATCTCTAGCTGGACAGGGCTCATTTGCAACAGAACATCCTCCTCACAGACAAGATTTGTGTAAGAAAAGAGAGGGGACAGGTACTGCAAGGTGTTTCCCATTATGCTAGCGCAGATCAAGCTGAGAACTCAGCAGGCCTCCTGCCTCGGACAGCAGCAAACCAGCCCCAGAAAACCTGGAGGAACTCCTGTTTCAGGCTGCTCCACTGCTCAAGTAAGCACATTGCCAAAGAAAGGTTGTATTTCCTCCTTAAGCCCTTGGTCCTGCATGTTATTGAAGACAAGTTGAACTCTTCCCTCTCCTAGGCTGGCACAGACACTGTCACTTATGAGCCCAATGCAGGGGAGAATGAAAGGAAAAAACCCAAAACCTTCTTGGACACTGCTCTTGCCCAGCTTGCACATTTCTGCCAAGGGGATTGCCCCCCGCTTTGTCCTTCCACACTGCCAGGGTCTCTCCCCTGCCCTGCAGCCCACGTCCTGGCTTAGCAGAGGCTCTGTACAGTGAATAACTGGAACCAGCCAACCTACTCACCACTTGGACAAGCCCTGATGAGGACTCTAAAGCCCTAAGGAGGGAATCAGACAAACGCAGCACCTAATAACAGAATTTAGGGCCTGGCTATCCCTGGCCAACACTGTGTTTCCTACTCAGGGAGACCTACTGGGGAGAGCCAGTGATGGAGGAGAAGATACAAAAGGAAGAGGGGACAGAGGAATCGTGCCAGGAGTCAGAGGAGCAGAAGGGCCCAGTCCATGGCAGCACTCCCTGGAGTCGGAGGGAAGAGCCAAGCATCTCTCCCTCCAACAACCCCGAGTCCCTGTGAGCACGGCAGTGCTGCTGGTGAGACCTGCCCTGTCAGGCACATCACGCTCCAGGGCTCTGCTCTGGCTGGACTGAAGTTAAAAATACTGCAGGAAGCAAGAACAGGACAGAAGCTGCTGCCCAAAGAGTGCTCTTATCTCTGCCCAGCAGATCCACCAGCCTTCCCAGCACTGAGACAGGAAAAGCCTCGGACTGGGGAGGGAAGGGCTGAGTCCTAGGGGAAGGGCAGGGGAGCAAGGGCTGGGGCTGCTGGGCTGCGCTCAGCTCCACGCAAGGACACTCCTGCACCCACCACAGTGACCCATGACCTGCCTGGGGAGGAGGCTTGCAGGTCTCTGGTACAAGCCTACAAAAACTGCCCCTTTCCCCAGGAGAAGCTCAGAGCCAGCAATGAGCTTGTGGGACCGCAAAGCCTGGGGGTAGGGCACAGCTCTCATTTGGGGGTGGGTTTCAGCCTTTCTAACCCCTCCAAAACAGTCCCAGCCAAGCACTCTGGCTACCACAGGGCTCGTCAGAGCAGACACTGGTGACACACTGCAGCTGGAGGACCAGAGCTAAGCCATGAGACACCAGTTGGGCCCAGGGTTCCTCTAGAACACCTCCGGCCTGCCGTGGGAGGAGACCATGGCTGGGAAAGTGCTCGCTCCCATCGTCTCCTCCTTGCAGGCAACAGTCAACAGCTCATCCTCTCTGCCAGAAAGACTTAACTAAGGGCAGTCGAAGCCATTTTCTTCTCACTGACCTCAAGAGACTCAGTCCCTCGCTGCTCAGTGCAAAGACCCTGGAGTTTCTTGATAGGAAAACCAAAACCAACCAACTAAACAAAAAAACTCAAAAAACCTGAGCAGGAAACCACGCAACTATTAGGACCCCGAGCACATCAGTGCACAGAGAAACCCCCAGCCCCGGCTCTCTGGGCCAGAGCTGGCCCCAGGGAGAGGAGCCTGAGCAGCGTAGGTCAAACTCACAGGAGGGCACGGCTGCCTTTCCAACGCTTGTGCTGGCCCCAGACAAGGGGAACAGGGAGAGGGCACAGCACCTCAGGTGGGAGTAAACATTTACGTGCATTGACACAGACAGTCTTCAAGTTTGTACACCAGAGAAACCAGGACTTTAAGTACCAGAGCATTCCCAAACAAGAGATTAGTACATGGGAAGGGAGATCTTTTTCTTTTTTTTCTTTTTTAGGATGCCTTAGAGACTTCCCAGGCTATTTTCTTTAAAAAAAAAAAAAAAGAAAAAAGAAAAGGAAGAATAATTATTAAAAAAGAAATACACATCAGTAAACTGTTAAGTGAACAGCCTCCTCCACAATCCAGCTGACCACAAAGCCAGCATTGCTGCTAATAAATTAGAGGGTGCAGGTGCAGCTCTTGCCCACAAGTCTCTATACAATGGGAAACCTTTTCTAAACGTCCACAGCTTGTGCCAGGCCTCAGATGGTCACTGGGGGATTCCCTCTGCCCTCCAAGTACCTGCCTTTCACTGATCCTGCATCTGCTGCTGCATCTTCTGCAGCATCTCTTGCATCCGCCGTAACTGCATGAGACAGAGAAGAGACAGTCAAAACAGGATCTGTTGTGGCCAGGAGCTGGCGATCTGCATGGGGGGCAGACAAAGGGACGCCTCAGAGAGTATGAACTCCCGCCTGGGCACAGGGGCAGCTGTGTCTGGGGTGGAATCATAGAACGATAGAACCACAGGGTTGGAAGGGACCTCTGGAGATCATCTAGTCCAACCCCCATGGAATGGAGCCACGCTTCCCTGACAGAGGAAGCCACAGCTTTCACACTCTGTCCTCCACACCAGGAGCCCGTGATGGTGGGAGGCAGGACTGAAAGCCACAGGACAGCCTCTACAGGGCAATCATGGAGAAATTCCTCAGATTCCAGCTCCAACACCAAGAAGGCCCAGGCAGAAATGGGTCTCACCTCCTCATCCTTCATTTTGATCAGCTTCTCTGTCTCAGTGTCCGGTGTTGGGAGAGGCAGGATAGGAATCGGGCTTTCTATCCTGTTGTCCTGAGTTAGCTTGCTAGAGAGACAGGGAGAGGGAAGAAACGCAGTCAGTCATGGTTCAGGCTGGCTGGCTTCGGTGTCACCATGTGGTGGCTGTCACTCACGATGGCAGATCTCCCAGCCACGCGGCAGCATGCACCCAGGCAGGTGCAGGGGCTGTGGGGCAATCTAGCCCAGAGGTGTGGCATGCACTTGGATGCACAATGAGACCAAAGCCAATAAAAGTTTTCAAACCAGACGATTGTGGGTAGCTAACAGAGAAAACCTGACCCAGGCTTACACTGACAGCAAACACAGAAAGGGCCGATGTTTCTGACCACCTTTTGTAACTGCGTTGGCGAGCTTAGCAGAGACATTTACAGACCATTTATCTGGTCTCCTTTGGCTCATCTGTGCATGTGCCTACACATACACACAGCATCAACACAAACTATCAGCATCCCTAAGGCACCACATGCTCACCATGGTCCTTTTTTTTCCAGGAAGATAAAACCAGAGGAGGAGTTTCATCGCTGGAAGTCTGGTCACAAAGCCCTCACACTCAGGAGGTGGGAGACATGAGGGACAAGAGGCAGCGGCACTGCGATGAGGGCTGGGGGTGCACGCGAGGGCAGGCAGGGGACAGAGGAAGGGGGTGACTTCCTTCCAAAAGTCAGAGGAGCTCTCTGTAGGTGGGGAGGGGGTGGTAGTGCCCAAAGACACCTCGGATGAAACTGGGAATTCAAGATGCCACTTGCAGGCGTTCACCACTTGGAGTCACCGTTGGCTCATTATTGAGTCAATTCCAGCCCTGGAGCTTGGGATCTCCTCCCAAAACGTCTCTCTAGAGAAGGACCCTTATCCCACTGCTAAAAATGGCCACACTCTGGTTTTATGAGACTTGTTCACTGGTAAGGAACTAGCCGTGGCACGAGAAACAGTATCAAACTTACGTTTTTCTTAACCTGAGCAATTGCTTTTTCATTGTGCTCTTCTTTTTATACATACGCAGCCTGCCTAAATAGCAGCTGTGACACTTCTCACAGATCTCTAGCATTTAACATAGTTATTTTTGGACTCTGTATTCTCAGTGTTCAAAAAGACAGGCTCATCTGCGACGCAAAGTACTGAGATACACTGTGTGTGAACAGAATGTGCCAACCTGCACGTTTGCACACACGCAGGACTGTTCCCTGGTGAAGTGCAGCCATTTCTGCCCTGCAACGTGGCAGCATGGAGTGACCCGGCCAGTTCAGGCAGGAAGAGAAGGGGGTGGTTTACAACAGATGAGCCAAGACCCACTTAAACCTAAAATTTGTCACTGGTATTTCAGTCATGGAAGGAAGAAGGTAAAAAAGAGGTTTCAAATGAGAAGCTCGTGAATGTTCTCCCTTTTGTTTTATAGCATTGTGACTAAAACCACAGAGAATCAAATGCAACGGGAAAACAATGCAGAGAAATCTTTGGAGATGCGTTAAGAGCCTTAGCAATTGCCTGGGCTCTGTTGTCTGAGAAACAGCAGCATCCCAAGGGTCATGCTGTCATTTGGACAGAGCTGCAGACTGCAGAACGCCTTGCTCTTTGGCAATGCACACAGCAATCACCCACCAGAGGGACGGTTTATCCCCTGTTGCATTAGGCTGGATGTATTCCAGCCAGTGCTAGGAGCAGCTCTTCAAAACACTCTCCAGGCCTGTTTCCCAAGATCTGCATGGGGAATCCTCAGACAGAAACACAGATTCTCAGAAGCATCCCCACCATGGGTTCAGGCTGTGGCAGACATGCTTGGATTCGCTACTGTACTTCCCAGTGCCATTCCCAAAGCTGCAGCCCAGCATGTCCCCAGCAGACCCACAGCCTCCTGACTGACGAGCTGCTCTGAGAGCAACCCCAGCTGCGCAGAGAGTGAGACACCCCTGCCACCTCCAGCTGAAGCAGTGGGCACCCACCTGGTCATTTGCTGGATGCACTGAGCTCGGTAGTTCTCATAATGGACATCGCAAGTGACGTCCTTCAGGTCGTGCATGTGTGTCCGGATCAGCATGTTCCGCAGCTTCACAAAGTCGCAGTGTGCCTGGTTTTCCACTGCGGAAGCGACAACAGGAGAGTGCTTGGATGTCACATCAGTGCTCTCCAGGGAGCCCCTTCTCACCTCCCGGGTCCAGGCTGGACTAGAACCTCCCCCAGGCCTCCCTCATCCTCCCCTCACTCTCCCCTGGTCCTGGCGCAGACCACGATGAAGCTCTGCGCTTCTCGACGTGAGGCCAGGCTGATGAGGTCACTGGCTTCCCAGGACTACTTCTGAGTAAGAGGATTAATTAAGCACCTACAGCAGAGCCTTGAAAGAGGATGTTGCTCCCAGGTACATGGGATGCTCGTTGTTATAACCACAGTAAGTGGAGCCAGTGCTGGAGGCAAATGCACATCTCCTCAGAATTTAGGACTATTGAAAGGCCCCTGTAGGCAAAATCAGCCCCCGAGCAAGCAATGGTCTGGAAAGCTGGAAGCGCTGCTGTTACCAGGGGCAGCCAGGCGCCAGGCAGCGCTGTGGGACTCTGCAGGGAAGTTTGTGCTCAGCAGCAGTGTGCTTGCCATGGTGATCTCCATTTACCTCTCTGCAGGGATGGGGGAAGCCGTCTGTGTCAGGCCCAGGGTCTCACAAAGTTGATGCCACTGCCAAATGCCAATGCCCTGACAGGCACAACCCCTCCGGAGCCAGCGAGAGAGCAGAGCCAGCAGCGGGGCAGCCCAAGCAGCCGCACCAGCCCATAAGTGCACACACAGGCCTTTGAGATCTAAAGCTGCCAGACCTTAAAGCAATGTGCCAGCATGGGAGAGGCAGCAACGGCAGCAAAAGCCATTCCAGGGTTGTTCTGCCCACAGGCTTTATGAAATTTCTCCCTTTAGAAAGGAAGATGGAGACAAACACATTTTGCATCAGCACAACCTCCAGCCTGGCAACTCCAGCACACACAGGAGCGGCAGTGTGCAGGGTGATTTGCAATTCATTTTGGCTGAGGGCAATGGCTTCTCCCCAGAAACTACACTGGCAATGCCCAGCCTCTGTCCTTAATAAGAAGCCACGTCCTAGTGCATTAAAGCCCAGGCATTCTTCCGTTCACACCGGAGCCTCTCTTCTTCGGTCTGCCGTGGCTTCAGAGGCAGAGTGTCAGCTAGACCCCCATAACAGACCTGTGAGCCGGTCCCAGCGCCTCTGTCTCTACCCTACCTTGTCCCCTGCCATGTGCCAAAGGTGGCTCAGTCAGTCGCGGCTGTGCAGAGGGCAGGTCCCCCCTGCCATCCCTGTTGTAAGTGCCTGCCTGTCCTTCCCCCGTCCCTGCCTGCCCCTCACTCACGGTGCCAGCCCCCAGGCGCCACGCTTACCTTCCACAATGCCCCAGGGGTACAGCCGTCCACGGACTCGCTGGCCTTTCGCCTCCACCACAGTGTTACTGCCGATGACAGCAAAGGGAGCGCTCTCCTGGAATGAGAAGCATCGCTGAGCCCAGCTCAGCCCAAGCCTTTGGCACACAGAGGGCAGCTCTGGCTCATTTTGAAGCAACCGACATACCCAGGAGCCAGACTTGCCAGTCCCCCACTGAGCAGGTCCCTTACCTTCAGCTCTCTGTCCTGCTGCTTGAACTCCTCATCTTCATCAGAGTCACACTCAGGAAACTGGTACACCTTAATGCCAAATTTGTCAATCTCTTCCCGGATCTGTGTCCATGCAAGACAAAACCAAAAGGATGCAACACTGAACAATACAGAAATGCTGGGTTTATTCCCTGTTTGTGCTACCATGTGTTTGCTATAGCCTATAGATGGCGAAAGGCTTTGATGTGGCCAGAGAGCTGGCCTCTCCGCAGACACCACTCCCTTCTCACAGCAGAGCACTGCTGCAATTAGATTTGCAGGTACTGTGTGTATATATATACACACACGCACACGCTGTATGTATCTATATAGATATATCTATCTGTCTCCCCTCCGTACTGAGCCCATGCCTGCCGCCTCATCAGGTACTCCCCTGTAGAGAAAGAGCATCTCACCCTCTCTTTTAGCTTCCGGATCTCGGAGGGGATCAGGCAGTCGGCTTTGGCAATCAGGGGCACAATGTTGACCTTCTCATGCAGAGCCTTCATGAACTCGACATCCACAGGCCTCAGTCTGCAGCAGGGATGAGGAGGGACATGGTTAGCAAGGACACACTGGGCTGCTCCCCCTCCAGCCTCTCCCACCCATGCAGCACGAAGGGAAAAGGACAGCACTGTCACAAGAGACTGGGACAGCCCTCGGCTAGGGCTGTATCTTCAGGAAAGCTGTCTCAGATTTTAGCTGGTGAATGTCTCGCACAGGCACAGGCTGGGTATTTGCCCCCTTGCAGGCTGAATACCTCCCTCCAGCTGCCCTGTGCCGCGGGCAGCCAACGCGGCCCCTCTGGCTGCTCCAGGCACCAGCCAGCAAGGGGCAGGGACAGGAGACAGCTTCAAACTCCCTTTCCCACCCATCAGCCAGGAAGACACAAGTCTGTGGGGTGTTATTTCTCCTGATTTCCAAAACAGGCTGCGAGGCCTGAGGGAGATCCGCTCTGCCGGATCATGGGCAGTCTGTCGTGCCAGCGAGGGGGAGGGAGGTGGTGTGATGCCCAGACGGCTCCTCTCCTGTGCCAACAGCCCTGCCAATGTACGACCCGCTATAAGGCAATCCTGGGGCACAAGGGTCTCCCCTCCAGGCTGAGCCATACCCCGGGCCCAGAGTGGGGGCTCTCACCCGTGCCCGAAGGGCGAGATGAAGTAGAGGCAGCAATGCACTCGGTTGTCCTGGATGTTCTTCCTGTTCAGGCCACTCTCGTCACGGAAATACTGTTCAAACTGCTGGTCGATGTAGTCGGTGATGGGCTTCCAGCTGGGAAGGGCAAGTCAATCGAAACAAAATCATGTTTAACAGGACAGTGCCTCCTAGGGACTATGAGGCAGCATTGTCCCCTTCCTGCTGCCAGACCCCCTTCCTGTGAAGCACCCACAGAAAACAGACATGGGCAAGGACTAGGAGGAAGGCAGCGGTGGCCTGCTCACCACTCAGTGTTGTTAACAGCATCTCCAAAGCCTGGTGTGTCCACTATGGTCAGCTTCAGCTTGACACCCTTCTCCTCAATGTCCACTGTGTGCTTGACAATCTCCACTGTCTGGTTGATTCTCTCTTTGAACAGGAATACATGAGTTAAAGCCAGGCCGTAACGCTGGGGATCCCCGCTCACACCCACCACAAGCCGGCTCCCTCCTTATCACTGAGCACAGGGCGTAACATGGGTTGCAAAAAACCCTGATCATCCTCTAAGGGGCCTCGAGGGAGTGGTACTGTGGGGGGCCAGCAGCAGGCAGACTCTGAGAAGATACACAAACCTCTGAAGCCCATCTGTTCTGAACGTTTTGTCCACTCATTTGGTAAGGGGAAACCCTACCACACTCCAGCACCCAAGAACAAAAACCAAATCTCAACATCTCAACCCAAAGGGCCGGTGCTGCCCTGCAGCCTCGCCTCCCCTTCAGAGGACAGAAGAGCCCCACAGCCAAACCCTTCTTGCTGGAATAGTAGTGCCTCCGGAGCCAGCAAAGGAGAGCAGAGCAACAACAGGGCTGGGAGCCGTACAGCCACGCCTGCAGCTGCTGCTGAAGCAAGGAACTGAAGTGCTAGTCCTTAGGACAGCCTAGATCCTCAGGCACAAGAACTGTTCACCCCTTTGTCCCCAACTTACCCTCTGCGTTGAGGAGCTTTCTGTCTTTGTAGAGGTCTGTCAGGAACAGGCTATTCACCAGCGTGGATTTGCCCAAACCCGACTCTCCTAATTGACAGAGCGCAAAGGGGAGGAGGAAAAAGCAAGCAACATGACCCACTAATTGACTTACAAATGAAACTCTGAACAAGGCTTTGAATCCTGAGCCAGAGGAAGCAAGAGAGATGAGCTGTCAGAAGCTGTTTATGGGCATTACATTTTTCCAGCAGTGGGAGGACTTTTGCTGCAAGATGTCTCAATCCTTGTTCAAATGTGATTTCCCAGCTCCTCCATCCTCCCTCCCCTTGCCTTCCCTTGGTCCCAGGCCGGCCCTGCCTTCACCACCCAGAGCAGCCACTCTGCTGGAGAAGCTGCTGTCGGTGCTTGCTTGAGTGGGCTGAGAGTGGTCAGGGACGGCCGTTCCTCCTGGGGAAACAGTGGGACTGCACCACAGGCCGGGAGCAGAGCGAGGTCTGAGACACAGACCAGAACAGAGCGAGGGGAGGATCCAGGCGCCAAGGGAGCCCCCGCGGGCAGTGAGGAGAGCTGGTCCCCTCCACGCACCCACCGTGTGGCCCGGCCACCTCCACCCACGGGCAGTCTCACCTGCGACCATCAGGGTGAAGTCAAAGCCCTTCTTCACGGATTTCCGGTGGACCTGGTTCGGCAGAGTGGCAAAGCCCACGTACTGCTTCTCATGGTCCTGCGGGGCAGAGGCGGACAGGAGCAGGTCAGGGTGTGCCACCCCTCCTGCTCCAGCCTCACACAGAGACAGGGAGATGGGCTCACAAAGCCGCCGGGCAGAGCCGAGGGGTGGAGGAGAGGTGGGTCCCTGCCCTGGCAGTGGTGTAGGGCAGGGCACGCACCTCCTCTAGGCTCAGGGACTTCTGCC
The DNA here is from genome assembly GCA_947846985.1 of Fratercula arctica. Lineage (NCBI taxonomy): Eukaryota > Metazoa > Chordata > Aves > Charadriiformes > Alcidae > Fratercula > Fratercula arctica. Next base: position 29,445,691 of record CANTUZ010000013.1, on the reverse strand, counting down.
CTTCCCGCAGGCAGGCACGGAGGGCCACCTCCTCCCAGCCACAGCCCTGCTCGGGGGCTCTCGCCAGCCAATGCGGCAGTTCATGGCAGCCTCCCAGCACGGAGAGCATAAGGGAAAAGGCACATCCCACCATTCCCACCAGAGAGCACATCTCAGGCTGGGACTCACACACAACCTTCCTAACTCTTTGCTTCTCCTGCACAGTCACAGGCTCCCTTCACAGAAGGGTCACTGAAGTCATGTCTCCCCAGGTCTTTCAGAGACACTTCTGCATCTCTCTCTCCAGAGAAGTGTGCGGTACACGATGGATTGCTCTCTGTAATTAGCACCCCAGGGCTTGTGGTGTCCTGAGCCATGTCTAGAGGAAGGCACAGTGCCTTGGCTTCTGTTTGACCCGCAACAGGATTATTTCTTGCTGTGTCACAGCCACTCCTGGCTGAGTAAGAGGAAATCCTGCATAATCTCTACTGTTATTTCTGAAGAGACGGAAGTTCAAGGAGCACGGGGAGTGGGAAGATGCAAAAGTATTGAGAACACAGGTGAGACGCTTTTGGTGAGGGTAACACATATGGTATTACTGGAACATTACCTACTGCCTAAGCACCCCCCAGACACAGTCCGCGCTCTCTTACCACGTAAAAGCCGCAGCCCCCCCAAGCGTGGCACACGCTCTCTGCAAGGGCACTAAGTGCACGCAAGGAGTGACATGACCGACGGTGCGTTTCACAAGCGCACGGCACACATCTCGCAGCCAGGAGCAAACACACAGCCCGTGCTGTGTCCGGGGGTGCACACCCTGCTCGCGCGGGTACGTCCCCAAAGGCGAACACGGCCCATCTGCGGGACTCACAGACCTGCTCCAGCTCCTGCCCTCACGCCGGGCTCAGCACACGGGCCGGTGCTGACAGCTCGGGTGGCCACGGGCCACAGCCCGGCCCCTCCGTCCATCCAGCCTCCAGCAGAGCACCCGGGGGCCCGCACAGCCCACACCCCCACGGCACCGCATTCCCCTCCCCAGGCCCCATCGCAGAGGGAGGGTGGGCACAGAGCCTGGCAAACACCTCCCCTCTCACATACTTTCCAAGCTAGACCCAAGGGGAAGCAGCCATTCACAAATGCCTGAGCTAGAGACATCATAGACTCTGCTTTTCAACATCACTTAAAATAAACCTACCCTTGGGATTCACACCACAGGCAAATCCACAGAGCCAGGAGTTCCTCAAAACTGGCCCCAGCTCCCACCCGGCCACGGATGCCTTCAAGCATACAGCTGTCCTCCCCCCGCAGCTCTCTGGCAGGGGTTCTCCAGGCACAGCAAGGAAGACCCCTGTTCCTACGTTCAACTATCTCCGCTCCTGGGGTACACGCTCAAAGAAACACAAATTACAATCCAGGGTGTCGAGCTTAGGGCAATGCTGACTTGCACCTATTTCCATACTGCTCCTGAGCAGCCCTCTACAGCGCCTGGCTGCTCGTCCACACGCGTGGGCATCCTCGGCCAGGCAGACGGCAAAGTCCCCATGGGGACGTACAGCAGGGAGGCCACAGAGTCTCCTCCCAATTTACGGCTGCTTTGGAGCTGCCCATTCAGCAGGGACTGACATGGCTGATGGCCATCGTGGCCCATGGACTCTGTTCTTTAGCACGGTCACTGCCTTCTAGAAACTTAGCTTTGGTTTGTGTCTCAGACTTGGTCACTTTAGCCCTGACAGACCGTGGCCACCTGAGTGGCCGTGCGCTCTGGTCTCCCTCACCTCACCCCCTTGCTAACGTGGCTGAAGCGATGCTGTTTCACCACCCCACAGTCCGGAAAGGCTGGAAGGGACAGAGCAAATGAAATTAGAGAGAAGTGGGGAGAATTCGAGCACCCAAAGCGCTCCGCTGGCAGCTCTAATGGCTGAGCTAAAGGCAGGGGCAGCCCAGAGCAGCGGTGCAGCCAGCAGCAGCCAGAGCCCGGGGGGAGAAGCACCGGCAGCTCTGACCAGCTGCACATGGCAAAGCAATGCCTGCCTGGAGGACACTGCCAACCACCACCCAAAAGGCTCAGTAAAGGGTAAACACGGGGTGTGCAAAGCAGGGCGAGAAATGTGATAATAGCAAGACCAAGAAAACAGGGATAAGAGGGCTGTTTCCAGCCTGTGTCCCTTAGTGCCAGGGCTGCCTCCGGCTGCTTTGCTTCCTGGTGACACACATCCATGAACACAACCAAAGCGCACACGTAACAGCCTGCACCTCGCAGTGCAAGGACCACTGTCGCTCAGCGAGCGGCAGAAAATACACAACATCTTCCCCTGTGCTTCCCATAGAGCCAAGCTTTGGGTCGGAGCAGGGAGAGACCTGCCCTGATCTTTACCAGAATTTGGAAAAACAACGAGCACCTGCTCTCTCCGGTGACTTGACATGTGAAATAGTACTAGGAACGTGCTAATAAAACCGTAGCTGAGGCTCGGGTGTATTTCTCTTTTCTTTGTTTTTTAACCTCGATGACTAAGGGCTGACAATGGAGACACCGGGGAGCTGAGCTCTGGTGCAACTCCGCTTACTTCTGCCAAGTGTAACTCGCTGAACTTGATCTCTCGTTTCTGTTCAGCCCAACCAAGAAAGTGTGGATTTACTGTACCTCTGGTTACCTCCCGTAGCTCGCTGGAATCACAACATTTGAAATGAGCAAATCCCGGCGGTGCAGGACACTGCCCTTTACCCACGGCTCATGCCATGGAGCTGAGCACAACACTGAGAAAAGAGCTTCCCTCGCAGTGGGAGGCAGCCAGAGTCACCAGGGGGGAAGCTCTGTCCCCAGCCGTGCCTCCCTTTGACCAGCCATGGACAGACGGCAGAGCCCTGCCAGGAGCTGGTGGGAAGTGTGTCTGCCACAGGCGAAGGCAAGAAATGCAGGGGAAATTGTGGAGAGGGATGCCCTTCTTCTAACAGCCTTCTCTCAGGAACAACAGTGTGGTCCCTGCACCACAGCCAGCCTAGACCCACGGTTCCTCATCTTGGCTTTGAGACACCCAATGTGTGCTCCCATCCCAGCCATGTGTGGGCACTGCGACAGGCATGTGCCACCGTCTCTGCTAGCGTGACATCAACATCGTGCTTAAGGATGCCTTGCTCAAATCTCTACACCACCCACCATCTTCGTTAGGACCCAACATGTACACTTTTCTGCAGAGCAGCAATGCATGGGATGGAGAGCGCTGAAGGGGGTAGGGGGCTGCAAGGGCTACTGAAGGAGACAGGTGGCTTTCTGGGTTGTGAAAAGACAAAAACCATTAATTAGATGAGAGACTTGGACTCAGGGAGTTCCTGGAGGCATCACAGCCCGCTCCGCATGCTCCTGACCCTGGCAAGCCAGCTGCCATCGAGCTGACCCAGGCTGGCACAGCCGGTCGCTGGACGGCGCTTCCCTCGCAGCCCCAGCTGTCGGAGAGGCCCCGGCCAGCCCAGCCCATGGCGCTCAGCAGGAGGAGCCCCTCTCCCACCGCCTCCTCCACCTGCTGCCTTCGTTCCCACTGGCATCCCACTCCCACGCGCCTGGGAACGTGCCCCACACACCGCAGTGGAGACCACCAAGAAATGTGGCCACAACAAACCAAAGCACCCCAGGGCGAGTCTGTTCTCTCTGGGCACATGCTCGCTGGTTCACCGGACATCACAGCAACCCGCCGCGTCCTCACATCCACCACCACCTGGCTGAGGTGGCCAAGGCTCTCCCTGGGAGTTCAGGCCAAGGAACAAAGCACTGGTGGGTTCAAGTCCTGTTCCTGTCAGGGGCAGAAACATTCGGATCTATTGCACAGAGGAGAAGCCACCCCCGAGGTGCCCGCGGGGCTGCCTGTACCTCCGAGGCAGGGTACACAGCCCGGCCTCCATCGCTCCTGCTGTTCCCGATTCCCTCCTCACCTCCCTGGTGGCCATGCTGTTTAAACCAATCCAGATCTCGTGTGACTTCACCATTCAGCCTGGGGATAAATGGGGCCTTGCTGGGTATATTCAAAAGGGCTAAAATGAAGCACCATGGGACCACAGAAAATTTGAAGAATAGCCCTTACTCCAGGTCTCAAGCAAAGCCTAGAAACAACAGAGCTTGTGCCCCTACCTCCACCTCCTTGGGGGGTCCCTCTGGGTGTTACAGCCTCCAGCCCCCTCCTGGGCAGCCCTTCCTCTAGCTGTTCCCCCAGGCCAGGCACGGCCGCCACATCCACGTCCGCACGAACCAGCACAGCCCAGCCCCAGAGGAGAAGCAGACTCTTCACTTCCTTTAATTGCCAAAAAGCTGCACAAATTCATAACGCGAATGGCCCCCGGGCATCTCCCGAGTACATCAGTTGCCTCGGGCCTGGGGCTGAGCATGGCAGTATCAGCAAAACCACTCGCCCACCAGCATCTGCTGCCGCAGAAGGAAAACCAGCGAGCAAAGCACAGCGTTAACAGGATAGCACAGACCAGGCTGTGTTTGGGCATACACGCAGCGCTACCTCCTGCCCTGAGCCCCCCCAAGCACACATACGCCATTCAGAGGGAATCACTGCATCAAATAACCACACAGAAACATGTCGTGCATCTCCCAGCTGTCCAAGCACCCCTCAGCCCTGCTCCCGGGGGCTGCTCCCTCCTCTCTGTCCCCACCATCTCCCCCTTACCAGTGTCTTTCTGCTCCTCTGCTCCTCAGAGCCCCCATCTCCTGCTGCACACGTCTGCTCAGGCACCATCCTCCCCCTCCTGTCCCTGCTGCTCCCCGGCTCGCACGGCGCTATAAATACATCCCTGTACCTTCAGCTTGGCCGGGTGGCTTCGCTGTGCCTGCGTCCGGGGAGAAAGCAGCCGCTCCACTAACCGCTCCTGGATAATGATCGAATCCATAACCGTGGCCGGCAGGACGGACAGCCACCGCGGGCCAAGAAAAAAAAAACCCAACCCATGTGTTCCCTCCCAGCCTTCGCTAAATCCATCGGCAGCCCCCCCGCCCACGCATGCACACACACGCAGGGCTGGCTCGGCTGGCCTCGGCGCGGCAGCCGGGCGAGGCGAGGCGAGGAGGAGAGAGGAGGAGAGGCGAGGAGGAGAGAGGAGGAGAGGCGAGGAGGAGAGAGGGGAGGCGAGGAGAGAGGAGGAGAGGCGAGGAGAGAGGAGGAGAGGCGAGGAGAGAGGAGGAGAGGCGAGGAGGAGAGAGGAGGAGAGGCGAGGAGGAGAGAGGAGGAGAGGCGAGGAGGAGAGAGGAGGAGAGGCGAGGAGGAGAGAGGAGGAGAGGCGAGGAGGAGAGAGGAGGAGAGGCGAGGAGGAGAGAGGAGGAGAGGCGAGGAGGAGAGAGGAGGAGAGGCAAGGAGGAGAGAGGAGGAGAGGCAAGGAGGAGAGAGGAGGAGAGGCAAGGAGGAGAGAGGAGGAGAGGCAAGGAGGAGAGAGGAGGAGAGGCAAGGAGGAGAGAGGAGGAGAGGCAAGGAGGAGAGAGGACGAGAGGTGAGCAGAGAGGAGGAGAGGCGAGCAGAGAGGACGAGAGGCGAGCAGAGAGGAGGAGAGGCGAGCAGAGAGGAGGAGAGGCGAGCAGAGAGGACGAGAGGCGAGCAGAGAGGAGGAGAGGCGAGCAGAGAGGACGAGAGGCGAGCAGAGAGGAGGAGAGGCGAGCAGAGGCGAGCGAGCTCCCACGGCAGCTGCCCGGGATTTCCTGCCTGTGCTGCGGGAGGAGCCTGCCAGCAAGGACAGGACAAAAGCCACCACGACCGCAATGTCTCTCGCTCCGCCAGTGTCCCGCAGGGAGGCTGTGCACGCACCGGATGCTGTGCCAGCCATGAGGCTGACTCCTTTTGTCAGACGGGCTTATTCAGCTGGAGGATTTCTTAAATATCCCAGCTGATGCAGCTGAGGCAAAAGTTTGCTGCAAGGAAACCTGTTCTTGGTGAAAATGTGGTGTTTCTGGTTGTGAGTGTAAAGGTCTACAGGGTCCAGAAAGCTCCCAAAAAGCTGGGTCCAAACTTAACCCCCAGCCCCTAGTCCTGGTTAACGTGGATCTGCCTCCACGTGGTGCTGGTCCATCCGTTGTCCAGCCCAGGCTGTACTGCAGCCTCGCTGCTGAATCCAGCTGGACCAGCAGCTGATGTATTCTGGACCTTACAGCAACCATTCCAGCTTTGAAGACATTTCAAAATAAAGGAGTATCTGCGTGTTTGTTAAGCACAAGTACCCAGCCCAGCAATGGCCTGGCATGCACAGAAAAGTCATTCAAAGCTCAAGTTTGGATGCTGAACCAGCCCCGCTTCCCAGCTTGCCTATGCAGCCAGAGAAACTGAAGGGGAATTTATCTGAAACAGACAAAAGCTGATCATCTCGTGTAATCACATGATTCCAGAAACTGGGGGGTAATATCACAGCACATATAACGAAGTCACACAAGATGGCAACACCGGTGGTGCCGGAGGCGCCTGCCACTTGCCGCACGGGTTCCTGAGTGGCTTTCTGCTCGCAAACGGGGGAGGATGCCGACTGCTGCCGCACTCCTGCCTTGCTCCCAGCCACAGCTCCCGCTGATTCTCTGGGAACCGCAGGTCTCCAGCAGCTGCTCCAGAGAGCACCTGGTCAGCGGGGTCTGTCCTGGTCACCTCAGGCCATAACCCAGGGCCTCCGCCGTGCACCCCGAGCGTGGCCCACACCAGGTTCTGCTATAAAGTACCACGTCACTGCAAGGTCTCCAGTGGCCTCAGGTCTGGGGGCAGCTGCGAGAGTGGAAAGGTCTTAGAAACACACCACACGCTGGAAAAAAAGGAAAGAAGAAGGAAAAAGAGCAGTGTTTTACCTGTGCTGCCATCCTGCAAGCTGAGGGAAGGCCACCTCAGAAGTTGCAGTCATGTGGTCTTAAAGGCTGAGAAAAATAAATGGAGGAGAACTGCGAAACACTCCCAGAGCAGGAAAACTCCGGCCATACGGCAGCTGTCATATTGCATGCATGAAACCACCCTGCTCTGCCAGCAGCATCCTTAAACTACAGCCATTGGGTTTTGTTCCCAACCATTTCCATGTGTAACAGTCAAGAAGAAGCCCTGGAGTGAGATCCAGGTGTGACAAGAACTGCCACCTCTCAGAACACGTCCCTGTTGGGTGGCTCTGCCCCTGCTTTGCAGAATTGCTCATTCCTCAGGGAGAGGATAATCCTGTAACATCCTCCCAGCCCAGGGGTAGGTCAGGCCACACTCATGACACTTCTTTTTTCTCCTAGATTCACAATACCTAACCCCTGCTTTCCTGACTGAAAGATTCCACCACTGGGGTCTGCAGGTTGTACACGACTGAGGAGCAATGAAAGCATCACACTGGTCTGCACTGGGCAGACCAAAGATGCATCCAAACGTACTTGAGATAATGCAGAGGTTTCACCAGTCCTTCCACACCATAAATCCCAATAGCCGCACGCAAACCCTCTCCATCCCCCATGAATTCTCATGGCTTGGTAAACCCTTGTCTGGGGACCACAGGCCACATGGCCACCAACCACAAGCATCTTCCATGGGTACATGGAGACATGCTGTGTCCCCACGAGCCCACAGCACCAAATCAGAGCATTCTTCTGAGCTGGGCTCACAGACGAAGTCAACAGTGATTTGGTTGCAACAAAACCACAGTGTTGTTCATGGCCCCAGGAGCCGTGCTGACAGTGCAGAGAGGAACAAGGAGCTACTGTGTCCTGAGCGCCTCGAGCTCTCACACATCACACTCGCTCTCAGGACGGGCAGCCAGGAGGAAGTCCAGCCAGGAGGCCATGCCTGGGAATGCAGAGAGCAGATTAGGAAAAGAAAACCAGAAGGGTAGGTCTTGGCTACGGAGAGCATCTAAAGACTGCGTGGCCAACACTGTGGCTTTCAAAATGCTGAAGGAGGGTCAACTGGTCCCATGCTCAGCCTTCTCTGACTCTCCTACAGATGCTCATCTTGGCTCCTCTCCTACCCAGTCACCAAACCACAAATGACAGGCCAAGGAGAGGACACGTTTATGTCCCTCAGATGGGATGCCTGACATGCCCAGAGCCATTGGCTCAGGCTGGTCCACGTGCAAACTTCCCAAGGACAGCCAAGCCAGCCTTGTTTTGCCCCTGACCTTCCTGATTGCCCCCTCCCTTTCCACACAGCCCCTGGAAATGCCCAGCACAAACCCCGGCCTGCTCCTCCAACTGGAAATGTGATGTACAACCCACAAGGCTCGGGCTCCCCTGCTCTGTCACCAGCAGAGCTGCGCACGCACCCTGATGTTCCTGCTGACCTGACCCAAGAGAAAGCGCCTTGCTGATCTAAACTCTGATCATTAATTTAACCTTGAACTTGCAAACAAGGCTCTAAGTGGTTACTGGGAGCATCAGAGCCCTGGCACTTTAGCCAGGCTTCATCCTTTGATTCTCAGAAGCAAGAAGCCAGACCAGCACTGCAGAAATCCCAAAGCACTGGATTAATCTCCTGTACGTACAGTGCCACAAGCACAAGCAACACAGCAACCAGATCTCCTGTCTTTTCTTTTCCCTACCTGGCAGGTCAAGCTTTAATTTCCGCTCAAGGATCACTGCTGCTTTGTCACATAATCCCTTCAGAAATCTACCAAATTCCATTTAAAAGGTATTCGTGCTCCCTGCTTCCACTTGAAGTACCTCACGCGTCCCAAGAGGCACTGCGTGACTCACACGATGCCTCCACTTCCAGCTCTGAAAAAGGACCAATGACCATAAATTGCCTCCCACTTACTTAAACTCATGACTCCCTCTGGAGCAAGTTCACAGCTCTTGTCTCACCCAGCTCCTCTGCTCCTCATTTAGCATAATCTGCAAAATGTAACAAATTGGGCAGCCATGGAGCTGGCTGGGACTCTTCCAGGGACCGCAGGGCTGCTCTCCCCTCCGCAGAAGCCCAGGAGGAGCCGCTTCCAGCCAGCCCTTCCCTGTGCCGTACCCACATGTTCCACGCGAGGGAGAAGCCGCCCGCAGAAGAGCGGCTCCCGCGGGACGGGGCTCTCCCACGGCGGCTCCCCCTGAGCAGGGCCAGGCAGAAACCAACGTGCAGACCAAAGCCCCGACCCTCGCTGCTTCCGCCTCACCAAGAGTCGCAGGCACCGGCACCTCTAATTGCCAGCGCGTTCGAAACTGTAGCAAAGGACAGAGCTTTCCAAATTTAGGCTGTTCAGGCAGGAGAAACGAGGCGGCGCAGGAAGGTCTGCAGCAGCCTCTCAGCACCACCACTGCTCATCCTTCCCTCTGCTTCATCCCCCAGCTCTGCAGCACGAATCAGGCTTAAACAGATTCCCTGCCTCTCATCTCAGAGCCACAGCTGGGAAAAGCAGAGAGAGGCAGAGCAGAGCCCTGCCAGCCCCGGGAAGCCGGGAACAGGAACACTTGGGAGACAAACAGGTACACATTGCTCCACAGCATGGGAACTGGCTGGGCTAGGAGCCCTTTGGAGGGAGAGGGTGGAAAATAATGGTGATTTATCCTCAGAAATGGAAGGGCACTGCTTCTCCAGCTCTCGGCTTCTCCATCCAAACGACAAGAGCATCAGCAGTTTTGGAAGCTCTTGATGCACATTAACATACACGAACAGAAAGAGGATGGGGACAGGATCCTACAGAAGGTCCACTTTAAAGTTACAGGTAGTGGTCCCAGTCCTGCGATCCTTACTCACCGAGTAGTCCCTTTGGAATAGAGACGACTGCTCACGTGAGTAAGGGATGCAGGATCAGGCCTGTCTACCAAAGAGGCTGAATCCCGAACCGGAGAGGACATCACGGCCCCGAGCATCCCGAGACACTCAGCCTGGTCCAGCGGGGGTGAGTCCGAGGGCATCGCTGGGGAGGACAGTCTGGGCTGGGGCACTACACCTGCAAACGGCACACTGAGTATGGACCGTGGCCAGTAAGGCGGCGGACAAATAAGGCTGGAAAAGGGATGCTCCACCCAAGCAGGGATGTTCCTGGTTCATCCCCAGTACGCCCATCTCATGGATAGTCCCAGCTGTGCAAGGAGGTTTTTCGTAACCCTGCCGTCCTCCCAGCAGGCTCCTGGGAACAATACTGGGAGAACACAAGCCAACTGTCCTGGGACAGCTCCCAGCCCCTGTCCCGGTCTCCCAGCTACAATTAACATAACTTTAGCAGTAGCTGATGCCCACAAGAGAGGAGAATGAGCCCCCTCTTAGCTCACTAGATCATTTTTAATTCCATTAGTTAAGGGGAAAAAAGGCAGCTCTCTGAAGCAACCTTCAGTCCTGGGAGACACCAAGGAGAGGAGTGCCAGCCCCAGCCTGCGTGAGGAATAACCCCAAAACACTCTGCAGAATGCTCCCTCCAAGGCCAGACGGACTGCTGCCTCCCACGGCAAGGAGGCAGAGCACCTCCTCCTTCCTCGGGGGTCTCCTGCAGGTCTCCATCCAGCGCTCAGACCCCAGGTCCAGCCCCTCACCCCCCTCCCTCTGTCAGCTGCCCCCGCGCAGTCGCCCTGCAGAACACGAAGCACAGTCCTTGTGCAGGCTCATCGAGGTGGCAGAGGCGCACGGGGACCTCCCTCGCCTCGGCCTTGCACCACCAGCCCACCCGAGGGAGAGGAGCCCACCGAGAGGGCGCCAGGTGTTTACCCTCCTCCCTTGGCCTCTGCACAGCTCTGCCCCAGCTCCACCTCCAGCAGGACGTGACATGGCCATACCCCGCTGCAAAGTGCTGCCCCTCGGAGCCCCGCACGGGCCAGCGTCCCCAGCAAGCCCTTACCCGGCGCCCCGTGATGCGTGCTCAGCCGTCTGCCATCCCAGAGGGGATCCTCAGGAGCCCCTTTCCCAGACCCGCCACACGAGCAATCTGCCCAAACCTCCCTGCACACATCAGCCTGCCCGGGGCTGGGCCCCGCGTCGGGACTAGTGTCTGTCTTTGCAGATGGATAATCAGATTCCATTTCCTTTTTGCTCCTGATGGTTTCTCTGGCTGGCAGTTCCCCCGCAGCCCTGCACAATCCAGCAGCATTAGTCAGAGGGAAATTCTGCTCCCTTCCTCCCCTGGATGTTGCTCTTGGGTCAATATAAACAGCAGAGCGAGCTGCGCAACAGTTCGAGTGTTTCGTTGCAGGAGCATTTGTCCTTTTCAGTCTGGCACACACGGCTCTCCCCCCACACCTGCACCCTGCCCCTTCTCCCGACTGACACAGAAAATGTGCGCGATTAAAATGAGTGTGATATTGTTGGCAATTGGAAGCAATGAGCTGCCCTGGGGTTGCAGCACACCTCAATTTATGAGCAGTGGTGCAAAACACTCCTTTTGGGTAGGGCCTAAAAAAGTACACCTGATTATCAGCAATGGTGTGAGATGCTCTCAGAAAAAAGATAACACTCTCCTGCAGGAAACCTGAGGAAGAGATGGAGCAACAATGAGACCAGGGTAAATCAGAGCTGTCTGTGTCACAGGAGCGTGTGCCCAGACGAAGTACCCGCAGAGATCCCCACTGAGCGTACAGATGTCTGTCCTTCTCCCCTGCCACCAGGCAGTGGCTGTCTGGGAAGCAGTACTGGTACCTGAAGCCCTGACCAGCCTGGCAGGCTGCCGCACGAAAGAAGATGACAAGGTAAGGGCTGCAAGGCAGCAAACGGCCGTGCTAGTCCCACACTTAAACACTGTCAAAATTTTGTACAGCCCAAGGCTCGGGAGCTTGGGCTAACGGAGCGAGGCTGGGGACCAGGACTGTTCCCCAGCTCCTGGTGGCGGTGCAGCCATCCAGCATTCACACCGGCTCCTTGTACCCTGCCAGCGCAGACACCGAGGCCACGGCTGGGGAGGATGCCGTCAGAGTAACCAAAACAGGAATGAAGGCATCCTCTCCAACACCTTTCTCTCCCCTCTCCCCCACCTCCTCGCTCCAGCAAGCACCAAGCCTGGCTGCACCTTTGCCACACAACTCACACCTCTGCGCCCCGCAGCGCGACTGCAGGTTCACGTTTTGTTACATGCTGTGATGATGGGAGAAAACTCCAAGTCGTGGAAAATCTAAATCAAATTGTGCTGTCTGCCAAAGGGAATTTAAACAAAGTTTCTTCCAAGCTTAAGAGTAACTGTCAGTAACTGCTGAGTGTTGGGTCTCCTTACCAGAGATGCTGACCAGCAGGGAAAAAATGAGAGTAAGTAGTCCGAGTTTGTAGTGAAACCGAGCGAAAGACCCTCTTGGATGGAGAACTATCTGTCTCAGAGTCTTAGAAGAGTTTGTGCTGGATGCCAGAAAGCTACCCATGCCCTTCCACAACGCAGGTGGGATATGCAAGGCCTGGAACTCACGGTAAGGATGCCCGTGTGGATTATTCACCAAGACTGATGGACACAGACAGGTCCTGATGGCTCTGTGGTACCCAGGTGAAGACTCTGCCTGAGGCTGCTGCAGGAGACACTGCAGCTTGTCAGCCTCGGAGCTCGGCTCAGCGTCACAGCGCTCTGCAGAGGTGACAACAGGCACCACAGCGCAGAGCCGCCAGTCAGCATGTCCTGCCAGAGCAGCAACACCGGTCTGCTTCAGTCCGGCCCCAAACTTCATTAGCAGTTTTGCAGCAGTGCGAGATTCCTATTAACCGCTGAGATGACGCCACCTGCTTCCACTTAGGTGCTGGCTCGCAGGAGCGGCGACAGAGCAAAGGACTCCAGAGAGACTTTGCTCTCCTGAGCACAGGAACCGCGCGGCCAGACGGCCAGGACAGACACCCTCCGAATTCCCCTCCCTTGAGCGACCCAGCACCTCCGTTCTGCGCAGAGCACACACCTGGGGGGCACACAGCCCCCCGCTCTGGCTTTGCTATCAAGCTCTGTCATACACCCACCCACAGCCTACTTCCCTGCGGGCACAGAGCACTTGCTCCCAGCAGCCAGCACAGCCACGCTGACGTACTGCTGCGTGTGGCACCGCAGCAGAGGAGGGCTTGATTAAGCTGTTCCCACATCTCTTGGTCTGCCCTCTACAAAGCCAAAAAGAATCCGCCACTGATAAGCCAGGGTCCCAAAATTAACAGCTACCAATCCCTCTTTCTTTCTATATCAGGGTGCTGCAGAAATCACGCTGTGCGGAGAAATCTTTACCTAAACTCCTTTTCCATGTATTCATTTTTATGTACACGTTGCCTGGGGCAACCACGTACCCACCTGCCCCAAAGAGGGGCAGGAGGTGCCAGCGGTGCCCGCACCGTCCCAGCCAGCACAAACGCACAGAGCAGAGATAAAAACATCAGCGTGAAGCACGGGAGTGTCTGGGCGGCTTCTGAAAATGGTAGCAGAAGGAGGGAAGGGAGAAAAACGAGGGACACCCTGTGTGGGGAGGGCTAAGGCAGCGTTGGCCCTGTCTGGCAGCTGAACGGCGGGAGGACTCCGCTGCCCCGTTTTACCAGTCACACCTGCCCTGGGAGGGAAAGCAGTCCTCTTGCTCAACGGGAGGTTTCATGCTTTGAAACAGATTGCTTAATTCTTGGCAATTTGTGTTCGGCAACAACCCTTTTCCTGTGGTTGCTGCTTCCTCTCTGAGCACACACTGCTTTGCAGAGCCAGAAGAGACGTTATGCTCCTCTCGGGCTGCCCCCGGGGCCCTGCAATTGCCCTCAGCGATTCCTCCCTTTGGAAGAGCTGGTGCCTGTGCTGGATACGCAACCATGGCAGAGAGCGGCAGAATGTGCTCTAAGTTCTCCTTTCCTTCCCAACAAAATCTTCATAGTCTTGCTTGGAGAGAGCAGAACTGAGTTTTCCTGGAGAACAGCGCTCTTAGGCGAGAAAGGATGAAATATCAGGACATACCATGAACAAAAGCAGCAGCAGTAGCACACTGTGATACCGCAGTAGCAGCGACCACCTGGACAAAACTGCCACAAAATGACAAGCCTAGAGCATCCTCCACAGCTTCACAGAGGGGATCCTCCCCACCACGTCCTACTGCCCCAGTCCCATCACCGGCCTCTCGGCCCATCTGGGGTTTGATGTACCCCACCACCAACCACGGCACCCTGGGGAGGGCAGCTCTGGGCCACCCCGCAGGCACCTCCCGCAGCACGGCCACGCTCGGCTCCGCTGCGGCACCGCCGCTGCAACCAGAGATGGGAGAGCAGCCAGGGGAGAGGAACCCCAGGAGACAGAGCTCAAGTCCGTCCTCAACAGCCAGAAAAGACAGCTTTCTCTAAAGCGCATCCTCCTGTAACGAGCGTATCGGTGTAACAGCCCAAGCACAGGAGCTTCCCTCACTTCCCAGCCTGGCTTTGCTGTCACGTATTGCCAAGCAGTCCCACTCAGCCCTGCTCTGCCAAACTCTTCCCAAGAGACACTTCTCAAAGCCCCAGATACAGTGCCATTGCCGTCCTGGTCTGTTACAGCCCTGTCCCAGTCAGCCTGAGGCCGCTCCTGGGGACTTTATGCCTCGCAGGGAACACACGCAGCCTGGACACACGGCACAGAGCAGCCGTGCTGCTGAGCAGGGCACCCAGCAGACTCCTGCCTCCTGCAGCTACTCAGCCCACCGCGCAGAGCCGTGCTCGGGCAAGCGGGTCCTGCCGCAAAGACCTCCCACAGTGCTGGAAGAGGCAGCGACCCACCAGCAGGCTGCCGTCAGCCCTGGCCGCGGGGAGGCCTGAGCAGCCCAGCGGGGCTGGGCAGGGAGCCCCGCACCAGCATCCCAGCTCCAGAGCTGACAAACCTCCCGCTGAAGGCAGCGCCTGCTACAAAGGCTCATTTGTTCCCGACACACGAGCCTGTTCCACGCTGCCGCCCGGACACATCTTCTTAATTGTGCCCTCCTGACTCCGGCAACAGGCCGGGCTCGGGGCTCAATGGCCCCTTTCTGGGCTGCTGCTGGGGCTCACACACAGGAGGCCACAGATGGCAGGGGACTGCCAAGGTCCCCAGCCCTGTCAAGCAGCGAGCCCTGGCACCACTGACAGCAGCACAAGCCTCCCTTGGGGCTCCGCTGACCCAAACCCTTCTCACAGACATTGCAGAGCTCCTCTGTCACCCAGCCGGCCACAGTCACAGCCGGCCACTGCGCTCCAGTGTCACAGGCACAGCTGCAGGATGCTGAGCGGAGGGGACAAAAGGGACATTTTTGTGCAAAATCCTTGCTTGTCCATGCACTTTCAGATTGTTCCATCACATACAGGTATGGAGACAACTCGAAGGAGAAAACAGGACTGTAAACTCTTGTCCTCACCATGACACAGTCATGATGGGATCTGTTTCCCATCCCTGCTCCCAGTGCAACAGGGAAGAGGGGCAGGAGGGCTTGGGAAGTCTCTTCCTAGATCCCACAAATGGTTAAACTCTCCCTATTTAGCAGTGGTGAGAGAAGATTTATCTCCAAGCAAGAGTCTTGATACCACCTGGGATGAGGCCAAGACAAAAGCAAATTCCTCCAGTGAACTTATCCCCCTCCAATGCTGCCTACCCAGCTACAGGGAGTTTCCTCCACAGACACAGGGACATGAGAAAAGACGGCTTTTATTTTCCCACCCATAGCCTGCCACAGCCCAGCATCTCTTCAGCTTGAGCCAGAGCCAGAAGACAACTAGGCTTAAGGGGAAGTGGCTGGACTCCCCCACACAGCTTGCAAGACGGCGCTTGGAATCTGTCCTTACTGGAGCACATGGTCATTTACTGAAGTGGAGAGCTGCGCCCGGCAGCAGCTCCAGCAGCCAGGGTAGAGCTGGGCTTGCTGGACACCGGCAGAGCCCAAGGACTCCAGGCTCCAACAGTGCAAGAGAAAACCTTGGCCATGTCAGAGTAGCAGACATCAAGGGAGGAGAAAGAAGGACCCTTTGCCATGTCAGGAAGGAGAACAGGAGAATTCTCTGTTAGTTTCTGTAAGCAGCGTCTGCCTGTGGTCTCCTAAGCTCCCCACCACTGCCTGGGACCCGGAGCTGACACTCCAGCTGGTTCCCACCCCATGCTCCAGATGCTCAGCGCTCCCACTGACATCTCCACTCCTGGAAAGCAAAGTCTCCGGGAGGGCTCTGATCCCCTTTGCCACTGATCCACAGGGCCCTCGGATACAAAGATCCCGGCAGGGATCCTTCAGCACCTTCCTGCACCAACACACGATGGCACTGAGCACATCCTCCAGCCGGGCACGGCTCAGCACCTTGCAGGACAGGCCTGAACTTCTCATCAGGAAACTGCTCCGATACATGCCATTTCCAGAAAGGCCGCTTGTCCAACTGTGTTTTTTGGACCCTGCTTTGTTGTCTTCTCCTTCCTACTTCTCCCCCACTCTAGCATGCAGCAAAATGAGAACAGAAAGATAAAAAACCGCACCGCCATCCCCACTCGCCCAGCCTGGCAGCGGGGCAGCCTGTGCCACAGCCCAGCACCCAGGTACACCCTTTCCTCGAGCAGACGCACCGGGCTGGTTCCCAACACGGCTGCTGCTCCTCCGCAGGGCTGTTACCCCCACCAGCACAAAAGGGGCCACATCACACCCCTGTCCCCTCCCCGCAGAGGTCACAGCCACCGGCAAGAGCAGCACAACATCTCAGACATCACCAAACATCCTTAAATCCTGGTAACTGGGGCGAGATGCCAGGACCTCGCAGGGCTGGAGCTGTGTCTTACCAACACCCACAGCCGGGGGGTTGGCAGACAGCAGGAGGTCTCGGGGCCAGGTCCTGCCCCATGCGCGCCAAGAGCACTCTGCTGAGCAGGGAGCACAGGGCTCTCCGGCAGCCCCAGCTCCTCGCCTGCGTAATTCAAAGAGCGGCGTAAGCTGTGGCCGCGGCTCCAAATGCTGCTCCACCTCGGAGCTGGAGACGGATGAGGTCACCTCCAGTCTGAAATCACTTCCGTTCTCAAGCTGCTCGCAAGACTGTGCCACAGACTAAAACAGAGCGGCATGGGTGGGGAGGGAAACCCAAATCAACGGAGCATGTTCCCCATTAAGAACTCAACACTTCATCAGTCTCTGCCTCCCTGTCAGCTGCCATCCAAACCCTCCACCCTCCCTCCTTCCCCTGCAAGAACAAACCTGGCAGGAACGGCTTTGAGTGAACAGTGAGGTACGGCACGAGCTGCACGGGACTGTGCTCGTCCCCCAGCCCCCCAGCTCCAGCCCAAGCAGAGAGTGGGGACACATTGCAGCCTGGTGCTGTCAGATGAGCTCAACCACACTGATCACCTTCTGCCCCGCTCCGACTGCTGGACTTCAAATGCCTGCACCGCACAGACACACGGACACAGTGTTGGCAATGGTTTGTACTGGCAACTGATCCTACCCACACAGCACCGAGCACCAGCACCACAGCCCTGGGGCCTCTCCAGCACAGCCCCATTCCCCACTGCCCAGGTGGCCACACTGGCCAAGGTGGCAGCAGGATTCTCCCACCTGGACCGGGCAATATTTAACCCAGCACTTGAGGAACCAGGCTGAGCAAGGAGGATGGAAATTCAGGTCACCAGCACAAGGGAGACCTAAAGAAAAGAGCCTTGCAATGACCACACTTGGCCAGGAGAAACCAGACTGACGGTTTAGTGGCATCACTTAAAAACACATTGACCACAGATGAATCAGTGTCTCATTCTTGGAAGCACTAAACTGACCACAGTATCCAACAGTGCCTCAAGCAGTAACGGCCAAGACATCACTGTCGCACTGTTCCCTCCTACATGGTCATGGTTTCTTCCCCTCACCCCAGATTTTGCTCTGCACAGGAAGGCACTGAGGTTTTGTGGGTCTTTTCCACAATTCCCAGTCTCTTTGCAACAGCACCGTTGGATGGGGCTATTTTGTCAGCAAATACAGCTGCTGTGACCCATACGCTGTTTGGGCCCAATCCAACTGCAGCCCATGTACGTGGCCTTGGCCCCACATGTGCCACAGCAGCAACCGGCCACAGCAGCCCTGGGCGTGAGACCTTCTCAGTGCCACGGGGTAACGGGAGCTATTGCAAATGGATAGAGAATCCAGGGGCAGAGTACGCTTGTGTGCGCAGCTGTGGATCACATGCCATGTATTTCTAGAACTTCCAACAAGCAGACGAAAACCTGGAACTCAGGACCACATGCACTGCCCATCCTGTGCTGGTTTCTCTGGATCCCATGACACCCCTGGGGCTGAAGAGCAGGAGAAGCACAGCACGACTGCTTCTCCCAAAGCACTCTGCTCCCCCACCTCCATCCAGAGGCCAGCCCTGGATACCAACCAACCAAAAACACAATGAAAGCAAGAGCTTTCTTCCAAGTCAGCTTCAGCCCTTCTCGGAGCAGTGGGCACCGGAGAAAGGAACCGCTTTTAAATCCTGGCTCCAGGCACAGAGACCTGGGCTGCACAGGTGGTTACTCTTCAGCACAGACAGGGAATAAACAGGCTGCAGGACGGACACGTTTTGGCAGAGGAAGCAGCAGGCTGTTCCCACCTGGCTGCATTCCCACCAGCTTCTTTCTGCCAGTTCTGGCCCCACACCTGTAACTTGGTAAGATGCCAGCAGAAGCCATCAACACAGTGAGGACCCAGTGGGGAAGCCAACGTCCAACAGACAGGATGCCTTGTCGGGGAGACGAGGAGCCCCAGAGCTCCTACAGGGCAGTGCCTGCTGGCTCCCAGGTTGTGCTCTGCACCCGGACACCCTGAGCGCTCCGAGCCAGGTTCTCTGTCCCCCAGACCCCCACCAACACTGTCTGCAGGGCACTCCTGCTTGCTATAAGCTCCACGCTTTTCCAGTACTCCTCAGCTCCTCGTGTGCAGCAGGCGACAGCCAATTTGCCTGCAAACAGCTGTACATGAATAGTCCTGCACTGAGAGCAGGCAGGCACTAACGCTCCCACAGAGATTTCAATGATGTTGGTTTTCTTTGGGGTTTTTTTTTTTTGATTGCTCAATATACAGGTAAAAGCCACTCAGCCTGAAAGCAAAGGCTTCGCTCAGGGCAGCTTAGTGAGAATCAGACTGTTCTGTATTTAAGGAACACACTGAGAAGAGACAGGTAAACGTACAAAACCTCACCCCGTATTTTCCAAAACTGTAGGCTGGAAAAGTCCACTCGGGGACTGTTGAATATCCTGGACAGCAAGGTCTGAGGATATGGAAGAGGAGATGCTGCAAACTCATTAGTATATTAAGAGCAACAGAAAGTAACCAAATTCAAGAAAAAACCCTCTCTTCCCAGGCAAACCGGGCTTCCTCTGTGCAAAGGAATTCCACAGACGTAAGGACACCAGTGCCCTGGCAGAGTTAGAGATGACGAAGGTTGTATTTTCCTTTTCCAGTAATACTTAGATTTAACTATATAAACTGTTCCCCTGGGAGCAGATCCTGTTTCACTGTTTACTCAAGAGCCTTAAGTTGGATTTTAAAGGTGAAAGCACCCACTCCCAAACTGCAGGGAGCCCACTCAATACAGATGTTCTTGCTATAGCAAACAGCTGCTGCGTTGCGCTTCTCTCCGATTCTTTGCCCCACCACCCTTGATGCCATTGGCAAATCCAGGAGTTCAAGCAGGCAAGAATGGCCCCAATCATCAACACCGCAAAGGCAAGGAGAGCTGTGCAACAGCAAAGCCTGCAGGAGTTTCTCCTGCTGTGGCGAGTCTAGGTAGAGCAGAGACAGGCACAGGGGATGCAGAAGCATCGCCCAGCTCTGCAGCCCCGGGTTTGTCATCCAGGGAGCGGACAGGATTCAGCTACACGCTCCCAGGGAGCACATCCCCACCTGCAGAGAGTGAACCAGAGCACAAAGGCGATCCCAGCCCCAAAGTGCTGGCCTTGCCATCACAAGCATACGGATCGGTGGGGAAGCAGCACAGCTGGTGTGACAAACTGTGACTACCCACCAGCCAGCTGCTGCCCAGTGCACACAGGAGGGTTTAAGGAAGAGTTTGGAGGAGGATAAAGAGGACAGTTTTCGAAAGAAACAAGGTGGGATGAGACATTAAGAACAAGCATCCACAATGGAGTATCTCAGCCAAACAACGTCCCCAAAAAAGCAGCAGCATTGTAGAAGTTTCAGTTCCAATAAAGAAACCAAAATGTTAGCTGTGTCTACCACTGCTGAGCACTGCCGCAATCCTTTCAAAGCCATTTCCACAAGCTACGGCTTACTTATTGATCTTACTGATTTTTTTGAGACAAAGATGAAAGGGCCATTCAGAGCAGCCTGGAACCTACCTCCTGCAGTATTTTCCCAGTTATTTTCCTTCGCCAACCCCTTTCCTGGCCCTAATCCGTGGAGCGCAGCACATGAAAGGCAACGTAAGCCTGGCACCAGGTGTGCGGATTGCTCGGCGGCAGCAGCAGCCTGCTCACGGGAGATGGCGGCAGCTCCTGCTACTCGGCAGCGGACCCCAGCTGCCCCATGGCGGGGATGAACAGCGGCAGGGCTGCTCACCAGAGCCAAATTTACAGAAGTACAGGCGGTGCCTAGCTCCTCTCACTTTCAAAGAACTTGGGCGCTTTCATCCGTATTTAAAGAAAGCTGGCCCTTGCTTCGTATTACTTCAAACTGCCTAAAAAATTTGCCTTTACAATAACTATACTGTACAATGGCCTTTGTGGAAAAGCTGATGTTTCATCCTATCGTCTCTCACCACCAACCCACAGCAGAGGAACACGTCAGCTCCTTGGTTAATACAGAATATGCCGACGATCTCAGAGGCGCTGCAAGCAGGATCGCTTCACCTGGGGCAGGGAGGGCCCGCCGTTGTGGGCTGGCACAACGCGGAACTCGGGGCTGTGGCCCAGGAGAGGGCTTCACAGATGCCACCACCACACAAACCCAACCACCCTGCCGTCGTGCCACGAGGCCCCAGGGAGCTCAGTACCAGCAACATTGGAGCCGCCGTTATCGGCTTCCCAAAAAGGTGGGGGGGTTTACAACCCAACTCTGCCATTTTCGCAAATTTCACCAGTGATAATTCAGTATAAAATACTGTGGCCAGACCAGGCAACCCAGTTTGACCACGACAGACCTGGAATACGGGTATTGTCCTGACAAAGTCTCAGGGATGGTATTTTCTAACAGATTTGAGAAGGGCATTTTTCCGCTCTCCTCATCTCATTTCCTCATCTGCGCCACTTCTCCTAAAATCCTTTCCATCTCAAAGTAACAATTTCTCTCCCCTCAAACACTGAGTGAGAAAGCAGTCACAAAAGGTTAGTGCCCCAAGCTGGATCACTAATGTCCCTGCATCAGGGACCCAGCCAACCACACAGAACAAACCGGGCTCTTGATAACATCTGTTCTTTGCAGATAACATTGCTGTGACACTGGTATTGCTGCTATTTCAGTCTTCATTTCCACTATAAAGTTTATCCAGTCACAGTCATCAATATAATCTCTACTTGCCCTCTAGCAAAGCTGTTAACAGCGACTCATTAATACAGTTCTGATCTGAAGGAACAGGTAACTGTAAACTCCTCGCTCTTGTGGATTTTTTAGTGGCGTTGCTGCTTTCTTTCTGGGCTCCACCTGAAAATAACAAGCATGGTAAAGTGCACGAGACAGAAGATGGGAGATGTTAACACAGCAGGCTCTGGAAGAGCAGAGTTCATGAAAATGTCACCTTTGAAATGATTATAATGGGTTTCTGGAAGGCAGAGACGTGAAACTGGACTAAAGAAGATATTAGACAAGACAGAAAGTCATCTGACTGTGAACGCTGCGGTTGTTGGACACAGGAGGTGCAGTAATACCCAAGGTTAGAAAGAACTTGGAAGCAACAGAGTGGAAAAATTGCATTTGCTAGATTGTGCTTTCCTAGGAGGCAACCCAAAGGAAATGGAAACAGCCACACAGGTAAGAAGGAAAAGCAGGGCAGGACGAGGAACGCTCAGCTCCATCAGCAGGTTAATGGAGGGCCAGCACCCCCACGCAATGGCAGCTCAAGTGACAGCCACTGCAGGCCACGAGTCACTCGTCACTCACAGCCCCTTAACGAGAACAGGGTGCAAAATCAGATCAGAGAGCCATCAACAGCCCCCGGGACCTGCAGCACAGCATGAAGGACAACCTTTCCAGAGTCCAAGCTAACCCCCTCCAAGCAGACCCCAGGCCCAATGGCACATGGAGAACGGGGAGGGACGTTCTCGGGCTCCCAGCCTGGGCTCTGGCTTACCAGGCCACAGAGGGATGCCTTGGGGTTTGTTTTCTGGGATTTATTCTCTAGTCACGTCAAGGCCGGAGGAGGTCTGGTTTTATGTGCACAAAGGGAACGTGCTCCCTCACCTCCACACCTCCAGAACAGACTATTCCCACTGTACGTGATCAAATCAACAGCGTCAGCCCAAATTCATGCCCCAGCTTTAAGAAATTTTGATATGACTCTTTCCTGATGTAATTTTGCTGTAAGTGCGGAAATCGGGTTTTCTTTTCAGGCTCATTTATAAACCATTGCCTTACAAATATGAAGCAAGACCTGCTTTGCTCCACTGGAGAAAACACGTGCTGGCCTATTACTACAGGATGCCAGGCAAGAGGTGGGTGGATGCCCCATTTTTTAATTTTTTTTTAAATAAGAAAGAAAAAATAGTTATTTGTCATGGAGGGAAAGACCTAAACCCCTAGCGGACAGGCTCTGGGTGCCCAATACAGATGGATTCACTGGAGCTACAAACCATCTCAGCCCTCAGGCATGTGCGGAGTGTCTGCAGCAGGCAGAGCAGGGGTCTCACCCAGACATTTCCTGGACATCCACTGTCATTGATGTCATGACAGATTGGACCTGAGTCCTCCAACACGCCCAGGTCTGTGCCATGGGCTCTGCCTCGCAGGGACACGCTTCCGTGCCAAACACGCCCGAGTGCCAGATGCAGCACAGGAGCAGCACAGGGGAAGAAGCATCCATGCGCTTTGCAAAGAAACAGAAGATGGTTCAGTAGGCTTTCAGGCTAACAAGCCCCATGATATCCCTCGTTAGCAACCCCATGCACACACCACGCTGCTGCTACATGAAGGGCAGCTCCAGTAACACCATCACTTGTTTACCAGGAGAACAATTCTGCTATTGACTGACACCTGCCCATGACAGTGCGGCCACGGGAGGAGCAGGGAGATGTTCAGATGACACTGGCCATTCAAACCAGGCAGCAAAACGCCTGGCACTGGCCGGAGCCTCCCAGCTGCTGCTGAGGAGCAGCCCTACCACCTCAAACAGAAAGGCTTTCACTGACATTCATGAGAGCTGCTGAAAATAATGCCACCACACAGCTATGAGATGGCATGCAGCCTTTCTGTTGGAGGACCAGCAGGCTGAACAGAGCAGGCACTGAGGAAGAGGAGCACTGGGCTCCATCCAGTCACTGCTGGTTTATTTAAATTGCTGTGAAGTCAGATGCCGTGCGCTGAGCGTGGCGGGGCAGGGCAGGTGAGGCTTATCCAAGTGACAAGAGGCCCCGCTCCTGCTGCACAGTGACGGTGAGCAGGACCCCAAGCAGATAACGTGACCTCTGACTTTCTCACCTCTGTGGGGCTGGCCTGAGCTGCCAGCAGACTAGAGCAGATCCAGAGCCCTCGGCGGCTCAGCAGACCTGGAGTCCTTCCCAGGCATGTGCCTGGATTAACTGCCCAGAAAAAGCACCAAGTTCTGTTAAATAACTGTCCTCTCTGATATCCACTTCCCTCAGAAATGCACACTCTGCCAAGGGCTCCTTCCGAGGGGAGGAGGGCTCTTCTGAGTACGCGGACGAACAGCAAAGGTTTTACTCTCGGGAGTGAGACTCAAGCAGTTTCCCTCCCGCACGCTCCAGCTCATGGCTCTGGAGCTCCGCTCCGGCTGCGTCGCAGAAACCATCGATGCAGAGTGGGGACTGTGGGCGCAGCTGCCGGAGAGGAGAGACGAGCTCAGGCAGCATCTCTCTTGCTGTCCTGCTGACACGCTCCTGCTCCTCTGGCACTGGGCAGTCACAGCAGGCCAGCCGCATCTCTCGCAGTTTAACCCCCGCTGCCTTCATCCAGCCCACTGCCGACAGAACGGCAAATACCAGCTCCTGAAGGCAGTGATGCTTCTGCCATTACTGTCTGATCCCGGCTGGCACCAGCTCCTCTGAGGAGCCAGAACCTCTCAGAATCTGCAGGATCCTAAAAGCCATAAACCTCCCTGATGTTTTTTATGGCAGGCCTTGGGCAGAGGGGAGTTACCGTTGCTCCAGACGGGCATTTCCAATACTGCTTATCTACACTTCCAGGACTTCACATCCCTTAATACCCAATGCAGAGGCTCAGGAGAGCTTTAAACTAAAAAGAAAGCACAGCCAAGGGGACAACGTAGGTAGGACAGGCAGAGCGCAGATGCCTTTGTGACTCATTTCACCTGAATATATAATTAATGTAGTATGTAATTTATTTGAAAATAAAAGTGGATGTAAGACTGCAGGATCTAAAGAGACTGCATGTGTGTATGTATCACAGCAAGAACGAGCTCAGTGTGGCGGGCAGGATTAGAATAATTCCCACACTGAGGAAATAGCCAGGAGACATTACAAAAGGCTGAAAGCAAAGTGACTTGCCTGGGAAGTGATCTTAAAACTAACTGCAATCCAAACTAAAGCAGTAAAAGGCCTGGCCTGCGCTCCCCTATGTGTTCACACAGCTCCAAGCACCAGGGGTCTGCAAGGAAAAATGACACACAGTCACTGGAGCCCTGACCACATCTGTGCTGCCACGGGCTCTGCCTCCCAGAAAGCAGAGGGAAGACGTTAAGCCCTTGGAGCCTCTTTTCCCACAAGCTAATTGAGTGGATCGTTTTTTCCCCCTCCCTTCCTTCTGCACTGAGAATGTCCAGAGGTCAGTGGGCCGGGCCCGCTCCCCATGGCGAGTCTCCAGGAGCCAGCGCTCATGATCCTGCGGTTTATTTGCTCAGCCGCGCTCCCGGCTCCCCGGCCAGAGTCACTCTGGTAGAACGGCACCCACCACCCCGGGCGGGGTGAGGCAGAGACGGGCCATCCCAGCCCCATACGCACACCCTGGACACACTCGATAACAAGCTTCAAAACAAACGGCGCTCCCAAAGTTCCCAGGAAAAGCAAACGGCTGAGCAGAACAAAGCTGGCAAGCAAAGGACTCAGCTCTCCTGCCCCATGGCTCCGAGCAGTCGCCGTGCAGCCCCTGCCATGGCAGACCGGGACGGCTCAGCCCCACGCTGCTCCTCTCTCCCCATCGGCCAACTTCAGGGTGAGCACGTGGGTCCCGGCACTGGCCGTCACTGCTGCCAGCTACTGCCATGGTGCAGAAAACCAGACCCAGCTGCAGAGGTGAGTGAAAAAATGGAGTTAACTTCTATTAAGTGCTTCCCACCTCTGGCTGACTGACAGCTACACCGGCTCACACCCTGCAGAGTCCCGAGCTCGCGTGAGCCGCAGCCCGAGATCCTCCAGCAGCCGCACTGCTGAGCGTTAGCCCCGAGCCCCCCGCAGCCCTCGCCGCCACGGCAGCAGGCCCGTGCAATCTGAAGGCTGCGCAGCTGCATCCAGAGAAGTTTCTGCCCTCTGGAGCATCCCCGCGCTGTGCTGCCCTGCATGGGGCAGCTACACCCCTCTGCCAGAGCTCAGCTTCAGCCTCAACTTCTCTTTTTTGTGTTTTGACTTCAGGAGTGGACAGTTGTACTAAAGCCTGGAACAAAACAATTCTTCTCCCCCAGTTGGCATTACACCCTTGCAGATGTTTGAGCAGGGTTTCAGTTCCCCTTCAGCTCTTGGCCAACACTTCGCCAGGCTTTGCTCACCAGCAGGCCAGTCCCTGAGCCCTGCAGCACACCCTGATCCAGCACGGGGCTGTGACGATGGCGGGGGCACCGGCCCCACGGGGAGGGCTGGCAGCGACAGGGCGAGGGACGGCACTGCAGCCTGGAGCTGAATGTCAGGAAGCCATAACAGATTCCAATTACTGCACTGGAAGTACACTCACACAAGAGAGAAGGAATTAACCTGTTCAGCCGTCCAAACCAAAAGGACTCTTACTGGAGCCAGGAGGGACAGAAAATCTCTCGCTTTCTGCATCCCAGCCCCTCCGGCAGCACTGCACACACAAACCCTCCCTCTGGGCACCCGCGGTGCCACCTTCCACTACTCATTTTTAACAATGTTCCTGGGATACCAAGTTGGGGCTGAGCAGCAGCACACAGGCTGACAGGGAGCACGCGTTCTGGGACCCGATCCCAGCTTTTCTGATGCACCACACACAAACCCAGCTCCTGAACACCCTTGTGGGAACAAGATGACTCCAAACCTCTTCACAGCTCCAGGGACAATTCTCTGGGAGAAAAGGAATGTGTTACAGCAGACAAACATTTTTTCCTGCGCTTTGAGGCTAACCACACCGTAGACACACACACACACAGACCAAATCCAGCCCATGTAGGAATTATTCCAGTATGAATCAACTGGCATACGCTTCACAAAAATCTGAAGTCACACAATGTATTAGAGATGCCACACGTTTATTTCATGACTATTAGAGGATTATTCTGTGTGGTTTCACTCTTTCAGGGAAATCTCTGCCTTGGGCAAGAAGGGGACAAAGTCTTACTGTTGGTTAGGCAAGAAAGCTGTGCAGGTAAGCAGAGGAGGTGCCCGCCAGTTCATGCTCTGCTGTCCAGGAAAAAAGGAACACAGAAGCCACTTGAACTGGAAGAGAAACAACAGGAGAGGAACTGTCTTGGCTTAGCCAAGAGAAATCTCAGCAAGAAGTGCCTGAAGTATTGAAGACTCTCCAGAGCTCTCCAGGCACAGTTTCGGCACAGGTGGGCAGCAGCTGCAGCGTGGCCATAGGGGCCACCACTGTGGGCAGCGCAGTGTCCCCAGACTGCTAGGGAAACCCCCAGGAATCAAGATTTAAAGCCAATTTGGCAAAGCTCTAAAGATACACAGCAGGGACCCAACCTGGCCTGGCACATCGAGCAACCAGCTGGCTGAACGTGGAATCTCCCCTGGATTTCCAAGATGTCCATTTTATTGAGTATTTAATAAACTTAGAGTGAAGCTGAGGGTGGGCGAAACGGGCTCGAGAAGACATTGAACTCCACCAGCTGTTTCTCTCTAGACCCGCCTTTCCTCAGCTTTTGCAGGGAACTGTCATAACCCCCTTACATTTATTGCTAGAACAATCAAATGAAGAATAACATCAGCGTGAAGATCATTTCTGAGAGCATTAAGCAGTTTTAAGGGACTCCCTGACTTTGGAGACTAGAAGCATCCCGGGACTGGGTTTCTCCTTCGTTCAGATGGCAGCAACATTGTCACCTCTGCAGCTGCGAGCTGCCTTTTGTAATGCCCCAGCAGGCTGCGACCCAGCAGCTGAGCAAGTGCCACAAGGCATCTCGTGGGGCTAAGTGAAGGCTGCTCCTCCTTTGTTAGCAAGGATCAGGCCACAACATCTGTCACACTTACACACTTGGCTAATGTGCCCGAAACAGCCCAGCGCAGTTCACAGGAGAGCGGCAGAACGCTGGACTCGCACGCGATAGCTGAGCAGTTTGTGGAAATTCAAAGGACAAAAACCCCTGTGCAGGAAGCACTTACTTCTCCTTTTCATAAACTGCAGATTGCTGCTCGCACTGAGAGGGCCAAACCTCTCCCCTGCCCTGCACTAACGACCGGTTTATCCATTTGGAGCATAAATAATTGAAGAGAGAC
Organism: Fratercula arctica; assembly: GCA_947846985.1. Taxonomy (NCBI): domain Eukaryota; kingdom Metazoa; phylum Chordata; class Aves; order Charadriiformes; family Alcidae; genus Fratercula; species Fratercula arctica. The sequence continues at coordinate 29,418,127 of CANTUZ010000013.1, read as the reverse complement.
ATCAGCAGCAGCAGGAGGCAGATCTTGTGCCCAGCTCTCCAGCAGTTCTGTTTCACCATGCAGCCCATGTGCTGACCTCCTTTTACAGACCTTTTCCAAGAAGCCAAGCAGAAAGAAGGGAAGAAAAAAAACCCCAAAAAGAAGTCCCAGTGCCCAGGATGGACCTCCCTCCCCAGCCCAGAACAGCCCGTCTGTGCGACACGGGCCTCCTGCAGCAGGGGTGTTTAGACAGATGCAGAGCAGGACAGGCAGGGCCCAACCTCTCGACCTGCTGCGGTCCCACCCAGCCCCTGGCACGCCGTTCTGAGCACTGAGCCTTTGCCCAGTTCGGAGGGCAAGGGACCAACGTTGTCTTTTGAAACGGGCCAAAAAAAATTAACGAACCACACAAAGCTTTTTACAGAGAAGTAAAAGCTTCCACTCCTATGCTACGTCTGGCCAAGATACACTGGGACATCAGAAAAACAAGCAGAGATGTGCTGCTTTAAGAGTGTTTCCAGTATTTACCTCCAGAATCTGTGACTAATCTGCTACTCCCTTTCTGGCAGGCACATCTCGGGAGCCAGGATGCAAGACCAGGGTTGGAAAACACAGGGGTTGGAAGAGACATTACCACAGGGAGTCAAGGAGGAACAGCCTCCCCCAGGGCGCTCTGTGACGCAGCGAGACTATCCAGCTGTGGGGAAATAGCCCACTCGCCAGCTGCAAACATAACTTTGCTTTCTGCCGGCCTCCCCACAACCACCCTGTCTGAACCGATACAGAGCACGACAGACAGCGCAGGAACACAGAGCCATATCGCCACTCCCCATGACTCAAAGCATCACGACTATAAAATAAATGGTTTAACTGTGAGAAAATTGAAAAAGAGAGTCAGTGGTACTCTGTTTGCCTTCCAGGTTCCATGCTGTTCTGCACAAGCACGGGCACAAGAAAGAACTTTCCCCTAGTCACAAGATTAGGAGAAGTGTTAATTTAAGGAAAACAGATGAAAGATGGCAATGCTGCGACCCTGTAACGCAGGTAGGAATCCTCCGAGCTGCTCCAGCGCAGACTTTGAGGGGATTCCATAAAGACCTGGTTGTCTTTGTACAATTGTACAAGGGAACCTGTCACTCGCATGATACTTTTCACCGCATGTTTTACAACACTCAGATCATCAATTTTACCACACGGGTCCCTACACAGAAATCAAGGGTCACATTAAGGTCCTTCTCAGCCAGCTCAAGACACAGGAATCTCCACTCCTCCCTCCTCCTAATCCGCTCTTTGTCATCAGCAGCTGCCTGCACTGGGGTGGTCACCAGTGGGTGAAGGGCAGCATCTAGAAACACCTCGGGTACCTCTGCACCACGCAGAGCATAGCCTGTTCGGGGGTTACGCTTTTCTTGTAAGTCCAAGGAGAAGGGGGCTCAGCACACACGGACAGGGAATTCTGGTAGCTGCGGCTGGGGTTGAAGGTTGACCTTCAAACAATGCTCTATGTTGGCATGGCTGCCCTTTTAGAGGGAAGACGTCTCTGCTCTTGGAACATCTACTGTTCCAGGAATGATGGAAATCTCTGCTTCTTCCCTTTTTTCTAAGAAGAAAGTAAAGGAGTTTGAATATACATTTTTAAGATATAAATCCCAGATTCTCAAAAACTGAGAGACAAATTCAATGAATTCAGGAGTTCTCAATGCCTAGAATCACACAGAAACCGTTTCTCCGGCCAGACTACCTTTTGCACAGCATCTTCTCTATACACAGTACCCCCCCATATATATTTTTACTGACAAGCAGACCACTTCAAAATACGCTGAAGTAGAAAAAAGGACCAAGGTGAATGGAAAAGGCACAGCCCTGTAATTTCAAACCCACTGAAAGAACTGGATCCACCAGATAGACTCTGCTCCCACACCCAAACAACTTTGCAAGTTGATGGGGTGGGGAGAGATCAACTTGGGAAGGAGAGGTTCCCATCCTCCTGATTTAAAAAGAAACAATGACTTCAAAGAACATAAGAGACATGGGCCTGAGTGAGCAGGAGCCAGCTTCAGAGCCACAGCAAGGTAACACCCCAAACACACGCCAACACCACCAGCTAGGAGGCATGTTCTGCGGGAGCGTGCCAGGAGACTCCAGCTGAACTAGGTATTCAGGAGGTTTCACCCGTGCTCCTCCCACAGCAACACCTCGGGCTTTGGCAGAGCAACCATCTCTGCACTTGCCCTGTTTGGTTCTCAAGTTGACAAATTGCTAGGTGTCCCTTACACGAGGCCTATTCTCCTGCACACGGGACGTTAGTCATGGCTTCATTTGCCTACCCAGCTTCACCACAAGAATCCCTCTCAGCGCTCCAGTGGGAAATACATTGCTAGGAGAGAAACCAGCCCTCTTGGAGAGGTGCTGAATCAAGGCATAATGGGACTGAGGAGTTCGGTCTCACCAGGCAGCCCGCTGCAGAGCTTCAGACCAGAAACTGGCTCTCCCTCATCCAGGGTCTTAAACCACAACCCTTCCCCTTGGGAAGCTGGATGCTGTGCCCATGGAGACCAGTATCAAACCTCCACTGACTTCAGTGGCACAGGAGTTCAGCAGCAAACACACCAATTAAGAGGTCATTCCTTGGAAATCAGAGAGGTGGGGAATCTACTGTTATTTTCTCCTCATACATGGTAGCAATTAGGAGTCCAACCTGCAATCGGAGTCCCCTGGGCCCAGACAATGCATCAGCCCTGGCTGCGCGGCGAGGGGAGATGAAGACACATCCTTTGACGACACATTGTCACTGTCCATCCACCACCATCGCCACAACCAAACATTTTCTGGACTCCGCAAGTCATCAATATTACTAAGATTTTACTGAGGGCTACCCTACTTACATGCAATCCATTGTACTGCCCTCTCAGAAGCTCACTTTGTTTCTCAAGTATTTATAAAAAATAGCTTTTATAATAAATTTGGGAAAAGTAGTTCAGGCAGGAATCACAGCTTTAGTAGACCTTTTAAATTGTCCCCTGCCGCCAGATGCGAATGGACTGGAACAAATGGCACAGGAAGAAAATCCCGGCTCTCAAAGGATGCTAAACAGAGATCATTTGTGGTTTGGTCTGCTCACTTTAATTGTAACAGATTGCTTTGTATTCACAGCCTGGTTTCCCTCCACAAGTAACATGGCTGGCACAAACTCACCACGAACCGTGCTCTGTCATGCAAGACCCGCTCTGTGCTCTCAGTGTAGGGCACGCAGATACACCCGCGCGTTTGAGGACAGACCTCCTTAGCCCCGCAGAAGACCCTGCTCTCCTGCCGACAGGAGCTCTGGGTACCGGCCCCAGCCCTCTCTGCCTCTGCAGCGCGAGAAGGGCCTCCAGCAGCTATGGCAATACCTACAACAGGGCGCTCTGATCTCCCCCTCGCTTCTTCCCCTGGGCCACAAGCAGAAAGGAGCCTTATGCATAACCTGCTTCCCTCTTTATTTAAAAACAAATGAACTAAAGAACAGCATGTTTGGGGGGAGTCACAAAGCTCCTCTCCAGTTCACAGATTAGACCAAATTTTCTACAATTTCAGAATGTGTTCTGGATTGTTTTCCTCCAGAAATAAAACAAGAATTAACAGCAATACTCACAAACAACTACAAAATACTAGCAAAACTCTAAGTAGCTTAGGAAAAAGGCACTTGACAACCCCATTACACTATTACCCCTAGATTCACTTTGTTCTCTCATCGCTGCCATCAGCAGCTCACAGAAACGCACAGGTGTCTTTTCAGGGTGCCCAAGTCTGCGTTATCCAGGGAAGCACCATCTCCTGCAGGGCCAGGTGGATGCCCACACTGCTACAAGGCTGCTTTGCTTTTCTGTGCTCTGGAAAGGCTGTGCAGTATCATTGTCTTGGCTGGTAAGGTGTTTGCTGCATATGGATTAGAGCCTCAGAGAAAGGCTCGACCAAAGGCGAGTGCGAGCCAGGCTGGGGATGGGCGGACCCATTCCCACGGCAGGGACGCGGGGCACTGCCCTGCTGCGTCCACCATCGCTCCATCCCACGGCAGGGACACGGGGCACTGCCCTGCTGCGTCCACCATCGCTCCATCCCGCGGCAGGGACGCGGGGCACTGCCCTGCTGCGTCCACCATCGCTCCATCCCACGGCAGGGACGCGGGGCACTGCCCTGCTGCGTCCACCATCGCTCCATCCCACGGCAGGGACGCGGGGCACTGCCCTGCTGTGTCCACCATCGCTCCATCCCGCGGCAGGGACGCGGGGCACTGCCCTGCTGCGTCCACCATCGCTCCATCCCGCGGCAGGGACGCGGGGCACTGCCCTGCTGCGTCCACCATCGCTCCATCCCGCGGCAGGGACGCGGGGCACTGCCCTGCTGTGTTCATTATTACTCTGTCCCCACCTTTGTGAGACAGAAAAGCTCTGCAGACACTGCCTACATCATGACGATGGGTGCTAACGAACACACGGGACTGCTGATAACCCCATCCCTAGCCATCCAAGCCCGGCAGAAAAGGATTCCTCCTCTTTCAAACACCCTGAGCCCCTCCAAATACCACATCGAGAACAAAAAAACCTGTCGATGTCATTGGATTGCATCACCTCCTCCCTCTCTCCCGAACCCGAAGGCACGTCTCCAAATAGCGATTTGCTTTGCAAAGCAGAACAGATGTTCCCTGACGCCCAATGCTGGCCGCCTGCGAGGTGGTGACCTGCCACCGGGGCTGGCGAGTGGCCGGGCCGGGCCCGTGGCCGCGAGGGGCGATGCCAGACGTGCCCCGCCGCACCCAAACGCCGGTGCCGGCCCCGCGCTGCCGTTCTCCAGCCGACCCCCCCCCCGACACACCCAGAGGCACCGAAAAAAGCCAAACCCGACCCAAAACGCGGGGAGATGGAGCGGGCAAAGCGCCCGTCGCCCGGATGGAGGCGCCGCCCGGGGCTCGGCCGCGGCGGGAGCCCACCTACCTGCTTCTCCTCTGCGGGGGGTCGGCGGGGCCGGGATGCCGGCGGCGGGAGCGGCGGCGGGGAGAGAAAAGCAGAGAGTGAGGCGGGGGGGTCGCGAAGGGCCGCGGGGCGGAGCGGCCGCGCGTCCCCGCCGCCTCACCTGGGTTGCCCGGCTTGCTCTTGTACCGCAGGCCGGTGCTCATGGTGCCGCCCGCCCGCAGCGCGCCGGGGGGTGTGTGGCGGTGTCGGTGTGTGCCGCGGTGTGTGTGTGTGTGTGTGCGTGTGTGTGTGTGCGGCGAGGGCCGCCCCAGCGCCGCCGCCGAGGGGCCGGGGCCGCCCATGCGGGAGCCCGCCCCGCCCCGCGCCCGCCCCGGCCCCGGCCCCGGCCGACAGCCCGGAGGGGCGGGGGGGACACTGGGGATGGAGGGGATGGGGGGCAGCCCGGGAGGGGCTGGAGGGGTGACAGTCCGGGAGGAGGGAGCCCCGGGCTGGAAGGGGGCACAGTCGGGCCCGGAGGGGGAGCCCGGGCCGGGAAGGGTGACAGCCCGGGCCCCAGCGGGATGACAGCCGGGCCGAGGGCCCCCCCGGGGCTGGGGGGGTGTCTGATCCCCCCGCCAGCACAGCACGCAGGGGCTGGAGCACCCCAACAGCCTCTCCCCGCTGGCAAACGCGGGCAGGGCCAGGTACCGTACAGGAATAGCTCCCGCGGCCCCCCCCAGCCCCACGGCGGGGTAGAGCTGGCTGAAGGCTGAGACACGGTAAAAGGCAGCACTCCCCACGCTGGGACACAAACACAACACCCAGAAGGAATACACCATTGTAAAAAAACTCAAGAAAACCAAACACAAATGGAATAAATAGGAAATGCGTTTCCAGATTTAGCATCTCAGAATGCAGTGGGAAGCCCTGAATCATGCTGCAACTGTACTGTGCAAAGCAGGCATGTGAGCTCTGCTTCCATTAAACCATTTTAAAGAGGTGATATAAAAAGTTATTTTAGGTAAAAGATGCCAGTATAACTTTTTAAGGAAAGGCAGGAGAGAACTCAAGTGCATTTTAAACACTCCAAAAGCAGTAGTAGCACATGATTTAAGCTCACAGGAACCCCAACAAGAGTAAAGGAGCAAGGGGAGGGGGCTGCGAAGCCTCAGGACACCCAGCTCCTTCCACAGCTCCGGGAGGGGTCACAGCTTCCACATTTGAACGACAGGTAAGTAATCAGACTTGAAACGCCTCTGATCCAGGACAGGACAAGCTTGGCAGGGCGATGGAGGACACTCCCCTGCCTTGGAACAAAACCAACACTGATGCCACAGTACGGATTTTTCAAATGCCTGCAGTCATCACAATGTTTATCTTGCCATTTCTTCCACCTTCTCATTCAAAACATCCCTCGTATCAAAACAAGGAGATGCTTCCAGGACCAGAGGCTGGCAAGCCCAGGAATGCATGCTTTGAAAACCCATTAACTCATCCTGAGTTCACTTTTAGCTATTGATTCAAAGCATCCGAAAAGAAATAAATGAGGTAATTGTCACATTTGCTCATTTTTAAATGCTAGAGTGCCACAGACCATTTCAGACTCTACGCCACAATTAAAGGCACCAACAAACCAACCAGCCTTTCATGAGTTGTTTTATTGTCTGCCACAGTATTTCAAATCTAACGAAGACCGAAATGAGTGCAGGCACCTGCTCCTCGAGCCTGCTGAGCAGTCCACAGACAGTTACGTGTGGGCACTTTGTCCCAGTGCTGGGAGGTGCCAGCCCAGAGAAGGCCGGGGGGGCACTCAGAAAAAGGGACTCCTGGGTTCTTCCATGGCCCTGGCCCCGCCAACACAGACAGGAGTGGAACCACAGGATCAGAAATTAGGCTCCAGCCAGAGTCCCCTCTCCAGAGATCTCCACAGTGGCAAAGACTCAGATTAACAAATAGGTTCCCCCATGAAGCTGTGAAATATTTTAACAAAACCAAGTTCAAGTGTAACTGAAAATTAACATCAGACAACACCAAGGAAGTAGTAGAAGGCATAAAAATCAAGCCTATGTTGAAAGGAAAGCACTCAGGTATGGTATCAGCAGCACCACAAGTCCTTCTTCGACCATTATTCACATAGATCTCGTGTTTGGAGCAGAGATGCTCCAGCTGGAACTCACGAGCCAGAGGGAGGCTGAGTTTATTGACTGATTACTGGTATCCACTAGTGAAATTGTTCACTGAGGAGTTGTGACAGTGACTTTAGGTGCCTGGCTTTGAAACTAAAGACTAGATGCCTTTGAAAGCCTGCTTCCCCACTGTCCTACTTTGCTTTGAAGGATGAGCCGTTGGTGTTACTTTTGCTCACAGCTAATCCCATACACAACCGAAGCCTCGGCTTCTCCGGAGGGGTATGGCTGTCCTCACTCCCACAAGCACAAATGGACAGCAAATCATTTTAACAAGGCTGCAAAACATGATGCAAAATTCTGGAAGAAAAACAATGTGAAAGGTGCACGTAATGGCACGCAATTCATGAGGAAGTGTTTACCGTTAACCTCTCCCCTTGGCCCTCTTGAGAGGCACGCTTACAATCCACGTCTTCATGAAACCCAGAGAGGCTTCGGACGAGCACAGATCTGTCACTCCGTTTCTTCTTTCAACTTCATTACAGCAACCACTGAGGTAACAATGGAATGTCCACTTGATGCAGTTCAACTCCAAACACAAGCCAAATAGGCATCCCTGAGATGCAAATCATTTGTTAATCCTAGCCCAATTAAACACTCATTGCCGGACAGCAAAATTAGGGCTAATCATTACATGAAAGACACCCCAACCTAGTACAGAAGACAAAGTGTCTCAATCCCATATTTGCAAAATAATTTACGCTTATGAATATATGTTACATGCAAGACTAAAAAAGCATGCAGAAGAGAGCTATACACTCAGTAATGACATACAGGAAACACTAACATTCATGAATTTACAAACTAAGGTGTGCAATCAGATTTTCCAAGGAATTTACCCACCTAAAAGATGTCAGTAGGTGCCTAACGAACTTTGGGGAAAAAAAAAAAGTGGATGCAAAGCCCTGCTACCTGACTTCCAGCTAAGACACTTTTAAATTTGTTTTGAAATGAAATCAAAGCAGTTTGTATGTAGATAAATTCTAGCAAATGCCTTCATTCCCCAGGGTAAATATAACGATTCCTTCGATTATGCACTGTGCACGACACCAGTACAACATTCCATAGATCAGCTGGAAAAAAACCAAAATCCAAAAACCAACAAAAACAACCCCAAAATTCAAGATTTTCCAATCGGTACAATTTATTACAAAATTTCAATGAAAATTAGTGTTATGGTATATAAAAAGTTCGATACATGCCATCGCTCAGCTGACAGATAGAAATGCCTGTGACAGAGATGCTTGCGCTCAGCACTGGCGCCCTGAAGACCAGTGCTCAGAGGCACCCCGACGCCGCTGGCAGGCGCAGTGTTTATGGTACGGTAAGGCACGGTGATTTAGTAAAGTCAGCTTCTTGGCATCACTGGTGAACCATCAGCGCTTTGTACCTTCGCTCACACATCACACAAACAGAAATCACCAGAGATGAAGCTCCAAAAGTAACCAAAGCACAGAAAGAGTTACGAAAAACTGATACGATACACAATGACTTAAAACGGCAAGTGAAAGCTGTGATACTGTGCAAACACACACACGTTTACTGCAAACAGGCCACAAAATCTTTTAGTATTAATCACGGAACTGTTGAGAATAACCTAGCAGATACACGATTAACTCCTTAAACCACCACGACGACTACTCCAGACAGTGCACTCTATCAGTTCCTGTATAAAAAGTTATAGGAAGGATAATAAAAGCATGTTTATATAAGTGTGAAGACAGTGTTACCAAAAGAATCAAAAAAGATACAATATAACATGATTAACATCGAATATATAAAAGAAGCCGTTTTACAACACAATCTTCAGACTTTGTGTATGTTTTAACGCAGGTCTTGATCTGCGGCATCCAGCTTTTGCCTTTGCACGTAACCATTCGGCCAAAGAAAAGAGCCCCCATCTGCTTAGAGACCTGTGTGCCGCTGCGGACAGAAGTGGAAAACAAAGAGCATTAGAAAGGACATGCTCTCGGCCCCCTCCCAGCGCCCGGGGCAGCCCCAGCCCCCCCGTCCCGCACGCAGCCCGGGGCACGGGGCGCTGGGTTCCTGCGTCACAGACCTGCACCACAACTGCACCGGCCCCGTCAGGCACAGTCTGGCCCCACATATTTATCACAAGTGTCTATTAAGAGCACATAAATGAGACTCCATTTTTAGTCACGTACTCCCCGGCGCACCCCCACCCCGCCCCACCTGCGGGAGCACGCGGCCGGCACTGCTTCTGGGGCGGAAAAGCAAAGCCCCCGAGCCAAGCAGGGCCGAGGGCCAGCAGCAGGGCTGATCTCACGCACAAATACTCCATGACGCTCCCGAGGTAACACAGTAGAGCAAGCAGGTTTTTCCAAGCACTCGTACAGCACTGCTCATATGGCTGAAGGATGGGATACCGGCCCGTCATTTCAAATAACTACCAGGTTTGGATGTCTCTAGTTATTTGCCATTCGAAAAGGCTGCTACAAAGAAAGCAGAAATCCAGCTTTCCCTGAAATTGGACCTTGCTTAAGAAGTTGTGTCAGATTTGGAACCTGGGAGAGACCTCAAATTCTCCAGTCCCAAAACTACTCATTCCCAATACGAAAAAATAGCTTAATCTAAACATTCATCTGGATGGAAAAAAGAAATATTCTAGAAAACACTGTTGTGTCACCTCACCTGTGAGGTGCAGTGCAGCACTCGCCCAGACCGCAGCTGGGATAAGGAGCCGACAACGAGGCCCTTTGCTCTTTGCCACTCTCACAGAGGGAATTCTGTTAATACACCATTACTTACCATTTTAAGGAGGCCATCACTTCCCCTAACAACCAGAGCAAGCCAGCCAGCATCAAGGCTTTAAAGCCAGAGTCCATACATTAACCAAATTCAATATTCAAATTCACAATTAACCTGTTGTGCTGCACAGCTACGTCAAGTATGACAGAGAAGCAAACTTCTGCCATTGCCTGCCTAACTCTGGTCTGGTACAGACGACAGCCCAAGAGGGAACCGTACCTGATGTTTCAGACTCACAAAGAGACTGGAATTTCCAATAAAACTGAAGGCTGTGTTATAGGCACAGCCCTGCACTGATGTTACCAGCATTAGAACACGATATCCACATTTCGTATGCTCACAAAACATACTTGGGCAAAGTGTGCTTGTGCATTTCAGTGTGGAGTCGTTTCACTGCTTTTTCTTCCTAATCTCCTTATGGGACAGTATTTTCTGATATATTAGGTTGATACCATTCTTTACCAATTTGATCTCCAGTTCTATTAGACTGACCTTAAGTCCCCCATACGCCTTTCCCCAACACATAGCTTTAATAAACGCCTCCATCTGCAATGTGAATTCATACCATCCCTTAAGAAAGGCAACACGTTCTCCAGTATGCTCTTAAAATAAAACTTTCTCGGTAAGTAGCAGCACACACGCCTGCACCCCGACGCACATGGTGGGACAGCTCAGCCTCCTCCGCCTGTAGAGGTCCCGCCAGCCGCGGGAAGGAAGGGCTTTGCTCCCTCAGCTGCTTCCAACACCACTACACCACAGGGCAACCTGACACCTCTCCACAGACACTTCTGAATTCCGAATCGGAGACATCTGCTTTATAGGCAGTTACATCTTCTCACTGACCTAAATTCTTTTCCTTCAAATAGCACCCATTTTATGTTGTAGCTACAGCCCTTTTGGTGTCCAGCCATTAGCAAGAACTTTGAGAAACGGCGTCTTTCCAAAAAGAGTATTGGATGACACCAGTGTCCTGTTGTTAGCTAGATTTGACTCATGTTGTCACTCACAACCCTACTATTTTGGGTTTCTGATATTTCAGTCATCCTCTGTTGATTTCGTGGCTTCAAGTTTGTTCCCTTTCCTTTCGCTGGTCTGTAGCAAAACCTTGTACTTCCCCATAGCATATACTTGGCTGATGACATCTGCTAAGTTCCAAAACTGGCCTTTGAATTGCTTTCCGATGTTTACCAGAACTCATCTAGTGGGAGATGTCCCTGCCCATGGCAGGGGGGTTGGAACTAGATGATCTTTAAGGTCCCTTCCAACCCTAACAATTCTATGATCAGTTAATTTAATATGCTAATGGGGTTAATATCCACTGAGTCACGTATACATACCAGGCTCCAAGCTCCAGACCTCCAAGAAATCTTCCTCTGAAAATGTTTACTTAGCAAAAGGTGGCCTGAAGCATTTACAAGTCCCCCGTGAGTCCACGCCAGGCGCTGGCACGGAGCTGGCAGGCCTGTGCACTCCATCCTCAGGATGCTACCACCCCACAAATTCCAGCAGCAACCACCTCCCCTCGCCCCCTGCATCCTACCCGCACCCAGCCCTGTGTCAGGCAGATACGGGAGGAGGTGGAATACGCTGATCCCATCACTCCTGGGCAACCAAGGCAGAGTGCAAGTGCCTGCACGTATGCACAAGAATTGACAATGCCACTGTAGCCACTGCGCTGCGGACTTCCATCTTTCCCATGGCATCGACACATTTCTGAAAAGCAAATATATTTATTTCCGCTCACAAAACAGGATTTCTGCAGTGACCCATAAGGAATTTTATATTTTCTCTATCTTATATTGTCTGGAATCACTTGGCAAAAACTCAACCAGTTTGCATCAATCCATTGAACAACAAAATTTATTGAGCTACAGTTTGGGCAATTACGTGAGAATATCAGAAAAGTTTGCTATTGGGTATGTCAATCTTTTTCATTTTATGTTTTGCAAACATCGTGTCATTCCTTGGAAAGCTTAAAGTCTGCAAGACAGAGTGTGCTTTGGTTTTTGGGAGGTGGGGGACCATTTTGCTGATAATATTTTTAGATGTACAAACGCAAATGAAAGCGTTATTGTTCCACACCTCAAGGAATAAAAGCCATAACACAACCCTCACTGCCCTGTGCTCCATGTGTCACATACAAGGGCAGGTGGGCTCCAGCTACAAGGCGGCTCTTGAGGGCCCTGCTAAGACCTTTCTATGCAAGTCAGCTCCAAGGCTGTACGGAGCCACACAAGTTCAGCGCTCCAGATGTACAGCAACAAAGGAAAAATGGCAATTTCGGTCAGAAGTCTACTCTCTAAGGGAAACGAAAACCTGTGCTAGCCCACTGACACGGGGTTTGCTGAACAAGTCCATAGTCAGAAGAGCCGGAAAGGGCTGGAGAAGGACGGCACCCTTCTCATCTAATTTCCAGCCAGAGAAACAGCCACTGGCAGTGCCAGGCACTTCCTCCAAATACTACAAATTTGCCCAAGCTTCACATTCTCCAGGCTCTCGATTTCAGCTGCCAAAAACTACATCATGATCCTCACTTCCCTCAAATGACATTTCTCATCAGATCAATTCAGCATTCAGCAGCATCCTTTCAGAAGGCTGGTTGCTATGACAATGCTTTGTGTTGTTCTGTTAAATGATGTCAATTCACTGGTAGAAAGAACCAGCTGTTTGGTGCCTCCAGTACTGCTCTTACCGAGAATCGGAACAGTGGTAGTGAGCTCCGGAGGCTTTAAAATACCTATGGAAATCATGAGCTACAATAAAAGAATTTTCACCATCCTAGATATATTTTAAGTGCAAGATGCTTGGGTTTTTTCCCCAAACACATCTCCCTAACCATAACTACGTTTCCAGCTGGCTGTATTTGTTTTCCATAGCCTAGCTTCTGCTACTGGTTTGTCCCAGCATGATCCTGAAGCTGAGTGGAAGACATAATACAGATTTGTAAGAATAACAAGAGGAAAACAGATTGCAAAGAGCTACACTTTCAGAAAGAGAAGGAAAGGGAAGAAACGCCCATCAATAACCATTTCATTTGAAAAAACAATTCCAGCATTTCGTAATACTTGTTCATTTGAGATGGACAAGTTCAGAAACCGGTAAATGTGCTCTTGGAATTACTGCAGGCTTATTGCAAAAGCATTTTGTATTAGAGTATCCAAACAAAACTAAATCTGTTTTAATGTTTGGTAACTTATTCCACCCCTCCATCTCCTTCCTCTCCAATCCTTCATTTGAACTGTCACATATAAGAAGCAATCCAAGCTTGTCTGGAAGTTTTTACCGTGCTTCCAAGGTCTCATAGGATTAGTGTATAAAAAGTTAGGGTAAAAAAAAAAAAAATTGTTGCTGCTTATTCCAAGAGTATTGTGGCATCTAGCCGTGCTCTCGCACACACCTCCACAGGCACCGGCTGCGCGCAGAAGCTAGGGATGTTTAGAGGAAACAGAGAAAAGCGCAGGTCAGCACACCTGTGGCAGCGCTGCTCTCCAAAGCTCTAATCACCACCACCTTGTCAAGCAAGTCTGGACTCAGGGGCTTTTGTCACAAACTGCAGTTGGCACACTGGTCACTACTGTTCCCAAACCATCTGCCTTTCCTACTTCTAAGCCACCTCCACCAGCGCTGCGCTTCATCCCCCTTCAGGCTTCTACTTCTCCGCGCCAAGGAATCTGTCCATCCTCTTTGGAAACTTTGGACGTACTCCCCGTGTATCATCTCCGCCTCTGTCACTCCCCTTACGCTTCTCTTACTCTACTCTTGAGAGAGAAGGAAACTGCTTGAAGTAAGTTTTCCCTTTGCTCTTTCCACAAACCCTTGAAAGACGCCCCTATTCAAAAGGGATTGGGCAAACCAGACCTTCCAGTCATCCCATCTGTGTAGCACGGCATGATCATACAGACTCATCACTCCTTTTGGCAAGGAGCTGAGTTCAGCATTTCATCACTATGCAATGCCAGGCCCTTTCCAGAAAACCTCAAAGCCTTCAGCAATCTTCTCCCCACCCCGAAATACATCTGAAACCAGAAGTGGGTATTCCCCGTATTTGGACATTACCACGTTTCATTATCCTCCTGTTTACTCTCCAGCTCTTATCTATGAAGGTATTTACACCATACTGCTCTTTTCCCAAAATATCTGAAAATATCTTTACATCTTTGCTTCGTGAAGGGGAATATATTTTCAAGGGACTTTTGAAGAAAATGAATAGGTAGGAATTTATCTAAAATAAAAAGAGGGAAAATGTTGATTTTTACATAAGTTATCTACAAAGTTACATATTTTTCTCAGCATAAAGAGAAGTAAGGGCGCAAAAGAGCAATTAGAGGAGAGACAGTGGCAGAGCTGATCCTTTAAAGTTCTTGTAAAACTAGAACCTGAGAGACGCTCAAGATAAGCTGTAACAGAACAAAAAGATTGATATCAATTATATTTAAATTTGTTGGCAGTTTGGGTCTGTTAACTACTGTGTTAATTACAAGTTTCCTGGTTTCTTTGGAAATAGTGAGTTCAATAAAATACAGCGAATAAATCTGATGGGAATGCTGGAGGCTGAAATCATCATTCCTCCTAAACTGCAAAGGCAGTTAACACGCGCAGGAGAAACCTGCCTGAGGCCAAGTTCCAGGTGAGGATTCCCTGCCCCACGCCGACACCTTCACACAGCAGCACTCTGGGTCAGCAGGGTTGCAGCTGCAGATCTGCCTGTGCATGAGCCAGCAAATTACGGATTGATAGATCATTAGTGTATCTCAAGGGTAACGAAAAAGAAGTTCAAAATTCGTTCCTGAAAGCGGTCTGTCAAACAATATGATTTCCACAGCAGCTGCAGAACCGCAGCTTCAGGGATGCCAATGGAACAGCAGGACGTCCACACACGACGATCTCATTCAAATCCTTCTCAAATTTGTTCACATTCAGTATTTCAGATCAACTAACTTTCTTGAGATTTAGTTCAAACTAAATCACAAGAAGATCATGTGGACGCTTAGTTAAATCTGCAGAGCTGCCCTGCGTAACACATGGAGTGGCCCCAGATGTACTCCGGATTAGCAATGTAAAGTATCTACAAAACAACATTTCACCGGGACGCACATGAGCTTGCTCAAAACTCTGTTTACTTACGTATCCATGGCTGCAAATTCAGCCTGGCACAAACCATGCTCCAATCTGTTTTTACAAGTACCATATCCAGTATTACCAGAAGCTGTGAAACACAGGGAATCTGGTGCCATAACTGGCTAATGATTAGTGGGAATACTGCATCCCGTTAGCCCTCAGACAGCGATTCACAGCAAAGCCAGTATACAGGAGCTGAAGAAGGAGCTCTGAATATATTTGCATCATTTGCCATCCTGTGCTCTGCCAGCAACAACTATGGACAAGCCGAGCAGATTTAGGGTGAGTTTTTTCCTGCTGAGTATAAGTTTAAAGGATGCTGTGCGATTAAGTGTGATTTGTAAGTCACACAAAGAATTGAGCTCCTTTGCAAAAACCAGTAATGATAATTTAGACTACATAAGGTTTCCTGCATCAAACAGCCGTTTTCACAGATGGTCAGAGTTTGGCCGTAGCATAACAGAGTCACCATGAGAACTTGGGACTTCAGTTCAGACAAACGTATTTATCAGGCTGCACAACTACCAGCTCCTGCCCGAGGAAGCGAGAGCTTCATGTCAGACTATTGCACGCACTGCATGCTCAGGCCCAGAACCATCCTCAGGGCTGAGATTTCCAGCTCTGGGAAAATATAGCTCAGCATGGAAGTTGGAAGACACGATGTGAAGACTCCTCTATCTTCAAGACTTGGAATTGTGACAGTAAGAAACCTGAGTTTGAATTACTTTTTGCCCCTTAACTACTTTGCTCAAAGATCACAGTGCACGTACCAGGAAAACCATCAACTTCTGCTTAAAGAGGAATCCAGTGAATAAGCTTATTCCTTAGGAAACTTTTTTTCTTCTTTTTCTTTTTTTTTTTTTTTTTTTTTTTTTTTTTAATATAAACAGGAAGACTGAAGGTTCAAATAAAGGCAACAAAAAAAATCTCCTTATTTTAGGCTTGGAATGTTGGCAGCTGCCACAAGGTCATAAGGGATAATATAAGCCATTTTATTCAAGCTTTACATTCCAGAAGACCAGCAATCACAACTGGAGTATTAAACTGAAGTATTAAGCAACAAGATTCCTCATATCCTTCTCTTTTTTATTCTTGCATTTAAAAGAAAAATTATGCCAGAAGAGCTGCATTCTGAAGAAAGCATGAATATCTGCTACAAGAATTATTTTTCTTGACTCCCTCTGGTCCCAGCGACGACATCACACGTGACAGCGAGGGAGCCCGTGTTTGGTACATGTAACCGGTTTGCCTCAAATCCCCTTTGGTGCTTCGAAAAAACTGCTAGAAATTCAGCAGACTACACACCCCGAAACACCATAACTTGTGTTTATATATAGTCAAATTCATTTTCTGAGGAGCTTTTGCTAATAGAAACAAAGGCAGATGATCCAAAAATAAGGCACTGAAGATAAGCAATTACAGGTCTTAAAACCAGCTGGCAAGGTAACATCTACATATGTTCTTTTTTCTAGTCTGCCCAGAACATCACTCATTTTTTCTGTGATTACTCCAGAGTGCAAAGTTAACAAGAATCATTGTAAAAATGCTTATCTAAGAGGAGTAAACAAGTCAGAAAAGTAATACCTGATGCATCCAGGTGTTAAGCATCTTAATCATCACCAGGCTTCATCCTCATCTGGGCCTGCATCTGTGCAATCATCTCCTGCATGCGGCGCAGCTGGAAGAGAGAAACACCCACATGTTTAAAACAATTTCATGAGGGAACCAAAATCCAGGAAACTTTAAATCTTTTTCATCCATCGTGAAATGCAGATCCAATTTGTCTCCTTACAAAATGGAAATGTTTGATTAATTCACCTGATTGAGTACCTTTTTTCCCATCTCCGGTTCTTTAATGCATTACATCTAACTTTCACAAAACATTTGTAAGAATACTTACAATGAAAATTAAGCAATAAAACCCAAATCCTTTGAAGCTAGCTACGTTTGCAGACCTGTGTTATTAACATTCAACCTCCAGTAAAGACAACACCCCCTTTACGTGTGTGCGGACACCCCGCTCGAGCGAGGTACAGCAGCTTAGTTCTGACACAGGTGCTCAAAGCGCAGCACCAGGGATGGATGCTCATCTGCTGGCTACCCACAGAACTCGGCAGCATTTAGCGACAGTAACAGCTGAAAGCACAGACAGAATTTAAAAACTACTTCAAAACCAAAGCAGAAAGATGTTTACAAAATTTGGAAAGAGAGACTAAACATATTAAGCACCAATATTTTTACATCTAAACAATGACTTTTCCTGGAAATAACTATTTTCTTAAAAGTATTTTCTTATGACACTTGTAAGTTAATTTCCATCTCATAAAGGGTCAGTTATATGTAATGCATTTTTTTTCCCCAAAAATAACATTAATATAAATAAGTGTTCCTAAGAAAAAAATAAGAAACACTAACATGGACTGTCAAAATGCATATGCAAATACCTCTAATTTGGTTTACAAATGACTAGGTATTTCCTTCCAGATGCAGGTGGGGAAGGTTCCACATACACAATTGCAAGTGTCCTGTCTTACAAACTGGAAAAGAAACAGGCTGCAATTTCCACACACATTGTGTAAAATGTGTGTCCATCTCAAACCGGAGATAATGTAATGATCTGAGGCTTGTGTAGGAAGTTTTCATTATTCTAAGAATAATTGTGTAGTTTTTAATATATCTAGCTTTTTTCTCCATTAGGAAAAAAGTAGTTAGAGAATTGTTTTCATTTATTTTCTGGGGGAAAAAAAAAAGAAACTCTTTAATTTGAAAAGTACTGCTATATTTAAACAATTACACTGCATTTTCATCCACGTTAGCTACTGTGACATTAGTTACTCCATCAGATTCAATACAAAAGAACCTGAGATAAATGCCTGACTACACATACGTGGTGTTGAGCTGTTAGCTTTCTTTAAAAAAAAAAAAAAACCAAAACACACAAACAAACCAACCTATGCACAAACAGAAAGAAATGTCCCAGAACAGGAAAAAATTAATTGTAGATGCCTGTATCATTTTTCCTTGCCTGGCCTCAGACGCCGATTTGGGAAAAGGGGAGAGAAGCTGAGGTGCAGAGACTGGAGCCAGCCCAGGACCCGCCACTGCCCACGTCCTGGGGCTGCTCCTCGCTGCAGCGGCACAGGCTTCACCGGCTGATTCAGGTCCCTGTGACTGCAGCAGAGATGCACCGACAAAAGGAGATTCACACAGAACAGTGAGACACAGCTAAGTCTATAATGATGGTTATATATCCAGCTAGATCTTTCTGCTAAACGCTTACAACAAAAGGCTTCTGATCAAGAAGATGCACAATGCTGCAGGAAGGAGGGAAACAAAACCGGAAAGCCTCAGACATGAGAGCTGCACTGATTCCATAGCCCAAGAAAAGCTTCAAAGATCAGCTTGTAAAAATGTAAGACACCTGGTCTCTTGAACTGCCTCTCTGCAGATTTACCACCAGAAGCAAAGGAGCTTGCTGGGAGCTTGCCGGCTCGAGCCCTCCCCGCAGCACTCCAAGCCGAGCCATGGAACGCTCCCAGAATAGAAACCATTCAGCAGCCACCGGGGAAGATACTGCTGCACACGCGTTGTGGGGACTGCTCAAACGCAGCACTCTGCTAACAGACAACAGCATACTTCAAGACTTAAATACAGCATCGACTCTCGCATTTTCTTAACCTTAATTGATAAAAATATGCCCACACCATGACAGAAATCAGATGCGGCACGTGACTCCAACGTAAGGCAGGCCAAAGGCATGAGACCTACTGTGCTGCAACATGAGGATTCTAAGAAGGTTCTTTCCTCTTCCGTTGTCACAGTGTTTTGAGATCTACAGGTGAAGTGTTAATCTCATCCGTTAGCTAAATAACAGCAAGTTTCTGAAGCCATTTTAGCATAACTCAGGAGAAAAAACTTTCATGCACAAGTCCGTTAAAAAGCCCAGGCACGCTGCTGTCTCCTATGGCATTAGCAGGTAAGTCGCCTTTTCATAAGGAAAGGTGGCCAGAAAAAAAGTAAAAAAAAAAAAAAAAAATAAAAAGGTGCTCAAGCACACCTATCTTTTTCAATGGGTCCTGGGCTGCATCAGCATTTTGTTTTGTTTTTTTGTTGAGCATTTGATATGCAAATAATCCAGAACAGTTGCTTCCTACTGTAAAACTGTGGCTTCTCAAGAGCTCTAAGCAAACTCACAACTACCAGCTTCATAAGAGTATTTTTAGTAGTCAGCCTCTGGGTGAAGATAGGTACCACACACTAAAACCTGGCTGCGTAACTACAGGGCTGAAGTCAGAGGTAACAACCGAGCTTAGGAAGAATGCACACAGACAGACTGGAGAGAACACAATTTGCACAGTAGGAATCTTGTCAGCTCGAGTGTAAAATTAAAATGAAAAAAAGAAAAATCAAACAACAGACTCTTCCACAATTCCCCTCCAAGCAGAGGACAGGGCATAAGAACTATTCCTGCACGTCACAATACAAGCTAAACCCAGCTCTTGCATCTTCACCTTACCAGGCCTACTGCACAGACAGGAGCCATCTCTCCTCTTCATAAAGGTGAAAGCACAAGCTGACACGAGAGACGAAGCTGATGCCGTACCAACATCCACGTTCCCTTTGCTGCTGGGCACTGCGAGCATCAGAGGCGCGCCAGGACTCTGATCTTGCTCAGCAGTAAACCCTCTCACTTGTCAGAGCAGCATTGATGTATTCCGCAGGGGACATGCCACGGGCCACCCGAAGAAGGATGCTACAGTGTGATAGCGTAGCGTCAGTGCACACCATGAAAAGGAAGCTAGGAAGCAAAGTTTGGAAATCTCCTAAAACTTACAAATTCCTGTGAATTCCCAGATAGCAAAAAATCAAGAGAGTAAACTTAACCTTGGTATAAACGCCACATAGTTTACTTATTATGTCAGGACAAAAATTTACTTCAAAATTCCTTTCAAGTAACTACTGGGTAGTGCCTACACACAACTACTGTAGCAACACAGGAAGGAAACAAGCATTGGAAGTGAGAGTTAAGGTTACAGAGTTAAAAGGGAACCACGCAGCTTCTTAATGGCTTCCAGGCCATGAGCAGATTTCATCTGTCCTACGTTTTGCCCAGAACCTCAACAAGTACTACTGCTGTCTGAACAAGGCGAGCGGCTTTTCAGTGACAACCCCACAGATATCACAGGAAAAGAAATGTTAAAAACAAAGAGTACCTACCCCACTGACACGCTTCCCCTCCTGACACCAAGTGTGATTAGTTCTGCCCATGCCTTTACATAAGAAAGTTCGTTAGAGAAGAGGCTGCAAGAATAGGGCAAGATGGAAAACTGTGGACAGTGGATTCTAGTAAATCCAGATGTTCCTATGATAGTTACTGTTGGTTAAAAACGCTCCCATACCAAAGAGTATAACTAACCCTGTCAATTGAAGACAAGAAAAATACTCCTGACAGAGTTACCACATTGGCAAGGGGCTGCCACTGAGACAGACGTCTTTCACAGGACACACCGCCATTATACATAGCAGAGGTGTCTACGGTCACAGCCATCACACTGCATGGGCAGCAAGCACTGTTCCTTCAAAGAACCACTCAGAAGGACAACAAAAGCAATTACATCCCATCCACCCACCCACCCCCACCCCCAAAAAAAAGAAAAAAGTTGTTCTTCATTCCAGTCCCCAAAGGATTCCCATTGCTAACTGCTTACTAAGGGTTTTCCTCCCATGATGTGCTCCCAGGACTAGGACTGCCTCACTTCAGGGAGGAAGGCTGAAGCATTCTGTCCCCCTACCACCAGGCAGTAAAGTTCTACTAACAAATGAAACCTTAGAGCCATTTTTATTTCCCTCAGGCCTGCAGGCCTTCAGCAGCCATGCTGCCTCTCCACACAGAAGTTTCCACCTTACCTTCCACGCCAACACTTCGGCCAATACCTGCAGCGCAGGCAGTTACCCGAGCCCGGCCCCGCCACCGCAGGCTGCCCACTGACTGACGCAGGTTCTTCATCGCAGCTGCCAATGGGTTAAACATTCAGAAAGTGGAACCCCAGAGAGAAAGCAATTTCAACACTGCCATTAATTCTGCGATGTTCAGCCTGCTGCTGACCAACGCCACTGAGGACAGCGGAGCAGAGGGATTTGCCCAACGCCGTGGGGCAGCTCACCAGATAAATCCGAGGAAGCTTTTTCCTTGCTGTTTCCATGCAGTCACGGCCTTAACATTTTTCTGGAAGTATTGCCTCTCAAAACTTTGAAACGTTTTTATTATGACATATTTTTAGAGTAGGAAGAGTATGGCACAACACTACACACTTTCTGAAGTTTGTGCCCATTTACATTACAACATCGAAATACTCTGAACTGCAGCACATCTACAGTAAGGAACGTGGACACCTTTACCCTTATTTTCACGTCCCAGCTCAGAACAACAGCTCAGCACTTGCAAGTGGCAAAAAGTACAACTGGGCTGAGCAATAAATCCAAAATGACAGATTAGCAATTCCAAATTGCTGAAGAGGGGACCACATCCTTTGGCATAATAAAAGATCATTTAGCAAAAGTGATGCCTTGATAAAGCTGATCCTGGCAGTAGCCCAAGCATTCATTCATTCCTTCCAAGGTTACATAAACCTCACCAAACTGTAAATAGCACTTCAAGCACCGTTACTGATGGGAATACAAAACAGGAGGGGAAATGGGTATTTGTTTTCTCTGCGAAGGCCACGGAATGCAAGCCCATTTCCTCTGTGCCTCTTCCCTCCCCAGACTTTTCCCAGTCTGAACCTTAGGGATGATATGGAGATGAAGGGATTTCATACCAGCTTATCTACAGAAGATTCAGCAAAGTCTCTTGATCTCTTTGGGATAATAGAATGCAGAAGTTAAAAACCTATTTGTTTTTCCAAGTCCTAACCTAATACTCCTGCAACTTCAGCAGCAGTTATTCAGAGATGATTAGTCCCAGAAGAACCTTTCAGAGATTGTCCTCCAAGAAATTCAAGACCTCATCCTTTTAGTCATAGTATATAAAACCATACATTACACACATATATACATTTGCCCAGAGAAGCTGTGGCTGCCCCATCCTGGGAGGGGTTCAAGGCCAGGCTGGACGGGGCTTGGAGCAACCTGGGCTGGTGGGAGGTGTCCCTGCCCAGGGCAGGGGGTGGCACTGGGTGGGCTTTAAGCTCCCTTCCAACCCAAACCGTTCTGTGATTCTATGATAAATACTAGACCTAGATTCACACAGAGTGGTCAGAATAGACCAGTATGCAATAACGTGCCTGCCGTACCAACAGTTTCCAGGAGAAACAGTTATAGGAGAATTTTTTCAGATGTAAGCCTTAAGACAAACAGTCTACAAAGATACCAAAGTCTCTACTTAACGACTAAGCACGTACAATTTATGTAGTTCACACAATAGGAGAAACACTTATGACAAACAGCATAAGTCTACTGCCTGAATCTTGGAAGCATTAAGGAAAAAAAAAAAAAAAAAAAGGAAAAACACACAAAATATTTCCAAACAATGCTCTTGACATTTTCAAAGCATCTGGTACTCCTGGCTATCAGCTGATGGTCTACGGTTGTTTCCACACACGTCAGTAAACGGGAGGCAGTTAATTTGTGTACAGAATACTTGTAGAAATTCCACTCTCGTAAGTGCATGGCCTTTTAGTGTGCTTATGTTGCTGAAATGAAGCTATACAGTGATACAGATGCAGCTCACTTAATCTCCAGTAATTCATATTATTAACTACTAGTTATGGTGATAATCAGCTGCTTCTCCATTTCCTTTTAGGAAAGTTTTTTTTGCTATTTATGTCAACGTGCCAGGGTTAGCCATTTTTAAATATGGATACTACAAAGGAAAAAAAATGCACAGACTAAAATAACTATATTTCAAAAATTTCCATGTACAGGAGTCCAAATCTTTCACCTCAGAAACACACAAAACTGCTTGTAGTTTTTTATTTATTACTCCAAATCACTGCATATGTGTATTGATCTCTTAAATCATGCCTTCCTCAATTTATGACTTGGATTCAAGCTGAACTGGGTAAAGGAAGGATAAACAGAAAAAACACTTCCAATTGGCAGCAAGTCTTAAGTTCTCACAATGCAAGCAGTCATAGGCATTGGCAGTGTACTACTTCAATTTAAATACTAGGCTAAAAACCTCTGAATCTTTAGAGCTTTAGCATGAAAATGTTAAGTTGAAAGGCCTAGTAATAACTTGAAACAGAGTAAGAAATCAGAGATTGAAAACATCAAATTCTTAAGTTGACTGGTACAAGAGAAATACTATGAGTTTTGCTGCAAGTCAAAATTAAGATTAAAAAAAATGCACATGAATTCTATCACGGGGCTTTTAAAACTCAATAACCTTTTTCTACTCCATAACTACAAACTGTAAGAAGAAAAGTACTAGTAACGTGCCTGTAGTAAGCCATGCACATCTGACATGACATTAGACTCTCAGGCTACCCTAACAAGCTATTCTTAAAGCAGCACACATAGCTGACAAACATGAATTGATTTCAGTACTTCAAAAATAGCAACTCTCCTTATGGAAAATTAGCATACAGACTGGAAGTGATAAATACCCTGCCTACAAGCAAGAGTCCGCATGCTACCTACCATCCACAGAATGCAAGCGACTATAAACACAGCACTTTGTATGGGCAACCTGTATATTCAGATTAGGTCTGCTATTTTTCACAACGCCAATCTTACACTCCGGAGGCAGCAGTTGACGTAGGATGCTGAAATTGGAGCACAGCATGTTATATTAAAGAATAACAGTTTCAGAAGCTCCCTCTTACCTCAGCCTCTTTCTGCTGGAGGATTCTGTCCTTGTCTACCACTTCCTCTTCAACGGGCCTATTGAACAAAAGAGCGCATTGATGCTATAAGATACAGAAGGAAAAGTCTCCAAGAAGAGATTCAAGGTTCATATTTCAGCTAATAGAACATCAAAAAAGCCTATGTGCTTCCTCACAGGGGAAATAAAGACATTTGTAAACCCAGGCTTCCCTTTTGTAAAAGGCCATCTTTACCTCAGACTCTTATTATTCACCCTCTGATTCTTAAATTTCTATTTCTTCACTACTATGGGTATACTCAGATTCCCTTCACTGTCTATACATGGAACAAAATCAACCATTAGAAAGCTGTGTAGGCTATTTCCTTTCTTCCTTAAGATCAAAGTGTTTGGCTGAATGCTTAAAGAATAAATAAAGTGGGAACAAGAGTAATGTTGCTATCAAAATAGATGCAGCACCAGTAGATGTACATCTTTTGCTTTAAGTCTGCCAATGAGAGTAGCCTTACCAAGAAAAAATAAAATCCAGAAAACCCACACACATTACCAAAAAATATTGCTTGGCCTAAACTTCTCTCTCTAGCTCTATCTGAAGGAGCACAAAGGAGCAAGAGAACAGCCACCAATGCAGCCTTGCAATAGCTGGAGAAGCAAAATGCTATCTAATCCAATAGGCTGGGGCTATTTAAGTGTGCCCACTAGAGTTCACTTTTTTCAAGTAGACATCATTAAACAAAAACCTCTCTTGCTTGCAGCCCACAGCTTCTTTATGCACATTCCAATTAAAAGCCCAGAGAAAAGGGAACGGATATGAAAACAAGAACAGCTGCTTGGGAGCATGGCGCTTTGCTAGATACTACTGCTCTTCAAGAACAGCATTTCATACAAATTTCAGTAACTCAACAGGTTGAAATGTCAGGAAGAGCAAGTCCAAGGTGACAGTGGAAAACGAAGAGACTCACAAGCAGCAGAACGCACATACTCACTTCCCAGTTCGTTTTAGCCTCTCCGAACGGAAATTCTCGTAGTGCAAATCTTGGGTCACCTCCTGCAGGTCCTGCATGTGCGTTCTGGAATGAGCAAAGAGCTACTGAACACTTTGTCCTTCTTGTCAAAGGAAAGAAAAACACACTTTTATTTTCTATTTTGATTTTATATAATGGATGTATTTACAGACTAAGTCTGCCATAAAGCTAGCCAGAACACAGCTTTCACATTTCTTGGTCTTTAATTCGTACTTAAGTGCCTTCCCACTAATATTCTTCAAAGACACAAAGTATGCTATTCCTCTTGTTTAGTCATTACTGTATAGGAGTTGTATATACCAGTCTTTGCTGTGCAAGAACCTTGTGAAGGCTGTTATTCAGAAAGATACTTTAATTCCTGAAGTATTTTTTGACTCTTAAGTGCTATTAAGTATAATTTGTAACTGAGAAGTAGGTGGAGCTCATCGGATCACACTACAGCTGACACTGCCTAACAACTTTCAACTGTCAGAAGAGGAAAAAAACGCTTGCTACTAACGACCAGCAGAGGGCAATCCCCGCCCAGCACAGACTGAAATCAGAAATGCACAACAGAATTAGATTTCCAACAATACGAGATTTCGTTTAAAAAACAAATAATCACTTAAAACCATCTACACAGGCAGAATAGCCGTATCAGATAAAATCAGGAAGGGGCAAGCTATCATATTCAAAATAGGATTTCATCCACTGCCGAGAAAACAGAGCTTTGCCTTTAGAATACTCTTCATGGTTTAACCCATCACTTTGAGTAACATTTTAAAAGCCTCTCTGCTCCACCCACTGCACTGTAAGAAAACGTCAATTTGTATGTAAAGCCATCAAATCGGTTCACATAAGGCATAAAAACTGTCATATGGACCTGACTGTAAAATACAGAAAATATTTTCTGCAGCCAGAGATCAGAGGGTTGAAGCAGCAAAACAAGCTGCAGGGAGCTAAAAGTCACTCTCCTCCGCCTTCAGAGCTAGATTTGAATTAAGGAGATCACATTCTTGTAGCTCTCTGGCCATTGTAACGGTTACATCACCACAGGAGATGGGATAATTTTACTATTACTCACACCAGCATTGTGCGCAACTTAAGGAAATCGTTGTGCTCTGGATTTTCAACTTCAACAACTCCCCAGGGATACAGACGGCCTCTGATTTTTTTCCCTTTCACCTCAATAAGTTGATTGGATCCAATAACGGCAAAGGGAATGCTAGCCTAGTTGAGACAGAGCAAAACAAGTTACTGTTCTGATTTTTGATCGGTTGCTTTTTTGTTTTTCTTTTAAGGAAAGCACAAAGACTGTTAAGTAACGGACAAGAGAGGGGTAAAAGAAATACTGACAAATACACTCCACTAAAATCCTTCCACATCAGAAAACCAACAAATCCTACTCTAGGCAATGCAGCCTCTCGTTATTAACACCTGTGGGTTTGTTGGATCAGTTTGTCTTAACAGAGGCACAAAAGGAAATGACACTTTGCTTTAGGAACACTTGACTGTTGTTGGAAGTACAGTTTGGGCACAACGTGTCATCCGACATAACATCACACATGGACAACAGCCAACAGAAACACGCTTCAGACACAGACTGAAGTAGCTGGGGAGAGAACTTCAGATACATTCTTCAAGCACCTTTGCAAGCATCACAGCACAAAGAGGAAATGACTTCAGTAAAACCTTTATGTGCTCTAACGAGAGGAAAGTTGTTAATTAGTGTAGTAAGCATAACGTGCACAGGCTCTCTCTTTGCTTGCACATTTAAAGGTTTGAGTCAGAAAACAGACTGCAAACCACAGTTCTCAGTGAAGCGTTGCTTGCATTCAAAAGAGAAAAGGAAAGAGAGTCACAACACCCTGCATTTGGAATTCTGATGAAGAGACTGGAATAAGGATTATAATTCAGACTCAACATACAAAGAAAACTTGAATTTTCAAAGCAATACAAGGGAATAAAGTACTTTTAAGCCTACAGGCTTGAAGAACTATTGCAGCAAAATAATAAATTAGGAGTGAAACTTGCCTTTAAAACTCTGGTTTGTTCTTTAAACTCCTCATCTTCATCAGAATCTGCATCAGGGAGCTGATAGATCCTAATGCCATGTTCAGAAATCTCATCCAGAACCTGAAGTTTATAAAAAAGGAAGAATAATGAATTCTTATTTCGTTGAAGAGGATTGACCAGTCTGTCACACAGAAAACTGAAAATGAAGAAAGGAAGCCTACACTAGACCCTGGTTGGATTATAAAGATTTTATTTTACTATTGCAAAAACGTATCTTAAAAACGTTGCTGAGATTTGCTAACTACAGAGGTTCTCTTTTAAAGAGCTTATTAGCAGGCATTTTAAAAGCCACAGCATTTGCTGAGATTACCTCTCAACAAACTGTTTGTAATCTGTCAGCAATCTGCAAAATCAGAAATGGCTAAACCCGCAGAGCGGCCCCCGTCTGTCCGCCCCAAGAGGAACAGACTCACCGACTAAATGCATTTTATGACATTCCTAATGGATGTTTCTTTGCACGTGACTTTAACTAGCATACTTCTGTGCAGTAATACAGAAATAAAGATTTAAAATAAATGTATCAAGATGCAATCAAGGCCTTCAGACAACAATCTGTAGTTGCACTTGGGGAATAAACATCAGAATTAGCACACTAGTTGCTATGAATGTTAGCAAAACTAATACAACATTTGTAATACAATGCACTCTGGCACAGCACTTTTTGAAGACTAACACATATGCACTTGACTCAATGTCCAAAGTGCCAAATAACACAAGCTTAAAGATTTAAAAAGAAGCACAAAAGATAAATGCATTTTTAGAAAACATAGCAAGTAAATAATTTTAAAAACCCCAGGAGATTTACAAGGAGCATAATACAGAAGCAGGCACAACCAGTGGAGTTAATATGAAAAAAAAAAAAGCAATTAATTGTAGAAGGATTCATTAGTTACAGCATCAAACCCATGCAGCTCATGTCAAAGTATATTTTCGTGTATTTGATATGTACAAATATTTAAAGAGACAGTGCCTATTGTCTCTGGAATGCAAAAAACAAAAGCTTATTATCCACTTAAACTGGAGAAAGTTACTCTAAATCCACCAAGAGAAAAACCATCCATAAACAGTTTTCTTTATTGTCACTAATGTCTGATATTAACATAAGAATTACACTTTCTATATTCCCATGTACATTCTTTGCCTAGTGAAACGTCTTCAGGGTGTGCAGGGCGAGCAGCTCTCCTAACGCCATAACACCAGGCCTTTGACCGTCTCCAAAGGTGGCAGGAGTCCATTCTTTCCTCAGAACTGAGGAGATGCTCCTGCTGCCATACTATTAGAAATACTTCAGCCAGAAACCCCATCAAAGGGGCTGCCAAGATGTTCTTTCACTGAGGGAAGTGTGGTGGTAAGAGAAGAGCACAGAGAATGCTGAGATCCCCCAATAACTCTCCTCAAAACAACCACGGATGTCCCAGCAGAGCAGGTTACCTGGGCCAGCTTCCTTGATGAGTATTCCCTGGCGAGCAGCAACCCCACCACCCCACCCCTGCCGTACTGAACTCACAGGAGACAGAGTCTGGACAAAATCAGGGGGGGCTGAGGTTATCATAAAACCATTTGTTTTATGATAACATAAGCCACTGTGAGGACCTGTGCTGCCATTACTCCGTATTTAACTGGACACGAGCTGGATAACACAAACACAAGCAGGCTGCAGCTGGACAAGAGCTCGTAGTGACCCTTCCCACGGTGCTGCTGGGTTCCGCCATCCCTTAGCTACGGTGTGAATGAAACTTGTCCAACCAGAGCTGGGTTACTAAACAGATGGTTAAAATAAAACAATCCCTCACACCATCAGAAGGGGAACGAGCACGTTTGAAGCACAGCTATTCCCATGAGGATGTTTTCCTGCCAGGTATATAAACATCCCCCGCACTCATACACGCGCACACAACTCAATAAAATATTATGAGCCCTCACCTACACAGAGAGCAATATTTTTAAAGGAAAAAAGAAATTTGGGAATAAGTGTTGCCAATAAGCAATTAACAGTGACATTTGCACAACTGCATTTAAACCAACGCATTTTGCTGTTCTGCAAAATGGAAGATAACTAAATTGTCACTTAAGATAATAAAAGATGCCCAGCTGGGATAGGTGGGGCAGTGCTGCAGCCATGCCTTTAAGTAGCTGTGTAAAATAAGAACGAGCATTTAACCTGGCTGAGATCGTAAAGATAAAATGCAAGTGAAACAATAACGGGAAAGTCGACAACAAGGGGTGCTAGAATAATATATTACAGCTGTTAAACCTAGTGCTTTCCTGAAAGGAAAAAGAATTGCAATAAAAACAAACTGTATTTTATGGTCCTAACAATGAAACAGCATTTTGCTTCTTCAAATCTAAATTTTATTGGCCTCAGAGGATTCTGTGTTCCTAAAGATTAGCCTTCCCATGGGAAATTAAAAAAAAAGTCAAAATATTAGTTCCCCTCTCATGAAGTCATTCTTTTGAGCAGGTTTCCTTAGCAGCCTTGCATGGCACAGCTTGTGAAACTGCCTTGCATTTCTTCCCACTCAAGAGTTTTAAAAAAATAACTTTGAATTCCAGAAAGACCAAACAGGAATTACTCCAAGCTGGGTTTCCTTTGCAAGCACCACAAACTGATCTTGCTGCTAAGTCCAAAGCGGCAAAACAAAAACATTTTACTTCAGATTGATGGCCAAATGGCAGAAACATCTAAAAAAAAAATAAGACTTCAAGCTGCGTCAGCAAAGCAGGATTTTGATTCTTATTCTTGATTAGAGATTCTTTTAGCCAAGACGCTTTGAGTTAGAACAATATACAGTAGCTAGACTTTCAAAGCTTTGGAACCACATGATACGTTTGACTTACTATAAACTCAGTTTGTAGAGTGACCTTTGCCAGCAGCACAAAAATAATGAGACTTGTTTACCTGCTTCCTCACCACTCCCTCAACTGCAGCATCAGTGCCACTCATCTCGTTGTGCACAAATGTGGTGTCCGTGTGTGCAAGTCAAGGCTGCTTTAAAGACTAGTTAGTTAAAAGTAACTTTGCTCAAAATAGAAAGAACTTAGCACTGAATGTGTCAAGAGAGGTTGCCTTTGAATTAATCTGTTCATCACAGGATATGTAAACTGGGATTCATCTCCATCCTCCACAATAAACGTCCTCATAAACCCCCAATCTAACAGCACTTAGAGAACCATACTGAAAAATAAGCAATCCCAAATTCACATTGGGAAAGATGCTTGCTCGTGCTACTGCCAGGTTCCAGCTAAAATCCGGTGTAACCAACACCCAGAGGCGGCTGTCAAACAGCTTGTGCACCGCACTACGCTCGGCCCCGAGAGGCCCCCGCGCAGCAGAGAGAAGGGGGGCACAAGGAAGTCCCAACCCAATTACAGCAAGTATTGAAACCAGTAAGAGTATCTTCCTCTTCTTTTCACCTAAGAACTGCTTTTGCGAAAGATGAGTGTAGCTAGAACCTATTTTGTATCAGCTTATTTTATGCATTGAACTGTCAAAGCAGAAAATTCATATTCCCAGTGAATTATATTGTCAAATAATTAAGGTTCCACTTAAATGCCTGCTTCAAATCTTTCAACATCATTCTGCTACCAAATGCTGAACCAAAAAATAAGTACATATGAAAACTGAGCCTGAAGCACACTGCTGAAAGATCAAATACAGTTTCTTTATAAGAAATAGCAGCTCCACAAGCAATATTACTATCAGATAAAAATCTTTCAGCAAGTCAGTACAGCCACAGAAAACAAGAAGCAGTAAAACCAGCAGAAGCAGCCATATCCCTGCTTTGCTATTTCCCTATGAGTTCTTCCAATTTGCTCACAGAACCCATCATCTCCCCATAGCATTTGCGGAGGAACAAAATAAAAGCTCAAGAGCCTGGACAGGATTTCTCCCAGCAAGATCTAGAGGTCCTTTTTAACTCAAATGAACAACTTTCCCCACCTAGTTCATCATGAAGCTGGTCACTTCTGTACAAACACCTCTCCCCCCCTCAGTGAAAATGTTTGTCTACGTTGCAGACAAGATTCACACAGTCACAACCGTCCCCACTTTAAGCTTCCTCAGATACAGAGGGTTTATTCCATTTCTTGGGCAAAATTTTCTTACATCTCTGAGCTTTACACAAGCACAACAGCAACGGCAGCAGCACCTCACCCTGCCAGACTGCAGTTGCTTTATGCCTACACAAACCAGGGTCACACCTTTGATTGTGGCACTGGTCCACCCAAAAAACCCCCAGCAACTCCTCTGAACTGAGGTTGAGTACAGCTAATGTGCCGTTTTGTAAGCATGATTTTAACCGCACTATTTTACCAATTAAATAAAGTTGTATTCCCACTTCAAGAAAACAGAAAAATACCCCCCCCCACAAAAGCCCTTGGAATTAAGATCCAATAACCATTCTGAAGGACTACTGGAAGCCAGAGGATCACAATCAAAACATCCATCACACTGCCCAGGAAAATCAAAAAGTGGTGGTATAAAATGATATTAAGATATAACGTAAAAGATTAAGATATAATCTTGCCATGAAAAAAAGTTCGCATACTCTGGTGCAAAGTATAGACTGCATTTTAGAAGTACTAATTATCTCTATACAACTCAAGGCATAAGTTATTGAACCCATAAAAATTCACAGGCTTTGAAGGGTTCAAATCTGTTACGATTTTACAACTGAATGTACCGAGTTTGAGTCAACAGAAGCTGAAAAAAAGGCTTGTGGTCTCAAATATCACAGAACCACCTCTCAGCATAACACAAGCTCACCACCTACCCATTTCTTTTCTTAAGAAGCGCAAAAAGTCATTCTGAATCAAAGACAATAAACCAGAAAATGTTAAATATTTACATTAACTGGCCAGATTATTCTATGATGAGATTAAATGGGAATTAGATTTAAAGTGAAAGACTTGTACAACCACAAACATATACTTTACTCCTGTAGAATTCACTCAATGTCATTATTTGGCAGAGGCTGGCCTGTCTTGGAAAGATTGGGAAAAAAAGAAATTCAAGACAGCAAGTACATCTTCCAATGCAAAAGATTTATTTTAGTACCACTGGCTAGAAAGCCTTTCTGCAGTACAACCCTGACTACGTCCTGGTATTTCACATGAGCAGATAACCTAGTAGGAACACACACGTGCAACAGGACACACATTTTCCCATACCAATGGGGCTACAAAGAGCATCCTGCTAATACATTAGCCCAACTGTCCTGCCTCTCTATTAGTGCTTCAGTTTGGCTCATGGGCTTTAGTTTGGATCACGGGTACATTTATTAAGCAAGCTTCCAATCATCCTGACTTAACCACATTTTGCTACAAACCATGCAGCACAAAGTACGCAAACCAAGTTTCTTTTGGATGAAACTAAACGTAAAGATTTACTCTCAGAACACATCTAATGCATTCCCACCACTAATGGGCATTCAGCCCACTGGACGAAAAGGAGAGCTATCCCGAAACATCTACACCACACGCACTTCAGGATGACCCGAGCCCTCATTACAAACCATTTTGCTCAGAACCTGCTCCATCGGGACACACTGCTTGCTAAAAGAGATGAAGCCAAGACTGGCCAGACGCTCAGCAAGTGCAACTGGAAATCTTCAGTGAAGACTTCCCACCTCACACTTCCTGAAGATTAGGTCCTTGGCCAGTATCATTCACCCCTCTTCAGTTTGAATTTACTTTATATTTGGCTTTAACATTGTATGGTTGCGTTTTTCTCACGATCGAGTGTTAGACCTACTCTTCTCTTCAGCCTTTCTCTCTCCTTCAGCGTCAGAGTGTCAGCCTTGGCAATCACAGGCACAATGTTGACTTTTCCATGAAGAGCCTTCATGAATTCTACATCTAATGGTTTCAGCCTGCCAACAAGTGGGAAAAAATAGAGGGAAAAAAAAAAGGCATGGGTTTTTTGTTTGCATGTTTCTTAACAGATCAAATGTATTAAAATGTATTTATTTCAAGTATCTACATAAATAGTATTTCCAGAATAAATTAAGTCAGAGCACTTGCTTATCAGCTTGGTTGTGTAAAGGCTGAATTGCAATTAAAATTGCCACTATAAGATTAATCGGATATTATAAGCTCTTATGTTTCAGCATGATAACATAATACTGACTGCTTCAGAACAGTATTAAATGCCAAAAAGGGGACAAATCAGAGAGCATTAATCCCCAAAGACCATTTTAATTGCAGTGGCTAACTGACAGCGTAGGAAGTAACTCAATTAAAGTTAAGTTTCCAGTTCAAGTAATGAACAGACTTATGAACACAATACAACACCCTAAAAATACAAGGGCTCAAGAGCTTTTCTTACCCATGGCCAAAGGGAGAGATGAAGTAAAAACAGCAATGGACTCTGTTGTCTATAATGTGGCGCCTGTTTAGACCGCTCTCGTCGTGAAGGTACCTCTCAAACTGGTTGTCAATGTACTGGATAATTGTTTTGAAGCTGTGGTTTGGGGGATGGGGGGAGAAAGACAGGCATCTTAGACCAGCTTTAAAATAATAAAAAAAGAATTATGAGGAGATAAGAACATAAGGAGGAGAATCACACTTTTATTAAGAACATTCCTGTTACAAAAATTCAACTTCCTAGCATTGTACCTACTACTGAGGAAAAGTAATTTGATAACACAAGAAGGTATTTTCATAGCAACCACCAAGTGTCTATTCACACCTAGAGCTACTTTCGAGTGTTACTCTGGCCACTGGATAAAAAGTTCAAGTGCAAGCTCAGAATAAAAGCACTCAGTGCGCTGAGACAACACAAACAGGAATAGAAGATTGAGGATTTTTCTGCTTTTTTTCTGGGGGTAGGGAGTGAGGATTTGTTTTTAAACCAGCTGACAAATGACATATCCCGGACATCCTCTTGATTTACAACCCTGACCCTAGAGCTAGGTTTCTATAGTTACCTATGAGAATTCTGGTGTTCTAGTCTGTTTGAATTAAGGACAAATACAATTGCAAGTCATGCACTAAAGCATCACATGATTTATTAAGCTATTTTTGTTACCTTACAGAATCCTTTTCTGTTGGCAAAGAAAAATAATTCCTACTTAGTTCAAGGCAATTTAAAATATGCCCTGCAAAGAAGTAAAGGAACACAGAATTTGATCATACAGATTAATCAGATACAGAGAGCAGTGACTAGAGAGAGAAAAGACAACACAATGCATTACTAAGAAGCCTGCTTTAAGATATTCCAGAGCATGTAGACACCTGCAAACAACATTAATATAAAAGGACACTTTATATTAAGTACTGCAGGGGAAGGGAAATGAACACACTGATGAAGATAAGATTAGGCAGATGATTGCATGTCATGAACATATCTTAAACTACTTGGGGAAAAACTGAGCCGAAAGCTTAACTTGTAAAATAGTATTTCTCTTCTTGAGAAAGTGAAGTTTGACAGAGAAGTTTAAGGAGGAAACAGACAAGACAACAGCAAAACCAAAGAATTGGTAATCATCTGGAAAATGAACACACAGAACGACGGCAAACACTGCGCAGGCAGCAAAGTTCAGCCCTGGGCTGCGTGGCTGGGATGAAGTTAACAAAAGAAAATAGCACGAATGATGGAAGAGAACCTGGAGCGAATCTGATTTTCCAAAGCTGAGTAAGCTTTCGGATCTTGCAGGAATAAATCCACAGCAGAATATATATACACACACATTTATATCTTTGCAAGACTTGCACCGTTCTAAGTCATACTACAGAAGACGACACAGTAAAACACGGAATTTACTGGGTTTTGACCTTAGTGCTGCTCAACTCCTTAAGAACTTGCATCTTAATGCCTAAACGTGTTGCAAAAGGACATGTTTTATGTTTCTGTTGATCTTAGATACTCCCCTCTCAGCTGGTGAAAGGTAACGAGACTAAAGACATACGAATATTAGGACAGAAACCAAGCACAAACAATGGGAAAGTAACTATCACACATTTATCTGGCAACGTAATTAGTTTACGTGCAGTTTTCTAGCTCTAATAGCTATAATTTTCCCTATAAATATGGCGTTAGTGTCCTGTACCTCCTGGCTTCCGGGAAACACCTGGCTTACGCCACGGCACTGTCATTACCTAGGAGATAGCACATCCTGTATTCTAACACCAAACAACACAACCCTTGCTCTTAAGCCCATTGGGGGAAAACGAACAATATTACCAAGCTGCCAAAACCCACAAAAGACAGCTTAACATAAGTCTGTAAAAAAAGAAAGTTAGCAGCAGCCAGAAAGCAGTTATCCAAGAATGACTTGCATCACTGCAACCAAGATTAACAAATTAACAAGGCAATCTGTAGACTGTTTTTGTCAACCATCCTTTTGATGCCAGATTTGATCCCAAATGTGTGCATGAAGCAATTTCTCTTTCCTCCCCTCCTTAGATCCTTTCTGCCTGATGAAAGACACTATTTTAAGGACATGCTTCTCTCGCAATCCCAATGTCCTGAACGCATGGAAGAACCGTACCATGCTTTAAACCTCCCACCATACAGAGTTTTGCTGTTCTCCAAACACACGCCTGAACGGATGTCAAGAGCATTCCTAGGTGTAGTTTGAATCTGGAATACAGAACTCCAGCTAGCACCAAAGCTTCACACAGAATCTAAAAAATCATCACTATAGCTAATTGTGGTTAGCATTCTTCTTTTCTTACAGGCTGTTTTAAGTACAACAGCATTTGGAAAACAAAAAACAATCTACTTCAGAGAGTTTGTTGTATGAAATCTGTAACAACTCATTTGCCAACCCAACACTGTTATTCTTCCAGTCCAGGAGACCCCCTGGGCAAACTCCTGACAACACATAATCCTTACCAGCACGTCTTCTCTGATGGAAAATACATTGAAATTGACCCCAGCTCCCGTCCTTGAACGTCAAACTCCAAAATTAAGTCCTTTCATCAACGCAAAGACAGAAACCAAAAGCCATTAGGAAGCCTGCTCAGGAAAAAGATATTTGAAACAGCATCAGCAACTGCTGCCTCCTGGGGACATCGTGCCTGTTTGATTTACCTCTGCTCAAAAATAACCTTAGTAAAAATCATCACCCTGAAAAGCAGGTAGCCTGCACAAGCTGCAGCTTTCCCCAGAAAAGCGCTTTATAAAACTTGGACAGAGATCAGCACCATCTACCGGTTAACCATAATTGCAGTAAATGCTCCTGAACGCAAACGTAAGTTCAAGAACATGAACTCGCTGCTTCCTCTGAACTACCAAGGCAGGCAGGCAGCTGCACCGCGCTCCTCTGGACTGCGGCTTGAAACTAAGACTCTGTCCGTCCAAGCCCTGTGACATCCTGTAAAGGCCAACAGACTTTGCCAAAATGACGCTCGTCACAGCTCAAAGTCTTTTTATGTGACAAACAAAAATGGGACTAGAGAGAGACAATTAAAGTTAACTGTATCTTTTTATTTCGTAGTATGTAAGTACTATTTGTTCCCGTAATGTATTTTGATCTTTAAGATTTGTCACAGAAAACTAAGTATAAACCAGTAAGCTGTTCTACTCGTTCTGAATCATCATGGAATGACTCTATTTAGCAAGCCTCCAAAAAGAAAGGGGAAAAATCTGGACACGTAAGTCTCTATGAAACATTTTAGCAGAATAAACAAAGGGCATTAGAACACAATCAACAGGAAGAGCTCTGTGTAACACAATACACAGGCTGCAGCGCTCTTAGCTCCAGCGGAAGGAAGCTCTAGTCAACAGTGCACAAAATAAGCAAGACCATGCTGCACTCCAGAAAGATGCCTTAGTGTTAAAGGCATCTTTCCACAGTTAAAGTGCATGACTATGACGATTTGGAAGTTACATTTACGAACAAACTTACTAATTCTAATTTTGTTCCAAACTGCCCAGTTCCTTCACAGCTATTTTACCATTTTCTTTCTTCATAAGCTCTATGCTAAAGCAATTACGCATGTTGTCCAGCATATCTGCAGACAATTATTTCAACCGTTAAAGATTATCAGTGATATTTAGGTCTGAGAGAGTAAGTAGTAACTCCATCATAATAAAAAAAGCAGTTCTATCCCAATAGCTAGTAGTACATACAAAGGACAGGGAATTAAAAGTACTATCTTAAAAACATGGAAACTGGATGGGCCGGAGACACAGAAAGACAAAGACAAAATTTCCCTCCGCCAGAATCCTGCCCTATCGGAGCAGCTACAGAGACAAAAAGTTGAGTGCAGTTGTCACAAAGAACCTTACTGAAGGAAAGGCCATGAAAGGAATGAATGTTGAGGGAGAAGCATAGACAGCCTAGAGAACTCTAACCAAGTCTTGTAAAAACATAAAAAAGTAGTTAGAAAATTTTAACAGGAAGTTGCACAAAGTAATACAGTTTTATTAAAGATACGCATTTTAGGCCACAAAAATAAAAGAAACTTGATCTGAAAGCTCACAGAAACTAAGTGATGATGTCACTGATGATATGAAGATGAGCACCCAGAAAGCAGAAGTGCTTAGAAAACTGTGCTTAACTGCAAGGACTCAGAAGAGACCCTCCTCCATGAATTCAAGATAACACTCCATTACTGTTAAGAACAATGAACTTGTTGCTTCCTTTTAGAACATCAACATTACCCAAAGACCACCGGCTGAATCGCTTCAGTTCAGAGACAGACACATTAGAGCAGTTTGTGTAAGATACAAACTCAATCAAGCGAAGCAGTGTTTACACACATACCAGTCCTGGCTGTTAATGGCATCTCCGTATCCCGGTGTGTCAACCACTGTTAGACGCAGTTTCACCCCTCGCTCCTCTATCTCTACTGTAGAAGCTTCGATTTGAACAGTTCTCTCTATTTTCTCTACAATAAAGGAACATTTTGGTTGTTATTATGCCTATCAATTGCTGCAGAAACCCCTGCAGAAGAGAGCAACAGAGGAGGAAATGCAATCTGAAGTGTACTGTAACCTACATGACAGAATATTTTAAAGAAAAAAAACAAAGCTAGACAGTCAAAATTTAACACCACGTTTTTGTAAATAAATAAGAAGCAATGAACTAAAAAAGGGGATTTACTCATGACAATATGCAAACATAAAACTATAATATTCAGAAGCATGCTAGATTCTTTGTCAAAAGATATTTATGCCTCTAATCTTAACCAGTATTTAAGGCATCACAAGCAAATAACATTAGAGGAAATGAGGATTAAAACAAAACCACCTTTAGGTATATTGATACCTAAAAGGTTTGGGGGGTTGGGTTTTTTTAATAACAATGGATGAAGAAACAACAAAAACTGAGCCTTTGGAAGGAAATACAAAGAGAAAATGACAGCTCAAAAAAAAAAAATATAATTTGGAGGATTGAAATACATCTAAACAGCGTGAAGAAAAGGTCTCATGGGTGAAGTTATCAGAATGAAGCAATGTTAACCGGAAGAATATGAAATTTCATTGGGTACGCGCTGGAGGAACTGCAAAGCCACGTTTACCTGCAGCTCCAGGAATATAACGTTCTGGATAAAGATCAGTCAGGAACAGACTGTTAATTAAAGTGGATTTTCCCAAGCCAGACTCACCTACAAACAAAATAATTCAGGTTATTAAGCATATACACCTTTTTCTCCAGGCTTTTTAAAGCACCTCCTCTTTCCCCAAGCCCACATTATGGAGGAAAAATAATTTGTTCATCAGGATCCATGCTGGTTTTTGAGATAAAAACATCAAAGGTTCAGCTAAGCACTTTAAAACACAGGAAAAACAAGCCTCTAGTGTTTTTATAAACGTTACACGAAAATGCTAAGTTTACTGTAATAGACTTCATAATAAAAGCTGAAAGGTCATACAGCACTTGGACTACAGATCTAGAGATAGGTTACTTCAGGGAAATAAAAGCTTTTTTTCATTTTAACTTACAAAATCAGGAGCTGTAACTCTCTTGTCGAAAGTTTCTGAGAGCTTTAAGGTTTTCCTAAGCTAGAAATTGAACGTGGAACACTGTTAGGAGGGAGAATGAATAAAGCAATCCCAAACTAACAGTTGAGCTTGGCACCCTTATAGTTGGGTTACATACATCCTATGAAACAGAAAATCATAAGAAAATTATTCAAAATGCACCTAAGTTCCATAATTCTAGAACTTCAGGTGGTACACATCTCGTCCTACATCAAAGTAACGAAGTTAAACCTGTAAATGCAATTACTAAATCTGAATTTCAAAAAGTCACTATTTTTCCAACCCAATGAATCAAAGGAGTCAGCATTTAGAACAATTGGCCGTGTTACTTTAGATGCCACTAACCTAATCTTAAGAGATGGAGAAGCTATCTGTATTTATCATCACACACTACATGGAATAGAAATATTCTACACTTACGACAAATTGCCTATTTATTTTACAGACATTGCTGAATGGTCTGTCACCAAACAATCCCAAATGGTACTACAGGGCACAGAGTAAGAAGGAAGCATTATGCATCTCTTCTCATTTTCATTTTTCAATAACATTCCAAGGTAACTGCCACAAAAAGGTGATAGTACTGTAGACTCCCTTTGCACCTGCATAACATTAAACTGATCCAATGCAAGTGTAAGTCAAAACGTCACTTAAAACAGCTTTGTGCCTAAAGGACTTTCCACCAAAGACTCCTACAGGTGCTCATTCATGGAACAGGCAAATTAAAAGTTTGCTTATAACACAGGAGTGAGTCGGTACAGAACTGCAGGAAACACAATAGCATCACCATTTCAACAGCAAGATATTCACCATGTGCATTCATGCCTTCAGCTGGGGAAACGGGTGTCAAAGAAAGATTAAGCAACTATCCCTACCATCTGATGATGAGTCAGGAATACAAGAATGTCCTGTTGGCTCAAAGTCATCATCTTTAATCACTACAAATACTCCCTCCTACCAAACATGACAAAACAGTAAGAGATTTAATTAGAGAGCGTATAGAGGTTCAAAGCTTTTTCTTACGTATAACAGTCAATTGCTAAGTAGGAAGACATATATGTCTATGTGAAAGAAATTTTTTTGCTGCTGTTTAACAGTCAGTAATACTTAAACAAGTCACTTACCAACCACCATGAGTGTGAATTCAAAGCCCTTCTTCACAGATTTCCTGTGAACCTGGTTGGGCAGATTAGCAAATCCCACATAGCCTGCTGAGTCGGAAAACTGACAAGAAAACAAAAGTTGAGTAAAATGAGATCCCCTTCCCCCTAAGAAGTTGAAACAGAGTTCAGTTGATTCCACACAATAAAGCACAGAGATATATAAAGCACATCGAAAAATAGAGAATGAAAGAATTTTTTTGCGGCTATAGCAAGGCAGACCTTGAAACAGGCCCATTTACCAAGCAGTCTGATACAAACAGAAATCTGATAAGTACCTTGGGCTACACATAAACAAAAGCCTCTCCTTAATAATCTGCAAGCTTGCAAGAACACACCATTATGAGTCTTAAGCTGTAAACATAGCTAAAAATCCCAAAGATATTGAGCTAGATGTTAAAAATATCTGTCCAAATTTGGGATCTGCTGCTACTATGTCCTATAAAAATAAATAATGCATACAGTCACATGTAGAAAAATAAGAGGATTGTATAGTAATGCAGAGATTCCAAGATACATTCACATGGAGATTTATCTTCTGCTTGTTAAGCTGTTCACCTATCTTCACAATGTTTAACTTCTAACACAAAAGCAGGAAAAAGAAACATGCCTGAAAAAATTATCAAAGAGATCTGGGCTATAAAAAGGGCAGTCTGCTTCACCATCTGCTATCAATTGACTGAAAACCCAATAGGAGCCTAAACAAGAACTGCAGCCACTTGATTTAGGGACCTCTGAGCTAGCTGGAACCACATTTTCTTCACAGATGAGCTGATGATGAGAACAGTTTTTATACAATACCATACTTCCAGTGGGGCAAAGGGGATACAGGGGAAATGACTTAAAAAGCAATTAGTTATTTGCTAACAATCCTTTTAAAACCCGCCCAGATAGGCAAAAACATTAGAAATGAAGGTTTGTCAAATGAAGTTTCCTTAGGTAAAGGCACCATTCTAATGGTGGAAGCAAGTACGGGATGTCTGGCGAACATCCGAACGCCTGTTCCTAGACTCACGTGCAAGCTCTGTTTCTACTGAGCAGTTCCCTTTAAGAAGCACATCTGAAGCAATAAGGTATTATTCATTCACTATTTTACCACGTCAGCAAAACCACAAGTATTTTCAGAAGTTGAAGATATTCTAAACAAAATTTTGGCTATGCAGCCAGCTCTTTACCTTTACTTTTTCACCTGATTGAGACATTTTTCGTCACTCCAAGTTTCAGACACTGGAAAATAAAATCCATAGTGCATGTTACTGACTTGAAGACTACATTCATTTTAGTTTTGAACTGATCAATTGCATATAATAATCATGTTTTATTCCAGTAGAATGAAACATCATATACTCAAAGATTACCGGAATAAACAAGCCATAACCAAAATGGCTGCTTCTGCAAAGCTATTCACAGGAAAGAAATCACACAGCATTATCAAAATCAGAATATTTCATTTAAATACTTAAAAGTTTTGAAACAGAAAGTTTCCTTTAAAACTCAAAATATTAAAATTCAGTATCCTTAAAGATCTTGCATCCAACCTGTCTTTAAAGGAGGAAAAATACCTACCCAAAGCTAATGCTGAGTACGCATGGTACTCCTGATGTAATTTTTTTTTTTTTTTTAAGTTCTCTGATTCTGTAATTAGCTAATAAAACCAAAAATTCAAATATTTTGTTCCCAGCCCCCTAAACAGAATAGCATAAGGAGGTCCGTTTTCCTTCCATTTTTACCCTTTCCACTTATGAATTATATGTTTCTAAAAGATGGTTTACAAATAGGTGAATGTAATGTAACTGTTGTCCAAAAAATTATATTTGAGAATTACTACCGCATGCAAGAATTCTCCCGAGAGCAGGACACCTCCCAAGAGCAGGGATTTCCAAGTAGAGGTTATAACATTATTTTCAGTCACTTCAAAGTACTATGGCTGAACGGGAACACCACACCGAACATCGCAGAACCTCGGCACCTGGCTCACCCACGCTGGCCGTGAAAACTCACCCGGACCTGAAGGACTAGCAAAAAGATTTGTTCTTCAGTTTCAGAGACTCGGAAGAGCCGGGTTTGGCAAGCCCTTATCTTTTCACTCAAGGATGTTGGTTGTGCTATAGATTAGTTATCACAGCAATAGCGAGGCCCTCTGATTTGGCACAGCCTCAGAGCCCCGACAGGAAAGGCAGGAGCACTTCACAGCTGGGGCTGTGGACGAGGTGGCTCTGGGCCCAGGGGAGTGACCTGCGTGGGCACCTGTGTGTTCAGGCAGAAACACCTGTCTGCTGGGGAGCAGGAGCTGCTCTACAGAACACGGTCCCACTTCCGACATCGGCACTTTGACAGTCAAACCCAGCAGAGAAATGCTACCCTTTGGACTAAAGGAAAAGTCAAAGTTAGCATAATCGCGATTTGGAGTTTTAAGAAAACATGTCTTCAGCTCATATTGCATTTCATTTCCCCTGAAGCAGGCATTTCAATTCGTGGCAGCTGGGTGGACACCAGCCACCCCATAAGCAAGGAAAGTGGTGTTTTTTTCCTCAAACTAGGAAAAAAAGTTTGAAAATGAACATACCAAGTTCATTTGCTTCAAAGCCTAATGCATCCACCACCTGGAAAATAGGGAGGTCCTGATCCTAAACATCTTATGACTGGCCTCTAATTGAGTATTCACCAGAACAGCCTGGGAAACTTACCTTAAGAATGGTTTTGAAAAAGCAGAGTTGACTTTTCTTTGACCAGTAAGCAAGGGCTCATTCCGGCCTCCAGCCAACAAGCATTTCAGATCCCTAAAGCCAGACAGAACCTCACTGAGGGAGGTAGCTGATTGCTCCCTCCACATCTTGTTTTGATGTTTGGAAACACGTTATCACCTTTGTCGATAAAATCAGAAACATAATTCCAGAGTTCAGAAGAGTTCATAAATAGTCACTGCCCGAGTGCTAAGGTAGATAGAGCGTCTGGCCCATTTCTCACCGTAATGCCGGATCAGA
Organism: Fratercula arctica; assembly: GCA_947846985.1. NCBI lineage: Eukaryota > Metazoa > Chordata > Aves > Charadriiformes > Alcidae > Fratercula > Fratercula arctica. The sequence goes on along the minus strand of CANTUZ010000013.1, from coordinate 29,375,164 downwards.
AGCCAGCAGAGCAGCTGCCTACAGTTAAAGGTGAGAAAGGGGAACAATTCAGATTTAAATACGTATGGCAAATTCTCTAATTACTTCTGCTCTAAACTGACAGTATAGTCACATCCACAGTAGCATTACCCAAGCTACTTGATTAAAAAGCAGAAGAGTCAAAATTGTCAACTGATTATGACACATCTGTCTTCAAAATTAGTCCATCATCTCAGAAAAAGCTAAATTTACAATGAATTGTTCCACAAACATAACGTACAAGGCCTGTTTCTTACCGAGCAAGCCACATTCACCTCGTGCCTTACTCTGACCAAAGAGCTGCTGTAGGTAAAGCCGTGGGAGAGCTGCTCTGATCGCAGCACGGCTGCTGCGCAGGCTTGAATCGCTGTGTACAGCAAACATGCAGTTACTTGTTGCCCACTGTATTTTGCTGGAATAGAAATTTGCTAACTAGAAGTTAGCTGGGGGGGAGGGGGGGGAGAAAAGAGATAAAACTGCTGTTCCACCACACCTAAATAAGGCACCGAGGTTCAAATGAAGCCTCAGTTATTCAGCCTCAACACATTTTGCAATTCATAATACTGCCCTCATGAGGTTTCCTGGAAAATTATTCAACCAACCAGCCTCCCCAGATGACCATGAGCTATTTTCCTGAGGCTTTACCGTATCATTACAAATCGATACCTCAGAATTAGCAAAATACTGTACGTTACATCTTCTTACAGCACCAAATAACCACAGTGCTTACAGCACTGCTCACAAGTGATAACTTGTCACGGACCAGACTACACCACACATCACCGACGGCTGAAATGCTGAGGTCTGTCTGCATACAACTGAGTCTAACATCAAAATAACATGACGTGGAGTGTCTGACAACACTCTGGATAGTCCCACATCTGGAAACTGACATGTTTCATTTCCATCAATTGCTGTTGATGTTGGGTTTTTTTTTTTAATTTATTATGGACAACTGAGGCAAAACAGAGCAAGCCACACCTGTTCTGTTTTCTTTAGATTTTCAAAGGACTGCTTCACTCATTATGAGGTGACCAAAGCAGCACAGGTGAAATATTTCAGAGAAAGGAATAGATAAGGTACAATTGCATTAACTTGCAAAAAGCAGTGAAGTTTTACTTGTTATAATTGCGGGCCCCATTTAGCAGGTCTAGCAGAAAAAAGGAACCCTATGCTACAGTATAGGAATGTTCAAGTCAGGTTTTGAACACTGAATAACATAACCACAAATTCCTATCCTAACCAATGTGCTGCTGGGCAATCGAAAGGAGCAGGTTACCACTGAGCTCAGTTACAGTCGCCTCCTCTACAAACGCAGAGGCCGGGAACATGCCCTCCTACCGCCTCCTGCTAAGAAAAGTATTCCAGTGAGAGAGAAAGAGAGGGGAAGGAAAACGGGTCATTTCCTTTGTTCCTGTCAGGATGCAAGAAGTAAACTGTTAGGAAGAGGCAGACTGGGAGCTTCTTAATAGGAACTAGCACAAAGAAAACACTACAAAAAACGTACAGAGAGCATTTCCATATAAGGATATTAAACAATATTTTAGAATAACCGCTTTAGAGCAATCTTAACAACCATCTCTACAAGCAAGAGAGCCCTCCTGATTTACCAGCTGAAGCCTCTTTCCTTCCATGCAGGATTATGAAACTCTGATACTTTTTAAAATGTATTTAACAACCTATTAAGGAATCACAGAAGGCAGTAAAGACTTAAGTAGGTTTCCAAGTGCTGGAAATGGTCTCAACACCACTAGCATTCTGAAGCCCCATTTTCAGACTTAACGCTGACAGAGAAACACCAGGAGTATATCAGCAGATGCCAATATCTGTAGGTTCTCACAAAACAGCTACAAAAACCAACAAAGAAATGCCTGAGTGAAGTACTGAGGCACAGAAATAAATAAATAAATAAATAAATAAAAGATTTAGAACTTCTGCAAGCATCTTGCATACAGAGAAACAAGGAAGTTACGTGAAAATTAAAAGTTTCCTCACTGCATTCCAAACTGGATACAGGGGTATTCAAATACAAAGCAGTTAACTTTTTTTTCCTGGTAGCTTACGCTATCAAAGTTGTCTGAATCACTCAATTGCACCCAACCACAGCGGGTCCAGCAGAGCCTGTTCCCTGTGCCACACTTTGCTGGTAGCACGTCCTGGCCTCTGCGGCTGGGAACCCCCTCCAAGGGAGAAGCATCACTCCCTCTGTATCAACAATCCCAGACTGTTCCATCTGCCTCACTGAAACAGATGTTACCAGCATTAACAACAGAACGCGTTTCTGCGCTGTTCTTACTGAGGAAAATGACTGTATCACTTCCAGCAGATAAAAAAATTAACAGCAAATGCAACAACAAAAAAATCCTGGCTATAGCGTCTGGAGGTCGACCAAGCGAAGCGCCTGACACTGCTTTGCCTTTCAATTAGCATGCAGTGTTCATAAATTTCACAGACTTCGTTTTGATAATGTATTTGAACCAATGACATGCAATATAGTTTATTATTGGGAATGCATTGCTGGTCACGTTTTTCTGTCTTTAAAAGCCCTGTCACACTTCTGTGAGCTAGCAGCACACATATGCACAGCAAAGGGAGGCAAGGATTAAGCAAGAAAGAGAAGAACCGTGTATGGGCACTGTTATTAACAGGAAAAGGTCTAGGAAAAGCAATACATGAATCTAGAGCTCTAAGCCTAAATATTTTATTTAAAGTTCCATTACAATGTTAACATATTACTCTAGACAGCTTACTTTCTTACCGTTATTTCAATTAATACAGTCACTTAAAAAAGCACAAAGAGGCAGCGATACCATTCACGTTAATGAAGAGTCTTAGTGATTACGTGCTTCCTACCCAAGTAGCTTTTGACAGTATTTTCCCAGAGTTACTGTATCAGAGAAAAATACTGTAAAATAGGCCTGTAAGTGACAAAAAGCAGGAGTATTTTTTAAATTAAAAAGTTAAACATATCAGCCACGATCACTCATCAGGAAACAGGCAGCTCTCCCTCACACTCACGAAGCTTAACTGTAACTGTGTGCATGCTGGCACCGCACAGCTCGCAGTGCCATGTCAGTACTTTAAACCACTTCCACACCACGCTCAAGTCCCATGATACCATGCACTCTCTACCTGCGTGTGAGCAACAATTTAAGACCTAAAAGAAAAAATGAAAAAGAAGCGCTGGGCAGGCGACCGTTGCCGAAGCGGGTGCGTGCCGTTCCCCGTGGCCGTGGGCCCCGCGCCTCCCCCGCACCCCCGGGCCTGGCCCCGCCGGCGGCCGCGGTGGAGCGGCCGATGGGGCCCGCCGTGCCGGCAGCGCCCGGCGGCACACGGGCCCTGCCCGCACCTGGCCAGCGGCGCCTGTCCTGCTTTAGAAACAAACACAGCGCTGCGCACAAGGGCCCACGGCCAAGCGGGGCTCGTGGGCTCTGCCCGCCTCACGCAGCGCCGGCAGCGGGCGGGGGGAGGCCGTGGCCAGGCCGCTGGGCCCTGACCGAATACACGACGCCGCGGGCCAGCTCCAGGGACCAGGCCGTGGCTGCACCGCCCTCCCCCCCGCCGAAGGAGGCGGCCCGGTCCCGGCGCTTACCTGAGCCCGCGGCCGCCTCCACCGGCACCTGGCTGCCAGGCCGCGATCCGCCAACTCCCCTCGCCGAGCCCTCCCGCATCCCACACACCACCGCGGCCGAGCGCCAGCCTACCTTCCGCGCGACTCTATGGTCTGGGCCGCCTGCCCGGCCGGCAGCACGGCGCGGCTCTAGCACCAGCGAGAGGAAGGATAGAGCGTCTCCGCCGCCCGGGCGGCGGCGCGGAGAGCCGGCCCGTTGCCATGGCGGCCGCCGGGGGAGCCGCAGCCACAGCCGTGCGCCCGGCCCGAGGCCGTCGGGGGGAAAAGGCTCGGCGGAGGGTGCTCGTCTCCCGCAACTGGGTCGCTCGCAGCCGGCGCGGTGCCGGCGGCTCCTCCCCAGAGCCCCGGCCTCCCCCCGGAGGGAGCGGCGCCGCCGCACTGCGGCCTGCTGCTGTCCCTGGACATCCCGCACCCCCAGCCGGCCTCCTGCTTTAGCCCCGAGTGCCCTGCTCCAAAGTACGGGGCATCTCCTGATCCTGCCGCATCCGAAAAGAATAAATGTGAGAGAACGGCAGATCTGGCAGAGGCGCCCCTCACCGAGAGTCCTGTGCTCCCACTGCACGACACGGTACCCAGTGCTATGGCTAATGGCTTTGGAGTGATACAAGCCTCTCTTACTACCCCGACTTCACCCCCAGCAGCAGCACACCTGGATGCCGTCCGGTACAGACAGCCTGGGTACACACACCAGTTAACCATCAAGGACAAAACACAGTCAGAGCCTCTTCTGCTTAAAAGAGCACCTTCTCGAATTGTTTGATTCCTATTTCCTACCCAAATACCATTGAGCCTTGAGATTGTCTCCACCCACAGCAGATGTTAGCAATAGTCCTCATAGTGGAAAACCTGGTAGGGTGGGTGTGGTAGCAGGGGAAATTCAGCTTAAACCTTCTGCTGTTTGACTGTAATGCAGTAGGTAATATAAACCTGTTTGTTTTTCAGCTGCTCATCTACATTTAAAGTCAATTTCTCTCCCAAACTGTCTTGGTCAGTGCCATTGCTGAAGGGGTGAGCAGGAGCAGGAGCTCGCTGGCAAGTTCTCCGAGGTATCTGGGACGCCAGCAGATGCAAACCTAGAGTGTAAGTGACACCTGTAGTCAGATCACAGAGCCAGATCACTTTCTCATGGTGAAACAGTGTTACACAGCTCACGCTCAGTACAACCTAGGGCAGAGTATCAGCAGAAGTTCAGGGAAGGCTTTTTCCAACCTTCCAGCTGGGAGGAGTGGGTTCAGGAAGGTTCCCAACACTTTGCAGAGGGCAGTTTGTATGTACGATCGGGCAGCACATCTCTTGACTGGCAATGTTGAATACCAAGAAGCACACTTCTATTTTGTCTGCATTTCCATCCATTAAGCAAACAGGGTTGCAGCTCCCAACAGGAAAATGTGGAAGTGAAACAAATGCTGCTGAAGGCGGACTGGCATTATTTACTAATTCACATTGTGCTCATATTATCAACCAAGCATTGATGTGATCTGAGTAAGAACAAGATAAAAGCCAATGAAAGCGCAACCGAGTTCCGCTTCCTAGGACAAAGTGTAACGTTCTAGCACAAAGTACCATTATGCGCTACCTTCCCGGAGGAGTTAAAAGATGGCATTTCAGTCCTCTTTAGAAATTGTCTTATTTTAAATTATTCCATGGACATCCACATAGGTGTTTTGTACTGTCACTAAAGGAACAACAGTGGCAATTTTTCTTTCTTTCACTACGTAAGAACATTGTGAGGCACACAGTATTTGACACACATGAACTGCTATTACAAGTAACTATTTAGCACTTGAAGAAGTTACAAGAGAGTAGCATGGACAACGCCAGACTATAGGCTTGCATCAACACAGTCTAGTGGCAGTAAGTGCTTTCCCATGACCATCACTCCTTTCCTTTGGCAGGATTTAGTACAATGGGTGAAACATTCTCCAGAAATTTCAAATGTCTCATTACTGAGGCATACCAATAATTTTCCCAAGTCATGGGTGAATCAGACGGCTGACCAACTGTCACACAGAACGTTCAGTAAAGTCACAGTCCTCCCAAAACAGTCCCATTATGCCAGAAAGTAGCACAAGGAAGGGCACTTCGGGTAAGAGCAAAGGTCATTCTTAGCAGTGCCCTGCCTCCACAGTGCCCAGCAGCAGATGCCTGGGGAAAGATAAAAGCCGCACTGTGTCTGTGTATCCTCCCGGCTTCCGGCAATCTGGAGCTCGGCAGCTTCCCGAGCCAGAAGTTTTATCTTGATAGTTTTCTCTTCCATGAATTTTTCTCGTTGCTTTTTGAACCCATCTCAACTTTTGGCATGACGAGCATCCTGTGACACTGAGTTTTACAGTGCATTACGTGCTTGGTGAAAAAGTACTTTTGCTACTTTTGAAAGCTGTTACGAGCCTGGTTACGAAACTGCAGGATGCGGGATCACCGGGTGGCAGAACAGGAACTATTTGGTGCGTGTAACTGAGAAATGCTGCACTGCAGAAACCTACAGAGAACACATGGCCACAAAAGACATTCTGCGTATTTGTTATTCCTCACACTGGTATTAGCAGAGGTGCCAGCAGAAGAAACCATTGCACCGAAGAACAACGCTCCTCCTAAATGGTTAAAGAGCCTAGAAAGGTTAATGCAGTGAACAGCAGCCTGGCTGTGGATCACTCATTCCAATAAGTATTATTTCTGAAAGAATTCCATTTTATTCTTCCCTTAGAAGCTCAAATGCCTTTTCTAAAAGTTCCTGATACATCTAGTTTACATTTTCAAAAGCACAATTAGAGTCCTTCCTTGAATTGAAATCTTAACTTTGTGTGGAGTCACGTCTTAGCAAGTTAGAAATACCTCATCCATTCAGCAGAAGACATTATGTATCGTTTGTTCTGCTCCTTAACAGAGAAAATGTTAATTTTCAGGTATGATACTGATTATAATAAAATAAATACCACCTATAACTGAAAACTAAAGTGACTTTTGATGGATAAACCAACCTCATGTTCCTTGGCATTATTTCTATTAAATTAAAACAAAATAGAAGATAAGCTGCTCAGACAAAAAAATCTGTCTCTTTTCAGTTATGCGATGCCTTTTAACTTGATTTTCTTTCAATTGAGTCTGTTCCTCACAGAGCTGAATATTTGGAATTTGAGCCTAAAATTACATGTGGTGGCTGTAATGGCTGCGCTGTAAGGGCAAATCATGGAGACACTGAGCACCTTGAACTCTCCCAGTCTTCCCTGGAGATAAAATTACTCAACTCCCAATTAAACAACTTATTCTTAAGTTTATGCATAAATCTTTTTCATTTCCATAAGATTTAAGTTTGTGTTTGATTCAGAATATTTGTGTATGCTTTGCTAAATTACAGTCCATAGCTCCAGGACCAAACCTTTTAGAAATAAATACTTCAGAGCTGCACACTGTGAGTGACATCCTTTTTTAAATAATTACCAGAGAAAAAAAGCACTTTGAACATAACTAGTGTTAATGTCAGATACTGTAATTTAGATATTTCCTGGGCTAATTTTTAGTATCTGGGTGTGGTGATAGACAGAAATTTAAGGGTGAACTTGCCATTCTCTGTTAGTGTTTGCTAAACTGGAGATCTGATCAAAATACTGTGGTATTTTGTAGTGCTTTATCTGTGGAATCACTAATGGAGTGAACCGTTCTAACATCTCAAATCTTCGGTGTTTTTGCAGGCTTGGTGCGTGGGGAATGGGAAATGGCAGGTCACTGAAAGCTGGTCGGAGTGCCAAGCCCTTCGGAAGCGCGCAGCTGGGAGCTGGAGCTCTGCGAGTGCCCCAACAGGAAGCCCCTATCTGGGGATGCACCGGGATTTATTGACACAAGCTACTGTACAAGTTATTTAGTAATGCATAAGAAAACCTGCAACAGATAAGTATTTTCCCTTGCTGGGGGAAAAAAAAAAAAAGCAAAGCATTTTTAGTGACGCACTGCAGGAAATGAAGATTGTGTTTGAATTATAGCAGTCTCAGAGGAATAGAAGTGTTTCACATTTACAAGCACACACAAGCTCACTTTTTCAAGGTGCTAATTATAGCAGCAAAGAAGCAGTAAGAACAGCCTAAAAATGCTCTCTGGAAAAAAATTTCTCTTTTCACCAATAACAGACACCCTTTCCTCTAACTGGAAAACAACTTCACTTATAAGAAGGGAATCGGGATTGACAAAACAGACGCATGCTATTCCCAAAGATGGGGCTTGCCTCAGACACACCTGGTGAAGAACAGGGACAGCACTGCTGAGAATTAATCACTCCCGTAACCAGAGGAGGTTTCCCAAACCTCTCGCGTGTTCTCAGGAACGCCATTTTCCTGGGACATTAGAGAAATGTAGTAGGTTTCTCATCACTAGCCCTGAACAGTTTTCAGTAACTTCATGGTGATGTCTTTATTAATCACTTTCAACATCTGCAATGTATATTTAAAACAATGGCATTTGTCCTTGCTGACGCTGTTCTTTACAAAACGACATCTGATGTGATTTCCCAACAATTACATGGGAAAGGGATCGACCAGGATCCTGGTACACCACAATCCATGGAAGGAGGTTAACTTCGGAAGAGGACAAAATTAAACTCCAGTTCTTCTGATAGGAAACATGACATAGAATGGAGCCTTAGGCATGAAACAATGTATATTTCCTATAGCTTTCCCCTCCTGCCTGGCCAAGCTTTAACACATCCTCAAGAGCTGCCCACAGCACTAAAGAGAAGTACTTGAAGTGACGTGGCCTAAGCATATATTTGAATCCAGAGGTTTGTGCGTAGAGGAATTTGAGCAGGGAGCATGTGGAACTCGGTTCTAGTGATGGTTTAGCACAATTAATTTCCTCATTATGTGAGGACAGGGCTCATAGCCCTGTCCCAGAGCTCCCCGCGCCCGGCCCCCTGGCAGTGCCCTGGGCAGTTCACCAAAGCAAGCCCAGGCAGAGGGGTGCGACATGCAGAGACTGAGACAGGGCAGGGCAACTTTGCTTGCAAAGGGCTGTACAGCAGCAAAGATATGAAGGCTGGAAGGAAATTTGTAACTTCTGTGATTGTTTTTCCAACTACATGCATCTGTTGCCTTCCTTTCTTCTACACGAGTCTTGTCACATCACCACTGAGTGAAGAGTAGCGTGGGCATCTGTTTCTCAACCCTGAAGGGCAGCAGCAACACTTGTGCTAAAAAGGGTGTTGGGTCCTACGTCATCAGCACCAGTCATAGAGCATTACTGGTCCCTCTTGTGAAATTCTGGTGTGGCTTTTAAAGCATTCATTGCTTCTCTTCGTTCAAAAGGTGAACTAAGAGAGGAAGTGACAATCTCATGTTAACCACTTCAGCTTGTTTCCAGAAGAAATGATCTTGAGATATATCCTATGGTGAAACTGTGCACTTTCATTTTGTAATAACCTGCTCATTTGACAAGGACTCATTCCTACGTGCCAGTCTTCTGATGTGTCACGCTGGTCTGAAGACGTGTTGGCGCTGCCGACGTGCAGGGACTTCATGGAGGCCTGCCTTACTGCGGAAGATGTATGTGCACTCAAGCTCCAACTAAATCTCTTCTCTTGGGAAAAACAATCGCATTTTAAAAGATAATTCAGAAAGGAGTGATTTTCACTGAGAAAGCTAAAGCTTTCTAAATAGAAAACAGCCCCTGCCTAACACCTCTCTATTTGTAAATCTCCTTGCCTTTATTTCAGCGCTAATTAGAAGACAAAATATGGCACAAAATCTGTCTCTAATAGGATTCCTAATTCTGCACCTTTGCTTACCTCTGATGCAAAAGTTATGGTAAGCTGTCTTGAGATCACTGGGCTTTTAATTCACCTTTCGACTCATACTCTGTCTTGTTCACACAAACAGTACTAGGTTTGTGCATAAGCTTGACACCAAATGTCATTTTCTTCTCTGTCTTCCAGATGCCTAACATTTTAGGGATGAGAAGGACCAGAAGCACGTTATAAACAAAGTGTGCCCAGGAGACTACATTTCAGGTCCCAAAAGGCAAATCCACCTAAACATCGCTGGTGGGATGCTCTGGGGCCGAGCAGAGCCCTAGGAGACAGGCGGGACCGTGGGACAGGGCTCAGGCACCAGCCAAGCAGTGCTGGACCCCCCTTAGCAGCCCTCCCGGTAACTCTGCGCCTGGTATTTGTCCTGATTATGTCAGGAAAAGAGTGAAAACACAATCACCTCTAATCCCAAAGCCCCTCTTGCTATAGTATGGCTTCTGAGCAATTGTTCTCAGCTTGAATACCACTTCCGCCTATTTTCACAGGCTGCAAAGCCCCCCATGTATCCCCCCTAGAATAATTTAATACATACATAGCTGGAGCAGTAATATATGTAATGACATTAACAGTCATTTGGTAATGAGTTACTTTGCGGCAAGAACATCACCTTTGAAAGCCTTTGAATTGAAAGGAATCCAGACTTTACCAGCAAGGATTACATTTATTAAGTAGTGATTTCTTTACTTAACATCCCAAGAAAAACATCATGCTGATTTGTGTTTCCTTTCAAGAAATTAGAACCTTTTAATTTCTGGGAGTTCAAATTAATTCACAGTGTTGGACACCAACACCATCAGAAGCCAAACTGTGCTGAAGCTGATGGGGTCCCCAGCCCCCCCAGCAGCTGCCAGTCAAGTCACCAGTAAGCCAGGCAAAGAGAGCCGTGAGCACCTCCCACCGACGGGCTCCTTAAGGGTGGTCTGTGCAACCAGTGCTCACCTTCAGGATCAGGGAATAGAGTCATTAAAAATGGAGGCTGTTGCCAGTAGCCAGGAGAAAAGCTGATGTCTGCGGTAAGAAAGAAACAAACAAGCGAAGGTGAAATACCAAGAATGGGAATGCCTGTAAGCAGAAAGGGTGGTTTACCCTGGGATTATTAAGCATGTATTTCCCCAGAGAAATAATTGTCATGGATTAAGTGATTTGTAGGAATCAGTTGCTCGGTAACAGGTAGCAAGGGAAGGTGGGGTAAGGGCCGCAGAGGTGACACAAGCTGTGCGCTGGTTTCCCTCCCCAGCCAGAAGTGCCTCCCGGCCGCCACAGCAGCACGCACAGCCCATTTATCGGAGGAAATTCAGAGTTCCGTGCTCCTGGGCAAGGGGCAAGGGTGGGGCTTTCCTGTGCTTACGGGCTAAGATAACTGGCATTTCTCCCCCTTTTTTTAATTGTTCTTCTTCGCTGTTTTCTATATAATCATTATTATCATCATAAATACAGATGTTATTCAGCTTCAGCCTGTGTTCTGGGTTTCTTCCTGTTCAGCTCTGAGATATCTCTGTCTCTGTGGCTGGTTCTTTTGCACATTCTCCTCTCCCGGACACCAGGACTTCTCCAAGTGATTGTAAGCAGCCCCAGCTTGACAGACCGCACACCCCAGTCACACATTCCTCCTGGACTTGCACACTGGAATTTACAGTTTTAAGTAATGGAAGTAAACTGTATGAATTTCATATACTGCTGGAAGCGGAGATAACTCCTCTTAACTCCGTTTACCAGGCAGCCTCTGTTAGGAAGACATTTTCCATGCTAGAAGTGTTTACAGCTCCTTGGGCAGAGAGAGTCAACAGGAGGCTGCAGTCATGTGTCAGTGCGTCCACACCGTGACGGTCCATGACCTGCTGAGGCTCCTCTGTTTCTTTTTTGGGTGCTTTGTGGCTAAAGTTTGTCATCTGGTTGGAAAAACAAAAGAAGTGAAAGGCCACATCCAGTGTGCCGCGACCTTGTTGCCATCCTGTTACCGGCGCTGGGGTCCCCTGCAGAAGAGCCATCAGTGCTGCTGGCAGGACACGAGCGGGGCATTGCTCAGCATCGACCCAGCAGTCACCTCCTCGGCTGTCGATGCCTGTGATTCCTTTAACCTTTGCTTATCGTTTCTTCTGCTGCTTCTGCCTCACACATGGACTTTTCCATTCATCCTGCATTCATATCAGTCTAAACATTTCCATCACAAATCTCTCATGCCGTAATACATGCTGTAAATTCTGCACAACAGAGAAAACCGCTTACATAGTGGCAGGACATGTGTTATTTTCAACTCTGTGACCTCCAGTACGCTATAAGGATACTTCAGGCTAACTGAAACCAAACCTAGCCAAACCAGTTCAAATGTCAGTGTGAACATAACTTTCAATTTTGTCTAAAACATTTAAACTTATTTAAGCTAAACCCAAACAATCCCAGTTTAAACCAAATCCAGCCTTTCTCAGGGCAGCCAGTGGAAAGCCATGAACCGCAGCCCGCTGAGAGTGCGGGGAGGCAGCTGTTGAGCTCTGCTCTCTCTCTGCTGTGGCTGTAACAGCGGCATCGCCACCGCCAGCGCTCGCCCCATCGGCCAGCCTGGGGGCTGCGAGCTGCTGCTGCCTGCAGGGCTTGGACCCAGGTTTCTCTGCAAGAACAATCCAGAGAAATCCATGAAGAGACTGTACAAATTACAACGCCTCTGTGGCCTGATGACGAAACCTCTTGCAAAGACACTCTTTTTGATAGAGGCACTTAACTCACTAACACACCATGAAGATTTGAAATGTACTTGAGCGATTACAACAGTGAAGGGAAGTCTGAAATCTTTGTGGCAACGTATTTAAATATGCTTTTGGCTCCGGTGTCAAACCAAACAGAGTTTCATGCCTGGTGAGCGCTAATAGCGATTATCCTTCCTGGACTGAATTAAGAACCTGTCTAGTGGTACTGACGGATCACAGAATCTGTTTGGGTGGGAACGGACCATTAAAGGCCATCTAGTGCAACTGCCTGCCATGAGCAGGAACACCTTCAACTAGACCAGGTTGCTCAGAGCCCCGTCCAACCTGGCCTGGAATGTTTCCAGGGATGGGGCATCTACCACCCCTATGGGCAACCTGGGCCAGTGTCTCACCACCCTCACAGCCAAGTATTTCTTCCTGATATCCAGTCTAAATCTTCCTTTTTTTAGTTTAAAACCATTATCCCTCATACTATGGCTCCCCTCCCTGCTCCAGAGTCCCTCCCCAGCTTTCCCGGAGCCCCTTTAGGGACTGGCAGGGGCTGGAAGGTCTCCCCGGAGCCTTCTCTTCTCCAGGCTGAACCCCCCCAGCTCTCTCAGCCTGTCCCCACAGCAGAGGGGCTCCAGCCCTCCCAGCACCTCCGGGGCCTCCTCTGGCCCCGCTCCAACAGCTCCGTGTGCCTCTGCTGTTGGTGCCCCAGAGCTGGAGGCAGCGCTGCAGGGGGGTCTCACAGAGCGGAGCAGAGGGGCAGAATCCCCGCCCTTGCCCTCCTGCCCACGGATGCAAATGATGTGCAGATCCCATATTCAAAGCCCTTCCGTTCTCAGGGCGGTTCCTAAGGGGTTTGATGCCTCTTGCTCACACTTTTGCCCTCGCAGCGTGCAAGAGGCAGACGTGCGGGTCAAGGCTGGTTTTGGGAAACGATCGATTAAGGCCGCATCGATACGTGTCATACCTCTGAAGGTATGGCTGTGGACTTTACCGATGAATAGGATACAGGGAGCAGGCGAGAGCCGGGGGGGAGCGCGGCGGGGACGGGGACGGGGCGGGGGACGGGGACGGGGAGAAGCCGACGGCTTCTCCCCGTCCCCGTCCCCCGCCCCGTCCCCGTCCCCGCCGCGCTCCGCCGGCGGTGGCCAGTGCTGCCGCCCACCGGTGGCCGTGCCAGCCCCCCTCCGCGGGGAAGGGCCGGGCCAGGAGGAGGAGGGCGGGCGGTGGGAGGGCACCCCGCGGCTCCTCATATAGCCCTGCCCGGTGGCGAGCGGTGCAGAAGGGGAGGTTTCGGTGGGGACAGAGGCGTTGTCATCAACATCATCATGACTTCGGCGGCGCTGGAGATTTTGGGGCTGGGGTTGGGCATCCTGGGGTGGGTGGGGGTGATCCTGGCTTGCGGGTTGCCCATGTGGCAAGTGTCGGCTTTCATCGAAGCAAACATTGTGGTGGCTCAGACCATCTGGGAAGGGCTGTGGATGAACTGCGTGGTGCAGAGCACGGGGCAGATGCAGTGCAAGGTGTACGACTCCATCCTGGCACTGCCGGCTGAGGTGCAGGCGGGTCGGGCGCTGACCGTCCTCGTGGCGTTGCTGGGGCTGGTGGCCCTGATGGTGACCGTGGTGGGCGCCCAGTGCACCAACTGCATCCGACCCGGCAAGGTGAAGTCCCGCATCGTGATCGCCGGTGGGGCCATCTACGTCCTCTGCGGGGTCCTGGTCCTCATCCCTCTCTGCTGGTTTGCCAACATCGTCATCAGGGACTTCTACGACCCCACGGTGCCGACCTCGAAGAAGCGGGAGATGGGGGCTGCGCTCTACATCGGCTGGGCAGCCACGGCCCTGCTGCTCTTCGGGGGCTGCCTCATCTGCTGCTGCTCCTGCTCCCAGCGCGACGAGACCTCCTTCCCGGTCAAGTACTCCGCGCCGCGGCGACCCACCTCTAACGGCGAGTACGACAAGAAGAACTACGTCTGAGCGGGGCGGCCCCGCTCCCCGGCCGGCGGGGACGCGGGCGGGCGGCTGCAGCGCTGCCCTGCCTTGAGCCTGCCCTCGACGGCCCGCCCCCGTGAAGCGGCAGCCCCAGGCAGGGCAGCGCCCGGCTCCCCGGGGCCGTCCGCTCCGCGCCGCCGGGGTCCGGCACCCACCCGGCACAGCCCCGCCGGGCGGCGGCTCCCCGACCGGGGCACCGAGGAGCCCGGGCGAGTCGCCCCCGCCGGCTCCCCCGCAGCCCCCGGCCCGCCGCCGGCGGAGCTGCCGGTCCTTTGCCGCCGGGCCTACACTGTCGCCGAGGAGGAGCTGCCCTTCGTCCTTGTCTCTCCTGAAAACCTGCATCTGGCTCTTCCCGCTGGGACTTTCACTGGTTGGGGGCTTTTTTTATTCTTCTATTTGGGCAACTAAACTAGGGGTTCTCTCTAAAGCGTGACACTAACCTGGGCCTTCATCCCGCAGGCAGTTAACTCTTTGGAGAAGGGTATTTGATTTTCTTCAGTTGTTTCAGTCCCTCAGAGAAGTGCATTGCTCTATGTATCTTTGAGACCTTCGAAAGAGATTTCGGGTAGTTGCTGTCGTTTAGTGGAGTACAAGCCAGATTGTACTAGGTTGCCCCTTAAGGTTCTTCATCCCTTCTCCTTCATCAGCTCCTGTTCTGTTTTTACTTGAATATGAACTCATTGCCAGAATTCCTGGAGGACTAGATTCAGAGACCCAGGAGATCTTTGCGCATCCTGGCTCCAGCGGGGCATCCCCTGCATCCTCTCATCTGCACTACGGGGACCAGGAACAGACAAACTGCTGCAGGTGTCGGTGGCTGGGGTACAGATGGCTCTCGTGGCCTCCCCGCTTGCTGCCAGTTTTGAATTGGGTGTTCTGTTGGACCTGCACTTGGTTGGCTCCCCATCATAATTTTAACACGTGCTTTCCTTCATGTACCAAATCAGGCAAAGAAATTGCTAGAATTTTACCAAATATCTTGGCTGAGACTTTATGCAGGCTAATCGGGAGATGTGAAGTCATGGCTCTCGCAGCTCCTCCGTATTGCCCTGGTAACGCTCTGCAGACTGGAAGGAAGATGCTCTGGGCAACATAACTCTCATTTTCTGAGCTCAACACCTGCTAAACTTCACCACAGCCTGGAATATCAGCATACACGTCTCCACTTCATGCTGCAGAGACAAAGTGTTTGTACAGAAGGGGCTAGGGGGTAGTGCGTTATGCTTCCATGCAAATTACTTGTACTTTTAAATCAAGACAGAATTCTGCTACAGACTGTGGCAGCGTCTGTATCGCCATAAGGAGATTTCTGCCAACTATTAGTGAGGAAGCTTGCTGTGCGTGTTCCTCAGTGCAGCTCTGCGACCTCATGGGTGCCGCCGAGCCGGGCAGCGGCACTGCACGCACCGCACCCGGGCAGCAGCTGCTCCGGCGCCGAGACTGACGGACTGAGCGGAACCACGGGCTTGGGGCAGATTTACACCGACTGCGTTCCTGCTTCGCGTAGCAAATTTGCAACCCCAGCGGTATCAATAGTACACAGACCCGAATGAGAGACTAAGCCTTGTGCCTGCCAACACTGCTGTTGAACATTGAGCACACGATTTACCCTTTTAAAAATAACTGCTTTCCTTTTCAAACATGCAGGGTCTGAGCCCATCAGACAATACAAAAGCAGAGCAATACCTCTAGAACTACTTTTGTTCTATAAAGAGGTGCAGTTCTTACACCATCTGCATTTAAATAAAGGTATAATATTGTTGTTATGATGTGAGATGTAGTTTTGGTACAAGAATGAAATATTCTGTATTTCATCATTGCAACTTTTTTTTAAACAGTGTAACCTTGTAAACTGTAAATGTATTTAAATGCATATATTTTGCAAGAAATCTACCAAAGTTGGCTTGTTACGTGGTTTGGTGCCTTTATTTGTTTCATGATTACTTTTTATTTTAAATGATAGTGTCCAGCTGTATTTGTCACCCAGCGCACAGACGTGCTATGCCCTCACTCAGCCCTCTTGTGCTGTGCTTTATAAAATAACCCAGAGACCGCTGTTACTGACATCACTGGCTTCAGGGTAAAAGTCTTAAGTTGGTTTTTGCTCTGTTTTGTTCTCCAAGAGCAGAGACCTAGCCCTGAACGTTAAGACTTGGAAGTGCTCAGGATCAGGCTTGAACCTCATCCCAATGAACAGAGAAATCTATAGCACTTGTGTACTATTTTTATTTTGTATTTATGATTTCACATAAAAATAAAACCATCTAAACCCACCCCTGAACAGGGCTGCTGTTTTCTGTGAAGAGCATTGGGTAGTTTGGGCCGGGCGGGGGGGGGTGACATCGGTGCCCAAAGGGCAGCCGGGTCCCCCCGGGGAGGAGGGACGGGCCCGCGCCCGCAGCAGCATCTGGGCGCTGCGCTGGAGCCCAGACAAAAGCGCAAGCAGCCGCAGTCGGTCTTGTGATGTGAGCACATTAGGAAGCAGACTGTGAGCCCCAACTATTTTGAGAACAGCTCTAAGCATGAAGCTCTTTAAGCTTCCCATTCCTACTAAAAGGAAGAAACTAAAAGGAAGAAAAATCTCACCGCAGCTTGGATCAGCCCCAAGCTGACCTGATACCCTAATCCTTTCTGCCCCTCGGGTTTTGTAAAAAGTACATTCAAGCTGGGGGGAAAAATATTTTCACGGTTGCATCAGAACAGAACCTGTGAAAAAATGGCTGTTAATGAAACTGCAGAGGCTAATTGCTAGCAGGGACATTCGCCCAAGGTACATGACTGCCAGGGAGGTCTTTCAATATTTTGCAGATTTTTTTTTTTTTTTTGCAAGATTTTCTGAACAAACTATTGCTTTAAAAATAAGGAAAAAACATCTTCAAAGACTTCATTTTCCAGCATTCTTGCCAGCTGGGTTGAGATTAACAAAAGCTCCTTGCCACCCTCCCATTGCTATGCACATGCTGAGCTGCAAAAAGGGTGTCTGCCGGCTTGGCCTTTGTCCTGCTAAACGAACCATTTCAGAGTTATGAATTTGAAAGTAACCTGCAGTTCATACCCTGCAAATCTGGTTAGATCCTGTCTGTGCACAGAAGGGAAATGCACCAGGCAGAGGGGAAAGGAAGCTCAATCAGTCACGTTTGCTGCAGGATGTTTAAGGAAATATTTCCTTTTCCTGCACAAAGATGTTTGTTGGGCATCTGCTCTTTGAAACAGACTGAAACATTTTACTCTTGGAGCAAGAAACCAGTTTAACTCCAGATTTTTATTTATAAATCTATTCCCTGATCAAATATCATGCAAGGAATTTGTTCTTTTTCCTCGGCCATCTTTCAAACCACAAATGCAGGTAAATAGTCTCTTAAACCTACTTTCCTCGAACCGAGACTGGTCCACACATCCGTAATGCTGAATGAGAATCCTGCCTCTCAGAAGCCAGACACCACATAAAAGTGCCATGTTCATGCATATATTCAGCAATGCGTCCATGCAATATTCACCATCAGATGATACCCACAATGCAGCCTATTTTTGTTCTGTATACTAAAGAAGAAAATAATTAAGTACACGTGTTTGAGCATTTGCTGTTGTAAGTTTGCTTGGTAAGACACAGCAAATATTTCTGCTGGATTAGGTTCCTTGGGAGATAGCAGGTGAATTCCCTTTTCGGGTCAAATATTGCATTTGTTTTACCCATAGACTGATTGCGATAGGATAAATCATTCCAAAAGCAGAGCCTCAAGGGGGCCTCATATTTATATGTTGGAAGTAACTGAGTTCTGTCGTTCTTATTTTGATCAGACCTTTGTGCGTGTCTGTGTGTGTGACTGCTCCAGCCCGGTCCTTGCCGATTCCCTGCAGGAACGGGCTGTCTGTCACTAAAAGCCCTTCTTCCTACCACAACCTTCAGTTACAAGAAAAGGACAATTTGAACCACTGCGTCACTGATAAAACCTCCCATGGCAACAGTGAAGGCTTTACAGTTGCTTGGCTACACAAGCCTTGCTTCACCTTTTCTTTTTCTTAAACACAGATTGAGACCTTCTGCCATGAATCAACTTAACAGTGTCCTTTGTCTGTGGCATTTGGGGATTTTGTGTACAACACTCAGCTTCCCCCTCCTTCCAAAGCTCACCCTGCAGCTTCAACCCAAAATCTGGCAAGGAAAGGTGGCGAGTAGTGGGAGTTAGCGGGGAAGCACGTGTTATGTGGAGGGCATGTGCCCAGGGCTCGTGCCATTCTCCTCCTCGTGCTGGCCTCCAGCTGTGCCCCGGCCACTCCTGCCTTGCCCCGAGGTACAGCAGTGCCGCACCGAAACCGGCACCTACTGCTTGGGTTGGGGGTCACCCCAAGGGACTGGGGACGCAGAAGGTGTGCCAAGCCTGTCCCACAGAAATGGCAAAGCAATTGCCACAGCTGATCAGACGTGTTAGCATCTTGATTACTTCAATGCACAGTCACAAACGTCCCCTCTGCCCCGTATTTGTACATGCACACCCAGGCAGATTCACGTAGTCCTTTACAGGTTTGTAGAATAAATGCAATATTGAACATCAGTATTTTGCCAGACAACTGAACTGGGTAGATCCTACAGTCACTCTCACCAGTGCCACTTAAATAAGCTCGGGATAATGGGGGAGTACCTCACACAAGCGTTACCACTTCTAATGTGAAAATACTCGTCAGTAAGAGTCTGGTTTAAAAGTTCTCTAAAAAAAACAGTATATCAATGAGCTTGCATGCTAAGCAGCCTGAATATAATTAACCGATGCATTTAAAGAGCTACTGGCTTTAGCTTTTTGTTTTGAGAGCAATGGGATCATACAACATGGGGAACGGTATGTACAGCACTGATATTCTTAAATCAAAGGAAGAGTGAGCCTTGAAACAACGATCTAGTTGGTTTGGTTTCAGTCTACAAAAGGAAGAAAAACAAACACACCTCACTCCATGACCAACAGAGTTGTCAACAAGGCACAGCAATCTCATGACGTTAATACAGGGAAGGAAATGAAGAGAAGACCTCCAACACCCAGGACAGAACAGTACAAAAGGACTTTGACCAACTGGAAAACCAGGCAGAAAATAAAATAAGCTGCATCTTGTACTGTGAGCCTCCTCAGAGTACCTTGAATGGCAGAAGCCATTCCCATTGACTAACGCCCTGGCAGCAGCTGGCAGAGCTCTCACAGCAGGTAGATGTTCCTGAAGCCCCGAGGTGTCAGTCACACAGGTTCCTATTTCTTTTGGAAAAAATATGCTGAGTTTAGACAGGCTGAGTGCCTCGGTGCTACCACATACGGCAATAGCCATGGATCCATTCCTTCCTACGCCTCAGCCCCAAGTCCAGGGAGGTTCCCTTCTGGTGGCTCCTCCAGGCTGCACCAGCCAGGCTGAGCGTGCTGTGGTCTGCACAAACGTAACAGATGAGATGAAGCCAGTTCGTGTTTATTTACAGTGGAGAACAAAAGTAAATGTTTACAATAGCTGATTTTTACAGGCAAACAACAGATAACCCTCTCAAAAGTGACTCTGATGCAATGAGCAAGAGCTGTGAACTCTGTGCCAGTTGTAAAATCGCTGTGCATCGCTCATCGCTGGCTAAGTCCCGCAAGGAGGTAAGCTACACATCTGCAAACTTTAGGTTTTGGCATCTTATAGCACCAGCTGTGGGATTTTTTTTTTTTTTAGATGAGCAGAAGATTTTCGTGGGTTAAACAGATGCACCAAAAGCTAGGAGATGCACAAAACCAAGTCCTACAATGACAGTTTTAATCTGGTAGCAAAAATAGTTTGCAACGTTAAACGCGTTTTGGATTCCAGCTGCGTATGTTCCTAAAGTTTCAGCCAACCAGGTTATCTGACAGGTCCGAGGGACATTCATCGCGATCGCACAGCAGATGCTATGGCAATTAATCTGGCTGTATGTGGGTACCCACGGGCTCTGGTCCCACTCTCAAACACTGTGCCCCGCATCGATTCCCCTCTGTTACACACATACATAACTCATTAGCATTAACGGTGCTTGTAATCAGAGCACTCCCACAGAAGGTTAAACCGTAACAGAATTTAGGCTCAGGCCTAAATCCTGAGATCACTCAGGGAAGAAAAATAGGCAACCCTTGACAAGAGCATATGTGAAGCCTCAAAATGGTAGGATTCAGTTTCAATACAGCTTCACATATTTGAAGGATCGGGGCAAAAACCAACAATCACAAATCTTATCAGCTCTAACAAGTGCCTAGCACGGCAGAATTCTTGCTCTATGTATATTTTTAGGTTACTCTTCCAGTTATAATGTTCTGTCCTTACTGTATATCTTTTGTTAGAATTAGGATATCTGCTGCAGCAGCCTGGATAACCTTTAGCCTGAGCTACAAAACCTTTAACAGTTTCCAATTATAACAGCAATCTTTCATTCTATAATACAAATAAACCCAAGTGTTATCTCAGCACGGAAGACTCACATGAATACCCAATGACTGCAGAATGATTTCACCATTTTTTTTCTCTATAATTTCCTGCTATTATTTCGTTGGAGGTGACTGCCAAGATCCAAGCAACATAATACATTTCACTGTTTACATCTACTTTATTTTTGTTATACTGTTGACATTTAAAAATGTTGACATGCAAGACTGAAGTTTTAAAAATTTAACATCTACTCTGAATCCCATTATGTTCTTGGACTCCCAAATTATTTTTCAGCTCTCCCATTCTCTCCTGATTTTATTGTCTTATCCAGTTGAGAATGTGTATGTGCCCCACTACCCGCCAATTTTAGAAAATTCTTAACTCCCACAGCTTTATGTACAGCATGTGCCATGGAAGAGGAAGAGGAGTTTCTACCTGTTCAAAAAGGTATAAGATACATTAATAAGCATAGCTTTTCAGAACTATGGAAATAGTTTCCTTATAAATGTAATCTTAGTCTACTGTAACAATGTGGACTGAGCACCCTTTTAAAGAAAGAGTTAGTTCCACTGAGTGCTATAGCAAGAAACTAAACAAAGGCACTGTCAAAACAGTCGGTCTGCAGCAATACCTTCTGGGAAAATCCAGTATCTAATATCATACTGAGAGTGTAGGGGTAAAATGCTGTCATTTGGATAATATGGAAAAGAGACCTCTTGTCTGCTTGGGGTTATTAATGACCACAGCTACTCAAGACATCCATATCACCATTACAGCGTCCCTCCTAAAAGGGAAGCTATTATCCATGGCATCCTGCCCAGATTCCTCCAGAGCTGATTACATTCTTCATAACCTGCACCTTCAGTTGAGTACCGCAAGCTTGACTTCATACCTGGATGGCCGCATGGGCTCATTTCACACTCTGCAGCAGTTACTGCTCTCTGTCCTAAAGGCTGATCAGCAGTGGTGGGAGGAGCAATCCCTTTGTCTCCTGCCTCTCACAAGATTGTAGATTTTACTTGTTGTCTGCAAAATGCATTCATAGCCTTGCAGCAATGGCCCTTTGGTAGATTGCAACACTGGTCTTGAGCTCCTCTGGTGGGCACAAAACAAGTCCCCAGGAAAGGCAGGGTGGGAGAGGGCAGTAAAGTGTAAGACAATGTTTTTTCCCCTTAGTGTTACTGAAGTCTGAGCCACCTCACAACATGGAACTGAGAATTTCAGTTTTATTATCTGTTGCTACACAGGCATTTGTATTATGAGGGATAAGGACAACTGCAATCCTTCTCCTGAACCAAAATGTCTTAGACCTGTCCTGACCCGGTATTGCATTTTGTCCCTCCTCTAAGAAAAGGATGGAGATGGGCACATCAGACACACGTGCAGACCAGGCACCTCAACAACCCTGGAAAAACCTAGAACCACAAGAATGAACAAGGCTACAGAGAAGGCTCCAGACAGAACTGAAGCACAATCATCTCAGAAAAGACACAACAGCAAGCCAAGCACACAAAGGATGAAACACAGTGGGATGGGTATTTTAGAGATCAGTCATGGATCAGCCACGCGGCTCCATCCCCTCCCTTGCACTGGCACACGTGGTGTGAGGAATGGACTGGTCAAGGAGACCGAGCTAGCTGAGAACGAACCCAGCAGAAAAATAAGCCCCGGTTTTCTTTGTCTAGTTACCATCTCACCGCTCACGCTGGGACACAGGCTGGAAGGACGCAGCAGCAGTTAAACTGCTGTGAAACCTCACTTTTTGACCTTGCAAGTGAGTCTGAGTCAAATAGAAAGGTCTTAACTCTTAACAGATGAATACAAAGAAAGAGGAAGGACGCAATTAAAGTGCTTTATAATGAGCGAAGGTGGGATAAGACACCACCTCACTGTAGGCACCAAACCGAGTGAAACCTCCCCCTGAGGTGTCAGTGAAAGCACAGACATTGTGCACTGACAAAGGGTTAACAGAAACGAGAGTCTGGAAATGGAAATGAACATATCCAGGGCAGAAGCAAAAACTAAGGAGCTCATGCAACTTAAAATGTAGGACTAAGATTAATCTGTTTCAGAATTCCCCAAGGTGAAGGTAAAATAGGAAGGTGGGTTTTTTTTAACAAATAGACTAGAAAATAGCATACATAACACCTGTATAGGTAAGGGGTGCGTGTCCTGGACAACTAGAGGTCTCTAAGACTGATCTCAGCGACATACAAGTTTTTTTTGTTCTAAAAACAAGAGGATAGAATTAATATGCATGATTGGACACTGGATAAAAACCAGTCCAAGTTACCAAATATAGGTTGCATCCGATGCAACGTGATACCGCTCACCTAATAACTAATTGATCTGTCATGGTAACGTCCTTTTGGGTCTCCCTGTCCGTTTGAGTCAGAGGCACTCTCTCTAACACCCACCCTGCTAAAGGGAGAAGGTGAGACAAGGAGGAAATAAAAACAGTTTCAGGCTTAATGAAATAAAAGACCACAAAAATGTGCTGAATAACAAAAAAATGAGGGGTCATCACATTTTTTTCTTAAGGGCTGTAATCAGGGAGGAGGAGGAGGAGTAGCGATTCCTAAGGAGTTTCTGCCAAGTCAATGCAGAACTCTTGGAGCCACGTACAGTATTGCTATCTTTGAAAGGCTGAGACAAGATACCCTTTCTAAAAGGGGGACATTTATTGGTTATTTGGAAATAGTGGAACAGCTGAGTAAGTGTGTACATATATATGTACGTGGAGACTACTCAGAATGAGGCACTGGCCAAGAACACAAACTATATCTACGTTTACTGGCAAAAAGTCTCCATGAAGGAGCGCAGAGTTGAGAGTTTAGTAGATAATACAAGAAAAAAAAAAAAAGACAAGTTATGGAGATAAACGATGGTGGCATCAGCTTCTGACCATTCCAAAAAGAAACATCTCTTCCAAACAGGTCTTGTTGGCTCCTATCATCCGTTTGTGCAGAGATGAGGATTTTCAGAGTGGGTAGACGGCCCCTGTGCAGCTGTGCTACATTTCACGCCCCCTTTCGTTGCA
Organism: Fratercula arctica; assembly: GCA_947846985.1. Taxonomy (NCBI): domain Eukaryota; kingdom Metazoa; phylum Chordata; class Aves; order Charadriiformes; family Alcidae; genus Fratercula; species Fratercula arctica. The sequence continues at coordinate 29,351,589 of CANTUZ010000013.1, read as the reverse complement.
GAGACAGTTTAGTGGGACACACTCCTGTATCCTATTCCCTTTCCTTCCTTATTCACAGCAGAACCTTTCACTTAGCATTTCTAATAGCACCATGTAGCGCTGTCGTTTCAGGAAATGCCTGGCTGTATTCCCTGCTAAATCAAGCAGGAGTCGTGCTGGCAATTCAAGGAACACCTCATCAGAGGGAAGAAAGCAATTGCTGCTGAGCTATTGTTTTCCATTTCATTTCACACACTCAAAAGAGCTCTGGTGACCACCCAGTGGGTCCCCTCAAACACAGACTCCAAGACACCTTCCTGCTCTAGAAAGGCAAACCGGATTTACTGCTCACCCTCTATTGTTACTCAGTCTCTCTTTTCCTGTTAGTTCTTTATTTTCTATTTTTGTACTTCACCCTGTCATTTTCAGTCCTTTTCAGGTTCCCTTCTCAGTTTTGTACGCAACAGTTGGAAAGCTTCCCTTGGGCAGAGCGTGCCATGCTCAGAGAGTTTGCTGAGGGGATATTCTACAAGGGGAGCCAGCAAGACAGAGTCAGAATTTGGTAGCTTTAGCAAGGAAAAAGTCTCATGTAGAGGATATGTTCGTTAAGTTATTGTTCTAACTACTCCGACCTCAACACTGATATCAGCTAATCTACTTACATGGCCACATTGCAAGCGGAACCAGCTGAAACAACAATACTCTTCCCCTTCTTCATGTTCATGAAGCAGCACACACTGGATTTGCAAAACAGGTAACGTAAACCAGCACCCGGGTGTGAGCAAGTGCTGCTTTGTGGGTGTGAACAAACTACAGCCAAATAACAGGATGAAGAAACCTAAACACTCAAGGGAGATCAGACCTCTAAAGGAAGAATGGGAGGCAGTTTAGCTTCATGTTAGAGACGGATAACACATCGGTAGAAAAATCTCACGAGGAGAGAGAACAGGCAGGCAGGGAGGAAAACTGCAGGATGGTTTGGCTTTTCTCTTCCTCAGACTGTTTTAGGGGGTTAATATTTCCCTCCCTAGAACAGACACATCTGGGAAATTCCACTGGTGCTTTACAATATGTGCATACAGATCTTTAAATGATTGTACTTAGTTTTTCAGAATGTAACTCTTACACAGTCCAGAAATGGTGCTGCTCTGATAGCGTACACTCACCGAGCGCCATTCCCCCTAAGGGGTAATGGATTTTACTGACAACAAGTATAAATAAAGAACCACCTACTGGATTGTATTTTTAAATGCAAAAAATCTTTTCAGCCATAAAGATTTTGACAAGTGAGAAAGTAAAGCTAGGAATGACAGATATTGCCTTTAAGAAGTCTTAAACTTCCTAAGCAAGATATCACTATTAAACTGGTCTAGTACTAGACAGTTACCTGAATCCTCAACTATGCATAAAATTAAACCTGGATACTCATTTAAGCTAGTAAGCAATGAACATCTAACGAGGCAGTCAAACATGGACAGTGTAAATGCGCTGACGAGCCCCCAGGTGTGTTTAGGAGGCAATTCTCCTGAGACAGTGGAGCATGGCACACACCGAATGGCACACTGTAAAACACCACAGTTCTCGCCTAAAGCATCAAGTTGCAGAATTATATTACAGCACAAGTCCTGCAACTGTTGAGGTTGAGATCTTGTTTCCATTAATTTATGAATTTCTCTAAGTGCTCTAAGGTTTGCAGGACACCTTGAGTGGCCTGGAGAGCAGGCTTGCAGCGTGAGACTGTAGGACAGCAGTTTTTCGAATTTCAGTTTATGTAAATGAAAGCTCCCAAGTCATAGTCTGCCCAGAGAGCGACCAGCTAGAAGTAGCCAAACACTCTTTTGAGTTTCTTCGAACTGGATAGTTACTACTGGAAAAACCCAGAAGAAAACTGTTTGGAGAGCATCTCTCTCTTTCTTTTTTTTTTTTAAACAGTTTCGATATAATGTAACAAGACCACTTCCAGTTAGGACAGACTTCCCCGAAGGAAACACAGCAGCCTCAGGTCAAAATATGTAATGCTCTTTTTTTTTTTTTTAAGACAATTGTCACCCCATACAATAGGGAGAGGAAATTGAGGTTAGTGCATGTGTCTGCAGAGAGGAACGTAGCGGGGCTCCAAGAAGGTCACCTTAGACCTCAGAGCAGATTCAGTCCCAGTGCACGCTGCTGCTCACAAAATCTGCTTTGTGGGCATAAACCACATGTCCTTGCAAAGATCAAGAATGACATACTTTTTAAAGAAAGATTCTTCACCATCTCTTTAGAGTGTTGTCCTGCACGCTGCCCTAGCTCGAATCCTGAGACCTCTTCACAGGCGACCCATTTCTGATAACAGCAGATGCACAACAACAGCATCTTAAAGGCACCAATGGTTTCTCACCATCATCCTTTGAAGCAGAATAATTGAAAATATCCATAAAGTAGGAAAACATTATGAGATAAATTGCTGCCTCCTAATATCGAAAATACTCAGTGCTTATTAGACCTATTGAGGCAGTGTTTTAAAAATGCAGACCAGGTGTCTTAGAGAAATGACTAGAGCAAGGTTTTTGCTTCTTTAAATGTAAAGTCCTGTTTATTCCCCACCCTCCTGAAATGCTTTATTATAACCATTTCTTGCAACTCGTCCACCTGACGTAACAGATCATCGACCTACGCACACTGTGCGCAAGTACTTAGCTTTCTGCCAGGAGAAGGGTCTGGGCACTCACTGCAACCGACCACATGTACTAAGTCTCCCTCCTTACCAGTTCCGTCTGGGTGGATTATAACCATCTCACTCACCTAAAAGGAGATTTTCCCAAGCCACAGATGGGAGTCTAAACGTACAAATATTTAGGAACGCAACAATCCCTTAAAATGAGCTACAACTTCAAATATTCAGGCAGATTGCTAGCAGCAAACAGTTGCCATAAGACAGCCTAAGAATCTAACCTGGATTCTACCGGCCTGTTATTTGAGCCCTGAATTACTACAGTGATCACAACAGTGTTTAAAGAAAATACCATTTTACGTGCCCATTCCTTATAGGCTACTTATCTGGCTAGACTTTCTGATCAGACAGGAGAGAATTATTAATGGCATACTTATTTCGGGAGCCCCTTGGAGACTTCTTTCAGCAAATAAAAACATACCAAGAGCTGAATGTCCCTGTGAATTCTTTCCAATTCAATGGCAGGTGCCTCCGATTTTCCACTGCCATGCTGCAAATGAATGATTAAATGAAAGTAAATTCCACTGAGCTAAACAGTGGAAAAAGACACCAACACCGCAGGGACTGAAAAACCAGACAAGCTATATCAATGAGAAGAGGTGCCTCAAAGTGCTGTGCCCAGTAGAAAAGACAGCACCCCTTTTTCTAAGGGAGCATTACCTTTTTGCGAGGGCCAGGAAGGTATCATCTCAATTAAAACTGGTTTGGAAAAGAAAACAAAGGACTCAGAATATCACAGTACTTATCTAACACAGGTACCCTAGTTAACATCAAGGAATATCCAGAGAAATTATCTACAGTTCTTAAATAAGTGGCAAAGACTTCAGAGAGGAAAGTTACTGAACTGGGGAATACAAAACACCCAGATCTCTTAATAAACTAAACCCAGATCCAGCACTGAAGGAACTATGCTGTGATATGGCTTGCGTATACATTTCACCTTAGTCCATGGGGCTTGCCCACAAATCCCTGTATGGGAGCTCTCTGCAGGAGAGCTTGATTTTAACTCTTATTTAAGGATGTCTTCTGAGCCTTCAGCTCATTGAGAACAGCACGCAGCAGCGACTCTGCTAAGTGCTTGTTTGTCATATCAAATTACAAGACAACTCTTTGCCTTCGTCTCTCATTATTGACACCTTAATGTATTGCCCAGATACACGACACAGTAACAGGTAGCAAGTCTAAAGCTCAAAGTGCCAGGGCAGCGACCCAGCAGGCACAACTGCCTGGAGGGGGCCGAGGAAATAAAAACGACTCTATCACACAGCAGTGGTGGCTGGGAAACACACGCTCTCGACTCTGTCAGCCCCAGGGCTTTCATGAGGTTGCCTACAGTTGAATAAAAGATCTCTTGCCTACTCGGAATGTGTTTGATCTTTGTCTCGTTTCCTGACAAAATTTTTTGACAAAAATCAAAACTCAGATGCTGGAAGAGAATGGGAGCCCAGTCTGAAATAAAAGCTCACGTCATTTTCTTTCCCTAGTGAATGTTTTGTAATATTTCCTGCTAAGAAATGTTTATAACCCACATGCTTGTGCATAAAGGTGGCACTGTACTGTAGAGCTCCACCCTGGGCAGCAGTTTTTCCTCAGCCCTTGAACCCGATCCAAAGGGAACTTTCAGTACCACCTTGCAGCCAACAATGGTACACGAGAGCCAGGAGGGACTTCAATTTTTCCATTTAAAGAAACAAACATTTCACCGCTCACTTTCCCTCTGATAGGCCAGACATACTCACAAAGGAGCTTTCAGAGGAATGTTTTCAGGAATATTCCTTCTATGAGGGAACCAAAACCATCGTGATTGACAGAGATACACATAAAATCCATGATCAAATGATGTTCTTGATTACTGTTCTGAGAACAGTCCTGAGGGTTTTATGTTTAGTTTCTTCCTCAGTTGTGCTATTCTATTGATTACTTCACTTCTCTTTTAGTAAATAGCCGTTCTGTACTACTCCCATCTTTGCAAGGTAGCACACCCTGAGCGGCTCATTCAACTCCACAAAGCCATCTTCAAAGAACTGCTGTACAAAAGAGACCAATTTTAAAAGTTCTCTTTTTCAGTCCTTAAAACTGAAGACTGCAATGTCTCTCCTAGATCCTGTCCGGCTTAAAAGTGACGATTGCTATCTACTAACATAAACTCGAATTGATGATGAAGCAGATAAAAACATCAGGCTCCGAAATATCTCTGGCTTACTGTATCTGCCGTCAGAGCAGCAGTCTCTAAGAAAGTAGTCAGGGGGAGCAGTGGGAAGACACAGCAGATACCGTAGCTAAATTTGATATGGCTCATGAACTACAGCCCATATTGTTGTAGTACCAACCATGTTTTCATCTAAGTACCAAAGCATAAAAGACACTCTGAGGACAGGCATGCATACTCCTCTAGATCGAGACAAAAAAATCCTAATATCTCCAAATTTTCAACCCAGGAATATTTTCTGTCCTTCATATAACAAGTTTTACAATACCAAATAAAAATAGTGAATATTTGCAAAAGAATTTGCTTATAAACCATTGTAGAGGCTTTTACTTCCATTAACAAGAACAGAAAATATAAACAGTAATCTTCCACAAAATGTTAGTTCTAAACCTGCAAACAGTTTACTCATTTTTATTTTACTATTGTTATTTTAGTGGTTTTTGACATCTTATATCACGCAATGATCAGAATTTACTGTTTCCATCCACTTACACATCATTCAGTGATGGAGAGTCTGGTTTGTTGTTAATTTTTTTTGTTATATTTTTCCTTACTACCAGTTTTTTAGTGCAGCAGACTAATTGTGCTCTTGCTTTGACTTCGGAAAATAACAACTAGTAAACAGATTGCTTTCTGCATTGATGAGTGTGAAGTGATGCATATGGCAAAACACCAATGATAATTTGCACCGTTAACACTCAGGAGTGAGAGACTGGTGTTACACCAGCCAGACCGATGAAATCAGGGGATGGGCACACAGTTGCTGTCAAAAGGGCAGAGCGTAAGAATTATTAAACCGAGGGACTGAGAACAGTCAAGACAATTACAGTGTTGCAGAGCCTCCTGCACCCACACCTTCAATGCTGTGTGCAGTCTGTATTCCCCCTGTCTGAAAACGATTTAAAGAAGAGCAAGAATGACACTCCAGATACAGGACAGCTGCTGTAAAAGGAAAAATGAGGCTGCTGTGCTTTAGACTGGCAAGAGCTGTCTGTGGGGAACAGAAAAAAGGCTTACAAAACTATGAGGAGACAGAAGCATTGGGTAGGGACTACAGAGCATCAAATCCACTAGCAATTGGCAAGCTGAAAAATGTAGTGAAACTGTGGTAAACTGAGAGTTACCAAACACGCAGAAACCACCCCTGGCTCAGGATGTCCTTGAGCACGAGGACTGGGAGAGCACTTGGGTTTGTGTCTGGAAGGAGGCATCCTATGCAATTGCTTTGTTTCTATACCCTTCCCTAGCACCTGCTTTTCACATTATAGAGCTCAAGATCCTGATTAACTGGCGCTCTGGTCTCCCACCATGGCTATTAGTACCAAGTTTAAAGTGGTATAGACCCAGTAGCTCAGTTATGCTAAAAAGCTGTAACACTTTTTCTTTTTTTTTTTTTTTTTTTTTTTTTTCTGAAGAGCAGCAGCACAAGAAATAAGAATTAATTCTTACCCACTATACAACCTTGATGTTGGTAAGTATAAGTTTATTAAGTCACTATAATTCTTCTGGGGAAGGGGATTCACTTAATTCCAATCAAATGAGGTCCTTACTGTGCAATTTCAATTATGTCTAAATTTATCACCCCAGAAAGAAAGCAGCCATGAATCACTGCGCAGGAATGATATAGTTTAGTCAGCTTGTTCAGCTACTTCAGTACTTTGGTATTTAAGGATTTTAATTATTTTAGTTTCTTAAAAAACTACAGCATTTTAAAGGATTTCTTTCACACTTGTATTGTTCTCTAAAACAGATTAGCAGCAGCAGAAATTATTTAAAGAGCTGATTATGAGGGTACTATTACAGCAAGCAAACGCCACAGAGGAAAAAGAGTTACTGCAGCTCAAATATAATCCTTAGGGAATGTTTCTATTTGTATTCAGACATGGCTAGGTGGAATGTCCCCATACATCACATCTAAGAGGGTAAGCCGATTTCTTAGTACTCTATTTATTTTAAAATGACTCTTTAGAGCCACTTTTTCTGTTTGGGCAAATAAATCAAAATCATAATACTCTCTTCATGAACACATGCCCAGAGCTGTTGGCACGGAGTCTCTGTCCAACACTTAACTGTGAGAAGTGACTGTTTTAACTAACCTACACAAGAGTTTCAGTGAGCCATTCAACCCACAAATTACTACTTTTATATCCACACCCTGGGGCCTCCAGTTTTGGATCTTCCTGTAGAATGAGTCTCCAAGTAAAATTAACATATTCATCTACAAACTCTAGAGCATAGAATAAACTATGTAAGGAGTGTCTGATACTATTTTGCACATTGTAAAATGTTGACATGCACAAGTTTTATCTATCGGCAGAGACTTCTTCAGGTTTCCACATAGACTTAATAACTTCCTTTTCACATTGCATTCAGCATTCCTGATGGATTTTGGGCCACATTTGGATGGCCTTGGGATCAGTTCAACAGCTGATCAATTCTAACATTTGCAAAAGCATTCTTGGCACCTCTGGTAGATCTTGGGAAAACTAGAACCTTAAAAAACACCAAAAAAACCCCTAAAAAGCAATAAAGGAGGGACAAGAGAAGCTTATTCTCCATGTAATATATTCAAAGCTTCAAGCTTACACATGTGTTTGGAAGTCAAAGAACCTGGCAGTAAGCAATTACCAACACATCCAGCATGAAAACTATCTCCCATTTCTCATCTTCCCTGCACGACCCAGCGTGCTGAAGCTAGAGGGTACGCGCGCCTGAAAGTGTGTCCATTTTTCAAGACATGATAGTCACCTACTAAAGCAAACACTCCACCGCCTCCAATTTCCTTCTTCCTTGCAAGGCAAGATCTGCATTTATCACAGCAGCAGGAAAAGGTGGTAGCGGTAGAACCCCAATCTGCCCTGAAAGGGGAATGAAGTAAATACACAAAACTCCAGGAGAGATGCAGGGAACACAACAGCAATGAGAGACCCGATGAGGTGAGATGAGGGGGTTCACACAGAGCTCCTAATGAGAGGGTGGGGGAAAAAACAGGAAAACCAACCCCCCAAACAAGAAGATAAATGTAACAGCTCGCTAAAACTATTCCATGGATTAAAAACATAGCACTAAAGGTAACTAAAGACAGAGACAGTCATTAAACTGAGATGTTATATGCCCATGCTTTGATGCCTTCCTCACAACTTTTTTTCCCGTCTAAAGGTTTTGTACCAGGAGAAAATGGTGAATTTAGTTGTTTGTTTAGGACTTCCTGATAGATGGCCACTGAACCACGAGTCGGAAATCCGGAATGTGTAAGACCTTTGATGCGTTTACTGAGCAAGTAAAAATTCAGTTTTACCCAGCACATATTATTCATTCCATATGCATGAAGGTGGTCTCACACCCTGAAGCACACTGTATTTACTGCTATGCATACCTGTGTTTCTCTCTGATATTTACATCTAGAAACACAAAAGCCCTAAATATATGATAGGGCTGAACTACAGTTACAGCCATTTAGTGCTGTGGAAATGGCAGTGATTCTTTTGTAACAGACAAGTTTAAGATAAATTCAGGAAATTCATTTGACTCACTCATCAGTTTGCCACTGAAAGATAAAGTGAAAATATTTAGAAACGTGCTTAAGTGTCACATAGACTCCTAGCTTTTACATTGTAATCATGGTTTGGCACTGGTATCAGTGTTCAAAAAACAACATAAACTTGTATGTTTCCATTTCCAGAGACTTAAAGCACAACAATCTACTTCAGAAATGTAATAAAATTACTGTATGATGTGTACAGGCAGAACCCAAAGTATCCTGGCAAGCAAATATACTATTTATTGCCAATACTACCTAGTAAACATCCAAAACTGCTCAGATAAGATGATAATGTTTAAAAAAAAAAAAAAAAACAAAAACTTTTTTCCGAATAAAAATATATGGTTTAATTAGCTTTCTGTTGGCTACATTTAAATCACATTTAATATTAAACTGCATTAAAAATCTGTACAAAGGATGATATAATGATACATAACCTTTACATATCCATTATAATACATGAAAACATTAAAGTCACACAGAATTCAAGCAAGCATTGCAAAGAAGAAAAAGAATTCTAGAGATACACATATACATACCCACCCACTGCACAGCAGAAGTCTAACAAGCAATAACAATTCATACGGCCAAAGTGAAAAGAAATTTCTGTTATGTGACAGGATCGAGCTCGATCCTGTCCATATTTATAATGCTATACAATCTCCACACAATCATCATAATATCTTAGACTCTTTCCAGGAAAATTATTCCCAAAGCCAAGCGACAAGTGACAACACTGTATCACAATGCATGACTAAAAATGCTTTATTGACACTGGAATTCCCCAGATTTTTCATTCAGTGTTTGGCAGTTACTCAGTACTTGGATTTTAAACGCCCTAAAAATCTTAAAACTTGTCTCACAAAACAGCTATTTCAATTAAAATACAAGACCTTGACCTGAAAGTACTAAAAAAAAAAAAAGTTTCAACGTTCTAGAAATTCAAGAGGAGTTTCAAAAAGTTTCTTATAAAATAAATAAGTAAAAATAAAAAGCATTCAAGACAACTTTAAAAGAACATTTGAATGGTAATATAAATATGGAACTTCAAAACCTATTTTTTGTTATTAGTCAACAACTTAACATCACAGGAGCATGTCTACTAATAAAAGCAGGTTTGAGAAATACAAGTCCAATTTGCAAATACTCCTAGTTGGTGCCTTTTGCCATTACAAGGATGAGATCTTTACAAAGAAGCAGTGTTCAATATCTGTGTGCCAAGGTTAAAATCCTTTTGAGGAGGCATAAAAACAGTCCAGGCCTGTACTGGTACAATTAAGATAAAGCAAGACGACACATCACAATTGCAGCACCATGAACTTTGGAAAATCCGAAATAATTTCAAATGATCCTCAGCATCTGATCCTCAGCTTCCTGCACAAGGAGCCAAAACCACTATGTAACAAGGGCAGAAGACAAACGGAATCAGAGTGCAAGGAAAGAAATAAACCAATGAGGAATCATGCACAACTATGCTGTCTAACAAACACCAACAGCAGCTATTGACCCATTGTTTCAAACTTCTGAGTGAACAGAAAAAAAAAAGAAATTGTAGCCATTGGAAAAAAAAAAAAAAGGTAAGTCATTACAATTTGACAGTCATATCTGATCTACAGTAAAATCTGTCTTTCCCTAAAGTAGCTTTAAAACAGACTTTGAACTAGTGTGAAGGGACAGCCACAACTACAAATGCAGTCTTACATCCCCATCTTTGTTCCAGATAAAAGCTACACACTAACATAGGCTACAACCTTAACACTTGGAAAGAAAAATGCAAATTCCACATTAGCGTCAAAGCTGAGAATGGCATTGCTATGGCCAAGATTCCATCCTGAGCTCAAAAAAGCCATCATAATTAAAAGGCCAGTAACAGAATATCAGCTACAATTAGCTAATATTTCCATTTCTTTCATAACACAAACAGCTGCTCCTTTTCCAGCTGAAATTAAAAAGTCACAAAAAGTTAAGAACAATGGAAGAGAAGCTTATGGATGACGAAACTTAAATAAATCTCTTAAAGAAAAAAAATACTCTGCTTGTACATTATCTGCCTCCTCCCTGAAGGAAAAACAATTGTCTTTGTAAGAAATTCTTATCTTCAATCTGTATTTTCACTAGAAGTTACCGCATTTTCTTAGAACATTCTACAGATAATATATGAATGTCATTTGGTTCCTAACTTGATTAGAAACTAATTTTTTAATTAATCCTCCTTGCGCTGTCTTACCATTAGGACAAGAGAGAAATGAGTGCATCCAGAAATTTGCTCCGGTCTTCTGTTTTCAATTCAATTACTAAAATATGAAATATTTTATTACAAGATGCAAATAACTGAAAGATATACCAGATGTCACACTTGAAGAACATTAATTCCAAGTATACTCATTTATATTCTCAATCAACTTTAAGAAGGAAAAAGGGAAACTATTTATTTGGACAAAATGCAAAGCACGTTGTTTATTTTGCTCTTATATTTCAGCAGACTCTGATTTCTAGGTGCTCACTACATGATATAGCTGCCACTTTTTAAAATCTAGGAATTTTCTTTGTATGCTCAACATGCATACGTAAGTATGTATTATTACAAACTGCCTCTTTGATAAGCACACACAAAACCAGGCAAATCTCATTGCATGAGTATCTCATTTTTCAAACAGACAATAAAAGGATGAAATATCAACACCATACTCGCTTTGGCTGCTAATTATAAAAATCCTCACAGATAACCTCATAGATTTTTAACTGAAGTGCAGATATGAAAATCATTACTCCATGCAAAACTGCAGATCATCTCAAGAAGATACGCAAACCTCTGCATAGTAGTTTATAATTTCTACAGAACAAGATAGCACTTAGAGAAAGATTGGCAAATGATGTAGTTTGTGTTTCTATTAGACTCAGAAATAGTGTATCATGCACACACCCTTCATGTTTTCATCTAAGGCATGCACAGATGAGTGTATGGCCTAAAGCCATTCTGCTTTATGGAGGCTGCGTAAACACTGACCCCTAAAGGAGATTTGCTGAATGAAATAAGCGACAGCCAGCGTTACTCACTCGACATGTCAAAATGGTTGTGTAAAGTCCTGGAGTTGGTACTGTCTGCAGCTTTCTCAAATGCTCTTCCAAAAAAGCTACAAGATGAACAGAAATACAAATGAGCATTACAGAAAAGGATATATTTACTAAGGTAGAAGCATGGTTCCTTGCTGAGAGCTGAAAATACCTTCCAGATGTTTTTCGTGTGCCATGTATTCAACACACACCTCACTTATTCAAGCGCAGAAATCTTAACCTTGCAGGCTTTAAGAAATGAAGTCATGGTCATGTAGTGAACTATCTCCCTCTTTTAAGATAAAGAAATAGTTAAGAGAGAGGGAAAAAAAAACTTGAAAGGAAGCTGGGGAACATCTGTATCCTCTCTCAAAGTGCCTCATGCATACTATATGCGAAAAGCGTTTTAAAAAGATACAATTCAAGTCAACATATTCAGTGTCAAATAGATACAGGAAAGATATATTTGCTTCAGAGCCAGGAAAAAGTCATAGATAACCTTTACTAAGAACTTTTAAACAATGTGCTTACTTCTTTTTGTCAGAGCTTTCTGTCTCTGGAGGAATCCCCACCATGATCACAGTTCCCTGCTCAACATCCATTGGTGCAGCCATTACCAGTGGCAGCAATTTACAACGCTTGTTTTTTGTCTGGAAGTCAGAAAGTCTCTTTGTTAGACAAAACTCAGGAAACAATTTAATTTCAGCTCTCCATATTACAAATATTCCTCTAAGGATACAGCTATAATGCAGTTCAATAGAAGATAGTTTCTTCACATAATCGCTTAATCCCCTGCTTTCCTACAGTAAAAGTCACTTTAAGGACCACAGAAATTTTAATTCTTCTCCAATCTTGCATTCCATTTTAACACACAGTAAGTGACATGCAGACAAGATGTGATTTACAGAGAAGAAAAAAAACTCTTAAAAAACCAACACCACAAAAAGAACTGCAGGTACGAGTATCTAAAACCTTGGACGGGGCTTAATTTTTTACAATAATAATTTTACATTGAAATACAACAGATAAAACATTGACAAATACAGTCTTCACTAGAAATTATTTTCCCCTGTCATAGTTTTACAGCAGTAAACTAACAAATTTTGTAATTTAATTAAATCCAAAAATAATTATGAAGATTTTAACATTTTTAGACACTTCACTAAATGAAAAGAAGTTTGGTTTAAGTGTTCTGTTCTTAAGGTAAATGTTTCACAGTGAGTTTCAAGAGTGCTGTACTGCTCCTAGTGGCATAATAGTCATTCACCATGTCTAACCTTCAAAATGAGGACACACCGACGCAATCTGGCAAGGATGGACCACCATATATTAAATTTACAAATTAGGAAGTGTTGACTGTGAAGACAGTTCTCAGTCTTAAACCCTCGTTTTTATCTGAATTGTGTAACTAATAGCTCAAAAGATAAATGCAATTTAATTTCAGTCATATTAGTTGTAAAGATCAGAGGTTTTTATTCAGATGGACCCAGAATTCTTTAGATAACAGTTACCCATACTGCAATATTGCTTTTTTTTGTGTCAGGTTAACTTTTCACAGTATAGGTATTTAATGATATTCTACCACAAAACTTAAAAAATTACACAAAGACCTTAGATTATAAGTATCTTGGTAATGAAAACACTTTCTGATGCTACGAAGTCTCCCAGGCAGATACCTTTCCTAGAGCAGCATTCACAGATATGCTACAATTATCCAACCAATTAGCAGAAAAACATTGTTAAGATTTTCATATAATGTTTTTAATAATCAATTGCAAGTATCCAACAGAACAGTAACTACTACACAGCCTAGAAGTTAGTTAAAAGTTTTTGATTTACTTACAGAGCAAACAAATGATTTGAGCAAGTATTTACTAAGCAGGCACAGAGACACTGGTTTAGAAAACAGTTTCACATCTGGTGTGCCCTAGGAAAAGAAGAATTATTTCAATTACAATCCAAGATGATTTTTCCACTTATTTAATTTTAATATCTACTGACAAGTCTAAAAGTTTTGTGAGGCTCAAAGAACAGTAACAAGGACTGTTACAATATGGGAGTTTGATCTCACCCACATGATACTGAAATTAAGCCCCCTCCCCCGACCTTTGAGAGGGCTGATTCTCCCTTTGGGAAACTCAGAGCAGATGCCAATATTGACCCATCAGAGGGGAGCACAGCACAGACAAAACAGGTTCTTTCTGATGGAGTCATTCCAGTTGAGTCAAGCAGTTAGGAAAATGGTGTTGTTCAATTATGAGACAGCCAAATATGACAATTAAGTAAGACAGCCAAAAACTAGAATTCTGACCTCCATGAGAGAGCAATAGAGAAAAGGGCCCTGTGAAATTACAAGGTTGGTGCAAATACAGCTGGCTACTGTCTGCTGAATGGCACGTAACTGCTTTTTGGCCAGGTCCAGTCCATGGTGCAGTTTGTCCAGGTTACCCCTGCCGCAGAAAAAATAAAAAGCAACACCTTCATATAAAAATAAAGCTTTTCACACAAAAGTGAGGTCTTGTTGAACACTATTCACAGGGATATTTTGATTTTTCTTCAGTGGCTTATGACACATCAATGCATCTTTTAGATACATAACCCATGTTCCCTAAATAAAATTGTAAAAGAATGAAGAGACATATTTTCAGTACCTAGAGAGACTGTCCAAAGCTTTAATGAAATTAGTTGTTTCAGGCCCCTCTTTCTCTATATTCTCCATGAGAGAAGCTGTTGCATAAACTATATCACTTGCTGAGAACTTGTTCTTAAAGCCAAAGTGAATGCTGAAGGTCTGAACTCTTAAATCCTTCATTCTGCAAAATGAAATAAAACCACTAGGGATTATTAACATTATCAACATTATAACGAACATAGACCAGCAATCTCCTCAATCTGCTAATGTTAAGAACACGAAGACAGATCATACCCTAACATTTGCAATACATCTAATAGTACTTTGTCAATCTAAAAAGCGTATTTTTTAAAACAACATGTTACATCATCTTCATGCAAAAATATTTGAACTTAATTGAAAAGTATTTTCAGATAAAGCATTTTATTTAAAACAATTTACCCAAATTTGTTTGCAGATTCTTCAATCATTTCCCGAAGATTTTCTTTCAAAGACATGTCCATGGAATTAAACTTCTGTTTCACTTGCTTCAAAGGCAAACTAAAAACAGAAGGAAAAAATACATTGATAGGTATGCCAGAACAAATAAATATTTTGGCTTCCTTTCATAAGACTTTCTTAATGTTAGATAATTTAGCAAGTTAAGGCTGACTAAGCTTGTTTGTGTTCTTTTTTCTTTAGTCATTGAAGACCGGATGTGAGAAAGCATGGGATACATACTAACCCACTGTTCCACAAAGGCATACAGATGAAGGATTCCTCGTACACCAAGACACAAGTTGCATAACTCAACTCAAAGAGACTGCGCAACCTACTCATAGCCCCACAATCATATTTAAAAACTAAGATGTTGAGTACTTGCAAGCTATATTCTCAATATTTTCCCATAATTAATTGAAAAAATTATCCTTTAATTGAGACGCAGATTTTTGTAACTCACCCCATGTCAGCCAAAAACTCCTGGAGCCTCTTCTGCCCTTGTACGGACCAAAGCTTAAGGCTGGCAGAGGTATATGAAGTGTTACAGAAACTTTCATATAGAGACCAGTGCTGATAAAGTGCCAGGCGCAGACTGAACAGGAATTATGGCAAATAACTGTAAACACATATATCATTTGAAGTTATAAATAGTAACAAAACTTGCAAGTAGTACATAAGTCTTCAGTTGCTCGTATGTATTGCGTCTGTGTACTGCATAGACACAGTTAGACGCTGCAGGTGTATGTAACACAAGATGAGCAACTCTGACTTGTAACTAATTCTGAAAGATTAAGATGAACTGAAGCTCCAGGAGCTATTGAAAGAGGGACTCATGTTCAACAAAACATTCAGATTTCCATTTCTTTTAATTCCATTCTCAGCAGCAGAGATGATGCTGGGTGTTTTTTCCCTAGATAAAAATCTCAATAGGGTACACCAAGTGGGTAGAGTTTATTTTCCCCAGATCTTGTGCAAGGATACTCGTATTCAAATGCTATTCGCATGCAATCGATTGACAGAGAATTTTCTTCATCCTCGTTGCGGTGGTTATGGCGAGACACGTGACGCTGTAGGATTCCAATATCAGTCACATACTTCATTCTTAAACAAAAACAAATTTGTTACTTCACTTTCTTCCTGTGTATTTTGTACTTGATTATGAGAACACAAAAATGCTTCTTAAAGATTATACACTGGCCAGGCAGCAGCATGAAAACTGCAGGTACAGCTTAAAAAAAACCCAAGCCAACTTGTTAAATAACGTTCTTTCAACGTTCAGCCATACACCCAGGCAATTAAAGCAAAACCAAAACCTATACAGAGACAGATAGACTGACCAATGAAGTTAATTTCTTATTACATTTATCTCCTTAAAAACATCAGTGTATTAGTAACAACAGAACAGCTGAATTAAACTCTACACATGTACTACTGGAATTCTGAGGACATCTAGTAGGAAATAACAAACAAGAAAAAAAAAAAAAGGAGAAAATCTGAAATTTGTTAACTACAAGTAGAAAGGAGGCTGGAGGATACAGAACACAATTTTTTTTTCCTGTAATAAAACTGTATCAGGGTCATATTTACTTAAACTACTATTAAACACCATTTCTTCACGGATCAGAAGTGATTGTTTTATAATTTTGTGAAAAATAAAGTTCGTTTAAAAATTTTAAATAGCAGAAAAGGAAAATACAGCTTTTTCTGATGTTTATTGCCATTTTTGGAAGGCATCAGATCACATGCAGTCATTAAGATACTTAATGTCACTGTTTATTAATTATCTTGTATTATATTAATTCCCATAGATTTCCTGATCTCTATTAATTGCTATTACTTATTTCTAAAAAATACGATTTAAAAGATAGAAAGATGAATAAAAAAAATAAAATAAATTTTTAAAAAAATCTTTCTTACTGAGTGATTTTGTCTTGGACCCATTGATCTGTTAGGCCAACGATAGCCCACCTAAAATTGGGGAGGGAAAAAGGAAAATAAAAAGGTTAAACAAAAAATATTCCAGTACAGTATATTTAACTCTCTAAGTACGTAACGGAACAAGTCAGAAACACTGTTCACCAACTGTACATACAGAAGTTAATAGCAAAGTTATACACTATTATTGCCTCTTTAGCAGACATACCCATCTAGTACCATCCTCCCTTTCCATGCAAAATCTATTGGTTCTTGTAATTAATTTACACAGACGCGTCCTCCAATTCAAGACATACATCCACTCACAAAACCGACTGGAACCTTATACTGAAATCAAATAGTTTTAGGAAATCTTGCCCCTCTCTACTATGGGTTTAATCTTCTAGACTCTATGAAAAATGATAATGGAAACATACCACAACATGTCGTTCAAGTCTTTAGACATTACCCATGCCAGATCAAACATCACCATCGCAGACTGTATGAGGGAAAAGCAAAAAGAGAGGATAAATGAACACAAAACTCTCGCTTCATTAAACAAACAGAACACAGTTAAATTTGCCAAGTACTAGCATGTTACTAAAGCTCTAGAAATCACACTTGAGTCTGACAATCTGACAGTGTCTTACTTTCTAAGACACTAAGTAGAAAGAAAAATATTTTATACAGCTATTTTATACAGCTCTACAATCTTGCATTATATATAAAGCAGCACTTAACAAAATATAAAAATAATCAGACAAGAGGCCAAAGGACAGAAGGAACAGTTTGATGTCCTAAGTGTTATGTTTGAAATATACTGACACTTTGAATGGCAAACAAGCTCCCCAAAATGTTTTTGCGAGAGTATGACGTGTATAGATAAATATTTCTGTCAAGACCTAAAAAAAATTACACTATCGTAATTTTTTTTTATACCAGCATTAAAGAAATCAAACAACAAAAATGTTAAGAGTTCTGGTTTGTCATTTTCCCCCACTGTTAACATCACATTATCCTCTGTGACTCACAGCTGGCTGTCGGCTGCCAGTATTGTTTCTATGATGTATCTGATTCATCAACAGCAAAATTGTACGTACACAGCCAGAAAACATCCAACTGTTAAATTAAACTACTTGTACATACATGATATATCTTATATATACCAGTAAGATACAAAAATAACAAGATATAACAATAGAGTTATAATGTATAGTGTTATTAGATAATTATAATATTGCATTAGATAATTATATCACTAGATATTGTCCAATTACCACAAGCACCTTCTGTTTTTATGGCAAACGAGTTTATACTTACTGAGGTCCCATGGTATTCATACTGCTCATAATCAAAAAGAATTTCTCGTCTAAAAAGGGAAAAAAAACCCACATTTGACTAAATGGTGAACTGGTCATTGGATCCAATTAAAAATATCAGCCAGGAATCGTGAAATAATATTTAAATTTCATTTTTAGTAATTAAAAAAAAATAAGCTTGGGCTAGAAATTGTTTTTCTGCAAGGCAATTAGATTTTAGTAGCAACATGGAAACCACACTGAAGTGTACTCAAAAAGTAAAAAGGAAAAACTTATCAAATCACTATTCCTCAAATCCCATTTTCTAATCTGGTTTGTTCCTACTCGTTCCTATTGACAATAGTGGGATTGTAAGAAAGAAAACAGAAGCACAAGTTTCACCCTAAGACAAACAAGATAAGAATACTACAGCTACTTCAAAGTGAAGCAATGCACCTATTGCTACTCAGATTTATATATTACTATTTACAACTATCCTCCATTTAAACGTTTTATTTTTATATAGTAAATATATCCCTCCACTTTCTGAATAAAGTTAAAACTAAAGCATCTTGCAAATCAAGCAGCATAGTATCACGTTTTTTGATTCCCAGCAAAATTTTAATAAAAAATAAAGAAAAAGATACAAGCAACATGAAAAAAAACCAAAACCCCAAAACAGTTAAACATACCTGCGTGCCTCCCATTCTCGCCTTTGGCGCCTTTTCATTGTTCTCTCTATTACATCCTGTAAATTAATTTGGATGTTAAAAAGCTAGAAAAAATACTCTAGTAGATTAGCACCTATCCAGATATTTTAATAACTAAGTCTCCATTAAAAATACTTAATTAAATTCTTCATTAAAAAGAAGAATTATTCCTCTTAACAACATCTAATGAGAAAAGTATTATTATCAGATATTTTTTCCAAGGAATACACGTTAATAAAGTCGTGGCATCTTTCTGTGCTAGCATTCATTTAGCTTCTCTTCACAAACAAGAGGCCCAGCAGGCAGTATTTTCCACACTAGCAACACTACATCCTACCATTTCATGACATAAAAATGACACTGATGGAAAATAAAGATGAGATAATTAATGAAGCTCAGAAAAAGAGGGCCTCACTGTATATTTAAACTCCATAAATAGCATCATCACCTCGGAAATGCAAAGAAATAAAAAAGATCTTTGTGAAATATTTCACAAATTGAAGAACAGCTTTTATTTATAGATTTTCCTTTCAACTTCTGGTATCTGCTTTTGATGAGTTAGCACCCTTTGTAGATTATTAGGAAAAAGTGTACAATGTTAATAGAAAAATAATATAAAGTATATATTAAATCTGAGAATGTCTTTACATTTAATTGTCTCTTAATATTGCTAGCCTCCAGCCTTTGCTTCCTTGTATGGTATAAATAGAAAATATGCTACAAATAATATATGGCAAATTTAATTTTTCGTGTCTGCCATAATATACTTTTGTTAGTTTACTTTTACAAGGACAGACAAAATGTATTGCTAAATTATTTGTAAGCTTCTGTCTTCTTAAACAATTATTAAAAAACCAAAAAGTTTATATCTAAATAAGTTGTTCTGCTGGACTGAAAAGCCCAGAGCACATCATCAGAAATCGATCTCTTCAGTTCACCGATTGACAGCATTATGCATAATCAAGTTCAAAACATGTTTCTTTATAAGGAGAAAAATATTTCTGTGCAGTTCAGATAAATAAACATTTTGTGTATGTGTAACTCTACTGGTCGTAGTAGATTATTTTTAAATCTTACACTTGAATTTGTGATGTAATGGAACATAATTTTTAAAATCAAGTGTCATTATTATGATGTAAAGCATATGTAATAAGTGTTTTATTTTCTTTCTTTTCACAGCAAAGCAGCAGAAACACACCTCTTCAAAACGCCTACGTTTCTCTGAAGGTTCTGACCCATCGCTTTCATTCTCTGAGTCCTCTTCTTCATCCTCTTCATCCCTGAAGATATCATCGTAAGCAGGAACATCGAGATCATCATCTTGTTTAACTAACAGCTTAATCTAGCAAGGAAAAAATGTATTTTAAATAAAGTATCTTATTTAGTGATTAAAAAGCATTTCAAATGGCAAATAAGAATACTTCGGATACTTAGTAAGAGAAACTAAAAATTCTTTTTGGCTGTGATCAATTCCCGTCATAACAAAAATATTGCTTTTTAATACAAAGACTCTTATTTATACAAAATAAGAGTAAAAAAATTATTCCTTGGTTGCAACATTCTTGAAAGAATTATCATTTTTCTATACTTGTTAAAGTCATGTTGTCAAATAATTTGTGCAATCTGTGCCGAATACTCACATTCTAAGTGTTACTACGTGCTGCGAGATAATATGTAGTATGTTCTGAAGGATGTTTATCCTCTGATTGGTAGCAGTTTGATTTACAGCAACAGGATTAACAGGTGCTCACTACTGACAATTATCACACTGCTAACACTATATATTTTATTACTGAAAACAGACTTTTTTTCTGATCATGTGCATTACTACTGCAAATATCCATTAATACTGCTTCCTGCCCTACTAGCAAACAGCGTAAGCAGTTTTGCAGAACACAGAAAAGCACTACAGCACCCACAATCACACTGCGCGATTTTTATTATGAAAGAAAAGTGTGTACCTGTGTGTCATTGTAAACATTCACTACATTGATAGGTCTGTGGCTGTCACATATGAAAAAAAAAGTGTCTTCTTCTGGCTGCAAGATCTCCAGAAGGTCAACATTGGCACCACAATTAATAAGAACAAAATATTTGAACTGTAAAAAGAAAAAAAAAAGAAAAAAAAAAAGAATGTATTTTACTTCAACTAGCAGGAAACACAAAAGACTGAAAACAACTTTACAAAACCTCCAAAGCACTCATCATCGCCAAAACTTGTATATACTTTCTGATATTTGGTGTCTCTGAGGAGGAAAAAAATTTGTAAAACAAACGAGCAAATTTGGAGACGTTGGACATCTACTGCCCCCACCTTTTATATCTCAAAATCTGTGTAGACTTAATTTGAATCTATCAAAATTATAGCACGTTAGTTTGAGCTGGTGAAAACTTGACAAGTTTGTTACCAGTATGTTAAAATTTAACCACTGTTTTGAGGTAACCAGTTATAGTAACTAGTTTAAGAGCTGACATTTTAAGCTGAGGAAAGGGAAGTGCATGTCTATATAAAATGAGCTGCAACTTAAAAAGAAATCCAGGTTTTTTTTACCTGATCTTTATGCTCAAGAAAGGCAGTTTCAAGCTCTTGCCATCCAGATACTGGGACAAGCGTGTATTGCACATGATCACATTGAAACAAAGCCTGCAATGAAGCAAATGGCTGTTACAAAGGTGAGGGGAAGCAACATCTTCTACAATGCTATACCATGCTATAATTCTGTTTCATACAGATCTTTTATCTTGAAGACATCTCAAATGACAAAGCTGCATGAACTTTGTGACTATGACTTACCAATTTTCAGTGTCATAACTCATGGAAAAAGTAAGTTACAACAGCAGATTAAACCCTCACCCTCTCCACAGTTCAAACCTATTAAAAGGACACAAGGGCATTTTTTCTTTTACTATTAGCCTATAGTGATAACGAACAAACACTTACTTGGAGTATTTTACAAGCACATAATGCATCTACATCTGAAGCAACCAGAAGAAGAACACGCTGCAAAAATAGTAGAATAACAGTATTAATATGTTAACACAGGTGCCAAATCTAATGCACTGATACATGAAATGTGTAGATCACTGTGAGAGTGGGAAGTGGCAAATTTAGGTAGAGATCATTATAATCATAAACCAGGATTGCTTCTGAATGGACACTGCCACCAAAATTAACTGATTTGGATCCCAGTAAATATGAACAATAAACAACTCCACACACCCAAAAATATGTCAGCTGCTTTGAGGAAACATAATTATTCAGGCTCCTATGAACTGCACATAGTTTCAAAGGGTCAAACCTAGTTAGCCCTACAGCTATTTTCATCACGCTTCGAAAGGCCTAAGTTTTCAGGATGGGATCTGGAAGAGTTTTGACTGAAGCAAAACCAGGAGCAAAGCAACTCCTGAAATAACCTTAATTTAGGCAAAACAATTTATCTGGTCGGTTTTTTGGGTTTTTTTTTTGCCTTTTTTTAGCTTTTGCTCATGGCTGGAGAAGTTAAGGGAAATACTTTCATTTGCACAATCTATAACATAGTTTCCCGGGTAGAAATGCTAAAAGACTGTCCAGCAGAAGCTTTACCGCTTCAGTGTATGCATCCACTCCAAACAAAGTTACACAAACCCCGAATAAAACATGAAAGCAGCCACCCGGCCTTACTGTAAGAAAGACTGCAAGAAAAACCTCAAAGAAGAGAGAATACAGGATTCAGTGTCTGGGCAAACAGCAGCACAATAATTAAAAAGATATAAAGGAAAACAAAAAAAAAGGACACCTGGGCCCCACCGCCCCCGCGCCCGAGCGGTACCGGAGCGCCTCAGCCGCCAGAGCGGGGAGGCCCCGGCGCCGTACCCGCTCCGTGAGGCGGCGGGGGACGCCGAGACCCGGGGGAGCGGCCTGAAGGGAGCGAGCCCCGCCGCCGCCGCGGCCCAGGTGGCGCCGCGCCCGCCGCCCACCCACACCTGGCTGACGATCGCCTCATAGAACTCCCGGCGGCAGTCGGAGACGAACATGGCGGCAGCACGAGCGGCGGGGAAACAGTAGAGCCACCGGCGGCCCCCACTCGAACTAGGCGCCAAATCAGCACCACGTCCTATTGGTCCGCTCCTCACGGCGCGCTGGCCAATGGAAAAGCGGTCATCCCTCCTTCTCAGAGCGGATTGGGCGAGCTGCCCAATCCATTCCGGGTATTTGCCAATAGGGTTGGGGAAAGAGAGTCGCCACACGTGCGACTGGCCAATCACAGGAGCATCTCAGCCGGAAGGACTGTGCGGGCTTGTGTTGCCATGTCTGCCATCTTTGCCGCGGGCGAATTGTTTGCTTTACGGTTTACGCGGGCCCGACGGCGCAGCGGAAGGGTCGCTTCCGCCTCCGATGACCGGGCAGGGGCCGAGCGGCCAGAAAAGCCGTCCACGATGGTCACATCGGCCCGTGCGGGACCACGCCTTCCGCCCTTACGCGACATGGCCGCCGGGGAGGCGGGCGCCGCGCGGGGCGCTGGGAGGGGCGGGGCGGGGCGGGGCGGGCAGAGCGCCGTCAGGAGAGCACGGCCCGGCCCAGCCCCGGCGGTAGCTCCAGGGCCGCCGCCATGGTGAGGCCCGGGGGGCGGCCGGGGAGTGCCGAGTCACGGCGGGCGCCCGGGCCCCTCGCTCCGGTGCGGGGTGGCGGGCGGGGGCCGGCCCAGTCTCTCGTTGCCGCAGCGGAGGGGGGAAATGGGCCCTGTGGCCGCTCGGCCCGGTTGTCGCTGCGCTTCAGGGGCCCTCAGCGAGCGCCGCGACAGCCCAGCCAGCTGTAGAGACCTGTTAACGCGCTCTTTGTGGTTTTGTTTTCCCCTAGTTCTCCTTCAACATGTTCGATCACCCCATCCCGCGGGTGTTCCAGAACCGCTTCTCCACCCAGTACCGCTGCTTCTCGGTGTCCATGCTGGCCGGGCCTAATGACAGGTCAGATGTGGAGAAAGGCGGGAAGAGTATGTGCATGTTTTATTTTGACTAATAACCCGTCGGAAGCGCGTTGGTGAATAGTGCCCAGTAACGCGGCTCTGGCCGAGGCCGCGGCAAGGCTGCGGGACAGGGAGCCGCGCCGCCGGACGCGCGCCCCGGGTGGGGCTTCGGGAAGGAAGGAGGAGGCGTTCAGCCATGAGGGTGTCATTAAAAAACTTACCCAGCGAGTCCTGGTTCGTGAGCGTCAGAAGAAAACATTCGTCTTTTTTAAAGTCTCTTGTTTAAATCCTAGGCCCATTGTGAGCCATGGAAATTTATGATGAAGGACTCTCTTCCCCTCCTCAGCCTGAACAAAGAAAATAGATCGGCTAGCTCGATTCTCAGGCTGTCAGGCTCGTGCTGCGTTGTTTTGAGTTGGCATCAATTTAAGAGTACCTATAAGCCCAAACAAGTATGATTACCTTTAGGAAACGTTTTCTTTAGTACTAGGTATTGTAAAACCTTGTCTTCTCTTTTTTTTTTTTTTCTGATTAGATTCTGAAATCTCCATGTTAGCAGGTATATGTGTCATGACTGATTCTACTGAAATCACTGGCTCAAAAATGAATTTGAAGGAGATTTTACAATCTCCTTTTTTTAGAAGGTATTTTAGAGAAAGGAATGATAAAATGTGTGGTATGTACTCTTTGTATGGTCATACTTTTCCTAATCTTACATTCTTATTCATTTCTGCAGTAATTATGCCACCATCGGCTTTGGATCAGCTCAGTAAGTGAACATTTTATCCTGGAATAACATTAGAAATACCAGCAAATGTGTAAACAAATACCACAGTATTTTAGTTGTGTATTAAAATCTGACTTAAATACAGAATATGAGACTAATCAGTTGAAAACAATGTATTTTGGAAGTATTTTTGTCTGTCAGAATTAATGGGACTTGTCTGTCTTCCAAGTACAGATATCTGAAGCGTTGGGCTGCCTGAGGCATGAATCATTATTTATTAACTGTTACTAATGTACTCAGTATAATGGTTAGAGTTAATCTAGTAAATTCTTAATCTCAACCTGCATCTTCTGGACACTGTTATCTGGAGCAAAATTCATTTTAAAGACAAAATAAGTGATAGTTAACTTTGAAATGAAGTTTCAACTGAAACTGAATCAATAGTATAAATGGTCTTTATTGGCCTTTTTAATTAAGCGTTTTCTTCCTCCCCCTCTGAGTTTTAGCCTTAATGGAATTTCTTTGAAAAATTAGTTTAGTCAGAATTTAATTTTTAAAGAGGCAGGGCCAGTTAAAACTCATTAGGTAGGAGCTAACAGATAACAGCACAAGGACATAACAGTAATAGATTCCTCTGCTAATACCCGCTGCCTGCTCATCTCTGAGCTTGGGGAAATGTTGGAGAAGCTTTTACAGCTGTGAGTGCGATGGCAATATGGTATTCATGTGTCTGCATTCTCTCCTGGATTCGTAGTTTTGAGCAGTTGGAATGATGCTGCGAGGGGAATCCTTTCCTATAGTCTGGCCCATTCTCTTGCTAATGTGCAGTCTCTGTGAAAGCTTCAGAAATGTGTTAGTGGCTTTTAACAAATAAGATTTTTTTTCTCCTCTCTCACCAGGCCGACTTAATATTACTTACCCGATGCTGTTTAAGCTGACCAATAAAAATTCAGACCGAATGACGCACTGTGGCGTGCTGGAATTTGTGGCTGATGAGGGCATTTGTTACCTTCCACACTGGGTGAGCGTCTCAAGCTGAACTGTCAAAACCTGAAAAGTAGGATGAGTGAGTTGCCAGTTTAATATTAAAGAGGCAGACTGTTTCCTGAAAGTGCACGTCTCTGCTAGTTGTGTTCCTACAGCAGTTTTCAGTCACAGCTCAGGTTTCCCTCCATGAGAGTTTAACTAAGCAAGCAAAGCAGACTGCTTTTTAAGATACACTGACTGTCCTTCCTGAAATCAAACCACAGTAAACTGGTGCATTTCAAGGAAGATGGTGGCCCCAGCAAAAATAGATATACACAAGGAAAGAGAATTTAAAACATCAGTCATGTTGGTCATTTGTATCTTTATTTTTCTTCTTCCAGATGATGCAGAACTTGCTGCTGGAAGAGGGAGGCCTGGTGCAAGTGGAGAGTGTTAATCTTCAAGTTGCTACTTACTCAAAATTTCAGCCACAGAGTCCAGATTTTCTTGACATCACCAATCCCAAAGCTGTGTATCCTTACTCTTCAGTTACGGAACAGGGGACAAAAGGTTTCTCCCACATGGGAGTGATGAAGCAGAGGTGGCTTTTCAGGTGTGGCTCATGCTCTTCCAGTAGTCGGTAACTACTTCTGCTGCTTCTGCAAACAGAAAGGACAGAGAGCTTACGTGCAGAGATGTTGCCAGCTGCTGGCACAAAGCGTAGCCTGGAGTGCAGACACGTGAATCTTGGCTTAAAGGCCAGTGAGTTCGAGTGTCCCTTAGAAGCAGTTGTACAGCCTAGCCTTTACTAAAAGGCTGTCTTCGGTATCGGTGACTTCTAAACCACGTTTGAGAGACCAAGGATCAGTTTTGTAACATAGTAACTTTAAAGCTTTGATGTTGCATTGAAAGCAAATGTTTCATCTTAACGTTCTCCCAAAGATTAGAAAATGCATTGAGAAACTTTGCTTGTCTAACTACAGGGGATGTTATTGCCATCAACTACAATGAAAAGGTACAGTATATGACACCAATCCATGCAAGTTTTGTTTGGATACCATCAATTTGAGGAAATAAATTCTGCCCCATGTGAAAAAAAGTGCGCTGTATTTCAGTAGATTGTGACCACACAAGTACTTTGACTCCATCTTGTGAGTAGATTTTGTAGATGAGTATTTTTTGGCAGCACATGTGCATGTTTGTTCACTTGGGGTTGTAGACTAAGCTCAGTTGTTGGATGCTGGTGCTAAAACAATCACCACAGAGCCGTGCTGTATCATTGACAAGTAATCCCAGATGGTAGATTTCGCAATCTGTTTTCTGTGTGAGGAAAAGGGGGGTCAGTTAAGTCTTCTCCTGAGCGTTTGTTTAGACTGTTGTTTTGACTCATGGCAAAATAATTTTTTGTGCTGTTGATGTTTTCACAAGTCAAGGGACAGAATTTATCCTAAATTCAGATTAAGGTACAGTAAGCATGTAGCAAGGTACAGTAAGAGGTAGGTTCTCTAGCTCCAGCATATGGTGATCTTCTCAGTTAAAAATCTTTGCTCTCAAGTTCTGCAGAGACCCTGCAGTATCCAGTCCTCAACCTAAAGAGCACTTACTTTTGATTTTCTTGAAGCTGTCTGAAGGGAAAGGTTTAGAAATGCTTTCCTTATATATAAGTGAAGCTCTTTCATGTACCATCTTAAAATATTCGTTACTGTTTCAGATCTATGAGCTTCGGGTAATGGAGACCAAACCGGATAAGGCTGTGTCCATCATAGAATGCGATATGAACGTAAGTTAAAGCTCATGGGGAAAGTCTGCTCTTGCTGTGTCCTCCCAAAAGGAGAGGACACCTCAGTCAGTGGCAGCGCTGTGCGCCAGGCACCGCTGATGCTGCGGGACAGGTAAAATCAGATGGGATAGGCAAGATGGCTCATTTGAGAGCACCCCATGTACCTTCCTAACCACATCTGGGGGCTCAAGCTGCACTTCATGTACCGTCAGGTGACTGTAGCACCTCGAGTTTAATGTTTAGCTTCAGCGTGTTTTATAAGTGAGTTTTATTTAACAGCCTTGTCTTGATTCAAACTCCAGTGGTAGTTTTACTGCTCTTTTTCAATTACATGCTAAGGCTCGTTCCTGGGAGGCTTAGTCTTATTAGTTGTGAGTTCAAATGTTTAACAAGCAAACCTCAGTTCTTTCTAGATCACAATGGACTGATAGTTTGTGGAGTTTTGAGGAATAGTGGTATAAAGCTTATGATTAAAAGAAAAGTACAAATCATGCATATTTTCATGCTTCTTGTGTAAATAGGTGGATTTTGATGCTCCTTTGGGGTACAAAGAACCAGAAAGAAGTGCACAACATGAGGAGACCGCGGTAGGTTACGCTTCTGTTCTTCACAAATGTTTTCCCTAGAAGTCAGCCTTGCTTGTGCTGGAGCAGCGAGCACCAACATAAATTTTTTCCTGAAACAATTTCTTAGGACTGAACTTCACTTACTGAGACGCTTTTGTGTCTGTTACTTAAGAGATGTTTTTTACCAACTGTTGATTTTGGAAAGGGATTGTTCTGAAGTTTTGTTTGGTCAGAAATACGTGGAACTGTTTTCACATGTTCTGCATATCGCAGCATGAACACAAGGAACTAATGTGTTTTCTCCCGGACAGGATGTGGAAGCAGACCATAGCGGGTACATGAGTGACATCGGATTTCGTGTAAGTCCCCTATTTTTGCTGGTTTCTGAATGCTGTGAAACGGTGAGGGAAAGTTGTTCCAAACAACTGCAAAATACTAGTACCTGTTCTTAGGGGTGCTTATGGTTTAACCAGCAGCTATCTGTGACTGGTTTGTGGTGCTTCCAGCCAGTACCAGTATGACTTGCTGTCCTTAAACGGGCAGTCCGTGAACGGGAGACCAAAACATGCCCCTACACCCAGCATTCATCAGCTTACATACACCAAACAGAAATGTGCTGAATCAAATTATTAAATAAGAATGATAGTAAGATTTTCACAGAATATAGTATCCCTGCGCTTTCAAATACAAGGTAAGGTAAATTAAAACTCGTTATGTATGCTTAGGCATTCTCTGGTTCTGGGAACAGATTGGATGGCAAGAAGAAAGGTGTTGAGCCTAGTCCATCGCCGATTAAACCAGGAGACATTCGAAGGTACGTCTGCTTCCTTCACTTGTCAGCAAGGGTAGGATCAGTGTTTGAGTGGAGTTGGGTTTTGGTTTGTTTTTCTGCTCCTGCAGTATAAACAAGCTACCTTTGCCATAAGTTTGCATTTAGAAAATAAATAGTCTGATCTTCTAGACTGACTGTGACATCCCCAACTATGTCAGACACGGGTCCTAAGTGAATGTTGCCAGAACTCGCTGGCTCGGCCCTGGTCGCACAGCGGAGAGTGGGGAGAGGGGCGGGGCGGGGCTGGATGGAGTGGTGGCAGGACCCTGCCCATTTTCGGAAGTGGAATTTGGCGTGGAGTGAAACTGTTTTTGAGTTGGGTGGGTAACCAAAGCCAAGCTGTGTGTGGGTTTGTTGTTTTGTTTTTTTTTTTTTTCTTAGAAGGAAACGTAGAACATTCAGACTTAGTGGAAGTGTGCAGGGGTGCGGTTCCTGTGGTGTTCTCTCATTTACGCCTCTTGCAGTAAAACTTGAGCCCTTGTGGAAGAGTGTGTCCGTGGCCCTGTGCAAACCAGGGCCCACAGCCAGGCTTCTGCAGCAGCTCCGGTCTCTGGCTGTTTCCTGCGTGCAGCGTGTGCTTGCCTTCAGGAAGCAAGCCAGTGGTTTATCTCTAGAACCACTTGGTAACAAAAACATGCAGGCAGTGTTGGTACCGTACTGGCAGACATGGAACAGGTCTCATGGTGTCCGAAGGGATGATGGGTATAAAATGTCTTTCATAATACTTTTATGCTTCTTTTCCAGAGGAATACCCAACTATGACTTCAAGATCGGTAGAATCACATTCATTAGAAACTCACGTCCACTAGTTAAGAAAGTCGAAGAGGTAAATAAAGTTAGATCTTCCCAATATTGGACAGAATTGTAACTCCTGTCCAAGTTTGTGGTTCCTCTCTCCACACTTGGTCTTTCACAGTGCGCTTCTGTTCAAAAGCAGTTTGAGCTGGGTGCAAGCAGCCCCCGGTGTCCCTGCTTGCTGATGTAAACAGATGGGCCTGACAAAGGTTACTAAGCCAGTGCCTGTGCGTTCCAGCTGGCTGGGAGGTCACTGAGATGCTGGGATTTTATTTTCAGGAAGAAGGTGTTTATTCTGTAGATGAAGGATGTGAAATGTCTGCCGTCAGTTGCTGCTCTGCTGGCATGTTCTTTCTAGCAATCATTCACTTTCATCACACACAAGGAGTGAGCAAAGAGCTAACAACCTTTTTTCCCCTCTCTCCTTTTTCCAGGATGACTCTGGAAGCCGGTTTATTGCCTTTTCGGGAGAAGGCCAGTCTCTGCGCAAAAAAGGAAGAAAACCCTAAGTTGTGGTACCTTTAGTCAGTCAGGAGGAAAATAAAATAACAGTTGCAGCATATTTGATCTTAGTTACTGCAGTTGAGAGGAGACATTGTTTTGCAACACAGGAACGCTGTTACTGGTGTGGCTTCGCCTTTAAAACAGGAGCTGTCGGACTGTCTGAGTTTTCAGTTGGCAGTTCCAGGAATTCCGAAGGAGGGAAAATGTGTCTTGGGCAAAGCTGGTCCCTAACGCAGCGAGGTCTCCCTCACTAGAAGGCCCTGTTCTTAGGCTGCCTGCTCCCCGCTTGCCTCTTGCCTGCCCCGGCCTCACGCTGCTTCCCTCCCTCTATATATTTTCGCCCCAGTGCGAGGCCGGCTCCTGCTCTGGCCTTTAGGGCTTGTGTGCAGGGACTCTCTGGGCGGGGCTCCAGGTGGGGGTTATAAATCGCTCCAGGCACCCCCCTGTACCTGCTCTCTGTATTGATAACTAATAACGTGCCTTTTAGTAGTCGGATAGGCTGAGGTGCTGCAGCGCTCCGCTGGCGCCTGCGGGGAGAGGCGGGACCCGGCTTCCCGGCGCGGCGTGACGGTGTCCCCTCCCCGTGCCGCCTGTCCCCGCGGGCTGCGCGCGTGCGGGGAGCCGTATGCGTCCCTCGTGTCGTCGTTTCGGGGAAAAGCCCCGGGGGCGGGGCCGCCTCGTGCCGGCAGCGCGCGTTCGCCCCGTGCCCGCGCCCGCCCCCGGCGGGCGGTTTGAGGGGAAAACGGAGGGTTTGGGGGGCGGTTGGGGTGGGCGTCACGTGCTGCGCGGGGAGCCCCGCCCCGCGGGCAGCCATTGGTCCGGGGGCGGGGCGACGAGGCGACCGGTTTGTGCCGCCCCCTGCCATTGGCCGGACGCACTGGTGTCCCCGTAAGGCGGGCGGGGATTGGCGGGGCGGCGGCGGCGGCAGCATGGCGGGCGGCAAGGGCTGGCGGGTGAGCGGGGCGGCGGGGGCCGGGGCGGCGGGCAGGGCCGGGCCGGGGCCGGGGGCGGTGGCTGAGGCCGGGCTGTGTCCGCCCGCAGCCGCCGCGGCCGTGCGAGGACTACTGGTGGGAGTGGAAGCACTGCCGCGGGCTGCGCCACGCCTTCCACCACTACTACGCCCACGGGGAGCTGCCGGCCTGCGGCCGCTGGCGGGACGACTACGAAGCCTGCCGCGCCTGGGAGCGGGGCCGCGCCGCCGCCGCGCAGGTACCGCACCGACGCACCGACACCGGCCGGCGGGAGATCCGGCCCCGGCGGGGAGGGCTCGGTGGGGGCGCGCGGGCAGAACCGTCGGCGGGAGCACTCTGAGCGTTCTGGTGCGAAAGCTCTCGGTTTCAGGTGCGCCAGCGTGCCCTGCCCGGTGCCGACGCTGCCGCCTCGCCGGCAGAAGCTGTCCCGGGGGTCCCGGAGCTCTCCGCGGGCACACGGCACCCTTCGGCGCAGGCTGCAGCGTAACGCGCCCTCCCAGCCAGAGAAGCGGCGGTTTCCTTCGCGATGGAGGAGTCAGAAGCAAAACATAAACGCGACCCAGTTAAAAGCGCGTATCTTGGCTTGCTGAGACAGCGTTTGGCACTTCTATTGAAGCACGATAATCCTCTATTCTTTGTTTTATCTCAGATACTCACAGCAGGAAATAAGCTCCATAAGACTGGAACATCCAACATTGTCGGGGTATTATTTTTCCCTGTATTCCAGGAAGCTTTGTGCGAGAGTGAAAGAGCTCGAGTTATGGAAAGGCAGAAATACGCTCCGGTGTGGACGCTGAGGAAGAGCCCACCCCCGGACTGGTACCTGCCGCTCGACCAAGACAAACCAAACTAGCGACACCGTTATGCTGTGTTTGGTCAGTAACGTAATACACAACACACAGCTGTGCTGAGGGTTTTCCTTCTATGTCATTTGAAATTACACAGTTAGCTCTGCCCTGCGATACTTTAGCACTCATCAAAAATACTGAGAATTTTAAAAAACACTGGGTGTTTAAATAAGGGACAACTGAGGTGCTTAATTTGATTCTGGTCTGTTACTACTGTGTTACGCTTTAGATTTCATCTCAGCCCCTCGGCAGGCAACTCCCGAGCTGTAGCTCCTCTCGCTAGACAAGGACCTCTTCCCCTCCAGCCGCCACTGCGCTTCCGGAACAGGGCACCCACCCCTGGCCTGTCCCACGGGAACACAGACTCCAGCTGGGGCTCCTGCCTGCTGGCTCAGGACAATCACAACAACCAGATGGAAAAGGCATTTCCCAGAGTTTGGGCTGTGGTGGGTTAAGAGCTTCTCGCCTGGCGGAATGCTGCTGCAGACCCTCAAACTATCCCCCTGCCTGGGCCTGCTCTCCAACAGTCACGTGTGTCAATGGCAGTGTTCAATATCACTACAAAAATAAAGGTTTAAATGAATGAAGAGAGATCTGTTTGTTTTAGAGCAAACCCTTAGAAACTTGGTTACAATGCTTACATGGCAACATAAAAACCCCAGACTCAATTTTAGCTTTGTCACAGTATGTTTTCCATCTGTTTTCCCTCTTAGATGCAGAAGCACCTCACTGAGTCCAAGAAGAAAGGCAGTAAAGAGTCAGCTGCTGCCTCCCTTACAGCACAGACTCTGCTGGGGGGAGCTGTGACATCCTTTCCTCACAGCACAAGTTAGGGTTTATGCAGAACAAAAAAAAATGCTGCTGGGAAGTGTGTGGAGGGATGAGAGAGATAAGCCCAGAAAGATAAAATACTCCATGAAATGCTACCACTTTGTCTTGTTCTAGCATGGCACGTGTAAGGTCGTGTAGCGTTGTTGGGTGTCTCGCTACTGAGCAAGCCATTTAAAAACCCCAAACAAACAGATACTTCATTATTATGTTTTTACAGTCACACTCTTACAGTATTTTAACCTGCAGAAGGAATCGTTTATCCTTATTCCACTCTTTCCTCCCTCAGTCAGCCGAGTAGCTCATGCCCAACAAAAACAAACTCCTCCCTCACTGCGTATACACTTTGGTGATATCAACGCACTTCCCTTCCGGAGGGTCGTAACCCGGCAGCGGGGGGGTATAATCAGGTCCGTCCCTCTCGAAGGGGAAAAGCCCCTCGTCTCGTCTGATTGCTGCCTGGTACAGCTCCTCCGACTCAAGGCGCAGTTCCTTCAGTGCCTCTTGCTGAGCCTCTACAAGGGCCTGGATTGCTGCCTTTTCTGCCTTATCTTGGTTCTGCTTGAACAAACACCACTTTTTCATAAGTAACACTCTTCTTTCAGTCTCCTCAAATGACAGGGGGGGAAGACTTCGCACCCTGGTAAAGAATAAGATAGGACTGTAATAGAGAAATGGCCTGCACCCCAAAAAGCAAATAAAGTAAAAAAAACCCAACCAAACACAAACCAACAACAACAAAAGCCCAAACCCAGAGAATACATTTCGTTCACACAATGTCTGTGAGGTTTTCCACAGTGATTCGAACAGGAAATTTGAGTTTCTATTTTTTCACTACTTTTAGCAGAAGCAAATAAAATTTGCTTTCCATGTTTTTGTCCTAGCAGAATTAGACGAGGTTTTGTCCCAAGGCTGGCAGTATACTGCAGTTTTGCAGAGAAAGAAATGAGAAGTATTTCTCCCATGAACACAGGCGCATGGTGGAAGACAGCCTTACTTACCTGTTGCTATCCGAGTACTTAAGTGGCGTTATAAAATCCTCAATTGGAATCATTTCTGGGGCAGCTTTTTCCAACTTTCTAATCTTCTTTTTCATACGATCCTTCTGTGCTTGCTCTTTCTTTACATCCACTTTCTTCTTCTTCTTTGGTTGTGCTCTACAAGGGAAATAATTACGTGAATGAAAGAAGATATTTTGTGATTTAATTCAACAGCAGCAGCTTTCATTTCCACTGTACTTTTCTACAGATATTCCTTCCCATTGCTTAATCTGGTCCCTAGTAGAGGTTCTAGCCATTAGCTTTATTCAAGTAACGTAATTTCCAGGAGACAGTAATACGTCTTGTGAGATTTTCTGCAGAGAGAACAGCCTGAGAAAAGCAACCTCCAATTTTGTGCTGAACATCAGAATGACCTGAGGAGGTTCCACAAAAATTGAATTGGAATTGTTTTGCAGTAGCCCAGGGTGCAGCAGAGCAGGCAACGGGTTTATCTGCAATATTCCTGCCATCTCATAAAGAGAGGGAGTGGTTTTACACATGCTTTTAAAATTTCCCCATTTGGAACCAAATTCAAGGTTCCACTCCTGTTGTCCTTCTCCAGGCAGACCCCATATACGCAAGATAACGTACACCAGACTCCACAAACGAAACCTCACAGCAGGTTATGGTTCAAACAACCAACCTTTATGGTATGAAATGGTCCCCACTGATGGTACCTACTAGGTAACAGAACATTTTAAATCTAGTTGCATCAAAAAAACCCACAGATACTAAAACGTAGCATACACATAAACACAGGCTGTTTAATACACCACTTTATAGTATTTTCGGTTCGGCTCAGCTCTCATTTCCATTGTTAATCAAACAGGAATTTTGCAGCACAGCTTAAATCCGAACGTTCTGTGCTTAAGGAAGCAAACATGACTACACACAGGCGTAAAGTGACAACTGTACAGGTTACCATTAAACTCCCCTCACAAGGCCAACGGTTCTTAACCGCTTTTACGCGTAGTGACTTCAAAGCAAACCTCTATAGTTAAAAGTTAGCCTGGACGTGGGGAAATCGGTGTTTCCCCTCAGGATGAAAACGCATCTCGCTCACCTGGCGGGGAGAGACGCCCGGGCCGCCAGCAGCGATGTCTGCCAGTGATTCCCTCGGCTGGGGGCTGCCTGGGGCAGCCAGGAACTGGAGGGGAAGGAAGACAAAGCGTGAGGAGAAATTTGGGCTATTCAGTGCTGCGAAGCCACAGGTGCCCGCCCGGGAAGGGGAGAGCCCCGAGCCGCGGCCCTACCTGAGGTGAGCCCCGCGCAGCCCCCGGCCCGCCGCCGCCAACATGGCGCCCTGAGGTAGCGGCGGTGTCCCCCGACGCTCCCCGCCGGCCGCGCTCCCGCTCCCGCCTCTCCCCGTTCCGCCGGTCTGAGGGGAGGCCCCGCCCGCGCCCCGCCCCGCCCCGCCGGCCCAGGCCCGGGAACGCCGGGGCTCGGGGGTGGCTGTTTCCCGCCGGGCTGGTTAGGCGGTTGCCAGGCGCCGAGTTCCGGCGTTGCCGGGAGCCGCCGGGAGCCGAGCGGGGGATGCGGCCGGGCGGCGGGGGCTGCGGCAGGGGCGGCGCCGGGGCATGGAGCGGCGCTGAGGCGGCTCCGGCCGGCGGAGGGGGTGGGCAGAGCGGCGTGCGGCGGGGGCCCATGGTGGCCGGCGGCCGCTGAGCTCCGCCGCTCGCTCGGCCGCGGAGGCAGCCCGGGCGGAGCCGCCCTGGGGTCCCGAGGGCGGAGGCCGGCGGGGGCCCCGGGCGGGGAACAATGAAGCTCCTGAAGCCGACCTGGGTCAACCACAATGGTGAGCGGCGGCCGGGCAGCAGGTGCCGGGCGGGCAGGTGCGGCGGGGAGCGGGCCGCGGGCGGGGGGCGGCGGCGCCGGGGCCGTTGGTAGCCGGCAGCCCGCTGGGGGCCCCGCCGCGCCGGGGAGCTGCGGGCGGCGGCAGGTGCGGCGGGAGCGGGGAGTCCCCGTCCCCCCGGGGTGTCGGGGGCGGGGGGCAGCCCGGGGCCCTGGGAGCGGGGGTTGCAGACCGCAGGGCTGGCGTGGCGAGCGGGCTCGGCCCCAGAAGATGGCTGAAGGGCGGGGGCCGCGCTGCGCGGGGGGAGCTGCCCGAACCGCCAGGCGGGAGCGCGGGGGGTCGCCTGGGCCCGGTGCAGGCGCGGGGGGCGAGGGGGGTGTCGTGCGGGGACTCCTCCGGCCGCGGTGTGCGGGGTGTGCGGGCACCAGGGCAGCCTCTGAGCGCGGCCGGCCGTTACCCGGCAGGGCCGGTGCTCACGTCCCTGTGAGCCGCAGCAGCGGCCGCTGTGCCGGCGTTGGCCGCGGGGGAGAGGGATTCTCTCCGTAGCACTTTCGAAACACCTCCCTGAAGTTATGTAGTAGCCTGCCTGCCGCTCCTCTGGTGGTCTTGTAGGGATTTCTGAGGCAAAACACTTGCAGAATGAAGTGTCAATATCGACAGAAAGCTCTGTGCTTCCCTGGCGTGGCGAGTACAGGGCAGCATCTCTGTTGTGTGTTTGCACCACTGAATTTCCAGAGTAACCCCTGTACTGATCCTGGTGGAGCAGTGAGAAGAAATCTAATGTGAACAGCTCACTTCTGTTTGTGCAAGTTTTGCCCTCAAATTCACGTGCACAGCTTTATTTCAACGACGAATTCTATACCCTGGTATAAATGTCACTAGTTGGACTCATCTGGCTGATTGGTATCTAGAATAGAACCAGGCCGGAGACCGGCTTGTCCAAGCCGCAGAAGTGTGCTTCGGGTCAGAAACCACAGCTGCAGCCCCCCAGCAGCCTGTCCCCCTGTGCCACAGGTTTTCAGAACTGAAGCCTCCAGTTGAAATTTGCGTCTTTACTTGAACTGCTCTCTAGGGGCTGTATAGTCAGCAGATGGACTGAGCCTTTTATCAAAAGGTTGTAGTGAACTGAAAAAATGCGGAAGTACTTTATTTGAGATTTTTTTTTACATTTCTGCTTGGTTAATCTAAATAAATGTAGCATTTACCTCTTAACCTCTGGCTGCCTGTGGGCATACTGTCCTGTGCCTCTCTGTATCTTCAGTGGGAGCCCACTTACGAGCTGCTGAATAAAAACTTTGGGCTTAAATCTTTGCAGATCACAGAGATTAGATCTGTCGGTTCTTTCCTTATTTCTTGAATGGGTACACCTTTTGGTATGGGTATTTAAAATCTCTAGCAATTTAAAATGTATCTAACTGTTGCAGAAGATAGTCTTCAGCCAAGCAGTTCGCAGTGAGGCTGCATTTATAAAGCCCTGCGATACTTTGCCTAGTGGATAATGCGCTACACAGGGCCTCAATAGTCCCAAATTTTATTCCTATTTCTGACACTGTCCTGCTGGGATGAGTTTGTGTGAGTCACTGTCATAGTTTCACCACCTGCAAAACAGACATTCTTCACTGGCTTCATTTGTAAAACACTTTAAGGTTTGCTAACGTATTCAGGACTATCTAACATTCATGCGTTCTTGTCCTTGGGGCAAGGAGTGCAGGGTCGAAACTGGTGAGTTTGGTTGGGCTCTTTTAACGTATCCAGGTTCCAGATCCTGCAGGCATCGCTGCACACAAGCTGTCTCCATCACTCTTAATGGGCCTCCCTGTTCGCTCTGAAACCTCTCCAGAAACAGGGTAAAGATAACTTATACTGCATGTACTGGAGACTCACTGTGATGATTTTGACTCCCTTTGCTTTCCCCATGGGCACAAGAGGCTGCTTCGCTGTTGCTGGTTCGTGAGCGAGAGTCCTGACAGCCAGACTGTCTTCCATGTGACAGATCAAGACACTGTCATTCCTGCCTTTCCCTCTCCCTGCTCACTTTTGGGATTTGTACTTTACTGAATGGACGAGAATGAGTTTAATGATGCTTACAGGCATGCATTCTCCGTGGAATAATAGACATTGGAAGTTAGTGTCGTAGCAGGGAAATTCAGTACACCTGGGAATCGTGTGCTGCCGGGCGAGATGCTGTGCATTTACCGTAAAAGCACTTGAACACATTTTGGCCCTACAGGTTTTTGTCTTGGAGTTCTTAATGTCGCTTTAGCTGAGTACTTATTGGAAATACTACTTCTTCAGATGCATTTTCCACAAGCTTTTCACACTCTTAGTGTGGGTTTATTAGATTTTGCGTGAAATTCTCATTATTGTGTTCTTCCATGTTTCTTTGGCTTAGAGCAACGAAGAATCTTGGATAGTGCAGTCTAATGGTGGGGGAAGGAACGGGTGACTGTAAGATCCAGATGAGTGGTTTGCTTCTCCTTCCCAGTTTTCCATGCACTACCTCTACAAAGAGGCACATACGTATATATGGTGCTTAACGATGGCCGGTGCAGGCATGGGAAGGGAGGTCCCTTGCCGTTCCGAGGAACCCCTGCAAAGCCCAAGGTGCTGTGCATGTGCAACAGCTTGTAGAAACGGGAGCCTGCTTTTGTTTAAATGTAGGCACGGAGTTTATTATCTCTCCAAGCTGTAATGGTGGAATGTAAATATTTGAATTGATTCGTGAGTCATGTTGGATGTTACGTATCAGATGGTCTGGAAGCAAAATGAATAGAAACTCGTTCATATTGTGGTAGAAATTCACCTAAAATTGTCTTTATATTTCATTGATTATTGCCTAAAGTTAAACAAAAATGACATAATATTTTTGGTTTTTTTCCTTCGTCTGCTGTGTTCTTTTAAAGATGGGACTTTCTCCTTGGGTTTGAATTACCTTGCTTGGAACTTTTTGTTCCAAGCTTGTTTCATTATCAGTATTTCTTTAAGTCATAACGTATATTTGGGTTCTTTAAATAATCCAAGAAGATATCTGGTCTATTGTAAGGTGTTCTGGTTTTAATGAACCTGGTTTGCTTCCGTATGCAATGTGATGCTATGAACTTCAATAATTTAAACTTATTTTTTTTAGAAATTATTACAAGAGGGCAAAATGTCTTAAAACACACTGAGATTTTAATGTTACTCGTTAAGTTTCACTTAGATTTTGTTTTGATGCACGATTGCTGTACAGAAATTAAGCACTTCTCAAGTTAGGAGCATGGGAAAGCATCTGGGCACTTTGAAACGGGGACCTTCTGCCTTTTGGCTCGTTTTGATGGATCTAACAATGGAATTGGATAAAGACATGGACACAGGCAAGGAAGCAGTCGCTATCAAATAATGGCTTCTTCTCCATTACTTTGAGAAAATTAAGGAAGTGAGGAAAAGCCCAGTATCTGTGATCAATTTATAAACTACAAAAAGTCTTGTCGCTTTAACCCGTGGCAGTTGGCCACCACTGTAAATGGTATTCCCTTGGTAACGGTGCCCTGCAGGAAAGAGCACCCTGGTAATGACTTTGGCTGGCTGAATTTCTGTGATCACTTAATCTGCTCTCTTTTTTTTTTTTTCTTTTTTTGTTTTTAAATAATTTGACATCTCTAGATTTATAAAATTGGAAACCAGCACCAAAAGTGTTGATCTACTTGGGCAAACAATCCAATGATTATTGAACCTGCTCTGTATTTTAAGCAATAGACATAACACTGAAGAGAGCAAACTTATTGAAAACGTAAATTTCCTTCTAGACCGTGAAAGAATTAATGTACATTCATAAGCAGGTAGCTTTAGTAATGATCCTTTTTTTCAAATCTAAGTAATCTAATTTAGTCGTGACAAGCGCTGTCTCAGTCACCAAGAAGGGCACGTGCAGCCCTGGAGCGCGACAGTGGGACAACGTTCCTTCCCGAGCCAGTGTGTTGACGTTCGAATGCCTCTTGCCCGAAGGCTGACACTTGGAACATGCTGCCGGGAGCTCTGTGTGTTTCACCCTTTTCTCTGCTCCTGAATACAGGTGTGTAACAAACCTGATTTGAAACTTCATGCAGTCTTTGTGCTCTAAGAGAGGAGCTGAATTGCTTGTGACCTCGATATGCTGCTCTCTAATAAATAGCAGAGGCTGCAGCTCCTTTCTGAGGATCAGCCAAAGGGTCCAAATTAGGTGCTCTCTGGTCGGGATGAGACCACCGTCAGTCTCTGAGCTTTCTGGTGCTGAAACACGCAGTGGCTCTGATACTGCCTGAAAGATGGGCGCGAGTGATCTTTACGGGTGAAGTGGCAGAAGCTCGGGTTCCGATACCCAGGAGTTAGTGCTTCCTACTGGCGTCCCCACAGGGCTGCTGCTGTGCCTGGCCCCACCAACAGCTCATCGCAGCCAGAGCCAGGAACAAAATCCTCGTGCCCTGTGGTCCTAAGGAGTTGCTTCACTCTTTGGGTGGCCTTTGTCAGCCTAAGTTTATGCTTTGCTCCCCTGCTAAAATTACTCCATCTTATAGTTGAAGAGCACAGTGAAAGTGTTGTGAACTGAAAACTGTGGGCTCTAAATGACTGAATAGTCCATGTTTAATCATATTACCCCTGGATCTTGGAATAATGTCCAAAGCCATTTGAGATAAAATCCAGACTGACCTCTGTAAATAGCATTTCATCCCGGTTGGCGTGTATGTATTGTGCTGTGCCAGTACCTGACATGGCGCTTGGCAGTTGCTGTTTGTATTTTGGTTAATGCAGAATGTCTGTTAAGAAGAGGGTGTGACAGGTTGGGGTTGGGTGTAGTTTGACAGATTTCCAGTATATGGAAAATGGAAGACTCTTATCTGTGCAAACTCCTAGAAGTCTGGAACTTGATTTAATAAACTAATGTTTCTCAGGACAAAAAGCCTGTGTTTAAAGGTTAACCACTGGGTGCATCTGAACATTGCTGGTGAGATTGAGACGTCTGAAAGTAGTCCAGTTTATTAGGAGTTATCCATCAGATGGAAACAGTATTTACTTGGCTCTGATAGGAGATTAATTTGACGGGCATCATGTTCACAAGTCATCGTGCTTTAAGCTTATTGGTGAATTCTGCTGAAAAGCCCGCGTTTACTGGGCAGATGATTGGGTGTGAATATTACCTGTGGAATAAGGTCCCTTCCTGGATTACAGTTGAGCCACGTAGGAAACTTGATTTGTTGTTGAGGGCTTCATTTATTACCGCCGCCT
The DNA here is from genome assembly GCA_947846985.1 of Fratercula arctica. Classification (NCBI taxonomy): domain Eukaryota; kingdom Metazoa; phylum Chordata; class Aves; order Charadriiformes; family Alcidae; genus Fratercula; species Fratercula arctica. The sequence continues at coordinate 29,311,226 of CANTUZ010000013.1, read as the reverse complement.
TTCCTGAGTGCAAAGTCCATACCCTTTTTAAACTCTCTTGTAAAATAATGCTCTGTGACCTGATGACTTCCACTGAGTTCTGAGTTTTTAGGATTATAATATTTTATGAAAATACCTGCTCGGTGCTCATTAGATCAAAAGCCAAATTTATGAAGGACGAGTGGTGGAACCGGATAAGAGAAGGAATGAGTTTTCCTGTATGAGACGGCTGCATCTAAATAGAGTATCGTTAAACTAAAAAATACGCAAACTCTGAAGCCATGTTCACAGGTGCCGTGCTGGCTCTGGAAGCCGTAATTCCTCCTGATTATCGATGTCCCTGTGTTAGAGGTTACTGTTCCTCCTGATTTGCTGGGGAACTGTTTCCAGTTGGTGCGAATGATAACACAGGCAAAAGGAGCCAGGTTAGTACAATTCAAAGGCCTTTGATAACTGGCTTCCTGGAAGGAGCGCTCTCCTCCTTGTGCCTCATGGCAGATTTGGGAGTATAGTAAGTCTTCTTGCCCAAGACTACTGATGCAGATTGAAAAGGTGTAACCTCTTCCGCCTGTAAGGTCTACAGAATGACCTCTTTCCTCTAAGTGTGAGTAGGCTAAACTATTTTCAATTTCTGGTTTAATTTAAGGGAACTTCCATGTATGAGAAGGACAAAATAAATGTTTGCTTCTTGCCTGTGCTTCTCAGAATATTCAGCTTAGCCCTGTACATTACATTCAAGTTAATAGAATAAAAGATAGAATCAGGCTCAATGCTCTGAAGAAAAGCCACAGCTAAGTCTCCATTTATGTGTTTTGTGCAATCTAAAGGAGGTGGAAGGAATGTGAGTCGAGTGCCATCTTACTGTACTTAAGGTCTTTGCTTGGCTGCCTGTAGAAATTTTAAGGGGAATCACATGTCAGGGTTGCAATATAAATCCAAATAAAATAAACCTTAAAACAAGTCAACATAAAGAAAGTTAAAATTTATATGAAGCAAAATTCATATCTCTGAAAAAGTAAGAAATGCTCCATATTTGGATGAGAATTTTTAGTAGTTTAGTGTCGAAGAATTTGGATGCTACAGTTGCAACATAAAACCTATCACTGGATAAATTCTCCAGGTTTTATTGTTTGTGTCTTAACCTATCATGAAGATACAGTGCAAGAATTGACATATATGGGAAATTTATCGAGTAATCTTGGTACGTGGTTGCTAGTTTTTTTGGCTGTTATGATAAATTGCCTTATTTTATACTGGCACATGTGTGATGTTGCTGGCAGAAGCATTCCAATTTGAAAGGGTTCAGATTGCTGCCAAAAATTACTTGAATGTGGAAATCGCATGCGTGTCCCTTCAGGTAATCCTTCAGGTTCCTTCATGCTAGCTCTTTGAGCATCATCGAAAGGCAGTAAGTTTACTTCTCCCTCCTTCCTTCTCCTGCAACGGCTAAATGAGCTGTGAACATGTAGGAGAGTGTGTGTGATCCAGGGGTCGGAGCAGCACAGGCTGGGAGTGGGGGTTGCCTGGTCCCCAGAGCTGCTCCCCAGCCACGTTAGTTATCTGCTCTAGGGTTGACGTGTTCATAAAACTATCAGTTTCCTTCTGAACGATGTAGCATATGGAGAACTGAAAGATTTAAGAGTAATATTAGAGTTGGTTAGTCTTCCTCTTTCTATATGGAAGCCGTGAAAATAAAAGCTAGTCTTTGGGTAGGAGAGTTTCGTAACAACAGAATTTAAATTTGAGACAGGTAATTGTGTGACCGCAAGATGCAGCCTGAGATTGGGGAGGATTTTAAAAAAACAAAAACAGAAACCAAAACAAAACTTGCTTCAGGTCATCAGCTAATGAGGTGTAAAAACGTGGAAGAAATTCCTTACTCAAATGCCGTTTTTCCTTGTTGGCACTTGCTTTGTGGTATTGTTTTGCTTTGAGGCGTTTGGCATATCCTGCTGGATGAAGTGTCCTTGGTTATCGCTGGGTTGTTGTGGCACGGTAACCTTCGTATACGCTTTCACAGGCTGTCATTTTTGTCATCAGGTTGCTTTCAACTCCTGTAGTCAGCTGTAATTCTTACAACTCTGGCTTTTAGAAGAAGAAAGCTATTCGCCAGCCAGAAGAGTTATGGTTCTTTTGGCATTCCTGCATTCTCTTGACTGCAAAAACAATTCAGAATGTTGCTGCTTGTTCTCTAATTCCAGGAAAGCCAATATTTTCGGTGGACATTCACCCAGATGGGACCAAGTTTGCAACAGGAGGACAAGGTATGTCTGTGTACTGACAGAAGGCAGAATTTTGGGCTATAATAATAATCTTGTGCCTTCACAGTGCTTTAATTGGTCTGACCCTTTCAAAAACACATCACGTATCTCTAAGGGACAGATAATTATGTAAGTCATTAAAATGTACTGAAAAGTGCAGTAACACTGCAGAAGGCAGGGTTGCGTTTTCTGATGCACTCGTCCTCTTGGACATCACTGAGACAGTAGCTGCAATAATTGAGTTGTGGCCATACTGGCTAAATATCTTTTTTTATTTGAAGAGGAACTGAGTGTGAAGCTGGGCTTTTTGACCTGCCAAATAGTAGAGCTATTGGGACAAAAAAATCCAATTATATAAATGGAATAGCTCAAGAAATATGTGCAAAAATATTATTTGGTTTGCAATAGGGAATAATTTTATGTTGGCTACAATAATTGCAATTTAGGATTTGAATATATCTTTTCTCTTTCAAAATACAATTTTATTATAAATAGTTCATCCTTATAGTTGTTGTCATTACATACAGTATGATTTTTTTGAACATTGTTATTTTTAATAGCGTCAAGAAAAATAAAACACTTCTGACTTGGTGTAATTATACCAGAATGGCATCTGTATTCAAATGTTTCCAAAGTTCCCACTGCAGCAATGCTTGCGTTCTAGCATCTGCTCTGGAACTGACATTAAGTTGAAAAGCTTTTTTGCATGTATTTTAAAGGGGGGGCTTTTTCTTCTCTTACAGGTCAGGATTCTGGGAAAGTTGTGATCTGGAATATGGCTCCTGTCCTGAAAGAGGAAGATGAAAAGAATGAAAATATTCCCAAGATGCTTTGTCAGATGGACAATCACTTAGGTTACAAAGCTTTTTTTGTTTTGTTTTTGGTTTTGTTTTTTTTTTTTTTTCTCAAATGTTGGTAATTTGCCAAAGCTTAAGCATTACATGTTTGTAATTACAACAGTCATGCCCTGTCCAGTGGTGAAGAATCAATGAAATACAGCAGAGTGATCGCATACTTTGGCTATATACTTTTTTAGATATTCAGCAGAAAATGTTGTTAAAATGTGGGAAAAGGTACAGAGGAATATAGCTGCCTTTGGAAATCTCCTCCCTATGAACTTTTTCCAGATGTGGCCACAAAGTAATTGATAATGCACAGTCTGAGAAACTGGGGAGCTCTGAAGGAAAGGGCAAGAGAAGAAATAAGTATAAAGGAAACATCATGGGAAGTATATTGGTTATAGCTCTAAATTACTCTGGATTTATTGCATATTACATTTGAATGTATAGTTACCTGAACAAGTTGTCCGCTTTCTTGTCTTCAACATATATCTTTCCTCTTTTACCTTCTTAATCCCACCTCATTTACCACAAGCAGTTTCCTTTGTTAGATGAATGTTAATCTTCTTTGGAGCTGCTTTTGGTGAAGCTTTTTTAAAGAAGGAATAGTTTTTTTTAAAGACAGAAGTTCCTCAGCTGCTATTGAAAGATAAGTACCAATTCAGTTATCTAAAGCAGACAGAGCAACTGCTTTGAGTGGAAAAAGCACACTTAAATCCTAAATATCTCCTGTCAGGTTCTGCTTATTATAAACTCTGACCCCAGTCCGGAACCACTTATTCTCATATTTTGTCTTAAAAACTTTCTCTCCTACATTTCAGCGTGCGTGAACTGTGTGCGATGGTCAAACAATGGCATTTACTTGGCTTCAGGGGGAGATGACAAGTTGATTATGGTGTGGAAACGAGCTGCGTAAGCATGTTTCTTTCTTCTCCGTTGTATATTTTATTTCAAGTAGGTTACTCTGTCATGTCTCTTAGTGTTCCTTCCCTGGGCTGGCCTTGTGTAAGCTCGCTGCTTTGCCTCCTGGGGCGCGAGGAGCGGAGACTTGTGCCGCCGTGTCACTGGTGGTGGAGGTCTGGTCCCTGTGTCTCTGGGGCTGCAGCGTGTCTGCCTGGGCAGTCCCTCTCCTCTCCAGGAGCTGAGCCATTTTCTTCTGTCCTCAAAGAAAGCTTCCCAATGAGATCTGAAGAGTTTTCTTAACTGTTATCATTTTTTGCTACCTGTAGAAATTGTACATTCCATTGAAGCTAATTTTTTAATAACTGGAATTGCTGTCTCTAAAAAGTACTTTTTTTTTCTTTCTTCAGTTTTCATTGCAGGAATAACTGACTATAAAACAGAAGTGTACCGTGCAGCTGATTTTCTTTAGAAAGCAAGTTTGAAGAGCTTGAGGCGGTTCTGTTGATAACTGTTTCTGTTTTAATTAGGTACATTGGGCCTAGCACTGTGTTTGGTTCTAGTAGCAAACTTACTAATGTTGAGCAGTGGAGGTGTGTGTCGATTCTCAGAAGCCATTCAGGGGGTAAGTTAAAAGATGTTGGATGAACATAATTTGCATGTATTTAAAAAAAAAATTGGTTTTCAATGTCACATTTTCTTGCTCAAAGCATGTATGTTTGGTGGGAAGTCAGTAATTACTTTTGAGAGCAACAATAAAAATCTAAAGGAGAATGTCATTTTTAATCAAGTGCCCATTTTCATACAAGTAACTCCAGGCAATGCAGTAGAACTTGCAGCAACTATGCAGTAGAAAAATTAGCAACTAAGGAACTCCTATTTTGCTATTTGCTAGCTTAAAAATCAATCTGAATAAAGGAAGCTAAACTGTATTTTTATTTAAATAAATGTTCACATTTGCAGTGAATAATCTTCTCATTGGCAAAAGATAAAGTTTTTGTGAACCAAAGAATATTAACGCTTATTTAGAAAAATAACTAAAGAGCAATGCAAAAGATGAATAAACCAGGTAATTTCAAATGCATTTTTCACCTGCTGACATGAGCTGTGATTAAAATCAAGATGGAAATCACTCTGATCACTCCACGTGTGTTGGAATAAAGCAAGTGCATCGCAATAGCTGCTGTTGCTTTTTTCATTCAAAACAAAACAAAGTACTTTTTACAGGCATTAGTACTTCCTCTAATCACTAAACATGGCATTCTCTGCCTTGGATTTTGGTTTTGTTTTGTTCCACGTTGCACACGGTAAGTTGGAGAGCCTCTCTCTCCGGCAGTGTTGCTGTGTTCTTTCTTACCATCCACTCTAGTGAGATGATAATTGCTTCTTGGGGATAGAAAAAATGTTGCGACGCAAGTTCTTTTTAAAAAGATTTTTGGATTAATGTCTTAAAATGGAAACTTTTTTTTTTTTTTCAAACAGACGTCATGGATGTAGCGTGGTCTCCGCATGATGCCTGGCTGGCATCCTGTAGTGTGGATAACACCGTTGTCATCTGGAATGCTGTCAAATTTCCAGGTGAGAATTCTTACATTTCAGATGTGCAAGTATGTAAAGGTTTGTGACAAAGTCTTCCCTCCATGGGTGTATTTCACTGACTGTGAGAATCTCTGTGTGGGAGTGGGTAGTCTGTCTTTTGAGAAGACACGCTTGCACTCTGGCCAGTCAGTCCTCCTTCCAAGTTTGGATGGCAGCGAGCAGTGGACTCCACTCTGCTGTAGACAAGAGCTGCGTTCAGGTTGTGCTGCTGATTTTATATTAGGGTCATTATTACATGTATTTTTCTTCTTCACTATCTCTGCAAAATCCCAAACAGAAAGAACTTCAGCTTGATATTACATCTATATATGCATATATTTTTTTCCCTGTTGCATTTGTACCTAGAGGACTTTTTACCTTTGGGGGAGGTATTATCTTATTTACCCCATTTTAAATGCTGCTGCTTAGTAAGCAGTGTGACTGTACATGCTGAAGGGGAGGAAGGACGGACTAGAGGAGCCTCACAGTAGCAGAAGCTCTCAAGCCTTACGTGTGATGGCCATTTTCCTTCTTCCATTGCTGTGGTGCTGGCGATTCATGCAGTCCCGAGTCCTCTCTTTCTCAGGGACCGTGCTGCCGCTGGAGAGCTTGAGCCGACCTGCCAGGGGCTGGGGCAGCTGGGCAGCACCTGCCTTTGTTTGGCTGCTTCTCACCACCTAACCCGATACAGGCCAAACCTCCCGCTGTGTGGTGCCTGGTCACTGCCATTTATTTGGGGGCTACTTCCAATCGTGGTATCAGAGTTTTCAGACTTCCAACCCAGCTGTGTGGCCTGCGCACGTCTCTCAGTTTATATCATTCATAGCTTAAGTACAGGTTCCAGTTTGGTTGATATGTTGTTGATTATACATTAAAAGAGGTTATATTTAATATGCTGCGTCAAAAAGATCTTGTAAATCTCCTCAACAGTCTGTCCTAAGGAGGTATCAGTAACTCCTCTCTATTCTCAATTTTGTGTTCACAGAAATTCTTGCCACTTTGAAGGGGCATTCTGGCTTGGTGAAAGGGCTGACCTGGGATCCTGTTGGAAAGTATATTGCCTCTCAGGCTGATGATCGAAGTTTGAAGGTGTGGCGGACCATGGACTGGCAGTTGGAAACCAGCATCACAAAACCCTTTGATGAGGTATGTCAGAATGTGTGACCATTCAAAGTGAATTCCTATAGAATGAATGAAAATTGTAAGAATAACTCTGATTCTGCACAAAGAGTAGTTAATTTAACAGTGCTGAATCAAATTAAACTATTAGATGGCAGATTCAAAAGAGAGGAAAAAAAGAGTTACTTTCTCACACAACATGTGATTACATTGAGACTCTCATTGCCGTCGGATGTTGTAGGTGCCAAAGGTTTACATGGGTTATGTAAACAATTAAGTAAAATCCTGGAAATGTAGAGGTTATTCCAAGGAAGTATTGGCACACTAATTACATTGTTCTTAAATTCTTCCCTATGCATCTTCTATTGGCCGCTATCAGGAGCGAGATAAGTGCTTAGGAGGGATCTTTGGTCTGACATGGTAGGGCTGTGACCTGGTGACGTTGATCGAGAGATCAGATTTCTGGGGACAGAAGTGGTGCTTAGTGAGTGGGGTGTTCTGCAGCGATCTTATGGTATTGTGATTAGTGCAATTAGACTGTAATTAGTGCAATTAGACTGTAAACGCCTGAATTCATGTGTGAGCTGGTGTTGCAAGGTGAGGTCTCATTATTAGCAGTTGGTATGTTGCAGCCCTGCCACTAAGTGGGACTGTGATGAATACTGAGTGTACAGTATCCAAAAAGATGTACATTTTGTTTCCTTTAAAAAAGTTCTCCAGGTTCCTTTTTCGCCCTTTTGGTAGGGCTTCATAAGTTACACTAGATCATCTGTATAACCATGGCTGAAGTTGCTGAGAACTGTATGTGACGTCATTCTTTTATGTTCAGAAAAGACTGACTTTGTTATCATATTCCCTAAATCTAAAATTTAAATAGTTTGTATTAAAAATCCTTTGTTTGCCGAACACTTTTAAAGCTGTGGGTTTTTTTACTCTTTTTGTCAGTGTGGAGGGACAACTCATGTGTTGCGCCTTAGCTGGTCACCTGATGGTCACTATCTTGTTTCTGCTCATGCCATGAATAATTCTGGACCGACTGCTCAGATCATTGAGCGAGATGGATGGAAAACCAACATGGATTTTGTGGGGCATCGGAAAGCAGTTACAGTAGTGGTGAGTGAGTGATAGTAATTTATTCCTGAAGTAAAACTTCTAATATGTGCTTTTTGATAATTTGATACATAAATGGGACAAGAGATGGAGGTAGGTGTCAAGATCAGTAAAGCAAACGCAAAGTGGTGTTTGAAAAATGTCAACTTTATATGTTGGAAGCAATCAGCTTGCTCTTGCGATAAGAGAACTGGACATAGATGACCAAGATAAGGGCGAGTACAGGAGCATGTTAGGAAAGCCAAACACTACTTTGTTAGCTCTTCAGTGACTTGATTAAAGTGGCTTAGGTTTCTAGTGGGTTCCTGATCGCTAGTAAACTTAATATTATTTGCCATCCCTGTTAAGGCATTCAGAAAGGCCCTTAATAAAGCACGCGCAGCTCTTGTCAGAGCTCTTACAGAGTCTGGTTAGGGACTTTGTTTCTATGAAATGTTTTCTTTTTCACTCTTAAGTGGAAAACTTGCTTTTAAAGGAGATGTAATTATTGTAATAAAATTTGGGGAATGTCATTTGTTCAGAAATTCAATCCAAAAATCTTCAAGAAGAAACAAAAGAATGGGAGCTCCACCAAGTCAAGCTGTCCCTACTGCTGTTGTGCTGTTGGTAGTAAGGATCGATCTCTTTCTGTGTGGGTAAGTGGGGTTTTTTGCTGCCTTTAAGCTAATGTGGTCATTTGGATAACTTGGGGGTTTAGCACAAAGGTCACGTGTACAGCATTAGGTCTTATATTTGGATTCGTGTTTGGTTTTTTTCTCTCTGTTGTTACAGGATTAGCTGGGGGGAAGGAAGTGGATTGGTATTAGTTCATGTCACTGAAGCCAGAGCAGCTTGAAGCTGGGGCAGAGCGTGCTGCTCTGGTCAGTGGGAGGAGCTGTGAAGGGAAATAATGTGTTAGCACAGTTAATAAATGTAATTCAGCCCTATTTTCTTCCTATGTCTTTTACTCATTCTCCATATGAGTCTCTTAAGAAAAACACTTCACTGTTTCTCCATGTTTAGCCCACCTACCCATTAATCGCTCTGGCTTTGTTAGTCTTTTGTGGGTGCGAGGAGAATATAGCAGGCCCAGGGTGGCTGTTTCTGAGCATATACACAGCTCATCTTTCTGCTTTGTTCTGGCTTCAATCCCTGGCTTCTGTCTTTGCTGTGGAAAGGAATGTGAAAGTGAATGAGCTTTTTAAGTATACTTCCAAGTTTTCAACATCTAGTTTGAGTTTTACTTTAAAATCTACACATTGTTATTTTGGCTAAGAGAAGAGTAGCCATTCTTACATTTGTAAACACAAGACAGGTTGTTTGGCAACTGCAAAGGACAGGGAATAAATTTAACTGATTTGTAAAGCTTTGTCACGAGAACGTGTGCCAAAACACACCAATTGCTAACTGCAATCTACTATTTATAGATTCCAGAGCGATATTTATCCATCAATCGCTAAATGCATAACACTAAATCTGTTTCTGGCAATGCTACCAGCGCATACCCATATAGTATAAATAGAAAGTAAAATATACTATGATTTCATTTAGGGTGCCTGTTGAGGTTAGACTAGGTGTTACAGAGATGCAGAGTTATAGACAGTCTTTGCCCCGAAGAGCTTAATAGGTACGTATGCAACACAGACCTATGGAAATATAAAAGAAATAACTTATGAAGATGACTACCACACTACATCTGGGAACCTACGAGCATGAAGCGTCCTCCGCCACACTGACTTCTGCTTCATTTCAGTCCATTGGTTTAACATTAAAGAGCTTAGAATGTCTGATTTAGAACAGGTTACTGGAAATTTTCATATGCAGTTCTTTATCACTAATCTGATTTATAAGTGTAGAGGAATCCTCTTTAAGAATAACAGTGAGTCAAATTCCCTTTGCTCTTGATAGGCTTCAGTTACTTAGACAAGTAGTCTGAGTGAGGACATGGAAACCTAATCTGTTTTCTGTCTTCCTCTTGTGCGGGCAGTTTACAACGCCCTTATCTCAGTAAAGCTTAGAATAGAGGCCGTCTTTAGCATCTGCGGAATACCTGTTTGAGTGGTAGAGAGTGTTCTACGACTGTGGTGTAAAGGCAAAGTTGGTTAAGAAGTTCAGTCTGTGTTTCAGAAAGGAGGGGAGGGTGGAATGTCAGCTCTTCTTTTCCAAAGCTGTTCTGTGCTAGCAGTGGAGTGGGTAAGCAGGTGCTTCAGACGGACCGTCAGGCACACAGCTGTCTCCTGGCCAGGTCTTGTTTGGTGAATGTTGTTACACTCTGGGAGAGAATTAATGTGGTAATGTTGTTGTAGCGTAGAACTTCTAAATTTCTGACTGTTGTTTCTTCTGTTTTAAGCTCACGTGTCTGAAACGACCTTTAGTTGTCATACATGAGCTGTTTGACAAGTCTATCATGGACATCTCCTGGTAAGTCGATGTCTGCTCTTTGTTACAAAAGCCAAAGTGTTGCTGTCATCTTCAGTTACATACATTACCTGGAAATTCCTTAAAGCAGTACAGATCGTAGCTGTTGGAACACAAGTAATCATTCCTGAAGTTTTTGATTCTGCTGCAACATCGTTGGTAGTAACATTAGCAACTAGCATGTGGTCACTTGAGATTGTGTAACATTAAAATTGAATAAAACCCAATGTATTTAGAACACAATGCAGTAAAATACCTGTGGAATAAGTTCCTACTACTTATGATTCTCTGACTCTTTTTTTATAAACATGTACTTTATAACGTGACGTGGTGGACCTTTAACTTCCTGTTTTCCATGTGCCATGTGGATTTTGCCATGAAACTCAGTGAAGCACGATAAAAAGTTTTCAAAATCAAACCATTTTTCAGGCTAGGAAGCCAATAAGTGGAGTATTTAATGAGAACTGCTGCTATTGTTGTAGTACAATAGCTTTGAATACTTTTGTTTTCCTGCAGTGTTTTTTATTTCTCCATCTGCAATTTGCACATTTTTCACAGCATAAAGTCTTTGGGAGTAATAGCTGGTTAACATTTCACAATTTCTGAGGAAATGGTTTTGTGGGATATCTGAGAGACAAAGGATCATCAGGAAGCTTGTTATTTTTTATCCTGTTTACAAATTGAAATGTATGGCTAAAATGTCAATAATACAGAATGTTCCCATAAACACGCTCCATTCTGAAAACAGACAGAGTAAATTCAGAGAAATCGAATACTATTATATTGTTATAGCTGTCTCATTTCTATTTTAGAGTTTTAGACTTGGATCCATCATCGTAATATCTGAACATGATTATGTTTTCATGGAACAATTGCTTGGATCCAGTGGTCAATAGGAGCTCCGCAATTTTGTCTGCTACGCAATATTTTATCATTTTCTAACTCGGAGTAGTGTTGGTTAACCTAGTTAGATGATGCTGAGGCGAACTTCTGGATGTGGTGCTATCGGGGCACCAGCCACCACGAAAAAAGATGTTTTCAAACACTTCTAGCCGTGATGCATGTAATACATTTTAAAGCCTTGTTGGACTAATTTGGGTAGGACTTGAGCGTTCTGCCTGCTTCCCCTTCCCTTCTGTTCTCTGTAACAAGTCATCTGTAAACCACTATGTCGCTGTCTCTGCGAACTCTGTAACTGAAAGTTACTGGGTTAGCAATCAAAACTCGTCAAACATTATTTTTTTCAAATGTGCACTAATAGGTTATATATGGAAGGTTGCCATTCTGTTAGGACAGAATGTATAGTTTCTCCTCCCTCTCTCTTCCACCAAGAAAACCTTTTGAGACCTCCAGAAGAGGGTTACATACAAGAACATGTACAGTTTGCTTAAAAACCCAATTGATGAACAAGAACAAAATCAAACATTATTATCTTGCCTAGTACAAAAGATTTTTGGACTGCTCAGATGCACATCTTGCCTTTTTTTCTATTGCTGTCACTTCAGGTAATGATGATAGAGAAGTGGCATTTACCCAGCATATACAGCTTCTCTCTTAAGGGTCTCATCCCTTCTCCTTCCTTTCTTTTTGTCTGACTGTAAGCTCTTCAGAGGGATGGACTGTCTGGTACTTGTTTTCCATGCATGAGGAAACTTCGTCTTCCATGGGCCCCAAGCAGCAGTTAATACGGCCTCAAAAGAAGCATATTGATGGCTTATCTGCGAAAGGCCCCTTTCTTCTCCCAGTTCCCTTAGCACACAAATTTTTTGCATCTTTTGAAGGAAATACATTTATCATTTTCTCTCATTGTTATTGTGAACGCTATTGGTTTACCCCTGCAGAAAGGTTTTCATGGTGCCGACCATGCCATGGGTAGATGTGCTGTTCTAACGGCACCTCCCTGTGTGCGGTCTCCAAAGGCATACGGGCACACAGACTCCTGCTGGCCCTCACCCTGCCTCCTTCCTGGCGCACTGCTTTGGTTCCACCAGTACTCGCTGTGATAATCTTATGCTAGATTTTTATCGAGCAATTTACTATATTACCCCTTTGCATCAATGAAAGAGATGGAAATAAAGGTCCATCTTTGTTTTCCTTCAGGACCCTGAATGGACTCGGTATCCTGGTGTGTTCCATGGATGGATCAGTGGCGTTTCTGGACTTTTCCCAGGATGAACTTGGAGATCCACTCAGTGAGGAGGAAAAGGTACAGTAGGCACTCAGGGGGTCTGTGATTATATTTAAGCCGTGTCTTGATTCAATTAAAATATTGGATTATTTATAGAAGTATGTAGTGACTGATTTCTGTATTACAGAAAAATATGTTCTTGTCTACTTCACAAATCATTAAAAAAGAGTAGTCAAGAAATACATTTGTGATATTAGTTTCTGTTCTGGAAAGAAAGTCTATTTGGAAAACATCCACTTGCTTACACATCATTATACATTTGAAGTAATTATTTGTCCAAGAAAACAAGGAGTGGGTGCTTCAAAACACTTTAAAATTACTCTTTGACTTGCATATGTGCATGTCTTTTTAAACTGATTGCTGTTGGCTGTTTTTCCCTCTCATTGCTATTAGCAACTGAAGCTTTGAATTCCAGTTATTTTACATATTGATTTAGTGTCAGCTGAAAATATAAAGAAAAAACAATCTGCAGTGTATAAATGATAGGGAGGGCATTTGCATTTTATGGATTCCATCAGATTTGTGTGATTCCATTGCATTGTAATTAGTGATGCCACGCTAGCAGTTGTAGTTACTCTTTTGGTGTGTTAAATTTTTAATGCCCACAGAGCAATATTCATCAGTCCACCTATGGGAAAAGCCTAGCTATAATGACTGAAGCTCAGTTGTCTACCACCATTATTGAGAATCCGGAGATGCTCAAGTATCAGCAGAGGCAGCAGCAGCAGCAGGTGGAGCAGAAGAACGCCTCGCTGAGGGAAGCGTCCGGCTCTGCAGCAGCAGCTCCCAAGGTGGCGAGCATGGTCAACGGGGAGAGTCTGGAGGACATCCGGAAGGTAGGGGTTCTGGATAGTCACTGTAGAGCGTCAAGGACTGAGCCGATAAATATCAAACTGCTTGTGATCAAACTGATTTCTGCTTCCTTACTCGTGTTGAATGGTGTCTTTCAACCCACGAATGGTCCAGTTGGCCTTACTGGGACTGGCTGAAAAGTTAAAGTGCTTCTAAGCAGAAGTAAGCCTGTGTGGGAAAAGGCTTGTGGATGTTTCTATGATGTGTGCAGAAAGGAAACCAAAGGTAGCTGATAACAGTCCAGTAGAACTCTGCTTCGGTTCCTCAATGAAGGAGGTTGAAAGCATTACTTAATTCTCTCCTAAGCATAGAACACAACTCTTAATGAAGGATTCAGTAAGCACGATGAGAATGTTTCGGACTTGACTCTCTAATGTGGAGAGAATCAGGATTCTTTTGTACTTCGTACTATATGAACTTCTACTTAAAAAACACCTACTATTGGTCCAAAAAAAGTTGTGGTATTAAAATACACTTGTAATAATAAAAATGTAGATTGCTTCTATGTATGCAATAATAGCATGGTTCAAAGACAATATGGAAAAAAATCTTTGTTAACAGATTTTTAATTGAGGATTATCTTTCACCTAATACACCTGTTCTTGTCAGTTGGGGAAAAAAAGAGAAAAAACATTTCCTATTTATCAGAAATTATGATGAAATGCATTTCCCAACAGAATCTCTTAAAAAAACAAGTTGAAACACGAACAGCAGATGGTCGGAGAAGGATCACGCCTCTCTGCATAGCTCAGCTGGACACTGGGTACGTTGGGAAGTTGTCTTTAAAATCCTCCTTCACCTTTATATCGTTGTGGTTTTTTTTCTTTTTCCTGATGCAAACTCAGAATTCTGACTTATTTTAATCTTACGGCATCTTAAAGCACTTGCTGAAAATACCTTGTGTATACTTACGGAACATAGTTTCAACCTATGTTCTCTTAGCTGTAAGGTCTCACGCCTAACAGCAAAGGCTAATTCTGAGTATCTACCGTTCTAGACGAGGGAAGAACACTCTGTGTTGCAGGTTCGTAGCTACATCAATACTGGCTTTAGCCTCCTTTCGATATGAGAAGCAACTCTGCAAAGTGAGGTGGGGGTGCTTTGTTTGGGTTGTATATGAATATCCATGTGTGGAAAAGGGAAGAATGGAAGAAACAGTTAAATTTACTCTTTTTCTGTTACATTTAAATATTTTTTTTTAAGTGTTTTCAAGAAATATATTTGTTGTTTGTCTTTTTGCTTAGGGATTTTTCTACAGCATTTTTCAATAGCATCCCAATATCTGGATCTCTGTCTGGCTCAATGATGTCTTCTCAAAGTAACCAGCAGCTCATGTCATTAGATTCTAACGCTGTGAATTCCCTTAATACTTCAAAGCCTTCGGTAGAGCCAACGGCGGCCAGTATAAAACCAACAGATGATGCAGCCAATAAAGATGGGTCAGTATTTGCAGTTTTGTTTTTCACTTGTATGACTCTGTTTAGTTTTTAATTCTTGTTTATGGTTCTGTAATCAAGCCATTTTTAAAGTGGTTTCCTTAATGCAAAACTTCAAGAATATAATATTCCTGAAAACATCAAGCTTTGATTAGTATTTGGCCACTTTAAATAGTGATAAATCAGTAATGGATAGATCCACATGCGTAGTTCTAGAAATGCACTTCAGTGCAATGAGGAACACAGTTGATTGCTAATGCTCTAACAAATTGACTTGCGTAGAGATCACTGGGTTGCTATTCGTAAATAATGGAAGGTTTTCCAGCCGTGGAAATAATGGAGCCTGTTTTCTATCAAATTCTGTCCTGTGTCCTGTAGATCTCCTCTCCTCAAACATGGTAATGCTTCTTCCCTGTGTAACAGTCCCTTCAGATGAGGGCGAGCATGGTGACAGTGACTTGGCAATGCACACACGCTCATTGGCCAGCGTGTCTTCCAAATTATTATGGAACAACTAAATTTTACTTGCTTTTCCCTCCATGGTAACACTGACTTGGTTTCTCCTCCGCAATGTGTTTTTATAGCGTTTGTAAGAGCACAGTGTCATTGGAACCTCTGCCATTCTACCAAATTTAGTTGAAGTTGGCCACGGATTAAAAAATGGGTGGGCAGACTATGAGAAATGATTGACAGATGAAACTATTAAGTCTCCTTTTCTTTGGAAATTGGACTACTAACTGCTTTTTAGTACAAACATCAGTTATCTTAGAGCCATTCTTTCTTCCAATTCATTCTCTGAATGAATTGAAAAATCTCTAAAGTAAACAGCTATTCAAATAGCAGATCCCTGGAATGCTTTAGTGTGGGGAAAACACATTCCTTTCCCATGGAGTTGTGCTTGGAAAGGCCTAATAATTAGTTTGGATTCTTCAACAACAAAATCAAAACCTGGCTTGAATTGTTTCAGCCCAAATTGCTTGATAAACAGTGGAATATAGTCTTGTAATGGAACGTATTTGGTAACAAGGGGTAAAACCGGGAACCCCAGTCATCATTTAAAATAGCGATCCTTTCCCTTTGGGTACATAAACCAGCTGAAAGTGTCATTTAATTCCTGAATTAAAAATACATGATGAATGATTAGGGTATTTTAATCTAGATAGATCTGTGTGGACACATGAAGCTCTTAGCTCTGACAGGTGTCATGAACGGCTTTTGAGAACAGGCAAAGCTTGCAGGATGCTGGTGCACGAGGGGAAAAAGCACGTCCGAATTCATGTGTGTATTTGGGCGAAAGGTGTTCAGGATGGCTTCTGGCCAGTGTAGTGAATGCTGGCTAGTTGTTATGAGCAGTGCAGGTTACTAATACTAAATTTCTTTCCATCGTTGTCTTCTTGTCCCTTTTATCGACAGTGTAATTGCTACCTCTGCCTCCACTGCTCCTCCTGCATCGTCTTCCTCTGTGCTGACAACTCCATCCAAGATCGAGCCTATGAAAGCGTTTGATTCTAGATTCACAGAACGATCCAAAGCCACCTCAGGGACTGCTGTTGTGACAAATGCAAATCAGACTGTTGTGGACAGGTAAGGCATAGCCTGGGGGCAAAGGAAAAGGAAGGATAGTAGTGTAGAGAGTTAAAATGCTGACTCTCTGTGATGAGGATGTCATGGTGCTGGCACTCTAGAATTGTCCTGGGTCTTTTCCACAATCGGAAGGACGGAGCTGTCTGTGAATAGGTGAATTCTTTGCTGGCGTTAACCCTTTGAACATTTGTCCCTGGCATTTGGGATCAAGCAAACTCTTCAAAATATTCTGAGTTAAAACTATTGTTGCAAGATGCCGTGTGTGCGCCGCCTCCATGTGTGGCTGCAGCGCCTGCGCTGCTCGGAAACAGAAGTAGCCAGTCTGCATCTCTGAACAGGAGTGAGATTTCCTTCAAGATAAGTTACCATGCGTGTCTGCAGACGGCCTAGCATCGTAACAGCTGCCGGTGTATTTCAGTTCTATGCCTTGAAGGCAAGCAGAGAAGACGCTTTGATTTTAAGAGGTTTTGGCTCTAGATCTAGGTGACTGGGGGGTGGGGGGGGGGAGGGGGGAAGAAAGCCTTTGGTTTTGTGACATAGTGTGTTACGGTGTAAGTATTCCTGCCTCACCAAAACAAAGGATAGAAAAAAGAGCAGTCTTGAGAAAGAAGCATGTAGTTCCTCAACTTATTATTGCAAATGAAATGTGTTTTCACTAAGTACTTCAATATTTTTATGGCAAAGGGTTTAACCATATGATTCAGAAGAAAGTTATATTAAATTACTCTCATAATTGCCTCTAATGTGTCAGTAAATATGCATAGAAGTGTGTTGTTTGGCATAATGCAGATGCCAAAAAAAAAAGGTTTGGATTATGCAAGATATTTCTAAGAAGCTGAGTGGTTATGGAATAAATGGCAAAACATTGTTGTGAGTTAATAACCAGCTATTGGAGGGAATGGGAAGACTATGATTAAATGACCTATTTTAGTGTATAGTAGTTAACAAAAGAGTTCTCAGAGATTTGTACTTTGTTGTCTTTAGTTATATTGTATTCCTGGAAGGGAAAATGGAGCAGTGAGGCCATTTGTATGGTTTGCAGCTATGCATCTTTCTTACAGTAGTCAGAACTGAATAGGACAACTTTTGGGGACAGACAAGAGAATGAGACATGAAGTTCTGCAGGAGTAAGCAGAAAGTGTAACGTCCGTTGGAGGGGAGCAGGTGAACTCCTCTCGCGTCTCCCAGAGTGCTGAGTTATCTGTATCAACCCAGGGGAAGAGATCTGGTTTGAATTGGAACTGAATGCTAAAATAAAGTTCTTTACAGCTCTATCCTGTTGCTAACTGCTAGTTTGATTAATTTTTTTAAAGGAGAGAGTATGTCTGGTCAGCTTATACATCTGTATTGCACTTCTGCAGAGGATTTGCCATTCCTCTTTGGCTTCCTCCTCTTGCCTTTGTGCATTTTGAAATACACTCAAACAAGCCTAAGAATGTATCTTCGTACAAGAATGCAGTGCGTAGGATATGTGGCAGCTTTTGGAATCAACTTGTATAAAACGTGAAAATTTTTTTTTACTTGCTCAGACTGAAGGATCAGAATTCAATTAAAGACAATAAGCCCAAGGATATTCTGGAGAGCAGCAGTGACAGTGAAGAGAAGGTTCCAGCTGCTAAACCACTCAGTGCACCCAAACGGAAACTGGAGCTTGAGGGAGAAACAGTAGAAAAGAAGAAAAAAGGAAGGCCTCGAAAAGACTCCAGACTTGTACCAGTAACTTTAACTGTTCAGGTGAAATAAATAAGATTGTGGCTTTCAGTGTTCATTTAATAAAGTCAGTCCCATGTTGGCTTGTTCCACCACGTCAGGGAAACACAAGTAGTATCAGTCCCTCGGAATTTTTAGCCATCCCTCTTCCTCGACTTGAAACTTATTCTTTTTAAAACTTAAGATTATAAAAAGCAGATGCACGTGGTGTGGCAAACGTGTCCATCCTTTCTGCAAACACGCAGCTACTTACTAAATGGTACGGGCATGCTGAGTAGCCATAGCCCGCCGAATGCGCGTAGAACCAAATGAAACGCTGTCAGTTTCTGGCGCTCTTTCATGGAGAGCGGCCCGAGCACAAGAGCGTGACTTGGACGTGGTGACTGAAGTGGTTATGAATGTCCTCGGAACTGTGAAGAAGTAAGGTGCAGTACAGTTTCCATCATCTTAGGGCATGTAGATCCCTCTGTGTTCAGTACTTGGAGCCCAGCTTTTCCATGCAATATACCAGAATTTCCATTAATTAGTTGCAGCTGCAAATGGAAGGGGGTATTAAAAAAAAATAAAAGACCAGATATACTTTGTTTTGTTTATTTTTTAATTCTTAGAAGCTATATTTAAAAATTTGTATTTATACAACTAATTGGAAAAAGATTAATATTTACAATTGCCTTTATTTGAAATTTAAAAAACAAAATATTTCTCTTTCAAATGAATCTATATTATAGATATCACCGTTTCTAACTTTTTTAATGGAAAAACTTAACTATTTCTGCAATATTCTTTTTTCCAGTCCCCAGCTGCACTGGCCTCTGAGAAGGATGCTGCTTGCATCTCTGCACCAGCATTAGCACTTAAACTGCCAACCCCAATCCCACAGAAATCATTTACTTTGCAAGTAAGTGGACTATAGGGAGAAAAAATGCTTAATACTTTTTTTAAAAAATCCTGCTTTTTTATATTCTTAGATTATTCAGATCCTTTGATAAATTGTTTTAATACATGTATTTGTTCAAGCAAGCAAGATGGTATACTTCAGCTTCTAAGAATCTGACTCTATGAGAAAAGTTAATGGCAAATGAGCTAAA
This sequence comes from Fratercula arctica, assembly GCA_947846985.1. Lineage (NCBI taxonomy): Eukaryota > Metazoa > Chordata > Aves > Charadriiformes > Alcidae > Fratercula > Fratercula arctica. The sequence continues at coordinate 29,292,185 of CANTUZ010000013.1, read as the reverse complement.
AATAGGAGAGTTCTGAAGTAGCTAAACTTCAAAGAAGACCCTCTGGTTCCACAGTCCCTCCTCCTGGTTAAGCAAAGTGTCGTGAAGCTCAGAGTCTCCGCGGGGCGCAACTGCTGCACTGTTAGTACAGTCGTGCTGGTAGGACACTGCTGAAGAGAAGAACCAAGTGTTTTCTGAGAGCTCTCTGGAGGTTCTCTACATCTGAAGAGACTGGCAAATATTATTACTTTTAGGTATTTATGGAATAATTTTTCTGCGTGTTTAGGCTGTGGCAGTCTGGTTCTAATTGCAAGATTGTCGGGAGGTTGGACACATCTAGACTTGATCTGGTGCCCTTAATTAGGAAGCACAGACTAGCGCAGCCTTTCTTTATTCTTATGCTCTGAATACAAATTATTTCTGTTCTAGCCAAGACTGATTTTCAGAGGTCTGCTTCTTTTGAAGTACCACAGCATATTTTGAAGCCACTTTAAACAGAGAATGCCATACTTAAATCCGTTCTTAAAGACGTAATTGTTTGGGATCCAATAGTAGCTGCTGCTTTTTTGATTAGTTCTTTTCCTCTTCCAAAAAGTGTTTTATTTTTTACATTTCAGGTAAGTTCAGATCCATCAATGTACCTTGAAGTGGAGAATGAAATGACCACAGTGGGAGGTTCAAAGTTGAGCAGGTTAAAGTGTAATCGAGAAGGAAAGGAATGGGAGACGGTCCTCACCAGTCGGATTCTCACCGCAGCGGGAAGCTGGTAAGGGAGCGTATGGCAGAGGAAGAGGGGCCTGAAAGCCAGAAAACATTTTTAGGGGTACAAAAGTATACTTTACAGAAAGTTGATTACGCCTAAATCCACATATTTACAAATAAATAGAGACTTTAACGATATCTTTCTCTACTTACTTAGAGAAGCTGATCAACTGGATCACTTCTGTTAGGGACTTCTGTGATTCTTTGGGCTTGGCTCAAGTTGTCCTGTTTCTCTTGCAGCTGACCTGGTCTGATACATTGGTGCTCTTAAATCCTTAGCCTGTGGAGTTCTTTGTAGGGATTCTCACTTACTTCTGTTGGCTACTGCTATTTGCTGGTTTTATCACCCGCTATTGTAATTTTTACTTTCTAATAAATGTTTTGTGGCTAAAAATATGTACTGCTCTTGGTCTTAAGACCAGTTTCACTGCAAGTATTAGCTCTGTGCAGTCTTAAAGCATCACAGATGCTCATTAGCCAGTTACAACTATTTTCCTGTGTATTTACATTTCCTCTTTAAATTTCTTCATTAAAGTTGACTTAATCACGGCAAGTGACAGTTGTTCAAGTGCTAACTACAAAAGAATGAAAAATTTGAAACAGGATGTTTTGTGACATAGGAGTATTTTCCTGAGTCTTCTGCTATTTTATTCCTTATGCTTAGTTCCAACCTCAGAGTTTAAATTGAAACTGTATTTCTGAAGCCTGAGCCACGTCCAGGTCTGAAAACGAAGCAGCAGATTTTAAAGCTAAATACAAGTACAAGCCTGAAGAAGAGCTTGTGTATACCCAAAAGCTTTACTGAAATTTCCAGCTGTGCCCCTTGGTCTAACAAAAGACCCTGTCTCTGCCTGCAAACCTTCTCTTGCCCATCTCCGTAGACCAGCCTAGTTATAACCAAATCAAGGAGGCACAGAATGCATTTATATCTAATCTGACTAGTTTTTGACCTTTTCTTTTGGTACCCAGGATTTTTTTTCTAAAGCTGTAATAGTTACGTTTTTGGGAATTAGCCCGAGCTGTATGATAACTTACAAAATCAGTTTGGTTTTATGCTACTTGCATTTCACAAAATGTAAATGTTTCTTTTTTATTTTTTTTATTTTTTTTTAGTGAGATTGTAAGTGTAGCCTGTGAGAAACGAACGTTGTCGGTATTTTCAGCTTGTGGTCGTCGCCTTCTTCCTCCTATAATATTGAATACACCCATTTCCACCCTGCATTGCACGGGTTCGTACATCATGGCTCTCACCACTGCTGCTACGCTCTCTGTTTGGTAAGTCCCCGTCAGCCGGCTCGTTTCTAGAGGTAACTCTGGTGAGTTGTGTCAGTGCGTTGCTGTTCACACTGAGGCTTAAACTAAACCAGACCTGAACACAAGTCCATTTTTGGATGCAATATGAAGAATTAATTGGGCAGGACTTGAATCCTTTCCTTCTCTGTTCTTGGGTGGTCCGTGATACTGAATTTGGTTCTAGAGGGAAGGCAGATGATCAGCTAGAAGTTACTAGATTAAACAGCCTCCCTCGGGTAGACTTGTGTTGTGCAGATGGAATGGATTGAGGAGGGAAAAAGGAAAAATGTGGATATGTCCTACTTTCATCATACTTAGTCAATAAAGTACATGAGTTTCAGAGTTAGAAGTCCTCTATCCAGCCTCAAGATACTGAGATAAAAGCTGTAGTACTTGTTTACAGTTGTTGAATTTAACCTAATGTCTCATGCAAGGCAGAGCTCCTGAAGGAGTTATTTGGATCCTTCTTGCAATGAGGTTTCCTGATAAAAGCTGTTCAACGCTATTGACTTCTGTTTGAGTTTGCCAAAATCATTTTGTCAAAGCAGTGAAGAAAATGTCAAAACCAAAAAAACCCAAACTCACAACCCCCCTTTACTTTGTCATGAATATTGAAGAAGTGCATTTGTTAAATGATTTTGTAGCATTCAGTTTCTTGTAAACTGCAGACTTTTCCTTTTATCTCTTTCAGGGATGTTCACAAGCAGACAGCCATTGTTAGAGATGAGTCTTTGCAAACAATATTTTCAGGTAATAAAAAGAGTCATTAAGTTACCAACCTTTGAGCCCACCTGTACTATTCAGTGCCATTTACGAATATGCTGAAATGTTACGAAACCTGAAAAGCCTAAACAAATTATTTTCCTTTGTTATGTAATAAAAGGAAGTAATTGGCAATGTTGCAATACAGTAGAAATAACTGAGATGAGAATATCAACGGATAACAGACTTGTACAAGATTCTGTAGCTTATTATATTGTGGCTTGCTTCTGAATGTGAAAATTCAGTGTTGTGAAGGTCACAAACCAAACATTTTATGTAAATCTGCTATTACAGCAATTTCTCTGTGGGTACTTTGCATGCATATTATCTTAATGGTGAACAACAACTGATTATTTCAGATTCATTATTTCAAAACCTTCAGTTTCTATCATTGCCATTATCTGGAATGAAAAGAATTAGCTTTAATCCATACAGTACTGATCACAACTAGCTGGAGAAGTAGTTGTACTAGCAGTTTGCAGGTGTCATCATTAGAAGTTATATGCACAAACCCTGGGCCTGGGATATGCTGGGAAATGAGAGACTCCAGCTATCCCATTTATACCTTCGTAGACAGCACATTTTCTAAGGATCCTAGATTTTAGAATTTTAACTTAATGGGATAAAGAAAAGTAAAAGGCTTCTTGGGTTATGGAAGAGATGGCAGAATTGCTGAAGATTGCCCCTAGATATGGAGAACGTTTCCAATTAAGCCAATGTTCTGTACAAATTGCAGCATCAAGGTTGATAACGTGTTTTGCAGAAGAGTGATTTTAGTGCTGCTGCAGCGAGCCTGATGCTCACTCTCATTATCTTGTGTTTTGACCTTTCTTATCAGTGCTTGAGAATAACATTTACCTCACCTTTTTCTGTTGTTTGCTATGACTGGTAATTAATGGTGGATAGCACTTTTTACCATTATGAATGTTATGCAAGACTCGAAAAGCAATACCTTGGTCTGACTTGACTTGTAGGAAGCGATGCAACTGTCTCTCAGATCTTGCTAACTCAGCATGGTATACCTGTAATGAGCATGTCCGATGGAAAGGCGTACTGTTTTAATCCTTCTCTTTCTACGTGGTAAGTTATATATTATTTCCAGCTTTGATAACGTAGCTGAACTGACGTGTACTCTGATTTACTGTCTCGCTCCATATTCTGAAGGTTAGCCTGAGCAGGATCACACTCCAGGCTTAGTTTTGCTGTAGTTAACCAGTGTATGTCTTTATTATATTATTAATTAAATTATATTGTTTAATTAAAAATGAAAAAGTTAAGCTACAGCTTACTTTATCACACTATCTGCCATGGTGTATATTCTTTTATTTATTAACATACACCTATGTGTACTTTTGCTGATACACATCACTTGAATCTGTCAAGTAGTTGGCCATGCTTAAAAGATAATCTAGCCTTACAGTTCGCTCTTACTTTTTTTTTTATGTAAAAGAATGCAGTTCTGGAAAATTTGTCGAAACAATTTTCAGGGTTTTGCTGGGAGTTTAGACATATTGAAATCATTTTGCCCAGTTCCCAGAGAAAATAAGACCTATGCACTCCAGTCCTGGAGCTGCCACGTGCCTGGCGTTGTCAGTCACCGTCACTCCTTAATATTTGTTTGAAGAGAGCTCTTTGCCTCCAAGACTGACAAGTTTAATGGGCGTAGTAAGTCAGGTAGCGGAGGAGAGGAGGAGTCGCCATCCCCAGACAATTCCCATGGGAGAGTCATTACACGAGGAAAGGCTCCAGCAGAACCTGTGCCTCACTGGGGCTCAAGCTGCCAGCAAAGGCTTTCCCCAGGGATTCTCTTATTTCTGTCAAGGTGCAAGTTCCCATAAAGAAATTCCCATGGTTAAGTTATTTACAGTGTCTTTCCCAAACAGATTCTTTATTGTCTTTCGAAGAGGAAAAAGCATCTTGCAGTCTTAATGTAATTGTGGTACTTAGTGTAATGAGCATGCTTGATGAAGGGGCTTGTTGTTTTAATTCCTCCTTGGAATAATTGTCACTAGTCAACTGCTTGATGTGAATCCTTTGGAAAGGAAAAAACACCGTATTTGTTCTTTAGATAAACTGAGAAATCATGCAGAAATTTTCCCAGTCAATATGGAGCATAATTCTGAATTTACTGTCCTTTTTTAGTTTGTGACACAGCTTTGGAAACATACAAGACAGCAACGCCTTTAGTCACCATACAAATTTAAACATGATAAAGCAGTAAAGAGTATTTCAAATATTGGTGCCATTTTACCTCCGAGCTGTCTGGAGGTCTAAAGTTAGCAGTGGCTTGAGCCAGGGATTCCCTTGGCATCTCAGAGCAGCGGCAGTGGTTCCCTTGGGGAGGCTGGAGGTGCCGGCTGTGACTGCCAGCTCCCTCCATGAGCTGCCATGTGGAGGAGGACTGTGAAAATTTCCTTCAAAATTAATGTGAAATCATATTACACAATTAATGTTGTCAACTTTGGGTGTGGGAGGGACATTTCTGTGACAGCACAAGCAGAATTTGGACATGGAGTGGGAACAGTTGGGGTCTGTGGAATTCCTGAGCAGCTTGGTGATAGTTTTTTGGTTATTTGTGAAACTATGGGTCTGGCTTTGGGGCAGAACAGAGCTGCATCCCCTGATATCCCTGCCTACTCTCCTCAAACTTGGTCTTTGTTTGTTTGCTCTTTTTTTTCCAGGAATCTTGTTTCTGACAAACAGGACTCTCTAGCACAATGCGCAGACTTCAGGAATAGTTTACCATCCCAAGAAGCCATGCTGTGTTCTGGGCCCTTAGCTGTAATACAGGGACGAACATCAAAGTATGCACTTAATTGCTTCATTTCATCAACTTGCTTGTCTTTTTTTTCCCCCTATTATGTATTCATGCGTTCCAATCAGTGAGTTAACTCTGTACCCTCTAAGAGCACTGTGTCGTGGTTTAACCCCAGCCGGCAGCTGGGACCACACAGCCGCTCGCTCACCCCCTTCCCCCAGAAGGGTGGGGAGAAGAGGGAGAAAAGGAGGGGAAAGGGAAAAACCTTGTGGGTTGAGATAAAGACAGTTTAATAGAACAATAATGGAAAAGGAAAATAACAATGAATATAATGACATGGGTCACTCTCACCGCCCGGTGAATTGGCACTGTCCCGAGCAGTGATGGTGGGTTCCCCCAGCCAAGCCCCATTGCGCTGCCCAGCACTGCCGGCGGTGGCACGGAATATCCCAGTGGCCATTCGCTGTTCTCTGCGCTCCTCCTCAGCGGCTGGGGGAAGCTGAAAAGAGTCCTTGAAAAGCACAAACAGTGCTTAGCAACAGCTAAAACAATATGCATTATTGACGTTCCTTTCACAGCAATCACTAGAAAGAAAATGAACTCTTTCCCAGCTGAAACCAGGGCACACAGAAAATTATCAGTAACTCATAGAGTGTTTGGTTGGTTTTTTTTTTTTTAATCCTTTGCACATTTATAGTCTGCATCTTGATGTTACTTTGAGATTGTTTGGGGGGCAGGAAAGCATGCTCTAAACTTAATCAAGGCTCCTCTTTATTGCATGGGTAAAGTATTTGACAATTCTGTGCATGTAATATTTTTATTCACTAAAGTGAATTTCTTACATTTTACATTTTAATTTTTGGTTTACCAGATTTCTGGAGTAGGCCTACAAATTTTGAGTAGCTCAATTGTCCTCAAGGGATCTCTTTAATGAAGTCTTTGAGAAAGTTGAGTGATTAGTCATCTAACGTGTATTTTTTAACATCTGAAAATATCACCAGGGAATTGTGTGAGCCAGAGCAGACTCCTGTAGGTAATTAATTAGCCCATCCTCACCTGGATTTGAATTAGATTTCCCAGGCATATTTCGGTGTTATTTCTGTTCTTCACATCTGAGTGTAATTTTTTTGGTGAGAGAGACTGTATAGAGTTGTATGATTTTATTACTGTTCTCTTGGGGAGGAAGGGGAATTAACTGGGAAAAATATTTGAAGTCCAAACAAACACCACCCTCTTTTTGAGAGAGACAATATCAGACTGAAAAATTAGCTTTTTTTTTTTTTTTTTTTCAAAAAGGAACTAATTTGTTACTTTTTCAAATTAGCCTTCTCATGACAATACCTTTATTTGCAAGAAATCCTTTAAATGCTTTAGGCTGACTTTACATCTTGTGTTTGTTTCATGACTTTCACCTGCGAGGGGCAGAGAAAGGTAAAGGCAGCCATCTGAATTTCCTGTAAACGTTCAGGGGCACTTGGTCGCTGAAAAGCACGTGTTCTTAAAGAGAAGACAGGTGAAAGGAAGAGAAAAAGAAGAGGAGGCAGGAAACCCTCCGAGGACCTTGGCACTTGTAAATGGTCTGGTGGGGGAGGAGGCAGTTTGCTGTGAAGTGCTGCCTCTGTCATGAGAAGCTTGGGCTCTGGGAGCACCAGGTGCCTCTGAAAGATAAGCGTAGAACACCTTCTACTACAAAAAATTGTATTCCTTAAATGAGTATCTTGTCTAATAGTTGGCGTGTTAATTTCTCTTTGGTTTTGTAGTTCAGGAAGGCAAGCTGCAAGACTGTTCTCCATGCCTCATCTGGTGCAACAGGAAACGACGCTCGCGTACCTGGAGAGCCAGATCGCAGCCGCTCTTACGCTGCAGTCCAGCCACGAGTACCGCCACTGGCTGCTCATCTATGCACGGTACCTGGTCAATGAAGGTGAGCCCTGCCACGCGCTCTTGCTGCTTTGCAGCTCTGGTGGAGTTTTAAGAAACGCTCTACTCACGTCATTTATATGTGTGGTTGCATTTAACCTTCTCCTCCTAGCACTTGGCTTCTGGACTCGGGGTTTACGTAAAACCAGAACAAACTGCTGAAGCGCATTTGTTTCCTCTGGCGCTCGGTCCTGGGGAGTCCTGTGTGACCTGGGGAAACAGGGCCATCTGCGGACCTCAGAAATAGGGACCGCATTGTAAAAAAGTGCAGTGGTCTGTCAGACATACCATATCTACCATCTGGCAGCAACTGCAGACGTTCAGAGGGACCAGCAGCACCTTGTAAAATATGTAACACCCCTCAGGCAACTGGCAGTCCCTGCCCGATGGGAAATGGAAGAGTTGCCCAGTCTCTGACACTTTGTACCAGAGCACATAAAACTGCAGGGAATTTGCTTGCATTACTTGCGCTTTATATTTTTTTTCATTCAAAAATTTCAACAGCCTGTACTGGTGAGCTTCATGGGTTAAATTCCGTGAGGAAAGAAACCTGTAAGAAAGGTTGCTTGTGTTTGCTTTATATTTGAATACGCTGTATCGCCGTGCTATTCTGTTAAATAAGGTTAACCAACAGACTTTGTGCTGCTTGGATTCTAAAGATCTCTGTTGTATCTGCATTCCACACTTAGTAGTTCCCAGTGTATTAATTCAGCCTCATTCCTCAGCATGCACCATCCCTTTACACAGAGGGAAGTGAAATGGTTCATGTTAGGCCACCTAATAGGTGCTGGCAGAATTAAAATTGGGATTATTAATTCTTGCCTTTTGATCCCCACCTTATTTAACGAGAGCTTAATGAACTACGTATGATTTTCTCTGTCCTTCCCCAGTTGAGATTAAAATGTTCATCTCAGGTCATAAGGTAAAGAGACAGTGACACTTGTAAAAGTCTTCGCTGGTTGAGCCCCTCTGTCGTGTGTGCGGTTCCCCCTGCGCCGCGCGACGGTCCCTGCCCTGCGGCTGCGCGTACACGGGGCGTTGCTGCACGCGCTGCTTTCCTTACCTGTCATTTTCTGGCTCTGCTAAATTTTGAAAATTGCACATCCTGTTATTTACCCTTTATTCCTATGATAATTTCAACATCTAATGAATTGTAATCCATTAAAATATTCAATCTATTATACCTGGATTGGCAAGTTACTCTCGAACGGATGGCTCTGTTACTGGCAAGGGATTTCCCTCCTCTCAATTTTTTAGGTGAACAAAGCTGGCCTGGAAGCTGTGGTTTTATTAAAGGTTTTCTTTTTTTTTTTTTTTAAACTCATGCATTTTAATTGGATCTATTTTAATTTTGTTATAAGCTCTTTTGCTAAGGGTTTGAGAGATCTCTTCTAGTTCAGTTATATTTTAATGTCTTAGAAGGATGTCTGATTTATTTCTTTATTTTTTACGACTGACTCCACTTTTCCAATTTCATATATTGCCATTAAATGCAACCTAACAACTTTTTACTGCTTTTCATCTTGTGGCTTTCCAACTCTTGTGATATCTCTTCTGTGTTAGTTCTCTGGCTGTTGAAGTCTGACAGTTTTCCGATGTGTTTTGTTTTGTTTTGTTCAAAGCTGGTATATTTATGTGGGAGGGGGGAGGGCAGCTCTTCAAACAAACTGGAGTCACTACTTCAGTTTTTCTCCCTATTGTAGATCATCTTCAGTAGAGTTTTTGGTTTTGAGAACTTAAAATCAATCCTTCAGAACTCTAAAATCTTTTCAAATCATCTTTCCAAAGGTTTGCTGTTGGAAGAATAATACACTTTTTCAGAAATCAATGGTTTTGGCTGTAGTTTATCCTGGATACTTGTAACTCTTTCTGAGCATTGTCAATTAGATTGTGCAGTGGTTATATTTAGTGAAATGCTTATGAATGTCATTTTATTTTCTGATAATATTCAGGGTTTGAATATCGTTTGCGAGAATTATGCAAGGATTTACTGGGTCCAGTCCATTACTCAGCTGGAAGTCAGTGGGAATCAACAGTTATGGTAAGTCCTGATAATAGTTTAACAAAGAACAAGGAAGAGTTTCCCATGAAAACAGATAGGCATAGAAACATGGAAACAAAATAGAACACAGGTAAACAATACAACTTAAAATATGATTAAATTTAGTGGCAAAAAAGCAATCCCAAATTACTTTTGCTGCCCCTGGACCCCTCTCCATACTCTGCTCTGATCTCATAATCAGGCTTCCTTCTGTGGCACATGGATTTGTTTCATGTGAAGCCGTAGACAGATGCCGAGTGCCGCAGTCTCGGCTCTGGTGCTGTCGTGAGCGTCAGGCAGACGGAGCGGAGCTGCGTGTTGGGGTCTCCTCACTCTTCAGACAGCAGCTTTGAAATAGTGACTTGCCGATGAAATGCCTTCCCTTCTCAGAGCACGTCTGGAGTCTGTAACTGCAGAGCCTGCACCAGCTTCACGAGCGCATATAAATGTAAAGACCGTTTTTATTCTGGAAGTTGTGTAAGCAAAGTAAGAACATAAAATACACAGCCCTCTCCAGGCAGGAAAAGAGGCATGACTCTTAAGTAGCTCTACGAAATATATTCATGATATCGGGTAATAGATTCTGAGGATGCTTCTGTGTTTTTTGTGCAGGGTTTACGAAAGAGAGAACTATTGAAAGAGCTTCTTCCTGTTATTGGACAGAACCTCCGCTTCCAGAGGCTTTTCACAGAGTATCAAGAGCAGCTAGACATCTTGAGAGACAAGTAGCATTTCCCCAGATTTTCCCTGCGGGTCTGGTCCGAGAGAAACGGCTGAACAGCATTAACCAGAGGCAGAAGAGGAGCGGGCGCCCGGTCGCGGGGACACTCCCGAGGAGGGCAGTGCCGGGAGGGTCCCGGACGCCTCGGGAGTGACCTGCTTTAGTTTTTAAAGAAGCTCAGGAGTGGATTTGTGAAAACGACGAGTGGATGAGTGAGACCGTTTCCGAGTGAAACTTCACCGTCGAAGCCGTGGCCTCTGTTTCTGTGGAAAGTCGTGGATATGTACTTCAGGGGGTCCTTTTGGATCTGGATCTCATTTTAATATCAAAACTAGCTGAGAACTGTTTGTGGGGTTTCTTGGATGTCCTGTGAAAAGCACAGTACTTCAGAGTACACTGAACAGCATATTTAACCCTGTTTAGGGTTTTTTGCCTGAGGATTTATTGAGGCTCGACACTATATTAAATTAGATGAATGAGCCACATGAAAAGAAATTTCATAAATATTAAGGTATTATGCAGCCAATAGACTCTTTCCTGTGAATATAATAATAATAATGAGGCTGTTCTAACACATGGACTATTTTTGTACTAGAATTTGCTAACTTGTAATATGGAATTTTATTTGGCCGATAATCAGGCTATCTCTACAAAGTCATCTTGTAGGAAATTTAACTCTAATTACAAAAGCTATGTTTCAAAATAATTCTACCAAATTAACATGTCATCATCTGGTTTTTAATTTTTAAATGTTTGTAAAAGGCATTTTTTGGGGGGAGGGATGCAATGGGGTGGCTCTTTTTGTAAGTACAAAAATAAATGAACATTGCATTGGTTTAAAAAACAAAAATCAAAAAGATGGTCTTGAGTTATTACAAAGGGCACACGCACCTCCAGAAATGTCAGCGCAGGCTGAATCATGTTAACACGTCTAGAAATAAATAATACTGTCTGGGTGATCTTTCTCTGAAAGCGTGATCAGACAAGTACTCGCCATCTCCCTGGAGCAGCCGCAGCCTCTTCTCTCGGAGCCGAGGGAGCTGGAGCGGTGTGGGAGCGCTGCTTGTCCCGGGAGCCCCCAGTGCTGCCACGGGGAACCAGCTTCATGCGCTTGTAGTGGTCCTTGTGTGGCCTTTCGTAACAGCCAAACCTGTCAGCACTTGCGGCGTGGGTTTGGAATTCCACTGAACCCAAATCAATCAACTTGTTTTCTTCCCCAAAGTTTGTTTGGTGCAGGGAAAGAGGTGAGTGTATGTGGTGGTTCTTTCTAGGACCCAACTATTTGGGTGTGCCCTAGTTTATTACCTTAGTTGAGATGTTTTTGAGTAAGAAAATAAGTATTGCAATGAATAAGTGTATCTAAACCCTTGTAAAAGGGCAGTTTCTCCCCTAAACCTCTAGCAGAAGCACGCACTCTGCGTCACCATCAGCCAGGCCAAGGACTAGCTGTGCTCTGTGGTCCAGCCCCGCTCAGTGATATGGGTGTCAGGATCCCAGGAGGGAGGGAAAAGCCCTGTATTTGGAGGGGTTTGTTGCCTCCTGTATTTAACTGCCAGACATGATGTATTTATTTGTATTTTTTTTTGTACAGCAAATTATTATTTGTACGGCAATCCCATGTGCACGCTGACCAATGCATCCTGAAGAGCAATAAAACCAAGGGGCTGAGCAGCTGCTCCTCAGTACGGCATCAGCGAGTTTTCAGCCAGCAGTGGGAAATGTGTACGCAGCGAGCAGCCCGACGGAGTGATTAAAACAGGAGTTGGACGCCATGGGCTGGGGGAAACGTGGATCCGCTCCAAGGCCTGGTGCGGTCAGCGGGAGCCCAGCCATCAGCTTCCCCGGATTTTGGCTCTCGACCGTTCTGTGTGGTCAGATGCCCGGACGGTGGTTTAACGAGGGAAGAGCAAAGGAGCGTGGACAGTCCTGGAGGCGCTGGTCAGTGAGGGCACTGGGGGAGGCGGCTCTTTCCGCCCGCAGGGTGTTTGGATTCCGGCTGTCGCTGGTCGGCCTTGTGCTGTTCACACTGGTCCTGTAACGAGTGCTGTTTAATAGGACTTAAAGGTAATTAGCTAAGGGAAAGTAAGTTCTTTGCCATTAAGTCTTTGGAGATGCTGAAATACTTTTTATGAAGAGCTGTTTCCACATTAGACGCCATGTAGGTTTTCCTACCTGTTTTTTCTTCGGAGTTTCTGTCACAGCCCAACAGACCAGGAATATTATCATTTCAAATTCTATGCAACAAACTTATTTTTAAATGAAGGTGAACATTTTTCTTAAACTGGATATTTTAGCCTTTTCTGTTTACAATCTGCACCTCATGTCAGGCGAGGGCTCTGAGTACTGTTTAAGGCCGTGTTATGTTACCAAAGGAAACCCACAGTACAACCAGGGCGGAACGAGTTCACTGCGGGAGTGGGGGCTGCTTGGTTTGAACCAGGGTGCTTTTAGTAATTTGAACGATTATATTCATTTGAAAGACCCAGAGAGCTTTTATTCATTAACGGTTCGAACAGGGCAACGGGGAAGGTCCAGGGCATCAGACACCCTCGCACCCGCCGAATCTCCCTCAGCCGTCTGCCGGGGCGGGGGGGCCCGGCCGCACCAAGTAACGGAATAAAATTAGATTTGCCGGGGTGGGGGGAGCCCGCCGCCGTGAGCCCCGGCCCTCAGCGCCGTCCCGCCGCCCGCCTCCCTCCTCTCAGCCCCGGCCCGGTCCGGCCCCGGAACGCCGCCCGCCGGCCCAGCTGCCGGGCGCGGCCTTTCCCCGCGCACACACCGGAACAGCCCCCGGCTTCCGGCGGCGCGGCGCGGCGGGGCCCAGCGAGCCGCCTCCCGAGGGCCGGGCCGAGCCGCCGCCATGGGGAAGCGGCAGCACCAGAAGGACAAGATGTGAGCGGGGCCGGGGGGCGGCGGGGGCGGCCGGGGGGCGGCGGGGGTGGGGGGGGCCGCGGGGCGCCGGGGCCGCCGCTCAGTGACCGCCTCTCCCGGCAGGTACATCACCTGCGCCGAGTACACCCAGTTCTACGGGGGCAAGAAAGCAGGTAAGGGCGGTGTGGGGCGTCCCCCCGGCTCCGGCGGGGCCGTGTGGCCTGGGGGGGGGCGGAGGAGACCCCGCCAGCAGCGGCTACCGCGGGCTGACGGGGGGCGCTGGTGGGCGGGAAACGGCAGGAATTCATTGAAGCGCGGAACGGTTTGGGTTGGAAGGGACGGTTAAAGTCCACCCAGTGCCACCCCCTGCCCTGGGCAGGGACACCTCCCACCAGCCCAGGTTGCTCCAAGCCCCGTCCAACCTGGCCTTGAAGCCCTCCAGGGATGGGGCAGCCACAGCTTCTCTGGGCAACCTGGGCCAGGGGCTCACCGCCCTCACAGCAAACAATTTCTGCCTCACATCTCACCTAAATCTCCCCTCTGTCAGAGTAAAACCCTTCCCCCGTGTCCTGTCGCTCCACTCCCTGATCCAGAGTCCCTCCCCAGCTTTCCTGGAGCCCCTTTAGGGACTGTCAGGGGCTGGAAGGTCTCCCCAGAGCCTTCTCTTCTCCAGGCTGACCCCCCCAGCTCTCTCAGTCTGTCCCCACAGCAGAGGGGCTCCAGCCCTCCCAGCATCTCCGGGGCCTCCTCTGGCCCCGCTCCAACAGCTCCGTGTCCCTCTGCTGTTGGTGCCCCAGAGCTGGAGGCAGCACTGCAGGGGGGTCTCCCCCGAGCGGAGCAGAGGGGCAGAATCCCCCCCTCGCCCTGCTGCCCACGCTGCTGGGGATGCAGCCCAGGCTGCGGGGGGTTTCTGGGCTGCCAGCGCACGCTGCTGGCTCATGGCCAGCTTTCCCCCCCCGCCCCAGCACCCCCAAGCCCTTCTCTCAGGGCTGCTCTCCATCCCTCCATTCCCAGCCTGGGCTGAGACTAGGGGTAGCCCTGACCCTGGGGCAGGACCCTGCACTTTTCCTTGTTGAACCCCATGAGGTTCATATGGACCCACTTCTCCAGCCTGTCCGGGTCCCTCTGAGTGGCATCCTGTCCCTCCGGCGTGTCACTGCACCACTCGGCTCAGTGTTGAGGTTTAATGCCCAGATGAGCCATCCCGGCCTTCAGCAAGTTCTGTGCCCACTGGGAGGGCAGAGCTTGGAGGTGTTGCAGCATTAATCATCAAATTTAAACTCTGCTGTTAGAGCTCTGCTTTGACTTTTTTCTGAATGTGTAATTTCAGGTGAGGAGCATACTTGTGCCCTGTAGAAGTCCCATTTTAGTTACAGTTTTGCAAGGTTTTGTGTATTTATCCTTGTCATCAGTAAATTGGCACCACGTATACAGCAAAACGTAACTTACAAATATTTCTCAGTTACATAGAATACTATGTATTTATTAAAATCCTGGTTTTTTTTTCCATAAACAGACCTTCCGCGAACTAATTTCAGACGTTTATCATTTGATCACTGCAGGTAAGGCAATATGCGTTCTCATTATTAAATGACACATCTATTCATCAGGCTGTTGACATTGAACCATTACTGAAGCCGTGTTCTTCCAGGGTAGTTACTTCCATTGACTCGTGCCTGCTATTATAGTAATGCTGCAAGAAAATATTCAATAAGACCTGAAACAGTATCTGTACTTTCTATGATTAGTGTCTGCTGAGATTGGATCTGATGGCTGAAAGAATACAGAAACAATGAAATAATGAAGAACAATTATTGTGTATGGGGTACATATGTGATAATTCCAGTCTTACAAATCTGTGTAATTGGGACTTGAATCTGCTTTTCCCAGTTCAGAACATGCTTGGTCAGTCCCTCATCTTTCTGAGGCAGTGATTAGATAGATGGAATTAACATTTATGTTAAATGTTTGTATTTAGAGTTTACTGCTTGAAGTGTTGGAGTGAAAGAGAGGAGTTAGTAGAGATGGGTTAGAAATCCTCCTGTAAATTGAATGGTTCAAGAAGTTACCACCCACATGTACGGACTGCTGCTGCCTGGCTGAAAGCTGGCTGGGTTATGGAAGCGTCCAGAAGAGGGGATGGTGGATGTGGTCGCCAGTTACTCCCTCGCCCATCTCGGAGCACAGTCAGTCTGTCTGCATGAACCATCTTTTCTGCTGGTGGGCCCAGCGTGGCACTGGAAGCAGGCTGGGGAGTGTTAGAGCATCCTGTGGCGCTGAGTGCTGGCAGCTGCCAGTTACTGACCTGCACCAGTTCCTTTCATGGGTTTTCTCGTTAACCTAATTTATGTACAGTCAGGTAATGAGTGTTGGCAGCCACTCAGTACTGTCATTGCTATAGGCCTCGCTTTAGTGTTCAAGTGAATCAGCAAAGTGTTATTTGCTTCTGTCACCATGATTTCCAGCTGATTTTGCTAAAAGGAGTGTGTGCTTTTTTCCTAGTTTGTCTCTGCAGCCATTTGAATATCCAGTTTGCACACCAGATGGGACAGTCTTTGACATACTGTAAGTTACTGTCTGTACTTAGCTTTATTTTTGTGTTGATGAACTGCTTGGTTACAGCTGTGTAACCATCATTCGGCCTTAGCAAGTTGGCAAAAATAATCGTGTCCATCGATAGTGGTTTCTGATGGTGCTTATCTCTTATTACTTTACCCATTCCCTTTTCAGGAGCATTGTTCCTTGGATAAAGAAATACGGAACCAATCCAATCACAGGAGAAGTAAGTAATGATGGGTATATTCACACGATGTGTTTCTTTTCATTATGTTCAATTTCCTATTTAATATGTGGGAGAAACAAAAATGCTATAATGAAAGCAAAAGAAATTGAATGAAGTGCTGTTTTGAACTATGATATTTGTGAGATCAGCTTTGCTGAAATTACCATACAGATTTATTAGGGATCTCTTTTTAGGTTAAAAGAAAAAACAAAAGGGCTTCTAGATTTGAGACCTGGTATCCCCTCACTGTCATCCTGCTGGTGATCTTTGTAGTAGAAAATAGTCCGCCTCGGACTGCGTGTGTGGAAGAAAGAGGAAAGCATGTTTTAATTCTTTATTTTTTTTTTTGCGTTGGATTGTAAATAATATGGCGGAGCCAATGTGCAGTTCATCTATATCAAATCCCAGGGTAGCTTGCCTTTCTTACAGGTATGGCATAATTAAAATCTCACGGATGGAGGCATGGCTGGTGCTGCCCGGGCAGCCTGGCTGGCCCGTGGTGGAAAAGGCTCCGTGCCGCTGCCCCGCGCCAGCAGGAATCTCGTCTGTGCGGGGCAGGGGGCTGCCAGGCTCGGCTCTGCGCCTGCGATGGCACTAGCCGTGGCGTTCCCTGGCCAAAGGGTGTTCGGCTCTATGCAGACCAAGGAGATGAGTATGTGATATTATGAACGGTAAGGTTAAGCTGCAAAATCTTTTTGAGTTATCTTGACAATATATTTCAGAAAGCTTCTGACCTGCCTCTGTCATGATACTTCACCGTGAGGCTGGGATTTCACGCGATGATCACGCGATGACTGGGAAGGGGTGCTTGGTGGGTTTTCTCCCCACTTTTTCTGCATGAATGATAATTATGAAGGGATTACTTTCTGTAGTAGTATGAGGTTGTAAAGCACCAGATAAATATGAAATTTTCTGAATATTTCCTTTTCTGAATTATTATTTTTTCGCTGGTGTGTTAGCGTGCATTGTCTGTGATGGCATGGAGGAAAATTTTAAACAGAAAATGTTGCTTCATTTATTAACTTGTATTTTCGTTCAGCGGGTGCAGTTACTTTCCCGAGCATTAGGTGGCAGCCATTGCACAGGATTGTTGGTTGGTTTGCAGATGGCTTTGTGGCATGAGATTACCTTTGAAACATCTTGTGTTTGATTAAAGATTTTCCCGGCAGACAGATAGGAGGAGAAGCTAAATACAGACGCAGCATTCCAGGCTCTAAGCGCGAGCAGGCTGTCTGAGACTCGGTATCTGCAGTTACAGCAAACCGCAGGTGTGTTTGTGCGATGGAGGGATGATTGAAGGTCTTTCTTCACAGGTGAAGAGGCCAGTGTATTGTTGGGAAGGAATGGAATTACAGCTATTTCATTTGTTTTCACCAGCCTCCCACCACCGTGCTGCTCTGTGTGTTCGTTGGGAGTTTTGGGGCATTGCCAGTTGAATTTTTTTCGCTCGGAGCAGCTCCACGACACCTGTTCTCGTTTCAGACCGTGAACCATGATGTGGTTTAAAATTACTTCGGGTGAATGCTAGGCAAGAAGTGTAATGTGCCTAGTGTCTTGTGTAACATAAAGGGAGATGGCGTGGGATATACTTGGTGAACCATAAATGCTCAAATGAAGTCTGACTTTGAGATCTATTTGTTTACCCGGACTTGTGCTTCGGTAGTTGATCTGCAGTGCACTCCCAGCCCTCCTCCCACCACGTGGCCCCTTTTCCTCTGCATTGCTCTCTGTGGGGAGCCCTTTCTTCTCCCCTTTTGTTCAGTGGTGGACTTCAGTGCCGGATGGCTCTGTCCTCCAGACAAAGGCTTGGAAGGAGATGCTGGCTGTCCCACACGGCATGCAGCCCTGCTGAGTCCAGCCCTGTGGGGCTCTGTGTTGCAGAGCGGGGGTGAAGGGAGTGTCGTGATTCAGCCTTTGTTTCCCAGAGGGCCAGCTCTGGTTTTGGAAAGGGGAGGTGGTGTGGGGCAGGGAGGGGAAGGGGTGCTGGGACAAGGTGGGTAGCTGGTGGAGGAAGTCAGTGAGTTGAGCAACTCTCGATGGTACTGCCCTGTTTCATCTGCCCTGGTCTGTGCACCTTCTCTCCCTGTACACCTTGCTCACTGTGGAAACCAGAAAGTATTTTCTGTAATGGGTTGGTGACTTGCAGAAACTTAAGACTTCAGGTTTGTTTCAAAAGGAATTGGGCCAGATGAGTGTAGTGGCTTATGAAGTGACTTTGCGCAGGTTGATGATTTGTCATTGGTGATGAGACTCTGGAGAATTTTTCCATTTTTTTGTCCTGCAGTTAAAAATGATAATGAAATCCTTTGTGGTGTGTATTTCTGTTGTTATGGTTTGCTACAGGCCAAACGTTTCAGAGATTGGGAACAGCGTTGTTAATGGTGCTCTCCTGGTACTCGGGAATTCTGTCTAGCTGTCTTACTTCTGGAGTGGGCCCCTCAGTGGAGAACTGGAGAGCCTTGAAATCATATATTTATCTTTGCGATGCTCCCAGAGGGTGGGACTGTGCTAGTCTTTTATTAATTGGATATTTGTGAACTGATCGAAAAGTGACTTCTCTGATTCTTCCGAGTCCTAAACTATTGGACCAGCCTTCCTTTTTAAAGAAATTTTGCAATGCCAAGATCACAGTTATTCTTTGATATGTTTAAAATATTTAAAATATTTTTGCTTTTCCTTCCCTATACTTCCTCATTGTTGTATGTTTTATTTTTTCTTGCCTTTCCAAACATTCTCCTGAGGTGCAGTATGGGCACCATTATCCATTTAAGAGAAACAAATCACCATTGCCCTTTGTCTAGAGTTTCCCATGAGCTATTCCAGAAAGTAGCTTTAGGTTATTTTTTTTTTCCCCTTTTAAATAATGCATTGAGGTAAAAAATACTTCTACTACTACACCAGTAATTTGGGAAGAAACAGCGCATCTCTTGCAGCTGAACTACAGCCTGTCAGATGGCATTGGCTCACTTACTGTTTTTGTCAGCTTTGTCAGGACGCTGCCCTGGCTTATGTTTACACTAGAATTGCATAAAATAAAGAGAAAAGTCGTAGTTAGCTCATTCCTTTTTACTGAGAGCAGCACTTTGGCTTCTTGGGCTTGCAGATAGTTGCAAGCTTGCCAGAAGGTCTCACAGTGCGATGTGACAGCAGTGACCAGCACGACCGCACACGTCGGCCAGCCGGGCGTGGGAGTACCAGCCTCCAAGAAGTGAGACTGGTCAGAGCCTGTCTGCTTCCCTGGAATCTCGGACATGAACAGATGATAGATCAGTGTGCCTTTGACAGGAATTGCAAGGAAATCGTTCCATGGAGATCTTACATGTGGGCTGAGCTATTTTTTCTCCTTTGCATTGTAATGTTTCTGATGTAAATACCTATTTCTCCACTCTGGTTCAGTGACGTCTAACCGTGTGGGCAGGCCGGATTATTGTGGCTGTAATTCAGCCCCATTCGAGGCTCTGTAACCTTGGGCAAATATCTCTCATCCCTCATATCAGAAGAAGCTCAGGTCTTTGTCCCTTGTTCCCCCTTTTCTGGGGGAACTTAGTTCTTTTGGACAGTTGAAAGTCAGTTCATCTCTGGTGTTTGCTTCTAAGGCTTTGATCCAAAGTCAGTTTTGTGACTCTTTTGAGTGCACCTACTTTTAAACTCATACAGAGCGCTCACTGATGTGAATTCTTCTTGCATTGCTCAGAGCAAGCTAAAATCTGTGTGTCTGCTGATCCTGCACAACCTGGAGAAGCAATCCTCATGTTAAGGGCCACGTGCGGCTGTGCGGTTGTTGCATGTGTATGTCTTGAAGGGCAAACAGGCTCAGTCGAGTTAATTTAGCTTGGCCTTATTAACACGTGCCCAAGAGTCAGGTTAAGAGACCTGACAATGCTGCGTGGTGGATGTTGGAGACCAGGGGCCACGTTTCTGGTCGCAATGATGCAGAGCACAATTTGTGTTGTGCCCTCTCTTGTGCAGGGTTAGGATCCAGAGGTACAGGCCAGAGAGAGCTTTTTCTGAAGCTTCACAAGATTTTAGCTTCTTACTAGGTTAAATAGGAAAATTCTGAGGATTTTTTTTTTTTTTTAGGGTTGGGAAAGCCTTTTGCTTGGGCTGCCTCTGAAGATAACTGTAAAAAGGAGTCTCGGGCCTATAAAAATGTAGTAGAAGGCAAAGCCACTGACATGGAAAGTGGGGACTAACTTTGGAGTCGGAAGGCTGAAAATCTCTGACTTTCCCCAGCAGGACATCTGCCACCTTAAGAGAGAGCTCTACCCACGGTCTTGCTCTGTGTACAACATACATATTTGCTATTGTTCTCCCACACTCTTAATCCTGTGTTTACCAAATAAAAATGACTTGAGGTGAGATTATGACTAATACGATCAAATAATTGCGGCAATACAGGTGCCTGCCTCCTGCAGTAAGCCTGTCTGATCCTCGCTCTGAAAGCACCCAGAGGCGCAGAGCTTGTCCCTGCAGCAACGGCAGAGCCCGCGGCGGCACCTCCTCGCTCCCGCGCTGCTCTGCTCCCAACCTCAGCAGTGCCCGTATTTTATTTTTTTTAGTCATTTGTTTGAAATAAGGTTGGTAGGATCATCATGCTTTCCCGAATAATTAACAGGCACTTCCAAAACCAATAACTTCTTACCCTCAAAAGAAAAGACTGCAGACAAGTCTGTTATTTCAAAACTTTGGAAAAGTCATAGAATCATAGAATTGTCTGGGTTGGAAGGGACCTTTCAGATCATCCAGTGATCTAAAACCAACCATCAAATGCATTCCTTAAATATGTTTATCAGCCAGGTCTTTTTCCCAAATGCTAGTGGCTATTGTTACTTCATTTTTTTGTGAAAACATGGTTTCTTTTCAGTTTGATTAACCAGATTTCAGTCAATCTGATAAAAATCAGTTGCTGGTCTTGAGGTGAAAGGAGCTTGCTGACCAGGTTAATGCAGAGGTATGGAGAAGATTACTTTTTTACTGCTGAATGTATTAATCCCACTTGAAAAATGAACAAACAGCCTTACAGCACATTTGTGGGGGTTTTCTATGCACTACAAAAGTCTTTGGCTTTCTAAATAAGGGAAATCCTGCCTGAAAGGATGCAGAAATTAGAGCAAAGGTGAAACTTCCTTAAACATAAAAGTGTTTTTACCATGTATGTATTTTGAAAGCAGAGATACAGAAATAGATAACACTGATAATTGTTTCTTCACCTGAGAAGTGAATGTAATGAGAAAGAGGGCTTGGGTATTTTTTTTCTTCTTTTGTAATATTCTGAATAAAGAAACAGCAGCGTGTCAGGGGTGCGAGAAATGTTGAGTACTGTAGGAACAGGCGTTAAAGTACAGGTTAAATTAAACTATAAGTTCACTACAAATTGCCCTCCACCTCTATCAGATAATGGGCGCGGAGCCCGTGTGTTCGGGGAATGGGTTCTCGTAGGTGGGTTACGTGAGCTGCACGCGTTGCTGACTCAGAGGTGTGGAGAGCGAGATCGCAAAGAAAACTCATCCCAATGAGTGGAGTGGAACGGGTCTCCGTCCTCAGCGGGGGAGAGGACAAGTTCAAGTTCCGTGTGACCTGAATTGGTTAAATCAACAACAACTATGGCTTTTAACTCCATTCATATGGTCTGTGTGGTAATTTACTGCAGATTGATGCTTTAATTGTGTTATTCCAGGTGTGTTTCTAGATAATGAGCAACAAATAGTGGATGTCATCAGACAAGGATCTGTGGTTTGAAGGTGACCTCCTTCATGCCAGCCTAGCGGTAGCTGCTCTTGGAATACGTTGTCAGGAAAATGTAATCGCTGCAGATAACGTTCAGCGCGATGCACTTTGGGAGCACTAGCCTGGACCTTCCTGCAGCACGCTGGTAATGCCAGCTTAGGACTTCGATGCTCTTCTAAAGACAGCACACTGCAGCAGGAGTCAGATTTTCCTTGTGACTTTTTTTCTTCCCCTCTTGAAAAGTTTTCTTCATTCTTACTGTTTCCAACGTATTGTGCTTACTCTGAGCATTCTCATTCTTTGTCTAGATATAAAATATTGAGAGGAAAATGCTGTGCAGCCCTCCATAGGCGGGCTATTTCCACATCAGCTTTCCCTATCTAGAGTGCTCGGACTGTCTAATTAAGAGGAAAATAGTTTGACCAATTGAGATATTTTTCATTGTGTAGAAAAATTCAGAAGTGAGACATATCCCCCTTTTAATTGTTTGCTTTTCCCTCAACGTCAGAGCACAGCACCTGAAATCTAAGTAGTCTGCTACATTTTCTCCTTGGGGCTTTGGAAATGAGTGAT
Organism: Fratercula arctica; assembly: GCA_947846985.1. NCBI lineage: Eukaryota > Metazoa > Chordata > Aves > Charadriiformes > Alcidae > Fratercula > Fratercula arctica. The sequence continues at coordinate 29,269,996 of CANTUZ010000013.1, read as the reverse complement.
CGTTTAGGTGATCAGTAATTTCGTGTCTCGTTTGGCTGTACCATAACTCATGTATAAATGGGAATTTTTATTCTTCTCTAGAGGATGCTTTTCACATACATGTCAGAAGTCAGCGCATCTTCAGCTTTGAAATTCAAAGTATATTTCTTAATTTGTCTGATGCAACTCTGTGAAGTCTTCAGATACTGCATAGGTGTAAATGTGAGATATCCCTTTTTCTTCCTTTCATTAAACTTATTTTTTCCTGTACATTTGAAGTGAAGGAGGGAGGTTTTTTCCTTGTTTATTTGTAAGAAAAATTCCAGTGGGGGGTGGGAATACAGTTTTGTTCTGGGTGAGTAATAGCTTATTACAGAGCAGAGAACAAAGCTTACAGAAATAAAACCAAGGGAAGCTTTATTGTTGAAAAATGATTCAGACAAATCCAGCTTAGTTGGTTTTCGTGTGTTGCAGAAAGCAGGGTGAAATGATCAGGAGCAGAAAACTGGAAGACTCTGCGGTCTTCGTCTCTCTCACAATCTGCTTTGCAAACTGCGTGCTCTGTCTTGAACCGGTGTTTGCTTTCTTCCTGCTGTGACTGCCGAGAGGTTCTTCTGATGGTTTTTCATCTGATAGATATCTTCTGTAAATTTTCAGTCTGACCAGCTTAGTCTTGTTTGTGTTTGTGCCAAAACTCTGCTTCTCTTTCTTAGTGCTTACAGCTGTGTATTTGGTCCGGAGGAATTTAATGCTTTCTTGACATTTTCTTGTTGAGACTTGTATTTTCCTGTCAGATGTTCTTCTTGCCTTTAAGTTCTCTATACCCTAAATGGTCACAGTTGTCCTTCTCCGCATCTGTTTAATTTTAATTTATCTTCTTTGAACAGAGCTAATCTTAATCATACACAGTAAGTGCTGGGCGAATGCCTGGTACAGTGCTGGGAATATTTTCTAATCTTTTCCTGAAATACTTTGATATGTTACACATGACAGTGTAAGACAGAAAACAGCTTCAGTGTATGTGTTGAGAAACAAGGGGTACTGTCAGAATATGACAATTTGTTGCATTTTCTCTCGATAGCTTGGGTCATTTCAGAAGCAGGTACTTCTTTATAAATAAGAGTTAGCCCTGATGAGCAGTGTTCTTCCTTTTCTCTTTTTTTGTTTTGTTTCCAGTTGAATGTTGCTGTGTGCATTTCTGTGGCCTGTAGCGGTATTTCAGGCACGGATGGTTCCAGCCACCATCATTAAGCATCTCTCTCCAGGTGCATTTTTGTCTGGGGGCAGCAGAGGCAGGCTGCTGCTCAGATGCTTAGAATCCACTTTGAACGAGATGAACTCTTCAATATGCAGCAGCTGAACCGTGTCGTCTTACCTCATTTGCTTCAGAAATTATTAGCTTTTAGTCAACAGTCTAAATGAGTTAATATTTGACTAGTGACCATAAATTTTCAAGGCCCCTGGATAGAAATATATGAGGACATGATTCCTGCCTGGAGGAATGACCAGAAAGTCGTGTGGTGTAACTGGAAATGGCCATAAAACATGGGGGAAGGGGGGGGGTTAAGGCGATGAAGGTCCCGGTGAGGCAGGTGACCTGGACGATGACACCTTTTTTGTTGGGTTTGCTGAAACTTTCTCACTCTCCTTTGTTACTGATGGCCACGTGGATAGTTGTATCTGTGTGTTTGACTATAGTCCCCCCAGCACCACAAAGAGTTAGCCTTTATTTGTCCTAAAAGGGGGATTTATTTTTCAATTCTCTGTATCTTTGGGAAACAGCGAGTGCGAATAAGATGAGATTTGCCTAGACTTACTGTTCAAGTGCTTTATCAAAAGGAGACGTTTAAAACCCTCCAGTGTCATGAGTCACTGGCCAAGCCGCTGTGCCTCCTCCACACCGTGCTGATGGCATCGTGCTGGTGATGGGCAGTGTTTTACCCAGTAAGGCAGCTCTGGACACAGGAGGATAAGTGTGTCTAGCATTATTCCTAATGCATTAGTTCCCTTACAGCAAAGAATTATTTACATCTAGGTTTTATAGACCGAACAGATGGTCTCTTTTTTTCCTTTTCCGTGTTTTGGTGGAAGTGTGCACATTGGATGGGGTTTTATGATTGTGACACTTGAAAATCTAGCAGCTGTGAAACGCTCTAGCCTTAAATGAAACACAGCATGAGGTTTCCCACAGATCCTTACTTGCCTGTTTTTCACTAAAATTGGAGACTGGCTTTTTGATGCTTCTGCAAAGCTTTATTTTCCATGAACCGTGTTGTATTTGGCTGTGGGTCTCTGGATTGATAGACTTCTGACTGCATTAAGACTGCAGGTTTAATCTTGCACGTGAAACTACACATCTTTTTCTCATGGTAATTTCTGTTAATGTGCTCTTTGATAGAGCAGCATTATTGCTAGTATCTGCGAGCCATGTGCGTTATCAAGCATATCTTTATAATTCCATGGACAAGACTTTGGTGACCATATGGTGTCAGTTTAATTAAAATTTAAATATGGAAATACAGTGGTCTGGAAGTGGGTAATGAAGGATCTTTTCTGTCCATTTCCATACCAGTTCAGGAGCAGATGAAAGCTGCAGTTAAACAGCAGCTTCATCCAAGAATGTGAATTGAAGGTATCTTTTCAGCATTTGGTAGACAGTTGTCCACGTGATTAATATCTAGCATTTTTGCTGTTGAACTGAACATAGAAACAATACCTTGAATCATGAGACTATTCTGGCCTCTTGGCTGCTGACCTCAAATTTTTCATGAAATATTAAACCACATGAAGATGCCTTATCTTGTTAAAACAGGGCTGTCGTTTCCAATTACATTCCCATAACGTGTAGACTTGCTGAGCATTTCCAATGCCTTTTATCACCATTAAATCCATTTACGAGATCTGAAGTAAGTAACATACATGGAGTTATTCCAATACTATTCATTCAATTCATATCCCCATATTTCTTGAAGGTTTTATAGCAGGGAAAATTGTAAGGGGGCTTCTGAAAATGTGAAGTTGTGTGCAAAGAGTAACAGGTCTCATCTTTAAAGGAACCAAAGAATTTAATACAAAATCAATTTGCTGTTCTTAAGCTAAATTTGGTACTTGGTAGGCAACATTGTGTTTTAATATTAGTATTTGGTTTGGCTTTCCCTTCTATTTGAGGTAACTCAGTGTTTCTTGTTTTCGTGGGATGAGAACCGACCAAATGTCCACGCTGACACTGGATGGTTTTGTCCTTGTGTTGTTAGCCAGTTCAGACGTGACACACTCGTTTTTCCCCACAATAGCTTCACTGGATTGTTGTGTGTTCCTGCCAGAGGCCATTCAGAAGGGTGTCTGATCCCCAAGCGTTGAACATCATAACGCAAACTCAGTTACCGCTCATAGAGCAGGAAAGTCTGTATTTGCTACATACAACTCTTGCTGCACGTCACCAACTCAACCCAAGTGTGGGTAGAGAATCAAACGAGCCCATTTTGATTGCTTTTCAGGCTGGTGTGTATCCAACAGGGTCAGAGCCTCAGTAATGAGAAGAACATGCAGGCGCAGACCAAAGAGATTCAGAGAGTGTAACTAATTGATGCGCGGGGATTGTAGGTCACATCTTCGTGAGACACACGGTGATGACAGAGAATGATTTAATTCGAAACAATCAGCATGCTTCATCCGCGAGCTGCCACAGTGCCCCACTAACCTAGGCGTTGTAATAACCTCTGCTCTGGGTACCAACAGAGGATGCTGCCCATTGGGACCCTGCGGGAAGGAGTGCTGTCAGCTGGCAGAGGCGAGCGCGGGGCGGTGGGGCTTCTCGCTGCTGCCGCAAAGTAGGTCATGGCCAAAAGTAGCCTTGGCGGCCATGTGGGAGTGTGCCTGCGAGAGAGGAGTCAGCTGAGAAAAGAGCTTGCACGGTTTCGGGGGTTGTTTTTTTAGCCCTTCCTTGCTGTGGAGCAGCTGGCACTCTGTGCCGTGAAAAGCGTCTGCTTTCCAGTATTCTTGCATAAAATATTTTTAGAAGTGAATATGCAGCTCTTATTTCTGCTTAGGGGAAGTGGTGCATGCTTGTGGCCTTCTGTTTTCGTTAAGAATTTAGAATTTTAATTATATCAAGTGTTTTTAATAAACATCTTTTTTTCCTTGCTTTCTTCACGGGAGATTGACTGCAACTGGATGGTAGGTGTGTGTCAGGGAAACTCAGGTTGGAAATAGCTTTGAACTTGAGCTGTGTATGCAATATTTGAGCTCTCTTATATTTTATTAGTAATAAGAAATACAAGAAATTTATTAGCAATAAGAAATACTCATTTTAGGACTCATTCACTCCTGCTGTCTCTTCCCATGAAGACTGGCACCCGTTTGTGGCATAATGGTCACTTCCATGGCAACAAAGTATGTGATGGTGCTTGGAAAGCTTTGACTTTTGATGGAGAATAAATAAAAGCAGATTCACCCACACGCAAGATAACCCTGTTTTCACGTGAAATGAAGAACTTGAGAGGAAAAAAAAAAAGAGATACAGGTTTTCTATATCGTGTTCTTTCATAGTTTCCTGTGTACCGTGTAGGTCTTTCAAAACAGGAGCTGCTGGAAGTCCCGGCTGGACTTGCTCCTCTGCGGCCACTCCGTGCGCTGTTGCCCGATGCTGCAGCCTGGTCTGAGGCGCTGAGCTGCCTTGGTAGGCCACGACAATCCTCTGTAGCAGATCATCGCCTGGCTTTGCTGTTCTGATGCTCCAGAGATGTCCTTTGACAAAACACTAAATCCCTCTCATGTCTTTCCATGCATTAAGACATGTTAATCAACTTCACAAAATATTTCTGAGATGCTGCCCTAATTGTATTTCCCCCACGTGTTTGCTCATGTACAACTCTTGGTCCGTTTCCGTCCCCTCTCATAAACAGATTGCACAAACAACGTCCCTTATCAGGAAGTTCCCCCCTGATGCAGCGCGGGTGCGTGGGGTGGGAGCTGTCGCCAGCTGAGCCGACACACAGAGCTGCTCCAAAGGCCAGGAGCCAGCCTGCCAAGGGCACTTCTTCAGCACAAGCTTGACAGGAGGCCCGTCTGCGGCAATAAAAGTTTATAATGTTCATACAGCACTTCAGTGTAGAGCTCTCCTCCTGGAATAAGACTCCAGGCAGTGTGTGTATTTCAACTCCTGTACAAAAATCACTATTTTTTAATTTACTGTTGACATATAAGACTGTAGAAGTGCTGGTCTCAGTGAGGAACAGATGCCAGCATGAGCAGCTGATGCACCATGAGTACCTGATGCTGAAAACTAACCTTTTTCCATGTTATGGAAAGATGTGACCTGAAATACCGTACTATTTCCCTGGGTGTGGGGTAAGAGTCCAAGGACTTGGCAGCGCTTCTAACGATACATCATACGTTGACAGATGAAACGGTGCACTGCAGCTTTTGCTACCTTTAAAGTCTGTACAGCAGTTTAGTCTGTCTTTTCCACTAAACTTCTGTCAAGGTATAAATCTGAACCTCATGCTAAACTGTTTCTTAGGGAACTGTTTCCATTTTTGTTTAAAGATGATCTGGTCATGTGTTTTGGGGATAGCTCAAGTCTGCCAGGAAGATAATTTAAAGGCCTTCCTTCAAATTATCCATGTTTCCAGCAGTTGTATTTCTAAAGAAGCTTTTTCTGGAGCATAATTTTTGGGCTGTTGCACAACATGTGCACAGATGGATGCTGCTTTGTGTTAATAAGTTGTTTAGGTTGAACAGATCTGTCCGGGATCATGTGTTCATTTTGGCAGCTCTGCTGTTCCCCTACTACTTCTTTGACGATTTTGTTCTAGTAAGAAGATAAATAAATGAATAAAGTTCTGCATTCACTTAGTCATTTCAGAAGCTGCCGTTGCCTTTGATGTCTGTCTCTGTACCCCATCAGTGTGCAGATGTTGGGGTTTGGGGGTTTTTTTTGAGAATCCACTTAAGGAAAAACAGCGTCACTGGTCTTCCCTCCCCAACCTAAATATAACCTAACCTGGCCTCTTTTTTCCCTTTCCCATCTTATTCCTGCTAGCCCTTGTTGCTCTTCTTGCCGGTAAATGAGAGAGATGGTTACCCTTCTGGCAGCAAATGGGCCTGCCCCATGGCTGAAAACAATTTGAGCTATCAAGTGTCGTAACGTGTGCCATCATAATGTGTGCGCTCTGAACAGAGAACGTGACCTTCGATGAGGCAGGAAAAGCCCACTGACTTAGTTTCACGTGTTTTTGTTACTGCTCTTTGCCATAATGATTGAACGAGCAGTGTCGGCACCGCGGCTGGCAGGTCTCCACTCAAAGCTGTTTCTGAAGAGCCGTCTGGGTTATAAAAACCTCCCTGCTCTGGTCAGGTGTGCGTTTAGAGAAGAGAACTGATTGTTTCTTTTAAGAGGCCTGTGCTGCGTGTGCTTTTGACAATGGGTTTGGCAGTGAGCCTGTCTGACAGCTGATACAGTCACGGGGTGGTGGGTTTGTCGGTACGTCTGAGGGCATGGCAGCCGGCTGGGCCGCTGGCCCCGGTCATGGTGAGCCCCCTCTGCAATGGCCGCGGGCCGTGTGGTGTTACCGAAGGCTCGCTGCTCTTTGAGGGGGTGTTTGCAGCTTCTGCCTGTCAGGGAGGCCTGCGGGCGGGAGCGTCCCGGACGCCCAGTGGAGTTCTCCAGCCTGATGGCTTCCCTGCTGAGTCAGAGGGCCCCTCGGAGAGAGGGTGGTGGAAAATGCCGCAGGCATTCTGGGGAAGGGCGGGAGAGCAGGAGCTAGCTCAGATTGCGGTGTCCTCTCTGGAGTCAGAGAACATCACCCCAACCTTGGCTGCCATCTCGGCTCCCTCTTCCTGGGGTTCCCAGGGGCATTCAGTGGCCGAGGACCCCTCCTGGGACTCCCTTCATGGCCCCAAGCGCCTCGCCAGAGAATCTATGCCTCTGTTTCTCTTTGTTATTGCTCATTGTCACGTGGGCTCTGCTACACGTTTCCTGAAGTAAAAGAAAAATTACAGTTACTTCAGGAAAGGTAGTGAAGTTGATTGCCGGAATGGTTTGCTGGGTGTAGGCTTCCATCAGAGGTCCCTCCCGAATTGTCACTTCTGCCCAGCAGCAGTGGTCCTCGCCTCGCAGCCCTTCCCGCAGAATCCCCTTTGGGTTGGTGCTAAGGCAGAATTGCGCAACCTCTGGAGCCTCTTGGCTTCGGTTGGCACTGTGCTGTGTCAAACTGCAACGCTGGAAATAAACCATATCCCAGTTCCCAGGCTCGGGGAGCCTTGTTTTTGTGGACTGTTGCTTAAATTCCCAGGGTTCTGATGATTCAGACAACTTGCAATATATTATTAATAAATTATGTGCTATTAAAATCCTAACACCGATGTTACAGTTTCCTTTTATTTCCATGGTTAGATTCTATTGTGATTAATTTTTTTAATTTTTCATTTTCTTTAGAAACTAGATGCCAAGTCACTTATAAAGCTGAATTTTGCTAAAAACAGTGAAGGTAAGTGCAGTAATTTTCTGTGTGTTTTTTTTTTTTTTCTTGAGTGGTTTAATAAATCCTGGTTTGTCTTACTCATGGTAAAGTTACGTAGTTTGTGTTTTCTATCATGGTTTTTACTTTTTGAGTAAAATAACTGCTTCTTGTGAGTGACATGTTTACCTTTAAAGTTCCATTTCTGGTTTTCTTCACACTGGGGAGCTGTAAATTATTCAGCAGTTTCACTTTACTGTAGCTACTACTGCAGTAAGGTACTATTTACTTTAGGGAAAAAATTCAGAAAAGGCTAAATTTCTGTAATATGTAATCTTTCTTCTAACTTGCCTATGGCATTATTTGCTCTTTGCTTGGTTCTGAGCAACTTTTTGTTTATAAAATGAATTAGACTTAAATAAAACCATGGGATTTTATGAATAGCAACACACAAGAAAGCAACCTTGAGTTTTATTTCTGCAGGGTCAAAGATATAAAATCTGCCATCTAGGAGAGGATGCTAGGAATAGAAGAGAATAGTGGAGATGAATTCATCTTTTACAAGGCAGATAATGATTTCTTTGAAACAAGAGCGGCAAGGATTAGGTGGGAATGAAATTCTGGAGTGTCTGTGTCCTTATCTTACCAATAGTCCATAGACTACAAGGTCTTTTCTCTAGCTGATGGATTTCTTCTGCGTTTTGTATTCCATCTGTCTCAAGAGCAGGGTGTTAAAAAATGATCAATAGTCACTGTGGCTGAGGTTTTTGAAAGGTATTGTGATATTGTGATTTCCTTAAAGAAGTCCAGTTCATAATGCTGGGGTGGAATGACAGCAACCATGCAGTTTCAGAAGCCTTTTCCTTAAAAAGGTGCATGCCGTGTCATTAACTGATGCAACAGAAGACGAAGAGTAAAATGTTGCATTTCTGTCTATCAGCAAACTCTTCCTTAAATCTTAACATGTAGAGTGGTTGCTACGTATGTGGGATCTTCTCTGTTCACACCTGTACAATAAAAAAAGGTCTTCAGATACTGCAGTTTCTTCCATGTAACGATCCCTCCTTAGCTGAGTCCCTCCTGTCCAGATCAACGAGTGCGTGCCCTCAGCAGCTCCGCTACTGGTGGAAGTGGAAACGTGGTGATTTGCTCTTTTTGAAGCAGCTGAGTGAGGCCTCTCATTTTACCAACGTCTTCCTGTATCTGTCAGCTGGGCCATACCCTCATGCCAGTTCTAGAAATCCCTCTCTGAGCTTTCTCCTGAATTTCAGCCCCGTGTGGGAATGGCTTTCCTTCAGCGCTGGGGGATGAACAGAAACAGTCCTGGGCCCTTACGTGCGGCTGCGTGTGTGGTCAGCGTGCCTCTGCTGCCTGCTCAGCTATCAGTAAACACGCTGTGGGTGCTTCCTCTCCTGTCTGCGGGTGCTCTGAGCAGTCTCTGTCCTGGTCTCTCCCCTGCTTTGGCTTTTCAGATGGTAATTACGGAAAAAAGAACCAAATAGGTCCAACCTACTTCAAAAATCTCACCCAAACACCCAGCTCTAGCAAACTGATAAGTATTAATAACCTCCTCCTAATTTCTTTCTGCTGAGATCATGCAGACGTTTTTCCTTTTCCTGTGCATTGCCTTCCATCAGTTTGCTCGTTGTTGACATGCTTAATATTTATGGTGACCCTCCTGGGAAAATTCACAGCTTGATTAGAGTAGAAGCTGGGTTCCTTATTGAATAACGTGTTCAGATTTAATGGCATCCTGCTTGCCACATTTAAATACAAAATGCTCTCCTCTCCTAAAAGCACAACAGCTGCCTTGAGCTTTTTTGTTGGGTAGACGATAAACTTCTATTCCTGGGACCAACACTGAAACTAGAGCACTGGGCACGTTACAAGGTACAGGGTCACGCTATCAGTAGGGCTTTGATTACAACAATAACATTACATGGTGGTGCTTCATCGATAGTGAGCAAGCTGGCCAAGGTTCTGTGTTGGGGCGTTGAAGGCAGTAGATTTCAAACCTGCTTCTTCATTGCTTGCTTTATAATTTTCTTAAGTGTTACTTTTTCTGTTTGGCACTGAAGAATCAAAGCATAGTTAAAACACCATTAAATACACACTGAAGTGACACTTTATATTAAAAATGAATGTAAATATTCTTCTAAGAGATAATAGAAATTATCTATTTCACAACAGTTGCAGGGACTTAATGCCAAATTTAAACTTTTTTCCCCTCCATCAGGTAAATACCACTGTCCGGTGCTGTTTACTGTATTCACCAATAACTCCCATATTGTGGCCATCAAGACAACTGGCAATGTGTTTGCCTATGAGGTAGGTTCTCTGTTGCATTTCGTTATTAATATTTTGTACTTGATGTATTTCATTCAAGATCACAAAATGCTTTAGAAAGATAGGTACTTATTCTTGTCCTACAGCCAGGAAAAGTAAAGTACAAGGAGATGCACTGACTTGATCAATTGTTGTCCAACTTTTGCCTTCAAAAATGTGAACAACCTTAGAATGTGATTTAAAAGATATTTCTAAAACCTTTTCCTAAGTTAATCTGCATGCACTGAATCTTGTAGACCAAAATGAGTAGCTTCTCTATGCTCCTCAGTTGAATTTAATAGACAAATCTGTTGTCTTCTTTCTGGTAGTCATCACCAAAAGACAAATTGACTCATTTCTATTCATATCAGTAAATGAAAAAGAGTATTTTAACTGGAGCTGGGGAAAGAGCACAGAGAATGCCTGAATGGACACTTGAGCTGCATTTTTATTTGTGTTTTGTGAACGTTTGTGTGAACCCAGCTGGAATTTATTATTAAAATAGACCATATTTTCTGTTCCTTCTAGAAGCACGATGCTTTGACTGCTGTGGTTAAAAGGCAAGAATGAGTTTTAGAGCAGTCTTTGTTAAATGCTTGTCGGTATTGTAAAACTATTGCTCGGTTTGCTACAATTTATGATACCAGGCTCCCTAAACAAGCTGCGCCGAGAGGGTCGGTTTCTCATACGGTGTGCTGCTTGAAGCAATAGCATTTATCAGTTTGTTATAAGCACAGAATTAATTTAGTAACTTCTGGAGGTACTAGAAAAATATTATCACTTTAATGTAAGGAGAATAGAGGGTGAAAAAGACAGATTCAATTCCTTTGCAGGCAGACCTCTGTAGTCGTCTCTCCGCATGATGTATTTGTTCGTAACGACAAAGCATTTATTCCACATTGATTCTCACTATGAAATAACATGCTGCTGCTTTGCTGAGCATCATTTGATTTTCTCAGGTGAACAGAAGTGTTGGTGCAGGCTGGGTGCAGCAGTCGGGGCGGACAGAGTGGGGGGGCTAGTGCAGCTGTGTGAGCTGGCCTGGGGCACGCGCGTCCCCCCGAGGGGGAGATACGGACCCCCTGGTAAAGCTGCCTGTCACGTGCCATCTGTAAAATACTTCACTTAGAAAACTGCAAGCAAGATTTTTTTATTCTGGCGGTACTTTTATGATGAATTTGGTTAAAACGATATGCATAAGTATGGAATGGAGATCGCAAGGTGTTTTTTTTTTTAAAAAAAAACCCACCACCAAGCCACACAAAAGTGTCGAGTTTTGCAGGTTTGAAAGACACAAGCTTCTCATCTGTTAAAGCACACAGTAAAAATATTGCAGCTGCCAGTTGAGAATGAAGGGTGACATTGTTTTCTTTATCATTTGTACTTTAAGGTTTTATTGGTATCACATATTTACTTGTAATATTTACACATTAGAATCCAGTTTTTAATATCTGTGCCTTTTACCTGGGTGTTAGGCTGTTGAGCAGCTGAACATAAAACCGAAGAGCTACAAGGATCTTTTGACAGATGAGCCCTTCACTCGGCAAGACATTGTGACACTGCAGGTAAACTTTTCTCTCTGTTACATGCCTTATGATACAGCTTTTTGGCAGAGGATGAAATGTTGCTACTACACTATTGTAGCAGGAGTCTAGAATAATTGGGCAGAGAAACATTCTGTGTCTTGGAGATGGGTGGAAGGGGGACTGCTGGACCTTCTTTGTTATCCAATGAGCCACAAGGATGCCATGTAACTTAGAGCTTGACGAACCTCTAGAGTGATTATTGTGTGCCTTGTAGATGAGCAGATTGTTCAACTTTGTAAACTGAGGGAGGAAAAAAAAGTGCACAGAAAAAGTCAACGTTGACATGTAAAAATGTGAGTTTTGACAAATGTATTTGCAGTTACTCACTATTTCACTGGATCCAACTGAATATAGGATCTTGTGCACAATCCTAAATTTTGGATATGAAACTGCACATAAGATTTTTGGGTTTTTTCTTTAATCTTACCTGAAAAATTGCTGTGACACCTCTGATTTAATGTGAGACTTAACAGAAGTGCATTGGGAAAAGACTGGGTAGAGGAAAGGGAAAGACTCGTCTTCAGCTCTTGACAGCCAACGATATGTGGTCTGTTATTAAAAGAATTGTGTTTTAGAATGTAAAGTATATAAACTTCTAGGAAGTCGACATGTTACGTTAAGACTGAAGTTGATTGTCCATCTTAGTTTTTTGAAGATGCCTGAAAGAGTCAAAGCTTCAGAAACACATTTTTCATAGAATGTTTCTCTAAATGTAGAGTAAAATAAGTAGCAAACCAGAGGATTTTCTGTAAGTGCTTGGTTAGAATCGTTTTCTTCTAACAGATACCAATGTTGGTCTTTTACTGATTTTAACAGACTCCAAACCTAAATTAAAATAGCATTGTAAATTTCAGAGTGTGAAAAATACTTACTTACAGCTGTACTTTAGGATCAAAAGATCTAAACCTTTTGTTTAAAAGTAGGCATTTTTAAGCTTGCGTGATTTCAATATAGGGGAAAAAAGATTCAAGAGTTGTTATTATTTGAGTCATGAGTTTAGTATGCATCTCATGAAGAGTTAATTGCCACTAAATAAGACTAATACTGTCTAATTTGAATAGAAAAATATTTTTCATTTATGTCTAAATTTAAATGAAATGTATCCCTTCTTCCATACTCCCCAGTGCTGAGCAGCATGTTTATACATATTTTTCCTCTGTTCCTTTGGGCTTATGGCTGTTCAAGCTAATGCAACAAAGTAAAATGTTTTTAATCCAATGGAAGCAAAAAACATAGCTTTTTCAGATTGAAAGCTCCCAACAGAATGTTATTTGAATGTAACTGCATGGTTGCTAATGGATTTGGAATGGTAAAAAGAGACAACATGAGTGACTAAAAATACCTTCTGTGCATCAGTTTGGAAAAACAAATTATTTTTAACAAATAATTGAAATGTGCAATCATTTAAAAATATTTTGGTATGTTTTGTAGGTTTGGAATTGAACGTATGTATAAAGATTATAAAGAATGTATTCCTGTTACACACCTAGCTTTGATTTTTCATAACAGCAAACAGATGCTCTAGTCCCCTAAACCTCAAAACACAATGGCTAGCAATCTAGATGTTCCCTATGGGGACTTCTAGCAATGATTTGCACATTCACTCTATTCTTGACATGTTGGCTGTCTGTCTTGCTTGGAGGAATATGTCCATTAACAGAAACTAAGTAGAGGACAGTAGTTGTCCAGTCACTGGCACGGCCGTCCTGCCAGCTGTATGGAGGTCACGGCCGGACACAGCCTGGACCTCTCTCAGGTCCCTTTAGGATGACGTTTGTAATGCATGAGTAGATCTGTTCCTCTGAAGTAAACGACTCATTATGGTTTGGTGTTAACTTCTGTAGCGTGCGATCTTGTGGCATACTCTTCCCAAATAAGTTTAGAAATAGCAAAGCTACCCCCATCTTGGGGTTGGACTGGAAGAGACTTTGACCGTCTGCATGCTGTTAACCAGCTCCAGTTTGACACTTCACCCAGTTAGTTCTTAAGTATTTTTTTCGAGGAAGGATTTTCAACAAACAGGCTAAAATGGCTTCGGGGTGTTGAATGGGAGGTAAGAGCCATTTGATGGATGGCACAAACCCACGGCAAACTTGCAGGTATACCCTGGTTTCCCCTGTTCAGAGCCTGCCCTACCCTGGCTTGCTTTGTTGAGGCCAGAATGCAACCTAAAGTGGTATCACTAGCCTGGGTACTAAAATTGCTTATGTATATGTGGTAAAGGAATCTGCTGTTATTTTCTCTTGGTATTTTCTGCATGTAAATTGTTGAAAGACAGACCCGTGTCTCCTCCACAAGCTCTCTTGTTGACAGCACTGCAGGCAGCGTGGTGGCTTCACACTGCCAAGATCTGCCACCTGTGGCTTTGTTTCTTCGCCAGCGTTCGTGACTGCAATCTGTTGTGTTTCAATTTGTGCCCCTAGAGCTCCCTCCCAAATCGCGCTTCTCTTAAAAACCTTTCAATTCTGTGTTGAAATTTATCACTTCGTTGTTTTCCCGTTCCCCTGTGTAAATTGAGTACTGGGGTATGTGAGAGAGCTGGGATTGGGAGTGAGCTGGGAACACTGACCCTGCTGTTTGGCAAAAAGGTAGATATAAAGGAAGTTGCTATAAAAAACATTCTTTGCTTTGCAAATAGCAGCTGAATAGGACTGTCTGTAATGGCTGTGTTTGTCAATAGAAAATAGGGTTTCCAGAGGCTGACTCTGAGTGTCCTGGGAAGCAGATGGGGTACCTGTGTGTTTGGTAGTGAAATACAACATGATAAATGGAAAATTTGAATAATGTATGTTTACAGATTATTTGTATGATCACATTTTTCTTTATTGACACATAAAGGGCAATCCTACATCTGCTAGGGAGGTTCTTTTACCAGAACAGCAATTGACCTCAAACCTGACCTCTCTCTCCTAATGTATATAATTAAAAACAAAACTGAAAAAATTTGCTGTTTCAGAAGAGAGAGAATTGCATAAAATTCATATTCTATGCATAAAATTTAATCATAATCCATCCCTGTTATCTTTTCTGGTGGGCACCATCTCAGCTGGTCCCTTTGATTTTAGTGATAGTTATTTGTGTCCTATTGCTACTAAGTTTACTTGTTAAAAATGACAAATTATTTTGGATCTTCAACTAAAAAAAGCAAAATCACACCACTGTCTTAGATCTATGATGTGCTTCTCTTTGTGAAGGAATCCACAGTGTTTCCTGGGCTTACACACGCAGAAATTGCTTTTTCCCCTGTTGAAATGCAAATGCCCTGGGGCAGAGCATGGCAGTTCTTCGTCAACATGTGGCAACATTATCCAGCCCCTTGGGCAGGAGGTAAAGAGTAATAATACCATATCCTGGTGTGCAAGATACAGTACCAAAACTGGAGCGTGGTTATTCAGGCAAAAGCTGTCATGGATTCTGGTTATCTTGGTGATAACGACAGAAATACGTGTGACAATATTCCATGTGAAACCCTTCCTAGACATCAACAGTTTTAGTATGACTGGATTTTTTAGACTGTAGCTCTTTACCCTCAAGTTGCAATTTCCTTGTCTTAGCTGTGTGATCTTGCCACAAACCCAAATCAAGCTTTCCATCTTCTACACTGCAGGTGTTACTTTTTTCCAAGTTTCTCTCTCTGTGTTTCAGTCTCATATTTTGCAGATTATGCTTTGTGTAATGATGTGGAACTTAATAAAGCAAGCAGATAAGTAAGTGTAATCTGGATTGCCTGTATGCTGTATAAGGGTGGGCAGGCTGAAGCCAGCGCCAGCCCCAGCTGAAGGGGCACAGAGAGGAGCGGGGTCGGGCCGTGCTTTGCTGGGCACGGCGGTGGGCTCTGGCAGTCCCAGGGACTTCTTCCCATCGCAGCAAGAGTGAGAGGCCCCGAGGAGAGCAAAGAATGCTGCAATTCCCTGCTTTCACATCCCACGCAGTAGGAAGTGTTCGGAGGAACTAAGAACAATTCCCCTTTAGCCCCCTGTCAATTCCTCATCCTCCCCTGTGTCTCTGCACGGACCAGAAACCGCAGCTCTCAGAGTTGTGAAGCCAGAGCAGAAATGATTCCTGCTGTGGACACTCCTAGCAGCTCTCGCTGGGCTGTGTGCCGGCAGGGACGGGGAGCTGGCGAGAAGCGTGGCTCCGCTGGGCGGTACTGCAGGTAGAGCAGGGCAGGGGGGTCTGTCCCTCTTCGCCCCACGAATCGCAATAAACCCCCATGCCTGTGGTGCCGGCCGCCATGGGCACAGGCCCACGATGGCAGCTCTCCCTGGCAGGCGCACACCGACAATTGCGTCTGCTTTGCACCACAGAAATGGAGGGGCGTCCTGGGAGAAATTAATAGACAGAAAAAGTCTGGGTAGAATGCAAACAGGTTTGCTGCCGCTAAAGGAAAATAAAGGCTCATACTGTAATGTGCTTCCTTATGTCAGTTTTATTGTTTCTGTACAACCTAATCAGCCATGGACAAGACACGGTTCCTGACAAGCTGTTAAACACCCCTGGCATTTGTGGCAGGGAGCATAACTAATGAGCGAAGTTGGAGGTAGCCGAGCTGCACGCTGTTAATTGATATTTCGCTCCTCAGCTGTTTCTCGCCTGCTCTTTGTGTGGCAGAAGGTTGGAGCAGGTTTCCTCTGCATGGCTGTGGGTGCGGGCTCTTTGGGGGACGTGCGGCGAGGTGGCCGGCGCGTGGAGCCATCGGAGCGAGGGGAACCCGGCCTTAAAGAGCTACAGGGCCCGACACTGCGCTGGTTTAACCTGCTCTTCTGGGGGTTGTGTGTCCAGTGCTTAAGATGAATGGAGGTTAAACTGTTTCCCTAAGTAGGTGAAACAGGAAAATGATGGGGGGGGGGGGGGAAAGTAGAATAAAACTTGAGATTAATTGTTTTCAGAGCTCAACTTTCAGGAAAACATAAAATATGAGATTTTTAATAGTCATGGCAGTTAGCAACCCTTTGAAGTTTGTATCTGTGTTAGTAATTTGCTAAACTCTAGTTTATGGTTTGTAGCCTTAATAAGAAAGACCCTGAGACTGCTACCCATGGTAATTTGAATCTGTATTTTTAAGCACGCTAAGACAAACTAAAGTAGGCCAATGTACTTTTCATGGTTCATCTTCCTTTCTGGTTTCTGTGTGCTTACACAGAACTTATTTCTTTAGGCCTTTGGGCTCTGGGCCCTGATCTTAACAGGAGTGGGAGTCTGGCCTTTCTGTGAGCAGGAGCGGCTGTTAATTCCTTAGGGCTGAAGGCTTTGACAGAGCGGGTATGTCCGTCTGCCTGCGGTGCCGCCGTCAGACCGCTGCCGTCTGCGCCTGGTAGCTGTCACGCATGCAACGAGAGGAACCTGGCAAGGCTGGCCATTAATGCTTAGACAGTTTTCTTCCTGAAGAGATGTGTCTGAAGAACATGCGCGCTTTTTTTTAAATTTACATAGACCGACCTTAAGAAAATGTGTATGTTGTGTTGTAGGGCTCATTTCCATCAGTAAGGAAGGGGTTCGTGTCCTCTGCAGCAGAGGCTGGGCTGGTCGGATCTACACCTGCTCTCGGGGGTGGTAGAAGCGAGCGGTCTCTTGTGTTTCAGTTAAGATTCACCGCAGTACTGCCACACTTGGTGTGCACGTTTGTCTAATTCTAATCAAACTAGTTCTGATTGAACATCTCCTAGTGTATCATGATGGTGTATTTGAGAGGGAGGAATCGATCAGTTGACTGCTTTTCCAAGGTGTCCTGTGTAAGACGACGCTGAAATTTCAACTTGAGGAACCATTTTTGAGGTTTTTTTCCACTGAGGGAGGGAAGCTGGTTTTGGAGTAGGTGTGTGGGTTGTCTGCCCCCTTGGTGCCTGGTGAGATGGAGGCTCCTGCTTTGCAGAGTCAGGAACACAGGGGAAAGCACTGTAAATCCCAGCTTTGTCGAGGTTTCTGTTGGAATAAACAGCCCGCCTGAATGTGCGGAAGGGCCTTGTGTGGAGGGCCTTGGTCTCCGTTCTGGGTTTGGGGTTGTCCCGGGTCTCAGAAAGCGAACTGTGGTCTGCGAGGAGCGGGCGCTGCCCTGCGGCCCCCGCCGTCCTTCGTACCGCGTGGGTGCCAGGCCTGTGGGCAGGCTGGAGGAATTTGGAGGAACCCCTTGCAGGGAAGGAGACTGCAGACATTTTCACTGGGGAAGCTCAAGGCCTGCAGTTGGGCTGGTTAAGCCGGGTAAACGTGTGAATGAATGAACTGTGGCTGTGGAACAGCTTGAACTAAGCTTATTCCTGGTACCCTGAGCACGGAACAGTTGGTTTCATAAGGCACTGGCAGTTGGGACGTCCTTTTTATTTTTTAAACAATCAATAAATCAGAAAATCAAGAAGCTTTACTTAGAGGAATATAGCGAAGGTGTCTTTTGGTTCCTCTTTGCTGCTGTCTTGCCCTTCAGCTTTACCGTGAACAGCAGACATGTGGATTGCTGCAAATCCATTTGTCTCTATTAATATTAATACACAGATTATTTTTTTTCCTTTCCTGGAAAGGGTAAGCAGCCTTACTTCCCTCACCTTTTGAGGTGGTACATTTATGTGCAAGGCGATGGTTTCTGCCTGGGAAAGCTGCAGCTCGTGATTACTGACGAGCGTTTGGGAGGAGGCAGCCCGCGTCTTCTGGAAGCACAATGAGCCCTTTTGCCAGACTTTCTCCATGCATCTTGTTGGCTGTCAGAGAGCAAGGCTGAAATTATCTCTATTCATACACACATAAATATGTATGTGAGGTAGTAAATAATGGATACACCTGAGTGTTGGTGTCAGAGAATACCAAAATGGTTAAAAAACAGGCCCAAATTTCCTATTCCTTAGTAGTTTTATTTAAAGGTAGTCTTTTTCAAATGCAAAATCTTAAAGATAAAATCTCTATTTTTTTCGGCAGTCCACGTCTTGATGAAGATCTGTTGGAGGGGTATAGTGGGGCAGGAAACGACAGAAAATGATAATGTGGTGGTTGGGAAAGGGGACAGCAGAAAGCCAGGAGGTCATCATTAGGGTGCAGAATCACACAGCTTGATTTCATAAATGTGTTTTGGTTTTACTACCAGCAGTAAAACTAAAAATGCACTCTGTGGTGGAAGCATACCATTTCAGGTATGCTGAATGAAAGGCATAATTGGATCACTTAATAAGTGATGGAGCTACCAACTCTGCTTGTATTAATCATTACTTTTAGCAGAGATGGAATTGTTGGAACTTCTTACCAACAGTGGTGGTCTGAGAAACTGTGTTAAATTTATTTGGAATTACACTATTAATGTGAGTGCCATAGTTCTTTACATAATATGTTGCATTATTTTTGTCCTGAACTTGAAACTATTGCGTATTATTCTTGTGTTTTGGTATTTTAGATTTTGAATTGCATTCTGTAAGATAGAATTTCTAGAAATGACTGTGTGTCCTGGGCTGATGTTTTGACCTTTCTGTGCTGCAGAGGAGCTTGAGGAAAAAACCTTGAAGTCATTGTAAGAAGAGGAATAAGGACTGTTTAATAACAGTATAATGTAACCTAGATCACCAGTAGGCATTCCTTGTCTCACTCTCTCTAACAAAAGGTCAAAGTTATGCAGAAAGTCGCCTAGAGATAGTATAAAGACTCTTAGTTAATGGACTGTGTGTTTTTGCTGTTTTCCTCGAGTGGTGACTCAGTAAGAGTTTTCACAATACCACTTTTTGGTGCTTTTTTATTGTTAGTTTTTATTTTTAAATGTAATTCTGTAAACACAGATTTCACTGTTAAAAAAGAAAAACCAATCAAAGCATTTCTGAGTGCAAAGACTTGCTCTGCGGTCTATTTGTATTTGGAAATGCATTACAGAAGTTCACGGAGAATGTGCAAATCAGGCGCTGCTGTAAACAGGAGGAGATGGCGAATGTGGATTTGCATAGAGTAAGCTTAGCCCAAACCACAGAACGAAGGAAAGAATCGGGGGATTGCAGCTTCTCATTCTTCCTTCTCACCAGGATAGGGTAGACTCAGCTTAGTTCTGTTAATAACTTCTCCAGGCAAAATGTGTGTAATACTAGGTTTGGGACTGAATTCCAGATCCCTATGGAGCCTATTGTGAACAGGCTCGTTGCTGATGTCAGTTGGGGTTGATTGCGTTATGTTTTGTCATCTTTCTGTGGTTTGGGGAGTATTGAAGTTACTCTGTCTCTCCCTATTCATTTATTATGGTGGTGCTTGCCCTTCAAACTAGTCTGTTGCACAGAATGGGTGCCTACCAAGCTCTCTGATATTTGGGTTTTTTCGTTATTTGCAGGATCCAACAAACCTGGATAAGTTCAATGTCTCAAACTTCTTTCATGTTAAGAACAACATAAAAGTAATTGATCCAGGTAAGGATGAATCGAAGGCAGACTGAGAAAACGGCAACCCAAATACGCAAATTCTAAAGATGGAATTGACATTGTTTTCTGGATGGCCATCCCTCAGTGGCTAGTGGTAGCTTTGAAAGCTTCTTGGAAACATGAATAACTTGTTGAAACTGTCCCTTTCACATCAAAAGGTGTTAACAAATTTTGGAGCAAAGGCATGATTCTTTGAGAAATCACTGACTATCTCTATTGAGTGCCGTGCAGACACGGAAAGCTTTCCATATCCTTTGAGAGTAGGCAGATGAGAGACAAGTGAGAAGAGGAAGAACAATAATTTGCCAAAAGGTCCGTTAGCCTTGTACCAGAACCAAGACAGGGAACCCTACGTCTTCTCATACCCATCCGCTCTCTTTCATGGGCATCGCCATTGTATTGCCCATCTTGCTGTCTGGATAGCAATGGGCATCTTCCAAGGTAGAGACTGATACAGATTTTTCTAAAATAATCCCGAAATTATTTTAACAATAAAAAATAAAATGCTTTTTTTTTCTTTCTAGGTATCAAAACTAAGAAATTTGCTTCTCAATTATTTTGTGACTTTTTTGATAGCTAAATGTTTAGCAATGCCTGCTAATACTAAATTGCTAAAGGAAAAAATTCTCTCCTTTGCCCTTGTGGTTTCCTGTAGAACTGTTTCTAATGAGGTCTAATTGCTGATTCTAAGCATGCTGTGTTTTTCTGTGTCTTATGCTTGTATCATTTTTTTTTAAGCTACTAGTTCTGCAAGCAAGCATCTCTCATTCTATTTACTTGCTAAAAATAAGTGCATATTATCTCAGAGATGGAATATTTAATATCCAGCAAATAGTAGGCATATCAAGACCGAGTACAAGTGAAACTTGTAAAAATAAAAATAATTAAATTAAAAAAAAAATATCAAATTCTGCAGTGCAGTTCACCAGCCTCCTCCCCCTGGTATCGCATTAAATCTTGGGATTTTTGCATCACAGGCCTGGCCATTCAGTGAGGAGACAAAGGACAGAAGTTTATATTGTACTCAACTGTATCTTGTCATTATTGTTCTGCAAAAATTTTACAAAACTTGCATGAAATTAGATAATTTCTAGTGGTTTCAAAGAAATTGTTGCTGTAGTTGATTTGAAGTTGTTTTTTTCTTTTGTTATGCTTCATCATATTGGTATTTATTGTGCTATATTTCAAGTTATACTGTCATTAGTGTTATGCATTGCTATTTGTTACTGTTTCTGCAGGAATAAATATAGTTTCTAGACCTTTTTATTAAAAAAAAAAAGTAGAAAAAATATCTGGAAGATTTTTGTGTAACCAGATATGTAATAAATGGAAGGAGAGCAAACAGAATTTTTCTTTTAACTCTGACTGATTTCACTTTGTCTTATCTAGACGAAGAAAAAGCAAAACTAGATCCATCTTACTATTTGAAAAATACAAATACGGAGACCCGAGAGACTTTACTGGAGCTTTACAAGGAGTTCAAAGGTGATGATATTCTAGCAGCTACTATGAAGGCTCCTGAAAAGAAGAAAGTGGATAAGCTGAATGCAGTAAGTAGATTTAATTTCTAGTTTGGCAATGATTGACTTCTTCAAGAATGATAGTAGATGTTTTTCAACTCGGAGCCCATATTGCAGTATAAACAGACACTACTCCTTATGTTTTCTGTTACATGGAAATTTGCCAAAGATGAGAAAATGAGAATCGTATTGGGATTCCTTAGAAATATATTGTGTGTCAGTGAGTTTCTCTTTTTTCAATCATTGTAAATGAACCTCAACATTTTAGAAATGGAGCACAATAAGAAGATGGAATCTTTATGATGTGGTTATGATGTGTATGCTGGCAGAACCTTTTTTCCCAGGTTGTAATCTCTTGCGTTGAATTTGTTTATCATTGCTTCCTGCAGTTATTGGCAGAGAGAACACACCTTACGGGCAGGGCAAGTGAATGATTTCTGCTGTGGGCAAATATGATCCACAGCTGCTTCTCCATTTATTTCCACTGGAATGCAGGATTTTTAGTGGAATATTTTAAAGGATGTTCTGCCAGGTCCATGTTACTGTGTGTTCATGGTTGTCAAGAGAAACAATTCATCTGCGTCTAGATTTCCTATATCAAAGGCTGTTAGAAATGGGCAAGACAGAGTATTCTTTCCTTTAACAGTACTGCGGTGTATATGTCTTTGTGCTTTGATTACACTTAAATGAAAATGAACAGCAATGCAGCATATGGCTTTTAATGAGAGGCTTATTGCCAGGTTCGGGAGTGTGTGTGACCAAGGAGCAGGATCACGTTTGCCCCTTTTTCAGGGCATCATACTGTTAGAAGAAAACAAAAGATGTAGGGAGAAAACAAAAAGAGGTGTGAGGCAACTCTGAGCTGTGCACATGTTGGAGAGTCAGATTGTCAGCTCCTGCTGTGGGTGGGCATAACTATGAACTTCCATGGGGTGGAGTGTAACCGTATGGACAGAGCATTGGCCGGGCCTCTGTTCTTTACAGGCGTTGCCTCAGAGCTGCTACATTTATCTCCGGGTTTATTAGATCTTTGTAATTAGCTGCAAAATCCATGTGTGATGTTCACATTTCCTTTCTGCAGGAGAATTACAGAGCTCAAAATAGACATTGGGGAGCACGGGACGCTGCCTCTGCCCGCAGCAGGGCCGTGTGGGAGGGGGTGGTTTGATTTCCTCCCCACTGTCTCTGTGGTTCGCTGGATTTTCCTTCCACTTACTCAGCAGCGTTGGAGAATTTTACAGATGTCTTGCCAGCAGTACTCCTTTCATATCTACACCTGTGGACATACAAATAAATTCTGATAATAGAGTCTTTGCATACTGATGTATTAAACTAGTGGAAGCAATAAGCCCCTTCGGCTCGGGCAGCCTTAGCTGGAGTTTCATCAGAGCTAATGTTATGGGTGACAGATGGAGAATTGTCGCTGCGTTGTGCATTTGTTTCTTTCTAAGGAGCTAGAGCGGAAAGTCTGCATTCCGAAGGATGACATTTGTGTGTTTATAGTGCTTATATAGTATCTTTAGTGGATAAATTCTAAGATCTAATGTCTTCTTCTCTTGCCTTTTCCTCCGCCAACAGGCTCACTATTCCACTGGAGCAGTAAGCGCTTCCTTCACCTCCACTGCAATGGTGCCTGAAACTACCCACGAAGCAGGTACCAGAACTGCCTCGCTACAAGCAGTTTATTCACTTGGCAGTTTTAGAGTGTGCTCCCTAGCACACGGGCATTTATGGGGACGGGAGGAATGCATTGATAATTGGTCAGTCATGATGCCTTGGAAATGTATTCCCTGAGCAGATACAGCCATACTTTCCAGTGAGCTCATGCTGAAAGTAATGGAGCAATTATGAATTAGCTTCGGCTTTGAATGGCAGTTACTTATGTTGAATTGAAATTAATGAGGAATTTTCTGTGCCCAAAACCCACAAAATGGGATATCCACTTACGTAAGTTAGGAATGAAGTATAATCTCTCCTCAAAGAGCCTGCAAAATCTTTACCATCTTTTTGGCCTAACCCAGTATTGGTTAGAATGACAGCAAATTTTGTGGTGATAAATTTGGATTTACTGCTTTTCAAGGTTACACAAAAATGCATTTTAGTACAATAAGGTTTTCCTTTCATTCTCCAGCCTAAACATAAATGTATAGAATTTATTTAATTTGAATATTGATTAAATATCTGAGTGATCAGTATTCCTAGTTGATGAGAAATGTCTGGCTTCTGTCACTAAAATTTAGTTAGGCAAAGCTTGAATACACTGCTAAAACCACGTTTGCCAAGTTCAGTTCCTCTGCTTGGTGGATTACAGTGACTGGCAGGTGAGTCTTCGAGTGTTGAAAATATCTGACTAACTGGACGTGTTGACAAAATGGGAAGTGGTTTGACTTTCCAGTAATGTTTCCAGTAACTTTGCTTCATTTGTTTCCAGAGCTGGGTAGGTCCTCATATGTCAGCAATTTGTGGTTGACTGATGACTACCTGCTTGGCTTCCACGTTTGACAAGAACAATTTGGTTTCAAAGTAACGTTTGTGATTGGTAGACATTACTTGAAAAATTATAGTTTGTAATATTGAATGCTTCTGTGACTTAAAAATATAGATGATATTGTTGGCTCTCGAGGAGTTGGTGGTTTTCTGTAATGGAAAGTGTTTTGCACAGAGATTAATGTGAGGTTATCATAGATGAATTGCAGAGTACAGTCCCTGAAGACCCAGGGCCCCAGGAGAAGAGGTCAGACAGTAGAATCTAGCAGTTTGTTTTCTGATGATTTATATTTCTGATACTTTCTAGAAATTAGTAAGCTTCCAGAGAGCTAATTATTGTCTTTTGCTTCGATACAGCTGCCGTTGAAGAAGACGTTGTGAGATACAAATACGTGAAGAAGAAGGGCTACGTTCGACTTCACACTAATAAAGGAGACCTAAACTTGGAGCTGCACTGTGATATGGTACTGTGTGCCCCGGAGGATGAGTCTCTCTAGATAGCAAACAGAATAGGAGCTGGCAATGGAAATGTCCAAAGAAGGGAATACTGTGTAGTTGTAACAGACACAGATAAATAACTAGCTTTCAGTCGTTTTGGTGTGTTTCCATGCATACAGGAAACTCCGTTGTAAAGTGTTTGTATATTATACTACTATATGTACAAATGTTCCCTGTGAGTTAGTCCCATACATTTTAGTGGACTGCTTACAACTTGTCAAGGTACGCGTTTAGAGCTTCAAAGGGTCAGGATTATAGTGACCCAAACAATGACAAGGACGATAGAGAGAAGAAAGAAGGAAAAGCACAGAGGAGAGTCAATAACCCAAGGTTACACAGCAGGTTACTGGCAGAACCAGGAAAAGAACCTCAGTGAAACTGAGAGCAGTCTGTCAGCCTGACTACATGTAGTTAAGATCCCCGGAAATGGTTAGATTTGCTTCTAAATCCTGCACTTTACAGAACAAACCTAAAAGAAAACATTAGAATATGTTTTTTACTTCCTGCTGTCTTAATTTTTTAGCCTCAAGTTTTCAAACATCTTCCCTTTGCCATTAAGAGGTAGACGTTCATTTTAAAAAAACAACGGACTAGAGGTTTTTTTATAGGCAATACAGTCTGATTCTGAGGGAAATCTGTCACGCTTAAAATAATAAACATGGAAGACTTAACGATAGACGGATGAGTTGTGGCAACACTGATGTCTCAGACGTCACTGCTTGCTAGTGTGCTTGCTTATTTATTTGTACAGCCACATCTATAAAAGGAAAAAAGTTTTCAATGTAAAAAGCCCAAACCTTCCGTTGTTTACTGAGATTTTTGTCTCAGGAGATTATAGGCCTGAAGGTAGATGTTTTAGGAAGTTGAAGGATGTGAATAGGGGGTTAAATTGTAAAACTTCTGCTTGTTGTGACCCTCGCAGAATTTAAGGACAGTGGTGCTAGCTAGGAGCTGGGGTGCCTGGTGTGAAATCCAGAGATGCGCTGGGAGAATATATATTTTTTTGCCTGGGAGAAAGAAAAAGGAGCAAACAGGACTGGCCTGCTGGCTTTCCTTCTCTTCCTTTCTCTCACACACACAAGCAGCAAGATGTGTGTTAAACATCTCAAGCTGATCTATGGAAACAGTATGGGAACCTCCACAGCAGCGCATTATGCTAATAAATCTGTAGGTCCCTGTCACCCCTACAGGTGTTTCCCATGCTCTTAAATAGTAACACTATGTAATAAGGCAAAAAGCAGAGGATGTTAGTACGGCAATATTTGGGGGAAGCAGCAGAATGAGCAGATTGCATTGAATCATTTGTTTTGCCATATGTTCTCAAAGTGGCTCCTGGCTAATGCAGGCTGACTGCAGCTATTCTTACCAGCGTGGGGGTTTTGGCCACGCGTGTGACCAGTGTCACCCAGTCCTGAGGACCCGGTCTCAGTTGCCCATTGCAAGCTTCCTGTATGATGTCCACCGCGTTTCCTTTGTTCCACATGGATCCCTGTTCGTCTGCCTTTCACACACACTGCTTCCTCGTGTACACCGTGGAAGTGTGCACTGTTTTACACCACCAGACTGGCTGCAACACTGGCCTCTGGCCATCTGTTTCTTTCATTTCTTTGTGTCGATTAAATCTGCGTGCATTAAGCAGACCTTTGGCACTGCAGAGGGGAAAAATATATATATATTTAGAATAAGTAGGAAAAACTTGCTGCTTTAAAGAGGTTTTCACAACATCCACTGTAGGTCATCATCCTGGGTCTATTAAATCAGTTCTTCCGGGAGGTGCTTGTTTTCTCCCTTTACTATATAAGGAGTTTGTGCTTCTAACTTTGGGTTTCTTGAATCCCACTGAGGTTAGGCACATGAGGTAGCTCACTGCAGATGAGAGCAAACGTCGTACAAACGTGTAACAGCTGTACAGGTCACAAACATACATAGATCAACTACAATGGATCTATTGAGATTGCAAAGACAGACATAGAAAATGGGGAAATGCCAAAATCAAGCCTTTCTAAACACATCCAGTTCAGCCTGCTTGTGAATGTGCATGGTAATAGTCTTAATTAATCATATGCTGAGTTTTTTATCAGCTCTCCTGGCTTATTCAGGGCACAAGCTGAACCAGTTCTGGGAGCTGTTTGGATCTGTGTAGTGAAATGGTTTATATGCAGGATTTGATTTTCCTGCAAAAGTGTAGAATGCGGGTAAGGTCCCTGAATGCAGTCAGGGGGAGCTGGACTGGACTGTAATGCTCGACCAAATTAACATTGCACAGGCTTTTTGGTGCCTGACTTTTCAGCCTTGGTGATTTTTTAATGTGATTGCCACGGGTAGTACCCCGGCTTCTCAGAAAGAAATGGAGAACCAATTTTCAGCCCAAAGCAGTGTAGTGATACACACCGAGATCAGCAGCGGGTTTGGGACCCCTGGTTCAGCACACAGTCTGTGCTACCGGAGTGAATGAGAGCCCCGATAGCAGTATTACGTTGTCGTTGCTGTTTGAATTCAGCCAAAATATGTGTGATGTGGGGAATTCACACATGTACTCTCTCAAGCAGTGCAACTGCAGGAGCAAGTATGTTCTTTATAAGCCGTATTACAGTAGTGTTTAGTTTCTCTTTTTAAAGACTGAGCACTGCCTGCTTGGTCGTTGTCTTGACCTGACCACAGGCTCCTTTTTGTGATTGCTGAGCCATATCCTGTGCTCTGGTTATTATGGAAGCCACCCTAGCGATGGTTGTATTTGCACAGCACTGCAAATACACGACTGTGAAATGCTTTAGGAAGCCTGAGAATGAAGTTGCTATATAAATGTGACAAATGAATACCTGTGTCCGGAGGTAGGACTTGCAACATTCAAATTATGTTTTAAAATAGTCTTACGGGTTAGATTTCAATATACGCTTTGGGGTGAAGTCTTTGTGCTGAAATAGAGAAGAGCAAGTGACGTACTTGCTGTCTTAGAGTGCATGTCTACTGAGTCTTCAATTGTATTTTCATGCCTATGGGTTGTTTTTAAGCAAAATAACTCTTGCAGTTGTGCTCTCAGCAGCCTGCGCTGTGTCTGAATTCTACCCAGTATCTCTTTGTCTTCAGTACCCCCTTGGGTTCTTACTCCTCTCCCTTCACAGCTCTTCTGTCTCCCGTTCTTTCTTTCCCTGGTTTTTGTGAGCTATTTGGCAGCATGGATGGTTTGGAGTTCAGTCCGTATGTATGCGTGGAAACTTTTGTTTAAAAATAAATTGAGGGATCTTCATATACTAGTACTTCACGGTGCCAGTCAATGAGATTGATAGTGATGAGATTCTTCCTAGCACCGAAAACCTAATCAAGAAATGTTTTGTATTGATCCAGGTGAGGAAATCAGCGCTGCAGCGTGATTGAAGTCATCAGTTACTTTGTGACAGGATCCAGAGAGAGAGCATGAAATAGGGCTACAATCCAGACAGCTCCTGTGTTTGAAATCGCTTGTTCAGAGCACTGCAAAACTTCGCCTAGGTTCCAGAAAGATGTGTGTGGTGTAAGTCACTGACCTGAGAAAAGGCAGTAAGAAGGCTTTGGAAGATCAGCTGGGTTTTTTTCCACCCTTTTGAATTTGTGCCTCAAATGAGCAAAGGTACACTACTGTTCTCTCTTTGCATCGTAGCAGTGTGCCTATTGCTCTTTGTTGCCATTTGTTTTTTTCCCAGTATTCTTACTCAGATACAGTATGTTCCTCCTGATGGGGACTAATCAGATGGCCATTTGTTAGGGACATTTTCCAGGAAGCCAGGTTCAGCTGGGCATAAGCAACATTTGTTGTATATACTAATTGGAAACAAATTTACAAAAATTCTACTTGCCAGAAGTAATTCTGGTGAGTATGGAAGATTTAACAACATCCAACAAGTGTTATTGTTTCAGCTCTAGCCTTATGCATCGCCAAACAAATAAATTATGAAAAAGTAACTGATGAAAGGCAATGAATGTCACTGGATTTATGGTGATTTTTCTAGTCTCTTCAAGTTCTTTTAGCTGCTTTAACCAGGGCACTGCTGGGAACAACTGTCTGTATCAGACGTATTCTGCTGCGTTAGTGACTGTTGTGGTGCAGTTACACCGTACAGGTGGTAGAGCAGCCTCTTAAGGCAGGGGGGAGGCTTTACCCTGTGCAAGAACTCAAACTGAGTTGATGTGGAAGTAGAAAAGTTTGTGGTGTAATGGATGGAGTGGAGAACTAGGAGCTGGCAAACCCTGAATCCTGTGCCTTTGCCATGGACTTGCTGCATGATGTCGCTATGCCATTTGGTTACGGATTTTTTTAAATCAGTGGCATCCCATTTTTTATTTCACAATGAGAAATAAGTGCGGGCATCATTTTGAATTCCCAGGCGGTAGCATGTACCGTAGATGCCTGATTGCTGGAGTGCATCCTACCCAAATCAGCAGCCCTGTGTAAGAGTAGGCAGAGTAGCAGACTCCTCGTCTTCGCACCTGTGAAAGGGAATAAAAATTCTTGCTTTTGCCTTTAGGTTGCTTTAAGGCTTTCTTGTTTAGTGCTTGTACTTCTTTATTTTCATTGTGCCATGGAAATATGCATATGTAAAAATATAACACTCCAGAAGACGCTGTCAAAGCGATGAACAGGAGGTTTGGTGTGCTATCTCCCGTCTCTCCTTTGGGAGTTCTCCTCATACAAGTGGTCGCTGTGGGGTAATGATCTGGTGGTTAAACACATACCAATAGTGGTAATTGAATACTAATCCGCAACTGCCATGGCAGTTTTTGTAAATTCGCCTGTCTCTCTCAGGTTTAATACTTAAAGGTTTAAGGGCAAGTTGGCATAACAGAGAAGAATGTGAGATGGATTTCAAAGCTCCATCCAGCACTCCACGAATGCTTTTTGAGGTTTTAGGACCTGGCAAACTCTGCTTAATGATGATGTCTTGGCATAACTATCTGAAGAAGCCATTGTTCTACAAACACTGATGTTTTAATCTTCTGAGGCCCTCTGACCTGTTAAATATGCCTGTGATCTATAAATGTGTAATCCAGCCCCTGGTCTTTGAAATCATCTCTCCTTTTGTGTGAGGGACTGTTCTGAAGATCAGAAGCCTGTAAACTTCTTATCCATTTCCAGTGGGAAAGAAGTGAGTTGCTGAAAAAATCCTTTGACCTCCTGGCATGAGGAGGTTCCCCAGTCTTCCTGAATCTCTCCTTTTCTTTCTGATTTAAATGTCCATTTACTCACTTTCTGTAAGTGTCGTTGTGGCACTGTCTGGCAAATAGCTGGCTGATGATTTACCAGTGTCTTGCTCACTCAGTAATATGGTTGTAGGGAAGAAGTGCACTGGGCTTGGCGTGGCTGTAAATGGCTTATTTTGTATTTTTTTTCATCAAAGTAGGTCATTGTAGGAAGAGCTGCCACTTTCGTCTTTGAAAGTTCTTGTCGACAGAAGCTGAAAACACACAAACAAAACTATCCTTTTCCAGTAAAACAGCTGGATAAAAACATTTGTTGTTCCTGGTGTGTTTTTATTTCGAAGCACTACAGTAGCAGACAGGTCTATTGCTCTTCTCTGTGGCTGGGAGTGGAATGTCTGTCTGCAGCCGAACTGATTAACAGGTTGTTGCTCGTAAGTGACTAGAAGCTAATATTTAAACTGTTTTTAACTTTGGGGGCATAGCACCCATGCTTGAGAGAGGAGACGTGCTTTCATGAGAGATGTTAGTAGGAGATGCTTTTCTGGATGCTGCCATCGTGCGCTTGTCCCCGGCGCTGGGAGTCCCCGACGTCCCCGCGGCCGGCAGGGACGTGCAGTGCGGGGATGGAGAGGGGCTCGGCCGCCGCCCGTGAGCAATGCCCGCTCTCCCCTGGCTGGCTCTGCACAGGCAGTCTTGCCCTTGGCTAGCTGGTGGGAAGGCATTTTGTACATTTAGGCCTTTCCCC
Organism: Fratercula arctica; assembly: GCA_947846985.1. NCBI lineage: Eukaryota > Metazoa > Chordata > Aves > Charadriiformes > Alcidae > Fratercula > Fratercula arctica. The sequence continues at coordinate 29,239,849 of CANTUZ010000013.1, read as the reverse complement.
CTCCCCAGACCCCCCAACAAGATGGATCTGGGGAGGGAAGCGACTGTTGTTGGATTTGTGTTGCTTGTTTTGTGACATTTGGCGGTGCGGGCGTCCCATACCAGCTGTGTCTGCCACTTAGGGGTCCCGAGGAGAAGCAGGCGTTTGGAGTTACACAGCTGCTGCTCCTCATCTTCCTCTGACACGTTTCTGGTCTGTCCCTTGGCCCCTCTGATAAGAGCGGGGTGACCTTGGGAGGCTGACAGCTACCAGAGCTTCGCTCTCTGGCATGGAAAAGCTTATGGAAAACCCGTGTGACCCACACATTTCGTGGGGGAGAGGACTGCTTTCTCTTCTACCACTGCAATAAATAAAAGCCAGAGGAAAAGTAATGGCTGCAGCTAGGGATGGCGGCTCTGCCTCTGGAGAGCTAGTAGTTAACACTGACAAGTTTAGATGAGCGAATTCGATGCCTGTTTAACTGGAGGTGTGTTCAGCTGAACTGATTGATTGTCCCTGTATTTGCAAAAAAGTGAAAAATAAAACTGGAGTATGTAATTTTTTTATTGGCATCTTGTCTAAGCTAAGCATCTTGCTAAAAAAATGCTAAGCTAAGTTTTTCGTCGCGTCATTAATGTCAGAATGTGAAGGAATGCCTTTGAAAAGTGAAATTTAGCTATCTGCTGGAATCTTTGCTAAATAGCTAATTAAATTATAGTGGGTTTCTGTGTAATGAGAATGCAATAATTCTACTCTTTGTTCTAAGCAAACTTTGAAGCTGTGAGGTAGCAAAATAGGCAAATGTTTGCTATCAAGTCAGCAATCTATTACCTGAGGCATAGTTTGCTTGTTCTGATTCTTTTTAATATCAGTAAGAGTCTGGCCAAGTGTTTTACCCCACGCTGCCCTGATGCTTTCATCTCTCCCAGCGCTCCCTCGCGGGAGCCGTGCTCTTCTGATCGCAGATCGCAAACTGACCGAACGCAGTTGCTGACGGTGTGACCAGGCTGAGAATGGTGTCCCTCGTACGAGCCGTGTCTTTTCTGAACAGAACCCGTGGTGGCTGTTTGCCACCGCAACCCGGCACAGGCTCTGCCCCCGGTCCACTGGTGCCCAGTGAAGCAGGGCAGCGTGAATCGCCTTCCAGTACAACAGCATTGTGCATTGAAACGCACTAGAAACATTCACATGTCCAGTTTCTTTCCATGCTTTAGTGGAGGGAACAGACACTGGCACCTGGTAGGTGGTGGCTCCTGAAACTGCTCCATTACAGCTGCCTCCGACTGAGCCCTAAATAAAGCCAAGCCTTTCCTAGGGCCAGTTCTTTCCCGTGGGATGGGCAGGATACGAGGATTGCAGATTGACAGGAGTGGGGAGAACTCAGTTTAAACCTTACCAAATCACCTCTTTGTGGGCTCACGCTTTATAAGAGTTGCTAGAATGAACAATTACAAGAGTGAAAATGCTCTATGTACAAAAAAAAAAAAAAGTATGTAAATGGAACAAAATCCGCCTTGCATTTTAAAGCAGATCTGTGTTAAAAAATTGCAGGCTTCGTTTGAAGCTTTAGAAATTTCCACCACTAGTTCATGCCTTTTAGTAGCGGGATTCTGGCGTTTGTGTGATAAGATGAAGGCTGTGGAATGCAATTTTAATTTGTGAGGAACAAGCTTTTCATTATTTCAGATTATTTCTGCTTTGAAACAAACGGTTAATGAGCATATATCAAGGCTCTGTAGTTTAGTGCAACTACTACAGTTCATCCAATTTAGAGAGACAAAAAGAAATAAAAGGGAAGTGGAATTAGCACAAGGAGATTATACAGATGCGCGAATGACAGCTTCTCAATGCTCAGTGTGAAATTTCTCTTCAAGGTTCACGCAGATCCTCAAGGGATGGAGCGTTTTGAAATGATTAGCTCTTCACATAGTAAAGCCTTCTTCCTTGCAGTCATGGCAACGCCTCAGGAGCTCCTCTCCTTTCCCATCTCCCGCACCTTGGCAACAGGAGTGCCGCAGGTTTTTAATTGACTTCTGGTTGGCTCTTCAGCTGGCCAGTACAAATTCCGAGTTAAGGTAACTTTTGCAAATGTGATGACCCGTTTTAACTGATGAGAAAGGAGAGCTGCAAGCTGAGAAAGCAGATAGTGTCCTGGCTTGGTTAGTCTTACCCCTCGGGTCTCGGGTTGCAGCAAGAGAGATTAATTTTGCCTGGTTTGGAGCCACCCTTGCTGGCAAAAAGGAAACTAAAATTGGCTCGGTTAATACTTAAAAGGGGAACAAGATAAAATCTGCATTTCCTCTAGAACTTTATAGTAAGGACTCACGGGTTTTTTCTGTTCTGCTTTGGGTTTTTAAATTTTATTTTCCTTTCTTTAATGATTTCACAGTCAGCCTCTCATCCCTGTTGTGTTTCCATGGTCATAGTAGCAATAACTTTTGAGTTCTGAAATTTGTCCAGGCCTAGGAACTAGTAGAGTGCTGGTATTTCCATGTAGAATTACCTACTAATGTGTTAGCTAAGTGGAGGCTTAAACATAATTAGAAAAGCATTGGGCTGTTTCCCCGTTAAATACACGTCTGTGAGCCAAGCAAAGCATTTGTGTCATCTCCTGGGATAAGTGTTCTTCTGCGTTCCTGTCTCAAGCCGTTTATTAAAGTTTTACCGCTTGTCTTGGGTGTGAATTTTCAACAGTTGAAAGACAAGTTATCTGGCATCTGCAAAATAAATGGGGAGCATACTTGGAGCAGCAGGCTCATTTTGGTATAAATAAGGGGTTTTTTTCTTACTGTTTGTCATTCAGAGAGAGAGTTGTCTTTAAATTTAAGAATGTCATACAGAGACACTGCAGTCACTTATGTCGTCCCAATTTGACTGAAGAAAAGGAAGGATTTCTCAAGGCTTTCCTACCACAGTCTTCAGAGAGAAAAGCTTTCCACAATTTTTAAATTTGACTTCTTTGGACTATCACTGCATCCTTCTCAGAAGATACCGCAGTGGATTTAAAACATAACCTTTTTTTCCTGTCAGCGGCTTTCAGATCAACAGGTTACCAAATTAAGGTGACATTTTTCCCTTGACTTTCTTACATATATGCCTAAATCATAGTCAGCGGATTAAAATAATTTAAACTGTTTCCTACTTAATGTAAAAGGAATAAAGAGGGAAAAGTTAGCTGCTGCTGTTGAGGTCGGTTTGAGACCAGGACAGCCAGGAGCACAGAGGGCCTGGAGTCCATTGTCAGTGATGAGGCAGCAAGAAGCCGGCGTTGCCTCCTGCACTTGTGCGTTCCCGGGTGCCTTGACCGTCCCTTCCTCCCTCAGGAGCGGTGTGAGGCAGGTGCTGTGGAGGACGTTTCTGACGAAGCAGACAGTTTTGCATTCCGAGACTGCCAGTCTGACACCTTCCACAAGATCTTACACTCAAATAACAAAGTCGGGCTTGTTTATTTATATTTCTCATCAGTCTGTGTAGTTGGAACACAGACTTCAAAGGCTGGCCATGTTTGTGTGGTCAGTGCAGGATTTAACGGCATTGCTTAGGACCTACACCTTCCCCATGAACCTCAAGCCTTTTTCTCCTGCTTTGGACAGGGTGCTGCTTAAAAACATCCCTGAAACGTGCTTGGCAGTGTGAGCTTTGGCGAGAACATTAACTGCTTTGAATAAATCAGATAATCTGAGCCAGATATTCTAGATCAACTGCGTGACTGAAACCGGGGTTTATTACTGATTCAATGCAAACCTTTTTATTTGTGTCTATTAAAAAGCACTGTAAAAGGTAATGGTAATGTTGCTAAGGAACTGTTTACCTGCCAAATGTATCTGTATGATGCATGAGGTGACCATGGGAACCGATTTGGTGGCAATTATTTAAAGAAAACCTTGCAGTGAAATGATTATCGCATGTATACTAAATATTTTTCTGCGGTTGCGTTTGAAAAGCTTTTTTCTGGGAAAAGATATAACTAGAAATCCATTTAGAGAAGGGTCAACATAGGTCCTACATAAAAAAATACATTACTAGAGCCAGTTTTTTTGATGTATATTTTACAAATAATATTTTGAAAATAAATAGGAAATCTGTACTGTGTTATCAGCGCTGGGCAAATTTAAAACGGTTTGGTATGTATTCCTAAGGGACTTAGTCTTTCGCCTGATTTCATTTTTCTTAAAAAATTAATTACAAGTTGCTGTATTCCCCCCAGAGAACTTATTAACTGTGTCTCACTTTCCAAAGAGTGCTTGGTTCTCATGAGATAAAGTGCCTTAGGCTAAAAGCTGCTGATTCCATTTCTGATTCATAAAGAAATTTTTTAAACTTATTTCCTCCTTAGTGACATTTTTCATGAGAGATAACTAATAGCACTACGTTAGGATCAAGGCTGTTAGCATAGTGTCTTATTGAGGAAGCATATGCTGCAGAGATGATTCTTCAGGGGCTGAATTTTTCTGGAAAGGTTATGTACAAAGATTATTTTCAAGCATATGTGACCAAGTCAAAGAAAAAATTTCAAATTTGCTATAAACATTGAAACAATTTTTTGTTGCTTGAAACAATTTTTATGGAATCTCTTTAGTTATGAGTTCCCCTCAGAATACAGCCAAAATAAATGTCCTAGTTGCATTCTACCATAAAACCATTATGGTACCGTTACCGTTTTAACCCAGTAATGAATTATATAGGACATCTGAGATAACAGCTGATGTAAGATTGCATTAGAATTTGTTTATTTTTTCAGTTATGACCCAGCTGACAACTGTCATCTGTATCTGTGTAGAGTAATTAGAAGGAATCATGGTAAAGAATTTATAATCGCAGGTAAACTTTGTTTGGATAATTAAGAGACATTTCAGTCAATAAAGAGGGGTGAGAATGATTCTGTTTCAGATGAGAAAATATAGAAAATTTAAGTTCTGTATGGTTCCAGATGAATACTTGTATGGATCTGCCTTTAAAAAGATAGAGATTATTTCATCCTTAAATGACCACTGTTGGGCTTGCCTTATCTGTTTGCTTTCAAGTCCCTTTGTGTTGCGTGGGTCGGTCTCCCTCTGTCTCTGCGGCTCAGACCCAGCTGATGTCCCGCCAGCGCAAAGGCGACAGGGCCTTTTTCTGAGAGAGGCCCCAAGTCTCGCGTGTGCTCGCCTGCAGCCGCTGCCGCTCATGCTGCGGCTCTACGTGCAAGCACGTACAACAATAAGGGTATTTTCAAGGCCTGTAACAACTCAGATCAGTTAGATGTATTATTTTGTAAAACCGGAATATACTTATGTATGTAGTCTAGAGTGGGGCTGGAAAACATGCCCAAGCACAGAAAACAGACTGTTTCTGTACTTGTATTTGTACATGTGAAGGTATTTTAGTGTTGCAGAGAAGAGAATCTGTACAATTACAGTGGAAGGATAATTAGGTAGACAGTAAAGGTTTTCAGAAGGTACTGTTTGAATGCCAGGGCTCATAAATTCAAATAAATAGCTTTTATTTGGACTGTAAAAGCAAATTAGAAGTAGGCAAAATATTTAGCTTTCTTTTTTTTTGTTTTTAAGAATTTTTTTTTCTTTTAGATTTTTGAAAACAAGTTGTCTTTTTTATTTTTTCTGTGGTCCGGTGATCTGTGGGGTCAGGCCCATTTTTAGTTCCAAGTGGTGAAAAGGACCAAATGTTTCTCTCCCAGTTAGCTTCAATGCGCTCACTTTGAAATAGTGGAGCAGAGAAGCCAGGTTCTTTCTTACTCTAGGAAATTAACCTTGTTCGGTGTTAGAAATCCCCCTTTGGAACAGGATTATGATACGCTGCTGGAACTAAGTTACTTGACAGTCTCTGAGCTTACCTGCTTTCACCATCGTTATGTCTTCTGGGAGCTGACGTTACCTGCGCTGGTGTTCAACACTTCTTTGTGCTGGTTGAACGGTCTGGGTTTAACTTACTTAACACAGTGTGTGTCTCTGCAGTATACTTTAAAAGACCAGTCTTTTTTCTGTAGACAGAGACTCATTCCTCTTCAAGAGTCCTGCACAATTGTTTCTTTGCAAGGGACAAATGAAAAGTGATTCTTGTAAACAGTGTAGTGACCAATTTGATTGTCTAAAGGTATTGCTTAATTACAACTTCCGTTTGTCTTTCAGACACCCCGAACATGTGAAAACTTTATCAAATTGTGCAAGAAGAACTATTATGATGGAACAATTTTCCACAGATCAATTCGTAATTTTGTGGTCAGTATTGAACAAATCCTATGTAATGCATAATATGTGATGTCCTCAAAATATTTGTTTAGCTTAGTTCAGTTTTAGTTTCTTCCACGCATGGCAACTTGCAATAGATGTATATTAAATATACCATCAGAGCTAGGATTGTCCTAGCTTACTCAATTTGTACTTACTAGTCTTACTAACTGCTGCTTCTGACTAATATTGTCACTTGGAGCATCACTGCGTTTATCAGTGCTTTTGCTGGTGTTCCAGACAAAGCCTTTGAGAGCCATCGCCTTGCCAAGGCTCTTGTTATCTTCCCTGAGCTGTGGGCGGTGGTTAATGAACAGAAGGAGAGAGCGAGCAGGGGGAATGCTAATTTAGAGAAGTAATGCTGTGGCCTGTTGAAATCCCATTCAGATGAAACTTTAGAAAGCAGCTGAATTTCTGTTTCAGGTTGTGGTAGTTGGATACTGTCAGATCACCCTTTCGTGAGCATACTCCGGGGCTGGGTGCCCAGGCTTTCCTCGTGAAGGAGTGGTGAACCAGAAAGTTGAAACAATTTTTATGGAATATATTTATCAAAGATCTTTATTTACATAGGTACAGTCCAGGCAGCTTAGGATATTGTAGCTGCCCTCTAATTTCCTTTCAGAAGAATTAACAGCCTGATCCTGAAGGCAGTGCGTATCTTTCAGGGGACATCACTGAATGTTACATTCCATCCTGTCATCCTAAGAAAAGTTTTTTTTCTTTTGACAGCACTGTATATCTCAGTTCACAGTTAAACTCACAATTAAAATTGTGCTTGTTTGCTATTACTGTGAAGCTAGTCATGGCACGCTCCCTTTACTGGCATTAAAATAAAGGATGTTATTTCTGTAGATCCTGCATATATATAAACACAGTGATTAATTACGTTGCTGAAAGATTGGTTTCATGTGGGGATTCCTCCTACTGCAGATAGTGAGGGGGATACTGGGAAATACAGATCCAGATACAGAAAATATTCCATATTCTCTCATTTCTTGCCTTCCCATCGTGTGGAGGATTGGTAGCAAAATGCAAAGCCTTTTCATTTCCAAAAGCAATGCATCATCAGTTAAAAAGCAGGTTATGACCCAGCACATCATAGAAAGGATGATCCGGTTAACCCATCTGAGACTGTTTATTTTCCCTATTTACCCACAAGAGAGCTATTATTTTCATAAAACTGTCATTCTGCTCTTGGGTAAGTAATGTAGGAGATGACAGCCAGCTGATAAAAGAAGCTCCAAATAAGTAGTAATGGTTTCCTTGTTGCTAGCTTGTCAACATGACACAATATAGAAGGAAGCAAATTGAGCAGAATTGGCTTTTATGGTTTGTATTTAATGTCTTTCACACAGATATATATATGTAACCTATTGATTTTATTTAAATTCTGCAGATCCAAGGAGGTGATCCAACTGGAACAGGAACAGGTAAGGTTGAGTTTGAATCAAGTATACTGTTTTCACTTCATGTGCTGTCTTGTTACATTTATTTCCAGGCACTTTGTAGATTAATATTCTCTAAATGATGATATATGGTACATTGTGAGTATTTCTACTTTAAAGCATAGGTTTTTTCGCTGTATTTTTATGACCATTTTAACTACGCTCAAAATTTTATCTGATATATACTCAGTCTAAAACTTGGGCACTCTTCCATGTAGAATTCTTGTTGGGTCTTTGCTTTTTTTATTTTTTTTCAAAAAAAAAAAAAACCAAAACTTATAATGATTTTACAGCTGGCCTTCCAGGGCAAAGAACAAAGGAAGAAACACATTCATGCAAAGTTGCTTTCAAATTCAGCGTTAATGAAATACTTGAGACCTGCCTTGGAATTGGTGAATGGCCAGATACCATCTGTTCTCCCAGCTAGTTGCCTTGTAAAGCCCAAGCTGCTCTTTTTCTGACTTTTAGGGATCACTGTTAGTAAATTCTCCTGCCTGCTCCTTCTCCCTTAGTTGGAGATGTGCATAATAGTTGTATCAGAAATGGTCAGGAGACGTAGCAGCTGAAGGGTCCTCAGAGCATTGCCCACCGCGGTAGATATGTCATGTAATAGCTCTGGTTGCTGCTCTAAATTTACTTATTTTCCCCTTGCACCTTTTATCTACCCACTTACAGATGTCACCAGGCTCCACAGCTCCTCCTCGCCGCGTCCTGTGGGGTTTGGTGCATCATTATTCTTGTTCATACATGTGTCACTTGTATATGCAAGCACTGTATTCTTCTGTGTGCGCTCACAGGTCATCCAAAAAAGATGTCTTTGTAGTTGTTGAATACTTTAGCTCTATTTACTTCCTAAATAATGTTCATGTGAGTTGCCCAACAGCTTTTCTTCTCCTGCATGCGGTAATCAACAGTTGCATACTCTAAGATTTGAGACTAGTTAAAGGTTCTGTGTTTTGGTGGCAAAAGCCCATTAACAAGATCTGTTACCGTATTCACTTGGACTGTCAAAAGATACGTGATTTGATTTTGTTATAAGGAAAGTTTCAGTTCGAATCCCAAAAGACATAATTAGGAACATCTTTTAAAATGAGAAATTAAAGAGGTGTCAGGAGGCGGGAGAAATTTATTGGGTTGACTCAGACACCTTTCACCCCTGTAGGGTGGAGTTCAGATCCTGCTGTGGAATGAAAATTAACTTGCTGGTGTCGTTCTTGTCTCTGTTTGTGCAAATGGTGGAAGTATTGTAAGAGCACAATTAGCGGTTGGCAGAGGGCTGGCAGTGCAGCTGCACTGAAGGTCAAGACTCAGCTCTACTGGCAAAGCCAGTAGGAAGTAAAATGCAAATAAGCCCATAAGAGGAAAAAACACCTTGTGGATTCTTTTATTTTAAGACCTCTAGTCTTTTCCATCTTTTCCTCCTTGTCATTCTTAATTAAATATGACTATATTGCAGGCAAGATGTCTTGCAATCATCTGTCAAGACTATTACAGTTCTAATAAAATGGAGAGTGCACACTCAAATATATGAGTGTTGCAGATTTTTAGAGACTGTTTGCAGTTATTGCAGAGTCCAAACACGGCAGCTATCTTCTTTGCAACCGAATGGGTTTTATTTTTTGAAGACAGCTGAATTTTAGATATCCTTACTTAACCACTTATTGAATATGTAAATGGACAGCCTGGTGGGCTACCAGATTTCTCTTGAACCGTCATGCCTGTGTGTTTAATACTTGGTTAAATGAAGCCACTTAGTCCAGAGAGCACAAGTAGTCTGTCAGGATGTGTTCCTGACTACCCGCTGGACCCTGGGCACTCACACGTGAGGCAGAGATTTCCCGTGCGTATCTGGAGCACGTGCTGTAAGAAGGCGGCCAGAGCGAAGGTCCTGTCTGGCTTTGTCTCCTCTGCACAGCAGCACAGCGGAGGCCAGGTACAGCCCGGCAGCGCTGCGAGAACATGGCAGAGTGACGCTTCCCCAGGCTCCCGTGGGGTAAGCATTTCAGTCCATTGGTTTGCGTGTTATTAATGTGATCACAGGCATTCATGTTAGCAAAGCTTTGGAGTAAAGCACTGGGATTCAGTACCTCGTAGCTTTTTTACCTGGGTCTTGTATGTTATTTGCAGTGTAAATTCCCTTTTTTGTTTCTTTTGGCAGTTGGAAGGAATTCCAGTATTTCTTTGACTCAATACTTCTTAGAAAAAAAAAGAGATGCATCTTTGAAAGCTAAAAAGTCCGTGAAATTTAATGGTCTTTAGAGGTTTACCGGGGGCGTAAGTGACTTCTGCGATATCAGAGGAGCATAAGAGCACAAAGGGGCTTTCTTCCCAGATATTTCAGTTGGCAATAGGAAAGACCCTATTACCTTTTAAACATCAGTATTTTAAACTGCCAGAATTGTTTCTGTTAGAGCCTTTTGTAAGGAGACTTCAGAAAAAAAAGAACATCCTTTGTTTCCTCTTCCACATAGAAACTTCTGCTTTAACTGAAATTTTCTGGCTAAGAGGTTTGGGATGGTTTTGTTTGTTTATAAAAAACCCACACCTTTTCCAGTCTGATATATATACAGGCAATAAGCCTGTATATAGTTTTGTTCTGTTATATTTATTTAATCATTGCTGTTCATCAGCTCAGGAACCAGAACAGACTTGTTCAAAACTCTTCCCACCATTTGGTTTCTGCCGCCTGCCATCCCTCCCGTGTTCAGCAGCAGGTGTCAGGGCTATGGTTGCACCACCCCAGTGCTTGGCTGATCACCCACTGCGCTGCTAGCCGAGCCCAGGCTTACGGGTGGGTTTGGGCACACTCAGTACAACGTGACGTACGGCTACATGTCACACGTACGTGGGCTGCGGCTGTGCTCTCGGCTCACCTGGATCAGCGTCTTGTGTTCTGGAAACATTTCACAGGTGGAACACGCCAAGCTGGTTGTCACTGCCCGCTTCCACGGCTGAGCAGTCCTATCTGTAAGCAGCGCTCATCCTTATTTCTTTTTTATTTGTTATGCAGCACCCCAATGTGTCCTTCTTGAGTCTCTTGTTAATCTGTCATAAAAGTAATTGTGACCCAGCAGACCCATGAAGGACGGCTGATTCCTGGTACTCAATAGTTACCCTTGAGATGGAGGAGGGTGGGAATTAGCATTATGGCATCTAGAAGCTGAGATACCACAGGGGGAAAAGAATGGGGAACAGAGATTTACCTTGGCTTAGCTGGCAGGCCTGCATTGCCAAAGCACTTAGATGTAGAGTCCTGCGAGGCTGACACTGATTTAGAGGACCAAACTCATTTTCTACAGCCTTCAACTTACTGTTTCATAAGACTACTGGGAGAAATTTTACTGTGCTGCAGCAGCTTCTTTCTTTTCTAACAAAATAACCACCCATAGAGGCAGTATGCAGAGCAATAAGCTGAGTCATGGTCATTCATTGTAATGATTAATTATTTGAAAATGAATTTTAGATTTGTGATGTATCTCTTTTCCTGCTGTTCATAACAACTCAGTGGTTGAACATTGTGAGTAATTCTGTCTAACTCATGCTGGTGCAAGTGGAGCAGCTGCTCTGTATTTTCAGTGTTCCAAATAATATAAGAAAATTTGCATGCAGGAAAAATAGGTTTAATATCCTAACCCTTTTGTATGAAAAAGGGAAAACTATAAGCATTACGTTTTCAAAGTGGCACAGGCATTTTTCAGCTACCCTTCCTTGCACCCTGTTGGAAGGTCTCACGAATCAGCTTGTGCGTGCCTCTCTCCATTTATGAATCCAGGAGGACACAAAGGAGGTGTGTAATCGCTGTAAAAGTCCAAGGTGAAATACCACGGGTAGGTGGGAATTGCATTGTGGTTGGCAACAAGCAGAGCTTCTCTGAGCTGTCAATGGCAAAGGGCTGTGGACAAACTTGGTGAGTTCTGCAGTGCCATTTCCTAACAAGGCAAGTTCCTAAAATGGAACCAGTTCTGGAGCCCCTTTTCTTGCATGATGGAAGCTGAGCAAAAGGGCAAGAGCAAAATCTTTTTCTCTAGCAATACACGGCTTTTAGATTGCAGCCCCGCTGAAAATCCAGCCCCTGGTGTGCGGGGTTAACAGTGCTGTGCCCACTCATCCCAAAGGGGAGAGGCACTCACGGGCTGAGCTAAGGCTTTCACATTTGCAAAATGATTCAAGAGTCTCGCTTGGAAAGCTCTATAGAAGTGTCAGATGTTATTGTGTACCTCGTTGTTCCAAATGACAAGAAGAAAATTACAGAAAGTAAGCCATCATTTTTGTGAATCAGAGCCCTCCCACTTCCTTACCACAGCTTAGCAATTTTTATGCCAGAAAAAGGAAGGATTTATTTAAAATCACAACTGTCATGAATGATGATTCCCAGCCCACACCTGGCTTTTGGAATGCTACATTTCTGAAGCTTTAGGTGCATCTCTCAGCTCTATGCAAGAAAGTTGTACAACTTCTGTAATTTTACCCAAAAAATTACTTTCTGAAAAAAACACCTCTAAAGCAACAAAGGCTACCAAAGGGTAAACTGTTTTAGTTCAAAAGACAATCTGAAAACCTGGCTGTTTTCGGTATAGTTGCTAATGTGCGGTTGTTTCAGGTGTCACTTCAGATCTATTCACCGTTTCACTATCAGCACAAGATGCAGATACGAGACTGAATAACTGTGCTTCAGTTACAAGCTAAATATATCTTGCCGCTCCGGATAGCCATGGAAATGATGATTGCAGTCTTAAGTTTTTCTGTGAGCTGTGTGGTGTTTGATTTCATCTCTGTGTGAGAATTAGGTAAACACCTCTTTAATTTAAGAGAATTTTCCTCCTTTATTAAAAATGTGGGGAAATGGCTCCCAGCTGCCTTCAGCTTTGAGTCTTGGGTGTCAGGGTAGGCATGTGACTTATTTTACAGAATTATGCAAAACCTCCTTCCAGCTCCTGAAGGCTTTTCTGCTCTCAGAAAATGAGGAAGATGGCACAGCCACACTTCCCAGCCATGTGGGGAATACGCACAGTAAAATCTGCTGGGTACTTCCGAATGCCTTCTAATCATTACTAGTAGGTTTGGAGCCTGTGAGTTATTTTCCCAAGTTTACATTAAGCTGTACTGTACAGAGTAAAATGTAAGGATTTAAAATCGCTGTTCCAGACCCCCCCTGGCTGCGCATTAGGCACTGTGCTGCCATGGCAGTAGACTAATGAGGGATCTGTACTTAATCTTCAGCGAGAAAGTGATTCTGGGTTTCAGTAATTAAAAAAATGTATACCTTTAACTCGCCGTCTTCTGGCTTGCTCTGTCTGGTCCTGCTGCAGGCAGATACTTGAAGCCTGGAAGAGTTCCAGGGGTTACCAGGAGTCTGACATACAGCACATTCCAGCTATTTTTAACTTAAGGAGAATACATTTGGGGTTTTCTTTTTTTTCCTTTTATTTTTTTTAAGTATTCTCAAATTAAAAAATTGGGGTTTTTCTTTAAAAAAACACACACCCCCCCAAAGCGTTCCTGCACTGCTGTCTCACTGCCTGTGCCATGTCCCAGGAAGTGCTGCGGGGCCTCCGCAGACACCTCAGCCGTGTCCTTTCCAGGATGCCTGGCCCTCAGGCGAATGCTGCCCAGGCCATTCCCGTTCTCGCCTGCAGCTCCCAGCAGAGGAATGAGCCTCGGAACGGCTGTCCGAGGGGGAGGCAGGGGCTGGGTCTCATCCTGTAACTATCTACTAAAATATTAGCACTTTATTTCTAGAGAACTGGAGTGAACCAAAGTTAGCCTTCGTACATATGAGATTAATTCTGATCTGCAGTGTGTGATCTGAAATTAAATCATAAAAAAATAAATACTCCAAAACCTAAAGGCTGTTGCTGCTGTCTGCAAGCTCTTGGGTCTGGGTGCTCATTGTGCCAGAGAGAGAGTCTCTGGCATTCACAATTTTCCTCTTCCCCTTTGAACTATTTTTCTGACCAGCAGAGGCTCCAGGGTTGATTCCAGCCTCTGTCAGCAGCTTGGCAGCGCCGTGATTGCAGCACCAGCTGAAAGCACACGGAGGGTGTAACGGACCCAAGGGTTTGCGCGCTTGCTGCTGTGACCGTCTCAGTGGGATGTGCTCAGGTCTGCGCATCGTCTGAGGATTTCTAACAGCAAACACTCCTGTAGGTTAGGACTCGCAGCGGGTGAAGCTGTGGCTGCCCCATCCCTGGAGGGGTTCAAGGCCAGGCTGGACGGGGCTTGGAGCAACCTGGGCTGGTGGGAGGTGTCCCTGCCCAGGGCAGGGGGTGGCACTGGGGGGGCTTTAAGGTCCCTTCCAACCCAAACTGTTCTGTGATTCTAAGTCCATCTGCTTTACAAATAATTAGGAGTTCCTTCAAGAGGTCCTTTGAAGCAAAATGATGTATTTCTGTAAGGAAGGTCCAAGTGATATTTGTCACTCGGGCCATGGCATGGAGCGGACACGCGGGTCCTGCAGCAGTGGTGCCACAGCAGCGGTGGCACGGGCAGGGAGCGTCCCCAGGGCTCCCTGCCGGGCCCCAGCGGAGCGGAATGGTGAAAACTGGGAAAGAGGGAAGGAAGCAGCGCGCAAGTGTGGTGCAGTCCATGGCTGCAGGCGTGTTTCTGGCTTCGGGCAGCACCTGGTGGCACGCAGCCTCGCTGTTCTGAGCATAGCTGGTGTATTTACTAACCCACCAGAACTTCGGTTTTCTGAACAAGGCAGGTAGCTAAGGCACTGTGTAAGTGATCTCTCAGCAAATAGGAACACACAGGGAGATTCATTAGCAAAGAAAATTACTGGCTTTGGTAAGACATTTTCTAATGGCTTGAACACTTTGGATTTGGCTAGAATAGCTGGGGTTTGGATCCATCTTCAAGCCAGTAGAGCTGGCTGCAGCTGTACCATATCCCTTTCACCCAGGACTGGAAGAGACTGGCATACGGGATCAAGCTGGTGTAATTTAGCTGATCTTAAAATATTCAATAGCCAAAGATTGCTGAAGTAATCACTCCTCTACTCCCGATGACAGAAAGTCCCTGCAGTGTTTGCCCCCTTTTGCTGCCTCTTGTCAAATTGCAGAGCAGGCAACACTCAACTTTATTAATAGGTCTTTTGAACGTGATTAATTGGCTTTTTAAGTGGGTCGGTTTCTTCCAAAATTTCTTGCTTACTTAGTTGCACTTGCATGGGCAGCTGTCCCCCTGGGATGCCTTGTTTTCGTGGGATCACCTGAAACTCTTTCCTCATTTGATGCACTCTTGTGCTTTTCTGCACAAGGTTTTTAGTAGGAGCCTGTTTTACTCCTCAGTTTTCTTTGCGGCTTGGCTGTGCAGCCGTACCATCAAACTGCGGTCCTGCATCGCGTGTGCAAGCAGCCATTGAGCACTGAGGTCCTTTACTGACCTCCTGCCTCCTGAGGATACGGCTCCTCCAGAGCGTTCTCCAGCCGGTTCTGCAGGTGGACCAGGCTTCCTGCCTGTTCGGATCGTTTTGTTTGGTTTATTTTTAATACTATCCTAAGGTGAAATGTTTTCCCATGGTTTGTCAAACAAGATTATGGATTTGACTGTAAAAATATGACTCACCTCAACCTTCATTTTTCTTATTAAGAATGAACCTGGAGGAAAGTGCAAATGAAAATGTCGGATCTGTCATAAATAATATAAAAATGACAGCCAGGAGGGGGGTCTCCCAGACCCTCTTTCTATCCACAGACACAGAAAAGAAATCAGTTTTGGAGGGCTGGGTCTGCAGCTTGCGCAAAGTTTTGCCATCCTTTTGATTTCATTGCACTTAAGTGTTTACATCATCTGGGTATTGAGCATTTGAGCGTATAGCTGTTATTCTTAGTTGATTCTCTGCATGTATTTCATCTCCCTGATATTTTATTTCCGGAAGTAATGTTATATCCAGAGTGCAATTAAACTGGTAATTCTTTGCTCTGTGATTTGTCAGGAAGCCACTTTTAAAGATTTAATGTCTCAAAAAAGAAAAATTATAGTGGACCAGCAGTAAAAAAATTAAATCTTTGACAGTTCTTCAGCACACAATATATAGTGCTGTTCATAAACAGCCTGGTGGGTTGCAGTTGATAGTGTGGGGGCACAGAATTGTGTTGCCAGTTACAAACATCTGATTTCAAGGGCATGCTCAAATCCTAGCCTAGGGGTAGGGATGGGGTAAGAATATATTATACAGGTAGTGATCACAAGTGTCAGAAACCTTAAACGTAATGTCAGTGCCTGTTATAAAATGTAGTGGGAAACTAATGAAAACAAACATTTCTTCTGTCATCTTTTCTTTTTTAAGGAGGAGAATCTTACTGGGGAAAGCCATTCAAAGATGAATTTAAGCCCAATTTGTCCCACACGGGACGTGGTGTTCTTAGTATGGCCAATTCGGGACCTAACACAAACAAATCACAGTTGTAAGTAGTCGCTTGCTTTTTGTGTTTTATTGTTTCCCTCCAGACATTGTGTCTTACTCTGTTAAGAGAACAAATGACATCTTATGAGCTACTCTTTAAAGCTCGGTCAAGTGAAAGATTCTGCCGAGTGCTGCATATTGAAATGAGGGTAGCTACAGCCGCTGTTACCCAGTCTAAGAGCAAGTGGAGCACGGCAAGAAGAACCTGTAGGTTTATAGTATCATCATTAATTTTTCTTTTCTGGTTTTATGATTTGAAGGTTTTGTTCATTTTTGTCAGTGTCCCCCTGCTGTTATCCCTGTCAGATCATTACACCTCTCCACTCTGCTTAAATTTAGTCCCATAGTGAACTTTTTGAAAGGGCTTAATGAAATTAAACACATACTCCATGGAAATGTTGCTTCTTTTTACTCACCTGATTTGAAATAAATGAGAACAGTTCTGCACTGTTGGAATGTGTAGAGCCCAGCCATGGCAGAGTGCAGAATCTGGGGGTGGGAATGACTTGTTTTTTCAATGTACAAAAGCAGAATGAAGACTAAAATGATGAAAAAATGAATGAAGCAGCAAGAACAACAAATGAAATTTAAAGCTAATGAAGTTGTAATAACTTTCCTTATGTGTAATGTCAATACGGGTGTCTGCCTGCAGTCTTTTGGAAATGTTGTGTGTCACTTTGAGCCAACTCTTTCTTGGCTGCTCTCTCAGTCCTGGAACAGAAAAAAGTTGTACCTTTATTGGGAGCCCCAGGAAAGGGTGTGAGTGTGGACTCTGTGTGTGTGTGTGTGTGTGTGTGTGTGTGAGAGTGTGTGAGTGTGGAGTGTGTGTGTGTGAGTGTGGAGTGTGTGTGTGTGTGTGTGTGAGTCAGTGTGTGAGTGTGGAGTGTGTGTGTGTGTGTGAGTGAGTGTGGGAGAGTGTGTGTGTGTGTGAGTGTGGAGTGTGTGTGTGAGTGAGTGAGTGTGGGAGTGTGGAGTGTGTGTGTGAGTGAGTGAGTGTGGGAGTGTGGAGTGTGTGTGTGTTGGGACTGGGGAGGGAGGGAAGGGGTTCCTGGTGTTGGTCGTCATGATGCTAAGTACTATTACGGCTTGTAAACCTATGCAATAGTGTGGTTAGCTTTAATTAAACGCAAGTGCTTGTGTCAGGGCCTTTAATAGGCTTACTCACATGCTCCAGGCTAAGCACGTTGGGCAGTTTGCAGGATCGAGTTGCTGTAGAGCTTATTTTGGATCTGAATGTTATTGCCAGCACTCAGGTGCTAAATTAGGGAAGAGTAGAAAAAAAAACCACAACAGATTCTAGAAACAGTTCATGAGTTCATGATTCTAGAAACAGTTCTAGAGACAGTTCATGAGTGATGTGCCATATTGAGTCACATTATCTGCTGCTGTAAATGTGATCATATGTTTCCCTAAAATTTGCAAATGGAATATGAAATTCCTTTATATGTGAAGTCCTTGAGAGACTCCAGCTGCCCATATTTATAAAGCTTCCGCAGCAGTGTTTAGACACTTCTGGCAACTGTTGTGACCTCAGGACCTGGGTGAATAGCTCTCCCCATACGCGGCAGGCACTGCAGTGCAGAGGGAGCCAGGTCCCCTGGGGAAGGAGCGCTCAAATAATGCTGCAGGCTGCTCCTCCGGGATCATCCTGAGTTATGTTAATTCCATTGTCCTTAACTTTATTTTGACCGCGGTGATGGATGAGAAGCTTTCTCTGTATATTTGCTACTGCTCAGATATTTTTTTTTGTTCCAATGCTACATAACTGACCACTTGATAATCTTAAGTATTGAATATCTGGGAATAACACAGTGCAAAGAACCTGTGCACAAGGGTAAGTCGGAATGTTTGCCCTGTGTAGGAGTTCACGTTCTACACAGCCTCTTGGAGCTTTGCTGGGGCTAGCTGCATCTTAATAGATTGTCTGGCAGATTGCAGCCCCTCCTGTTTGCAGTCATATAACTTCCTGAGGCAGTTGCTTATATGGAAAAGTGTTTTTGGAATGCTTATATATTTTTAGCTGTCTCTAATGTAGCGTAACAGATGGAGACAGGGAGGAGAGCCAGCACTGCATGTCCAGCCAAGATGGGCCATCGTGGTCTGCAGACCACAGCGTGGAAACCTCTGTCTCATACGCTTGTCGTCCAAGTCTCCCGAAGAAGCATTAAGCTTTAGAGAAAAGTTTTAGTACTAAAGGTTGCTTTGGATTTGGTGTTTTGGTTCCCATGTTTATATTTAAAAATACAACCCCAAAAATTAAAAGTCCACTAAGTTAAAAGTTTAGAATCCAAGTTTCACAGGTTTTCATTATGTTTGACACTTTGAAGTATTCTTCCGCCATGTTTGTATCCGAAGCACAAATTTGCTGTGTCCAGAGAAATGGATCACCAACAGGCCAGTTTAATGGAAGAGAAATGCGAAAAGTAAATACCCTAAAAGACACAAGTTTACACTGGCAGAGGCTGTAGTGTTGCAGGACACAAGCTCCCGACCGTGCACAAGAAAAGTGCTTCTCAAGCAGGATGCACCTCTTTGTCCTGCGCGAGCTTCCCAGGGCCGGCCTGGCCAAGGAGGCAGATGCTCAGGTTAATTCTGGACTTTGTGCAGGTCACCGTGCTTGGAGTGCTGTTTAGGGATGGCAGTGAGGTGTAAAAATGAGAAGTCAAACCTCCAGAAATCCAAGACAAGCCCCACAACACAGAGGAGTTAAAGGATGTCTGGCCAGCGGAGCTCCCGGAGAGGAGCCAGAAAGGGAGGGGGGCTTGTCTTCTCTCAGGGAGCTTTTGCATACACTTTCTGTTTTTAAGCATCACTGGCTGTTTTTGAGTGTCCATGAGATAATATGCTAACTGTTATGTCTTTATTCCTTCCAGCTTCATCACATTCCGCTCTTGTGCATATCTGGACAAGAAGCATACAGTTTTTGGAAGGTAAGTGAAGGATGTTATGAACAGCAGTATAGCAGACATGCTCTCCTGTGTGTCTGAAGCCTAAAGAGAAGCATCCAGCGACTCTTGAAATGGAACTGGAGCAAAATCCTAGCTCACAATCCGGTTCTCCTCATTGTGAGTAGGTGGCCAACACTGCATCAGTGCCAGTCATCAGACTCTGCCTTTTTTTCTCCTTCCATCGCTGTACGTTGCCTTACTTGCCTTCTGTGGGTGACCCTCCAGGGAGTCATGAACAAAGTAATCATGGTCCTGTTGCCAACCGTGTTAATATTTGTGCGTGCTAATTGCTGGGACACAAGAGATTACCTCTTCAACACTGCTTTCATCTTCTTATGAGCTGTCAACCAGCGTATTAGTCATGCCAGGGCTGCTCTTCATCATGGCGTAGAACATAGAGCTTCTGCGTAGGTTACGTCTTTTGGCCCCCTTTACTCTTTTTTGTTCTGTTCTTCCCTTCTTTTATTCCTGACAATTATCATCGGTATAAAATCTGTATGTGTGTGTGTGTACACGTGCATACATGTCTATGTGTGTATCTAGAAAGATATTACCAATGCCAAGACAGCAAGGGAACTTCATTCTTTACAAAGAAGTCTATTCCAAAAGTCTTTGCCAGTCAGGCCCTCGCATGATAAAGATCAAGGTATTTATTACAGAAGATAATACAAAATCTTTATGTTACAGTTTGTTCTTTGTTTCCTCCGCTGCAGGTACGTGGTATTGACCAGGTCGCGCATGCCGGCTCTAACAAATGCCTCCGTGCAAGTGGCAGGAAGGGGAATTTTACTAGCTTGCTTCCATGGCAGTTCCCAAGGATTTTACAATCTTTTTTCAAACAAAGATTTGGTTTTTATTCTTTTCATAGTTTTATCTGTTTGAAAAGCGGCAATTGAAAATAAATGCAGGTGCTGTTTGCTTTGCTTGGATGTCATACAATAGTGCCATGCTATGAAAGTGATATATCCATGTTCTTTGCCTGTGAGTTCTTGAGGCAGAAGCTGTCTTCCTTTTAAACAAGTATTTTAGTGCTGTTAGTTCTGATACTCATTCTGCAGTAATTGCACACTTTGAGATATATTTCTTTTTCCTTTCTCAGGTCTGTCCTAGGAAAATTTAAAGTTCCTTTGTCATTTGGTGAAAGCAAATAAGTAAAGCAAATTCTAATTCGGAAAGTTGAGAGCGAGTACGTGCTTGGAGGTTACATTACCAGCAGCTTAAGACTATTTCACTTAAGCTACAATTTGAGTCCTCCCTGCAAAAATGCCATTAAATCCCATACGGTAATGGTATTAACCTGAACTTACCACCTCACCAAACAGAGTTTGGGTTAGGACAGCTCAGCTGAAAATGTCACTGTTCTTCAGCTCTGGACGTAGCCTGGCTTCAGTGAGCATCCCGCGTAGTCCTCCAGTGTCTCCTGTGTTTCCCCAGGGTGCTCCGGTTTTACCACAATTCATCAGGAGAGAATGTGGAGCGTGGCTGAGCTTACTGCGGTGCAGGGAGTGTGCGCCCCAAAGCCGTCACACCACGTGTAGCATCTCCACAATAGCTCAAATGATGTTTCACACTGTACGTTGCCGTGTAGAGAGGAATTATTTCAGTCCAGGTAACTCTGGTTAAGTGTGTAGCAGAGATTTATGCAGTGGCAGTTTTAGGAAAGACTGTCTTAATTTTTGAATTCTTCTTGCTACCACAGAAAGCTAAACTTGGTTGCCAGAGTTAAGAAGTGCTGCTTTCTGAGCACTGCAGATATTCTTAGCTGAAATACAAAGGAATGACTTTATTAAAAAATGTTGGTTTAGAATCATGTTTGTCTCCCTGCATGAGAACTGCGTGAGATCTTCATCTGCACATGGAGCAGGTGAATTTTACTCTGGACTTTCTTGCATGTAAATGCAGATTAATTCAAAGAATGTAAAAAATGAAGTTGCTGGAATAGATTCATTCCAGTCACTTTATATTTATGTACAAATTGAATACTTGAATAATTAAGTTTATCTACAAATTTAATATAAAAGGTTGATGTGTGCAGCTCTTAAGATTCTGTCATCAAAATGGTTTTACCTGGATTTGTTTTTAAAAGCTGTAAAAGCCAAAAGCTTCAAGAGATTGTATCTCTAGTGAAACTCCAGCTTGAGTTTGCTATTTTAGATCCTGGGTGTTTCCAGGGTTTGCTGACTGTATCTGATCTTAGACTGTTTAGTACAATAATATCTGGGAAGCATATCTAGGAAAAATATCTAGGTTTAAGAATAGAATGAACCCATGAAATAAGAATTCTTTGTTTCCATTAATGTTGAATCAGATTGTCTTAATTGGATGCTTACTGGCCTGTTGTGACTTTCATATAGATTTGAGGATTACTTAGTTAATATTGAAACGTAAATACTCTGATCTCAACTGTACCCTCAGCTATCTCCATGTGCTTCTGGTTCATGGTAGTGAGTGTCACATAGGTATCTTTGAGAGCAGAATTTCACCTGTTTGTAATTTGTATAGAACTTCTCAGCAGGCTTTCCATACTTTGGAGAACAAAAAGGAGCCAAAGAGCAACCATTCCCCACCCCTTTATTCTTTTTTGGTCTTGGGTGGGATGGAACATTGCAGAGTTCCTTCTCTGGAGAGCTGCATCTTGTTCATGTCCCCACTGGTCTGAAACACAATTTTTGTATAGTAGCAGCGGTGACGAGTTGGATGTTTGGCTGTTAAGTATGTTTGGAAAACGCAGCAGCTGGAGGCAGCGGGACGGTGGCGAGGTGGCACGTGTCTGGCTTGGTGCGATTTTCAAGTCTCAGGAGAAGACTGTGGCTGGAGGACAGGGAGCGCGTCTTGTGATTGTGCTGCCCACCGTGGCAACAATGGGGCTGGATGTTCCTGAAAATAAAGGAGATAATTTGGCATGGATAGGGAGCAAAAACAAAGGCAGAGAGTGAGAGAAGAATCGTTCCCTTGGAGGTGTGTTGCAGGCTGCACGGATTTCCTGCTCCAGCAGAGCTGCCTAGATTAAATTAGTAATTACCATTTCTAGTAATTACAATTTCTCCTGACTTAGAGAATGCTGTAATTCACATGAAAACCAACTGGTGGCTTTTGTTGGCTTCTAGCTGACTGGTAAGAGATTTAATTTGGAAACTCAAATAATGTAAACCAAACCAACATTCATTTGCTCTGCGCAGAGTGGGTGAGAAGCATTTGCAGGGGACGGCTGCATGGGGAGGTCCCGTCTGCTGCTGCCGCGGGCTGCGTGCGAGGGGCTCCCTCCTGCCCGCGCGGCCACCGGGGCTCAGCTGCTGCGTGAGCTACGGGGTGTCACAGCCAAAGCACCGGTACGGGCTCACATTCCTGGCTGGCGTGCTGTAGGAAATTTAGACACAAGCACATCCCATCCATGGTGTTGTTATGTTTTCTATCACTCCAATGATTCACAGCGCCTGTGGATCAGGGGCCTGGTACATTTGCCCTTCCTAAGCAGAAATAGAAACATAATCTCTGTCCCAGGGAGCTGTGTAAATAGAAAAGAGACTCCACATAGATACAGGGAAGTCCCAATAGTGACCCCTTTCAGCCCACCTTCCACCGACAGTTTGCACTTTCTTCAGAACCAAGGAAAAAGCCCCAGGAAAAAATGAAGTGGCTTTGTGGATATTTTGGGGGATCCTGTTCCAAAGCTAAAGGGACACATGAAAAAGTGCATGTTTAAAATAATAGTGGAAGGTGATTGAGCCATGCTGATCAGCCGAAGGGCAGAAATGTTCTCTGTGAATTTTGGGTGAGATTTGGGACAAACAGAGCATGGTGGGCTTGAAAGTGAGGGCAGGTTGCAGGTATGTGATGGGATAAAAAGAAAAGCAACAGAGGGAGCGGAGGGAAGAGTGTTGTGGTCAGAGTGGCAAAGCTGGAAATGATCTGTGTAGCACTTCTGTGTGTTTATTACAGTATGGCTTGTGTTCGTCAAGAATTGAGAAAAGGATGTGGCAACTGAGACAGGAGATGAGTGTATGGAGGTCAGTTTTCCCCTTTGTAGGTGGCTGCATGTATCTGCTTACACAGATCTTTTAACTGTCTCTCGAGGTTTCTGCCGCTCATTCTTCCAATTCTCGTGTTCCTGGAAAAAATGAACAAGGTGGTTTGGGAAACCTCAGCCTTGGTCAAAGTGGAGGCATCATTCAGTGGCTGACGTGCCACTCAGCTTAAGTCTTCTTTTTTCCTCTCTCCTCCTCTTGCCAGATGCTTTTGTGGAAGAAGGTTTTCTTTCCCTGGATAAGCATCACTCTGTATTAAATGTGCCTTGGCCTGTTTAATGCTTTCTACTGCAGTTCATAGAATGGGGCAATGGAAGTAACTCTTCTCCTCTAAAGTGATGAGCTACATAGAACGGCTACAAGGCATTATTCAGCTATCCAGATGCGGTTAAAGAATGCACAGTGTCTGTTTCCACTTGGAACATTCCCCATGTGATGTGAATCCGTGAACCCCAGTGGCTTCTAAGCTGGGAAACTCCTGTTCGTGTTGCTCCTCTGCTTTAGTACCTCTGCAGAACAGAGAAACGGTGTGATGGCAGCAGAAGAGCTGGTTTTGTTATTGACTCTGTGTGGGGATCCTGACCTGATTTTGCACGGCAGTCTGCTCCCCAGCCAGCAGGAGAGGAGCGAAGGGCAAGTGGGAAAATAAACCGTGGCCGCAGTGTCCTGCGGCACAGGGGTCTGGGCTGGAGCCCAGGAGCTGCGCGAGGGCTGGTGGCCTTTCCAAAACACTTGTGTCATCTCTGAAGGGGAACCGGTGCCAGAGCAGAGAAGTCCTTAGCCATGTTCTTCTGTTGAGTCTAGTTTCCAAATGCTTTTTTCCAAGTTGTTTTATTTTTTCAGCGCTCTTCATTACTGTGTCTCGCCGGCTAGATGAAGCCTTTATGAGAGATTGAGATGTTTCGGCTGTATTCTTGTAGCAACTTTGAATTGCTCGCTCTGTTGCAGATTGGATGTATCCATAGAAAACATTTTGTCCTGAGTGTACGTGTTTGTGCATGTATATAGTTCTCTGTGTGCCTGTATATAAATGTATGTACTCCTTTTTATAAAAATAACCTTGAGGGCAGAATGTGTTTACAAAACAGCAATGTTTCATTCTGGTTTCTGTTTCTAGTCTAAAGCATTTTTTTGAAAAAGTCCAGACATCGTTCTTGTATCGTCTTCTGACCAGGAAACTCTATCGTCTTGGACCGCTGCCATCCCCAGCATTGCATAAGGCTTAATTCCTATAATTCTTCTAAACAAAAATATGAGAAATAGGAAGTCCCTGTGTGAATGTCTGTGAGACTGCTAGGGATGGCAGTTCTCTTTGGGAGCAGCGAGACTGTCATTGGCGTATTGCAAACGGATAGAGCTTGCTCCAGATATTTCACGTACGCTTCATGCAAAGACATTGGCGGTGGTTGTGAAGCAAGGTTACTAGTTTGCATAAAGGAGCCTTCACAGGAAGTAAGATTTTAAATAACATCTCTAAATTTGAAATGCAAAGATTTCCAGTGCTACTTTAGCTCAGTTTTCAAGAAAACAGAATTGCACGAGTAAGGGCACATTTTTGTTTTCATTGCTATGCTAACAGAAAAAAATGTAAATGTACCTACCTTGTCATCCATGCTTAAACGTAATGCAACATTTATCAGGCTCCTCTAAAAATACAACAAGCTGTCTCGGGGATGCTGAGCTAAATGTGTAGTTGAGATCATCGTTTCTCTGTTCAACATCTACTGGCGGTACACAGCAAACCCTCAGTTTCACTGGTTCTAACATTAGTGGTGTCTTGAAGGTATCACCCTTTTCACTGTAGGGTGTCATCTCAACATCTGTTTAAACCTCACTTGGTCAATTTAGGACAGAGACAGAAACAGGGGAGAAGGTTAAACTAGTTTCTGCCCTTCTCCCTTCCTTCCCTCTCTGCTCTGCTCCCAGCCCAGCAGGAGCGATGCTGAGTGGGAAAGGCCAACACGGCGTGACCGTCGCCGTAACGCGCGTACCACGTGTGAGGGGTGTAAAGGGGTATTGGTGGTCGGAACTTCTGGAGTTCGCATTTGGGTTTAATGAAAATGCTGTACTGAGTTCCTGATGCTGAGACTCAGATTTATTAATAGAACAGGTTTTATCTCTTTTTGTTCAAAGTTAGTGGATATTAGAATAATATGAAGTAGTGGCTCTCTCTGTAGAGGGTTTTTTTAATGTACTGATGTACTGATCTGATGGTCTTTTCTGCATGTAACTTGCATGGGCTTTTTTCTTGGCAA
Source organism: Fratercula arctica (assembly GCA_947846985.1). Lineage (NCBI taxonomy): Eukaryota > Metazoa > Chordata > Aves > Charadriiformes > Alcidae > Fratercula > Fratercula arctica. The sequence continues at coordinate 29,214,563 of CANTUZ010000013.1, read as the reverse complement.
GATGTCTGTGAGCTTTTCTTCTTACACCCAGACTATGTGTTGTGGGATGGGCAAAGAATCCCCAAAACTACCCTGGCGTGCTGGTTTCCTCATCCTGTGAGCAGCAGTTGCTGTAAGGGATGGCAGAGCACGGGCTTAGACACGTTATATCTCATCAAACTGATTTTAGTGCTGCAATATAACATGATTAGATTTGACAATAACAACATGTAATGTTTCGAGAGCCTGCACATACGTTGTCGCTCTACTTGGACAAATCGGAGTTTGCAAAACCCTTTACAGTTTGAGACCTGAAGTTGGAATATTCCATTTTTTTGGACTGCCCTGATTAGTGTGTAGTTTGTTTTTTACTGGATATTTGCGATCAGATCTTGTCCTTTTTGGATTTTAATTTTTACTGATGAAACAAGCCTCAGCTGAGCCTGATCCTTGACAAAGCTTCCAAGTGCTCCCTGAACAAAAATGACTAGTAAGTTAATTCCAGTTCCTCTGGTCAGAAGTCTCTTCTCTGAGCTGGTGCTTTGTATTCAAATTCTTTTTTTTTTTTTTTTTTGGTACTATGGCAGTGTCTAAAGACCTAAACCAGTATTGAGAGCTCACTGTGCTGGCACTGTAATATGCATAGAGATATTCTCTGTGCAAAATGTTAGAGAATGCAGGGGTGTAAAAGCCGTTTTCCATTTTAGAGACAAGAAGCTAAGAAGAAAAGAGAATGACATGCTCTGCAGGCATAACAACTTTGTCTTCTTCCCCCTTAGCCCTTTATAATCATGTCAAAATAGACTATTTAGGTCATTTACTGATGACCTGTGAATGCCATGTCTATCACAGCCTTTTAAAATGTACAAGTGACAAAGTATTCCCAGTAAACTTCTTTAATTAGCGTAGCAACTGAAGACTTGTGAGCATCACCAAAATGCATTAGGGCTAATATTGTGGGAGGTCTAGCTATGGGCTAAGGGATCACTCAGTTGAGATTGCCAGTGCATAGCTGATCTGGCTATTTCAAATTATCAGAACCTAACTAAATGAAAACATACGAGCAGATAATGAATGGAGCTGTTGGCTAGAAAATCCTCCAATATTAAATCAGAAGTTTCCTTTAGGGGCAATTAAAATACAGTGAATATATCTTAGGCTGTGTGTTAATCATCAGTATTATAAGTGAATCTAATATTGGCCTGGAGGAGGATTTTAAAATTGAGTTTTTGTTATGAACTTTCCAAAGTTCATGCAGGGTCTTCAAGCCCTGTGCCGCTTCCCCCAGTGCGCTGCCTCCAGTTGCAAATGACTGAGGCTGTTGTAGCCTGCATACATGTTTTTTAATTGCTCTTAAAAGTCACAACCTGATTACAGAATACCAGCAGGCCCCTGGGGAGTAAAGGGGAGAAGTCTGGAGCAGCAACCCAATGTCAGCAGTGTCAGCGCTGCTCAAGGCAGGTGCTGGGCAGCATCCTCGCTCGCTTGTGTAGTTTTATCTTCTGTGATGGGCTCTGTCTTTTGGGTGGCATCCGCTGCCCGTCCCAGCCCATGGGCTGGCGCTGAGGGCCGCGGGGCTGCACTGTGCACGGCGGGGCGAAGGAGAGGGACCCGTTCGCCTCTCGAACCATGGGGTCAGCCGGTTCCCTTTGGTTACCGTGGCTCGTGGAGGAGTGCGTCAGGCACAAAGGTAGTGTGGGATGATAAAACATTCTACCTATTCCACCAGTTTGATTTTTTTTTTTTTTCCCACCACTTTTATTTAATTTGATTTTCCTCCATGTCATCTGCCCAGCCCTGGACAGCCCAACTGTGCTAGTACTGGAGTCCCAGTAATCCCAGCAGTCAGGGTTCAAAAGCAGTTACCAGCCCGCGAAGGCTCGTGGTTTGCAGCCCTGGGCTCCTCGATGGCTGGGTCCTGCCCCGCTGCCGAGCTGCCGGCCCCAGACTCCTGGCTCCAGCAGCAGTGCTTTTGGGAATTACGTCTGCTTTGCATTGTCCCACAGCCATTAATATGGGCTGTATTTTTGGTTCCTGGCCATGTGGCTTGGCTCTATTAAAGCAGATGTTGTCCAGCTACAGCCTGCTTTTCTAAGGGGTCTGGATCGCTCGGCATTAACGGCCTGTCTTCGTCTTTATTTACTGCTCTTCTAAATATAGTTGTTTTCAAATTTAATTGGGGATGATGGTGTGGATAAAAGTGTTAAATACCCTGGGACCAAGATCTGATCCCAGCAGGATGCCTCTGGAAACGTACTGACTCAGTGGTTTCTATTTAAAATTAGATTTTGACACCTGTCAGCCAATTTTTTATTTAATGTGTGCTGTGTTCTCTTTATATTGTTCTGGTTTCTCGATCAAAATATCAGCCACCTTCCAGAAGTCTGTTCCACGGACACTGTTATCCCTGTTAACCACATCTGTCGTCTCAAAGATAGAAGGTTGTTTGACAGACTCTGTTTTCCACAAAACCTTGTTGATTGCTGTTACTTATTTCCTTTCTTTCTTAATCATGTCCTGTCTCCGCTATTCCATTATTTTGCTGGGATAGATGCCAGGACGACAGGCTTATAATTGTCTGGGTCACCCCATTTATCCTTTCTAAATATCCTTTTCTGGAACTTTCCCATTGTTCCACACTTCTTTTTGAAAATGAACATACAGCAGTCCACAAAGTCTTCAGCCTTTCTTGAACATTTTGAAGCAAGTATTTGGATACGTTGACCTGAAAAATGAGAGGCCAGGGATCTCACATCCTCCTAGGTAAAACCATGGTGAAAAGTGGCCCGGCGTTATCTTGTGGCTGTGACTCTGCTGCTTTCCCAGAGCCCTGGCGAGCTCAGGGTCATGGTGTCCTGCGCTCTCTGCGTTACCAGTGGTATCACGGACGGCTCTGCCACCGCTCCCCAGTGGTGCCATAGTTCTGCTTCCCTTTCTTCCTAATAACACTCTTCAGTCTGATAGATAATATAAAAAAAAAAAAAAGTAAAAAATCAGAAGTTAATGAAAACTGTTGGTTTGACCAAGTCTGTTGGTTCTTTTTTTTTAAAGCTCATGGGAGTAACAAATGAGCTCCAAATTGATGGATGTAGCATTAGCAAGTGAACCCATTTTGAAATGGGCTTCTGCCCTCTTGCACAGGCACCTGTCCACAGTTGCTCATTCTCCATCTTGCTGGTTTGTGTGACTACTGGCTTTTTGGACAAATGGCTTTGCTTTGCCTCTGAGTGTTTGACTTTCTCATGTTCTGTTTAATTTTAAATTCAAATCCCAGACCTGAGAAAAAATTCTTACCTTCCACACTGAATGTCATTATCTTAGGTCTTTCAAATACAGTTGCCGATTCCCCTTCCCCAGAACACAATGGTTTAAAAATCTGCTAGAGTAATGGGCATAAATGAGATATATTAGATGTAAGGGTGCAGGAATATTTTGAGTGTGTGGTGACAGCTGGAAATCGTGTCCTTCCTCTTTTAGGGTGGTTGGTGGCTTTGAGACTCTGACTGCTATGGAGAATGTGGAAAGTGACCCAAAAACAGACCGTCCCAAGGTACGTGTGAAGCACCGGGGGCTGTGCAGGAGGGAGCGAGTGCGTGTGTCCGCTGTGGCACTGCGGCTCGCCCCGCTGGCGCTTCTCCGAAAGCTGAACCTGGGGGAGGTGGCAGAGCTTAATCAGCAGATTGATTTGCTCTTCTCTTCTGCTCCCAGGAGGAAATACGAATTGAGACAACAACTGTTTTTGTTGATCCGTACGAAGAAGCAGATGCACAGGTGAGGACAGTTGTTTGGTTGGTTTTTTTGAAAGGCCAAAGCTCTTTAGAGAACTCTGTAACTTAATGCCTTTTCTTTGAACACGGGCAGCCCCTGGCCCATATGGTTGCAAGCTAAGATTAAACAGCTGCCATTCAGCATTGCCTTGTGTGCCAGGGTCATCGCCGCTCTTTCAGCAGAGAGGTCTTGTAACTGAGTCTGGCACAGCTCCCAGTCCATCACGCTTACAATGGGTTCCTTTCCAAATGCCCACGGTAGCTATGGGCAGCTGCGGGTGAGAAGCGGGGAGCTGTGTTATAATAGCTGCAGACAGCCTGTTTGTAGTGGCCCTTGAGGTCTGTCTCCCAAAGCCTGCCCCGTAATCATAGCGGTGCTGATTGCTGCTTTAGAGTGCTTTAAAGCTTCAAAGAATTGTAGACATTTTCTCCCTACTTTGGACTAGCTCTCGCAGCAGACTTCACTCTTTCCTTCCCGCAGGTTGCTGCGGAGAGAGAGAAGGTCCGGCTAGAAGAAGAAGCGGCCAAAACAAAAGCTGAGGTGGTCCCACCAAAGAAAGAGGTCCAGACACCTAAAACTTACCGTCAGGGGATTGGAAAATACATTAACATGGCTGCAGCGTGAGTTCCCTGCCCACCTGATCTCTGTTGAGTGTTTTAGTTGCCTTTCCTGATGGACACTGACCCTGTCCAGTGCCAGCAGGCTTGCAAAGACACCTTTCTGCAGTCCTAACAGTCAAGAGTTCCCTGTACTTCTGCCGTTTTTCAAGATTACAAGTTAACTGAGCTTTTCTTTTAGCAGTTGAACACAACCAAGTTGGTCTTTAACAGCATGTGCTGACTTCAGAAATGTAGATGCATTTTCACAACTCAGAAGTCCTTGAGGAACTGTACTGTGTCACTTTCTACACCACCTTGTATTCTCTTCCTCTTCTGCAGCTATTTCTGAGGGCCACAGTCCCACAGATGTTTCTCTTTTAGCAGCTTCTCCCCTGCACAAAGTAGTTGCCCTAAACTCCTGTTAGTCTGCTGGTCTGGTTCCCTGTTCAGCCGCACAACTGAAATGGCCGGGAAGGGGAGCAGGTTCCCAGGCTTGCCGTGGGAGCACAGGGCGTCTGGCAAGTAGCTCCAGGGCACCTGGCTGGTTGTACAGGCTTGTCCTAAAGCATCCTCTCCCAGACACCCTTTGTACAGCCATTGGGATTGGCAGCATCACTTGCTTTCCTAAGGACAGTGCAGAATCCCACCTGAGTGGCAGCTTTGCATGAGTTTTGGATAAATTAAAATAAATGCCTTCCACTTGATTTTTTCACAGACTTCTCTAAAAGCATTTGCAAAAGTGCTGTTGTCTGCTGCATAAAGGCATGTAGTTATGCATACACACAGATCTGGACAGCTATTTAATCAGCTTTTATGTGCCTGCATGACTTACGGGCATTTGCATAACAGTGAGAACAAAAAATATGTTAGCCCATGTAGGTCAGTTTGGTGTGTCAGTTGAACATTTCAGCTTAAAAGTGCTGCCATTCTGCACTGCATTTGTGGAGGAAACTCGGGCAGAGTTTGCAGCTCTGTGGAAAGGGGCAAATCATATAGAAAGGACTTTTCTTTCCTGGTGCTTCCCTCATTGCTGCCAGCCTTCAGACTGGGAGTTTGGTCCATAGCAGCCCTTTGGTAGGTACATGAGTGTTTTGATTTGATGGGGTTGCGAACTCTACTTGAGAGAGGCTGAGAACAGCAGCACGGACTGCAACAGGCCATGCTCAAGAAACAGGAAAGGATCTGAAGGACTCGCCCAGATGCTTTATACCTAATTCCCCCTAAATCCTTTTGCTGCCACAAACGCAGGTGAGAAGATGGGGAGAGAACTTGTGGCTCACATTTTCATCATGACTGTGCTAAAAAAGTACAGCTGTTAAATCTTCAGCTCTGGCCTGGAGAAGTTGGGTTTTGAACACGTGTTCAGAGCCTGACCCAAACCATCCCCATGCACTGACACACTCTCCCTCTGTTGGGGTCTGCCAAAGGCCCCCGTCCCCACCCCCTGCGTCCCCACGCTGGCACGGGGCTGGTGCTCCCCTCTAGTTGACAAGGGGTGGGCTGCCCCTGGGAGAGGAAGGGCACCCAGCTCCCACCCAACAGTAAGTAGTCCCTGAGAGTTGTTTTCATTTTGCTCCAGGAAGCGCAGTGTGGAGGACGACGGGCCCTCAACCAGCACAGCTGCGAAGAAGGAGAAAAAGAGCGCAGGCTTCGGGGACTTCAGCTCCTGGTAGCAGCGCGGGAGCCTAGCACTGGAGCAGCACAGCAAAAGAGAAAAGGGCTCCCACGTGTCCCCGAAGAGCCCGAAAGACAGTCTGTCCTGGGGAGGGAAGGCACCAGCCTGCCCTTCCACTGGGGGAGAAGACTGTTGCTTTGTTAAGGCTGGTTAATGCGGCTTTGTTTTCTAGAGGGCTGCGTCCCCCCCACTGCATCTTCCTCGAAGGCCTTTTTGTTGTTGTTTGCCCAGCGGGGAGCGGGCAGCCCCGCTCCACTGGGGATCAGCCGGAGCCTTTCTCTGCCCGGCTGGCAGCAGACCAGGCAGAGCCCCGCCGCGCAGGACCTGCTGCGGTGACCGGCTGCGGTGGTGAAAGAGCTCCTTTTACAGGTAATCGTTTCCAGACGAGCCAAGTCTGCCAAACGGCGGAATGAATGAATGTGCTGGGGGAGCACCCGTGCTGCAGGAGCGCTTGGCGGAGGGGAGGAGAGGGCTGCAGCCCGTCCTGCCCTGCCCTTCCCGCTGCCTTTCGCTTCTCAGACAGAACAAGTTCTGTCTCCTGCTGCCTGCGGGCCTGCCTGCTGGCTGGACTGGCTGCTGTCAGTCCCCGCAGGGCCTCGCTCCTCCAAAATGAGCTCACTGGACCCGCTTTAGCCTCTGACAGCCTGGGAAGCAGCGAATCTAGAGGGGAGCCCAGGGTAGCTGCACCACTTGTTCCTCCTGGTGGCTGCCCTTCCCCAGTGGGGCCAGGATGCACCCGTTCAAACCCACCCTCAGGTCCCAGGAGCTACACCCTGGAGCAACTGAGCAGGAATAGAAACAACTTTTTTTATTTTTTTTTTCCACCATCCCTAAAGCCTGCTCCTTGCAGGGGAGCACACACCGCAGTCTGCCCCGACACCATCTCCCCATCGTTAGGGAAAACCCTGTAATACAGCTGACAGGCGTCTTGGATGTTTCTGTCACATACCCATAAATTGAGAAGCTTAATAAAGGCCTTATGGGGTAAAGATATATCAGCCTGTGAAGTTTTAGTGTTTTCATCCAAAAAACGAACGTGTGTTACCATCACTTAGACGTAGCAGGCTAGATCCTGAGCATGACGTTTCAGTTCATCTTAGGTGTTTTCAGATGCCAGAGATACCCTCCCTACCTCCCTATGTGGCTGAGGAGATAGGTTTTATAATCAGCTTTGTAACAAGACATTTATATTGGTGGTTTCATGTTTTAAGAGAAGATTCCATTTATATGAAATTGCTGTAAAAACTTTTGGTAAAATGTTTTTCATTAAATGCTTTTATTTTCTTTTGAGTGCTGGCCTTTGACTGTTCAACTGTCACTTCCAAGACCATGGCATTGCAGAGCTGATTGTCCTACAAGGAAATGATTCATTACGACTTTTTAAGATGCTCATAAGGAACTCTGGGATCTTTGCGGATATGATTACATCTTTGTTAAATCATAGGAAGTTCAAACTAGCCTGAAAGAATAGTAGGGGCTTTTTGTTTTGCAGCATTTTGCAGTGTATGAGTTTGAAGTAACACGTGCTTGATTCTTGGAACAGGGGCTATGATGGTGCTTTCCTCGAGCTGAGTTTCTTGTGCCGTACTGAAACCTGTTGTTTCTCCTGGGCTGGCCTTTTCCTGATAAATTATTATTGATCCCTTCTACCTAACTTCTACTTCAGCCCAGTTTTGAGTCGTCACGTTCACGGTATTGCTAGAGCTGGAATAGGCAGTTTAATGAAATCCGTAAAATGCTTTTTTGTACTAGATTATTAAAAGGGAGTTTATTATGAAAGAAAGGAGCTTTTGATTACAAGGAAGGCAACAGAGGTGTGGCAAGGACTCCTGTTTCAGCAAGAGTCCTTGTTGCAGACTGATAGGAGGGAGAGTTTCCTTTGGCAGAGCTGTCTGTGGCCCATGAAGGACGCTGCCCGCCAAGCGCTGCCCCTGTCCCTGCCATTTCCCACTGTAACATCGGACACAAAAGAAGGAGCAATTTCCTGGCTTCGAGGAAGGGCTGAGCGTAACCCTTTTAGTTTTGCTCTAAGCAGGGGGTAAAGCTCTTCAGCCTCTGTGCCCTGCTCAGCCTGGATCCAGGCTGGTCTGCCGGTGCTCCCGCAGGGACACGGTGATACAAGCTCTTGGATAAAGATGGAGGAAATGGTGACCCATACTGAAGGCACGAGGTGGGTGCCCAGAGAGCAGGGCAGTGTGGTGTAGCCCTTGTTGTTACAAAACCTGTCTCTTTGCTGGGCAACTTGCAGAGTTTCCACCTGCCGAGCCGGGCAAGGGGAGGCAGGAGGCTTTGCTGAAACCTCTGCTGCCCCTTTTGTCGCGTGGCTCCAGCAAGGGCAGCGTGGTGAAGGAATCCCCGAAGCAGCTGCTGCCATGGCTGGAGGGATAGGCAGGAATTGTGCAGCCCTGCTACGGAAACTCACTCCTGGGAGCTGCTGTGCTATTTGTAAGCACATTTTTACATTCTTTGTCTTTGACACTTTTCCAGGAAATGCACTTAGAGAGAAAAAAGCAGGATTTTAACCAGAGGCTGAAGTAGCTTTTGTCTGGCCTTGATTAGAATAACACCAGCGCTCTCTTACTTTGCCTTGCTCCATACCTGAGTCATTTTGCTGAAAGGCAGAGGCACTGGGTGACCAGTAGATTAATTGTCTCCTGAGACCTGGCACCACGAGCACAAAACCCCCTGGAGAAGGCGGTGCCACTCGTTTCCACACAGCCACAGAGACGGGCTCACAGGAGACTCCACTCCTCACCTCGGCTTTTCCTGGCGCGAATCCAGCCTGGCCCCTCAGGGACCACGGTATTGTCTGTGTGGGAAACAGCTCTGATTCAGTAGTGTTCAAGCTAAATAGCTGCAACTCTGTCTCCATATTTACCAAGAGAAAAAGCCCAAAATGCTGCTGTTCAGTTTAATTTTGCCTGTTCCCCACTGCTTTGAATTGCTACAGCCCACTCTCTTGGAAGCAGGAGCTCATACAAGCAATTGCTCTGCTTCAGCGTTGCATCATAGTGGTACCCATCAGGAATTGTGAGTAGTCAAACTCTCAGTCTCCAAGAAAATCCTGCTTCTCCCTCCAACTCCTCTCAAGACGGGACCAGGCAGCGAGTGTTCCCCAGAGCCCGAGCTGCCCTGGGCCGTGAGGGTGAGGGGCTCGATGGGGTGGAGCAGAGAAGCACGTGCAGAATCCAGTCCGGCACAGCTTGGGTCACTTCCCATCTGTGCTGCATTTATTCCAGTTTACTTACTGTGAATTAAAAACCACATAGAACATGTTTCTACCAGGTACTGCTCCAGGATTTGTCTGTCACATCCTCTTGAGCCTGAACGGTGGGCACGGGGAAGATGTCCGGGCCTTGGACCAGCTGCTGTTGGGACGCCATTGGTACCAGAGGCAGAGCAGAGCGGGGGCTGAGACAAGAGGACAGACACCTGCGGAGGCGGCCGCGGTGGCGGGTAGGATGGGGAGGGGGGGCGGAAGGGCTGCTGGCTGTGCCGGGACTCCTCGCTGGAGCCTGGCGTGCAGCCGTGGGGCAGAGGAGGTGGGGAGCACTCCCTGCCTCGCCGCCTTGGGGACCTCACGGGCATGTCACAGAGGTGGCACGTCCCTGCCCCGAGGCAGCTGCCCACGCCGGTGCCTCCACCTCACACAGGCGTCCTCGGGAGCCTCGCAGAGAGGAGCCAAATACCTGAAGGGATCCATTTTGCTCTCTGGGTCCTTCCCAGCCAGTTCCTGGCAGTTTTTTTGCAGAGGTTTCTCAATCCTTAGTGCCTCTGTGTGCCCCTGCCATGGGGTGGTGCCTGTCCCCGTGGGCCACGGGGTGGTATGTGCCTGTGTGTTGGCTCCAATACAGCCCTACTGGCAGCTGGGACTGCTGAGCTCTTTCTGTGTTTTCCAACCCAGCTTGGCCCCCGAGAGCTCAGGGAGAGTAGCCAGGATGAGCACCCGCTTCTCTGCCCAGGCGAGGGGGCATTTACACCCATTTGGTCCCCTGGGCCGATGTCTGTGGACTGAGCTCTGATGCAGCCTCTGTTGAAGAGCAGTGGTCAAACACCCCTCAGCTGGCTGAAAAGCTGCCGGCAGAAAACAAAAATCCATTTTTTGGGTGGTGGGGGGGCTCCTGCAGGCAATGGGCATCCCTTGGGCGAGCTGCCCTGGCACACGGCTCTGCGCTGAGGGCCGCTTGTGGAACCGAGGGAGCGCACTACGGCTCTGTGTCCCTCGCCTAGCAGGGAAAGCAGAATCAAGAGCAGAAACAATAGCAGCAAAAGCTTTTTGGAAGCTTTGGAAGAGCCCATGGGCCCGCAGGAAACCTGCGGCACGGCGAGGTGAAGGCTGTCCCCAGAGCTGCAGCAGCTGTTCAGGGCAGCTGCAGGTTTTGTGGTTGCGTGTGGATGGGCTTGCAGGGAAGTGCGGGGCTTTGGCTCAAAAGCAGCAGCGCGTTGGTTTAACGCTGCCTGCGCTGGTGCCTGGAGGTGGCAGATGCCCGGTCCACGGCCAGGGGTTGAGCAACAGCTGTGAAGGGCTCCAGGGCTAAATGCAGCCAAGCTGTGGCCGAGCCGTGTTTGGAAGGAACAGGATGCCAGAAACCTTGTGCCAGGAAGCGGCTTTTGTAAGCAAGGGGGGGATTTGCCAAACACCCCCCAGGTTTCAACACTGTTTGCTCCAGCAAAGGCAAACAAACTAAATCGGGCCGAGCAGGAAGGAGGCGGCAGCCGCCTGCCCCGGCCAGGAACGGGTTACGCCATGCTGGGTGGACAGGGATTTCTTGCTTCCTCTCTTTCTTCAGAGAATTTGTTATCGTGGCTGTGGCGCAGGATTTCACCGCACTGTGCTGTGGGACAGGGCCAGGGCCGAGGCTGCGCCCGGGGCCTGGGGAGCAGAGCCCCTGCGCCCCCGACACCCACCTCTGCCCTCGTGACAGCCAGTCCACCGGCTCAGAGCCGGCTGTCCCCATCCCTGCCGCCCACGGGGACCAGGACCCCTGCTGCAGTGCAAGGCTGTGACTGGGCTGCCATGCTGGGGGGACAGCGGGGCGCCATCGCACCCTCCCGCCCTGACACCCCACCGCCCGCCTGCCCATCCCACCATGGCTCACCCCTCTGGCACCAACAGCCAGCGGCGGGTTTGCTTCTTGGGCCTTAAGCCCCCCCAGCAGAAAACGCCTCTGAAAAAGCAAAAGGAGCTCTGTGTGTGGATGGGCGAGGAGAGAGGCTCCCGGCGCTGCTGTGAAAGCTGCCGCCGCCACCCAGCCCCACTCCCACAGCCCCCACCTCCGGCACGGCCTTTGGCAGCCCCGGTGGGCTTTGGGAGGCTCCGGCCACAGCTGCTGGTGCCCGGCGAGCCGCCGCTGTGGCTGTGCAGTGTCGTGGCCGACCGCAGCATCATGTCCCAGGCTGGACGGCTTTGTCGGGACGCAGCTGGTGAGCTGCAGCACTGCACTGGGGCCGACGGCCACAGCATGGCCATTTGCAGCCAAGAGCATCCATGAAAGTGTGCATAAGGATTTTTAAACATTTGTGATCATGGGCTGGGGCACCCCATGGCCCCGGGAGGGACATTCCCGATGAAGGGCCGTGCAGCTGTTTGGGACAGATGTGGCTCTGAACAGCGTCTCCTCGGTGCTGCCTGGAGCTGGAGGTGGCACCGGGGGGGGCTGAGTCCATGGGGCACCCTGCAGTGCCGTGGCGGGGCTGGGGCCCTGGCACCGCTCTGCTGCAAAGCACGGACCCCGCTGAGCTCGGCCCCTGTGCATCGTGGGGGGACAAGGCCATGGCCATGGCGGCCACCACGGGGCTCGTCGGGCGGCTGCGCCGCGGGGGCTGCGCGCGGTGCCTTGGCCGGGCCGGCACTGACTCACCCTGCGCTGAGCTCAGGCGCTGCAGCCGGTGACTTCATCCGCTGGAAATAGCAACCGAGGAGGAACCGTCTCTGTCACCACCATACCCGTATGGACACACAGCCGCTCGCTGCTGCCCGCACCGCTGCCTGCACCCCAGCCCTGGCGCTGGCTGTCCCCAGGGCAGCAGCAGCCCCCAGCTCTCGCCCCCAGCCTGGGCACAGGCTGGCGCTGCTCCGCGCGGGATGGGACGGGTCCCTGTGGCTGCACGAGGCTGATGGCATTTGGCAGCCGAGGCGCTGCCGGCCCCGCGAGGTGCTGCTGCTGCAGGGGTCGGTGGCGTCACCGGGTTTCAGGCCGGGGAGGTCGCGGGGTTACCTACCCCACCTGCTCCTGCGGCACCCACAGGACAATTCGCGCTCAAGCCAACTGCGTCTTCTCAGCTAAACCGTGTCTTCCAGAAAGCACCGCGCTCTCTGTGAAGGGTCAAGGGAAAGTTAATCCCGCAGTTCCCCTGGCAGCAAAGCCAAGCTGTGGCAGCGGCCTGCAGTGACAGCAGCAGAGAAGGGGTCCCCTCCGCCTGCTCCCCCGCACGGGGCTCCTGCTCTTACCGCGGCCGAGCGGAGCTGCCGGGGGCTCGCGTGGGCAGAGCGGCACCAGGCTGCTCACAGCGATCCCCGAGGAGCTGCACTGAGGTGCCGCCACGCAGGCCGGGGTTTGAGCTCCCGTGGGGACACCCTGGGGGGTCTCCACCCTGGTCTTTCCCAAGGGGACGGTGCAGGGACGGGGCTCGTGGAGCCGGGCTGGGGTGGAGGGCTGCCGTGGGCGCAAGGCGGGTGTCCCACAGGCACCAGTCCCTGCATCCTGGACAGGGCTGTGCCTCAATGGCCCTGCCCCGGGGCGCCTACGGGCATGACGGGTGCCCGTCCTGCCATTGCTCAGGGTTGGAGCAAGAGTTTTGCCAAGTCTCAGGGCTGCTGCAATGCTGGTGACAACTTTGCTCCCGACAGTCACTGTCTAAAGGTCGGCAGGGCTGAGGCAAGAGAGCTCGGCACTTGCTGTCACTCGTCCCTGCAAGTACTTGTTTGTCCGGGTTTGCTTTCATAAAAGGGAGGAAAATCAGCCACCTCTCCCAGCCCCTCTGTCCCCTCCACTGGGGCTCTTCCTGCGCCGCTGGCCTGGGGGCTGTGTTGCTGCGGGGTTTTATTGTATGCACGGTGCTAGGCCAGCTGCTTTGACATTTTCTGGCAATGGGGAGGGCACGGGGACATCGTCCCTGGCTGACCACACGGGGCCAGCGGTGCAGGATGTGGCCCTTCGCTGGCCACTGCGGGACGGGCTGGCCAGAGCCTCCGCTGCCAGCACGATGCCTCAGCTGTGGTGAGAAGAAACCCTCCCAGGCCCCTCGTCCTGGGCCGGGACACGCCTGCGGCAAGGGGCCAGCGCCTGCTGCCCCCTCCCAGCGCTGCTCGGAAGCTTTGGGCATTATAGCATCCCTTCGGGCAGGATTGGTCCCTGGGCAGGGCGGCGAAGGGCTGGGATGGATGGGTGGAATTGGTGGGGTCAGGGCTGTACCCCTGGGGCTGTGCAGGGGGCAGCTTCCCAGGGCCCTCTGCAGCTCCTGACGTCACCGAGAGGCCAAATCTTCCCTTTTACACAGAAAAAAAGGCTCATCTGCAACCACAGCAGGCTGCCTTTGGCAGCTCATAACTTAATGGCTTTTGAAAAATAGCCGCAGCCTGTTTTAAAGGCAGGTCAAGTTCTCCCCTACTCCCCCCCGGAAAGCCTTCCGAGCTCTCACTTTTCTGATATAAGATACTTTCTCTAATCTTTGGCCTTCATTTATTAATGGCTAATTATATCTATTTGCTTTTGTGCCAACATTGTCCTTTAGCTTGAATAGCTTTTTTCCCTCCCTAATGCTTGCTTCCCGGTGCTATTTATAGGCAGCAATCGTGTCCCCCTGCGGACACTGTTTTGCTTGGCCACCCCGGCTGTGTGCCTTCGGCCTCCTCAGGGGGACCGTCCCCTCCTGCCTCCCTCCGCGTCCCCCTCGGGGGGACCCCACGGGGCCAGGGGCTGGCAGGAGCCGGGCGGGTGTCAGCCCTGGCCGTGACCTTTGGGGCAGAGATCCGGGGCTGAGCTGCCGCCGCAGACCCCCGTGGGGTTGTTTTTTTAGGCATCCCATGGGCATTCCATTTAGGCAAAGGCAGGGGCTGCTCCAGGCTCCCATTTCCTTCCCTGTCGCCCCTGCCCCGTTTCTGCGGGGGGCGAGGGAGCGCCCAGAGCCGGCCCACCAAGGCAGCGCGGGGTGTCCCGTGATTGCCGTCTGCGCTTTCATCCTGGGATGAAAGGGATGATAGAAAACATTTGTTTTTATGATAAAAGCAATTGACCCGGGAGGAATCCGCCTCCCCGGGGTGGCCTGCAGCAAATCGCGGAGATAAGGCACCGACATGCAGCCAATGCCAAGGGCTCCACGGCTCAGAGCGGCTGCAGCGCAAATCCCTCCCCTCCTGGAAGGGAACCTGCACTGGGCTTCCACGGCTGCTCCCAGCGTGGCCAGCGACGATCTTACTGGATTCTGGTGGGGCCGGGAGGATCTGCAGAGAAGGATGCCTTTTTTTTTTTTTTTTTTTTTTAAACGAACGGCCAGATTTTTTTATTACAGACATCTTCACCACAGATCTCAGTCGAGCTTTTAATAGATGGGTTCCTCGCCAGCGGCAATTGCAAATTGATTGCAGCAGAAATGGCAAGTGAAGACAAATATAGTGCAGGCTGCCTGCAGGGACAGCGCACCGAGGAAACTTTGGATGCTATTTTTGGTGCTTTGTCTCCACCACTTACAGTATTTCTAACGCTTGTTTCTGCTTAAAAACATGTTTGGGGTTGGGATTCTCTTTGGTTGGTTTTGTATTTTTTGGTTGTTTTTTAAAAATGCCCCTCCTCTGGAGAACGGGCCGGGAGCGGTGTCGGTGCCATGGCCCTGGTCGAGGTGCCATGGTGGCCACGCTGCCTCCATCCCCTCCGCTGGCACCACACCCGGGCCCGTCTCTGCAGACGCTGCGCGGGGGCCGACGCGGAGACAAACCCTGATTTCGCCCCGATTGATGGGAACCTCGGGGGAGGGTACAGAAAAGGGAAGGTACAGCTGGGGAAACCCTCCCGTGCTGCCGAGCTGCCGCAGCCCCAGCCCTGCACAAGCACCCCCTGCGCGCCACCAATGCACCGAGTTTCGCTGGGTCCCAGCCGGCAGCAGCAGCTCCTGAGACCCAGCGGGACCCGGGTGGGGGCTGTGGGGAAGCACCCGCCCTGGAGGGAGCAGCTCTGGGCTGCAAAATCACAAAACCCAGGCACGACACGAGTGCCTACGCTGGAGCCCAGCTGCGGGGGACAGGGAGGGGAGCGCTGGATGTCACACAGGTTCCTTGGCAGAGTGGAGAAACAGAGTTATTGCCGTGCTCGGGGAGCCACAGTTAGGTGACACAGGTGACGCTGGCGTGATGTTAAAGGCTTTATGACACCAATGCCCTCAACTCCTCGGCCCCGGGGGCCGATGGGGACGCGGTGGCAGGTCAAGGCGCATCCCCAGGACGATCAGCCCCCGGCGCAGAGGCGTCTCGCTGACACATTTGTCCGTGGGTGTGAGACGAGGCTGCAGTTAGAAATAAAGGAGCAGAAATGCTAATAGAAGTGACAAGCAAGAACGGGGAAAATTGGGGTTTAACCATGGAGTGGAGAAACAAAAGCAGCTCATGGCAGCGCTGGCCGTGACCAGGAGCATTGGTCCTGCTCCTTCTGTGTCCGCCTGGAACCGGGATGTTTGCAGCAGCGACTCGGGGGGCCATCACCTTCTCGGAGGATCTGGCAATGTTTCGGACAGTGGGATAGGGTTTGTGTTTGCTTCAGTGGGATGCTTCCTGGTATGAGAAGCCCCAGGTGCCCTTCTGCCCTCTTTTTACACATCCAGGTTTGTGCAGACCCCATTTTGCCCTGATTTGATCAAGCTGCAACTTGGCATTCGCAAAAAATCCCTTTGCTTCCCATCTTTGCCTCTAAATAACATCAAAGGCCCCACTCCACCAGTATGCTGCATGGTATTGGAGTTAAAATAAAGTTAACAAAAACGGGAAAAAGAAATCGTTCATCAGTGTCTCACTGAGCTTTTTAGCAGGGATCAGCTCTGGCTCCTCACACGGGGCCAGGCTGACACTGTGCATCCAGCACCCTGCGGGGCTCCCGCCGACAAACGGCTCGGCAGCACGGTGGGCTGCGGCTGCTGAGCGCCCTGGGAAAGAAAAAAAAGGAAAAAAACCAACAAAAATCAAAAGAACCCAAAGACTATTAAAAAAAAAAAAAAAGCCCATCCTTTTTTAAGGTTTTTAAGGCAGACACTAACATCTACTCCTGATAATGCAGCCATCGGGGCAGCTGCTCTGGCCGCCCTCTGCCACCCTCTGCCACGCTGACACCTGCCCTGCTGTCACCTCCGGGGGCTCGGTGCTGCACCGGGCACGTGCTCTCTGCCTGGTGTGCCTGGTGTTTCCCGACTGGGAATGTTTTCGCTGGCCTTGTCCCGGCCGGTGCGCGCCAATGCTCCGGGGAGGCAGCAGCAGCGCCTGGGAGCAGCCCAAGGCAGAGGCGGGTGTTGGGGCAATGACGCTGCCCGGCGCCAGCGCCGCAGCTCTGCGGGACGGGCTGTGGCCATGCCACAGTGACCAGCCGGACCCCCCCCTTCCCAGGGCCACACGCGTGGGCTCAGCCCCCCCAGGAGGCTGTTTCGCAAGAGAAGTCAGCTCGTGGAGGAGGTTTTTATGGCTGGGGATCAAAGTCCTTGGCAGCCGCCCAGTTTCCCAGTGTTTAGCGGTTGCACAGCCCGGGATGCAGCTGGGTCTGTGGGCCAGCGCCCCCGGGGAGGGGTGGCCCAGGGCCCCCGGGGAGGGGAGCTTGGCCGCCCCAGCGCCGGGTGCGGGATCAGCCCGCTCCCCTCGCCCACCCCCGGGCAGCATCGACACTGGCGGGGGGGGGTGTCAAACCATGCGGCCACCCCTGGGGAGGGCAGGGGGAGCCGGGGCTGCCAGGGAGAGGGGCTGGTGGCCAAGGGGACTCCCGAGCATCAACGGTCACAGGGACATGGCTTTTCCTCGCCCAGAGCCAGCGGCATCGTGCCCAGGTGCTGCAGGGATCCAGCCGGCAGGAGCGTGGCTGGGTGCTGGCCCGTCCCTGCCCCAGTTTGGGCAATGCCAGCCTCACCCCAGGCAACAATCCTGCTTTCTCCATCCAGCTCCACCTCCACCAGTCCTGGGCTGTCTCTCAGTCTCCATCGTTCCCAGGGTCTCAGCTGAAAAAGCTCATTTCTGACGGTGCTTCATGGCCACAGACCTTGCGGAGCTCTGCAAGGAGGCAGGCACAGACACAAGGAAGTTGTTAATTAACTTTTACAGCTGTGATTATTTTAGAGCATATATTTACATAGTGAATAACCTGGAGGGTCACATTTTAAGACACAGATGTACTTATTCCCCCCCCAAAAGGCACACAGCGTGGTTATTCAGGCCGGGTCTGGGGGACGCCGGGTGGCAGCAGCCGTCGGGGCAGAGCCCCACACCCGGCACAAACGAGGGAACCGCCGCTGACGAGGGAACTGAGCCCAGCTGCCCCAGCGGCTCCACAGCCCATCGCGGCAGGGCCTTTCCTGGGTCTGGGACTCAGCAGGTGCCCCCCAGGGACCAGAAAGGCTGGGAACCCTCTTCTTATTTCCAGTATAAATGTATTCCCGGAAAACTCCCACCCTGAACCACTGGCCTGTAAGCCCTCTCTGTCTGTGTTGGTTTTGCATTTCATCCAGCCGTATTTCCATAGCCAGCTATTGGGGGGGGGGCAGCTGTCACTCCTGTGGCTGCAAATGGCAGCAAAGGGCCGGGTGTCACCCGCCATCCCCACCGCCGTGCGGGGACGGGGGACACGGCTGGCTCACACCGTCGCTAATCCCCGGCTGCGTCGCTGCCGACGCTTCGTCAGCAGACACCGGGCTGGCAAGAAACCAGGCTGGCACCGGCTACAGAAAAGGGTAGAAACCGGGCGGCTGCGGGGCTGGGAGCGGTTCCTGCTGTATTATTATTGGCAACCTCTGTTATAAAAAAAACCCCAAACAACTAAAATTAAGAATAGACGTAAAGAGCAACATGTTTTTTTCTCTGCCCGGCCAAGCTGTCGAGAATAAATCACTGGGGTTTTTTGCAGACACTCAGCGAGTCTGGGGAAATCCGCTGGGAGCCGGAGCGCTCAGGTCCTGCCAGGATGACGGCAGCCCGTGCTGGGGATGGGGCGCGGGGATGGGGGTGTCCCCAGAGGGGCTGCGGGGCCAGCAAAACCCTCCTGTGGCACCCGAGCCCTGCCGAAGGAGAGGCCCCCCGGCAGCGGGGGCACAGGGGCTGCGGCAGCCACTGCCGGGAGATGGCGGCTGCTCCGGTGGGGATTAAGCCGTCGATACGCGGCGTTTCTACTCAGCACTGAGAGGACGGGTCTCGGCTCCTGGCCACGGCCGTGTCCCACAGCCCTGGGGCTGGCGTCCTTAGATACGGACCCCCCCACTCCCGCCTCCTGCCCGGGGATGCGCAGAAGCGGGACAAACTGCGGTCTGTGACCTCCCCATAAAAGCACAGATGGCAGTTTGTGATGCAACTGTCTTAAAAAAACTGAAAGCTTTGGGAGAGTCGGTTAATCGGGCAGTTCAGCACAGCGCCTGGGGTGTACTGCAGCAGTTAATCTATAACAAAACAAGTTACACGTTGCTAGAGCTTGACCTGATTATTTTTTTCAGCGTGTGTGTTTTTCCAAGGGTGGGGGCTGGCGGGGCTGCTGGCTCTCTCGAGGAACCGGCGCCGGCCCCAGCCCTGCTGGCACGGGGCCTCCGCGCCCGACGCCTTTCACCTGCCCTTACAATCAATCCTGTAGCGCAAGGACCCGCGGGAGCGGCAGCGAAGCCACAGCAGGTGCCACTCTGAGCTCGTACCGAGGGGACGTCGTCCGGGGCGGTGGCAGGGTGCTGCCATGGGGAGCAGAGGGACGGGCCTCAGGCCCGTGTCCCTGCCCGTCGGGTGGCTCCAGCGCCCATCCCGTCACCTGCCCGGGGCTGCGGGCACTCTGGGCACAGGCGTTTCAACAGGTTTTAGGCAGTGTTGGAGCCAGGCGGTGCCGGCCCCAGGGAGATTTCCCCAGGAGGAAGGAGCCCAACTCTGCTTCTCGGTCCAGCATCTCAGGGGAGCAAACATTTGTGCAGCTCGGCTTCATGTAAAAATAGGAAAAAGAGTGGAAAATGGGGAAAAAAAGGCAGAGGAGGGGTAACCAGCAGCTCTACTGACATTGCTGGTGGCTGCCGGTGCCCGGGAAGCCCAGCTGGGCCAGCCCCGGGGCAGATGTCACCGACCCTTGGTGTGAAAGCGGGGGACGCTCGCACAGCCCAGCTGCTGCCCTCGCCTCGCGGCCGTCAGTCAAACCAGGGACCCACGCCTGGCGCAGGGGAGGTAACCTTGGCTTTCAGAGCTGACATCCACGGAAACCAGAGAAGTTTCCATGAAGCCCTTCGCACCGACAGTGCTGGGTAAAGCCCCAGCTCTTGTTACAAGTCTTGGGATTTTTGAGTGGCAAAACCGCAGCGTGTTAATGCTCAATAACAGGCGCCAGGACAACAGCTCATTCGGCCAGAGGGCTCAGATGCCGCACCTTGCGCCGGCCCCACTCCATCCCACGGCCAGGGCTGCTCCTTCCCCGGGAGCGGGTGACGAGGCACCGGCGGCTCACAAAGCCACAAACTGCTCCGGGCTGTCGGGCTTTGTCTGACTGTGGCACAGCAGAAAGGGGGAAAGTGGCGAGGAGAGGGGAAAAAGGGGAAGAAGAAAATGGAAAAAAGGAAAAAAAAAAAAAGAGAGAAGAGAGGGGAAAAAGGCAAAGAGGAAAGAAAAGCCAAGATGTGCAAAGGAAAGTGATGGCAAGGGGAGTGTTGCTGCAGGGTCAGGGCTGGAGAAAGGCTCTGGGGCTCCCATCCCCAGACGGACGGCTGGGACGCTGCCCCCTCCCACTGCTGCAGCCTCACCTCAGGTTGTGGTCCTGGCACTGAAATCGTTTTTCTTCCAGGGCCTCTGGCCTGAGCAGCTAAGGGCCACGGAGCAGCGCCAGCAGCTTGTGAACCTGGGCTGGGGCTGGTCTCCAGTGGGAGCTCCAGTCCCCATCCCCATCCCATCCTCATCCCCGTCCCCATCCCTGTCCCCGCTGGGCTGCCGGCAGCCTGTCCCGTGCGGAGGCTGGCAGCGGAGGAGCCATGCCCGGGCAGTGCCGGACACAGGCAGGGCGGCCTCGGGGGCTCCAGCGGCCGGACACAGCTCAAACACCCGTTTGCCCACAGGCTGTGCCCCTGTGCTCCGCTGGGAAGGGCTGCTCTGACTCTACAGCTCCAACAGAAAAAGCCAAGACCGAAAAACACCCCCCGGCACAGCTGCAACGGCATGTAACGGCCCCTGCTGTGCTGATCCCACAGGTCCTGTGGGCTGGCTTTCTGCTGGCCAAGCTGGCCACTGGATTTCTGGGAAACCGAAGGATGGGGCAGGTAGTTTTGCTGCAAGGTTGTGGCCTGATGTGATCAGGTGCAGGGGACAAGGACCGCAAGCGCCGGCCGCCCCGTGCGTGCGGGGCAGGGAGCAGAAGCCCTTGCCTGGGCGAAACTGCTGCTGCCAAGGCAAGAACCAAGTGAGACGTCCCCACCCCGAGCGGCCAAAAGAATCACTGCCCGGGTCCGGCAGCACCCAGCGCGGGGGACACGCTGGCCCTGCACCCCCATGGGGTCTGCCCAGGCCAGGGGTGGGGGCTGAGTGAGGTGGGGGCTCCCATGTTGGCTACAGCCAGCAGGACCCACGGCATGAGGCAGGAGCATGATGCCAGCCCCACACCTCCCCTGCACAGGGCCCATGTTAACCTTCGGATAACATTCTTGTTTCCTTTCCACCACTCCCACGTACAGTCCAGGCTGGACGGGCACTGGGACGGGACAGGGCACAGGTTGCCATTGGGAGCCGAGGCACAGGGCCGAGCAGGCATGGAGGGGAGAGCCTGGGGATGCAACAGGGGCTTGGGGCATCACAGGGCACGGGAGACGTCCCGAGCACTGGCTGAAGAGGGTTAATAAGGGAAAAGGGATGGGGCGGGAAGGACCAGCGAAATGAGGCTGAAATATATGGCCAAGCATCAACAGCAAGACGCCAAAGCAAAGCGCCGGGGGAGGCCAGCCGATCCAGGCACCGCAGAGGCTGCTCCGGACCCCTTGGCCCCCAGGAGCTTGCCCAGCCCTGGGGAAGCCACGGCCACCAAACCGGACCCGCCATGGGCACAGGCAGATAAACAGCAAGCTCAGTAAAACCCCGCGTGCAAGACCTTGGAGCCTCTTGGGAGGACCATGCTAAATAAAGAAACAAAACGCTGTATTTATCGTCTTCCGCGGCCGCGCGTTGCAGACCGGCTGCTGCAGCACGTGTGGCTGTGCGGGGGGAGGCAGCGGGGGCCGACGTGAGCAGCGCTGGGTTATCCGCAGCACTCACACGTCTCAATTCATGTCCCAAGTGCTATTAAACCTTTTTTCCCTGCCCGGGTGGGTGTGAGGGAGGTGTCGCGGTGCCACACGCTGCCGCTCACCACCGCGGTCCCAGTGCATGGTGCCGTTGAACCTTCCCCTCGGCTCCGGCAAACCCGGCGCTGGTGGGGGCTCTGCCTGGAATGCCTGTGCAGGCACGAGGAGCGATGCGGCCGTCCCTCGCCGCCACCTGCGCGGGGACACAAGCCCTGGAGCAGGGAAAGCACTGGCTGCCATCCCGAGCTGCCCGACGCCTCCCCGTCCCGCTGCAGCCAGGACACGGCCCTACGGACTGGGAATGGCCCAGCACATCCCCATGGACCAGGAACAGCCAAGCACCTCCCGAGATGGGCTCAGCCCCATCCTCCCCCCACCAAGGGCAACAAGGTGCTGCCGAGCCCCCATCCAGTCCCTGTCACCGTGTCCCCACCGTCCCTGCAGCCTCCCCACCCCGAGCCCCCAGGAGCTGCATCTCTTCAAGCAGAGCCTCAAAACCAGCATCCTGGGACGCCGGGAGCCTCTTACAGCTCCTGCAGCTGGAGGAGGTTTAACAGCCCATTGCCTCGCTAATACAGCCGTGCATGAGGACGCGGCATCGCCTTGTGAGCAATGAGTTTACATTTATATAGTGCCTTTTGCCAGAGGGAACCTCATTAATACCGCAAATATCGCATATTTGTGCGCACGCTGCCCACATCAGCCCTGTTCCCCCCCGACCCCGCTGCGATACCGCAGGTCCCTGAGACAGAACCGCCAGGGACAGGCAGGGAAGAGGCAGATGCGATCACCCCAGCTGGGATCCAGCCGGGGCACGGAGGTAAAACCTCCGCTCCCGTGAGGCTGCCCAGAAATCTTTGACAGTCACAGGTCTTCAGGGCATGTCTATCGAATTTGAAAGCAATCGGAGAGGACCAGCATTTATCTGCAGAAGAGCAGAGATTAATTCCAGTCCATAGAAGATCTCAGATTAGGAGACGGCGGTGTGTTGTACTTTACTTTTACACAGAACAGCCTTTGGTAACGCTCAGCTCTCGCAGGTAAAGCACAGCCAGGTCACGGCATCAGCCGCTGTCTCAGATCTGTCTCTCTCTCAGAACGTTTGTTTCGCAGCTGTTTCTGCCCAGGCAAACGCTGCCATCCGTCCCCCGACCCAGGGAACGCCATAACCCGGGGGGTTTCTAATAAAGGCCTGGGAATCATGGCGTGTTGCAGTACGGATGGCTTTGCTGGATTAGAAACCCGATTAACGGCCTCGGGGGAGATTAGAAATTGCTATTTTGAGAGGGGGTGTCACAGCGGCCGCCATCCCTCGCGGTCGGTGCGGTCCGGGCCAGGCGCTCCCGGGGAGTGGAGCCGGGGGGGGCGACGGGTCCCTGCCCACAGACGCTGCGTGTTTCCCGCGGCAGTTACCTGGGGAGCCGCACCTGCACCGTTTGCCTCCGAAACACTGTGCAAAGAAGGAAAGATAATCATTAACATGGGGAACTGTTAACCTTCAGCGTGAGTGTTGGCCAGTGAAGGAGAGGTCTGCCGAACAAAGTCTCTATTTTAGTAAACATTGAAAGGATGACTGAGAGACCTTTTGGTTTTGTATGTTATGGGTAGGTAAATAAAGGGCATTAATTTGAGTCTCCCACCTCTAGGCTGCGAGAAACTTTTCACTATAGAAGAAAGGGGGAACGGGGAAAAAAATTGCTGCTAAAGCAAAAATCCATCAGTTTGGTCAGCCTGGGAGCCGGAGGGGCAGGGGCGACAAGGCAGAGCATCGCGGGAGGGCTGGGGCTCATACATGCGCATTTTCAGTCGATTATCATGGCAGGGAAACAGTATTTAGGGTCAAACTCGCTGCAGGACTTTCATCAGCAAAGCAGCGATGGGTTGGCAGCAAAGCAGTGGGATTCAGGGACTGTCCCCCCAGCACAGGGACGAAATGTGGCTCCCCCTGAATCAACCACCAGGAACGCCCTTCTCCTGCTGACCCCGGGCTGGTACCGCTGCCCCCGGGGGTACATCCCCAACGGGACAGAAGAGGAGCAACCAAAAGCAAAACGCTGTAGACTTTGGACTTTTGGGTATCATAAACAAGTGGGGAATTGAGGAAGGTAAAAGAGGAAGAAAGGGAGGGAAGATAATTTAAGCAGGCCAGCAGGGCAGATTTGCAGCCCCAGTTACACGAGGTAACGAGCGTGCCACCAGTGCGATTCTGCTTACTTGACCGTCGGAGGGAGCAGGTGATTAACTGGGGCCTGTGAGGAGGCGACGGCCAGAACAGCCTCGTCCCGGCGAGCGGCTGCTGGGAGAACGCTGGATGCCCAGCCGTGCCCTGCGGAGCTGCGGGGCCGGGGCACGTCCTGCTCCCCGGGGCACAAACAGCAGCTCCCTTTGCTAAGATGGGGGTGACCCAAATTGCTGCAAAATTTCACCTTTTCCCATTGATTTGCGCTTGCCCTCGTTCTGCAGAGCTCGGTGCCCGCCCCGTCCCGCTGCCCCGCAGACCCGGCTTCGTGGTTCATGGCACGTTCCTCGCAAAGTGGCTTCGGCGCAGAGCAGCTCCCCATCTGCAGGTCGAAGGTTCGCGGCAATAACATCAGCAGGTTTCCCCTGCACATGTCAGACAATGTATTTATATTTGTTTAGGAAATATATTTGCTTAGGAAAGCTCCCCCCCAGCCCTCAAAAACACGTTTTGCATCTGCAACCCGGCTCCCAGATGTGGCAATCCCCCCCCGAGCCCCTGCAAAACACGGCCCTTGGCAGCGCTGCTCCGTCACAAGGTCCCCGACGGCCAGCCGGCCTTTAAAGAACACGTTGGAAAGAAGTTTGTTTGCAGACAGTGCACAGAGCTCCTGCAGCTGGGCTTTGGGGGTTTTTCTACTTCTAGTGTTGCACCTCTGCGAGAGTGGATTTATATGATTCAGTATCAAAACATTTTCTGCAGAATAAAGCTTATCTGAGTTCACTTTTAAATGGACAAGTAACTTGAATTGCAATTCAAACACAGCTATTAATTAGCTATTTATTAGCTATAGCTAATATAATATAGCTACATTAGCTATAATAGATATTAATGATTATTAATGCCACTCAACCCAAAGCTCAAAAATAACCAACAAAGGTTTCACCCCATTCGGTAACATACTTTCCCTGTTCTCATACCGACACCATTCCAGCCCGAGCACAGGGACCGAAGGGGTCGGCGCAGATGAGCTCTTGCTCCAAGGGACAGAGGAAGCTGAAGGAATCCGATGTGTGATCAGAAATGGATGTACCAAACTCAGAGATGCTCTTGGTTGTAGCCCCGCATCACCCGGACACTCTGCCTGATGTGATACGGTACAAGGCCACCAGCTTTGACACGTACAGACACGCGCAGAATAAAAAGGTTAGCAAAATCACCAGCAATCAGGCTGTTCTTTAGTTCGCTGAAGTTTTAATTCTACAACACTTGAAACATAAGAGCAAGAAAATTTTTTTCAGAGGTCCACACACCATTGCTGCTCTGTCATCAGCTCCAGGTCCCGAACTGGAGGCTTTTGCTCAGAAATGGTTTTGAAAAACAAACTTGACTTTCATGAGGTGTAAAATAAGGCAGATGATCATTGCTAATCATGTCATAAAGGTCTTCTGAAGATTAAATAATATCTGCAACCCTTCTTGCAGGTAAAGGGTGAGCCACGATGTCCCATGCTGTGATGGAATTCACATCCATGTATTTTAATGCCAGGATGCACACTCCAGTTTGAATAAAGGGCTAGTTTGGTGCTGCCATTGCCTTTGCTTGAGCTAGAAACCTCTAAGGTCTATTTACTACTGAAATACAGAAATCAAACCATGCAAAACCTACCCATCATCTTGTTAAATGCTGAAAAAACTATATTGTCTGCTTTCTAGAGTGACCTTCACTAAGTAAAACCTTTGGGCAATGAGGTTTACACACACTGCAAGCACAGACTAAACTGCTGCCGGGATCATGGAGCATCTCAGACCCCCCGCTGCGGTTAGTGACCTCAGCTCCAGCCCTCGCTCAGCAACACTTAGAAACAAATGAGCCAAACCCTGATTAGCTCAGCCTTTGCGGAGCAGTTAACACTCCTCAGTTCCGTGGTGCAGCAGAGCTGCTTCACCCCCAAGGAATTACCTTCTCCGGCCTCAGCGAATCCACAGCGGCTTCTCTTGCCCGCAGTGCTCTGCTCCACTCCGGGCTCAGACCCAGCCGGGAAGAGCAAGGGGAGGGCGCAGGGGAAGAGACAAAAACGGGAAGAAAACCTCACATAGGCAGAGTAATGAAACCGGAGCCCTTTTCAGAGGTTAAACTAAGCTTGAGTCATGACTGTTTTCCTGTTCAGGCTAAGTGGGTTTTGTAAACCCAGTTTTGTTCCACTGTTAGGGGAAAGTCGGTATTTGAACGCTGGTGGGAGCCCCTCAGTTCGCATGCAGCACGCTGTGCATCCTGCACATCGATAGTCACTACGAAGCCCACTACGACCTGGGCTCTTGGGTGGAGAAGACCAATCTTCATCACATCCTTGTTACTCACTCACAGTGGGGACTTTATCTCCACTAACACGTGAGAAGATCGTTCACCTGATCAGAGGAACTAGAGAAGTTCCTCCCAACCAAAGCAGAAACAACAGATGGAGTGCCAGTGCTCCTCATGCTCCTCTGGCCTACGGACAGCCAACACAATGCCACAGAAAGCACAGACACACTTCTACCATTTCTCTGAAGGTCAGTTTTGTGGTGTGCACAGATTGACTCTCTTTTTGAAAGCACTTTGCAGAAGTTCCATGATTGGCTCAAAATAGGCAAAAGCTCTAAAAGTAGTGACACATCTGTCTGTATTTTGGAAAGAGTAGTGAAAGGAAAAACCCAACTGTTTAGTAACATTCTTAAAACAACATGAAAATCAGATTCAACCCACATTTTACGAGCAAGCAAAAGCACTGCTTTTCTCTCTGGCCTTGTGAGAATAAAGCATGAGAATCTGAATTAGCAAGAAAAGAAAGCACAAAAGTAACAAGTAACTCAACAAAACAATTGAAAGCTTTTATTGTGATACCTCAAGTAGATACAATATAGTGAAACAACAAATGATGTACAGTATTGCTAGGACAAAACAGCAACACAGCCATGTCACCTGTAAAAGAAAGCATTGTAAAGAGTTTAAGAAACAATGAGGCACAACTCAACTGCCATTTACGACTCATGCTTTAGGCCTTAAACCATTTGTAACAGTCCTTTTAAAAGAAGCCTCTGAAGTGTCTGTTCCTTTTGCAGTAAGTGTTCATACTGCTGGTGGGCTTAACATGAGTCTCAATGAAGTACAATAAAGTGTCCAAAAAGTTTAACAATGATTTGAAGCTTCTTGCACTCATCGCCATCATCAGAGAATGCAGATGCTGGACATTTGGTCTGTGAGACTGCAGGTCACTGGGGTTGCAATCTGACTGCCGAGATGAGCGTGCAGAAAGAGCTCTACAAGCGTTACTCAGAGGGAAGCGCAAGTCCACCAGAAATGGTACACAGCATTCATCAACTCTTGCACTAACTTGATACACCAACACGAAATACAGATGACCATCAAGGTTATGGGAGCAGTGATGACGGTTCGTCAGAACCTCTGAGGCCAGATTTTAATCCAAGGAAATTTCATGAACTGTATTCCCCCTCCTCTCCCATGGACTGCAAAGACTGCAAGCATGCACAGCATACCATCGGATCGGCCGTTACACTAGACCTGGCTAGTGGGACGTTAAAATGGAATTACAACAAACTTCATTAATACAGTTTGTCATTGTACGGCTTACAAAGAACGAGGGAAATTCATCTTCCGGCCCTTTTTACTGGCAGATAAAACTGAGATTACTGGTCTGCTAACAGCATACAGCAAGAGTGGTTAGGCTCATGTGTCAGCAATCCCTCACCAAATTCTGCAGCTTATTTCACAGCAAGTTTGCAACTTAACAGAACTTTTATAGACAGTAGCATTGCCTTTTAGTAATCAAAAAGGTACTTAGAGTGACCAGCCAAAGAGTAACTCTACTGTTTGGAGGCAGACTCAGTCCTGGAACGCCATTGTTAGAGTCATTATTTTGGACCTAGATAGAGAATGTGTGGTCAGATTACTAAAGTCACATCAAATTATGATCAATTACTTTAGGACAGGCATGGCTTTAGAGGTTCAGAGGAAAAGAAACTTTCAATACATGTACATTTTTGCTAGCAAATTCCTATGCATCCCAATGAACATTTCTTCTAAGCCAGCTCATAGTCAGTTCATTTGGTCCAAGAAAGAGCCAGCAAGAAACAAAGGTTCACAAAAGCTTTTTGTTACAGTTTATAAAAAACAAAATACAAAATAAATGTTAAGACCAACAATAAAAATAACCAGTACAAGTAACAAAAGTGCTCAAGTTGGAGGGGAAGTAAACTTGCCCAGAGCAAACACATACAAACTTTAAATATAATCTTTAATATATTACAAAAATTGGTTAGAGGGAAAATGCTTTAGTAAAATTTTTTTTCAAGTAAGTTTATTTTTCTTTCAAATGACTGCTGGACGGTTCAGTGACCAGACTGACCTCTTCACATCAGCCAGCAGCCATCGCTATCTGGATTCTACTTTCACCAAAACCAATAACAAGAACTCTCTACATCTTTAGAAGGGGAGAAAATAATCACTGACGCTGCCAAGCAACACAGGAAGAAAATTCACGTATTCCCTCAGTAGAATGAGCCTCAAGAATTGTTACATGGCAGCATGAAATAGCAATTCTGTACTAGTTCTACTCTTTACTCCTTCTAAGAGTCCATTCTTAAAAGACCAAAAGAAATATTGCTTTGTTTAGTTCTCATAAAAGCCATAAACATCACATATAGATCATTAACTCTTTATGCCAGTAATCTGAAGCTCTATGTGTTAAGCACTTGATGAAGTCCCAACCTTTGGCATCAAACTTAATTAAGGTTTTGGTGAAAATGTCCAGTTCGAAATATAAATAATGCACTGAAGAAAGAGGTTGAATTTCTAAGTAAGACCGTTACAGACAGCATTGAACTAACAAGAGATAGCCAAACCCCCAATTTTAGGGAGCGAACTCTTTAATACTTTACATATTTTCTTTAATTTCAATTCTCTACGGAAAAGTAGCCATTACTTTTGTCTTCAGTCCAGCGTACTGCTTCAACAAGTCTGTAGCCAGGAAATAACAGAAGCCCAAACATACACAAACTTCACATAAGCGTGTTCACAAGTATCCATGTTGCAACTGGACTTCGAAGCCAACACAAACTTTTTGCTGACAGAAATTTTAGTGCTGCCTTTGTTGGCAACACACATTACAATGGAGGAAAACAAAATCCCAAGAATTCCAGGTCAAAAAGATCAAGGGACAGGCAACATCAAAGCCCATCTTGCATCAATGGCATTGCTAACAAGGGGACTTTGAAGCCTGATGATGTGAGCACGAAGTAGTAATGTGTAAGCCATAAAATCCAGACTGAACATGACTGTACCACCTCGGGTCTCTGGACTGAAACCCAACAGCTTTAACTACTTCTCTAATTCTTACATTTTTAATTCATAGCTATAGATCACAACATCTTGAATGCAGTTCAGCCAGCCTGCATCACAGAGAACGCAAACACGTGGGGAACTCTCCTCTCTCTCCTCCTCTCCACAAAGACACCGGAAAGCTGGTTTTAGAGATCTATATTGCCCCTACCCATTGGCATAATTTTTCATGTATGACAAAATTTCTAAAGTGCAGCAGAGTTCAGAAAGCCTATCACAGATTCCCAAAAACGTAACAGCAGCAACAGCACCTATGACTAATTTTGCAGGTGCCATATTAGAATTGTTATTGAGAGAAAATGATTTTGTATTGCAAGGCTTCCATATTGTTCAGTTATAGTACTTAAGTAGTGTTAAAGGGTTTTTTCCAAACATTTTGTCCTCAAAGATTAAAAGGATTAAAATACAAAAAGTCTTCAGAGACTGTTTAATTTGAAAATAAAGTTAGCAAATTTATGTAGAGTGTTTCTTTCATAGCTCCTTAGAATTTGCATGCACAGATACCAGCAGCTAATATTGTGCATACACTTTGCAGAAGTTTCTCTCATTAACTCATTCCATTTAAGAAACGGCATGAGAACAAAAGAGAAGGTGAGCTTCATATAAATTTTTATTATAAAAAGGTACTTGGGGATGATTTAGCCAGCAAACCAAGAAACCCTTTCCCCACCCCCAAGTTTTAAAAACTATCTTGTTTATTTTATGAAAAACTGAGTCAAACTTCCCTTCCCTCTTATTACCCCTCCTTTTCCTACAGGTACTATATTAATTTTCATGTCATAGGCTCTGGCCATTTCTCACAAAAATAAATATTTTTGTTCAAATGTAGCAGAAGCAGAATACTTCAACAAGTTTCCTTGATATCAACCTCTTTGTCCAGTGCATTAGGACTATACAGTTACATGGAACCAGCCATAAAACTTTACTGATGCACAAGTCCCTGTTACTGGCAAAGGTACAGTACCAAAACTTTTTTTTTTAATACACCGACTAATGTTTTGGGTTTTTTTTCCAAAATAGAAGATGCATATATTTTTCTGTCTTTTTAATCTTGCAAGCTATAGTTTTATAAATTCATTTTCCAGCAAACTCTTTAGGGAATACGTTGGTCTTAAATGAACACATTCTATAGCATTATTGATTTAAAATCCTTCTAAGGTATTTCATTAAGATACCAAACATCTAGCATAACCTTTCCTAACAACTTGAGACCTGCTAACTTCAGTCAGTGCAATGGAAATATTTTTTAAAGTGAGCACTGTACCTTTAACCAATTCACCTACAAGATGTACACAGGTTGTGGTACACTCAAATTTAAAAAAGAAATTAATAACTACAATACTGCATCCTCTTCACTGCCAAACACATCAGAAATTGCTACATATAAAAAAGCACCCCATCCCATACATTCTTTCAGACTGCTCAGATACAGAACTTCTACAGGACTGGAGTGTGGGTGTTTAGGCAAGAAGCATGCACAGCAGAAGGTAGCATTAAAGGCATAGGTCAGAGAGATGCTAACCAGTAAAATCCGTTTTCAATTAGTGAACCATTTCTCTAGTTTAAGAGAGTTTAGAAAAAGGTCATCCAAAATGTTCCAAAACAACTGTTCACACAATAATACACGTACAAAAAGAGGGAACTTACACAAGGAGAAAAGGCAAACATGGCCTGAAATAGCCACTTACACTACACTACTCATTTGTGAGGTTTCAGAGTTCAGTGATGTTCTCAGGGCCACTCTAGCCAAGCTCTTCCTTTACTTTGCGTTAGTCTTTGTAAAGCATGTTCCACAGAATATTGTCCAAACAGAAGGAAAAAGGTTGTGATTCACTCCCAGCCATTGTCTTTTATCATGTGGGCAAGTTCAATGATAAATTTTCCTTCTTTGTATTTCTGACTGCTCTCAAAAGCATGTTCCTGGAAAGAAGAGAAATCAAGATGTTGCATTAAGCTGGGGAAATTAAGTATTTTAAACATCAAACTTGCATTAAAAATACAAACCAGAAGACATTCCAGTTCCCATCCCATATCGGTTACACTGGACCAAGGGCAGTAGAGAGCAAAGAGAGAACAAAGACGGTTGAGAAGGAAATGGGAGTAAACTTCTCATAAGCGGAATCGGCAGATCCACTGTGCAACAGATCTTGCTTTAGAACTTTCCACGTTCTCTCACGGCTTAGGGAATTTCAATGCTTTTTTTAAGCGAAGGTTAGGAAATGGCATGTTATGCATGTTCAGTTTCCTTATTCCCAGAAGCAATTAAAAAAAGGGAAAGGGAACCTTTTCAAAAGCTCTCCTCTATACTCATGATCAGAGGGAATGCATTAGGACAACTTCTTTCTCTGAGACCTGGGATACCGAATCAATGCAAATCTTACATGCAACATTTTCAAAACATCAAACTCGCAAAACAGCTGCAAGTGTTACAGGTAACTGTAGAAGTGCACAGATAACTTTCCAAACAGCAGAATCAAGCAGTGCAAACATGCTCAATACCCTTTATTGTTATTCATATTTTTGCTGTATGAACCAACTTTTGCAACCCAAGAAACTAAAGACCCACTTTGACCATTTCTTCCATCCAGTTTAGCGTATGCAGTTGGTAATCTTGCAAAAAGATATTACAGAAGTATTAGACAGCTGTAATAGCACGTATAGCTCATGCTTGTTTCACAGTTCAGAATAAAGTTATTATCTACTACAGCATTCCAGCAGATGTATGGAAGCAAAACTATATTACAGTCTGATACATACAAAAGCACCAAAGCTAACTCACCTAAACTATCAGTATAGGTGCTACCCAATGGCCTACTCAAGTATCTGTGCTTCAATATATAAACATTTACTGAAGACTTAAGTATATTGCTTACGTATTTCCATCCGAGAGTGGTTTTACAGTTTTCACAATAGATATCTGCTACAGCATGTAAACCTGTCAGAAGAACCCTCTCCTCTGCTGGACCACAGCCCACATTTACCCTGAAAAAAAAAAAAAAAAAGGAGAAATTACATTAATTGCACAAGAACGTTTCTTTTCTTACCTGTCACCCACCTTTTCTCCAGAGGACAAAAAATGGTTAAAAAACCAAGTGCCTAACTTATTCAATGCTGTAACTTCCTCTGCTACACTGAACTGATGGACAGGAAGAAAAAAGGGTTTTGTTTTTTGTTTTTCAAGTGGTTAGTCTAAACAGCAAACTGTTGGTGATGTCCACTTACTCCCATCAACAAAGACAGACAAAATAATTAAACTTTCAGAGAACAGAACACTAAGCAGTAACTGGACACCTCTACAGTTTCGGGCTTTTCCTGAAAACCAATTTGAGACCTCTATAATGAAGTCTGTACCAGTAAACCAGCACCAACAGCTGAACTTAGAACCAACTCCAAAATAGCAGCAAGGAAAAAGCCTCATAAATATTTCTTTGCTACAGATCATCAGACTAAGCCATGATGAACAAACAGCAACATCAAAACAAAACATCCCATGAAGGACTGCATCAAGCTAGTTTTCTCGTGAGTAAGAGTCTATGCAGAAAACATAAGGCAAGACTAAACCAAGTTTTTACACAGTGTTATACAAGAGCAAAATTTTGCCATTTTTGCTGTTGTATTACCAAATTCTTACTACTGCAATTATACTAGAAGTCCCAAGTTACCACTGAATGGCTACATTTAAAAAGAACTTCAAGGATCTGCAATCAAATCCTTTGCAGTTATAGTTCCATTATCCTGGTCTAAAATAGAGAGACACTTAATGGCATTTTTTTTCCAAAATGCTGCAACACAATAAACTGCTGAAAAATAAAGACAAAATTGCAATCTTGCATATTAGAAACTTAAAATACATCCATTAGCAAATTCAAAGAGCCTTATATCATGGGTAGGACGTGCCTAAAATTGCAAATATTAGGCTTGATAAGATCACAGAGACTTTTGCCTCTAGCACATTTGAAATATTCAAGGTCATTTAAGATGTACCAAGTTTACTGAAACATTAACCTGCAAATGTATCTATCACACTGGAAAATTCTTCTTTAGACTACAGCACAGTTGTGTAAAGCAAATCCACAGTCACACAATGTATTTTCACTTCTGGAATACCGCAGAATGTCAACTCTTACTCAAGACAGTTACCACTGCATACACAAAAGGATTTTCATATTAACACCCTCCCCTAAACTTTCAGCTATTAGCAGAATTACTTAAAATATAAGATAAACTAAGGGATACTTATGAATCGGCTCAGTAGGCTCTTTAGTAACTATTGCCAGTGAGCAAAGCCAACGTTAGAACAGGGCAAAGTGCAGCTATGTTAATTCCTGCCATTTTCCACTTATGAAGCATATTGAAAAAGAAGACATGCTGTAGGTAGTGTGCATAACCGTAACAACATACTTACACAGAATTAAAGAGGTAGGCTCGTCCCTGGCTTCCCTGGAAGGACTGCATTAAAAAAAAAAAAAAAAAATTACACTTGTTAACACAAAACCCCCCACCAAACAAAAAAATAGTGACAGAAGGGTGTCTTAGTAAGCATATAAACACAATACAGACATAAACTATTTCAGATTAATTACTTTATACCAATTCTTTATAGGGAAGCCTGGTCAGGAAAGTTTTCACCCACATTACATTTTTAGCAATGATTTTAAGTTATTAAGTACCATTGTTCAAAGTAAGATGCCCATAATGCAAATAAAACACTTTTTTCCCCACCCCCCTCAGCAAGATATCAATTCTCATTTTTCTAGACATCCTTTATGCTCATTAAAATAAACTGCTTTTAACTCAAAGGGAATTATTTCCATCTCCTCTGGCCTCTCCCGCTGCACCCAAAAGATGATTTATTCCAAGTTCATTGCACCATTTGATGTAAGACCAGTAAAATTCTGGACCCAGCATAAAACCAGCATACTGTATTCAGGAAATGCAATCCCAGCAGTTTATAAGCTCTGCTTTATTTTAACAGAACAACTGTTATCATCAAATGCCCAAGCACAGCCATATGCTTTCAAATCTCTCACATAGATTATGGACAAGAGATGACTTGAGATTTGTTGGCTGCATCTAAATGAATGTTTTAGTTCAGAGCAGTAGCAGAGTTTTGAAGTAAAACCCTTAATCAACCATGCTTACTGAGGGCTGGTTTGCTTGCAGAGCAGTCTCAGTGCCTGTGAACCACATCTTTGCTCCTTCCCTACCGACCTAAACCAGTAGCTCTTCTACTGTGCCCTCCGCAAGCATTAATGAAAACATAAAGGCCTGAACCTATGACTAGACAGCCCTGAGCTACAAACGTCCCGGAAAAACCTGCGAGCAGACTAGATCCAGCCATAGGTAAAACATGCAAAATGTATGTAAGACACCACTGCTTTCATCTGTTGATTTGTTCCTTCTGTATTGAATTACATGGTAATTTGGACATAGCCATTATTTCCCACTCAAATAGGATCACACCAAAATGGAGTTTTCCTTTTTTCTCTCTTCCATACTAAATTCCATTAAAAAAAAAAATCCCTAAACTATCTTAATTTCTTTTTTTCCAGAATTTCCCTTCCCTAACAGCCCTGGTCTCAGCTGGGAAAGTTAATTTTCTTTCTCGTGACTGCTGTGAAAAGAATGTCAATTATACCTACTGTTTTTAGTTGTTGCTAAGTGGTGTTTACACTATCCAAGGACTTTTTTTCAGCTTCCCATAGAAGCACAGACAGAAGGACAGAATGGCCAATGAAATAGTCTATACCATCGACTGCATGCTCAGTATATAAATGGGGGTTAGCTCAGCACGGTGCCAGGCGGTGAGTGACCCATGTCATTATTGTTATTTTTCCTTTTCTGTTATTGTTTCTGTTAAACTATCTTTATCTCAATCTCTCTTTTTTCTTCCCCCCCCTTCTCCCCCCCCTTCTTGAGGGGAAAAAAGAGGAAGGGGCGGTGAGCGAGCAGCTGTGTGGTTCCAGTTGCCAGCTAAGGCTAAAGCATGACACTAACCTGCCTTCAAAGAAAATTAACAATTTTATCCATGCTGAAGAGAAAGTACAATTGTTCTTAAGAATCCTTGCCATTCTAGTATTGACGATCAAAGATCAACTTTTCTGAAACCTACATTAGATCCACATGGAAGGTTTTGGAAGGTTTTTGAATATTTTTGAATGAGTTTAGTAATATTAGGCATGGAACCATTGGTGGAAGGACCTTTCTGCGATGGATTCTTCTGCTGACATGTATTTAAGTATATAGTTAGAAGTCCCTTGACACTAAACCAGATATTTTACCAGTCTAATGATTAGCAACACACCACCAGTAACTGTTGTATCTTAACTACTTACTCAGAACAGTTTGCAAGAAAAGATGTAAAAGGGAAATGTACATAAATGAACACTTTTTGATCAACATTAACCAGATTATATACTGCAACAAAGAATGTTAAAAGAAATCCATGACTCTGGACTATTGTAAGTAGCAATGGTGGCAGTGTAGTTACATACAGCCCTTAGCTACTCATAAAATCTTACCTTAAGAACCTTAAGTTCTACTTAACAGTTTACAGTGTTAATATTTTAGTATTATTTTAGCAACCATTTAAAAGAATTATTGAGATTTTCATTGACACAACGTATTTCTTCATCTATAGTGAAGACAAAAGAAAAGGTACTCTTCTCCATTAGCCAGAACTGCAAGTCTTACTTTTCACAAGGCAAGGGAAAAAAAGATAGGCTATGTGGTACAGTGAAAGCTAAAACTCCAGGCAGGACTGACCCTGAAAGGAGAGACTCGGTTGAGCAGAGTCTGAACGGCCCTGCCAGAAAGTAATCCTTACACCTACCTTAAAAACAAACAAAAACCACCACCACTACTTCAGTTCTCCTGAGATACTCAAACACACATCACCATCACAAAACTGGCAGAATGGTGCAGTCTGTAGCTTCTATAGAATAAGCAGTGCGCTAAATTAGAGGCAGGCTCTCAATCAATAATGAAGCACAGAACACTTATTGCAGATGGAAACTCTCAAAAACTGCCCGTTAACTTGCCTGAGTCAACTACAGGTGAATCTAAGCAACCGCAGTTGTGCAACCCCAAAATTTAAGAAAAAGCAAAGGAGACACTTTAAAGGTTCTCTTATTCATTAGAAAGTAAACTTAAACTAGAATTTCCTTGTTCCATGTACCTGAAATTAAGAAAAAGAATTTCCAAATACACAATGACCATTATTTTTGATTAAGCTACTGTAAAAATTCTTGCATTAAAAATGTTGCAGCCATTTCTCCTTGCTTTAAAAACTTTATGTTGTGAATTACAAATCACAAATCCTTTTTCAAACTGCACCATAAAATGCTCTCTCCTATTAAATTAATCATGTGCTAGTTCCTCTATTTACATGTAATTACACATGCCAATCGCATACAAATGAATATGTTTTCTTGTCTGGTCCTACACAATCACCGTTTAAACTACTTATATGCCATACTTGAAGTTCCCCAGCAAGCTGGGAAAGAAAAAGGCTCCAGAACAAATCAACAGTCAGGAGACCTTTTAAACTACTTACACAATGATTACTGCCAAGTTTATGTTTAGTCTTGACTTAGTATCACCTAATAAAAGCTCTCCTTTGACCCCACATTTCTCAAAATTAAGCAGAGGGCAGTAACAGGATGCCAGGAATAGCAGAAAAAGCAGCTCTCCCCCTCTTGTTTCATTAGCTGAAAAAAAACCTCTAGCCAAACGAAATACAAACCGCAGGTTGCAAACTACTGCTTCAGTTGTTCTTTTTTCCTGATGTATTTTTAAAGATGACTTTTCTTTTCTCGCGCCCTTTGCTTTATTGCTTTAAATATGCTGTACTCTCCTAGAGGTTTTTTCCCCTCAGAAATGGGCATCTTCGTTGCTTTCTAGTTTTCAGGATTATCAGGGTAGAGTGGAGGGGGAAGCAACAAAAAACAGAACCTTTTCCCAGGACAGTGGTTTTAGAAAGAAAATCTGCTTCACAAGCATCCCATTGTGAAAAGCTCCTCCATTCCCACCTTCCCCAGCTTCCTGTTAGCAGAGTTTGGCCAACTCATTTGATACCATCTTTCTTACCTACATACATGTTTAGAGGCTAAATATTACATTTACGTGCCACGGAACAACTGTTTCTTTGCCCAGCTGGGAAGAGCTAGTTCCTCCACATTTACATCACTCACAGATAACTTGACAGCAGCTGGTGGCACCTTGTGTTACTGCGTTCTGGAATAGAGAACCTGGGTCTAGGCAACTCAGACTTTTAAAAAATCACAACATCAATGTGTCACCGAGCATTTAATGGTCTGCAATCCATCCACGTGGAACTCTTAATACACTGACTGCAGTAAAAGCACTGTAAAGATATCAATTTTTAAATTTCCATGCCTTTTCATTTTTCTTATGAATTTCTTGTCAGACCTTGGCAGTCACAGTTTCTTATTCACATGAATAGCCGAGATTTTTTTCCCAAAAAAACGGAATTCAAACAACACAAAAAGGTATACATCTGTCACATATGCATTCTTTTGACCACAGACTATTGATTTATTACCAGAGCTCTACTTCCTGATGCATCCTATTACTAGAAATGAAAAGAGAGCAGCTCATTGCGGCACCTGAACTGCTTGCTAAGCTTGTGTCTCGGCTATAAACAGAGTATTTTGCATAACCAGAAAAAAAAACTAATACTGAACAAACATTTGTTTTTACCAGCAGTAAGTTTCTCACACTCTGTGCTGTATGATTCAGTTATACTGATACGAATTTTAAGAGACTGACAGGTTAAACACCTCGTGTGTCAGCTCCTCAAAGGAAATGAAAGAGAAGAGAATATTTTAAATGGCAGTGTCAAGGACTAACAGGCATAACTGTTCAAACCAGTCCCTGACAAACTGCTCTTCTACAGAACAAACATCATCTATGCAAACGCAAAATTTTGCTTTGCAAGATTTGTTCAGCACTTCCAAGACTGCTAGCACTATACATAAATCATAACTAACCCAGAACATTCTATTAAAACTGTCATAATTCTGAGTCTGAAATATGTGTCTTACCCAGTAGAGAGGAATTAGAAGTTGGTGGCAAGTGTGACCAATAAAGACTCACATCAATCAGGATTTTTACTTAGAAGCTGGGCAATTTATCAGTTCAACTAATATTCAGAGTTAAAACAAACTTGCTTTAAGTCTGCTTTTTCATGGTCCTCAATTAATAATACTGCACTGATTTATGAGTTAACTTTGTCCACAGAAAATAACTCTGCTTAGGAACTATAATAAGGTCAACCGCAACAACAGTTTGGTATTATGATCTTTTCAAGTCATCCAACAGACCTCTGTCATCAATACATTTTGTAGTAAAGAAACTTTACAAATGTTTTACTTACGCACTAGTACGAACCTGCAGATTTAGACATGATCTATGCTCTTAAATTAAACCCGCCATTACTTCTAACACCAGGATTAGCTGTTTTACCCAGGAGAAGAGGAAGTCTCAGTTCAAGCAGAAGATATATTTACTGCCCCAAGGTGTACCTAAGGGCATGGGTGGGGGAAGGGAAGCTACTAAAAAGCTTATGTAATTAATTATTCCCCACAGATGGGATTAGATCGGGTGGCTAGAGATCATGCTCCATGGAAAACATACAGAGAAACTACCATCTTAGCATGTATTAAGGGTACAGCAGGCATTATTATAAGCAAGTCAGAATGGCATTAACAATACCTTCCTTAAGCACAGCTTGCAAGCTTCTCATAACACGGAAAAATAATTTTAAAGAATGGCAAGGAAAGAAGTCCATAGGTTGGGGGGGTTTTTTGCTTCATTTTCTTGAGTTTCCTTTCGTTTTCTAGAGTTCATTTTACAAGCTAAGATGGATCAACCTGAATTAGTATTCTAAACAAACATGCAATCCAAAGAAATATTGCTGATTAATTCAGAAGACAGTATTCATAGGAACAGTATTCTTAAGGTAAACCAGAAACACATACAAGTGCTCTGATGTCTGAAATTATCTTC
Source organism: Fratercula arctica (assembly GCA_947846985.1). Taxonomy (NCBI): domain Eukaryota; kingdom Metazoa; phylum Chordata; class Aves; order Charadriiformes; family Alcidae; genus Fratercula; species Fratercula arctica. The sequence goes on along the minus strand of CANTUZ010000013.1, from coordinate 29,175,475 downwards.
TCAGTAAGATGCATCAGAGGCTGTAAGGATATCCTGTCACTTCAAGATTTGCAAAATAAATTCATAAAATGGAATTCAACAAAAGCTACAGACAAAAAAAAGCATCAGGGATAAAAAAAAAAAAAGTATTTGTTACATCTGATATTTCTCTCAGATTCAACTCCTCGATACTGCAGACAACTAGAGATAATGCTGCTCAGCTGCTTACTAGGCAAGTATTTCCAGATGATCATTCTCAATGATTCTAGAGTAAATATTAAAAAAATTTTTGCAAGTACATTTTCATTTGATTATTTACTGATTTTAATAAAGCAAGTTACAAAGTTCAATAACGAGAGAATAACCGTCAGAAATTCCACCCCAAAAACTGCATGCCTGCAGATTTGGCAAATGGTATTTCTGACGTGAAGACTTTGTCAGGCACAACAAGTTATCTTGAGTTATACAGCATCTCAAATGCATTTCAGAAATAATTATGTCAAAACACCCGTAGAGTAAAACACTTGCCTTGCACACTTTTCATCTCCTTTAAGTCTTCAAATCTATTCTTGGATGTTTTCCAAAGATTGCTTCTCTTCCTAAAACTAGATTCTTCCCCCAAGAGAAAAAAAACCCAAACCAAAACAGAACCCAAAAGACTAGAAGCCTCTTAGAGAAAAAAATTATCACCAGATTATTTATTAAATTAGGCCCATTCTCAACTTTTTCAGCAGGAAACAAAAATGGCCTTCAAGCATACAACAGGCCCAACTATCTTTCCAAGTACTCCTTGTATCATAAGCAAAGGGGGATCACCAAACTGAATCAAGCTAAGAACAGCGCATTTACTGGAAGACCACAAACCCTTAAAAAAATCCCTCCTGAACTCATCAGTTAAACAGAGGGCAAAATCACAGACTGAAAAGCAAGGCTAAAAACGTTTTAGCATCTATTTAAGCTGAAGACTTTTCCTTCTCATCAGTAATATAACAGCAGACATACTGAATGCCTTGGAGATTGTTCTTTTACCCCTAAGGTGCAAGGATTTCCCAGTGAAGTCAATGACAGTTATGTATATATACCTTTATGCAGAACTTGTTCTTGAAAACATTGACACGTCTAGTCTCGTCTGTGACTTCATATGACTTTTCCCCCCCTCTGGTCAATATGCTTTGCCATGAATGAGACAGAAGAAAGTGACAGTACTTATACAGGCATCTATACAAAGTAATCCAGATTTTCTTCCATCCATTTTAAGATCATTCAACAGTCTCTCAAGCAGGTCAGCCCTGAGTAACAAAGCATTACACTTTGCAATATATGCACTAGGTTCCAAAATGTCTATTAGGTATTTGTATTTCTTTGTAGCTCCTTGGACCTTGACTGAATTTCTAAACAATTACTGGAAGTTAGTGGGTACAAGCCATTCTCTAGTGCTTTGGAACTTACACTCTTCAAGAAACATTTGACTCCTATAAAATTAACGACTGCTAATAAGCACTGCACATTCCCTATCATTTACTAACAAATCAGAAGAAAATTCTTTCCATTAAACCTTTCACAAAACTTATTTCAGAATCACTTTTAGAACAGCATACCTATAACATTTTGTACAGGCCACAAAGTGACAACCTCCCCGGACATAAAAGTTTTACGTCAAAACTTAATTATGTCAATTTCTTTAAGTTGTTGGGATTTTTATAATTATTAACGTATACTGTTTGGTCACTTCTTATGTGCTATTTGAACATTTTAAGTCCAATGAGTGCCTCCTATGTTACCCATATTTTGCCTTGCTCTCTATCTAAAGACCTGTGGTTGCTTGCTGCTAGAGGTTACTTCTCTTCCGTGCCTGCAGTCATAGTAGGGTATGAGTCCAAAAATATCATAGAATCATTTTGGTTGGAAGAGAGCTTTAAGATCAAGTCCAACCCAGAACTGCCAAGTTACCACTAAACCATGTCCCTCAGCACCCCATCTACATCTCCTTTACCCATTTGCTCTTTAAAGAAATAAAAATTTGCAGGTTCTTCCCCTGTCCTCTGCACGCCCCCCAGTGCAGTGAAGACTGGTATGCTCCTTCTAATAGTATTTTTTTAAAAAGCATTTAACATTCACTTTGAAGTCTTCACCAAAGAAACAGAAAATCCAGCACTTGCAGACTTGTTAAAAATGCAAATCAGTAGTACCTAAAAGGTACCTAACATGACTTCAAAATTACACTTTTTTCCATTAAAAGTCATCTACGGTTTGTTAGTTCTTTCATTATGTATCCTTCAAATTAGTGTTTTCCCCAAGATTACTGGGATTATAGATGACGGCAGCTGTTCATACACATGTGCATGTGTTCAGCTGTTTGTCAGCATCTCCACCGCCGATGACCCCCTAGCTTGGGATTCCTGTTCTCAGCCACTCTTCTTCCCGTTCCTCCCTAGACCCAGAAAACACAAGGTTATAGAGTGAAAGTATCTAGAAATGCACGCTCTAATCACTCACATCCAAGTGGATTTTAACACAAGGCAACATGTCAAGTTCTTTCACAGTTGCAGAGAAAACTAAAATTACAGGTAACTGAATTCACTTGTGCAGGTAGCACATTTTTATATTGTCTTATCAGTCTGCATTCTTATTTCTAAGCCATTGCAAAGACTTGTGGTTGCCATTTTATCACCACCAAGGGCACAATTAAAAATAAAGAGAGTTTGATGATTAATTCTAAGGCAAGAAAGAGATCCTGCTGCTCGAACAGAACATAAATAAAATGAAAAGGTGATTCGTGTACACTGCCATCCTTGTCAGACAATTGGCATCGACAGCTCTCAAAAGCAGAACCAACCACAAATCTGTACTGGTCTGGTATTCTGAGGACCAGAATCAAAAGGATGATTGACAGAAGGACGCAGTGCTCTCTGCTTTTCCATGATAGACCAACATTTAAGACAAACACCACTCATTGCACAGCTAATCTTCTCATCTTGAAGTTAGCTACATTACAGTGTCAGGTGTAACAAATGCTTATATCTCAAAGCACATTACCAAGCTAGTTGTAGCTGCTTTAAATTAAGAGCACACCACGTATTTTGGCTCTTTTCCCCTGACCATAGCGAAAAAGAAAGCAACAATGATCACGCATGCAGGAGATGCTGGGCAGGGGGAACAGCCACATAACAGTATTTGGTACCTAGCTGTAACTGCTTTATTGTTATCTGTTGAGGACTATTTGTGGCAGTAGGGTTCTAGAGTGATATGGTATAGTAAACATTTGGAAAAAAACAGTGACAAAATCTGTAACCAAAAATTGTATTTACTAAGTGTTACCCCAGAGCTTAGCTTTTAACTGGGCCCTTGAAATGTGGGGGGGGGAAATCATGTTGAGCAGTCCCATTCTCTGCTCCATCAATACATCCAAAACAGCACAGGAACTGTGCCGCTCTCAGTTAACTTTAGATTGCGTAGAACAAACTTGCAACACTTCAGGTTATTTTAAGTATTTTTGCTGCAGCTGTGTAGTTAAAGTAACTAGGATTCCAGATAAAGTGCTTTCATTGATGCACATTATAAGAGAACTTTAGCAAAAAGGCTTGTAAAAACAAAACAAACATTCTGAGGTACACTCATCTGTTAGTCCTCTTCCAGGTCTAAGTTTGTTTACACATGTTGTCTAGGATACTTCTTCACTTTTTATTTTCCAGGTTAACCTGTGTTTTCATTTAAACCAAATCAAATCTTATTTCCTCCCACCACTCCCCCCTACCACCCCCCAGGACAGCACTACTTATTTTTAATGGTTCAAGTGTATCTATTTCTTGGCAGTTGTTCCCATCAGAAGAACTTCTCCAATGTTGGGATATATAAAAGTTTAAGCTTAAAGGAGGGTGTTTGGTTTTTTTAAAGCTATGTTCCAAAAACAAGTACAATAGATGAGAAATATTCTTTTTATTTTATAAACAAAGAGATACACCTCACACTTAAGCATATTTCTCATTATCACAAAGATTGAGACAATAAAATGTGGTCAAGAAGTCATATGTTGACAGAATATAGATCAGCTGTCAAATAAGCATATGGTCAACCTGCAAGTACAGAAACTTTTGTAAGATGTCCTCACTGAAAACCAGAAGACAGAAACTAGCAGAATCCATATCTAACACTCTTCCCAACACTATTAGAAACACCTTGAAGTATTTTTTATTGACTAGATGGAGAACTCCTTAAAAACTGTATTATTTTAATTTAAATTTGATTTTTTAATGTCTGAAATTATTTATGAAGCTGTAATATGAACACACGATTTGCTTAACAACATATTCAAAATATTGTGCTGATGAAAACTCCCAAGACCTTGGAGAACAACTGGCTCATGTGGTAACTGCAGCAGTTTAGTCACTATGCAAAAATCTGAGTCCACTAAAAGAAGAGCTTCCTATTAAATGTGTGCTTGGATTGCATTTTCAATGAATTTCTACATCTAGCAAATGAATTTGTACAGCTAGCAAAGTTTCATTCTTCCTGTAGGCATCTACAACCTGAACTTCAGGAAAGATGGACCCCTCCCACTAGTTTTTGGCCAAGAACATGTAGTGCATAATGAAGCTATTATTGCTTGTATTTAGAATCCAGTGTTGCCAAACAGACCCCTTATACTAAAAATCTAAAATCAACATGGAAACAAATGAAATTCAAATGCATTCACATTATTATTTGAATAGTTCTCTTGGTTTTGCTGACCTTAAAACAAAATAAGATCACTATAAAGAAAGTGAGGAACTTTTTTCAGGTTAATAGAAGCAAAATAAGTCCTCCCTCTTAATTTTTTCCCATCATTTTCTATGTAGCTAGCTCACTGTTTCACATCTGATGTGTCCCATTTACTGTTCCATGCCTCAATACATGTACTGAGTAGATAAACAATTCTTTAATTGTTTAGGGGAAGAGACTGAAAGCAGAGCAGAAGTAAGCAAGCAATAAGCAACACTGCCAAACGCCATCACCAATTTTACTATTTTAATCAAGAAGTTGTCTTGAGATCTACAAGATCAAGAAGATTAGTAACAAAAGAAAAACTACTGGGGAAACCCCTTTACTTCCTGATAACCCTCTAAGGGATAAGCAAGCAGGGATACTTTCTCCTCACCCAAAGAAAACCTCAATTCAGAAGTAGCAGCATTCTGTTTGTGTGTTCAGCAGCACTAAGAGGTGGGAGCAACAGATAAAGTTAGTTATAAAGGGTTTGCCACTAAAAATTTTATTTGACAAAATATTTATATAGAAAGCAATTTGTATTGAGGTTTGAAAAGCAAATGAAGTGGTTTTTTCCCAGGACACCATTAAGAGCAAATCCATCAGCAGCTTATTTTGAAGCAAAGAATGAACCAGTCTGTCAAGTATTTATCCCAAATGTCATGCTTTCCTATGCATTTCATACATCACAAATCTTGGTTTCTTCCAGCAACAGGTAAGGACAGGCCTAGCCTGTTTCAAGGATTCACACATCCTCTAAGCTTAAGTTTAGACAGTCCAACTGTTTTGAACACCTCTGGCTAATCATATTCCTTAGGAACTGGCATACAGCAGAAGTAAATGTGTCTACAGATTCCATAACAGCAGGGGAACATCCTGGAAACAGCCAGGTTTGCAACCTTCAGTCAAATAGAGTCCAAAATAAACTTTATCTGGAATAACCATGCCCAGAATTGTTTCCCTACCCAGAGATCCATGTTCTCTTCTGACAGCTTTCCTCACCAGACTTCTCAGGTATGACAGCTCACAAGTAGTACCTACCTGACAGCACACAGAAGTTGTTAATAGAGGGAATATATTAGATCAGCCCTTATGTCACTTTCAGAAGTTTCCATAATATATTCAGTCCTCAGTACACAATATGTATGACCCAAGAGTGAACCCAGGGAAGATACTTTGAAGGATGCATCAATTTGCATCCCTTATCTACTGGGAGCAGCGATACAGTGATAACCATTTTGGTTATGAAATAATTCATGAGGTCTCTAAACAAGCCACTTGCCTTGGAGATCAATTCATCGTGATTGGCTAGGTGGGCTCTGCAGTGGATACAGCTGTAGGTTCGGTGACAGTTTGGCAGGTAAGCCTGGAACGTTTTTGATTTTGTCATTTTTACCATCTCTGCTGGTGGCTCCTCACTCAGCTCAGGGCTGGCACTGGAAGAATTACAACTTTGCTGAACTCGCTGACAAAAGAAACACTGGAATATGCAAGCAAAAGCCGTTGTTGTTCTGGAGTGTGTGTGGCACTTTCCACACCAATGACAGAAGAGAAACAGTCACAACCTGCAGGTGAAAAGAGCAGAATAATTAGCAGCTTACAAGGCCAGTATAAACTTGTTATTCAACAATTCTAGACACAAAGCAAAGTGTTATTTAGAGCAAATGCCTGGCTGCACTACAGGCCCCTTTCTTCTATGAAGCTGCTCAATTCAAGTTCCATTCAACACAGCAACAAGCAGTTCTGTGCCACTAGTAGCAACTACTCCATCACATTTCTAATGAAGGGGGAGATTCAGATAGTTCTCCATGAAACACAAGCATTTGTACAATATACCAGGTGTATTCTTTATGACATCCATGCAAAAAATCACAACAAAAAGGCAGGGGATTGGAGAAAGTGAATTTTCTTTGAAGTTCCAGTGGTCAGTTCCAATATAGCAAGTGACAAGGCACCCTGTACAACACTGGCTACATCCAACAATAAACATACAGCTTTCAGCAAAAATCTTGCTGTATTGCATCTGGCTTTAAGTCAAATACCAAGTAAGATGCTGCCACCCGATTGAGGGATCCCTGACGCCTCCTCTTTCAAGCTCAAATTATGCCTTTAGGCAAAGGCCTTTTTGACTAGCGTCCTGATCAAAGCTGATTAGATACTTCCTCACTCTACCAGAATAAATGCTTAATGGATGCTACCAAAATCAGTCAGATAATAAAAGTGATATTCTACACAGAGAATACCCAACTACATTCTTAATCCTCAGGGTGCCTTTAAGAGACATTACATGCATAAACAGAGAAGGACAGACCTCCCCACTATGCTGGAGAGCAAGCCTTTTTTAGAGTTTGCCTGAAAACTACAGATTCTAAATATTCACCACAGCATCTACTGTTCTGTCAGAGGCCATCAGCTACCACACTATATGCGTCAGGCTAATGAGCCATCCAAACACAAACACTGCACCGTCACTTATATCATCAGCATCAGGTGACTGACAGAGTAGGTCAATAGCACAAACACAGAAGGAGAGCCAATATAAAGAATTTACAGTATCATGATCCAGCTATTAAAACAAGCATGCGAAACACTTATCACAGCTGTAAACTGTGTGCAGGGCAGCAGTTAACCACTCTTCTAGCAGTAGGATACTAGTAATACAAATAGAGCAGATAATGAAAGCCGCATAAATTAAAGATTGTTTATAGGAAGCAGTCACTGTGCTTCAAAAGAAGTCTTGCATAAGTGATTTGTACAGCAGGCCCAGCACAAGAGACAACCACAGCAAGATTTAAAGGATTTTGGTGGGTTTTTTTTTTAATCTTAAGATAGCAGCAGGAGAAAATACTCAGGAACTACTGAAGGACTCACTACAAGAAAATTTCCTACATAAAGAATTGCAAAGGCAGAGATAAGCCACAAACAAGACACATAGCAGAACATATGCAATCCAAAAAATAAAGCAACAATGGGAACAAGTTGCCATCCAAAGCACATATCAACGCATCAGAACGATTGGACTTCTGCTAGTCATTGAAAACAAAGATTTGATACAGGCTACCGGAATATGTTTGAAATATCAACCCAGTAGTTAGCACAGAGCGCAAAACTTAATTATTAATATAGTCATTTAAACAGATATTACATAGCTATTGTTCCAAGTTAACTTAATTATAAGTGCAAAGGGAAGAGTGATTAGGGTTTAGAGAAAACAGCTTGATATTAAGTCACATTTATATGAGGTAACAGATTTTAGAATCACAGAATGGTTTGGGTTGTAAGGAACCTTGAAGATCACCCAGTGGCACCCCCTGCCCTGGGCAGGGACACCTCCCACCAGACCAGGTTGCTCCAAGCCCCGTCCAACCTGGCCTTGAAGCCCTCCAGGGATGGGGCAGCCACAGCTTCTCTGGGCAACCTGGGCCAGGGGCTCACCGCCCTCACAGCCAAGAATTTCTTCCTAATATCCAGCCCCTCTTCCTAATATCTCCCCTCTTTCAGTTTAAAACTGTTACACCTTGTCTTATTGCTCCACTCCCTGATGAAGAGTCCCTCCCCATCTCTCCTATAGGAAAAAAAGAAGGAGAAAAGACACAAGAATTACAGTCCTGGAAGTTAAACATGATGCTCCCTTTAAATTCCCTGCTTGAACTCAACACTAAAAAGATACAGATCTTGTTTAGTATCACAGAAATGGAAAAAAACAGGTTTCAGAATGAAAGGTACCACAAGCAAAGAGGTTTTGACTGTGGATTGAACCACCTAGATCAGTAACGGAAACATGAGCTCAATGCTTGCAAGAGTTCAGCAAGTTGAACATAAAAGAAAAATATCTTTCTTCAAAGCATTCCTAGAAGCTCTTTTATTTCACATTTTTAAAGGCAATCCAGACTTTCAGACTCAATATACTGAGTCCTTCAACTACAGAAGTTAAAGGCTTCCAAAGCTCTTTTGACAAAACTGTATTTGAGATTGCACTCTTCAAAAAAAAGGCAATCTTAAGTGTTTGAAACACACCGGAAGAGCCACAGAATTTGCTGCCCTGGTGTTAAAGGCCAGACTGCAAACATTTCTCAATTTGCTCTAGCAATGGTGAATAAACCCAACCTCACTTCACTCTGACCGTTAGGAGCAGCAGCAGGTTCCGCAGCTGCTGTCCAGAATCCTGTGAAAGCCGTGTAAAGCCCCAAGGCAGCGATTTCTTTATTATTCTCGGCCAAGAGCGCAGTCCGGGCGCTGGCCGGGCGCTCGGCAGCTCGGTCTGCTGGCGGTCCGGGGAGCGGAACGAGCTCAGCGCAGCAGCGGGGCGGGGGTCGCGGCCTGTCCCGACCCCTAAGGCTGCCCGCGCCCCGCGCTGCCCCCGCCGCCCACCACGGGCCCGTTCGGCGGCGCCATGCCCTGGGCTGTCGCGACAGCGCCGGCCGGGGGAGGGGGGTGTGTGTGTGTGTCTGTCCCCGCCCCGACAGGGAGGGCGCGCGCCCACCGCCCCACCCCGTGACGTCACCATACGGCCGGCCAATGAGGCTGGGGAGACGCCCCGCCCCGCGCGGCTCCCGGATGTGTAAACAAACACCCCGGCGAGCGTGGCGGGGGGGCCGGGGCGGCCCGGCGGGCACCGGGAGCGAGCGCAGGGGCCGCACCGCCGCGGGCAGCGCGCGGAGCAACGGAACGGGTGAGAAGGGGCCTCTCCGTCATTTCCGGGCTCAAAAAACAAATAATGAAAAAGTGACGCAAAGTAAGCCATAGAGCCCTCGGCCACCGCCACAAAGCCCGTGCCGGCGCTCTCGGCAAGCCGCCAGGCGACGGCTCCCCCAGGGAAAAAACCTCGCGAAGTTAGAGACCGTGGCGCGCGAGCCTTATTTGCCGCTCTAGATCCGGAGAAACGGCAGGAAAAAAAAAAAAAAGGCGCGGGAGAAAGTTGTCGGCAGCGCAGGGCTGGGCTCCCCCGCCGGCCGGGAGCCGCCGCTCCGAGCGCGGCTGAGCCCTTCCCTTCGCGCAACGGAGCGCGAACCCGCCGCCATCCCCGCAGGACAACGGCTCGTTTCCCCCGGGCAGCCGTGCGCGGCGCCCCCGGACGCGGACCGGCGGACCTGGGCAGGACCGGCCGCACGGCCGCCAGAGGGGCGTGAGGAAGCGAGGCGGAACCTCCAGACCCCTGCTCGCCGCACCGCCCCCTCCCCCAATTATGTAAACCGTCGGTAACGAGGAGGCTGCCGGCAGCGCTGCCGTCATTTCCAGGCACTATAAATAGCGCCCGAGCCCTCCTCCCGCCGGCAAAGTTGCCTCGACGTCCCGCCCCGCCCCCCAAAAAAAACCCACCAGCCCCAGCAACAGCGAGAAGGGCCGGCGCCCCGTACTTACCGCTGCGCCGGCTCCGGGCCCCTTCCCTCAGGGGGCTGGGGCGGGCGGAGCCCCCTCTCCTCAGGCGGCGGCCGGTGAGGGCCTCACCAAAAACACAAAGGGGATAGTTGGGGGGGGGGGGAGAGGGGGGGAAGAAGGCGCAGCTTCCCGCGCCTCACAGGGACCGTCTCAGCGGCGGCGAGGGTGTCATAAACAGGGGCCGGGCGCTCGCCTCCCGCCCCGCGGCCCTCGGGGCGGCCGGGGCACCGCCGCCATCCTCCTCTTCCTCCCGCCGCCTTTGTTTTCCTCGGCGCGGCGCTGCCGCCCGTTAAACCCGCTCCCACCGCCGCCGCCAGCCAATCAGGCCGCGCGGCCGCGCGCGCGCCCCGCCCCTCCCTGGGGGCGGGAGGAGGACCGGCGGCGGACGCTCCTCCTCCCGCCCCCAGGGAGGGGCGGGGCGCGCGCGCGGGCGAAGCGGGAAGCGCGCGCGGGCCTTGAGGTAACGCTGGCGCTGAGGCGACGGACCCCCACGAAGCCCCTACCTCAGCTCGGTCCTGTCTTCTGAGGAAAGGCTGAGAGACCCGGGTGCGGTTAGCCTGGGGATGAGAAAGGCCAAGAGCAGATCTCATCAGTATCTAAAGGGCGAGGGCAAGAGGGTGGGGTCAGGCCCTTCGCAGTGGTACAAGGGGTACAAACTGCAGTAGAGTATATTCACTTTGGAAAAACTTCACTTTGAGGGTGGCAGAGCACTGGAGCGGTCTGCCCAGAGAGATGGTGAAGTCTCCTTCTCGAGATACTCCAAACCCGCCTGGATGCATTCCTGTCCAACCCGCTGCGGGTGACCCTGCTTTGGGGGTTGGACAAGGTGATCTCCAAAGGTCCCATTCCAACCCCTACCATTCTGTGATTCCGCACAGCCTGTTTCCAGAGGGGTTTTCAGGGGGATGGCACAGCAACAAGCAGCGTAGGATTGGTTTATTTGTCTCTCATATCTTTTCTGAAAGAAGGTAAAACCCTGGGTGATGACAGAGGCCTGTTAAAAGTTCAGCGCTGCAGAAAAAACAATTAAGAAAAAATGGCCAGTTGGCGAGTGGAAGATAAGCAGAATGGGTGAGATCACTTGGTTTGGAAAGAGCTCATTGCCTGTAAAGAAATACACGGGTTTTCAGGCATAAAAGAACAATTTTGAAGATTAACGAAACCAAAATACAACTCGCATACAAGTAGTTTCAGAAGCATACGAGGCCTGTTAGCAATGATCTTGTTTTCCTTAAAAAAAGTAAATAAAAGCCATCCCCTGGTTTGTTTTGGCTACGCTCTTCTATTTCCACAGGCAAAGTGTACAGAGACACAAACTGAGGGAGCAGTGATGAAGCTGTCATTTACACTTTGTACCCCGAGGCAGGGCTCTTGTCATGCTACATAAATGCAGCATCAATAATATTTTCATCGCCTCCTTTTCTTCTTGTCAGTACTGACATCTTTTTTTTTTTTTTTCAAATCTTTATCAAGTGTTTTTCTTACCCAAGGGGCCTTTGTATTTTGCAGGGCATTAGAGAAACAGAATCCATTACAATTCAGATAGTGACTCTAATCAATAAACCATGTACTAGTTAATTTTACTCTGCCTGTCAATTTTTTAATATACTTCACGTTTATACATTTTTGTCATGTGCTTCTTCCTTCTTACTGGCAAATTAATAGCCATTCTTGAAAGACACAACAAAAAAGTCACACTTGCACAATAAAGTAGAAATATGTTTTGGCAAAACAGCAGTAAACAAACATCTGTGAGAGTATTTCCAGTAGGGCTTTTATTGCAGTTTTCCCATCCTCTTTTTAGCTCCACTGCTGGTAGCTCTCATCTTGTAAAAAGGAGAAAGGTGATAAATAATCCTTTTGACTGACTCGGCCTCACTTCAGAGTGCACCAAACCAGGCTTCGTTGCCCCGCTGCCACAGATGAGTTAGATGAGGCACACAATACAGACATACAACGCGATAATAACTGGAATATAGAAAGAGGGAGGGATGTAGTATCGTCTAGCAGAGAAATTACATTAAATCTGATACAGTGCAGAGAGTACATAAATCTTGAGGTGCTGCTTGAAAAACAGCTTCAGCCTGTTAAAAGTTAAAAACATCCCATAAAGGTCTTTTACAAAATTTTAGCAAGCTGCTTCTTGTCCTTTATTTTGAGGGGCCTGTTGCTACTCTCTCTGTTAGGGGAGATAGACCTCTTAGTGCGTTCTTTTTGTGGTCAAAGGATACCTGACTCGATGGAGGGCTGTTGTCATGTGGTGTGGCCGACCCTACACCTTATTTATGCAGCTGCCTATAAAAATATTCCTTTATGCAGGCTTTAGAAGTAATTTCTTTAGCCTTTTAATAACAGCTAATACTTATATTGTATTTTACAGGTTCTAAGTACTATACCACAGCATGTTTACCATAGTGCCAACTTGTATCCTCTTTTTGAGGGTTAGGAACAAGGAATATGAAGCACTGAGCAGAAAGTCACAATAAAAACACACCAATCTCTGCAGGTAGTCCTCCCGACCCACGTAGCGAGATGCGAGTCCACTTAAGCCAGGACTGACACCTTGCTGGTTCTCTGGAGCTGGTGCAAACTGCCACTGCAGCCCCCAAGCCCCCCCGGTGGTGTCCCACGCCGCACAGTGCTCCTCAGGGACCCCCAACAGCTTGTGGCAAACGCCACGGTGCCTCCTGTACCCTCTGAAGTCTTGCTGAGCTCTGGTTCAGTACTGACTTGAAGAAGTGCAAACCTGGAATTACTGGTGATGCTGTACATGCTTTTTTACAAATGTGAATGCAATATCTGATTTTCTCTTCTGTTTGCCCTGAGAGATACACTGTGATCTTGGTTTAGGTGTTAGAAACTGACCAGGTTACACAGAAACAGGAATTAAACTCTACATGAGGAATAACAAGATACCAGCAGTCCAATCCTGAATATAGAAGTGACTCTCCTTTTCAGAGATGACAAGATGGACAAGGGACAGAAAGGAGTGTCTGTCGTTCTGCAGGGACAGCAAAGGATCCCGACGGCAGAACAATGTTTGCATTGTTTTAACACAAGCTCTGCTTCTCCACTGAAAGATCCAAATGACAAGGACACTGAGGGTTTCTCTCTTTGCTGTTTGTTTCCCTAGTAACAAATACGCAAGCTGCACTGTTAGAATACCATCCTTTTCTCTTTTCTTTTTTTTTTTTTTTTTTTTTTTAAAGATAAAGACATGTCAAGGATGTATTCAGTGCTTTCAGTAGCAGGTTAAGGTTGCTTGTACAAATGAACCTCTGATACAGCATGATGTACTCCAAAGTACTGCCTGCAGTCCACCGAGACACTGGAATAACTGAAAACAAAAAGCGTGGAAGAAATTAAATGCTTGCCTCTCAATTTCTATACGACTTAGATTGTAAACTCTCAGGGCAAAGTCTGCCTTTCACAGCAGGACTCTCATCTTGATCAGCAAAGCAGATGTCATGCTACTACTACTACTAAATCCTGTGTAGGGTCCTAATTATATCACAATCATTATAGTCAATAATCTAATGCGCACCATTTTAATGGGACTGCATTTGACACAGACAACTTACGTTTGTGTTGTGAGCTCTGCATCATGAAACCTCTTTAAATATAATTCTGTAATGGGAGAGGGGTGTTGCTGTTTCTCATTAGGATTCTAATCAAGGTTATGGTCTGTAGTTCTGGAATTCAGTGGGGTAGGGGAATTGGAGAGATGACATGCAGTAACTTCTTTCCTACATTTGCCATAAATGTAAGCTTAATAATGAAAAATAAAAAATTTGCTCTTCTTTTCCCAGTTACTCAGGTTTGTAACATGTTCCAAATGTTCTCCAAGGAAAAGAAATATGTGTCTGTTTCTTGTGACATGGCAGCAGCTGGCCTAAAGAGTATAATATAGAAATAATTGACAAGATTAATATAAAACTTCTGAGTATATAATATGAAAATGTAAAACTAATTGCAAACCAGCTTGTTGCTATGTCATAAATTATACTGGTATTTGTCAAAGCAGATTTTAGTTGTCTGGAACTTTGTGTGTAGGGAGATATTTCAGGTGAACAAATAAATTAGTATCTTTCCATTTGGGATGATTTTTTAAATCAGTAGGAGTAAGTATTAAGCTGTACTACAGATGCCAATGGAAAACCTGCTCACCCAGGAAAGATGCAGTGAAGCTGTTGCTGCAGTGGATCAGGGAATATCAAGTGATATGATCAGCTGTCCTGAAATAGAATCATAGAATCATAGAATCTTCATGGTTGGAAAGGACCTTTGAGATCATCGAGTCCAACCATACACACACAAAACAAACCCCCCTACAATCTCTGCCACTAGAGCATGCCCTGAAGTGCCAAATCTACACGTTTCTTAAATACCTTTAGGGATGGTGACTCAGCCACCTCCCTGGGCAAATACTTTGACATCTCAAGCTATCCTCAAGTGGAGAATAGGCAGAGGAAATTGTTTAGGGGCTATGAATCAGACGAATTTGTATCATGACTTTTGCATGATGTATACATCTGCTCGTATACATATAAATGTATGTGAGGTAGAAAAAACTCTGTATCACCCAGCTCTAGATACTTGTTTCAGGAGTATATATATTCTCTCTAATCAGAGGCCTGCCATATACAGAACCAGAGGGTGATTTGTCATCTGCAAAATTGCTCTTTTTATCCCCACCATCACTGTGGAAGTACTACTTTTATCTCATGTGACTTTTGAAATAGCAAAACCAGATGTTAACTAAACTTTTCTAATTCAGACTGACAGATACACAAGTGTCCTACCTGAAGCAGTGAAGTTCACCAGGGAATTAGCCACCATACAAACACTTCAAGCTTCAGCATGCCTTGGTAGCTAGGTTAAATATATATATTTATTTGTTTATTTCCAGTATTTTGTTATATAATACTTAAATATCTACTGTCACTAGAAAAATCTAGACCTTTCACTGCAGGATAACAGTAGTAGGTGCTTACAGGAGTTCAGGTTTTGTTGTGTATTCCTTCTGGTCTTTAGCCAAAAATTTAAAGCCATCAAAAGAATCACCTTGATATGAGCACAGTAACGAAAACAGCGATCACAAGAACAAGCGACATCCATACTTACTCCTGAAAATTGTTTCTTTTACCAGCCCAGCTGTGGAGCAGAGCAGATGCGGGATCCATGAAGCTCTGCCTGTCCTCAGCGGCAGAGGCAGCGGGACTGGGGCAACTCCTGGCCCAGCTGGGTAAGTGGGGAAGCCCTGCCTGGCTGTTCCTGCTGCTCCTCTGGCTGTTGTCAGATTTGCAGAAAGTCTCTCAAGGGGCTCAGGGGCAGAACAGACAATTGCAGGGAGTGATTATGTGTGTGTATTGCTCTATGTAAAACTAACAGTGGTTTTTTTTCCAAGGGGAGAATTTATAACAGTGTTGCATTTGTATATATATCTGGCACAGTCAATCCATTACAACCTCTAGAACTGTAGGATTCACAAATCAGGACCTAAAGGTGAGATACGGTAGAAACAAAGTCCTAAGATTGGGGACACGTGTTCTGACTCATTCTGGTATGCTTTAGACTGCTACAAAAGAAGATTCAGGACCAAAAAGCAGTACCAAAACTATACATTAGAAGGTCTTTCTATTTTAATTAAAATTGTAGATTTAGCCAGTACATTATATCTCTCAGTCCTAGCTCTCGACTTCCAAATCTTACTGTCTGTGAGCAATCTACCTCAGGTTTCTCTTTATGGGAAATAAGCATAAGGATTTTATCTATCAAATACAGGCTCATTTTGGTAGTTCATGTTGTGAAAGCATACTAGAGATGGAGAACAGGATGAAATGGTAGGCAGTCTTAATATTTGTCTGTGACCTGTTTCAGAATTCAGTATTTGGATTTAATTTCTGATTATGAAAGGGCATTGGTATACATGACCGACTGTCTGTCCCTGTCTGACGTGTCTGCCAGTGAACTGGAGCCTGACCCGGTAGTTGTCTCTGAAAGAGCAGTAGTTATTTTAAACTGTCCCAAGCTTGTCTGGGGGGCATGGGGGGTATCTAGATCATATCCAAAGACTGAAAAGACGGAAGTATTCTGATCCCCTGATAGTGGAGGGCTAGGTTGTGCCTCCAGCAAGATACATCAAGGCTGTAGACAAGAATCAGGCTGCACTTTGCCATGAGACTGGAAATGGTATTATCAGTTTTGCAGCTGTTCACTCCTGGTAAGTAAATTACACAGTACAGTGGAACATTTGAATCTCAATTTAGCATGCAAACAGGAGTGGCAACACAATAAACCAGCACAACACACACAAACTAATTGCACTTTATGAGGACCATAGCATTTTAAAGCACAAAAGCAGATGCTAGCATGTATTGTCTGTATTCAGCAGCAAAAAAAGCAAAGACACATTTCTCTGAGGCAAAAGGAAAAAGTAGTAGAATGAAAAGAACTACATAAGCTTTTCAATATACACATACAAATTATAAAATCTACCTTTATATACGATTGTCATCTGTTTCCTGCAGCTATAGACTCCTTGGCTAATTATTGGCCAGCTATTACTTTTCTGAGAAGTTAAACCTGTGTTTTTTGAGACATAGAAAAGCAGAGATTAATTTTCTATTGATACATGTTTTGTATAAACACATGCTGCATATGCTTGACTATATATGCGAAACAGTTGGCTAAAGGCAGGGATTCAAGCTTTTTCTCTTTTAGGTTTGCTTGATTTTTTAATTTTTTTTTCCCTTCCTCCAAGAGGTGTGTTTCTCATCTTAAAACCTAGACTTATATTTCCATCCTCATTTTATAGCCTGTCCAGATTAGGCCATCCAACACAAGCATATTCTACCGGTTCACAGATAAATAGGGCCAAGGGGATTACTGTAATCACGTGGTGCCACTCACTGCAAGATAGAAGCCATGTGACTGGTGATATTACTTGTCGTTTAAACCAGAACATCCCTTAGGAAAACATCCTAGAACATCCTGTCTCTACATATTGTTAATTCCTTGTTCCAGTCATTAATAACTCTCATTGACAAATATATGCATCTTATTTCTCCCTTGAATGTATTTAGTTGTATCTTTCAGCTGTTTTTCCCTTCATCCGTGAGGCTGAGGAGACAATAGGACTCACCACAGATGTAAGAACAAGTCATCCTTTTGAGTAATAGCATTTTCTAAAGCACATTTTTCAAATTCTAAGTTGTTTCCCCATCCCTTCTTGGATCCTTCTCCAAGTTACCAAATGATTTTGTGAACTATGGATTCCAGGAGCGATTTTTGTCCCTGTCAAACACAGGACTGTTCAGTTCCTATTTAGACAGTCTGATGATCGTACCTGTTTGGTTAATTGCCAGGTGTTCAACTGATTCTTCATTGGGATCCCCAGAGGCATTTCAGAATTGCTGTTCCCACTTGAAGAACCCGAATACCTGCCTATTCCCACCTTCCTTTCTAAGCAAGCGCATTTGCAAAGTTTAAAGCCTGGAGATGCCTTATAGAGAGGGAAACAAAATCTTGATGAGTCTGTTACCTTCTCTGAATTACAAATAGCGTTTCGGATACGTCGGAGACACTGAGTTGAAGTTATTATTTTTTTTAAGTTTGTCCTGGTTTGAGGTAACACCACTTTCAATAACTTACTAGGAACATATAATAAAGCTTCTCTAATAGCTTAAATGCAAATTAGATTTGAAAATCACTGACGTTTAGGAGAATATAAGCAAAATGGACTTCTGAGAACAGATAACATGGTAGTTGGTCTAATAAAAATTAGACCATCTTATAGATGGTTTTGGACAATGATAGATTGTTTTAGACAATATTAAGAAAATATATTTCTGTTACCATTAATCCATTATTAATCCATCAGCTTCACAGCAATGATTTGAATATAGTTAGCTGTTTGAATAAACAACACGTGAAAGCTAAAATGAGTGCTGCAGATGTTTAACCTCTGTCTTTTCTACAAGCAGTACCATTGTGCTGATCATACGTTATACAAACACACCCATTCTTCAGTTGAAAGAAGTGGGGATGTGACTGGCCTGTTCGTAAATGCACTGACACTTTAATGAAGACTTCTGCTACTGAGAAACTTATTACAAGGGGAGAGCAAAAAAAAAGTTAGCTAATTGATTGTAAAAACATTTTCAGCTTGTTAGTGTTTTCTTCTGAATTGGTCCAGACATACTGTACAAGTTAAAGCTTGGCTACATTCAGGAGGCTTCTCGTGTCAAGAACGAGCAGCAGGTCACCCGGATTTTTTCAGAGGTGAATCAGAACATAAGTCTCTGCAGTAAAGCTGCACTCTAAGAAAAAAAAATAGCTACCTATTTTGATTAGGTAGATTGACTCCCTGTGGGAGCCAGCCCATTGGTTACAGGGCAAAATGCAGCAGAGCAGGGTAAAACTTCAAGGCATCATTATTCTCTGGAATTATATGAAGACAGGTATTATTAAAGAGCTTTTTCTCTTTTGCAATGTCAAAATGACTATACAAAGTAAAAGCTAATGCTGGCCATGGAAATGTTCTATCAGAGAAGGACAAAAATAAAAGCTTTTATTGTAATTAGTATGAGTCTAGTGTAACTTTGAAGCTGAATGAGGAGACAGAGAGGAGATCAGTAATTACAAGAAGAAAATATGGATGTTCTGAACTTGTCAGAAGACAGAATTGTGCACTGCAGGCAGGCCTAACTGATGAATTTCTTTTTAACAACTTAACGAAAAATTGTCTAAACAGACACTGGAAAGCGAATGTACGGAGCAACCCCTGTCTTCCTGTCCTGTCCACAGGGATTTTTACTGTATTAGATTCTCTGTGGTAGCTGCTAGAGCTGCCTCTGCTGTTTTATTACTTATATTGATACACCTGATTCTCTAAGATTAACCCAAGGGCCTTATTTGCCACCCTTTAATTTTTCCCTCCCCTTAACCTTTCCTTCTTTCTTTTCCTCAAATCCCTTGATTTCACAAAGCCCCGGAAAATGCAACTGAGTCTAAAGACAAGTTTTGCGTCAGGAAAGAAGCGTCACTGATTTTTATTTTTCTTGATCAGCTTAGCTGTAAGAGTTTCATTCGTGGGTTGGAATTTATATATGAACTCTGTACCCCAACGACCCGATATTTCTGTTTTCTCCAATGCTATCTCAGTAACTAAGTGAGAAGCGAACAATCCTCTTAAAGCTGCTGAAGGATTTACAGACAAAATAGCACGTAACATTTCCTTCAGCTGGGAAGATGTGGCTGGTACTGTACTGGCTCCATCTTGTGGCTAAAACCGTACCGACTTTTTTTATAACAGGTTGAATCTTCTTACCATCATCCTGATATAAATATTGACAAATAAGCGCCTGAGCTTCCTTTCTGACTTTTAGAACAAATGGGCCGAATGTTTCTGGTAACAGAGAAATAGGGAGACTGGTTAAAGACAAAATTAGCTGAAGCAAACATTGCCTGTTTCCCTGGGTAACACCATCAATCCCCGTATTTGATTACATCCTCCTCGTTTAGAGAAGCCTCACCCAGGCACAGTGAGAAGAAGCATCATCTATCAGCGCTTCTTTGCTCCAACCTGCAGCAATGTTGCTGTGCAGCGTTCACTTGGTGTGGCCAGTGAATAACCTGCCGCTTAGCTTCAAGAATTGCCTAGAATTTCTACCAAAATATAAACACAGAGGAGTGTTGTTTATTTCGGCAGTTTGTTTTTTTCTTCTCTAAACCAAATATTTTTCAGGTGGTTGTCATTAAATAACATGTTAGCATTTGAACAGAGGAAGAAAGCAGATACCTTTCAATCAACCTGTTACCTGTAGAGCTCTTCCGGCCATCCCTGCACTGGAACTGTATTCAGGAACTGCCCCACTTTGGCGGCGCGACCACCCAAAGCACCAACTCAGCAGAGGAAAGGACGAAACACACAGGAGAAATTACAGAAGGCCACCACAGAGCCCAGCAAGTCCCTTCTTCATATCCCAGTCATGTCAGTTCGTATTTTGGTGTATAGCACAACTATATATTTTCTTCAGACTGTAAAAAAAGTAAGCAGTTCCGTTTTAGCACCCTCAGCGTTGGCAGCAGGAAGGCAGCGAGCTGACAGGGTATGCTGGATTTTCTGTTCTGTAGCGTACCAGCTTGTACGTTACTGGGTAGAGCTTCTAACGGTCGCGTTAGAAATTGCATTCATGTCTCTCTGAAAATGTTGTCAGAGATGAAAGATTGCAGAGATCAAGAGAACACAAATTACATTTCCAGAAGCTGGTACAGAGTTGGCTACTGGGTACATGACAGGATGAGGCTAGCGGCACATGTATTTCGGCAGTCATAATATGAAAGATCTATCCCCTGATCCGTATGATGTGGAAACAAAGTAAGTGCCTGTTTCCAGGGAGTCGCAGGCCCCAGCAAAATATGCCTGGCAAGAGCAGTCTCTCTTGCGGTGTCATATAGAGTACCCCTGATATCCAAAGGTGAGTGACAAAGCAGCCTTACCTTGTAATATAAGTGCCAAGCTGGAGCACATATTCCATATCTAGAATTCCATTTTATAACCCCTGCAGATGTGCTCAGAAATTGGAAAATAAGTGCAGGTTTGCAAGACTGACAAATAGTGAGTGAATAGTACTGAAGTTCTTTCTTCTGCTGTACATCATATGCATTTCATAACTCAACTTTGCTCATAGCTGCACTACAGTTTTATATAGAGAATTCCTTGGTAGGTTTTGTACCAAGAAAAAATATTTGCATTAAATAGGTGTGTTGCTTGGTCAGAAGGTACTACGCACACAGTACATAGACACTCTGCTGGGTACTATGCCATACAGATACTGAATGCTTTGTCTCTTCTGCTCTGGTACCTACGTGTTTGTCAAAATGTTTTCTGTTCCTGGCACAGTCACCAGTGTGGCTTGCAGCTCAGTGAGGCAGCATGGGGAGGAGAGGATGGGACAGGAATGGGGTGGCCGGGCTGTTGCAAAGGGGACTCGGTCCTTCTTTTCAAGCACAGCATGGTTAGCATCTCAAATGACTGGAACAAGGGCAGGAGGAGCTGTAAAAGGCTATCGTACATCTGCTTGAGACAGCAGCATCCAGCACTGAGCAGAACAGTTACCAGGCTTATGTCATAGTATGCGATAACAATTACTTAAAGACAGAGATAATGCTGCCGCTTCACATCCTGCAGTGCGCCAGGATAGAAGGTCGACTGGTCATACAGGGATGCAACTATTGCAATGCCATCTCAATCGGTACCTAAGTTTGGAGAGGCTGGCACTCAGGTCTGTCTTACCCACACTGCCTATGGGTCAGAGTCTTCAGCAGCTTTTCCTGCAGCAGTGGCTTCACAAAGGGTTGTGTCCATGCTGGCATACCGTGCAAGATAACTGGCAAAGGTGCGCTTGCCCTTTGCTTTTTTGAAGCCCATTATGAAGCCCTGGGTTTTGCCTTTGTACTCCCTCATATCCTTGTCAAGACCCTGTTCAGCCGTCCTTTTTCGCAAGAGCTTCAAAAATATCCACATTCCAGTGCCTCATTTCAGGGGTATCTCAAACCTTTAGGCTCTAAAAAAAAGCCACCCGAGGCCTCCGCGTGGCTCAGTGAGGCACAGGACAGGACCAAACCAGCTGCTCCGGCAGGAGCACACAAGCACAAGTCAGTGTTACTGAAATTTAACTGTAAAAGTGCTATCTGCTCTTTTGTCAGCTCAAAGAATTACCGAGCAGATGGAGTGCCTGTCTGGGCAGGGTGCAAAGCCGTGCACGGAAACCACTGCAAAGCCTCCAGAAAAACTGTTGGAACCAGCAGGATCCCCTCAGTGTTAGTATCCAGAAATTCCTGCAAGACACTTGGCTGCTGCTACAAACAAGATTTTACAGTCCCTGGGGTATTATTACAAGAGAGAAACCGGGTCACATATAAGCAGGGGCTTTAAAACACACCAACAGCTTAGTAAAGTCAATTTTTCATGTTACCAAGCTACAGTACTGTTTTCTCTCAGTCCTTTATCTTGAATTGCTCTTTTGATACTTACGTCAGTATGTATGAAAAGGGGTGGACGGGTACGGAGACGTGAAGAACAGATTGTACAAAGTTTGACAATCTTAACTAGCATAATAATCATCATTAATATTTATATTAGGAAAGTACCTGATGCTTCACTTTGCTGCTGTGCTTTATTCTTAGGTGGTTGGAATTGCTTGGACCCACACCAGAAACTGGGGAACAAAGGGAAGAATGATCAACTCAGTCCGCAGGCAACAAAATTTTCTTTTGATCCTCGTTTTGCTGCCTTGACCAGCCAGTATGACTGCACACCCTCTGTGAGACTCGTCCTGCTTTAAAAGAAAAAACACCCCCCACAAAAACTCCCGAACAAAAAACTCCCAAAGCCTACCACGTAAAGACAAACCATTCACTCGCAGTTTCAGAGGTGTCCCCTGCGCTGAACTGTTGCTAGCTCAGCCTGGGATAAGCACTGGAGCTGTAATTCTAGAAGATTCATACGATATTTTTCAGAACACTCTAGGTAGTATTATTATAAATTTTGCTCTTTAATCACAATGTTTAACTGTCATTCAGCAAGGTTTTTATTTATATAGATGATATCCATGGCAACTTTCCACCAGCAGATGGCATGGCTACAGACCATAACTATTCCAAGAGTTCTACAGGTACTGGAGTGCTTTGAAGCACATGGGTCCAAGCTATAGTTATGCTTTTTCTTCTCCTTTAACAGCTTTTATTTGGATTTTCATGGAGGCAAGATTTCTAGTGGGAGGCTGAATAAAAGGTATTATTACATCTTTTCTAGGCCCAATTTCATCTCTGTTCTTTTTCCTCTCTGGAGGCTATATTGCTGTTGCTGAAAAATCTGACCTGCAAGACAAACTTAATAGCAAATGTTACACAAAATGGCTTTTGATTTCTAGAATATAGATTGTCTGTATGTGCAAAATCCAGTGCTTGAAACGAGCAAACGGGCAGCGCAGAACGCAAGCTCTGCTCGTGCGCAGGGGCAGCACCGACTGCGGTGGTGGCAGGACAGGCAGCCTGTACAGCGAGGGGGGGTCATCGCTGGCATCGCGGCGGTAGCTAAAGGCCCAGAACAAAGGCAAATTATGTTCTTTGCTCCCAATATTTTCCAATCAAAACAGAAAGAAGGATGTTGTGAGGGGTCGCGCCCTGTGTAGTCTACAGGCAACATGGCTGAAGTATGGGTGAAAACAAAAGTGAAAGGGGGTATTCCATGGCTAAATCTCTGACTTTGTCAGTTACTGTATTTCTTAAGACCTGCAAAAATTAGCAGTGTAAGGCATAAGCAAGTAAGAACTAAAGATCTAAGTTCTCCTTTTCCCTGAGCAGTTCTTCTTCAGCCCCAGGCAGCCCAGAGGGAGTCCAGGTCACCACGTCTTCATTGCTGTCAGCAGGCGCTGGACCAAGTGACCTTCAGAGGTTCCTGCCAACCTGAGTGTTTCTCTGGTTACCTCCGTCAGCTGCGCCTACGTTTGACAAAAGGTAGCATATAACTGCAAACTACTACAGAAGGTTCTCAGGATGAACTGCGGGCTCTCCAGCTAAGGCCAGGCATTAACCTGACTCTAGGACAACCTCTGAGTCTGAAAAGACTGAAGAAAAAAATAAAACAAGAAGAAAGTAACTGATTACAGGAGATAACAAATGGAAAAGGAAAACCCGTGCAAGAGCACAGCAGGTGGAGCACCTCTGACTGCACCCATTACTGCCCGAGGGAGACAGGGCACTGTGTTAATCCAACTTTTGGGCTGGTGTAATAAAGCCAACATGGCATCGGAAAAGCCACCCAGAAGCATTGTAACTTCTGCTGACTACCAGGCGCTGGAAGCCGACAGCCCGGGGTTGCATCGCCAGCAGGAAATAGGAACTGTCTGTACAGGAGAGCGTGAGCGAGGCTGACGTTACCTATTTTCTCAAGCATTTTAGATACTCGCTCGCTCTTCACTGCCTAAGCAAAGCCAAAGGCCATACAGTTATTTTTACCATCCCAGAACAGGCCATACAGAGAGTTTGTAATTTTTACTAGTTTACCTGAAGATTATTTGATTCTGAAGACATTCCAGGGCACGGAAGGGTGCACTCCAAAAGAAAAGCAAATAATGTTTCCCCCTTCTCCAAATCCAAGTGCAGTTACAGGCAACAGCAAAGCAGGATCGCTGAAATGCAGTCACACTTCTTTCCATCGTGAAAATTACTAGGTGTTCAAGTGATTTATCCATTCAAGTGAAACCAAAACATGCCAAATTTCAATAATTTAACACAAAAACGTCATCATGAATCCATTCTCAGTGCGAGTGAATGCCAAGGCAATACCTGAATATCCCGAATAAGCACCGTAAGAGTTGAAATGGACTCTCCCGGTTAATTAATTGCTATCCGTGTTTGGGGAGGTGTGCGGCACCTTGCGGGTGGCAATGTTTACACAAGAAATGCCACAGGCCCCGTCCTTGCTGCCCCCCTCGCTGCCCCGAACCCCGCCTGGGCTGTACCCCCCGCCCCAGGCACTCGCTGCTGCGCCACCGATCTCACGCGCTCGGGAACATCCGTTCTCAGGCAGTTTTGTTTTCTAGTACCTGTTTGTCTGCGGGGCGTTGTCAGAGATGCCATTCAGCAGCTATCGCAGACGTGGCAATTTATTCAGAAAAGGGTTGTATTTATTTTGTTTATTCTTTGAACTGTTTAGTTTAATATGGTTGCTGTAAATGAACTCCATTACCCCTTAGGGTAAAAGGCCACAAGCTGCCGTGTCACAGCCGCTGCTCTGAGAAACGGTTTGCTCCGTGTGAAGTGGAAGTGTTTCCATGGGGTGTTTGCCTCTTAACACACTCAAATACCTTGGAAAGACTCAGGCTCCCATAGACTGTATGGACCGGTTGCAGGGAAGGAGGCTTAAAGGGAAGGATAAGGTGAAGAACTGCAGGAGCCACTGAAAGCTGAGAAGCAGAAATATTATGGTGTCCAGGCAGTGAAAGTCATGAGCAACACTGAAAGGCCGTTTCCTTCTCCCCCGAGTTTAAAGGATTGATTTGAATAAAAGCAATTTTCTTAATTAGTTCCCTAAAGTACAAAGGGAGGTTGTAGTCAAAGACACCCGCGTTAGTACAGCCCCTTTCCACAGAGCAGCGCTGGCTGGCAGCGCCTGAAGCAGCCGAAGGCACCTGGCCCAGCTGCTGCTCATCCACACCTCGCTCCTTCCCGAGCGCGCCAACACACGGGAACGCAGCCCAGCAGCGCAGCAGGTTTTCAACTACAACAGAGCACTTTGTGTTCTCTGCACAGGTCAGACCTCTTCCACCCTTTTCCACCACCCTCTCCCTCGGACAGTCCTTTGCTGGAGCCGAGAGGCTCCACACCCAAGCGCTACCACAGCAACACTTTCCTCATCAGCTTCCAGCCGTGCGTATTCCTGCATCCTCTACTTGCTATACAAATTGTTAAGAGTTATTTACATAAAAATGTATTACTGCTCCGCTGACAATCAGTTTGACACAAGTGTTGATTTGCTGTCATCTAGCAAATTATGCTGCAAAGTCACTGCCTAGAAATAATTGCTGTCAATGCTGCAGTTGCCTGGAACTTGTTCCTAGGAGCAGACTGCGGTGGAGAATGGTCACCGCGAGGTTTCTTGTCAAAGGCACAGACACCAGCTCTGGAATCACCAAGTGCAGCGTGCAGGTCCCTCAGGGAAGCGCAGCTGAGCTGTACAGCTAAGGTCACGGCACACATTTAGAGAGCAGCACCACAAGTAACTTGACCATGTGTTTACAGTAATTTTATTTACAAGTTACCACATGACACCTGTAGAACTACAGTTTTTATAACACCTTTAGCAGTAAAATAAGTCACATCTAAGAAGAGAAGGAGGCAGCAGTGAAAAATGTGCACAGAGAACCCAGAAAAGCTATTCAGTTATAACCAAAAGTAGGTATTTTTCTACAAACTCTGAAAGCGAGGAGGAATATACACACTGAGAAGAGCAAGTTCTTCAGCCCTGTAATTTCTACAGCATTAAAATGTTTGTGCAGTGACACTTTAGTCTGATGAACAGTACACGCTGGCAGCCAAATGCAAGTGGTGGGGAGAAAACTGTGTTAGTATCTTGCCCTTTTGAGCACCCAGAAAGGAAAAACAAATCTTCCCGCTTTGAAGGGAAGAGCCCCAGGGCTGGTTTGCTTGCAGAGCCAGCAGCGCAGAATCGCTACTGTGGGGCAGGACGCAAGAACAGAGTCCCCGCGCATGGCCCGTGCAGTCTTATCTGGTCTCGAGTTAAGTGTCTGGTGAGCAAAGCCCATTGCAGCATCCCATGTCTTTTTACAGCGCCGTGATCTAATACGGCTGAGCACAGCTTCGCAGAATCCCACAATCAAGCAGAGAAAAAAGCCCTTCCGCACTCTTACAATCCTTGGCTCTAACGGTGCTGGTGTTGAGCCTGGGCCTTTCTCAAGAGGAGAGATGTGGAGGCGCAATTCCGGAGAAACACGCTAGACCTAGATGTATTCTCATGGCACGACTCAGAAGCAAATAAGCTTAATGCAGCATCAGGTGCAACCCTTTTCTGCTTCACAGTACAGCAGCAGCTTCCAGAAAGCACACACGTGTTGTACAAGACCTTTTCTCCCCCCCAGGCATCTTTAATAGCCTGGAGAACTGTCAATGCACATGATCCATGCTAGTGGCAAGCGCTGGAAAGACAATGAAAATAAAAGCTGCACAGTAGTAATTATTTCCACTACTAACTACACACAGGATATATTGCTTTTGGTACAATGCCATTAATTGTCACAAGAAGAAAACCAGTGATTAAGTTGAGCACACATGAATTATGCAGACCTTTGCCATGCTGGAACAGCAGCGTTTTCTACTTAGAGAAATGTCACCACGTCAGCTGTAAAAACAGCTTAATGCAGTTCTCCCAAAATACCAAACATACCCTCAAAAACAAGTTTATAAATTAACTCTAGTTACAAAAGAGTGCTTACAAAATGACCACAGTTGGTTTTTTCTTTAATCCCCACGCGTCTCTCTGGCGTGCTGCGCCTCTGCCGCCTGTGGGAGCAAACACAGAGCTGGACAGGGAGCTCCGTGACACCATTTCGGCACCGCGCCAGCTGGGCTGCAGCATCCGTGTTCCCCCCGTACCCGCAACAGACCTCCTCAAAAAGCCTGTGTAAGTATGGACATGTACAAAAACTGACAGAAAGCTTCTTAAAAACACAGAGCGCATTAAAAAGTCTAAAGTTGGAACTCTTGCATCTACGATGTCTCACCTACAAGTTAGAATATTTGTGAGTTTTAACACCTCCAGGAATACAGAAAGGTTTTTTAGTCAAAATTCCCTCTCAGGTACTAGCCATTGAAATTAAAGGAGAACTAGCAGAAAGGCTTGACTAAAAATCCTTCCCCTGAATTGCGCAGCTCTCTTGTGCTGTAGTCACTTCAGGGAGTCTCAAGCCAAAATTCTGAATATTCAGCATTTTTGCATTTGCAGTTTTAAGGCAGAAAGACATCTTCAGAACAAGCCATTCAGTGTGGGACCTGACAACAACAACAAAACCCTAGAAGGCGCATCTCAACTCCTTTAGTAACAGCAAATTTAAAAAATGTCTTCGGCGTTCTCTTACAGCTTTGGGTTTTATTTTTTTTTCTAGAAAAGCCTGAATTTTGAAACAGTTCTCAGACATGCTGCAGCATGCATCATGGCTAGCGAGACTACAGTTTTCCGTTGTTATTTCTGGGTTGTGCGCTCGCGGCCAGCGTTGAAGTGGTTCGGGGGATTCACAGGGCGCTCTCCTGCGCGGCGCCTCGGGAGCGCAGCGGGGCTGGGGCAGCTCAGCCGTGACCCAGGCACAGCTTCACAGAAGGAAAAAATTTAAAAAAGCAAACAAAAGTTGAGGTGTGAGACTGCAGGTAACGTACCACCACGCCAGATAAAGAAGAGCAAGAACGAAGAAGCGAAGCCGGAGTCAGCCGCAGCAGAGGAGCCGGCCAGCGCCAGCCCCGCGGCAGAGGAGCGTGGCTGGAGGACGGGGACTCGGCCGGAGCCCGGCCCAGGCAGCGATGGGAGAGACGGGGAGTGCTTCAGCCATGGCTGATACACCTGAGTGCCGCCCAGACCCACGGAAACACAAGATAAACCACAGTATTTAACTCTGTAGTTTTAGATGAGAGAATGCTGCAAACCCAACGTGCTGTCAAGGTATTTCTTGCTCTTTTCTGGGAAATCAGAAATAAAATCCTTTAGGGGTCCTTTTCCAGCCTCTAAGTACAAACATAAGCTCCCTCTCCACCAAGTAAAACAAAAAGCTAGAAGGATCACCCATTCCTCTGCCGCGCCCATTGACTGGATGGAAAGGGAAGTTAAGGAAAACGGGCGCTGTATGCGCGTGTTGAGAGGAAGATGAGAGGCAAACTAAGGGAAGCAGCAGGAAGCTTTCAGCATTCACATGGTATTTCAAGATTTGGAGTCAAAAAGCAAAGTAACCTGGAGGAGCTGGGCACACGTGAACCAAAAGTGTCGCTCCTTTCCGTTCCCTGCGTCTGCTCTTGTGTCGCCTTCCCAGAAACCCAGAGTCCCCAGGCCACAGGCTGCTCCCAGCAGGAGGAGCCTCACAAGATCGTCCGGCTTCTCGCTGCCCTCTTCGCTGGGTTTACACCAGTCTGACTAATGGGATCAATAATCTGTTGGTTATCATCAGAAAGCTCATGAATCCTCTAGAAGAAAGATTTTTGGAACAACTGGGACTTTAGACTCACTTTAAACAGGAAGACAAAGAGAAAAGTAAATCATCAATAGCAAGATATACTGAAAAAACAGGCAGAATTCTAGAAACATCCAAAGGAAAGTGGTCAGTGAGTAATTTAGAGGGGTTACAGAACAATTCCAAGAGTGGCCTTCACACGCACACCGCGCGAATGGGGCCATGCTCCTGATGGGGGGTGAAGCCTCTGGCACCTGGCAGAGCACCAGGATGTTGTTTCGCACTCACCAAAGGCGCCTTCGGAACCGAAGCTCAAGCTCTAGGGCTCTCCTGAAGCTGGCTGAGGAGTTTCACGGGTGGTGAAGACACATCAGAGCGAGACACCCATCAACAGACATGGCATGCATTGATGTGATGACGTTTCTGTCCTCTATGTGCCTCAAATATTTTTTAAGCTTGTCAAGTGTTCCATACATGCAATTTCATAGAACAACTGAAACCGAAACGTACACAACACAGAAGCCAACATCTTTGGTCTGCAGAGAAAGTCCTGGGTCAGAGCTCTACAAAGCCTGATGCCATCAAACCTACACTAGTATCTCTTCCCGTAACACGGCTCGCGCTCAAGGGCAGTTCCTCACACGCCTCCACCAGTATTTGGGTGCACCGTCCCCCGGCGCCAGCAGCTCAGCTCCCGGGGCTCCCTCCCAACACGCCCAGAGCAAGGCCCACGGCCGCAGCCTTTGAGCCAACAGGTCGAGAGCGCCGTTACACTCAAGGCTTACAGATGGAGAGGACTGGTCCAGTTCTGGTGAAATAGAGGAAATGGGCAAGGTATTTCAAGCTAGCACAACTTAAACACAGATTACAAGAGCATTAAGTTGATCAGTGGCTGCCAAAGCCTCCGCGGAGCCGTCGCACCGGGCAGCTCCTGGCCCAGGTACGCGCTGCTGGAGGGAACAAAGGAAGCGAGAGGCAGCTACAGTCAACAAGACTAAGAACATGCATAAACCGATCTGTGGCAAAACTGACATTCTGTTACATTCTGGGGAAAAATTACATCATCTGCCAATTCTCAGAGTTGCTACAGACCTGTCAGTTACAGCTAAGCTCTCTTTACTCTCAGGTCACATTTTCTATGTTTTCCTATTAATTAGAGAAGTTTCTGGCAGCCATTACCCAACTACACCTTTTAAGAGTTCAGTTCTTTGGCACAGTCTGATTTTAGGCTAAAAACCAACCAAACCAAAAAATCATGACAAGCCCGTTCCAGTGATGTAAGTTTACTTGCATTGCTCCCAGAAATCACACGTTTCAAACCCTTGGCCCGAGAGGAACCTTTCTGTAGTAAAATGAAAACATTTGGTCTCTAAGGGTTGCTCAAGTAATTATTTTCAAAATTTCCTGGGAACAGGGCGATAGCTATATGAATATCAATATAAAGAGTGTCAAAAGCCTGTGAATCATCAGCTGCACTGGAATCTATTTGCATTACTCTGTGCTCAACAGTTCACAATACTGATGGTTTCATAACTTTCTTGCACCAAAGATAAAACGTTTCTGCCCGCCTATAAAGAAACTTCACCTGTGTTTTTTTGCATGGTTTCCCTAATTTAATTTCAAGCCGGTATAATCCTCGAGTGGAACAAGCACACTGGAGTATTTACAGATGTTAAACATCAGCCGCTCACTGTTGCAGCGTTCAGGTGACAGTCGTGTTCAGAGAAGCTGATGTAATACACATCCCTGTGTTTGGGGTTTATCAAACAGCAGTTCATTTTAAAGCCAAATTCCAGTCATTCTATATATGCACAGTACTATGCTGATTTGGTAATACAGGGACACAATTTAATGATTTTCTTTGCATTTGTTTTTACAAGATTCAGATGCCAAAAACAAAACAGAACATTAAGTTACCTGATTTAAAAAAGAAAATCACATACGTTTACAACATCAAAAGAATAAGACGAAATATAAACCTTTGCTACTTACAATTGATCTATACAGATTAACCAAATCACAAATCTGTCACAATATAAACGTTTAATTGTTACAATGAATAAGAACATACAGAAAATGATTTTTTTTTTTTTATAAAATCTTCCTTTGCTTTTTTATTTTAAACTTACCATTAACTAAATTAGCTATGCAGGACTTGTGGGATACATGACTAAGAAGGCACCAACAGTACAAAGCAAAGACAAAGCAGTTTGAGTAGTTTAAGAGTGCTCTACACTGATACAACACAAGAAAAGGCAACAATAGTAAGTAAACCAGCTGCAACCTTTAGAAATTTGTTCTAGATTTACAAAGGTAGTCCAACTGTTACGTTTCCTCCGTTTCACTTCGTCTGATCACAGCACATGCTACAAAAACCATTGTAAGCTTCACTTTACTAATGTGCACTTTTCACTAATTTAGTGTCTTGATTTCAATTGTTAACTAAACCATTTTGAACCACAAATGTATTTAAAACTTAGTAAAAGGATTGTTTGGACTTTTTTGTTTAAACCACTGCATTTACAAAAATATTTCCCCTAAAATCTGGGATTGCTTGAAGACATCGCTGTACAAATATAAAAGTACTATGCAAGGGACCAAATTCATGAGTATATGGTGGGTACGTATAGACCTATATTTATACCATATCACTGTGCTGTAACAACACAATAAATTTATCAATAACCAAGGACTATATAAACTACACTAACATAAGCAAATATATATTAATAAAGTTTAAATCTATAGTACAGTTGCTCAGCAAACAACTTCGACATGGTATAAATATATCGTAGCATATTACAGTGGGCAGCAACATCAGGCTTTTCTTTTCCTCATTCCGTAGGGAAAACCCCGCTCGACTCCTCGGGCTCTGTCTGGCCACTGCCGAGTGGTGCCACCGCTGCCGGCAGCACCCAGCGCCCGCAGCCTCAGCCTGCCCGGCGAGTGCCGGGATTCCATGGAGCGGGCGCGACTGGGAGGAGGAGCCTGGCCACAGTCAGGGCAGCAGAGCAAGACGCTTATTTGCCAAAGCATCCGTGAGAATTCTACGTTTGCATATTTTTCTTCAGCTGTAAGGTTGGAATGTTTTTGACAGTGAACTGTTTACATTCCTTATTCCCAAAACACCTTTACCATGAAATATGCATGTTACTTCGATTAAGAGTTGCTGTTCTCCGCTCTAAAATAGAAAAACTACATAAAGAAATGAAAAAAGATCAATGTAAAATGATGAAATAACTGACCTAACACAGTGTTGTTATAGGCACCTTCTTTTAAACTATTTTCAAAATCTGACCAAAAAAAAATCATGCTTCTGCATTTGACGCATCAACAAATTCAACCCAACAATGGTTACTGCATTCAGTAAAAGAGCGATGGATGTGGTTACTGATACTGGCGGACGCCAGTCGGATTCAGCAAGAGGAGCTAAGGAAGAAAGCCCGAAAGCACCAGATGTCAGGTAAAGCAAGCCCTCGGCTTCTCACTCGGAGGCAGAATGCAAGGGTAAGTCTACACCTCCCCAAAAATCCAAAACTAAAGAAAGTATTAAAAAATAATTGGGAAAGAGAAGGGTGAAGTAAGCTGCCAAACTTCTTCCTTAATAAATTAAAACTGAGGTGTTACAAACTAATTTCAGTAACAGTCATCTTCCCAACCACGCCAAAAATGGTTCCTGTAGTAATGATGATCGTACAAGTAGCAGAGATTCTAGAAATATTTCAACTTCTCAAAACTGAGTGAGAAAAGCATTTTGGTAAAGATGTGTAGAAATGTCAAGAGACATTTCTACACTAGTATCAACAGTCAAGTGCATATTTCTATAGAAATGTTTTCAGCATAGGTTCCATACCCCAATTCAATGATCACCTGTGCAGTGTCCTGACAATGCTCCTAAAATGTTCCCCGCAACAGAGATTTATGTACCACAGGAACTTCCTAATAGAAAATGCCCTTTAATGATGAACCCTTGCTTATTAAAAATTAGTTTTGGCAGACTAACGCTTAAACTATAGGAAAAAGAAAATTCTGAAATGGAATCTTGTAAGCACCCTTATCTATAGAAGTCTAAGTTAATGGCTTTCTAGATTTCTTTGAAGAGCAGACTAACCGGTAAGAGGAAGCCTGGAGTTAGAACCAGCAGCATCCTTCTAGACTACAGTAGCAACTGAACCTGATTTCCATTCAAACACATTACCCAACAGGAAACCAAAAACTAATTCTTAATGTTAATGTGAAGATATAAGATTTAAATTTATTTCCAGGAATTACAAGTGCATTTTGTTCATATTAGCAAGCAGTCTTTATACAATCCATTCCTCACTGCTGCCAAAATAAAATGAGAAAAAGACAGCAGAGATATGAAAAGCTAAAAATAGAACTATTTTTCCTAAGTTATTTGTTGAATAGCATTTCAGTTGAACACAACTCAGAGGTAACAATAGATTATTTTTTTTTCTCAATCATAGGCATGTGGCACTTAGACAATCATCTTTGCACAGAAAGCTTTAACAGTCATGCGAGGGCACAGTAATTATTTTAAACAAGGCAAATTTCTCACCACAGAGAGCAGTGGGGAAAGAAAAGGAGGCACTGCACTGGAACATAACACCTAGTAAACTCCACATTATACAATTTCAGTAACAAATACTTGAAAAGATCATTAAAAGGTATACAATTTTAAACATTATTTAGTGCTAGCTTTGTTTGGTTGTCCTAACTCAGCATTATCAGAAAAGTTTGATAGTACTTGACAACAGAACAGTACTTCATGTCACGAGCTCATGGAGGCTTGATTACAAATCACCATAGTGTAGGTTGCAAGAAATGAACTTGAGATGCTGACATGCTGTAGGAGCAAAAGTAAAATCAAACTTTCTCATTTAAAGATGCAGTGTTCCTCTCTGCAAGAATTCTGAACATCAGTGATTAGAGTCAAATGTGAAAACTATCGATCCTCATTTGAAGCGTTTCATTGGTATGCAGTATGTAGACTGAGTTTATTAACATCATATTTTGGTTTCTCACTTGCCACCACATATGGATGCCTTCCACAGAGAAAAGCATTCACCATTAGGTCATCACGCCATCATTATGTTCTTTGTTAATCTTCCACTGCACGGTGAGTAAATAGAAGTTGGCGAGCTGCCACTCATGCTCTTTGCACAAGCCTTATGAATGCTACTACGTGCTATGAACTTTGGAAGTACTATGCCTCCAACATGGTTAAACTTTAAATGATCTCTTTTAGAAAACGCAGGGAGAAGAAGGTACAAATTTTGTCAATACATGGAAAAAATGGTTCTTAGATGAATTCACTTAAGTTGGGTTCCTAATTGGCTCTTACGCTGTATAGAATACCTGTATGTGCAGCCAGCACAGGACACCCAAACAAGTGCATAAGC
This sequence comes from Fratercula arctica, assembly GCA_947846985.1. Lineage (NCBI taxonomy): Eukaryota > Metazoa > Chordata > Aves > Charadriiformes > Alcidae > Fratercula > Fratercula arctica. The sequence continues at coordinate 29,141,232 of CANTUZ010000013.1, read as the reverse complement.
AAGATTAACATGAACACGACTTATGCTGTGATCCATAGCAAAGGGTATAAACTCCGCTGGATGCTAACCATTTCTATTTAAAAAGGAAGTGCAAAAAAAATCTGGGATGTCACTGACTTAAAGTGCCCTGAATAGTAGCTTTTCTAAAAAAAAATGCCAGCGACTTCAGTAAAGTCAGAAGAACATAGTTCATGGTGTAAACTTCTTACAGGTTAATGAATTATCTTCTTGGATACTGAGGCCAGGAGTGAAAGGAACCACTGCATCTTTCAAACCAGAAAGCAAGCAGTTAAAATACGGCCAGCAGTAGGTGCACTTACAGTACAGTACTGCAACAGGTCAACAATGGGCATTACGCATAGGAGTGTCAATTACAATTCTTCAGGCTTAAAAGATTCATTGAAAGCATGAAAAGCCAAAACTACCAGGAACTGCCCTCCTGAATGGCTCAAAGGAGTTAGTGGATAAGCTGAGAGAGGCCACAAGACATGACCAACAATAAAGAACTGGGAAGAGGAACAGCAACGTTTGAGCATGCCCAGTCCTTTAAGTCCTTGTCCTACAAAAAAGAGCAGAGACACATTTCAGTGAAGAAAGTTTTAACATCGCCCTTTAAAACACACATACTTTCCTGTTTCTATGCTTTACGTACACTATGTTTACCATGGGCAGCGGTACCGATACATATTAAAAAAATAAAGGCTAGAGACAGTGAATATCAGTACATTACATTTTAAATTAAAATTTTAAATCTTCAAAATATTAGGAAGATTAATCATAACTAACAAATGAAGTACATTGATAGGTTATCCGAAGAATCTGTTATTTTCCACATTGCTTCTCAATTCCAAAATCTACAGCCAAGGGGGAAGCTTTGAATCTCAACAAATAAACGCTGAGAAGAGCTGGCTGATAAAGTGCAGTGGGGGGGCCTAGAGGGAGCAGAAATCACAGAAAGAGACCATTACTGTCCATTTTAAGCCAGCTCCTGGGGGTTGGCCTTCACCAGGATGTCAACTACTTCTGTTTAAACTGCTGTGATGTGGAATGGCTAGCAATTCTAACCACAAATGACCAGGACCAATTACTAGCATATCATTACCAAGCTGAGTACGATATTTAAATTTCAGTGTCATGTCAGCCAAATCAACTCCTCAGAGTAGCATTTAAAGGTAACATTTTTTGCAAACCAGAAATTTCTGTTAGCACCGGCTCACTGATATCTTTATCCCTAATCCTTTTATCCCTTAATCCCTAATACAACCCAGGTAAGTATGGTCTGGGCAAAGAGGCAAGCAGGAGAGATGACAAACTATGATTTACCACAATGTTAGCTACTTGCTCTCCCTTCCTTGATGCTACGGCCTATTGGTAACAGGTTTCATCTTACTCCTAAAAATTTATGTAATTTTCTTCCAGAACGCATACTTGTACTGCTAGTGCCTCTTGTACAGAATCAGCTTTAGAAAACACAGATGGGAAATAAGCACCACGCGTGTTACTGTGTCACATGTCTAATTCTACTGGCAATGCCCAACTGATAAGAGCCAGACGTGTGAACCTCAGATTTACCTAACTTTTAATTATTAAAAGAGTTTCAAACATTAGCTAGTAATCTTAAATAAAATACAGTATTTCTAAAGATCAAAATGACTTCATTTGTGACCTTCTATACATTTCAATATTCAAGTCAGTGGCAACGGAAGTTACCCTACTGAAGTAAAAACTGTATTTTCAGAAGTTTCCTCTACTTTTCTTTTTCTTTCTTTCTTTCATGGATTTCTTGCAGTGAGGAAGTTCACTGGCTCAAAACTTAACCTTTCTGCTGGAACTGCCAACAAAAAATCGTGATTGTAGAAGGCTGCTGTTGATGGAGAATAGCACAGAAACTACTTTTAAGATCACAAAACAAGCAATCTAGATTGTTCTTTTCCAGTCACAAAACTTTGACACTTTAAACTATTAGTATCACAGAAATTTCGCCAGACCGGACATCAGGAAGAAATTCTTTGCTGTGAGGGCGGTGAGCCCCTGGCCCAGGTTGCCCAGAGAAGCTGTGGCTGCCCCATCCCTGGAGGGGTTCAAGGCCAGGTTGGACGGGGCTTGGAGCAACCTGGGCTGGTGGGAGGTGTCCCTGCCCAGGGCAGGGGGTGGCACTGGGTGGGCTTTAAGGTCCCTTCCCACCCAAACCGTTCTGTGATTCTGTGATTCTAAGTATTACAAAAACTATTCAATTCAGTATTGGACCAATTTTGTATGAAACTACTGAGACTTGCAAGTCTCACGGTAGACTCATGCCAAGCCTCATGCATACCCGGTTAAGTTTATTGATTTAAAAAAAGAAAAAAGTCAGACAGTGAATATCAATACATTACATTTTTAATTAAAATGTAAAATCTTCAAAAGGTTAGGAAGATTAATCATAACTAATTTATTGAGTATTTTGATACCTATTCTTATTTAATCACACTATTTCAGAGGTACTTAAGACTGAAGCTAAATCATACTGAAGTTTCATGGCTTTTTTTTTGCCCTCCTTTAAAATAATTTAAGGGATTTGTCCTCTGTACATTACATTTAAGGGAGAATTTTTTTAAAAGCACTTGAGGTCATATGACAAAATAGTCTGCAATATATGAAGAACATTGTCCCCTTAAAATGTTTGGGGGCTTTTTTGAATAAAATTTGCATTTCGAAGTGTTACTGTGGCTTTTATTCTGAGAAGCACTATTTAAATGTAATTCTTATTCCTTAAATGCAACCTAAAAACTAGGTAAACATCTCAGGCAATTGCCTGGATTCCCTGTAGACACCTCAAAGTTGTAGGCAAAACAAACTGTTTCTTCAATAACAGAATATGAGTGAGGTCAAATGAACACGCATAAAGCTGTCCTTTAACAGCTAGTTATCCTACCAATAGAAAAGGAAAGTTCTACATTTCACTAGTGGTAACGAAGTTCCAAAATTCTTCCCCCTGCCCAAGTGGTTCCATATTGCTGTGACTTTACCTATGCACAATTTAAGATCGATATCCTGGCTGGAATCTAGCAGTTTCCTCAAAAATCAGTTCTTTCAGCTTTTCCTTCGGCAAGTCATCCAACTCCATATCAAACTTGAAGGGTGCTTCAGCTACAGGCTTAATAATATAAAGAAACATTATTACTTTTTTTAATATTACTGTTCTATTGAATTTCATGTAGTCCCTGTACGGGGAAAAAAACCCTGAAAACGCGCTTCACAAAAATGACTAATACTGTGCAGTCTTCAAGGAAGAACTCATTCTAGTAGTCCTTTGCGTGCTTTATATATTAGTTTACTAAACTTGAAGTCAAACCATACTAAATAGCTACTCAAATATAACCACAAGTTAAAGTATTTGTTCAAGGCTGAACCTGAAGAAAAATTATCCAAAACGTTTGTATTTCTTGTAATAAACATATCCGTCCCTTAAGAATAACTAGCTTAATTCCTCCTCCCCTACTTCTTCACCAAAAGTAACCTGAAATCTCATCAGAATTGTCTACTAAATTACAGTGAGTTCAGACTGGGGGGTTGTAAATGCATCATCTGATGGCAAACTCAGTTACTCTCCTCATCATCAGACGTTATGAAACAAGAACACAGCGGGCTAAGAAGTTCCATTTTCAGGAGAGCACGCCTTAGCATCTTATTTATTGTGTTGTGCCTCCAAAATGTTGTACTAGAACAAGATACATAAAATTTGGTAAGTTGGTGCAATTCATTCTTCAACTCCATTAGGGCAGTAGAAACACTGCCCTTAAACTAATGAAGAAAATAACGTGTTGCATCATTTAATCAACATTTACATTTTAACAACGTCTTTACCTCATCACTTGGATCATAATACTGCTCCAGATACGGATGGGCTAAAGCTTGCTCCACTTCAATCCGCTTATGAGGATTAAAGGTCAACATTTTATCCAACAAATCGAGTGCTAAGAGGAAAAAAAATAAGTGAGCAAGAGTTTAATACACACTCCAAAGTACAAAAGTGTTACAAACACTGACACTACACAGAAAATACATGCTACCCTAAGTCTGTGGCTAATTTCAATTTCCAGCTGGAATCCCCAGCCATAGCAGCAGCAGCAGATTGCTTCCTGGGCCCTGGGCAGAGCAGCTTCGCCTGCCCACCTCACGGGCATTCATGGCTACGGATCCCTTTGGCACGGTCAGCTCTAATGGAGGTAGAACCTTCCAAAGGCTCCTCAGCAGCGCAATGAATGTCAAGGCAAGAAATGCGTAGAACCCTATGGTACAATGTGCTTTTAACTACAGCAGAAATTTAACAGATGAGGCTTTTTTCTTCACTCAAATAGATGCTTTGGATTTTTGTGCCAAATATCCAAACCGAGATAGAGCTTTTCTGAAATGAGTAAGTAATCAAGAACATGTTCTCATTCTGAAAAGCAAACTTGGCTGTTTAATGACGCAAATGTCATTGAGAAGTCATTAGGAGCTCTAGATCATCGTGGTGAAGTATTCTAGCATGACTAGCAGCCCAGAAGATACTCTCCTGCTAAGATGCAAATATTGCATATTCATGAGATTCAGGTACAATCTGTTGAAGACAACTCATAAAGAATCCATAGAGAACTTGAAGATCTAGTAAGACAGAGAGTGAGGTCTGATGAAATTCTGGACAAATGTTACAAGTCAGAGTTACTGCAGTTGTTCAGCTACTTTGATTAGAACACGTTTTCCTTTTCCAGGAAACCAGAATGATTATAGTAGCAAGAAGCCCAAAGATACTTGCAGCATCCTAAATTCCATTCCATTTCTTCTCATTACCACATCATTTATGACACAGAACTTAGATAGAGGCTTCTTTCTGTGATTCTTACTGCAGCAAAATAGTTGCAGCGTTGCATCAGGGCAAGATGCGCACTGAGCATTGCAGAAGAGACAGGACTTTACCACTGCATTCAATGGCAGCTTGAAAAAGCTGCAAACTTGCACAGCAATTACACTAAATATTTTTATGTGGCTTTCTCAACGCTGGAAACTCACATGCTCACTCCATGCTAAAGCATGTTGTGTACAATGCTTTTTACTGAAATGATTGACAAACAGCTTTTTGAAAAACTGCTCTGTCAAAGCTACTCTGAAGACTGAGAAGAAAAGGCGCTGCAGAAGTCGTGCAAGCGGCCTGTTCCCCCAGCAGCTGAGCAGAGCAGCACTGCTACAATGAGAGCTGTCAGAAGCCCACGGCAAAAATTCTCACGTTGACAAGCACTATAATAAAAGCAGAATAAATCACTGCTGTTTCTCTGAATGATCAGGATAATCAGCTCTACCCAGTTCCATCTGCAGAGATTAGCTTTTACATGGTAGTTCAGTATCTGACCATATTCACTACGAGTAAATTACCATATCAGCATTTAAAAAAAGCAACTTATGAATTGTGTCAGAGCAGGTGAAAGAGCACTGTACTATGAATACAACCACCCTTAAACTGCATGAAGTAGAATTTAAAAGGCAAGTTAAAAGCTATCTAGCAAAACAAAATCATATTTACCCTTCACTAAATCCTTGTTAAGAAAGGCAACAATTATTACATTCCTTGCTGTTATAATTTCTGCTCCACTTATCATAACTGATTTTTTTAACCCATTACATTTTAACCTTTCATACTGCTGAAGGACCCGTGCTTTGATTGATATTCTCCTGTTTGCTCTAGAGCTGACACGCAGGCTGCACAATCTACTCTGAGTTCAGCAATAAACAGCCATCTGCTAGCTGATTTTAGAAACAAAGTTCAATGTCAAAATCCAATGCCGATGTTCAGTACTTGAGTAACGTACCATGCTTTCGAAGATGATAACATGAGTTAGGGTTTACATTTTACATGTAAGTTAAAAGATCAAACACCACAACATGTAATCTTAGAGTTACTAAAAATTGCTTTAAAAAGATAAGCTACTATGAGGGTTTCATGCTGGTTTATGTTACATTTTCAACATAGATAAAGATAAATTCTTAGGGTGGTTTTAAAAATCCCATCCTGCCATTACTTTTGCTGCTTATTTCCATTTATGAAGATCTGGTACAATGTAATAGAGCATGAAATACCTTTGGGATCAGCATTCGGAAACAGCCTGTTCCATGGTACCTTATTTTTGTGTGGTAGGGAAAGCAAGTAGTTTCTGGCCTTTAAATTGATTATACAATTCAAATCTTCTTGGGAAGGGGATCCAAGTATACCTAAAAAAAATAAATACAAACAGTACTGCATTCTATAAAAAGCACATTAAAATGGTTATACCTCATTTGCTAAAACTCAATATTAAAACTGCTGGGAAGAAGATTTCAGACTAAATGTTTTAAGAGTACATAATACCTTAGAGTTTTTTTAGAAACCTTTACTAAGAAGGTTTAAGTTATTTTTTCTTGTAAATAAACAAATGCATTTGAGTTTTCTAATGGTCAGTGATCTGCTTAAAAGATACAATTTAAGTGGCATATCTATAGACATTTTAAAAACAATTGACCTGGACTTAATAGTATAATTGAGCTTTTTAAAATTTGTTTTTATTTTAAAAACATCCCTGCTGATGTAATAACTAAACTGGTAAGTAGCCCCCCAAATCAATGATTTTTTGTAGGAATCACTGCAGAAATAACCATGGGGAACAGATGATAGACCTACAGGTCCATACACTGACCAACATCAGAAAGAAATGAGTGACCAAGACCAGTTTAGCTGGTAGAAAAGACGCAGAGAGACAGAGGGATGTGGAAATGCTACTTTTATAAAAAGGTTACCAAGGATATGGTTAAGTTGGTCAAGGTAGTGTTTTCCTGGAAAGATAGGTCTGTTGGAGAGCATCTCTGCCAGAATACAGCCTACTGACCAGATGTCAATAGACTTGGTGTAACCCTGCAAGTAAAGCAAAAACATATTTTTGTCAAAGAAATTTTTGCATAATTGCAGAAATGTGTTACTTTAGTAAATTTTGAAAGTGCACACAAATAAATCTTTTTCTTTAGATGAGTCATGCTTGTTCATGCTGTTTGATTTTTCTGTATAGAATGAAATAAATAAGAATTGTATATCAAAACACTACTTTGAAAGGGTAGCAAGAACTGAAGTATGCAAGATATGCTTTTACAAAGGGAATCTCTAAGTTTAGCTAAACTGCAAATTTTTGAGAGTCCCTAATTTTACAGCAAATTTACACTAACAGAATTTGGAAATAAGCTATTCTTCTTAGCTCTGCAGTTCCCAACAGCATGCTAAACACATGCGAAAAAACCCATCCTTTTTCCTAACAGGATCTAAATCCCCCACAAGTAAGAAGCCCTCAGTATCAAAGGGGCGAAAGGGCCAAACAGGCTGGTGGTTAGCCGGTTTGTAAACCACAACACGTAAGTAAGTAGTAAAGATGATGTGAGAAGGCCAACAACAGTAAACGCAATACAAGAAGAACAAAACTGATGCCCATATTTTCATGTGTACAGAAACCTGTGCTATCCATAAGAAAAGGCTTTTATTCAGAAGCACACCAGTTACACTGGTGCCTGGGTGACACAGGGGCAAGTTCACCTCCAGAAGCCCTGGCCCCATTCTCCCTCAGCCTGCTGTCCCCTACTCCCCTCCCATTAGCTGGGAGCTGCCAACAAAAGCCAGTGACTGTGCTGAATCCCCCAGGCAGCTCAGCACCCGCGCCTCAGGACCTCATCACTTCACCATCTGTTTGCAAGGCACTGCGATTCTAAAAGGAATCAGGCTATAGGCCAGGAAAATTGTAAGTTGACCATCTCTTAAGAAACACAAAATATTTTCTTGTAAAAGCTGCTGACAAATGTATGTTGATATCCAGAAATAAGGTTAAGTTGCCCTATGTTTATGGCCTCAATGCAAGTTAAAAGAAGCGTGGGGCGAGAAAAAAACCCCAGACCACCTCAGCGATCAGGTTACTATTTTCTAGAAGTGCATTAGACACACTATTGCCACAACAAATCAAACCCAATAACCAATGAAGCAGTAACCCTACAGAAAAAACAAAGTCTTTGAGGACTATAAAGTACAGACACAGATGTCACATTTTTGTGAACAAGCATACGGCTGTAGGAACTAATGCAAAGGTTATGAAGGATACCCATTACTCACACTGTACAGGGACTGGATACCCATTCAAATAGCCACAGAAGAACATAAGAATTATTCCAAGTATAAAAAAACCAAAGGGATGATTTTATTAAGACTATGGGAATGCAATTAAGATCAACATACCACAAAGATCACATGCCTTCAGTATCAGATTCACTCTCATTATACATTCTACACCTAAATCAAGATGTCAAGATAATATTAAGGCAACATTTGCAAGCCTTGATGAAGACAGGAGTAAAATGCTCTCATTACTAGTACTTCTGCTCTGTGGAAAAGCATTTGATGAAGTCTCATGATTGACAAGGAACTGGACACATGGGAGCTCGTGCACATGATTACTCAGTTGTACTATCCAATAATTGCATCTGGAATCACAAATTTACTGCAATCAAGAAGCTGTACTGCAAATCCATTACCACAGTTCCTCAAGACTATGCATGCGTTGTGATCCTAAAAACACAGAAGGCGAGGGGAAAGAAAAACTGGTACTCACAAGTGGATAACCAGCAACAGAAGCACCAGCACTATGGTTCTTACCTTAGAATTCAGCATGATTTCAGGAGCCCTGTACCAACGTGTGGCCACATATTCTGTCAAGAATCCTGTGTGATCATGATCTGGATCTGCAACACGAGCCAGTCCAAAGTCACAAATCTGGTTTTGAAGAAATTTAAGACAAAAAAAAAACAAACAGCATATGAGACATACAGCTTCCAGTACTACAACATTACTAATTCACCATTCCCCAACCCATGATGTAACACCTACAAATACAGTGCTGGTAACCTGTATTTTTAGCAACAAGTTATTGCACAAAGGTTAAGAAAAATGTTTTGGATTAAGTACAAAGAGTATCCAATGAGGCCATGCAAGCAAGGAACAGGAAGAATCAACAGTTTGGGGAAAAAAGAGGTTCCTGGTGCACAATTTATATTCCACTATGGGTTTACTTAACACCTTCTCTGCCAGGTAGGTGACAAGGTACACTGCTCCAACCTGTTATTAGAAATGTACCAGGAAACAAAAAGAGAGATTAAGATTTCCAGAAAACAAAATTACAGACCAACGCATTTGTAGCAGAGTTCAATACCCCTTTTCACAAAAGCTGCCATCATAACTGCATCTTTGCATGAGAAACGTCCTATCTGATAGGACACTGGGTAACGGCCTCAAACTGAAGGAGGGTAGATTTAGAATGGATATGAGAAAGAAATTCTTTACTGTGCAGGTGGTGAGCCCCTGGCCCAGGTTGCCCAGGGAAGCTGTGGCTGCCCCATCCCTGGAGGGGTTCAAGGCCAGGTTGGATGAGGCTTTGAGCAGCCTGGTCTGGTGGGAGGTGTCGCTGCCCAGGGCAGGGGGGTTGGAACTAGATCATCTTTAAGGTCTCTTCCAACCTGAACCATTCTGTGATTCTGTGTGTGATTCTGTGAGATAATGGTAGACTGGAGAGATTATAGGTTGCTGAAGGAAGCATGAGCTTAAAAACAAAAACACAAGAAAATATTTCTCAACCCTGTATGAGGAAAACAGTTTTATCTAATCATGAAAACAAAACCAAACTCTAATCTAGACTAGTGAATTCAGCACAAAGGAAAAAGTGCTTTTATCTATACTCTGGTAAGGAGGTTCCATGGCTTTCAGAGATATTTAGTGTCCTCTCTCCAGAGTGAAATCAAGAAAATTGAAAATGTGAAGGAAGACAGTGTTCTAGAGTGCAGCAGCTGTTCCTTTCTTACCTTCTGAAAGCTAAATGGCAAGCTTGTTGAGTGGCACATTAGACACATTCATATGCTTTTGCTACCACCAACCAAATACCAGTTAATGATCAATTTCCACAGGAAGTGTATTTGCATGAAGGAGTATGTACCCTCAGAAAAACAAGGCATCAAATGCAGGAGTAGCAAACAGCTAGGGGGTTCCTCTGATGCACACATTTGATAACAGCTTACTTTTTAATAGTTAATTGTGGACACTAATTATACTAAAAATGTGTAGTAATAATACGCTGTAGTCAATAAAAACTGTAACGGATAATCCTACCAAAAACGCAGAAACCCCAATGCACCCTGGCAACCTACTCCTTTGTTTTCCTGGAGGCCCAGCCTGTGAAACAACTGGTAGGTCAGCCAAGGAAGAAGCGATTCAGCCAACCAAAAGCTACAACTGAAAGACAAGATTCAGCAGCTGTTAAACAGAGGGACTGAAGAAAAGGCAATGATGAAATTCATAAGCCAGGCTCCGTGGGATGACTCCTCTAAGTTTAGCTACATATTTTAAAAAATTTAAAAGAAAAAAAATCCAAACACAGAACCCTCAATCCTTAAAAAAAAACCCAAAAAGAATCCTTCCTTTTAAGCATGTCAAGGTTTTCCCAGGCTACAGAAACAGAGCAGCTGCCTTGTGTGCAATTAGCAGCTTGCATAAAGAGAATCAGTCCAAATAATAGGAAGAGTCTCCTGTAAAGACAGAAGTGAAGAAACTGCAGAGGACAGTTTTTTGGACTTCAGAAAATAATTATGCAGGCAGACAAAACCCTTCTAATCTCTTCCTCCTAACCTCAGAAAAAAGCTAGATAAGACCATAGGCAAGAGGCTTGTGCAGAATTATAGTATTACATGTAAGCAAAGTGTTATGATTTGTTATTAAAACAAAAGAAAAAAGTCACTCTCCAGTCCACAGTGAGGAGAAAGAACTGAGTTAAACAAGGTGTCAGTTGAATCTCTCAAGTAGAAAAATGCACATGGGATGGAAAGGAAGATTATTGACAAAGAGAGCTCATTAAAATGACAAAAAGCTCCTGCTGAGTAGAGAAGAAACAGGTTAAGCAGAAAAGAAGAAACACCATTAGTGAGAAAGGCATCAAGGTTGAAGCTGCAAGAGAGAGGCTGTCGGCAGCGTTTTCACCAGCTGCAGACTGGCTGGGAGCATCAGCGGGCAGAGGAGAGAAGCTGGAGGGGCCAGCGTTCTGCTGGGTGCAAGGGACCAGGCACAGAGCCTGACTCTGCCCTGCTGAGGAGACAGTTCTTGCCCTGTGGCGAGAGAACACGTTTAACAAAGCAGCTGCCCTATTTGGGGGCAAAAAAAATAAAATTGTGAGTCCCCTCTGCCTGTTCAAGTAATAATTGGTAAAAGTCAAAGCAGCAGGAGGAGGCAGGCTTCTCAATCAGAACTAAAACAAAAGAAGAATCTGAGAGAGCAACATAATGACAGGCAAAATATTCTTGCCATTTTGATTAAGTCACAGCAGAGAATAAAAGACTGCATAATGAAAGACCCAGGTATGTCAGTCAGTGCTTCATGCCTTGGAGAGACAGAACAGATGCTACTAAGAAAGAAGGAATAGTTTCCCCACTAAATAAATAAATAAAATGCCAGCATTTTCTTTGTATATTTAGCTTACACTTGTTCAAAACAACATTCTTGTGATCGGTATCAGGTATGCTTTTCTTTCTTTCTTTTTTTTTTAACAGAGATGCCTTAAAATTGTATGAAGCCGCAAAGCAAATGGGAAGATTTATGAGGATCACGTACATATGACCATTTACTAAGCAAATGAAACACTACTAACACACTGAAATATCTGAAGTTGTATCACTGATTAGTCTGTGCGTGTGTATGTATAGATTTGTATAAAAGGAAACGGAGAGGTTTCCATTAAGTTTAGCTGTTAATCATAAATTGAAACAGTTGCATCTCTAGAGTAATCATTGAAATCCTGAAACAAACAATAAGTTGCACTTTTCCTCAAAAAAACCAACCAAACAAACCCTCTCTCATTGCTTTCCTTTCAAGCCTATCAAAGTACCTAACAATTCTTGGATGTTTAATACTTGGGGGTGTTCGCTATGTAGATAGAAAAGCACAATTTATAAATAATATTGATGTAGTGTGTTAATGTTTTAACCAATTCAAAGAAGTAGGTTCTGCCAAAGTAAACTGGTACACTGAAGACACTGCAATATACTAGTTGAGAATCTGTTTAAAATAACTCTGACTTTTCTGAAATATTAATGCCACTGGCCTAGGAAAATCATACAGTCATGTTAGTTTTTATGTAACATTTAATTTACAACACCGTAAACCAGGTCAAACTGTTGGACACAGATAATCATGAAAGCACGTGAAAATATTTCTAAAAATGTTCGTTAGTATTTTAGAGTATATTCCAGTCTGTAGCATGTCAGTCTACATTAATCTCATTCGTGGGAAAGATGCCCGGCTGCGAAAGAGAAGACCAGTATCTGTATTACCCAGGACTCTCACCAGAGAGAGATTCCAAGGCATAGTTTTCGTGGACTCAAATCTAATCTTTCACTGAAAATATATATCAAGAGACAGTAGTTAAGTTCAATTATGTACTTTCACAAACTTTCCTTCACTATGTGGTAAGTTATATTTAAGGTCGCATTTAAGTCTGTAGCATAGCCTAAGGAAAGAGAAACAGCTTTAGGTTCTGCACTTCTGCCCGGAGCCTTTCAGTTGCTTAGGACAAGGAATAAGGTTCACAGACAAATTGTGTCAACAGAGACTCACACGTTTCTTTCCTAGAAATGGAATCTATGATCCAGAAGTCAACATCATGTTTAAGGGAGAAGAAAGAAGGAGCTCTTGTTACAACCTGTAGGACTCTGAGCTCCAGAAGAGATCAACAGCTCTCTCAAAATGCCATTAAAGAAAGAAGCTAACACCATTACCACTGAAGATGAAAATTAGACTTTCAGACAAAAGTTGTTCATTTTTACGGTATGCTGTGTTTTGAGTTTAAGTACAATAATCAACATTGTAAGCATGTACGTAGCTGACATACAGACTTACAGAATAGCCCTAAAAGAAACAAGTTAGTAAAAGTTCAGCATTCATCAGACAAGGCCTAAGCATGTACTAGTTTTCTCTCCAGTCCTGTTATTTAAACTTTAGATGCGGTATTAGCACAACACCAGAGTTCCCTTTAGGTTATGAAAAAGCATATGCTTTGTCACATAGACTACCATATTTTGCACTAGGAAGCACATAGTGCAGTGGAATGCTGTTTTTAAAACCTTATAAAAGAAATTGGAACAGTCCTGTTTTATTATATTGTATTATTTTGCCATACAGTGAGTTTACCTTCTTTTTCATGACCATCTTACTTGTGCTAAAACACTGCCTTTTATTATTTTATTGCCTTTAATTGCACATAACACAGTGGTACACTCAAACTTTCCTGCTTCTATTGCACAGTCATCACAGATTTTACTCCATTTCTTTCATGAAGAGGTTAATGCCTAGACGGGATCTGATGTAATAACAGCTGCTGAAATCCCATCGCAAGAGTCAGAGGTGACCAGGCCAGCAGTACCATGCATTAGGAAAAGCTGACAAGTAGCAGTGGGAATGTAAAGCAAACTCATTGTGTAGCCAGCATTTAGAATGGACCAGCATATGAACAGCAAGGACATTTCTCGGAATTGTGACAACCTTGGACAGCCAGCAACTGGTTTACATTTTGAAGACAGTATTTTTGTTTGTTTTTTAAATGAGAAAGCTAGAGCCTCTATAAAAAAGAAAGTGTAATTAGGTGCAACACAGTATGCAACAAACACAGCTGTACCACGTCAGATCAAAGTAACACAAGCCCTGTCATCTCGCTCCATCAGTGGCCAATGGCAAATACACAACATAAAGCGTAACAGTGCTTCTCTACTAGTCTCTCCCATCTTCCACGGATTTGCTGCCATGGGACTCTCAACCAGAGGTAGCATTCAATAGCTTTTTCTTCTACCAAATTGTTTGGTGTTCCTGTAAGTCACATTATCTGTAATATCTACAGTGCTCTGTGGTACCAAATTCCACAGCTTAACAATGCTGCAAGTTAACTCCTATGTCCTTTCACCCCGAGCATGCCACCTGCCCCTTTCGGTCCCCCCCAGCCCTGTCTTTTAATATGTAAAGACAGTGAACAACTGTTCCCTAATTCACCCTCCCTACAACAATTTTATCAAATTCTATTGTAGTCTTGCTTTTCCTCAAGCAAGATTTTCCAGCAGAGGAGACCTAGGCTAAATAGTTCTTCCTGGTATGGAGAGAAGTACTTTGAAGTCTTGGTCTCCTCATTTTAAAAGTATATCACATAGAGAAGTGTGATAACTATGATCACACAGAACTGAAGGCTCAGAAACAGCAGAAAGTTATAGAGTGGCATGTTTTCTGTTTTATTCTCTATTTCTGTTCCAATTCTTCACACTTGGTTTGCTTTACTGAATGCCACTAAGCATTGAGCTGACATTTTCTAAGAATCATAACAGCTCTAAGATCATCCTTCTGTAATATTAGCTAGCGCAGAGCCCAGCACTGGAAACGTAAATTAGGAATGTTCTCTCTCCAAGTAATTGCTGTGCATTTAATCAGCACTGAATTTCAGATGCTATTTTAGTTGCCCACTAATATGAAGTCCTTTTCCAACACTGAACAATTAATAGTTTAAACACAGAGAAACCAAGACTTGGAATATATACAGTTTTGAGTTTACTTTCTAGGTAAACACAATTCTGCTTCAGACAAGTATTTCCACCTAGCTCTCAAAGAGGCTGTTTCAAAGTCAGCCTCCAGATGGAAACAGTGATGCACTCATCAAAATCGCATAGCAGTGAGTTCTTAGTCACTCAAATCTTAATAATTATTTTATCAAAACCAATAATATTTTGGCAATCTCTCCAGGATAAAAATCACATTAATCCCCAGTAACAAAACCATATTCAAGATTATAGCAGGTAGTTTCTGAAGACCATGTGAGCAAAATTTGTGAGAAATTTCAACTAACCTTGAGATCACAAGTGGTGTTAAGCAGCAAATTCGAAGGTTTGAGGTCACGATGAAGCACATTGGCTGAATGGATATATTTTAACCCTCTCAGAATCTGGTAAAGGAAATAACAAATGTGGTCGTTGCTGAGGTGTTGAGTCTTTAAGAGCTTGTAAAGATCTGTCTCCATGAGATCTTGCACAATGTATCTGTCAGGCATCAGATGTAAGGCAGCAAAACAAACGTGGTATCATGTTAGATATCAACAGACAGTACCAGATGAAACTTCTGTAACAATTTTTCTCTCTTGTTTGTCTGTTTCATGACAATTATGAAACTGTGTAGTTGCTTTTTGCTTTACAAGTTTTGAATAAAGTCAGTCCTGTTACATGATGCAGCCCTTTACAGAATTAAGAGGCATCAGCATGCGGTCCTCGAATTAATCATCATAAACCTCTATTTCTTTATCTTAGAGCCTGATTTTCATTGGAATCTTAATATGATCAGATTCCTATCCTGCTTGCCAAAAATAAAGACTGGTTTTTAGTTTAATGAGTAATAAGTTTCTGAGATACTTGCTTCCAGTTACATAAAAGCGTGAAGGTAGAAGTTCTGGTTATTTCTGATCAGCCTTTTCTGCCATCTCTCCACTTCAAAAATTCAGCTGTTGCTCTCCTTTACTATATACGTATTATGCTAGATTGAACACAACAGTCCTTTGCTTACCAAAATTAAATCCTAATATTTTCAGCTTAAGATTGGAATGAATGTAAAAAAAAGGGTTGTTTTTTTTTTTTTGCTTTGTCAGGAATAAGTTAAGTAAAATTTTCTTCTCGATTTGGCTGCAAAACCCTGGAGGTGTAGTTCCATGATCACTTTTCACCGAAATAGGATTTTGTGAAAACACACTACTCTTGCCATTCCAGTGGGGTGTTCCCATCCCCTCCTCTGGGTATTCAGATTGGATCACACAACCAGGACATCTTCTCACAGGCACAAGGCACTTACATTAGTCAAAATGGTCACAGAAAGGCAACCTCAGAATCCCACAAAAGTCCGACTGAACTCAAATAATATATTGATAATTTATGAACTGGAAAACATTTGACCTAGATTCAATCCAATTTCTGCCTGCATGCACTTATGCCTTTTATTGGGCAGACATCTGCAAAGACCTGCAAAACCAATAGAAACCAATGCATACAGGCTTGGGGAAATTAAGCTGGCTGACTCCAAACTAAGCCTTGTATCTCCGGCAGAGTCTCCCAGCTAGGACTACTTCACAGGCTAGATACCCACATGAAGTCACATCCGCACAAAGCCAAGTTTCCCATGAAAGAACAATTAGTATAACAAAAAGTCCAGATCAATCATGTTTACCTACCCATGTGCACTTTCAGGCTTTTCACATATGCAGGAAACACTGTAAAACTTGGGGTTGCGTTTTGCTTCATTTTAATCCCCCCCCACCATGATGTACCCATTCTACTCTTTAAGAAAATTTTAGACAATTATAGAAGAGTCTGGCCATTTTATTTTATCCTCAAGGCAATCAGATAGTTCTAACAACAGCTCTATTGAGAGCAAATATAGTTTTAGGATTAAGTGACTAAACTAAATCATCTCTACGATGTTGAGTTCTGTGCCTTGAAAGATAGAAATTAACTTTTTTTTTCTTTTCCTGAAAAAGAACAAACAAAACTAGTGTTCATCTACATATCAAATCTATGTATCTATAGACCTATCAAACAGGATGAACTTTCAATTTACAATAATAGAAGCCAACTTTTATTAACATCTAGTAAGGAAGAGGATGAAAAGGGAGAAATATCAAAACAGAGAAGGCGGAAACCATGACTAACTACGCAGAGTAACTTAAAACTTCAAAAGGATACACATCTTTCATTTGTTCAATAGTCGGAGCTCGGATAATATCATTTATTCCAATAATATTCTCATGCCTGAAGCGCAGTAGGATCTTAATCTCTCTCAGAGTTCTCTGGCAGTACGTCTGATGCTCAAATGGACTGATTTTCTTTATAGCAACTCGAACTTTGTTGACGTTATCATAGGCAGAACTAGAACAGAATAAATAACATCAGTTATAAGGAATATTAAATTAATTCAATTCAGAAAGCAAGAATGTGAATTCAATTGAATATAGGGGCGGTGCATTTGTTTTACATTTATTTTTATCAAATGAAGAGTCTCAACAGTGGCACATAGCTTTTAGTTTGATGGACAAAATCCTGTTGTTCTATCACCAACCTATTTGGGTACCTACAAGTCATTAGCTTTCACAACTGACTTAGAGTCTGTTGATTCTTGGATACCTGAACAAAGAAAGAAATATTCGTCTTCTTTATCAGTCTGTGGAACAAACAAGTTTGAGTCTTTTCTATATGCTGTAATCAAGAAGTTTGAGAGAAAAAGTTCATCTTCAGTTAACCCATTCACTTTGGGGCACAGAAACCCTTCAGAAATCATCTTTCAAGCAGCAGAATTCCACACCCTATGCCTAACTCCTGCAAGTAATTTCAATTGCCACAACCTTCTACTCCTCCATCGAGCTACGCTGTCGGCACCTCCACGAAGAACAGACACTGAAGAACAAAAGGGATGGAAAATTTGTGAAAACACCATTCCAAGTACAATCCCAAAGATAACAGATCAAGAAGAGAAAGAATGTATTAGACCACACATGTGAAGCAAAAGCAAGCAGCAGTACAACAAGGTAATTTGGTGATTGAGACCCATATTAACTGTGATTTCAGAAGCTCAGAACAGCATTCCTAGCTATACAAATAAAGCAGTGTTTCTGTTCAAAATGCCTAGCCATTTATGAAGAATATCACAGCCTAAGCCAAGTAAAAAGTCTCAGTAAAACATA
Organism: Fratercula arctica; assembly: GCA_947846985.1. Taxonomy (NCBI): domain Eukaryota; kingdom Metazoa; phylum Chordata; class Aves; order Charadriiformes; family Alcidae; genus Fratercula; species Fratercula arctica. Next base: position 29,123,425 of record CANTUZ010000013.1, on the reverse strand, counting down.
CATAGCTTTCTAAAATTTGGACACAGGTTAGTATTTAGTAAAAATGTTATGAATCCTTACAAGTTTTAGAATGTTTTCTATGGTCTTCCTTATATGAATGACAAAGCATCTCATTATAATAACTTCTTTGTATTAGAAGTATATGGTAATTTAATACATTAGAATTTAAATATGAGAGTATGATTCTTGTTCCTTTCAGATTTCTTTTTGCTCATTACTGCATTGCTTGGAAATTAAAAAGTAATCAAACCCACATTTAAACATTTCTGTTAGTCTCAAGTATTTCACATAAAAATATAAACATACTAGCCAAACAGGCTTTACATTCCAGCAATTTTTTATAATCGAGTCCCAGAACATTCTTCGATACCCTCTTAATTGGCCTACTCTGCTGAGATAGCCAGGTATCCGGTGATCAGGTAAAGCAGAATGAAATATGAAAATCCAATTAGAAAAGGAGACCTAGAAGGAATTCAGATGCCTGGCCATGTCAAGGTTTTTCTACCACTAAGCGGATTTATGGTGCAACAAGGTGTTTTTGAGACAGTACTGCTGCCACTGAACGCAAAAGCGTTTAACATTTCTCACTTTCATTATTAAAAATGACACACAATTTGTGCCGCCAGTAAGATCTTCATACAGCTCATGCATATGTAGTGACATCCTTTTTGCACGCTTCTTCTGCAGAATCGCTTTGACCTGTCTGCATCCGTAACTCCAGCCTATAACCACAGGCAGACTGCACCATTTATTTGCCTCTAGAAACACCGAACTCAAATGCTCCACAGGGTGCTTTGAAATTCCACATGCTAAGCAAGTATTCATTCCAACTGTTGCTATTATGTATGTATGGATACCACATTAGCAGTTCATAAGTCCCAAAATAGGTAATAACAAAGTGCCATAACTGGAACTTGGCATAGCCTTCAACAACGCTTCATCTTCAGTAACATTCTTAGTTAATCAGTTAATCACCTGTGGTATTTACAATATACCCGTAAGCTAAGTCACAAGCAGAAAACAAAACTAGAAATAATTCTGAAGTGTGAACAACCTGTATTTCGGAAAGAAGTGAAAGAATTCTATGGATCATTTTATCATTATGAACAAACCTCCTACCTCCTTCTTTGTATTGACTTTAGCATATTTTTCTCTCCCACAATGCAGAATCTTACTTCCTTTCAAAGTACTGGACAGCAGCAGCTATGCAGAGCAGAAAAAGGCAAAGTGCCAATATTTACCAATTGATGCTGCTTAAATAAAAGCTCCTAATCTCTTACAATATTTGATAAATCTCTAAGTTATTGCTTCTCAAGCAAAGGTTGGTTATTGATGAAAAATATGCATTCTTCCTTGTACAGATTCAGTGAACTTGAATCCATCAATTAAATATACCAAGATTTGCTCTCTTGTAGCTGTTTCACTGACAGTTCTTGAAGCATTTTCTTAGCAAATGGTTATGCTGTTATTTAAAAAAGTATGGGTAATTTTGCGTTCAGATGGTTTGACTATAAAACGCATGATTCAGCATGGAAAAAAGGTGACTATTTGCAGTAAAGATGCAATCAATTTCCTCTTCAGTCTACGTTCTGCGTACAGTCATTTCTTCTGTTCGTATCAGAAGATCTCACCACACTAATGCAGCTAGACATGCATTGCTGTTACCACTGCAAAGCCTCAGCTAAGGAGAGCAAAATCGAAACACGATCTAGTTGAAACATTAAAAGGGACACTGGATTTATTTCTGTTGTCACACTTTCTGAAATACGAGCTTTTCCTTAACTTGATTAAACGTATGAAAGATTATCTCAATTCCTATGAGCAAGAAGCTAATCATACAAGCAGTTAGGACACTTGTTTATGCATAGTATTTTCAATATCATGCACAATACAGGTACACAGAGAATCTGTATTATAAAGTTAACACCATTTCACATTCTCAGAGCCACAGCCCCCAAAGCAAATATGGCTTTGAGCAAACCCTGTGACCCTTTAAAAAACCGCGTTTTTTCAATTTGATGTGTGCTATAGAAAACTGTAAAAGCTACAGATTGGACTGAACTTCAGTAGAACTCATGAGTCGTGTTCTCTCATGTGTATGTGCTACAATCAGATACCTATTTGGCCTGTGAAACCATACAGCAGTAACTGTTTCATTTACCTAGGAAACACCGTAAACTAACAACATTGGGTCCTTTACAGGTCAGACCGAACCATTTCCCAAAGCTTTCCCTGTTCCTCACAACCTCCACCCTCCACCATCTACCATCAACACCAGATTTACCCACTACTCTCCAGAACTCTGCTGAAGAAAGATGCTGCTCATACACAGTGAAACAAGTGTAAGAAGTGCAAATCCAAACCCTTGATGCACTAACTCACTGCAGTTAATATAACAGCTTATCACCTAACGCAGGATTCATCTTGCTTAGCCTTAGCTAGAATTAGAGATCTAATTTTACGACTAATAATCACCTGTGCTCCCCCTACAGTCCAAAAAGGAACAGCTCCACATATACATCCCAGCCACCACCCAGCACGTCCTAAATTTAGATTATTTGCATTCTGGAAGCGCTGTCCCAGTGTGCACAGTCTAACCTCGTTGCCTAGACTTTCAGCTTCTACTGAATCTCACAACTGCTTATATTTTCACTGAGGCAGTCAACTGGGACTCCTTCTAAAGGCAAGAACCTTCTATTAGCTAGACTTTTTTCCAGAGAAGATGAAAACCTGTGAAGTGGGAATAACAGTTCACATACTAACAACTTTTAGAGTGCTAATTTATAGCTTTTAGTTTCTAATCATTAACCACATGTACCAACCACTGCACATAGAACTTTCCCTTGAACAGCCTGCGTGTCATTCACATTATGATTAATCTAGTTACTGACACTTTAAATATTCAGAAGGAAGGATTTATTTCCACCCCAATGATGTGCAGCTTCACAAGCTGATGCAACCAATCAGCTGTGAGTGCTATTTATCTCTAATGTGATAAATTTAAACACAGATTTTGCAACTGCCCAACTCTAGTATACACAACCTTATTCCTATTTCAAGCTGTGGTTATTATCTGGTGACAGCCTGCAACAGCACCATTATTTAGATACTTTTAAGACACCACGTAAAAATCAACACAAGCCTTAGCAGTACAGTTTATCATTCCTAATATTAAGTATCTTGTAAATATATAACAAAGTTTTGACTAAGTAAAATGTCTTGCACAGCTGTACAAAATAAACAAATGAGCATTTATAACCCCAGAGATTGCGCCACACAACTTTTAAAGCCAGCGTTTCATGCTTCTCCTGCTCCGGTACCAACTTCCTTTTTAGAAAGAAGCCCAGGGTGGGGCTACTTCCAGAAGCAGCGCCCAAAAAGCACACCACAGTATCTGAGCAGCCTACCGAAAACAGCACGCTAATTGCTCAGACGAACCTCTGACATGTAGCCCCTCTCCCATTAATTCCTTCTCCAGGAAGGAAAGCTTTTCACCAGACAGATCGGGATGAGTGCCAAAGCTCAGCTCCTTCTACCCACAATGGCTGCTGCGTGTTCTTCCACCCATTTCTATTCTCCACATGTTTTGCTTCGGAGCAGCCTGGAACAAGTGAGAGCATGCTGCAGCTGCCGGGAGGAGAGGAGCCAGCTCCTGGCAATACTCACATCCCACAGAGGGCTGTTTCTTCATATACCCGTGGAAAAACAACTGCCTACTCTGCCGGCACCCCAGCCTCAGCGCACTCCTCTGCCATGCTGCCCGAGGGCTCACCCACCACGGGATATTCTTCCAGCACTTCTAGGATTATTCACCTTACGGCTGCTTTACAGGCTGCTCTCAGCACATGCACGCACACACATAAAAACACACAGTGCTACCGGCAAACAGCCTAACTACAGCTCAAAATAAAAGAACGATTTGAAGTTTAAAAGGGATGTTTTATCAGTAGCTTTGTGTTGCTGTGGAAACAAGATTCCAAGGGCGTATCCAGGGATAAGAATCTTTCTGAATATTGAATAATTCTGCTTGCAACCAGGAGAGGAAAGGCAAAAACAATTCCCAGCAAAGAAGATGATCTATGAAGACGTTTAATCTTTTCCTTCAGTCTGCATTTGTGGACAATGTAAATTGTGGACATTTCTACAACATGCCAACACTCAGCAAGTTAAAATGCAAATAGTTTAAACTTATTTTTAAGACTGCTGTAATAAAAACTATGCAGTATTTTGATACAGTAATAACCAGCAGTACCATAACAGACTGTTCACTACAATTTTTGGGGGTGGGGGAAGGTGGTGTTATGGGTGCAGATTTGTGGAGGGGACTGTTTGTTTTTTTGTTTGTTTAGGTTTGTTTTGGGTGGGTTTTTTTATAGTCAGATATTAACCCTTTCAGATTCTTCAGAATAATTAGTTTGTGGTTCTAGGTGATTAAAATACTGGGAGCAGCTGCAATGTACTATTGTTTTACCAAAGAGAAAAGACTGGAAAAAGGATAAAAGTAGTCAAGGACAGTTTTGGGTTTCAGGACATCCAGTAACATGTCATGTTTATACCACTGAATACACTTTTTGTCCCCAACTGTAAACACCTACGGTTACTAGAAATATTTGTCACTTTGTTCCATTTAATCATAATATTTTTTGAAGATAAATAAGTGTATTATTCATTAGACCTTTTTTATTAGCACTAACTTACAGAATCAGCACCTGGTTTTAAAAGGAATGTGTGCCTATTCATATTAAGACGGACTGTTTTATCAGACCTCAGTTTATGAAGAGACAACCCGTGACTCACTCAGAGCTTTTGTTTTGATTTATTAGCTTTCTCTAGAAGAGGTTCTCCAGAACTGAACATCTCCCAGGCTTCTCAGCTGTGAATTCAGGAAATAGACTATAGAAACAAGGGCATCTTAATCCACTTCTACTTTTCTCCATTAAAGATTCAATTTTACAGACTAATTCCTACCATGTAGGAAAGTTAGTATATCCATGAAAATGGACAGCTACCTAAATATTAGATCCTGAAAAAAAAACCCAAAACCCCAACAACAAAAAACTATGGAGCCTTGAGGCTCTAGTTGCTTTTCAAACTATGAAAATATTATAATAACTTTAAGAACACGAGCACCACGTGCTTTTTCATCCTACTCTGAGGGACAAAAGTCAAATAAGCTGTAATTCAGCACTCTTGAATTATCTATTGGTATGCTACAGACACCCCACATTGATTATTAAGAGACAGCTGTATGTATTATCTTCTCAGTCTTTGGGAAACATGCATAAGCACTAGTAGCTTATAATGAAAGAGGTGGCCAAAAAACTTTAATTCAAAATTGAGATACTTCAGAATAAGCTTAGATACAAGAATTATGTAGTGAATTGCCAAAAGTTTGAGTGTTTAAGAAATGGATCTCTTCTCATCATTACCGGATTGCTGAATTCTCCACCATTTGTTGAGCATGTCAGAAAACTACCCGAAGGTATAAATTACAGGATGACCTCAGAGTTACCTTAAGTCTTGTTTTTGTTGAGGAAAGAAAATGGGGAAAGAATATGCGCTGCTGTGACATACGGCTGCCCGCAGACACTGACACTCACTGACAATTTCTCCCCATTTTCTTGCATCTCATGCTACAAAAATGACATCAGAGGAAGACTGAGCAACAAGAGAACACTGAAATAACTATATAGTAGATGTGATCCAATTTGCAGCAGTATTAATCTGGTCCTACCTGAAAACTCCTAATCGCATGCTATGTGAAAAACCTTGGGTTTGTTTCAGTGTCATTTTGGGGTTTTTTAAACAGTTTTACATTTTTCAGAATTCTAGTATCAGTGGACAGATTATTGCTTTGGGTCTAAGAAAACATGAATCCCTGTTTCTAAACCTTTTATTACAATCCCTCTGCAAAGCAACTGTCATACTTTACAAACTCCTCATGAGCTTATCCATACTCCTAATCCCTTTTTGTCTGTTGCTCATCAACAAATGATCACTGCTATGGTTTTGTTTCGATTATAGAAGATACAAACAAAAATAGTTTGTTTAGGTACTTCTTATAAAGTCGATTATTTTTTTCTTTTCCAACAAGGGGAAAAATAAATGTAATTTCTAAACCAGTGTCCTTTATTTTATCACAAGTCCATAGCAATATGCCCAAGTGACCACTGTAGACCGCTCTATCATGCTTTTCCTTAACCTCTGAAGCTTACTGAGTCAGAATGTAACCACATTACCTTCACCTTTACAACATACTTTTTCAGACACCTTTCTCATAACATTCAAAATCAATCCTAATATTAAAGGTTTCTGGCACAATTATGCCAACTCTTTCCTCCCACGACAAAAGTGAATAATTACTCATAAGTGATTTTACTCTTTGGCAGTTTCTGATCTACTACAAGTTATTGCCCTTCACACCACAAATTCTTAAGGCACTTTTGTAAGCTCCTATAGATTCGTTTCATATATCTACTCAAAGAATTCAAACAGGTTACAAAGGTACAATTTTATTTTTCAGAATTTGAAAAGTAAAATCTGATAGAACCTTCCAAATCATTACAATTTTAAACTACTTACTATGCACATAGTAATGACTTAATAGTTTAATTCCTTAGATCATTCCTAGTATTTTGAAAACAAATAGCTAGTCATGCAAAATGGAGTCTGTTAAATAAATGACTTTCGCCAGCTCATAATCCTGGGTGTGGCAGACCAGATGATTTGTGTTTTGTGAGCACCTACTAAGCAGAACTCTGAAGAGCAGCAATTCTAGAACTAGACCTTAAATTTTGCATTAGAAAAATATTAGCCATTTCACCCAAGGTTCTGTATTTTTGGCTAAAAATGTCATTTAACTTCATGGTGTTTTGATCAATTTTAATTGTTCGAAAAAAACGATCACTTCTCTCAATTTCTTTTAATATGTATTTTTCTTTCTGTACCTTTAGCTGTGAAGCGCTGTGACTTCAAATCATCATATATGCCTACTCCATGCCACTTCAAGTTGGTCTTCAGAAAATAGACAACTCTTACATCTTAGTATTTTGCCTGCTTCTTGCCTGCCCACTTATCGTCCCCATTTTAGAAGTTTACAGGTTCTCGTCTGCCAATGTTTCTTTTGATAGCATCTATGCCAAATTGAACATTTGGGCAAACTTCACGGCTATGTTTAAAGGCCCTTCGGCTATCTGCGAAATAAACCCCTCATTACAAATGCACCCATTGCTTTTGATAAGATATTATGATATCAAATATCAATATTTTTCTTCTCTCTGTATAAACTTAAAGCCAATTCCTGGGGGAATCAATTTCAAGGTAAAATTGTAAGCGCTCAGCAACATGAGACAACCTAAGGGCTCAGTGAATTAAAAGGAGTGGTTGTGGTTCGCTCTCCTTTTCGTGCCCGACAACCCTGCCCCTTTCTCACTTTTTTGGTTGGAACGATGGCTTGCTTTGTGAGAGTTCAGAGAACTGAAGCAGCTCCAAGTCAAAGCAGCTTACAAACAGCAACAGTAAAGAAGTCTTTACCGGCATATTCCTAATTCCCTTCCTGTGTCAGCACTAGCGCTCACAGGGTTTTGCATCCGTCAAATCAACCTACCACCTTTAAATTTTATTTTATTTTTTATGAAGTAACTTTTCAGACAAATCAGTTTTCAAACACAGCTAACTCTTCAGCTGCATAAGCAGCAGCACAAGAGCGGAGGAAGGAATGACAGGACCCAACGCAGGGAAGGGAAGGCTGCCCCTTTAGAAGCAGCACAGCCCAAGACCAGCACAGTCAGTCACGGCAACCACAGCCTGCCTGGGCCCGATCGCCATGAAAGCTAAACCTCCGCACACGAGCCCATGAAGTGCTGACTTCCTCCTCCTCTCCTCACAGCTTCGCGAGAGGCAACAAAACGCCGCCAAGCCAGCGGTGGCAGGTCAGTTATGTGAGCAGCGTTACCGCAGGGCCTGGAACACAACCACCACCTGAGCAGCAAAGCAGGCACTGTCCGTGTGCGCAGGAATGCCTCCTTGCTGGGGAGAAGGGAGAGCACTACCAGAGAGCTGCGAGTCCTAATGGTACTAACAAATACCCCAGTGCGGTTTACTCTTTTGTCTGACAAGGTTCTAAATGATTTGCACCCCAAATACTCCTCTTAAAGTCAGCCTTAGAAAAAGGAAAAAAACCACAAGATTCAGACACTTACTATATTTTTCAGTAATTAGCTTATTTGATTCCACATGATATAAAACTTCAGAGGAGATAGTTCACAGTACTTCACTCCAAAAGAAAAGAAATGAAGAAATAAATAACTATACAAAATCATTCATGCATACTTAGAAGCAGAGGTTTTCCTAAACCTGTAAAAACATCAGTGCAAAATGAAAACTATCACAAAGCACTAGAGAAAGCAAGCTCATTACTACTGTCCACTCTGCCATGTTCAGTATTCCACTTGCAAAACAAAACCAAAAAACTAAACCACTAGCATCAACTGTGCGTCTCACCACTACCAGAAGTCACTTCCCTTCAGTATCAGCTTACAAGGCATTTTTTGCATGTTTTTTCCATCTTTTTAAAGAGACATGCCAACAGTAAACCCTAGCCCCTCAATATATTAAGAGTTTTGTTCAGACAGGGTATCAGCATTAAGACACGTTGGCTACTGTAACTAAAAGGAAGATATTTCACAATTATGAAACACTCAGAAAAATCCAATATAAAAGTCAGTCTGAATGTCATTTGGGGTTCTCCGCACCACTCAAATCCCAATAAACCGGGCAAATTCTGGACTGAAGCAGTTTGGGGAAGTATTGATTTGTGGTGCTCAAACGACTTTGAGTTTTGCTTAGGACACATCAGCAATATTTGGTGGAGCAAAATGCCTTCCTGCCAAACAAGAGAGAAGTAAGGTACTGCAAAGACAGCTGCTAATTTTAAGGAAAACTGCAAAATGAAGTAATTGCATATTATAAACTGTAAGCCTAATTGCAAGTTGCTGGTACTTAAAACATACCCACAACACAGATGAATTACTTTCTACGATGTAACAAAAACTCTCATTTGCATTCTAATCACCACAGAGTATTTCAGTATTTTATGAAAATTCTCTTAAAATACAAAAGAAGAACTTTCAAGAGAAGAGATTTTCCCTTAACAGAACTTAGGTTGTTGTGATTTTGGGTACTGCTAAACAAGGTAAGTAGTAAAAACACATGCACAACTCCACTAAAAACAGGACTGTCATGAAGACTCTGCCCAAATCTAAGAGAACAGTATTTCTAGTAAAGCCTTTCTACAAGCCATATATGTATATGCACACAGACAGAAATCAGCATTTCCTCCCCCGTGGAAGGCAGGGGGGCCTGGGCAGGCACATGTCCGCAGCGGGCAGCAGTCAGGGCGCTTCCCTGGGAAAGAGGTGCGGGCAGGGATGCTCTGGAACAGGGACCAATCTCCTGACGGAGTAGCAGAAACCTCGGCTCACCCAACTATCTACCAACATCTCATCAAATAACCCCATCTGAATTAATGACATTTATTACTGCTTGGATCTTACTAATCTGCCTGGTCAAAGCTGATAATGAAGTAATGCATGTTTGGCTTTTAACGTACCTTGCAAATAGATGAGTTTGAGAATAGCTTCTTTATATGAACAAAAGTTGTAATACAGCAAAGGAAAATAAGCTCCTGTCTGAAAAGGAGATTCATTCACAAGCAAACAACTCTTTAATAACTCACCTAACAATTAAGAGAATCTAGGTTTGACACAGATAAATCACCTGAAACACTTTGCTGCATTTCATATATACTATTAATTTACCTTACACCACAGTAAAAGTAAAGTTATTTTCTAAAATATGTTCATGGCTCCATATGCTTCATTTGAGCAATTTGGACGTCAAAATCAAATAAAATTGAAGCAACTTAATACAATGTTGTAGGGTTTGGAGGTTTTTTTCAGGCATTATTTGAAAAGTTCCTAAAATACCTCACTTTAACAGCAAGTAGAAGTATTTTCTAGACTACCAGAGCAACATCCAACTTTATCCATTGGCAGTGCCCGCTCAGAGCGATGAAGGCTAACCATGGACTGGGCTGCGTTATCAAGTGCATAGCCAGCAGGTCAAGGAAAGCTATTACTGCTGTGAGGCCACATCTGGAATACTGCGTCCAGTCTTCCTCTCTCCCAGTACTGGAGCAAGTCCAGCAGAAAACCATTAGGATGCACAGGGGGCTGAAGGACATGACATACAAGAAAAAAAATTGAGGAAACTGGGTTTGTATAGGCTAGAAGGGGGGGAGAAAAAGAGGGGGAGAAGGCAGGGGTAAAGGATCTAATTGCTGTTTTAAGTCACATAAAGAGGGATTACAGAGAAAACTAATCCAGACTCTTCTCAGGGGTAAGAAGTACAAGGGCCAAGAGGCGATGGTCCCAAGTTGCAGCAAGGGAAACTCTCATGTTTTTAAGGGCAAAAGTTTCACAGGGCAGTTGCTTAAACGCTAGAACCAGAAGCTGCCCAGAGATGTTGTGGAATCTCCATCCCCGGAGATTTTGGAAATATTGAGTGGACGAGTTGAGCAACTTGATCTAATTTTGACATCAGCCCTGCTTTGAGTAGGAGGCTGGACTGCACGACCTAAGGAAGGCTCTTTCAACCGACATTACTCTGTGAAATACTCCATGCAAGATGTCATAAAATATTTTTTGTTAAATATCAAATTGATTAGTTAATTTCATTTCTAGATCACAGCTGAAAGCTATGACAAATCATCAACATAAAAAGCATTAAAAAAATTATTATGTTGGCAAAGTATTAGTTTTCAACTCAAGTTGAGCTGTACACCTACTCAGTTGGTAAGTATTAACTCTTCTATGGGCTGTAGATCCCACTCCTAAACAAGGAGCTCACTGAACTAACAGGGCCTGGTATCCTACAAATACACATTTCTGGTCTCGAGAGTACCAGTAAATCCACCCGTGAAACTGGGGCATCTGTCATGGCTCTTTGGGGGAGTCTGACTTCTCACACATGACCTCCTGATGCAGTCTCCTCCTCAGGGGAGCAGCACATAGGATCTCTTCACTCTAGCAAAATACCTATTTTTAAGAAACTTGCAGAAACTTTCCATCTTTAAGACTTCTGTTATCTGTCAGATTTGATGGAAGGCAGGCAACAGGTTCAAGAGCTGTATGTAGGGGCACAGGAGACAGACCGATGCGATGACATACAGATGCTATGAACACAAAAGCCTTATTTCCTTAATAAATCATGCTTAAAAAAATAACACAAGTTATCTTCATCTGTTTCCGTGGGCTGGATCATGCTATGTTAAGAAAACGTTTACTTATTTATAAAATGCAAGTGTCCCTGAGCTGCACTCTTCACCTCTTAAGCTTGTGTCCCATTCCTTTGGGCAGATGAGAGAAGTTGCTACCTCTCATCTTCCATCAGTCTTAAAGACAGCTCGGAGGGGAGCAGGGAGCTGCTGTCCCGGCCCCAGAGCCTACTGCACAGCTTGCCGACTGCCTGCTGCATCACCGGGAGAGCAGCAAAAGCAGCTCCAATGGCTCCGCTCCTGCTTCCGCATCAGGTTAAGCAAGTGCTAGAAGTCCGAGTGACTGAAGGGAAATGCTTACCTCGGCCTTCTCCTGGGGGGAAGAAGCTGATAACCAATTGCATTCCTTAATTCGCTGCTCTGATCCCTGCAATAAGGAGGACCTGTCAGGATTGGCTAACTATTTTCCTTATCCCACAGACCAGAACATGTTAATTGCCAGCTATCAACACCCATACCAAACCTGTGCTCCCTAAAAGCACACATAAACAGGGACACGAATCTGTATACTTGCTCTATCTCTCCAGACCAACGCAATAGCTAACAGAAAAAAATTATAGGCTGTTTCTGATCTTTGCCACTAAGCAGTCCACCCCAGATCACCAATCTGACCCTCACAGAGGGATGCAAATGCTACCTTTTTGTGTAATGTTGGACTGTCTCAAAAGAAAATATTATGCAACCATTGATCCTATCAAGTTTTCTATTTTCATCTTTTAATAGAAAAATATGTACCTTGCAGATCATTCTATTTCCAATTTTTGTTCTATTTCAAGCCTCTTCATGGATATACTTCTCACATTTCATTTTAAATGATCCATCCTCTAAAAGCAGGGCTCTTCCTTGACAGTAGGAAGGAGCAGAACCTTGAAAAAATTACTGCCTACTGCGTTAAATATTCTTTTCAGTATTACTTTAACATTCATCTATTGACTACCTTAACTTCCAATACCACTCTTCTACAGCACATCAGTAACACAAAGATGTCTTTGTAAAAACCCAGTCAAATTCAGGCCAAGAACTACAAGATTTGAGTTTCAAGATTTTCTTCCAACAGCATTCATGTTTATTATTTATATGCAGTTATTTGCAGCAGTGATAATACTTCACATAAGCCTGATAACAAAAAGGACTTCCAAAAAACAGAATATCCCTGTCACACTCCCATTCACCATTTCTTTCCAAAAAGCTTACTTGTTTTAAATTCTCTAATGATCATCCTTGACAAATTACCACTGAGCAACTGGATAAAGAGCAAGTCACACTGGAAACTTAAAGCTCAACATAATCATATTTTTGTCACTGTTTCAGTGTGTTTAAAGTACGGCCTGTTAACAGGTTGATTTGGGGGTTTTTGCAAAAAGAAGAAAAACAAAAAACCCAACCAAACAAAAAGCCACACACACATTTGGGAAGGAAGAGACACTCTCGAAAACCTTTCACACTTTATTGTGTCTGAAAGGTAGTTCTGAAACTTCAGACTTGGTCTGAAAAGTCAGTCCCAGCTGACACTGAGGTTGATGATCCCCTATCACTGAAAGTCACATAAAGAACTTCACACCAAAACCCCTGAAAACAGCTCTTAAGCAATAGAGAAGAGGAAGAAAAAAGAATAAACACAACATTTGCATATATTTGGATAAATTAATTCAGAGTAATAAACATGACTGTATGACTAAATTGCTCAAAGACTGTCCTGCAGTCCTATAAAGTGCTGAGGATTTTGGCTAAAACTGTTTGCACTGTGGTCATTCCCTATTTTTACAGGCAGAAATACTGAAAAGAAAAAACTAGGTTAGAAAGGGACACTGACATGGATATCGGCTTATTAACCACTGCAACCCCAGCAACAAAATTTCCTAGTAAGATGCAAGCTTGTATCAAAGGATGAACGTTTTTGGCAGAGTTTAACAGGAGGACATTAAGATGGGAGTTTGCCTGATAACATGCCTTTTCTGCTTACAAAGCTGAGAAAGTGCAACCACAACACAGCAGTAAATCTACTGCTCTGTTAAGTTTATTTTTACTCAAAACCTGATTATGTTAAAAATGACTGCACTAGGGGAAACAGTTAAATATCTTTAAGGGTTTTCAGATACAGATGAGAGAACACTCGCCTAGAATCTATTCGGTCAACATCTTCCTGTTTCCTGTGCTGCTATTTTATGTTGTGATCAATATTTCTCAAACACTATTCTTTCTGCTGCAAAATCAAAATGGAAGATTGACCGTAAGAGCACTACCCTAAGAATACTTCATTTGCCCTTTTATTCAGTAATACAATTAAGAGAATTTTATTGTTTTCAACTCCCTAATCCAGAGATATCAGAATTGGGAAAAACAAGGAAAAGAATGAAGGATTTTAAGAGTTAAGTCACTTGTTTTCTGTATAACAAACCTTATGGCACAATGCACTTGTAAATAACTAGCATCTCCCAAGTCGTACACATTAGCTGTGGGTCTAAAACAAAACCATCAGAGCCTTCTCTGCTTTCCTTCAATAAAGTATACAAATTGAAATGGATTTTGCAGTTGCGGGAAACATCTTCATCTGCACACTCATAGCTTGCCCTCTACCCCGCCCCCAAGGGAGAGGCTTCTGCAGATCCTCACTGCATTAGCAATCAAAGCATGATAAGAAGCATGTAGTATTAAACTGCATAACCTATCCTTCCTTTGATTGATAAGTAATCTTATTTAATCGTACTAGCTCGTATGTTAGGCACTGTAATACATTACAGTTGCTATGGCATTTAACTACAAGTGCATCCAACACTTTCCTTATCAAGTATACAATATAAACTGAGACTTTGTTCCCTGTCATTTCACATCCAAGGCAGAAGAGCAATAATTAAGGGCACAACCTATTGAATCTAGTACTTCACATTAATAATTTTAGAGTAGAAAACACAGGAGCCAAGTGCATATTTCAACTGAACCAGAGATTTGGATTTTTTGTTAGCAATTTTGTATAGCATTCATAGCAGACATAATGTATTAGAATAAGTTTCAAAATAAAAGACAATCTTATCTAGCTTTGGAGGGGAAACAGTTTCAGTATAGAACTTAACATACCATTTAGAGTGGCAGAAAGTGGCCCCATTTCCCTGTATCTTCTCCCTTAGCATAGTGATGCCAAAAAAGGGCATCGACTACCATCGTACTGCTTCTTGTAATCTCTGATCTGTGGCAAAATACTTTAGCTTTAACACGTTGTCTGTTAAACACCCTGTTGATATGAACCGGGCTATACACAGCATACGTGTTGGAAGTACTATTCCCAAGAACCTTCCTAAATCAGACTGCAAGTGTAAACCAGCACAGTTCGTACTGAGGTTATCTGCCCCGGTTTACTTGCCCTAGCTCAGATGATAAAGTACACCATAATAAAATACAGCTCGTACCATAAGCTACATTAACAAGTTTTGGACTGGATATATTGCTGTGATTTCTAACGCTAAAACAATAACAAAGATATTTTTACACTGTAAACAGGATTTCTGATTTACATTTTGAAGGTTCTTCCCACAGCAAAAAAGCAAAGGCCGCAGCTCAAAACTTCGTAAGAGAGGCTCATCAACCAGCTAAGTTCAGGCCTAGATGAAAGCTACCACCCTGAAATACAGGATGACTTCATCTTAACAGGCCAGCACAATTCAATGACTATACGCAAAAAGCTATAGCTATAAAAATCTGTAACATACAGCTGAAAGCTGTGAAGAGCCTTCACTCAGAAATGCACTAGCTTACAAAAAATTGTCAGAGAGAAAAATGAATGCTGATAAAGCTTTCATGAAGTCATAGCCTGTAAACCTCATTTAGTATCTCTGGTCAAAAAACATGCTGAAGAAACAGAATCAGTGTTGGAAGAAAGTTACAAAACAACAACAAAATAAGTTTTTCACCTGCAGCCCTTAAATTGTTTCAGAAGGGGTATTTTTTAAATCTGTTTTACTAATAGAAGGCAGAATAGGAAATCTTAAGTAAAGTCACTGAGCATACGTCAGATTTATAACCCGGTCACTAGATATACCATCACTGAGCATCATCCCAACTCATTTAGATTGCTAAAAAACCCCACCTCACACTCTCGATCCGGTTAGTTTACATTTTCGGTATTTTGCAGTTCATTCACCTTGCTCTTTAAGACTGGTACTAACCAAAGCAAACACACAGAATCGCTTTCTAGTAAGACTTAGTACAAGTCTTCGTGATACAGAATAACCAAGCGCTAGAATGGCTGAGGAAAACTTTCCCCTGTATACACGTTAACTTAGACACTAATCTGGTAGGCTGTGCAGCACAGACAGCACGTCCGAAGAAAAGCCAGGTAGGGGAGGCAATTCGTATGCACAGATACACTTTTTTCATCAACTGTGACCTCGGGGACGTGCAGCCAAGGGAGCCTTCGCAGGGGCACAAAGAGAAACGCGGAGCTGCCAGCAGGATTTTACGACCTTTTCCTCTCTCCGAACGCCTGCAATCACAGTACAGACGGCGAAAATAAAGAGAGCAACCAACTCCAGAGGCAAGGAAAAAAAAAAATATTCAAGAAAATAAACGCAGGACTGAAAGGAAACGAGACGTTCAGCTGTACCCACCGAGGGAGGAAATTTGGGGCGGGGGGGGAGGGGGGGTGCGGCAGGGAGGGAGGGGAAGGGCGATGCCGAGGGACAACTCGGGATCACGGAGGGAAGAGCAGAGCCGACGGGAGCGAGGCAGAGATGCTGCAGCCCCGGCCTCCCCTCCCCCGAGGGCAAGGCCCGCGCCTCTCCCCCCTGCAAGGGCGGGACGGAGCCCGGGGCCGGGCCGCGGGGCGGCTGCGGCCGGGCAGGGCGGCGGGGAGGGAGGGAGGGAGCTGTCGAGGGCGAGGGCGCTGCCCCGCCGGGCCCGGCAGCCGGCACTCACCACACCATGCCGTAGGCCCCCTCGCCGATGTAGGAGAGGTTGGTGTAGCGCGGACCCACGTCGAACACTTGGCCCCGCACCATCTCCGGGCCGCCAGCGCTGGCAGAACCGCCCGCGGCCCCGGCCCCCGACACCGCCGCCATGTTGTCCGTGCCGGGAACCGCGGAGAGTGGGTGGGGGGGGGCGGAGGCGGGGGAGGAGGCGGGCGGGGGGCGCGGAGGAGAGTGCGGGAGGGAGGAAGCGAGGCGCCGCCCGCTCGGCCGCGCTCCGGAGCCGCCGCCGCCGGCCCAGGCCCCTCAGCGCCGTCCCCGCCGCGGCCGCTCTGAGGAGACGCCGCCGGCCGCGCGCGCGCGCATCGCCCGTGCGGGGGGAGGGGAGGAGGGCGGGGGCTCCCGTGGAGGGAGCGGCGCGCGAGGGAGGGGGGGGCGGGCCCGGCTGCGCGGGAGGGGGCGGGGCCGGGGGCGGGGCCGGGCACTGCGGTAACCGCAGCCGCTGGGGAGGGGGCGCGGCGGGCGGGTCACGTGGTGGGCGGGGCCGCTCTGCGGGCGCGCGGCCGCCCGGCGCCATTAGAGGCGTCAGGTGGCGGCAGGAAATGGCCGGGCCCGGCCGGGCGGTGGGTCCCGGGGGATCCCGGCGAACCGGACTTCCACTCGCCCGCCGGGACGCCGCAGGACGTGCCCTGCCTGCGTGGTGCCCAGCGAGGCCCGGGCTGCGGGCGGGGGTCCCCAGGCCGCGGCCGGGCCGGGCAGAGGGGAGAGGGCCCGGGCGGCGCCTCACCGGCCTGAGGGGCGGCTGAGCCCGCTGGTGTCACTGCACACGAGCGCCATTTACTGTAACAAGGGCAAGTTTATTTCTGACATTGCCTAACTCCAGTGTCGCAACCTCTAGTTAGCGTGTTGTTTGTATATAGAGCTGTGTTTTCCTGTGAGGTGTTTCCCGCGTGAGTGTAAATAAGCTGGAGGTGGGTTTGGCGGGCGGTGGTCGGCGGTGGCCGGTCTCTGCCGCGGTCGCTGGCAGCAGCGCCTGTCCCTGCTGTTCTTGCAAGGCTCCCTTCTCCCAAAATAGCTGCTGCTTCATCTGGAAGTTTACAAAAGTTACGCACAAGGATCTTAACACCACTTCTGATTATTTTTTTTCTGCAATTCTCTAACGATCTTGACAAAAAGTACTAACCCTGATCTGAAATCCAGCTGCTGCTTGCGTTAACCACTATTGCCACAGCTGCTTGAGACGTGCTTTATCTTCTGTTCCTTTGAAAATTTGTTCAAATACATATCTTTATATAGCTTGGCACGCCCATGTCTCCACATTTGTACCCATCCCAATCTGCCAGACGACCCCAGTGTGGAATCATCCAATTACCCCTTGACCATCAAGCTTTTTTCTTACAAGTAGTTCCTAATTTTGCATTCCTGTCTAACTGCTCAGCTGGAAGCTGTTACATGACAATCCTGTTGCTCTCAGGTTCTCACCTGATGTACTTTGCCATCTTCCTTCTTTCAACATTTCTCTCTCGGCACCGCTCTCTCTTTCTATTGACATTTTGACTGTCGATATCTCTGCTGACAGTCCTGCTGCTCTGCCTTTGTCTTTGCCTTGAGGGCGTCCCTGCTGATGTTCTCCCCCTTCCTTCTCCCACATGCCAGAGGGTCCTTTCTGGCATCCCACCTTCCCTCACCACTTGCTGCAAACCGGCTTCCTTGGCCGAGCAGTTGCAGTTTTCCATATCTGCTTCCAAACGCGGTACAATCCCGATCCCGGCTCACTGACCCCCCGAGCACGGGGCCATTTGAGCCGGGTCAGAGGGAAATGTCCCAGTCTGGGCTGCAGCCCCGGGACCCCACGTGGCACAGACCGACCCGGCCCTGATTGATGGAGTGAACGCTGCCATGGGCGGCCAGCGTAATCTAATTAACTCCTCTCTGTATTTAACAGACATTTGACTATAGAGCTTGGGGTTTCTTATATATTTGAGTGGGATAATGCTTCTGATGTATTTATTTTTACTTGTATATAATGTTTTCCTTTCCATGATGTGGTCTTCTGCATGTTAGAAACACAGTATTGTTTTTCTCAGAAATTTTAGACAGCAGTAAATGTGAATAAATGTTTAAATTTTCTGAAACCAAGTAAAATATTATTTAAAAGGTTTTCTTAACTCTAAAAATGAAATTATGCTTACAGTTCTGATTACATACATAAATAAATCTGTCATCCGCAAACGCAAAACAAATGATTATAGAGAATCTAGCTTAAACACAACCTGTCATAGCAAATTTAATTAAAAATTGGCATGTATCTAGATTATTTTCTACCTTCACCAGGATGTGTCTGATCAAAAAGGAAACCAACCAGGCAGACCAGGAAATTGTGGAAAGACTGTCAGCTCCTTTGAGTGCTGTGTTCGAACAGACGTCTAATCCAATTAAACCCAACTAAGTGGTCAAAAGGCCATGGCATGCTTTCCCAACAACCTCTCCCGTGACAGAGCTTAGCGCATGTATTTCCATGAAGCGCTACAGTTACCCAGACGGGCGGACCAGACGCTTTTCAACCTCTTTAAATACACTGCCATTACCTGCACTTAATGTTGGGTCTTTCACCTTAACAAGGTGACATTAAAACCTCAATTCTGGAAAGAGTGTAAATGTGTTTTAAGAAAATTATTAGTTCCATGATCAAAATAAAGGGGTGTGTTGGGGGAGGAGAGGTGATACTAAAAAGTGGTAGCAGATAATGAAAAGCAGGAGGAAGAAACCCCTGTTTATTTCAAACAGAAATAAAAGCACTGCCAAGGAGAGTTTGTCCAACCAGCAACACAGTTCCTTTGGTTGAGAGCTGTATCAGGACGCGGCTGAGCCTGGCAATTGGGCAGTTGAACGTGTCATGGACCAGACTGTCCCCATCTTCCCAGCACCTCCGGGATCACCCGGGTGAGCTCATCCTACGGCCAGGGGCTAGGAATTCTCCGCTCTGTTACACGTCTGCTTTAACTGTGAACCTCGTGTTCTGCAGGTAGGTCTCTCGGACAGCACACGCCGTCCCGCGGGAGCCCCACCAGCCCTGCAAACGGCGTTACCAGGTTTGGGCACAGCCAAGCCGCTGCCCGGCAGGGACACCCTTCCCTGGGGCTGGGAGGGGGTTCGCAATTTGTGCTTGGTTAAAACCAAGTCTACATCTCCCCAAATCACTGTTATTGCATTAGGCATGTTATTTGCCTGGGGACGGTGCAGACACAGGTTGCGGTGGCTGCTGTAGGAGTTGGCATTTGCTGTCAGAGCGCCTCAGCACGACCCTGAACCTCCCCAGCATCCAGCAAAGCGCAGGCATTAAGTACATGAAACAATTTTCCCAGCATTATTTAAAAAGACCTCAAGCCTCTGTGCGGGGGTGACAGGAGAGCGAAACAAGACATGTAAGATGTTTTATAAAGATATATTTTAACTTCTAAGGCACTCAGGAACCATGGTGATGAATGTGACACAAACTTAAATTGCTTAGATATGAGCTCTGATCCACAGGGAACCATCCCAGGATTCATAAAGAGCATCGGATGCTAATAACTCGCAGCAGCACCTGCCTGGGCTCGGTTTAGCTGGTGACACGCAGCTGAAGTCCCTTGAGACCGACTGTCATTTCAATGTCGGCCACTGCCAGGACAGCGTGAGGTGACCTCAGCGAAAGCGAGGATCTCGGCCTAGTCTTGCGCCATGGGGAAGTGAAAAAACAGTCTCTCACCCGAATTGCCGGGCAACTGAGGCCAAAACAAACTTACTTTCCCCCCCCAGTATTTCCTTTTTTCCCCATTCAGCGTTGACTGGCTTTGCAGGAAGCTTACGGTGGCTTATACACCACGGGGTTAAACCCCGTAAACAGATTGCTGTGTTTGTTCTGTGCATGCCAAGGGGAGCACAAAAGATTATTAATTGCAGAACTATACTGCCAGTAACGACCTTGATCTTGCACTGGGCATCATTCCGTCAGTGCTGGAATCTGTCACTGTCGTAGGAGATGTTGCGTATTATCTACCGCGTTCTTGTTAGATTTGCTGGTCACAAACACAGTTTGAAAACACAGTTGCAATTTTGAGTCATTTTTACATTCCTTAGTTTTGTACAACTAGTTTATAATCATATTCTAAATATTTTAAAAGGGGTCCATTTTACAGCAACCTTAAAGGCTTATTACATAATTCTAACAATTTTAATTAATATACTGACATTTTGTTGCTCTCTCTATAAAATTAACTTGCTTTTATTTTTCAGCTGCAGTAGCAGCAGTATCCAGGCACTGTCCTGCACTCCAGTAATGGAAATTTCCCAGCCTCAAAGCACACTCTGTCTCAGTCAGCTGCAATAAAACGGAGTGATTTCAATATTGTTGTGTGCTTTACTTGTCCTCGGTTATCTGGAGCTGGTATCTTCTGAAAACCAGCTACTCCTCATGAGCTTGCTCTGTCTCACCCAAGACTTAAAATTCAGTAAACAAGCTCTGGCCGATAAGAGAACTGAACCACCAGATAAAAAGGTTTGGTTTTTTTTTCAGGGCTGATAAAAAAAACCCCATATGGATGGTCAACATCCATAGAGAATGTAAGTGACGCGTAAGTGACCTTGCTCCAGTGATCGCTGTTTTCTTGTGCCGAAGCTTTACACACTGGAAGGCTATTAAGTTTTTACAAAATATCAGTCTCTTGATCGCTGTATTTCTGATACCATTGATTGCTAGGAAAATACAAGAAAATACAAAAAAGGAGATAAGATTATTACAAAAGATAAGATTATTACAAAACCTCACAAGTCTAATGATTTACAAATCCTAAAATATGCAGTCTGTTTCCTCCACTTGTTCTCAGCTCAGCTGAGACGGGACAAGCGACGCCTCCAACAGAGGCAGAAGTCACAGAACGTAGAAACAGGATTATTAGGGGTTTATGTTGCCCACATGTTGCAGTAACCGCGTTTTAAATACTTCTCATAGCTAAAAATGTAGGGAGCGTTTGCGGTGAAGAGGTTGGCTGATGTGAGGGCAGAGGAGAAGGGATGATGAAGGAAAGAATAAAAGAGGGGACCGGCACCTTTGCTCTCCAGGCTGAGGGAAGGAAGGTGTCAGTCCCTTCTGAGAGCCCAGAGTCTGCATGGCATCTTTTTAATAGGTATTATGTAAGTTACAGACATCTGCTTCTACAGTCCAAAACTGATGAATCATCATTCCTTTTTAAAACAACCATTTCTTTGGCAATTTTGCATATCTATAGCAGATAGGAGCTGGGCAGAGGAGAGGTTTCCTGAAAGGAGTGGAGTGGCGGCGTTGTGAGCGCGGAGCCGAGCGTCAGAGCCTGCGTTGCGCCGGCCGTGCAACACCTCCAAGCCCTTCCTGTTTACCACCAGAGAGACCGTTGTCACCACATCATAAAACTTCCAAGCATTTATTAATAAATGCTCCTAGAGAAAAAATAATATCCAAATATACAACCCCCTGTGGCATCTGTCATTGTAAACAACAGAAAGTTTTCATTATATATATCAGGGGACTATCTGTGCGAGAGAAGCGGATTTTGAGGGCCCCATCCACCTCCCGCTGAAGCCCACGCTGCAGCTCTCATTAGGTCATCGGACCCCTGGCATATGATTTCTCTTATATGTAAATATCAAGTTGTTTGAATGAGCAAATGTAATTTTTACTATCGGCATTTGTCATTTTTGTAAACAATGTGGGTATACAGAGAACGAACATCTGCAGAATTACAGCACAGAGCCTTATATGAAAACGGCGAAAGAAAGATTTGCTTCTAACAACAATAATCTGCGAGTGTCGAGGTACCTAATCAAATACACAAATTGTGCAGATGTTCGGAGCAGCGCTGGCTCGCTGTGTGGCCTTTCTCACTTGACAGCTCTGTTGTCTCAATTAATTCTTCTGGATAAATTAACCCGGCCTGCAAACGCAGCGCTGGGGAGCAGAAGGCTGCAGATTTTTCAACAGCAGCGACCTTGATGGCGCAATTTGCACCCCAGCTGGTAAGATCTCTGGCACGGAAATGCAGATTATTGACACCTATTCAGGATGTTCTTGTGATCATGGGCAGGACTTGGAGATGACAGGCACACGGCGGGGGGCGGGGAGGGAATCCAAGGTTTCTACCAACCCTGTAGCTACCTACCAAAACGCTTATTCCCTACGAGGCAGACAGGCTCGCGTCTCACTGCCCCACCGCAGAAGGCGGCTGGTTACGTTCAGCGCACACTGTACAACTCACCCCTTTGCTCAGCCTTCTGGGACAGACGGACACGTCTGAGCTGCAGCTCCCCGGCGTCGCTGCTGCGCGGGATTCAAGACGGGCGACGACTGTACACGATTCTACTTCTTTAAATGGCTACAGCATTCCAAACTCTGCCACAAGACTGTCAGCACTTAGACCAGGGGAAAGACTGAAAGATGTTCCCTCCGGCCACCAGCACTAGATCTAGCTAAACTGAATTAATAATTACGACATCTGTAGCTTTTTGGATTGGGAAAGTTTTAACAATGGGAAAACTATCTGGCGCACATTATTGTTGTCTTACCTTCCATATGGTGGTTATTACTCCAGATACGCAGAGCCTAATGGTAAGAGATGCCTTTTATAACTGCAATACATCCATTGTAATCAAGCGCTACATTTATCTCACTGCACTACCGGGTCTCTGGGTTTTGTACAAGTGACACAAAATTGTTGTGAGCATCTATCAGCGTCCTGCATCTCAACTGGCGTTTCAATATGACATCTCATTTCCCGCTGATGTTGACAGAGCCAAACCGAACCCCTGGCCTGCAAATCCTGGGAGAAAGACCAACAGCAATGAGAAGTATTTTTGACTATTACAATAAAGGCTGCCTTTAAAAAAAAAAATTAATAAAAAATAGCAGAGTGAGAACACTGCTCTTTTTGAAGGATATGGCAAAACATCTGAAATATCTGCAGGATGATGCTCTGCATCCAATTTTACAGGTTACCATTAACAGCGGCAGGGTAAGATTAAGTGATTATGTTCTGCCAAACAGTAAGTGTGGGACAGCAGACAGCAGATGTCCGGCCCCTTAGCCCTATGCCTCGCGCACCAGACTGGGGTATGGAAATGTGTGTGGATATTTAATTGTTATTCAGCTACAAGTTGGCGGGATTTATGAGTCTGGGAAGCGCTTATGCTGCAGTGAGAAATGAGTGTTTATTAGCACAGTAGCTGTGCCGGCCTTTCCCGCAGAGAGGCAAAGTCCCCCCATCTATAGAAAATGGATGAAAAGGGGGAGCGCCGCACTCTCACGTCCCATTTACCTTGGTGAAGTGCAGCTGGATAAATGCCAACATAGGGATACATTTCCATCATGAGCTCCGAGCAGCTTTTACTGCTGCTTGTCAGAGATAACAAAAATGCAGCAGCTGTCCTCTTATCAGATCCCAATTTGGAGAAATGTGTGCCTAAGGGACATAAAGAGGACAACTCCTTCAGGGACAGCGATGTGGATACACGAGAATAAACCCTTTAAGAATGAGATTAGGAAGATGGGGCCGTTGCCCTGCATTCAGGCATGTTTCTGGTGCTTGTCGCAGCAACCTTCTGTGGTCACTCTGAACGTGTCCTCTTTCCTCCCTGGTCCCCCTTCCTCCCCTCTTGCCCATGGCAGCATCCTCCCGCCCTTCTGCGCTCCCCTTCGCTGCCCGTGGACGCCCTCCCGGCCCCTGCCCAGCCAAACTCCCCGGGGGGCTGCCTTCGCCCTGCACCGCCAGGAGGAGAAGCGGCAGCTTCGGGGCCGAACAGCAGCAAAGTGTCCCCCAGCACACCCCACATCCACCAAAAGTCTGCCATTCGTATTTCTCCCACTCGTTGCTGTTCCAGTCTCCATTCTCACAGTGCCCGACTCTCCTTTCCTGGCCTGGTGTATTTTTTGCTGAATTCATTTTCTTACAGTTTGTTGAGCTGCAGGAGCTCAAAGGGCTGCACAAAGAGAGCAGCAGGGCCGGGAGCAGACGTGTCCTTTGTAATACTGGCAGTCCATTAGATCTGGCTCCGCTGCCATGTGGGATCACTCCCTAAGTCCAGTTGCATCTGTCAAACAGGGAGGTTTGACTACACTGCTGAGAAGCCTTCAGACTCTTCTTTCGCCTTTGCCATCCTCTGCTGCACTCTTCTCTGTTCTGGAAAAATGCAGGAAAAAGTAGTCACAAGGGCAATTTTATAGAGACCTCCTTACCACCTCCTTCCTGCTCGTCCTCTTCCTCTCCTCTTTCTGCCATTTACCCCTCCCCAAATCTTCCCGCTGTAATTCCCCATGCTCCTGCTGACCTCCTCCTGCCATCTCACCTCCAGAAAGGTGCTCCTGATCCAGGACCTTTCTCCTTGCGAACAGACTGCACAAGCAAGACAGACCCACAGAGGCCGCCTTTCCCTGGACAAGCGCTCAAAAAAGGTATTACACAATCCACAAGACATGCGCGTTACTCACCACAACAATCTCGGGTATCCCATTTCTGCGGCCCTGCCTCTCCGTGCTTGTTTCTCCCCAGTATGGTACCAGCGTGCCGAAGCCAGCGCCCCGTAACAGCCGCGCGTGAATCAACCTAAAGCCTGCGATGAGGGAATTTCTGTGCAGCTGCAGTGATGAGCAGAGGCAGCCCCACTGCCAAGGATGGAAGCATCTCGCTGTGTGTGGTTTGTGATGTGGTCTGATCCCGTATACTGTTGAATTAACAGAAACAGCAAGATAGCAGCTTTGCAAATGGAATCCATTGCAAACCGTCGTTTGTTGCTCTATTCTTGTTCCACATACATTAGGGATAGCACATCATCTGATAAATCAAGACGTAAGAAACAAATAAAGGCCTTTATATTGTAAGGGGAAAAAAATCCTTTCTAGAAATACTGTAGGAACATTCACATCCTCTATTTCTGTCTTTTATGAAAGGCAGGCTGTGTCTTATTATCATCAAGGAAAAAGTAAACAAACGTAATTTAATCAGTTCTGTCTTTCGTTGATTTGCATCAGCAAGAATAAAAGACAAAGGCAGAACGGAAAACAGCAGCTTTGTGCTAAAAGTTTGAATGCACAAAATACTTCTTTCTCCAGCTGTCAAACATTAAAAAACGCTATGCATACCAGCAATAATAAAAGTGTCAAACAACTGACCACAATGGGAATCACAATGCTTCATTAAAAGCTCCAAAGCAGAGCAGAAAAGCTTCCAGCCGTTTGTTAAACAGAGCTCAATGCTCAGATAGTTTCAGAAAGTGTCAGAAGCTGCTTTTATCTCGTCCAGTCAGCCCGATAAACGCCTCCGGGCCTATTTCAGCCCGTCTGGCGCTCGCCCGAGGCAGCGGCAGCAGCTGGAGGTGCCACTCGCTGCCCTGGGGCCGGGGTACCCCCAGCACCCCAGCAAAGGTTAACGTCCCTCCCAGTCACCCGGCCACTGTGCCACGCAGGCAGGGATATAATCACTGATTCTGTATTTATATACGTAATTACAGACAACCTAACCTATTTGTTCAGCTGACAGGCGATGCTGTGATAAGGAATTTCAGCAGACAGGATATTTATAGACCCTTTATCTCTATGTACAATCAGAATTAAAACGTCAAACAATACCCCGAACGAAGGGTTGTTTCAGTTCAGCTTTTCCCCATTGTTGCTTTTTCCTTTTTTCTGTTTTCCCCCCTCTGTCTGGTTTCTGCCTAAAACTTGGCAGTGAGTAAAAAAAAAGGGAATGTGACTCACGCTGACAACTTCATTTGCTGTGAGAGACCTCAGTAATTGCTGTAACCCACTTACAGGAAAGCTGTCCCTCCGCTCCCTCTGCCCCGGGACAGACAGAGCCCATGGCTCGAACAGCAGCAGCCCGGCTAATCGCGGGGGTCACGCTGTCGCTATCGCCTGGGGAGTAACCAGGCCTCTTCCGTGTCACTTTTCTTCTTCTGGAGTCAAGTTAGCCCCTCACAAGAGCTTAAAGCAGCTTCAGTGTCAGGGGCAGCTTCCTGGCAGGGGTAACCCGGGCTCCCGAAGGTGCGAGGTTGGAGCGGCTGCTCCCGCCGCAGCTCCGCGGCCCCAGGATAAGGCTCCAGCAGCCCAACAACTGCCACCTTCTCCTTTGCTGACAGGGTGGGGGCAGGGGACGGTAAATAGGAACAGGAGAAGAATCAGCAGATGCCTATGCAGCACTCTACCAAAATATATTTTCATTTTTAATTACATAATCAACATAATGAGAGTGGCATTCGTAGTGAGGGGGCGGAACAGATGGCAAAGACTTCGTTTTCAGCAAGACATTAATTAACAACAATTCTGGTCTCTGCTAGAAAAGGGAGTTTGTTCTGCTCTAGCAGGGTTAAGATGGGTGCTTACTACATGGGACGAAACTCAGTTTCCCAACACAGGATTGTGATCTTTGTGGGTTTTTTTCCCCCATATCCCTGTTGAAATTTCCAGGCTACTCTAAAGCACAGCAACATCCTACATGCAAAGCCTTACTAAAAACCAGCACAAGTCTGCGGCCCAGCAGGAGCTTGGGATCCTCCTCGCAAACACTTCTGAATGCTCCATAGACACATAAATGCAAAGAGGAAAGGGAAGAAGAGTTAATACGATCAAGTGAGAGAGCTTGGTGCAACTTAGGCTGCAGGTGAGGCCTGTGTAATACACAGCAGCTTCACAGAGATACGGCTGAAGTTAAAGCCTTCTCAGATGCTCTACATGAACTTCTCTCTCCTCTGTTCCAGGCACTCGGGCTCAGCATCTTCAGCACACTGGGGCAGACGAGTTGGAAAGAGCTATCCCAAGGGGGACTGAAGCAGAAAGTAGCTACGAAAGATATTTATTAAAACCACAGGCAGAGAATACATCACCCAGACACAATGAATAGGGAAACAACACAGGCAGTCGAGAAGTCTCGCCTCTCTTTGTTGTCTGATGGACAGCCAGGCACACACTGACCAGCCACAAGCCCCCGGCGCTGCCCGCCGGTGCTGCCGGGAGAGAGGAGGTTGCTTTTCCCTGCTCTGCATTCACTCTTAGAGGCTCCCCAGGGTCACGGCCCAGTCCTGCAGGGGCTGTGGGCCACGTCCCGCCGGGGACTGCGTCCATCCCAGCAGGAGAGGGAGAGATCAGCCAAAGGGAGGGGAGGGAGCTGCGCAGCAGAGAACACCCAGATAAGCATGGGCAGGAGCAGAGGACAGTCCTGCGGGAAGGGAGAGGGGAGGCAGCCATCTACTACAGCAATATTCTATACAACAGGGCAACAGGGCATCTAGATTCATCCGCTGCGGAGCTTGGAAATGAACCCATCATTCCCACGTCTCAGCACTCCTCCCTGTGCTGCCAGCGAATATCTCACAGCTGACAAGAAACGTCTCTGCCCATTCTAGCGACACACACATCTAGAAAGGATGCGTTCCTGTTACTCCCACTTACTCCGTGCAGGCAGTAGATGGTTGTGGGTCTGTGCTGTAAGCTGAAAATCACGCCCCTACCCATTGCACAGGGGAGTGAATGATATGATAGAAGATGATTTTTTATTTTCTTTCAATGTGTGTGTAAAAAACATAGTTGGGATGAGTTAAAGATTACAAGAATATTATGGTTATGAAGCCCAACACTAAAAGATTAGTATATGCCTGAACTAAGAACGTCTGTTGCACCTTTCAGCAGCCATTTGAATTCAAATACCAGATCAGGCTCCCATGCCGTGCTGCCCTCAGTCGTTAAGACAGCGCATCCTGACATCACTGTCCCGAGCATAACTAACCTGCAGGATCGCACACGACTTGGGCCTCCATCAGTTCACGCTGTGTTAATCCAGAAATGGGCCACGGGGAGGAACTCAGTCACTTGCATACATCAGATGGCAGAGATTCTTTGCAGGATGATTTTTAGGAGAAATGCCAGATATCACCAAAACTGTGCTTAGGAGGTGCAAAGTAGAGGAAAGAAAAGAACACAAATACATTATATTCTGCTTAGCCTGTCCTCCTTTTGCAGGGGTTAAGAGGGAGACGTGACAACCAACAGAACTACGTTTGTACTTACAGCTCCTTTACTGGGAGGAGAGAATGGCAGCTAAAAACCCCTTGCAGATATATTACCTTTAAAAAAATAAAATCAACACCACAAGAAGTTAACTCTTCAAGCAAAAACAAAAAGAAAAGCGACCAACAGATGCACAGACAAGCACTGACTTCAGTGGAGCTGCAAGGCTGAATTTGGCTTGAATTCCGTGAAGCACTTTCAAAGCAGGAGCATACTGCATACAAATGAGCATTAAATAATTCGCATCATTAAGAGAGCTCTGAGCAGCTCATCTGGACTTTGAAAACAGCTAAAGCAAATGTACATTGTTTGAATACCATTAGGGACAGTCATTAACTAGCATTAAGACATCTATAGTATCGACAGTTAGTGCTGTAATAAGAGACCCATCCTCCTTTCCAGGTTATTTTCCTTTTATTGATTTGTAGAATTTCTTATGCACAAGCTTTAGAGTGCCACAGAGCTCAGCAATTCATGTAGGAATACCCATTACAGAACTATACAATTACTTCTTTTTTTTTATATTGCATCTTTTAATTTTGGTTTTTAGAAACATAGTCCTGCTTGTTTGGTGTAGATACCATAGACTATTTAAAAAACAATATACATCAAGGAAACAAAGACGCAAAGATGTCAGTGGATTTACCCAGGGTGACAGGGAAGGACCCGGTGTAAGAGAAACAGACTAAAGGGTCTGGATGCCCGGTTTTCTGGTTTAATCCCTTCATCCATCAGCTCTAAGCAGAGCTGCCGAGGCGGGGGATAAACTGTGGCCTCACACTGTACCTCAAATGCTTGAAAGCGTGTTGCAGCAGTAGCAGGGACAGGTCAGGTGAAGAACCAAGTCGTGCAAAGACCCAAAGGTACAATATAGATTAATATGGTTGAAGATACTCAAGTGCGGGAGCCACGGGAGGTGAGGAGTGCCGGAATACCGAGCGCCAAACGTGTGCAGCACAGTGCAGGGGGAGGCAGCAGCCTGCAGGCTGAAGGGAGCTGGAAGGAGCCTCTGATGAAGGCAGAAATCGTTCTGAGTGACTCAGAATATTGGTATTCACAAAGAGAATTGAGAACAGGCAAAAATAAATAAAGCTGAAAGCAAAACCCAAAGGCCAAATCCCTCTCAATAGCCAGAGCGCTGATACAATCTGAGCAACCAAACAACAGCTCCTTGTGAGAACCTCTCTGTGCTGCTTCCCGCGCCCCAGCCCCTTGCCAGCGCTTCGCAGCCTGCGGTTCTACTGACGCCGTTCCTCTGGCAAAGCACAGCCCTGGTGCTCTGCCCTCCACCCCCCAGCCCCCGACATCGCAGCTCCCCAAACTTGCCCGGAGCCCCGAGCGGCTCAGCCCCGCTCCCACTGGCCGCCGGCTCCTGCCCGCGCCACGGGCACACACACACGCGTCACCACAGACTCCAAGTCCCAGTAGTTTCATTTATGAGCGGATTCATGCCAGCCAACTCCAAGACTCTGCTGCCGTCAGCCCAACATGTAGGCAGGCAGCACTAAAAACCCAAGTTCTCTAAGTTTTACAGTGAAGACTGAAAGACCGATTAGTTACAATGTTTTATAAAACTGTGATGGCTTTTTGCCTTTCTTTTTTAATTCTCCACAAAAGACTAGTCAAAGAAGTTACAGTTCTACGCGCTGGAAGTGAGAGCAGCAAGACCCTGGTCGGGGGAGCGTTCTCCGGCGGGAGCGGGAGCGGGAGCAGCAGCACTTCCGTGGGGCCGGCACTAAGAGCCCCAG
Organism: Fratercula arctica; assembly: GCA_947846985.1. Classification (NCBI taxonomy): domain Eukaryota; kingdom Metazoa; phylum Chordata; class Aves; order Charadriiformes; family Alcidae; genus Fratercula; species Fratercula arctica. The sequence goes on along the minus strand of CANTUZ010000013.1, from coordinate 29,093,380 downwards.
CGACGGAGGCAGCCCCCAGGGGTGCCGTCAGGCACAGCCCGCAGCAGCGCCATTAGCTCGCTAATGCACATCCTGGCTTGGCCAAGGGCTATTTGGGAATAGCTCCTTCACTTAACATTTCATTAACAAGAAAAAATTAGACGACGGTTTTCTAATGGTAGGGGCAGGCCTCTGCAACGTATCTTCCCATTACAAAAGGTGATTACTAGAAGGGGGAAGAAATGAACAGTTTTCATTAGCATTTGTATTAGGATTTATTCATTAACCTCTCCTTAAACTACTTCAAAGTAAAAAATACTAAATTGCTTGGATCCCCTCTCTGTCTCTTTTACCCTGCAGAAAACAGCCACTTTCAGATCTCTCACTAGCATTGCCAAATAAATAAAAAAGCAAAAGCCACCAGTCACAAAGGGGCTTAAGACTGAGAATACAGATCCATAATTTCTTTACCTTAGAAAGCAGACAAAACCAAGACACAAGTTGAGATACTAAAGTTAAAGCAAAAACCAGCCTTATAAACATTTCCAGGGGGAAGAACATAACGGGGGCGGGAGAGACGGATGGATGGACTAGATTAAACTATTTTTCAAAGGTTTTAATCATAGAATCATTTAGGTTGGAAGAGACCCTTGAGATCATCGGGTCCAACCATCAACCCCACTCTACAAAGTTCTCCCTTACACCATATCCAACACTACATCTAAACGAGTCTGAAACACATTCAGGGATGGTGACTCCACCACCTCCCTGGCAGCCTATTCCAGTGTCTGACCACTCTTTTTGGGAAGAATTTTTTGCTAATATCCAGCCTAAACCTACCCTGCTGCAGCTTTAACCCATTCCCTCTTGTTCTATCACTAATTACCTGTGAGAAGAGACCAGCACCAACCTCTCTGCAATGTCCTTTCAAGTAGTTGTGGAGAGTGATGAGGTCTCCCCTCAGCCTCCCCTTCCTCAAACTAAACAGTCCCAGCTCCTTCAATCGCTCCTCATCAGATTTATTCTCCAGGCCCTTCCCCAGCTTCGTTGTCCTCCTCTGCCCTCGCTCCAGCACCTCGAGATCTCTCTCGTATTGAGGTGCCCAGAACTGGCCACAATACTCGAGGTGTGGCCTCACCAGTGCTGAGTACAGGGGGACAATCACCTCCCTCCTTCTGCTGGCCACACTATTTCTAACACAAGCCAGGATGCCATTGGCTTTCTTGGCCACCTGGGCACGCTGCTGGCTCATGTTCAGCCGCTTGTCAATGAGAACCCCCAGGTCCTTTTCTGCCGGGCAGCTCTCCAGCCACACTGCCCCAAGCCTGTGGCGATGCATGGGGTTGTTGTGGCCCAAGTGCAGGACCCAGCACTTGGCCTTGTTGAAGCACATTCCATCAGCATTGGTTCATCGGTCCAATCTGTCCAAGTCTCTCTGTAGAGCCTCCCTGTCCTCATGTAGATCAACACTCCCGCTTAGCTTCATGTCATCTGCAAACTTACTGATGATACACTCTGTGTCCTTATCAAGGTCATCAATAAAGAGTTTAGACAGAAATGGTCCCAACACTGAGCCCTGAGGAACACCACTTGTGACCGGCCGCCAGCTGGATTTAACTCCATTGACCACCACTCTTTGGGACCGTCCATCCAGCCAGTGCTTGATCCAGCAGATCCTAATGTCAGTCCAAAACCAAGCACTTGAAATGCTTTCCCCATAATCTTCTGGTTAGAATACAACGCAGTGTGTAGCTGGAACATGGCTTCCAAACACACTGTATTAGACTTTAAATGTAACCTTAATAACAAATGTCTAGGGTTTGATGTTTACCTCTGTGTCCTCATCCACCACTACAGATCTAAAGCTGATTGCATGCACTGGTAAGAGGAAGGTCTGTCCGTGTATGATTTGATGTTTCTAACGCTTTAAGACATGAAAATCCATTGAAGGGTGGGACAGAGAGAGGGAGAGGATTACATTCTGTTTTTAAAAGCAGACTCACTGACACAACAGCAAAGCCTGCCTGTGCTGCTGAATTTGACCTGGGCCTCAACTGCAACGCTTGTTTCTTCAGAAATACGGGAGACTTCAGGTGTCTGACAGGACAGAAGGGGGGAGCTGGCAGAGCCATTTCAGCATGGAATTCACCGTCCCGCCCCGCATCCTTCCCAGCAGGGGTCTCACGGCAGCGCTGCTGCAGCAGCTCTGCTCCAGGGACTCCTTCGGGAGCCACCGCCAAGGACACGGTACCTTTAGGGCCCAATAGCATTTCTCCAGCTCCGGCTGTCAGGGAAAACTCCCACCGTGCGTCCATGGTCCACCCCATGCTGGTCATTCCAGTGGCTGGCACAGCGGTGTGGCATCAGCTGCACCAACAGAAAGCAAGTGGGTGAAATCCCTGATGTCAGTGGCCCAACGCGCGTTACCTGTGCCTGTCTGTAACCCAGCAATTAGATCCATCCTTAGCAGCTTGGCTTAATTAGAACTTCTTCAAGCATAAACTTTGCACAAGACTTTAAATGACTATAATTAATTATACAGAAAGCCTGAAGTGCCTTCTGGTCTATTGTTAAAATTTTTTCTCTTTTCCTCACACTGACACCAGAACCTGGTTTTGTAAAGGAACTGGGCTGTAGACTAAAAGAGCCTGATAAACTCTTACAGCCTGATAAACACACACAGAAACAGCTTTGAGGTCTTGTATAAAGAGAAACAAGGCTTCAGATTTTTTTAATCTCGACTAAGAGATGCAAAAAGAGTATTATTCTAACCTATACTTGCTTAGTCCCACTCTTGGCACGCGTGACTTCCTTCCTGTCTCCCATTTTAAAGGCTTTTTGCACTCCCAAATGACTGCTGCTGCCCATTACCCAGAGATCTGGCATTGGACAGCTGTACCCCAGCCTGAACCAGCTACTAGAACTTTAACCAGTAAAAAGCAAAACACAGAATTAGTGCCAGAAACACTCCCAACTTCTTAAAAGATACAGGGAAGGAAGGGAGGTATTATCATGTAAAGAAACTTTTCCCACTCATCTTCCCAGCGCCTACCCACAATAAAAAATACTGCGGGAATGACACAGCACGCAGAGGGCTCGAACAATTTGTGGCAACGGGCGACATCTCATCTCTTTTTCTACTGCTTTTGGGCTTGCTTTGGCCAAAGGAAGGAGGGAGCCCTCTACGGGCAGAACACAGAGCCCCGCAGCAGCACTCGACACCTCAGGACAATTGGCCTCCTCCACCCCAGACCCTCCTGCCTTACCTGGGGGGCAGCGGGTCCCTGAGCTCTGGGGGGCTCAGGAGCTGCAGGTCACGCAGAAAAGTCGGGCTGGGCAGGGGGGGACACTGACTCCTTCCTGACGTGCTGACTCTACGGCCTGGAACGTAGCGTTTCTGCACTTTTCTATCGCTTCTGCAATCTTTTTCGGGGAAAAGAGAACATCCCCAAACTACAGGCTGAAGGACTGTAGCTCGTCTGGCGCACCACAACAGAGCTGCATTTTTTTCTTCTAGGCTGTGCAAAAGAGTTGGGTTTGCCTCACTATGTGCCTCAAGCATACAATGAACTGCTGTGTAAAATGAGCAGGTTTATGTTTGTCAAGGCATGTTCAAAATATTTCTTTCCAAGAGCTACTTCTATTTCAAGGCTAGATAACAGCTGCACCATTTAAACATTTAAATATTTTCTCATTCTAACGAGAACTTAAGATTCCTTCCAAACAGCTCAACATAACAACATGAGAATGTGGCAAGCCCAAACTTCAAAACATTTTAACTCAGTAAAAAAAACCAAATCAACACCAAAATGCAAATATCAAAAAGCATCTAACGATATTAAGTACCAGTTGTAGTGCAATGGGTAACAGATTTTGTTAGATATGCAAAACAGAAAAGTTCAAGTACAGCTTATTGCTTTGAAAATACAAGTTTTGTTTTCTATTAAGGGATGCTGACTGTAAGACATCTGCACAGTTACATATGCAGAGCTGCATTATCAGTTTGGTGAAACAGGTAAATACCCATTACAGTCTCTACACATCACTTGCAAGCAACTTTCGGTATGACATATTCAAGGTTATGCTTGATTTCTAAATAAACAGAGACAGTAGCATGAAAGCCCGTAATCTACATGAGTGCTACCAGAATAGCAAACTTGATCTAGATGCAGAAGATGTTCTGTCTGGCCATCGCCAAAGAGCAGAGACATGTGAAGTCTGCATTACTAGAGAAGAGCCCGTATTTCTTACAGTTCTGAAGAGGCACTTCTGCTTACTCCATTTCCCAGGTGTAGAGGACAGGTATTTCCAGACTGATCTGGTAGAGCTCAAGAATTAATTTCTGCATAGCAACCCCCAGTAAAGTTTCCTCGAGAACCTGGATGAAACCAGCAACTACTAGTCGAGGTAAACCGTGCAGCTCTATGAGAATGAAATAGCCCTCACGTGTGCTTAACAGTCACTAATTCAGGCTGAAACAGAAACATCTGCCTCATCACTGTTATTTCATTACTTTCCACAGCCTAGGAAATGAGGGGCTACAGATTTTACAGCACATTGTTCGCAAAGAAACATACATCAACAGGGGTGGTTAAACAGGACGTGAAGATTTGGTATTGCTTGCTTGAACAATTGAGGTGAATAATGCTTCTGTGTCATGAACTCCATCAATGGCACCTACGTTTAGCTTCATGTAGCTTTAAATCAAAGTTTTACATTAATTTCCATGGGCTTACTGGTTGCTTCTTGCTCAAACCCACCATCAGCAGAGACTGCAGATGACTGGTATCACAGAGCAGAAGGTTGGCTATGAGCCCCGTGCTGAACACACGGTCTGCTGGAGATCTGCTGGATGAAAAAGAAAACATTCAGGAGTAAGACAGCACAGCCAACAAGAATCAGCAACGTCTGGATTTTGCCTCCTACTAATCAAAAGGAGACACTAAAGCCAATGTTGGGCACCACCAAGGAGAAACAACAGTGATGTCCAGCCAGTCCTGTTCTCAGCTGCAGCTGGAACAGCCTCAGGTCTACAGCACCCTTTGTTAGCAAGTACCAGCGATGCCTGCAGGACACTGGGGTGATTTGTTTCTGCTCTGTGTTGTTATCAGCAAAGAGTGGCTGTAGTTGCCTTTGGATTGTGGAGCTACCTGGATGATGGAGGATGATGGATGCCCACAGTTGCTTCCCATAATCACAACAGAAGAGCAGCAGTTAGCTGTTGCCTGTGCTCCCTGGTGAGCTGAGTGAGTCACAGGCTGGGAAACGGCTGCGAAACCTAGGCAAGCAAATCGCCAACCCACACTTTTCTGAGAATTTGCTACTTTTCTAGAGATTATTACAAGTGAATTTTCACCTCTGGAATGCCTACTGTTAGAAAAAAACACGAACCACCAAATGAACAAAACATTTAGAACCATGAAATGGAAGATATTTTCAAGAGATTTGATGTTTGATCTGAAGTAGGTCCAGGTATGCCCACAGCACCTTGAGCAGAATCTACCTGATGACTGATTATGGTTATGCTTATTTTTGTATTTCTAGAAATACCTTATCTGCTTCCCTCCGATGCAGCATTCTGGACTCTTAGTAGATTTTAATTTTTCTTCTTCACTAGGATAAATACAATAGCATTTAGACAAACTGCCTAACAGACTGCATCTCTCAGACCCCCAAGACTGTTAAAGCATGTTTTTATCGAGTCTCTGATCTCTGTCCTGCTCTCCTTACATCTTCCTTTCTGGAGGATATGAACACCAGCACTTCAGAAACAATCACACAGACCAGCTTCCAAGTCATATGTGTATTTTGAGAGTTACCATCCTTCTCAAAACTTCCTCTATGTTCTGTAGTAAATTAACTCTAACGTACTCCAAGAATTCACTGTCCATCCTTCCACTTCATCAGTTAAAGACCACTTCTTTAACAAGTATGCACGTGAACAACAAATTGTCACGATCTCTGCTGCAACAGGGTCTTTCAGGTCATTATCCCATTACTGTAAGACGTCAGGTAGTACGCCAGACTTCACCTGCACCATTACCATTGTTAGCTGGTAAAAAGAATGAAAAAAAACTTAGCTCAAATCAATGAATGAGCGGTCCATTTCTAAGGTGGTTTTAGTGGCCTCATCTTTTCAAGTAAGCATGCTCTGTGATCCGAAGGATTGTTTCCTTCTCATGCTCTCACGGGTCTCTTTCCCATGGAAGAAGGTAGATTTGGTGACAGGGTGACCGCGCAAAGATGTGCAATGTGACCACTGCGAATCCAGCTACTTGAAGTATTAGAATGAAAAATAAATTTAAGAAAAGAAACAAACAATGCTTCAAATCACTATGCTTTATTAATACTTCAGAAACATCAGGTCCTACAGTGGAGAGTCTTATCCCCCCGTTTCCAGTCACTGCTTTGAAACAACTTCTTGCAATATGCAAATAGATACATGAGGCACTGTGTGAGTACAAAAGTGACAATACAAAACCCCAACAATTAAACCTCATGCCATACATACATATATATAAAAAATAAGATAATGTAGCATAATACACACAAGCACTATTAGAACAATCCATGTAAATGAATGTACAATATGCATAGCATTTAATGATCAATGACAACCGGTTTCTGACCTGTGCACAAAACCAGTCAGCTTAAATAAGATTTTTAAGATACCAGATAAGCCACAGCTTATAAAACCTGCTGTACTGCAGCTTTTCTGCTCAGGGTCACAAGTGCAGATTAGCATACAAAATAAATAAGGACTACAATTCTACAACACTTGGCTAACAGCTCCTATTTCAAAATCACTGGCCCTCTTACTTTCATTCAAGGTTCGTTAGCCAACACAGTGGCAAGAAACGTGCCTAAAGCAACAGTTCTGCTCTTGTACTGTTTTAATACTGATAAGAACACATATTTTTAAAGTCAGCAGGAGTAGTTACAGAGGTCTAACTTACCACTAAATAAGCACAGGACTGACGTTATCGTACAGAGCAGATGCTGAAGAACGAGACTGAGCAAGAGGCTGAGCAGCCCCGTGGTTTGCTGCAGTCACCAACCTGCCTGTTCCGTCAACTGGGCGAGAGAGAGAGCTGAAGAGGTGAAGGCAGTCAGGAAACTTTCCCCCCCCACTAAACAGTGCAAATGTTTGAGAACACAAACAATCTGCAGGAACAAGGAAATACAGAGACAAGAATATTTCTGAAGTCTTATATTCAGGATGAGAGCTACTGTTACCTGAAATAAGCTTAAGCATTCCTATGGAATAACATGCAAATAACAGGATTTTCTTCTTACATGTCCAATACTGGTCAATGCCAAAGATACAACAGTTGTTGTAGTCTCTTATCTTCCTAGCTGACATGGTACTTTCTACACTCTTGGTGTTGCAGCCTCCAAAGATGGGTCCCCATTCACTATGAACACAGATTAAATTAAGATTATAATGTGGCAACTAAACTGTCTTAACAGCCAATGGAGCTTACAGTCTAAGAGGCAGCATTTTGGGGAGGGGGGCTGACAATGTAAAAGGACATAAGAGATGGAAGAAAACTGGGAAGAGAATAAGGAGGAGACAGAGCACGACTGACTTTCAGGAAAGGAAGTTAAAAGTAGTTAAAGTAATAAAGTAAGTTAAAAGTACTTAAAGTTAAAACTTTATACTGTCCTTTTTTTTTTTTTGCCAGTATAAAGTTTTAACCCCCAACAAAACAAACATCTTGCTATTATCAAACACACTGAAAGGCAAAAGGAAAAAAAAAAAAGAAAGCAGCATTAATCACCCAGTACTAAGCAGAACGCCTTTTAACAAAGTTAGAAAGGGAAACATGAAAAAGAGGAAGTAACAGTATTTAATTGCCCTGAGAAGGTCCCCATAGGATCTCTCTGGTCTCCTAGCTATTACCTCTTTATCCTTAGACATCCAAAAGGAGTCATCATTCCTTAGGTAAAGGATAAATGCTTCCTGCAGGGAGCGATGGTTGCACCGCCCAACTCCCCTTGCCAAAGCGACAACCCTTCCACATGCCTACTGTACTGCAACACAAAGGATAATGAACTTCAAGAAGTGATCCGCTAGATCAGGAAAGAATGGGCAAGTTCTTGCGCATGGAAATCCATAACCACTTAATCATTAATAAATTCAGTACTTGCTATATTAATATAATCTCCTGGAAATTAGTAATCAGGCTTAATAGTTGAGAGAAAATTCAATAATCATAATCTAACTAGTCACAAAGCCCAGATACATTCAGCTCCTTAGAAAGTTAAATATATCTTCTCTCTGCAGACTAAAAAGCACATATCAACAAGACATGAAACCCTGACTGAGAGGAGTTTGTTAACAAAATAAAGCAGACATTACAAAGCAGCCAAATTCTTTTGCTTAAAACAGTGGTTTTAAGCTGACAGTGCACTGCCAACTCTTCTTGGTTGTTTTTTTTATTCCATTGTTTGCATTCCAAGAAGCTTGAAAACATTTCTTTTCCTATTGATTTGTCCTCTTCTATTTGACAAAAGCTGCATCTTGCTGAGTTTTCTGTGCTGCCAACACAGCTGTCTGTTGTTTATTTTTGTGTGCTCCAGCAGCAGCGCGCACAGCTTGGAGAACACATTCAGCCCCAACACTGAGCAGTTGTGGGGAAGGCTCTGACAGGTCACACCAAAATAAAGGTTTTGGTCATTCTCTGGGAGATTTTGGTTTCCTGTTCTGTTCAGAGATGAGGTTATCACTAGAGCCTACCAGTTCATGTTAAGGTAGTTAAAGCGGCGTCTATGGCAGATGGGTGTTCAAGTCCGGTCACTCCCTCATCTCCATTTGATTACTTTCCAGCTGACATGACTGAGATCAATATAAATAACTTTAGATAAAAGTAAAATCCAATAAATATATTAAAAACAACCCAAACATAATCAGAAAGTGGCTGTGTCAGCTCTTAGAAGTTTGCACTCATTTGAAAGCTCATTTTTCTCCCTCTCCAGCCCTTTCTGAATGACGTTTTGTCCATCAGTTTTTGCCCCTCAAAAAGGGGAATGGACCATCACTTCCTAGTCAGATCTTGTCTAGTCTGATGGCTCAGGCCTGATTATAAAGGGGACAGTGATAAAACTAAGCAGGGAAATTTAGTTCAGGCTTAACTAGAGCTAAATTCTATATGAATCACCTGCAATCTGCTCTGTTGTGGCTAACATCCCCCCACCTTCTCCCTGCAGCTACGTCAGGACTGGAAACAGCCCGTGCCCGGGGCTGCGCATGAAGGACCTGCAGCCACAGGAACATCAGTAATTTAACCAACAGTCTCACTTACAGACTGGAGCTCAACCAACCGTTTATGCCCTTTACAGACTGAGGGCATCTGCTGGTTACCTTCTGTGCAAGGCCGTTTAGAAATACCTATATTCCTCAGCCACTTGTTTTGGAAGTTTTAAAGGATTTGGAAGGTTTTTAAAGGATTGCCTGGGAGGGAAGTTCCAACCCCAAACAGCTGCTTTAAGCTCTCAACTGAAAATGGGTTTTCCAGTGCAGACAGCCAACTTGTCTCCAGAATTCAGAAAGCAAGAGAAGCACTTTTCCCAACATCCAACAAAAAAATGGTAATTTTAGTGGCTTTTCATGACAAAAAGCTAATAGCACTGGAAATGCTTTTAAAAAGAGCAGCATCTCATCTGACTTTGAATTCAGATAAGTGTCTATTAAATGCTATTAAAGTCATCACTGTGATTAACACTATTCAACTGCCAGCTCTGCAGCAACCACTCCCTGCCCAATTACTCACCAGCCGTATTGATTCATTAACACACTTACGGCAGTTACTCCCGGCAGCAGTTGCACAGTGACCAGTTACTGCACACACTGAGGCTCCCCGAGAACCGCCTTACGCAGACGGGTCTCCAGAAAATTCCATTTAGCAGCATTAGCTTCCAAGACAGTGTTGAGGGGGTCACAGTCAGTCACCTTGGATGCTTTTACTGCGATTTCTTCCTTGGCTGTTTGAAGACAGAGTTACCACATCTGAGCTTTGCCTTTTTAATGGGTGTGTTTCTAATTCTTTCAAGCACTGGTATTTCACTCTGAAGAACTGACATTTGTAGCTCTATTTTCCAGCCCACTTCCTTTTTAAAATAGGCATTAATAATACTTAAATGCATTCCTGTCTCTCTCTCTCACTCCTCCATCACTCAGAGGGTGGATTTTACTTAATCTCCCTCTGTTCTGAAAATTTTCCTGAATTTCTATCCTCTGTATTCTCAAAAAAAGACTCCAAAACCAATCTCTCAACAAATGGAATTTGTAAAATTGTAATCTTGTCTATGTCAGATCCAGAAGACTTCACTGTCTTAGGTACGCTTCTGTGCAGGAGAGGGCAGGGTAGGGAAAGGAAAGAAAGGTAGAAGTATGAATTACCAGTAAGCAAAAGAGATGTTGGATACCCACTAAGCAGAATAATGACTAAAGCTAGTTTCCATTCAAGCACAATACAAGAATTTAAGCATGCTCTGTTTTGAAAATGCAGGCTTCTTTAAGGAGCAGTTTTTCTGACGCTGGGTGCTAAAATGCAGCAGCAGACATTCATTTGGAGTCTAGTAAAATATGAAAATACTTTCATTTTCATTAAACATTTGTCTTGAATCCTTCAGCTAACTTCTACAGCTTCTAAGATTTTGGCTACACTCGAGAATTGTTTTTGTTGCAGGCCCATCAGAAAGACAAGGAAACAAGAAAATTAGTCGATTTGTCATTGCGCAATTTGACATTGGTGGACAAGTGTTAATATATTATAGATGACATGGGAAAAGCCCAGAGAGGCGAGATCATTCTCTCACCAAAACTACATTTTATTTTTAACCAAAGGAAGGAAGGAAAACAGAACAGAGCAACCAGCACCAGAAATCCAAGAAGTTCTAAGAGGAAAGATAAGAAAAGCTAATGTAGCACATTAGTACTGTAAATACAAAGCACCGCACCACTCCATATTTTGGACTCTTTGGTTCAACTTGATAACCTTCTGCTGGAGCCCCCTCCCCTCTCTCCTCACCACCCATACCCGTGACACTTCTTCTAACAGTATTACGCATTATGGCTCGTGACATCAAAGTCACAAGTGAAACAAAAATGGGAGGTTGCCTTGCCATCCCAAGGATAAGACCATCCTGGTGACCATTTCCAACTGAACTTTAAAACTGCACTTCCAAAATCCATACTCGCATCCTGTGTCATACTTTCATTACTGATTTAACACTGAAGTTGAAATGTTGGGTTTTAAGATAAAGGATGCTTCAAGAATAGATAAGACAACTCCAAAACCAATCTTCCCCCAAATAGTATGTGAAATTTTACTGTAGATGACACATTTAAGACTTATTTATTCCACTGATAGGATACAAACTGCCATTTTTGACCCAGTTACAACTCCTATAGACCTGACCAGACTTTTTAAAGCTAGTAAGAAGTCTCTGAAAAGTAGAGAAATATTGTGTATCCCCTCTGAAATCTGTATGGATTCCCAAAGACTATTCCTATCCACTTATATCTCAAAGAAATGAGGCACTAGGTCATTGAGAATGAAAATATCTATGTCAGGGAACAGCTTCTCAGAATGCAGGATTTCTTCCCTACAACACAGCTTCAGAATTAGATTTTTTTATTACCACAGACAGCTTTCTAAAGGCCTATTCCACTGAGCTCCCATTGAAAAAAAGAACTATCAAATTTGAAATAAATAAGGATATTCTCACATAGCTTTAAGTATCCACTGAAAGACTTGGACTTTGTAAAGGAACTTTACAAAGAATTTGGCTTGTTCAGTTCCCTCCATGTTTCAGGAAATTTGGCAAATTTCAGCAACTAAACCACACTGTGAATTTAGCAACATTTCACACCTCCCTTCATAAATACAATAGCTTCCCCCCCTCCTGATAAACCTCAGATAGCAGTGAAATAAAACAATTCTGTATGATTCTTACTGTATTAATAATGAGAACTGTTTCCAAGACACAGAGGGGCACTAGTGGTCATCAGAATTCTGCATGACACTGAATATCTGGGTTAGAAATCAAGGAGATGGGAGATGGTGAATCCAGAGGGATCGCTAGACAAGTCTGAAGGCCCCCTTAACTGAAGTGAGTTCACAACAAAAATTCACAGGTACCCTACCAGGCCGCCAGCACAGCACGCCTTCCCCATGCATTTTAAGGGCAGCAAAACGTAGAATGGAAAAGTGCTTGCATCATTCTCAGAGGAAAAGCTCCTGTTGCCACACAGCAGAACAAGGCAGTTGCTGTCCGAGTTGCTATGTAATGAGACGCAGCTCACCAAGGAGTCGCTATGTTGAACCATACGATTGTCCACGGCAACCCAGCACAAAACTCAGGTGCTCAGGTACCTGCATCGTCCCACTCCAGCTGACGATTCAGAGTCCCTGCGGATACCAGCAGCGCTGCCCTGTCCCTCCTGTCAGCCACCTCAACCCTCTGCCGACATCTCCTCCCGAAGCAACATTCCTGTTCAATACCTTTTATCCAACAGGACTGACACACTGCAATGCCACGTGTGCTTCTAAATTAGGCACACAATCTTGCTGCCAGATGTAAAGCACTTCTTGTTTAGACACAGAAATTACTAACATGTTTACCACTGAGCCTTCAGCTCATGTTGGGTCCTGCTAGCCAGGCTAGAAGACAAGAGAAAACACAACCGGAGGCTCCAGCACGTAATGGACGTAACAGACACACAACAACGTACACATTCGCTAAGATTCTTCCGTCCCCACCTCAGCTTCACATCTCTTTAGAAAGTTATTTAGACTCAAAAAGTTCATGAAGTAAGGCCAAATTAACCATCTATTTATCAAAACCTGTTACTAAACTGTTTCTAGATCGTGTTATTAAATTCCTTGTGAAGGTCAGAAGTGTACTTGTTTTTAAGTGAAAGCCATGATGACTCACATTGTTACTTTATGATTAACTAAGTAGAGCTTTTTGCACGGGGCAGGGGGTAAGTCACAGTAAGTATTGTGAAGCTTTTACTACGAGCCACAAGATTTGGCAAGAATGAACAAGATGTTTTCTTGAAACCTAGTTCCCACTAAAATCATTCACAAAAATGAAATATTTCAGTGCATTAAACATTAGTATTAATGAAACAAAAAAGTCACATTCTAAAACCGCTATAAACTGGCTCACCAGAATACGACAGGAAGCCAGCAATCCTTGGGTGAAATATTTAAGGCACTTGAGGGTAGTCAGTTTTTAAAACCAGGTAATAAAGCCACAGCCACTTTAAAATCCTAATTTAAATAAAACCCACAATAAAATAAAGTAACACTGCAAAAAATTCCTCCAAATGTAAAGTTCAGTAAATAAACAAATAAACACTTAGAATAAAAATAAAATTCTCATTTGTATAGTACACAAAAAGTGGTAGAAACAGAGCATATTTAACTGCTAGAGCATACACACTGTAAAGATCTCTCAAGTACAATACGGGTTCTTTCTTTCCAGATTGCTAAATAGCCAATAAAGCGTGTTTGTTAGGCAGAAACAATCCAGTGCAGTTAAATATTGGATTCCAGTTTATAAACCAGAGCATCCCAGAAAGCAGCTGATTTTGTATCATTTTGCCTGGGATATTTCTACTTAGCTTTCTTGCTCTTTTGCAGGAGCATTCAGTTTCATTTTCTCCTCTCCATACACGCACGATTGAATGTCTCTGAATAAAAGAGACCACATCATTCTTGAAATATCATCTTTGGTACAAAACAAGAGCAACTCACACAGCGGAGTGGTGTCACCCAGCCTGTTCCCACATATCACACATAGGAACAAGCTTTACCGTGATGGCGACAGCTTCTCTACTCCCAGTCTCCAAAGTAACATCACAATTAAATACAACATACAGCGTTCTTTTTAAGCGCTAATTTAAATTTTCACTCGGAATTCCCAAAAAGGAATTCTCACCCATTAGCTTATACATATTATGGTTTCTTACCACTTCCAGGGCACAGGGATACAACCAGCAGCCCTGGGACACACTTTAGAACTCTGCTCCCAGAACAAAACAGCTGTACAAATCTCCACGTCTGCTCAGTGTTTTTTGAAGGGAGGGGGAAGAAAGGAGAAGACAAATGTGAACTCAGTAAAAGGAGTCTTGCCTTTCTGTTAAATGTTTGTCCATTTGTCATTTTTTTCCTGACACATTTTGCCTACTGTATTAGAGGTTTCTTCAGTGGAAAGCAGTTCCTTATGTGAACTTAATCGAACGTTCTGGATTAAGCACATTTTGTCACTGTGTGGCTGCTGCCTCACAGCTGAGGAAATTAAAGGGTGAGCTCCGAGCATCATCACCAGCACCAAGGCTCTTGGGGTCTCTCAGACAGTCTGCCAAGATGTCCTGAGGATCCCTCAAGAACACCACTAGAACAGTGATGTTATCACTGGATCCATTTTCCTTCGCAGCAGCCACCAGTCGTTCTGCCGCGCGGACACCCACTCCTTTGGTTTGCATTAAATGATCTAGGACCAAGTCTACAACCTCATATGGCTTGACAGCATCAAAGAATCCATCGCAGGCTAGGAGCAAGTAATCTTCAGAACCAGTCAGCTCAAATGAATCCCCATCGGCATCCCCAGAGATGTAGGGTTTCTGACATATGTCACCTAGGACAACAATCAGAACAAAGGCTTTATTACTTCAAATGTAAACAGTTACTTCTTCACCGATTAGTGCTTTTACCATCCTCAAGGACAGCCAGATCACAGTCAGGGGTACCTGATGCAGGACAAGAGCAGTGAAAAGCTATGAAATAAGCATGGAAGGCCTTTGCTTCTTTAAGAAGGCTTGGACCCTACCTAAATCCAGGGGGTTTCTAAGGAGTTACTCTAATACACACTTTCCTAATTTTGCAGGGAAACTAATGAAATTCTTTTGAAGCTTTTTCTCTCTGAAATATATTTGTGTGAGGAGATAGTCAGGCCTTCATTTTATAAGCATGCTTCTTGTACAGCCTTCAGAATGTTATGAACATAAGATTTTTTTTATCCAGATATTAAGCACAATGCCACAAGAATCTGCTCATTGCACTTAGCTCATCAATTTCATATGGACATACTTATTGAACATGGGTTGCTATTGATCCAAGTAGTATTATACAAAATTATACTAATTTGGTTCCAGTCATACATGACAGTTATCTACTATACTTGCCCAGGGTCTTTTCTCTTTTTGCCCTAATTGACGAGTAGCAAAGCAAGCTCCTTTAATAAGATTCTGGAATACTACAATTAAAATGCTCTAAATTGCTGGATATGTGTGATTTGAAGGAGTATGCAGTGATCTGACTTCAGAATTGTAGTCAGGAGAAAGATATATTAATATTAAAGTGGACAAAAAGCCCCACAAAGCATACATTCAGATACATAAAGATGGCTAAATGAACATTTATTACTACCTCCACTTTTACAAATTAAATACTCTATGTCCGTTAAGCTAGTGTGGAACACCACAGTATCAAAGACACTTAGAAGCAGCAAAAGACTTAGAAGTATAAAAGAGTTAGGACTGTCACGGCTAGTGCGTAAAATAAACCAATATTCTATGCTTATGGTAAAACCAGTAAGATTATATAGCTGCAATCTAGCCTTGTGGCAAAGATAGTAAGAGTAGTTCACTATTTGGTCGATGCTCAACAAAATGCCATTTACAGTAAACATACCATCTCGGGTGGTGTGTTTTATATCAAATTTAATCTGAACTATACTAATTCTGATGGTTCATCATACCAATTGCTCTGGAAACAGCCAAGGTACCATTAACCCGCCAGCAGTCCATGTAGGTTACACAACCACCCAGCGTCTCAATACGTGCTCTCTCATCCTGAAAAAGAGTAGAATAAAATATTTATACCGAAAGCCTACCCATGGCTTCCTGACCTCATTGCTCTCATCAAAGAGGGGGAAAAAAGACAAAACCCCAAATCAAGAGCTGCTTCAGCTTCTGTATGTACACTATGAATATAGCAAGCACGCATATCAGAATCTAGATGGGAAACATGCACTTAAGACTACTGGAAACAACCCACCTACTTCCCAAACGTACCATGGCCTGTGCACAAAAAAAGCAGAATTTTTAAGCCTTTGTATAGTCATGTTTTTTCCCATATGAATGTGTACAGTTTCTGCCACTTCTTCCCATCTCATGCAGCAATTGGGTAAATATATAAACATTTGGAATAAAATACAAGATAACTAGAGTATGTAACAATAGCATTTGCATTGATACTCCTTTAGCTACTTCAGTTACTACAAACATTCATTCTATGAAGGCAAAGGGTCATGCAATACTATCTAAACTCACAAGTTCCCCACCAAATTTCACGCAATAAAATACCTAGCTATTTAAAATGTATAGAAAATGCAATATACTTTAAGCCTACAGTTAGGCTACTAGTCTACAGTTAGGCTAGTAGACTGTCACTGGCTTTTGAATGATAGTATAACATATTATGAAAGATTTGCATTATGCTAACATTTTAAATCCCTATTAATCTCAAATTAAAAAATTCATTTATAACAGGCAGTTTGAAATTCACACACACAAAAAATCCCGTGAAAGTCTTTAATTACTACAAATTTTGAAGACGGTCTGAGCAGGACTGAAGTCAGGACTACCCGTACCATCAGTACTTTCAAGGGGACGTAGTTGTAGGGATCACCTTTTCAAGCCACGGGAGTGGATGGAAAAAACACACTGTCAATTCTTGGAATCCTACCATATAATATATGTAATTGTGTAAAGCACCAAACACTTAACAAGGCTCGATTCCAAAAGATTTCAAGAGAGATTCTGCTAACACACACACGAGAGAAAAAAAACAAGTCAGACTTACTTCTCTTTCTGGTTTGTGAGGTTCCATTAACGTCACAGCTTTTCCTTGCTGCACGAGCATTACCTGCGAGTCCCCCAGCCACGCTATGTGTAGCTTGTTCCCTACAATCAGTGCAGACACACCTGTTGTACCACTCCGCATCTTCTACAGAAGAAAGCAGGAATGTTAGGTGAATATTCAACAAGCCCTACTAGGCTACATGGCAATATTGGAAATCTAGGTTTAATCACACTTCAGTGCGGCACAGTAGACCTGCCAATCATAATTCAGGTACCTGAAAAAAGGTACAAGGTATTAGACAGATTTGAAATAAACTATTTACATATTCTAACATGCAGAGGGCTAATACTGCCTCTGTTCTGTTCTTTCGTCTCCGCTATTAATCCCAAAAGTTATTTAGCAGACTAAGACCCCCACAGAGACACACAGAACAGAAAGAGAATCTGAATTTCTGTGGTATGAACATTTCACAAACAAGGACAGGTCTCCCCAGTCCCTTTCACATTCTCCATGCTACCACCAGCAACTACAGACACCTTGCTCCGCATACATCCCCTTATCCTTGGGTATTTAAGTGAGGACGTCAACAAGGGAAGGAACCTAACCGTCCCAGATTCCCTGTAAAGACTAGTGACAGTCAGACCTCATGAAGGTGCCGGTCCCTCTTTTGTACCTCATTGACAGAAATGAAGCCATTAACAGTGAATACTTCCATATTCAGTTATTGCTATAACAAGAGTTCTCATTAAACTGTATTATAAAAAGCCAACCCCCCATTATGTAGATTTGAAGAAAGAATGTTCATTATACCAACTTGATTCAAAGCTGATCAATAACCTTAATGAACTGAAGAGTCTGATTTAAATCACAGAATACATTTTTCATCTTACAACCACTTGTGACATTAATGGTGAGACGAGAAAGAGGAAGATAGCAACCATATTATCAGGAAGAGAGAAACTTCTTTTACATGTAAGTGGTAGGACAACAGAACTTCTAGAGGCTGCCTAATTTAGGCAAAGAGGCAGCAAAGCGTTCTCACAAATAATTGGGATGTCAGGATCATTTAAACCACATAACGCTTCTCTTCAATCACTTATCTTGAACTTGCAAGCACTGTCATTTTGTTTTCCCTCAAAAAAAGAAATAATTTGATCAAAGAAAACCTCTACATGTAGCATAATTTCAGAAAGCCAGTGATTCAAAGAAACTGTACTGCCAGAATTTTCTAGGTAATACCGTGTTGTCCAACAGTTCTCACCGTTACTTAAATACAACGGAATTAGTCTCTACCCACTCACCTCTCTTTTGGCTTTGAAAAGAAACATTTCATCTGTCTTCTGGAAAGAGCATTTCAAGGCCTCAGCTGGATTCTTAACAATTGCTTCGTGTAGCCCAACGTTTACATGTAAATGGGTTGCTGAATAATTGGCAGCATCCACTCCACCATGGCCGTCAAATACCGCAAAGTAAGCACGATCAACGTCATCCTTTTGCAGGGAGGGAGAGAGAGGAAAACATTAAGTGTTCAAAACCAAAACAGCTCATAGACTGGTACCAGCAAGCAAAGATTCTTTATTCTGGGCTTTCTTCCATACGATGTTGCATAGGTAAGGGCAGTTTAAGTCAGTTTACCCATGTGCAGTACCCAGGTGCATCCACGTGCAGAATGGATAAAATGGGTACTTTGCAGGGGAATTACTTTTCTTTGTTTGACGTTAGTCATTTAATATCCTTAAAAATAATCTGTAATTGAAACAGCAGGCAGTTGGTTATGTAGTCCCACTGCAGCCTCATTAATTGGAACTTGTCCTTGTTCAACTGCTGTTCTCCTCACTTCTTTTCCTCAGTCACAAGAACATTTTTAACTCCAGCAACATAACACTAGGTGAACCTCCCATCTCCCTGTATCACTTATGAGATGAAAGCCAAGGTCACAAGATCCCTCCCTATCAGGGCAGTAGTCAGCCCTAACAATCTGAGTCAGTAAGTCCTTGCTCCAGCACAGACGTGATAAATAACCTGTGGTAACAAATTCTTACCATTTCACAGATCATCCATCACTAGGCCATTGTGTTTATAGGAATGCTGAAGAGCTAACAAAATGACTTCCCTAATTTTGTTCAGACTTACTGATAAACCAAACAGCTGGTTGAACTCTGGGAGCAGAACATGGCGGTCCTCCATTTTCCGACGAGTGTTACGGATGGCGTGGATGGAAACAAGCAGGAACCGCCTCAGTGGTCTCAGTGGTGGCATTTGCTTCTGCCACTCAAGGCAGACGTCCCGAAGCTTGTTGAAGAAGCAGCGCTGCAATGACTCTCCATCCAGCACTGACAGCACAAAGACAAAACAACACATTTTGTCTTAGCCCATCTTTTGGCCTATCTTTCCTTCAAGTTTCTTTCCTTCAAGCTACATAGACACATTCAGCACTCGGCCTTTACAGGCTCTGTAAGAATTAAAATAGGCTCCCAAAAATAACGTGGAGAGAAAGTTGCAATGGAAAACAGTATAACATTAAGGACAAGCGCAGCTTCTTTACTTAATAGTTCTCTCTCAAAACAGAGGCTTATCAAGTAGGTGATTACACTACCAAAAATCACAACAAAGACCCCAAAATCAGTCTGGCATATTAGACATAAATATTACTATGTAAGTAAAATGCAAAAGATATAGTGGTAGGAGTGCATCCCTACTCGCCCCCTTCCCCCTCCAAAAAAAACAAAAAAAAAAAAGAAAGAAAATAATCAAGTGGGCAGAAAAGCCTTCAAGATAAGAGACTGCTGTTGTCTTGGATGTGCGGGTTGAAAAAGCATTAGCCTGGCTTTCGGTCAGGTTATGTCCTACTGAACCACTTCCACTGAAACAACAAGGAAGTCTGAGAATGTTTTGCCAAGGTCAATAGCTCAACTGGTAATTGAGCTGAACAGATTAGAATTTTAAGCTGTCGTCTTTATCTTTTTAAATCACATGGCTGTAGGAGCTCGAGGGACAGAGGAACGCTTCCGCCACTTTTCTGCTTTGTCCTTACAGAGCAGAACTGTAAACACCCACTGAGCAGAGCGTGAAAAGCTCTGGCCAGACACTCAAATCCTTTTCTGGATAGGTCCCAAAGATCAATTAATCCAAACTTATTGTTCATCAGACTGAATGGTTTGGTGTTTGCCATTGTGTCTAGCTTAAGTTTTGTTATTTGAGTAAGAACCCTGCCTCAATGCTAAGTCAACTAATTTCAAAAAGCAAAAGCATTGAAAAGATCATCCATAGAGCAAAAATAATTTGCTGGCCCCTCATGTGTTTCCTAAAGAACTGCAGTGCATGAACTGCCTTTCCTATTCCAGTTTTATCCTGACTCCTGCTAACACTGCTAGCATTAAAGCTTCCTCAGAGTTCCTTTTTATAACTCCTGGTTCTCAAGTGTTTCTTTTTCTCAGCAACGCTGGATGGCCAGCTTCAGATGCATCTCTGGGCCTGGAGAATCGAAAGCTTAAATTTAAACACAGATCTTTATTAGCAGTCACTACATACTAGCCAAAAGTACTTTTGGTTTGCTCAATATGCAGGTGTGAATGGGCAAGATATTAAAACTTTTAAATATTAAGTCATCCCATATACAAATATAATTAAATAGGACAGCATCTTAGACAGCCTTGTCTGCAGCTATTAGTTTACATTTACATAACTGTCGTGACTAATACTGACCATAAGACTTGGACACACATCACTGTTTAAATATTAAGCTTGTGAAACCTGACAGAGTTTAGTACCTTAGCACCAGAAATTCTTCTGCAGTATGCCACATCAAAGAGTGGGACTCATATAGGCACCTGTACGTGCCTTGCTTTTATACAGTCACTCGTCTTTCATTCCAGGAATGCTTTCTGCCAGACAGTTATTATTGCAGTGCAGGAAGAGAGAGTCCATACTGTGCTGTAGCACAAGGAACACCTTTTTTCCTAGATGTACAGTTAAAGTGATGTAATGGCAATTACAAGATAGGGAAAACAAATACAGCTCAAACATGCAGTGAAATTCATGTCTTTAAAGTAGATATTCCTTGCTGAGATTAGGCAACGCAAGTACCTGAATAGCAAGCAGACTTCCATAATGTTCAATAGGGGAATGGTGAATAGCTGTTTAATCTCAATGACAGTAGTGACACGAGAACAAACATAAAATGGACAGGTATATATATGATGGAAATTAAAGGAGGTTTCAAGCATCAGAACAGGGAATGTTCTGGGGCATTTGTCAACAAGGAGTAGTGAGAGAGAAGGTAACCTGAACTACTTCAAGATGGAACTCATGTAAGGATCCTCTGACTTTGCCTGTGTGATCTTAAAAGTAGACTCTCATCCTGTGTCTCTATGGTCTCTACAGTAAGACAGCAGCATGAATTTTTGTACAAGTTTCACCAATACACTGTAACCATACAGGATTCCAGACACATTAAATGCTTGTGACCAAGAAAATGTCCCTGTCCTATCAAGTTCTTCATTACTTACTGTTTCTAAACATTGTAATTTCTTAGCCTTCACTAACTGAAGGTCCGCAGGCGCAAGATTTTCATAAAACCCAGAACTAGAAATTATAATCCTAGGCTCACAAATACATAGCAGTTCACATCTTACATTACACTGCTGCAGTTCACCTCAAAGATAATTACATGGGAATCAATGAAGAATCCCCAGCAGAGGGACTGCAAGATGCTCTGATGACCAGTTTCCAGCTGCTTTGTGTATTTGTGCTGAAAACCTATATAATTATCATATGTGGGTTACATTCTGCTGTTCCTTATTTTCCTGTAAAGGTTGAGCAACAACAAATAAAGATACACTACTGGAGCACAAAGTCACAACACAGTTAAGACACAATTCTCTCTGATGTAAGGGAGACAATAAGAAAGATGCTTCTATATCACTTTTGAAAATGTTGTATCTTACCACATGCCCTACAGTCATTGTTGCAAACATAACATAGAGCTGCTAGTTATGGAAGATCAGTGCCTGGATCTCCTTCAGTTCCCCCTGCACAAAGCCACACTCTAGCACTGCTGCCTGTACTTCTTTAGTATCTTACCACTGCAGTGATCTAGTCACACAAAACTCTTATTTGCCAGCTTTCATCCCGGGCAGCGTCCTGCCCCAGGCCAGGTTAGCTGCACTGAAGTCCACGTGATTGCTCACAGACCAAGAGACACAACAGAACATGGAGTGTGGAAACCAGGTGCTCCGGGAGACTGAACTCAAAGCAACTGAAGAGGCACACGGGAAAATCTCTGAAGGCCTGTGGAACATCCTCGCAAGCTCATTCTATATGGAGGTGCTGGGAAGGCTCCAGCCCCAGCCCAGTCCGGCTCACCTTGCTGATGTCCCGCACGCTCCTCCTCACATGCCCTGTGAACGCCAACCTCAGAGATTCTATTTCTCCTGTGCCAGAGAAGGGGGGTCAGGGCATGCTGTTTAGACCCTAGCCAAGCTGATACAAAGTCAATTCTTCCCATCCAAAGTGCTGGAAACTTGCTAAATCTCTCCAGACATAGGAAGGCTACAAAAATTAAGTCAAGGGATGAAATATTCAGGGTGCAGCAAGACTTAATTAAACGTGTTCCCCCTCCTGCCGTTTCAGACTTGTAGGTGAATACTGAAATAGGCTTCTGGAAAGTGTTGTATCCTGGCCATTACCAGAGCTCTGCTTGGAGATGCATCCTCTGGGGCACACTGAACTGCCTTTCAAGCCATCCAGCCTTCCAGGGAATTGGAAGGGTGAGTATTTCGCCTTACAGGATAGACGAGTTTGCCTAAGACATCTCTCCTCCATTTTTGTCTTTGACTGTGCCTGCATCCTGCTCCATTTAAATACTTGGCATTGAGATTGAAGGTTTGGTGAAGTCTAATGTTAATCACTTCATCATGTAAATGCAACAGGACCAACTGTTACACAAGGCACAAACACAGTAGTCAGTCACCGAGGTCTGTTCTCTCTCCAATTCACTCAGACAGGGGAAAATGCAGGCGTCAGGCAGAAGACACATGCATCAGGTTCTCCATTCCTCAGCACCCCATCTTTATAGGGGAGGGTGGGAAGAGAAGAAATAATTGGTAAAGACAGAGACTACTGAGAAACTTGCCAAGAGAAAGACCTGGAGTTTCAAGACGTTCAGGTTGCGGAGGGGTCACAGGTCCCAAAATCTAGTTCCCAAGAACAGACAAGAGCAAGATGGATTACCTGGATGAATTTAAGGTGTCAGCATGGCTGCACAATAGCAACTGTGACGATGCCAATGTCAAAACATAGAAGGAATTAGCTAAGGTCAGTCTACCAAAGAGAAAAGGGCACTTCAAAAATACAAGAGGTTATCAACTTAAGATAGGAACTGAACCAGTTCAATTTAAGTGAAATTATCCAAGGAGGAAAAGAAACGTTCTTACCTAATTCAGTTGAGGAATCACAGTGGACAAAGTCATTAATTCTTTTTGGGAAGAGAAACTCTCTTCCCTTTCCAGAAAACCAACCCACACAATCAGTCCGGGGCTCCAGACACTGCGTTTGCATCTTGCCCACAAAACTAGCATAGCTACCTTCCATCCCACAGATACCCAGCAGGAGCAAATAAAGTTCTGCTCTCTGCTGCTTGCCAAACAGCCTGACCAAATATTCTGGTAAACACTTCAAAACACTGAAGTCTTCCGACAGACAGCCTCTGGGAAAACCATGGAAGGAAAAAATTATACTTACAGGTGAACCTTTCCTCATCTCCTTCTCCCTCTGCTTCCACACTTTGCTGCTTAAATTCAGTCAAATCTGTTCGGAGGACTTCATCAACTGCAGCATGGATCAACGATGCTGCAAGAAGTGGTGAAACACCTCTGCTGGTAAGAAAAGGAAGGGAAAGCAAAATAGACTCTATTAGTTTAAATTGAGCTACAACCTCACTGTTTACGGTTAGTGACCTCAGAATTAGAAAGCATTACACACAATCAGTAATTCCAACTTCATTAGTAAAGTAGCAGAGGAAACCATATATTCAATATTTATTCATACAAATCGTCAGTAAGATCTTCAGTTAGACAACTGCTTTCTCAAGAACGCAAAGAGGAAGAAGCATATGAATCATGTTTTCAAACTGTTGCCTCACACTCCAGTCACAGATGGTACCTCCTTCTCCTGAGCTCTCGGATGGGAACTGCTACCTTCAGTTCCAGCCTCTGAACACAAATGTTTCTACTCACTACCCAGCATTTCTTGCTCGCAGTCAACTGTCTTACCAGCCAGTATCAGGATCTCTGCACTGCAGTACACACAAATCTCCAAAAAGGTTAATTAGAACTCCATTTTCCTTCCCTCCATAAGAAAAGTCATGCCCAGTACTAACCTATGGCCCTTTAACACCCAGATACTCCTGACTGGAAGTCTCCCAAACGAATCACGCAGGAAGAAGGTGCAGAGTTGGCACTGGGGACCAGGCTAAGAAAAGACTCCAAGACTTGTGATTCAGCTGAAGCTTTTAGGTAAGCATCTAGAAGACAGTAACGCCAATAACACACACCCTCTCCTTTTTACTCCAAGCTTTTGCAAGCTCCACACTTTATAGGAAGTACATGCTTGCTTTAGTACTTTTGAATCTGTAAACATATAAGCCCTATCCAACTTTAAAATGGGGCTACTAAAAAATAACTCTTTTATATTCACTATATTCCTGTGGCAGGCAGTAACAATTACAGTACACAGCACACATTCCAGACATTTTCTATGAGCACAATGAAGAATAAGCGTGGACACCCATAAAACACATTTTATCCATTGTTCATGGAGTGTTTGATACCCACAAAGTATCCAGTTATACAACCAAATAACATATTAAGGCACCTACAGCAAGTAAGGGTCAAGACTTTGCTTTGCCAGGAAACATTTAGAAAGTCCTGCACAAAACTGACTGGCTGCAGAGTAGAAAATGGTGGAAGCAACTGGTCTCTGCAGAGGTTCAAGAGATGGCTGGTTTTGTGCTGGGAGAGGAAGACCGTGAGGTTTTAGATCCCAGTGACAAGCAGCTGAAATGCATTTTGCCATTGTGTTTCTGAAAGAGAGGCCTTGTCGCATCCCTGCAGCCGTGTACGGGTACCTCCCGTGGCAGCAGACAGAAAGCATTGTGCTCGGCAGCAGGCAGCGAACAGAAGCCTGTTTTATGCTACGCGTTCTCTAGCACTAATGGCCTACTTTAATGAGTCGTTTCAGTACTTCAAATAGATGGCAGCGTGTTTGTAGTCCTTTCAGTGCTAGCTGCAGTCACATCTCATCAAGGAAAGGCAGAAATTGGCGGGTTTTTTCCCCCCAGGGTAACATGTTTAGGGGAGTCAGTTCCTTTCCTACCCAAGTTAAAAGTAACAATGCCTGCTTATAATCACTCTGACGCTAACAGACAACCCTTTAGAAGGTCAGGCAAGAAACACATCCAAAACGGATATGGCAACCCCCTTGAAAAATCCTGCTTCCTGTTTTTGTTTGTATAGGTGGGGAAAAAAAAGGAATATGAAAATACAAGCCACACAATGTCAGATGTGTAGCTGATGCGGCTGAAAGTCAGAAGCTTTAGTTAAAGTAGGTTTCAGCTCCAAGAATAGAGATAAAAAATATTAAGTGAAACAGCTATGCATTTAAATGCATAGCAAGAGTCACAGCTTCAGTCACCTTCAGAATTTCTCTGCTATGCTGGAGAAAATATCCAAATCTAGGCTGGGTTTCCAGTTCAGCATCAGAAGAGGGCTTAATGCTTTGATTTTAAGCTTCGTAGACTTCTGCTTTTGAGAACCCTGACTTGCTGAACTCGGTCCATAAAAAGAAGCTTAAACAAAAGGCAACACACTGAGTTCTATAATTCACAAGTCCTGCATAAACCTCTGCTTACAGGATGCCTGGAACCAAGAAAAGGTTTACGCATTACTAGGTCACATCCTTCAACTTTTTCCAGTTGCCACCCAGTTCCTAAACAGGAAATTCAGAGACTCCTTGGTACTGATATGCTTCCTATGCATTTCCTCCCCCTCCACAGTTTTGCAAAGCTATACAAAGAAAATGGTTGCTTATTGAGATTTTATTTCTTATGCAGCCAGCGACAACACCAAGCAGTTGAATCTGACATGTTGACAAAAGATAAAAGCCTAAAAAATGACCCTACCTATTTAGCTCAACCTCAGTTCCCCACAGAACATATTTGTCAATTGCTTTATAAACTCTTAATACTAGTGCTACCATATTGGTAAGTCTGTTTGTCACTCAAGCTCAGGTAAATGGAGCTCCAGGGCAATGGCATCTTCCATTCAGCTTAAATGTTTCCTGGTTCTAATTTCATCCTCTAAATCACAGACTTCAGGACTTAACAAAATACATAATTAAAGAGCAGCAAGAACTGCTCCTTTAGCTGAGAGCTACAAGGTCTCACTTGGCTAGAGAGTCTCTGGAAGCAGGCACAGTACCTATGGCAACCAGTGTAAAAGCAGAAGCCCACTGCAGTTACCCTAACAGACTTCAAACCCTTTCTGTAAGCAAAGAAAAATGTCACTTATTGTTAAAATCTTCCTTTCAAAGAAGCCCAAGACACCCTGCTGACAGGCTGTACCAAGCATACTTTAATCTTTATGAAGCAGAAGAAATACTGTAGCTGTTTCCTAAGTGGGAAAACAACTGTGCTGGGAAGAAGAGGGAAGCTGGTGGGGTGTGTGACGTGGAAAGGACGTTACCTTCTCTTCAGAGAGTCTTAGAAGCGTGTCAGACCCATGTCTATGACACACGCAGCACTAATTACCTACCCTCGGCCCACACAGGCTAGTAGTAAACAGACGTAGAGTTTCTTTGCTATAGGCTATTTCTTTGCTAAGAAAAAGGGTGTGTTTTGACCACAGTTAAAAATATTTTAAAAGAATTAATACATGTTGTAACAGGGCAGATGAGGCACTGGGCTTCACCACCAGCTAAAGTCAGATAGCCAGTGGCATGGAGTTCGTATCCTCCAGCCACTTCGTAGCAAAATACAAGCCTCATTTTTAAAGCTTGAGTATAGATAAAAGTGGTAAGTTAGAGAGTAAAGCAATACTCCTGCTAATAAAGAACACACTTAAATTTATATGCCTTCCTCCTTGTTGAAAGGTTCCAGACCACTGGACACATACAGTATTGTTAGAAGGAGCTATGCAAAGCCTCTGTTGATATACATACCCGTGGGCCAAAATAAAGTTACACACGGAAGTAGAAAGTAATTATGATATTTTGCATAGTTTAGATTTGGCATGAGTTGCAGAATAGAACTTGCTTCTCTCCTTGTTCACCTTGTTTCTCTTCTGCAATACAATCTACTTCTCTGTTTTATTTCACTTTAAAAGACCAGCTGTCATGCTATCACAGCCACAGTGTATCTGTGTGTGTCTGATCAATCATAAGACTGCTACTGACCCCTCACACACCAGCCTTCAGAAAGAAAAGACAGAAGATGCACAAGTTCCCTCAGGAAGCAGAAACCCTAGTAAGATCACTTCTTTCTTGGTTTTATTTGGGTGATCAAATCCCCAGCACACTTGCAGTCACCAGTTCAGAGATGCCCCCCCAACTAGGAGGGCATATTCAGAAGTCTCTAGTAAACAGCTTGCTGGGCACAGGGGGGGCATCCAGAGCACCAAAGGTCAGGCCATCACATCATGCCCAGAGCCTCAACCACGACTACCCTGATTTCAAAGGCTTGACAAGGGAGGATGGCCGTTGTGTTGTGCCTCAGGAGAGCGGAGCAGTGCGGACGGCAGACTCCCAGCAGCTGCTCTGAGCTGGGAGCCGGGAGAAGCAAGCTCTGCACGACCTGCCAGAGAGCGGGACAAAGCCTCAGTAGGACATACCAAACACCCAGTGCTTATACAAAGGCTTCTGAATTTTTATTTACTTTTTCTGGAAGGAAAATAATACACATCCTACTGCCCCCCCCTTCTCCCACAGTACTGCCAGGAAATCTCTGTATAAAGAGAAGCACGAGAGATTACTAACTGTATTGGCCAAGTTGTTGATCACTTGTCACTTTTCAAATTAAAATAAATAAATAAAAGGTTACATGATGTTCTTTCTAGGTATTATTACCAAAGTCATGGCAACAAGGCAGCAGTGGTGGTGTAGGCCGCAGCACCACGGTATGACCCTCTTTTCCTTCCAGAGGAGGCATCTATCTATCTATCTATCTATCTATGCATATGTTGGGGAACAAAGAGGTGCTGTATCTGCTAGCACAAGCTGCTAGCGTCAGTCAGTGCAGCTGGCTTTTATCGGAGGGAAGATGTATTTTTGCACTGTTTGCTACCCAGGCTCTGTAACACCAGAAGATCACATACAGTGCAGCTCTGCCACTAAAGCAAAGTTTGTGCCGTGGACTCAGTGTGCGTTTCCAGCACGTTACCGCTGTATCAGCAAAGTGGTTTTAGTGCGGATCTGCAAATGCTAGCAGTTCTCTAGCAAGTGAAAGATCCTCTCACACTGTCAAAATAATAGCAGGTCACAAGTTTCCTCATGAACAAAAGCTGCTTGTATTCAGTATTTTCTCCCCAATCTGCCGCTTTTATTTCCCTCCCCCCTTTTTATTCTTATAATCAACTACAGAATGTTTCCACTCAAGTGGCTCTAAGCATCGGTATTTATTACAGCAGCAACCAGAGTTCCCAAGGTGATGGCGACCGAAAAAGTACAAATATCCATCTGTCAAGGAGAGAACATCTGACCTGTGCTGCAATGCACAGGAATTTGTTCCTTGTGTTAATGATGTCAGGTCTTTACAGTAGACTAACAAGATGGAATCGAAACAAATATATAAACAATGCCACACACATAATTTCAATCTTTTATGTTTCCATCTTTACATCAAGCAGTTTTTTCCAGATTTTCTTCTGAAACAATCAGAAGCAGCAGCTTTAGAATCCGGAATCCGTCTGTTCAGGCCCTTCAGCCATCATCAAACAGCTTTTACAGAAAACGTGCAATGGAGAGTCACCTGCTACTTCCATTTCATTCTCAGCAGGAAGAAAAACCACACAGCAGAACAGGAGAGGCTTAATTCTGTGGAAGCCACTTTTCAATTAAGCGCTAAACCTGTTTCAAAAATGAGTATTTCTTATCTTGATGCCCAATTCAAACAGCAACAGAAAGGGTGTTTCACACAGGTTACAAGAGCAAAATATGCAAGTTCTAGGGAAAGGCAATTTCAGTTTTCCGAGCAGAACCAAAGAAACCCGATATAAACACCAGTAAGCCAGTCCTAAAAGTGTCCTCATCATTATAGATTTTATCTTTTTTCAGCATTTCATCAAGCTTTTTCTCTCTTGTATTGCAGGCATCCCCATACATACACTTCCTTTTTAAAGGCAAAACTTTCCCCAAGTTACTATTGAGAGTATCTTGTAACGGGGAAAACTCCCTGGGAGTTTTAAATTAAGAAATGTATTCTGAAAAGCAATTTACTGATCACAAAATTAACAGTTTGCCACACCTCTATATACTGTTGGAGGCAGGTCAGAACTGCCAAAGCCTTTATTATCCAGCCACATGTGCAGTGCGAGCTGCACATAATTTCTCTCCAAGCTGTGTATCATTCTGCCATCAGCTTCAGAAGCAGCACGGGACAAACCGCTCACAACAGAAAACAGGTTAGTTTTGACCACCACCAAAACCTATCAGAGCTAGGTTGTTAACCATTTGCTAAATTAACTAGTAAACAGCAGAAGTACCACATTCCTCTTGTGCATTTTTATCAAGGCTTCCAATTCTAACATTATCAATCATAAACCAGCGAGAACAGTGGTGCTGCTGAAGGAGCAGCCTGTCCCTGCTGATCCCATGCTTGCTTTCGCTACCACAACTGGTCCTGCGAACACTAGAAGTTTGTTTGCAAGCAACCACACATGAAATTTGCTTTCTTGTCTGACGTGAATGGATCACCGGTACCGTGAACACGTTCTTAGCAATGAGAAGTATTCCTGCATTACAATAATATGCACTAAATGGTACAAATTAGGAATAAGGAAGTAAGCTTCAGGGGACTCATTAAAAGCAGAGGTCAGGGCAGACAGGGTATTAGTCACTTTCTCAGAGGAAGTAACTAAAGGGAGTTTTAATGAGACTGGGTAAACCAGAAGCAAGATAAAATATTTTTTCCACCCTCTTCACACTTACATCACGTAAAAACATCAAAATATCAGAATTGCTGAATTAACTATTCTGAAAGCAGGGAAATACCGAAAATAAAGATGCCAGAGCCACACCTTGGGTGTAAGCACTACAGAGTAGAACGCAAAGACACAAAACAGGATGCTGCAGCGACCCAGAGATGCAACACAGCGAGTCGCCTGGGAGGGGGCAGAAAGGAAGCAAAGTCTCACAACTGCCATTGTAAAGTCCCCTCAAACAGGAAGGCTGCCGGAATGTCACATTGTTCTTTGGCTATGTCATAGCATGGTCACACAAGCTTCAGCTCCTATCAAGGGAAAGGAGAAATTTCTGTACTTGGGGGTCTGATTTCATCTCGTGTTCTGTTTCAGTACAAGTTAGTAAAATTTCAGGTTAATTTTTAAAGCTTTGGAAGTAACTAATGGACTCTTCATTCACATTGACCCATTTCCACATGTTGTCGGAATGCATAGGTCTTACCCAAAAGTGTATGTTACTTAAAATTCTGCGAAACAAGATTACTTAAGCTTGCCCCACTTCTTCAAAATTTTAGGTATGTATTTAGCTCCATACAAGGGAGGCAGTTCCATTGATTTAAATTAATTATGCAAAGCAGAAACATCTGCAAAGCTCCACTGGATTATCAATTTAAGTCCAAATCCTGCCGGGAAGCGAATGTTATTGGCTGTTTTAGCTAATGTTTGGCTACAGCTGCATTTGCAGACAATTGTTAATATAATTAATTTTAGATTAGTAAAGACATTCAAGGGGGTTAGGTTGAGATACCCAACTGCTTCCATGTAAGAGATACGTGTAGCCTTAGAGAAGCAATAGCATTCAGAAGCTCCTCGTTGGTCCTAATAAATGTTATTCCTTACCATATTCTCTTCACAACAGCAATGCTGGCTAGTGGTGGAGGAAGCATGATTCTCCTTGCAAAGACACAAAGGGTTTATGCCTCCAAGCAACTGGAAGGACAAGCTAAACATCACCACTTGTTGTCTCACGAGCCAAGGATACTGCTGGACCTTTTCTGGCTTGGGCCCTCCAAAGCACAACCCAGACGTCTGTGTGGGTGTGAATGAAGTATCTGACAAGGCAGAAATAGGAAGCAGAACTGCAGAACCGTGTGCCAAACTCGATTCCCAATAACACTTTGATCTATAGAGAAACCCTTCATCATCACTAATCGTCATGTAAAATGCATTCTGTGATGGTGGAGTGTTAAAGAAGTCTCAAACAGAGGAAATACAGAAAAAGCATCAATGCCAGAAGTCGGCAAGGTCCATCCAATAACATCTTCATGGTGTTAAACCCGGTTATATTGATATGTAATATTTGAATATAGTGCATATTGTCCACTGAGCTGCCATCTGTGTTAGGGATGCTCCTGTGACAGCCTGCAGCAGCAGATCACTGGATCACAGTGACCTCTTGCGAACTCGCTTCCTTATCTGGTATCTCTTCTGCATCTTTAACAACTTTAACACAAACATTTACATGTCTTGTAAGTGTCATCCCTCCCTTTATTGTTCCTTTTCTTAAAGCCTTTAGCATCTTCCTTTCTCCTATTACCTTACATTCCCTGGTCTATTTTGTAGAGGATTTGGGGGATTCAGATGAATTGAAAAGTTCATTTAACCTTTGAGAGTGCATTTTGAGTTGATCTGCAGTAGCAAACCTGGGAAGTGGGAAAGAAAGCACACTGTTTGGCAATTACTCACAGAATCACAGGCTTTAGTTTTGGTCCTTAATTGATTATGAGAAGAGGCCTGCACTTTCAAAATAGATTCCTGTCACGGCCTTTGGCTCTACCAGTCTTTTCCTCCACATGCATGAACTTAGCCTACCCAACAGGAAACCACAGCCCTTTTGCAATTGAAAATGAGGTTTCTCATCACAGGAGCCCAAAACTGAGTGGTAAGTCTGCTGGGATCCCTACATTTGACACCTGGGGTATGCTACACTACGCCCAAGCACACGGCTTCACACACGGGGTTGCTTTGCTGTTTTGCCCGCGGGCAGCCACAATAACTCGTAAAAACACTTTCCTTATGTATTTCTGTTTTGCAAGCACGTTTTGTGAAAAGCATAAATAAGTAGATTGCTGCACTTTTATTCTGCTTTGCTTTCTTTAGCTATCTTTCCCTTCCTTTTTTTTTTTTCTGCCAGCTCAGGATTATGCTGCTCCACGAAGCCGGCTGTCTAATCAGAACTGGCTGCAGGGCAGGTATGTGAAAAATGCAGCTTCTGACAGGGCAGGCTCCTTTCTGTGTAAACACCAGAAGTGACAGGTGAGATGAAAGCACTGCAAAAGCAGCACTCTTTGTGCTTCCACTTGTTAATATGCCCATTAGAGAACAATAGAATGTTAGCAGATATGCTACTCAGAAATGTGGTTTTAAACATCACTACAGTTTGAAGAATCTATCTGGTATCTCTACAGCGTCATACTTTCCTCCCTAAAACAATTTTAGAAAACAACGGCCTGGCCCATGTGGCAGATGGCAACCCATCTGATAAGCATTTGATCAAGACTGACATTACTCTGTTCTTTGCAGCGCTCACCCAGAACCACTCTTGCTCCAAAGAGTTCAAAGACTGAATGCACGCAATGAATTTGCAATCTCTTTTAGCAGTGCAACAGCTGTGCTTTGTTCATGAGCAATTTAGTCAAAGCACAACTAAGTAATGCAATGATCAACTGCATCTTTTTCAACTACAGCCTAAAAAACTAATTGCTTTTTTGTCTGTGTTTCTCATCTTTAGGTTTAGGCACACCATTTAACTGAATGGTATTATGTCCAGGAAGATCTAAGTAACAGAACGCACAGAAATAACTTGACCTTTTTAAGGCCATCTAAGGACCTTAAAATCACCTACAGACTTTCAACAACAACAAAAATCTATTCAGTGTTCATAAACTCACCAGACAGTAGCTAGAGAGACAAGTAATTCAAACCCTGTTTTCTATCTCTTTATCAAATTCCTCTATTAACCCGATAACATTGAGCATACCTCAACGGAGCCAGTCTCCTTAACTCCCCATCTTCACTACTTATCCCCCACAACTTATCCACAGCACAAAGTCAGCTCTCCACTTAGATTTTTATTTTTGTGTGTTTTCAGACCATCCATAGTCCCTGTTCTTGACTCTTAACACACACTTTAAGGAAGCAGACCGTGGTAGGAACTTTGTAAAGCCCAGAACAAGCCGGCCCTACCTGACATGCTTCAGGGAGCAGAACAAAGAGCACCAGAAGAGGGTAAAGCAAGAGAAGTTATCATTGGTGAAGCGCTAAGTTGCCAAAAGTAGTAAGATGAATGCAAATTCTTAGTGGTGTTAAAAGTCTAAGCTGACAAGGACGGAGGTTGTCAGATGTCTCTCCTGGGATGGGGGGTGACAGAAGCACCGCCGAGACGAGAGCTGGGCTCTCCAGCCGCGGTGCGACTCCGCTCCTGCCGTCTGAGCGAACACCAGCCCGACCAACCCGCGGGAGCCCGTCCTGCTCGCCAGGGCGACTGCGGCGGGGCGGGCGGCCACCAGCCCCCGCGGCCCCCCGGCCCGCTCCTCCGCCCGCGGCACCCACCGGCCCCGGGCGGACTCCGCGGAGCCCCGGCATCCGGCTACCGGCACTTCACCTCACGAATCGGCCTGTCACGCTAATTGCGGGGCTGTAATTTAATCTCTCGTGCACCAAGAGCCGGACAGAGGTATTTCTGAGAGCACGCAAACATCACGATAAAGGCGCAGATCTCGGCAGGAGGCCTGTGACAGAACCACGCAATTAACAGCCCAGCTTTCACGAGAATATTCACAACAGGGAAGGGGGAAACCATAACTGAAAACATAATCAAGCGTTCCCTAAGCGAGGTCTGGCAGACCCCACCGCAGGCCCCGCCGTCTCCTCAGGAGGCGCCGCCCGCCCCGGGCCCCCTCAGCCGCCCGCCCCGGGCCCTCACCTGCCGCCCAGGAGGCTCCTGGCCCGCTCGGCCAGCGCGCCCGGCACCTCGGCCTTGCTCAGGGCGCCGCTCCCCGCCGCGCCCCAGGGCAGCGGCTCCGCCGGGCCCAGCGGAGCGGGGAAGTCCCGCAGGAACGAGCTCAGGGCGGCAGCGGCCGCCTCCGCCTCCAGCGCCATGGTGGCGCCGCGCTCGCGCGCTGCCCGCCGCCGCGCCGGGAGCGGGACGGGAGGGGCGGGGCCAGAAGCGATGCCCGGGGCGGGGCAGTCACGTGGTCGGAGGGGCGGGGCGGGACCTCCCCATCAGCCCCCGCGCCCCGGGGCCGCCGCCGGTTCCCCGCCCGCGGACGGGCCGTGCTCGGAGGGGCGGCAGCGCTCCCCCAGGGCCCCTGCCCCAGCGCCGTGACGCGGCGGCGGAGCCCGGCCGGGCCCTCGGGCCTGTCCGAGGCACCAGAGCAGGCCGCGGGGTGGGAGGGGGCTCGCACAACGCCCTCCACACCAGCACCCCGACAGCCGTCGCGGTCGGTGTCTCGGCCGTCGCAGCAGGAGGGTCTCCAGCAGCCGGGCCGCAGCCCCTCACGGCAGGCCAGGGGCGACGCAAAGACAGATTGTTTTACCAGAAAAACCATTTAATAGGTAGGAAAAAACCGAACAAGAACTACCAAAAAAGTGTCCTACCTATGGCTGGGCCTTTTAGCAATACTGTTAAAACACAGTTCATGTTTGAGCTGTGACTATATAAACAGATCAGAGGAACAGGCTCAGGGCTGTGGAGCTTTGCCCATCTTCTCTTGCTCAGAAACGCACACACGGCCAATTAAAACAGCAGAGTTGTACATTACCTTCTGCGGGGACTCGCCTCTCCCTTCTGCTGCCAGCCAGCGATGTGCCAAGCTGCCCTCCGCCTATGCTGCGTCCCAACACAGGAGCCTTTCCGCCAACCAAACCCACGGCAGCATCCTCCCCTCGGAGCCCAACCGGCGCTGGAACCGCTCAGGGTACAGACGACACAAACGCACCTGACCAGACACAATCAGCTACATGCACATGGAAGGAAAGGAGAGAGTATTATGTATTTGTACAATTAGATTTGGTAATGTGGCACCCAGCGATTAGACACAGCTCTGTACAAAAACCTGAGGACACCCTCCTTTCAACAACACAACTAACCAACACCAAAACGACAATCTGGGGAAGAGACAGCACAAACTGTATCGGATGGGGTTCTCTGTCCTCCAGCAGCAGGAGCAGGTCTTACTTAACTGGGGCCCACCAGGCCCCAGAAACACCAGAAGAGGGAAATTTCATTTCTATCAGCCAATTAAAAGCTTAATGGCTTACTCAGTTATCGACTGATCATCCAGAAGAATTTGTTTTCTGATTAAGTCAAGGCATACAACAATCTCCTATCTTTAACATGTCTAAGAACAGGAAAGCAGTGCAGATCAAAAATACTTAAAAATGAACTTAAAGGGAAACAAATTTTTATAAGAAGTTTATTTTTCTGTTGTGTGGCCATTATACAAAGTAAGCAGCCAGAGCTGCCATTTTGTCCTTGGGTTTCTTTGTATTGAGTCTTCCTCCAGGCCTTCGGCCTTTACCTCTTCCTCGGCCTTGCCTTTTCCCTTGCCCCCCACGGTGCATGGGGTGCCTCATGGCTGCATGCTTCAGCTCCACCAGATCTTGAAACACAGGGTCACAAAACACGCAGCCTGAATGCTGGGTCTCATCACCAGGCAGGGGAGATTTGGCTTTGTTAAAATCGACGTCCACAAGGGCTGCATCACACAAGTCGCAGGTCTCCGGCGACACTCGGACTTTGTGGGCATTCTCAAAGAAGTGCACAATCACGTTGCATTTGTTGCATGCCATCTTCCACTTGGGACCTGACGTGGAGTCCAGCACCAGAACCCCATTCTCACACTCAACGCACTGCCCGATTCCAAGCATGCTAAGAGAATGCTGGCACGTGGGGTGCGTGCATTCATTACAGCCCATTCCTGGTGGAAGAAGAGCAAAACCATACCACGAGGAACCGTTTATGTCACTACTCAGTTTGGAGGAAGTGAGACACAGAATTCACAGACAGATGAGTATATTATAGGTTTTCTAAATCACTAGAGAATGGAACCATTCCCCAAGTGGTAACTTGCCTTTTCACAGAGTCAGAATAATCCCTTGCTCAAAATTTTTTCTGTAATGGCTTTCAGAATTGCCAGATACTGCCACTGTACACTACAGGCAGTTTGGACACATTAGAGATGAAAACCAATTATGTTTGCAATTAAATGTATGGTTCCTAACTTACTGCTATTTTATGCCTGCACTATACACTGTTAGTACAGGACAGTATATAAATAAAAAGATGTCAAAAAGCTCCTGATAAAGTAGTGCTTTGAAGCTCTGAGTAAGTTTTGGTCTCACAGTTACCAAACTAAATGCAATTTTTACCCCTTCTTATATCCTTCAACAGCTTTTGACACACTATCTATCTCAGTATCAAAACACTCTCAAGACCTGGTCTTCATTCACAGCACTATCATACCAAGCATACACCAACGTGCAACGTGCCAGAATCTCAGGGTCTTTCACTGCATACTGAGTGTTAGGAAGGTCACCTACTGCACATGCACGTAAATTAAATTCTTAATTTACAAAGAAAAAAAATAAAAAGGATTCAGAAATGAGCTAACTAACAAATTTTAGTCAGAGAGTTTAATGTGAATTTCAGGTATCTGTAATCTAATTTGAACAGCACTTTGTACTAAGCAACGCTGATTAAAAACTACTAAAAAGCACACTGTATAGACTGCACCTAATTTATTTCAAGTGAGGTTGATCCCTGCACATTTGCAGAATTCCTACCTTTTTTCATGTCCCTGAAGGGAGGATGGTTGTAACAGTATGGACAGAGTGGGTAGCTCTTTCCTCTGGATCCAGACGACCACAGCACCAGCTCGAAGTCATCCAGGGGGCAACGCAACTCTTTGTAGAGTTTAATGGTACCATTCTGTGGGAGACTGTAGGTGTCATCACAGTGAGAGCAGTGCAGACGACTTGGTTTGGCCTGGAAATAGAACACAAATCTCCAGAAAAACTGTAGTGTCAACAGGGTTTCAAAACTTACAGGGAGTCCGACTGTGTCTCCTCTCTGGTTTGTTCCCCATGGGAAAACTCCATCAGGCTCTTTGTTTTAAAAATGGACTCTGGACAACCACATTTGAATGAACCAAATTCAGCAACAGAAAAGGGGTTTCTATTCAATGTCCCCCCCAAAAGTGAAATTTAAATTCCAAGTATAAGGAGAACTTACCTGAATATACTTCATGAAGCGATGGCATTTGCCACAGCGGGAAAGAGGTTTACCCGTGGCAGCTAAGGGTGAAAAAGACACTTCCATCAGCTCATCCATACCTGTGAAAGAGATAATCATATCTGTGTTAGAATTCTAGTTCTTAAAAGGAAATCTTGCACAAAATCATCTACAGAACCTGTGAAGAAGTAGTGGAAAGGAAAATATTTTATGCACAATGCCCTTCCTTGTTTAGGAAGACTTTTTAAATACACAGTGTTTTGCAGTGAGCATGCACAAACACCCAAGGGTAAAGGAACCTAATATGTAAGTATTTTCTACTATCATCTTTGCAAGAATTAAGTAGTTGTGGGGAACTCAACACGTAAAAAGTTTTACCTGCAATAGAATCCACAAAATAGTGAAATTTTCTTTTGAAAATGTCAAGGGTGTGCTCCAGGACCTGATGATAATTCGCTTTACCCAGAGCTATTAAGTTGAGTTGCTTCTCTACAGCACTGCGGATCGTAGGAAGAACCAATTCTGCATCTAACAGAACAAGAGAGACAACAGCAACAGAGAAGCTACAATGAAGGATCAAGAAATCAGGGTAGGAAACTGTCCATTCGTAAACTGATATCAAAATGAACAAACAAGTTTTAATTACTATAGTCTTTGGAATTAGGGATACTTTCCTAGATGCATTATTTCAGACAGAAATGCTACTTTCAGGTGACAACAGCCCCATACTGAAGGCAAAAGAAGGTAAGCGCATGGAAAGGGAAAAACATTTAACTGACCTATTTTGTAATAACCATGAACCAGGACAATGCCAAGGTTTGTAGGCTTTAGTCTCCGACCACTCTCCACTGTGACATAGTTTCGCTGGCAAATATTGTTAATGTGGACTGGAATACTTGCATCAGTTCCTGCCACACAAAGGAGAACAATATATCCATCCTGAGCAAAACAACATTTCCATCAAATTACTAATTTCTGACTTCTCTGGTTCTACATTAAATTATAGTGCTCCTGAGACTGCTTAAAATGCAGATACCTTTTTGCTGTTACCCAGCTTCCAGTGGATAACCTCTCTCTAGTAACTCTCATGTCCTTTGCAGGTCTGAGAAGACTGAAACATATGTTTTAACCTTAATTCTTTCATCTCTTCCAAGGAATTACTATTAGGAAGACACTTATTCTCACAATCACTTATTCTGGAAAAACACAGCAGAGTAAGAGACTATGTTTGTTTTAAATGGACAAATTTGTGACAATGCGTCAAAGGAAACAAGTTACATTTTTTTTTTTAAAAAGTGTTCTTGTGGTAACTGTATAAGAAGATATATAAGGACTACTGGAGCCAGCAAAGCTGAAGCAAGCTGCCAAGACAGGAAATCATTCCTAAGAACGGGGAGGTGCATTCTTCCATACAACATCATCTCTTTCTGACAGAGAAGTGACAAGGATGCGTTACAAGAGGATACTGCTCTGGCCAGAAACCAGGCATAAGGATAAGAAAGGGAAAGGAATGTCAGGGAAGAGACAACCTACCACCTGCTAAGAGGTGCTACAGACACTGTGGTTTGAAAGGGAAAAAGAGACCATTACTGCACCTATTCAAATGAGTACTGAAAGGTCATTACCGACAGAGATTGTTCAGAGGGGCGATTCAGACTCTTTGCACTCTTGGTGGCTGTATTACAGGATAATGTAAGTTAAGCAAGTTCCTACCAATGCCATGCTTTTCCATCAGAGTGATAAGTTCTGCTTCTGTCAGGTAATCGGGAGGACTGGTTTGCTTTTCCAGCAATTTTATTTCACCAACTGGAAAAAGATCTCCTTTCTCACAGTGGGGAAGGCTCTCTTCTAATGGGATGCTGTGCCACGGCATAATTTCTGTGAACCCTGGAGGTAAAGAAACAAACAAAAGTAATGAAAGCTTATCTTCACAGCTGTCAAAAGGCCAAGGTATACATTTCTAATTTTAACATGGGCTGCATTATACAGACCAAAGTTAAGAGGCTGTCTGCCATACCATGCAGAAAACATCTGAGGCAATACAGTATCACAAGATGCTATCTCCCACTACATTTTGTGCATGACTTGAGTCAGGTTGATACACGAAAAAATTTAAAAAGCTTTCCTTGAATGAAAGCACAGTGCCAGAATGTGTGGGAAAAGTTTCTTAAAAAGGAAATACAAATAGTACATCATATTAACGTAACAAGGACTATTGAGCCAGCTTACCATAGAAATCTCAGTGGTGGTGCTACATTCTTTATACAGAGGCCCAAGAAAAAAAAACCTGCCTTTGTGTAATTTAACCTTCAAAAGGCATTTGCTCTCTATAAAAAGACTGGTTGTCACACTAGCAAATGTGGCATTAAATCTTTGAGACTACTACATGAAAAAAAAAGACTTTTTTTACTGTAACTGAAGTATGGAAACGAAGACAAAGATTTGGTTATTGGTCTTGATAGCTCAAAAAAGTCTTCAAAATGGTACTTGTCCCCAACACTTCCCTTTTATATCCATTCAATGTATTAATGGGGAAAAAAAATACCTGTAGATAACTGGTTACTCCGTGGTTAGTCTTACCTGGTGAAGTTACCACTTTTCCAATACAAGTAAAACGTTCAGGGCCAATACTGAAAGAAATGGTGGTTTGTAGGTACTTGCAATCAGCGCTGACAGTGGCAATGAAATGCCTAGTTATATACTCATACAGTCGCCATCCATCTCCACCTGAGGATAAACAACATCTTACCCACAAAACTCAAGTCCTGCAGTTCTACATTAGATCTGCACTAAAAGGTATCAGATTTCCACAGGTATCACGGGAAAAACTGGTACGTAAAAAAAAGCAAGATTCAAAATTCCATCCAGTCTCCCCCTTAAAATTTCCTGCCTATAGAATCACCATGTCATACAAACACGAGCTGCGTGCAGATGCTCTAGAAGGACTGCCAATTTAGCCATCCCATTTCCCAATGTTGCAACGTGTCTGAATGAAAGGATAAAGTAGAAAACCTTTTGTTTTTTCCTTAAAAAATAAAATTAAAAAAAAAAAGACATATGAACAGAAATAAAATATTCTGCTGCTTCATGCCACTGGAGACCACATCCTAATCTAAATCCTAAAATGCGATTCTAGTAGCAACTGCCACACTGGGCAGCTTGAAGTACTGCAAGAGATCGCTCTAAAACACTACTTATTAACGCTAATATAGGTTAAATTTCCAAGCAAAGTTTCCTTATTCACAATCTACAGGTAGGAAATGGACTAGTCAAAAGGTTACACTGCTATGAACAACTTGTAAGTCTTAGTCCTGTGCTTTGCATATTTCATCTTACTGTGTATATAAAGAAAAAAATTTTACATGGCCATTCGGTATCCTACACAATTACTCAATTTTAAAGCATTTGTTTTTCTATCAGAGATTATTTCACTGATTAACAAAACTCAAGTTACCAATTTTCTACAACAATCTTAGCTATTCTTAAGAAACAATACAATACATTCACTAGTTTCTTATAACCTTAAAACCCCTTTTTGAGGGATAACAGCATACGAAAGTTAAACATTAATTTTAATACAAAAACCCCAAACCACAGAGACTACATTAAAATACAACTGAAGTTTGACTTCCAAGCACAAAAGCAGAGTAATTTCAATACTTGGAAGTTCTTATTCTGTTGCAAACTTCTCCTAGAGAAAGTAGGCATTAAGTTGTTAGGTTGGCTACTTCTTTTTCTTAGCAGTACTATGGTCCCTAGGAACAATTACCAAATAGCAGACCAGCTCTGAACTCCACCGTCACCAGAAGTTTAAGTTAGGATAAAGTCTGTTCTCTCTTCACTTCCTGCCATTCAAAAAATTGTATTTTCAGTTGAAACTCGGGGATTTTCAGACTGGCTCCTATACCTCAAGGAACTAATTTCCTCACACAGTGTTCCAACACTACTGAATTTGCCTGTACCTAATTCTGCTTCTGTTGCCGCTCTCATTGGTGTGATGGGAGGATGGTCTCCTGCATCATGGCCTTTCCTTGGACGATTAATGCCTTCTGACAGCAATGCTTTTACCTGGTGAAGGGAGAGAGAGAAGACAGGCTGGCTGAAGCGGGTAACAGGTCTCTCTTAGCAGGTTCAGAAGCTTCTCAGATCAAATCCATAACAATACAATATCCATAAATAAAAGCAATTACAGATATTTATTGATTCTAAAGACCTGTAGGTCATAATATACCAAGTAAGATACATTCTAAAACACAGACTAAAGAATGATCTGTTAAACAGTAGAGGTATCGCTCCATGTACTCACAGTTTCTGCCCAATAAGGATTATTGGCTTGTTGTCTCAAACATCCTTTCAAGTCAAAATTTTCTGGATAATGAGTAGTTTCTGTTCGAGGGTAGCTAATATAACCCTGGGTATAAAGACGCTCTGCTATTTGCATGGCATGTTGTGGACCCATTCCTAAGATGGGATAAGAGAAAACAAAAATCACCTACACATCACTGTGATTATGATTTGTTTGCTGTATCTGAAAGAATACCTTATCAAAGCATTCAAATAAATCATGGTTCGTCCTTTCCGTAAGACTTTTGTCCCCTTGATCTTACCCAACATTTCACTTTTTACAGGCTTTCTAAACTTGATCCTTCCCCCAAAATGATGTATTATATAGAGATGAGGGTATCAAACTATATTTGATACATCCTTGATTATTTCATTGGAGAAGCCAAAATATTTTGCTTTAAAACAGTGTGAAAATCTGAATTTTTACACATACCTAAAGCAGCACTGGCCACTCGTAGCATTTCTACCGTGTTCAGAGCCAGTGGTCTCTGCTTCACCTTCTCTTTCTTACTCACAGATTCTACCTAGAAAATAGCATTTTCCCAGTAAAAGTTCTGAAGTTTGGTAACCGGTAAACATATAATTTCCACCATGCCTATGAACATGTGGCATACCTAACATTACCTATTCTTGTCATACCTGTTTTGTTTTCTTAAAACAGTAACCACCGATATATTTTTACATTAGGAAATCTGACTGGAGATAATTTTACCAAATTCTGAAGTTATAGTCCTAAGGTTCCTTTGTGCTATGGACCAGATCAGGCCTATAACCGGGAATGCAGCAAGGTTTTTATTGCTCTCTTTACTTCCCATTTACCTCAGCAGCACATAGTTTCAGTGATACAAGGATTTAGTGCTTATTCCAAGCAATGGTCCTAACTATAGGGATCTAGATTTTTAAAAGCTTCATGCAGTCTTTGAACCTTGATGCCTGTAAGCACTTAAATCCGAACATACTGTCAAACAAGTATTGAACAGAGCAGAATTAGAAGTTAATTGGCTATAAAGACTGTACCATACACATGATTAAAAATTTAACTGCAGGAATATTGCCATATAAGTAACTAAATTCTGATTTATACAATGTCTCATGGGAAATAAGAGGTCTGCTCGGAGATCTGAACAGTATTTCTTAGCAGTTTTAGTAATGAAGACTTCTATCATGAGTGATGATCATTTCCAAAGTCAATATTAAGAAGGGGCTTCTGCTGAGATGACCACAGTAGCATAACATGAACTACAGTGAAAAAATCTCTTGCTTTTTACTCTCATTTACATAAAGTTGGAGTGAAAACCAAGTTACGGATATTCTAAATCCTTCTTTAATAAAAACCCAATATGCAGCAAATGAAATATTAAATGCTATTTCCTTTATATGAAATACGGCTCTACTGACATTTAGTAAATATTCCTACCTTTGCTTCTTTTGCCATCTTGGTAATATTCAGGAACATTTGAGCAATCTCACGATCAAACACCCTCACTCTATCCCAATCCAAAGTGAGAGAACTGTCTTTTTCAGGGTTCACCTAGTGGACACACACCAAAAAAACAATCCCACCGACTCTGTTACTAGAAGTGTGAGAACGCACATTTTCAACAATAACCCAGCAAGCAAATCCTACAACTACCTGTACTGGGACACAAGTGCTTCAAACCTGCAGCTGTACTCTTTTTCACAGGGGCTTTCGAGAAAGATGGAGTACTTCTGAGTTCTGAAGTCAGGGGAATGACTGCAATTATTCCTGCAGCTAACTGAAATACTGTTCTTATTTTTTGTGCTGGGAACAGTAAAGGCTGATATGGGCAGAAATTCAAAGTTTACCATTTTGAGTTAGCAAAATTAATCATTTATATTAAACTGTAAAGTCCCATATACAAAAATAAATATGAAGCAACCAATATGAGAGCACAAAACTCTCTGAAAGCACCAAGTATTTCTAGCACAACACACATGAGACTCATCAGAAAACAGATGACAATAGACACCAGATCTTATTTTTTTTTTAAATCTAAAAATGGCAGCTTTTTACCATCTACCCCTTATTTGTTTAAAAAATCCTTGTGATCACAAGCAGTAAAACCATGTTGGTTTGCTCTCAGAGCTTGGACAGCAGCAAGGCTATAAAACTGCTGTAAGCTGCCAAAGTATTCAGAGGGCTCAACTGCCAATTAACACAACGAGCATTTTATTTGCTTTAAAATTCCAATACTGAGCAATGCCAATGTTTGTTGGCAGCCTAATTAACTCCTGGATTCAAATTAACAACACAATAAGTCCAAGGACACCAGGGAACAAAAGCAAACCATTTTAAGTAGTCTTTTTGGCTGAGTCTACGCTTAGATGGTTAGCACTACAGAGTTCTTATAAGCAGCAAACAATAACCTCTTTAATACAAAACTGACACCCTGGAATCTGTTCTACAGAGTGTGTGACATACATGTGAACTGACCGAGAACACATGAGAAAATTGTAGGCGTTGTGAATTCTTGTCAACAGCTACAAATTTATGAATGAACAAAATGAAAATATAAGTGCATTTCTTTGGTAAGAATATATGTTCCTCATATACAAACAAGTATTGTAAAACTTACTTTAGCTTGCAGCACCCAGTAAGTCTCAGGCTTAAATGACTGGATTTTGTCATGCCTTTCAACACAGAATCCAAGTGTTGGGGTCTGACATGGCCCAAAGGAGATGAGGGAGCTGTCTAAATTCCCGTATTTCCCCTGAAAATACTTAGTCTGAAACCTAGGAGAGGGAAAAAAAGAGCAAGGAACAAGTACATTAATATCCTCATTCCCATGAAAAGCAAAACTTTTCTTTAACTCAAACACATGAATATGAGTAATCTATTAAACCATTCAGCCATTAGGGAAGGAGCATTCTGAGAAATACTGTCTCTTAAAGCCAATTAAGTCATAATTACTTTGCCTGAGAATCCTGTTTATTCACAAAGAAACATGTGAGATAAAATAAGAACGTACGCTAGCTGTAGACTGTACTTTACCTAGCTCAGTTAAAGCCATAACACAATTTTTTATTTCTTTTTATTTGTCTGTGCATAAAATTGTTCAGTTTGGTGCCAAGCAGAATTAGCCACTAGAGTTCTGAGGCATATTTTGTGGACAGAGCAGTATTCCTGAACCTTTCATAAATCTGTCTCTAATCTATGCTATCACCTTGTAAACGCACAGC
The DNA here is from genome assembly GCA_947846985.1 of Fratercula arctica. Taxonomy (NCBI): domain Eukaryota; kingdom Metazoa; phylum Chordata; class Aves; order Charadriiformes; family Alcidae; genus Fratercula; species Fratercula arctica. Next base: position 29,048,513 of record CANTUZ010000013.1, on the reverse strand, counting down.
CAATTCTAAGATCCAGCTCCTGGCGGGCATCCACTGAAAGGGCTTCATTGCGATTGGGTTCTCCCAAGTGATTCATGGCATTGCAGATGTCTGTGTCAGTAATAGAACTGAATTTAGCTCTATAAATCGTCCTTTCGGTGCTACGAGGTTTGTTCATAACAGGAAGAACGGCATCAAGAACCTAATGAAGATCAGAAGCATATTTTAAGAGTAACTGAAAGGTAAGGGCTTAAGTCAGTCTTTAAAGAAAAAAACCACACTACTCCCCACACAGTATTTGCTGATACGTAACTACTTTCCTGATGCAAAGATGCCATGCCAATACACTAACTGATAAGCAAGAGCAGTATTTGTCTGTCCACTCAGAAGTGTATTAAGAATTAGCAAAACTGAAGGATTTATTTATTAAACAGCAACTGCTGGAAGTGAAACACTATTCTTAGCTAAGTGCAAAGAAATTCACCAATGCAGCTGCAGAACCTTTTGGTGAGTATGTACCAGTTTCTGTCTAGGTTTACTCTATGTATTGACAGCGACTAGTTATGATACAGTGTATTTAAAGAACTTAAAACAATTACTTGATAAGATGTCTTCTTTAAATAAAAACATACTCTTTGCACACTAAAGTTTTAGATCTCTACCTTTCACGTGCAAAGTCCACATTCCTGCATTAAGCCTACACTTAAAAGGGGCCTCTATGCTCAGAAGAGTCTACCTGCTTAGGGAACAAAAGGTAATAGCGATGATCAAGTTTTGTAAGGACAGCAAAATAACTACTCCAGCTGTAAAATACGGACCCAATTCTTAAAGCACTGTAATGTTCAAATATTTAAGAGACCTTATTGTTCGTCTCAGATGAGCAACAGCTATGAAACTGATTTACACTCTTGAACTGACATGTTAACAAGAGTTCAAAAGCACATCAGTTTTTCCACCAAGGCCCTCTATGCCTTTAAAAGTTCATTCAACTTAGTTTGAATTTTACTGTTTATCTATAAAACAATATGCTGACAGTACTGTATGTCACAGATAAATATTACTGTACCATAAGTCTTAAAAATGGAAATCTTACTTCAAAACAGATGTTTTCTCCTTCCTTATCACAATCCAACCACAAGACAATACAATCACAGCCTCTTCCCTCCACCTGTGAGAGAAATAAGCACAGTTCTTTAGCAACTCAAAAAAAGACCTATCTCCTCACTAACTATATGCTTTGTTTCTGTTTTAAAGTAATAGAGATAATTTATTTGGTACAAAAACAATTGGAAGACTACAGCAGAAGTGACCAGAAGTCTGGAGGTACTTAAAGAGTGGCTGAAGAGAGAAGAAGAAATAGAATGCCAAGGGAAAAAAATACATCTCTCAAATAAATCTTGTGAGAAAGAATACCTGTAAAAACTTCACCATGGTCAGTTTGGGATTAGCTTCTTTCTTTTCTGTGGGAGCTTTGCTAAAAAGTTCTGCTGGATCCACTTTATCCCAGCTGTTATATTTTCCTGAAAAGCAGGAGTATATTAAGTAGAGCTCTAGATATCCATTAAAAAAACCCAACAACCAACCAATAGCAAACATTACTTTGGAAAAGGCTTGGCTTTCAAGATTTGTGCCAGAAACCTTTCTACTCTAACACATCTTGCATTACTGTGTATCAAGGGACCCTTAGCATTACGTGATTTGCAGCTATCAGTTTGAAAATAATGAAGGAAAAAAAAAATACTACGCACCTCAGAAATTTTAACATGAGCTATTGAAACACCTGTTTGTACAATTAGTTGATGACATGAAGGGGAAGGAGCTACTTTTCCTTGTTTTCACAGTGCACACATAATGTGCACACTGCACTCTGTTTTACCGTTCATTAGCTATGGCCAGTGATGTCTCAGCCCTGGTACGCCATGGAGCACTCTGTCACCTTCTCATATCAACACATTTGTTCATTTCCATTTTTCTGAAGTAACTGGTAGTAATACTGCTCAGCAACTACGTTAGACCGTACCTCTTCAAAGCACTGCGTTAGTAATTCAAAATTTAGTCTTCATAAAACTTGTGAGGTTGTTACCGTGAGAGGAAATAAAGCAGTCATGGGACTAGTCCCACACTTCAAAGCAAGTCAGTGACAGGATTCCCTGCGTGTGATCCTTACCGTGTCTCTATTTTGCAGTAATATGCTACAATGCTTTTGAGAACATCCCTTTGGACTCTGCTTTCCTTAATCACCTTTCATCCAAAGCACCAAAATACTTTTACAGGCTAGCAAATTGAGCCTCATCTCCCCTCATTTTCCAGGGACATAATTCAGGCGCAGAAAACACACATGGCATATGCATACAAGTGGCACATGGTCACGCAAGAAGCCAGCCAAAGAACTAGAAACAAAAATCAAGAACTGCTGACCACAAGTGATCTTTTCATCCTCCTTCCTACCTAGTTCTAACATTCTTCTTGAATTATTTACACAATGAATACTTTCCTATTAGAAGTCCTTCACAGTTTCACAACCAATGCCAGTTAAAACATTTATGAACAAATACCTATGAAATCCAAAGTCATAACATGACCACACACAGACGTCATCTTGAAATGGGCACTCTGTCCTATAAACGATCCAGTGTACTCATGCACAGAGCACGCACCATTCAGTCCCTTGCGAGAGGACATGTTTCCTGTGAAAATAAGATCATCAGTATCAACAGGATAAAAAAAAAATATTGGAATAAGTTATTTTGTGTGAAATAACATCTCCCTTTTTTTAGATCTTACAGCTAGGGTCTTCCTGATCACAAAATTCTACTCATTGATCAAGTTTTTGTTTTGGTTAATTATCACTTTAGACCTTTTTTAAAACATACTTCATTTTCAATTGAGACTATTCACTATCTCCTCCATCCTTTCCCTCCCACCAAGAAATTTTTACAAAAATACAGCTAGTTTTCTGGATCAGTCCAGTTACAACCAACTCATTCTACTTCCCACGTGATTTATAAAATATTTACTACCGCTTCAAAAATTTCAGAACAGCAACTTGCTACTCGATTAGCACTTTCTAGAAACCATATGCACCAACACTCACTCCAGCTACATAAAATATCAAACCAGATTCCTTTCTTCTCGAATAGGCATCAACACATAAAACCAAACAGAATGTGAAGGGCCACCCTGTTCTTTTATAAACCGCAACCTGTCCTAAGCCACCATCCCCAGGTGGCAGCTGCCCCAAGACAACCACAGAACGGACCAGGGTGTTTTTCAGCCTCACTTCAACTACGGCAAAACCTGGTAACCTTCGTGACACGCAGTTTGCCTCTGTGCAACTAACGTGTATCTCCTCAGTTGGGCTGTGCATTCCAGAGCACTTCCAGTCTGCCACGGGCAGAACAAACACGCAGCAGGACTGAACCAACGTGCTTTCTTTCCTACCCCTTGAGAGGATCTTGGCGATGGACTGAGCCAGAGAAGGCTTCTCCGCGACCATTAAAACAGTCTTCATTTTCAGCTGACGAGACACAAGGTGCCACGGGTCTTAACTGGGTCTGTGTCCCCCGCAGAGGACAGCAGGCAGCCCGTGAGCGAGAGCCAGTCCTCAGCCTGAAGAGAGGGAGCACAAAACAGGTTTGCTGCCAAGCCCAACAACTGCGGGACCCAGACAGGCAGGGGCAGACCCTGCCGCTCCCCGCGCCGGGGCGGAGCGCCCTCCTTGGCTGAGGAGCGCGGGGGGCGGCCGGGGCACCGCTTCCACCCGAGCCTTCGGTGACAGCCGGGGCCTGGCGGCCGGGAGAAGCCGAGGGGAGTCGCGCCGCCGCCCAGCCCGGCGCTCCCGGAGGGGCGAGGGAGCAGTCCGCCACGCTGAGGGGAGGGGAGGAGCGGCGCGGAACGGCCCCGTCCCCACCGGCCGCACTCCGCGCCCCGCCGCGCCGCACCGCAGCAGGCGGCCACGGCCTCCCCTTGCGCTTCCGGGTCACGGCGCCGGAAGTCGCGCCGCCCGCCTCCGCCCCGGCCCTTCCCCTCCGCCGGGAGCACGGGGCGCCCTCTGGCGGCGCGGAGGAGCGGCGGCGCTGTGAGGCGGCCGGGCCTGAGGGGGACAGTTGACTTTAGACACGAAGGCGGAGAGGAGAGCGCCATCACCGGGCGCGAGAACGCCAGGAGAACGCCAGCAGAACGTGCCGCCGCCGTTCCCACCCCACAGCCCGTGTGCGCAGGGCTGCCCCGGCACCCCCAGGGCCTGCCTGCCGCCGGCCACGCGCCCACCTCTCCCCGCGCCTGAAGGCCCATCGCTATCTCGCCTGAAGGCCCATCGCTATCTCGCCTGAAGGCCCATCGCTATCTAAGGTGCACACAAATCACACGTCTCCAGACTTCTCTAAGAAAATCCATTCACACAAACTGTATCTGCGTTACCCAAGCCACTTCGGTTAAACCAGTGCACCTGCAACCCAGCTCCTCGTTTACGTAGACTTAAAACCCTACAAATAGTCTCTGCCGCCAACAGCATCTCTTGCAATGCAAATAAATTTGTCTTAGGAGCATTAGGAGCAGCCGAGGGGCAGGGCAGCGGCTGGGCACAGGCCGGGGCGTCTCCAGGGGAGCGAGGGCAGCCCCGGCCCCGCGATGCCCACGGCTGCCACCGCGGGGGTGCCGGGCCCTGCCGGGCAGGGGGTGTCAGCGGATCGGGGCAGTTTCCCACCTCTCCTGCAGCCGCCTGCTCTTCCACGCGTCCCGGAATGTTTCTGTCACGGGAAGTGCTGAAGATGGAAGCCCCAGGTCGATGCGTTTTTACAAGGCCTTTGCGGAGGAGCTCAGCTCTCTGCTTTTACCCCTGTGGTGTGCATCGATCATTGCCAAGGTTTATAGCACTGCTTTTCCAAGAGTTGCTCTGTACTGTACAAACCCGAAGAGAAGAGCTTGGGAAGCTGCCAGGATCAGGATGTACATCAGCCTCACGTTGTCTGGAATGAAAAGGAACTAATTCACCTTCAATTAGATTAGTAGGCAATTAATAGATATTAGAGGTACCAGTGAAAGAAAAATCAAAACAAACCCAGGGCTTTTAATTCTTTGGCAATACTGAAGTTAGAACTTGTTAAAACAAATGTATTCTGCTGTTTCAATGCCTCGTTCCCTTTGACATCTGGGAAACATCTGGAACAATCAGGATGCAAGTTAAAACCAAGTCTTCAGATACGTCAGATACATATTTTTCAATTTCCTCTAGTAAAAGCCCTCTACAAAATCCAGCATTTCTTTTCAAGTGTGCAACGTAACATGCAAATTCTGACTTGTACTTACCTGTGAAAGCGCAGTCAGGTCTCTCGGGTGCACAGGGGAGGGACTGCGGGCACTCTGAGTGCCCATGTGCCAGTACAGATGCGTCCGTGGCTGGTTCATTGGGCCACACAGATTTTCCCAGCCTGAAGAAACCCCTGTATACCAGACAGCCCACATACGCCAGCCCTCCTTGGCCTAATCCACGGAGCACGTTGGGACATCAGGTCACAATAGTCTCTTCGAAGCGCTCACAACCAGGAGAGGGCAGTTTTGGGAAGCCCTTTGCACTTTGGAAAGCCTCACCCCATTTCTAACCCTCCGGCATGGAGCTGTGTCAGTCCCACCACTGCCCGAGGGAGCAGGCCACTCAGCCGGGCTGGGGACAGGGGCTCCGCAGCCCTACAAGGCAGGTTGGGCACGGCTCCTGGGCTAGGGCGGGTGCCGGCCACCGGACAGCACGGCTGCTACAGGGGTCTCTGGGCCAGGAGGCAGGAGCTCACAATAGCACTTGGCAGAGACACAGGTTTTACCCCATTTCCCTCACTTCCTCTAGCACAGCACTAGGCTGTGGCTCAGGACGTTGTAAATTCACTTTGCTCCACGTTGCATTGTATTCTCCCCTGGAATTGGCTCCCGCCAGCAGCAACAGCCCTGGAGAGCCCGCCGTGACCTCCTCTCATAGGGCTCTTCTCCTCCATGTGTTACTGCTGTTTCAGGTTTGGCCACCTTTTCTTTAGAAGCACTTCTCACCACACTGAGGAGGCTCCAAAAAATTATCTTGCCTGACCCCACCACCCCTGCGGCGAGCACCAAGCTCTGGGAGGCTCTTCATTCCCACCGGGAGAAACTCCAGGGAAAAGAGGCCATGTTTGCCAAGACTCCAGTTAACCACGGCACTGGGGCAGGTTTCATCTGGAACTACTGACACCCGCCTCCTTTACTTTTTTCAGCTCTGGCTGGTGTTTCTTCATTTTTCTTCTGAAGAGCTGAAGGCCATAAACACAGCGCTCTAGCTGTATGAATGGGGCAGAATAATAAAAAAAGCAAAGCAAATAGCCTCTCCTGTGGTTTTCTCAAGAGAAAACCAAGTTTTGTTTCTCGGTTTACATCATTAGCTAGATTTTGTTTTACACTGACTTGGGAAGCCTATCAAATTAAGAAAGCTACAGCTCTGGGTACTACGCTTGGCACACTGAGGACACTTCGACCTCGCTGGTCCTGCTGCCTGTAGAGTCCCAAGTTTTTCAATACCATTTATCCGCCAGGTCATTTCAGTGGATGGTTATTTAAATAGCCAAAATTCTCACCCAGACTGAGATGTCCACATCTGCTTCTCTAGCAGAAGAACATGCGCAGTGGTTAGAGCCTTGGACCTCCTCGTTCCAGCAGTGACTCACTGACTCGCTTTGGTAACTAACGCCTTGGTGCCTGCGCTCACCTCCAGCACTCGAGGAGCAACTTCCTTCTCCAGGGACGTTTTACAGATCTGTATGTGTAGAGACCATTTTAAGAACAAGATAGAAAAAGCTACAGAAATACAAAGTATTGTAGGGAGCATGATCTTTCCTCCTTCATTTCCCTGGGCTCATTCTTGACCTTAGAGTAACTTTTTCCTGTTTGTTTCCAAACACACTTGAAAAGATTGCCATGAAATTAATAAGTATTGACATGAGGGTCAGGCAGGCAGAAACACATCTGGAAGGATGCCACAGACATTAGAAATTATGAAAATGCAGGTCAAATTATTAAAATAGTTTTTCTTTTTTTTCTTTTTTTTTTTTTTTAAAAACTAAATAAGAACTATGAGGCCACAAAAATGTGCATGAAATCTTGACTACAAATCTGGGCTCCAGATACTTCAGTGCTGGGAAGCAGGAGACAGAGTCTACCACATACAGAGCAACAACAGCACTTGAAGTGTTTTGTGCTGCAGTGAAAGTTATGTTTCTGCCCCTTATAAGAAATTAAAAAAATTAATCTTTGAATAGTAGAAGGAGAGAGGGTGAATGCTGATGAAACAGGATATTAGTTGCTGGGACATACACACACACATGACACATGACATATCATTGGATCTTGACTGTTTTCCCCTTAAGTAATACCTTTTTGTTTAAAGGAAAATGCAAAAGTTCAGAGATAAACAAAGCTCTGTATTAGAAAGCATCCAGGCTTCAGTCCCGTACATACCCAACATACATCTGCCAATTAGTAAGCATACTGCTTAGAAACAAAGGCTCACCTACAAAAATGAGGGGGGTGAATATCAGAATAAAGAGACTGTGAAGTTAAAGCACCCGTTTATCATACGCAGCATTTCTTCTCACTTTAAGGCCACCTTAAATTGAAGGAGAGATGTGGAAGGAACTTGTGTGAATGGGAGTGGATCCACAGGGATGGAACAAGAGAAACCAAACACGTGCATTTTTTTCAGGTTTGGTCTTTCACCAGGTGCTGTATAATCCAGCCCCGTTTTGGCATTGACAATAATCCATAATCCAGGTAGGATAACACAGCCCCTCTCCAAATGCAGTCTGCAATAACAAACAAACAAACAAACAAAAAAAACAAATGGAAAAAGCAGAAAGAAACCCAAAGGCAACATGATGGAGACCATTTGAAACCCACGTCCCCACGCGTGTGCAATTGTAGTGCAGACCTATGGGTATGGCTGGAGGGGGCACAGACCTCAGCTACTTTCAAGGGGTTACTTGCAAATTAACAGCAACTTAGCCGCGGCCACACAAGGTCCCAACCTCCACACGAGTAGCTGAGACCCAGGTCGTGCAGCCTGCGTGGGAGCCTATCTGAGTAGAAAGATCTGCATCGGTTGCAATCTCCCCAGGTTGGTGTAGGCATGCCCTGCGATCACCCGCCATCAGCAGACTCAGCACGCTTCCCCGTCCCGGGAGAGCTCACCCGCCCAGGGGAGGGAACGCTGTCCTCGCCGCACGTCAGGGAAGCCTCTGGCACAGTGACGTTGATGTGCAGGTTTCCCAAGAGCTGAGCTGGTTCCCCAACTTCTGCACAGGGTTTCCAGTCCGTGGTTGAGCTTCACCTGAGAAAACTGGCCTTGTTCCACCCTGCGCCATGTCCAGCTTTTCCTTTCCCACCCCGAGCACTGGCTACTGCTGCCCACCCCCCCTTACTCTGGCTGGGGCAGGGCTGGCACGGAGACCAGGCTAACAACTGCCCAGCTGGACCAGGTCACGTGCAGAGCTGCTCATGGCTGCTCCGTGTCCCCCCACCTACGCACACGACGCTCCCAGCTGTGACACTGCAACGCGGAGACACTGGGGCTGAGCTGTCAGAAACGCGGCGCTGGTCTGGCAGGACAGGCTGACGTGTGCGCCGCCCGGGCCGGGCCTGTGCTGGGCATTCACTGTATTGGCAGTTTTGCAGTTCTTGTTCAAATGATGCAAATCTAGATAACAGAGCAGCATGCCATAAACGTCCCCATTGCCAAAAATAATACCTGGGTGTGAGGAAATCTGTACTTTATAATTCATAACCATACAGGAAGGTTTAGACAGCCTTGTAATGTTTACTGCATATTTAATTATTCATGTATTTGCTTTCTAAATGTCCGAATTGCATAAATTAGGGGTGAGGTAAAATCTTGGCTGCCACTTGGTAGAAATCTCATCTGGTTTTTGAACTAGAGTTTTTATTGGGTTTGGAACTTGGAATTTCTGCTTCGAATTGGGTTGAATCCTCAGTGCTGAGAGCACTGCGCCAGCTGAACCCACATGGAGCCAGCCGAAAGCTCATCTTTGCCTAAATTTCACATCTTACTCCACCCAGAATGGGGCAGGATTCAGGACTTTGAAAACGTAATCATAATTTTTTATATTCTATCCTTCTTGTTGAGGCCATGTTTTCTTATGGCCTTTCTCTGTCCCAAATCTCTGAAGTCAAAATGACCCAAACAATTGTAGCTACACTGCTTTTTCTTTGGGAAGGACTGTTTGTCTCCCCACGTGTCTAGGACCTTGCTAAGGTTGAAGCAGCTGTGAAAAAAATGAAGAACCAGCTTTGAAAAAGAACCTAAGACCCCTCATTACCAGAAATCTCTCAGAACACAGTTCACAATTACAGTGTTTTTAAAATTACCTACATGAGGGGCTCATATGGCCTCTTTCTTCTCCTGGCTGCCCCTGGCGAGTCCCAGAACTTTGTCTGTGAGTTGCAGGGTTGCTGTTTCACTGGTTGTGGCCCTGGCCTTTGAGCTGTGAGTCAATTTTGCGTTATACATTTTGAGCTAACACCCACGCCTGTGCTGAAGTCCAAATTTGCCTTGCATCTCTCCTGTTTGGATGTTGCTTTGGGTCTGGATCCATGCCACAGCTCCCTCGCCGCCAGGCACAGGCAGAGCCCAGGGAAAAGAGCCTCTCTCCTCAGCCGACTCAGTTGCTTGTTATAAAACCTTTTACCTCTCATCTACAGGAGACCAGCACGGCCCTCGCTCTTCACAATTAGAAGTAAAACCAAAACCAATTGGGTGGAAATGTGGTAGAGAGGAAGGAGTCTGACATTTAGTGTTAGCTACTGACTCTCCTGCTTTGCAGCTCTAAGCAGCACATTGTAGTCTGCGTTGGTATAAACTGGCTTCAAAGTCCTACTAGATGCAGCCTAGAGAGCTCGGCATCCTCCTCCTGAAGTGTTGGCCATGATACACGCTGAGAAAGAGACCTCGAGTTTTTGTTCCTTCTGTAAAGCTCATATTAGCACTCGCTCAGCCTCCCCATGTGCCCTGGGCTCTCTGCTCGCTTTTGCCCAAGGTAGCTCCATCGTTCCCCTGTCCTTTCTCCCCACTTCAACACGCTTCTGAACAGCTGCCACTCAGTAAAGCACCCAAATGGGGAGATCTTTCTAGCATAAGCTGTTGAGGGCTTGATTAACAGAACTGCTGCTCTGTGTCTCTCACTTGCAGCAGTGCTGGCACCTTTGTGAAACACGTCTTACCAAGATTATTTCACTACAAGGAAAACCTCTTTACCTGGGTTTTCTTTGACAGCTGCAGCTACCAAACTCCACCTGGGTAGTAAAGGCTGTACAACCCCCATTCAGACTACCTTCAATGAGTTTGTTAGCCCAGAAATAACATCAATCAGCAATTGTTTTTGAGGTAGGGAAGTAACTTGACAGATTCTTTCAAAGGAGAATTAGGTTCCTAATTATCTGTGACCTTGCGTGTTTCAGAATCATTACAGCCATTACAGGACATCACTTGTCTTTACTTTGACTGTTCCTGCTTCCTTCGCATTCCTCCGACATTTTTCCTATTGATTTTCAAAGAAACTGATGGGGTCACGCTGTGGCCCTCAGCAGACATGAATCCTCAGTACCTTTAGCAGCTCATAATCAGAGCGCGGAATGAAAAGCCGTGTATTGCAGGACCAGTTAAAGTCCGAGCCCTGCGCTGCTGCCTGGGAAACTGAGGCAGAAGCAATGTCCATACTGCATCAGGGTGGACTTGCCAGTTAGGGCAACTGCCTGCAAAATTGGCTACCATGCCAGGGAGCTGCTGGGATAATTCAGCCTTCCCGGGACCCTCCTGAGTGTGCTGCAGTTGAACCAGTGCCCTGCAAAAGCGAGGGTCGGGCACACAGCCCGTGTTTTCCCCGATTTCCCAATTGCTTGCTACAGACACTTGGCGGGAGTAGAGCTGTAGCTCTTACAACAAAACCTTCACAAAGCGGAGAGCTTTGTGCGGTGACAGGGTGGTGTGACTGGTCCTGCCTGAGTGTTTTGAAATTGCAGTCGTGTCTGCAATTTGATAGCTCTGGAGGCATTTTAATGCACGGCCTGCTGCCGTCGTCGTATCACCTGAAGCTGAGGGGGGAGAGGCTGGATGAGCCAGTGGCAACGCAGTATTTTGCACACTTATATTAACTGTGAGCTCAAGCTGAAATCAAAGAACAACCAGCTGTCGAGAACATTTCCATGGGAGGTGCCCGAGGCCATTTTTCCATAGTTTTCAGAATAACTCGACATCTCTGCAGAATTATCTGGAAAATATTGTGTCCAAGACGCTTCCTCTCTTTTAAGCCTCCATGGGTGGAACGATGGAAGGGGTTAACTGGGCGAGAGGAGCATGAATTCTGGAGACATTTTCAGATACCTGGGGTACCTTCAGCTCCACAGTGCTGACCTCTGACTCTCGAGGTTTATCAGCACGTTCGCTAATCAGGGGTGTTTAATGGAACAGCCACACGGATTCCTGGCATTCTTGAAACGTTATGACCCTGTCAGTTGTATGAAGACTAAAAGTCTCTTGCTTTTGAACTCACTAGAGTTTGCACTGTCTTAGAAGCCTTTGATAAATACTTGCTGGATTTCTTACCTAGCTGCTCTAATCTGCCCAAGGTCATCATTCCAGAAAAAAAGGTTTTATTTTGTGGGCATTCATCACTTAAATGGATCAAATCAATTTTTTTTCTCAAATTGTGGAGTGGAAGAAAGCATTGTGTGCCATGTTTATGAAAGGCAGCAGATAAAAGATTTATTTTCATGTTACACATGAGGTTTTTTTGTTCACTGTCAGTCTCTAAAGACCAGTAAAAAACAAATGTCAAATATGTTTTTCCACAAAAAACCCATCCTAACATTACTTAAATACATCTCACACAAGTACCCAAAGGTTTTATCAACAGAGCCCACATGGATGTTCTTCCTTCACAGTTCACACCGGAGAGTTTAAGCACAAAGGTCTGGATTCAGTTGCAATCAGAGATCCGAGCCCAGACAGACGAATACGTGATTCAAACTTGGTCCAGAATTTAAATGGACCCAAACTGAAATTCCCCGTGAGTGAGGTGCCCAAGTCACTTTTAAAAATTAAACTGCAATTTAACAGCCACTTTGAACACTTTTAAAAATTTACTTCAAGTCCAGGATACGAACATAGGACATCAATGTCCAAGTTAAAACAGCTTGAATTTTGAGCAAGAAACATTTTTGTTGAATTTCTTGTGAATAAGCTCCACACAGAGCAAGCCTTGATGGCACAGATAAGACTGGATAACTCATCAGTGTACGAAAGCCTTGTAATCAGGGCGCTGGCAACAGGCAAAGAAAAGAGGCTGGAAATATCAAGAGTTAACAGGTGACTTGATATGGACGGCTGTCTCTGCTACAAGGCTTTTAAAAGCAAACAGTTCACATAATTTATGAATGGTTTCATAGGAAGGCTCACATTTATCCCAAGAGGCCGTGCCTCGGCATAGCAGACCTCCCAGAAGAGACTTTTCAGGTGACTCTTCCTTTATCAACCTCATTTTATTACTCCTAGTTCTAGTCTTCTGCTGTTTCTCATGGCATCTCTTGATATTTTTAGATTCATCACCTACTGGCAGATTGTCATTAGATTACATTGTTCAGCCAAACTACACACCCTTATTTTGAGATGGACAACGGCAAGAGCCTAACCCTTCACAGGGCAGAGGAAAAGCACATAAAAAGAACTGAGGAGGTCAGATTCTGCACACGGTGGGAGCTGAGTTGCTGCTGTTAAGCCGAGCATTGAGTAAAAGCGTCTCACTTGCAGGCTAACATAACGCTCGCCCGTTTTGCTCCACACGCACCATCCTCCACCTCTTGGCTTTTCCCTGATGTTGTGAGGAGTTGAGGAATGGGGACACACAGTGAACAAGATTATTTCCCCCGCACTCGACCTCAGCAGCACCCAGGTAGACGCCAGCACGCATGCGGCGCGGCACAGCTGCCCTGTGTCTCCTGCAGAGCCTCCTGTGGGCTCGAAACCTAGGAGGAGGTTCATAGCAGTCCTTGGGACGCCTTGCTCTCCTCATTACCTCTCCTGACCTAGCAAATGGGGGGCAGGATGGGAGTGATCTTTGTATTTAGGTCGGATCTTAATCTTTTTTTTTCCTTTTACTAGAGAATCACTCCCTCCTGTTTCCTCTCAGCTCTTTTTCAGGTTTGCCCTTCAGCTGCTGGTTGAGCCCGTCATTCTCTCCTTCTGCCCTCTTCGGCCCAGGGGAGAATCATTTGTACTGAACAGGATGGCGCTTCTCTTCATTTTCTGTCTTGCGCTTTTCTTTTTCACTCCGTCATATCCCCACATCTGACTGATGGAATACAATGAGATATTTAAAACCACAGAAACTGTGCAAATGAGATTTTTTTTCCTTACCCAATGGCAGAGCAGAAACCAACTGGGGAGCCACTGATGTAAAACTCACTTTACCAGTGGGACACACTTATCCATCTCCAGCCTCATGTTCCTGTGGTCAATGAGGCCGTGGAGCGGGGGCAAACACCCTATCTTCAGTGCAGCAACGCCCCACCCAGCGCACAGGGCCATGGAGGGGGGCCGGGCATGTCACCGAGCGGTGCCCTGGGCTCAGAGGCCAAGGGAACTGTTGACTTTCACTCCAGACAGCTCTGGTGTTGGGCATCTCTCTGCTGCCCGACCCCTCGCCCTGCTCTGAACTGTATTACCACGAACACAACACTCACAGGTGCCCTTTCAAGGTGACTTCGTCTTGTGTTGGCCAACAGCCGCACCGGGACTTGCCCCGCACCGTGTGTGCAGAGCCCTGGGCAAACCTCCTCCTTGTGGCCTTGGTTTTCCCTTGAGTAGTGGCAGTTGGACACAGGCTATTGCTAATAAAACCCTGGCACACACCACACAAACCTTTGAGTAGAGCAGAATAAAATCACCGATTTGACAAGTACCAAAATAAAACTCACAATACAGGAATTTGCAGAGCAATGGCAACCACAGGAGGAAAGCAGGGGAATACCACAAAGGCCTCGAAAGGCTGTAGCGTCTGGGCAGAGACTCGGCTCCTCCTGACCCCTTGCTCCCTGCAGAGGGAGGAAGATGTGCCTCCTCCTCCTCCTCCGCTCCGCCAGCACCCAGCCTGCAGTTAGTCACCCATTTTGGATGACTACAAATGCATTAATTTAGCCAACTATCTAGAAGTAAAGCTTTTGAAAGAAGTATCCAATAAATCCTGGAAGCCCCATGTACAAGAGCAGGCAGCGTGAGGTGAGAGCCCAGCACAGGCCAGCTGGGACCTGCCTCAGCCCACCCAGGGTCTGGCACCGGAGAAACGCCAGTCAGAAACGCTGTAGAGACGATTGCTCTCTTGTACGAGGACTGCTGCTGAGAGCATCCTCGTCTAGCCACCGCTCTCAGGGAGGAAGGGGCTGGAAGGGCAATCCCAGGGCTTTTCTTCTTCCATCGTGTTTGTGGACTCTGATCCACAGCGTGCGGCAGGGCCAGGCTGTGGGCACACGTCCTCTGCCAGCTGCCCGTGTTTCAGCTGAGAGGTGGCTCTCCTGGTTTGCCCTCATTTCTCGTCTCTACAGCCTCCTCCTGCGTTTTAGAGATTATTGCTACTTGAGAGCTGAGCATCTCGTGTGCCATTCAGGAGGAGAGGAGTTAGTTTAAAGCAGCAGAGCTTTGCCAAGCTGACCTGGCTCTTCTAATTCAGACTGTGCCATGAAGGGAGCAAACAACTCCAGCAGAGGGAAGGACAGCAAGTAGATGAGAGCTGGGGCAAGCTGGAAGAGGAACCAGACACAACAGCTAACAGAGCCCTGTCTGCCACACTCAGACCCTTCAATCAACAGAGACAAGTAGGTCCCATATTTTGACCACCTCCTCCTCTGCTGCTGCGGTTCCGGGGGGGGTGTGCAGGGACGTGCCGAGCAGCGGGCAGGCTGGATGGCCAGCATGGACCTCAGCCCATTGCTCAAGAAATGCATGGCAGAGCAGGAAACCTGCAGGGCAGCGGGGTCCTGGCTGGCATCTGCCCCCCCATCTCCATGCCCTCTAAGAGCGAGTTCTGCTTTCCCCATAGAGGCCGTACATTTTGTGCTCAGTAATGCCAGGCAAGTATGGGTTTTATTCCTTCACATTTGCTCTTTCCGCCCCTGTTGTTCTTTTTAGGTAAAGGGCAAGAAAGCAAACTCTAGAAAGTGTTTGAAACCTGCCAGTTGCTTGGAGGCTGAAACATTTTCCACTCACACAAGTGTTATGCATTTAAGACTATAGGGCAAATTGCTCATTTATGGCAAAGCTAGTGAAACGTTAATGTGTCCGTACCCCTGCTAAGGGTGCAGGATTCTTTAGTTGCTGGTGAAAGTTTAATCATCCAAGCTTAAGTGAACAATTTAGCTGAAGTGAACAGTCGGTTTCACGCTTCACTTACCGAAGTGCTCCGAGCCGCGAGGCTCCCCGTTTGCTGCCGTTCACTGTGCACTGGCCGTGGCTTGCTCTCCACGTGTGCCTCTTGCCTCTGCTGCTCTGATTCCCGTCACGCTGGAGCAGCGAGAGACCCCACAGCAGGCGAGGTGACAGCTGGGAACTTCAGTGGGTGCTTGTGGAACGTACCACGGCCCCCGCGGGTGCCCAGCGCGGCCGGAGGACGCTGGCGGGGGCAGAGGCTGCCGTGGCTCCTCTGCTCCGGCAGAGTTCTCCCACTTTTGCTCCTTAGATGAGAAGTTATTTTTGGCTGTGTTTTGCTATATTAAATATTAGCTCTAGGCTTTCCCTTATGTACTGTGTAATCCTATTCTGTGTGGGGTTTATATATTGTTCTTTTGACATTATCACTATTGCATATTAATAAATTAAACTTTCAATTCATGTTACTCTCTTGGGCCAATGTATATTGCTAGGGGGTGAGAAGAAGGGATTAAACTGGCTTAAGGTGTTCTGCTCTTGTACCATGTTACAGCAGATGCATAAGAAGGATCAGGGAGTTTTCTTGGCTCTGAACTGTTATATTAATAGCAGAATTGTGAGGTCATAATTTTTATTACACTCTTAATAAGCTATTGATGCAGACACACTTTACACCTATGGGGAAATATAATTATACTGGAACTGTAACCTTGGATGTTCTTAGCAGAATATCACAAGGCATTAGGAAGAGAACAAGCCTCCACATTATGTTGAATGAAGTTTTAGCAAGCCAAGGGAGGAGCGAAGGTTCAAGATAGAGAAAGAGGAGTAAAACCAACCTGAATGTCTCTGTGTGGCCTTTGAGTTACTAATTTGCATAGCAATTGGGGAGCTGGTGGCATAGACTGAACTCCTCAACAGGAGCTTAGGCAGGTGCATGATGTGATGCTGCACATAGTCAACAAGCTCCAACAATAAGAACACACTGGAGAAGAGCCCCCTGGTAGGGGGGGCTTGTGCTGGGGCTTCAAGATGTGCGTCACATCTCTGTCTTATCAAATGCAGTGTCGAGTTGTGGAAAGGTGAGGCAGAAAATGAACCAACATCAGATGCAAGTGCCCCATCAGCCAGCTCCAAGACAAGGGAAGAGCCAAATCTGACTGAAAGATCATCTTTGGGATGGGGTTCGATGAGATAGAAGAGATTAGATTCTCTGCGAAATCCCTAATAAAAAGCAGAATGACAGGGTTGAAAGCAACAGACCAGGAGAGGAGGAAAGCTCCGAGGTGGGCAGCTACTCTGTGTTAGCTCCAACTACCAGAGGAGTCAGCGGACATCAGCCGCGCTGCAACCGCAGCCTCTGGCCAGCCACCTCCACGGCTTCTCTTAGAGGGGAAAAAAAAGGAAAGGATCTGAAGCCACATGCTTCCCCCAGAAACCCCATGCCCCATTAGGCTATAGCAGGGTGTCTGCTAGAAAACCATCTTGTTTTGAACATATTTGATAGCTCTTAGAGCCATTCTTACTCCAGGTTGTTTCATGCTCAGGCAACCAAGACCTTGAGCCCTGTGTCTGCACTGTCAATATATTCTCTCCATGCCTTAAAGACACTCTCCCGAGAAGATCAGATATTCCCATAGCCTGATAGTCACACAATGCCTAAAATATACACAGTACCATAAGGGACAAACATGATGTATTTTTACTATGACTATTGTTGTTATTATTTTATATCCTGTAGCACTACAGATGCGACAGGCTCTTTACAAACATTAAATGAAGTCAGTTCCTTGCTCTGAAAAATCTCACCAAGAACAGAAAAGTATTGCCTTAACTCTTTTGTGGTTTAGCACTTGCCGCCACGCACCAGCTGAGGTACGGGCCAGCTCTACAGATAGCTCTGCATTTGCATCCCAAACGGTGACTCCTGGGTTATGATTCCTGCTCGAAGCCCTGTCAAATGTATCTCAATTTGTTAACAGTTTTGCTCCATTAGGCTGACTCTGCTAAAAGGCTATAAAAAGTAATAGTCCATTTGTGAGTTTACTGCTATTAGCTACAAGTGTTAATTCATGTGCAAAAAACTATACAGCTATATACATTCAGCCAGTAATGAAGTACAGGAGATTACATGGTGGGTGAGGAAATTATTCCCACTGTAGATTTGGTGCATATTCATCTGTAAACAGTCACCCCTCTTGCCTCAAGAAAAAAGTGATAACTTCTTGGTTTTAATCACACTCTGTCAGTTCTAATTGCTTCACAAACAACATCCCGGGGTGGGTAATTGGGCCCTTCAGCTTCTCCATCATCACAGCGTCACTACTCAGGAGAGGAAAACAAACCCTCACCCATTCCAAAATCTAAAACAAAGCAGGAGACGGAAAGGGAGCCTTCTAGTTTCTGTGCAAGTCCTGACCTACCTGCGCAAGGTAACACTTACGTGTTAATGCTTAATTAACCAAGTAAGAACAGGGCTTTCCCCAGGGAGCCGCCTGCCGGGGGATGCGTAGACAAACGCGTTGCGTTTGGAAGAGCAGAGACTCAATCCCACCGCCTGGTTTCACACCCACGCAAAGGAGGATGAGCTCATTGCCACCTCTCACTGCCCTGGTTGCCTGTGCTTTTCCTTGCCCCCGCACACGCGAAGCCCGGCAGGTTCCTGGGCAGTAAATTTTTCTGCAGAAGTGGCTGTTGCCTCCCCAAGCACAGGAGCAGCCAGCGCCCCCCGGCCCCGGCGCTGCCGGCCAGCAGCAGACAGAGCCTGGGCAAGGGCCACCAAAGGGCCTTTGCAGCAGGTCTCCAGCAGCAGCAGGTCTTTCACGGTACCGCCGGGCGGGCTGACCTCACCAACCACTGCTGCTCTCAACAAAGCCCCTAACTGACCCCTAAATATTTTTGGTTTTGTTTTGTTTTTTTACCAGCAAGAATCTGCAAAACTAAAATCCACCAAGGATACCGACTGAACACAACGTTTCCTAGCCTTGTAGAGCAAAGAACTGTATAGTTTTCTGAGACGGTTCCCAGTCACCTTTCCAGAGGACCACAGAATGAGGAAAGCCTGACGGCTCTGCGCCCCGTTGCTGCAGCAAAATAAATGCTCACACTGCAAAGCCCCAATCCAGCAAAGTGCCCGCCCTAAGCCATGCTTCTTGAGAAGCGTTTTCTGGCTTTCTGGGTTCCACTACATCAGCACTAAGAAATTTTTGCCTGTCATTAAAAAGGAAAAATAAATATGGCTGTGAAGGTAAGATGAACAGGAAAGCAGAAGAACTTCTTGTAGTTAAAGCAAGACTCAAGTGAGACCGCATGGAATGAGACAACAGGGAAGCTGAGAAAAAAAAAAAAAAAAAAAAAAAAAGAGAGAAAACACAGGTCATATTTGGTGGAACAAGATCTTGAAAAATCTAGGATGTTTGCAAACCAGTGCTAGCTCCTGTGGGATACCAAGTACTAAAAACCTGCCAGAATTTGTTTTCCTGGGTTAAAAGAAAAAACCACAAACCCAAAACAAAAGAGTAGTAACAATGTTTCTCATTATTTTATTCTAAAAAAAACAATACAAAGGTCTCCAGAATAAGAAAAAAACAAACAAACAAACAAACAGGTTGTGACTATGGATGTCAAGAAACCAGAAATAAAGCACAATGCACACACGAATCTCATGCTGCGTCACACAGAGCAGAGAAAGCCCAGGGACCTTAACATTACTTTGACTGTCCTGTGTATAGAAACAGGAGATGCTAAATCCCATTTTAGCATATATCTGGAGAAGTCTATAAGCCCTAGGGAAATTATTCCCACCACACTCTATGAGAATGGTGAAAACAGGACGAGTTTTGTGGCACAGTGGTCTCCAGCAGCACGTAGATACCCATTTTCTGTGCAGTAGAACCTATTTTATGGTCACAGGCATGTAAACATCATGGTACCTTCTCCCACGTCAAATCTGCCCTGACTGAAACCCGTCTGGGAATATTTTGTTCAGTGTTTAGTCCCTGAAAAACAACATTTGCTTTGTCAAAACTTCTTGCTCATTCTTATTTGAATGAATTTTAAGAAGGTGACTTTTAATGATGTTTTCATTCAGTTCCACCTTGTTTGCATTACGTCACACAAAAATGCGCTGCAGGAAGGTTATTCATAATGCCATTATGCTCTTAGTGAGAGTGGGAGAAATTTTGATATTTGAGTATCAACAGAAATAGCCCCATTGCTTTCCAGAAGAGATGGGAAAGGAAAGAGAAAAAGGGACAATCAGCTGATATGTCAAACATCCATATACAAATGATGATTCAGAGAGGGGTTATAATGGTACCAAGGCTAATGAGACACTACAGATAATATAAGAGTCACAAAATGGAGTTCACTTTACAATTTGAGTGTATTATGGAGCTAATCAAGAGGAAGGAGGAAAACAAATCATTGCTTGTAGAAGTGGAGAGGGGGGAAAGAGTCGGCAGATGACTCAGAGCTCCTGGGTCATTCCAGTTGCAACCATCCATCGACCTGCCTGGAGGAGCCTGAAGAGCACTTTTAAAAATGTTTTAAGTGCGCACTGTACTTTCTTGACTGAAAAGGCAAAACCAGGACAAGGAAGTGGGATATATTTCTAGATCTGCCATTTACAGCGAGGGAAGAAACAGAGCAGGAGAGGGAGCCTTGACCGCAGCTGGCTGGAGAAGCAGTTGTGCCGGCTGCAGGGAGGCAAGCATTCACATCGCCTAACGCTGCTCTGTTCATCAAACTTATTTTTTTTTTTAATAAAAAAAGTGTTTTGCATGTACTAGACTTTTAATAACACAAGGTACTTGGTTTTAAGTTATAGGTTTACATCTCTCTCATCACCCCGCTTTCACTGTATGGGAGGGAATGTTTGATGCTTTTAGAGGCTCTAACGCGCTCCCTGCTACCCGAACCCATGAAAGCAGACGGTCAATTAAGAGGTCTGAGAAACACCCATCCAGGATTCACATGTGGATATGGAAATGAAAGCGAGCCAGACTCAGGGTGCATCAAACTCCCTGCACCCCCGGGAGGAGAACTCCATACAGCGAAAACCTGGCACCTCTCACTGCCCGCCTGCGTCCCGTGCTTTCCTCAAAACTTGTTCTCAAGTGCCGAAAGTTAGAAACTCTCTTCATGCTTTGCTTTCCAGATTTCACAGAAGCAAAGAGACTGTTTTACAACTCCTATAACAAAGTCTCTGATGCTGTGTGATTACTTTGGGTACCAGCACTGGGAGGCTTTGGTTTTAGGTTCTTCAGAGAAAACCACTGGAAAGCTTCTGTGACTGGAACTGATTCATCCTCTATCAATTTAAGAGAAATTCACTACTATATTCCCATTATCAGCCTTTTGAAGTCATTGCGTTATATTAGCCTGTGTGTCTTCTCATAACATATTCCAGTGGTACGTGATGACGGCAAATCTGTTATCCATTAAAAAGGTGCTGAAGACCAGCTTGTTGGAAGGTTTTTTTTCCCCCCAGTTTTACTCCTCATTAGTTTTTGAAGCCTGGAAGTTACAGAACAAAGTTCATGTTAAAGGCTACCACTAACATCATGCTGCTTTAACGCTGAAGTAATCAAACATAAAAATTCCCAATTCCTAGCACCACGTTTTTATTCTAAACATCGGAAGAGCACACACATCCTGGAGAGAAAAATGTTTGCAGCTGACTGATATTTATCTGAAAAGTGTGATTTCCTCAAAAGCAGCTTGATGCAGGTTCCTGCCTGCGTGCCTCGCACCGCCGGGGCTCGGCTTCAATACTTGCATACTCTGCCAGTGGACACTAAGGGGTGTAAATTCATCAGCTTCTAATGAACTTCATATTCACACACTGTTGTAAAGGGAGGTTGGAATAACACTCCAGACTTCGCTTACCAGTATAATCCTCTTTTCACGAGCTTGGAAGGGCTTTTTTAGGGTTTTGGTTTTTTGTTTGGTTGGGTTTTTTTAATAAAAATGCAGGTAGATAGAATTAGTTTTATTCTCTGAAAAGGGTTTTAATGGATGTTTATTTTTCTTTTTTTTAGAGGAGAAATTGATTTACATTTAGGTATCAGATATTTTCTCAGATTGAACTGAGTCAGGTGCTTTTCACCCCAACCTTCACACACTAATGTTTTGGAACTAACTTTTAGAGCTTTCTCGTTACATCAGCCAGCAAGACATCTTGGACATATCCACTTAGTCCTTCCTCAGGGAGTTCAAGATTCACAACACGATTCTGCACATCCATCATTTGGAAAAAACGCCTCCATGCCAAAGTTTTCCAATCATCTTTGCATGTTGCTTCTGTGCCTTAATACGTCTGATGAAAAGTCTATAATAGACTTTGTAGGATCTTTTGAGAGAGAGAGTTCAATGCTATGTATCAGAATTTGTGATTATTTAGAACTATTTTATAAATCAGATGAAGACTGGCAAAGGAATGAGCATATCTCTGTATGAGCTTGTTCCAGAAGATGCTATTGAGAAGTGTCACATTGGAGCTTAATAACGTGGAAGCAGAAAATAGTGGCATTCAGAGTGGCCTGGCAAAGCCACAGTCCCCGGCTGCAGGGAGGGCAGAACGGAGATTCTGAACATCTGATAGAGAATATGATGAAACTCATCCGGCAGGACCCTGAGTGGTCCCTTGCGAGCACTTGGACAGTAAGTTTCTTAAGGTATACACGTGGTTTACAGGTTTTTCTTGGTGCAGGTAACATTTCCCCAGAAAAAAAATAATTCCAGAAAGTATGTTATCAAGCGCTCAATAGTCAGCATTATTCAGAGTTCTCACCACCAGAGATACTCACCCACCCTACAAAGGACTGAAGCACGCCGCGTAGCTGTGCACAGCTACAACAGTAGGAGGTCTATCGTGGTAACAGAGAAGTGGCTCTCAGAGCTTTATCCGCTGCCATGAAAAAAAGCAAGCCTTGGAAGAGACCCTCAGAAGGCTTTCCTGGTCAGACACAGCTATTCTTCGTTCCTGAAAAGCAGCTATTCTAAGACATCTCTTTGTAAGGACAACCCTGTGAGAGCATATGGCAGCTTTCCAGTATTAACATTCTTTTACTAAAGGTGAAAGAACTTTATCAAGTAGTTGGGCTTTCCTGATCCCTTAAATGATCGCTTGCAAATCCCTCCATATATTTGTAAAGGTTTTTAAAGAGATCTTTTTAAAAGAGGGAAGCACAATGGTAGAAGATCTCTTTGTGGCAGGGCTCCCAGAAAGGAGATTTTACACTTCTCTTCCCCAGTAATCACCTCCAGCCTTGCTCCTGCCTAGAAAGTGTTGGAGACCTGCGCCCGCATCTCTGAGTACAAGGAAGTTCCAGCATCATTTTAAAGGGTGGGAGCTGACAACAGGCACCACCCACAGATAGGACTGTTTATGCTGATGTAGGATAAATGGATGGAGATCTCCGTTAATTGTAACCACTGGAGTAAACCTGGAACTGTTTTCTTGTGCAGAGAGATAGCAGTGCCGACAAGGAGCGCAATGGGAGCCGCACGATAGCTGCAATTGCTTCTTTGCAAGGAAGGTTCTTGCTATTAATATCGTTGCTATCGTAGCAGATAATACAGTAAAAGGCAGCAGCTTGCAGAAAGGCTTAGGTTAGAGTAAACGGAGGAGTACTCTTCGATTACAGTGTGGGGTAAAGCCCGCAGGGTGTTCTCCTATCTCTGCAGGCTAAACATTCATCGTACAGCAGGACGGTCCCGCTATCTGTGCTGCAGTAACACCCACCGGAGCGAGCGGCAGCGGGGCCAGGTGCTCTACGAGACAGTAAGAGTCAGGTCTGCGCCTGCCTCGAAGAACAGGCACTTGGTAAAAGTTGGGAAACGGGAAAAAACTGCTGTCCGTCACAGTCTGCTGGGGCAGATCCCGATCCCTCCAGGGAAGGCGGGTGTCCTGTGATCTCTCGTGACAGGCAGATGAGCCCCCCCGAGAGGGCAATGATGCTGCGTGGGGTCAGTCCCACCAGTCCCTGGCAGTGCTCTTGGTGGCAGGGGGATGTCACTTGTCTCCACAAAGCTCTGAAGCCCTGGGCGAAGTGCAGCTCTTCTCTTCACGCACCAGTCTTTCCTGATCTACTCCCAGTTCCTCCCTGCAAAGCAGTCCAGCACAGCACGCCAGGCAGGGAGGGAGAATATCCCCCCTGCTCGAGCCCTTTGGAAACGGCTAATTTACTACAACATAGGGAGGGAAAGAAAGAAGGGCAGTGAAACACAGCCCAGCCGGGGCCTCAGAGCCACCTCGGGTTCAGGAGGGAGGGAAAGCACAAAGAGCTCGGAGACCCCCCAGCCTGGCTTTCTGCAGGACCTCGACATATCAAATTGAAATGGGCCTCTTTTTGCCCCTGGCTGTTCCTACAGTTTAAATGCTTTAACCTTTAAAGGTAGCATTCAGGAACTATGGTACTTAAGTCTTGAAGCTAACTTGGAGTGTATTTTTGCAGAGGGGAAGGAGTTTTACAGGGGCTTTTACCTCCCAGTGTTGCATTTCATTTCAGCGTAGGTCGTGTGCGGTGCCGGCTCTGCGTATAACCTGCCCCTGGTCCCTGGTCTCACCAATTTCCTCAGTCTTGTCCTGAGAAGATCAACAGATTAGGAGCAAAGAGGATTTAAGGCTTCTTCCTTCCACAGCGGGGCTGAGCGCCCGCTGCTCCCGGTAGCTTTGACAGGAAGGTGCTCAGCACTTCTGCCGGGGCGGCAGTTCATCCCCGTCAGTGCTGCTCTTTGCCCTGGTCTTTAAAGACTATTTTAAACACTGGACAAGAAATTAAGAAAAGCCTCTCCCTATCAAAACTCTCCTCAATTTCGTTGATACCAATATCTCTAACTACAGCCCCTGTACAGCCTTTCTTCCTCTTTTTCATCTCCCTGTCCTTTTTTCTCATTTCCACTGTTATTTTCTATTTCCTTTGTTTGCTGCTATAAGTACAGGTCTTGGAAAAGGCTCTCTTGATATGATCAGCCTTCTGCCGCCTCCTTCCTCCTGTTGTCTAAACTTTGCTATTCGTCCACCCCAAGTCCCTTTTCCCTTCCTCCCACGTGGCTCCAGATGTCTCCTTTCCACAAGCACCCTCAGGGGAACCAGTGCTCTCCTTACAGCCCAGCCAAGAGGGGACCTTTCTCCTCATACACCTGAAGATCCTCCCTGGACACAGGTCAGCGGTCCTTCTTTCCAGGCCTCCTCAATTCTCATTTCCCCTTTCCCTGTCTGACACTCAGGCTTCAGTGGTTTCTCTTCTGTCCTGCCAGTATCCTGGCGCTCCATGGAGTTCTGTCCGTCGCCTATGCTCTATTACACACATTTTTTCTGCATATTTTAACTACCAACAACTATCTCTGCAGGTGACACCCCGCTTATCTGGCGGTGAGAAAAGAGCTTGTTTTCTGGGACAATTCACCCGTTAGAGCCCGTTTGCCAAGATCACCCACAGTAGCACTGAGAGGATACATTTCATTGTACGGATACCTCTGCATTAAGAACAAGAAGCAATCAATTCTTTTCATGCTCTGATTGCCATTGAAATAGTTAGGTTTGGGGTTTGCAAGTAATTACCTGCATTCCTTCTCTAACATGAATATAGCAAAATTTCAGCAGCAAGCTCCCGGGACAGATTAGTCGCCCAACAATAGGCAGTGGTTTCTCAGCCTGCCTCGGCCCTGGGAGCAGGGCAAAGGGGAACATCTCTATGTGCCATCACACCACCAGGCTTCCAGCGTGGCACAGCAGCCAACAGCTTCTCCGTGTTTCCGTGACTATCACAAATCGCATAACTGAGCACGCAGACCGTGCGACCAACCCACCCACCAGGCACCCCACTTCAGCAAAGCCTCCAAGAGCAAATATTTCAGGATTCTAGCTAATTCTTCTCTACAATTGGAAAATGACATGTGATACCTCCACAGGTATAACAAGTCAAACCTACTGCCACCAACACTTCAGCAAAGCCCTCCTGCTCCTGTCATACCCCACCTTGATTTTACTATTGTATTTATCACTTCTCTGGGCAGAAGAAGCCAAAGCAAGATATTAACTTTATTAGAAGCCAAAGCAAGAATTATTTTGGGAGTTTAATGGCACATGGACGTAGCTAGCAGTCAGGTCCCCCAAAACCACAAGACATTCCCCCCATTAGCGTGGCGGAGAGGAGCCTACAGGTCTACCTCTTCCTCCAACCGAGAAACGCAGCCGTTAGACTCACAAGCGAAATACAGGAGGTAAGACACAAGCAAATTGCTTCTGAAATAAAAACAAAGATGCACAAAATATCCTTATGAAAGAGGAGCCTTAGGCCCGGCTGAGTTCCAGGTTAACCAGCCCCCAGTGCCCACCAGATGCTTCGAAAGAGCCTTTTCGCAGCCGGGCTCTCCGAGACGAGCAGAGCCCGTACGAGCTCCCCGGCCGAGTGCCCCCAGCGCCTGGGCAGCAGCAAACCCCGCAGCCCTGCCCGCGCAAGGTACAGCAGTTGGCCAGAGAGCAGAGCAGTCTGAAAAATGCATTTACTGCCTGTAGATCCGCATTAGATCACTACTGACAAACCTAAATCGGTTTTCAAATCAAAGGTGGCTGGTTGCATTTTTCCTTGGTTTTCCTTTTCCTCTTTTTTTTTTTTTCCCCCTTTAAGTAGCTTTTTACAAAATAACCTTCATCTTTGCTAAATTGTTGTTTCCCCTCTTTCTCTCTTGTTGGTTAAATCTGGGCTGAGGTTTGATTGCTGTAGGACAGAGGTATGTTAGGAAATTTGATGCAAAGGACAAGAAAACAAAAATCAGAGGTATTTGGTCTGAAAAGAGGCTTTGTCCAAGGCATAATTCTTGTGTGTTTAAGGACAGAGTAATAGATTTGGAAGGATAAGTCATATATCTTAGGATTTTCTTCCCTGCCCCCTTTGATTGATTAATTCCAGTCTCTTCAGATCTTTGCCTGTTCCCACAAACCTGGAATCTCAGGATTGTTTGATTAAGTCATGGTTACCATGACAATAAAAGTGCCTCTGGCCAGTTTGACCTTTGACTGGATTCAATTCACTGAGAGAAATGGACAGAGACTATAGAAAAAGCTTCAGCTTCACGTCCACTACTGCATAAAACGGGCTCTCCTGCACTTTCAGAGTGAGCTGCTCGCCCTTTGGAAAATATAAATTGGGCTGGAATGCTCTGGAAAGCACTTCTAAGGTTTTGCTAACCAATTTCTTGATGAATTTCACTTCAGCTATAAAATGCACACAATCACATGGTCGGCTACTTATTTTAAAACGTGGCGTTTAGCACAAGAAAAACAAGCTGAAGTCAGGCTTCACGTGTGTGATGTATACACACACAATTTAAAATCGTGTCATCTCCACATCCTTCAAATATTTTAAAGGAATTTGCAAATATCTAGCTCTTAGTAAATACATAGACATGTATAAAAGCAGATTTCCGACTTCAGACTCATTTCTCCTGGTGGCGCCCCACCCCCACGCCGCAGGCTGCGGGCATTGTGTTGCTGCTGCTCATATAGATAATTATTCCTTTTCAGATACTTTCATTGGAAATCCATTTCAGCAAAAATAAGAGGGGGAAGGGGGAAATTAAATGTGTTATGCGGTTTGTAAAGGGGCCTGACAGAGCGACGGGCGAGCGGCCGTTGCAGGGCAATCCGTGGGTGCGGGATGGAGAGGCCGTGCCCGCGCCGCTCTGCCCCTCTCCCGGCTGCACTGCGCTGGGCTGCCCCCTCTGCTTTATTGCTTTTTCTTTGCCAAGGAGGGAAATCTTTTCGTTAGTCCAGCTCAGAACCACCACTGAAGACAGCTAAAATAGGAACTCGCTTCTGAAGCCGTTGGCTCCCCAAAACGCCGCGGGCTGAGGTGGTGGCAGACAGGGCACGGGGCATTTGGGAAGAGCGGCCTTCGCTGCACGCGCACCACAGACGGAGCAACGAACATCCCGTCCGCGGTACATCCAGCCAAGGTGCATGTTAGCCAAAGAAATGGCGCGGAGCCAAGTGCAGGGAAGAAAAATAAACCCAGGCACTGCAAAAACAGAGCGAAAAAGGGTGTCCGGGCTGAGATAATAGCTGCGTTGGCCTTACTTGGGTAATAGACAATGCTGGTTTAAAAGACAGACCAGAGTGGGCAAGCTGGAACTTAGAAATTAATTTCATCACTTTAAGTAAGTTCTTTTTTTTTTTTTTTTGTTAGATTCATTGCTTATTTCCTGTCAGGAAGCTCTTCCTTCTTCTCACCTAGTTACCTTGAATTCTGAAGTCATGGGGAATAACCGAAGGGAATTACTTGAGCCCTCCCATGTAGGCTCTCAGACACAGAACCCGCCTTCTTGCCATGCCAGCCATTAGGACCATATTCTGTCAAGTGGTACAATTTCAGCAAGTTCAGTAGAGAGCTGCCATAACAATGGTAGGATCTTGGTTCCCAGAGCAAGAGTTGGAAGAGATATTTGTCTGGAAGGGGATAGGGAAAGTGTGATTTTGTTTGGCTCTCCCCCGGCCCCGTCCTCTTTTTTGGTGAATGATAGTGGGGAAAATGTCAAGAAGCGCATACAGGAAAATGATCATCCAGAAGAAAATCTCTCCCTACCGCAAAAGCATTCTTGCCTCCAAGAGAAGTCAAAGATAAAATTTTCAAAAGCACCCACCTGACTTTCAAGGAAAATAAATTCCTAGAGATCCTCTGACTTTGGAAAAACATATCTGAATCCTTCTACTTCCATAGTCATGAGTGAAACTCTTTGGTTTGGTTATGATGATGATGATGATGATGATTTCACCTCTGAAGAAACATCAGGCACCCACCTCCCTGGCTTGTTCACCGTCCCTCTCCACAAGATGGGAGAACATTATTAATGTAGAATTTGCCTGTTCCATCTCAGCCTTTTCCTCCCCTCCTTCTTTTGATGCTGAGTGCTTCCAGTTGTGCCAGTCTGTAAACTTTGACAGTATTTTGTATTTTCCTTCAGTCTCTCTCTCCCTCTCTGTAAGATTTCACCAGCCTATTAGTGTTAGAATGTGAGTGTTTATTAAATCCAGATATCTATTTATCTATTGGTCTATCTTTATGCAATTCATATACATGCATGTCTGCTGAAGCACGGTCCTGGGTATAATGTTCCATTAGAGTGAAATGTTTACGTAAAGGAAACTGAGGAGTTTAGCTATTATAAACCTGGACACTGTCAGTTTACTTACAAGAATGTCATATACAGTCCATGGCCAGCCTTAACTTGAGACCTATCACATCTCTCCTTTCATATCTGTCCCTTTTTGTCTTCACTTGTGGCCCAGCGCAGACCTATCACGGATCAGGTCAGATGCAACAAGAATCTTAACATTAGTGAGTAGTATGATTATTGGCAAGACATTGCGTCTGCGCAGGGTGAATATCAAACCATTTCTTCTTGTCCGAGAGGGCATCTATTCCTATAACCTCAGAAAATTACCACACAGACTGTTGCATCTGTCTCTCCCTCAGAAATAAATCCACACACAGCTACTAACGTTGGGGGTTTTTCCCTATTGAATAAAAAGCTACATGACAAGCCACCAGTCCCCATCCATCGAGGTAGGCAGCAATTTGAGGAGGGTTAAGGAAGAAGTGAGGGTCGCTGGATGGACCGGGGGTACCTACCACCAGGAAAGCGATTTGGAAATACCTGCCTTTTCGTACAGGCTGGATTCTCTGCTCTGGGAAAACACGCTTTATTTTAGATCCAGTAAATAACAGGATGTTAGGTGATCACCAAAGACAGGGACTACTGTGTTTAAAACCCTGCCAGCCCACTGCACCCATCTCCAGAGTAACCCTTGGCAGACTCACAAACAACTGCCGTGATTTCAAACCAAAGCGCCTGGCTGCGGCGAGCAGTGCCATCAGCTGAGGAGGGTGAAGACCAGCCTCTCCCCGCTCTCGCCCCCATGTCCGGCGGGTCGCGCGGTGGCTCTCGCCCGGGCTGCAGGGTGCTGCTGCCCATCCCTGCTGCGCCCCCGGGCGGCGGGGCTCGAGTGACCTCCCGTGCACTTACATTAACAGATACGGTTTTGAAAAAAGAATCAGACCTCACACATCTACAACCACTTTAGAAGGTTTCTCACCGCACCTTCTGCTCTCTGTTCTCTACACTTAAGTGGAAGAATTGCACAAATCCCCCCCTCTCCCCACCCTTTTCACCCAGCTCTTCCTGGCAGCAAGAAAAACTCATAAGAGCCAAAGGAAAGGTAAAGAAACAACTCTGGGTCCTCTCTGCTCAGGGAACAATCTCCATGTCTGGCGTTGGCTGCTGCTGGAGGCCTGGGTGCGGCATTACCATCACTTCTCTCCCCCATGCCCTCTGCTTTCCATGGCTCCGAGGGGGGAAGGATTTTGTTTGCTGAGTCAAGCCTGTCCCTGGGAGAACCTTTCTATCACCACACTCCAAAGTCTGTCCCTCTCTCCCGCTGATGCTCACCCGCTCATGAAAAAGGGAAACAAAAAAATAAACCCGGCATCAGTCTTGGTTCACCTCTTCTCCCTTTCTTTATTACTCTGTTACTCCCACCATCAGATTTATGGACTATCTTTTATTGACTGGTGTGGGCTGAGTCACGTGAGGACAAATCTACAGGGGTGCGTTAGTCAGCGTGTGTCACAAAAGGTGCATGCACAAAAGTGCGGATACTCAAAATTGTGCAAGAGCAGAACAGGCTTTTTCTCCACATTAAAATAAACAAATAAAAACACTGTGGTAATGAGTCTCAGTATCACACCTTAACTGGTACACCCTCATACCATCTCTGTGATGGAGAGCCGAGAGGATGTGATGTACCTCCAGACACAGAAACTGATAGCAGAGCCAGAAGGTCTACTCGGTCCTCAGATAAGTCAGCAGTACAGTGGAAACAAGCTGGGAGGCTTTTAGCATTGGTTCAGAAAAGCCACGACCAGATAAAGTCATTGCTTTGATATAATTCTTAATTTGTAACAGTTTGATAGGGCAGCTCATGTCTCATTTGTCCATGCCATTGTCCTGGTGCTGTGCCAGATGTTGCGCAGAAAAGCCAGCAAAAACTCGGCGGGACCACGACCAGGCCTGCATGAAACCTGGGCTGCCAGGAGGCCCGGCAGCGCACAACGCCACCTGAGCATTCCGTTACTTGCTCTAATTGTGACTTCTCTAAATAAATAGTTGCACCAAGTGGTTTTGCACAAGTGGGCCAAAAAGCCATCTACGATCCAGGTACACTGGAGTAGGGGAGCACCGTACAAGCGGACCTTCCTCCACAAGCACCTCTGCTTGGTCACAGTCACTCCCCAGCAGCCACCGCCGGGGCTCTCTCCGCTCAGTGCCTGTGAGCCCAAGCGGCTTCTTGGGAAAGGGTCCGCCTTCCCCAGATGAAAAGCCGAGGTATGGGTTGCTCCTCACAGTACTCATCTCCTCCGCTAATTATTGCCCCCTGCTTTCACAGTCCCGTTGCCTGCCTTTGCTACTGCTCCCTCATCTCTTCCCTAATGCCTCTTTAGTGACTAGAGGGAAAGAGAAGCAGAGATGATTCATACAAACTAAAACAGGGTTTGAACTTCCTTCAGTTCTGCATTTCTTTTGAAACAGAGCTGGGGAAGTGGCTGGTCCGAAGCAGAGCCTCCTCAACCAGCGCGCTCCCTCGCTGCCACCCCAGCGTTACCCCATTCCTTTAGAAGCAAGCAGATTTGGTTAAGAAACACCTGAGGTGATGATTTTTCTGTCATTCTGAGGCCAAGGAAAGCCTCTGGCGTGGCTGGGTGCAAGGTGGCAAATGTAATTCTCCTCTCTTAACTGCTTCTTCACTAAATCTACACTGCCTGCTAATCTCCTGCATCCCTGTAGAAGAGTCACGACTGAAGACTCAAGTTGTCAAAACATCACTTGTCTTTTCCGCCAGCGCTGGTGGAAGCATGGCTGCGCTCAGCCGGAGCAGAGCTGCGCTAGCTTTTAGAAGGTCCCTGTTTCCAATTTAGCGCAGCTCCCAGGAGGTATTACATTTCCTGGTGCAGAGCAGAAAACGCTTTGAGATCCTCAAGCACAAAGCCTTGTTGTTTTATTCATTTGTACCGCTGAGCAAATTCTCTTTGCAAGGCTTCCAGTGGGGAAATTTCCTTCAGTTTCTCCATAGCAGAATCCAGATTAAAGCTACCTTTACCCTTTTAATGTCTAGAAAGCATGATTCCTTCAAAGACTGGCTTTATTTCCTGTATTCCTGGAAGATCTTTTTAATTGTGAGAAATGCTCAGTTCCTAATTACAAAAGCATTTGAACTCATCCTCTTCTCTGGCGAGTTGTTGGCAAAGCCCCTGGAAGAGCTCTCCAACCCGAAACTTCCAAGGAATCTATTAGGAAACCCATTGCAGCTTCCAGATAACAGGCTGCCAGCGCTACGAGAGGAGCGATGCAGGAGCAGGCTCCTACTCGCATTGCAGCCATTCTTGGCGCTCCCGCCGCCTCCTCCAGCCAAGCTGGCTCCGGGCTGCCTCTCCCTGCCATCCCCGCAGCCCGCGCGCACCTTCCGGGATCACGCGAAACACGTGCATTTTACAGCACCTCATGAATGGCACTTTATAAAGGCTCCCCCACGTCCCGCCTGCATTTCCCAGGGGAGAAGCCGAGGCGGGAGAGCCTGAGGGCAGCCGGCTGCCGCACCGGCTCGGGACCGTCTCTCCAACCTTTAGTGCGTCACACAGCTCTGTCCCCAGGCTCCATGCCGCCATTCACTGACCAGGTCCTGGGGTTTTTCTCGAATTTTCCCCAGATTACAACCAGGGCAAGTTTGCCGCTGCTTCAAAACGATGTTTCTCTGATTACAACCTAGGCTGACAATTACAGTGATTTAAAACCAAACTAATTGCGAAGTACTTTGATCATGCTTACCACAACTTGTGGTTTGTAGGCTGCAAATAGTTGAAAGGAACCCTTGGGTTCACAATTTCCTTGAATATAAATTTTATTTTGATACATAAGGTATGATTTTAATATTAAAATTAACCTTGCGTTTGTTTTCCCCCTCATCCCATTTCTTCTTTGAATATTATTGCTGGTATAATTTCCTCTCCCTAAGCTTACTATTTACCACACAATTTGTTTTGGCTTAAGCGTAACTTTCCATATTCATTTGCTTTTATTAAGAAGAATTTTCTAAAGTATTTTTTTTCCTATTTTGGTCTCAGTCATGAAAGTTTTTGTTAGTTTTTTGTTGTTTTTTGTTTGAAGCACACGGGTTGGCAATGCGCATCGCTTTCTTGCGGGGCAGAGAGAGAAGGCGTCCGAGCAGCAGCTCCAGCGACTCCAGCCCCAGGTTACTGTGAGGATCTCTGCTGGTATTACAAAAGTCCTACCAGCAATTTGCACTGCATTAATTCAGCCCATGCACGGTTTTTGTTAACATAGCATGGGCAATAAATCCTTCCGTTTCTCTCCCCTTTCTTTGCATTGTTGAGCGCACAGGACGTTTGCTGCTGCAGCGGGGACGAGCTGCAGCAGGCGGTTGCGGCCAAGGCTCCTCTGAGCGATGCAGGGATCCGTGTGTCGGACCACAGTTGCAGCGTGCCTTGAGCACAGCTAACGAGGTAGCGCGGGCACTGGCCCACTTTAGTGACATTTTATGTTTCCCTTCATTATATGCTGCTGCTTCTGCCCGTTGCTGGAACGAGCCTCCGTCCTGGGCTGCCATGGCCTTTTCGCGGCTCCATCCCCGCGCTCCGTGGGATCTCAGGTACGAGGGGCTGGTTCAAAGGGAGGTGCACATGTTGGCCCCATCCCCGAACTGGCGCCTCTCTGCCTGGGAAACCTGAGAGTTTCTGTCCTTGCTTATGAACCGTGACATCTGCGCATTCCTCGGGCGCTGACCCCCGGGGGCCAGAGGTCACCCCAAGGTCAAGCAGTTTCCTCTTTCACCACCAATAGAGACCTTGACTAGAGGTAAATTATGTTGCAGTTTAAGGAAATAATTTGAAACACTCTTGTAATTATAATAAATTTTGCTGTTTACATTTTAATCTTCAACCCTTTCACCCTCTGGTTCTCTTGTTTAAGGAAAAAAAAAAAAGGCGGGGAATTATATATTTAAGAGAAAAACTCCTGCCATGGTGGACAGTTGAATAAATAACTGGAGTTCCAAAAACGCAACAGCTCCAACGTCTTTGTCTGCATTCAGCATGAGCATGCACCATTCTAAGTGCAAGACCTACTTAATCTCCAGGTAAGTACGTCCATGCAGCAAGAATGGAAACACAATATTGTGTTAGGAATGCCACGTGATTCCCCATTCTCCATCTTGAGTAACTGTAAAGTTACTTGAAGAAAAATCTCGAGCACCTTACTCAGGCAAAATTCCAGTTGACTCCAATGAAATTTTGCAGTAAAACAGACTGACTCACGGCTATAGAAAGAGCAGCTCTTTTACTGAGCACATATTGTCATCTGATCATTTTCTCTTGCTGCTCACGAGCGCTGATGGGCTTGGAAAATCTTTCATTCAAAGGAAAACGCTCAAATAATCACAGTAAAGTCCTGCTAGTTTTCATCTGTGTACCATTACGCCATCTGATATTTTAAAACAAGGCCCTGCACACGTACAACCATTCCTCATGTACCCGCACACACCGTCATCCGAAAACTGAATTTGGAGCAGCACATGGACGAAGCAGAGCGATTACCGCAGTGAGGTCTAGGGTCACGTTAAGAGTTGCAACAACGAACATGTGAAGAAAGCAGAAAAAAACAACAGAAATACTTGGCACAAAGCATGAATTCTCAGAACTAAAGCACAGGGCGTTCCTTGGAAGGACACCTGAGCTTTGTGCCCGTCACCACTCTGAAAGAGAGCGAGCTCCCATCTGCAGGCGTCGAGGGCTCTGCAATCCCACCGAGGACCCCGGTGTGCTGCATGGCGTCGGCACAACACAGTAAGGCCGTGGGAGCAAACAGAGCAAGTGCGATCGAGGCGGGCGCTCTAATCTTCGCTCTGTCACAGGCGAGACCTGTGTCCTGTGGCAGGCAACTTAACTTCTCTCTGCTTTAGCAATGACACTTGCAAAGCAGATACAACCATCACCTCCATCAAACGCCATCAGTTTTACAATTGCGAGCTGCTACTCTTCGCAATATTGTGTCTGTGTTAGATATTATTAGAGGGCACCACACGTTTTGATAGCCTTGGGTAACAGCAGCTTACAAAGAGAGAAACGTTCCTTCAAAAGAGAAAAAAGGGAGCACAGAGAAATAGCACAGGCTAAAGGCACTCACTCACCAGCAAACAGAGAGGTGCAGCACGGAACAGTCACTCTCAGAGCAAGCAAAGGGCCCAAGACCTGCCAAATGTAAAACCTTGGCCTCAGTGCAGCTGGGCTTTCTGGGGAGGGAGCTCCTAAACGAGAGGCTTGGTGCAGCTGGACAAGTGATAACGGGATTTGCCTGCTGTAACGAGCAGCTCATCGACACCTGAAGCATGGGCAAGGTAAGGCACAACACCGCGTGCTGGAAAAAGAACAGGCAATACAAGGAATCACTGATTTGGGAATCCTTATGTACTTGCTCCTGGGCTGGCTCACACGAAGGACGTGTGTCCCAGCTCCCGCCTGGCTGCCGGTGCCGACCTCTGCAGGGCGGACCCAAGGGTGGCTCCAGCTTGTCCCTTCCCGGAGCAGGGCCCATCTGGGGCAGCACAACAGTCCTGGCTCCCCACTGCCGACCCCACGCACGCTTAACCCTGTGCGTTACGCGTCTGATGGATGCCTGGGCAGCTGCCTTGCTGTCCTCAACTGAAACAATCCTGGTCCGGTCTGAAGGGGTAAGAGCAGCAGGGGTAAGAGTGGACATCTTCCTCCGCAGGAGGAGCGGGAGGAAGGTGTCTCGTCTCTGCTTGACAGCACAGGGAACAGCAAGACACGGCTCTGAAATGTGGCGAGAGTCTTTAGTTGGCAAGTGCTGTCTTCCTGTTGGCAGGGCGTGATCTAAGCCTCTTTATCCCTTTTTTCCTTCCTGGGGAGCCCTTCTCTGTCCAGCTGGAATAGGGTACCGATGTCTTGGTCTCCTGTCTTGGCACAAAAAAGAGTCCTCTTGTAGCAAGCGCTGAGGATGGTGTCCCATGCCTTTGAATGGATCCTCCCCTGAGACACACACACAGCCTCCAGCTGAGCCAACGGAAGCTGTACGCTGGTGTCCAGAAGCGGAGCTTCAATCCTCACGTGGATCCACATCAATGATTTCAACAGAAGATGCTGTTGGCTGGGTAGGAGCTGGAAGCTCTCCAGACCTCAGTTCTGGGCTTTAGTGGAAAGTCTATTTCTTTAGCACGCTGGCGCACTTGTCGTACTGCACCAACCCAGCCTAATAGTGTAATTCTACCTGCATTCCAAGTCAGCAGCAAAAGTCTCACTGCTTTCAGATGGAAACTGTTCCAAGCCCTTAATCTTAATTAAGTGTCCAAATTAGAAATGAATCAGCCTTCCATGTTCAAAGAGTTGAAACAGTGATACTCTATGTCTTCCTAAAGCATGACAAATGAACCATTTCCAAACACAGTGTATAAAACAAGCCTGTGCAGAAAAGCACTGAGCTGGTACACAGATAGTAAAATAGAAACTCCTCTGCATCGATGCTACTGCTAAATCTAGTCTGTTCCCAGAGCTGCCCTTACTGACTGTCCCTGCGGAGTTTGGGGAAAGAAACTTGGCTTCTGCACTGCTGGCTTTGTATTCATAATGCCCAGCTGTGGCTGAGAGATTTCCTAAAAGCAGTCTCCGTCTCGGTGCAGAGGACCTCCCAGCAGTCGCTGGAGCTTAGCTAGAGGGATGCAGAGAGGTTTCCCCATCTCTAGTTTCTATGAGTACATCAAATTAGATGAGTATCTTGTTTCAGGACAAACCTAGGTAGATTCCTCTTTTGATGTACTGTGGCCATGCCTGTGTTCCTCTGATGACAGGATATCACAGAAATCACGTAGGAGTCTCCACGGATCCTCCCATGGAGCAGTGAATACCTGTCGTTCCTATCGGCAGTACTCAGAGCCCCGGCAGCAGTGCTGATGCCGAGTCCCACCACGCAGATGTAGAGCAGCAGAGACGCTGTCGGACTCTACATCGCAATGAAACGTTTTATCGTTTAACTTCTATGAGGAAACAATGTCAAGTAAGGGAAGGCAAGTGAAAACCTGCCATTAAATAGGCTGAACTGCATTTTTCTCCAGCCCTCGGCTGAACCCAGCATCCCTCGGCTACTTTCCCCAGAGGAGCCGGTATCTCAGTCAAGTTCTAGAGACAGGTTTCTCTGGGAACTGAGCCACAGGACTCCTGTCCTGCATTAGCCACAAACATGAGATAAAAGGATATAACTGAAATCCAAGAAGCCTGCACTAAGGACACGCCAGATTATGAAAGTATCAAGGTACTGTGATCACCAGCAATCTCAGTGCCACGTGCTAAGAATATGTTTTTAAGCAGATCCACATTCCGACGATCCTCTCATTTATTTTCCTGTTGACCAAGAGACAGTTTACAAGATTCATGCTCAAAATTTCATCCCCCTTTCCCATTTTCTCTCCCGAGTGGAGAGCTGTATGCCCCAGACACAGCTCACCAGATGGCATGGTTACGAGGAGTAAAGATCGAGATGGTTGTTTTGCCCAGCAACACGTAAGTGCAGGACAGATCAGGGTAAGACTTGTCTGTGATTTTATCCTCCGAGAAGCAAGCAAACATCGTAGTGACAAACTCACAGGAATCCAGTGTAACTCAGAGCATTTTCTCATCTTGCAGTCAAACACGGATGATCATGCACGACCACGTTGCAGTCGTCTCACAAGAGGGATGTCCTGCCATGGGGAGCTGGATGGAAGGCAGGAGGGGAGATGAGGAAACGTGCTGCAGAACCTCTCCACTCCGCTGGCCCAGGGTGCCACCGATGGCGGTCCAGCACGGGAAAAGGCAAACCAAGCTTCTCTCCAAGGGGTACCCGAGTTCTTGCCCTTCCTTAGGAGAACAGTTTTAGAAACCTGCTCCTTCCTTCTGTGGAGACATTTGAAGTCTCTATTCTCCATGTAATTGTGTGAAACTTCTTAGCCTGGTCTGGCAGAAATGTTTCCTGAGCATCCATTTTCTTCTCTTAACCACCCTAGATTTGATTCTTTTTTTACAATTGATTACTCTATCTCAGACTTTCCTTTTAATTTAGTGATTATAAGCATAACAGAGAGGTTTTTGCACCACAGGGTTAAAGACTTAATCCAATTTATTCTAGCTACTTTCTCTTTTTTGAAATAGCAAAGTTAGCTATTAAAATATTTTGGTAGATACTCAAGCAAACCCCAAACTCAGCTGGTGCTTGGGTAATCCCGCGGCCCACAGGAGAGCCTTTCGGGAAGCGAATGGAGAGGGCAGCTGATTCATCTTTCCAGCCTCCACGTTTCTGTAAGTGTCTGGGACTCAGACGAGAAGCGAAACACGCTGCCTGCTATCGCTGCGCTGTCCTGGTCATCCGTAACCCAAAAACTGGTTGTGGTGGGATAAACTCCTTGCCTGAGCCCGAAAGCAGTCCCAGGAGCGGGAATGGTCGGTCCCAGCCGACAATGGAAGGAAAACCAGGGTGCAGGGCTCGCCCGCTGGCATGGAGGAGCAGGGCCGACAGACCCCGTGCTCTCTCTGGCTCCGGACGGACACCGAGCTGTTCAGCCGAGGCTCCTGCAGCAATAAAAGGGCTCTGACCCCACGGGCGCTTGTACGGTGCAAGCTTTGCCCGCTCTCTCCTCTACCGAAGCTGCTGCTCTTTTCCTCAATCAGCACAAGCTCTCTGGGCTCTGACGTTCCTCTCACTTGCTCTCCTGGCAAGCCCCACAGCCCAGGAACCCGCTTCTGCTTCTGCTCAGGCAGCGCAGGTTAGTCATGTCTCTGTTGCCTGACTTAACTCTTTTTAGCTTCTGTATCCCCATCAAACGTAGAACTTTTGTCCTGTTGCGTACGACAGTGCTGTCAGGAACCAGTGTGTGCTGAGGCATTTGGTATCTAAAGAAGGAGAGAACTGCAGCTTTTCACAGGAACTGAAGAAGCCGGTAGAGAAAGGAGGGATTTCAGTCGCATCGCATACAGAAGGGCCACCTTGCAGTGAGCACGTACGGCACCTGGCACCAGCATCCCCCGCCTCACCCGCTGCTGGGGGGCACGGTGGGACCACTGCAAATCTCACCAGGACAGATATTTATGCGAGTGACCTGTTCAGCCAGTGAAATCATTCTGAACAACAAGACAGCTTTTTTCAGCCTGAAGAAAACGGTACGTTCACCCCAGCCACTATTTATTTTGTAAGTGTCCTGCATATAATGAAAGGAACAATCTTTCTTACCATCTGCCTCACTGAAAGGCACATTTTGTGTGTCCAACCGTTTCAGAGAGCTAATGGCAAAGTGCACATTACTAGCCCAGCGGTGAAAGCATTTGTAAACATCATCATCATCATCAAAGAGGCCTAGAGCTGCTAAGGCTGTTTTTTGCCTTGTGAGTTTATGTCTGTAAATGACTAATTGGTAAAGTTTTATCTGCAGAAGGTGGTTGGTGGTGGAAGATATTTACAAGAAAGAAAAGCAGGAAATAATTCATCTTGAGAAGCTGAATTTAATCTGAGATGTTCGTGAATTAAAATGGGCTTTAAAAATGGGTCTATTTTCTTTTAAAAATACATATAAAAATAAAATTTTACATTTCATGAAATGAGAAACGGAAACGCACAAGCAGAGGGTGTAAAAACCAGGAAAAGAGGTGACGGTGAGAACAGAGGTCTCCGGCTGGTGGACCACGCGGGAGCCACCACGCAGGAGCGCTTTGGGGTGGAGGAGCCGAGCACTTGCACCCACTTGCTGCGCTTGCCATTAATTCATTAAAAACAAACAAGACACTGGATTTTGAATGAAACAATAGCTCAACTGTGGAAAATAACCCCTTGCATTTTATTGCTTTATTTAGTATAACCCTCCAAAAATTATTATTCTTTGAAACAAAAGCAAAAAGGAAAAAAAAACTGGTCTTGGAGGCTGGAGCGCAGTATTTTCCTTTAGGCCATGAAGTTGTTAAAATAATTTCAAATGAGCTTGGTGTTTAGTCTTCACTGCAGGAAACATTGCTCTACCTGTCTGAAATAGCTCTTATCAGGAAAATAATGCTCACTACCTCTGCTGAAAAATCAAGGGGTGACTCTTTAAAACAGTTATACGACCTTTAAAAAGTACACAAAATAAAGGAACAACAAGGATGCTGGAATCCCCGTTAGTTAAATGGCCTCCTAGGCTTTCACTGGGTTGTGGATGTATTTAACTAATAGAAAACATCGCCCAGTCCGATTCCTGTCTTAGAAGCAAAATCGGGATAATTTAGTATCAGGAGTGATTAATGTCATTTACTTACCCATTTTGTTATAGCTGTTACTGAATTTAAAATGCTACTCACAAATTAAATATTTTACAACCATTTTGCTCCTAATTGGTTGCAGATCACAGATTTCCTTTAAACACAACGGCTGTTTAGGTGGTGGGGTTTGCAACGCACATTGTTTTTTTACAATCGCTTCTGACATTTTGAGAATTTGTTTAATTTTGATTAATTTCTGTTAGATGAGATGAGAATGTATGATCTCTTTGGAACGGTCCGTTGTTTCAAAGTGTGGTTTAAGTGTGAAACATCCTTTACCATATTAATTTGCACACTTTGCCATATACACGCTGGCCTTTGCGAGTCTGAATTAATGTAGCTTAAAGAGATGTTATCTTGATTGTTATTTGGATCAGGATAGTTTAACATACCCTTAATAAAAACAAATACCACATCCCATAATGGGCCTGAAGTTTTTAGGGATTTCTTTCGATGCCATCTTTTAATGAAATGCTTAATTCAAATGAGAAATAGTGAATAAAGAGCGCACACCCTCTACACCGGCTGCTTTCTTCCAGCAAGCTAACACACAGCAATTTTTAGGATGCCAGTGACTTCCGAAAGTTGTACTGAAACCAAGGCAGGTCTGCCAAGGGCCAGGTAAGCGCAGTAGGCAAATTTTATACTGTATTTGAGCCTACCCCTGTTAGACAAAGCTTATATGTGTACTTCAGAAGAACCCTAGCAGTTTGTTTTAAATATTACCAAGGTGTTTTCACTGTGTGGGTTTGGTTTTGTTTCTGTTTTTAAATCGCAGCTGATCTACACCTTTCTTCTCTTAAATTTTGACATGGGAAGGAGAACAGCTGCCTGAGATGAAACATAATGATGCCTGAAGTTTCCATTGCCAGGTCTGAACAGAGCAGTTTTTCTCTTAATTTCTTGACTTTTTAAAGGATTTTGGTGATGTTCAGAGCACCAAAGTAGCTTCCTTTTAAGCTTAGGTCAAAAAAATGTGCTATCTCTGGTTTCTGCTACAAAGTGCAAGTCTTCCTCCTCGTAGGCAATAGGAGATAAAGTATTTGGAAGAACTGGTGAACTGATTCTACCCTGCAGTCACTTGCCCTTTTCTTTAGTTCCCTGTTAATATTGTCCACGCCAAAACCAACCCCTCCTTGATGGCACTTAATTCCTCCCCATTTTTCTCTGCCCAGTGGAATTGCCCAGTCGTGAAAACCTTCAGACATCCGCCGACCATTCCAAGGGCGGTCCTTTTCCCGCATTCCCGCCGCAGCTTCGCCGTGGGACGACATTTGCCCACCTCAAAAGGCAGGTGATGTGCTATGGCAGCCACACACGGGCTACGCTTGCCCCTTCCTTTCCCAATTCAAACATTTGCTCCCTGATCCTCCAAATATTGATTTAAACAGTCTTTGATGTTACTTGGGGAAACACATTTGAATGTTTCCAATGTGGACTCAATCCACTGCAAGGAATACCCAGAGGAGCGAGACAAGAGGGACCCTTTGCGCTCCGTTAGCTAATGTCCTATTCCCCACAGCATTTACTAAAATCATTTAGTCACAAAGATAACATTGTGGATAAGGAATATTTTTAAATGTTTTGAAAAGACACTGTTATCGCTTTGATCTTAACAGATGACTTCTACAATCTAAATTCCATCTTCACTGATAGAAGACATTCTCCTATTCTGTAAGAGAGTGTTTATAGCGAACCGCATCTGAATTTGTCCTGGGTTTGGTCACAGGCTCCAAACAGGTTTGAGCTCTCATTGAAAAATTAGTTCTTGTCGTGGGGTGGTGTTTTCCAGGTACAGATTTCAATTAGCACAAAGATGCTCTCGTTCTCTCATGAATGTTCCCAGCTACAGGCTGGCACATTTAACCGGGACTTCCCAGCTTCTAGGCGTATAAACACCAAAATGTCATTGCTGTTTTCCCCCCCTTGACATGAAAGGCATACATAAACATGCTCAAGAGCTAGCAGTGTGGACTGAAATATTTCTAAAGGGTCTTTTACACCTTAAGCACCCATCACTTTCCCGTGGTTAAATGCACCACGTGTGTGAGATAACCAAAGAAATTCTGTAATTGCAAAGATTATTTTTCAGGGCTTGTTAATTAATTTCTTTTCATTTTCCTCTTGTGCCAACAAAGTCTTGCTTAACTAGTTCAGTATCTTCCCTTAGGAGTGATGAGGAATGCTAGATTATAACCAAAGGTAGGTGCTCTGCTCAGTTAACCAGCGGTGCCTGGAAGCTGGATGTGAACTAACAAGTGATATTTTAAATGTAATTGAACCACTAATCCTTGATGGACTTGGATAATTGGCATACAGCTTCAGAGAAAATAATTTAAGAAAATGCCAATAATAACTGTTTTGCATTTGTGAGAAGAAATAACCACACAAGTTTTAAGGTAAGGGGAAATTAATCTTGAAACAAAGTTTTTAATAAATGTTGTTTAAAATTAAGCCTCGTTGGTGCTAGTGAGCAATAGAAAGATTAAATTTTACTTTGGAAGCATTCACTAAGGCTGTAAGCTTAAAACAAAGTTATATTGGTTGACAACTAAAAGCAATGGAAATTAGTTTTCAGTTCATTTCTAGTACGCAATTCAGTAGCCACGCCAAGCAAAGCTGCCAACGCTTCTTTCTGCAGCTTTCTATTTCGTTTTGAAAAGACAGTTTAGGAGACAGTCAACGTAAGGGTACAGCCCCGCGTTCACCCCCAAAAACCCCCAAATTTAAGCTGAAGCTTCACAAGCCTTTTGAACCAAACTGTTTGTTTGATAATCAAACCATAATTCCCTAATTCCACTTGTATAGATCAGCTGCTTTAAAATATGCCAGCTGCATCTGCACAAGTGTTTCCTGGTGGGATTTTAGATTTAAGAAGGGAAAGGCTGTTTTCCACATTCAGCAGAGAAACAAACAGCTCTGCCGCCCTGCCCAGGGGCTGCGCTCGCCCCAGCACTCACGGCCGCCCTCGGCTTCGGCGCAGATTTCACAGATACCATAAGAAAGAGAAAACCTTTACAATGATTTATTTTCATATTAAATTCTTAACTCAGAAGTGAGATGTGACCCTTAGATAAATCTCCCATAATACCCTGCTGATTCCTCCCGTTTGGTCAGGGCTAACACAATCTTATTAATTGGCAGCTCTGCTGGGGGGGTAAAGAGGTGGGTTTTTTCTTCAGTTACTTTTCTTGAATGTCAAACAGATTAGTGCACTAAAATGTCTGGAGATAAATATGCTGCACATTTCAAACAAATGAAATTCCAAAATTGTTTGTTAAGGTGAATGCAGCAAATGAAGGAAATAACGATCCTTTTTTCATGCTCTCTGAACTGCAGGTCATAGACTTTGTTTCAGGTTGTGGGGGGTTTTTTAGCCATTTGGAAAAAAAAAAACCTAAGAAACAGATTTGGAAAGAAGGAAAGAACTGAATCCCAAGTTTTGCTTCTGATTCAGTTTTGTGGATTGTCTTTATTTAAAAAAAAAAAAACCAACAACAATTTTTCTTCTTGACACTAAAACAAAGAGTGAGATCCTGCAATACTTTCAAGTGTAGGTTTTGTTGCAGTAGTGCACTCCTAAAAAAACACTTCAAATCTTTCACAGCACAACTCTCTCCTTTCCCTGCCCATCTGAAACCACGTTTTAATTGTTTGGTACAGCGAAATGACCCTTTTGTTCCAAAAAATTTAAAGTACAAATCCCCAGAATTTTGGAGATAAGCACATCCTAGGTATTTTAGGAAGACATTTTATTTTGTAAATATTTTTTTTCAAAATGTACATACAAAAGCTTGTACAATGGTGAAAGGATGAATTTCCTGGAATTGGCTAATCCTGAAGAAGATTCTTTCTATTTAAAATTTTGGTTTTTACTAAGAAACCTGGGGTTCTCTAAAAAGAAAATGTCCTGGAAACCTTCCTAATGTATATTCTGGACAAGCTAGAAATAAGTGTTGCATATTAGGATGAACTAATACAAAATGTTTGGGCAGTTTGCTCTAAATATAAATCATTAAATGAAAATCATTAAATAAAATTAGGAAGCATTTGAACTATGATTTAAATAAAATTTTACACTAAATTATCTAAAAGGACATGCTATTTAATTTTATTAGTTAGTATTAGATAGAAAAAAATCATTTAAAGTCCTCTTTGTGGGTTTTTTCCATGTACAG
This sequence comes from Fratercula arctica, assembly GCA_947846985.1. Classification (NCBI taxonomy): domain Eukaryota; kingdom Metazoa; phylum Chordata; class Aves; order Charadriiformes; family Alcidae; genus Fratercula; species Fratercula arctica. The sequence continues at coordinate 29,004,507 of CANTUZ010000013.1, read as the reverse complement.
CTCCACTTAAATTATCTCATCCAAAGTAGTGTGCTTTTGAACCAGCAAACTCATTCTTAAGTTAGTATTACACTGATAAACTAATTTCAAACAAATGTAACTCGGTGCCAACACACAATTTCAACAAGAAGCAGAATTACAATAACAAATATCAACAAACTATTTGACTGTTTCAGCCTGTGTGAAATCTGAGAAAGGTGGATTTCTCAAACAATTATTCTGGGAACCTCGGGTTGTTTGTTGGTTTGGGGCTTTTTTCAGCTCGACGCAGCGCCGTTACATTTTCCTGACAGAACGCTTTCAATTTGGGTTTTGTTTTCAAATTTTAGATTGCAATGAAGCTTCAAGGCACAGCTATGAATTTTCTTTTCAATGATGACTAAGAATTACTTGCTTTCTCAGGACAGAACACAGCTATTGGCTTTTATGCCCATGCCAAACCTCTGCAGTATTTCTTTGAGCTAACCTTTATCCCTTTCTGGACTTGTATTGGTCTCTGCGAGAAAGCGAGTCAGCTGTAATTACTTACAGGTGAGTTATTCCATACTAATGAAATAGCTCTATGAAAACGATGTTATTGAATTGAAATGTAGATGGCAGAAACACATTGATTTATTTTGCATGGATTTTTAAACACTTAACAATCACTCCCTCTCCCCTCGGTGCCGTAGAAATTAAGGTCCAGCAGAGAGAGAAGTGAACCTGACGTTCGCTTGAAAGTTAGACTGGCATCATTTTTACACGGTTTGGGGACAGAATGAAAAATAAACTTGGTTTAATAGTTTCCTAGTAAAATGTCTCACTCTTTGGTTTCCAAAAGCCCGGTGCCGGACCCAGCGAGGCACAGCACCCTTCAGCTCCTACCTTCCTCCCGACACTAACCGAAAGATGAATTTGTTTACTTTGTTGTGCTTTTTTTAAAAGTGTGGGTGACTCCACCCATAACCCTGCACCTTCCCACTCACCCGGTCCTTTTTAACCTTTTAAGCACTGCTGCTGACCCTCCACCCTCCCCGCCGCTGCAGCCGGCATTTCCAAGCTACATCCATTTTTATTGACCAGAACCAGACTGAACCCCCCGCTCCCAACGGCAGCAGCCGCCGAAAGTGCCCCCAGCAGCTGTAAAAACAGGGGCTCGTTCCCACCCCCCCCGAACCTGCCTTGGCCCTGGGCTGGCCAAGAGGAGCCAACTGCCCCTCGCCTGCCTCCGCGGGGAGGGGGCTGCTCGTGGGGGCTCTTCTTTCCCCTCTCTCTCCCTATACATATATATATATATATATATCTTTAAAAAAAAAAAAAATGGCGGGGGAGGGACGGGATTTTGTTTTGTTTTTACAGCAGCCATCCAGAGCCCTGGGTATTGATTTTCGGGCACATGAAAGGGATTTTTTACAGGCCTTCCCTGTGGAAGGGAGCAGCAGTAAAAGGTGATACCACCCACTCCGAAGGAATGCTGTGCATGCAATTAGGAGCAAGCTCCAGCCAGGGGGTTAGAATTCAAAGCAAGGCAAGAGCTCCCCACCTCCCACAAACAACAAATCCATTAAAACTACCAAAGCCATCAATACTAATCAATGCATCCAGGGGCCATTAACTATTTCGGTGCTCGGTGTTTTTTCCCCCCGTTCCCCCGCACTCCTCCCTCCCGCCCCCGAGGGGACACCCCCGCGTCCCGGCCGGGGCCGGTCGCTTGTGCCGCTGCTCGCCGGGGCCGGGGCCGGGCGGGCGCTCCCGGCGCTGCCACCGGCCTCATTAACTACCATTAAGTGCAACTGACTTCAAAGGGCTGCCCGGGAGCGCCGGCCCCGGCCCCGGCCCCGGGAAGCCTCCCCGGGGCAGCCTCGGCCACCCCCCCCCGGCCCCGGGCAGCCCCGGCGCGGCGCGGCGCGGTGCGGTGCGGGGGGAGGCGGCGGAGGGGCAGCAGCGAAGTGGTTAATCAATAGCAGGGCTGCAGGCGAGGGAGGGGCGGGGTGGAAGGGGGATAAAAAATGCAGAAAGGAAGGAAATGGAGGGAGTGAGAATTAGACTCACTATAAAACCTCCTCATTCTGATTTACAAAAGAGGGAGGGGGGAGAGGTGGGGGGCGAGTAAAGGGGAGGAGGGAGAAGAAAATGCGAGCCAAGAAGCACAATGCCCTTCTCTCCTGTAGCCAGGCTGTTCAGGGGGGTTCGGGCTAGACACGGTTTGAACTACGAGTCCACAGACGCGGTGGGATCCGAGGGAAAAATCACATCAATGTAAAACCTATGGAATTAAACTGATTTTTGCATTAGCTGTGTCTCTCCTCTTTTTTTTTTTTCCTTTTTTTTTTTCTTCCCCCTCCCATCCAATCCCTCATTCATAACTTGCATTTAGCGACTGTTTTTCTCATTCATGTTCCCCTCCTTTCGGACACTGTCAAACCGAGCACAAGAGCCTGCTTTGTAGAGGTTTGATCAGCAGAGGTTTGGGCTCTTTGGGCGGACTGTATTTTGGTTACATGCAATCACTTTTGAAGCTATCCATTGGATATGTTTATGGAAACACGTAAGGTATTCCTGGCCATCTGCTAGCTAGCAAATTGTTAAGATTATTTATTTTTAGCAAAAGGAACGAGGAGATTTCTCTACCTTTCTTAATTTCAATCCTGCAGATAGGAAAATGGCCTTAAGAAAATATTGCACTTTTATCACATTAAAACGATTGTTCCATCTAAATAAAGACACGTGGCTGGGGGGATGAGTTTGGGTGCTTTTTAGACTTTTAGAAATCGTTTCTGACAGCTTTTAAATTACTAAAATGTTTCAGGGGATGCCTTTTTGTTGTGAATAGTGCTTTTGTTTATATTTTTAATTAAAAAAAAAAAATCCTTTAACTAGCTGCTTTTGTTGAAAAACTATAGAAGTCTGGGAAAAAATAAAAGAACAGTTTGAATTTCCATGATGTGCAGACACATGTATGTGGCTAGAGATACACGTGCACAGAGTAATTTTAAACTGTTTTATTCTCATGTGTCTGAAACAAAGCCCTTTCAAATAATTTTTTTTGTAAACTACTTGGGTAAAAATATGGGGATGGTAAAATCTCACATATTTTAGGGGCAACTTTTAGGATCATTCAAATCAGTGTTTAAATAAAGGGTCCACTTAATTTTTCAAGTTTGTGTGTTAAAAAGGAAAAGTCAAGGTAGCTGTGCTAAATGAGAAGAGAGTTACGGTTTTAGATGAGCCCAGAGGTGACTTTGATTACCGGCCTCTCTGAAGGAGCGGTAGCGATTTTTTTGAAGTTGAGGCAAACCAAAAGTCCAATCTGTTTAAGTTTAAACATTACTACTTAGTGCTGTCCTGTGAACGTTTTATGAATCTATTTGTTCCTGTCTCGCATGGAGTTTTATCAATTCATTTTGAATCCAGCCATATAGTTTTGTCCACGGGAGCAAATGTTTGCAGCTAGGGAGCTGGGAATAAAAGACAAAACACAAAAATCAAATCTATCCTTCCAAAGTGTAGCAATCTTGCACAATGATGGATTTTAAAGTTAATTTATAACAGCCTCTGTAAATACCTTTGGAAACTTCTGTGAAATTTTTCTTGCCCTCTTCTCTTTGTTTGTCATCCACATTCACAAAGCATATGTATGTTTGAGACCTAATTAAGAAGGTTTTATATGAGTTTGTACATGTGTTTTCACACAGACGATAGCGGTGAAGTGTGTTACTGTGCCATTTGTGTGGGACCAAGTTAACCTTGCAGATGGGAAGAGTGTTATTAAAGAAATCATAATTAATAGCATTAAGAAGCTGATTAAAATAAAAAACGCGTTATTGCAGCAGGGGTCTCATTAAGGAATAGTCATGCCTGTCTGCCACAGATTTAAGAACTTTCAGCCACAAGGCCTTGAACTGAGGCAGCTCCAGTTTAAGCAAACGCAGCGGAGACTCCACCCCCCGTGACATCAGATTGAGTTACACTGCAAAAACACCCCAAGATCTGGAGGAAAAAAAAAAAAAAAGAAAAAAAAAGAAAAATCAGCTTTTCTCCCTCCTCTCCTTGATGTTTAAAAATGATAAAAGCGCCATTCTTCTCCAGCATTGGGTGTTTGCAAGGAGCCCTTCTTTAAGGCAAACTAATAGCAGAACAAACATCTTTTCTCAGTCTCCCTTTCCAAAGGGCGGGGAGAGCATAACTGCACAATTTGCAGCAAAACAACACAAAAAAAAAAAAAAAATCCAAAGAATTCCCCAATGTTCCCCAGCCTTGAAACACAAAAATTAAATCAATCAATCCAGCATTTCAGCAGAGCAATCCTCCTTCAGCAGAGCTGGAGGGAGCCCCAGGGAAAGGGCTGTCGTGGCCCAGAGTGACAGATCCGGGGCTGGGGACCCAGGGCTGGCCATGGGGAACTTTCATTGACTTTATTTGCAGCTTGGCTAAACTTAAACCGACAAACCCGTTCGGAGCTTGCTGTGAAGTTACACATTTTTCATGTAAACATCCAAGGCAGTTGCCTTTCTCTAGGATGTGTCATTTCCTGTGTAGCTATAATAATATATTAAGTAAAGGGATAGCAATGAATTTACATATTTACATGTTAGAGATGCTGTGCATAGGAAAGATAGCAGGATGTTGTGTATATACAACAGCAGAAATCGGCAGAAAGGATTTTGTTTAAAAGTTTCGGAAATGACCACACTGAAATAAGAAACATGCTTCAAATATTCTTGGCATTTTAGGCAAGGCTGGCAAGGAAAGATTTACAGATAAGTCCATGTGGGACAGGAAAGCTTCTATGTTAAAAGATTCGGGGAGGTGGATGTCATGCTCAGGACACAGGTCACCAAAAAGAGCTACAAAACCGACTTAGTTCTTACCTGCTCCCCACGGGCTTTATTTTACTGTGAATCGTGCAATGCTAAGCATTTAGCAAGGCAGTCCTAAGAAGGCTCTCTGGCTACTGATAGCAAGCTGAAGGAATTAACTGCAGGGATACAGGGGCTCACCTTTGCTCCAGGAAGGACATCTTTCTTTTTGCTGTAAGATATCTACTCCCACCCACCCCCCAGCAGTGAAGTGTCAAAACAACAAAGGAAGCGATATAATTAGTGCTGGTACCTACTACAAACTCGGATCTCTGAAGAGAGACCAGTGCAGCTTTTCAACCACCTACCATTTTGAAATCAGAAAAAAAATTTCTAACAGACAGAAGAATCCCTCTTGAATCCCCCCTGGCCCTTTTGAATTCACGCCCTGCCTTACATCAAACGCTTTTTTGCTGATTAACTGCACAATCAGGTCCCCGCAGATCAGGGGAAGAATGGAGAAGAGAAAAGCAACCTCTTTTCCAGAGAACAATACCATTATTTCAGCTCCATTGGACAGGAATGTGTGATTTCACAGCCCACTGCCCTTCTCTCCCATCTCCAAAAACACTGCCAGAGATCTACTGCTCCGACTCCCCACCCATTACACCCAGACCCAGCATTTACAACTTGGGTTCAATATTTGTGCGTGGGGGGCTATGCACACATCTGCATACATATATGGAGAAAACACCCAAATCAGAACCAATTCCCAAGCCCAAGAATAGATACAAAGGAAGTTTAGTTTATTTTTAAAAATAGCTAATATCCTTTTTCTTGTATAATGTAAAATTCTGGTTCACACGCACACAGGTTATATTTTGGGATTGGATTTGGTATGAAAGTAGTTAACAAATGAAAGTAAAAGATATTTTAAAATTTAAATCATTCAACAGTTCAGAGAGAAATACACTTTTTTCAAAGAAGTATTACTTAATAAAATGCCAGTAAACACAATTTAAAAAAAAAAAAAAAAGCCATTTTACCCACAAAAGGGTGTTGCTCTCTCACAGCTTACCCGATTCCTCTGCTAAGTTTGTCTCATTGGAGTATGAAAACATTTTCATTTTACAAACATCTGTCGAAATCAATTGTTAAAGAGCTGATTCCACAGAACGAACTATGTATTTCAAAGGTGGAAGCAACTGCACGGTTGTGAGTTTGTTAGTTAACAGTACGGCAGAAATCTTTTCAAAAAAGAAACTCACCAAGACATTTCTCTGCGAGAGAGACTGTCAATGACCCTCTCAGTCTTTGTCTATTCATTTTTCAACGATTCCTGTGTTTTACAATTCGCAGGGCAAGAGAAATACCAGAGAGCTGCCCTCCCCAGCCCTTAAACTTTGATAGCGCCTGATTTCAGCCCAACCGCGTGTGCAAAAGGGAGAGCTCTTGTCACAAAAGTGCACTGAAGTGACCTGGCGTGTTTTAGTCGGTCACAATTAAATCCCCCGCCCGGCTCAGCCCGCGGGGAGCGCGGCCGTCCGCGCCGGTGCGGGAGGGAGCGGAGCGGCCTCTCCGCGGGCACGCACCCACCGAGCCCCCCCGCAAGCGCTCCCCAACTGCAGCGGTAATGGCTACTCTAAATCGGACAAATTTAGCCATTTGTTTTGCCCGGACGGGGCTTACTCTTCTACGCGCGGGAAAAGGGATCGAGCTTTCAAACTGAAATAGCCAGAAAGTAGCTGCAGCCTCTGGGCAGAGCAGCCCCCCCGGCCACACCTCCCGCTCCGGGCCGCGGGGACCGGGGCTGTTCCCCGACACCGGCACTGCGCGACAAAGGCGAGAAAGAGAGAGAAAATAATATTTGCTCAGGTCCCCGCTCTGTTCGCCTTTGATTTATCTGTTTACAACCGGGACCCCCTCAGTTGAAACAAAAAATCAATGAAAATGTAGTTGGAGAAAAGGCGGGCAAACTACTGAAAAAAAAAAAAAATTTGTGAATGGAAGAATGTGTTTGTGCATTCATTGTTAAAATAAAGAGCGTGCCGTGACGTGCGCCCCCCGGCGCCAATGGGCGAGGGGATAATATTTTTAAATATCCTCGCCGGGAGCCAATGGGAGAGGCGGTGGCAAAGACTAGCGCAGGGGCGAGCCAATGACGGAGCGGTATGCTAATGAGGAGCTGGTCAGGCAGGAGCTGAATGTCAACTAGTCAAAGATGGAGGCAGGAGCGGGGCGGCCATGAGGTTGGTACCGGGGTTCGCCCGCGCCCGGGCGGGCGGGGAGCGGCGCCAGGCGGGGGCGGCGGGCGCCGGGGGTCGCGGCCGCGCCGCTCTCGCCGCCTCTTCCGCGCCCCTTTGGGCGACTTTCCCCCCGCGGCGCGGGGGCCCGTCCCTCCCGCGCAGGTACCGCGGGCCCCGCCGCCGCATCCGCCCGCCCGGGCGGAAATGGCGGGAGCTGCGGGCCGGGGGCGCGGGCGGGCGGCGGGGCGCGCCGCCGCTCGGACAATGGCCCGCGGGCGAGCGGCGGCGGGACGGGCGGCCGAGCGGCGCCCTCCGCCCGGGGCAGTGGGGGGAGCCCGGCGGAGGGCGCGGGGCGAGCCGGGGCGGGGGGCCGCTCGCCGGCGGCGCCCCTCGCCCGCCCCCCGTGCGGGGGCTCCCGCGGGGCCGCGTCTCCCCGCCGGCCGGGCGCTTCCCGGCGCGGGAGCCTTCCGCTGCCGCTCTCCGAGCGGGAGCGGTCTCCCCGCGGTGTGCCCGCCGGCCGGTTCGCTGTCGGCGAGCGACTCGTGCAGGGGTGGGAAGGAGCCGGCGGCTGGAGCTGCCTCGGGCGGCGGCGGGGCTGGGAACGGAGCTGGCGAGCGGCAGGAGCGGCAACTAGCAGCGTGTGGCAGCCGAAAGCGGCGGCGAGGCGAGGCGAGGGCGCGGGGGTGCGTGGCGCGGAGCGAGGAGAGCCGGCCGCGGACGGGGGTCGCGGGGTGGCGGTGAGCCGGTCTCCCCCCTCCCCAGACGCCTCTGAGAAAGCGGGAGCGATGCCCGGGCCGGCCCCAGGCCGAGCCCGGCTCCCGGGGCTGGCCTGCCGGGGACACCGCGCCCGGCGGAGCGAACCCCCTGCGCCCGGACACCGCCCAGCACCGACCCGCCAAAGATCGGGTTAGAGCCCCCTCTCTTTTTGCTTAAAGCCCCCTAAGAGCGAGGCAATAAGTCACATGCTATCTCCAGACGGTATTTATATTGGCTTAATATTTAAATCTCGTAAAACTAATGCTTTGCTTGAATAGTCTAGAGTTTTTGCAATAAACCAGGGTGCGCAGCCCAAAGTGTTTCTTTGGCATTCTTGCACTTTGCCCCAATTCCGCTCCGTTTCCCTCCAGTGTGTGGTCTTCGAGTTGTGTAAGGAAAGCTCGTACCCTCGAACACAAACCTGGGGCTCTGGAATTAAAAAAAACTTCCTAAAGTTTAAAGCACGTTCTTTCCTCTAGCTTTCTTTTTCTTTCCCTCCTTCTTTCTCTCTTTCTTTCTTGTCTTTCTTTTTTTTTTTTTTTTTTAATAATTTCCACACTGGCCTAGGTTTCTGGATTAGGGATAAATTATTGTACAAAAAAAAGGAGGAAAAATTAAAATTAAATCAGAAAATAAGACTGATACAGTTTAAGATTCTAATTGGGTTGGGACATTTCTAAATCAATTGGCTTTTTGTTAATACTATGAAAAATTGACAACTAGAATTCATTTAGTGCATTTTCTCACTCAGCCCAAACTCCCTCAGACTTGAATCAGTTTAATTCATTTTAGCGTTTGGTACAATTCTTACTTATGTATACAGCCTATGGAAGGTTGTTTTCAAGTTTCGATTTCTTTGCATAGAATTTCTCTGCATCGTTTGAAGTTTGAAATCAAAGTATTTTATAATTTCTCGAGTGATCCTTATTAACAAATAGTTACATTTTCCAGGTTTAAGTTTGAAATTGTTTAAAGAAACAAATGGTAAACAGTTTGAAACCTAAAGACTAACAAGTTGACTTTTAAATGTTACTTATTGCTAAAATTATTTGGAATGTCTGATTTGTAATGATTAACTGATGTTTTCTCCTTACTACCCATATATTCTTTTTGAAAAAGGAAAAAATTACAATAGTAATGTTTTCAATCATGCAAGTAGATTATTTTTAAAGGTCTCTCACTCCTGGATGGCAGTTGTTTTGAAAGCTTATTTAGATGCTTGTGTAAAATAGCAAGACTTCCTTAGCAATTAAAAATAAATAAAAATAACTTAAGCTATTAGCAAAGCATGTATATAATAAATAACAAATATTTTAGCAGACAATTCAGATGAAAGCGATAGAAAGCATATGAACTTCTCCTCCATTGTGTCTCTAAGATAATGTTTAATCTAATTCATTACACCTACTTTTGTAAAATACTGGGGTGCTGAAATGCAAGGAGGACAGTCCCAATTCTGCTCTTTGCTTTCACGTGCTGTAATGCAATACATTTACCATTGAGAAGAAAAAAAAAAAAGTCCCTAAAACAAGCTTATCTAAATTTTTGCTGAAATTAATTCAAGATGCAGTTGTGAAATATTAAAATGTAATTTTAAAGAATGACATTGAATCAATGCGGTTGTTGAAGAAACTCCTTTTTTTTGAATGTAACAAATCTGTTTTAGAGTAAATCATGCACAGAAGGCCATCACTTGGAGAAGTTTCTAACTGATTTATCATTTATTTTGGAAAGTCTCTGAAGTATGCTGTTGTCCAGAGCCCTTTTTCTGTTGTACTACTGGCAATTATGATGAGCAGTGCAATATTAAAAGGGCATTGGCTGGCAGAAACATGACCCCCTTTAGCAGCCCACCCTCTTCAGAGTGGGCAAACAACCCTAAAATACATGCCTCCTCCAGTGTATTTATGCACGTGTGTGAAATAAGGTTTTATACATGTGGGAGTGGTTTTGAATAAGAAGAGAGATTCTGGGTGATACATTTTTCTGTCTTTCTGTAGAAATGGACTGGAATAATTTAAACCCATCCTGTTTAAAACATAAGCTCCAAACGTTTCTGGGAGCTTTCAAGGTATCACATTACCTGCTTTGTTTACCAATAACTTGTGAGTAATTCATTATTAATTTCTACACACTTCCATACAGTATCTGCCTTGAAGTCTCATAATGATTTCTTTATAGTTTTTCCCCTTATAGAAACTTTCCCCTACATCTTTAGGGTGGTCCCTATCAATGTCTGTAGGGATTTAATGCCGTTGATTTGTTTCTAAGAATCTGGGGTGTTTATACTGTGATTTTTGAGTGGTGACCCAAACAGATACGTGTGAGATTGAAGCACAGACACTAGGTATTTTTGTAGACAAGGCTCATCATTTCTGCAACGTTTTCCATAGCAAATCAAAGCACTGTGTATTTATACCATTCTATATATACACACACACCCCAGCCTTTTTCATCTGTACTGGTCAACCACCATAAAATACACAGCACAATTAAGGAAACTTCTGAAGGCACAGGAAAGGGCTGGCACCTTCTGTGATTTATTTAAATTGTGCAGTTCAGATTCATTGACTGACCAATTTGGTTTTTATGGAAACACATACATTTGGGGATGCTGAATTATGTCCCATGTTCTTTTATTCTCCATTACTGTAGCAAAATATTTTATTGTATAAAACCTTTATAACGTACCGTGCCTAGATATACTGGGCATGTAGCAAAAGACTTAAAACGGTTTGTTTAACAAGCCATACTAACAGTGGTCTGTCTCTCTCTCTCTTTTTTTTTTTTTCCCCTCTCTTTCTGTCATTTTTTTTAAACTAACTTTTTGTTGTTGTTGCTGCTGTTTTACCTTGTCTAATTGCGATTGCAAATAAACTTTGTCATGCAGAGTTTTATTGGGGCTCAACACCCAAGCGTTATTGTGGTTAGGGCTGCAGCGTAGCAGTCCCTCACAAAAGGACGCGGGGACAGCAGTGGCTGCTGGTATCGCTGGCTCTGACAATGTTGCACTACTGTCTGCACAAATAAAGCAGTGCAATAATATTGTCAAAGCATTTGGTTCCAGTCCTGATACAGCCTTTATGATCAGTTACTGTTGCACACCCAGCCACTGACATTATGGGATTCTGTAGTTATTTAATGCATTTTAGCAGGGAAACAGCCCCCTACTCTGATTTCTTCCCCCCACCCCAAAGGCTCGAGCGAGTGTTAAAATGTCAAGATCATGTAGAAATTGCCTAAAAAAACAAACAAACAAAAAAAAAAAAAAAAAACAAAAAAAAAAACACCCTGCCCTTGTGTGTGTTTGTTTGTTTGTTTTGTGTTTCGGTTGAGTGGTCTGTATGGAAATTCCTTGGGTTTTGTTCCCGGGTTTGACTGCTTCAGTGTACAAAATGGATTGCCCTTTTGCCACTAGCGTGGGTTTGTGTGTCCAAGTTGTAAAATAAAAAGCTGGCCTATTCACGTTTTAAAGCCCTCTTGTCCTCCTTTAGAGCAATCACCACCTTTAAAAAATATCCTCACCAGATCTGGATATTTTCTTGCTACTGCTTTAAAAATTGGCATTTTATGAACCTAAGGATGTTGTTGTTGTGTATAGAATTCAGTGACTTTAATATATACCATGTATTCACAGGCTATTTAATTTTTTCTTCCTATTGATGTATTGTTCAAGTTCCATCGTATTTCACTTTTAGAGGAATTACTGTTAAGATTAAAGCAATATTGATACCTTCATTTTCATTAAAAAAAAAAAAAACCACACACAAAAAAAACCACAGTAGAAGGCACCTAAATAATAATCAATACGTTTTGAAAGACAATCTTTCCCTGCACTTCCCAATAGCAATGTGGAGCGAGGCTGAGAGACACAGGGGTGATGTAGGCCTAGGAGCAGGAATATTGCATTCAGGATTGATCTTTAAACAACAATATGTTGGTGACTGTCACTGGTGGTGCAGTTGGAGGCAGATGTGGTATTTTCGCCCGCAGCTGCTAAGAAAGGGGTTCGGAGGGCTGGGGGATGGGACCTTTTTTCTGAAGCCTTGAGCTGTTACCTTGGGAGCGCAGGGTGGGGGTGGGGAGAGCCATCATATTGGAAATCAAATCTAGGTAAAGGAGCGCGTTCAGATGGCACCGCGCACCCCGAGCCAGGACGGGGGGTGCCAGCCAGCCATGGGGAGGCAGAAAATGGAGGACCACGTCCTGGGAGGGGTGCGTGTGCCATTTGAGAGGGATGAGGGGAAGCCGAAGCCTCAATAACGCACTCCAGCTCTTCAGTGAACAAGCGGGCAAACAAAAGATACCTTTTCAGTCCCTCTCCTCTGCTGAGGGGCTGAAGCCCGTCTCCTCACACACCTGGAGCAGCGGGCGAAGGCCTGAGCATGGTGCCGGAGGCGGTGCGGCCCCAGGCCTGGGCGGGGGTAGCCTGAGCCCACACGGCTCCTGGGCTTCTCTTTTCGTCCATCTCCCGGCATTGTAGCATGGCTGCCATTTTCATAAGCGTTGAGGAACGGGGAGGCCTGCTTAGCTTTGGCACTTCCTTCTCGTCCTAATTTTTGATTAATTAAGAAGTAGGAGAGAGTGAAATCTGTAAGGGCTCTGCTGGGGGGGGCTGTCTTCTCCCCCCGCCGTCAATAGGACCACAAGAGCGGCAGCGCGAGGGGCCCTTGCTGCCCCTGGCCAAGGAGGATGGGGAAGACGGTGAAAGCCACCTGGAGCGGGGCAGCCCGTTGCTCTGAGTGGGCCGGTGGTGCCTGTGCCCCCAAACCCCTCCGCGAGGGGACAGAAGTGCCACTGAAGGCCCCGGTGGGGCCGATGCCGGGCTGTAAGATGGCCCCTCGGGTGCGTGAGCCTGCCTTGCGTGGACGTGGAGAAATCACGGGGGGAATAGATGCATACCTGTTTCCCCGTATAAAGTTATGTCTTTAAAAATAATATAGTTGCCACACTTGAAAATGTCCCCTGGGCGTGGGGGGGTTCGAGGCGTGTGGTAGAGGGAAAGGCCTGTGTGGTGACAAGGAGGGTGTCCCATGGGCAGAGGGCGAGGGGACACCGTCCCAGGCCATGGAGGCCACCAAGGGCCCTTCCTGGTCACCAGCTCTCCTGAACGCAGGGGCCGGGGGTGAGGACGGGGCTGCCTGTAGATTTGGGCCTGAGATGGAGGTTACACATTCCAAACCCTCCCTTCCCCACTCTCTTTCTCTTTTTTTTTAACCCTGCCTGGCTGAGGAATGTAACACAGAAAAAAAAAAAAAAAAAAAAAGCACTGGAGGAAAGCAAAAAAAAAAAAAGGAGAGGGGGGATTCGGAAGCAAAGGCCCCTTCAGGAGTCTGTATTTGTGCAAGGGAAACCATTTGCATGTGTGTGGAGATGCCAGAGTTTGTCTCCAGTTGGGTGGGAGGGGGAGGGCGCGGGAGGAATGCGGGGAATCAGGTCGGGCTGCGGGGGGAAGGGCTCGGCCGAGCCTCCATCCTGTTGTTGCATAAACTTGTTAAAAGAACCCCTCCTCTGTGGAGGCAGCACACATAGGGTATTAGTGTGGCGGAGGAGGCCAGACCTGCGCCCTGGCTACACAACCAATTGGAGCGGAAAGTGAAATCAGATGGTTTAAGTTTTCAGAGGGATTTTTTTTTTTTTTTTCAGGGGGACTTTTTGAGTCATTGCATGGAGCGCTCCATCTGCGTTAAGGTGGCTCCTGGGTGGTTCGGGGGAGGGAGGTGGCCCCGGCCCTGCAGACTGGGGCTTGTGGCCCTGGGGAGAAGTCGCCCCCAGCCTTGCAGGCCGGGGGAGGGGCGGTCCGCGGGCGGCCGGGGTCCCTAACGAGGGGAGCCCGTCCCCTGCCGCGGGGAAGAGGCATTTGGGGGACCCCGAGATCCGCCCCACGCGTGGCTCCTTCCCAGCTGCCAGGGCGTTCGCCTGTCCCGCTGCACACCGGGAGCGGGATCAGCACTGCCAAGGTGATAGGATTTAGCCCTCTTTTGCTCCTGAAGTTAGTACCACATGTCCTTTTTTTTTTTTTTTTTTTTTTTTTCTTTCCATCAGACAGCAGAGCACTGGTAAACACCATGCAGAAAAGCCGTATTGTGGGGTTACAAAGTCTAGGCTGTTTAAGGAGCTCTGTCATTCCTTTTAATGGAGCTCACTGACGCAGATCTGGCTTCTGCCAGCCGAGGAAATGTTGCTACTGAGAAAAGGGTTATTGAAACCCACAAACTAAACATTATAAGCAAGAATCAAATGGCAGGACGTTCTGAAGTGTAATCCCTCCTGATTTCAGGAGAAGGGGAACGTATTGATAAGCGGCAGCGGGTGACAGAGCCCCAAGCTGGGTGGGTGAAAGGCGCTTGAGAAAGGTGGTGTTTTCAGAGAGGATTATCAACCCTCACTCTGGAGTCTCTCACACCTGGGCAGGTTGACTCTTGCATGGAAGTAAGAATCCCCTTTTTCTCTGGACGGATTTGTACAAACTTGCTAGATAGGCTTAAGGAGCCAAGACTGGAATGCTAAGAATTTTCTCTCTCTCTCTCTCTTTAAAAAAAAAAAAAAAAGAAAAGAAAAGAAAAGAAAAAAAGAGAGAATTAAGAAGGCAACACTTCCCAGTTTTAAAACAATGATAAAATTATTAAATAGGATGTAAAACTCAAAATCACATCTCAGCCTACAGCTGTTTCCAAAGTGTTTGCTCTGACCTTTGGTAATAGTGTCAATTCCGCTGCAGAAAATATGTTGTAGCCTATATAATGTATTTAATTGCAAGATGGCTTTTAAATGGTCTCCTTTCCTCAGGCTAGCGAAATGGCTGTGACCAGGGAAACAAGGCTGAACTGAAGCTTTGTTGCCTTGCTATGTTTTGTGGGGTTGCAACTGAGATGAAAATTTAAAAAACCCGCTTGCCCAAAGTGGCATCTTTAACCACAACAGAAACAAACAAACAGCTGGCAACAAAGGGGCAGGGGAAATGGGGAAATGGCTCCCCAAACTAAAGCAGGGAAGACAAGGTCTGATCTCAGGAGGAGCAGAGAGAGGCCTCTGAGCTCCACAGAGTCAGCTCACTACTTTATTTATCCCAGAGCTTCACCGTAAGGGCACTTCAGTCTATTTGTCTGCGAACATCAGAAAAGGGGGGCTTAAACGTACAGCAATGACTCCACTACAGTAAGAGATTCCCCTCACACACACTGCCAAGAAAAAAAAAAAAGCTGCCATTATTGAGCAACATATAGCGTTATTTCCATACTAGTCTGGGTGACATTTCCATTGAGTTTCTATAACCGTGATTAAAGGCGAGAGAGGTTTCTAAACATATCTAGAGATGCTGAGCCTCCTGGTGTATAAATAGCATGCATTTCATAATCTCGTGTTTAAACGTTTATTTTAAAATAACCCCCATATACATTCCAGAGAGTCTCCCTGCTATAGGGCATAGCGTGACCCAGGCTTTGCATTTGTTTGCAAACTGGGGGAATATTACTGGAGATTGATTCAGTCTTTATTTTTCTTTTCTAGTAAAAAAAAAAAAAAAAAAAAAGACAAAGAAAGAGGAAGGTGTGGGGAGTCCTGTACCAATACACCACTTGGAGATAAGGAAGTTTTTGAGACACATCTAGGCTCTCAGCACAGATCCAGAAGTGTAAAGACAAAGTAACTTAATTGCCTTTGCTTGAAACGTAAATTGTGGCTGACGTTTCTAATTACATCCCTTACCTTCTCCTGCCAGTTGTAGCTTCTACTACTGAAATTCTTAAGTTGTGTGGAAATTGTCAAATCGTCCTCCCCGCCCCCCACTATTGATGCATTAGTAATGTCACAGCCATTGGAGAAGTTAAATTGCGTGTATTAAGTGTAAGTCTTGTTTGAGATAACATCGAGGCTGAAGAGTGGAAAAGACATGGTAAACAATAAACAAAATAGAGACTGGACGGGAATAGATGGAAAGGTAAGGCCCAGCCTAGTTGCGTCTTTTTTCATGTTCTCAGTCCAACTACATGTCTAGCTTGCGGGGACTGGTGAGAAGCAGAGTGGCAGGATTAAACCTGAGGTTTTGCCAAGGTAACGAGAATACAAAAGTTTGATAAAACTCATTCTGAGCCGCTTACAGCAATCTCTGTGAACATAGCCTTTTAATTAATGTGAGCAAAGGTTAATGCAAATAAATAATGTGGAAAAAAGATCCCTATTTGCTTCCAACAAGCATCACAAAGGATGGGGAGAGGGAGGGGTTGGGGCACATTGGAGATTTTGTTTATCAGTCCATTAGAAAAACAAACAATTAATGCAGCTTCCCCTGTTCCCTTTGGCGTGTCCTTGGTTTTCAGCTGCTTTGGGCAAGTCAGGCAACATCAAAGGGGATGCAGGGCTGCCTCACACCAGCGTGCCAAAGGCCAGGGATCTCTAATGGCAAAGACTAGATCAATGTGGCATGCATAAATTAGCCAGGAATCCATGAATTAGGGGATTGTCTCTCCATCACACTCCTATTTAATCCACTGAAAAGCAGGCTGAGGAAAGAGAAGCTTAAAGTGTCAAAATCATGACCTGGTTTGGGATGGCCTGGGAATGAAGTTTCCTTCCTCTTCCTCTGGACTCAAGTGTTCCTATGTGACAAATGCACCAGGGCAGGTTCCCTGGGAGCCAGACTGCAGAGGAAGAGTCTGGTTGTCAAAGCAGCCCTGAAACTGGAGGTGTCTTGCCCCTCCCCGGGAATCATTTCTGTGCCTGTTGGTGCCTTCAGCACCAAGCCAGCCCCAGCCAAAGATTGCGCTTTCCAGCCTCGGACAGAAAAGATACTGGGGAGGGGGAAGAGGAGAAGAAAAAGCCAAACAAAAACGAGCTAGGGCAAAACACGTGTGTGTCTCCAAACATGGTTTAATCTGTGTGCATTAATGTGAAGTCAGTGCTGGAGAGCCAGCCCTGGAGATCCTGTTTCGCTTTCTAATTTTTGGTGTGTACTTAATCCCGTGATTTCCAATGAAGGGAGGGATATTTTAAAACACTGGGCTCTCCAAGTAGGACAGCCCTAGAAAGGAAGTTCTCCGAGGGCTTGATGCCTGTTACTAAGAGGTTTAAAATACAACTACCAGTTAATCAAATAAATAGCACTTCCCAGCCTCTAACAGGTAGGCAGCTAATTGACTGAGGTTATTAATAAAGGAGAGAAACTTACACAGAAGAAGGTGAGCACTGGGGACAGAGCTACAGAAACCTGGATAAAATCCACGCTGGAGTTCAGTATGTCCTGGGAGGAAGGGGTAGTGCCCATGCACAGATTCTGTGGGGTCAGAGGTTTGCTCCGTCCCTGCATCCCCACCCTCCCGGGAGCAGACGGTGCTGCGATCCATAGGGCAGTGCACTGCTTTCTAACTTTGTACCCCTTCCCCATTTGCAGGCATGGAATGAAGCTCCCTCCAGTCACCTGCTGCAAGACACATTATCCAGCTTCCTAACCTTAAGGATGAGACCCTATCAATATTGCCTCTGCTTTTGTGATCAGGGTAGTAGTGCAATATTGCTTATAGGGTCTTTTCTTTTGAGGGTTATTCTTCACGGAGAGAAGAAAGCCACAGCAGGAAAAAAATAATCCTATGTGCCCATCGAATTAAGGGAAAAAGTTGTGAAATGACGAGTGTTGTTAGATAGGCAAGTAATTGTGCAGAGATGTTATTTGTGACGAATAATTGTGCTATTGTGGTGACTCAGGTTGTGAGTAATGGGCATATTTTTGATGCTATCACACAGGATTCAAAACAGCCTGGTGTTTAAACCGCACAAGCAGTGATTGAAACCGGAGAAACCCATCATGGCTCAATTTTAAAATAGTATGAGTCCCGAGACGTTTGAAGGGTGCCTATTTTACATAATGATGTAAACACCCACCAAGGGATGGGAGGAGATACATAGCCACGCTTGCTGTTTCAGTGCCTGATCCCGGCCCGAAAACCAGTGCGGTGCGAAGCAGAGCGTAGCACAAAGAGGCCGAGGCTCTAATCCCAATCGCCTCCAAACAAAGCTCACGCCTCTGGCGAGCGCGGGGTCTGCGCCGGGCCCTGCCTCCGGCCCTTCCGAGAGCGCTCACGGAGGTACGTGGGAACGGAGCGGGGATGGGATCGGGCGCTCGGTCTCCCCCCGCCTTGTGCGGGATCAGCCGGGGGCTGACGGCGGCCGGGTGGGTGGCCCTGCCTTCCGTTTCAGGTGGTCCCCGCGGTCCCTTTCGGGACCTCAGGGGCCCAGGGAGAGGGACGGTGGGAGGGGACTGGGGGCCGGATCGGGGCGCGGCGGAACGGCCGCTGCCGCGGGGTTTTCCGAGCGGTCCGGGCGGCGCGGAGCGGGGCCGCGACTCCCCGCGGCGGGGCCGTGCCCGCTGCCTCCCCGTTGTGCGGCTGACCCTGCCGCTGCCCTCGGTTCGAACCCCCCCCAGCATCCTTCCGGGGGGAGGCGGCCAGCTCGGGGACAAAGCCAGGACCGCCCCCCCCCGCCCCGTGCTCTCCCTCCGTGCCCCAGCCCGGCGGCCGGGCAGCGCTGGGACCACCGGGCGGGCTGCCCCTCTTTCCCTGTTGCACTACTGTCACGGTCGCAGCGAGCAGTGCAATAATGAAAGGGCGTCAGTGCGCCGGGGAGCGGCGAGAGCGGGGACAGCGTGCGGGGACGGGGCGTCCCGCCGCCCCCCGGGACACCTTGCCGGGGAGGGGGGAAGGGCTGGGGGGGCTTTGGGTGTGCAACTCTCTTTGTTTAACACGCGGCGCCGGAGGGTGGGCACAGGGCAGCGCAAGGTGAGCGGCCCCGGGCCCGTCGCGCCTCCCCCCCGCTGTACCCGGCCCACACCGAAGAAATAAAGTGACTCCCACGGGCCCTGTCGCTGCCTTTTCTTCCTGGTGGGGTTTCTTGCAGGTCCCCAGCCCCTCCCGCCTCCCTAGCAGCTGTCTGTCCGCAGGGAAAAAGCCCCTCGGTGGGTTTTGGCGGTGGGCTAATTGCCCCTTTGGTCTTTGGAGGGAGAGGTGGAAAACGAGCATCCTCCTCCACTGTGGAGCCCAAAAAACAGGCTGGAGCCGTGCCCGAGTGCTGGCTTCAGCAACGGGGGAACCAGTGTGTGGGGCAGGAGGGGAAGGGAAGGGTTTGCAATAATGGAGATGAGAACAGCGCTCCGCATCTGGGAGCTATGCTGGGAAGGCCAGGAAACAGCCCTTTGATTATTAGTGGCCATAGTGAAATGGATACTTCTATAAAAGAGGGCTGGGGAGGGGTATTTCCTTTAGCAAAGGACCTTTCCACTCTGGCCTTTTGAACCTGCCCTTCTCCCTGGCACTGCTTCTGCTTCATCATGACTTTTTGCAGAGGAAGGTGAGTGCAGAAAGCAGGCTGGCTGTAGGAGAGGGATGCAGTCTAATCCTGATGAAAAGGCTTTTACAGTCTATGCTTCATTTCCTATTTCTTTTGGATTCTCTCTCTCTCCTGTCTCTCGTGCACAAGCAGATATAAAAGCTGAATCCTTCCCTGCAGTCTCTCTCCCAGGGAACAGTCAGCCCCCTCCCCAGCTTCACCTTCGGGCTTTGCGCACACAAAATGGCTGCAGCAGCCTGTGGGTGGGCATGGAGAGCTCAGGAAGCTGCTTTTCTTTTTCCCACCCTGCCTGCCCAGGAAGCCTTTCTGCTTTTATTTTCTGTGGCATTTCGCTCTTGCATAGCTCTGTGCAAATCCAAGGGGGTCTCCTATGTGTAAGCTATGCATGGAATGGGAGCTGGGGAGGGAAATGGCCAGTTTGCATGAGAAGGGGACCTGTCGGGCCCCAGTGTTTATTTTTTTGCTGACCTTCTGGGGATATGGTCAGTGAGAGCTGTGACAGCTGCTGGAAGCGGCAGGGGCTTTGAAGATTGTGAAGGTTGTGACCTGGAGGCCCCTTTCCTCTCTCTGTCCCAGGAGCTGCTGAGTCAATCAGGGAAAAGGGGAGGTGAAATGGGGGCTGCTCTTTAGCCATTTTTCAATTGGTGAATGAAACAGGAAAGGACAAATGCAAGAAGAAAAAAGAGCGATTACTTCCACTTTGGTGCATTACTGAGAAGGGGGAATCTCTCTTTGGCAAAAGATTATAACAATAATGGGAAACCACTGTGCTCCTAAGATCCAGCACCTTGAATAAAGGATTTAACTGGGCAAGGAGCTGATGGCAGATCAATAACAGTAAATTAGGGGGAAAGCCTACAAACTCAAAAAGCAAGAGGAAGTCCACCTCTCACTTCCTCCTAATACCAGCTCTAGATATAGCAGCAGGAACACATTCCCAGTGGGCCCACTAGCTCCCACCATCTCCTTGACCCTGCACTAACACATCTTCATCCTTGCTGAGCTCAGCTGAACACTATGACTGAGGCTGCAGAGGCCACCAAGAGCGGCTGCACCATACATGCCAAAATAAAGGGACAAAGTGCATTGTGCGGGGCTGTATCCTTCATGTGCATGTGCTTTCAAAAGGCACAAGCTCCCTTAGCAATCCACACCCCCGGGCAGCCCACGAGAGGGCTCTCGCTTGGCCCCACAGCCCTCTCTAAGCCCAGTGACTGGGGTTTAAGTCTTTTTCACTTTCTAGATAACATGATCCTATGGATCTTTCCTTTTAAAATAGTAATCAGAACAGCAAACAGAGCGCCTGGCTTCGCTTGACCAACACACAACAGAGGCAAAGAAGGCAAACAGCAGGCTTTTCAACTAGTTTACACAGGGGGCACTTAAATACTGCATTGGTTACATAATACCATTCGGGGGCTGGGGTTTTACACATTCTTCTACTAAATATATCTAGGAGATTTGTTTTAAAGTGATCAACATAAGTTCAGCCACAGCTTCGAGGGGAAAAATCCAATGATTAGACCTAATACCAGTAGGACGCTCATAGCCTATTTAGTGAAACCCAAGGCACAATAGAATTTTTTTCCTAGACCTGCTGGCCAGCACTGCGCTTGCTCAGCTGCAGCAGAGGGGGTGCGCTGCCTCGAGCAGGGCTGTCACAGACAGACACTTCCCTGCAGGAAGCACAAGCTGCTGGTTTTTAGGGCCATATCCTGCCACTGCTCCACATCCAGTCCTCAGGATTCATCCCAGCACAGGCTGAAGACAGGATATGTTCTGTCAATTATGACAAACTTAAGTGCTAAGAAAGATGAGGAGGCATACAAAAAAAAAAAAAAAAAAACAAACAAAAACAACAAACCACAAACCAACCCAAAACTCTCTAGTCCTAGCTGTGATTGATTAGGAAAAAAAGTATTCACTGTAAACTCCTCTGGAGAACCCCATTCACATGGGATACCTGAAAGCATGTTCCCTTCCTCATAAGCGCTCCAGTAAGCATCCTGTTCCCATCCAAAGGGATAGCAGGTGGCCAAACTGCTCCACTGGAGGCTTGACAATGGCATTACCCACCCAGCTTTTCAGCTGAAGCCTAGCTCAATCTGTACACAACTTCTGAGACTCCAGCTAAACCCTTCCTGGGATCGGCAAGCTTCCCCAGGCAAGGCCTGGATCTAGCAGCCCCGCGTCCTTGCAAAGGGTGTGTCCCTCTGCTCAGAAGTGAACAGATGGGAAGAAGAGTCTCAAAGCATCAGAGCTTTAAAACCGTGCTCTTCTCTTTCGTGTGTTGTCACCAGAAGCTCCGCGGGCAGAGATCTCTGCCATAAGGCATTAGCAGAACAGCAGGTGGGTGGCTAATTGAGAATGGAAGTTCCTTGGGGCAAACCAAAATAGTCTTTGTGGCACCGCACAGAACTAGGTACACTGCCTGGGCTCGGCATCAAACACCGAGTCAGTAAAAACCCTGCTTACTCACTCATCTGGGAGGTGGGCGAGCCCTTGTCTTGTAAACCTCCTTAGGTCTTGTAAACCTCCTTAGACACACAGAGTAATCAGGTAACAATGATAAGCTGCTGCTCACAGTGCGAACTGAAATGTACCATTTCACATGGGTATAAGAAGTCAAATATTTTAAAGAGTCACCCTGCTACTACCACAACAAATGGCAGACCTCTGCCTCCCTCCAACGCTGGTCTGCTGAGAAGCATCATCTTTGCCAGGAGCTGCTGCAACTACGCAGACAGCCGGCCCAATTAAAATCAATAGGAGTTACACCGAGTACAAAAGCCACCATCACACAGAGCTAGAAGACAAACTGGTTTGTTCCTCCACTGTGAATCCCCATCATATTTCAGAACAAGTTTAGGGTGACAGCAATCCAGTTTTACATAGCCTACCAGCAGAAAAGTCTGTTGCTTGGTTTTCTTTTTACAGCGGTTACACCTTTGACACACCTCTAAATTATTTTGAAAAATTCAAACAAAAGGGAGGCTGTGCTTCAAGAGAAGCAGAAAATGAAAGACTTCCCAATCTGAAGGAAAAGGAGATCTCTCAACAGCCCTGGATAAGTACAGAGGCCACCTTCACATGTAAGCCATTACAAACATGAGGTACCAGCAAAGCTAAGGATTTCTCACTGCCCACCCCCAAACGCCAACTTAGGGTGTCTGTAACAGCATCTGGAGCAAGTCAAAGGGTAGTTCTGGTGTTCCCCTGTTGAATCTCTGGCCAAATTCTCGGATCAGAATCGATCCCTTCTCCTCCTTTCCCTCTTTACACACAGATATCCCTACTGAAAAGTAAATGTTTACAAGAAAAAAAAAAAAACACCACAACAAATCCACAACAAACCAACCAACAACCCCCCAAAAAACCATCTCTCTCACACACACAGAAGAAAAAAAAAAGGCAGGAGAGAATTTATATGGGGGGGGAGGGGGGAATCAGGGTAGTATTTAAATTGTGAAAAGTGAAGCCGAACTGTTTTCTGCTTGTACCCTGCCTAAGGGAGCAGTGGGGCAAGGGGTCTTCTTTAAACCCTCTACCAGCTGAACGGCTCTTGGCGCTAAGGCAGGAGGCCCCCCCCGCAGGCGGGTTTAAGCCAACGGCCTGCCCCACCTCTGGCCCAAGAATTCGTGCGGTGCCTCCCCGGAGGATGCTCTGCCAGGGCTCTGCTCCGCTCCCGGCGGCACGGGCAGGGTTTCACGGCCGGGGCTCATGCCCGGAGCTCGGCGAGGGCGGGCACACCGCAGCCGGCCGAGCACGACGGCTGCTGCCGAGTGAGACCGACCCCCGCGGGCGGATCGCACAGGGGTTCCGGGGGGTCACCGGCCCGTGGCTCTGAAAGGGCCCCGTTGACAGCTCCCCCGCCGCAGTGTCCGCACGGCTCTCCACAGGGAAGGCGTCCGAGCTCAGGAGGGTCCCTCGCTGGGCCAGAGGATGCAGAGCCACCCCCTCCGCCGGGGAACGTGGGCTCCAAACCACCACCTTCCCGCCGTGAGATGCTGGCGCAAAAAATCACGTCCACCGGCCCTGGCAGAGACGGAGCAGGGGGGCTCAGGGCGGTGCAATGTGGACATCGACTAAAGCCACTTCTCGACGTAGACGTCTCGAAATATTTTTATTAACTTGGGGGCACACAATAAAAGAGATTAGGGGGTCGGGAGGGACACACAGCAGAAGAGACTGTTCAGTAAGTATTGCTCAGGCTACTCACTTGCACATTTCCGATTATTTCTGCCTAAAATAGCCCTGAAATCCAAGCACATCCTTCGCTGGCTCTTCCCTATTGAACTGTAAACCCACTGATGCACACAAACGCCCCGAGAGACCAGGCTGGAGGGAGCCCGCTGCTGCTCCGACCGTGCTGCCTGGGGAGCCCCGCCCGGGGGGCTCGGGGCCGCCCCGCCGCCGCGCTGCGTTTCCCCGCGCTTCCCGCACAGGAGCGAGCGCCGCCGGTCTCCCACGCGCAGCCGGTCGGTCCTGGGGGCGGGAAAGCGGAAAGCAGCGGGCGGAGAAGGGCTGCGAGGAGCAGGGAACCCTTGTCACCCCGCAGTGCCGAGCAGGGGCCAGCGCAGCCCCCGGAGAGGCGCTGGCTCCCGGCAGTGCACCCGGCCTCCCTCCGGCCGTGCCCCGGCCCCCTCCCGCGCCCGGCCCCCCCGGAGCCCCTGGGCAGCCGGGCAGAGCCACGCAGAAGCTGCTGCCTTCGAGGGACAGGGTGGCCGTCGCCATTTTAACCCGCTCCGAGCAGGCCCACAGCAGAGAGGCAGAGGGTGGTGGTCCGCCGCTCCGCGGAGCTGCGGGGGGAGGACAGCGGGGAGGGCAGGGGCTCATCCGGACATCCCAGAGCATGTCACCCCGCCTCCTTGATGGCTTCCCGGACACCAGCCCCGGGTCCCCGCTCACCAACAAGACAAAGAAAACCTGTAATTTTCTCTTCCAGGTGGGACGAAGAGGTACCGACACGTGGTTTGGGATCACTCGGTTCTGCAGCTACGAACAGAGTGCCGGTCATCAACTCCAGTACCTTAAGCATAGCTTCCTACCAAAAGATCCCTCGACTTTAGCTAACACTTTATTAGATGGATCTTTTCTAAGGTTAAGTATTAAGCCATTCTTTCAGTATGAACCACTGTGTCTCAGAGCAAACAACACATAATCATTTTCCTTCGGTTTCCTTAGGCACCAGATACAAGAAAACATGATCTAGTGTCAAGGTGGTTTTCTGACAAGAACGATCTAGACTGGGCAACTTTCCTACGGAGAAGAGCGCAGCAAGCAGCCTGGAAAGACGGGAGCCGTTCTGCGCTACTATTTTCCCTTCAAAAGCACCTTTCCCTGTGGCGTCCCACGCGGCACCAGCCCTCCCAGCGCCGCCGGGCAGCATCTTCTCCCGGCGAGCCAGCGCCGCGGCAGGCGGCCGGGGGGGCTCCGCCGCGGGGTCCCGGCCAGGGGCTGCCCGGCGTGGGGCGGGGGGGGACTGAGCATGCAGAGCACCCTCCTCCGGCCAGCTCTCACGGCACATCCCCTGCCCGCCCTCCGGCCCCGCTGGGGACCGCCGGCCTCGGAAACCCTCCTTCCCCGAGGGAGCGCTAGAAACCCTCCTTCTCCGCCACTGGCACTTTCTCCTGATGTTTTCCACATTCGGGATCCCCCTCCCCGCAGAACACGGGCCGCCATCCCTCAGCGCTGCGGGGGAACACCGCCCCGGCGGGGCTCGCTCCCTGCCGCTGGGAGGAAGCTATAAACGCTGCACTGTGAACCTTCCAGTCTCGGGGGGGGTTTCATGGCTTTTCCGCTACCCACCACAGCTCTCCCGGAGGAGGGTGTCCCTTCCACTCCGGCTGCCACTTCCAAAGTCACAATTACCTCTTCCTTTTGGGGAAGGAAGTTGTGTTCCCCCGGCTGAGAATCTATACCCTAAGGAGCAAATGCATCTCTTCTGTCCGGTCTGGTCACACCCCGCCCCGCACCACCCCTTGCCGAGCAGCATCCCTCTTGCCCTCCAGCGCCCGGCTTTAGCCCAGGAAAGGCAGCCGTCCTACAGGGCGACGCGAAGCCCTTACACCCCCCGAGCCGAGACCGGGGGGCTCCGAGGCCGCTGTCGAGGCACTGCTGAGACTTCCAAGCAAGGATTCAGTTAATCGCTTACACTAAACAGCTTCCCATCTCATGAGGTATAACAGCGGCCATATAGGGAGATAAACAAAGATTTTTAACATTTTAAGCTATTTTGCCCCGGAGACTGGTCTCTAAAGCTCGACGGAGAGCCACCCTCACCACCGTGCATCTGTAGGGCTGAGGAAATGCGGCACAACATAAGTGTGTTTTGTTGTGCAGCTAATAGAAAATTGCCTCCAGCTCAACAATAATTGCCTCCACACCCGCACCCAGCGACGGCAGAGGTAATGCATTCAGAAGCGTAATATTTGCAAGAGAGACAGCAGATGGTGCTCCCCTGGGTGCAATTTCAGGCGAAGCCTCGCATTCTGCACTTACCGATATCTGTTTTAGCCGCACGGGTTTAACGCTACAACAGCCTTTTTTTGGCGATGGAGTCACAAACACACACGACAGAGTGTAAGATGTTCCAGGCACGAATCGTGAGCCTCCCGTTTTGAACAAGCGGGGAGGATACAAGTGAAGCAGACCGGTGATTAAACAAGTTGTCTATATAGTTATTTTATCACTCCACGCTCCGTGTGCCCATCGAAGCCAGTTCCCGAGCTAGATCAGTTTGTAGCAGGACGGGAACTGCCGGAGGCGCACTAAGGCGTGTTCCCTCACAGTGTAAGCAGCCGGACAGGGCTAGAAATTTTTTCACAAGCCCTACAGCCACGCACTTAGTGTCTCCGGAGGTCCCAGATGCGGGACAAGCGCTCAGGGCTCGGGAATGCCCGTGTGCCCCCCGGCTCCCTCTCCCGGGCAGGTATTGACGCGCTGCTGTGTTTTCTCGGCACCAGGAGGCACCGCTCTCCCGTAATTCCCCAGCCCAACGCTTCTGTTTGTAGCCTTTCGGTCTCTCGAGCTACTGGGCTTTAAACTCGCTCCTTGGTTAGAGGGAGTCGGGTGGAGGCAGCCGGGAAGGGACGCCTGCTCTCCGCCGGGCTCAGCCCCGTTCCTGGGGTTCACCTCGCGGCTAAGCATCGCCGCGCCCCGCCGGCCAGGAGCCCTCCCGGGGGTGCGCGGTCCCGGGGGCTCCGGCGGGGCCGGTGGCGGACTGGCGGCGGCAGACGTGGCTCAGGGCTGCGCACACGAGGTGGGACCCCCCCCCCCCCCCCCCCGCAGCCGACGAGGCTGAATATAGAGACGACGAGCCCGCCCGGCGGAGCAGGCAGGAGCCGGGGAAGAGGAGAGGGGCGAGGGGAAGGGGCAGAGTGCGGCTACGGGAAAGCGGGTTTTGGAGGAAGCCTCCTGCCATCACCCGAGGATTGTCGTTAGCAGAGGCTGGCTCGCAAATGCTGGTACCCGGGATGGTAAAAGGCTCCTATTCAAGATCATCTTTCCGCTAGAGATGAAGGAATATCGGCTGGCGCCTGATGCCGAGAAACCAAAGTTGCACTGCCGGGCGAATTTGCAGAGAAATCTACGTCCATTTGGCAAATAAACGAAACCCTCGGCAGTAGCCGCGCCGGCAGGGAGGGAGGCTGGCCCCACCAGCCCCCGGTCCCTCCGAGGGCGGCCAGCGGGGATGACCCCCGCAGGACGGCGGGGAGGAGCCGACTGGCGAACCGGCAGGGTCTCGGAAGAGGTGGCAGCTTGGCTTTCACCTGGACGCCAGAAGAAATCACCCGCTCCAGGGGAAGCGGTGCGGGCAAGCGCCGAGGAGAGCCGGGTTAGTGACACCGGGGACAAGACGCGCTCGTGTATTATCGCTGACGTGCAACGGATCTTACGCGAGCTAGAAGCAGATCACTTTATTCTAGCTTTTGCTGTCGAGATATCACAAAATGCAACGGGGCTGTTGCAGGTGACGGGAGGAGAAGAGAGTTGCCTTTAACGATCCTTTTGTGTCTTCCTCCTCCCACCGAGCGGAAACCGGTGTTTAATTTTATGATACAGGTAATTGCCTTAAATGTCTAGTGTAAGCAAACAGACTTCAGCCTTAGCCGCATTTTATCAATCCTATAGCAAGACAGAAACGCCTAAAGCATCGCTTTATAGCCTCCGCTAACGTTTTGATCTTCCCCTCCAAATAACGCAGCAGTACACGACTCGGCGGAGCGCACTTCGCGCGAGACGCGGCGGCGCGGGAGGGCGTACGGCAGCCCCCCGCCCCCGCGGCGAAGCGGGCGTCATTTGTTCCCCTCGAAGAGCACATTTGCAGGCGATCAAAGCCGGGCTGCCGGGGCACCGCCGCGCTGCCGGCCGCGCAGACCGCCGACCCACCGGCCCCGGACCGCCCCCGTTTCAGGCTCCAAGGCGGAGATAAGGAGAAAGACGGTCCCGTCCCTTTTTCCTCCGAAGGGCCCGCTCGCCTTTCCCCACCCGAGTTTCTCTGCAGATCGCCTGCGGGGCCGTTTCCTGGGCGGCACCGGGCAGCCAACCCCCCGGTGACAAGAGCTCTCCAGGGGCACCTGCAAACCCAGGGAGCCCCGGGAAGGCGCCTGCAGTGGCTGGGATCGGGATGGGGCCGAAAAGGCATGAGCAGAACAACAACATCGGGTACCGATTTTGCTTTATGTTTAGCTGTGGTTCGAGTCACACCACATACTTCCCTTTCAGCACAGCACACACCTCTACTACTAATCAGTACTCAGAAAATTAAGCTTAGGGGAATAAATACGAAGATCAAGCAAAGAGCCTTAGATCCAAGTCCAAGCTCAACTGTCCTCCAGACATACAAAGCCAGCACTTGCACATTATTTTTATAACAAAAAAGCATATAGGAACTAATCAGGCAGCTTTATAGCTTGCATACACTCTAATTAATTTGTAATGTGTTTCATGGGGGCTTGGTATTCTGGACATGTCATACAGCTTCTAACCCTAACAACACAGGGCACCATTTTCCCAAAGGAGTGAAGACAGTTGAATCCCTCATAAAACAGCTTGAATCAGTATCAGAGCTGTCATAGGAGGATTCCATTGTGAACTTCATGCTAATTTAGAAGTGGTACAATACCCAACACAGTAAAAGGTTTTTATAATCTATTTAATTTGCAGCAATTTAAACAGAAAGAAGTGTTGAACCATGTAACTGCTGAAGTCTACTTTTAAGGTGCTCACTATATTCCCTCCTTGTCTCATACACACCCAAAGTAATTTAGTTCTACCTTCAGAGGAACTGCTTGACCACCTCTCAGTCAATTCCCCTACACCGCTGAAATTATTGCAAGTTTGGTTAAGGAAACAGATTAGGAGGAGCTAACCCTGGTGTTCTGTCTTTTGCATAGAGTAAGAATAAGTTATTAGGTATAAATACTCAAGGTCCTGCCAAAATATTTATAAACACGGGAGCACTGAGATGCTTAGAATGTCAGTGAGAGGAGGGGAGAAAGTATAAAATATTTATTCCTCTAAGTATTTAAAATAACCATAGGACCCTGAAATGTATTACTGTTTGTGACTTGCATACATAATAAATGCTACATACTCTAAGGTAAGTTTGAATTGCCTTGTGGTCCCAATGCAACTCCAGGTTGGTAAGATTGAACATTTTATTCCCTCCTGATGAAGCAAACCATCCCCTGTGCTTCCCACCCCATAGAACAGCACCAAGGAGATCATAGGAAGAAAGCACTTCCTTAGGTCTGACTGTTCCTGTTTAAGGGTAACTTTTTGTTAAAAAACACTGTTTCCTTAAAAAAGCTTAATTGCACAACCATGGGTGCTACTTGTAAGCTCAAACACATGGGGTTCCCAAAAAGGAGCTGATGAAACAGCCATATTATGAAGCAATTAATTATCAAAGATATTTGAATGGTACTCCAGAGCTGGATTACAGGCAGATGTATTTCAAGAGAGAATTGCAAAACCAGAAGGGCACAGATGAGAACTCAAAAGCAGGAAAGGGGGGCAGAAGCAGCCTCATGGCACCCTGCATGTGCCCACCTCTCCTGGGCTCTTAGCCACTTCCCCAGCTGACAGCGGGCACCCAACCAAAACGCCAGCACACACGCCACCCAGGGGTCAGACACCCAGCAGATGCTGCTGCTGGAAGGAGGTATTTCTAAGGCTCAGCCTCTGCCTAGGGCAGCTGTGAAATGTGGCACATCTACCGTGACCGTCAGTGCTTCAGTGCGGGGTAAGAGAGGCAGGAGAGAGAAGATTCAGCAAAACTAACTGAAAAACACTGCTGACTAAGCATCACTGTTAAGGGTTGTTTGGATTGTAATGTTTTTTCTTTTTTGTTTTGACTTTTTTAAAAAAATATGCTAATTTACCTTAATAAGAGCAGATATACCCAATTAGTATTCCCAAACATAAATCAACGTTTTAATTTCATTTATTATCTTTACCTTTGACATTCAGAATGAAGAATCAATGAGTAGTATATCCATTCTAGCACTTTGAAGAACTAAACCCAGTTCTCATTCATACTGACTGGGAAGGCAAAACATGTGCCAAGTGTTCATATGCTGAGCAGTTATATAGAGCTTTAAAAAGCTTCAGGAAATAAAGAGTAAAAGTGCTTGTATACACACACTTGACTCCAAAATGAAGTTCCTAAGGAACTCCTTGCCATTTTACATTGAACTAGATGCAGTATTTCACAGATTTTTCAAAGTAGAAAGTTTAAAGTTGGTAATTGTCTTTAGCAATTATTCCCACTGAGAACAACTATAAATAAGGATCCCTCTTAATTCTTTTCCCAAAAGCCCATTCTAGTTTAGTAAAGGAACAACATTGGCACACCTTTTCAAAGAGTTCTTGTAATAGTCATGAGCAAGCCACTGGAAAGCACCTGTCAGTTATTTGAAATTTTCACTTAACCTTGAAGTATATAGAGAATTTTGACAAGAGGTATTATAAAATTCAGTTTATCACCTTAAAATAAAGAGAAAGGAAGCAACAAGACAGTGTCACCAACTCTCATACCTACATCTCTCACTACTTCATGTTTTACCCAGGAGTCCCAACATCTTTAGGCAGATGATAAGAGTGATATGGAAAACAAACAACAACAAACCCCAACAATATAAAAACTGTGATTCTCCAAATCTCTAGTCCTCAGCTGTAGGGGGAGGACCAAACAGTTGAATTGTGAACAGCCAAAGTAAATACAAACAGCTGAATCAGATTCTGAGGATTACAAGGCTTGTAAGTCTAGAAGTTACATAGAAAGGAAAGCACGTTAGCACTTGCACAAGCAATCATTTTTCACAGCTACAAGCTCTTGCACTTCCTACATTAACTTATGACTTTTGTAGTCTGCAGTTAGCACGCTATGGGTACCAACAGTTATTTTAGTACTACATGAGACCTTTGCAAAGTAAGATGTACTTCAACTGGCCTTATTTTAAGAGTCCTTCAGCACAACTTTTACAGTAATGAGAACTGGGAAAAAAATAACCTATTGTTACGCATGCGCAAGCAGAACATTAAGGACAAATGACTTCTACGCTTTGGTCAGAATCAAAAGTGAAGGAAACTTAGTTCACAGGAACATTGTTGAATATATCTTTAAATAAGGCATTCCCGGACACATTTGCGTGGAGAAGCTTGGTCTTCAGGAACAGAAGGTACAAGCATTTTCAAAACTGAGAGATTAGAACGTAAGCAATAAGAACCAAAAGCCAGTTCTTTCCCAACCTCACCAAACCAATTTGTCTCAAATCCAGAAGAGAAAGACAAAGGTCCAGCGAGATCCCACTCAAGCATAACAAATAAGACTGATAAATACCTTTGCTAGAGACAGAAACATCCAGGCAGAGATAAACATTGGGTAGAGATAGTTCTACCCCTTCTCAGCCAACTCAGCATTCCACAGGTGCACCAACACTAACCCCACACAGTTTAGATATAAAGCATTTAGCTCTTAGTGACAGACAACTCATTGCCAAATTTGTTTCTTCCTCCTGCCAAATGCTACCACTCTTCTTGTGTTTACTCATGTATGAGCTTCAAAAGAAAATACCTCCTTTTTAATAAAGGAAAAGTC
Organism: Fratercula arctica; assembly: GCA_947846985.1. NCBI lineage: Eukaryota > Metazoa > Chordata > Aves > Charadriiformes > Alcidae > Fratercula > Fratercula arctica. Next base: position 28,973,284 of record CANTUZ010000013.1, on the reverse strand, counting down.
AGCTTGTTTATGCAGAAGGTTTGTTTTGTTTTTAAATAGTTATCCTTTATAGCTATAATTTCAATAGCAATTACGAGTATCAGTGAACCTGAAACATTCACCACGAGTTTACTTCTAATACAAAACAGCAAAAGCTAGTCTACGTACTCCCTAAAATACTCATAATCCTTAAATACCCACATGCAACTAAGAATCATAGAAAAACAGTCTTACCTTTTTCTTCAAAGAAAAATAATCAGGTATGCCAAACAACTGTTACAGAGGTTCCGTGTTCCATAGGGCATGAAAGATCTTCACTAGTAGCAAACCCCTAAATAAAACCCAATGCTGGCTGTCCAGCTGCACGAGGCTCCAGAGCACGTATCAGTAGGTGTATTTATAAACCTTAACTGCAGCTGCCTCTTGCACCTTCTCAACACAACACTCTAGCACTGCTGCACATGACCGGAGCTGTAAAAGCAGTAAATGAGTTTCCCACTTCTTTAACTGATTGACTAATTAAGACCATAATCAGTAAACTATTTACACATGGAGACAAGAACACCTGCATCTGCTGACTTTTCACTCTCATTTTGTGAGCTTTTCTGTTTAAAGCAAATAGAAAATGTATGGTACTTTGAATTTTAATCAGTATTTCCAGTAACACCATGTAACAAACACATTCAAGAATTAGTTTTTTTCCTTTTCACAGAAAAAGAGGAACACAGAAATTTATAACTTATTCAATGAAGATTCCTTGCTAGCACTCCAGAGCACACCATTCCGTCAAAAATCCAGGACCAAACCACTCTCAAAGATTCTTTTTCCTCTTCTTCTGGAGTCACACACAAAAAGCCCACATGGGCATATGCTCCACTATTTATTCATCTAGATTCTTATACTGATCTTGCAGAGTGACACGCAAGTACAACGTAAGTCAAATTCAACTGTTCCTTCACAGCACATGGAATTTTATAAAATTCTAATATTAATTAATCAAACAGTAGCCTTCTGCACCAGTTCATAGAGCAGAGCAGTCTCATCATTTGACAATTAGCAGTATCACCATTACCACAAAACCTGAACTTCTTGGAGAAAGTGAATAAATAAAAACTTTGTCTTCTTACTCCAACATACACAATATTTTCAACTCTTCCAATACAGTACATAACAAAGTCAAGAAAGACATTGGAAGCAATTTTCAAATGGACCACATTTTTTTTTCTGGAAGGGTGAATAATTGACTTCAAGCCATTCAAAAGACGTCATATTTGAGAACTTTTCCCTTTCTAGACTTACTCCATCTCCTCATAAATAACATTCCTCACTAAGTAGTAGAAATCAGTTTCCAAATATTTAATTATAATTGGAAAAATATTACAAAATGCACATTTTTATTTTACTTGGGACTGCAGAAACGTATTCAGTTTTTCCATTTCCTTCGAATTTGAGAAAATGTAACAAAAACAATGACAACAAAAACTAACAGATGTATGAACTAGTTTCATCAATTAAGCTTGAAAATTCAGAAAGGATTTCGCCAAATAAATTTCAATGGCTGGACCTGGCAGATGCCATTCCCCACAGAAGTGCTGCATTCCTAGAATGAACTAATGCCCTTCAGTAACACAGAAAGTCAGTCGCTTAGGCAAGGCGGGACTTATAAGAGACCAAGGATTAGCATCTCCAAACATTGGAGTAAACTGAAGCATTTTGGATCCTCTGTCAATTCAGAGTTCATCGTGTTTTGCAGGGTCCATACTGGGTTTGATGAAGACTCCTTCCATTGCTTTCCAATAGTTGTGATGATTAGCAGTAGGCATGCCATGAACTTCCCGTTGGCCTCTAATGGGATGGCCATACTGCTCCCCCGTTATCGAAAGGAACACCTCCGTTCCCACATGCTTGAAGCGCACTGCATCCTCCCGCTCCCAGTAAGTCCCACTGCATTTCACAATCCATATATCGAGGTCATCTCCTTCGCCATCATCACCAAAGGCACTTACTTCCTGTTAGAGACACAAACTTCCTGAAGTGAAAATGTAAGCAAACACCTCCAACACACACATAAAAATATCAACCACAAAGTCAGCAGAGTTTAATGGCAAGGATGGAGAAGGAAGAAAAAGCATTGCTGCATTGCTTTCTCACCAGTCATCGAATCCAGAAGCAGTAACTTTCTACCACTACAATCTGAACACAAAGCGCCAACAAACTCCAACATGTAATCTGAGCAAAAAGTGCCAACAAACCCCAACATACATTACAAGTGAAATGAAAGAGGACTTGAGCACAGAGATCAGAACAGTCCTTCTGAGAAAAAATTCAAAACAAACAATACTAATGCTGATGAAGGTGTTCCTCACTCAAAAAAGTTTGTAACCGTAGACATTTAGTTTTGCAGTATGACCATCTTCATAGTTACCATTGCAACAGTTTTTGTCAGTATGCGTTTTTATCACAATGTCCCAACAATTTAGCTTATTAAGCTAATCATATTCCTTTTTTACTTGATTATACCAAGCTCACAACTGGGTCAACAACTATTCTGGTTTATGCTCTTTCTTCACATAGATAGCTGAATAGCTCTTTTTAAAAAAAAAAAAAAAAAGAAAAGAAAAGATCATCATTAAAGCAAATTCATTCCTGATAAAACAAAAGTTAGAGATTAGATTTCAATATACACAAAAAAAAAAAATCCAAGCATTTGCAGAAACTGGAGAGGCTAAGCTCAAACTGTTTAGGAATCAAAGCAGCCTTTAATCCTTAAAAATCTGATAACCAGAAGTGACGAACAACTTGGAAATAGATCAGCAATAGTTTGTACCTAGCAACCTAAAATGTTAGGGTCATGTTAATTCAAGTTTACATAGTCCAAGAAGCGTGAAAGACAACATACTTGAAAATACATATGAAAATCCAACTTCTGTTAAGAATATGAAATAAAAATTTGTGTTCATATCTGCATATTTCAATAATGTCCTAAGTCACAGTCCTGTCAGTCTCTGGGAAGTCATGCAAACTTTCCTTTCGCCTAGATACTGTGCAGGCACATAGCAAAACCAAAGACACACAATGACAGTTGCTGAACATTTTTACATTAATGACAGTGTTATAAAAATTGTCTAAACTGACAAATGAGAACTGGTGGGAGGTTTTAGAATCAAACTGTTCTTTAAATAATTCTTCTGGAATGCTATTTTTCCATCACTTCTTTTGTTTTAATAACCAGATCATGTAGATACCCTACACAGAACTGGACCTGATTGTTTCAGCCACTTCACTGATAGTAAGAGACAGATCTTTTTTACAGAGTCAGGTCTTCCAACTTTGAATGTAATAACCCATCTACATACCCTGAAGGAAGACTAAAATGACTACTAATGACAAACTTCCAACAAGTTTGCATTATTTATTTTAAGAGAGTGCTTCAAGCTTGGAGAAGCATTTTTCCAAGGACAAGACTGGGACCTAATTACAGTTAGAAATTACACTCTTCTAGATATGTACAAAATGATAAATAAATATATGATTGTGAAAGCAGATTCATTTTTCCTGTGGAAGGAGGACAGATAAATAAGAATAGTGAACTAAAATAAGGATAGCAAGAAGATGATGAAGACTAATAGACTGGATCACCAAGAACTTGGATATAGGAATGCCTAGTGACTAATTGCCTTGCTCTAGAGCAATCTTCATAATATTGAGGGAGGTGCCCAGTCTCCAACACCTTTAAAGTGCTAAACATTTCAGAACAATGTTCCCAGCAGCAATGGTGCAGGATAAAAAAAAAAAAAACAAACAAACCACAGATATGTTAAAACTACTGTGAAATACCAATACTGGTATACATTACATTTTACCATTGCCAAGAATTTAAATACATTATTCCAAGATGCAGAAAAGCATATACTTGAACTCTGGAAATGCACACATATACTGTTTCTGGCAGCTGGGCCCCAAGCCTGATTCTTCAAGAGCATGAAAAACTGGGGAGAATATTGTCAAAAACATGCACTATTTATACAAAAGCTTAAAATTTAAAAGAACTCACTTGGTTATTGGAGAGTGGTGATGGGAAGCGATGAGTGTGTAGATTTTTCCCTGTGTTAACATGGGTAAGTCGTATAGCTTGCCCACATTTCACCGGTGTTCCGCGTTGGCAACTGCCATCACTCTTCCCACGAATCCGCCAGTAACTGTTAGCGTCATCTGAAGCTTCAACTCCAGTCACTGACTGTTGCCCACTTCCTGTTCAGATAGAATTAAATGGCAGGAGACTTAACCCGCTTCCCCAATTCAAGAAGTCCTGAAAGGACTAAAGAAATTTGTTTAATGTTCTCATGCCTTCATGTTTAAGAGATGTGTAATTCTCACCGTCCGTTTACTGACTGCAATAGGAACGCAGGTACCTAACAATCTTTCAGACTGAAGAAGTTAAGCACAGCGTGTGTTAGTAGGTGCAAACCGTTAACAGTTCACGGTGAACGCATGAGAAGAAAATCTGATCGCACCATCCCGCCCTTCTCAAAAATACTGCCAAGCTCTCCGCGTCCGCGGGCGAACCGGCGCCCCGCTGCCAGAGCAGGCGCTGGGGAAGCGCTGTGGGGGCAGCGCCGGGCTCGCCTCAGGGCCGGGGGCAAGGCCTCCCCGTCACCCCCGCCCCGGGACCGCCGAGCGCAGCTGCAACGCCCTACCGCGCCCCGAGCCCCGCATCCCCCTCCCCGGTCTCCGGTGCCCCACCGCCCACCCCGGCCTGCTGCTCCCCCTGCACCAGGAACACGAACCCCACCCAGCTCTAATGTCCCCCTCCTCCGCCGCCGCTCCTCGCTGCCCGCCCCCCCGCCACTTCCTGCGTCCCTCATCGCCTGCCCCCCTCACAGCAAGTCCCCCCGCCATTTTCCCGCCCCCCTCACTGCCCGTCCCCCAACGCTTCCCGGCTCCCGCCATTTTCCAGCCCCCTCAGGGCTCCCCGGCCCCTCAGCGCGGCGCCCGCGGCCCGGCCCTGCTCACCGGAGCCGTACTTGACCTCGTGCGAGTGGAGCCGCACGCTGTGGCGGGTGTTGAGCAGCTTCAGCACCGAGCCGCAGGTAACAGCGCCCGGCGCCGACTCCCGGCCACGGCAGAGCCCGCGCAGCAGCGCCAGGAGCAAGAGCGTGAGGAGGCGGCAGTCGCCCCGCATGGCGCCGCAGCTCGGCCGCCGCCGCCTCCCGCAGCGCAGCGCGCTTCCGCACCGCCTCGGCGGGCCCAGCCAATCGGCCCGCGCCAGCGCCGCGCCCGGCCAATCCCCGCCCGCCCTCTTCTCGCCCTCGCTCCCTCATTGGGCCACGGCTTAGTGACCTCACCGCCGGGAGCCCTCCAGCAGGAGGAGCTCATTGGGCCGAGGGGAAATGGCGACCAACCAGAGCCAGCGGCGTGGCGCCCCCCGGGGAAGGAGGCGGAGCGCGGCGCGGCGCTCTCACCTTAGGGCGCCGCGGGCCGGGCCGCGCTCTGGGCCGGGCTGCTTCGGCCGGGCAGCGCCCCGCGGGACTCTCCGCCCCAGCTCGGGGCACGGCCACGCCACCCGAGGGCCTTCGCGCGGTCAGGGCCGGGCGCTGCAGCAGGCGATGTCCCCGCGCGCCGCTGGGAGCGCTGACAGGGATCCCCCGGAGGCCGTTCCTGCCGGAGGAGCGCGGGCAGGTCTGTCTCGTCTCACGGGTAGTCCGGGCTGTAACAAAAACAGTAGCCGGGTCAACCCAGGCACGGGCGCGGCGGCCCAGGCACAGCCCCGGGGTCTGGAAGTGGCAGAGAGAGGCCCATCGGCCGGTGCTGCCTCGGAGCCGGCCGGCGGCGCTTGTTGGTCCGTTCCTGCCTGCCGTGCTGGCTCTTAAGCTGCGAAAGCATGTCCCCGTTTGGGGGATTTACAGACACGTAACATAATGTTGAAAAACAAAGACTCATGGTAGTCTTGCTTAACATACCACTGGTCCAGTCATTTCTGAATTATATTAGAGCTTCTGACAATAGGGCAAAACTACTATGCAAAGAATTAACAATGACTGCTGTATCATTAGGCTGGAGTGATGACATCTTTGCTTTTGGATCTGGAAGTTCACCACCTGTGATTCAATTTCTTTGGTGAAGTTCTTGTAATGAAAAGAGATTACTAAGCTCCATTCTGTATAAAAGACAGCTGCATAAATTAACATACATCCTGTCTTTTGTTGCATAGTTTTTCAGAATGAAGGATTCCCGCCCCTCCACACCCCCCACCCCCACCCCCCAAAAAAAAGTCTCCTTTATCAATAGGAAGCAACCATGGACAAAGGACATGGGAACTCCTACACAGTCCATTGGCTTTTGCCTCTGAAACTGCCCACTGGACTGACCCGTACATCACATCACAGCCTGGTGCGAGTCTCGTGTAACGCTCCCAGAACACAGAGTAATTTAACAGCGCAAAAGCTTTTGACGTCCTTAGCAGCAAGGGCAGGGGTAGAAGGGCACCTCCCCTGGGACTCCAGTCTTTGCAACAACGGTGTTCCGCGTGTGCAACAGCAAGGAGCGGCAGCACTGCGCTGTTACAGGATGCTTTAGAAAGCACACCAGTGTTGCTGGCTAGTGGAAACATCATAAGATGCTCAGCTGACTCTATCTCTTCCACCGGTCCTGGATCCGCAAGGATTTTTCCTACCCATGTGATACCACTCCACTGAATGGTTATTTTTCTTTATGCTGGCTGTGGCCCATTTTATATAGCTGTACCTACATCTCAGAAGAATCTCCGACTGAAACGTCATCCCCACATTAAAACAAACCCGAGTACTAAACTCGGTCACACATGCGCACATGTACACACACAGACTCAGTGTGTTTTTCTGAGGGCTAAAAACTCACTTCCTAGTGCTGGAAGTATAAATACTTGGTTACAGAAAAGCAAAAGATCACCCACTGATAGTGAAATGACATATTTCTGTGTCGCTCTAAGAAGCCTTGCTGTTCTAAGACAACAGCTCGCATTTGCTGTTGTTATAAAGGGGGCAAAAACAGATGTCTGTGGTTGCCATTTTAGCCGTGGAAAATCAATCATATGGGGCTTTAGCTGGCACCTGTCTGTCTTTCTGGGAGGTCGCCCAGTCTCAGTGCATTTACTGCCATTTACATGGTGCTCCCTACAATGCCTTTCAGTCCTACTTTAGAAACATAATTGGGTTAGAACGGTTGCCAACAAAGAACCCCATCAATGCCAAACACTCGTGGCAATTAACAGCCACCTCATGCTACAGGGCCCACTATTGTTTCCAGTAGACTGCTGTAAGCTACAGGTAAACTTGCCTCTGAAATTATGTGATGGTGCACACTGGATGGATACATCAGCTTTTTTGTTAGGAATCTCATCATTATTATTTATGCACACAAACAAAATAATTCGACAGTTCTGTAAAAGGGGGAAGAATGGAAAACGTAACTAGAATGCCTTCTGCCTTCAGTCACTTAACCCAGCAGTCCTTTTGCACACTTAATTTTCAAGGATTTTGGAAATGCCTACCATCTCCACTCAGGTGCACACGTAGGTATAACCTGGCCCTCCCTGAAACACAGGCGTTAATAGATTTGGCAGTGCCAAATGCTTTTAGCATACAGGAATGAGGAATCTGTGGCACAAGAAAATTTCAGAGGGTGTATGCTGGCCCAAAGCACCACATTATATTATTTTTTTGTATTGGCCTTTGTTAAACATGCTTCAGCTTTCCGTTTGCTTTACATGACAAAAGCAGTGACTGACAACTAAGGTAACACAGCAGGCAACTCCTGGGCTTGATATGTACCCAAAAAAGCACTGGTGCATTTTTTGGGTACAGATAGCCCTTGATTTATGGAGGACACTGCAGTAACGCCGCCTGCATTCTTTCTCAGACTGTCACTAACCTTAGGCAAAATATATAGGACGCAGTTCTGAAAATATTAGTGCCTGATACAAAAACAAGTCCACATAAGCTCTTCCATTGACTTTTCTCTGCATCTGGTCCTTTCTCTGGTACCAATGAGGATGAACTGTACTGAGATCAAGGCAGTAACAGCAGTGAATCAGACCTGTAAACATTGTGTGGTTCTTTCCGTCTCCTTTCACCCCACACTGATGAACTGATGGTTATAAACCTCACTTGAGATCAAACATCGGTATCCACTGGCATGCCTTACAGCAGAGCTCTTCTATCTGTGACACCTAAGCATAATACAAATAGTAAACAGTAGTAATAACAATAAAATGCTGCCACCCAGGGAGAAATTGAAAAGACAAAAAAGATGGCTTGACAAAAATTTATAGAATTACATGGTTTCTTATCACTCAGCCCATGCTGTTTAAGGACTAGAGACCCAAAATCAGCTATTCAGATTTTTGCGCTCAGTAGATAATAATGTAAGAATAAGAAGAGTAAGTAAATAAGCAGAAGACATTGACAAAAAAAAGTATTAACATATACATATTTAAATGGAAGAATTTTTCATCTGGGGGAGAAGAGTTGATGTTATTTTTTTATGGCTGTCTTCTGTTTCTAGTCTTTGAGGAAGGAAGGACTTCCTTGAAAGTTCTGCAGAGACCTGGCGATCTGTGCCCGGTGACACTGCCAGCACCTCGCAGCTGCTCTCCTGACGATGCTAGTCCTTCGAGATGGGATCTCCCCTCAGAGCTCCACAAGAATTACCATCCATTGCCATTCAATCAGCTGGTATTTTCCAGGTGCTTTCACTGATGCTGGGAGACGGCACCAATCGCTGTAAGTGATCTGCCAGATTAATTTACAACTGCAGCAATGTTGTTGAGGAGTTCCCAATGTTCTCTTTGGTAACACTAGCCCCTTTGTAGAAGGATCTCTTTTGAGATGACAAGGAATACTCACGGTTCTACAGCAGTCTCTTCTTCCATGTCTGATAAAATAGGTAGTTCTCCCTGGCTATCGTTTGTACCACTGTATTTTTTAGAGGCTGTTGTTTCTCCTTAAGTTCAGCAGTAGCCTGCTGTAGAGTCTTCTACCTCTCACGGTAGACTTTCATGGAATTTTGGAGGCAGCAGTTCTGTCATCTCTGGCAAAGGAGTGCTATACTGGCTAATGGGTCTCTTGGTTAATTCTACTTTGCTGATACTCATCTTTAGTTTAGGCAAAATCTTTTTATCCCCCACTTCTGATTCCCCCCCCCCTCCTTCGCTGTCACCCCCTCGGCGGGGCAGCCCCGCAGCCAGCGGAGCGCTGGGCGCCCGGGGCCGGGGCCTCCCCCCGCCGCTGCGCCAGGAGCCGCCCCGCAAAATGGCGCCCGCCTGCCCCTACCCAGAGGGCACCGCGCCGCGCGGGCGCCGGGAGTTGCTGGTGCGGGCGGGCGCGGCACGGGGGCGTTGTGGTGCGGGCGGGCGCCCGGAGCGGGCACGGCGCGGACACCGCCCGGCGAGCTGTGCCCCACAGCCGGGGTCCGGTGCCCTCAGCGCACCGGCCCGCACCCTCATCCCTGCCCTGGCCCCACGCAGCACAGAAGCGTCCCGAGAGACTGAGCAAACCCGTTTTTCTGTCTCACCGAAGGCTGATCCCGTCTGAATTTTAGGAAAACCGGGCACCTCCGGGTTACGTTCCCTCACTTGTGTTCAGGTTCACTCAGCTCAGATGCTGAAAATTACAGCTCATGAACCCACAGCCCGACGGCACCCTTGCACATCACCCATCTCCAACCTCTGCAAAAGCCCACTCATTTTCTTTCCCTTCCCTCCTCCATCTCCTGCCCCCGCCGCCTGCAGAGCTTCGTACCCGGGCTTTGGGGCCTGCAGCCTCAGAGCCGCGCGCTGCGTTGGCTCCTCACAGGACCTCCATCTCTGTGGCAAAGGAGGGCGGCATTGGCCAAGGCATCCCACTGCCACTCAGAGACCCAGTTGGGCGCCGACAGCGTGAACACAAATGTCTTGTTTCCTCTGAAAACCAGCCTCAGTAGAGGGATGAAAAGGCTTTAATTTAAGCATTTCTGCAGTAGCCACTGAACTTCCAAGATTTTGTAAATCTTTGAGGCTGGGGAAGAGAAGAAAATGGTAACATCCTTTCATTTAAAAAATGGATTTTACTTTGTCTTATTCAAACGTCTTTTACAATTCACACTTTCAACAAGATTTCATGCAAGGAAAAGACAAACCAAGTCCTACTGTGCTACCATTGTAATCCCAAATGAACTAACTCACTGCAGCCAAGGGAACAAGAAAAAGAAAATACTTTTTTAATGTCAACATGTCAACAGATGGCTTGTTGAAGCATTAATTGTTAGAGAAGGCTTTTGTGAAATACAGGAAACCTCTAAATCCGCTACTGAATAACTCAAAGTTCAGGGAAAGAAATTCAAGCTCAAAAGCAGTGAAGCGCTTGAGGCTGGAGAGAGCTCCGGCGACTCAGATATGGTGGGGATGTGTTTTGTCTCAGTTAAGCTGGAAGATGCAGCCTGTGCTTAATACATGTCCTGGCTTACGCCGCTCCGCCAGAAATGCTGGCCAATATTTTCATTCGTGTCTTCACTGAAGAGGCGAGAGTAGCCAGAGGCGGCCTGCCTTGCCTTTCAGCTGCGGGCTGAACTTGTGAGAGATTTTCCTCCGCACTACGCGGCGGTTGGCTGCGAGGGCTATTTTGGCAGCCAGCTGGAGTACGCAGGCTGGGGGGAGACATTGTGCTGGGGTCCAAGGGGATGTGGCACAGCAGCAAGATTTGCTTGTTGGGGAGTTTTTGCTTCCAGTCACGGGAAGGAGAGTTTTTAAACAGGAATGAAGTGGGAAAAGAAAGCCTCCAGGAACTGCATTCAATATTTAAGAAGGATGTTACCATTAATAGCATTAAACGCATACTAAGGTTAAGAAGGCTGAGAAGCCAAGCTCTGTCTAAGATTCTTATGATTCCCTGCCTCTCACCCGTGCAGGGACAAGCAGCATCGACAGTACTAGAAAGAGGCAGAAAACCCCAGAGCTTGCACTGGCAAAGGCAGGAGGTACTTGGTTTTGATTCATGACATATTACTTCAGAGTTGTGCTGACTTCATCTCTCACACTAATAGCCCCCACCAGTAAGCAAAGCCTTGGGGGAATGCGGGCAGGCTTGAGGTTCATCTCCCAGAAGGGGAAGCGAGTAGCAGTTGCACAAATATCCACTCTGAAGTGCCAGGGGCAGTGGAAACACTTACAGAGTGTCAAAGTTTTTTCTGTAACAGAGACATACAACTATTAAATGATGGAAATGCTCACAGGAGTTGCTAGAATGAAGATTTAGAAAGTTCTCTACACTATTTCAGCATGATTTGTTTGGAATTTCATTCCATATAACTTTTCAATGAGAAAGGTGTCACTAAGGGGGCAGAAGGCTGTCTGCAGCTCTCCCATGATTTCCTGTAGTCAGTGTTCATTTACATGCCAGGGAGGAGTAAGCTCTAGACAGTGAGGCACAGCCGATGTCCACTCTGGATCCAGCACAAGTCTCCGTGCTGCCCATTCCAGGGCCTATAAGGAGAGTGCAGCCAAGGAACCAAAGTCTTCTATGAACAGCATTGCTACCACCCATTCTACTTTCATTTTCCTCCTTCAAAGTATCAAAATACTCTTAGAAACAATTGTCCACATCTTAGCTGCCCCTGCAAAGTGCTCTCAGGCTGGTGGAAACATTTTTGCTGCTGCAGAGCGATCTGAGGTGGGAGGCAGAGGCATCCCCCTCCCCAAGCCCCACAGCAGTTTGCTGCCCAGACTGCAATCGACGGGAGCCTAAAGATCAAGAGGCCACAGCCCTCCTCCATTCCCCTATTCCCAATTCCTCGTGAGGAAACAGACATGGAGAGCCACTGGCTACGCAGGTGTTCAGGCCCCCACATTCAGAAGTTTCATACCTCAGCTCTGCGTGTGAAAGCAGTGGAGTTCCCTCCGCTGAACTGTGCTGCTTTGTCTCCACAAACGGATGGTTCTTCCTTTGCCGAGAAGGACGGTCAGTCTCTGGTTGTGCCTGTACATCCTTTCCTTGACTTTGGGGCTTGGGTGCCCTGCCTGTCTTTTAGGAATGGAGTTCTGCAGAAAGAGGGAACACCTGGAGGCTTTGATTTCTTTATGCAAGGATTGCCCAGAGCTGAGAACAGGGTTGTGGTTGCAATGAAAGAGAGCTAAGTTAGCCCAAATGAGTTTGCCTTAGCCATGAATTATGCAGCAGGATGGCCAGTCTGTTCCCACAGAAACAACCACTGAAGCCTTTTCCAACCTGTTCCACCCCAGCTGCTCTTCCAAGAAGCCTGTGCTTGGTCTGACAGCTGTTTCTTCTCTTCCCCGGCACTCTTACCTCCACACTGGCACAGGTTCAGACACGGAAATCGCCATCATCCATGCAACGGTCCCAGCCCCAGTGTAATCCCTGCTTCCAGGGACAGGTTAACAGCAACCACAAAGACAGCTACCCCGAATCCATGGACATGTTACCCTAGCGCTTTCTGAACTGTCACTCTCCTCCTGCCCCAAACATCAGTTTGTTGTTTCTCCTGCAATAGCAGGAGTGGGTGAATATTTTGGGATAATGTTACAGACTAAGAGGGGGTGAATTCTACTTTGATAGAACTTTATCTTCTTCCCCAGGTAAAAAATGCAGGCTGATAATATCTTGCACTCAACATTTCTAACCTACTCGGTGCTTTCACGTTCATATCAAGAATAGCTTTTCTGCAGTAAGAAAAAGCACTTCAGCGCTAGGACAAACAGGATTTTACATGCAGCCTGATGGACAACTGGCTTACATCCAGCACGGAACGACAGCACTCTAGACGTTGCCCGTCCTGGAGCTCTCTCCTGTTCTCCCTGCCCTTCCCCAGCCCAGCATCAGGGGCTGTGGGGGCTTGTGACCAGGCTTTACCGAGCCGCAGCTCTCGCTCTCAGCGGGTCCGCGCTACCAGCGCACCAAGGTGGGGAAAAACAAGCGAGCGGCTGCGACGGGGCTCAGGGAGCGCGGGGTCCGTACTCGCGGCACGGCTGGGACGCTTCGCTTTGCTCTGGAGCCACCAAAGGACACGACGTGTGTCGCTTGCCCCGCCTGCAGCCACCGGCGCCGGTCTCACCCGGGGCGCCCGCAGCTGCTCAGCGCGGGGGGCACCGGCGCCCGGCTCCCTCCCTCCCGCCGGCCGGTCCGGGCCCGGGCTCCGCCGCCGCCAGGGGCCGCCCCGGTGCCCGCGGCGCTGCGGCGGCGCCGGTCGCTCCGGCTGGGGCTGCACCGGCGGAGGGGGATGCGCGGCGGCGCGGCGCGGCGGGGCCAGCTTCCCCCCAGGGCGGCCCCGGCCGCGGGCAGGAGCGGAGGTACGCACCGCCCGGGGGGGCGGCGGGCCCCCGCCGCAGCGGGAGGGCAGGGCCGCGCCGCCGGAGGCCGCGCCGCTCCGGTTCTCCCCGGGGACACGGGTCTATCCTCCCCCCGCCGGCGCTGGGCGGGCCGGGGATCGGCGGCGTCGCGGCGGCGGGGCCGCCTCGGGCGCTTGGCACCGGTGCCCTTTCCCCGGCACCGCGGGCGAGGGCGGGGGAAGGAATTTGAACCCTGACGCACCCTCAGTCCATTAAACCAGCCCTCCGAGCCCCGGCCGCCCGCCACCGCCGCCACACGGCCCGCCGTCAGGGTCCGCTCCGCGGGAGGGGGGGTGGGTGGTGGTTCAGGGTCCGGGGCCCCCCGGGGAGGGGCAGGGCCCGGGGCCCCGGCGCAGCAGCCGGGCAGCCCCACGCTGCGGTGCGGGACGGGGCAGGCTGAGGGCGAGCAGGAGCCGGCCGGGCTGAGTCACGGCTGGGTCCTCCCCGGCGCTGAGCCCGTCCTTTCCTGTTCGCCTGCGATCCGCAGGCTGCTGATCGCCTCGATCTTCCCTGCTTTACCTCTTTGCTAGGGATGACCTCTAAGGATGCTCCAGGTGAAGCTAATAGTCACTGGAGATGACTTTGGCTACTGTCCCCGGAGAAACCAAGGCATCGTGGACTGTTTCCTGGCTGGTGCGGTATCGAACGTGTCCCTTCTAGTCAACGGAAGCGCTGCAGCAGATGCAGCCGAGCTGGCGAGGAGGTAAGCTACTTTAGATCCTTTATGGACAGCCCCCACAGGCTACCCACGGAAAGCCAAGCCTGAAAAATGTAGTGTTTTGTAGCCCCGGTATAAACACTGTAGCATAGCCCAGGCTGGTCTAAGGAAAGTGGACTCCAGGTATATTTGCCAAGACTCTTCATAGTAAAACCAGCGACCTGCCAGCCGTACCCACAATGGCTCTTTCTCTGGTATCAGCCTGCACGGCACCTTTTTTTCCCCTGGGGACAGAAAGCCACTTACACAATTTGACTAATAGAGTTTGGGATTGTTGGACTTTTCCCACACTTTTAAAGGATGGACCATCAGAATAAAAGTCCACACTACATACCCAGACCAAGCTGCTACCCCGAAAACTGTTAGAGCATAAAAGCACAAAACTTTTGATCTGATTTGATTTATTTCAGCCATTGCAGAATCAGGGAAAGGTGTGATTCTGTGAGGGCTAAGTTATAAATCTGGGCAGTAGAAAACTTAATTTTTCCACCCCAGAAACCTTTTTAAAAAGCACCTCAATATTTCTGTTAATTCTAGGCTTGATAAATCCATTTGTAAAAACCACTTACATAAAGAGAGGGACAATACCTTCTACCTGTGTTGTACCTACCACCTTTACTCCTTCCCGGCACCATCAGCACGTGGCAAATGCTTTTGTGCTGGAAGTTTTCAGAGGTTGCTGTCATGGTTGGCTCTGTAGCAAATCAAATGCTATGCGTTGTTCTCATGGACTAGCCTAGCAAATCCTTTAACAGGAAGCATTACTTTTATTTAGAAGATAAAACCCAGCTAATGCTTCAGCTCCAGTGTGGACAGGCACTTGGAAGCAGGGGTACGTCCTGAAAGAGCAGCAGGGTTGGGAAACAATTGAGGAAAGCAGCTGTACTGGTACGAGGAGAACTGAGACCTTATGCTTCAAACAGAGCTGCTGCAGGGGACAGTCACGCGAGTCATGCTGTCCTTGTTCTCCTTGAACATCTCTCCTTGTTTCGGCTGTGATTTTAGGGGTACTCGGAGATTGCTTGCAGCCTGCAGCTTCTTTGGTGCTGGGTGGTGCAGGAAAGCCAGGGGTAGCGTTAGTGGCAAACTGGTCTTCTGTGGAAAAGGTTAGAGATTACACACAAACACTGAGAGAGGAACCGCCTCTGGGATGTTGAGGGAAGAGGCAGCAGGACACAGCACTGTTGAGATGCCTAGAATCCTGTTAATAAATGAAACAAATGAAATGTAAAAGAAGGAGGTAAAGCCAGCACTTCTCCCAGACACAGGGGTACCGTGAAACCCTTTAGGCCCTGATGCTCTGGTAATGTTGTCGGCTATTTTAGCTATGCTCTTTAGCAGGCTTTAAATATAGAATCCACCTGGCCTCATTTCCATAGCCAGGAAGTAGGGCACGCAATCAGAGGTTTAAAAAGCATCTTTGAATCCAGGTCATGACACTTGTGCTGACAGCTGATACGGGTGTGAAAAGCCAGGTTGCAGGGCAGGTGACAGCAGAAGCTGCAACACTTTCATTTGTTTGGGTCATAGTTTTGAATTGTAATTGTGAATGAAATGGATTTAAATCTATTTCTGAGAATACGAGCAGGGCGACTTTGGGAACATCTGTCAGCACCGAAGATCAAGAGCCCAGGTTCTGCAGTTCCTCATTTGTGTGACCCTGCGGCTGTGTTCAGCCCTACCCAGGCAGGGGGGAAGCACTGGCAGGGCTGGGGAAAAGCGCTGGTCGTGTCCCAATGCAAGCCCCGCTTCAGGTGCTGCGCGTACACATGCACTTAATTGGCACCTGTGCATGTAAAAAGCCCTCTTGTGTCACCCCTGAGATATGTGTTCCTCTATTGCACAGGTTCAAGCAAACCCTTTTTAGACACAGATGTCTTTAACAGGTCAGACTCACTAGAAATGTCACTGAATCCTCTTCATCTTGTGGTGCAAAGATGGGACGGTATCACTGTGGCTTGACTGCCTTGCCACTGTTACTCCTTCTTCCCTCTGCTGTGAATATTGAGGCTTCACAACATTTTGTGGTTTATGGGATGAAAGTCTGCCCTGTTTTTTCTCCCCACGTTTGTCTTCCCCCACAGCCACCCAACTAAGCAAGTACTATATATATATATATACACACACACACATATACACATACGTGCTGAACTCTGTAGCAGCATTCAGCTGTGACCAGCGGCGTAAGCAGGGAGACCGGATCACTCACCAGCTGAGAGAAGAGGCCTGAAGCACGTTCCTGCGGTGCATCCCAGTGTTGTGGGAGCTGGTGTTTTGCAGGCGCGGTGCCAGGACTGTCGCGGTGCCGGGCTGTTTCTATGGCTTGTGCAGATGACCTGGGTGTTTCCTGATTAACTGTCATTAATTGCTCATCGCTGCAGGTCTTGAGCTCCCTCTCCTCACCTGGTTCTCAGTTAACCGGACACGGGCAAAGCTAATTAGTAACAAGATAACTTTTCTTGCAGGACAGTCCTTCTCAAGCATCTCATGCTGCTCTGCAATGTTAGGGCTCATTGTCCTTCAGAAAGGAACACAGTTCCTCTGGAATTTCATTTTTCCCTTCATTTTCCCAGTAATTCTGTAGGCTTCTGGGTATACCATCTGTTGCCCTGTGTTTTGCTTAGAAGCCTTGGCAGAAATGTGATGGCTGTCAGCAGATCTTTGTACCAGCTCTAACACAAACTAATTGCAAAACAGCTGAACAAGCAGTAAACAATACACCTTCCCTAACATCTAGGGATCTAGGGAAGGTTCTGGATCTTGGGCCTTTCTCATTTACTGTCACAACGGGGCTAAAAGAAGGACCCACTCCCTTCAGGCAAAGGTGAAGTTTCAGCAGAGGCCTGATCCAGCGCTGAACGACAAAGCCGTTGACAGCACCTGCGAGGGCCGTACCTAACGGAACAGCAGGCGCGGAACAGACTTCCACTGAGGGGGTTTGTTCAATAACTCAACATTTTTCTCTTTATGGGGCGTAGATTGATTGCGACTTTCTCGTTATCCATATAATACAATCTCAGTTTTCTACTTGTCAAGCCCCACCTTGAAGTCAGCCAGTCTTCCTGGTGATTATTCCCGAGCCTTTCCCAGAGACTGGAAAGGTTATTTTGTTACCTGAAATGAACAGGTCTGTTCATTTTCCCTTAGAAATACAGAGAGAGCAGAAACAGAGGGACCTAAGGCTGTTTGCTGACAGATTTTTTGCCCCTTTTATCAACCAGCTCAGTTGTGACTGTGTATTAGGACCCTTTTGCAGATGATCATACCCAAATACTTGATGAAGAGTGACATATTTTAGAGCACAACCTCAATCTTCCTGGTTTTGTTTTTTTTTTTTTCTGTTTGAATGCTGAACATCAGCTACACAAAGCTGAAGCCTCTACAACATCTGGGTACATTTAACACAAGAATCTAACAAAACCACATTTAATTGCTGTCTATGTTTTCACTTCCTTTCCCATCAACACTAATTGCAAAATGTATGTGTAAATTGTGACTTAATTCTGACCCTCCCAGTCAACATCTGACTAATCTAGAAGTCTCTCGTGCTTTCTCATCACCCTTTTATCTGACTGTTAATCACAGCAGACGGTTCCACTGCTGAGCTGTGTCTGGATTAGGGGGGGGCCAAGCTGAGGCCTTAAAACTGGAATTCCAGGTCATATTAACTTCACTGGCAACGGCAGCTTTTGCTGATGTAAGGTCACAGGCACAGGAGCTTCAGTTGATACAAAGATGTGATTAAAAAGAAAGTAGCATCCCTAAGCTATGTTACAATACCAGTTCTTAACGCTGCGGAGGCTTTGGAGTGTTTCTTCCAGCAGAAATAAGTCCTTAGCAGTAATGGAGCAAGACAAGATGCTGTTTGATGAAGGACAGTTGGATCTTACAGTTTCCTAAAGGGTGAAAGCTGGGGGGGGGGAACAGGTATGCAAATGCCAACATGGAGAAAGCAGGAGGTGTGCTTTTTCTCACAAAGTACAGCCTGCCTTCGTCAGGCTTCAGACACTTGGAGTTACTGAAGCAGGATGTCTAGGTACAGATATTTACATGAGGCTTTTAACTGCGTCACACGGGCTGAAATCTGATGAACAGTAATTTTCTGGGTAAGGATACAGACAGGACGCTGGAGGTGGGATCTGTTCACCCATCAAGGAAGAGGGAAAGTGCCGTATCATGCCAGAGCAGAGCCTGCAGCAGGACAACTGGGACCGGGCTCGGGGGGCCACCGATTCCCACAGCCAGCGCTGCCGGGAGCGGGGGGCCTGCACACGCCGCGTGCAGAGCCAGGCAGCACCCGGGGCACCGACGCTCACCCACCAGCTCGGAAACGTGCAAAGCTGGTGGGCACTTTGAAGGGTGACTCAGTCTAGCGACAGCCTCCAGGGGCCCTTTACTGCTCAGGGCACGAATGAACAGGGATTGCAGCTGCATGAAGCCCGTCGCCTCAGCAGAGACCTGTGTGTCACAAAACAAGCAACTACTTGGAAAGGA
Source organism: Fratercula arctica (assembly GCA_947846985.1). Lineage (NCBI taxonomy): Eukaryota > Metazoa > Chordata > Aves > Charadriiformes > Alcidae > Fratercula > Fratercula arctica. Next base: position 28,954,739 of record CANTUZ010000013.1, on the reverse strand, counting down.
AGCAGTTTAGCTGATTGTGTTTCCTCTGTTTGGCAACTGGGCTGGGCACGTCAGCTTTTTCTCCCCCACCCCCTCCACAGCACGTTGAGCCAAGAACCACCGAGAAGCCTGGTTTTAACAGCCAACAGCTCCGTGGAAACAGCTCGCTGACCTCGGCGGCTGCAGAAGCTACTGGCCCCAACCTCTTCTCAACAAGCTCACGGACAGGCCCCTCTAACGCTCCTCGTGCTGTAAGAGCACACACTTGTAGACACTGTCCTTTGGCTTTATCAGGTGTGAATTAAATCCTGCTTCATGGCTGCGCAATCTCCAGGGCAGTGGCTTTGGGGCAAGCGGGGACAGACTTGCAAACACCTGGACATGGGCCTCAGATTGTGGAAGGGTCATTCATTGCTCCTTAAAACAACCACCAAAACTGAGTTTAGAGAGACTGGGCAGATTCCTCAGCATCATTTTGTGTTGGCAATGGCAGCTGTTGCTGCAGTGCTTTTATTGCAGAAACTAAGCCGTTGCTTGAAGCTCAATGCCAGTGCTTTTACTGTGAACCTCGGGTGGAGCAAGGAGCAGTTCCACCTGACCAGCAGGGCCCGGCCTGCCCCATCTCTAAAGGGCTGGGGACGAGGCCAAGCCCACAACAACTGAGCCCCGCTCCCAGCGTGGCGCCCTGAGCTCTACAAGCTGCTTGAGCTGCTGGTCGCTGCCTCGATACGTCAGCCAATAAAACAGCAGAAACTTTACAGTCTTTGAAAAGATGCGGGCAACTATAAAGTATGTTTGTGTAGCTGAAGCAATCATCTGCCCTCTGAAAAAGGGGCACGTCCAGGATATTCCCATAACTTTTCTCCCTGCCTTTTTTACAACACAGCATGCCTTGGCATTGCTCTTTGGTCACAGAAGCCACATTTCAGTAGTGAAGGACACTCAGGAGCACGAGTTAGTCCGGTGTGTGCGGTAGTCAGTGGGAAAAAAGCCTGTTGGTTCAGTCTTAAAGCCCCAGCCTCTGCTCAGGACAGAGTGTGACTGGAGCCCTGTCTCCCAAGGTACAGCCCAGCAAGTTTTGCTCATGTTTTAATCTCCTGGCATGTAGGACTTCCGATGCTCATGCAGTGTCAGGGCTGTTAGGAATGAGTGCCGGGCAGCAGGACATTTGGTGCTGAACAGGAGCATCATCTGGCTCGCTGCGTGCAGAGGAAACACACGTTTAGGTACAGGAAAATGGCAGCAGCAGAACTCTGTTGTGCCTGCTGCATTGCCCTCCTTCACATATCTTTACAGCTTCCCCAGCGTGCCTGCTTCTGCGCGTCTCCCACAGAGTATTTCTGAATAAGTTTCTCACATGCTGCATTTTGAGTTTTGGTTTCAGTCCCTGTATCCCAGAGCTGTTAAACATTAACGGTTCCTCTTTAGATGCCTCAGCACAGACAGTCTGTCAAACCAGCCAGGACCAACGCTAAGAGAAAACTATTAAGATACTCAGCTGGTGTTAGCCAAAGCTCTGAAAGATGCTCTAATGTTACAGTCGGAGTCTCCCGTTACAGTGTGAACAAGGGCAGCTCTCTCTGCACTTCCACATTCCGCACATTGCCCAGCCCCGGGGCTGGCTGCAGCCCGGCGGAGGGGCGGCTCTAGGGTTACACAGTGCGGCATTTGGCTCCTCGGTGTCCCACACCTGTCGGGGGAATTGTCTTTTCCTGGAAACAGCTTCCCTTGCAGCACTTGAGGCACTGCACAATTGGAGGGAGTTCATTCGATGCTCCTGGGAGACAACACTGAGAGGCTCAGCTGTTCATTTCTTGCCCTCCCACAACACATGAGAAGGAGCGTGCTCAACAAAAAAAGTCTTCATCTGCTGATTCATGGTAACACATGAATCCTTTTTCTTGCAGACGGCAGTGGCTGTGGTACAAATAATGCTGTCAGCCGATGCAGTCACAGCTTTCCAGGGACGTGATAAAGAATCTGAGGTGGATCTCTAACAAAAAACAACCCAGAACAAAACCACAGGCTCCCCCCGTGCCTTTGGGCTCGTGCAGGTCACAGGATGGAGGGAAAGCCCTCCTGCCCTGCCACCAGTGCCTGCCTAAGGGCCCCCGCTCCCAGTGACAGCATCCTCCAGTTCTTCTATTAGCAAGGAGTTAGTGTGCACGTCAAGCGCTCAGGTCCCTTGTGCGGAAACCAGATGAACATTTACCATCAATTACACAAGTCGGGCTCTGCTGTAGAGAAATCACCAAATCGGAAAAGCCAGAAAGGACCTCTCTCTCCACAAGCTGTTTTCCTCCATTCGAGCTACATTCGAGCTCCCTGATCACACGGTGGACTCATTTTATTTCACAGAGCTGCCCATACAACTTCACTCATGACATTTATGTCTTTGAGGAGCAGCAGCATCTAGCAACAGACTACACCATCCATCTGGAGCACAAGACGCGGAGGAGACAGGAAAAAAGCATTTCAGTCCCGCAAGGGCCAAAGCCTTTGGATCTGAAGGCACTAAATGACTCTGACTCGGTCCAATCCACCCACAGTCCTTCTGTCCCCAGTAACGTGGTGCTTCACTAGTCAGCTCCAGGGCAGCAGACAGAAGGGGAAGATTTGGTTTCTTGCAAACTTTGCCTAAATGGAGATTGGTTTTGTTTTCCTCTTTGTGGTACAAGCGCTGTAACAGGGACAGACCATGCCTAGTTTTGGCAGCTCCACGCGGAAGTTCCAGGATGGATTTAAAGCATCACAGACGGCTTGCCTTGAAGTGAACTGCACCATGAGTCAGACTGGGCAGCACAGAAGGAACTTCGCAGTTCTGTCATTTGCTTACTGGGTCAGCCAAAGGCCAGGGGTTGTCTCGGAAAAAGTTTCAAAGCATCATTTTGGCTACTGATTCTGAGGATTTCCAGAAGTGCTAATGAAAGTCGGCACAAGTCTGAGCACTCGCAGCTCCTGTTTTTATTGTAAGGGAGCCCACAGCACAGAGTAGGAAGCAGCAGCGCTCTGCAAAGCCCTGTGGCCGAGAGGACCTCTGCAGACACGCCAGCTCCAGAGTTCTGGTTTTGTTGGGTTTTTTTAATGTTGCAGAGGGCAACTACTTAACAAATTGGACCCGTGAGATTCCTTAGCAAGGCTTTACACTTACACTGCTGACGCGCCTGCAGCAATCCTTCCTCTGTGCCAGAGGGATGGTACTTTGTACAGCTCAGACCACTCAGCCAGTGCTCGTCCGCACCAGGAGACAGAAACCCGGCCACTGTGGGCAATTTCAGCGGCAGCCTCTTAGACCAGGAATCCCTTAAACTCAGACAGTATTTACACTTGCAGCCTATGCTGTTGCCATAACAGCTGCCTTGGGCACCGTTTGTATATGAGTGGATTCTACTTCGGGGCAGCTTTAGAAGTTGTCAGGTAAAACTCAAATGTCTCATAAATGTAGCGTCTTTAATAGGGTAAACAACTCAAGGGAATACCTAACAAGGGCTAATGAAGTGCTTTAGAAAAGGGTTGCAAGGTCCAGATTTCTTTGATAGTCACTAGTGACCGCGGGGCAGTTGCTGGTAGCGTGCAGAGAGAACATTTAGTGCCGTTACAGCATTTAGTCTGAGGTGCCTCTTGGCTGCTCTTTCCGCAGGAGTCAGGGTGAAAACAGCTGGGGGAGTCCCAGCCAGGCCCTTGGCAGACTGCACGGCATTATTACCTGGAGATACTCTGCTCCGGTTTCTGTTGTTCTGCTTGACTTTCTAGAAGAGCAGAGACATGACGATGTACTCCAGCGAGGACACCACCGTGTGTCAGATCAGCTTAGATCTTCCACTGAAATCTCCCCCCTTGGCCACAGTAAGGGAGACAGAGGTGCAAAGCTTACAGATATTTCATTCCTGTTACAGATACAACATCCCAATAGGCCTGCATGCCAACCTCTCCGAGGGCTCTCCTGTGTGCGAGGTGCTCAAGACAAACTCTTCTCTGCTCAACCAAGATGGATTCTTCCATGGGAAAATGGGATTCAGGACAGCTCTATCAAAAGGTCTCCTGAATATGTCAGAGGTAGGAGAAAGCCACATACAACCATGCAAATTGCTTTCCTGATACAGATCAGCCTGCACTTAACAGCTGAAGACCCTTCCCGGGTCCCAGCCGTAAGCTCAGAGGTGAAGCTCCACCGTGTCGCCTGGGCCGCTGGAGCTGCGTCCTGGGCCTAATTCTGCCAAAGGCTCTGCAGCCTTGAGAACCCATTCCTCCCTGCTTCAGTGCCTGCATACACTCACGTCCTACTAACTACTTATCTGAAGGGGCAGAAGAGGCACTGGAACAGATATTCACAAAGAATCTAGAGATCAGTAAAGGCAAAATGCCAGAGAAGTGCTAATGAGGCTGTTCATCACCTTGTGAGAGGCTTTTGTTCCCCAGGGAGATGGCTGGTTTTGCCCTCTCAACAAGGATGAATGTGTTCAGGCAATCAAAACTGCCTCGGGGATAGGAGCACCCACCTTCCCATTCAGTTTAAAGGGAAATAGGTATTCAAATATCCTATGTATTTTAGAAAATCCCAGCATCAGCACCATCCACATAACCAGCATAACAGTAGCATAATGAGACTTGTGCCTTGGGAAGGTTCTGGGCAACACAGCAGCCCTGCGCGTCGGTTCACGCACCACAGCACCTTGTGCTTCCAGGGCCAGGTCCCCCGTGCTGGCCAGCCAGGTCTCCACAGCCCCCCGCGCTCTCCTGATCTCGGCCCACTGCCGGGTCCCGCTCTGACCCCTCTCTGCTGTGCAGGTGAAGCAGGAGCTAAAGGCCCAGGTGGAGCTGTTCCGTGAGCTGACAGGTCACCTACCTCCGCACATGGACGGGCACCAGCACGTTCACGTCCTCCCAGGTAAGAGGGCTGTCCTCTTCCCAGCGCTGAGCAGGTGAGAGCCAGCTCTGAGGAGGCTCCCTGTTTGGGCAGTGAACCTCACCGTAAGGTACTTTGCTCTGTAATCGCAGTTTGACTGTTCCCACCTGGGCCCTGGGGAGATGGTCCTGCCCAGGCCCACACTGGCCGCTTGGTGAGCTGCGGCTTCCCGTAGCGCCACAAGCCAACTAACAGCACAAACAGCCCAGGCTGCACCTTTTCCTCCAAGGGCTGGTAATTCACCTCAGCATCCTAATTCCACGCTCCCGACTGCATTGAAGGAGGCAGACCAGGGCCAGTGGCAGACTGGCCAGTTTAAACTGGAATGCCTGAGTCTGGGAAAGCTGGCAGCACTTTCAGGCGCTAGAAGAACTCTATCCGGTCAGTTGTGTTTTCACACCAATCTCTGTCCGCAGGTCTCAGCACGCTTTACAGAGCTGGGCAAGTGTCTTTGTCCCTGTATGTTTGCAAATAAGGTCATTGTGGTACAGAGATGGAAAACAGTGAGCAAAAAAATCCAGATTTCCCCACTCCAGCACTCGGCTGCCTCTGGGTGACATCACTCTTGGCAATTTACCCTCACAACAAATCTGGCTGCGCAGGGCCTTGATGAAGAACTTGTTCCCGACAGTGTGGTCACCTCCGGTGCGCTCTAGGACCAGAGCCACTAACTTGGAAGGGGCTACTGGACTCCATGCTCAGCGCTGAAGGGGAGACAAGGCACCTGTCGCAGGTGCTGAGGGAGTAATGTTCCTGTAGAAGGGACTCCCGTCCAGATGAAGAAAACCATTTCAGCAGAGGAGCAGCCAAACGGAATTTTATCTTCCTGAACAGGGCAAGACCTCTCTGTGCTAAGAGCTTTCAGGGGAGAGGATGAGCTGGATTTCTGATTCCCGACTGAAGTGTCTCTGTTTTTACTTACAGAGGTGAGGCATGTATTTGCAGAGGTGTTAGAGGAATACGGGATTAAGTACACGCGTGTCCCAATAGAGCCAGGCCTTCATAACTGTGACTGGATTCCACCATCCCTGATGGACTTTTATCTGGGAGTAGAAGAAGATTCTTTTAACACAGTGGATGTGTTTACAAGGCATGGAATACGGTAAGTCAGGCATTACTCATCCTTCTTGTAGTAAGGCTTTAAGATCCTATCAGTTCCTTGTAGCATCTTTCAGAATGGAACGCCGCCTTTCTTTCCACTTGGGGGTTACAAGAAGGTTCAGGAGGAGCACGGGCTTAGTAAGAAGTTTTGTTTGAACAGCGATGACTCACCTCCCACCTGAAAGGGATTGTTCTTTTTGGGGTACGTTTCCCAGCCTTTCTAGTGAAGCAGCATTAGCCTGGCATCGGGGACAGGAGGAGGCTGCAGTGCTGTACCAACACTGGAATTTTAGAAGCGAGAGTTAGGGCAAGTTCTCAGGAAATAACTTTTCATCTCCCTGGAATAGTGGAGAAAGGGTTTTAAGTAGCAGGAAAGAGACCTAATTAGTCTGTGCCTCCCCAGCACTAACAAGCGTTTGTTGTTAAGGGGAGGCAAGAAGCTCGGAGAGCTGGTGGTGCCACAGCAGGTGATCACTGCTCCCAGCAAACGGTCTTGTCAGTGTCCTGCATCTCAGGGACCAAACCCAAAAAGCTCAGCCCTTCCCCCAGTAACACAATTTTCTTAAAATCTTAAATCGGATAGTGTTCTATGGCTTAAAGGCCCCGCACGCTCCAGGGCTCTCTGTGCTGCTGAAGGGGCAGGGGTGGTGTCGATCTGCCTCCAAGAAGCCGCCTTTCCAGGGACGCAGGGAGGAACTCAGGGCCCCCCCAGGACCTGCGCCTTTAGACCCCCCCCGGCCGCGGCCACCCTGGCCAGACACACACCGCGCTCCACCTCGCGCCTGGTGTCACGGGAGACGAGGAGGGACAAACTCTTACAAAAGAAACGTGTAACACGAGGAAAGCCAGGACAGAGAGAAGAGCGTGGTCATCTCAGTCACAGGGAGCCCAAGTCTGCGGCTCAGTTTCAGCGTCTGTGCAAAGAGGTCCCACACTGAGCCCCCGGAGTTCACTGGTGACACTGGAGTGCTTACTGCACAGCAACAAGGCGTTAGCAAGTTTAGTCAGTTTACAGTTAAAAATTAGGGTTAAACCTTTTTTCCCCTAAGTCCTGCAAACTCTTCTCAGAGCTGAGTGTTCAGCTGGGCTCTTCCTTGCTCATGCAGGTAAAGGCTCCAGCCTTGGTTTCTTCCCAAAACTTACTCATTCTGCCCTCACAGACACTAGTACGACCCTCCTGGGCTCGTATGTGCCAAGCTAGAACTGAGGTTTGCGGCCAGACTTGAACAAAGAATTGTGTTGAAGCTCCACAGAAACAGCCTCCAGCTGGTGTCCTCTTGGCTCTATGATCTTTACTAGTAACAACATTTTGTCCAGTGTTTTGTCTTTTATTGTGGAGCTCTGATATATTCTAGCAGACCGATCTGTTAGCAGAGTTGGTTTCCATTTTATTTTAGGTACTTTTTTTGTTTCCACTTAGCTGAGGGTTATCATCTAGAGATGGTTATTATTCAGGTTTTAATTGGCATAGCACCAGCCTAGCAATGGCCTGGCAATAATACCTTGATAATGTGGCATTTCTCAGTTTAGCTCTGCTCTTCCCTTTTGTGCCAATAAAAAGCACCTGTAAGCGCACAGATGCCAAACAACCTTGTGCTGTGACTCAGTGCACATAAACGCAGTAATCGCAGCAGCACCGGTACTGGGGCTTTGCTGGGACTTTCTGTCAGGCTGGAGAACTGCTGCTTTAAACAGTATCCTGGTTTCAATACGGAAAGAAAAAGCATTACTGGCTTGTAGTTTTGGTTTTACTTTTGTTTATAGTTAAGTCTTAAAATCCCTTTCCCTCTTTTCTGTCCTAAGTTTTAGGTAAATTTTGATTCCTAATCCACTGGATGTAACAGATGCTTTTATAACTACCTCGTCAGCATTAATATCAGTGTTTCCTCCCCTGGCTACAGGTGGCCAGACATTTACATAGGTTTGAGTACCATGGGCAAGAACATGTCTGTCGGTAACATCTGGAGCGCCATCGATACTGCCATCATGGAGTTCACGTCCCAGGCGCCCTCGCCCGCACTCCCGCCGCCACAGAGCAGGACAGTGACGATTGAGCTGATGGTGCACCCAGGGTATCCCAGTGTCCCACCTGCCGGCGGCTGTGGGGAAGGACCAGATGATTTCTCACAGTCCTGGGAGCGCCTCCATGAACTCCAGACACTAATTAAGCCAGAGCTTCAGAGCCATTACAAAACGCGTAACATTCAGCTTTGTTCATTCAAAGACCTTTAAGTACACGAGCACACGCGCACACAGGCACGCACAGACACGCACATTTATTCACACTCTGAAGGCAGGCAGTTCTAGCACCCCGAGAAGCCAGACCACTGTTGTCAGCGCAAGACCTGCTGGAACGCTGTCAGGCCCTGGGAACAGCATGAGGCTGCTCATGGAAGGGCAGCTACAGGCAGAACCCCAGAGCCCCAACCAACAGTTTTTGGGCCACAGCCTCTGCTCTGAAGGTGACAAACCTCTTCTGCAGCACCTGCTCGCTCACCATTCCAGCGCGACATGGCAGCCAGCGCCGGCCGCCTCCAGGCCTCAGCTCCTGCCGTCCTGGTGGGGAGCGGCACAAAGACAGGCTTGGCGGAAAGACCAGGTGCACCCCCACCCCCACCCCGAGGCTTCTCATCATTTCTCTTTTTGGACTTAACTGCAAAAAAAAAAGAAACGCGCTGGGGAGCACGTGCTGCTTTGGAGCAACCGCTCTGTGTAGGGTGCCCACGGGAGGCCTGGCAACCTTCAGCATTTTGCTTCCTTAAAGCACTGGGTCCCTTCCCCTCCCCTGGTGCTGCAGAGCCTTCCTCTGGCCAGAGCAGCCGGGTGACGGGTTGAGCCTGGTGGTGTCTGCAGCCGTATCCCATGTCCAGCCTCAGCCAGCGCTATTTACAGCTCTTCCTATTTACGTTGCCTCTTGGCATTAAGCCACTGCAGGAAAGTCACATCAGCCACAGCCCCTTCAGAGAGCTTTTTTTTTTTCTTTGGATGACTTTGAAAGAACAGCAACTGTTGACCCATCTGCTATTTCAGTAACTGCTGCATATGAGAGCTCACCAGCAACTGTTCCTGCGCTGCCCGCTGCCGCTCACCACCAACGTGTGGGATGGCCACGTACCAACCATGAGCAAGTTTTCAAGTGGAGAAGGTTCTTGGTTCTTGTATTTCTCCAGTTTTATTCCTGCCATCAAAGCATTCGAACTTCAACAAGCCCTACTAATACTGATACATTTAACTGTGCTCTTAACTGCAGCCCTGTCACTCACATATAATGTTCACATGGAAAAAATATTTTAGATTGTTTATGCTAATTTTCTGTGCCAAAGTAATCTATTTAATGTAATAATTTTTGGTTAACCATTTTTTTTAATATTACAAATTTAAGTATGATCATCATTCTTTTAAATCAAAAATAAACTCAGGCGTTTTTCTATTCTAATGCTTCAGGAGGCTTTTGGTTTCGGTTACAGCTGGAGAGCAAACCAAACCCGCTCACCCACCTGCTGCTACTGCAGCGTGCCCAAAGGACGTCTCTGCACGGCATTAACGGGAGCCGTCCGACCCTCCCTATAAAACATCTCACAAAGTTTTTGTTCTGTACAAATATGAAAAACAACATCAAAGATGCTCTAGAAGATATTTTGCCAGGTTCTACCCTAGATCATTGTCACAGAATTAATTTGCTAAATGACGAGTTTGTTTTTAAAAACCCCATCCAGCACGCTGTGCAAGTGCTACACCACGCAGGCGAGAGCAAGGGTTACCTTTTGGAATGACTCCACTTCTGCAGCTTGTCCCATCCGTGTGCGGCAGCAGAGGATCAACAACCCCCGAGAGAGGAGAGCTGCGGGAAGCGGCTGGAGCTCCGGAGCCAGCAAGACCTGCGAGTGCCATCTACTGACCGACGGCCTTTCACTGGCGAGCGGGGACGCGCCTGACGGCAACGCGGGTTAGTTAATAGCACATCTCAGCTTCTTACGTAATGGGACTGTGTTTGGATGGGGATTTTTTAACCTTATTTTTAACGTTTAAATTGCTCCATGTTCTCACCCATGAATTTGCTCCGATGACGCTCCTCAGGCCGTTATGCGCCTGTTGACTGTCGTACGCTCTTGCTGGCTGAACGCTGCGAACGCAACGGCAGCCTCACCTCAGTTAGTTCTGTATTGCGAACAACAACAACACAGATTTCTGCAAATTCCATATTTTTAAACGAACAGCATTAAAGCACAAATTTTCTTTTAAATTCGAGGGAGTTTTAAATGCAGAAATAAAGAACTACTGAAAGACTTCTAAATTAGGAACCTTCCAATTGCATAAAACGCCTGGAGATGAGGAAGGAAGTTTCTCAGTGGTTCTATGAAAGCTTTAAAGACGAGTTCAAATTAACGCATTCAGACCACTACCTACAAATGTCATTGCACCAGGAGACTTAAAAAAACCAAAAGTCTAGCCCCCAAATCTCTCTGAAAATAAAACCATGCCACAAAGCCTTTGAGAGCAATTTTTATTAGGGTAGCAGAATGGAATTGCAGAAAGCCTATACCAGTACTCCCGGGTGTAGTTTCACCCATACGTTGTTTTTATTTTGGATATTAAACTGCACGTTTAGAATTCAGCATGGCTTAGGGAACCAGAGAGAACAAGAGCTGGATTTCCTGAGTTAACATAGGACTTCGTATTTGATTTTTTTTTCTTCTCCTCAGACTTCAACCATACAGTACAGTATTTGATCTCTAGCTTTTTTCAGAGGGCTGCCTGCAGACAAACGCCATCGCTTAGGTTACACATCTCGTAGTTTAGAAACTGAACTATGAAGAACACACAAGGAGAACTGATAGCAATATCTGTCTTCTACGTGACCTTTGCAGATGGAATGGGAATGGCTGGTACAGCGCCGCTGGAGCCTGTGTGAACCAACTGGAGTTCCTTGAATTACACAGCCCTTCGGTTCCCTTCCCACAGCATCCGATTCAGATAAACGCAGTCTTTGACCTGAGAGGCTTACAACCAGAAAGTATACTGTTTAGTAGGAACAAGGGCAGCAAACTAGTGCTACAGTTTTGTTTTAAATGAAAAGAAAATTTAGAGAACGGCAAGTTTCCATGCCAACAGACATGATCAAACGGTACATTGACTCATGTGATGCAGAAGTTACACACACTTCAGTTTGACAGATAATTTGGCATTATTTTATTATGAATCTGAGTGAGCGTGAATGAAACAAAATCAGTACCAACTTTCTGCAAATGAAGACACAAAGTTGTGAAAATTTGGTAATAGACAGTGCTCTCACAAGCCTGAAAACACTTAGGAAATGCAAGTTTCCGTAAATAAGGTGAATGTGGTTTAACTTTATTTACCTGCCAAAGAATCTGTCTAAGAACACTTAAAACATAAAATTTCTTAGCTCCCTAACTTATAAAAAAATTTACTTTCAACAGAGGTGAGGTACTGGGCTGTCATTGTTTACACTAAATCAGAAATGAAAGCTGGATGAGAGGGATGAATGAAGAAATAGCAAATATACAAGACATTAAAACCAAAAGAGAGCTACCGCTTGACACACTAGTTCTGAAAGGTTGCAAAGGCAGAGGCTGTATTAAAACTGAATTTAGGAGTACAGATAACCATCTGGGCATGAGGGATTTCCTAACTCAACTTCCTGCACATCAAAATGATATGTGCTCCCAGGTAGCTGCGGATTTCTGGAGATAAATCTGTTTGCTCAATAGCATACCCAGGCTGGACAGGCGGGGAGGAGGCGGCAGTTTGACTGTATGGCAGTTTGACTGTGGAGCTACCATCACACGTCAGAGTGGGGAAAAAAGACAGGCAGGCAGGAGAAAAGCAGGAGACATGTTGGAGGATGCTCATTTCTCAACAAAGGGCTTCCCTCAGCAGGCGTGGGTTGCCCTGGAGCCACGGGGAAACAGCTCTGCCTGGTGAAGTGAGGAGGACAGAAGTGCTCATTACATCTTCTAACCGGTGCGGCTGTAAAACACGGGACCAGCAGTAGTGAAGCGTACTCTGTTACAGGTTATTGCTTAATCCTTTTATACCATTTTCGGTAAGAACTGTACAGCAACTGGGCAGGGAAGCGGCACAAGTGCCACCCCATAAAGCACAGATGTTTCATATGCATTTGGATGAAAAAACATTCTAAGATGACTAGCAGTGCTGTCAGATTTAGTACTTGAATTCAAAATTAACGTTTCCAAAATATTGATTTTTAACTCAAAAACCTTTTTATCACTTTGGTACCTCTTGGTCCCCAATTTCTGAAACTCTTCTAAACTGGTTGCAATGTTGTTCTGTGCACACTCCCCTAGCTTCTCTGCACAGGTGTTAAGAATAGAAGTGAAAGAAGTTTGTAATCCCACTCCACTACTCATTGGCTACAGATTTTTTTTTTCCAAAGTTTTCCAGAAGCAGGACATAAGCCATATTTTAACTCAATGACGCACACAAAAACTTGGGTTTCCCCGTTTAATAGACATTTTGTGGTAACATCAGCCAGATTTACATAAGACCTGGACATTATTTCTGATTGTTTTTTGTGGGGTTTGTTTGTTTGTTATTATGTTACAAACTGAAGTTAAGGGGAACTTGCGAAAGTCCCACAAAGCACAGTGCAACATTTAAAAAGAAAAGTAAACAAAACTGCCAAACACTCAATCATTTTCTGCCAGAACTGGGATATTTTTCCCAAGACATCGGTTTGGGAAGGCGGATAAAATTCAATGAAGAATTAAATGATCTTAAGATAGTGGGAACTGCGAGGAAAAAATAAGAAATGACAGCCACAACCTTTTCAATTTAAGGGCAGAATATAAGTCTAAGATATTTTTGATAATTTCTGACAAGAAAAAGAAAACAGCATACTTTAAAGTATATTGAAGCAGTGATTTTTAAACAAAGAAAGCAGAACTAGAACATCTTAAATTTTAATCCTTTCTTTACAGGTTACCTAGCCCACTTTTGATTAAGAAAACTGTAGAAAGTTAGTAACAGCCACAAGTTAACACCAAAAGGTGGCACTTGTCAATTTTCCATAGAGTCCTGCTTTACGGGGTGTCTCAAATGCACTGCTCCGATCTTCTATCATACGTTGCTGACATCAAGTGTGTCAGATTTTAGTCCACTGGTCGCTTTTCACCATATTTCTTTGTAAACTCTTCAGCGTTCTTACAGAATTTTTTACGGTCCTTAGAGTATTCTTCAGCTAGGTCAGCCCGGAGGGGATGCTCGGGCTGTGGATCATTCACCAGTGCTATGAGGGACTGGATTACTGTCAAAAGAAGTATAGATACCGTCAGAGACTAAGATGGTTAACTTTTAAAAATCAAAGTGTAAGCAAAATTCCCCAGTAAGAAAAGAGCTTTAACTGCATTTAAATACATCCCCATGAATCTAGTGTCTTTTCAAAAGCAGAGCGTGAATAAGCTATAGCAATATGCCAAGTTTTAGTTCAATGACCGTGAATGAACACCAGAAAATCGTATTTGTAAACAAAATCAACTTGAATAGAGACCAAAATACACTACAAATTATTTCCCATGTAACTGGCATCCTATCTGAAATAACTCTCCTACGGCTAAGAAAGAAACGAAGTTTCATGGAGAGGTTCATCTAACAGGGACTGGGTGAAGATGGAATTTCCATCATGAAGCATTGTTTCCGTGCACCTGTCACAACACTGCAGTTGTAGCTGGGCCTGTTTTTGGAAACCCTTTTGCTTCAGCTTTATTTTTCTGTGACTCTTACTTCCCCTGTAAGCAGCAGAAAACTCTTCCCTTTATTCTAAACTGCCAAATACACCCACTAGTAGATACACACGGGGTGAACAAGTGGATAAGAATGGCAAGATGCTTTTCACCCCACTGTTTACAGCCATTTCATCAACGTTCCCTTATCACTTTCAAAGGGAATGTCATTCTTAAAATAACTGAACTGTGCGGGACATTAACGCAGTGAACCTCACCCACTACAACGACATTTATTGCCACATTCTCCTCATATACATTCTCATGACCATTTAACGCTAGACAGGTCACAGGCATCGGGAGTTCTCCTATCCATGCCCTAAAGGGGTGTGCGTAACTAGGCAGGTCTGCAGAAAGCAGGCACACAGAAAAAGCATTTTGCTGTGTGCCAATATTAGTAATATCCCATTTGAGGTAAGTTTGGGTTACCCAGAGTAATACAAAGCAGCACTCTGAGAGTTTTTAAAGCAAGTATAACAGAACTCTGTGGAGTTCATGGCGGACTCGCAGAGCTGCCGGCCCCTGCAGCATCCAGCGGCAGGAAGCTCCTCAACCCAGCGACATGTTGTGTGGAAAAGCACAGTCAATCCTTTGCTCCGATGTGGCTACTTCGCAGTTTAGCTGGATTCTCCCCAGTTTTGCAATGGAAGTTCTTACAACACTTCTCAATCCAGCTGATGCTAGAATACCAGAGTGGCTTCTTTCAGAGCATCAGTCTTTTCATGCTCATATTCTTTTCCGCCCTGACCTGCCAGGGATGGGGGACATACCTCAAAACAAATACTCAAAATCCAGAGACTGAGCTACATTGCTAAACAGGAACGTTTCTTACCACAAATCAGTTTAAACTGCAGGAATGTAGAATTGATATTAGCTTACCTAACCCACGAGTCCTGGACTTACGACAACTGTCATCATATTAATGACTACTTATCAAACTAGCATCAATACCACGTGACAATCCCTCTTCACTCAGTAAAACACACTAAAACACTGCAGAGAAAGCATTATTAAAGTTATGTAACACACAAGCCAGAAAAAACTAGGATTGCCGTAACAGGAGTTGCCTCAATATCCACAGCATTTTAAAACCATAGTGTCACAGCAGTCTGTTTTAATATTAAGCATAAGTTAAGGAAAAGTACACCAGTAAGATGCACCTTTGGTACATGAAAGGTGAGTTAATGATTTACGATGAACCTATCTCTGACACCTGACTGATCAAAACCAATCGCTTTGATGCAGTACTAATAATGCTGCATTATTTCCTTGAGAAAGACCCAAGTAGCAAACAGACTGAAGTTCACTTTTCAGTGCAGAAGAGTTCTGGAGGAAAAGGAACAGACACTGAAGCAGGGCTGCAATAGCATTGTTGCAAGTTCATACACTGATGTAGTAACAACAGATGTTGACACTAAAATGGTTTCTTGAAGAAAGAGTTAGAAAACAAATGATAGACCACAAAACAGCAGAAACTGAGAAGTTTACAATATTTTGTTACCCAGGGTTTGTTCCAAATTCTGATTTTAGCAAAATTTTTATTCACACTCTCAGATAAAAAGGGAATCGCCACTTCTCAGGGAAACACTATTTCCTGCATGCAAATGATTGCTTTAATAGTTCCAACCAACACCAACTTGCATTCCAAGCTAGGTAAAGACATGTTGTTCCTTTACTTAACTAGAGAAGGCTCACACGATTATGACAACAGCTAAGGTGCTAACAGAAACCTTCTACACATCGCTTCCATTCCATCTCTCTCAAGGATCTCTGTCCTGTATAATTTGGGATAAAACAATGACAGATCATCAGAACTTCACTGACCTATTTCAGTTTAACAGGTTGTTTTCGCTGCCATCTCTGCTCTCCCCAACACTCAACTGCTTGATCCTTTCAGAAACAACTACAGGAATTTTCCTATTTTGTCTTCGGGGCAAGATCATGCAAACTCTAAGTAGTTTTATTAGCATACAGAAGCACACAGAAAAAAGAAATCTGAAGTACAGCATTGTTTATGGTGAGGAACACAGTCCAAGTGAAAACAACCTTACACAGGAGTCTGAAAGGAAGAAATACTTTCTCCTACAGAGCAAGACGCTTTAGTGTCACTGAAGCTCTTGCACTGGACTGAACCGCTACTCATTTGAATTAATATTATTAACAATTACATAGTTTTTGTAAGGATGTTTACTTTTTCTATATGTACAATAATAAGTGCTTAATATAAAACTAATCATTACCTGCCAGAAAACATGAAATTCTCACCCCAACAACTAATGGAAGCAACAACAGAAAAAAACCTGCTCAGATCACACTCTCAGTCTGCCACAGAACCTGATGAAACTATTTTTCCTTAAAATATTTAAATCCTTATCCAAAGACACTCTACACTGCAAGCGTCACAGCAGTAATCTTTTAAGAACTGAGAGTTAATTTGTGTTATGATTTCAGGTTTTGTTTATGACTCCCTAGATACTTCAAACTGTATGTTCAAATCACTGAACCACATGGCAGAGATTATAAAATATACAAAGCCTTGAGGTTTTACACCCTTTCTTTCAAACATCCAGGAACGTACTGAACATCTCTGGATTAAAGTCGCCGTTTAAAAAGAAGCACAAAATAATCCCCACACAAACTACCACCAGAATTTTTAAGTATGCTGAGGACACTACCTTAAATAAACTCTTCAGTCACAAAGAGTTTTGTGTTTCCTGGAGGTGGAAATGCCATGCGTCAGTGTCATTACCTTACATTCCATAAACAAAATGAGATTCCAAAAGAGTTGCACACTGTGCTCACAACACGTGATTCACAACACAAACCTTACAACGAGTGTACCATAAGAGCAATGACCAGCTGAAATGCTATTAGCTTTAAATTTAAACACAACACAGAGTTTCTAGACACTGAGTTCTTTCTCCACATGGAGTCCTACCTTGGTCAGTTTTGGTTGCTGGCTTCCAGTTTTCAGCACTAATTACTGGCAGACAAACCTGCCCCTTTTCATCGATGTTAGGGTGATAGATCTTTGTTTTAAATGTAATCTTAGGAGGTTTGAATGGATATTCTGCTGGGAAGTTGATTTCGATTCTGAAGGCTCCTTTATCGTATGGAGGATTGTCCTGCAACAAGAAGGCAGAATGTCAAGAACCTGGCACATTCTAATGGAGGCAATTAAGAAAAAGCATGCTCCAGACTTCGATCTATCAAAATGACCTCTTTTAAAGGCACTTTCTTACGACACATACTGCCATGTCTATGTGTCAGGAAACATCAAAACGTATTTGGTAAGAGAGAGGCAATACAACCTCTACCTACAACATTTGTAGTCGCCCTGGATAAAGCAGATTACGTTGTTCTGCAGTTGGCTGACATTTCTACTGGTAAGAAAGCATCCAATCCCATTTACTCCAAACTCAAGGTCCTATCTAGTAAGTAGTTTTATTCTCAACTTTGTATTTCAAAAACCATTGTAAACCCTTTCTGAGATACAAACAGGAAGCCTGACAAGGAAAATTGGTTTCTCTAAACCCAGTCATTTTACATGCCTCACAACATGGTGGTATGAGCAGCAAAGCAATTTGATTTGTCAGATTTCCCTATACGTTCCGAGAACATTTTTGTGCTGACTACACAAAAATCTTCTGAGCATTCATTGGTACTAAAGATAGATATCCACTGCGTCTGCTGATGAGAACATTCTAAATTTGTATGCAGTTTTAGCACCCACTCTTATCAGATCATTTCTGAAGGAGCATAATGAGAGAACCGTGAAGTAAGCAAAGTAGTTCTTCATGCTGAAACAGAAAAAACAATGCCCAGAATCTCATTTAGAAAACCCAACAGACTATCGATACTGCTTCAAATACTAACTGCAGAAGAAAAGCAGAAGAAAAATAAACCATTGTTACATTTAAAGCTTAAGAAAATACCATTCTGCACTGAAAACAGTAACTATGGCATGAAACCTTTCCAAACACTCTGTGAACAAGAATCAAAGGACGAGAGTTTCCAGTTGGTGTAAAGTATAATCACACACATTCTTCATTAGCAACCAGACCATTCCCTGCAATCAAATCCACTCCAGAAGTTAAAAAAGGTTTCCCGATATTTGGGGGTGGGGAGCGTTCTATTAAAATATTATTCGACAGAAAACATTTAATTTTAGTTTCATCCATATGGAGAAGTCTGGTTGTGTGTTTCTAAGAAATACAGCACAATTTCTGCAGTCAAGGGAAAAGGTAACTACAGCGGCTTTAAAATCACTTTTTATCCAAGCAATCCTAAAAGCTTTGGAAGTTTAACAAATAACTTTTGGTGGCGGTGACACCTTAAGCAGTTACTGCCCTCTCCCCCCGTGGTTCACTTGTTCTTGCGTCCATCACCTGCTGTAATTTGTGAGGATGTTCAGTGAACTGATATGGGAAGTGACCTGGCTTAAAAATGTCCATTTTCTGTTTGACTCTCAGTCAGAACAGTTCTTCACTACATTTCACCAACAAATTGAACCAAAAATGCATGTAAAGGGTTGCTCATTTTTTAAATAGATAACACAGAATAATAATACTGTTTTTAGACACAGAATATTCAAGCAATTAGTTTCCAATTATTTGTTATATTTTTTTTGACACTGACAAGGGAGAGAAGCAGAATTATAAATACTGAAACACAAGCAACAAATACAACTCCCATTCAAAAGCTCTGCAAGTTTGTCCAAAGCAAGCAGTTTTGATTAAGTGAAATGCAATTCATTGCTCACCAACGTTACCTCTTACAGAAACAAGGAGCCTGGAGTAGATAGTCTCATTTTGATGTTGAAATGAAACAAATACTGTACCTTTTCAACACACAGTACATAAACTACCTTATTCTACAATTTAGAACAGGAAAAAAGAAGTTGACAAGCTGTCTTCAATTTGCTTCTCAATTGAGCAAACACCCTTAAAAACTGACAATTGTTCCAAAGAACAAAATATGTTACATACAACAAAAACTTTTAAAGTAGTATCTTTCACAGTAATTCTGTACGAAAACTGCTAAAAATATTAACCTTTGTATGTTTCATGCCTTCATTAAGATGCTGACCAAAACAATGCCTAGTTACAGAGTTTAATAGTAAGTACCTGGTTAGTCCTACTAAAGTACGATTAATATGGCTTTAAACCCTAAGCAAGGACACTTTCTAAAATGGAAACGACATGTAAAACTTCAAAAGCAAAAAGTCAGCAACAAAATTAAACTTGCAACCAGCTTGTATATTACATTTTTAAGCCATCATCTCCAGCACTGCAATAGCTAAAAACATTATGCTCAGACTATAGCATCTTTATCTATAGAGTATCCTCAAAATAATAAATTATACTACTCGGAACAACACAACACTATTAATTACCATAGGAAGTATAATTTCATAACAAAATTCCCTCTTAACTATACCACCAGTGAATTTAAGGCTATTTCCCTTGTAACTGGGCATATTATAACCCAAAAGGCAGGTATGAAGCACAGTTCACCACATCAGTGTTTAAACACTTGTGATGTTGTGAATCTGCAAAACAAACATTAAGCTCATACTCTGTTGAGCAGAAACTCTTAAAAATAGATGCTATACGCAGCATGTTGCTAATTTTAACAGGAATAAACAAGTATTTTGGTGTTTTGCTTTATTAGTCATATTTACCAACCTTATACTGCTTCAAAGTATTATCAAAGCAATAAACTGTTACACATGAACCACAAAGATCCGAGTGACTGAAACACTGAAACCATATTGTTTCTGAGCTCTTTCAAATTTTAATGCCAAATCCTGCTTGCTTTATTTGCAACAGCAGCCTTAACCACTCAGAGGAATTACTTGCAGGAATATCAGTAAACAGAGTAAACTAAATGTATTGTACAGTACCTAAAATGCAAAGGCCTAGCCATGATCTCAGCCTGTGGGATATGAATTTGGGAACGGCCTCCTGCTCCCACAGCGGAGGCACTGCTAAAGAGATGTTTCGAAGTTGTAGGATAAAAGGACAGATTTACACTGGTCAGGGGACCTTCTAGGTAGCACCCAAGGACAAGCAGAACTGACGCCCTAGTGGCACAGCCTCTACTGCTGCAGGCTTAAAAGTAGCTCACGTAACGAAGGGAGCGTGGGCCATAGCAGTGGAAAATAAAGGAGGTGAAAATCCAAGTGACTTCAACCAAGGAATTCAACACACTCGATTTCCTGCTTTCCCTTTCCTAACGAATCCCTCTCTGTTTGCCTAATACAGTGGTTATCTACTTCTGTTAAACATTCTCCTAAAAGATTGTAGTGCTTTTAAAAAATTGAAGCTTGAGGTTTTTATTTTGGCATTAATTAATGCCAGAAGTTTCTTTTAAAGAGCTCACTTCTGAAAATCCAAACATTCTCCTTGCAAACTTTTTCCAATACTCAATTTTATGCTAGAAATAAATCTAGTCGATTAACAAAAAAAACAAAAAAAACAACAAAAAAACCCCCAAAAAAATCTATTAAGGAGTAAACAAAGTATTCCATACCTCTGTTTTTTTTCCTATGATGATGTAGATTTTATACTTTAAGCTTAACGTAACAAACTACAAACTTCACTTGCTTCCCCTTCCGATACCCCTGCCAAGTAACCCAGTGCCACCACGGAGCCCACAGCCCTCGCCAGCTGCAGCCAGGCATTGGACTGGGCCTATGGTTATGAAGCATCCAGGCAGGTATCGATCACAACAGCCTAGAACACCGGTCAATTACATATGGATTTTTCTTCAAACTAGTTATAAGAAACACCGACAAACATTATCAGACTTTGATAAAAGAAAACACAAAAGACACTCAGATAAAACAAGATCTAGTTGAAAATGTCCCTGGTCACTGCAGGGGGGTTGGACTAGATGACCTTTAAAGGTCCCTTCCAACCCAACAGATTCTATGATGATTCTATGAGACAGGAAGATTACACTATTTTCCCAAGATCACACAAGATGTCTGAAGACAGACAAGCACTAAATCCAGGACCACACTTCACTGCCCATTATGCTGCAGTATAATCTATATGAACTTACAATATAGTTACAAACAACTAGCTTCTGCACCAACTCACAACTCTGAAAGTCAGGTTTTATAATAATAAAAAGGATTCTTGTCAGGGTGCAAAAAGTATCTAATGGTCACCAGCAGCATGACTAAACTGTGGATTTATGAGATACAAATGATCCTCATTTTATTTTAAAGCTCATCAGAATAAGGAGTAGTCTATACTCACAGGAACAATAAGCCCTTGCCAGGTCAATAAATTAGCTTCATCAACCTGGATATTACGGAAGTTTTTCATTCCACATTTGCGGATTTCTTCAAGCTCCTGAAAAGCAAGCAAAGTGTAAGTTAATAGCAGTATTAAGGAAGATGCTCATATTTATTTTTCAAAACACTTAGAGGGTTTCTTTACGTTAAAGAAGCTTGAGGTTTTATCAGTGGCAACCCACACAAATAATAAAGAAAATTTTGCACCTGTGAGAAGGAAAATTCTCTGAGACAAGGTATTAAGAAAACCCTTATTTTTTTATATGTCAAGAAAATACAAAAATGCCTTGTTATTAACATCATTACAGACACAATGAAGTAGAAGTATTGAAAAAGTGCAGTTAAAAATGTTTTTATATCTCAAATGCAAATCAGTGCCTTTGGTAACAGACGACTGATAACTCTGTGAAGCACAGAAATAAAGTGCATCTTAGAACTTGTCTGAAGGAAAATAGCAATTTGGAAGAATCGTCTCCTAACAGTTTTAAACACAGATAAAGTCATTGAACAGGTCAATTATTTCAACCGAAAACCAACAAATTCCTGCATGACCAACTTAAATTGATGCTAACTCAGAAAAATACCAATCAAAGCCAAACTAGCCTTGTTTATACCAATTACTTGAAGACACAACTTTATCTCGGTTTTGTAGCTCAAAGTTAACAGTATATTTTAAGATACCTCTCTTTATAGCTGTGTAACTCTTGAACAAGGTATCTTTCTACACCAGTCAATCACCATTCGTTTTTGATCAGTTAGTGATCCAGGTATCCCCAGAACAGGTATTTAGGCATTTTTAGATTTAAAATGATGTATAAACTCTAGTGTAGAAACTGTTTCCTGGAGTATTTAATTAGGCCTAAAAAGAAACACCTCAAAGTTCCACTTCTCCCCCTCCCAATAATTATAGCCCTTTGCTGTTGAATTCAGCAGTTTTATCTTTAAAGAGAATTTAACTGAATTCAAATTCAAAAGTCATCCACAGTGAAATACAAAACTTTCCCAGTGCTTTCAAAACTGAACTGTACGCCTGCGTGTCTACATAGGTTAGGGGAAATGTTGCTTATACAGCAACAGTGGTGCACTCTGCCAGCACAGAGGTCTTCACTGGCTGCTAGCCTATTTGCAAAACTAGACTGTATATTATTATGATAAAAACACCAAATACAAAGTAAAGGCACTATACACTGAAAAACAAAAAAAGATCAGTTTTCCTGGTACAAGTGTTGTACTATCCATGTGTTTTGTTTTGTTTTTTTCTAAAATAGCTCTACGTTCATCTTAGATCAACCCTTTCTGCGTCTGACTGGCAAAGATTTAACACAGGCAGTAATCTCTTGCATAAACTTAGCATCATAATAAAACGCAAACCCAAAGGAAAAAGGAGATTTCCAAATGAACATGAAACAAAAACCATGACAGCCACACATCAGAAGATGGACATTTACATTCCCACCCACTGCACCTACGAAAGCAAGAGCATATTCAGAATACAGAAGCTTAACCTTGGAGTCTTGGATATTGAATTGACGCCCAATGCAATCTTCATGACCCTAAAACCAACTATTTAGACTAGACCTTTGGATAAATCCACAAATTCCACTGCTGTGAGATTTATGCAATATCGCAGACAGTGTGGGCTTTTTTTTTTTTTTTAAATGGGTAAGAGGATTATCTTATTTTGGTAAGGCAGGAAAAACATACAAAACCCACACAAAAATAATCCCATGAAGCACATTTATAGGGATACAGAGCAAACCAAAATATTCAAAAGAAAATAACCTTTATTATCGCAGCTATAAGAGATCTTTTATGACCGCTGAAACTGCAAACCCCTCAGTGCCCCACGCAGGTCTGGGGAGCCTGGCTGCAGCAGCCTGGCACAGCCGCTCGCTCGGAGCAGCGTCCCGAGCCCACAGTCCTGGCAAACCACCACTCACGGGCACAGGGATCAATCCTATCCCATGCCAGACAGAGTGCACCCAGCGTCAGGACAGAATAAGCAAGTTAACCAGTAGGTATTTAAGCATGAATAAACACAAGCGCCTTCACTCTAAAACAAGGAAAGGAAAATGGGTTTAGACAATTTTCTATTTATCATATTAAAAACATACGTACAACAGAAGTCTCCCCCGTAACATCCCAGAGGAAGCACAGCTTCCAGGTGGAAGCTTTTATCACAGGTTGCGATGATAGCATCACACTGCTTCTGGACCAGAGAACAACTGCCCAGACACAGAAAAAGGGAGGACTATGACTCTATAATTCAGGTATGTTATTAAGCTAATAAAACAAATTAGAAAAGTATGGCTTCACATTACTGGAAAATTGAACACCTACATTTTATAATTAGATTCAGGTTAAAGCACTGGATGCTGAATTAAGAAATGCAAGAATCCAGTACAGAGATCATTACAAAATTGTAAAACCTTGTATGAAAGCAAAGAAAAGTTTAAAACAAATATGCAAATTGCTCCCCATTTTCCCCTCAAGTCCCCCATACAAGAGAGGGAATTTAACAGCCTAGAAGACACTGAAGAACTAGCAGAAAATGATGCAGGACATCTTCCTCTTTAAACTGGCACGTGAAGCCTTTGCAGGAATTCACCATCAAAATCAAAAAAGTGGTATACTACTGCAGTGCATCAGGACTAGATTCTGTGCTTCTCCTTCCGCTGCCTTGGGTCCTGCCGTAGTAACCGACAACTGAAGACGGGGACAGATGGGGATAAACCAGGCAATTATTTTCCTCACACACAGGCACGGCTGCAAAGGTCACAGAGAATCAAGCGTACCTTAGCAGAGAACCTGTCTGAACTACACTCTTCAGACAGATTCCAATTTCTAAGAGAAATTACTTTTCTTATACTAGAAGTGTTTAAGATTTCATATGCCATTCCAAATTAATCAATTCCATGTTAGACGTATTTACAAATAGCTTTTTTTCATACTATCCCCACAAATACAATGTAATACTATACTCACAAGTCAGGCTTTTAGTGTCTGTCACGTCAGGAGTGGTAAGACATTCAGCATTCACAATTTAAGGGGGGGGGGGGGGGGGGGGGGCCTGCTATGTTTTTTTTTTCCTGGCACCCGCCAGAACCCACAATAAAGATCTAACTGCCTCAGAGCTACAGAGGCAGACACAACCTCAGTATAAATGTACTGTTAAAACAGCGAATGAGCTACTAAATACTTTCAAACAGGGCAGATTAAAAGTCAATACCGCATTTAACATCTGCTTGAGCAACTCCAAAGGGACAAAAATTACTTTATGAGGTAAAAGGATATAGTCCAGATATTTACTTCAAAATAATACTTAAGAGTCTAGGCAGACAGTAAATAGATTAATTCCTTTTCTTGTCCTCCACCCCTTAATTTTGTCAAGTAACATAATTAAAGGAGCACAGGCGGAGTGTAACTAAATGTTAGAAGACTGCAGTAAGAATTTCCATCAGTCTTCATTCCCCACTCTGTTATCAGCTTTGCATGTGGCCTTGCTGTGTTGGTTTCCCCATCTGTAAAATAGAAATGCCTTATTTCACGGGGCTCTCTTGAGACGTGGTCCGTGTAGTCTGGGTATGTTCAGAGAAAGTGTTAGACACAGCACATGAAATGGAAAAAACATTGTCGCAGCGGTGGTATCTGATCTTCAACTATAATGCTGAAGGTAGTCATAAAAGTACATACTACCACTATATATAATCATTAAGGATTTAAAATTCTGATTTTCAATATTGTATAATCATTTGTGCTGTTCAAAGCAAAAATTAAATGCTTGAAATTAAAAAGAAAAGTAGCATCAGCTTAAAATGTAGTTAAGTCTTTTACAAACCCTGCAACTGTTTTGCCCATACATCTTTCAAGTTTTGGGACTTCTCTAAAAAACCAAGCCAGATAGGAAAATAAATGCAGTGAAGACAAACACCTGTAAGGGTGCAATCCAAGAATACGGGAATAAGTGTAAGAGCTCATACTGCCTTCAGTAAGTTTTGCATCAAGGCCAAAATGCTATTAAATGCACAAACAAAAACAAAAGTCTACTGAAAGAACTCTAAACCACAATTCTCTACCATTTACAATTTACATTTACCTGTTTATAAAAACATTCTCTGAAAGAAGTGTGACAAAGTTAAACAGGCTCCAAGACACTATAAAGAATTGACCAGTTTTACTTTCTGAATCTCATACAGTACAGAGAAGTGTTAAAAAACCTTAAAATAAAATAGAATTTTACAAAAAAAACCCCAAGAACCACAAAACCCAGTAAAAGAAGAACTAGATTCTATTTAGAATCTATACTTACAAGAACTATTATAAAGTTTCCTCTGCAATGTTACAACCCTGTATACTCACATGTCTTATTTACTGAGTAATTCTACTTTATGGCAAAGTGTTTTCATTTGATTAAAAAACCTTTCATCAATTCTCAGTTTCAAAAAGGGAAAATGAATCAGTATTCTCACTTCTGCATTAGGATAATCATACATTGCTCAAAACCCCATTTCCTTTGTCAATGAAAACGGGTGTTTGGATCGATTTAGACCTGCTTTTCAAGTATCAAAGGCGTTTAAAGCCCCTTTATTTGGAAGGGCTATGGTGTTTACAAGACCACTGCACCATGACGGCAGGCCACCTGCAGCAGGTACCCAGCTGTGGCCTCGTGTTTGTATTTTATCATGGAGTTCAACCATTGCATATATGTTTGACTATGTAATTATGAAGCAGAGTAAAATCAGCAAGATTAAAATAATCGCCTATGTACCTGATTTCATATGTGGAGTGTTATTTACTCTTTAAATCTATTTTCAATTTTTAATGCTAATGATACATTTAACCGGGACACAGAAGCGCGTCTCTTGCAGCCGCCCGTAGGGCAGTGCGGGGCAGAGGGTGCAGCTCCACGCGGGGCCAGGATGACCCCCCCAAACCCACCACCGACGGTGCAGCTTGGTCCTGCGTTACTAAACCACAAGGAAGGAGTGCAACCGCCCAGCACCCAAACAGCCTTCCCTTCGCCACTGCCCACCGCTCCTCTGCACAGGGCCGTGCCACACAGCTGCCTGGAAAACGGCTCCTTTTATGTTAGTGGGTGGCAACTGGGAAGATTTAATTGAAATCTCTGGCACGTCTCTGCGAGATCTATGTTCCCAATCATACACCTTCGGAGACAATCCGCTTTCTAAGAGAAAGGGTCAGGAAGCAAAGTAGCTCCCTTAAAAGAGAAGCCTTAGATCCTTTCCTAAAATGATTACTCCATATTTGCCTGTTTTTACCCTGAGAGATTGTCCACAACAACATATCCTTGACAAAGATCTCTTTATTCCCACCTCTCACATTTCATGAGGAGTCAAGACCTGACAACTGTGGCTCTTTGAAGAGGTGCAATGGTGGCTCATGGATCAAAACTCCACCTCAGGTGTTGCTGGACTATTATTCATTACCTACGTTTACTTCACGTTTTTGCTAACCTAGGTGTGCTCCTGGAAAGGGCACACCTCCACCGATTTTTTTGTAAGTCAGTAGGGAAAACTTCAGTTGGACTATTTGATGGTATACAGCTCTGCAAAAATAGGCCATAAATAAGGTCTTTGGCCTAGGAAACATTATGTGCTCAAGCAGAGCCTGAGATCACAAAACAATCTTATTATTCTTATAACTTGACTTCATGTTTAAAACTGAGCTGTACAATGGCAAAATTTGTAATAATTCTTTCACAGGGAGGTTTGCAAACTGAAGATACAAATGGCTTCCACAATCTGAAAAGGACATCCATTTCCACCTGGAAGGTGGAATACTCATACTCCCAGTTTTCTACGGGCAGACAGTGTGTTATTATGAACTTACTACATCCAGTCTCTCTGAGCCACTGTGATTAATATGAATAACTATGATGTATGACATGAGTTTAGAAAAAATGCAGTACTTCAGAATGTTGGCAAGACCTTAAGGAAATGGGAATCGCTTTATTTTATGTGACCTATAAAAGATTAAAAGTTTATTCTCACTTACCAAAGACAAACTTGATATTTAGCTCAGAGAAACTACAGTTAACGCTTATTCTAAATTATTTTAAACATAACTGAAAACTCTATTCCCTTTAGTTATAATCACTCATCATTCTACAACCCCAAGAAAGACGCACCACAGACTCTTCTATATTGCAAAACTTCAACCGTGAAAGACTCTTTAAAGCAGATCTGTGAGCGTGGAATGATATTCGGTTGGTACACATGCGAGTCTGGACCTTCAAACCATCACGCCGCAGCAACTCAGATTACATCATCTGCACAAGAGCTCTACTTTGCTGCTACTGACATGAATGGCAAAGCCCAAAGCCACTTGGGCTGACTCGACTCTGCAAAAGGTACGAAGGCAGGTGCTTATTTAATAGCCTTTACAAGTCATGTGGTACAGCATCTCATAGCTCTTGAACTGGCATAAAACACGCACAATCCACAACCATCAGGAAATAAAAATGAAAGCAAAAATGTAAGAGGGAAGTTATCAATGCCTCCCCTCCCTACACCACTCCCTTTCAAAAGCAACTGCCACACGGTTTTTCTAGAAAAGGAGGAGGTCATGTTGTCAAAAAACATTTCCACAGCATTTTAGTGAAAGATTAAAGTACTAATGTAAACATATAGTGGAACTGGTGGGGGCAGGGAGCTGAAAAGCAAGAGGCACTGCAGCTACTAGAACAATTTTTCTTGCCATTCAGATTTTTACATTCTATTTTAAATTTAAAAAGAAAAAAATTATTAGAAATATTTTTTTTCCTACCAGGGTAGTAGTGATGCGCTTTTGAACAACTAATGGATTTCTGCAGAACAGGCAGAAAAGCTGCCTTACAAAAAGATAAAATTAAATTGTTGTTTACTATCTGAAACTAAGAGGAACCTTATTTGAGTATAAAGCAACAGACATATTGATTATGACACTAAAGCTGCGGCAAAACATAACAGCTATCAAAAATGAAATTAAAAAATGAATACCATCTCATCAGGACAATTAAAGGTATATGCCTACTGATTTTATATATATGAATGACTCTGCACACAATGTATTTACCATTTAGTTTTTAATTAAAACAACAAAACCAGCCTTATGAAAGCACTGCTGAGCTATTGGTTTCTTCAGAAATGAAGAACTTCATTGGTTAATTATGTATCTGCACAATTAAGGAAACACAACTTCAAAACTTGCCATCTACACGTCCTAGTGAGATCCCAGCCCTGTTAGGGGTCCACATACTTGAAGCCAGCTGCGAATCCGATATTAAAAGATTAAGTTTAACAGAATCGCCTACATATCTGTGAAATCCTAGTGCACCCCACAGGAACAGGTTTGTAATGTGGTTACAACATGGCCTGACAGTTACAGGGTCTTTCCCCTACATTTTACAGGACACGCCTGTAAAGTTCATTGATTTACGTTACAGGCACTCTGCATGCAAATACTGTAGGGTATTGCCATAGCATTTTACAGATGACTAAATTTTATGCCACTATGTGTGCGTGTCCTAGATAAACCCCACTGCACGCAGTTTGTAATGTTAATTGGCAATTATATACAACACATAAAATGAACTCCTATGCTTTGGGGGTAATGGTTATCATTTTCTTCTTAAGTATCCTACTCCTCAAGCAAAACGATGAGAAACATGGTCCCGAGCAGTATTTTACAATAAACCGTAGGAGCTCTTGGTCAGAGCCCCACCGAGGCCGGGTTTGCGTCCACAAGCACCATCCGCGCTCCCGAGCAAACAGTAAAGACAAAAACATCGCCCCGTCTGCGGTGAATGGGGAAACTCCTGAACCCAGGTCCACATTTCACTGTGATAAACCTCTTACTCATACGCGGAAGAAGTTCCTCTGCGAGACAACGAAACCGAGACGGGTTCGCCCCGGGCCGGCTCTTCACCGGGGGCGCGGGCCCCGCAGGGCCGAGGGCGCTTCCCGACCCCCCCCGGCGGGCCCGGGGACCGCGGCTGCGGCACGGCCGGCGGCCGGGCGGCCCCTCACGGCGTCCTGGGGACTGCCCCGGCCCCGGGTGGGGGCCCCGGCGACCCGGCAGCGGCGCTTCCTCCCCCCGGCCCTTCCTCTTTGCTTAGTCACCGCAGGAGCCCCCCGAGGGAAGGGGACGGCGGGGGACGGGGCGGCCCGCGGCGACCGCCGAGCGCCCCCGCCCAGCCCCGGGCAGCGGCTGGGGGCCGCGGGGCACCGCCGGGGCCGCGGACGGCCGGCGGGGGAAGGCAGCGAGGCCCCTCACGGCCGCGGCCTAGGTGCCGGCTGCTGCCGTTCCGGTCGCTCCAGCCCGGGGAGCCACCGAGGGGAGGGGAGGAGACTGCTCCGCCGGGCCGCGGCCGGGAAGGCGACCCCCCGCCCCCAGAAGGACCCAGGGCGGGAGGGGGGTACCCGCCGCCGCCCACCCGCCAGCCCTTCCCGGCGCGGCGCTGCCTGTTACCTTCATCAGCCTCCTGCTGGCCGCCATCTTGGCTCTGCTGCTGCCGCCCCACAATGCATGGCGGCGGCGGGCAGGGCGCTAAAGCCCTGCGCTTCCTGGGGCGGCGGGTGGGGGCGGGACGGGCTGAGCGGAGGGTGATGTGATCGGCCCGTCCCGGACCCCCGCCGGGCCCCTCAGGGCCGCCCTGCAGCGCAGACGCCACCCGGGGCCAAGCGCAGCCGGGCTTCCGCTCGCTGAGGGCCGGGGGCCGCCTTCCTCCAGCACTCGGACCTGCCTTTGTCCGAACGTGTTCTTTAATCGTCGGTCAATGGCTTAAAATGCTGGTGTGTATTATTTTATTTACTGTGCATCGCCCCAAATTCGGTATTATCTTCCCTGCGGGGAAAGAGGCAACAGCCTGCGGTTAAAGGTTGTATCACATAAGCCCCCATTGCGTTCAGAGCCCGTCACAACATTTATTTCTTCATTTCCCGAAACAGCCCGAGAGGGGAGCGCTCTCCCAGAGAGGTGTCGCTGCTCCCCGTGAACCAGGCCCATGGGCCCGGGCCTCCCGCCCGCCGCCATTGCCAGAGAACAGAAAGCTGTGGAAGAGGAGATAACATCGCTGTCAGCGTTAATCAAGACTGTAATTTGCCATGTGCTTTTTAGCTCTTTAAAGGAGCTCTGCTGGTAACTGCTCTCCAGCTCTGATCCTCCGCAGCTGGCCTCTAGCAGCCATCATCGGAGCGGTTCAGGTGTCGACCCACAGGTGCCCAGCGCCATTCCAGGTGCCCTGGGGTACCCAAGACACAGGCTTGGGATGTGGCATGGGACATATATAGATTACTATACTATACAACATCTAAAATGCCACCAGACATCTGTATCCAGGCACCTGGCTGGTTCTCTAAAGCATTAATTGAACGAGCGTACTCAGGAATCACTCCAGGATCCGCTCTGCCGATGCGTGGCCTTATTTCCCCTTTCTCCCTCCCTTGTGTCAGTTGATGTCCTCACTTGATCCAACACTTGTCCTACGGGAAAGCCACTGTTGTCACCTGAAAAAGTTCTAAGCTCTAAAATAAGCTTTACAGACCCAGACAACCTGAAAGAGGAAATGCAGTTATTACAAGAGGCTTTCAAAAACTGATAAAAACTCAACAGGAGTTGTTAATTATGAAGCACAGGATTCTAATATGCTATCTTAAAATTATCCCCTGAACAACTATTTGATAATCAATATTTTGCATTAATATAGTGCTTATTGCTCCAAAAGTCAATTAACATTTGTTAATGAAGTAAGCTATAGAGCACCTACAGGAACCAACTTAATAATCACCTACTTCATATGGGTATTTTTAAGTAGTTTGTAAATAATTATGATATTCAAAGATGTTTAATATTATTCTATTATTTATTCTTATTATATTATTATTTATTCTAGTAAATATCTAACGATTATTGCATCCATTGTACTTAGGGAAAATGGAGTCAGAGGAAACAGGATGAAAGAGGCAGACCATGCTGGTGAAGCAGCGGAGATGCAAGGCAAGCGTGTGCTGACCGGCTGGAGAAGTTCCACAGGTGCCAGGCAGGTACATGTTATGTGAAAACAGAAGCTGCAGAGACTCTGGGGATTCGCCACGTGCTGCTGCAATGGGATGCTGGTGGTAAAGATTTAAAAATGCTGACATCTGAGAAAAGGGCTAGTTCAGATTATGTTCTTCTGAAATTTAGAAATACCTAAATCTGATACCATGGTAACTTGGAAGAACAGGTCTTATAACTTATTTCCAGATGCCTACGAATATGAAAAACAAGCTGCTTCAGATAATAGCTTGATTGCTTTATTTACCAAAACTCTATTCATATCTTCATCTCCTCTTTATCTGACTGCATAATTTTCCAAGATCACCATATGTCTTTGAGTATTATCTAACCATTTTTGTCCTTCAAAATACAGTTATTCAGGCCCTCACCTATACCTGCACTGAGATGCATAGCTGCCACACACAAGACACAACACTCGATAATTTTAATCCATGAATTTATAGCTTGTAAGAGAGTGTCAGAAGTATCTGGGATAATTATAAGATAATCCGCATTTCCTTTGACAAGAAAAAATACCACCCACACTATAACTAACAATAGCCCAGCCAGTTCTTAAAAAATCATTGCTGAGCGTAGCTGTCCTCACAAATTGTCTCTTAGTGTTGAAATCCTTTATTACAGCAGGGTGTTTGAGAAGTTTACACAGAAGTAGGCACATTTCATTATCTGGCACCAGTATCCCGGATCCTTTCAGTGTCTTGTTTCAGGTGGGATCCAGAGCAGATCCTATGATGCCAGCACCAATGCATATCTTGTTTATGAACAAGGGCTGTGCAACCACACTCGTTGCTGGATCTTGCCTGGATGCCAGTTACCAGCAGGCGTGACATGCTGTCGAACAGTCTTGAAGAAGCAGCAGGAATTTCCTTTCAGACAGAATTTCATCAATTATACCTCTTACTTTCCTGTTGGCAACAAGAGACAGGCCATTATTTATACTGAGTTTTGCCGATGGTTCTGCATTTATAACCAGGTACAGGTCTACAGACCTCCAGAAGAATACAACAGAATTAGGGAAGGTAAAGAGAAGGGCAGGCCCAGTGATCAAGAGGGTGGAACAGTGCCATATTAAGAGAGGCTAAAATGGCTGGGGCTCTTCCCTCTGCAGAGGAGAAGGCTGAGAAAAGATATGATTTTGTAAGCCTCAATTGTAAAGGCAGTGGCTAAGGTGAATACAAGGTTGTTATTTATCAGATCTTACAATACTAGAGCAAAGTGCACACAGTGAGACTAATCGTGCATTACTAACAGCCAAAAGACAGTACCTTTTTTCACAGCAGGTAAGTAATGTCTGTAACTCCCTACCACAGCTGTAGTAAAGGCAATAGTCAGCAGGTTCAAAAACAAACTAGTCAAACTGGGTAACAGGTCTACAAACAGATAAAAAAAGACAGTAGGCATGGAATCATCATCTAACATCCCTAACTGATGCCTAGTCATAATTACGGGTGCTTGGGCGTATGAGATGAACAGACTCTGAGCTTGCTTGCTGGTCCCTAAATAGAGCATCCTCTACTGCCATGGACGGCGAGAGAGTAGTGGGCTAGATGGACCTCTCTTCTGGTCCAACAGGACACTCCTTACATTCAAGATTCCTTGGATATGCTGATTTGCAGAATACAGACAGAATTCAAATTTCAAATGGACCCTAATTCATTCAAAACACATTAAAGGGATCTACCTGTGATCCACAAGGGCAAAGCTTATCTCCAGGAGCAATTAAGATAAAAAATTATAAGAATAATTAATGCCTTAAATCATTATATGCCTGCCTCTCCGTTGGAATTGTTAAAGCTAAAATGGGTAAAAAAAAAGAGACATGCTTAATTTATTTTTTGTTGACAATCCTCCATCCTATATTCCCATAAAATTGGCATATTAAAGTTTATATATAGGTTTTCTTGTTCCTTCAGTTTCTTAGATCTCTAATGATAAACATTTTAAATGAATTAATTATGTATGATGGTTGTTATCTGACATATGTTCTACCAGGTAAATATCCAGTATAGAATGATTAAACTCATTTTCTTCCTCCTGCATTTTGTATCACATACTTTAATAAAGTGATTCTGTCCTATACAGACCCCTTTCCTCTTGTATGCAGTATTTCTTAACTGTTTATGAAAAACTAAATACATTAAGTCCCCCTTGCCTCCAAGAAAAAAAAAAAGTGTGTTCTGTTGATTTCCTTTGTACTAACAGTAAACACACAACAGACTGCAGCTCAAGTTGGCACTGCACAAGCCCCAGCAGAGCTTTCTTAGTACTATGGCTATACCAGCTCACGGCTCCTTTCATTCTTAACTTTGTGACTTGCTTCCCCCTCCATCTGTGATCACATAGCACCTAACAGACTATGTAGGAATTTGCTTACATAGAAAAGTCATGCATGTCACTATGTTTTTAGCTGCCCTGCAGTGAAGCCCATCAGCATGAAGGGAAGGGTGATCCCTCGCCCAGGCGCTGCTCAGCGCCGCACCCACGGGTGCGATATGGAGAGTGGCTCAGCGGGAGAGAGCTCAGCTCGGACCTGGGCCCAGCATCCCACAGAACAGTTTGGAACAGTCTCTCATAACTGCATAGCTGTGCGGACAAGATTTCGGTAGAAAAACATTTAAAAATAGCTTTAATAAAATAATTGCCAAAACACACTGTCTTTCAACAGCAACTGTTTAAGTGTGCTGCTGGAAACTCATGTGCAGATGGTGAGGGGAATGTATGAAGTATTGCAGTAACTATACTATGAACTTACGCTGCGAGTACGTGAGTTTTCTGTCCATGCAGCGTCATCTTCTGTCAGCCTGAACCAGAGGGAGGGTCCCACAGTGCCAGAAACTCTGAATACCACATAAAAAAAAAAGAATGTCTCTCACTGAAAAAACCTGAGAAGCCAGTGGTGCATCCCTCGCAGAATAACCCAGGAGACAGGACAGCTGATAAATAACGCGTGCCGTTTCTCAGAAGACCGTTTAATTGCGTGGACGGCAGATACCTCAGATACCTTGGTGCCCTCTCTGAGTGCTGAGGCCAGGCAGGTCCCCTGCCCTCGCTGGGGCCAGGGGCTGTCCTGACACTGGGGGTTTAGGTGTCCCTGCTGAGTTACAGCTCAGGATGCAGGAACAAATGCCAAACAAACAGCTTTACAGATAAATTGTTTATCTCTAAATAACAGCACAGTAACAAATACTAATCAGTAGTACATTATCTGGATTGAAAGAGCAGCAAATCCAGCGGTTCACCAACACTGGGCTGGACACCACCCAGGCGCACAGAGACCACCAGCTGCTCCGCGCCACCCAGGGATGCCTCAGGAGCCACCGTGTCCCCCCCGGTCCTGAGGGTGTCACCAGGGGTGCCCCTGGCCAGCAGCAAGGCACCCGCCCGGCCTCTCTGTCAGGATGGGGGAGAAGAGGAAGAGGGAAAGCGCGAAAAGCTCAGGGGTCAAGATATAGACAGTTTAATGAGCAAAGGAAAGAAAAAAATAAATTATCTGGCCAGCAGCCAGATTGCGCCTCAGTCTTCCCAGTCAGTGCTACAGAAAATATTGCCTTTCCCCGGCTCCTGAAAGCAGTGCAAAACCCACAAGGGTTTAAAAGGTGATCACCTCCAGGAGGAAGGGAACAGAGTCAGACCCTGTGGGTGAGGAGATGGTGCTGCAGCGCTCAGGCACCCCTGCCCGCGGGGTCCGTGGAGAGAGCAGGCAGGGGGCAGCAGGGACAGCCACCCCCAGGGTGCCCCTCAGGGCCTGGGCAATGTCCTTCAGAGCAAGAACTGCCTTCTGAGGAAGGGAAGCTCTCTGGCAGCGCAGCAGGAGGCAAAGCAGCTCAAGCAGAAGAATGGTGAACTCCTTCCACTACCAAGCCACCAGAAGAAAGATGCAAGCAATTACAAGAGACCACTTACGGGGAGATCAGGTCTTGCCTTCTTTCAGATGGGGACACTGAAAGAGACAGAGAAGTCAGTAATGGACTTCCTTAATCCCAGAGCCTCCAAGACAACAACCTGCAAAATTTAGAGTATTCTTAACTTGACATAGGTACGACCCTTTTGACAGTTCTAATAAGCACCTGAAGTAGAGCTTCCTCTAACTACTGGAGAATAGAGTTTATATCTTTTGAGGCATGCATGAGGATGGTTTCTTTGGTGGAGAGCTGACTGGTGGCAGAGGAGAACAGGTCTCCTCTAATGTGACAGAAGTTTCAAAGGACAACATGATGACAACTGAGCCTCCAGAGCCAAGTGATCTCCTGCAGAATACACATCACGAAGTGAGATTTTGCAGCAGAAGCATCATCATTAAAAAAAAAAAAAGGGGATGGTCTTGACAAAGGAATCTGTGTCATCGTGTTGGCTGATAGACTAGGAGACAGATATTCCTCTTAATCATGCAGCAGTACCTTATCTGAGAAATCTCATTCTAATCAAACAATTTGCAAGAAGTATTATTATTGTCCAGGAGCCTCTGCGTGTGCTAGCTGTGTGGGAGGAGGCACAGAACTGTAACATTTAAGTAGATACCAAATGTAGTTTATATAGCCAGAATGTGAGACTTAGCTCAGAGACTCAAGCAGTGATCGAAAACTTGGATTTAAAAACAAAATAAATAAAAAAAATCAGACCTACCAAATTATAGTTTGAAGCATAATAGAAAAAGGAAACTCAGATAAAAGGCAGCATATTGTCCTAGTGGGTGGACTTCCAAACAGCACCAAAATGTCTGAAACTTAGTAGCATCATCCCTATTTCAACAGAAGTCACCTGGATGCCAAGCAGCAGCTATTTGCATGGCCTGTACCTTAATGAAAGGGACTGTGATGTGGCAAAGGCAGAAGTCTACCGGTCCACTTCCCAAAGCTTGCAACCCAGCGCTCAGCAAGAAGCAAAAGTGAAAGCGTGGCCTAAAGGCATGTAATGGCACATTAACCAAGAGAAGCTGGAGCAAAATTCAGCAACAGTGAGATTTGTTATTTTATCCACACAACGGCCTTGATGTTCAAGCACAGCCTGGCCCACCAGTGGGTGTTTTGCTTCTCAGCTGGCAGTCAGAGACAGTCAGTGCCAGGGGATCTTCCAACAGAGCACAACTGCTGCGTGAATCAGTGGACAAGGAGAGACAGAAGTTGCATCTCCAACACTGGAAGTGCCCTGGTGGCTTACCTGAGAGTTTAATATCATGGAAGACACTCCTTTCCTCAAACAATAGAAGAAAACCTCACATAGTTGTTCTCAATAAAATTCATTTTATCTGTACAAAACTTAGGAAATTTGTACTATTTAATGAAAAAACCACCCCACCACAGTAAACTTTCTTTGACTTTAATTGTTAACGCACAAATGTCTCTTCTCCCATTAGATGTGTGTATGGTGTATATCTGTATTTAGAAAACCAAAGAAGTGCACCATTTTCTTCATTGAATTAAGTAGCTTTTTCATTGACTTCTAAAGTGTAGGATTAATGTACCAATTCTTTTCTGTCTCTAGATCTAAATACAGACATTTGTACCATACATATGTATGTCTTAATTGATACTGCACAGAGGAGTGACTGCCAAGAACATTTAATTCATGTCTCAGCAGAAGAACAACTCTGCACACTATAAGGACTACATCCACTCAAGAAAAAGTTTTCTTTAGCACAGATTTTAAAAGAAAGGATTCTGCTCATCTAGCACTAAGAATGCAATTTTGCAGCAATTCCACCCATATGTGGAAGTCTCCCTACACTAAATTACATCCAGAGTCAGTCACCTTTTGAGCACTTTTTGTTTTCCTGTAACTGATTAAATAACTTTCCATGTATAATTTGTTTGCTTGAGATGTTACACTGTTTTACTTGTTAACTTTATCTTTTTTTTCATATATAAATAATCGCCTTATTTCTAGTGTGACTGGCTCTGACTATAAATGCTGTAAAGGGTGTCTCGCTGCTAAGTTATACGCAAAGTATTTTTAAATAAGTAAATATTCAAATATTTCAATTTAAATATAATTCTTTAAGATGATTATTTGTTTAGACCAGTGTAAGGTTTACTGGTTTTTAAAGCATTGTTGGTTTCTGTACATATCCTGTTGTTTGTCTTAAGATACAAATTTGTTTAGTTTTTGAAGACATGGATGTTGGAGATAGCTTGTTTTAAGCAAGCCTTTATTAGAATAAAGCAATTTATAAGATGCTTTTCTTACTTATTGCTAGATGTCTTAGAAGTAGCCTATAGCCCCCTGTTCTAACGTAAATGATCTGCTCCGCGATCAGCAGAAACAGTATTTCTTTCTAGCATTCATTAATTTTCTAGACCTCTGTAATGGGGCGGGAGAAAAGGAAAGAAAGGAATAGGAAACACTTGCTATTAAAGTAGAAAGCAATTTAGTGACTGACTGACTGACTGCAGAAATTTGGCTAAAACCATGAGGTGGCAGCAGAGCCCACGGAACGAGCCCGGCCTGGCCGCGGCGCCCGCGGGCGGCGGCTCCGGTACCGCTCTGCCCCGAGCGGCTCTTGCGTTGCCCTCGCTGTATTTTAAAAAGACCTCTCATCAAAACACGTGCTCTTCATCTAGGTGTCACATTAATTTTTGTATTTCTCACAGCTGCAATAATGAACAGTACGCAGATCTCTATTTTAGCTGATGCGCATCTTTATCTCTGCCTCCGCTTTGGAAAAGCTTGCTTAAAAGCAAGCCTTAATTTTGAGCCAAACTTGACTTTCTAGTGTTCATTCCGCAGACAAGTCTATTTAGGAATACTTCATTACAGAAATGTTACTGTACTTAAAATGTTCAAATGTTCTTTTTGTTTGTTTGTTTCAGTGCCTTTTTTTTTTTTTTTAAATGCTTGCAACATTACAAAGAAATACCAAAACTAGAACCTAATGGAAGGGACCGGATTACAAGATTCCAGGCACTTAAAAGCAAAAGTGAAGCTCTTTTTACAGCAAATAAACTCTAGAGAGATTGTTTCCAATCCTTAAAATACTTTGATACTTCCCCCTACTACTATAAAAGTATGTGTCATTGTGACTGAAAAAAGTTTAAATCTCACTGCCCTAACTGATAAAAAGGTCTGTAGAGATAATCTTTTACCACAATAAACTTTACTAACAATGGCATGTGTCGTGGTTTTGGCCAAATTGGCCAATGGCCGGTGACAGATGCTCCCTCCCAAGTCCCTCATACACAGAGAAGAGGAGGAGAAAGAGATTTACGAGTTTAGAAGAAACTAAACTACTTTAATGAAATATCAAGATAAAAAGGAAAATAATGAAATAGACACAGTATATACAGAAGCGTATCAAGCTTCCAGGATGACATCACCGGCCGGCACTGGGGAAGTCCCAGGCTGCGCTCAGCAATGGGTGGGAACTGGGTTCCAGAGCTGGGGTCAGGAACACACGGATCGGGATCAAAGGCAGACGAACAGACAGGGTCCTCTGGGATGTCAGCCACTGAAGGGAGAGCATTGTCCCTTTGATCCCTTGGCTTTTATACCGAGCATGGGGCAGATGGGATGGGATACCCTGTTGGTCAGGTTTGGGTCCCCTGTCCTGTCTGCTCCTCCCTGCAGGTGGGACCCCTCTATGCTTCTCTGCTTCTGACCCTCTAATGGGGCAAATAACAAAATTAGCTGACCTTGGTTGTTATAGCAATAAGTATAAGTAAGACCCTTGCTGCGTACCATTCCTTGGCACAAACTGCCTTGTCACTCTGAACGAACCATTCTAGACACAACATGCTGCTAATTTCAGAGAGTTAGAAGAGGCCTAGCTGAGAAATAAAATTACTGAACAGAAGGTTGGTTCTGTTTTACCTCAAACCAGGACAGCATGAACTCAAGGGATACAGAAAGGGTTGAGGGAACTATCAAAAGGCTGCTTCCCGAGTTGTACAGCTAGGCTTGGGAAGCGACAGATAAAGGAATAATCTAGTGGCCTAGAGCTAGCAAGGGTCCTGAAGATAGACTTGGTGAATTCGGGGTGAAGAAGAGGGGGGGGGCGGTATCAGGGACAGCTTGGAGGTGGCTCCTGTGTCATTTGGCGTGTTCCGCAGCACCCACAGGGAAGGGGGGAGGGCATCGTACGGCTGGCAAAGCCCGGTCAGCCATAACCTGCCAGATCATCAGCCACAAACCGGTCAGATGGCAGCTCGCAGCCAGTGGGACGGGAGCTGGGCTCTGCTCTGCGAGTACCAGCATGAACTGGGCTGTCTGCACTGCGGAGGGCGCATCCTGGCTCGTTAGATGGAGACCACACGGAGCGGCGCTGAGCAAGGCTAGAACAGAAAGTAACGTAGTAATAGATGTAACACTGGATTTCCCTGTGGCATCACAAATACCACAAAGTACAGTTCTCTTGCATATCACCGTCCACACGTGACCTGCAAATTCGCTGAAAGTTTGGGCAGCTGAAGGCCAAAGATGATATAATTTAGCAATGGACTTCAAGGGTGTTGAAAGGATAACTGGCAGGTCTTACACCCCAGGAGGTGTTGCTTTTCATTAAAACAACTGAAATTTCCTCAAAATGCACAAACCCAAACTAGCCAAAAGGGCTCAAAATACTACAAAAGCAACTGTGTGTTCACAGGGAGATGGCATTAGATGACTGATTATTATTTTCATGTCTAATTTCTATGTTTAAATAGGCCCATAAACCCCCTAAATACTGGAAACTCAGATTTGCATCAACTTTACATTAAAGGTGCATTTCATTCACACCCAGATTTTTGTTTGAATTATTGAGTGGTAATAGTATGAACCAGAATGCTGAATGTAGTTTTTAATAAATCAACTTTGAAGAAAGGCATCATCTCTCAGGAGCCACACTTCCTGCACAAAACCAGAGAAAATGGTCCAGACTCCCAAGCTGAGGCTTTGCCTTGTGCTGTGCCCTCGCTGTTCGGGCCGTGGGCCTCCGAGCACAGGTGGAGCTCAGCGCTGCTGGGCGTGCAGGTGTGCAAGGTGGCTGGTGGAGGAGCGGCGCCGCCGGACACACACAGGGGGGTCCACAAGGGAACCCCGTAGAAGAGAGCTGTAACATTCGTGCTGGCCTGTCTCCAGGAGATGCTCTTTCAGAGCAAAGCTGGCAACGCGCGGGCAGGTGCCCTTCCCAAGCGCGGCTGGCAACGCTCCTCTGGGCTCAGCTCAGTTACCCCTGCACACGCCTGACAGAGCAGACTCTGTGGAATAACATCACATTAAGCCCAGTCTAGTTTTATTAGATTTCAGCATTTCAAAACCCCTAATATTATTCTAGCCGACAAAGAGCAGGAGTGTCATGCACTTGAAGGGGATATATTTCACTGTGACCTTTACCCCTGACCTAGTGCTGTCATTCACAACTTGCTGCTTATTCAGGCCTGGGACAAGACGACAGATCCCAAACACTGGATCCAGCCCTTGGGCGGGCACATTTAGAGCATCCTGGCTGACAAAAAGATTACTCTGTGCCAGCTGTGTGCCGCCTTCATGGTGTTCTATGGGTAAGTTTTCACTTCTTATTGCTTGTAGGTAAAGATGTGATGAACATCATTTATCAGGGAAGGTTCAGATTGGGATCTTCTTATGATAAATCACTAAAGAAAATCTTTCCTCATGTCACTTATTGCTCCACCACATGACCAAAAAAATGTCGTCAGCCAAAATGCTGGCATCCTGCATTATATAACGGGTTCACTTCTGGTTACGTGGTAGGGGATAAATGCCTTCAGCCCACGCCTCCATGGGTGCCTGTCCAGTCACAGAGGAGCCCATCCTTTCGTGTGTAAAGAGAAGATATCAACAGACGTGACAGCTGAACCACGAGCGGACTTTTGTCCACCCGATGGAGAAAGCAGTAGAGTGGGCCAGAGGAATTGCTTGGCCACCTTGGACCCCACTCCCATTCCATGGTTCTTCACACTCACTTTACCAAAAGGATCTTTTCTAAAATGGGTGGAATAACAGCGTTTCGCATTCGGTTGTTGACTGCCCCGGCTGCATTCCCCAATTCAGCTGCCTTTCAGAAAAAGAGAGAAGTGGCAAGAGTATTGCTAGCGCAAGAGACAACTATCAACTTCTGTTGTCGCTTCTTCTCACAATTCACATAAATTCAATTATTGAAAATTTCAGAATGCTCTGTATTTTAGGTCACCTTCATTTCTAGTTCTTTATCGCTACATGTTGTCATGATTTTCCTTCAGACCATACTAGTAACTTAGTTCAGAAAGCTGCAGCACAACAGGATTTATAACTGATCTGTGAAACACGAGGCCCAAAAAGTTGTCCTAGTTTTTTTACTAATGCTATTCATCCCAAGATAAGAG
The DNA here is from genome assembly GCA_947846985.1 of Fratercula arctica. Lineage (NCBI taxonomy): Eukaryota > Metazoa > Chordata > Aves > Charadriiformes > Alcidae > Fratercula > Fratercula arctica. The sequence goes on along the minus strand of CANTUZ010000013.1, from coordinate 28,913,330 downwards.
CACATGAAGAAAGATCTCAATGCTTAGAATAATCAAATTCCAAATTAGGAAACCCATCTGATTTTTAAAACAAACTCATCACGCACTACTGATGATCTCTGAAAGGGCTCCCACGTGACAAAAAACATGGTAAAGACAAAAACACTTTTCCAGCAGCATTTACATCGCATTCTATATAGTAAAACAGCCCTCCAAATTCTAACAGAAATCACCGCAGCTTACCTTATCCTAGTAACGAAAGACAAAGAGCCCAGGGAAAACAGCACTTTCATGGTTTATAGCTTTTAGAAATTACCTGCCAAGTGTGTAATTTTAAAGTGATTGTCTTCCATTAGGGTTACAATAAACAGCATGGTGGAAAATTCAATCTGATTAGCTTTTCTAATGAGCTGCAGGAGGTTGTGGAGGCCAGAGTAGAAGAATCTTAAACATTTCATCACTGATTACAAACCTGCCTCTGAATTAATCAGATAATGAAGTGCATAGATTTAATGAACTTAATGCTGGTCAACAAATTATCAGTGATCCTTGTAGATTTTTGGCAGACTAAACATCTTTTTTTCTAAGATTTCCTAAAGCAGGAAGGTTACAAAAAGTATGCATTCTATCTGTAGGTTTTTACGCAATAATCAGTAGATGTAAACTTTATAATTCACACAATTATTTAATTTGCTCACAATATGTTCAAGTTCCTGTTGGGTCTCCAGGAGGGCTGTTGTTATCACAGACGCAATTTAATTGGGGCAGCAGCAATTAAAAAGATGAGCTAAACCCTGAGAACATTTAACTACAGTCTCCATGGAACAAATGGAGCTCTTACTCTGGAAATGAGAGCTAGAACAGGTTTTGGATATTGCCGGTGTACTATGTGCAAGCCCGAACTGCTGAACCCGAACTGTCCCTTTTGGTAGCACTGCTAGCACACCTCCTGGGGGCCGCCCCGCGTTCCTCCGCTCTCCAGGCGCTTCTTTTCCCACCATCTTTCATTGGCATTTCTAGAGTTTAACTACACACACACATTTTGCAACGGAAAAGCTGGCCGTAGCGCCCCAGAGCAGTTGTGTCTACCTGGGCAAGAGAACCAAGCAAATAAATGCCATTGGTACACAAAGCTGCGTTTAAGTTTCAGCAACGGCAGTGCCCCCTGTGAGGGTAACGCCTCTGCTGATCAGCCCGATGCCCATTTCTTGTGAGACGCGGGCCGTGGGCTGGGTTGGAGGCACCGGGAGAAATGGTTTCACTTGGCGTTTCTTCTGAGTTTTGGAATACTCTGCTCTTGCGATTTCTTTTCATTTTCTGCATAGTCACCAACTTAATACTCACTGAAAGATCAAAGCCATTACCATTAAAATATAATATACTGCTCTTGGCTACTGCCAGAACTAGGGTATGGAGCAGACAGACCTTTGCTCTGATCCAGTATGGCAGGTCTTATGTTCTTATTATGACTTAAAATTTATTTTCCCCAAAGGGATGTGCTTGTAGAAGTCCATCTGTCAAGTGATTCACGAGAAGTGGACATAAAAGAGAACTGGATATAACTAACTGAATACATTAAAAATTTTAAACAAGTATTCCTGGCAAACGAATACTTGAAAGATCTTAAATAAAACCACTAAGAACTTGAATTTGTCACCTCTCTAGTATCTGTTTTGCATTTTAAATGGTTGCACCTTTGATGAAACATTTTTTTAACATTATGTATTGCCCTTTTTGTATAAAAACATATGTGTCTTTTCCTTCTATCTCAGTTGTTTTGGATTAAAAAAGAAGAGGCAATTACAGTAATATCAAAGAAAGAGACAGAAGCAATCGCATGGATCAAATTATTATCTCATTGATATCTAGGGGCCTGTTACTTGCAAGTTCAGTCAGACCAGGATTCATCCTCAGAGCTTGGAACGGTGGCAAATTTGGTTTAATCCTCGTGCATTACTCATCTGTGCCCAATGTGATTTATCCTGAAATGTTAGGTTTTTGGTGTTTGTCTGAACAGCTTTTAGTAAAGATAGCTCCGGCAATCAAAGATACTCCGAATAAAAATGCTAAACTTCATTTGTAAAGTAAACTTTGTAAGAAATTTCATTTTTACTTCAATTACTGACTTCAAGTGTTCAGAGTCACTGTGAAAGTAGAGCTGATTGATAGGTTACTTTTTGAAAGTACTTTCCATGATAACGTTTGTTATTGAGGAGTGGAAATAAGCTCAGTTTTATGGCAATAACCATTTTATACATTATTTCTGGCATCAGTGTGTATGTTTTCAAGTGGTGTCATGCATGTGTTGTAGATACGGTATCTTTATGATTCTGATAGGGCATAACCAGAACAGATCAGCCAAGCCAATAGATATGTGACTGCATCTGGAGGTGGAATGGCATAACACTGACAGTCAGTTAAAATAATCTCATTTTTCTGCCAACTGCAGACAAAGCATTGCTCACTGTGGTTTTGAGGGTGACATGTGGCTCTAAAATGTCTTTTTCTAAGCATAATTTCAAACATCAACTCTCTCATTGCCTTGGAGTTTTTGTGACAGGCTTCATTTATAATGTTAGAAAATAGGACGCTGGAGCATCAGCAAGCTTTTCAAAACCACTAAAAGAATAGGAATTCTGCTGGATGCCATCTTAAGTGAAATGGAAAGATGCTGACATCTGAAAATAAATAAAGATGAAAACTGTGAAGTGCTTCACATCCCACTCTCTGCTGGCGATGCTCAGCTTTTCTGGATATCAAGCCCTACACATGTGAACTGAAATAATCCAGAGAACCAAATTAATAAACTGAGAGCCAAAAAGTAAAAATTAGTTTAACTGCATTATTCCTGGTAGATTCAGAGTGTTACTATTTGTTTACCAAAGAGAAACTAACCTGAAACAATTCTCTCTGGAATTTGGACACTTTGGAATTGTTTTTACTGTGCTGTGGACAGGCTGGAGAGTTGGGCAGAGAGGAACCTTATGAAATTCAACAGGGGCAAGTGTAGGGTGCTGCACCTGGGGAGGAATAACCCCATGCTCCAGTACAGGTTGGGGATGACCTGCTGGAGAGCAGCTCTGTGGGAAGAGACCTGGGAGTCCTGGTGGACAACAGGATGCCCATGAGCCAGCAATGTGCCCTTGTGGCCAAGAAGGCCAATGGCATCCTGGGGTGCATCAAGAGGAGTGTGTCCAGCAGGTGGAGGGAGGTCATCCTCCCCCTCTGCTCTGCCCTGGGGAGGCCACACCTGGAGTAACTGTGTCCAGTTCTGGGCTCCCCGGTTCAAGAAGGACAGGGAACTGCTGGAGAGGGGACAGCAAAGGGCTACCAAGATGATGAGGGGACTGGAGCACCTCTCTTATGAGGAAAGGCTGAGGGATTTGGGTCTCTTCAGTCTGGAAAAAAGACGGCTGAGGGGGGACCTTATCAACACTTATGAATACTTAAAGGGGGAGGTGTCATGAGAATGGGGCCAGGCTATTTTCAGTGGTGCCCAGCGACAGGACAAGAGGTAACGGGCACAAACTTGAGCATAGGAAGTTCCATCTCAACATGAGGAGGAACATCTTTCCTTTGAGGGTGGCAGAGCCCTGGCACAGGCTGCCCAGAGAGGTGGTGGAGTCTCCGTCTCTGGAGACATTCCAACCCCGCCTGGAAACGTTCCTGTGCCACCTGCTCTGGGTGACCCTGCTCTGGCAGGGGGTGGGACTGGATGATCTCCAGAGGTCCCTGCCGACCCCAACCAGTCTGTGACTCTGTGATTCTGTGATTCTGTGATTCTCTGTGCTGACTTATCTATTCTCCCCCACATCTCTCTACAGGAATTCTATAATGATGTGAAACAACTTTAAAAAACCCACACAATTAATTGGTTATTTCTCAACATCAAATACTTAAATTTGTGGTGGATCATAACTACTTTCAGAACCTCTGAATTTCCAAAGTTATTGAAACTATGACTGGCATTTATATTTGTTGTGTCCGATGCCATTTGTTCTCATTCCAGATCACTTGGGGATATTTGATTAACCTATTTGTAGTTGTTTTGGAGTAGTCCACGCAGGCTGAGGCCACTTTCGGGATGCCCATTAATAAGCCACCAAGACCTTATCAGTTTCATGAGGCAAAGTTATATACAGAAATAGGAGATTGTGTTTATCTTCTGCAAATCATAGGAAGGACTATGTCTAAATTCAGGCTCAAGGCAGCAGTTTGGGTTTGTTTACTTACTTTTGCTTTTTCTCTTCTTTCTTGAGCGGAAAAGCAATGGCAGCTATATGTATTCAAATCTTAGTCTCACCAAGTTTTTCCTTTAATTTTAGAGGGCCTAGATTTGGTCATGAAACTTCAGTCTTCCCAACAGTATGATTTAAATAACTATTTTGGTACTAAACAATCAGCAAATTTTCTGCAGACCTCTGTTGATTCTTCCACATATCCCATCCTGTGAACCACAAGTACTTCTCTCTGGGCATTTTTCAAAGACTTCTAAAAATGTAGCGCTGCATGGATCCTCAAGATATCGATGACCTGAGCTCTCCGTAAACTATGATCAGTGGTGATTCTTGGGACGCAAGAAGGCGCTTTTTCATATTCCACCTACTTTTACAAACAGACAGAGAAAGACAGTGGGGGAAACAGGATAATACAAATAATAGTTAGCTCAGACCTGGAAAATGACTGTTTGGCCTAGCCTAAAATTCTTCCCTCTCTGGGATTCCACATCCTCCCCGAGAGTCTGCTCCACTGCTCAGTGTGCTACCCACGCGCCCAGAAATGCAGCCCGACTATTTAACCTAATACCCCTTGCTGTAAATTAGCCAGCTGCCTCTTACTCTGTGTTAGTGAACCTAAGGAGTGACTGGCTGACGTTTTAAATACAAAATAAACCTGCCATTTACATTTTTGGAGACTTGTAGCTTCCCTCATTACTTTTCTAAATTTAACGAAGACAGTTCTTTCAACTTTGCCCCCCAGGTCATGTTTCCTAAATCTCTTATTGCTTTAGCTCTCTCTCTTTCTCTCCCCTGCCACCCCTCTCTCCAGTTCTGCTCGTCTCCAGCTGCAGAGTCCAGATCCAGACCCCACAATCGGGCTCAAGCCTCACGAGCGCTGATCGGAGCAGCGCAATCACCCTCTATTTCCATACGTGCTTTTTGCCGACACATTCGGTCTGCGAGAGATGACAACCCTTCATGCCATCCAGCTTCTTATCCGCTACGTTCCCCTGCATTGATCTCATGGAGAACTGAAACATTGCCACAAGTAACAAAGAAGAAAAATAATTCTTGGTTTTAAAGTTGATTAAATGGCTGAGAGTTAGCAAATCTCCATGTGTCCTGACCCCAAGCAGGCTCAGCATCATTCCAGCTCTGTACTACAGTGGGTGTGAGAAGGCAGTCCAGAAAGTCTGTTTACTAGAGCATTATGGTGGGTCAAAGAAAGTTCTTGGCAGGCTACATAAGCTCGTGGGTCAGATGTTGTGCAGTCCTGTTTTATGTCTCGCCTTTTATGTATGAAATTCTTGAGAAGTTCTTCAATAACAAAACTTCTGTTGCTCTTCTACTCATTGTCCCGTGTCTGAAAATCTACAGACTGAAAATCTAGGTGCATGGTTTTGTTTACAGATGCTTGAATTCACACATTTGCTATTGAAACTTACTGCCAGTAATTCCAATCCATTTAATAAATCTAACATTTCCACATGGCTCCCAAATTCCTGCACCTCGAGGTCCTTCAGGGCGCACAGTTAAAATTGGATGGGAAGCCTGTAAATGATGCAGACAGGTACCGCATTTATCTGTGAGGGTAAATCTTTAAACAATAGAAGATATGCACTAATGGATCAATGTCTCTTCTATATATGAATTTTCTCCATTTTGGCAGAACCCTGTAAAAAGCAACATTGAAAATAGGTGTTGCTGATAGGAGAAAACCCCATTACCAAAGATTTAAACTGTGCGGGAGTAAGAATAACTTTCAGGTCAGTAATGGATTTTAATGAAATATTTTTAAAATATCCATATGCTTTTAAAGTTGTGAAAACATTTTTTTTTATTTGCAAGAAAATGTGAGGTTTGCATTTTCAAACACAGAGCAGGTGTATTAGAGCAATGCAACGTAAGGCCAACTCCAGCCGTCCTTGCTGAGTTTGTACCCGGTCGAAGCTTCCACCGGTCTCCGAATGAGTGAGTGTAAACTGGGCAAGGGCTTCAGGACACGCTTTACAGGTGGTGCTTCATCCAGAGGCTTCAGACACAAACACACCTGTTAAGGTTATTCTGGAATGAATCTTTCGGGATGAATTCCCTTCATTAAGGGCACAACAGTGTCCCTCATAAAATCAGTGGAAACTTTCCTACTGTCTTCAGAGAAAGCATTTTGGGGCACTCAGTGTACATCACAAGTAAAAGCTATTGCTGTACAAATGGGTTAGAACTTGGGTGAGGATTTAAATGGAGCAAGATTTAAAATGGAATGGAATAGAATAGAATAGAATAGAATAGAATAGAATAGAATAGAATAGAATAGAATAGACAGAAATAGATTAGAAAAGAAGAAACAGAGATGCTCTTTGGACCATGTAAGAGCAGTTTATAATAATAGTAAATGCATGGAGAGGGCCAAATTCACTGCTGTCGTCAGCTGCTCTGACTCTCTGATTTAAATGAATTTCTGTCCTTTTACTCCAACCTGACCAGATCTCCTGGCCAAATACTTTTGAAAGCTTCCAGAATATCTAGTTGCACAACTGAGGACTTGCTAGATTAACTGCTTGTGCAGATTTGAGTGACCCAACCGCCACGTGCTCAGTAATCACTGGGGCCTGCTGGCACCTGGACCTGTGGCTGCTTTTTCAGCCGTGCAGAACTGTGAAGGCTGCAAGTCAAATCCACTTTAGCTGAGCAAAGCGACTCGTGTGCCATTTTTTGAATATATGGCTCTATAAATCTCTGTATGGCCTTTTGAACTGTATATTACTATAGAACTGTGGGAAACCCCTTTTGGGAGAGAAGTGGCACAGCTGATATTTATCACTACAAAGTCTATTGCAACACACTGCCTCTTTCCTTTGAAATAAAAGCTTTTGAATTACAGATGATCAAATATATTCACACCCCAAGCGAAACCAGAATATTTCTGGCTTTTTGCCAGTATTGGCTTGGGTGTGAAATATTTGACATTTTGCATTAATTTTTTACAGTAATAAAAGCACTTTCTCAGCTAAAATCTCCTTTGCCATTCAGCAAGTGCCACTGGGCTCACAGCTAGTTTGGACGCGTACGAGTAAATCTGTAGGTCCCATGGCTGGAGAGAACAGCAGTCCTGGGCGTTCTGCTGCAGGACTCCTTATAGGTGCCACCACGGTACAGTCATCGACCACACCTAGAACGTGACAGATTAGCAACAGGCAATACTTTGGGATATATTTTAACAGAGGTAATTACATTAATCTATGCATGTGACCAGTGAAACAAGGCTGCTATGCTGTCTGTGTGCAATGCGGCTGAGTTAGCGCTGATACAGGCATCTTACCTCAGCATTTCCAAAATCTCTAGCTCTGCAACCTGAATGCTGCATTAACTTATCTTCCTCTTTCAGGTATTGACACTTCTTCCCTTTGGGGAAGGAGGCACAAGATTTTAACGAACTGAGAAAGACGACGTGAGAGGGATCCGCGGCAGAGTGAGTTCTGAGCGCATCTCTAACACCCACGATCACGGCAGCGCTGCTATCGTGGGGTGAGTATCGCTGTCTCCAGGGAAGGAGGGTGGTCCCGCGGAGCCGCGCTCGGGGGGCCCGGGAGCAGCGCGGGGCAGAGCCGGCGGAACTGGGACCCTTGGGCTGCCCGGCCCCCGGCGCGATGCCGCTCTGCGGGAACTGGCTCTGCAGGACTGCGGGGACCTTCGCTTTCTCGTTTCCTCCCGAGAAGGCAGAGGATCAGTCCTGCTCCCAATGTCTCAACCAAACTGTCATAGCTGTAATTAAATAGAAATAGAGAAGAAGGAGAAAAATTTCTCTTCCTGCTACAACGGTTGCTTCCAGCATTCGATTCATCTCCGAGCAGAGATCTGTCACTTGGAACTCCCTGGGACAGAAAGGATGCTGCCACTTGTGGGTCTCCGTTTTTAAAAGGGAACATTTCTAGGTATGAGGCTTAGACTCTCGCTTCTGCCTCATTTGAAGACAGCCACCCTGGGCCTGATTTACAAAGGTGTCAAGGCCCCTCCTGATGCAGACAGAAATCCAAGACCCTTGAGTCGTTTAAGCCTCTAAAGTCATGATCCAAACAGGAGTTTTCTGCTTAAACCGCTTAGAAATTTTTTTAATCCCTTCTGAACTTCTATCCTCTTCCCATAGGTACTTAAATGTCATTGTGAATCAGGAATGGTTTCAATCTTCAAATGCTCTCCTTCTTGAAAGGAGTAAATAACTAGTTTTTGCCTCTTTACACAGCAAAAATTGCACCATGTGACCCAGTCTCACAACTTCTCCAAATTACGGGAGTTTCCCCTGTGGTCAGTGGACACTGTGAACAGCAGGACTGCAGTCCGCCAACGTTTTGTGTTTGGAAGCTACCTAAGTTCCACCTCATCATGGTTTACAAATATATTGCTTTAAAAAAAATAGGGGGGTGGGGGAATTCCTGTACCATAAAAGTGTGTAATTATGTGTAAAGGGATCTACATAGGCATCTGCTGGCCAGCAGACTTTCCTGCTCATTTATGATGCTGAGGGTTGGGATACATGACCTAGTGGGCAGGAAATTAGGCACACACACAAGTTTCCCTCTTTCTGCCTCACATAGAAACAGGATAAAGGCAACCTGGGAGCAAGGAGAGCGAGAGACAGAATGGTCACAGTTGTTCCAGCTCTCCGTCACAGCTTTTACCAGCTGCCACCTCCAGCCACGGTGTTCCGCGCGGGGTGAGGATGCTCCGTTCCCTGGGAACAGCCATGCGTGCGCCATGCACAGATGGGAACAAAAGGCACCGGGAAGCTCACGTACGCTCCACACTGCCTGAAATGCTGAAAGTCGCTTTTAGGAGACAATTTACAGAAAAATAAAAAAAGTTTACAAACTGGTTTACGAGACAGTTAAATGGTTCTTGAGGGGGGGTCTTTATAATTGAATTATAAGAACAAAAGAAATCTGAGGAGCAGGCAGAGGCCTTAAGGCCCAACATGCTTGACCTCATTTGGTTTAATTGCACTGCTGGCTCTCTCACTATAACCTTCGCTTGGAGAACAGTCTCTGGAAATCATTTAAACTCCTTGCTTCAGTTGCCTTTTGTAGTGATTTAGCCAATAATTTTATTACCTCTTTGGTAGGATAGCTCTGAGTGCCCCAGTCTTTAATTAAAAGCCCCTTCGGTTTGAATCTTTTAGCAATATGAACATATCTATCCAAGATCTTTACCAGAACCGCCTATAAATTTTATAACTTCCAGTTATCTTGAAGATGCTGTTTTCCACGGTGCACAGACCCATCCCTCCGCACAGTCGCTCTTGGTTGCCGATGGCGGCCGAGCTCTGCAGACCCTCTCGAGCACCAGCCCCACGCCAGCGGGAGGGCGGCCAGGGCTGCAGACGCCGCTCGGCTGGAGATGGGACAAGTGTCTGCAACTGCAGCCAGCTGCGGAATCAGGATTTGGTCCTGCCCCTGCCACCCTGGGCACTACAGCCTGGGGCTAACGGAGCCCAGGTGTCGCCTTCCTGGGTGCTGCTGGTGGCGACAGCAACGTTGATGCCACAGTCTCCAAGACTTTTCCCTCTCTTTGTACATAAATGTGTTACATTTTGAGAAAGCCCTTCCTGGAAGTCTTAGCTTCAGACTGACTTTTTTTAATATCTGCCCTCCATTAACTTCTTTAGTTTTATTATTTAGGTTATGTCTTTTTAAAATCAGGCCCTGCATTTCAGGAGGGTTTCTGTTCAGACAGCGATCTCCCAAAATCAAAAATTCTGTGCAACATTTTCAACTCCAAGTGATCTGAAATGAATGCTTGCAAAGCTGGAAGCAGTCGTTACCTCTCTGGACGTGGCTGTGGCGTTCAGTTTTCTGGGAGCAGAGCACGGGGCAATAATGACATGGGCACCATTAAAACACTGGAACTCCTGGTAACCTGATTCCATGGGGGCTCAGTCCTGCTGTGGGAGGGCTGTGTAGGGTGGCCTCCGTGGGGGCACGTTTTGGAAATGTTTGGGTCTGATCCTGGCCTGTCTCGTGCAAAGTGGATCCAGTGCGCTCCCGGGGCAGATCTGCTCGCCCCACCTGTAAGGAGGGAAGTTAGGCACAGGCACGAGCAGTGCTCAGCCGGTCCGTCCTGACGGTCTCCAGTAAAGCTGCTGGGGAAGCCCAAGTTGCATGAGAACACAGGAGGCGGCAGCACGTTTTTCAGCTGTTCAGGGCACTTCCAGCGGCTCCCAGCGCCGGACCACCGCCGGACCCCTGCGGGCAGACCCAGCGGGCTCAGCTGCGGCACTGGGTGGCTCCTGGCCGCCTGCGGGAATGGGAGGGCTCAGCATCTCCCTGCGCAACGTCTCCAGGGCGGGAGGAGGGCTCCCGGCAACTCCGTCCCCACGTTGAATGTCAGAACAATCTGCTTCCTACCACCAGAAAAGTTCATCTCCCCCATAAAGAGACACTGGAGCACTAGTGACAGCTGTAGCACTGTCCTGCAGCCCCTGGCTAAGTCACAACCTTTCTGCCTCAGTTTCCTTCTCAGCAAAATTAGGGCAATCGTGCTGGACACCCCAAGGGGAAGGGGGCTCAAAGAAATTATGAAGCTCTTTGTGAAGTGCTTTGAATGTGAATACTGCTATGGATAGTAAGTACTAAGTATCAGTTATTAAGTGGGGGTCAGGTTTCAGGAGCTTTATAACAGGGAAAGGTTAAGCAAGTGTAATAGCGGAAGACACGTAATGAAGCTCAGTGCTGCCCTGTAGCGCTGGCTATGGAAAGCTAATATCCACAGCAAAAATTCCAGCTCTGTGGCCTATGCAGAGTATTTTGCTCTGCTGCTATAATGATGACACTTAGAATTAGACCGACATAACCTAGAGAGCTCTGGGGACTCATCGTCTCTGAGATTTCACTTAATTATTGGCAAACTCTGTCATTTAGTATCCCGAGCAGGCTGCGCTATGTATAACCAACACATCTAATTTGATTTCATCTTGAATTGCTCCTATGAGTGGTCTTGAATGGAACCGCATCTGGTATCTTGGCAACGTCTCTTCTCTTGGAGAGAGCTGTCCTTGAATCTATAAAATGGATCTCTTTCGGCGGGGGGTGCGTGTGCGTGTGCGCGTGTGTTGGGGGGATAAACCCTCTGACAGCACACAAAGGGAAGCTTTGCTTACACGCACATTTGATGCGTTTAGGCTTTTAATATTTTTTTCCAGATAAATTATATCCATGAATCTTTGTGTAAATCTTTTTTGACCTAGGGCAGTGGATTTAAGAAGCACTCGGGCTACTTCATCCTTAATTGGAGCTTTCAAGAAGGAATTGGTTGCTGGTCTGTATGGACAAAACGTTATTGCTTTCCTCTCTTTGCAATATACAATTAGAGGGGAGGGTGGGGGGATCAAATGTACATTTCAAGGAGAAAAAAATAGTCATTATAGAAGTACAGTCAGAAACTGATCTTTCTGCGTAACCTGATGAGATTCAGAATTTTGGCATGTGGGATACAAGGATCACTCGGCTTCCCACTAACTCATGATTTCTCCGTCCAGCCCGCTCTTCCCCCTGGCCACTGATTTGTGGAGAAGAAAACTCACCCCAACTTCCATGTACAGCACAGAAATGGGAGACAATTCACAATCCATCACCTTCTTCAGGGCTTTGGATCTTGTACTTTACATGGGGACAAGCCCAGGTAAATGCACGAGTGGTTTCCACAATGAAGACGTGCCTTCCACTGCTCGATGGGGAAACACAGGGGAAACGTGCAAATAGAGCATATACATAAACCTGTGCCGTTATTTCAGTAACTTCTCTCAGCTTCTATTAGTCCGTGATAAAATGTGGATTTCTGAATTATAGGAATGTCACCTGCCAGTTAAAACTTGTCCTCCCCTTTTGCTGTAACAGACTTAAATTACTGGAGTTATTCCAGATATTGCAGTATCCTACTTGCCAATAAGACTCAATCCTGCAAAGCTGAAAGCGCAAGGACTTTTTTTCCATTTGTTTCCAGAGACAGAGTATCTTATCACCTTTGTGATCTAAACAGCTATAGAGAATCCTCTCCCTTCGCGTCACAAATTGAACGTACTGAGGAGTCACATTTTGGAAGAAGCGTGGCCCTGTCAGGTATGATAAACAGAGAGGTACATCAGGGAAGCTCAGCATAAAAATGAAGTAACAATTCAGGTTTATTTTTGTGTTCTATAAGTCAGAACTATCTGACACTTTTTTCAGTCTTCTCTTGGTCATTCCCAGACTACCGAATTAAAGTTTTGGTGGGACTAAAATACAGATTAGAATCCTGAACATTAACAACTACTTGGTAACTTGATTAACTACTTGCTTACTCGACAAACTGATACTCATAGAACTTTTAATTTTTTTTCCTCAGGAGGATCCAGTCTTTTTCTATTCAAAAGAAAGCTGTAGTTATTTATTTGTTTAAAGACAGATCTTTTACCAGAATCTAGGATGGCACAAACTGCCTCTGTGCAAGAGATATCGTCTATTTACCCCTTTGCCTTCCTCAGTTCTCTTAAGCAGGGTGAAAGCACAGTAACGGAGGCATTTGTGAAGAGACTGTGTTTGAGTGGTCAATATACATTCATCAGCTCTAATAAAACGCTCGGTGCTTCCTGGATGTACAGGATATGAATCGGGTAATGTGAAGAAGATGACCACATAGCATCATCATTACGCAGCTGCATTCGCATTCTGCTGCCTGCGGAGCAGCTGTGGCCGTGTGTTACTGCACATTTCAACACACTGAGCCAAAGGCAGGGAGATGAACGCAATCCTCTGCTCAGGCACATAGCAGCTAATTATGAAAAGATTACCAATCTCCGATTGGTATTTTCTTCTGTAATTATATGCCTCACTTAGAAGAACTTCTTTCCAACTGTTCCTCCCAATAACAGTATGATTTTAAGTACAGAGCGATAATTGCTATTGTTATTTGCACCGCAGTTTTGGTCAGATGGATGAACTTTGTATGACCTTCCAAATAAACGGAACAAAAAATGATGCTAACATCATGATATTTTGGGTGATTAATAAAGGAAGCGACGTTTGGAATCAGGATGGCGTTGGCATTGCTGCGGGGAGATAACCCCACTGAAGGACAGCTCCTGCAGCCCGAGGGACACACGGCATGTGGCCATTCTGGGTCACGCAGTGATTCCACTATGTTTCAACAGAGTGGGACTAACTGGCAACAAAAATGTTTATAAGCATCTATGAAAACAAGTGATGTCAGGATAAAACTAATCAGAACAAAGGGGCTTATGCCTATTTTAAAGCATAAGTAGATCTGGCTTTAATTATTTTGAATGCTTTTGCTCAACATGGGCTTTTCTCCAATTTAAAGAATAAAACACAGTTTTTGGTTACTGTTAGATTCAAACCATTGTGCTGGCACTGTGCAATGGAACAGGATTTTTTAAAAATTCCAGCGTAGTCCTTTGATTTAAAAAAATTGATGACTGCCAGACGAGGCAACCTCTCAAGGTCTCTGCCAGCCCTTCGGCTCTATGATTTGTCGTCGGTCTGGAAAAGTCTGTGCCCCCATTCCCATCCATGCAGTTGCACTGTCTTCATTCTACAGGAGGGAGTGGTGCCATAGGGAAGCTGAAGTATCTCACCAAGAACCAAACCAGGGATCAGTGGTCAGGTCTATGCAGAAATCAGACTTCTTGTTTTCCACTGTGCCACCAAAGAGCGCGGCCTCTGACGGACCCGCTCAGCTGTCAGATCTACCCCACCCAGCTACCTTCCCTACAGACGTGGTGCCTGATCCTTCCAATCAAATGCCAAATCCACAAACAATTGTTTTCATTATTTTCTTTAACATTCCTTCACCCTCCTTCCTCCTTCCCATCTCTTTCTTACTTCCATCTCTTCACATACCCAGAGCATCACCCGCACGCCTTCCCGGGCCCCGCAGCTCCGTTCTCCAGGTCAGTGTTCCCATCATGTCCTCCCCAACGGCTCTGGGGGTCACAGAGGTGAACACATGTGTGGAGGTGGGGAGAGGAACCGGAGACAGGTCTGGCTTATGGGAAGAGAGAACGGACTGAAGAAGGGGACCCAGGCTGTGCTGGCCTTGCCATAAACTGGAGCATAAACTGAAGTTTGCGAGAACTCTCATGGGAGAACTTAACACAGAATTACCAGGAAATGCCCAGAACATTCAGACTCCCTCCTCGCTGCCACCAGCAGGTATAACATGCCGGGGCATATGACACACTCTCAGTCACGAGACTGCAGAATTTCCTTCCTTCTTTTAATCAAACCTGCAACGACCCCTCGATATTTGGCTTCCAAAGAAAAGGAGGGTGATGCAGTCATGCTGTCTGCCTGTTCCCTGTCCCAGTCATGTTTGAACTGGATGGCCAGTTTCAACAAACACTTCTTCAAAGTTATTAAGTTCCCACATGTTTCATGAAAGTGAGTGTCTGGACAGAACATGGAAGCTTTTGCCATAAGAAGTCCCTATGCTTCACAACAAAGATCTGGAAGAGGATGTGTGGTGGCCCAAACTGCTCTGAGTTAGACTCAAACGTATCTACATTTTCCTCAGTGAATGAATTTTGAGTCTGAACCTGTTCTTGAAAACCTCTAGCAAGGGGATGCCTCGGCAGCCGCTGGCAAACCCGGAGCTGCCCTAAGCCTTTGCCTTCCTCCGCACGCTGCGGCCACGTCAGCTTGGTGTGGAAGTCAGTTTTAGAGAAACGTAAACAAAGATGCTTAAAAGGAAATAGAAAAAGGAAAATACTTCTGAGTAACAATGCTGGATATCAGCTCCGTATCCTGAGATAACTCCTTCAAAACCCAGCAGCTGTCTATAGAGGCAGACCCTTTCGAAATTTAAAAGACTATTTGGAGAAACCAGTCCCAATAGTCCCATAAGCGCACATCAAAACACAGCAGTGCTGGAGGTTGCCAATGTGCTGCTGACAATGCTTTGTGTCAGTATCCTCATTTAGGAACACGAGATGGAAAACACAGTCCTAATACCTACTTATCTCCAGTGGCCTCTGCTCCTTGTGTCATTTCATTTTTGGTATAAATCTACTCTACATGCCATATCCTTTTGTGAGAGGCAGGGACCTGGGGCTAAATGTATATAAATACCACTGAGACGCCTCCCTTAGCCTTGAATCTGAGCGAGGCAGCACTACTCCATTTTGAAGCGCAGTGAGATAAGAGCACGCAGCCAAATGCCATCTCCATTAACAGCCCTGCGAAAAGCGTAATGGTGCGCGGAGCACAAAGGCACTCGAGCCTGCGGCGGCCCCGGCGTGCTGGCCGTGGGGTGACGGAGCTGTGCAGCAGCTCCAGTGTCGCTAAGGCAGCCATGGCTGCCGGCTCCGCTGGGAACTCCTCGACAAGCACCAGGAGAAGGTGTCCTGGGCAGCCGGGGAGAAGCCGGGCTGGGATCTCGCTCCGGTGCTTTGCAGTTCAGACCGTCCCGCTGGCTTTCCGCTCAGGCAGGGGCATTCAGCACAAGAGGAAGTCGTGACAGAAGATTTCTGGGAATAAGGCAGCGACATTCAATGCTCCCCCAGTGTGTGTTTGGTTTGCCAGGGGAAAAAGTGACAGTTTGCCACGTCCTCCAGCTCATGGCCGTGGCTCCCGCTGCATTACTTCTCCCAGGTTTGCTGGCAGTACCTGAGAGCCAGGGACTGTATTTCAACATTTATTAAAAAGAACGAATATAGGGAAGGGTAAAAAGTGTTGATTTAATGGGAATGGAGAAGGCCAATGAGTCTTTGCTTTCCTTTACATTTCTGTGCAAAGTGGTGACTTACTGGTCGGTCTTCCCCGCTCCGCCGTCCTGCCAGACCAGCTCGTTCTGTCCTCCCACTCACACCACAACAGTGCGAAGGAGGTTTAAAAACCCATCAGCGCCCATAGAAAGCATTCAGCAGGGCTGCCCAGTCACTCTCGCTGCCCATCATCAAGAGCTTGTGCACTTTGATTGCAAGCTCCATGGGCCATGGCTGCCCCTAAGTAACGAGCGGGTACTGAGGGGATTTAGTTCTGGCTTTCCCATTTCAGAGCAGTCCTCTTCTCCGCTTTCAACACTGTATTTTATTTACTCTGTGCTGAATACTCAGTCCCTGGACCTTCCGCCTTTCCAGGACAGTTACTTCAGGATTGTGCCAAACCTGCCGGGGCAGGGGGATGTCGGGCATGGCACCCCTGGCTCCGCTGCGTGCCCCTCACAATAGACCTTCCTGCTGCCTGCCAATGGGCTAACTGTCTCCCTGCACACAAACACCGGAACAGAGATGTAAGAAAGACTTTGTTAAACATTTTGGGAAACAGGGTGCCATTTAGAAGTTCATGTCAAAGGTGCGGGGAGCCGGAGCCGGCAGAGGGGAGGGGGTGTGGGACGGCAGTTCCGTCTGAGCCCAGCCTGCGTAGGGCCGTGCTGCGGGATGGGGCCGCAGGTACCGTCTCCGTTCCCCCTTGGTGATCCTACGGCTGCAAGAAGAGCTGAAAAACTTCCTTTCCCCTTGCGCATAGAAGAGAAGTGACAGGTATGGAACAAACCTGGAGGAAATAAAGGTACTAAAAATCAGCTCTACATATGCTCCTTTGGCTTCTGATTTCAGTTAAAACCACTTCTTTCTATCAATAGATTTGGTTCTCAAGTGACAGCGATGTCTGTTGGGCCAGTAGCGCAGAGTGTGGCTCAGCCTCGCTGCGCAAAGGCTTCTGCACTATTGCTGGGTGGTTTACGTTCCCAGGTTTTGAATTCTTGCAGGTCACTCAAAGAAATAAATCTGATTTAGTGACTTTTAAAAAAATTATTGCTTGTAAGAGGCACAGACGGACTGCAGAAAAAGTGCTGGTTCCTTCTCCTGTTGAGGGCCTGGAGTTGAGGCACCAGAGTTCGCTCCTGGTTGCTGTAGGTTTTCAGGGACAAAGAACGAAGTAAGAGCAGCTGTAAGGCCAAAAGCGAGCACTGACTTGCTGTCAGACCCTTGTGATTACCTCTGAGGGGAGAAATGCAGCTTGTAAAAAAAATTATAAGAGGATAACTGCACCTTCTCCTTCACGAAAATGAGCAAATTCCAGAGTCTTTCTTCTTCTGCCTGCTATGCGATTTGCTTCAGCTTCATTTCACGTGCTGTCTCACACAATCGCCTCCGGGGATTCTCAGGGAAAAAAATTTAGCTGCCTCACCTTCTTTGCCCAACTTCTGCCTTCCTGCAAGAAAATTATTTGCTGCTTCCCTAACAAACCAGCTTCAGTTGTCACCGTAGTTAAGGTTATGTCAACACTTCTATTATAAACTCCTCTTGTCAGGAATTTACAAGTCGGCTGTAAAAATTCCCTTTGCACTTAATTCTGGCATAGATGAAAAAGCCCCAGGAGCACATTAAAAAAATCAACATTTGCATATTAGATTTTAACACTTTCCAAGAAACGAAAATTTTGATGTTCATACAGACACTGTATCATCAGCCAAAGACCTAAACCCATGGCTCCAGTCAGAATGTGAGTCCTCTACCGACATGTCACCTTGGAGCATCCTGCACCCAAGTGCTGCAAATACGGACACATCACTCGGTGCTAACGCAGGAATAACCACAAAAGTCCCCTGAAAAAAACTCATCTACTTATACTGCAATAATTAAAATGCAGGCCATCCTGTTTATTGAGGGATACATCCTGTTTCTTGTACCAAGAAGCTGAGTTTAATATATGCAAGTTTCACAAGATTTGAGGAAGGATTACTTTTATCTGTCTAAAATATTTATCTCACCTTCATCCTCATCTGAGCCCCTCATAATCACCAGAGCATTTAGCTTTTCTGGTGCATTACTGTCATTTATTTTCATTTCAGAAACAGAAGAGCGGTATGGAGAGAGGTTAAATGATTTGCCCAAGGTCGCAGAGGACAAGGCTGCGCCGGGAAAGGCACTTCCCGTGCCTGGGATCCACCCCAGCAGATTCCCCATCCCCTCATGGCTCCATGAGGAGTAACAGCAATTTATTGCCCTTAATACAGCTCTGAGCCTGCAGTTTCTTCCGTCTTCCCTGGGCTGCTGCTTGGCAGGGTTTGACAGGCACTAGCTCCAGCTTCCCCCCACTTCCACCCTGGCCCTTGAGGGCTTTGAGAGGAGCCTGAACCGTCTGGGTTTTGCCCTGGGGAAGCCTGGAGAGCTCACGCGGGGCTCCCCAAACCCTCTGCCTATGGGAAGTTCTGCTGCTTACAGGCCAGGATTTGCCGCCGGGCAGAGCCGCGTACATTTGTATTTTGTCCAGTCCCATATTGAAATGGAGGGGTACATGGCACTAGGCTAAACTCTCTATGTCGTGAGGAGAAAAAAAAGAGAAAAGCCAGGAGAAGGAAAAATAAGATACAGAACAGCTATAAGTGTCATCAAGACAGTCCTTAGTTCATTTTCAAGTGCTACAGGGAAACAACTACTGAAAGAAATTATAAATAATCCAGTCAGAACTAGTGCAGCTTCAACAAGACCACATTTTTAAAAATATGATTCCAGCTCTGTAAGCTCTTCCAGGTATTTAATGCATGCAAATACCTACACCCATGCGTACGACTTACTTACCTTTGCAAAGCTAAGCATTGCAAACCACATTTTAAACGAGGACTCCCACCTCTATCTTTTACCTTCCTTTAATTGTACTCGTGCGTGCACAGGGAGCGCTGCTCGTGCCGCTCCCGCCACAGCTGAGAAGTGGTCGCCCTCTGACAGCCCAGGCCCAGTTTTGAGCACACAATAGTGCGAATCCGCAAAGAAAAGCCCTGAATTCTGTGTAACAGAATCAGGCCCAAGAAGCGCAAAAGGAATTTACAAAGCAAGATTTTCTGTAATACGGTCCATTGGCTTTTGATAATAAAAACCACATTGTAAATGGCCAAGAAATTAATCTTTAAAAGGCAGCTGTAGCCCATGTGTATTAACTATTTTTTTCAAAGACATTTCCTCTGGATTTTTGTTACCTCCTTTAATACATGTTTCCAGCCAGCAGAGATGTTATGCTCTGTGGGCGAAATATAATATGCATCTTAAAAACATTTATAAATATGTATACACCCTATGGATTCACACGGCACTGTAGGAGCTGTGTTCTGGTCTGCCTTGAAATGAAGGCAGTCTTTAAAAAATAATTACAAATATACTAAGGTGTACATTCAACACAATGCATGGGGATTTAGCCACATAAATTTCATTAGCACTAATGAGAGGTGTGCAGCTAAAGCCCTGCATATCAAGACATCATGCATAAAGAAAAGCCTGTCTAATGACGTGTTTACTCGTTAAATCAGAACACCTCTGAAGGGTACGCATGTTTATCTATTTTTATTTACTCCTTTTCAAAAGAAATTAAATGCACACATGCGCGCGCACACACACGCTGCGGTATTCTGTACAACACAGGATTTCTAAATTTTGATATATTAATATATTGAAAAATCAATTAAAATGATTCTTCAGCCATTATTATTTTATGCAACAGGCAAGATTAAAATGTCCCTTGGGGTCGCGAACCAGAAACATGCAAATACTTTGACTATGTGGAATGGCACTTTTGTGCTAGAATAAACAGGTGTGATGATAAAGGCCTTGGTGGTATATTTTATATTTCAGTAGCGGTGAGATTGTGACATGCAGTACTCAAAGCTGGGAAATTCTCAGTTGACCTACCTTGTTTCCTCAGCTCCCGCTTTTGTTTTGGAAAACTTCCCTTTCTCAGCAGCAGGATACGTAGAGGACGCACAGCCTCTGTTAAGGGAAAGCCTCGGTTTTAGTGCATGCATGTGGGTCAGAAACTAGGCATTTTTCATCGGTTTTGTTAATTTCTGGACGTGAGAGAATGCATTTTATGCAATTGTTTATTTTCTTCTCTAGGTTATGAGTGGGTTCCTTTGCTGAATGGCTACAGCGTGCATTTGCTGCCAAGTTCAGGGTGCGAAGATGCTGCTCCAATTTGAACACTTCGATGCCATCTACTACATCATTGTGTTAGGGGCCAAGTTAGGGCCAGCAGGGTAAAGGCAATTTATAACCCACATAGTGACATCAGTCTAACCTAGCAACCTCCCTAGCAACACTGCCAAAGCATCACGACGTGGCCCCTGTAGCTCAGATGATATGAAGATCGCAGCATTGTTAGGGTGGGAGGTTGCCACTTTGGCCTAGCAACAAATAACGGCCTGACCTTGGGATCTATTGAAAGCTGAGAAGCCAAGCAGAACAGAGGGAGAACCACCAAATGAAAGCCCACGGGTTCCTGCCTGTTTCTTTTATGTAACCTAAACAAATTCTTCAGAGAAAAATATGGCAATACTTCCAGACACGCTGCATGCATATATATTCAACGCTGCTCTTACACATGGCTGGTTAAGAGCCGTACAACTGTTACCTTGTGGCTTGGAAATCACAAAATGCGGGTGCAGAGAAGGGACGAATACAGAAATCGCAGGCAATTGGGGGTGGTGACAAACGGGCCGCACGCCGCTCTGGCAGCGCACCGACGTGCGAGGGCTCGCACACAGGTATCGCACGCGGCAGTCCTGCAGCTGCAGACGCTGGGGTTTGGGATCACTCCAGAAATCCAGCTGTAGCCAGCTTATATGCAGCATTTCCTTGCTGGAAATAATGAAATGGATATAAATCACATTCCCCTCTCTTCCTTGTTACCCATTCCAATGAACCCCTTTACATGCCATCGAGCCAGGCCACGTGCAGCTGCCGAAGCAAGGTAACATCCTCTCTTCCACGTACACATCGAGTGCAGGGCACCTGCTAAAGACACCCTGGAGCTATGAGTTGGACCTGACCTGCTTGATATTTCCAGTTTCTAACAATGATGCCGTACTCCTGGTGTTTGTAAGCGAATACCACTTACAGCATCTTGACAGTGATTCACAGACAACTGAGAGAAACAAATGGGAAGCATGGAAAAGGTGAGCGATGCGTTTGTTTCCATACAGGTGCCCCCAATCAGCGTGTGGGGCTGGAGGTTACCTGTTGCTGAGCTTCCAGCCACCAGTCCATCTTAAGAAAATATATACGTGAATCATAACCCTTGTAATTCCAAAGCTATCCTGTACAGTGACCACTTCTAAGGCCAACCAGTGGGGATAATTCACCTCCCCCTCCCCGTTTGCTGGCTTTAAGCTACCAGCTGGCCAGTGCAGAGGAGCTCAAATTGCAGCTGCCTTCACCCTCTTTAGCATTCAAGATAAACAGATGACTCTGGTTTGCAGCAACAACAAAATATTGATCAGGTATTTTAGAAAACGTCATTTCTTTTGTTAAATGAAACATTTTGCACATACGTGTGGTTCTGCATGTGGATAGGTGTGTACACACACACACATTTATATATAATTACATATATTTAAAAGGGGATTTTTTAGGTTTTTAATGCCTTCCGTTTTGTGCCTTATTTCCCCCTGGTATAACACTTGGTATCACTTTCAGTTTATAACTTCTCTTGAGAGAGTAGCCACAAGCCACAAACAGTCAATTGTCTACTTGCAGCAGAGTTTAACAAAGGGACTGATAGAGCTGAACTGGAAATGGTTTGTCTATGCTGCAGTCACTGCTGCAACAACCACAACCGTAATTTTGGTAACGCCGTCAGGGGCAATTTATCTTATAAAACCTTATTGCAAGTTGTACCACAGAATACAGCATCTATCCATTAGCTCCACTTCTATTTTCAGCCAAGACCGTGACAAATTCAAAGACACTGTATGAAGCGTGTGAAAGTTTGCTCCTTTGCATGTTTCTTAAATTACAAGTGCATTGAAAAATAGTGAGGATTGGGAGAAACCTCTCATGTGTTAGTGCCACTTCATCCATTCCATACTTTTTCAAACTGAAACTGTCCAGCTGGATTGTTCTAATACCTTGAATTTCCCATAGCAGCCCTTGTTGGCGATGCGAGCACCCGAACGCGGAAGCGGAACGGCACAGCGGTAACCGAAGCACTTTGCCCACCTCCCTGCGATGCAGATCTGCTGGGATTCCCACAGACATGAAGAAAAATGAAATTTCAGCTTCCCAAAGGGCTTCCCAGCCGCTCTGCTCTGCCTCTTTCCACTGCCATCCCTGCAGCACAGTCTCCTCAGAGGTTAACTTCCAGGCTGTGAAAGAATGAGAGGAAAATGGGAATGTGGGTGAATTCTTACAAGCTGACCATATGACTTTCTCCATGTATTTCCTGCTAAGCTTAAACAGTGATAATCTCTCTCTGGCCTGAGTGCTGGCCACAGCTTTCCCCTCGGGGAACTGCTCCACATTGGTCAGTGAACCCTCTCTCCCCCTTTTCCACCTCATCTCCTCCCCCTTTGACGCACCCTTCCCAAGGGAGGGAAGGCACGGGGTGCGGAGGTGCTCGGCTGCCAGCAGACGAAGGGTCACTGCTGGCTGTGTGTCTTTTCCTTGGCACCATATTTTGCCAATCTGTGGAACATCATGTGTGAAATACACTTGCAAAAAATAACGGAGAAGCAGCTCATTTCCTCTTTCCTCATCACTCAGCACCTCTAGAACTCCAGCCTGGGCTCTTGCCAGCCCCAGCCCCGGCGTTTGAAGGCTCCGGCTCCAGCCCTGACTGTCCTCTGCCCTCCTACTGCAAATTCAGCCCAGAGCAAGAGCCTGGTGCAAGGGGTTGCGCGGGGGAGATTCAGCAGGACCCAACAGCAGGAAAATGACTTGGTTTCTCTGCTTACAAAATTCAGTGTGGTTCATCATTTTCCCAACTCTGAAACTGAGTAACTGAGGCAAATACCAGAGTCAGTCTCAGCTACTTAAGGAGACAAGACTCTTCCGTGAATATTTCAAGAACCAGACAATACTTTTAGATGACGGCGGTTAGGACTGCATTGCATGGATTTCTGTATGTGTATAAATTTATCATTCTTAATAGCCATGATTATTGAAAATGAAATCAGTGTTTAAAAATAAATACACCTTATTAAATACTTAAAATTCTTGTCCTCTCCTCTAGAGATCACGCATGATTAGCATTGAAGCTGGGCCATTGCAACCAAAAGAAATGACCAATTCCGATCAGCAGACCCCAATCTGAGCATCAGTGAGCTGGTGGGACTGGGGGAGATAATAGGAAATGTAGGATATTTGGTTCTGGGTTTCATTCCTCCAGTTAAAGGGAGGATGACAGACGCAGAATCTGGGATCCAGTTTGGGTAGAATTCATCTATATTCAATGCAGATTTAGGTGCCTCTTTGGTGTAAATCAGAGTAAACCTCATACACAAGCGCTTGTGAAAACACAGGCTCACCCAAGCACATTCATTCTTGCACAGGAGGGAAAAAGGAGTGGCCTCGCTTTTGTGAGAGGACAGTGGCTGCACACCAGGCTCCGCAGCGCCTGCGGTTAATGCCAAGGTCAGTCCCGCTGACACCGTGGGCTGCGGGGATGGATCGCTGCGCTCTGCAGCGGAGCCACAAGATGTCAGGAGACTGCTGCGGTGCTGCTGCGGTGCTGCGGTGCTGTGATGCTGCGGTGCTGCTGCTGCGGTGCTGTGATGCTGTGGTGCTGTGATGCTGCGGTGCTGTGATGCTGTGATGCTGTGATGCTGTGGTGCTGTGATGCTGTGATGCTGTGGTGCTGTGATGCTGTGGTGCTGTGGTGCTGTGATGCTGTGGTGCTGTGATGCTGTGATGCTGTGCTGCTGTGATGCTGTGGTGCTGATGCTGTGATGCTGTGGTGCTGTGATGCTGCGGTGCTGTGATGCTGCGGTGCTGTGATGCTGCGGTGCTGTGATGCTGTGATGCTGTGATGCTGCGGTGCTGTGGTGCTGTGATGCTGCGATGCTGCGGTGCTGTGATGCTGTGGTGCTGTGATGCTGCGGTGCTGTGGTGCTGTGATGCTGTGGTGCTGTGATGCTGTGATGCTGCGGTGCTGTGGTGCTGTGATGCTGCGATGCTGCGGTGCTGCTGTGATGCTGCGGTGCTGTGATGCTGTGGTGCTGTGGTGCTGCGATGCTGCGGTGCTGCTGTGATGCTGCGATGCTGTGATGCTGTGGTGCTGTGATGCTGCGATGCTGCGGTGCTGCTGTGATGCTGTGATGCTGTGATGCTGTGGTGCTGTGATGCTGCGATGCTGCGGTGCTGCTGTGATGCTGCGATGCTGTGATGCTGCGGTGCTGTGGTGCTGTGATGCTGCGGTGCTGTGGTGCTGTGATGCTGTGGTGCTGTGGTGCTGTGGTGCTGTGATGCTGCGGTGCTGCTGTGATGCTGCGGTGCTGTGATGCTGTGGTGCTGTGATGCTGCGATGCTGCGGTGCTGCTGTGATGCTGCGGTGCTGTGATGCTGTGGTGCTGTGGTGCTGTGGTGCTGTGATGCTGCAGTGCTGCTGTGATGCTGCGGTGCTGTGGTGCTGCTGTGATACTGCTCTGCTGCTGCTGCGGTGTCAGGGCTCTGAGCGCCAGGGCCTGGGAGCAGCCTGGAAGCTCCTGCCGTCATCCTTCAGGCTCGCTTCCGCGCTGTGCTGTCCTGCCTCCTTCCCGTGCCCCTCCACTTCTTGATGAAAAGGTGTGAGCAAGAAAAGGAAGAATTCTCTCCCTTTTGATAGCTTTTCCCAAGTCGCTATTTTACAGCTTGCTAGCTCCCTTGCTGTATATCTACATGCAGCTTCCTCTGTTATATCTCACTTTATCTGGCTAATTGTGTTTGCATTCTCCACAGGGTCCTTGGCAGCTACAGCATACTACGAGGTCACTGATTCACCTCCTTGTTTTCAGAAACCCGCCTTACACTCACTCCCCCCAGTGTAAAACTGAAAACTAGTCATATGTGAGAAAACAGCAGTTTGCAAGAACACTCATGACAAAAGAGTAAACAAGATCTTACACAGAACCGTGCCCGGACTTGCATCCAACACATTGTGTTGTATCTTTAATATAAAGGGATGTTTATAAGATGCATTTCACTGCATGCACTCTCTAGCACATGCTTTACTTGCCAGACACTAACTGTGCGCTATGCACAAATCCTGCAGGAACCTGCTGGTGGAATAAACCCTCGTCCCACACTTAAAGTACACCCCTGTGCTCGTTTGTGCGGGTCGAGCAGCCAGAGCACAGCTGTGCGTGTTTCTGAAGCAGCAATGGCTGCTCCACGTGGTTCGGTTCCAGCAGGTGGGATCTGGGGTGTGCATGATTGCTGGTAAATGGCACCTGAAAATATTCCTTCAGATCCGGTCCGGTCTGTAAAATATTTCATCAGATCCAGTCTGATGCGTTGGTGGAGCCCTGTCCAAGTGGCTCCCGTTTTGTTGCTGCCGTCCGACCAAAACGGTGTCCCAGGGGAACCTGCTGCACCCCTCTCCCTCTCACACCGACACGCTGCCACTTCCTTGCCTGTACTTGCGGGATGAAACTCTTTTATGGAGAAGTAATTTTTTCCACGTGCAAAACTGGTGTAAGCAGAGGATACATGTGGCCAAGATCTGCACCACGTACAAACCAAAGCGGGAATTTCGGGGTCCAGTTCTTCACTTCGTTGTTATTTTCATGCCCTCGCTTTGGCTGTAAGCCATCTCTCCTCTGAATGGGTGACTCTGATCCCTCTCTGCGTGCAGGGGCAAACAGAAACACGCGCCACTGACCTGCAGGGAAGAGTCAGTCCCTTATTTTTGCACACTCTAAAGTGTATCTACCTATAGGGAAAATGCTGCCCAAGCTCAATTGCTTTACACAATTTCACTTTTAAGACACTTTCTGGTATACGTTGTGTCTGCTTTCCCAAATGGTTACACCACTTCACCCCAGGCCATCCCAGCGAGACCCACTCGCCTACACTACGCAACAGCACCGCGGTGCCACGAAAGGCCGAACGAGGGGCACCGAGTGCCTGGAAACGGCCGTGAAGGCCAATGTGCTGCATGTTGCCATCCTTCATGAAACCCGCTGCTCTGCTCAGGGGTCTGTGCAGCGAGAGGTTGACCGTTTCCTCAACATTACGTCACCCGTGTCATACAACTGCTTTTTGGGTTACTTTTTCAAGGTGTTGTAAAAAGAACATATAGAAAACACTGCAATTGTCTGCTACTGTTATTAAAATATGAAAAATAGTTTTTTGAGTCTCTGGGCCAGCAGCTCTGGTCGAGCAGGTACTCCATCCTGTTCACCATCTTATCTTGCTTCTGTATCCTAGTCCTTGAGCTTCTGGACACTGGAGAGATGCAATGAAGCCTCTCTTCTGATGCTAAGTGCCATCTGCACACACAGGTCTTGGGTGGCATGCTCAGATCTAAGAAAATCAGAAGACACTAGAGAAAAATGAGGAGTATTAACATTGTTAGGGTGACAGCTAATTTGCCAGAGCAACATCAAGAAACAGAACAGACAGACCAGCCTGTCTCGCTCCAGTTTCAAGAAGAGTCGCTGCCAGGATGTGGCGGTGGTGCAGAAACGGAGGTGAGGTACCACTGCGCTGGCATCCAGGATACGCGTTGAACCCTGCGACGCTCAGTCCGCTAGTGACGGGAAATTTTCATTCCACAGATTTGGAGTCGCTATGTGAAATGATGTGAAAACCACGGAGTTTATGTTCACATCAAAAAAAAATACAAGCACAGATGGTACCTCATCTTTCTGGCAGCGTCAGCAGGTTGAACAAGGATTAAGCAGGTAGGAAGGGTGAGACACAGGCTCCACGGCTGCCGCTCGTAGCGCTCCACTGCGAGGATTTATTTCAACAGTATTATGATTCTTTCTGAACACAGAACCTGAACCGTCCTGTCCCCCGCACGCTCGCCCTCTCCGTCAGCCTGAAGCTCGTTAGCGGAGCAGCCCGGGACACTTGCATTGTCACTCTGCATTTGGCACCTTGTAACTAGAAAAGTTCTCTTTTCAGCTCTGTCAACCCAGCGACCAGCTAGCGAGTCAGTGATGAGAATGAGTTCCTCTGGAAATACTCCACGGGGATGAGAGAAGGCAGGAAATTAATGAGCGACGAGCACTGAATGCGAGTGGGGGAGGAGGATGTTTACAGGTACGACCCTAAAACCCTGTAAATCATGTTCTCTGCTCAACTCGCTACGGTAGCGACGATTTCTGGGCTGAGCACGGGTGTAAGAAGGAATACAAGCTCTGCAGGACAAGGCTGCGAACTCTGAGCTTCTGTGCAATGGCTCTTAGCCTGCATTTGATACCATAATCAAATAATCATATTTTAATGAGGGAGTAGAGCGTGCAGATTCTTTTTCTTGTGTTATTCTATACTACTGCAAATGAAAGGGACAGCAGGGAAGCAAGAACTGCAGCCCTCTGTCTGCTCTAGGGATGGCACACACTTGCCTGACTGCTTTGTCACAGCCCCTTCATTTCTCTGATTTGCTTTGTAGCCCATGGCTCATAACAAAAAACCGGATGGCATTGGTTTCGGCATTGTGACACCAGACTGGTGAAGAACATACTGATGTCTCTGGCATTTCAGAGTAAGTGTACATCAGGAAACGATGGCACTTTCGTTTTACCTCAACAGCGCTTCTCCCAGAACAACATGGAGAAAAGCTGCTAGATACCAACTGACGTTCTCGTGTATTTTAGAAAGAATTGTAAGAAAGTGACATAATGCTAACAAGGATTGCTAGGTACAATTCTGGAGCATAATCTAAGGTGCATTTGTTTTCTGTATAAATGAAGTATTTTATTCTGTAAATACCCTCAGTTCGCCAGGTCTGCAGTTTATGTTCTGGGATATGTTTTAGATTCTTCCAACAAAAACTGCTTGGCGTTTGGTAAATTTAAATTTTTTTACGGACTCAAGGAATAAAGATTAAATCTTAATAATCCTGACAACTAGCTAAATTCCTGTGCTTCGACTAAGACCCTCCTTCCACTGGGCCGAGCCCTCAGCGTGTTGTGCAGCACATCTCGGGCACCGCTGCGCCTTGTCGCCAGGACGGGCGTTTGCCTGGAGAGCGCTGAAATAATGGATTCCAGCCTGAAGCAAAGTTTCTGGTGACTAGTAACTACATGGTGATGGTGCCTCGTCTGAACTGAAAGCGGAGAGCTGACTACTTGCAGGGCTGCAAGCAGGTAGAAAATGACATTAATTTCAGTAGAGTTTATTTCTGTGTCCAGGATAAGACAAGGGACGGAGGCAGCAGGTTCGGACAGCTGGACAGAACTTGCCTATAAATATTTGCAATTATTTTGAAGAAAAATATTCTTATTACCCAGTAATAGCTTGCTGTCATGTATGACACCAAACATTTGAATAAGTGAATTTTCTCACTGTGTGGGACGATTTAGCACCTTCTTACTTTCTGGGAAAGTTTTTCAGCAAAACCAGCAGACTCGGGCTGAGTACTGGCCTTTTTAGAAACAAATGTTAAAAGAACCTGTGTTCTGTAAGTCCACCCCTTTCATCGGGAAACAAGGACAGCAATGTGTGAGGACTGCTACATGGAGTAGTGTGGTTTTGTGCCTCATGTTGGCGGAAAAAACAAGTTGACAGTGGTACAATTTGTAAACCAATTACTGCTGCTGGAATTGATAGTCTCGTGCTCGTGCTGCCAACTGGGGGTCCAACGGCATCAGGTGTCTGACTGCGGCACCGGCCAAACGAGGACAGACAGCGAATTAAGTGCTACCCTGCACAGCAAAGAAAATACTACATTTTTGCTCTAAATTAGCAACACTGAAGATTTTATTTAGACTTCAAAGGCTTACATAGAGACCAAAGCAGCATGTTGCTCTGTGGTCAGCTTACATTTAAAAAAGTAACAATGCTAGATTGAAAAGAAAACAAAAAGTCACAGAATTTGCTCTTGCATGGAAAAGACCACAAGCTCTGGGAGCGTTTGCCGCTGCCCCATGTGACCGACCTTCCCCCGCCCGTGGATGGTGGATTATCGTCACAACTATTTGGACAAACGCACGTGACCTCACAAAAATGTGCAATAGCAAAAATATACTTTTTCTCAAGCCAAAAAGCGAACAAAATTTTTCAAAAAAGAGACCTAAGCCTTGCTCTTGTGCTAATGATTGGATTAGGTAATGACTAATTAGATGAGGTCATCACTTTCTATGTCATATATGCACAGTATTTATGGAGAATTTGCTCATTCTAATTAGCAGAGTAGAAATAGTTTCTTGACAAACTTCATTTTCCTGAAACTAAGAGCCTTGAATTTGTTCCACTTTTGATCTTTCTTCGGTGGCTATGTTTGCTTTACATTAAAATAACTTCTAACATTCCCATTAAGGATAATCCCTCCAGCAGCCACAGTATGACATTTCTATATTAATCTTTTAAGCATTTTAGGAAAGCAAGGTTTCATGTTTTAATAATCACAGTGTTTTTCTCCGAGGAGTTGTAAAAATTTATGGGGCCTTTCTATCCCATTTGACTTCTACATCTTTAGAGTTTGGTGCTAATGGCCCATTCAGCCTGCTTACTCTTTGACTCCTTTTTTATTTCTTTTTCATCTTCTTACAAAAGAAAAATTGCTTCCGTGCCTTACACTGTTGCAGATGCTCTTCAAGTGGTAAGTCATTTCAATCTAACTAGCTGAAAAAACCCCCCAGTTTACCCTCATCTCGGAACCACTTGGGGGTCTCCACTGTCGACATGTGCATAGAAACCCTTCAATTCTTAATTAAGAATAAAAGATAGCCTCTTGTTTAAAGCAGCAAAAGCAGCAACAACAATATACATCCATGCATTTTTAACAGGTTTTCAGCCCATCTTAAAAAAAACAACTTTCTCTGCTTTAATATTTTATCCCATTCTTGCTTTTTTAGCAGAAAAATAAAAGTAATAGATTACTTATGTTTGTTATAATTTTAAGATGGCCATAAAAGTGGCTCTCCAGTGCCCCGGAATCATTCTTGTCCCATACCATTCACACTTTGTTCTATGAAGGGCCAGGAAAGACACTGCAACTCACAGAAATCCAGGCACAACCACAGTAACAAACTAAGCAAGTGCCTGGCTCTCCCCCGAGAGCTCTCCCACCGCTCACGGTTTCACTTTCTGAGAGCCAAGTCTTGGCCCTTTTGGGCAAAGTAATTTCCAAAGTGGAGAGGCAACAATACGCGCGCTTTGATTCAAGATTGCCTCTGCTGATTTCTGTTGCCGAAATCCTCACAGGAGAGGAGACAGAGCGTCTCAGTTAGGCAAGTCTCAAAGCATTTGTGGTTACAGAGAACAAACCCAATACTCTCCGTTCCAGTTCAAGTGGAAGGCAGTGGGATCAATTTCTTGTGAGATGCTTCACTCAAGAAATAGATGGACGTGATTCACACAAACAGCGTTACTGCCAGAAATGGGGTCTTAGCCCTTACTGAAGCCACCACAAGTCAAGTCTCACCCGACTGCCCTGTAGAGAACCAAGGGGATCAAAAAGTTTTGCAGCGTCTTATAAAGCAACAATAAGCTGTTTCTGGATACAGACTACTGTGGCCCTGCAAAGAGACCGGGATGGGGAAGATAAAGAACAGAGCAGTCAGCAGCACTTCCGAATAAGTTTGATAATGAAGGAGAGAGGAGTTTCAGGGGCTGGGAACACTCACCAAGGAAACTGCAGGAACTGTAGAGGAGTGGGAAAGTGTAGTTTCTATTGCATATTCAGGACTGTAATCAAAGAGATAAGTGCCAAGATCTGCAGCACCCAGAAATTGTCAGGGTTGTCTTGCCACAGCTTCCTCAGTGATCTTATCCTAAGACAAGTGTTTCATAACAGATTGGATGATAGCTAGAATGCACGTTTAAGAATAGATGAAGAAGAAGCAACCCTTTTTTGCACCAGGAGACCCTGTGCCCTATTTAAAAATAAAGTAAGGGCACGGTGGCAACTCAGTCACCACCGCCAGAGTCAGCACTGCCCCCCTGCCCGCGGCAGCCAGCAGGCGGATGGGTCTCACCCCCAGCAGCCTCTGTGATTTACCGCATGCACGTACAGCCTGAGTAACACGAGTGCCTCCTGGATGATTTACAGAGGCGTGGGTTGCTCTTCTAAGCAGGGGAGTGGGATGCAGGAAAGCTTGTGCTCTAACCAGTTTCTGACACGGACTCCTGCAGCCCAAGGCACGTCATCTTGTTTCTCAGCCTCTGGGCAAGTTCTCAATTCCTAAAGCAAATCCCGAGCATTTTTAGATGTGCTGTTAAAGGTTCCAGGAGAACGGGGAGAGCTTGCAGAAGTGCCCGGCTCTTCCACTCCAGCTCCCCTTCCTTCTGCGTATCCAGCTCCCCCCTCATCCAGCCCCTCAGAGCAAGTACTGCCGAGTTGCTCGGTGTGAAGGAGGTGCAATGACTTTCTTCAGGAGCCATCCTTTGCCTCCCGCCTCTGGGAAAGCAGCTGCAGCGCTATCTGTTGTGCTGGACGAAGAGAGCAGCGATGACGTTCATCTCTTTCACAACCACATACTTCTGGTCCTTCGCTACTCCAGAATTTTCCTTTGGACCTTCCTTGCCTGAGCACTCGAAAGATAGGAAGATTTGCCTCTTCATTTCTCTATTTGCACAATTATGAGTGTAAAATTTACTGCTCTGTATCCTTCTCTAGTGTTTGTAAAGTGACTGAAAAATGTAATGTCCTAAATGCTGCATTTTGCTGGCAAGCTAAAGGCATTTCTCAGCAAATATCATTGATTATAAATATTATCAAGTTCTATCTTTAGTGGACATTTTGGATAAGTAGACTATTACCTGGCAACATGTCACCGTTTGCAAATGTTACACTGAGGAATGGGGCTAGCATCACAATTTAGAATGTCAAATTTTTCATCAGAAGAAATATTTTGCTGTGATGCAGCCCAGAGTCCTGCTGTGGACCTCCTCAGCCTGCGAACGCCACCTATGTGGTACCGGGTGGCCACTGTGGTGTCTTTGGTGGTCAGTGATGTTCGCAGTTCCCTGTCCCTGCACTATCCTGACACCCATCATGCTCAAAGCAGCCTAAAAGCTGCTGTAAATGCCCCTGCTCTGGCCCAGGGGCAATAGAAGAGCACCAGGGACCAGCATCTGGGTTTCTAATATGTTGCTTTTTACATGCATTGTCCTTAAGCTAAAACAGCGTGAGAATATTGCCAGAGATGTTGTGCCTCCAGAGAAACAAAAGGGAAAAAAGAATGCAAGTATAAAAAACAGGCAGGAGAAGCAGAGAGTCTACACTGCCATGGATAACCCCTAAACTGGTACTACATCTAGAAATCTGCAAGAAAGCACCACTCTGCCCTCGGTGCTGACAGAGAAAACAATGAAATCACCCCAAACATTCATAACTAGTCTTCTGTCTGGTCCTGAAAAAAATCCCAATCTCTTGCGCTTTGTCTTCTGAACTATAGTCACCTTGCATTACACGGTATGGAATGACTGGGCAGGCTTCCCATTGTCATTGGCATGAGTCACAGAAGATGAATATGAACTGACCAATGGTGTTTATAACCCTGTTTAACAATGTCAGGCACTGGGCTGGAGTCTCCTCTCCCTTTCACCCGTATCATACCAGTGTCTCCAGTGCAGTTATTTTGGGTTTACACCAGCACCAGTGAAGTCAGACTCAAACAGAAAGGCACTTTTAGGATGGGAAAAAACAACATCACTTTTGAAAAATAAAAAGAATGAAAAGTATCAGAACCCAGTGAATTTCTTTTCTTTGCAGCTCAGGTGCACACAAAACCCACTTTCCATGAAAACAGCACAGCGTATGCTAGAGTAAGAGAGGCTGGTCTCTGCGGCAGGTCCCCTGACGGCATAAAGCAAAACGTTTCACGCATATATTTTCCCTAGGACTTGAAAAATCACAGTAAATACAGTCTGAGTTGGTACCAAACAAGAAAATGTCTCTCTCTGGTGTCAGAGAAACATTTATCTTTGATCACCAGTGCCCTGCTGGCACTGCAGCATATTTATTTTTTAGCATTCAGTGACCTTTGATACCAGCAACTGCAGAGGACTGCCAAGCTGCCCGTGGGCGCTTCCATGCCAGTCTTTATCTGCTTTGTATCCTGGGCAGTTTGAGGATGAACCCGCTTGTTTGTGCAGAGGTAGGCAGGGCAAGCAGCAAACCCTGGCGGCACTGTGCCCCCAGTCTGTGCACGCGTGCTGTGCCCGTGGCTCTGCACATGACGCAGGTTCTGCAGCCGCTGATACTCAGTTAATAGACACCTATGTAGGTGTGCGTGTAATCACGGGAACTGC
Source organism: Fratercula arctica (assembly GCA_947846985.1). NCBI lineage: Eukaryota > Metazoa > Chordata > Aves > Charadriiformes > Alcidae > Fratercula > Fratercula arctica. Next base: position 28,879,973 of record CANTUZ010000013.1, on the reverse strand, counting down.
ACGTCCTTTCTCTTATACAGTATAGAAAGTGATATTTGCACGGCCATTGGCTTTAAAGGGCAGTTTTCAGCTAGGCTACAACATACGCCAGTATTCTGGTGTCCACCCGGTATGGAAATGAGCCTTTTTATTGTCCTTGTATCTTGTGATTACCTTCTCTGCCACGTTAATTAAAAACACTGCCGTAACCTGACCAAACCTGTAGCACTCCCCAGGTCTGTACTTCACCCAGGGCAGTGACAGCTCTGGGCAGTTTGCGTAGCCCAGTGGCTCTGCCACTGTTCCATTCTTCTCAGCGAAGTTCCCAGCTGGAAAGGCATGTCCCAGCGACGCCAGTGCATGGCTCCCATTCACCTACATGTAGCTCACTGAGAAAACGCCAAGCTGGGGAGGGCAGAAAAGGTGGCTTTTAGTTAGACCTCCACCAACTAAATCAAGCTAAAATTACCTATGCCCTTCGCCTAAGTGCCACTGCTTGAGAAGCAATCTCATTACGCGTGGTAAACACGTAAGCTTAAAAGCACTCAGCTAAAACCAATCCTTCTGCTGTTCCCTGGTCACCAACTGGCAGCAAAGCTCCACATCGACACCGATCTGGCAACCTGTAGAGTTTGCCCTCTATTGCATTCTGCTTCTATAAGCACAGCTATTATTGGAACTGCTTACTTTGCCATATTGTGTGCTTTACCTCCATCTGACAATAATTCATTCTTCCAGCTTGCAACATTAATTACTTATGCATACTGTACACACCGCCACTCAAAGTACGCATACACAAAGGAAGCAAAAGGATTTTATGTATGGCTGAATTTGCTGGGCTTTTTCATATTATTTTTATCTAATGTGAGGAGAAGAAGAGACTTTTATGTTTCCTATAACTTGAAAGTCAACACCACAAATTCTCAGAAATGTAGCATTTTAACGAATACTGGCCGGCTCTGTGTGCTATTACAGACAGTACAAAATAGAGCTCAGTATCTCTGTGCTACCCAACAAGCAATAGAAGCAAAACTTCACTTAAAAGTGCATTTATGGATGGATGGATGTGTGTGTTTGTGTACACACACGTATGTACTTACATGCAAACAAAAAAAAAAATGAAAACAGAACCAAAAAAAAATAGTCAAAGTACTGCTGCTGCTGCTGATTAACACTTTTCTATCTGTAACATTAGAAACGTAAGACTGGCAGAGGTCCTGGAACCTCAGAAATTCCCAGCCACTACCAGCAACATATCGTACATCTCATAGCCATGGATCAGCATCTGTCTCTAGAGCAGTTGGAGTTTTCAGCTCTCTGCTCTTTTTGGAAAGCCAGTGTCTCTTACGACTACCCTGGGCATCCTGGCACGCTAATACCCCTCCCAGTACCTGTGACGAGACCCTGCACAACAGCAGACAGGAGAGCCCAGCAGTGCCTTCCTGGGGTTACTGGAACAACCTGGTCTAGGATCACATTTGTCATTCCTATTACTGCCTCACGTTTTGGTGGTTCAGTCATCCACAGACAAACTAATGCATCCATATTTCGGGGTTTTGCTGTTGCTGTAGTCAGCTTTCTTCCTTCAAGAGAATTTATTTTTCTTCATCCTTCTGCATAGGGTTCTGTAGAGTTAATAGAGAGACAGACACATCCACAGAACAGTTCCTCCTATCCTAAATTAAGAATCCAAAAGAGGCAGGATAGATGTCCATTCCGGAGGTATCTTCCTGTTTGCACTGACTGCAGAAGAAGCCCTGATGATCAGCTTGAAGAAAACATCTAATTTTCCATAGCTAATGGTGAAGTGCATCCCAAACGTATGCTGGTTTTGTACGGAATCAAATCCCACTTCCATTGCTCATCGCTTTCACTGTCTTCCAGCTTGCCAGCTGTGATACTCTGATCCTGTTCATGACAGTGCCTCTTGATTGTTTCATCAGAAATTTTTTTTAGCAGACCCCAGCTTAAGTGACAATAGATTGTTATAGTGAATATGAAACAAGTTCAGTCTTGAGTCGCTAGTAATCTCTCTCTCTATCCCAATAGTAATCTATTGGCACCTCTCCTTCAGACAATTCCTTATGCATTTTACTGTTCTTGTACTAATCCTCATCTTCTCCATCTTAATTAATAACTTCCCATGTGGCATCATATCAAATGTTTGAGTAAAATCCATGTAGATTAGAACTACTACATTTCCCCTTGCTTAGAAAATCAGTTATCTCAGCAAAGAAATAGCTCGGGATACTCGTCAAAATCAGTGTTGTGGTTGCATTTTATCACATTTATCTTCTTTTTCGCTCTCTCCTCTTTTTTTTTGGTAATTATATTTTTATTTAAAACTCTTCTGAAAGCCTGAAATGGTCTCAAAGTCAATGAGCTCAGTGGCTACTTAGATAACTTCTAAATGATTTTAAAAATAAAAGTATTGTATCTACTCTTTTCAAATAACGCAAGAACAACAATTTATTTCAGATTCTTGCAATCAGTCTGGTACTTGTTCCTAGGAGCACCAGTTCTCTTCTTGTTCCCTGTTTATTTACACGGCTGAAGAAATGTTTCCCTTTTGTTTTAATTTCCTTCTGACATCTATTTCATAGTTATTTCCAGCAAATTTCATTTTATTATTAACACACAGAGGTAGTGGTTTTGTTCATCGGTTGTTCCCCTTACTTTTTATTGCTCTCCCATAGTCTCGTGAAATTATGCCATTGCACAGACTATATTAACTAACAGGGCAGACATAGTTAAACACAGATGTTTGGTAGATAGGTACAGAGTGAACATATTAGCAATGAAATTCACAGGCCAACAGAAATCAAAGATCTTGTTATAATGGAAGCAATGTTTTTATCTGATTAGAGTCACAAAACCCCTTGCATCAGCCCTGCGTGTGCCAGAATGCCTAGCAAAAAGCCTCAGCTTGTAGCAATAAAAATATTGTATGTTTCTTCTCTTCCACGGAAATTAAAACTTTCTATCACTAAGAATACAACGGAAGCAGAAGTGTACAAAATAGTACCTTGTACAAGCACTAAACAAGTAGCCTGATTTTTCAGACTGTTACCTTCTGCTGGTTTGGGCTTTGTTTTGAGTTGGGTTTCTGAGCCCATGACTTTGAACAGGGCCCTTACAACGCAAATCAACGAAGAGCTGAGTGACTCTGTGACCAGCCGCAGCATAAAACTCGCTTCGAACTGGTGGCCTTTGTGGCTATTTTTGATACTAAAAATTCAGATTACATTTACAGTTTCTGATTTTCCTAGATTACATATGAGTTTCCTAAGAGACTGCATTTTCCTTTTAAGCTGTGGAAAAATTATTTGTAGAAGCTGCTTTGGATTAGCAAAAATAGGAATGCATATGAGAAATTAAGGTATCATTATACAAAGGTCAAAATGTAATGTTTTTTGTGTCCACCCACCAACTGCAGGCAAATGACCATAGATAGCAGTGGGGAAACCAACTAATCCAGCTAATTACAAAGGAGCTTTACCAAGAACAGTATATTCATACATCGAGCATTTGCAGCTAAGAGAGAAAAGATTTTCAAAACCCATCTCAGCATAAAATTGGTGTCTCCTCCATGAACACTTCCAAGTTTGTTGGAAAAGACCTTCCAGACACATATGTCTGAGCGTAGAGGGACCTGTCTATCAAGGGGACAGTAAAATAACTCTTTAATTTCATGAGCTACCGCCAGCTGTTCTGGCACCACTCAGGCACAATTTCCCTGGGTCGCTGCAGTGCCTCAGCGGGTGCCTGTTTCAGCTCCAATCGGATGTTCTGGTCCTCAGCATTTTTCGTGGCACTGTCAGGACTACCCCACTGGAGAGGCAACGACTGTAAACCTCTGTTAGAGAACTGCCCTTATTCTTAGGGCTAAACCCTTATTTATTGTCGAGAAGCAGGCTGGTCAGCCCTCGCTTTCCCTTTGCTTTCAGACATACGCCCTAGGCTGGCGTTCTCTGCCCTGTATGTTTTGCTTGGTTGCTTGAATGACAGTTTTTTGCTTCTCACTTCAACTTTTCCGCCCAGCTTTATCCATCAGTTTACTACTGTAAACAACTGGTTTGCCTGCTAGATGGCACTGGACACCCACTAGCGCTGGGACCGAAGGCAGGTGGCACTGAAGAGCTGTAAGGGCACACAGCCACCCTTTGGTCGTTATTCTATTTACTTTCTGCAATGGCATTTTCTTTGCTCAGATTACTTCATTCCTTACCCGCAGCACTGGTTGGCCACTATAACAATTCTACCCATGTCCATAACCTTACTATTAGCACCACTACAAAGGACCGGAGCTGCTTCTGAACCCATCGAAAACATCTAAAAACAAACTGAAGCCCTGAAAGCCCTGTGGGTTTCAGCCACTGACTTGATTTGAGTCTAAGTATTTGGCAAACAATAACTTAATTTTGGGGGGATACAATTAATTAAACTTTACTGCCTGAAAGCAACATTACAGAGCTATTTGTGAATAGATACTAAGGGTTAATATACAAGGATGGTGTCAAATCTGCTTGTTGTTTGAATTCTGTTCTGAATTGTTTGCATACTGTTGGGACAAAAATCTGTTTGTTGTAGCTACCTTGGATGCGTTGTATTCAACATATTCATCACCACACTGAGGATGAAGTTGAAGCTTTCATTTGTGTCTGCAAAGCACCCAGCACAATCCACGTCTGCCGTCCTGAATGTGCACTTTTCAAAATAAATCTTAAAAACCCCACAGTCAAACAAAAATAGAAAACAAAGCTAATCACAAGTATCTGGCTGGAAATAGAAGACCCTCTTTCTTCAAAGCATCCACCAGCCCAAACCATCCTTCAGAATATGTTCATTGTGCCACAGCATTTGTAACGAGAGTGCCACCATCACCCTTCTAGTCCAGCCTTTCACATGAGAACGCTGTGCTCTGCACCTCAGAAACGCGTTTGCTTTTCTCGTACATGGACACGTTTCACCCAGCGACAGATGTGCCCACAGTGGGCGTGATTTCTTGGAACTTGAGGGTGTACCCTCTGTTTGGATGGCAAGTTCCCCAGTTGTGGTTGCTTGGAGACATTATAGGTATCATGGTATCTGCCTTGCATGCCTGTAGATGTTTCCCAGGTAGGTGTGGTCATACTTCTTCTTGGCTCATCAGATTCTCCACAGATGTCCATGGTTGTAGTGACAGCACCAGGTCTAGCTTTCTCATTAATTCTCTTTCAACCTTATAATTATCATGTATATATGAAGCTGCATGCAGTGTTACATCCTACCATATCATTTCTAGGTGCCAGACACCTCATTTCTGTCTTTTTTTGTCTCCTCTCCACTGAGAATATGTCTCTCTCTCCATTTCCTTAGGGATGCTCGGAACTGATTGTCCCCAAACCTGGAGAAAATTCAAATACAAGTAAAGCTTTTTGCAGACTAAATCTTGTGTTGGCCTTTTGGGATGTTTCTCCCTTTCTTCCCAACCTTCTTCACTCCCTTCACTCTGCCTAGCAAAGCTGGCAGACAGACTGAAATGCTTGTGCTCCAAGCGATTCCTGTGTGAAGCCTGGCACCTTTGGTCAAATGTCTGAAGAAAAGAGGGTTTGAAGGAAGATGTTTGTCTGTGAACTGGCAGGGGCAGACAGACGGTTCTTCCGACTGCTTCTGGGGCGGTAAGTGCCAGCGGAAGGAAGGAAGACTGAGGGCAGATGGTGGCATTGTTGAGGTCTTGAGATGCCACACAGCGATTCACAAAAGCGGGTCTTTCTAAACCCAAACGTCTAAACCTCCCTGAAATAACTCCAGGATGCATTTTTTCCGTTTAGATAACATAGCACAAGAACTTCTGTGTATTTGCCTACCAATTCCTCTGGCACAGCATGAAGCAAATGGCTACCTACACCTCCCTGGCGATTTGCAAGGCCACTTAGCTTTAAAATACAGCTAAGAGCAGCACCACCAATCTTAAATTAACTTTCCCGGTGGGGGAAGAGTCTTGAATTGATCCTTATCTACTTCACTGGGTCTTGTGCTGACAGTCAGGTTTGCTGTTCTCATCACTGCTAAAGTGTTCTGCTCTTTATTGGGTGTACTGTGAACAAACCACCAGTCCAGACCTTTCTGATATGGCTGTTGTGATTTGTCTTATCTTTATTTGCTCCTCAAGCCACTTTGGTAGGGCTGAAGAAACCATCTCCTGCAGAAACTTTGAACTCTGGATGAGCAACTAGAAAATACCTTTATTACCAGGGAAGGAGGGCTTAGGCTGCAGCTGGGCTCCAGCTGAAGCGCATGCGAACGGCAGGGACCCGCACAGGAAGCTGCTGAGAGAGTCGCTGGCGTTGAGGCTGTTCGGGAATTCTTAGAGATGGGTTAAATGGTAGACTCAGCTTCACTAATGACTCACCTCGCTCAGGCTACAGAGAGTTTTGGTTATGGGTGGCTTCGAGGGCATAGAAGAAAAGAAAATGTCATCTCACACTTGCAGCTAATACAGTGATTCCTACATGGGATAGTGGAAGAACTCCCCCGCACGATTACAATAAAAATGTTTATATGCATTGCTCCTGTTAATACAGATTAATTAGCTACTGAAGGTGCTACAAAGGTATAATTCAGATTTCTGCACAGTTGTGCTTTGTGGCAATGGTCAGCAAAATTAAGATGATATCAGTCCACATAACATTTTACAAAATAATAGCTTGAGCTTGCAGACTGTGCACATGCTTAGTGTAAGAATCTGAATAGCCCCTGCTTGCTCGGTGTGATTACCGATGTGCTTAAAGTTAAGCACGCATGAAAGTCTTCGCAGGACCCGGGATGCAAAACACAAATAACTTTTCCCCTCAATATACTTTCAATAGGTAAATAACTAAAAAAAAAAAAAAAAATGCACAAAACAAAACTTGAGATTTCTACAAAGGCCATGTCTTCATCTGCCTTGGATGGCGCAAAATGCACTGTCAGTCTTTAAAAAATAGACAGGAGTGATAAAAAGCTGATATGCAAATTGCGTTATACACGAGGATGTTTTCTTAATTTGTGTGTAAAGCTCATTTCGGATTCCAATACAGGTACAAGCTATAATCTATATGATTTCCCTCAGCACACACTTGAGACCTCATCAGCGATGGGAGAAACAATCCTAACAAACGCCCTTTTCCTTGCCCACCCCGGGGGGGAGCCGCAGCGCTGGGGTGGCCGGAGGCGGTGGTCGGGCTCCGGGCTGGGTTTCGGGGTGTGGGTGGGAGGGAAGGGGGGGCGGCTGGGGGTGGGGGAAGCCCTGGTCCCTCGGTGGGAATTACCCAGCTCCCCGTCCCTCTCCCAGCCCCGCCGCGGCAGCATTTATTGCAAAAGCAGGAAATTGCTTATTACTAAACTAGCTGGCAAGGGAGCGGGAGCCGATGCTGTTCCACACTGGCACAGCACTTGCTTAGCTGCGGCTTCGCCTGCCTCTCCTTGTTCCGCTCTTTCTTCTTCTTCTTCCCCCTCTTTCTCTCCTCTCTCCCTCTCTCGCCTCTTCTTTTTTTCATTTTGGCTTCTATTCAAATGTGGGTCAGGGGTGAGCGGCTCCCAACGTCACAAGCTTGCAAGATGGCGCTGGGAGGAAGGCTGTGAGATGAGGAACAGGCTGGTATAAACCGAGAGGACAGGAGAGGGAGAGGAGGAGGAGGAGGAGGAGAGGGGAAGGGGAAGAAAAGCTGCTGCTCCAGATGCACTAAGAAGGTAACGCGGCGCGGGCGGGGGCGCGGGTCCCGCGGGGCGGCCGGGCGCTGCCGGGAGCCCACCCCGCTGCCCCGCTCTTTATGCGCAGCCCCGGTCATCTGCCCCTCGGTGCGGGTCCGCTCGGCAGAGCCGCCGGGGGGGCGGGGGTGTCCCCTTGTTCCCTGCCCTGGGCAGCCGTGCCCGGCACCAGCGGCGGTTCCATTGAAAAAAACAGGGATCGTTTTCTTTCTCCTCTTGCCCCCCTCTCCCTGTGCCCCGGGCCCCCTACCCTCGCTCGCCCGGCGCGCTGCCCCCTTGCCTTCGGGGCCGGGGCGTGCATAGGGTGCATTCGCCACCGTGCCTGCCTGGGGATTGCAAACGTTGGCGATTTGGTTGAAGCGGCTGGAAACTTTCCCCCTCCTCCCGTGCCGTTTGTGTGCGCCAGGGCTGTGCGTGCCCCTTCCCGGCGGCGGCGGGGTCGGGCCGGGGGCCGCAGCTGCTGCCGCCGGGGCCGGCGGCGTGGTGGCGACCGGCGGGGCGGGCGGGCAGCCCCGGCGCAGCAGCCTTCTCCCCATCCCCGCTCGCCCCGGCAAGTGAGACGAATTTTTTTATATTCTTTTTTTCTCCCCGGAAAGGAGGGAGCGGAGCCTCGGGGTGCCGGGGGGCGTGTTCGTGCAGGGGATCCGGCCGCATTGTGGAGGAGCGGGCAGGGAAGGGGCTCCCGGGACGCGCATCGCCTCCTTGCCCCCCGCAGTCCATCCGCGGGGCTGCAAGGCGACGAGCCAGGCCGGCATCCCCCCGCCCCAGCGCCGGCCCCTGCCCCACCGGGCACCCCCTGCCCTACCGGGACCGCGGTGAACTTTTGCCCTGGGCCTCCCCCGCCGCCCCGTTCCCCGCCGTCCCCCTCGGCCGTTCGGGATGGCGGAGGGAAGGACCCGCCGGCTCCGCTCGCCCTGCCCGTCGCCGCGGGGCTCTGGCTTTTGTTACAGCACGGTCTGGGATGCGATGGAGGGAGCGCAGGATCGCGCCCCCTCCCGCGGCCGGGGGCTCGCCGGACCCTGCCCGCCCGGCTTTGTGCCCCCGCAGGAAATGCGCGCTCCCCGGCCGGCGCAGAGCTGTCCACCCGCCGAGAAAAGAAATAATGCAATTGTCCATCCCGGCTGGCAGCGCTGCCGCCGAGCCGCGCACCGCCGTAATGCCGGGAGCCGGCGGGGCTGGTCGCTGCCCGCGGCTCCCGGTGCCGGGTGAGCGGCGCCGCCGAGCCGGGCCGGGCTCCTCGTCCCCAGGCGCGACGGTGCCGGTGCCGGGCGGCGGGGGCAGCCGGGCTTTTTTGTTTATCTGGTTGCATTTAAAAGCCAAGCCGGCGGGGTGGGGGGTGGGGGGGCGGTGTGCGCGGCCCCCTGCGCGGTGCGGTGCCGTGCCCGCAGCGCCCTGCCCGCTCCCGGCCCCTTTTGTACGGGGCGGGAGCCGCGGGAGAAGTCAATTATTGACTCCAGCCGGCCCGGCCCGGCCCGGGGCTCCCGGCGCCCCCCCCCGTTATCGCGGCCGCCAGCCGCGCTCCGCCCGGCCCCGCGCCCGCGTGTCCGCGCCGGCGGCTCCCAACTTTCCGCCTCCGCGAAGCCGGGCCGGTGCGGGCAGCGGGCGGGGGTGCACCTTCAGCCGAGCGGATGAGTTACACGCGAAAGCCAGTGTTACCGAAATCACCCTGGATGTTACTCAGCTGTTAGAATAAATCTGAGAGAGCAGACAGAAACCAGTTAGGAAGAGCATCAAAATTACATTCTGCTAATAAACTGTCCTTTGACCAAAACTGGTTTAAATTTGTTGCGGAATGCTGTTTATATTTGAATGGCTCCCATGTTTTTCCACAAATTAAAGGGGAAAACAATATGCAATAGTCACTTTCATTGGAAAATGTCAGAACTATGAGCAGATGTTTGCTGTGCTTGATAAATACAGTGTATAAACAACAAGTATTTCAAGATGACTTATTACTATTTTTTTTATGACTTAGAACTATTGTATCTGCTGCAGCAGCTCTGGAGAGAAAACTGTAAATGACTCCTTAGGATTTCACAGCAAATCTACATGGAGAAAATGGCACGTGGAAAGAAAATTGACTTGTTTCCACAACTGCAAGTGGCCTTCTTTTTGCTCCTTTTCATTAGCAATCTAATCCTAAAAGCATTAGGAGCAATTATTTGCAGTGGTGCCTCACATTCTAGGTGTAATTATTTAAATGAGTTTAACTTTTGGTGGTTGACCCAGTAGGTCAAATCTGTGTGCCCTTTGTTATATTTATTTTAAATAAAAAAAAAAAAAATAGGAGGGAAAGGGGGTCTTCGAACTTGCCACCTGCTACTGACATATCATTTTAGCTCTGGAGGAGATCAGGATTAAGAATAAGCAACCTCTTACATTTGTTACTTTCCATTCTAACACGGGTAAGGAAACCCCGCATATGTGCCTTGTTCTTTTGTGGCTAAAATCCATTGCCTAATCATGGCAGATTTGTGTGGCCACAGGGGCGTAAGCAGGAGGAAGGGGAGAGTCCGTGGATATAGGAGGTTTTTCTTACGTCATGCTTCCTAATCTTCGTGAAATGCAGACGAGATGCATATACGTAAAAGGGATGATTTTTCAGTGTTTGGGGGAAAAGCTTCTTCCAAGGACGGATCTGGGAGAGCTCTAAATCTTTAATGCATAAAGAAATAGCTCACGTTAGTATTCACATACGTTGCTGGGCGGAATGACTTATGGATGTGTGGATAGTAATAAGTATCGCAAGATGCTTGAAGCACTTGCTCTCACATGATACGCTGTGGTGTCAGTGCGGAATTGTTTGGCAGAAGCCAATGTGTGACAAGGGGTGGGGGAGAGAGAAGGAGAGAAAGAGAAGGTTAGAGGCCTTATTCCAGGAGGGTACGTGTTCAATTTGGTTTGATTAGTCATTTAAAACAACTAGAACACAACCTAATGCTAATCACTGTGGCAGTGTAATGGATTGAAACTCCCTAAAACAGCCACCGCATCCCAAAATTGGTGGTCACAGCATGAAATCTGAAGTTGTGAACAGCAAATCTTGCAATGAGAGTTCTCATTTTCTAGCATCTTTACAGCCCACGGTAATGAAGAACTGTCAAACATAAACTGTATGTTGTGCATTCCTTTGACCTTGTATAGAAAATAGTTCGTGGCTGTTCTTTGAGCTCCTGCTACCTTCTTTGATGGTAGCTGTAGGGAAATAGGAAATGTTTGAAAACGGAGGTGCTTCTGCCTTCATGTCAGAACTCCCATTTGTGCTGACTGCAGCGTTTAACCCTCTCGTCCAGTCTGGTGAACGTATTGGGGCTTGATAGGCAGAAGGTATTGGTATGACGAGCTTGTCGCATCTTCTCTACAGAAAACCAAGTTTCCCATCCCCTAACCAAATTTGACTGATAAAGTGTACGAACAAAACTGCAGTTCCTGACAGCATCCGGGGAAGAACGTTGCCAGAAGTGGCATTTCAGTGCAGCAGCAGATGTGGTCTCGGAATGGGAGAAGGCAGAAATCACATCTGCGACATAGCCGTGCCATTGGCTGTATTGTGACAGGCAAAGCTCCATGGGAAGGGGGACCGTTTCAGCATCAGCGGACATGCCTGCCCTGCTGGGCTGGGAGAAAAATTAACGGGGCTCAGCTGTGGGGCTGCAACATCAGAGTGTCGACCCAACCATAAGCAGGAGAATATCGTTTAAAAAATAAAGATGACTTCTCCTTTGGTCTGGTGTGGATTGAACACCAGTGATTAAACCAGTAGGGCTGCTTAAATTGGTTTTTATCTTTCTGTAGTATCAGAAGCAAGGACAATACATTGCAATACAGAGTGCAGTCTGCTGTGCTGTAGCTCATTGGCAAAGCAACTGCATCCGTTTGTTTAGGTTTTTTTAATCAGCTGTGACAGTGTGCTTAACCCTCTCAAAAGCAGATGAAGCAACATTAAAAAAAAATGCTCCTGAGAGTTGTATTTTTTTGTTCAGTTAGCATCTCCAGGTTCCAACAGGACACCAATTCTAAGCTGGGTTTTGTTCCTTGAAGTGTACACGTATTACAAGCTAGCTGTCCAAACTTGTAAGTTACTCACGATTCTTGTTTGTAATTCCTGGAAAGAAAATTCACCCTCCGGTGCTGGCTCCCACAAAACAAGGAAGAAATGAAACAGTGAGGTCAATCCTGAATTTTAAGCTGATATAAAAGGGATTGTAAGGAGGAGACGACGACACTGCAATAGCTGTACCTGCTGTAAGTGACAGGTGGGAGAAATTTTGTTCTTTTTCATCTCTGTTTGGATGACGGCCCAGTGCTGGCCACAAACTGCAATCCAGGATTAATCCTCGCATAGTGTTTTCTTTCTATATATCAGATTTCTCATTTTGTTAATAAGCACAGCCTAGCATGCACTTCAAGTCAGCTGTTCTGGAGTGGAAGCAACAGGGTTTTGCATTATTGACATGATGGCTCTCATGCTTTCCTAGAGCCTGTATTGTTTGACCGGGGCAGGGTGGAGAGCGATCCTTGTAATCACAAATCCTAAATAGGGATTGTAGTTACTGATTTTACTTAATGGAAAGGGGTGGGGAATCTAGTTTATCCAGGATTACATGTGTACTGTATCACATTTTCTGATGTGCACGATGCAGATTTAAAGGGGCTGAAGAGAGATCTTTTAAACTGAAAACCTCCAGCAGGCGTTTGGAAATGGACCTGTTGTGGGAAACTCCCTTCAGCACTGGCTCTCTTGCTTGTGTAGAAAAGACAAAACGGCTCAGTTCTCCTCCAGAAAGTGTCCGAAGACACACTTTGACACGCTGACAGCTAAGCTGGGAGAGGAGGGTCATAGTCTGCTGAGGAGTTTAGAGAAGTGCAGGGAGTCTCCGGCTCAAAACTGTCATCGGGGGCTGTTGTCCCAATAAAAATGGCCCTGAAAACAGGGTGTTTGTCTTGCTTCTGTTGCTAAATGTTCTGAGAGATCAGTGCAGGAACAAGGAACCAATTCCCTCTTGTTCTTCCAGCTTTAGATACTGGATGGAAAACTTGCCGATGTTGTCCTGGCCTGGGTTCTGGATGGGAGGTAGAAAGCATTCCACGTCAGTACGCTGGCCTGAGGCATTTGCCGTCCTTCTGTCTCTTGAGCCAAGGAAGAGGGGGTAGCTTTCAATAATATATCAGTTTGCCCTATCCACTCCCTTCCCCCACTGAACCAAACACTATGCAAGATAAAATCTTCTTCAAATCAGTCTTTTGCCGTGAGTTTTTTAAAAGAGATACACGACTGACTGACCGGGGAGGCGGCCTCATATGGTAAACCACCTTGCTCTGCTCTTCATGCTGGGCTGGTCCCATTCATTCCTGGACGGGTTTAAGATGACAGGGGTGTACAGCAGATTCCTTCCCCCAAATGTGTGCTTGTTTCCCGTTGTATAAAGGACCATTCAGCGTGCGGATTCAGTTTTCCAGGAGTCACATAAAGACGCTGCCATGTAGGACTCCACTTACTGCATTTCCATCTGCTGTCAAGATGCCACCAGCCAGTTTGACAGTTTGGAAATCTTTTCTCTTGTCCGATAAAGAAAAGAGTAATTTGCATTGCCAATTTTAACTGAGAATTGAAATCAGCCGACAAGAAACCTTATTTTAAAGCTTGCTTGTTTGTCTATGTGGTAGTAACTCTCCAGTGGAAAGACTGGATCTCACTGGTTTGTACCTATTAGAACATGCTGATGTGCAACTAAAAATAACTTTAAAGTAGATTTGGTATTATTTTCTGTTAGGCAGGCAGGCAGGCAGGGTTTAACACATTCAAGCTATGATTTAACATGCAAATCAGAAACAAAATTAATTTACTATGTTACTGTTTCTGAGAAATGTATCAGCTTCTTACATAAACTTAAATTCAACGAAATGCTAAACCTGAGTATTTTGAAGTGTTAAATAAAAATATTTGGAAAATATTTTCTTATCAAAATACTTTCTGATGACCTCCTGAGGTCCCTTCCAATGTGACTTACTCCGTGAATCTTATTCAGCTCCATTTTAAATGCAAAGCAAAGGAAGTGTTCTTTGGGCGAAAGAGAATTGATTATTTTCTAGTTATGCTGCTCTTTTATGAGTTCAGAACTGGTAGATATTAGTCTTTAACCTAGTGTTTAACCTTTAGTCTTTAAACCTAGGTTTAGTTTGGAGGGAAGTAAGCTTTCCTGCCCTTCCACTCCTCTCCAAATCTGAATTGCTTTCTCCAGTCTGAAAGAACCAGTTATCAAACTAAAACTGAAAAAAACATCCTCTCTGTCCCTTTACAGGAGGCTCCTGATGCAAAATGTTAGTTAACTGCCCAGGACTGGATGAAACAATAAAGTAGTGGCTTTCTCTGTTTAGGGACTTCACTAGCAAGCACATACAATTGAAGACTGATTTTTTTAAGAAAAGACCTATTTAAAAGAAGCTTTGCAGTTATGCCAGTGTATAGTGAGACTTGAAGTTGTGCTGGTTTTATTTAATGTCGTTTCCCCTACACCAGGAAGGGTGAGGTGCTTTGTTATTCCTAGTTTCTGTTTACCCCTATAAAGTATTCAGAATGGTCCTCGTGTGGAACTTTTTGCACATCTTGAGTCCTTGAAAAAGGCTCTTTGTTCATTTTCTAGGCTGTTCAGATGCTCTTTGATAATGTGATGTTAGTGACACGATTATGCCCAGTCTTCAAAGAAAAATGTGGATGTCCTCCTAGGCAGGAAAAATATCTACCAAAGTTGTAGATGGCAGGGAATCCACTAAAATAAATAAATGTGCATGCACATCTATGAAGTGTACGTAGCCAGAACTGTAGTACCAAAATGCTCAATAAAGGAAATTTTGGCATGAGAGTGAGAGTTGTCTTGTAATTCTTCAGATGCCAGCAGACTGATGTTTGGCTGAGCGTGTTTTAAAAGTAACGCAACTTAAAAAGCTTCACCCAGAAAACTTGGTTGCAAGTACTTACTCTTATGAATTGGTGCAGTGGTTGAATGTATGCACGCATTTAATTCTTCTGGATGAGCTTGTGGTCTAGGGAAGTCTGGGTTCAGTTGCTATTGCTGATTTAAGTTTTCTGTGCTAGGGTCATGACGGAAGTTAAGCAACTTAAGTTTTCTTCATCTTTAAAGTGTGGAGAATACAATGTCCTTGGTTTATCTTGTATATTTATCTTATAAATGCTCATCGTATTTAAATGTTTGCTCAGTGGGACCCTGACCTTAACAGGGGCCTGTAAATGCTGTCATCAGACACATAATTCTAATAAAGCTTCAAAATGGTGAAGCTGCCAAAGGACTAACGCTATAGTGTCATGCAAAACCCATGGTGGGGGAGGCACAGTAGAGAAGATTGCTCTCCAGTCCTTCCGAAATGTTACATTTCTCAGTCTCCACTGTACTTCACCAAACAAAGCTTTCAAAATTGTAACAAAAATTCAAACATGCCAGCTATAAAAATTATTCACTTTTAGCTACAGCACTGAAAATATTGGCAAGACTACATTCCCCTGCAGCGAACACTGGGTTTTTTGGGAAGGTCTGTTTTGCGCTGCCAGTCTCTTCCTGGGAATAAATAAATGCCTTTAAACAATCCCTTTCAGGATGCCAGAGCAGCGGCTGGTATTTTTTCCTCTTTCCTCCCTGGGCTGCGTGGGGCAGTGCCAGTGTAGCGCATGACACAACAGTCTTGGAAATTCTTGGAAAAGCACTTCCGTTTGCTCCAGGTAAAAACTGTGTTGGCAGCAAAGCTGACTCTGCTGTTTACAAGCTGGCAGCATTTGTAACTGAACTCCAAGAAAAGTAGTTTAATGTATGCGGTTCTGCATACCCATCCAAGGTGCAGAGGTGTTTGAGACTGCTGGTCTGTTATTATGGGTGGTACCTCTGGAGCAGGAATGTCTCGAGTGTTTCCCCAAGCGTGCACCTCTTTTTAGCAGTTGTAGTCAGCCGCCTTATCCCAGTTGTGCTGGGTCTCCCAGTTTCGGGTTGCTCCTTGTAAGTGATGGATTTAATTGCCGTAGTGATATTCCTCAGCTCCTGAGTGAGGGAAAAAGTGACCTGAGTGTGGAGAGAGGACTATAAGCCATTATCCTAATGACAATCTCTATTTTGGTGGCTAAAACAGAGTTGAGTATGAGAATTTGTTTGACACCGATTTGTTGTTTGCTTCTGGAAGAATCTTTTAATCCGCCTGTACCTCTCTCTCTCTACCTGTGTAAGGGCATGACGTTTTGAAGATGGGCTGAATTTCCACTAGCATTTAATGAACAATGAATAACAGTAGTACCCACTATTGTCTAATACTTCACTCTGTTAATGGTGCAAAAAGATTTCAAACTGAATGCTGTACTAATAATTCAGTGTCTTGTAAGTGGAACCAAATGCAGAGAAAACCGGTACATTTGATAGTGCTGTAGTGCTGGAAATCATGCTGTTATTTAAAGCTGCAGGGAGGTGTAACTAACAACAGAGGACAGTCATGGAAGGAAGATATATTTTAAGGGTCCTGCTGGAACAATGATCATTGGAGTATGGAATTAAAATATTTGCCTATCCAGCAAAGAGATCCTTTCCACCCAAGGATCTCAAAATGCTTTAACAATTAGTAATCTGTGACTTACAGCTGTGTCTGGCATCTTCATATAGCCTTTTCTGAGATGTTTCTATGACTTTCTGAAAGCTGCACGAGGGCTCTTCCCTAACAGAACAGAACCCATGGCCAAGGCCAAACAGACCAGCTTCAACTCCCAGCAGATGCAAGTGACTGATGAAGCATCCCAGTTTCTCGCTTTCACTTGTAATAAATAAACAAAATCTCCCTCTCCCTTCCAAATTTTGAGAGGTTCATATGAAATGGGACCTGGACTAGATGACGCCAGCTGTACCGTTTCAAAAGACTTATCAGTAGTTTTCTACCTAATACCCAGAGCAGCTAATACCAAATGCCAGAGGCTTGGGATGTTCCCCATCCATGAACTGGTTGGACAAGAAAGGGGGAAAGGAGTCCCAGTGAGTCCAGGCAAGTTTCCATGTGCATTATTCACTCTGCCATTATTCAGAATATTTGCCTATTTGTGCTTGCTTCCTCTGCGGTTACACATGGACCAATGCTACCTCTGTGTTTGTCTAAAACAGTGTGGGTTGCACCCCCACCAAAAAGCAAAAAAACAACCCCAAAGCACACCCCCACACCCCCCCCAAGCCTTCTTGGAGCAAAAGCAAAGCACGTCCCCTTTTGAGATGGAGGGGAGGCTGCCTTGTTACAATGGCTTTGACCATCAGAAGTGGAGAGTGGGAGGGTATCTGACAGCATTAGCTCTGTGGGCTGACCGGCCGGGGTCACGTTTTTGTAAGTGAGAAGGTAGCAGCTGTCCTTTGTGGCATGCAGGACGCAGCATTTCAGGGGAACCTGCAGGTTTTCTTTCCATAAGAACTGCTCCGTGCTGTGCCATGTTGCAGTCCCACCCCTCCCTCTGCGGTGCCTCGGGAGGGGGGAAAGGGCTGGGTGCCCATCAGGAATGCTCGCACTGGCACAGGGAAAGCAAATCTGCCTCCGCTCAGCTTACACATTTCTGGAGACTGATCAGTCAAGTTTGTTGCTTTAACTTTGTTTTCGGTTCCCAGTTTTTTAAATCTGTAGGGAAGAAAGGATGGCAGCATCTCAAGTGAAGTCAGTGTAATGCCAGGATGTCGGGTTTCTGTAATTCAGTGCCCGTCTTACTATTTTTTAACAAAAAGCTTGAAATTAAAGTAGAGAGGTACTACGAACATGGTGGTTTTGCAGTAAAAGAAAAAAATGAACAGTGCTAACCGGTTGTTGGTCAGATCACAGTCTTCAGAGGAAACTGTCTCTAATAGGTGTCATTGTAAGGGTAATGCTGCACTTGGCACCAAAAATTAGATTTAATGCCATACATGGAGATGAAGCACATTGCAGCTGACAATATACTTCCAGACCACGTCCCTGGCTAAGGAGCTTGCAATGCAAGGCACAAATAGGTGCAGTGTAGATAACTGGCTGGGGGGGGTCAGATTCTGCAAACGCTTACTCAGGCACTTTGCTTGAACTCGGCGTGACTGTTGGGGTAAGAGCTTTCACAATCCAGCCTGAGGAGCGGGGCTGGGGCCTTATGGCTCTTGGGTAAAACAGAACTGCTTGGGGGTTTTGTTTATTTTTCAAGTGCCTGGTGAGTCAGGCCTTAAGTAAAAGCCCACTTCCGACCCTGACTTGCATGCCTGTTTATTTGCTGTAATCACCTGTAACCTAGAATTGCAAAACTCCTGTGGATACACTAGTGATGCCTTTGCAAAGTTTCCCTAGCAAAAATTCAACTGGAATTTAAAAGCACACGCTTCTTTCAAAATGCGTAGCTGTGAAGTTCAGTCCTGCCAGCCTGGTGGGCTCAGAACACCTTGGGAAAGTTCAGAGGGCCACATCCAATACTATGGGTCCAATTTCCCAGGCTGATCTGTTGCCTGAACTCTTTGAAGGGAGCGGAGCACCTGCAAATCCCCTTCTGGGGATTCCCTCAAAATGTGGGGAAGCCTCCAACAGGTGCGTGGAGCTGGCACGGCCTTGGTCCAAGGTGGGGAGAGGTGTGGCTGGGACACGTCTGAACCTGCGCTGGGGCTGCAGCGCGGCATCAAAGAGGCTGTGAGCGGTAGCTGTTCCCAGCTCCTCTCATTCCTCTGAGCGCAGGGGAGGGATGCTGACCTTCGCCAGGCAGAGTTCCCTAAGCCATTCCCCGCGTCTCTGCAGCCCGTTGGGAGGCGGGCAGTGGGCCAGGGAGTTGCAGCTGCTCGTCCCCCCTCTGAGAGGCAGTGGGTTGGCTGCTGGGGCAGATGCTGACTAATTGTGTCAGGAAAGAAGTGGGAGGTGGTAGAGCTGATTCAGATCCCTGGTTTTAAAATCCCGAGCCTGGCTGAGTGAATGCCTGATTAATGTATTTTCTTCTCAGATTCATTTGCTTTGAGGTCGCAGTTCAGAGGCTCAAGAGAAAACAGGCAAGACATTACGAGTCTCGCTGGATGTGTGTCAGATGCTCACTGCCTCGGTGCTCTCCGTGCAAAAGGCTGTAACATGGTGAAGTCCCAGACAGACTGTGGTGCCGCCGTGCCAGAGAAGGCTCTGGTTGGGATGTCTGCTTGGGTAGGGGGTTCCATCTTTCTTTTTCTTAGGAGGCAGTTTGTTGGCTGAGATTAAGAAGTTATTCCTTCTGATGGGCCATTGGATCTTCTTCATAAAACCTTTCTGGTCTTAGGGGTCTTATGGGTCTGGTCTTATCTTAAGGGATAAACAAAGCATTTCTTTTGCTTTCGTTGAAAAGAGCGTAACCACTTCATCTGAAAAGCACGGAAGGAAAGAAAAGCACGATTATTCATATGAAGTCAGCCTCTACAGTAAAGACTGAACAAAAAAAGTCCAACTGGAAGAGTACATCAGTTCTACTGAGGGCAACAGACTTTTTAGTTCTGTTCATCCCCAGAAGTCTTAGAGAAAAATATGTTTTCTCCCTCCTCCTCCTTCTTGTCAGAGGATTTGGCAGGAAGAAATCTACCTCATTCCCAATCTAGTTTTTAGAATGTATTTGCTCTTTAAGAACAAGTCAACACAGTAATCCGGTTTCATGTTAACCGCTATGAAATATGGTGTTAACTTTTTAGTCCTATAGTGTCAGGAAATGGGATTTGACATTTTTTTCCTTGAGTACAGAAGAGTTTAGGAGCAGGATTTAAAAAAAAAAAAAAAAATCCTTACAGTCCTCTCTCTGAGTCTGTTTCCACAGGCTAATTTTTCAGTTAATCTCATTTGTCTATTATTGGTGGATGATTTTAACCATGATAGTCTTTAAATGCAAATTGACACTTCAGATCCCTGTGCTGGCTTCAACTCTTAGTCCGTAGTGTCTGCTTATTTATGCTTTGGTTATCTAACCTGTTGGGTTCTTTGCTTCCTCCAGAATCCTCAGTTGTGCACATACTTCCTTTTTCCAACCATTTCTACATATTTACCGTATCACTGTAATCTCTTCATTCTCTGTGCTGTACTTATTCCTATCTGTTTTCTCTGTCTCCTTCCACACAAACTTAGCACCATGTTTTGGGCTGTCCTTCATCAATGTAAGAGTAATTTCTTCACTTTAAGCTGCTCAGGAACTTCAGAGAGTCACCGAATAGGGTTACATCCGCGCAAGTGTTGGCGTAGCATTTGTTTGTGCATGAAGACTCTCTTTAGAATAAGATCTGTGTTTCAAAAGTCTCTGCAAACGTCCTTCCTATTACAATACTTGAAGATCACTTGGCACAAATCTTTTTTTCCCCTGACTTGTATGAAACTGATATCCCAGTGAATAAGAAAGTATCATTGCAGCTGCTTTTAGGGACAGGGAAAAAGAAGAACATCTACCGTGACTTGCAGGAAAATCTTCTGGCTGTTCTACTGACCATGTTCTTCTGCTTCCCTTAGTATACTTTTTAATGTTTGGTTAATTCTTCTGGAGCAGAAGAGTCATATGATAAAGTTCTAAGGAATATTCCAAAAGAGGCAAGCTTGAATGTGTTGCTGCTTTGTCTTGCTAGATACCAGCGGTTAGATTGAAGCCTCTGGTTGTACAATTCCCACTTGTTCTTATCCTCAAACCTCCAGCCTATGTCAAAGTCTCGCTTTGCATAACTGCATGCCCCTATGTCTAGGGAAAACTTGTGACTGATGGAAGGTTTGCTATCAAATGCCCTCAAATCCTGTTGGAATCAGTAGGGTGAAGGTGCTCATTGCCAAGATCGGTCCCAGCAGCTAAGATGCAATTTGCAGATCAAATTCCTCCTGCAGTTGGGTCACAGAGCCTTGGAGGGAAGCAGTAGATAGTCTCATTCCCTGCCATGGACAGTCTTGAGCCTTCTCATTAAATCGATCCTTATTTATTATACACACACACATATGCACTCTTTCTCTAATTTAAATATATGTGAATAATACCAGACAGGAGTGTTCCTGTGTGGAATAACTGAATTCAGTTACACTTGGCGTTCAGTTACAACAGGAAAAAATGGGGTTTGGTACTTAGTGCTGAATAGCAGAGGCCAACTCATAAAGTTTTTCCATTGCAAAAATGCTGTGTCTGAATTTCTTAAATAGTGTGTGTCTATAATAGGCCCAGAGACACGACAGCACATGTGGAGCACGTGAAGGGGAAGACACAGGACATGAATTTTTCTGCAGGTTTTAACAAAGCCAGAATCTTCTGTGCCCTCTCTCTGCTCTGCCACACAGGACAAAAGCCCCAGGGGATTTGTTTCTAAAGTCATCTGAGAGCTGCCAGCACAAAATGAAAGCCCCAAGGGTTTATCCAGTCATCGAAGGGGCATCCACAGCCTATAAATGTGAAAATGCAACTGAGCTGCACTTTGAAAGTAGGAGGACAGTGGCCTGGCACTGTCACTGGGGAGTCACTGAACAGTCAAGACTGACACAATGTGGAACTCATGAACTTGTGCCCAAACAGGTAATTTGTTCAAACCGTATGTGACTTACTGCATGCTGGTGACTGCTGGCCCCACATCCCGAATGTTCCTCTCCCACCTTCTCTGTTTCTGTGCGTGAGTCAGCTCCCCTTTGGGAGGGGAAGGACACTTGATGTGGCACAAAGCCTGCCAGAAAATTCCAAAGTCATGCTCCGTTTCAGACCTGGGCATGTGGGATGCCTGGCTCACACAAGTAACATGAGTTTTCCTCTGCTGTCTTTTAAGAGGGACTGCCTGGAGGCAAGGGTCTGCGCGGCCCGTGTGAGGAGCAGCCGGAGCCTGCTCTGGTTTTGGCTCCATCGCGCAGATATGCAAGCTTTGGGAGGGAGTGATGTGTCTGCTTTCCCTGGAGGCCTCAGCACGCGGCTCGACTGAGCGAGCGGGCAGACAGCCCTGTGGGAGGGAGCTGGAGGGCAGCGTGGGCACCGAAGGGGTTCTTGCCCCAGCCCCTGGCTGTCTGCATACCCAGCAGGCAGAGCTGCTGCATGGCCACCGTCACGGACACTTGCACCTGATGTGTGGGAGTTACTTGGCACCTTGTGGATGTAGTTTCCCATTGATTTTTGGTGGAATTGATTTATAGAGCTATTTAATGGAATTGATTCTTTTTACAACTTTTTTTCCCCTCTTAAAGACCGATTGTTTTTGTTGAGTGATGGCTACGAGTTTGTGTTTATGTATTAATATGCTCATGCACCCACAGTCCCAACTGTGTTCTTTCTACTCGCACTGCAAAAGAAAGTCTCAATCTCAAATGCCATCTTAAATTTTAATATTATATTTGATGTATGACCTGGAATAAATTAAACGTGCTAGAACTTGCAAGATGAAATCCTAGTGGTGGGTATAACCACAAAGCAGTGTTCTATTAAGCCAAGGACTGTCGAGAATGTCTGTTGTGGTTGTGTCTGGGTTACGAGTGGCTCCCTTTGGTTTAGTGTAGGTGGATATTTTTATTCTGCCTGGCTCACGAACAAGGGGATGAAAATTCAGAATTTACCTATGAGAAGCGTAAGACTCCGCCGAGTTTTCCTTTGCAAGCCCATAGGTGGGAACCACATTTTTATCCTAAACCCAGTATTTCTATTGTACTTAATGTTCTTTCGTTGACTGTCACTCCAAAGTGGCTTGCATTAAGAAAATACGATATTCTGTACCTGGAGGAATATTATGGGAAACTGTGAATATCATAATTCTCTGTTATTGTTTTGCACTTTGCAGGTCAGTTCTGTCAGTAAGTTATACTTGCAAACTTGTGTTGTGGTTTTGGGCTTCTTTCTTTTTTCCTTCCTTTCTGTCTGTCTGCTTTCAAGAGGCACCAAAATAAATGTGGGCAGGATCCTAGCTCTGGGTGGGACTCCTGAGCAGATATTATGCCATCCAAATTTCCAGATCAGAGAGACTTAAACATGTGTGCAGAGGGCTTGGCTTCCGGCTAACAACCGCCTGTCAGGATACAATGAAATAAATAATCTCTCAAATAGCCAGCACCCAAGTCGTACAAGGTATTAGTAATCCAAAAGTACCTCCTTGAATGGCAATGTGAAACAAACAGGAGACATCAGCCATCACAGTTGTTCTGTGTGATCCCTGTGTGAAATTTAGCTCAGCGATTTGGCAGCTGTATGTAGCACTAACTGGAGCTTCCAAGTGGTGGTCTGATGTAGCCCTAAGCACAGTACGTTTGGGTAATCTGGTTATCGCCAGAGAAGTGACACAGAGAGAGTCAGCACTAGTCAACATCCTATTTGAATAGAAAAGCTCTCAACTTCATGACTGCTTATCAAAACTTCCACCCTTGGCCAGCTATAATCTGTAGCCATCTAAAAACTGTTGAGAATCCAGCAGGGCCCCCTACTGTGCATTTAACTTACACTGTGAGTTTAACAGGATGGCCAAGAATAATATCATTAGTATGCTGAATGTGCAACTGCTGAAGAAGTGGGTCGTACATGTGAACAAAGCTTAGCAGGAAAACTGTAGATAGTACGTGCATGATGCAGAGCAGATAATAGCAGTTTATCTGGTTGTCTTATATCTACAGCTCTAAATCCCACATACCATTAATTTTGGAAAAGGACTCCAAATGTAAGCAAATTGCTCTGACCCAGATTTTAAACTGGTAAAGGAACTGGAATTCACATGCAAGATAATATGGGCCCTTTTGCAAAACATGGTATTCAAATGTAGCTTGCTTAGAGAGGCTTTCAACAACAATCAACCTTCACCATGTGTCCCAGAAGAGAGCGAAGGCTTTATTCAACATCTTAGTGATCCTAAATAGCAGTCTTTGAGAGGGAAAACTATATCATTGCTTTGTAAATTAAACCTGCAGCAGTTGAATTATACTGTAGTTTTACAGAGGTGTTTTATATACCACAGCCACATTGTAAACTAGATTTTGTTTGCTTGGAATTATACTAGTGATTTGTAGTCTGTCTCTGACAGATGTGTGTGTGTCTCTCTCTCTAACCATCACATGCCCTAAGCAATTATGCAGAGTTAACAAAACCTAGAGAAGGCAACTGCTCTTATCTGGCTTGCCCCATGCCAAGTCTTTGCCTTCCAGTCTCTGCTGGGAAATAGTAGAAATTCCAGGCATTCTTTGGAAGGGAGAGGGTTAAGTTTAAAGAAAAGGGTATCTTGTCTTTCACCACTACTGGGGTGGAAAGATTTTAACTGTGCCTGCTCCCTAGAGGTGCTTTGTTATGGGTGTGATGATATGGCCTTGGCACGTCCTTGTGGGATAGACTGGTCATTAAGGATCTGTACTGCCAAGGTTCTTCCTTGTCGTATGGACGGATTCTGGCATTGTGATTCTCAGGACATCAGAAAAAGCATTTACATGAGAATATGAGATTTCATAGTTGATGTTATGTAAATTGGTCCACAGCAAAGTCTTTATATAAAAGCATTGTTTGGCTTAGGGACTGCAGAGCCCTAAGGCTGTCACTGTGTTCTGGACAAGCACAATCTCTTCCCTGAAGAATGTCGCCATCTAAATGGACAGTATAGGCAAAAGGTGAGAAAGGAAGCAGAGACATGAAGAGATGCATTATTCAGCCAAGGTGGTGTGACAGATGGAGAGAACTAGGAGGAGAACCTAAATTCCTTCAGTTCCAGTTTACTTTGCTACCAGAACAGACTAGTGTTATTATAGCACTCTTTTTTGCATCCTTACTCTTCTAACTAAATTAACTTGCCTTGCCTCAAGGACTGACACAGTTCCTGTACAGTCTCCTGGTGTATTTTAGCTCTTCCAGAGAATTGGAACAAGAAGCACGCAAACAAGTTACTGCACACTGACTGATCATTGCTTGCTCTCTGTATGAGAGGCTTTAGCTCATGGCAGTGAAAGGCAACCAGATGAAACACCTTTGTGCACAGGACAAAGCCAGCCACACAAGCAGAAGTTGCTTCTGGATTTGCACAGCTACACATCAGTCGCGCTAGTTCTGGAGATGCCCACCCGCTGTTTAGGTCGCGGGGTTCCTGGCGCTGTGCACAGGCGGCGTGAGGCTGAGCAGTGCTAGTGCCACATCATTCTGCTCCGTTTTGGGCACGTGCATCTTACCCGGACCGTGTCCGAGCTGTAGCCAGCTCTCCCATTAGGTCATAATGGTGTGAGTTGCTCTTGACTGTGTAACTTTAAAAGAGCAACATCTAAGTCCGACCAGAGTAAGTCTGACCTCTGGCCACCTACTCTCGGAACACAGAACGGACTCCGTTTTTATGAGTCTCCTTAAGACAAAGTGGCAGTAAGAGGAAACAAATGCAACTTCCTCCTGCCCTGTACTCTGCCATGGGATGGTTTTATCAGAAAGCTCCTGTGGTTGCCCACTCTAATCTTGTTAGTGTCTTAAATTCCTTGCCAGACTCCCGCCTTACTCAGAGTGTGAGGGATTGCATTTCTGTAGTGCTTGGACTCAGAAAGCTACAAGATGGAAACAAATATTCCTGCTCCAGAAGATGGTAAACAGGACCAAACACTTACTTACTCTTTGTGTGTTGCCTTTGTAAATTTAAAGACTTCCATGTATTAAATGATGCAATAGCAAATTCCTTATAAAAAATAAAATGCCTGTAATCAGATAATAGTTGCTCTGGTGCTAGTGGTAACATGGCATTGAATATCTCTTGGTTTGGCTTCCACAGTTCAGGGCTGAGGGGAACTGGAACGGTGTTTACTGAGCCAATAAACTTCTCACTAAACATAATTCATGGGCTCTAGCTGGCTAATAACCAGGACTTCAATGCTCTAACAGTTGGCCCCATACATTTTAAAACAAAGCTTTATTTGAAGTGAAAACTTTAAGAAAAATAAACTTTAGGATTTAGTGACCTCTAATATTATCCGCCTCCCCAGGCCATGAGATATCTCGTAACTAAAGAGTGCACTTTCAGATATTTCTATTGCAGTCTTTTTGACCAGTGCTGAAAGACTGTTTGCTCCAGAGGTTGCCTCAGCATCATTTTTTGTTTGTTGTTTTCAAACTTACAGGAATCCATATGCTGCTTTTAAAATAGAATCGTGAAGGCATTTTCTTCCCCTATTTATGTTTAAAAGGAGTTTCTGCTGACCATTTGAGTGCTCTAAGCAGTCAGCATTTCTTCAGCTATAAGAACAAGGTGAAGAGCTGAAACAAGGCTTACTCTCTTTAAGATGGAATTTTAAAAATTATTTCCATAACCTTCCTTACAGTCCTAGTTTTTCTATGGAGAGGAGAGATCTTCATCTGAGCAGGTTTATTTAAGCACTTGCTAGATTATGTCGCAGGATTTCCCTTCTCTCCTCATGAATGAAGACCTGTGCTTCTGCAGGTTTGCTCAAGGAGCGCTCCTCCTCAGAGCACTACAGAACTTAAGATTTGGATTGGTTTCAGATCCACATCATTTCCCTGTGTGTAGAAGAGTATTCTTGTGTTCTATGTTTGTTTAGTTCCTCATGAATGAAATTTAAATTCTTAAAGAATCCCTAGCAAGTCTCAGAGGGGTGTGGATGAGTGGTGGTTCTGCTCTCTGGTGCGCATGTAATTTGCACCGGGAGCAAATCAGTTCATTTTTAAGGACTGAGAATCAGTTAATTTAGATTTCTGCTAATGGTTTTACCTTCTCGGGGACACCTTGCCACTTTGTGCTTCAGCTTCTTCCTTGGACGGATGAAGAAACGCTTGCCTGCCTCCTGTCAGATGCTTTGAAGTCTGTAGATGAAAGATACCATACGAATGCAAAATACTTGCCAGTTAATGTCAGCAAGTCATTTTGCTTGTACCTTGATGGAAAAAGCTTTATTGTAGGCTTACAATTAATGGATCTGCATATGCACCAGTAGTTCTTTCCCTTTTACTTAAGTCTTTTGGAGAATTATATTGACTACCTCTCAGAAAGATAGAGGGAGATTAAATAACGAGCAATAAAAGATTATCAGAGGAAATTTCTTGTCATGCAATACCTTAAGGATAATACTTAGTAATATTTTGAAAAGGAAAGAAAACAACAACTGTGCACCCAGTCACAAGGAGTTCCTGCTATATACTGTCTCATTGACTGTCTTTCAGGGTTTATTTTCCAATGCAGAGCTAAGCCTAGTTCCATCAATGCATGGAGAAGTTCTATTATTATACACTGATTTGATAAGATAATAGAATTAGTGTCTTGGTCCATTGATGCAGACCTCTACTGTACAAAGCCAACATTAGGTTATTAAATCAATTCTTGTATTTTTTACAGTAATAAGTTAAAACAGCATTATTTAGATACTGCTTGTCTAAACTTAGAGAAGTCATTCAACTGTATCGGTGTTTGCTTATCCACATTATTCGTCTGCTTTTAAAGATCAGCACAAATTCACTAGGTAGGTGTAGGCTTTGGATTTCCTGGCTTGTGTTGTTCGGTGTGGCAAGGTCTTCCCTGTCAGTCGTGTGTGTCTTGTCCGTGTGGCTCTGCCTCCCCTGCAGCAGATGGGCAGTAAGGAAATGAGGGCTCCAGTGGATAAATGCAGCAGTAGCAGCTGCTTCCAAGAAGGGTATCCATGAAGCAGGTCACAAGGTAGATGGTGTCGGAGTGGCTGATCTGGATGGATATCTACTAGCAATTTCTGCTGACACACAGATTGGGAGACTTGGCATTGAAGGCTAAACTGGCACAAAGCCAAAGTCAATGGAGAGAAGAATTGTTAGGTAGAAAGGCAGGTCTAAGTTTCCCCAGATTAGAGTTGTCTTGGGGAGCTTGGGAGCCTTTTTGGCTCCAGAGGAGGAGGAAAGAGGCCTTGCCAAATGCCCATTTCAAATACAAACGCTATCCCAAGCCCCTAGTTCATAGGTTGATACAGGTATTTACTGTCCTGCTGGAAGTGGGTTGACTTACTGAAAGGTTGCAGAGAAGTGGTTTTGTAGGTAAACTTTTATGTGGTTTGGTTTCTTTTAGCTCTTAGAGGCACAGATCCTGTAGGACAATGACAAATATAGCCTGATGCTGAGGGATCTATTGAGATCTGTTTGGGTTTTTCTTAATATTGCATTTTGTATTAAGTTGGGCTGCCGACCGCAATTTCTGCTCTGTCCCCTGGTTTTGTAACACATTTACTTGCATGGGAACATCTTGCTTCTTGCACGCGTGAGGACTTGCAGGATGAGAGTAGAGCCCTGCTCAGCTTCGTTCCCAAATTCTGCAGTGGAACACAGGACCCTCTGAGAATGCACAGGGCCACGTTGTGCTGCTGCGTGTTCCTGGCGTGCTGCTGGCATGACTGTGCAGGGCCAGATATAGACAGAAGGCCATGTGTTACTGGAACTTGCCATCTAACATTCCTTGCTTTCCCCAGTGTGTTCTCCCCCTTCCAGGGTGGAATGCAGTAATTGCCGTACCAGAAAGAAGCCATGATCTGTCTGTCTAGTCTGGCATCCTTTCTCCAAGAGAGGCAAACACCAGATGCTGGAGGGAAAGGTACAAGAACTCCTTAAAACAAACAACTATGGAATAACTTGCCTACAGAGGAAGTTAGTGGTTGGCTTATGCCCTAAGGCAAGAGAGTTTCTAGCCTTTACAGGAGTGTTCGGTGTAGCTGGGTATTCTCCATCATATACAACATACTCGCACTTGCCGACTCACTGCCTCTTTGAATTGGGGACCAGAGGATCCCACAGGTCAGCTGCACCACTGCACACTGTCTTTGAGTGGTCCCCAGGCTCGAACTTTTGGAGGCACAGGGATAGAAAGATGTGATATTGCTCCGTCGTGTGTCACTGATACCGTTGCCTGTAGACCAGCGATCACTCTGGGCAGCTGTCATTCACATCTGTTTATTTTATTTGCTAGTTTTTATTGTCCTCTGGCTTTTCTCGATTGCCTGTTGTCAGCAGCCCCTGCCTCTTGTGCTAAAGGCATAAATTGTGTTTGCCTGTGTGCTTTTTCTGTAGTGCTCCGTTTTGCATGCCTCTATGCTCTGCTCTCGGTCCCCTCTACCTCTACCTGTACAGAAGTCTTTCTACGCTGCACACGGCTTTGTGCAGTGTCTCAAGTCTTACCTGTGCGTTAGGCCTGATGAATATACTAGACGTTCCTGGTCTTCCAGTAGCTCTTGCTGGAGAGGATCCTGAAAGACTGTGTTCAGGCGATATTACCAAATGACAGGATTTAATCTGTTCAGTGAAGCGTGATCTGAGCTCTTCCCTACTCCTCCCTTCTAAACACAAGAGCAGAAGGGTTGGCTCCATTGGTGCTCAATCAAGGCCACCAGTAACGGACCACTGAAACTCTATTGCGAGTCAAGAACTACTGTCTAGTTCCCTCCCTCCTGGTGTTCTCCAGTGGCTAAATCTTTCATCACAAGCTGCACGTATGAACAGCATGTCCTGCTGCATAGGAACAGTGCTGGTAACTGCTGTGAAATAGCCTCCAGCAACTGAAAACAAGAGGGAGGGAGGCCTGGCTAGAAATAAGACAGACCTGAAGCGATAGCTTCATTCTCTGGTGCTGATGTAGAAGTCGATATTATGCGGGACCTGTGTTCACCTTGGGGACAAGGAAGGCGAGAGTGCTTTTTTAATTATGTATTGCTAATTCTTTCCCAGCCAGCCAGCCAGCCTGGGATTTCCTTGCATTCTGAGGCAACGCTTTCATCTGTCTCCTGTTTAACAATCTTGACTTGCTTGAGAAGTTGGTTTTCCTTCTTGTGGAAGATTGCAATGGAGTCAGAGTATTGTTTACTTAGTATCTATAATAAAAATTCGTTGTCCTTTTTTTTCCTTCCTCTCCTACTCAAAAAGCAGTGGCATGGAAGGTAGCATGTATTCTGTGTGGGAAGATCTTCTGGGTTCAGTCTGTTTAGTAACCACAGTGACTAGACCACTCTCACTTCAGCCAGTTGGTCAGTCTCCCTTGTGCTCGCTGGACTTCTATAGTCTGTGGTTCTGATTTGCAGCAAGGTTTTCCCAGCAATCCTAGGTAAACTGAAGCAAAGAGGTTAAGTCTCTTTTCCTGAACAGCAGCTAGAAATTTACCATTACTTGCTGTTTCTCCTCTGTGAAATTATTTTTGCTGAGCCCTTTTGATGAAAAAATGTTG
The DNA here is from genome assembly GCA_947846985.1 of Fratercula arctica. Lineage (NCBI taxonomy): Eukaryota > Metazoa > Chordata > Aves > Charadriiformes > Alcidae > Fratercula > Fratercula arctica. The sequence continues at coordinate 28,850,166 of CANTUZ010000013.1, read as the reverse complement.
TCTGTGCAACTAGCTGAGCTGTGGTGTTGTATGGCCCTTGACGAAGCTGTAAGAGGTCTGTACTGCTTAGGTAAGCTGGAAACATACCCAGCTGCTTACAAACAGCACAACAATCTCACTTCTAAAGCTTGAGAACTATCCTCTCTGGTAGGTGGTGAGACTAGTAGCTCATGGAAATGGTGGAGGCCAAATCTAGATGCAGGTCCATAAGCAGACTGTTGTGCGGATGTCGCTGGGATCTGGTGTCTTTCTTTTCTGTATGTGAAGCAATGCCATGAATGCTTCTTATGTGTGCTGTTGTCTTTTCCCATTTTTTGTGATATCAATGTCCTTTTTCCTTCTGATATTTTCATTCTTAAGCAACACATATGCTCTGGTAGGTTGAAAGAAAAGGCAAATGCAGAGCCAGGGGTAGGGTTTTTTTAATGCAGCTTGAGATTTGTAGGCATGGATACTTAGAAAAATTTAATTTCTAATTTTAGTTAGCTTATTTTTAAGTGGGGAAATGAACATTCTTTAGCATGGAAGTGGGGACACTATGCCACATTCAACTCCAGCGTAGCATGTAACTTCATCCTTCGTTCAACTCACTAATCCCTGTATGGGCACTCTTCAAATTAAAATGCTCTTAATTCAGTAAAACGAGATAAACCAAATTAAAGTCCCTTTTAACACTGAATGAGTGTGTCTGTACAGAAATATAATGTGGTTTAGCTAATTCACTTTAAATTCACAACTTTAGTTAATCTGAATCAAGTTTCCCAAGTCCTGCGTGTAAAGACCTCTTCATTTAGAAAAAGCTGCTCTTGTGGAAAGAGCAATGGACTCAGCCCTGTCCTGAGGCATTCTGGCGTGCAGCAAGCTTTTTCAGAGAGAGAGTTTCTGGGCATTAGCAAATTGTCTACCACATCCTTTTCTTCTCCTCCCAGAACGCCTCTGTGCCACCTTCTAATATTGAGGTTTCTGAGCCATTACTCTGAGAACTTGCTTTGTTTTTATTTGCTGTGCAGCTGAGAAAACAATATTTCAGCAACTTACATCATTTCAGAAAATGGAAAGTCAAAACTCATCCTAAATCCAGCCCTGAACATACCCTTTGATTTGAAAGGCCTGTCCAGTGGACGTTCACTGCCCAGGCCAGATATGGAGCAGGAAGCAGAACGTGGGATCTCTCTACAATAGCAAAGTTTTACGCAATAAAACCCAACTTGTGTTGCATTTAGACAGAAAAGCCAAACCATTAGCACAACTGTCTTTTGGCTCAGAACTTAAACGCAGAGATTTGCTTCTGGAAATACATGCTTTTCTGCTTGGAAATGATCTTATGGTCATGTTACACTTTTCTTCTGAAAGAAGAAACTGGTCACATGGGTGAAGGATAACCATTTAGGACAAACACTGCTTAATGAAACTTGCTGCATGCCACATGCAAGGAGTGCTGGACCACGTGAACTTTGACTGCAAGTTTCACCCAGTTCTGTTTATTAGACTCGATTTCTGACTCTTGCCCTAATGCGAAATTATTCATAGAATCGTTGTGTTGTCTCATGAGCTGCTGGTTTTGCCAAAAAGTCAGTTGGGGAGGTTCAGTTGGCGTCCTCTAAAATTTTTCAGTTGGAATTTCCAGTACCTTGATCATGTTATAAATAATGGGTAGGAGATAACTGAGCAAAAATTATGGAGTGAAAACTCCAACGTTTGAGTTGGAGTACAGAGGTAGGCAAACACAGGGGAGGCGGTGTTTCTGTGGATCAGTTGATGCATTCATGTTCCTTCCAGCTGGAAAAGTCATGTCTGACATGCTGAAGTCTCCAGAAGCCCTGAAAGCGTCATGCACTGTGCCTGCGTACTATAAATAAACTTTTAAAAACATAATTTAAAAACACCTCTGGCAAAGCACATGCTTCACTGAAACTTGCCTGGTGAAGGTTGACTCAGGGGTGTAGGAAGGAGATGGGGAAAGAGCAAGTGGGAGGAAATAAATGGAACGTGCTGTCAGAGAAAAGCCACTTGTTTGTAATTTTCAGGCTGTCCAAGCTCTTGGCATGTCAGCTTTGGGAGATCCCTAGTGACTTTCTGGATATTTGCCCTTGGCATGCATATGTGTGCATGAACTGAGAATTCAAGTATTAACAAAGCTGCACGAGCAGGTTTAGTCAACCTACTAGAAAAAAGATCAGGTATCTTGGAATTATGGTTGATTCTCCAGTTCTAGGAATCTAAATAGCTCCTGCTGACAGTCTCCAATAATTTCAACAAGTCCTCTTAATGAATTTTCATGCGTTCAAACTGCAATTTAGGTAGCTGCATCCCTTTATTTTAAATGGACAATACTTTTGATCTGTGCAGAACTAGAGGCTGTTTGGAGAGATGGAGCTCTCTTAGGGTAAAATCCCCTGATAATATCTGTTTAGGTACATAATCTGCACTGCTGCTGTCTTAAAGCAGGGCTGGCTGGCTTGCTTGCTTGTTTTTTAAAGATGTATGAAAACATGATGTGTCTTTGAGTAGGAAAAATAAGTCTTCTACACCCAGGCCTCTGTAGATTGGCTGCTGAGGGGTTAAACACATTGACCAGTTCTGAGGAAGCCTGTTCCAAGGAAGGCATCGAGTGGAATAAGGTTTTGCTGCAGACACATGCTGATGTGCTTGCAGCAAAGATTGCAGGCTTATCAGTACAGATAAATGTGCAAGGGCTTCCCAAACGGTGTGTCTCTGCCACTTGTTTGGGATCCTTTTTCAGGGACCAGTAGAAAATACAAGATCTTCTCCCAGATAGGTGCTACTTTTGAGCAGCCAGCAGACTTAGTAGGAACAGAGAGCATGTATTACTGTGTGTGTTGGAACAGGTACAGGAGATACTAGTTTTCCTCATTCAAAATAGTACTTGAGACCTTGCGGTATCATATGGGGTTGGCTCTTTCCACTCAGTCATCAGTCTTCAGCTGAGTGTCCAAACGCTGGACAATGCTGGGTTTTGTTGTCCTCACTCAGCTACTCACCAGAGCTAATTTCTGCATGTGGCTTTGTGCTGCCATGCAATCTCCAGGCTTTACTACCATTTGTTTGCCATTTCCCACAAATACTTTGAATGTAATTTTATTTTAAACCTGGTGCTGAGAGGAGGGAAATGGAGATAATGTTTCTTTAAAAGAATGGAATAAAAATGCACAGGATCAGCTACAGAATTTCTGGGCGCAGAACAGACGAGTTGCCTACAAAAACAGTCACAATGATAACATTAGGTATAATTATGGTGTAGCCTTATAAATGACACATTTTTATTTGTTTCCCTCTCTTCCTGCTTGTATCACCAAACACTGCAAAGCAGGAGATGCAGAAATCAAGCACCTGGCTTCTTGAGGTCAAATTTCAAAAGTCTGCATTGAAAAATGCAGAAATTATTCCAGATGGATGAGGACTGGCATTTTCTTTCTGTCCAGGAAAGTCTGTGCCATTCTGAAATCTCAGCCTGGGTCCCTCTGTTTTGCCACCGACTCTGATTGACACCTACATGTGTGTGGCCCTTTCATACAGGGGTGGACTTAAGTTTGAAAATCCGGACATTTCTGGACTGTGACAACAGTTGGTATGGTGTTTCAATCTGTATTTTAGTTTTCAAAACTTACATAGATTATTTTAAAAGGGAGCATAGCAATTTATTGCAAAAATCGGAGGAGAACAGTTTATAAAAACAATTTAAAAATTACTCTCAGCAGAGCGAGTCTTTGAATGTAGAAAGAGGGACTTGTACAATTTCAAAAAATTCTCTTAAACTTGCAATGTGGTAGATAAAGCTAGTTCTGAGAATGTGAAAATGTGGGCTCCATGTGCTAAAGCTATTTGAAAAGAGGTGTGAGTGAAGGGGCCGAGGTTGGTGTGAACGTCAGACTTCCTGCCTTCTGCACTTTCTGTGTCGCAGCTGCAGCACGTTCGGAGTGTGGCACTTCTTTTAAAAGGGACTCAGAACTAACCCAGCCTTTCAGAAAAAGACTAGCTGCAGCCAGAAATTCTGGCCCATCACAGGATCACAAGAGGAAGAGCTTTGTTACTAGCTTGTGTTTGATCTTTGCTACGTTTTTTTCTGCTCTCAGTAGCATGCTAATGATACCTGTGGGAGGTGAAAAATGGGTGAATTCCTGCTAGGGTGCGGACAGGTTCGCAGTTTAGTTCTTGTCCTCTTCTTCCCCTCTGGTAAAAATTTTGGGGGCTGTCCCAGATACATAAAAAGGAACTTTTTCCTAGAATAATTTTCTGTCTTGCATCTGCTGAGGACTCTGAATCAGAAAGGCAGTAAGCAGTTGACTCAGTTTGTTTTGTCTCCTCTCCCCCTTTCTTATGTTTAAAATTATGAGTATTTATGGGAAATGAATGGCTTGAAAGTCTAGGACAAGTCTGAGCTGCCCATAAGCCATTCCTTTACTACAGTTCAGTTTTGCCTTGTTTATTTTAAAGTTTAAAGCTGAAAAGCCGAGCGCATCCTGAATTCCCGTTCTGTTTCAAATGCCAGAGTTGCCAGTTTCACATTTCTTATATGTGATTCTCTACATATTACCCCACTCTTGGTATCGGTGTAATCCAGCAAGGGTGGTAAGCTGCACCCTGGGTCAGAAGAACAGGGCGACGGTGAAAGAGGAGGGTGCCAAACCCGGAGGCAAATGTGCCCTGGTTTCTGCTGCTGCCCAGGGAGAGGGTCTGCAAGTCCGCGATAAGGCGCGGAAAGAGACCAAAAGGGATGGGTGGGCCCCTGAAGGCGGCGATCTGGATGCCAAAATATCTCGCTCCAGCTTTGCAAGGAGCAGCATGCAAGTGCTTCAGAGGGAGGGCTAGCTGTGGTTTGTGGTTTAGGGAGTTGACACAAATAGTCTCTGGACCCTTTTTTATGGGCCTGCAAAGCAGTGTTCTGCCCAGGGAGCCGGAGCCTGTCCTCCTCGGTGTAATCCTTTCTTGCTCGGCAGGTTCGGGTCTGTGCTCAGGGCAAGCCGTCATGGCTGGCTGTCAGAATGGCTCCTGGCTCAAAAAGTAGGGTTTAGCATCCGACAGAGTTTATGCTATGTTAGAGTTAGATTAGGATGGACGTGTCTGTAATTAAACACTTGGGTTTGGGTTTCTTTTTTTAAACTACTGTTGTAAACCAGTAGTAAGTACTGTGTCAGGCAGCCTGTTTCTGTGCCCAAGACCTGTATGGGCTAGGCTGTTTTTTCTTTCTTTAAGTGAACTGCGTAACTTTTTTGCGGATAGAAAATACAGAACCGCATATTGACCTTCATTGCTGATCAAACTGCAGTTGCGCCTAGATATAACTGATGGCAGGTCTTACCTGGATTTACTTTGTCTCAGTGCACGTAGCTGGTCACATGGAGGGGAAGTGAAATATATATAGTAATATATATAGCACAAACGGCTGGACGGAATAAGAAGAAACAAAGTGTGTCAGAGGGGAAAAAGCACTGCAGATCTTTCAAATTCAATACGAAAACATTTCCATAGTACAAATATTTAATTCTGCATGAAAGACTGATGCTGAACCTGATAAAAATCATCCAGATGGAGAGAGACTGCTGCCTGGTACTGAAATACCAGCACGCCTGTTGACCTGTACTGTCGCCGTGTACCTGGCAAAGCAGTGGTTATGCTAATCTCCCCGTCTGCTTCCCTTCCAATGGAGAGTTCTTCTACAGGGATGACCAGAGGGAATCTTAGTGATACTACAAAGAAGCCTGTTTGCTTAAGAGGGCATACATACATCTTTTAACAATCTGGTTGTGTACCTCCTTTGTGGGAGGATCCCTGACCTTATACAGAGAGGGAGAAGTGCTAATTAACTTAATTCTGGGAGCAGGAGGTGGTATGACCTTTTCCAAAGTGATTCTTTTGGGCTAGAGTTTACAGAGAGGTGTTTGCTAGGACGGATGCCTGGGTTTGCTATAAAAACATTATTCATAGAGAGGTGTAAAATTCCCTGGTGTGGCCGGGGGGAAGAAATTAACTTCCCATCCCTCTAGTTTGGGTTCATGGTTCCTTGCCTAAAAATTGTTATCACTGTGGCCAGATTTATGTTATTTAGTATCAAAACAGAGTTATGTTTTCTGTCTTAAACTTTTAACGCTGAACACAGCAAGTAGATCCAAGTTATTAGACCATTGTTTTGGCCACCACTCACCGTATGTTGTGAACATCCCTTCTTTTATTGGCAACCCAAGAGGAAATTATTTTTTTCTAGCTACCAAGATCTTCCAAATTTCTTCCTCTTTTGCCAAAGAAGTGGTAAGGATTCTCAATGCCATCTTTGCTGTACTCCCTCTGAGCAGCTCAGGGACACAATTGCAGCCACACTGAGTATGCCTACACCATTTGATATTTGCTCTTGCTACCAGCACTAGGCAATCGGTCCCAGTTGCCCCAGTGCAGACAAAGCCGGAGGCAGCTCCAGCGCTGCCTTAGCAGCAGCTGCAGAAAGCAGAGCTGGAGCCATGCCTGAGGTGAGCGGGACAGAGGGCCGTCGCTCTGACTCCGCTGAGGAAACGCGACGCAGCCCCAGGAAGGAGCCGGGTCACTGGGGTCCCCCTGGCTGGCCTGTGTCAGGCTCACAAAGCACCGAGGAATGGGCAGAAAGCTGTCCATGGGGTATTACAGCGTGAGAGAAGCAAGAAGGCAGCTGATGAGACTGAATTTTCCTCAGGGAAAGAGAAAACCTTTGGTCCATGACCCCTGTTGTCTTCTAATGTTTTTTAAAAACACCCAACAAAGCAACTCTTCCTCAGTTACCACCACCACCCCCCAACAACAAAGCAGCACAGGTTTGCTGGGCCCTAAGAGAAGCAAATGTGATCACCTCTTTGGGAACGCTCCCGCCTTCCCCAGGGGGCGTGGGGGCTGCGGGGGCCGCAGAGCTGCCCCCGGCCTCTCGCGGGCCTCTCCGTGGCCACGCTTTGTGCTGCTCATGCTCGGGAGACGACCGCTCGGGAAAACGGAAGCGGCGTTTTCTGCCGTATTCATTCAAAGGACAAAGGATGGCTCCGTGTCTGAAGTGCTGCCGGGCTCATCTGCCCTGTGAACACGGCGAAGCAAACAGCTGCCATGTCCTCGTCCCGCTTCTTGCCACGCCATCCCCAGTACAGCAGGAAGCTGTTTGGTAATGTAACTAGGTAAGGGGTATTTATTTAGATGAGAATGAAGTGAAAATCCTTATTTCCCAGTTGGTTTGGCCCCTGTTTATGAAGATCTGGTAATGCATGTATGTAGAAGAAAGATCTACATGTGTGAAGATGTGCCCGGCCAATATTAAAAGGTACACTGTGGAATTTCGCCTAAGGAAAAAATGTAGTTTTAATTGAAAGCTGCTGTAACTTGATAGGGAATATCCACAACAGTCTTGAGGATCTACTTTAAAATATAGTTAGACACAGAGCCAACTCCCACCACTCTGTCTCTTAGAGGTACATGCCCTCTTTGATCCATCCATGGTGCTTATGATTCCTTAGAGACACACGTACTGCCAGTAGTCAGAGCTCATTAATATTTATATGATACCTTCCATCTGAAGATGTGCGCTTTGCAATTATTAATTAAAACAATTTCACAAAACCCTAAAATTTAGCTCCACTTCATAGCTTACAGAACTGAGAGCAAGAAAGTTTGTGTGTCCTTGCATGAGACAGAATGGAATCAGGAATGTGGAAGTTTACAGGCGTGGACTCCTATTACGCCATATTTCTTTATCTTTCCTTCACCAGTACCTTTTGAAAAGACAGCACAGATTTCCCTTGGCAATAAGATGCACCATGAGCCTGTACTACCTGGGCAGTACTGAGAAGATGAGTGAAGGAACCTACTCGTTCATGGTGGTGCTTCACACAGCCTTTGCTTGCTTTTTAGAAAGCCTCTTTAAAAATACAACCTGGAAACGGCTTGTCAGCCCTTGTCAGCAGGAAAGACCCTGAATGAATCTTTGCTTGAACATGTCAAACCCTTCCCTAGCATGCTGTATTTTAGTTTCTGTGTAAGAGTAGACAGAAGGGATGGTGGGTTATAATCCATACCAGACGTGGGCTCTTTCTTCTCGGCCCTTCCTGGTGCATATGGAATGAAGGAGGTTCGCTCAGCATGAGACTGATAACGGGAGGGAGGGCTTGCCATGCGATTAGACCAGTTCACTGTAAACACCTAAGTTGCACAAGTGGCTACAAACTTTGATCTTTTTGTTGTGGAAAAGAAATCTGAGACTGTGAAACCTGCCCTCACTCACAAACAAGGAGGTGGACATTACTCAAACCTAACTGTGGAAATGTAAATACAGATAAATGTGATCAAAATGGAAAAAGCACTTCTTTCGTCCTCATCCCTTGCTCCCTGGCGTAGAGAGTCTGCTTTACCAGGGGCTCCTATTCTGACTTGCCGAGCTCTGTTTGCGAGTGCAGGCCCCAGTCCCACACCTGAAACGCCCAAATCCAAATGCTCCCAAGTGCTGTCTGGGATAAGGTTTAAGCCACAGGTGCAATTAAGCTTTTAAGTGGTAAGCCTATTTGGTTAGGGGCACACCTAGAGCCTGCAACAAGCTGAGAGCAAAACAATCAGTCTTTCAAATTGACAGGTAGTTCTCTGAAATACTGCTGGAAGGGTTAAGAAGAAGCTACAACATTCGTAATTCTCCTGGTATTTATTGTAACAACTCTCTGAACAAGTTCTCTATGGATGCATCTGGCTGCCCTAGTGAGGTGGGACTTGATTTTAATTACAAATCTGGTAATGGATTATCAAAATGATGGTGTTGCTAAGGCCTTGGGCACACTTTTCTTTGTCCTCTTGGCTTTTCCCTGTACCCTCTCCTTCCCAAATCTCCCTGAGCAAACACAGGAGCAAAAGGAAAAGTTTCACAAGAGTGTAGGCTGTTAGCCTGTGGTCTCTTTTCCTATTGGCATCTGGAGCTTTGATTAGATTTTTGGAAGAAAAATGTCATAGCAGGTCATCCAGTAAAATGCTGGTGAATATTTTAAGATGCAAACGTTCATAGGCATTCAATGAGCGTATGAAAAATGCTGGCTGTGAGACTCCAGTGATTCCTTGACATTCTGATTTCTTTGCACTGTGTCATCGTAGCTTTGCTTTTATGACCATCAGAGACCTTTGCTTTGTGTAGCCTTGAGTTCTTGGGCAAGGATTTGAAAGTGGAACATTAAGACGTGTTAGCGAACATGTCCTAATTAGTCTCTACCTGGGCTACCACATGCTCAAAGGCCACGAGCCTTACCTACACTGTGCCTCTCAAATGCCTTCAACAATATAGCATTTTATCCTAGTCTAGACAAAGTCTTAAGGGTTATGTTGTTTAGTCAACTGATCACCCCTTTTAGTGGGAAAACTGCTTTCCTTCAGGATTGTTTCTCTGCCTGCGTTTTCCTCCTTGCTGACTCTTTTCTACTCCTTGCCTCTGCATACCTTCCCTGCAGCAACTCCTGTTCCGTCTGCTGTAATGTAAGCATTAACTGTTTAATTGCTGATTAGGAAAATGTCATCAAGTGGGCTTTGGAACAACATTGGAGTGGGAGTCAGAGGAAGGAGATGTGTGAGTTCACAGTTCTCTATTGCAGGCTGACCTGGGAGGGCGTTAGTCATTCTTGATGGCATGAGGGTGTTTAGCATCTCTTCAATCTAATGCGTAGAAGGGTTGAATGGGATTTGGATGTAACCAGGTCCTACTCGTCTTTTGCTGCTGAACTTGCTATTTGACCTTGAGTGAGCTAGGCCTGGCCTTTCAGCCCTTAAGTGGGTAGAGGGCAAGTACTGTAGCTATATGCTTTAAGATTACTGAGTGCAGAAAGCATACTCATGCAAAGGACTAGTTGCTTTTCCTATATAATAAAATACTGTGGGGTTTTGGAATTTTTTCATTATGTTTCTGTACCAAGTTGCACAGAGTGAGATGAGAAGCTGGAGGAGATCTGCAGTTCTCCAGTCAGTGAAAGCCCTTTTAGCTCTATGTTCCCAAGCAGCCATATGGGGGCTTTTACCCAACTGACTGACTTCCTTGTGTGACGCACATGCAGCCGGTGGCCCCCTTCTCTCCCCGTGGCATCAAGTTATTCTAAGCATTCTTGCGTTATCAGCATTTCAGCTCCTCTTTGCATTTGCAGTACCTAGTTGCCACAGTCGGATATATTCTGTGATATAACACTTGTGAAAATTCGGCGGACTCACGGGGGAGAGAAGGTCTGCAGGTAGACTCTGCGACCCACATAGTCGGTCTGTGCCCAAGGACTTTTCGTGGCTAGTCATAACTGCCAGTTTCTCACTTGATCTTGCAGGACCCTGAAAGTTCAGTTGGAGATGGGAATTGGACCTTCTCCTTTGCCATGAAAGAGAAAGGACTGAAATATTTTGATAATTGGAGAAGTAATGAAATCGCCATTGTAAAAGACAAGAAAATAGTATTCCTAGCAATTAGCAAGGGAAAGCATTTTAGTCAGACTGAAACTGTCTTCTCGTTTGTATGGGGAGTTTATTGTTAGCAGATGTTTAATTTCCGCAAGCAATTAATATTTGGAAAGCTTAAAAATTATTTACATACGTGTAAAAAACCCTTGCATTTTACTTCGGTTAGGGAATAAGCACTCGCACACTGTCTCCTCAAAGACCCCAGAAAGACCAGAACTGGCATTCTTCATACTTTGAAAGAACAGATGGGTCTACGTGTAGGAGAGCACAGAGGAGAGGATAAGTGTACATGTGGGCAGGGAGTGGAAATAAAGGAAAATACACCTTTGAGGATGGGGACAAAAAAATGCCAGTATACTTCTTGTGCTGTCTGCCTTCATCACAAACAACCCCCACCTCTTCTCCCCCATCGCCACCTCAGCAAAACCCCACTTCCATTTAGAAAACGTTCTTGCCGATCACGTGGCAGCTGGCAGAGGCTGCTAGCCCCTCTGCCAAAGACAGCTTAGACTCCTGAAACAAAGCAAACTGGGTTGAAATTGTAGGCATGAAAAAACTAAAGCAGCTGCCGCCCTGACATCCTGGGCCAGACTCTGATTTCGGTTTGACTTGTGCTAGATCTGAGGTAATGTCACTGCTACGGGGTAACTGAAATGAGAACTCGGAATCTTGACATTGGGGCACCCATTGGTAATGCATTTGTTATCTCTGTTACATTTGTGGGAGCACACCCACCTACTCCCTTTAGACTGCAGTAATTTATTTGGCCTATTTTATGTCTGATGGTCACTTGAAGCTGTACCTCTTGCTGTCAGCAGCTGTAGTTGTTTTGCTAAGTGACTATCTAAAGTGAGACTTCCGTGTGCAAATGTGTATTTTAGCCACTGTCACCAGAAATCCAGAGGTTCTCCTCTCTCCCTACCCCTCCCGTCACCTTCAGCTGTTTAGATTTCAGGACACATGGCTTAAATGAACGTATGCTTGGAGTTTGCAAAATGGCTTGGATGACGGGAGAAATCGGATCACACAATGAGAGTTCAGAAACCAGCCACCAATTGGTACAACAGGAGTCTGCGGCTCCCTTCCGCTCATTATTGTCTTTGCATGACATCTAACAATGTGCGTTTCTCACGTCCCCCTCTGAAAAGTGGTAATGCAACTGAAATGAGCAGGCGGAGGAATGTCACCACCGCCCTTTGAGCGGCTGGGCTGTCAGCCTTCGCTCTCTGTGGTACCCCCAAGGGCTGTGGGTATCGGGGTGGAGAAGGGCCTGCACACCTCATTGTGCCTTCTTGCTTACGCTGGAGAATCTCCAGCTTATCCTGCCAGTGCAGTAACTGCATGTGGAGGAGGGGGAGAGGTTGTGTTGCAACCTCTGAGAAAATTAGTTGTCTCTATTTTATCTTTTGCAGCTGCAGCACTTTTTTTTTCCCCTCATCACTCCCCCCACCGCCCCCCCATGCGAGTGGTATGTCTGAACCATATCCTTCAAAACCAGTTTTCTAAGCAGATTAGATGGGTAGCAGAGACAGCTATGCAATCAGGCAAAAATGTGCACTCAAGCCTTCATTTCGTGCAGTGGTCAGAGCAGTAAGTGTCTGCCACCTGGATGTTTTTTATGTCATTCTCTCCCTTCCCTGTTATTCTGCTGTGCTGCAGTCTGTTGCTGTTGTAGACTGAAACAAAATGCTCATTCTAGTCCTTAATTATATCAAAAATAGGGAGGGGAAGGAAGTTGGGTTCCATGCTAATACTCATTAACATGAAACATAAAGCATGCTCCCTGGCTGGCGTGCTTCACCATGCAAAGTGACATTTGCTCCCTGTGAGCGTGTTGAAGGGTAATCCGGGGATTACCCTCGGGTCCTCTAATACCAGTCCTCCCCTGACCGGTCTGGAAAACCAGTGTCTAAGTTTACTGCTCCTCTGAATTCAGTCTACTCCGCTGGACTGCCGCTGCATGTGAATTTGGTCTCTTGCTGCCCCGTATCTTTCAGTGCTCCCTATCAGCCTTGATGCACGCTAGGAATCTGACAATAATGGTCTTCACCTGCTTTGGGATATCATGAGAACTCTTAAGCTTTGGTATTGGTTTCATGTCTGGTCTCTTACAGGACAACAAGCTGAATTTAGGATTAAGCTCTTCAGACAAGTTTGGAAACCTTACAGCTTGTTCAGTGTGGGTGGAAGATGGGGATAGGTTAGTGGGCTGAGTGGCAGACCTGAGAAAAAGAGAGTTGAGCAAGCTTTGGCTTTCTTCCAAGAGAGGAAACGGAGCAAAGTGTCCCAGGAGCCATTTGTTGCTTCTCTGGAGGAGAGGAAGGAATCCAGAGCAAGGCGATCCAGAAATGCTTCTTACTGTGTGTCTGGAGAAACACAGTGGATAACAGAAGGAGGGAGAGAACTTGTATGATAAAACTAGAAGTTGAGGATTGAGGTTTAGAGGAAGAAGAGGGAAGGAAAGAAAATAAACTCTTTATTTCCCATATAAGGCAAGGAGAAGGAAAGAAAAGAGAAACTAACCTGAAGACTTCTGTTTGCTATGGGGTAAGAAAGAAGCTACTAGGAGCCCAGACCAACAAAGTTATATTTGAAATATTGGTAGAAAACTGTGCTTTAGCGTGTTGGCATGATGCACTTGATTATCTTCTGCTGATCCTTCAAAAGTAAAGAATTACTTTGAGAAGAGGAAAAAATTGCAAACAAAAAGAAAGAATCTTACTGGCATAAGGGGGGTGAAAAAGCGGGTGAAAAGCTGGTTGGATGTGTCAACCACAAAAGTGGTGAGATATGATCATAGAGAATTCAGGTTTTAAAACACAAGGAAATAACGCAGAGATATTTTTCAGGCTGACTCGTAAACAGCGTCTTTGGGTGTGCAGCATTGACAAATTTACCCTTGTTACAGGGGCAACTTACAGTTAAGTTCCCACCAAAGCCATACGCCATCTGTTTGAATTACTTGAGAGGAAAGGTTCGTCTCCTTATTCCCCTTCTATTAGATGTGACAGATTAATGTTTTTGAGGGCAGATCACTGTTAGGCTAAATCTTTCTCTGGTTATGATTCCTTATAACTATAAAACAGTCACAAGGTTATGGGGTTTAAAAAGAGAGGTTTATTGCAGTTTCCAACACTGAAACTACAGGCTAAGTGATTCTCTTTTTTCTTTTTTTCTGAAGTAAATCAAAACCATACAGGCACACGCACTCCACCTTCTTTCAGATACACAGACCTACGGGTAAGAATACATGTTACCAGAGAAGCATTATAGAGCCTACAGGAAAACTGCTAAAATAGCTTTCTGTGAATGCGCACGAATCCTCCCACTGCGTCCTCTCCACTTGTTTTAAGAGCTGTTTGCTGAGGATGATTTGGTGGCACCCCTAATGTTTGGGGGAGGACTTGGAGCCTTCAGCTGCTCCACCAGCACTTGCTTCTACCCAACTATTGTAAAAGCTCTGTTGGTGCCTTGGCCAGAAGCAGCAAGGGATCGACCATTCAGACATCTGTTGCAAAACCTCTAGTTCAATACTTGTCAGACTCTAAACTAGTCCTTATACTTGGCTGATGACCTGAATTCGACAGTCCTTGGGTCACAACAGCAGCTGTGTGGGAGGCAGAGGGGTGCCGATACTGCCACAAGTTCCCTGCTGGGGAACTTTCTGTAAGAGTGAGCTTTGTTCACTGTATTATTTTTAAGATAGTTTGTAAGAATGCTGCTGTGGTCAGTAAGAGACTGATTTGAGTTTTTCTTTGGAGTGGCTTTTTCAGGCAAAAATACAGTTTCTTTAAAATAGAGACTTTTTTTTTTCTAGAAAAGCCCAATTGTAGATTTCTGATCACCTGTAAAATTAATAAACTAGCTTTTTGCCAGAAATATTACAGTAAACCATCTATATTATCTGAATGAGAATACCTCTTTGCTTTGCTTTTCTTTAACTGGTCTGAAAGGCTTCACTCAGAATTGCTTCAAAACGTTGTCTTGGATTCCAGGCAGTCCTTGGTGCTTGGGGAGCTGTTGGCTGATGTACCCGTCCTCTTCTGCTGGACCCCAAGGGCCTTGCTTGGCCTTCCCACATGACCCTACAGCTCTCCTGGAGACCATGCAGTGCCACGGGACACCTCGGTGTGTGCTGTTGGAGCTGCCTTCCAGCCAGGGAGTCTAACCCAGAAGTGAGACCAGGGTTATCAGGCTGCCAAACTGCAGCGTCTGAGGCAGTGCAACGTTGTGGGAGTAAAATGAGTTCAATACTGTACTGACTCAGAAAAAAATTTGTCGGGTCAGGTCACCAAACCAAAATGAACCAACTTTGGTTTCAGTAAGGTAAAAATATTCCATTTCAAATGACACAAAATGCACTGGTGTTCACAAATAGGGTTCTTTTTTCTTTTTTTTTTAAACTTGTGAACTTCCGTTCTACAAAGAGTCTGCAATTTCAGTTTTTCTCCCTGAATTGGGATGAAAGCGAATGCTGAAATACTGGAATTTCTTCCTTTCTGGGGAGAAGGCATCTGATGAGTTTGAGCAACCAGTTTCAGGGTTAGGAGAGCTGACTCTGAAAACCTACACACTGAGGCAGGGCAGGTGATGGTGGGGCAGACGGGTGATGGAGGGGAGGGGATCACCCAGGCAGGAGGAGGGAGGTAGGAGACGGGAATCAGAAGCAGCAATGAGGGCTACAACAGAAGAGCGAGGAGAGAGCAGAAGCTTCTGCTTGGCTCCCTGGGCCATAGGAACGGCTATGTTTTGATGCCGTGTCATGGTGTTGGCTGCGCCTCGCTCAGCACCTCCTGCTTCGCTGAGTGACCAGCGGGCGTGAGCGGGTGCCGCAGCCAGCTCCTGCCGGAGCCTGAAGCGCTTCATGGGGGGAGCGGGACACCCACACCAGCGCACAACCGGGCAGCAGCGCAGTGTTTCACTTCTGCTCGCTGAGCAGCTGCGTCCTTCCGTGCTGGTCGGACGGGGGTGAATGCAGGACCAAAAGATGAGCATTTCTCAGTTCCCGTTCGGGCTCTGAGCAGGGCGCTGCAGCCCTTGGAAGGCAGAGAATCTCTGTGCCACTCACTCTTTGTCTCAACGGAGAAGGAACAGGAATACTCTTTTCTGGTTTGGCTGTGAAGGAGCACTAGTGACTGTTTATTATGCTGATGCTTTTATTATTTAACAAGTTTCTTAACTTCTTTTTTTTTTTTTAAATATACCAAATTGATACGCTCCATCCATCAGCAATGCCCTCCAGGAATGAGTAGCTAATTAGAGAGCAGGACTTGTGAAAAGACAAACCTGTGTTATGCACAGAACAGGTTTCTCCAGTATTTATTGCCTATGTTACTGGCCAAGCTTCCTTGTAAGTAATAGTCAAATAATCGGCCTGGGTCCTTTTGTGAATGGTTTGAGTCTGTGTGGTCCTCCTTTGTTAGAGCAGCTCATGGTTTCTGAAGGCTTCTGCACCCCCTGTTCTGAACAGCAGAGCCTGGTGGCACCAGCTGCTTCTGCCTGGAACAAACATTTGCATGTGACATTAAAAAAAAAAAAAGCCAATTTCAAAATTTATTTGCTTTTCCTTATCCCCTCATTTCTTATCCCTTCTTAAAACTCTGGAAATATTTAAAAGATGAATATATTTAGCTTTTGCTACAAGCATCTTTTAAATCAGTGAAGCTTGAAGACGAAGAGAAATTTTTCCTTCAGAAATAAAACAGCAGCCAGTGTTTGGAAATATTTTAACAATAGACCATATGGGAGTCCCAAACTATTAAGCTTTATTATTCAGAAGGCGGAAAATGTGGTTTGATATTCAATTGATACACAGCATAAATGAGAGCCGCAAACTCTGCTCCCTTGAGCTGGGATTCAGATGTTCTCTTGAATATAATAACTAACACTTTGGCCTAGTTCCACAGAATGCATCCAGCCTGCTGATCACAAGCCAAGAAACTGTAGGCTTTTTTTTTTTTCCTTCCCCTCTCTTCTCCAAAGTACTTTCCTCTCCTGCCAGCATGAGCTTTTGGCCTGAATATAAATCTCCTGATATTAGATGCGTATAGAAAATGGGGAAGATGCTAATAGTGCACAGCAGTAGAGCTCTGTGTGTGTGTGCATTTGTTTGTTTTTCTTCTGCTTTAATGATAAGGTTTTCCCTTCGTGATGCACTGTCAGGGTATTACGTTGGTCAGCCTCAGTGGGAGCTTCTTTGTTCCCGTTTCACTGTTTGTTTCTTAGTGCTGTGGGAGCAGGTGAACATCTTCTGGGGTTACTGTGAAGTGGTGCCAGAGACCACGAGAGTGTGGAATTTGTTGGAGAGAGAGACTGGAAGTGGTTTGTTTCTTTTTTTATTTTTCTTGCCTTATTTGACTTGCATATATTTATAATTGCCCTTTCCCCTTTCTGTCTTGTCTCTCTTAACTTTCTCTCCTATGGGGAAAAGAACCCATAAAAGTTGCTTATAAAATATTACATACATGGACTAAGATTGCTATATGTGCAAAGGAAGACTGATAGTTACACAGATACTGCGATCAAGTAATGGCAAGCTGGATCACCTGCTCTTTTTGACACAGGATCCCTGATTCACTCCGTGTACGGCATGGACCAGCTTCGTCCGTGTGAACTGGGGAGGTGTGGTGCGAATAAGGAGTTGCAAGGACACAAGAAATGGTCTTGAGTGTCTGGCCATTGAATGCTGCCCCAAAATACTGAGTTCTGTGCCATCTTTGTCAGGGAGCTCCTTTGAGATGCCAGTACTGTCCTTGGAAATGACTGAACTGTCCACTGAAACTTTCTGCCCTGTACCCCTCACCAGAACCCAGCTGCCTGGGCACAGACCTCAGGTGTGGAAAATCACGCAGATGATGATGTTTAAGAGTCGGGTATAGCAGATCAAGTCATATTCCAACAGCCTAGAAGCAACCTTAACAAACTATGGTTTGTTTCTGTTCCCTCCCTCTAATACACGCAAAATGAGATGGCTTTGTATATGTTTTAAATTGTAGGTGTTCGAGATTTTTCTCAGATTTTTGTGCTGCAGGACTTGATAAGTGTCTGTAAGTAACTTTCCCCCCCAGTTTTGCGACAGACATCCTCAGCTATGTTGGGTCCTATCTTTTCTAGCCTCTCGGAATCTGAAATCAAGCAAAGAACCTTCTTTATGGTCTGTGATTTCCCCTGAGTAGGCGAGGAGGCTCCAGCATTAAGCTGCCTGGCATTTCTCTCTAGAAGTGCAATGAGCCCAAGGAAAAGGCTTCCACTGTATGTGTAAGTCCAGGAATGCCCATAATATAGAACACTGTAGAGAATATAAATTATGCACTCTGAATGTCAAGTTCAGTTTTGGCTTCTGTCTTTCCTCCATTTCTCTTTTCAGTTGTTCAGGATAGCTGAAATTTTCCATGTTTTTGTCTCAGCCCCCACACAGTTTTTTTTTCCTTTGGGGAAAACTGGAGCAAAATCAATTTTAGTGCAATTTTTCAAGGCTCTTTGACTTGTACCTACATCTGTTTGGTGTGGGGGAGTGGAATTTTATCATAAAACGTTTGATTTATTTAATGTATTCAATAAGCATCCAAGATGTGCCAGGTACTTTCTCAGCCCTTTTTGGATGAGAAATCTTGCAAGCTAAGAACTTAATAAACAAAGAAGCTACAGAACTCAAAATTTCCCTGCTGTTAAGGTCTCTATATATCTAAGGAATAAACCAAGTTTGAACAAAGCACAAAATGTCACATGCAGTACTCAGAAGATCTAACATTATAGGAACAAGTTTGGGGGTTTTTTTGCGTATTTCTTGATCCTGTTATCTGCCCGGCTTACAACAAACTGGGCTGAGGTGTGTCCATGCAGCAGCTCTACTTCCATTGCAACTGTGTGTCTGTTTTTATTGATGAAGCTATTGCTGTGATTGTATGATGCTGTGCTAAGGGCTCATCTAAACAGGGCCATTGATTCAGACCAAGGTAAGTTACAGATCTGAGTGGAAGAGCTATTCCCAATTAACTTTCATCGTCCTAACAAAGAGGCGACTGGGACTAGTTAAGAAGGAATAGCTGTTCTGGAATAATCCCTTTTTAAGAGAAACCCTTACTCTTTCTATAATTGCGTTCTAGGAGGCTATTCTGTACTGAATCAGCATGGGATAGAGTGCCTAGAAGATGTTCAGACCAAGCGCAGCTAGCGATCAGTGGGGCAATATACACCGGGATGCCCTATTGCAACTATCATGAGTGAGCAGAAGTGCAGCGAAGCTGTTGCCTTCTAGAGAGATGCACAGGCAGCCGAAGTATTATATCAAAATCACAATACAAAGGCCTCTCTTCTTCAGCAGGGATGAAGTATGAGCTGCCTGTTACTGTCTGAGCATTAGCCCAGCGTTATGGACAGAATGCACGTTCCAGCTTGTAACTGATTACAATTTGATTAAATCTTGGGGTGTGGAAAGGACTTGTGTGCTTTTTTTCAATATGTATATTTACATTATTATGTGGGAAGCAATCAATTTATCAAACCCATCCGATTATTCAGTAGTGGGAAAAGACAATTGGTTGCAGGAAAAATTGTATTGTTTCTAAGGTGGACAGAAAATTAGTTGAAAAGAAATATGCACAATCTTTTTTTGAGGAGAACCTACACTAACAAACTGATCAAATAAAGGGATAGCCAATAATTTATAATGCCATGAAAGTTTTCCCGCAGCATAAAATTTTGTGCTCGACCTTGCCAAGAAGGATGGGCTGGAGTAGAGATGGTGCTCTTGGGCTTTAATGCATTGTAGTTGTGGTAATAGTTGTGGTTAATTCATGGTTCTCCAGATTTTTGGAGGCAGGGGAGGTGCCATCCTGGCGTGGAGAAGCTTCAACTGCAGCCCTTTGGATGTTAATCCACCCTGACTTTCTTAAGCCTCCTACTTAAATCATTATCTTAATGAATCACCATTGCTGCTATCTTCAGTGCTACACAGGAACATGCAAATTTTAAACAGCCTGGGGCAAAGACCTTTTTGTCTGTAAAGTGCTCTGATACTTGCATTTAGATGTTGCCATGATAGGTACCTTGGATACTACTTTCTGCCTGACGCTGTGGATAGACCATGGGGTGTAGCTGTCACCAGGGCGTGATGCTGGCTGGCTCTCGGCTTGCCCCCCAGAGGAGATGGACAGATTCTGCTACTGACTGTAAGGAGTAGCTTTAGGTCAAGTGGTTGAAGCCAGATCGCTGTGCAGGTTTGTCATTCATCTGTTGGCTGTGCTTTTCTTTAGTTGCAAAATGACAAGGAGTTAAGGGTGTGAAGATGGGGATCCCCCCTCAGCTCTGCACCTGCCATTGTGACTTTGGGGCAAGTTTCTTCACTTGACTTCTTTCACAGCATGAAGAAATGTGTCATGCAGATGTTATTGTATCAACTAAATTTTCTCCCAAGGGAGGTATCAAGAAATTTGATACAGCAGAAAAATTACCAGCTTGCTAGCAAAATCTTAAGAACATTGGTTTGAGGAAAAACTGAACATAGCGACTGTAAAGTATCTCCAAGACTTTCAGCATTGTGTTGTCCAAATTTCTCCTTGAAGAGTCAACTTGTCTAGGCATTGAGCTCTGCCCACGTTCAGCTCTCCCAGATGATCACTTGAGAAATGTTTATTGTAGGTGGCGGGTATGGAGAGAGCGCCAGGTATAGCTGTTTCACATGGCAAATCTTTGTGGTTACTTGCAATATGCACTGAAAGATTTGATTCCTTTATTCATTAAACCAAAAGCTGAGGAAGCTGTTTTATGCAAATGTCCCAGATGATAAGAAGTACTCTTCTCAAACTGCAAAGTAAATTCACCCATTGTCCTCTTTATGTGACTTAGAAGAAGAGCCCATTCCCTTACTCTCAGTAACTTTTCCTCAGCAGTAATAGTTCTGCTTCTGGAACGATGGCAGGATAAATGCCAAGGATACCACATGTACAAAGATCCTCTGGTCTCAACTGGGAGAGGACCATATTAACAGAACTGAGCTTAAATGCATTTTCTACAATAACATTATCAATTGTCAAGCCCTGCTGGGAGAGTTATGCCCACAAGAGGCCAGAACGTTTATGTAGAGGAGGGCATCCTCATTCTTCTTGGTTAAATCTTCTCTGAAACCAGTTGAGTTGGAACTAGATGTTTTTAGACTAAGAAAAAATGCATTTTCTTGGCTCACACTAAAGCTAAGTAACATGTTCTCAATTGGTTACCAAAGAAGGGGGATATGAGCAAACAGTACATTGACTTTTTGCAGCACAAGGCCTGGACAGGCGTCCAGTGCGTGGCAGAGATACTAACTGCTTCCGTACCTGTGTGTGCACCTTCCCAGAGTGCAGCAAGTAACCAGCCCTGGGACTCGAGCTTTTTTCCTCACTGGCGTAGCTCTGTACAGGCTGCCACTTTCTTGTAATAGTGTTTAAGGTGCTTTTTGTGAACTGCGTTACAATGATAATTTTTCTGCTCACTGTGAACAGACTGTTGTGTTTTCTGTATTCAAGCTCCTAGCTGGTTCTGCTCCCTTGTTGGATGGCAGGATTTTACAATACAGGGGGTAAAATAACCGGGGAAGCCATCTATTAGATTCAGCACTTCAAGAAGAGTCAGACTAGGGATTTCAGAAGAAATACCAGAAGTGATTTGTGTGTGTGTGTGTATAAATACATGGTGTGTGTGTACGTATTGCGTGTATATTTCAAAAGAGAGAATTGAGGTGACTAACATTTGAGGCTGAGTGCAGAATTTAAATGCAACTTTTTCTCATTCCAGTCTTGGAAAGTAATGGTGATGGATGTGGACAAGTCTCTGGCTGACTTTCTGAATTGCCTTTATGTCAGAGCTCCAGCAAGGGATTTGGTGGAATTTCTCATCCTATTGAGTAAAAGTGATGTTCTATCCCACATGATTTTCCTTAGGAAACAGAAGGAAAGGGGACTCTTCTCCTCAGTACTTAACACACCCAGTGTTATTTTTGCAGGCACTGTATGCAAAAATGTTCAGAAAATGAGATATCCAGAAGGAAGGTTTCAATATGCTTTAGATTGTCAACTGGCTTACATTATTCGCCTAGCTTTTTCATGCCATCTTATGCTCATGGGTAGTAGTAGAGTTTTGTTGACGTTCAAAGGTTGTTATTTCTATAGTTTGCTCATTCAAATTCAGAGGCTTGTAACTATGGAAGTAAAATGTGTCTGTGCTATTATTTTGCTAAGCTGTCTTGAGCTACTTTTGTTAACTGCATGTTCACAGGAGTCTGTGCCCAAATTGCCCGCTCAGTTTTCTGGTCAGGTGTGCCGAGATACGGTGTTTCAGCTCATAACTTTGTTTTGTGTTATCTTTCTTATGGTGGGTTACAGCTGCTTCCCAGAAATTCTGAACCTGAGGTCAATCAAACTTGTGTTTCTCCCACCATTTGCTAATTTGGCAGTATTTGAGCTGCTGCTAAGAAGCATGGAGAAGCTGCAGCTGAGCACTGTGACTGGCAGTGCTGGACAAGTGATGCACATTGCATTACCCAGGCAGATGGATTTTAATCTGCAAGCATATCTATCATTTATTGTAAGGGCTTTTGGAACCACGGTAGTTCAGCTAAGAGAGGGGAGACAAGCCAAGCAATTATATGGAGCAGCTCTATTTGGTGAAGCACGTCTCTTGGGACTAGCAGGGGCTCATGAGGCAGTGAACTGTGTATCACAGTGCTGAGCCTGACTGATCCTTCAGGACAGTCACTCACATGGGGACACCTAGGAAATTTCTTAAGACTGGGATATTCGCTGGGATAGGCTTAAGAAAGTTTTCTGGGTTGGTCGGTATAGATTTTAATGCAGTAATGCTTCTCCTGTCTTGCTGGGGAGAACCATGTACTTTCTGCTTCTCTGGTTTGTGGGACTTCTCACTGGGTGTACAGGTGAAAGGAAGTATCTGTCAGCTTTGTGCGGCTGCCAACTGCCATGCGCTTGGGAAGTCTTTGGAGGGGGGAGTGGAAATGGCAGGGATTTGAAACCTGAGAGTTTGACTACCTTGAATTGGGTCAAAAAAATTGAGACATCTGTGGCAGCAGTTGTTGGGAGATGAAAAATTTCACCTGTTGCCTCAGCAGACTACTTAAGAGCACTATCTGAAGTGAGTCCCCAAAAAGTTCTTGCAGAGAGCCTAATGGCCAACTGGGAAGAAACACTACACTCCCTGAAGAATCAACAAACTCTCTGGATGTTTACCCAAGCTGGTAAACCCAATGGAAACCATCAGTATGCTGCTACGTAAATTCATGGTGTGCCAGTACCTTAACCACTATGCAGTTCTGATTACCACCTCTTGAAGATAGTGGAGGAGTAGGGAAGGTCCAGAGAAGACCACCAAAGAAGGGTCTCAGTCAACACGATTGCTCTCTTTGCCGTAGAGAAGAGATGACTATTACAAAAATTGCAGGTGTCTTATACTGTCGTGAATGGGGTGGGGAAGCAGAGTAGGGAGTGATTCTTCATGGTTCTTGCGTTAACTAAATTGACTCAAAGCAGGCAGAGAGGAGGCACTTTGTCAAGCAGCACCTACCATGTGAAACTCATTGCCGAATGGTGTTATGGATAGCAGAAGTCTAAACAGATTGAAAAATCAATGAAGGACAGATAAGTTCTTGTTAAAAATGATGGCCTGGTTGCAACCTCTGGATCAGGAGATGTTTAACAATTGCACAGAGTATAAGAAAGGAAAAGACTGTCAGACTGTACTTTATTTCACTGCTTTTCCTCCACGTACACCCCACCGCACTTTTTTTTGTGTATGTGTGTGTGTGCGCGCATCCATGTCCGTCCCTATTCTGGCTACTCCTGAAGAACAGAGAGCTAGACCTTTGCTTTTATAATACAGCTATTTTTATAGTTCAAAAAGAAAGGATATTAGCTACAGTGCAGAGAACTAGTTTTGCCTTGCAGCCCACAAGTAATGTAAAGCACACTGAAATTAAGAGAATTAGGAGCCAAATGCCTCCTAATACCTTAAAAATGTGTTATAAAATGCCTCTTTCTTTGTTAAAATTCTGACTTAACAAAAAGCTGAGCTTGTTAATGAAGCTGTGAGTCACTACAATGTTTCTAGTTATTTTTCTCACTTACTTTGTTTGGTCACAGTCAGTCAGGTTGCCTGATAATGCACCTAATGAGCTGGCTTAGGCATTTGAATTTGAGTAGTAGTGACACCTTGGGCTGGAAGCTGAGGATGGCTGCCCTCCACGGAAAGGACTGGGGAGGATGAGAGAGAGGAAGAGCCTTGGGAAGGAGGCTGAAGAGGAGGCAAGATACTAAAATCTCTTGTATATCCATAAAAGCAGGAAAGTCCACTGCAGAGCGGGGCTTATAGTTGTGACTGCAACAGTCAGTTGGTATTTGGGAGGTGAAAAAATCAGTTTTACATTTTGCTAGACAATTGTACTGTAATACAGCAGTGCCTCCTGGCAGGGAAAGCAGTGTAACATAAAGCAATGGAGCGGGGAAGAGCAGTTGGAGAGCTGTCAGAAGCTGAGTAGCTTGGAATGCTTCCACGTGAACCTGGGAGCGAGCTCGCTGCAGCGTGGCATTCCCCTGCCCTGAGGAGGAGCATGGGCTGCAGCACAAGCGTGAATAACGCACCTTACAAACAACGCGGCTCCGCTCTCTGGAGGAAGGCTACAGGAGGCTTTTCTAGGCAAAATAGTGAGAGTTTCCTTCTTCGCTTGGGAGATTTCTGGCTCAGAGCCCTTCTGAGTTCATGTGCCAGGCAGCCCTGGGGCAAATGGGCTTGTGCCTGTCAGCTGCCATTGCACGGCACACCTGAGTGCGTGAGGGCACAAGGCTCCCGAAGGGGTCGCAAAAGGCTGGAGCTCTTTAAAGCACAGGCTGCAGGAAAGCTGTGGGGTCTGATCTGATTGGGCAAACAAGGAAGTAATGACTTTTTTCTTTTTCTTTTTTTTTTTTTTTTTTAAAGTTTGTATTCCAGAGAGCTTTGGTTGCATGGCACTGGCTTTTATTCCAGTTTTCAGATATTGGATATACTTACCAATCTTACTTGTGGTTTTTAACTCTCCTCCCTCTCCCTGCACCCAGCATTTTTCCTCCCTTCAAATCCTCTGCTTCACTCTATGTATTGCTACTATAAATTGCTTGGGATGAGGGGTCATGCTTCTTACTTGAAGACTCTGGATGCTATTAACAAGTCATTGCTGGAAAAGCTTGTTTAAACATCAAGACTTTACGTTAATTTCTCAAATTGCCCTTTGACGTGGCTGAAATGCTACTGAAAGATTACTATCCTAATACTGGGCAAGAAACTTTATTAAGTAAGAGAAGTAGTGTTATTATTAGGCTATTTCTGATGTACCAAGTCATCTTCCTTTTATAAAAGGGAGGTGTAGTTGTACTTCCCCTATTTGCTTCTCTCCCCACACCAGCAAAACAACTGATGTTTATAGCAAGGGGCAAAAAGGTTTTATTGGCTTTATCCCTTCAATGCATCCAGACTTTCTTTTTTTAAAAACCTGTAAGAATACAACAATTCATTCTGCATGTTTGCTATCTAGCTGCAACTTGAAATCCACCAATACTGGTAAATTATCCAGGGAGATTCTCTCAGTGTCCAAGCTACGCATAGGAGAGTTGTCCAGCATGATGTAGGACCAGGCCACTGTGTCTAATACACTACAACTTCTCCTGTTGTAATCACATCAGACGGATTACTGGATGGTTAACCAGCAGTCATGGATGAGCTTGAACAGGATCCTCCACCATTCAGAAACCAGTAGCTACACGCATGGTGCACCCCTGCAGGTTAAGACTGTTGTTAGATTGGCTGAAGCACAACAGGTCTTGCTCTAAATGTAACTGAGGTGTGTTCTGTCGGTGGCAATGTGAGTCACCGTTAGCCTACTAGCATCCATTGGATAATCAGGTGAAATTTGCATTTATTCTACGTACTGAAAACTGTTAGGCAGAGCTTCTCAGAGGATGAGCGTCTCCTGACTTTAAGAACAAATGGTTCATTTTGCTTTGACCTTCATGCAGCCACAGTAAATGTATTGACTTTTTGTTGCTTTTTACTCTTTCATGTAAGTGTACGCACATTATTGCAAGAAAGCAGCATGTGAGCTCATAGCTGTGCCTCACCACTTAATGAAGTGTTTGCTTTCAAGAAATAACATGGGCCTTCTGTGGAGGCTGCAGAAGCAGTAGTAGGTTGCCCAGGTCTGAGCCACAGCAGGCGAAAGGAAAGACTTCATTTCAGGTTTCCTAAGCTTGACAGGCAGGCAGGTCTACGCTAGCAGTGAAGGTGTGAATTTTATAAATGGAAGTGCTACCTTAGGAAGGAATGAACAAATAAGGAACTTAGTGCAGGAATGGTTTGAGAAATGTCATGGATTGTGAAGACAAACATGAATTTGTAAGTAGCATGAGAGTGTTTCATGAATACTTGTTTCTTCTGTGCTTTTCACATAACAATGTGTCTGATCAGGTGAAGGTCTATCTCCTATTCCTCTGCCATCTTCCTGATAGCAAATTAAGCTTTATCTTTTTACATTTGGCATGTGTATTGAGATTTTTTTTTGGGAAAAAAGATTTCTCTCTAACATAAATTGCTAAACAAAATGCGGACAGACAGAATCACAGCCTCCCAGTACGTATACCGCACCAAGGGGAGCAGAATGCGTACTGCAGGAAATCGATGGATACCTTTTGCTTTCATGGTATGCACGTGTTTCTCTTTCCCCATTGCTGTTTACTTCAGTTTGTGTTTTAGTAGTCTTTATGTTAGGAATTAGTGGGATATTGAGCAAAAGTCAAGCGCATTGCAGATGTAGTGGCTAAAAGCTACTGAACTGAACAATCTTTAATAACTAGGCAAAAATACTTGCTTGAAATTACAATAGCTGCCTTAAACAATTTTCATGGATCTTAGTGAGATTAGGTCTGTCTTTATTCTGGCAATGCTCGTCTTCTGCCAAAGGTTTGAGGAAAGACAGAACGCTGAACTGCAGAAAGTCTGTCCCTAAGTACGAGGAGCATGAGTTTGTAAGAAGGTACTGGGCTTTTGACAGATGTAGTTGCTTTTGCAGGGAGACCTTGAGGCTGGTTTTGCAGCAATTTTTATTTTATTTTTTTAGTTTATTTAATGCAGTAAGGGATTTTGGTTGAGAAACAATGAAAGCTTAAGAAACTTAGGGTGCTTGTTTTCCTTTTCAAAGCTGGTGAATAAGAAACAGAATAGGAGGCAAATATCTGGTAGCTTGAGGGAAATATCTGATAGCTCTAGATTTTTAAGGACAAGGCAAGAAGAATTCAGTTTTAAACCATCAGTGAGCTACAGCTCACTTCTCTTTAATACAGAGTTTGTTTTAAATGTTAAACATGTTTGGACTTAAATGTCTAGTATGCTTGATAAGAAAATGCAATCAGAAAATTCTCAATGGATGGTTACTTTTTAAATTTTCAGGCAGCAAATTCAAATGAGAAAAATAAAATGTCTAATGAAACTAATTGGCTGTTTATTAAAATAATAAAAGGAGGAAAAATGTCAGCTGGATAAATACCTCTAAAATAGAATAAATGTTTCCACTGGGGATAGTGCAGCTCTCTGGTTAGCAAAAAATAATACCAAATTCAGAGCAGACTATATTTAGTTGCAAATCAATATGGCTTAGTAGTTAGCAGCACCTGATCATCCTTTATGTAAAACAAGATTAAAATTGGTAGCTTTAAATTACTTTCATTCAAATCCACCCTTCCTCTACTGTTGCTATTAGAATAAATAAATAAGTAAAAGCACATTTAGCTGCTTTTGCTATGGTATTTTCTACGATGTGATACACAGACAAGGGACGCTCCCTCTGTGTGTTCACATGTGAAGTCACTAACGTAACACTTGCTCCTTTTTTTTTTTTTCCTCCTTGTCCTCTGTCTCTCACCTCCAATACCCTCCCCCAAAATTGAAATGGGCAAGTGAATTATGAATTTGTCATGTTTTACATACTTTTCAAGGTGCGTGAGGTGCCTCTGAAGATAAGTGCACCTGGCTTCCTATTTTCCTGTCTTCTGTATGTTTGACACAAGCTGACAGAGAGCCTTGAAGAGTTTTTTCTTATTTTACTCCTGGTCACATGCTTGGTATTGTAACTTCCAAAAACTAATTTTCTTCCTAATAACAGTAGGATTTTTGCCATTTCCCCCCATAAAACTTCTTCAATTATGTAACAAATGCATTTGGTTTAAGGGGATGCTGGCTAGGATTCTATGTCCCAAGACAGGCGTGTCAAAATAGCTGTAGGTTGGAAGAACCTCTGTTGCATTAAATGGGAGTTGAGCATTTGGGTGGAGGCCTGTACAGAGGCTCATGGACAAGAAATTCAGACTTTCTGAGTCTCCAAAGAAAACATGCATGCTGTTATCTCCCTATGGGAACACACCACTCCGTCTGCGTATACGCAGAGGTTGCTCCTAAGAAGACCTGGTTTTCCCAAACTCTGAAAATTTTGTTTGTGGAAAAATGAAGTGAATGACTGAACTCCTACACTGAATGTGGGGGTTTTCTTTAATGGCTTCTTAAACAATTGTTTCCGCATTAGATGCATTACTCAGTATGAAGGTTTCTGGAAGTGCACGTTCACAGTTACGAAATACAGCTGGGCCTCCATTTGTCTGCTGGGGACACAGATCTGCTCTTGTGATTTGGTTTCAAGTTGCTCACGAAAGACATGACAGTGTATATTCTAAGATCTCATGACAAATGTGTAACGTTAAGTGCTCTTACCAGGCTGACTGCTAACTGGCCAGGAAGTCACTAACACTGCGGC
This sequence comes from Fratercula arctica, assembly GCA_947846985.1. Lineage (NCBI taxonomy): Eukaryota > Metazoa > Chordata > Aves > Charadriiformes > Alcidae > Fratercula > Fratercula arctica. Next base: position 28,821,914 of record CANTUZ010000013.1, on the reverse strand, counting down.
TGGCAAAGAATAAAGAAAACATAAAGATGCTAAATCTTGGTTATGGGAAACTGCTTAACATTTAAACTCCTGGTGTCTGAGAACATAGGGTGGCATCTGCAACAGATGTTTGCCTGATAATCAAAGACCCAGTTGGTTAAAGAGTAAGAGTTCACCTGGCAGTTAATGCTGATTTTTATGGCGATGGACTTGCGACCTCTTGAAAATGAGAAATGCCAGTAGTAAGAAGTGTACATGTTTCTAGGGGTAGATGGATTTTGGGGTCCTGCTCATTTTTTTGACAATGAAGTATCAAGGAATGGCCCTATTCTGGATTCATTTGAACAGAGATGGCCAGTGAGATGAAGAGATGACTGGGATGTAAAGTATGTGAGAATTTCCCTTTACTTTCGACCTGCACGGGACTGGTGAGTTGGGTTCATTGAACTCACTGCATCACCCAGCCCTCAAGGGGTTATAAAGCAGAGGTGCACTGAAAAAGTTCTGACTATGCCACTTCAGAAGAACGTTTAGCTTGGCACTGCCTTCATCCCTGACTGCTGCTCATGATGCCTGGGGCTGTCTACCATAGGGATGAGCAGACAAACCTGGTATGTGCTCAAACCTGGAAATCTGAATTAATTAACCAGCGGAATAACTTATGGATGTGGTGGATTCCTCATAAATTAGGCTTTTCATCAAGATTGGTGCGTGCATTCTTGCTCGTGCACACTCTCTCCTAAAAGCTGTTGCCTGAATGGAAGGATTGATCACTGGAAAATGAGAGCACTTGTGCTGTTGAGGAGGAATAAGAAGGGAGGATCCTACAGGGCCCTGTGCTCCTCCACCTCTGAGCCAATGCACGCTGGTCGGCAGCTTCTCACATCTATTGGTGCTCCAGCTCCGTGTTAAGTACTACAAGATGCTTTTCATGAGATGGGTGGCATGGGGGCAGTTCTTACTCATGCTGAAGAGCACCTTTCTGTTGTGATGCAGAGCTATACCTCAAGCAAGTAGCTCTTTTTATTATTTGTGCCACTCATGAAGATGTAACACAGAAAATGCTGTTAATGCATTTGCTGCCCTAAAAAATTTCTTGTCTCTTTCAGCTGCTTAGGCCAGCAGGCAGTATCCTCCAAGGCTTAGTGAAGAATTAGGTTGAAATTGCCAAGGGGTCTCTCTTCCTGCACTGACTTAGGGATGTATGAGGCTCACTCTCCTTTGTCCTTCCTTCATCCTGCACTAGCCATATCTGCCTTGTGCCCTGTCAGCGTTTTCTGCTTGGGAACGGCTGAGTGGACTTTGCTCTGTTAGCTGTGCATCTCTTTTTATTTAAAGGAGATCTTCAGAGTGTCTATTTGGCATAAATCAGTTGAGAATTTGCTGGTAATAAGTGCAGAGGGGGGAAAGAAAAGAATACTTGGAGCCCTTTGTTCACTTTCTGTTGGCAGCGCCTTGTTCCTGCTCTTGGAGGAGTCTTTTGCTTGGCGCTGGCTTCATTCAGCCCCCAGTGCACAAATGCTGGGAAGCCGCAGCGGCAGCGTGGCTGTCTGTCTCCAGAAAGCCATGTGGCGAGGGGCTCTGCGTGCTGTGGAGAGCAGCTCCCCCCGTCCAAGGAGTTACGGGATACTGCTGGGGGTAGCTACAACTGGTCTGCGCTGGTACTAATATAATCCCGCAGGACTGTGTCCGTGCGACACAAGTGTGACATGTGAGGTATTTAAGGAGACACACCTGTTCTGGGCACAGCCCCGGGTACTGCATGCCTTGGAAATGGAAGGTTTTTGTGGAGCAGGAAAGACTTCCATTTCATCCACAGAGGGCTTTGCTTTCTTCTTTCTCCCTGGATTCACGTTATTTTATAATTTCATAATATTATGCAATCCTGTGGCCTGTTAGCACCGGGCTGTTTCAAAGGCCAGGCCAGCGTTTGCATTTGAACTTTTTTTACCTTAGTGTGTGATTCCAAAGTGATTAGCAGGAGAGAACAGCTTCTGGGCTGAGTGATGGTTTGGGTGTAACTGCTCCCAGGAAAGGGCAGAGAATTCAGAGAATGTCATCTATGTGCGGGGCTGGGTTTTTCAGTCCTTTAGATAGTTTAGATTTTATGTTGTGTTTACCTGTACTTTTATTATAAGGCCCCTGTCTTGCAATTTGGGGCAGTGAATTACATAAAAGTGATATCATCTTACCAAATTTTGTACAAAAATATTTTGTCCCTTTGGTTTGAAGTCTCTGAGTGGATTTCCCTCTCTTTTTCCCATCTGCCCCCCATCCCAAAAATTGTTGTGAAATGGCTACTTTCCATGAGGAAGAAAAAGCAAACAAATGCAAAATCTTGTGGTTGCGTAGTATAAAGAAATTAACTTGCTTAGATTTTTATCTATCTTTTAAGGTAATCTGACACTTGTTTGGCAGAAGATAAATTTTTTTGCCATTGAAATGGGGATATATTAAGATGGAGGAGAAAAAATGTCAGTCTGTCATGTGGCTTGATTCCATCTGTCTGTCTTGTCTTTTGAGTAGAATGGAAATTTTCTCTCAAACTTCTTTTTTATGTGCCTTTTTTATGTTAATGTGGAATTTCCTGGTTTGCCTTGGTCTCACTCCACATGCCCCATCTTTCCATGGATTCCTGCCGTTGGTGAGGTTTTAAGTGCTTGTTGGTTTGGGACAGCTACCAGGATTGGGGCCAAGACTTCTCCTGTACCTGATAGATTGTTGTGTGAAAATAGTAAGAACTGGACAGTCTTTCCCTCCCATCTTTATTTTAAATAGAGTTTGCCAATAAATATACGGTGTGCCAACTGTTTGTAGAACTAATAATGGCTGGTGGAAATAAGGAAGAGAGGGGTGAGAGGCATGTTTTACTCTAGGACCTCGGTGGTTTGGGCAGTTAGGTATTTTGGGGGGGGAAGGTGGTTATTATTCCCTTCTATAGAAGCTCTGAATTCTGATGGGGTGGACCAGAATAACAAGACCCTGAGGGGACAACAGATTCTCCTTCTCAGAAATGAAATGTTGTTGGTAGGGGAGAGGATCCTGGGCACGGAGACTCCTCGGCTGCAGCCTCACCTGCCTCACCGGGTAGGCTCACTGTGAGCCGGTCATTGACCCTTTTGGCAAAGGGTTATAAATCTGAATCTTGTCAACACTAACCTGAAAGATGGCTGCAGTGTGGCAGGAGCCTCCTTGCCTGCATGGGTGAGCAGAGGCACTGACCAAAACCCACAGCGCTCTTGAGTCCCTGTGCTAGCATTCACAGCTTGACCAGCCCCAAAGCCTCCAATTGTTTTCCGCCCTTGTGGGCAGACACATTTTGGTACGTATGAATGTGAAACTACCTCTGATTATGATATTGAGAAGCAGAATATCTCATTGTGAGGGACACATCACCCTCTCCCAGCTGTGGTGCCTCCCAGGCTAGCTTTGTGTATCTGCACATCGCTGCATTTTGCCACACAGGTACAGCGTAAGGTAGACGTGGGTTCAGTACCCTTGCTAGCTGGTAATGGTGGGTGCTCTCCCACCCCTGCCCCTACTGGCTTCTCCCAGAGTTAATCGATTTCCAACCAAAAAGTGAAGAGATTTATTCTGGAGGGTTTTCTAGGGGGGTGGTTGGATTTAGTGGGGGTTTTTGTTCCATAACTGCACCCTGCAAAATGTCCCGGCTGAGTTGTTTCCAAATACTGGCATCTCTAGGGAAGGGGTTATAAATTGCTAATTTAAAGCCTGCAACAGGATAATTAACTAACCAGTTTGATGTAAATGGCTTAATGGGGCTTTACTAGCCCCTTTGAACTTAAAGTAGCACTAAAAAGCTAACTGTAAATACCTTCAAGGAAAGTACTGGCATGCGTGAATGTGGGGCTGCTTGGTTGTGAGGAGCGAGCCTGCTCGACCTGCCAGGAATCCAGTGGCCTGTGTGACAGCAAACATCTCAAGGGGGTGAGGGGACCAACCAGGCACCCCCTGGGGAAGGCTCTGCAACCACCCTCCTTCTTCAGGAAGCACATAAACTCTGATATATCAGGCTTTCAAACCTGCCCAGCCTGCTTTGGAAAATTTAAATCACAACCTCAGTTTAAATGCAACTGTAATGAATTTCATCAGGATTGAAGAAAAAAAAAAAAACCAACAACCCTGAGGGGGAGGCAGCTACTACAGTCCACCCTAATTTTCTTGGAGCTGTATTTTCATTAAGGTCTTCTGGCAAGTCCAGGCAGAAACACTTATTACGCTTTGTTTTAGAAGACCTTGTTACCGACTGAATCTGCTAAGACAATGTACTGCAGCCCTGCAGCAGATTCCAGTTTCTGACGTGTTTTGGGGACTTTTGGGAGAACCTCTGAACTTTCATTCTTGCTGGGCTGTTACAAAATGCCAAGGGAGGAAGTCAACAACTATTAAGCATCTCGAAATGAAGATCATTGCAAGTGGAAGCATCTTGCATAGTTAGGCATTGATCTCACTTCTGACTATGCAAACTGGGGTGTCGGAGAGGAGAATTTCAGGCCCAAAGGCAGGAGGAGTATTGCCTTCGGTCCCTCCCTCTAGGGGAGAGAAGCTCCTCCTGGTCCAAGTGCTGCTCTGCTCCATCTTCTCATTGCACATGCACCACGCAGTGCCAGCAATAATTTGCAAGAACTTTCTTTTCTTCATTATTCCTCTGTCTCACCACCATCTTTCACCTATTGCCAGCAGCCTTCCTGGGTACTGGAGGATATTGAGGAATTTGAAGCACAATTCTCAATTACTACTGTGAGCTCTGACACAAGGGATTTGGCTTCACAGAGAGCTTTGCTGATGAGTGTTCCCGGTCCTTGGCTGTGCTTTCCTGCCTGCTCTGGTGCATTACCCCTGAAGACCATGAGGCTTTAAGGCTGAGCCAGACCAGGGCTGATGCAGGAAGAGGGCAAGACCTAACCTTTTCAGTGGTAGCCCTGACTTGGATGGGTTAAAACAGATCATGATGCCTCATCATCTGTAATGATGGATCTATTTCTCTGTGGTTTGTTTTTTTGTTTGGTTGTTTGTTGTTTTTTTTTTTTTATTTTGGTTTGGGTTTTTTGTTTCTTGTTTTGTTTGGTTTGTTGTTGTGTTGTTTTTTTTTTTCTTCCAGCTGGGAAAATAATGTACCACTGGCAATGTTAATGCTGGCTTTAAAAAAAAAAAAAGGCAGAAACATAAAAGCACTGAAGTCTGTTGTAGAGGGCAATGATGCCGAAGTGCTACATCTTATTTTAAAAACCACGTCTGACAGAGGATTCAGTTCTGCACTCTAATTGTTCATATGTCTATGGGCCTATTGTATGCAAAGATCAATAAAAAGTGGCCTTTAGAAGAAGAGGTAATAACATGGCACTTCTTTGCTTCTGCACGTTGACTGAAGAAGTTGGCACCATGGCACTACCTGCTTGCTGTGTGTGGGTGGAAGCACAGTGCAGGATTAATTGGGGGTTGATTGTGTTGGCAGGGATCCGTCAGCAGAGCTTGCCCAGCTGCCTGTGCTACACCGTAGCTGTTAATCCTTCATTTTTATGAGCCCTAACCTAGATCACATATTTAAAAAATTAAAAATACACGCACTATTAGAGAGAGAGAGAGAGAGAGAGAGAAAGAGAGAGATACTTGCAAGCAGAAGAGCTCTGTACACATGCAGCGTTGACGGCTGGAGACTCCCTTCAAGGAAGGCCAGAACACCTTAGCGTGCCAGCTTTGATATCTTGGCATCTGACTGGGAAATGCAAATACTCAATCTTAATCCATCATTCCCACATGCTGACATGTATCCAAAGGGAACTTCTGTGAATGTTGTTGTTATTCCCATATAATTGCAGCTGCTGCTTTGCTTCCCAGCATCACTCCACCATGTGTCCAACTTAGTACAGCGTCTTCCAGGCCTTTTATGCCAGATCTCTTGGATCTGTTTCTCTCACGGGGAGGCAAAAGGTCATTAGTGTGTATGTGCAGCGGAGGAAAAAACCTGTGTTTGGAGGGGCTGGGGTTGTTTTTATGAGGCTTTTCTCTTTCTAATCCCACACCTCTCCCCCTGGAAACAAACTCTTATGCAGATTTTTAGATTCCCTGTTAAGTCCTTTAAATAATATAATGAATTAGAAACCAAATGAACAAAAAAGCTTTTTTACACTTTCCAGAAAAATAAAAATTAAGTTAAAGAAAAAAGTGGATTGTAATAATCATCCATTCTTGTATGGTTGGACTCGATGATCTCAAAGGTCCTTTCCAACCATGAAGATTCTGTGATTCTTTCACATGAAAGGCAGACAGAGTTGGGGCTCCCCTCTGAAGTTCTGGTGTGCTTTACATGTCTTCTAATAACCGTACTTTTGCCTTGTATAATGAAGGTTTTATACAAATAATAATAAAAAAATACATATGAAGAAAGTTAGCATGACTAAGAATTTCTAGTGTGCCATTCATCGTATCAAAAGACCCAAACTCATTGGTCGTTTTTGGGCACCTCAGTAAATTTCAGCACAGTTTTTTGTCCTCTCTGAAGCTTTGCAGATCTCAGGGACCCAGTCTCTTCCTGGGGCAAGAAGTAATACTTGCAAAGTGGCAAAGCAGAATTGATTTTCTCAGCAATTTCACTCTTTGTTATGAATAACTGTCTTTAAAAAAAAACAAAACAAACAAACAAAAAAACCAACCAAAAAAACCCCAAACAAACAAACCAAAAACCCCCAAAACCACAAAACAGAATAATCACCCTTCCAATACACCTTTTGTTTTGAAAGCTACCAAACTTGACATGTCTATTTGATTTGGTGCCTCAAGAATAACAGGGAAAATGTGAACTGTAAACCGTGTCCCAGCACTCTTAATGGCTACTGCTAGAGAAAGAACAAATTATGCGTAAGTGCTTTCCTGACCTTTCGTCTGTTTTTAGAAACATGAAAAATTTAATCAGTACTTCTTTCCTGGCTGTTGCAAATAATAGAAAGCTATGTGAAAATTAGAACATAATGAAGACAAATTTTAGAGTGGTGTCTGCTGCAGGTCTTGGGTGCATTTGCTGAATTGCCTCCTGCTTAGAGAGCAGCTGGAAGATCCAAGTCCTTTCCCAACATGTCAAAACCAACTTTTTCGAAGGATGTAGTAGCTGTGCCAAAGCACCTTGCTTACTTGTAAGCAAATGCATACTATTGGGACTATTTCTGCCTGGGCTAGCATTCTCACATGCAGCTGGCTGTATTAAATCAATTTGATGAATTACTATATACTTTTAATTTTTCTACAGGCAAGTCCCTGCTATTTCTTGCCTGTACAAGATTAAATGGGCTTTTACATTACATACCCTATTATAAGACTTTAATTGTCTGGAATGGGTCTGTGTGTGCAATGACTGGTCATGGAAGGCTCTGGGGATTTAGGATTATCATCAGGCTTCTTACAGAGAGGTAGCAGAGAAACGTGTGTGAAAGCCATGTTAGCGTCCATGATGGAGGATACCGTACAATAAGAATGATACCACTTTTTCAGGTTCTTTACAGGAGTTGACTGTTGTTTGAGTTTGGATTTTGGGGTAGTTTTCCTGCTATTAAAACATATTATTTGAATGAGGTGCCTGCCAAGAAAATGCCTGGAGAAGGGAACAGATTAACCCTAGATGGACTGACTTGATAGGTCAGAGAAAGCTGGATGGCATCAGAACATCACTATGGCTGATGAGGCATATCTCTTCTCAAGTTTATGAGCCTCAGGACGTGCGTGTTCTGGAGCACATGCACTGTGGCATAACAACGCCACAATTTATTCAGCCCTTCTCCATGACAGAACTGTGTGTGGCTGAAAAACGTGGAGCCGAAGGCCAGGGACTGAAAGCAGCTAGATACAGGTGTTTGGGAATGCACAATGCCAAGACAGAGAGGTTTTAGTCCAGACATATCCTCACTAAACATACTTTTTGCATCCTCTGGGAGTCTACTGATGCTTTACATTAGTGGGCTCTGCTGGAAGTGGTAATGATGTAAGAATTTTATTTTTTACCTTCCAGTCCAAGGAGTAGTATCAATGTTCGTTGCGGCTGTTAGCAGTAGTTTGTACATGTATTACTCCTTTGGCCAGATTCTGATCCTATTTATGTAGCTATAAAACTGCTGAGTTGTTTCATCTGTGTAACGAAGGTTTCAATCTCTCTGACTGTTTTGGTTTTTCTGTTTTGGTTCTGGTTGGTGTTTTGCTTTTTTCTTTAACCACTTTCCTTGCTCTAAGGGAAGTTATCCAGCAAACTTTTAAAATAGCCTTTTAGTGTGGGTTGTTTCTTGTTGGTTTTGGTTGTTGGTTTTTTTTTTTTTTTTTTTTTTTTTTTAAACTCTTGCTCAAGCTTTTAAATACATGAATTGTCTCTGTGAATTCTCATCTGAGTGCCTATGAAACTTGCCAGCCAAGCCTAAATCTTGCAGGAGGTGCGGCCACATTTGTGTTCCCAGAGCTCTCTGGCACAGACACCTGGTACACCTGCTAGCTTCAGTGCTGTCACAACTTCACCCCTCATGCCTGTTTCTCTGGTACCTCCTGTTTTTCCCAAGGTTATCTTCTATAAATAGAATCTGCTCCAGCTTTTCACTCCCCCACACCCATCCTGAGGAGAATAATTACCAGTGAGACGGTTTTAATAGTGCTGAAAGAAGCAGGGTGATCCATTCTGCTGTGCTCTTTGAGGCTTTTTTCGGACGGGAAATAAATACACAAATTGCTTAGCAGTTTCCTTCAGTGACAAATGTAAAGTGAGTAGCTTTTGAAATACTTAAGCTTGAGTATTTAAACATTTGATAAACCATGTATTGTCTGCAGAATAAAATTGTAATTCTTTTGGCACCCACAGAATTCCATGCAAAGGTCTCAATCTGAGTATAAAAATCTAGTAATTTCTTTAATTGATATTAGGCTGGTGGAGGTAACTGTGGTATCTAGTGTTCACCTATCCAGCAAGCAAAACCGTGCTCAACCCAGGCTAGCAGAGATGCTTTGGATGATGCAGGTATCTGTCAGCACATGGTACAGCAGCCAGAAGACGCAAACACTTAGAGGATTCATAAATCAGAAAACCTTCTCCAAAACAAAACAAAACCTAAATGAAAGCATATAAGGGTTTGAGGTGATGATGCTGACTTTACTGTCCTTTAAACTATGCCTGCAGCAACACAGAGCTTAATGAAAGAGAAGCTGTCTCTATAGGCTACATGATGCAACTGCTGAGCAACTGCTCAGATAGCAGGGTGCTCTGTGCGCAGTAAGTGCCTACGGACAGAAACGCTGTGTAAAGGAATCATTGCTGGCACACTGATGCATGCTGGCAAATTAGACTCTATTTGGTGGAAGGATAAGAATCTACTACAGCTCTTTGAAATCACCCTTGTTGTGATCACCTCATGATAAAACATTAATTTCTCCAGTGTAAATAAAAGCATAGCACATTTCCCAAATAATCTCTTAAAGTAAAAACAGACTGGTGCATAAGAGTAAACCCAGTCAGAACAACCAGTCAACCTACAGAATTACTCCCCAGAGCTCAGAATGAAATGGGAAGGGTGGTACTGTTTCAGGTTTTACAGACACCCTCTTTGCTCGACTTTGACAATTATTTATTACCACTAATATTGTCCTTTGTAAACTTATACAGTGCTTTATGAAGTAAGACATGTTTCCTATTTTAAAGATCTTATAATCTTGTGGGCTGATAAGGGGTGCAGATTATCCCTTGGATGTTCATAAATAGTATTAGCACTAAGAGTTTTATTGGTGCTGGCTCCTTTCAAGCCTGTGGCTCTTTCTTTTTCTTTAACAACACTTTCCTAGTCAAGTGCCGAAATAAGGATTTTAACACCTTGATCTTCCAGGCTGGAACAGTGTGGGCATTCTTTTGTTCTGCTTATAGTGAAAGAGCAAAACCCCAGCAGCGTCCCAGTGCAGTGACTGTTGCTCTGCATGGGTTTAATCCACCGCCTTTGCTTGCCTCTCTGAGACTACAAATCTGAGTTTGGGTGATGGCAGCAGAGAGCAAGCTTGGGAGGTTTGTGCGTGTGTGTGTGCACGCGTGATTTAAATAAACAAACAATGGAACAGCAACTTCAACAAATTGTGAGCGGTGCTAATTTGTTATAGTGCTGTCTTGCCTTCTGGCAGTGTTGATTTAGGAGAAGCTGAGCAGACTGGAATGGATGCGGGTAGCTGCTGGCTCTTTTGCTCTGGGGTGTTATGTCGGTATAAAACGCTTCTAAGGGTCCTGTCCTGAGGAGCTTTCACATTAGAGGGTAAAGCACATGTCAATCCCCTTTTCAAAACCAAATCTTGGGCAAAAGTACCTTCCCCTCTGCCTTGCTCTTCTCCTGCTTTTTTTAAATGGAGAGATGCTTTAAGTTTTGACTCATGACAAGAGCCTGTAACTTGTGTGGTTTGAGTACTGCCAAAAAATCCGTGACCTTGACCAGAATAGTGTGTTGGGAAGGAGGAAGATCCTGTAGCAAAGTTTTCAACACCCCATGACCTTGCTGGGCTGCCTTTCATAAGGTGCCTGAGGCTGTAACCCCCAAAGCTGAGAAACTGACAAAGAAGGCTGGCCAAATGCGCATGAGACTTCTGCAACCCTGGACCACTGTTGTGCAGTGCTGCAGGATAAGGATGGCAAGATGGGAGCCTTGCTGGGAAGAGGTGGATTTTGGAAGCCTATGTAGAGTGACCTCCTTGCAGCCTGTGAGCTGAGTTGAAAGAATGTCTGAAGTCTCGAGTGAAGAAGACAGGGGAATAAAACTGAAAATGAGAAGTAGTCATTTAGTAGAGGCAGCCAAAGAAACAAAGAATTTTGAAAATGAGTAATCCCTGCTTTCCCCTTAGGTTATCTTCAGATTTGGATGCAATGCAGACAGTTTGCAAAATTTTGAGTCGTTAGGCTTTCTGCTTTTACAAGCAATAGTGGCTTTCTGGCATCCTCTCATTTGCCAGGCTCAGAGTTTCAGAAACACTTTTGGATGGTTGCAAAGAACCAAGTATATGAGGGTTCAGGGTGATGAGTTAAGCATCTGATTTGGATAGATGTTTGGCAGGCAGTACAGTCTTGATACTGCCAGGACTGGTTCTTAAACAGTGGTTTGCTTAGAGACAAAGATTTCTCTGGGAAGTACAGGGCTGAGTACATGGGCAGTTCTTGGGGGTGCGGGGGGAAAAAAAGGTGGTTAAAGTGCAAAAGGAGCTGTATTTAAGGCATTATTTATTTATGTTAAGGAGAACTGTTGCTACTGCATCTGTAGGTACAGATGAGATAAGGGAATGACATTTGGTCTTATAGAAGAAAATGAGCCAGCAGGGTTTTCTGTGTGCTCACTGGTATCTGCCATGTGGTGAAAGAGACGACATTTTGGTCGAAGGCAACTACCCGTGTCCTTCCTGCACCCCTCAGCATGGAGCTTAGTGTTACCTATTGCAACAAGTTCATATTAGCAGTAATCTGTACGCAGGTGCTCCTGTGGAGACTGCTGCTCTGCAGAAAGGTTTGCTGAGTCCACACAAGAAATAAAAATAAGCAGGGAGTATCTTTGTATCAAACGCTCTCCCATGTCTCCCAGTACTCTGAGGCCTCGTTTGCTCTAACAAACCCTGTAATGAAGGGGTCTGCGTCACAGTCACTAGTGGATTTAACGCTCCCAGCTGTCTGCCTCATGCCTGTCCTGGAGATCCCTCCCCAGTTGCAGGGACAGTTGAAAGGGCCAGGAATTTGCTGCAGTATTGCTGCATTTCGCAACTCAGCTATCAGCTTGTACCTGTGGTGACTCAGAGCCCTAAAGCAGAGCTGTAAGACAGTCTTGGCTGGAAAGGGGTCATGACGTTCCTTCTCCACCATGCTGTGTGCTCCTGCCCCCAGAGCAGTGCTCAGCATAAAGCTGCCGCTCTGTGCACTCCCCGCCAACTGTGGCGTACCATACTGAAGGACAGGGACCAAGCTTTCTAGGACCAGGAGCATCTTCTCACTCCATGTAATTCATAGGGTTGTTGATTCTGCCTAACACTCTAGGATTAGCAACAATCCTTTAGTCATGTCCTAAATTCTTGCATTGTAAAGGGAGGATTCTGTACATCAAGGCTCAAAGGTAGCTGGGAAACAGAGGAATTTTGCATACCAAAGCGGCCTTAACTGGTGGATGGGTAGAGGGTATCCTTTCTCTTGTGTGGGCTGAGCTACTCCACTGAATATATGGGTATTTTAGAGCAATAAGGAGTCACTTGATAGCATGGGACATCAGAGCTGCCTTTACTACTTGCAATGCAGATACAGTTGGAACTGAGCCTGGTGGGCTGTTGCAGGGCTGCAGAAGAGCCCAACATCTATTGCTGCTTGCTGGTTTCTGAGGCCTTATTTGTTTTGTGCCACTGCTGTGTTTCTGAGATCAACTGTGCTCTGCAGATATGCAGGAATTTTTAGTGCCTGGCTCTGCTTGACAAGATCTGCAACGTCCATGCCTCTCGTCTTCTCCTCCCACTAAAAGGTTTGGGTATTCCTAGGTTCCTTCATGTCAGCAGTGAAAATAAATGTACAATATACAGGGTCTCTGTTTAGGAATTGGCAGGAAGCTTCTTTTCTGAACTGCAGTGTGATGTTCTAACAGTAGGAAACAGCTTTGGTTTAGGCAGTTCTCTGCTACCCTCTGCCCTAGAGGGGAAATACAACTATGGAGAAGAACTTCTTGCTTCACAGGAGTAAACTGCTGTAATCTGGGTGTAAATCTGCATTTGAGCTACTGTCCAAGAAGTACCTTTATGCAGCATTCAGCCTTTCTTAAGCTGAGTATTGCTGGTATTGCTGAGTGTTTTGCAGAGTCCCGATGCTGGCAGATGCAGCCAGTAGTGGTATTGCTCGTATGCAGTCTAGAGTGTGCGATCTCTTGGAGAGGGGGGAGCTCCAAATCCCTGGGGCTCTTGCCCGATATACTTAAAGTTCCATGCTATTTAAATGTGGGTTGGGCTGTTCATGTTGGCAGTGGTCTGTTCAGACTAGTTCAGCAAATGCTCTTGGCTCAGCACAGCCCAGGTCAGTAAGCAAACACTTGCTTACGTTTCACTTCTTCGTAGTATTGACGAGATTTAAAAATCTTCAGTCTATAGTAGTCAAAACAGGGCAATCTGAATACAAAAGACCTATTAGTTCAGCGTGAAAGGGATTTAGTTACAGAACTGTGGGGATATGAATACAGTGGGAATGATGGGAATGGTATCCTGGGCCTGAGTCCAGCAGATGTCCAGGAAGAGCGAAGAACTATCTGCTCACATTCAGTGTCCTTTTCGTGAAGACATTTTCTATTTACCAGGCTAGTGTCCTCCTCCTCTCTGATCCAACTGCATTAATTATTGTAAGTCTTTTTCACTGGGTCTTTTATCTTTTAAGGTTGAAATGACAATCAGTATTCTTCTAACTTTTTATATGTAAGATTTCTATCTCCAGCAGCACAGCTGCAGACACGCAGCCATGAATGTGACAAGAGCTATGCAGAAGTTTCACTTCGCCATGAGGATCTAAAAACCTACTTTGAATCCCTGCAAGGCTGCAGGATTATTTCTGGGTTTTTTGGTTTGGTTGTTTTTGTTGTTTGTTTTTTGTTTTTTTTCCTCCACTAGGGCAGCATCACGACTTGTAGAGAGGGACCCGTGCTAAGCATCTACCCTAAGGCTGTCCTCCTTGATAATCCTGCTGGAACTTATTACAGGAACTCTAGGGGAAGGAGGATACGCACTGCAGGGGATACACATACCCTAGGCTTGACAAGCTGATTGTATCTTTGGGATATGCCTTTCCCTGGCATGGAAAAGATGTGATTGCTTTTTCCTTTGGGCAGGGAAGGGTGCAATTATAGATCTTAAGTTTGGCGACTCTCGTACCAGCTGCAGTTCACCATGAATCAACTTGATCTCCAGTCTACAAGAACATAGATTAAATTACCAGTGAAGCATCATTATAAATAGGAGAAGGCATACAGTATTTTCTTTTCCCATCTTGCACCACAGATGTAACAAAAGCCAAAGGACCCCCTGGCTCAATGCCATAACATCTCTACAAGAGCAGGATTTCAAAGGCTTTGGAAGGGGGACAGGGAAATGGGGACAACACAGAGGATCAGCATTTAAGTGTTTCTTCCATTGCCTGTACGGTGTGAGGAACAAGACCATGAAGCTCCGGCACCAGGCTTTTCTTGTCATAGAAGCATTTCTAAATGGTGATACTTAGTTGCCTGAATTTCTGGGCAGAAGGAGGCTGGTGCAGACATCCTGGGATCTGCTGTTCTTTGATATAATGGACTGGTCCCCATGAAGCTCAGTGCTGTTGGGAGTCCTGAATGAAAGTGGCCAGAGAGAGTCATCAAGAAACTTGCAGAGGCCTTCTGCTCTGTTTCCACTGCAGTTCTGGGGAGATGGGTGGAGGGGAGGTTGTTCTAGTAGTTACGTATTTAAGGCAGGTGGCCGTTTTAAAATGTACATTTCAATTTTGATTGCAGTTTTTTAATTGCATTTAACAGCGTCCCTGCTGGTTCTCCATTCCGCATCCGTGCAGCCACGTTCTATTGATGGCCTGTTGTGATTTCAATGGAACATCATGGGATGTACCTGGCACGTCGGGCAGCACTGGATGGAGGTGCCTTTAGCCCAATGTACCTGGCATGGTAAGCGGCAACCAAGTGGTTAATCTGCATTCTACTGCTTGTAGTCTCAGCTTGTGTAGCAAAGTGTTCCTGCTTTGCTGCAGCCTTGCACTGACTAGAAATCACTTTGCTCTCCTGATGTTAGTGCCTTCATGCACACAGGGCCCCTACCCTTTTCACCCATGGAGATTCCCCTTCCCTGGGCAGTTTGCCATGCAGCAGAGAAGGGCCTAGCCATGTCAGGCTCTCCTTGGTATTCAAGAACAGGAAATGGAAGGGACTGGGAAATCATCTGACTCTTTTTCTTCTCTCCTTTTTGGGCCAGGAGCTGGTAGCAGTTGAGCATGTATCGCCTACATACCAATGTCCAAATGTTGCCGTACAGAGGTAACAAACAGGTGCTTGTGTCCATAAGCAAAGCTATACCATTTCTGCGGGGGTCCTGCAAGAGCTGCTTCAGGGAGCCAGGAGGGCAGTTCTGCCTGGTGCAGAACGCAACAAACTAAACAAGGGCCACTTTAAGTTTGGTGATGCGGTATCCTCTGCAAAATGATCCTCCATTCTCCTTCTCCTTTCCATGTCCACACCTGCAACATCAGCTGCACATCCTGCTCTGTCCTGCATGTCGCTTTCTCTCTCTTCCCCAGCTCTGCAGACCTCTCCCCGAGTACCCTGACATGTTGGTCTTACCTATTTTGAAGTGAGAAGTATTGCTGTGAGAGAAACAAGGGTGCTGTATCCTGTTTTCTGCTTCAGATGACCTTACAGAGTTTTTGCTGCTCCACTGCCAGTGATGAAAATGCATGTTGTTGCCTCTGCTTCTGAGTTCTGCTGTCTTGCCTGCTCACGGGGGCTGGGGATAGGGAACCATGTGGGCTAACACAGTTCCTGCATTCCTCCCCATGCCTCTGCTGCTCTGGAATGTGAATACCTTTACGAGGCATGGGATAATGACCTGCCAGCTGCAGCTCCTGGGGGGAAGGTTAGTGGCCATGAAGTCCACTTCACCAATACCTCGGAAGAGTCCTGGAAATATGTTCTGCTGGGACGTGGGGAGAGGAAGATCAGACAAGCCAGTGAGCAACAGGAAAGCTCTCTTCCAAGTGGGGGCTTCAAGTGCCCTAAAAAAGTTAGTTCATCTGAAACTGAAGGGTGCAGAAGTCATCTGTTTCAGTTTCACCCAGGTCCAGTAGCAGCTAGACACAGCATTTTTAATGTCAGAAGTAAATTGGTGGCAGAGAGCAATGTAGGAAACGATTTAATTTTATTTTGTTCTTCCCCGTGCTCACTGCTGCAGTGTCTGCTCAGTGCAGCACAACTGCTTGCGAAGGTGGAGAAATAAGCAAGCAAGCCACTGTCTTTCCCTAGGTATATTATAACACGCACAGTAGGATAACACTTGAACAGCATCTAATTTGATACATCACATCTAATCTATTTGTTGGTCTTTATCTGCAGTACTGTTAGTTCACTGTTCAGGTGCTCGGTGTCTAGCCTTCTCATCCATCCAGGAATCCTCTACATGAAATGAGTGACTCCTTAGATCTGTTTTTGATTGATTCTTTGCTTCACTGGTGTTGCTTCTTAAAAGGTAAACAATATTCATATGCTGCAATCTGTAACTCAGAGATGAAACAAAACAGCATCTCCTGCCAGAGGTTGCTAAGATAACACATTGAGCATTCATTCAGCAATTACTTTTAGGAAGAGACTTAGTAATATTAGAGAGAACTACATCTGTAGTGAATATGTAGATTTTATACTATTTAAAGGGGTGAAGGAATTCCTCTTCTCCTGTACTTTGGCAATCTAATTTTGTGGGATATCCAGAGTCTTTGTGGAAATTGAGAAAAAAATAAGTTTTTCCTGCTTTGCAGTGAGAGCAGCACAGCTCCTGGAGCAGCCTGTGTGTTCTGCACAGTCTGCCTGCGGGATCACGGTGCGCCCCAGGCTGGGCACAGCAGCTTGCAGTTACCTGGCCTCTCGGGCAATATTACTTATGAAGATGCTGTCGGCTCTTAGCTTGCGAAGCTTTGTTTGATGTGTGGCATCTGCTTACAGCATTACTGTATTCTGCGATTTGTGCCCTGTATTTTTCATGTCTTTGCATGTGCTGTGTCTCAGTGTCATGGATATGGTGGAGGCAGTGAGGATCCTCAGTCTTGCTTCATTCCCTACTTGCACAAGAATATTTGAGCAGGTTCATTGCTCTGAAAACTTTCTGTCTTGAATGACTAGGAAGCAACCTGAATCTGAAAAAAGACCATCTCTACTGCCATTTGTCCAAAGCCTTCTGTGATCCTGTTTTAAATGCAAAGGAGTGAAATTTTGCACGCCAAATTCAATGATAAAAGATTGTGGCCCCAGATGGACATCTACATATTCCTGAGGTCGGGGGGCGGGATTTTTTTTTTTAAATTTTCAGGGCTTTTGGGGGCTTTTGTTGTGGTGGTGGTGGTGATGTTATCCAAATGTTCAGGGTTTGTTAAGAGCCAGTCTCTGCAAACTAATGGATAGCAAGGTCTTCCTAAGGCTACACCTGCCATTTGTTTGGGAAGATCTGCTAACTTTTATACTGGATTTAACCATGTAGTTGCCTTTGGTCCCATGCTTTCAGACAGAAGTGAGATCTTAGGAACGCCATAGATTAAGGAATAATGCCTGCTTCTCTTTGGCTAACAAGTTTTCCAACACACTTTTCCAACCTCTTTTCCCCACATCTGAAATTTATCATTGCTAAAGAAGGGCTTGTAACTGGTCAGCTCTGGAAAATACCTGGAATGGATTTATTTTTGTTTAGGACTGCACAAAATACACAAGCCAGGCTGATGCTGTAAAGCTTTTGGTAACAAAGGTACATCAGTCAGAGGTGTGTTCTCTGACCCATGTTGCTGTCCTGGTAAAAGCCCTCGGTGGGCAATTCTGGCAAAATTTTAAACATGAGGCTCTCAACTTGGCTGAAGGTTTTGCTGCCTTGTTTCATAACATTCATTCTGTTGGGGCTGCTAAATCCATGTTGACTTCAGCTAACAAACTCAGATTTGATAGGCAGCGTTACAGTGCTTAAACCTGACCACTGCTTTTAAAATCTACTAAAGGAACCTACCTCATACTTATGTCCTACTGAACATGGATACTTCTGTAAAATTCGACATGTGAGATAAACAGAGGTAATTTAAACAGCTTGTACTATGCTAATTTTTATGCTGCAGAACATACTGAGGTTTAATAATAATATTATCTTCCTCATGAAGGTCAGTAGAAAGCAGAACTATAATTGTACCCGTTTCCAGGACTTTCCCTGCAGGCTCGTTACCTGGTTTCAATATCATTTAAGGCAGAAAGAAAAAAAAAAAGAAAGAAATAAAATCTAAAAATATTTCCATTCAGTAGCGCAGCAAGCCTTGATTCTTCGCAAAGGCTTAGACAAACACACATAAGCTTGCTTTTTTTTTTTTTTTTAAATTAGTCTGTTTAGACAAAAAATACTGTCTGTGCTCTTTCCTTTCCTTTCCTTTCCCTTCCCATATTTGTCCTTTATAGAACACTTAAAATTCATATCCAGGGATTTTGTTTGTTATATGCATGGAAAAGCACCATTATGTTTGTAGTGAAAATAAGTGTAGTAGTAGGCTGTCTCTTGCTATTCTTGAGCAGCATGCATTTTTATATATATAAATACTGTGTTACGTTGCAAGCCATGTTTTTGTCCTTCCCTATCAATGTATCTCAGTGGCCCAGAAGTAAGTGCTTTTACTGGCCTGGCTAGATAAAAGTGGGTATTTGGTGCCTCTGTGCTGTTGCTTCTTCCTCTTAATCAGCAATTCTGGAAGCAAGCCACTAGAACCAGACACATTGCCTGCGTGCTGCAACTCTGATGTAACTAATTACAGCAAAACTTTGTTTTTAAAGTGCTCAACGCTGTTCAGTGGTGGTAATCCCTGTCTCTATCACATTTTTGTGATGCTGCAGGGTGAGTTTCAGAAAAAGAAACACTATAGATGGAGAAGAAATAACTGGCTAGCACCATGGTGGCAAGCCTGTATTTCCCCTTTTTAGTTGCCACCCTTTCTAAAGCCAGCCACCCTTGGGAACATTAGTGTGCACAGCGGTGAATCCACCATCTTCTTGGGTTCCCATCCATTGCTGAGACAATATAGAACAGAAAAGCAGAGCAGCCGTTTTAGCTGTGGGCGAAGGTGAGGAGCCACTAAGGTCTGTGCAGATACTGAAGTCGGTGCTGGTGCACGGAACGGGCTGCAAAATTCTACCAAATGTGTAACCAAGTACCAGGCTGATCAGATAACCGAGTGAAAAATGTGTCCTGTGCAAGAAGGGAGGCACCTTCTTGGCAGATCCATTGGTAAAAGTAAAACTACCAGACTAGTCAGACATTGGAGGAAAAACTGCATTCATCTAATTTTTGGTAACTTTTTTCATAAAGCAAAACCTTTTTGGTGTGCAGAAATGGATGATGTAAACTTACCACCTTTCTGCCAAATTAAATCTTTCTATTTATCACCAGTTAGTGAGAATCAGAAGTTATTTTTAATATTGACAGTATCGCTCCTTATTTCATTTTCTTGTGTACACATACTTTACACAGAGGAATGATAATGCAGTCTAATGCTTCATCATTTGAAATTTGATGGTACAGAATGTGGTAGTGGGACTCACAAGCAATAAAAACATTAACCATTAACTGATGGTGATTTTAAGAGAAAATTTAAGCTCTTCATTTCTATGGACTTATGGCTTGCTCCTTCAATAAGAGGAATCTGTTTCAATAATATGATGAACTGGGAAAAGAAGAAAGGAAGTGGAAGGCTAAAGGTGGCTGGTATTTAATTCCTCCATTTGAACCTCAGAAACTATTTAAAATCAACCTTAACAGATAAATGCCCATCACGAGTAGTCGTTGGCAATTTCAAACAAAAAAAAACCTCAAGAAAAAAGAAGTTAAAAAATTGATCTTGTATTCCTGAATGCAGCCCCAGATTTTATTCCCATTTTTTAATGCATTGTAGTATCTACCAAATGTGCAATTGCAATTAGTTCTGATATGCCTCAAACTAAGTATTTCCTACAGTCCATACTACTGGGAAAGCCAATATAAATATCTAAACTAAAAAATATAGTGAATACCGGTTTTGAAATACATGAACTACACAGAGGTAACTACAATTTTCCTCTCTTCCCAGTACTTCAGGGCAGAGAGACAGTGACTTGAGATAGGTTACTTGACTCTCTCAGTTTAAACAAAAAGCCTTCAAAACTAAAGGCAGGGCAGAATTAACTTTAGAAAACACTTTCAGATTGTTGAAGACATTTGGTGGCATTTAGCTAGCTCAGCATCCTGCATTTTGGCCAGTTTAGGGTTGATTCTAGTCCTTCATGTCAATGGATTGGGATACGGACATTGCCAGGGGGGCAGTTTTTAAAGCAGCCTTTCATAGTCTTAAGGAGATATGCCATTCACACCTCAGTGTGATTAATTCCATCTTCAATGGATGTAGTTGCTACATGTCATTTTCTCAGCCCCAGAGCAGCTGGGTGTTGTAAGATTTCAACATGTAAGAGCCAACAAACAAACTACATGTTAAAGTAGGGAAGCTGCAGCTTATGCTAATTATTTTACATGCTCAGATATGCAAATGGCAGTGAAGTAGATGCCTCTTTTTTTTCTTCCTTTTATTCTTGTTCCTCTGAACAGATTTCTGTCACGAGAGGGAAACGGCTTTCCCCTGTACCTGTTGTTTTCCTGCTGGTATCTTTTGGATAGTAATTCCAGCCAACAAAGATTGCTTTTGTAAAAAGATACTTACAAATCTGATTTTTTAAAGACTTTACTCAAATCTTAGCATGAGAAATACTTCTCTCTGTATTCCAAGCAGGATCACAGCTTGCAGGACTGAATGTACCCAGAGCTCCTTAGTTAGTGTCAAGCTGAACATAGACTGCACCGCGTTAGCACCATTTTAAGCCACTGTTCGAGTGGAAACAGCAGGTTCACATCTCCCGTTCTCCTGTTTTGCAGGTGGTAAGGTGAAGGTGAAAGGAAGAGAAGGTGGAGATGGAACTGCCAAATCATGCCAAACAACTGCTACTGCAGCTGAACCAGCAACGAGCCAAAGGTTTCCTCTGTGATGTGATCATTGTGGTAGAAAATGCCCTGTTTCGTGCCCATAAGAATATCCTGGCAGCCAGCAGCATGTATTTCAAATCCCTTGTCCTGCATGACAACCTGATTAACCTAGACACGGACATGGTGAACCCCACCGTGTTCCGGCAGATCTTGGACTTTATTTATACTGGTAAGCTCTTAACGACTGACCAGCCCGGTGAACAGAACTTTAATGCTCTCCTCACCGCAGCAAGCTACCTCCAACTGCACGACCTGGCAGCTCTCTGCAGAAAGAAGCTGAAGCGGAACAGCAAGTCCTTTGCTGGGAAGGCCGGTGGCCTTGGTGTCGGGAGATCTGCCAGGAGTCAGAGACTTTCCACCGCTTCGGTCATCCAAGCTCGCTATTCAGGGTCAAATGAGGGGTTGAAGGGCTCACACTCAAAGGAGCTGTCAAAGGGAAAGCTCTCCGATGACGAGGTCTTCATCAGCAGCTCCAACCAAGAGAATTGTCATTCCTTAAGCAGGGGAGCCAGTAACAATGGCGGTGGGGGCAGCAGTGCAAATGGGAGCACTGGCGACCAGGAGCTAGGCCTCGACCTGTCCAAAAAAAGCCCGTCACTCCCTGTTGCAGCCTCCCATGACGACACGCAGCACAGCGAAAGCCAGCATGGCTCTCCCCAATCTGCCTCAGCCCCCGCAGCCAACAGTGCCTCATCGTTTGACGAGTCTGGAGTCGGAGCCCCTCACAGCATGGCGGACAGCAGCGACCCCATGGAGATGGATCTGAGCGAAGAGTGCCACCACTCATTGACAGAGAGCAGCCAGCGCAAGGGCCTCCGGCACTCGTCCCGCAAGAAAGAGTGGATGAAGAAAGACAACGCCTTTGACCGAAAGGAGGGGGGCAAAGACAGGGACGAGGGCGAAGGGCTGCCCAATGGTATCCTCCTGGGGCCCTTGTCCAAGTCTGTGGAGCGGAGCCTGGCCGGGGCCTACGGCACAGACCTACCCTACCCGTGTAAGGAGGAGGTAGAAAATGGTAAGGAGAACAGTGATGACAGTGGTGAGAGCGAGAGCGGCGGGCATACTAGTGCCAACTATGTCTACCGGCAGGAGGGGTTTGAGCCAGTGGCCTACGGTGACAACTTGTATGTCTGTATCCCCTGTGGCAAAGGCTTCCCCAGCTCCGAGCAGCTCAATGCCCATGTGGAGACGCATACCGAGGAAGACCTTTACATCAAGGAAGAAGGCACGTATGGCGGCAAGGATGAAGCCGAGGATTTGTCCAACCCCAACCAGTCCTATGCCGCAGAGTCCCGACCCTTCAAGTGTTCAGTGTGTGAGAAGAGCTACAAGGATCCAGCCACGCTGCGGCAGCATGAGAAGACTCACTGGCTGACGCGGCCCTTCCCTTGCAACATCTGCGGCAAGATGTTCACACAGCGGGGCACCATGACACGGCACATGCGCAGCCACTTAGGGCTCAAGCCCTTTGCTTGTGAGGAATGCGGGATGCGCTTTACCCGGCAGTACCGACTGACAGAGCATATGCGTGTCCACTCAGGAGAAAAACCTTACGAATGTCAACTGTGTGGTGGGAAATTCACCCAGCAGCGCAATCTGATCAGCCACCTGCGAATGCATACCTCTCCCACATAAGCCAAAGACTCCAGAATGAGCTTCATGCCCATCCGCAGTGATTTACCTTTCTCTGTAGACTTGCTGCTTAAAAAAAAAAAAAGAAAAAAGAAAAAAACAAACAAAAAAGGGGGCAACTCCCCATACTCTGTTCAGTCATGGGAGGCCTAAACAAATGTAGCTTTAACATTTTAAAAAAAAAGTTCCTTTTTTCCCTTTTTTTAAAAAAAGAAAGGTCCACAGCTAAGCTGATGCATTTAGTCCAACTCTCCCTCCAAATCTTGGTGATCTGGCAAGAAATACCACTTCTTTTTACACACATCAACTTCATTGCCATATTGATTATCTGGAGCAGGGAGGGGGACCATTGACAACTTTCAGCCTCTGCTGGCTCCCCCCTCCCTGCCTCTTTCCTTCGTGTTACTGTCACCCTACTCACCTGCTCTCCTAAAACCAAACTCAGTAGGGGCATTTCTTGCCATTAAAAAGAAAAAAAAGTACACCTTTTCAGTGGCCTGAGTAGCTGTCAAAAAACATAGCATTGCATTCACAAGTGCAGAAGCTTTGTCTGTGGACCATCTCACAGGGTTGGCAGCCCCTTCAGATACTGTGGGAAAGCCACAGCAGTGGTGGAACCCACCACCCCCCCCCGGGCTGGCAATGGTGGGGATAGCAGTCTACCTAGGTATGCACCAGCCTGAGTACTTCACTTAAAGAAATGGCAATGCCTCCCTCACCATCCCTCCCTCTTTTGGTTTTGATCTTTGTCCTTGGCACACATAACTACATGCCACCTTTTCCCACAACACATACAAACCTCTTCTGCCTTACCCATGACTGAACAGGGACTGGATGCCCTGGGAATTTCTTTCAGTGAGCAGGGGGTCGTCTTTACTTTTCTAGTAGTTTTCATATGAATATTCTTTGCTTAGAGGTACTTGTTTTATTAAAGGAAAAACCATTGTAACGTTTATGTGAATGTTTGAACTGGAAGGTCTGAGGTTAATTCTAGGGTGGGTGGGTGGGGAGGGGTTTTGATGTAGGCTGGACTTGCTACAAGTTCCTTAGGTACTTTTTTATTATTTTTTTATTTTATTTTTTGTGTGTGTGTACGTTTTTAGCTTTCCTCCCTCACTAAAGAGCAAGTCTGTGTGGACAGACTTGTTACCTTTGCTACCTCTTGAATTCATGAGAACAATAAGATGGTTAGTGGAAATTAGGCTTTTTTTTTTTTTTTCTCTTATTGTAAGTAATTAATGTATAAAAGTAGAAGCTAAATTAAAGTTAAGGGATTTTTACCACCCCGTCCTTCCATCAAAAGTCAGCTAGAGAAATGTTAAAGCAAAGCTTGGCCAAAGACAAAGCAAAAAAATACATTGAGCCAGAGGCTGTGCTGTCTGCTTGGACTGGCTCATTTGCAGTCTCTTGGCTGTTTGTAGTCACTTTTATCTAAAAGAAGAAAACTTCTCTGAGCTTTTTGGGCCCTTTCCAGCTTTGTTTGTTGAATCTCGATACTATGGGGAGGGGAAAATGTCCCCCTCGTCTTCCACTCCCCCAGCACATCTGGGTCAGTCTGTAAACACCTGGCAGGACAGAGGGTGAGGGCATAGCAGCCTATAATTTACTAGAATCCAGAGTGCAATAAGGTGGGGGAGAGGAGGAAAAAGCAAACCAAAGTGTTTCATATCCTCCCTTTTGGACAATTTAAACACGCACACACACAAAAAAAAAAAAAGAAAACTGAAAAGAAAAAGAAACAAAATGTTCTTGCAACATCTGCATAAGACATCACAGCCAACAGCTGCTATTGGTTTAGGAGAGAAGACAGAGAACCTAGCCCACCAATTCTTGGCCCCCTTGACTTTGTTGGCGTGACCTTGTGGAAAGCTATGGCTTATTTCAAGCCTCCCGTGACTGTGGTGGTAAAAATTCACAGCCAGTAGAATCATCCCTTCTGAATTGAGTAAGGTTTACACTTGTTTTTTTCTTTTTTTTTTCCCCCACTCAAACCAGTATAGTCTCTATGCGTAAGGTTTACTAAACCTCACATTTTGTCTTTTTAAAAAAAACAAAACCAATTTTCTTAAGTTTTGACCAAAAAAGAAAAAAAAAAAGAAAAAAGTGAGCATGTTTGACTAAAACAAAGAAATATAAGCTTCGTTTTCTACTGGGTTTTTTTTGTTTGTTTTTGGGTTTTTTTTTTGTTAAGGTAGACTAGTCCATAAGAAGTTATTGGGTCAATTGAATGAACTGAGGAAACTGGAACCCAGGCTCCAAGCAATAGACAACCCAAAGGCGCTGAGCCTTGGCCTGGTGTCTCATCTTACAGGGAACACGCTCGCCCCTCTCACCCCAGCGCTCCAGTGTGCTTCTCCCAGTTCTCCCAGTGCTATTGTCTGCTTGCTCCCAGACACCTGCGAGCTGTGGAGTGTGAGAGGGGAGCGTGGACTTTTGCTCTTCTCTAATTGTGCTGAGATGCGCTGTTTTCTTTTGGGGGGGTTAGGTGGGTTTTTAGTGTCTTTAGCACTTCCACATTTTGAAACATATATATTGAATTCGTTTCTCCTTGATTGCTTGCCAACCCCCCCGAGAATGTCCCCAAATAGTCTTTGGGGAGGACAGGGAAGGCCTTGCCATCTACCTTTTTCTCAGAGCAAGTCTCAGCAGGGCCCAGGGACAGCTGTGCACGATTGGTTCCTAGGCACTTCCACCCTGCCTTTACCTTCCCTCCAACCATCCCAAAGTCGAGCTGAACCCCAGGCTGGCTTAGGCTGCAGCCGAAGTGGGCTCCCCTTGCTCCTCGCCGGCCAAGGACCGGTCAAGTCCACGTTTTCAAAACAATTTTTAGCTCCCTTGTGAGAAGGGTACATCCCGGGATGAGCCCCATCCCCTGCTGTGGGTTTTGGATGCGGGTTCCCCCATTCATTCGTGGCCCTGCTGTTTGCCAAGATGGGTCCGCACCGCTGTGGCTCTCAGCTGGTGATGGGGACAGCAGGCGGGTGTCTCTGCAGAAGCCACCCTGGGGACAGCAGCTCAAGCTGTGACCGACTTGGCCAAGCCACGGAGCAGCCCAAAGCGCACAGAAGCAGTGAGCTCCTCAGCAGGTGAATAACCTGCTCCCCCTCGCTTAATTCCATTTTTACAAGCATGTATGTGGGTGATGTAGCCTCTCGCCCCACCCCCCAGACCCCCCCCCCGCCCCCATTTGCTTCTTAAGCCTTGAAAATCATGTTGAAGTTTCAGGACCCAATGCTACTTTTTAAAAAAAAAAAAATTTAGAGCTTTCTTTTTTTTTTTTTTTTCCCTTTATCCCCTCCCCAGCACTTAAACAATACGACATAAAGTCTGTGTACAGCAAGAGTATTGTACAAAAGGAAATTCTGTTCTTTTTTCACGTAGCTGTGTAAAGTTGTGTTCCATAGATTGAGTATAAACATTTTCCAAATTGTGACAGTAATAATTAATAGCTAATAATACTCAAAACTTCAGGGACTGTTTCAGGCCTGCTTGGGGCCTAAACACTCAACTGCATTTGTACGACATAGTATTGTATCAAACATTTTTCTGTATTTTAATGAGAAAGCAAAACACTAGTTTCATATTTAAGATTTTAAGAGTTTTAGGGTGGGGGGGAGGGAGTTGTTTTTTTTTTTATTTTAAAAATTTTTTTTAATACACAAAGAGCCTCAAGAGGAATAAAACAATTTAAAAACAAACACACAAAAAAAAAAAAAAGCAAAAAGAAAAAAAAAAAAAGAGGCCAGGCAGCTTAAATATATGCTTTAGTCACTTAGTTCCAGAATGTTTTCGGAATAACAGGAAAAAAAAAAAGATAAAATAGCAAAAGTTGTATAAAAGAATAAAGAAGCTCATACCCAAATTCACAAAACTATTTTTTAAACCAAAGCACATTTGAATGAGTATGGAACCTCACTTGGCTCAGAAAAGTACTAATATATTTATCTCATTGTTTACATAAACTTTACAGTTTCAGACCTCAACAGATCTAGGGGCCAGTCAAAATTAATCTTTGCTTTTTCCATTGGTTTGTGTCTGAGGGCTACGCAGCGTTTCCCAGCTTGGGAGGGGAGAGCCGTGTCCCAGCCTGCATTCCAGCACTGCTCTGCTCGGGGGGGTGGGGGGGAGAGGGTGGGCAATTAGAAATATGGCGTGTAGATTTATTTTTCATTCTTCAACCCATGAGGGGTGTTGCTGGGAATGAGACCTAGGCACTATTGCAAAGGCATTCCAGCCTACCTCTTCCTCAGAGGCGTCTGAGGGTACCAAGAGGGATAAGAGAGATCCAAGAAGCTCTAGAGATAGAGAAGGATGTTCTCAGAGGATGGTGGGAGCTGCTGTACCCAGCACATCTCCTTAACATTAGCCATGGGGAGCTGGACTAAGCTGTTTTCCAGTCCTTTACTGCAAAACCTCCAAAACCAAATGCCTGGCAAAAAAAAAAAAAAAAAAAAAAAAAAAAAAAAGAAAAGAAAACCAAAAGCCTAGCTCTGTGCATTTGGGGGAGTTAGCAGGAGCCACAAAGATCACAGAAGACACCAAAGAGCTATTGACATGCAGCTTCTGTGGGGCTTTGTGGCTGCTCACGTGGAAGAACACGCACAACCCTGAACCCCCCTCTGCGCTGGGCAGGGGCTGCGGTAGGGGTGGCTCAGGTGGCTTTAATGGTCTGGTGTGGGGGCGAGAGCGCAGGCCCCCCAGCTGCCTCCCCTGCTCAGAGCTGTGCTGCGACCAGAGCTGCGCAGCTCGGGCCATCTGAGCCACCTTTTAATTTTAACAGCTGGACTGAGTCACTCCAGACCTTACAGTCATGTGCAAAGAGCCCAACCAAAACTCCTAAGGCTTTCTAGGTGGAAACCTATGCTTGATTTGCATGTTAGAACAGTCTAAAGATGACCAATGAAGATGGTTTGCTAAAATACCGCTGAAGCCAAAAAAAAAAAAAAAAAAAAAAAAAAAAAAAATTTAAAAAAGCTCCCCATCATTGGTCTTGCCCTTTTGTAGCTTTTACCTTCTACACCAAAGCCATCTCAAACATTTGAGGGGAGGGCTGATGGAAAATGAAATATTAATTTTGCCTGGTCTTAATATCTAACAAAGATGGTGCAAACACTATTTGACAGTGTTGTTTTTGTATCAATATGTATGTGCAGTAATGAATGTATTTATTTCTCAGATTCTGTATGCACAGTTTTGCAATGTAATTCAGAAAGTTGCAAACACAAAGATGTGTCTGCAGGGTCTTCTCTACAGGATTTCAAAAAAATGAAAAAATATATTAAAAAAAAAAAAAGAATCTCAGAGACTCTCAGCATAGCCATAAACCATAACCTGTGAAGACAATACAAAGACTGGACTTTTGTAGCTTTGCATAGAAGAGGAATTTATGTTTTGCTGTATTTAAATGTTTCCATTTACAGTGTCACTCTTTTAAGATTCCTGTTTTGGTTTTTGTGTTTTTTTTTTCCTCTCTCTTGTGTGTGTGGAAAGCATTGTTTTCAAGCAGTGCAGGTTCAAAGTCTGGGTTAGCAGTATTTTACCATGTCGCTTCAGTTCTGAAAAGCAGGAGTATGGGTCTTGACCAGGGAAACATCCAGCGCACTCTGTGAAACAAAACGAATTCTGAGGTGACTGCTGGCAAAATCCGGAGAAGGTGAAAGTCATCAGAGGAATGGTTGTGTGCTTCCGACTGCAGCTTGTGACTGAGACAAGTCTACTGCCCTGCCTGAAGGACAGGATGTAGCTCCTTTCCTAAAGCCCCCTCATCCCTCAATTACCGTTTACTGTGGTAGCAATAAGGATCTCAGAAGTGGGGAAACGATGCCTGAGACAGGCAGAGGAAGCTTCGTGCCAAACCCAACAGCCTCTGTGCCATCTTGTGATGGGCCTTGCAAACCACTGAAGCATCAGATTCCCGATAGCGTAAGTTGCTTTGAGTCCCTGGGAAAAGCTGTAATTTACAAAGCCTCTTGTCCCAGTATTGGTGGTGTTAGCAGTTATGGACCTACTACAGCCTTAAAAAATCAGCATGAAGAAAGGATGTTTCTTGATTTCTGGATATTTGCCAAATTTAGAAACCTTTGCAATCAGCTGTGCTGGAGTTAAGGGAAAAGCGAATAAAAAACAGAGAGACAAAATCTCCCTACATTTTAAATGGGCTTGAGAGGCTCTAGACAGTAAACATCTAGCTCACCCCCAACAGCAGAAATGCTCATCATTGAGATGGCATGTTTGAATAAAAATTTGTTTAAGCAAGGGTTTAAAATCTAAATGAGCTCTGAGGTGTAATGCTGGAACAATTAAATAGACTTCTAGCATTTTTTTGTAGTTTGTGTTTAAACTTCATGATTTGCTCAACATCAGCAAAATCTCTTCATTTATTGGAGAGATACTCCCCTTTCTATTCTAATCTCCCTATTGGAGAGAGTACTCTCCCTTTCTATTTATAAGCTTACTCTTGCACTCCACAACTGGCCATATTCTTGAGAAAGAAAATTTGGGGATTGCTTTCAATAGCTGTAAATAGCTTGTTGCAATGTTTTAAGTTCCATGGTACTTTATTGGCTGGATTTTAGAGCAGGTAAGCAGTAGCTGATTCTCAGCCCCTTTCTACTCCTCGTATTTTGCATTTTTTCAGAGTGGGGTAAGAAATTTCACCTTTGATGATTTGCCATTAGACTCACTAAATTTGCTGCTTTCCTTGTAAAAGGAAAAGATTTGGGATCCCTTGTGAGGCAGTTCAGCTCTGCTGTAAGACTCATAGCTGGACTTCCTAGTCAGAAAGGCTTCTTCATTTCAGCCCTAGTTCATCTCTGTGCACAACATAATTGCTATTTATTCTGCTTTCCTTGTTGTAACTAACTGAACGTGAAAATACTGAAACATAAGTTTAGAGCTAGAAATGCATTTTTTGTTCAGTTGGCTATCGCCATCTTTTTCTTCCCCTCCTTCCCCAATTTTCCTAAGCATTTGAAGCCCAGTGTTGAACACATAGGGATCGATGGATCAGTGTTTTTTGACCAGAGCAGACCCTGTGGGATGCAACAGGGAAGGTCTAAAACAGAATACTTCGTGCTACATTTGTTGGCAGTTAGGGGACACACTTCATAGCGCTTGCTTTCCTGAGGAGTGGGACGTTTTTTAAACTTTCTCATTTACAAGTTACCAATCGAAGCACCTAGCACGACTGTTGCTCTGACTTCCATGGGAGTTTTGACTGGCTGGGGATAACTTTTCTATGAGGAGAGGATCTTGTTCTGGCTGGCTGGATATTTTTCCCCTTTTTATTTTAGTATTTTAAATACAACTGAAAAAGGGATATTGAATCTCTCTTTTTTTTAATTTTAAGCCTTAACTTATCAGTCAGTCTAGGAGCCCTGGATGTTTCCTGGGGAGGGGGAGAGGAGGGGAGGGCAAGGGAAAGGCCAACATTCCTGCTGCAATGTTCTGTTCATTTCCTTCAAGAGCTTGAATTCAGGTCAGAGCCACACGTAGTTGTGGCTTCAACTCAAGTGTCATATAAAAAGATACAGAAATTATAATATGATCTCAGCATTCAGAAATTTGCAGTCTTAATGTACAGTGATGAGAAGCTGTTATTTTATGATCTTTTCATTAAAAGCTTGATTGAAAAATTATATCTTTTGCTCTAGAGTTCACCTTTTTTCTATAGCTGACTCTCTCCATGTTTTCTCCTCCCTCCTTTACTCTTGCCCAGGGATCTGAACCAGCCACTTCACAAAGCAGACCCCCACACAGCCTAAAGAACCACACACATTTTCTCATTTTATGCACCTATGCACTTTGCTCATAAGCCAAGATCTGACGCTCATTAGGATGTAAGAAAGGATGAATTGCACGGGCCAGGCTGGTGTACAGTAAACATGCAGGCAATGGATAATGGAGGAATCATAATTTCACATTTTTTGTTGTTACCCTGAGCAAATTGAGGCTGGTTTTGGAAAGTTACCCCTGCTTTGTCCTAACCACAGTTTGAAAGCAGTGTTTGTCAGAGACAGTAGATGGTGGATGGACCTGCTGATCCATAAATCCCTTCAGTTTATTTGGGCTCTAAGTCCAGCTCCCTGGGCACATCTCTGAGGAGCAGAGAAAAGTTTCCTAAAAGAAATTATTGTTCTCCATCCACCTGGGGTGCAGGTAAAAAGGAGAAATGCTTCCAGGGAAGATGGCTGTAATGACAAAAGAACACACTGCAGATTTCAACCTCTCAAATGTTAAGATCCAGACATTTTTCCTTGGACGGTTGAAGTGTGACCCTAGCAAAATTAATTAACATACCTTTGGCCTGGGTTCTTAATGGTGTTTTCTGGTTCCCAGGCCAGCTTTTTGCATCTAAGGATCCTTCAATAAAATACTTATTTAATGAAGACAAATTAAGCATCTTCTCCACAATGCAACAGCCAAGCCTAATATTTTGCAACCCTTCCCACTACTCATCATCACAGTTTTGTTGTTTCTCCTAGAGTCTGATGGAATGCCTTAACATGCAGCAGAGTAATCCTGGCGTTGAATTCATATATATCTTTTTTCCTCTGCTTCACCCCTTTTTTTTAAACACAATGCTGACTATATTTTCAAGTGAGTGACCGAAGGAGCTTCAAGTTTAGTCAGTTTTCTGACAGGTTGCTAAGTCAGCAGCACTGATAAGAAAATAATTTTTATTTGTCCTTGGAGATGTGTTTTACCCAGCAAGGTTAAAGAGAAGGACAAAAATGAACAGAAAAACAGATGAAGAGCCACAGAAAACCAGAGGCTGTTTTTCAACAGCTCAGATGTGGTAATGACCGTGTACTCTTCTCCTAGCTACCGGTGACTTTTCTTTTTTTTTTTTTTTCTTTATTTCTAATTTCTTCTGGAAGTTTTTGCTTCCTGGCACCCATTTCTCTGTGGCATAAGTGGTTTCCAGCATAGTTAATAGATTGCACGCTCTGTTTTACTTTCTTTGTCGTGGTCAGCTCTTTTTTATCTCATAAGATTCTGTGACAACTATACAAAACTCTTCATATAATAACACAACTGAAACGCAGCTGCCAGTGGTGGAACACTGCAATATGTACAACTGAAGTGCAGAGCACAGGATGTAAAGGATACCAGATATGTCTGGAATGCCTGGGAATTTGTACTTTCTTCCCTCTGCTTTCATTGCCCCCGTTCATTGGTAGAACTTCTTTTCTCTCAAAACCACACTTGCTTTCTCTCCACTACCCTTCTCCCTCTTGAGAAGCAAACAGACATTGGGTCAAACCTTTGAATGATAGGTTTGGTTTTTGCTTTTCTGCAGGAAATATAATTTCATCAAAATTGGAACTTTTCTATGGGAACAAAACTTGTAATTTTTTTTAAAGGAAATTTTGTTTTAGCCACCGTTGAGGTCCCATTTGAACCCTGCGTAGTAGACACAGTTGCAGAATGTCTGTTTGTTTCATTAGAACTCTGATGACTGATATCACATTAAGAACTTAAAAGGGCAGGACAGTTTTTTAAAAAAGAAAAAAATCAGGTCAGTAAAAGCCAAAACATGAGCACCTCACTTTGCAAATTATTTCTAAAATATGCCTTCATCCTGTTTTGTATTGAAAATAAACTTCAGATCACTGGAGGTTTTATCTGCAAGTAATGCCAAATTTTCAAAAACTCTAAGAATGCTATTAATTTTGTGCATCTACCTGGCGTTTGTTTGTCTGGATGCACTACAAAGTTGCCCAGCTTTAAACAAACTGATTTTGTGTGCACATGTGCAAAGCCTGCTGTGTATCAAGTTCAGTGTGACCCGGCTTAAATCAGTAATAGCTAAAGCTAGTGCATTTGCCTTAGCAAAACTCATTGTTCTTTGTCCTGTTCTCTTCTTGCGCAGTGGGAGCCATCCCCTGCAGCCCCCCCCGTAAGCTGCACCTTGAGAATCCCACTGAACGGGTTCCCACGGGAGATGCTGGCTGCCGTCAGCAGAGCCATTAAGTTCCTCACTCCTTCCCTGTGACATATATATAGTCTTCAGGTCCCAACTCAGGACTATGGGATCCTTTACGGCAGGAAACAAACTACCTAAAATGCAAATAATGCCCTGGTTGCATCCAGTTGGGAGCCTAGCCCCTAGACTGCAAATGTAATGCTGCTTTCATCCATCTCTGCACATTACTGTTTGTCTCAGGTCACGGCGTGCTGCTGGTAACACATAGCTTATTGATGTTAATTTCATCAAGACTCTGTTCTTCGAGTATCTGAAGCCAACACCCATCCTACCCCTCATCTTCAGGTACCTGGATTACAAAACCTGGCACAGAGGGCCAAAAATACTCCAAAGTTTGCTATGTAGACCAAAAATGCTTCCCTGTACAACTCTTGTTGGTGCTGCTCTTGCCTCAGTTCTGCAGTTTCCTCCCTCCTACAGGTCACCACACTGCATCTTCCTTCTTTCCCTTCATGGACTTTGTATCAGTGATAGGGTTTGTTGGGGTATTTTCTCTGCAGCTGTCCTGTCTTAGTGATAAGCACTATTGGAAGCTGCTGCAGAGCAAGGTCTGAATCCATATGTTTCAGCTTGGTACACTAAGCCAGTCGTAAGAAAGTACAATCTCCCTGCAATTACAGTGCATCCATCGCTCCAATACTATAGAGTGAAAAACATTCATCATACTGTCTTCTGTTGTTCCAGGTGCTAAGAAGAGAGGCCAACGTAGCTGGTATGTATCAGCCTAGGAGGTGATTGATGGTCCTGCCTACCTCGTTTGCTTTCTGCCTTCTCACCATTTTGCCCCTTACCTTAGTTTCTTGCTTAGTTACCCGAGAGCACTGGGAGAGGAGAGATGTTGCGGGGCTCTCTCAGCAGGGGAGGGTACTTTTTTTTGCTAATTTGGCTCTGAAGCAAAGGCCTAATTCTTTCTCTCTGTTCTCGTCCATCCTCTCCTTCTTGTACACAATAATTACATTTTAAAAGAACAGACAGAATCCCGCACCCCTTGCCTGTGGATTCAGACTCAGCCAGTTCATTTACTTACTGCCTAGATTTTGAATTGTATAAAAACCAGGAACTCATCCAGAAGCCCAACTTGAAACAAGCAGCACTTAAGGCTAGTAAAAACATGACATAGCCTTCCCTTGATTTCAGAGGACAGCAGCAGCAGAGCAGATGCTAAGGTTTTTTGGTCAGCTTCCCTGCACAGCATGTGTGTGCGCTGTCTAGTTGTTCGGTGTGCACCTACTCCCCAGTACGGGTGCTGAGGACTCAGACACAGGAACCTGGCCAGACTACACAACCACATCCCCTGGCTGCAGCCGCACAGGGAGCGCTTTATGAGCACTAGGCAGGAACCAAGCTCCACAAATGGGCAAGATGATGCTGTAGTCCTACAGATCTGTATGCCTTCACAGTAATGAGCCTGGCCATTCAAATGCCATCTCGAACTGGCTGGACAGATCTGACCACAGGACAGTGGAGAGGGAGCATCGCCAGATGTCACTTAGCCTCCCAGGCATCTGTAAAACGTACAGAACTAAGCTCTCGGTTTCTAGCCTTGTCACCGGAGACTCTTGCTACCCAGGGCATAGCCTGGCAGCGGCCTCCTACCAACTCCAGCTGGTCCCCTTGCCACAATAGCAGCCAAAGGCCAGCTAGGGAAGATTGCACAACCAGGCCTTGATCTGTATTTTCCACTGCTCAGCCAGCAAACCCCTCCTTTTTTCCAGCACAGCTGTTTTCCATCTCTGCTCAGGAAACATGCCCTGGTTATGATTCCTGGGTCTTGCTTTATGAAGCAATCATGGGCAGGCTGTCTGGGTGGAACAGGTCACAAAGTGGCTGTGGGATAACTCTGGATTCTGAACGCCAACGCAGAACAAAGGGGAGCTTTGCCAAGGCTCAGGTGAGCCTGGGGTCAGTACACAGACAGGCTACTGATGCAAGCACGAACGCAGGGATTTCTTTCTCTGGGCTGTGGTGTTTGAAATCCCCCCTTCCTTTTCCTCTCCTGACCACTTGCCACGGTCTTTTACTGGTTAGATCCACATTTCAGTAACAACAGCGGGTGCATGGCTGATGGTGCCACTTTTTTGCTATATCTTACACAAAACTCCTGGACCAATGTGGTTGTCTCTTCTTAAGCCACCAGCTTTGTATGGCTAGGTTAATAAGCTACTAGTTTGTCCCCTTCCAGGCGTTTTGGTTGATGGTATCACGACACGCAGCTGCAGCTCAGTAACTTGTAGCCCTGCCATTAAAGACATCCAGCCCACAGTGCACAGAGGATGGTGGGGTGGCAGATGGTGGGTGGAACCCCGATAAAGTGCAGACCCGGATGTGCTCCACTCAGGAACACCAGCAGCCAGAAACACCCTGGCACGGCACTTCTTGGCTCTCACCCCAAAATACTGGAAATTAGCCAGGTCCCTGGTCATATCAACCTGGAAATTAGCTAGCTTCCTCAAGCGTTTGGGCATTAATGTTAACACCATCTAAATTAAATAAAATAGTATGTGTGCAATAAGGTCTGAGTTACAGCTGTTACAGGAGTCATACCTTGGCTTTTCCGAGTCCTTTACATGTGAAGTGTGGTCCTTTACAGCAAAGGCCTGTAAAGTGTCTTTTAGGCTGGAATGGGAAGAAGGGGCAGTTATGATAAACAGCCTTGGAGCTCAAAAAGATGTGCTCCAGAGCAGGCTTTGAGATCACCAAGAGCAGAACAAATGGTGGAGGAGGCTGATCACTTTTTCTGTTCGGTTTTTTTTCCCATAGGGGCAGAGCTGAAAACCAGAAGGACACCCTCACCAAACTGCCTGGCTGTGCACCTAGGTAGAGAGAGGCAACAGACAGAAAAAGAGGAGTCAGAGTTCTGCCTTCTTTTCTTTTACAAATTTACACTTGATCAGTTCCTGGCCACTCTAACTGGTTTAAGAGTGTCTACACAAAGGACTTTTACTGCCATAATAGGAAGGATTCAAAAATCACTTAATTGAATCATTGCTGTCATCGCACAAGCTGCAGCCTGCAGCAGCAGTTGACATATGGTCAGCAACTAGGGAATCTTCTGCTATAGCTACTTCACTTTTAGTGGGAGTCTTTGTTTCAGGGCTGGAGGTGCAGGTGGGAACTGGAGGAGGGGAAGGAAAGCAATCAGGCTCGAATGTCTCTAGCAGTGCATTGCAGTCCTGCCCAATAGACAGATAGATGTAGCTTGCTCTTCCAGTCTCAGGTCTCTTCTGAGCAGAGCATGCCAGTCACACCAGATTGTGCAACAGCAGTTTAGGATGTGTACATACACTGGCAGGAGGGAGATGTCAGTCCTTGGTGTAAACTCTGACCTAGCCTGGCTTCACGCCACTGGCCGCAGTGATGAGGTGTATATATGCCAGGGCTTGTCACACACTCACAGTGTACTCTACCCTTCCCAACAAGGTCTGTCAGGCTCCTCCTGTGCTTTGCTTTATATGTGTACACACAACACAGTCTATGAGCGCTTTGTCCTGCCTCTTTCCTTTGAAGGCAGCAAAGGTGAGAGGGGATCTCCATTATTTTACAGAGCATTTCGCTTAATCTCCCGAACGATGGGCATCTTCCAAACCTCCTGACCGCTATGAATACTTTCTACAGAGACATATTAACTTCCCTTGATTTGGCTGGAGGGCCTGCCTACTCTCACACTTTGGCCCTGCGTAGTACTGTTCTGCAAACTATCATACTACAGAATACCTCTGACCACAAAGTCCAGACCAGTTCCTGGTCCATTGCAAAACCATAATACAAGTAAAGTGACAATCTTCAGATGGATCACCCTTTCTGTCAGCATCAGGTAGCCCAAGAGTGGCTGATGCATGGTCTGTGGGGCATATCCTCCCAGCAGCATGGCCCCTTCACACCCTAGGAACCAGTGAAGCAACATTCTTGAGCAACAATGGGAAGCATGACACAGTGGCACATAAAATGAACTTGTTAAACTTCTTCCACTGCCATGCTTTTTCTGATGGGCTCTGATTTAACTTTACCTCCAATGCCAGTACCTTGTCTGTAAAGACAACCCCACTTTGTAAAGTCATTTTTACAGTTTCATGTTCTTTTGTATGAGGCACAGTTAAAGAAGCTTAGGGAAAAGAAAGACTTGCTTTGTTTTGATGCCAAAGATAAATTTTTTTAATTTCTTTTTTTCCCGTTTTCAGTTTTTTTAGTCTAAAGAAGAGATGACATACCTTTTGAAAAGCAGCTTTCCTGGGGTTGCTTGTGCCCTGAAAACATATACACCTGGAAATTCTAGCGCTTGAGAGGAGCTGTAGAAGATCAGTCCATAAATGGTTTTACTGCACTTGGGGAGCTAGAAGATGGGCTGGATTCCATGCTCAGTGGCTTCAGTCTTCCCTAGAAATACAATACACTAAAGTGGGAGCACTGAAACATAAGAGCAGACTAAAAGACGGGGCTTCTTTCCCATTAACAAGATCTCTTGAACAGCCCTCCTCAACATCTCAGTAGAGGTGACTCTACTGAGATATTCAGAAAAGTGATGTTTTGACAACCTGATCTCAAATTATGCAGTATACCAATATAGGTAAGAGATCTCCTAATACTGCAAGAACAGTGCCAGAAGCACAAAGCAAAGCTTCTCCGAGCCCGCTTAACAAATAGATCTAGTCCTAAAAGTTTCTGTATTGGCTGGTTCTACCTGCCTCACTAAGCCCTGGAGAAAGGATAGAATTAAAAGTGCATTTCTTTTATATGAAGCAAAGCCTTGCACTGTCTGCTGCTGGAGAGCACTTAGTTTTTCAGACAACCTTGAGGTGCTCGAAGGGAGGATCTGTGAATACACACAAAAATATGTGCGAGCAAACTACGAAGCCTGTTAGAAAATCCAGAGAGGTTTAAGCTGCGCTCCCCTTCAAAGGAGGTCTGTTCTGAGCAGAATTAGGTAACATCCCATCTAAACAACAACTGCCCGTGTCACTTAAGCTGATGGAACTGAACACATATTAACCATGCAGTGGGAGGGAAAAATTCAGAAAGATTATTTACATCTACAAGCCTTTGATCATTCATTTAGCCTTTTGGTACCTACCTTGGTACCTGCCACAGCCAAAGCATTCCATCAGGCAGCCGAGGGGACGGCTGTTCTAGAAGTGTGTAAGGAGAGTTAGCAAAGCTATGTCGTGTTGCTCTAGACCTTATCCAGTTGAGTTCTGAAAAATCTAGAAAGATGGAGCTTTCATACACTTGCTCAGCTACCTGTTACAGTGCTTAACACACTCACTGTGAAATCTTTTTCTGTATATCCACTTGGATAGGTAATTCAGTAGGCTGAGGGGTTTGTCTAAAATGCCAGCATTATACTTTCCTCCCTAACTTGATGTAGTGTCCTCCCACTGTAAGTGTAGACAAGGTTTGTGACCACTTGAGGAACCTGAATATAGACAAGTCTACGGGACCTGATGAGATGCACCCCAGAGTCTTGAGGGAATTGGCTGAGGTAGTTGACAAGCCACTCTCCATGATATTTGAAAAGTCATGGCAGTCAGGTGAAGTCCCTGGCGACTGTAAAAAGGGAAACATCACACTCATTTTTAAAAAGGGTAGAAAGGAGGACCCGGGGAACTACTGCCCTGTCAGCCTCACCTCTGTGCCTGGGAAGATCATGGAACAGATCCCCCTAGAAGCTATGCTAAGGCACATGGAGGACAGGGAGGTGAT
The DNA here is from genome assembly GCA_947846985.1 of Fratercula arctica. Taxonomy (NCBI): domain Eukaryota; kingdom Metazoa; phylum Chordata; class Aves; order Charadriiformes; family Alcidae; genus Fratercula; species Fratercula arctica. The sequence goes on along the minus strand of CANTUZ010000013.1, from coordinate 28,783,822 downwards.
TTGAGACAGCCAGCATGGCTTCACCAGGGGCAAGTCCTGCCTGACCAACCTTGTGGCTTTCTACAATGGACTGACTGCATCAGTGGACACGGGGAGAGCTACAGATATTCTGGACTTCTGTAAGGCCTTTGACACAGTCCCCCACAACACCCTGCTCTCTAAGTTGGAGATATATGGATTTGATGGGTGGACTGTTCGGTGGATAAGGAATTGGCTGGATGGTTGCATCCAGAGGGTGGTGGTCAATGGCTCGATGTCCAGATGGAGGGGGTGACAAGTGGTGTCCCTCAGGGATCCATACTGGGACCGGTGCTGTTCAACATCTTCATCAATGACACAGACAGTGGGATCAAGTGCACCCTCAGCAAGTTTGCCAATGACACCAAGCTGAGTGGTGCAGTTGATGTGCCAGAGGAACAGGATGTCATCCAGAGGGACCTGGACGAGCTAGAGAGGTGGGCCCGAGCAAACCTTACGAAGTTCAACAAGGCCAAGTGCAAGGTCCTACACTTGGGTCGGGACAACCCTCATTGTCAATACAGGCTGGGGGATGATGTGATAGAGAGCATCCCTGCGGAAAAGGACTTGGGGGTACTGGTGGATGAAAAGCTGGACATGAGCCGACAATGTGCGCTTGCAGCCCAGAAGGCCAATCGCATCCTGGGCTGCATCAAAAGAAGTGTGGCCAGCAGATCCAGAGAGGTGATTCTGCCCCTCTACTCTGCTCTTGTGAGACCCCACCTGGAGCACTGCGTCCAGCTCTGGAGCCTTCAGCACAAGAAGGACACGGACCTGTTGGAGAGCGTCCAGCAGAGGCCCATGAAGTTGATCAGAGGGCTGGAGCACCTCTCCTATGAAGACAGGCTGAGAGAGCTGGGGCTGTTCAGCCTGGAGAAGAGAAGGCTCTGGGGAGACCTTATAGAGGCCTATCAGTACCTGAAGGGGCCCTACAAGAAAGCTGGGGAGGGACTGTTTGCGAGGGCATGTAGCAACAGGACGAGGGGCAATGGTTTTAAACTAGAGCAGGATGGGTTTAGATTAGACATTAGGAAGTTCTTTACAATGAGGGTGGTGAGACACTGGCACAGGTTGCCCAGAGAGGTGGTGGAGGCCCCATCCCTGGAGACATTCAAGGCCAGGCTGGATGAGGCTCTGAGCAACCTGATCTAGTTGAAGATGTCCCTGCTCACTGCAGGGGGGTTGGACTGGATGACCTTTAAAGGTCCCTTCCAACCCAACAGATTCTATGATTCTATTCTATGATGTGTGCACCAGGACACAAATCATGCAGTGACAGCACTACAAAGGGTGCCTGCAATGTAATTATGTATGGGCACACAGGCTGGAGGGGCCCAGGGGTATGGAGATGACAAAAGACATTAACTGGCTGGGCCTTGTCTTTGTTTCTCAAGGCCTGTGCCAACTGTGCCGCCAACCATGTGTGCCACACACATTAGGTAATGGTCTGGAAAAGCCTTCCCTCTAGAGCCATGTTCTGTGTTCACAGTCTTTGCAGCTATCCATCCAGCCAAATCCCCTTCTTCTTCCTTAGCTTTGTGAGCCTGGGACCGTGGAGGAGTCAGCCCATGTAAGGGCTGCAAGAGCAGTCATCCTCTTGTTCAACTCTTCAGCTTGCTAAGGAGTAGCACCGTGCAATGCTGAAGGCAGAAGTAGGGCACAGATCCTGAGCAGCAGGTGTGGCATGGCACAGAGCAAGAGAAGGGCTGAGGAGATCCATAATGCTGAAAGCAACAGATGCCCTCTTCATCTCTTAGGCAAGCTGAGCCTCAGTGACTTTATATGCTTTTACAATTTAAGGTACACGGAAATCCGTATTTAGAAAGTGGCAATAGAAGGAATTCGGCTAATGCCACCACTGCATCCACTCTGCTTTAAAGAGTACATAGGGCTTTGCTTTCCTCTGACAAATGGGTGAAGGGAGGGGCAAGGGACTGGACATGTATTCAGTTTATTCTCCTGGCTTTGAAAAGCTTAGTTATAGTAGGGCTAAGAGCCAAATGCAACTCTGTCTTGAGCGATTCCTTCTCCCCCACTACAGAATGATCTTTAAGCTCTGGACCCTCATCTCCACCCAAAATGACTGCCCTGATTTATTTTATGCTTTTCTGTTGTTTCCTTTTAAATCACTCCTAAGCTTTTGTTTGCCAAGGTTTCAGCCTGGAGCAAATTTTTGCAGTCGAATTATAACCTCCTCTCCTTCCCGTTGAAAAAGAGGTGTTTTTCTGGATATGCTGCTGTCCCACCCATTACTTACCTTGCTGCTGGGAGGCAGGGGGGATGGCAAGCTTTTTAAATGTCAGCATATCAAAGTTCAGTGCCACAGGCATGGGTACACATCTGGTTAAACCATTTCCTTCATATCTTGGCTCAAAATCCTTGGCTGAGACATCTCATGGCAGTAGACGTGTCCAGGGAGCTGCAGAGGGAGGGAATAAAGGAGACAAAGTGGTTAGGTTTCTCAGAAAGGGAATGGCTGTGGGCTGGAATAGAAAGAAATGCCAGGACTGGAGAGTGTGCTCTCTCAGCACGTTACAGGCTTTCGACTCTTCAGGGCAGCATGACACTAACCCACACTGTCTTGAGAAGCCCCTCTAAAGCACAGGCTGCAAAAACGCAGAAGACAGCTGAGGCCAGTGCCTTCCACTGAAGGGACAAATGGAAGATGGTCTGAAAAGGTACTATGATTGAAGCCTCAGAGGGACTTGGACACTTCTTTTCTTCAGGGATTTCAGTTCCCTTAGAACCCAGTGAAAGCCAGAAAAACCCTGCTCAGCTGCCAGTGAATTCCCAATGCCAATTTTGAAGCCAGGAAGGTTCTGGAGAAGATGTTTCAAAGCAAGAAACTTCATCTCCCCAACAGCCTGCTTTACCAGTGTGATCCAGTCCCTTGTACTTACTCAGAGCATGCCTAAAAAACATTCTCTGTGGTCTGGGACGGGCTGTGGGAGGGTGCACATAAGAAGGGAATAAGACGTATTTGGTGGGGAATTCCCTGTGGATGTGTCAGATCAGGATTGAAAGTCCTTCACTGGATTAGAGATGTTTCTTGTACAAGAACTGATCCCCAAATTACTCTGCATTATGACCTTTTATTATTTTTATCAAGTTACTTCCCCTCCTCCGACAAGATCAGTTAACAAGCCGTGGCTGTCTCTCTCAATCCAGTTAGATTGCCTGCCTTTCCACCACACTCCCTCTCCTAAGGAATTGCTCCATGTTAGGAGCCACCATAGTGTATAACAACATTTTTACACACATTGACATTGGCAGCAAGTTATATGAGTGCTAGTCTTTAAACTACTCAGTGCACAGGTCTTCTAGAAAGGCTATTGACTGGAAAGCTCTCAGCACAACAAAAAGGCCAATTCTAGTATTGAGCTTTTCTGCAAAGAGGGGAGCTGGACTCATGCCTACCTCTGAACTTGGTGACATCACCAAATGTGAAAAGCCACACAAGATGGTGCATCTCATGTTCTGAGAAGGTCCAAGGGTAAAGTATGAGGAGCCTCTTCCTACAGGCAAGCTCTCAGATGCATATTAACTCCCACTGTCCAGGGAGTCAGAAACTGAAAACAGAAAGGACTCTTCTGGTCCATCCATCTGCTTTCTCCAAGGCAGATCAGCTCAGACTGTCATCCTTGACTGAAATTTTTATACTATGTTTTAAGTATTTCCTTCATAGACCCTACAGACACCTCTGCACTTTATTCCAGGGCTTCATTAGCTTTACTGCTATAAAGATTTTTTCCTAATCATAGAATACCAGCTTGGAGGGGAGCTGAAGGATCATCTGGTCCAACCTTTCTTGACAAAAGCACAGACATCTAGACAAGATGGCCCAGCACCCTGTCCAGCTGAATCTTAAAAGTGTCCAATGTTGGGGAATCCACCACTTCCCTGGAGGGATTATTTCAATGGCTGATTGATCTCATTGTGAAAAATTTTCCTCTTGTGCCCAATTGGAATCTCACCAGTAGTAACTTGTACCTGTTACCCCTTGTCTTTCCATGTGACTCCTTGTAAAAAGGGAGTCTCCATCTTCTTTGTAGCCACCGGAATATGGTGATAAGGTCTCCCCAAAGCCTTATTTTCTCAAGGCTGAATAAACCTAGTTCACTCAGCCTTTCCTCATATGGCAGGCTTCCCAGTCCTTTGATCATCTTTGTGATCCTTCTCTAGGCTCTCTCCAGCCTCTCCACATCTTTTTTGTATAGCAGGAACCAAAACTGCACAGTGTTCCAGGTGTGGCCCAACAGGTACTGAGTAGAGTGAGAAAATGTCTTGCTGTAGTTAAGAACCTTGACATTTTGTCCTATATGCCCTGCATATGGAGAACAAATTATACCCATTCTCCTTGTATTACTTGTATTGTCCCTTCAGCCCTTTATTACTTCATGATGTTATCACATTTCTCCATTCTTCTTGTTTATGAGCCGCAGGGTCTCTCATCTCTCATCTTCCAGACCTCCTAGATCCTATTCTCATACCTTAAGGCAAATGCCAAGTTTGCTGTCTTAGCAGAGAATGGCATAGCCCCACACTTTGGGGGCAGGGAGTGAAGTGTAGCTACACACCAGACTGTCTAATATTGAACCAGCTTAAAAATGTCTTCTTTCCACTGGCTTTGCTGCGGTACTACAGTTCACCCCTTTCCCCAGTTGTGATTATCTATTAGTCCGCAGGCTATGTTCCAACACAGCCTGGAAAAAAACACCTTTTAAAAAAAAATATGGAGAGTTGGTTTTAACTGGGATATTTCCAGGGATCTGTGAGAACTTCTGAAGCTAGTTTCACCTCCCAAACCAGCTTATCACAACTACCCTCTAACAGGTATTTTGCAAGTTTAGTTACAGAATCACAGAATCCCTGAGGTTGGAGGCACCTCTGGAGATCGTCTAGTCCAACCCCCTTGCTCAAGGTGGAGTCAAGTGTAGCAGGTTGCCCAGGACACGTCCAGCTGGCTTTTGAATTATCTCTGAGGATGGAGACTGCACAGCCTCTCTGGACAACCTGTTCCTATGTTCAAACACCCTTACAGTAGAAATCACTAAGGAGAGTCTGGCTCTGGCTCCATCCTCTTTATTCCCCCCCATCAAGTATTTACACACATCAACTAATCATATCCAACTCCAAACACCTGCTCTTTTCTCTCCTCCAAACATCTTTTTCCCATTAATACTTGCTCTGGTCAGTAAAGCAGATTCCAGTTTTAGGGAGCTGCCAGGGTGACACACACTGCTAACAACTGCTCAGGTGTGCCCAAGTGTTTGTCTGCTCCTGTTCTTATCACATGTACATGACCAAACCTTGTGACGAAGAAACAAGGATGCAGGCACCATAGGTATCAAAGCCAGCATCAGAAGAAATGGATGAAGAACTGCTCTACTCCCCGTGTCTGCAAAGTGATAAATACTTAAAAGCCCATGTGTAAGGAATCCTGTGATGTCTATCTGAATCTGCAGGCAGCCTGAGAAGCATGAATAGCTGTCACTTACCTCAAGATAACTAACAACCACAGTGTGGAAAGCGTAAGAAAGGATAAGAGAGCAGCAGCCCAGTATCTTTCCTAAAATACTGGATTTCTTACCCAGCCTCCAAACTACTATCCCAGATTTTCCAGGGAAAGCATACAGTAGGGTGGAGACAGAGAAGTCTGCTCCTCCCTCCTCTCTCAGTGGTGTGACAAGATCCCAAACTGCACTAATTTGATCCTGCCAGACTTTTCAAGGTAACAATTACATAGGTCTCTGCCCTTGGGACTTTACATTCAAAGTCTTCAACCGTTCAAAGACGTATGTGCTTGCTTGGCTTATATCAACATGATGTAAATAAGTTACAGGCAAAGAAGAAAAGCTGGGACATACGTACTCTTGCAAGGGCTGTCACAGAGCAGAAGACAATCACAAACCACTCCCCTCTCCACCAGGTGAAAAAACTTTACAAAACTTGTGACCTTCCCCCTTGTCTAAAGCCTGATTTTTCCCTGGAATATTTGTCTTCCTACATTTCCCCTCAGCAATGATCTAATCAAATAGAATTCTTATGGTATTAATCAGATGAGCAGGGGAGCACTTTGTGGTTAATATTATCAATGGGGATGTCAGGAAGACTTTGACAGGATTACCCTTGGAATTTGCCATTTATTAACTTGGCCATTAGCTAAAATGGCACGGCTGGGGTGGGGCTGGTTTTGCTTTACACATGGGAGATGGCTTGTTTGAGGGTGGGGAAGCTGAGGGTGGTGAAGTGCTGTCTCCATCTGATTCAGAGATCTCAAACAGCTGCCCTGGCAGCCCTGAGATATCTTTCCCCATCTGCGCATCTTTCTTTGCTTTCATCACCTCTTCCCATTATTGGGAAACCATCACAAATCAAGCTGCAGACTAAGCCAGGAGAGCTTGCACCACCACGTGTAGGCTTGTGGTCCTGACCCAGGGAGGACAGGGATGAAACTCCACTGCTACAGGCTGTTCTGCTATGGAAGGCCAGAGATAAACGCTCCAAGCCCCTAGCCCAGGGCACCAGGAAGGAGAAACTGGGTTTAGAAATTGTGGCATGTTAGCCTTGCAGAAACAGCTGGGATACAAAGTAGGCACACACAAAAAGTTTGGCCAAGTGAGGGAAACAAAACAAAAATTTTGTTTTCTGTCCTTGAAATTTAGCACTGCTGTTTCCTCAACACAGACAGATAGATAAACATGGTCAGATAATGGAAGAATACAATCAAACTTTAAAGAGGAAACAAATGTAAAAATATAGCTGCAACACCATTCCCCTCCAAGCAGGTTTCTATCCCAAATTCCAGAGGCGCTAGGCACCATTTGCTGTGCTCCAGACAACTTTACATGGGCTATTGCTGGAGAGAACTTTTGCAAATGCCAGTCTCAAAGATCATTGCACCAGAGAACAGACAGAGATACCCAGCACCAAAGGTGTCTGGGCTGTGAAGCAAAGGGGCAAAGGGTGAAGAAGCTTCCCTAACACATCACAGGACATGTCTTTATTCATCCCCTATTCAGGCAGGAGCAGGGAAATAAAATAAGATTCAGTGCTATTTTTCTTAGTAGCACACCTCAGGAAAGACAGCAGGGATTCCCTCTACCACTGCTAGTTCTGCAGGATAGATCCCACACAATGGCACTGGTTTCCTCGCAGAAAAGGGGGCTTTAATCCTCAGGGGCACGTGGGGCACAGAGCTCCAAAGCAGAGATTCTAGGGAGAGGACAACAGGAGCAGACGTGAGTCACCGTCTGGGGAGTCTATGGTGAACATAGCCTTGACGGTGGCCAGGCTTGAAATAGCATCTCCTGCTACCACTGCCAGAGACAAAACCCTTGGCTGGACGGAACCAGCCCACTAGTGTGGCACAGCAGCCCAATTTTTACATTTTTACAAACCCCAGAATCACAAAGGCATCGACTGAGAGCTTTTAGCACCTCTCAAAGTTTGCACACTACAGTACCTGTCACTGCATTCAGACACCCCATAGCATTTATTTGTCAAGAGTAAGTCAATGGAGTAACTGGACTCGGCATGGAGCAGAACTGAGCCCCCGCAGAGCGTTTAGACAGGCGAAAGAAACATTGCTCTTCTTGTACAGCACACTGAATGTAGAAAGGCAAAAACTGGTAGTCGTTTCTAAATTCTGTCCTGCCTGGTCAGCTAAAGAAAGAATTAGCACCAGAATCCAAAATGCTGCAGGAACAAAAGCACATCCGACCCATACAGTCTCCTCTGTTTCAATACACACAGGGAACATATTTATGCAATTCCATCCACCCTCACTTGACATGTGGCACTTATAGAAAGGCCTGCAAAAGGAGGCTCTTGAAATCTCAGCAAAATTTGTAAAATGGATTTCCTAGATCATAAACCAAGATCTTGCATCAGCCCTTTACCATTTATTCGGCACCAATAGAATTAACTGAAAATTAAACAGCTACTCCATAACTTCTTACATTGCCTATGGAAAAACCTATCATCTCATGTCTCAAAGTCCAGGTGTGAAATTCCTATTTCTCAATTTGTTCCAGCAATTGCTCTGATGAGGGAACATCACAGTAAAGGTATTTCTTCACCAGGTACTATGCAGAAGTCTGGCTCCAAACTCAAATTCCCTATACCAATGTCATCTTCTTCACCTTAAGCAGATCACTTAGTCTTCATTTAGAAAGAAGGTTATGGGTTCTCCTTGAGGCAGCTTGCTCCAAAGAGGTCCACCCAAAAGATAAATGAAAAGCCAAAAAAATGTCAACATAAAATAGAGACTAAACCTAGCAAAACTGCTGCTGATATTCAGGAGCAGAAACCACATGCCTCTTGCCTGAACAATTTCCAAACCATAAATGATGTTTAATGTGGAAAAAGTCATAAATGTACAAAAGTTACTTCTAAAACCAAAAACACAGAGTTTCTTACTTACAGCTTTGATGAATGAAGTGTTTTGTATTCTGGCGTCACGCTTGGCACTCTAAAGAACCTTTCTGGTGGAAATTAATGGCACTGCATGTCAGCATGTCCACTGGCTTTGCAGCAGACTGGAGAGTGCCCTTCAAGATCCTAACACAGGCTACTTCTGTTGACTGCTCAGCAAGATGGAATATGTTCTCCTTCCACCAGTGGTAAATCACAAGAAAGGGTTAAACGATACTAAAAGGCCTTTAAATGTTGCTGTGCATTATGTACTTTTGTGTTCTCAGTTCCTACCTGTCTTTCAGCTACTGTCCAATTCAGCAAGAGACAATGCGTGAATAAATCATGCACAAACCAGAAGGGGCTCACATAAAGCAAAGTAGACTAAGGTATTTCAAAAAGACACAGGAGATAGGGAAACGATGCTCTAGTTTCCTCTCTGTTACGGATGATTTGCAGACATTTCCAAGTGTGTTCCAAAACTATATTTAAAATTAAGCTTTTAAAGTAAACAGTTTGCACTGGGTGCCAAGATTGCTTTAATGCCAAAATAGAAAACTCTGTCTGTCTGGCACATGCATCACTTTCCAAGCAGGAAATCCAACAAAGCATTTAATACAACAGAAATCATTTGATAGTCTCAACTAAGACGCCCACTTGGCACTGGCAGTAACCATTCTTCCATCAACTGCATCCAAAAATGATGCTTGCCTAACTCGTTATCATGCAAAACATTAATGGGAGTATCTTCCTCTTTTGAAATCTGTTGGAACGGGAAATGTAGGCTGAAAAAGCCTGGTACACAACCATGCAGAATATCTGAGAACCACCCTCCCGAGATGGAAGCAGAGAGAGTAACATTGGGAAGCAGAGCTTCCCAGCCTTCTTTGTACTGTGAAACACATCATGCGCACACAGTGCTGGGGAATCCCCACGGGAGCTACAGCCATAGCGAACACAGGGAAGCAAAGCTAATTTTTTTATGGAAGAGGCTTGCTGGAGGAGGTCAGCAAGCCCAGAGCCGCCCTGCCAGCTCTCCAAGGCAACTAGTGGCTAGTCAGCAGACCGCAGTTTTGAGTGCTGCTATATCTGAGCTGTTTTCTTTTTTCCCTACCACTAGCTACTTTTCACATTATGTAATCCCAAACTTCTGTACAAGGATCTTTTTCTCTGAGGGGCATGGGGTCTTCACCTGGTGTGAAAGAGAGCTAAATTAACTCCTTCACTTGCAAAAAGTAGTATCACTTAGAAAAAGCAGTGATGAGTAGCATAAAAGCTGCTACAAACATGCACATATTTTTGCTTATGAACAGATGTATGACACCAGATCCTCAGAATAAACAGTCTTACTATCAACACTTGAAGTTTTCCTAGGCAAAAGTGGTCTGTTGAAAGAAATTCATAGCTGAAAATATTACATCACCGTATGATTTAAGCACACTCCTCAGCGATCTTCTGAAGCCTTGCCCCTACTCAGAGAAACGGCTTGCTCCTGCTTCTTATCTATTTGAAATGTGCCTATGTCTTAAGAGTTTCTGTACAGTCCCCAGCAATCCAGGTGCTGCTCCCGTGCTCCAACCTGGTGCTTGCTTGTAATTACCTTTCCTGGTTTTCCTATCCTTTTCCCAAAAGGCTGAGGCACTTTTTCCTCTTTGCTTTTTCTCAGCTACCATATGTGTTTTCCTCACACCTATTCAAAATTCACCACCATAGCAATCCAACATGCCACCACTGTGTCACAGCAACAATCTCTGAGCTGCTATGGAAACACAAGCATTGCTGAAAAAGAGTTTTCTGGGCAACTCCTGGCTCCTCACCTGCAGCCTGGAGGCACGCCACCTGAAGCTCCTATCCCAATGCCCTGTTTCCTATGTCATTAAGGGCAGAAGGTAAATTGCAATCCTTTATTCCTTAGCATAGAGCACAGAAGTATCCTGAATAAATTCCCTTTTTTTTCTCCAATATGCTAATTTCTTTTGGAGACTATTTCCAAACTTGACTTCAAAAATGGTTAGGAATGAAGAATATAGTGGTACAATATTCAAATGGATGAAGATTCTCACCATTATAATGCTGCACCCTCTTTCTCACCTAAATTTACTGAGCTTCAGCTTTTAACCACTGAATACTAACACCTTTTTTTTTTACCTAGTTGGACAACTCCATTATCAAAGCTGCACTCTCTAAACAAGAGACTACAATAAGACCTCCCTTCTTTTCAGTACATTAAACATACTGTTAAATGGGGTGCTAAAATTGATTCTGAGTTATCAAATGCAAAAGTCTCCAACTCAAAACACATAGCCAAGGGACAGGTGTTGATACAGCTTTGAGTCAATGGAAACATTGGAATTATTTCCACCAGCATTGGTGAGAGCACAGCTAGGTTATAATGCAATACAGACACTCCTGAACCCCAAATTCCTCTAAAGAAGGAAAACAGTACTTAGACCAGGCTTGAAGCTTTCTAGTGAAGAGACACAAAAGTTTGTCCTGTTACCACACAGACTTTGTTTGGTGACTAAGTATGCCTGAGTATCTTGTTAACATGCCCCACGATCTTGAAAGCTGACCCTTTGCAATAAGAAGTGTGACAAAGAAACAAGCTCTTGAATAGGGAAAAAAAAGGCTGTATGCCCCAAGCACTGTAACCCGAATAAGGTGCTTTCTAAAGGAACAAAGATGCTTGTACACAGGTGCCTGCTACAATTGCTGCTCCTCGAGTCAGTGGTAAAGTGCAAGACAGCAACACTGTTAGGAATTGGGCAGCACGGGAGTTTGAAGCGAAGAGGCTGGTCTGCTTAGCCTCTCAATTTCACAACAGTTCCTGAAAATTTCTGAGTTCCAGGAGAGCTGCCCGACTTCCTCTGAGCTGCTGCCTCCGAGCTGCATTCGCAACACTGGCGGCCTGTGTATTTCAGGAATGTGAAAAACTGGCACAGTGAGGTCTATGATTCAGCCAAGATGATGTGTTGGGACATGACTGAAGTTAATTAAAAGGAGCTTAAGACAGACAGACAAAAAAAAAAAAAAAAAGAGTTTGCAAGACTTCTTAAAGAGCCAATTAATTATTATTTGTGGCTGCACACGCCAGCTGGGCCACAACATGGAATCTCCCCAGGCCGTAGCACTCACCTCAGAGCCTTTATAAAATGCCAAAGAAAACCCATATGCAGGTCAGCCTTGGAGCTCTGGGACAAATTCCCTGCACTGAAGCTGGGTAGAACTTTACTGAAATCAGCAGAACAGCATTGTTTACACCCACAGATTTATGCTAGGTCTTCATGGAGGACATAGAAGCAAGAAATTAACAATATCGGTTGACATGTAAAAAAGCATGGGCTACTGCAGAGCAGGATGACCCAGTGATGATCATCTCTGTGCCTGGACTGGAGAAGGAACGACTGGCACTGCCTTGAGTCAGGGTGAAGGAAGAGAGAATAAATATGAATAATTTAATCCTCTCTGCTGCATGATAATGATCATTTTCAGAGCTGCACGAGGCACCCACACTAAAAGAAGCATAGTTTCCCAGAACACACTTCCAGACAACTTTCCTGTAAGGAATTCATTGCCTCCTTAGCAATTCCCAAAGACTCTAAATTCTGAATCCCAAGTCTATGGCCCCAAACCCTTCATGACCTCCCCAAGAACAGCAAGGCAACTCACATGCATGAGCAGCCTCCTTGCTTCCAATTCCTCTGCACATTCAGCTAGCACTGTCCCAGAGGGACAGGAGCGGGTCTTGCCATAGACCAGCTGGCGGGGACCTTGGAGCCACATGCACTGCCCCGACAGAGCCGCCAGAGCCACCCACAGGCTGAGCAGGCTGCCTGACCCACGCTTTCCAAAATGTGCACTTTTCCTGCTGAGGGGGAACAGACCTACTGCACCGTGTCAGTAACTGACATGTATGTTTAACAGGAGACTGCAAATTTTAACAAAGGGAAGTTTTCACTTTGGCTCGCTGTCATTTCAGTGGCTTATGGTGATTGCAGCTTACACAGCTCCTGTGTGCGTGTGACTGGCACGAATGCTCCCCATCGGGCGAGGAGCCTCCTACCGCTGCAGGCCCCACACCTGCTCACACAGCCCTACCTGCACATATTCCTTGGCAGCCCCTGTGGCATTTGCTGGGGTGGGGGTGGGAAGACCATGGTGTCATTTACTCACAGGTTAAGCAAACCAGGTGCAATCAGTTTGGGTTTGGCTGAAGAATCCTCCACCCTTCCCAAGCTATTTAACCCCTGCAGTGCCAAACTTTTATGCATGCCCAGGGCAATGAGAGCATTAGTCTGTAGAGAAGAAATCTTTAGGTCAATCATCATTCCTAAAGGCACCACAGGAGGGATATGTCATATTAAAGATCCGTTGCCTAAAGACAGATAGCCAGCATTCCTGCTAATCTACTCTGAAAATTATTTTAACCAAAGTAATGAAAATACATAGTAAATATCATAAAACCAAATGTCATCTGAAATGGTTTCATTGCCCTTCTGCTACCTGGCCTTGGACAAGCTAAAATAATGCTTGAAAACCCTTTGAAAAGCACCAAATAGGGACCCATGTGTTGCAGGTGCAACGGGCAAGAAGATGGCAACCTATCCACTCCTCTCCAGAAGCCAAAGTAGCTCTTCTGGTGCTGCCCTGGTGAGTGTGGATGGCCAGTGTGGGGAGCCTGAGGAAGGGTTCCCCGCTTCAGCCTTGAGACCCAGTGTTTGGTTAGCCATCATGCAGGTTATGTCGAGGAAGTGATCTGAAGAGGCGTATCTTCTACGCAGCTTTGAAAATAAAGCACCCACTGCATACAGCAGCATATACACTGGAGCATAAGCAGATAAACCGTGTCACTTCTGAGCAGCACGCATCCCAAAAGCAGTTCACACGTAGCTCAGATGACTTACAGCAAGGGGGCTGTAGTGGTACAAGGACAGCTGGGCAACCCAAGCCTTCCGTACTGGGAAGCAGTTCAGCAATAGCACTGCACCACCCTTGGACACGGCTGCATGTTCAGTCCAGCTCTATCCCACAGCAGAGAGGCAAGACCCCTGGGACCCACAGTCTGAAAATCACTCCCTGGAACACCCACCTTTTGCCTTCCCACCCACCAAGCTCTCTGGTTTGTGGGGTATATATCTTGCAGTTGTCTGTGTAGGGGCTGGACAATTACCCATCCCTGAGCTCAGGGATCTGTAAAGTCAACTAAGGGCTGCTTACCCCAGTCTGTTATGTTGCTCAAAATTAATGCTATCACAACAAAACCTTAACATGGAAACCCCTATGGGAAATTGCTGGCTGCAGATCACTCAGGCTGAGGGGGACATGTTTGTAGAAAGGCCTGGAACAGCACATTTGATTTGAGTTTCTAACTCCAGTTTTCTTCTAAACCTTTCACAAATGGTTGAAGAAACAGAGGAGGGACTTGGGGGGAAGTCCCGACTGAAAGTAGCTTAACACCTTGCTGGATCCTCGCCAAATACAGTTTCAAATTAACAACTCCAAACTAGCAGGAAAAATGCTTCTCTCGGCCCCCGGGGGGTCAGTGTGACACCCAAGCACAGGCACAAGGCAGAGCTCAGCTCTAACACAAAAAGACAGGGTTGCTCACCTCTCCCGGGGGCTGAAGCAGGGAGAAAGGGGCACTGCTTCCAGGAGGGGACAAAGCCTGCAAACCCCACAACAAAGGCCACTTTTCAGCAGCACATAAAAGGAGGGCCTGGCTCTGCCCCTCCAGCCAGACCCCACCCCTCGCAGCGAGGAGGCCTTCGCCGCAGCCAAATCTAATCAAGTCTGACACACAAGACAAGGCGGACAGCAACTTGCCTTAGGCACCCCTCACCTCCCCTCCTCGCCCACAGGCCTCCCCCCGACCCACACGGGCACCACCTTGCTGGAAGAGCTCACGCCAGCCCCACGGCGCCACCCCTGCCTCCGAAGGCAGCCTGGCCCTGAGCCCTGCTCCTGGCCATCACCCACCTCTATTCAGGCACGCAGCAGCCCCCAGCCCCGGGAGGGTGAAGTGAAGCCCCTTCCTCCCACCAGTCCGGAGGGCTCCTGTGGCCTTTGCTGCACCAGTGCAATAGCTCTGCTCATGTAGGGGGAGAGAGGCTGCCCGTGGCCCTGCTGCAGTGGGGCATGAGCCCCTCCCAGCCTGCAGCTACGACTGAGGTTCCCTTTTCCTAGCACCCTCTGTACCAGCACCCATCAGTGGGTGCTATGGACCTGGGGGAGACTTTGCCCCCCAGTCCTTCCAGTTTAAAGCACAGCTCAGTGTTGACTGTACACAGGAACTGGGACAGATCCTCAACAGATCAATACAATTTTCCATTCAGATGGGGGCAGGAGGGGAGGGAGAGAAACCAAAGCTTTAGAAGAGTTCATTTAAGCATTGCTGGCACAAACAAGCAAACACTGAATGTAGAAAGCAGCTCAAAGTAGTCAGACCTGTCTCATAATAGCAGGGAAGGCTGAATATTTCCTAAAATTGCCCCTCCTGCATTACCTACTCCACTCCTCAGGTCAGGGCTCAGTATGGTCCAGAGCGGGCGAGAATCTATCAAGGAAAGCTGAATAAGCATTGCTTGGAAGGGAGGAGGCAGGAATTCACCAGAGTGAAGAGAAGGAGGAGGAGGAGAGCGCCCAGGCTGTTTTTAGAAGTACTGGCACCACCTTAGTCTGCAGCGGCCAGGAAATTGGTTGGAAGCCGCATGACTTGAGCAAGACACCCAGACCTGGGAGCCAGAAGAGGAAGGGACTTGGCAGAAATTCCCCTGCAAAGTGACAAATCATTTCTGCAGCAGAATATTCAGCTTGGCCTCACTGCAAACAACCTCTGCCAGATACCTGATCATGCTACCAGTATATTAGCACTTTGCTACGCTGCTCTAATATAGCCATGAATCTTCTTCATGCACTTCTATCTTCCATTTGATCTTTTTTAGACAGTTTTCCCTCTAACCCCAGTCTTCCTGCATTGCCTCAGGGCCATCACAGTGCTCACTGCACCAGGAGCTGCTGGTGTCCCATCCCCCTGGCTTCCAGCTGCCCACCTTCATTCCTCCCACACTTGCCCTTTGGGCACTGTTGTCTCACCCCCTTCTTTGAGAGGCCTATGGCTCATAGCACATGGAAGGGTGAAAACCACCACTCTGGTCTTCCTAGACGAAGAGGCCAAGCATCAAAGAGCCAACTCAGGGAAGCTTTGGCACCACGCAGGAAGCTGAGATAACCTGGCTGATGCATTGCTAAACTCACTGCTCCAGTTTATCGTTACCCTTCCTCTCCAGGACTAGCTGTATGTAGCACACCCCATGGCACAGCGTGGTATAAACCCCGGGGCAGCTGGAACGTGTGCAAGGAAGCAGAGCAGATAGCATAATAATATAGCACCACATTTATTTTTTTACTTGATTGCAACACAGAAGGAGAATGAGAGACTCAATACTGTGCAGCTGGAGTGCCTGACACCCACAGTATCACAACAAAGTTAAAATACAGCTATCCATGCTGCAGAAAATTGACTGTGTTAAGGGTTTGGGGTGCCAGCATAAAGCTATGGGCAAAGTCTGAGAGGTTTACACCCATGCCAGCTGGAACTTTGAGAAGAGAACGATACCACTTCAAATACATACAGACACCTAAAAGCTTCACTGTGTAAATGCCATGTCCTTATTTTCTGAACATTTGTCCCTTTTGAAACCATAAAAAATGAAGCAGAACAATTTTAACTGTTAAAGACACTTTCCAGGGAACAAGAATACACTGAATAATTTCCCTTCACTATATTCCATGGAAACAAAAATAACCTTTCAGAAATACTATAATCAGCTGTTTAGAGCATGTGTATATATCTCCCCAACAGACACAGAAAAGATAAATCTACACTTGAGTTGTAGTCCTGTTTTAACATGTCATCTAATAAGACTGTCAATTCTAGTCTAGCTATGAATATTTCTTGCTAGAGGAAAAAAAATCCTAGCTGAAAGTCCAGCGCTAAAGCATAACTACCCTGGAAACGTCTTGTTAATGAACAAATGACTGTGTAAAACATACACTAACATTCACAATAGTATTTTAATTATCCTCCGTGTTGAAAAGAAGCATAAACATATTCAATTCCACTTGGGGAACACTAAAAAATGAGACAGAAGAAAGCAAAATTCACTTTGGGCCTGATACTTGCCACACCGGGTTTGAGGTTACACAGGAACAGCCTCTCCAGCAACTGTTCTGGTTCCAGACCTTTTGTTCAATGAATCCTGATGCAGAGAGGACCCTGCATTCCTCCCTTTTGGGAATAAATGCTTGCACAGGGAAGGCCTTGTGCCCACACAGCAAAGTGGGTGACACCAGCAGGCATGGAGGGAAGTACAGAAAATGGGTTTGATCATGGCTAAAGGGGATGACTGATAAGCAGAAAAGTACTAATTTTGTTCTTGGTTACTTTAAATTAGAATACGTCTGTGTCTTTGGATCCATGCCTAGTTTTTGCAAGCTAGCTGGAATCCCATCCTATCCTTCCACATGCTCATTCTGGCCATGAGTTTAAGGCTCCTGAAAAGCACCAGATGTTGGGGGGGGTGGGGTGGTGTTTATTTGTTTGAACTCCCCTTGCAAAAACAACAACAAAAGAAGGGAAGAAGATTGGATGACTTCAGATTTGCTTTCCAGCAGAGTATGACTAAGACAGGGAGGTAGCTTGGTAAATATACTCAGGGAGGACCATGGGGAGGGACAAAAAAGTACAGAGAAACTCAACAGAAAATAAGCAAGAGGGATAGAAGTTTCCAGTCATGAGCACAGTGAAGAAAATGGAGACAAAATGGGTGATCAGGAGAAAGGTTTTGTGGCAACAGCCTGGAAAGGGAGAGCCAGGACTTTAATGTCCAGGCACGGTCTAATATGGACGTAGTAGACTGACAGCTGAAGTAATAGATGAGAAAAGTGAGGGCAGGAGGCAGACCGGACATCAGGGCTCACTTGGTGGTCAGCAGTCCAAGCATTGTACTGCACCCTGTTTTGGTTACTTGCTGTTGTGTTACTAGGGATTTCACACTGTCTTTCTAGAAGTTTATAGCATTCAGGAACCTTCTCCAGTAACCTCGCCGTGCCTGCATGGAAGAGTCCTGGGATTGAGGTGAGCCACAAGCAGCTATTAGGATGTATAACAGAAAAGGTGTGAGGATGAATATGAGGAGAGAAAGTGTCTAAAAAATCCAGATTGCTAATGCTTTGTGAGACAGGGACAATCTGAGGAGGAAAGAATAATGTAGACAAAAGGAAGGCCCTGGAAGGACCGAAGTTCTTTGAACTGAAATTCTGCTTTACTTTAAAACACACACAATCCAACAGAGATGCGCACACGCACGCACACACACAAACAAGTCAAGTATCCACATGAACACAGTTGGTTCTGGATATTCCTTCTTTCTTTAATTGGTCCCAGGTGAGGCATCAACAATCACATCTGGAAATTTTTATACAAATGGCAGGAAAGCCAATGACTCGGGTCACAAATATTTCACGCTCTCTCTTTGCCAGAAACACAGGACAAATGTGGTTTACATCTGCCTCCCTATAAATACACACACTCACACTCGCAAGATTCTCTGCCATGGCAAATACTTCTGCATGTAAAAGCAGAGCTGTTAGTCATCCCACCCAACGTGGATTTGGTCAGAACTGAGAAACTGAATGCTGGGTGACACCTGTGGTCCAGGTCAGGCTTATCATTAGGATAAGGATCAAGAGATGGCAAAGACATCCCTCCTGACTGTAGAAGCAAAACACATAATCAAATTACATGAATGAGCACTTTTTAAAGCTGCAGGCCTAGCCTTCCAGACCCAGACTCTCCATGAGACCACAGGAGAGGCTATGTCAGGCACCCCCAGCTTCTGCCTGACATGCAAACTCATCTTAGATTTCAAAAGCTCACCTTTCACGGAAACAAGCCACCAGTTCTGCTTTAATCCCCTACTCTTCCTGCCTCAGCTGCTAACAGGCTTGCTGAAGGAAGGCAGTGGTTGCAGTAGCTACCACCTGAATTTATCCACTCATGGTCAAGAAGAGATTGTACTAGTTTCTTGTCTGCGATGCATCAATTCAAGTAGGTCACTGCCTGACTTAACTAGTTCTACCCAGTGTGCACTGGTGCTGCAAAATGCTATATAAACTCAACACATCTCAGTAGTAAGGACGTATCTCTTGAGCATCGGAACCTGAACTCAGATCAAGTGCTAACAGTAGCCTTGTTTCCTACCAGTAACACTGTGCTCAGCTTCATTTTGGGAGTAAGCCGCAAAGAACACGATACCCTCAACACAGTTGCTGATGAGCATTACAGTTAGTTGCAAAAGATGGACACAGCTTCATTACTGTCTCTGTCAACATTCCCAGCAATGCAAAGAAGATGTATTCCTCTTCAGTACCAGATAATTCTTAAAGAACCACAAAATCTTTGTTTCTTTGCTCTTCTGAGATGTCCTGCTAGTGTAGATGGTGCTGCTAGTCGTCTGCAGTAGATACTGATTAGATGAACTGAGAGGTCTGCTGGGTGCAATGAGCGTGCAAGGAAGGCAGTCGGGCAGAACAGCTTACACACTCCTAATGAGCCAACTCTGATCCTATCTAGGGTAACTTTGTATTGCTGCAGGGGTAAAGAGACTGCAGAGATGACTTAACCAGATGTCAGGGAGTCTCCTAACACCACCAAAGCAATCCATGTGGCATTTTTTCATTCCCTCTGCCTGCCTTTGGCATAGCGGATGTGGCAGTAGCTATATACCGAGCTCTGCCAATCTCTGGGTAGCAAGGTATGACAGGGGCCACTGCACTGCACCCCTAGAGCAGACAAGAGTCTGCAGCTATAAATTCCAGGATGAAGAAGCTGCTTAGCAGGCTTAGATCAAAATATTTTTCCCTCACTGAGGAGACTGCCTAAAGCTAAAGACACAGCTTTACCTACCTCTGAATGCCCACTGTTATGCTTCACGTCATCAGAATTTGTAATGGACAAAAGAGTCAAGAGCACACAGCTACTTCATTTCTTGGGTTTGTTTGTTTTTTTTTTTTTCCCTTAATCTGTGGCATTTAGCTAGGGTACCTGCCCATATTTTCCTTCATCTAAAGCTTTAAAGCAAATTAGAAAGTTCCATGTATGTTCAAGCAAGAGCTGATCACTCAGGCAGAACAGCATAGCAAGATATACACTCCCTTAGGGTCAGTGGAATTCCAAAGGCAAATGCTTAAAATTGACAAAGGTCATTATTTTTTATTCAATGTTTAATTAGCACATCCAATTTACCCCTAATCCCACTTTGCAAGAGAGGACTGAATAGCTTACTAAGTTTGGGGTTTTTTTAAGGATTAAAGAAATTTAATTAAAGATAGCATCTTTCGATCATTCATTCATTAGATCTTTAGAGCACTCCATCAGCCAGGCTAAAATGTGCAATGCTGCTGGTACCTCTCCTGTCCTCAAAAGTCAAGAGCAGTTACTGCCTTACAAGGTACCTTGTTAGCCTCATTGATGTTGGAGTTTTCCTTGGGAACCCCTTCAAAGGTCACTTCTGGAAACAAGATCACTGAACGGATCAATGAATTTGTCATGGATGGCTCACACCTTCCTCTTCTGGTGCTTTGAGAGTTTTCCTGAAGTCCACACCAGGCTGGCCAGCATCCCTGCAGGACGGAGGTAATACACAGGATTAAGAGAAACTGAACCAAGTAGAAGCACAAATGTTTGGAGTCCTCGTTCTGAGTGCTGACAGACACTGCCGCACTCTGATTTATTCTCTGTAGCCTTTTTAAGGGCACACATTGAAATGACCTCCCCACGTGTGTCCACTAGCACTCATCTGGTATGCCACAGGTGTGAGGCTGTTGCTGCTCTTAACATCTTTTAAATGTTCCACAAGATGAAGAGACGAATTCCCTTTGTTCCTTGGAGATGGAGTTTCTTTCATTTCCTGCATAAGGATGCAGTCCACACTTCTAGTAGAGAGAACAGATGATAGAGGCCTAGAGGGTAAGGGTGCATTTGCAAGGGATGGGTTATCAGGTGTTTTTGCACAATTAATCATTTATGCCCATTGGGCTCTACATGTCTGGTAACAGCCGTACTTTTCTGAGGGTGAGCTCTGTTTCACAAGAGCTCAAGAGAAGAAATCCACCTTTTCAAATCTCTTTGCTCTCAGCCCATGGACAGAGTCCTCTTAAAACCAAAGCTGACTGAAAGGACCCTGATTTGGCTTATTTGCATATGTGATTATGTAAATCAACCTACTGCTTCTTATCCCATAGCAGCAGACCTTCCATACTAGGCTGCAGAAGAGCCTCCAGGTTTGTGCCACAGTGGAGAAGATTGGATTATAAAACGGGACATATGCGTGAAAACAGGTCCTAGCTGCATATTCACAGTTCTTCAGCAGGCACGTGGGAAAAGGGAGATTTAACCCTTCACTGTCAGAGAGGCAGGGAAGAGGAAAACGGCACAGCAACCATGGAGAATGCTTAGATATAATGCAGTAGCCTTTGTTTGAATATGTTTAAGGATAAACATCAGAAGTATTCAGTGACCACCCAGACAGCAACCTGTGTGCCAGAGCGATAATGATCTTAAGCCAGCAGAAATCAAAATGGTGAAAGATTTCCAGCCCCAAGATCATCGCCAAGAACTGTCTCATGTATCACTGTCACCTTGTGATGTGCACACACTGTCTGCTTGTTGCTCACTAGCATGCGCAGTACCTACCGTCTAAGATGTATGTTCTGCATTACCCCACGACTGTCCTGCACCCCACTGCTGTCTAGACTGTCACCTAGAGGCCTCCAGCCTTACAGCTGCCATCCTACAGATGCAGCATCCAAACCAATGCTGTTGCACTGCCCAGGTGCCCAGGACATGCCACAGCCCTGTACCTCCTTGCTGCTTTATCGTGGATCTGCCTGCCTAGTGCCCCACTACATCCCAGGGGCAGTGAGAGTGTTAACAGAGCAGCTCCTTATCCCTGGGAGGCTCAACAGGCCCTGTCAGTGCAGCAGCACTGCTAGGGTTAACACAACCCCAGTCCAGCACATCTAAGCATCTGTAGGAAGTGGAACATTTTTAATGCTGTGAGGAAACTGCTTCGTGGTGAGGGAAGCAGAGACCAGCCAGTCTCCATCAAGGGGAAATAGAAGCAGTGTTCAGGGATGCACAGAAAATGCTGAGTAGTCATAAGACATATTTTGCAAGCTCTAAATAACCTCTTACCAGGGCTAATAAGGCACCTCTCACAAAAAAAAAAAGCATGAAAAGTAACAAAAGGAAAAATAATTGGCACTTCTGGAGAACACGGCCAACATGAGCCAGCCATCTCCCATGGAATGATTTTAAACTGACTACAGGCATTAAGTGACAATAACTTTAGGGTTCTAAGAAATGTCCCAAAGCAGAACTAAATACGCATCTGGATTTCTCTTTATTCTGAGATTTGAACTCAGGCTGGTTCTGGCCAAGAGTCACTCAACTTTTAAGGCCAACTTTGCCCAATCTAAAGTTTCCAAACCAGGGCAGATAAAGTGGATTTGGCAGAGTTTCCTTTGGAGGGATTCTGCATGTGTGACACAAACTCAAAGCAAAAGGTGTTGGGGGTGGTGGTGGTAGTAGTGGTGGTTTGTTTTGTTAATCCTGCCAAGACTAGGAACACAAGGGGAGATTCTAGCAATACTGTAGGTTGACCCAGACTAGTAACATCTCTTCAAACGACGCTGGTTTTACCTACCCTGGGTCAGCCACCTTAACCTACCCTTTGTAAACATATGGAAAAGCACACTGACATGCAGTAGCTGACACTAGCTAACTGTCTTATTTTCCTATTGTAGGCAGGACCCAGGTGAGAACAAATGGTGCTGAGTCAAAACCAAACTTAGTAAAATGGCAGTGTTAATGCACAACTCTGGGCGTCTCAGAGGACCTCACTTCAAATATCTGCAGTTTGAAATGTGAACGCATAAAATACAATTCCTTCACTTTCATGATTTCTCATCCTCCAACCATCCTCCCTATCATCAGTTTTGATGCCCCTCAAAGGCAAGATTAAATGCAGGAAACTGAGGAATCTGGATTGTATCTGTGCTCTAATCCCTCAATTTAGATGCCAGCTTCCTCTTCTGTGGTGGAACTCCCTCTACAGATCATGCTTAGAATTAGGGGAACAACCAACCATGAGTGTCTTTTCACTGCCTTCAGAGTTAAGACTGAGGCTTAGCTGTGGGGTTTCTTGCACCCTGGCTGCACTGCTTGAGCCATGGCACCGTACTCATTCTGTAGTCAGAAGGATGACACCATAGGAACAACATCCATCTAGTTCCAGCAAAAATTATTCTGGCAACTTGCAAAACAATTACTAAGCTTCCAGTCATTTGTGTTTGTTTCCTCACAGTGGAAGTCAGGGTATGTGGTGGTGGAGTCCAAACAGCCCTAGATGGCTTGTGCATGACTGCCAGTCATGGTCACTCCAAAGAGAGATAAAGCAACAGAAAGGAAAGAATCCAGCTGAGGAAGGAACATGCATACGGACAAACCCATCCCACTGAGCATTGCAAGGAGGAGCAGGGTGCCGAGATTAGTGCATCCTTTGGGACAGAATTTGGAAGCAATGGAAGACTCTTGGATGTGCTCAACAACAGCAGTATGAGCTAGCTGCTGGCAAGGACAATCAATGTCAGCGTTCACGTTATGCAGCTCTTTCCCGCTTCTTGAATGCCCCTAGCAGGCTTGTACCACTCCGAGGTACCAAGCCCATACGTCTTCTCTTTGGTCTCTTCAATGCTGGACATGGACCTACACTGTTACCTGAGAAGCAGCTCCCTACAATCCCACTGATCTCTTGCAGTCAGGAACTGACAAAAAGGTGGGAATGCAACTGTATCCTGCAGAGACAGCCTGCCAGCTGGAAAAGCGACTGCTGAATACTGGAAACTGCTTTGTCCATGATTTAGTCTAAGGCAGCTCCTATCAAACTGACCAAAAGCTCCATGCCCTAATAGTAGGGAATTCTCTGCCCTGCGCTCCTCCATGTGTCCTTCCCCCAGAGTCATGTGGCACCAGATAAAACAGTCCAAGGTCAGAGTGTGCTCTGAGTGGTGGCTGCTGTGGCACCCACAGTGCCCTGTCCCTCGCCTGAGCGAGAGCATCACTGACATGAGGCATCCAGCCCCAGCCAGCCAGAGAGGCTGGGCTCCAGCAACGTCTTCCCATTCCCGGCTGGCTGTCTCCCATGTGGCGACGCATAGCACTATTCATCCAACTATTGGCCCAGCCCAGAACTGTTTTTATTAGAAAACACTAAGGCAAGCCTTTCCAAGCCTCAGAAGAATCATCTTGTAAAGATCTGGGCCTGAGATGCCAAATGATTGCTGCTTTGGCGGAGTCTGCACATTCATTTTTTATTGGTCACAAACGCTTTCCAGATGCTGGCATGCTGGCTGCAGATTGCAACTCTGGGGACTTGGCTCCCAGCCCCAGTCACTTTGTTAAACTCTTGACCTGCTGTGGGTTAAAAGAAGCGGGGAATGGGACTGAGTCACCATGAGGGCATAGCTAAGAGAGAGTGCAGCACTACACAGCAGAGACCCATTTCAGCAGCTTTCTGTGCTCAGCTGGCATAGAAAACATTTAAGGTGGTCCACAGCAATCCAGCTCAGCTGCCAAAACTGGTGAGAACTGCAGCATGCCACCAGTCTGGGGCTTAGGAGCAGGGACAGAGAGGCTGTCCTGCAGCTGGCTTTTCCACACTGTAGGCCATACACTTTCCATGTTTTTTCCCTCTGCACAAGTGGATTTCCCATCCCTGCTCCAATAGTAAAGCAATCCTCTGAGACAGAGCCATGTGCAACATCAGACTGAAAGCTGAAGCCAGGAAACCTTCCTTGGGTTCAGGTTTCATGACAAGCCTGAAGCTTGTACATCAAGGAGGTTTGTGCAAACCTTTGGTGAAAAAAGACTTTCTGGATTCTCGGTTGCTACAAGATGTCCCAAATAAGGGAAAAAAAGAAGTGAACAAGCAGAAGGAAACACAATTTTGTTATTTTCTGACTGGAAAAATTTCCATTTGAAAAACATAGCTGTTAAAAATCATTGGGTTTTTTTCTCCCCCCAAAAGGGGAATTTTTTCAAACTAGTATTTTGCACTTTTTGATAGATTCCTCAACTGAAAATTTTCTGCAGTTGATGAGTTTATTTAATCTCAGTTTTCAAGAAGAAAAAGTTCTCTCAAAATCACAGTTCAAAGAGAACTTTTAAAGCTGAAGCAAAATTTTTCATTCTGCTTTGAAATATTCAGCCAGAAGCAGTGTTTCAAAGAATGTTTTTCCATTCAGAACTTCTGGACAGAAAGGAAAAGGGTTCTTGATGAGCTCTGTTGACCTGAGCTTTGGAGTATGGTTCCACCCCCACCCCACCCCCCCCCCCGGTGTGGGCACCTCGCTCGGGGGGCCTCAGGGAGCAGGGTCCCTTGGCATGGCCTCTGCCCAGGACATCACCTCAAGACTCTCACCCCCACTCTCTTAACAAAATGCTGCCTAAACAACAGCCCTGACAAGCTCCTGTTCTCTGCTGGGGCAGATGGTGAACTATGCTGTGCTGGATGCCAGGCAGGACAGTGGACAGGACACTGGTGGAAAAATGCAGATGAGGAGGGTTGGAGATCTGCAGAAATTAATCAGCTCCCCCAGCACTCACGCAAGGAGGTGGTGGTGACATAGCCGTTAATGCCTGATCAGTTGTCTGCTACTGCTTCAGCTGCGGGAAACCTCTAGTAGAGGGCTGCTTGCTCCCCTCTGCCCTAGCAGCTGAGGATGGAGATTTTCCAAGATGCAGATAGAAGCAGGATGCTAAGAGATGGCTGGGTGCCTCACTGCTCTGGTTGTTAACTTCTAACCTTCCTTCAGGCCTCCACGGGAGCTCAATGTCACCCACAGGCCATTTCTTAAAGCAGGCAGGGCCTCAGGGTCTTGAGCAAAAAAGGAAACAGTGAGCAAGCCAGTCCTGCTCAGGCCTTCAACAGCCACACAAGGAAGAGAAGCCACAGGCAGAGGTTTCACTAGAAGCTGGAACCTGCCTCTTTGTATTCATCCTGTTCAACAGAGGCCTGCACACAGGTCTCCTGCCCATGTTAGCAGGGAATGCACGATCCCTTCAGCACTACTTGCACATATAGAAAGTTCTGCAGCCCTGAGGGAGTATTGGGGGAAGGTTTTATCCCATGGAGCTGGTCCAGTGATACTAATTAAATCATCACATTAGAGCTGAGGGCTTTCTTGAGTGTTACCACTCACTTACTCAAGTGAGCTGAATTCCGCCTCAGCACGGGCAGGTGTGCTGCCTAGACTCCAGAGAGCCCTGCCAAACTCATTTCACTTGTGATGCTAAAGCCAATTCCAGCATAGTCTCCAGAGGTTAATAAAATAGTGGAGCAACCCAGTGTAGACCTGAAGCCTTTTAGACTCAGCCAAGTGGAAATTCAGCCTGACTCCCCACCCAAAACCAAACAACCGAGAAAAAGAGAGAAAGTTTTACATAATAATCTATCCAATGTTACAGCAGACAGGGTTTCTCCGAGGACATTATGTAATGTCTCGTAAGGGCTTTTAGCTGAATTATCAGGTGACTTGCACAATTACTAAAGAGAAAAACAGAATCACAGGTGAGCAGTGGGTGTGAGAATATGCATCTGCCTGCTGTACATTAGCAGCAGGAGAAGTGATTCAGATTCAGTGAGATGTCACTGGAGATGGGCTCATGCTACAGACCTCAGATTTGGACCTGACAGGCTGCAAAACCTAGAGCTGTTTAGATCTGATATTCTGGTCCAGGCCTGTCCTCTCCAGCGCTAGGGAGGACAGCTCCGCCATCCTTTGTAGAGGGACAGACTCCCCAAGGTGCGTTTTCCTGCCTCCATGTATCTTCAGGCCTTTACACCAGGAATCACTGTTCTGGGACCGACTGTTTGTGCCACAAGGACCGAAGGGAGAGCTCTTCACTATTTCCTCTCCCACAGTCCAAGGATGGGAAGCATGAAAACACTCCAGATGAACTCACACTGTGTAGATGCTGATATTTACTAACATGCTATTCTCTCCCCGACCCCTTCTGGTCACTGAGAGCTGCAGGGGCATAGGAGGAAGGACATGTGTACGCACAGCCAGTAGTACATCAGATAATATAACCCCTCATGCCAGTTTACTGAGTTCTGTCCTAAACTCATCTCACAGCAAGAAAAAAAAAAAAAAGCCAGCAAAAAGCATCACTTTTTGCTGGGAGTCTGCTCCAGAATCTCTCCCCTCTGATGGTTAGGAACCTTCTAATTACCAGCCTAAAGTTACTACTGCCTAGATGACACCCATCTCTTCCTGTGCCAGTGTTGCCTTTAGTTTAAGCAGTTGTTCTCCCTCCCTGGCATTTACCTCCCCTTTTCCTTCTGTCCCGGTGTATTTACAGAATTTCTCTCAGCCTTCCCTTTGCTAGACTAAACTTTTTATTGAGGGAAGATTTATCTAATGGGTCTTACATTTGCTTTTGCCATACACTGGTCTGCATTTGTTCAGCTTCAATGTTTGAGTGGAGCAGCTTTGCTTTCAGAACAGCACTGTCCTGAAGAGGTACTCTATTGCTACGCAGAGTGCATTGAAACAGAATAAATACTTAGAAGAAAAATCTTCTAAGTACTATCAACATGTTAGTGATTATTGAAGCAACAGGTAGATATTAGCACACAGAAGGCAAGAGAATAATAAGGTGGATGGTATTGAGAACTGTTTGAAAGAGAAAAGAAAAGGCACTTGGCAGAATGAAGAAGAATTAACTTCCAGACAAGTGGGGAGACCTAGTACTGCTCTTCGTCAAGTCCCTAGGCAACAAACCAATGATGGACTGTGGTAGAAAGTACTATTCCTAAAGAAGAGGAAAAACCAAGTGTTGCCAAATTTTTTTACATTAAAATGTCTTTTCTGTAGACAGTTCTAGTAATATCAGAGTAATTCTGTACATGGAATCACAAAATTATACCACAGGAAACTTAAATCCTTAATAATCCCCCCTTTGTACCATAATCGAATTGCTAGTATCTTAACCCTATTGTGGTGAAACCAGCCAGACCAGCAAAGGAGAATGCCTCTTGGGTGAGTATATGCAAGTCTCACGTGACATTGGGATGAGATAGGAAGGCTTTTTCCTGTCTGCTTTTGGGATCCATAATGCTTTTCAGTGTAGTAATATAGCTTATGTGCATACTATCCTCTCTCCTGTGAGTGCAACCCAGAGATACATGTGTGAACCCAAGCCAGCGTATGCAGCCAGTTAGATACATCTGTGAACTGCATTCCCAGCAGAAATTGCCTTAGAGTCCATTTTCTGGCCAAATTATTGCTAACATTTTGAAGTAGTTTCTACTGGAGACATTTTTAAGGCTAGATTTTGTACATGGGTATAAATCAAGCAATTCCATTGACAGCTGACAGAATTATTCCAGATTTCACTGGGGCAGCTGATATAAAATCTCAGCGTTTCGTGCCCCTCCCAAACTCTGCTGTGAAGTCTGGTTGGTTAACTAACTTTTGCGTTTCACCCAAGAGGCAGTTACAGAGTGAATAACTCTCAGTTAATCCATTACACTGGATTGCTTCCTACAGAGAGACCAGTGCTACACAAGAACATATCTTATTATAGCTGAAGGTAAGTGCAACTAATTAGGTAGAATTCTAGGAGATATGGTCAATACCCAGGAAGCTTTAAAACACATCCATATCTCTTTTAAATGCATCTACTTCTACATTTTATAGATTCAAAGACTTTTACTAGTCACTGCAGCAAGCCACCAGCAACACCTACTGTTTAAATGATGGGTGTCCTACCAACAGCTCTTCTGCTCCCCCTAGCACCTGTTCCCATTATTGCAGATTATTTATTGAATTGCTAATGACTACTAATTTGACAATGTTTTGATTGCAAAGCTGGGTTTCACCCTCCCATATGAAATCTGTGGGAAGGGAGGATGGGTGAAAGGGGAGTCATGAGAAGATTCTCCTGAATCAACCTGGGAAAAGCTGCTTTCAGCTCACCCCTACACACACAGGCCCTCATTACTCCTGCACTCACAAGGAGTTGCAGGGCTTACTTCTCCCAGGGTCCACCGCAGGCCGGAGAGCTCATTCATTTTGATCCCGTTCTGGAATCTCATCCTTGTTACATTCCTCTTTGGAGTGGGAAAAAGGTATGGCTCTAGTGTTTGTGTCTAGATTTGCACTCTCAGACTTACCTACACCTGCATACGAACACACATACACAATACATAGCAAGAGTAAGCAATTCATAGCAGATCTCACTGAAATTCTTCCACTTTGAACTCTCCTAAGTATCATCATCATTATTATTATTATTACTATCTTAACAGGCTTGCAGGACATATGACTGCTAACTCACGGATCCAGTGGATCTGAAACCTCACCTCTGGTGCCTCTGTACAAATGGACCACAGCTCCCTTTAGCAGCCACTCTGACAAAGCACCTGCCTGGACCAGGGGAACCTGCAGCACAGAGTTCCTCTGTGTGTACAGCACACTGCCAGATCAGGGCATCCACAACACCGACATCAGCACCTTGCATCAGGAGTCTCACTGCTCACTCGTGTCCTCTATGACTCACTGTCTGTTCTCATGTTTGCATCTGTTTCTTTGTAAGCATTTCATCAGCAAAAAATAAATATATATATGTATCCATGCTCAAATACCCGAAACCTGTATCTGATATCATCAGTGTTGACAGGTATCAAGAAAGGAACAGTGGGTTTGGGGTCCCTTATCGAGGGGCAAAGATCGATGTTGATATAGATAGCCTCATCCTTAACTAAAACAAGAACAGGCTCTAAGGAGGAGGAGGAAAAGACAGACTTCTAGGGGACAATCTTTGAAAAGAAAACTCAAAAATCTCCTACAGACACACCATTTAGGTTCCTTGGGGTTAAGGCAGGAGAAGGCTCCCCAGAACACACCCTGGGGTTAGGGAGATAGGAGTATGACTAATTCAAGTGCCTCATACCTCTCTCCCTCTGGAAATTAAGGAATAAACATTGTCAGGGAATAGCTAGCAGTTTGGGACTGGGACTTGGTCTCCAGGAATTTCTTACTCTCATGTATTTCCTGACTGGCAAACAAATTTCTCTCCTAAACATTTCCTACTTTCTTCTCTTATCACTCTCTTCCTCTGAACGTCTAAAAATGAGTCAATTGGATAGCAAATCAAGAAAGAAGATACATTTGTTAGAAGCTGGAGAGAGTAAATACCTACCTTCAGTTGAAGGGGTTGGCATGGATTCCTACCCATAAAGATAAACCTCCACAGCTGTAGCTCTAGGAGGTTAGATATTCCTCCAAGCATGACAGGCCTCAAATCAGTGGATAGTACAAAGAGAACAGGGATTTCCCCAATATTGGTACATACTATGTAAAGTTCCACCCTCAGGCAATATATAATGGATGAATTATAAACCCTTGAAATCTAGTTTTCTAGCACAAACATTGGTAGAATGATATGAAACAATCATATTGATAAAACAATTAACACTGGATAGCATTGTTTACTAACTGCACTAATACACCATCATAAACTACAATCTACCTTGATATTGTAATACTTTACTATGATTACAGCTAAAACAAATATTATGCTGAACTGTGTACATGACACTTTCACATTCTTCCACGCAGCCACACCTAAGGCAACTAATTTAGCATATATAAAAATCTTAGCTTAATTTCAAGTTT
The DNA here is from genome assembly GCA_947846985.1 of Fratercula arctica. Lineage (NCBI taxonomy): Eukaryota > Metazoa > Chordata > Aves > Charadriiformes > Alcidae > Fratercula > Fratercula arctica. Next base: position 28,753,585 of record CANTUZ010000013.1, on the reverse strand, counting down.
CACAATTGCAGAAAGTGACAAAACAAATTGAAGTCCACAGGCAGAACAAAAGGAAACAGAAGGTTATATGATCAGCAGTCTTCAAAGAGAAAAAGGGAAAAGACTGGCAAAGGGAATCACTTTACAGCATTTGAAGGAAAAGAATGTTGGGAGGGTTATAAAATAACATGGTTAAAATGGTCACACAAACGTTTGATTTCCCTTTCCTTTATAGGATTAACAAAATAAGCAAACTGCACGTGTGTAGTGACAAATTATTTGGTCACATTTGTTTAATACATACACATCTGAAGAACACACTAAGTAAGCTTCCAAAACAGAACTATGCTGCTGTTCCTGCTGTAATAGCAAGAAGCATCATAGCTATACTATGATCTGCTGGGTCCTGTGGAGACATTCAGAATATTCCACAACCTCTTCTAATGTCCTTTGGAGCTTCAAGGAACATAGTGATAAAGTTTACAGAGCCCTGAATAAAGCCTCTCACACCTAGATCGTCACTCGTGGCCTGGTTGAGGGTCATTACGAACCATGCTTCATAATTGTCACTTGCTGTATAGTTCTGAAATGGTCATGCAGCAGGTACATTAAAGCAGGAAGATAAATCCATATTCAGGGAGAAATGAAAAAAAAAACATTTCCATTTGCTAACCCTAAAAATGCACGTGTCTGTGCACAAACACAGGTGTGCACAGACCCCATACCTTACCATAACACTTTCAAATACAGTGTTGCTGCACAGTGCATCATGGCTTTGGGGTGATTGCTCTGAATGCTGTAGGATGAGGATTCTTTTTTCCACTCTCCAACCTCATATAAGAGTAATGATTTTTTGGCTTTTGCCTTTGCCTGATTTTGTTCAGTAACAGTCAATTCTAATGTTTGCAGTTAGATGTACAGCAGACTTCAAAATGGTGTTGAGCTCTTCTGGTAATCTAATAATTGCAATGAGCAGGCTGGACAGGTCTTCCTGGCCGACAGAAAGGACTGAAAATGCCATCTCTTGGTTCCACTCCTAACCTTTCGTTCAAAAGCCTTTTCATTTGCTTATTTCCGCACTGGATCCACCCTGTACATGAAAGCCTCAGCAAGCCATCATGCAAACTAGCAGAGGTTTGTGCAGAAGCCTTACATGCACGCAGAGCTACAGTTAACATGGTTTTGGTTAGCCCCATAAAACCAACGTCTCCAACTTTTCAAGATGAGTGATGACTCTTCCTCTACCACCCCACACTGTGATAATTGAAATGAAGGTGTAAACAATTTTCATCCATTCCACCCTCATCCCATTCAGCACAGAAGTATGTGAATCACCAATATTTCAAGTCACAAGACTGAAAATTGGGGTGTTCATTTTGGAACTGGTGGGCACACGTGCACTTAGCCTGGAATATCATAAACGCAGTTTGCCCTGAAATCTCCTAGTAAGCATTGACCCTCCCACTGATTTCTGCTGCCACTCAAAGCACTGTATTACTTGTGTGGAAGTGTCATTGGACCATGAACTCTGCATCCTTCCTTTGGAGTAAGAGGGGCAGGGCAGGTCTACCAATGCTGAGCTTCAAGCTGTTGCAGGTAGATTTCTACCATCAAAGTGGTTCTGGTATCTCTGCATTACATTGTAGTTACTCTAATTTAAGAAGAGAGGAAGAAAAAAAAAAGATTGGAGACTGATATTTTATGAAAGTTGAGATTCTCCCCCTCTGCATGATACTATCTCCCACATCAGAGAAAACCCAACAGCCCTGGGCCTCCCATCCAGCTCTGGCTCCTAAATGGCAAAGCTGCAAACGCTAAATTAGGCAATGACTTCAGGTAAAAGTAGAATTACCACACACTTGTCAAGCAGCCAATTCAAAGCAGCAAGACCTGAGGAGGAGGCTGAAAGTTTGATGGCTTTGCTGGCTTGATTGGCTGCCATGATGCCCAGGATGGCCGATGACACTTTCTTGGGCAGGAGCCATCTCCTGCAGGGCCCACACCCTGAGCAGAGGCTGCTCTCCTTCAGAGCTGCTGGCTCCTGCAATGGGTTCACTGCCTAGATGTTTGCTTCTTCCCGACTTCTGAAACAGGTCCTACTTGTATGGTGGGGGCTTGGTGCATCTCTGGTATTTATAATTACACATTTATTGAGCTTGTGCAATCCAAACTCCAGCTTCAGGCCAAAAGTTCATTGCTGGAGGGGTTCAATAAAGAATTTCCTCCTGAGAATAGAGCATTACATCACTTGCCAAGTGTGTCAGGCTTTTCCAGCCTCCTGTTGGGTCACACCCATTTTGACTGCTCTCGTGGCTGGATACTGTACATACCTGGCTGTATCCTTAAGCTCCATTGGATTAATTGTGTCTGTATGCTCCAGACATGAGAAAACTCCGTAAGGTTGTCATACAGCCCTTCCTGTCACAGGCCTCAGGACCCCAGAACAGCTGAAGCAAGTCAACTCATAATGACAAACGGGTTTCCAAGCAGCAGAGAGCCAACAGTTGAAGATTTTGCATGTATATCCCTAAAATATCAGACCATTCTTTGCAAATCTCATCACACAGGCAAGTCTGTGGTGACAATAACAATGTTCTTCTGATGGAATGCTTAATAATCTCAGGGACACATCACTTATCATGCTAGAGACAGTGCATACATTATAAAAAGTGATGGTTCCTGCCCCAAAGAGTTGACTGTCTATGTTCAGCATGATATAATGTTCCTTTCATATTATTCTTGTAGCATCATGAAGAGGTGAATACTTGATAGCATATTATCATCTCTCACTGAAGGAAATACAAATACTGGTCCTTCCATATGACATTAAAGGATCACTACCTATTTCTCCATACACAAAACACATGCCTGAAGACCCTGAAGTTAAGAAAACATTTCACCTCTAATGCTCTTATGTGATATTGCACTATGCTGCCATGCCGATTAACAGAATAATCCCTGTGCAAACAGATAAACGAAAACTCTTACACAGGCAGTTTTAGTTTATTATGGAGTCTGATACCACTGTTGGTAGTAAATCAGGGGAATGAGCTGATTTTGTTACCAATATCACAGTTCATATAAGTATAAATGCTCTTCCTTAGCCTTTATGTATCAGCTCCCTCAATGACCTTACTGCAGTAAGCCTTGCAATGCAATAAAGAATTTTGCAGATGGGGAAACTGAGGCAAAAAGTCAGTGGCCTTTCAGGGCATCACACAGTGAATGAAAACTGAAGCCAAGAAGATTTAGCCACCAGGCTAAACGTCCTCTACCTCAGATGTGAGCATAGGCATATGGGCTGATTATGAGAAGCAAGCTACAGGAAGACATGGATTTTAGTAGAAGAACAGACTGGAGTGGAGGGATTAACATGATTTAATGGGTCACTTGGGGAGGAGAATTGGCAAACATAAATACTATCCTATTCAAGGAAATTTAACTAGCAGATATACCAGGCCCTAATTGTAGACAGATACCTATACTGCTGTTGATATCAGGTCTCTTTTCTCCCAAGGAAACAGCTTTGTGTCCACCAACCTCAGAGCTCCTGCACTCAAAAAGGAGCAAGGAACACATAAATATGATTTGGGATATACAAACAGCATAGTCCGGCCATTTCTTTCCAAGCCAAGGCTGCCAGAATCGGCATAATCTCCCCAGCTCAAACCTGATACAAGAGCACCTTCAGCTCCCACTGACTGGGGTGGAAACTGCACATACTAAGAACCTTGCAGTATATTCTTTGTTAGGGATTACTGTAACATCGAGGCCTTCAATCAATGCAATGATCTTGTGCTATTCCAAAGTTCCTGGAGCCAAAAGCCCAGAATAACAGTTTTTTCATTCCCCATGTTGCACAGCCCAGAGCCAGTCTGGCGTCTGGGACAACAGTCTGGGCCAGTGAAGTTCCTGAATGTTTTTCAGGTCCTACCAGAGGTTTTGAGCTCAGCAGATCACTGTGACAGGCACACATCTCCTCATGATTTGAGACTGGTTTACTGCGGACGAGGCGGGCAGCATTACCTGCCATATCAGCCCCCTAACAAGGGGCACGTCAGCCATGTCAGGCATCCATCCAGTCTAAAGACAATGATCCCAGAAATGTTTTGTCAATCTTTAAACCTAATCATTATGGCACAGCTGAGCTGGAGAACCCCCTGAAATGCAAGGTAACTTTTTCAGGGATAGACATATATGCAAACTCAGGCGAAAAATGGGAGCTGAAAGGAGCCTCCAAATATAAATCACATTGTTGCTGACCAATAATTGTGCCAGACCACCTTAAATGGACACTGTGCCCATCTGCTCTTCCCCTCTCCTCCCCCGCACCTCCTCCCTCAGGGTTGTAAACCATCCTGCAATATTTAAAGTAGCATTGTTCACCTCCCCTCTGAAGCCCCTGGACCATTTGAGTGGCTATATATTCTCTCTATGCTGTTTGTTATTCCTGAGGACATGCACATTGCTGAACATACTAATAAAAATTTCATAAAAGAGGTTGCCAAAGGGGTGTGTATAAGGGGATTTGTAAAGCTCGCTCACACACACACACACACACACACACACGCACTCTCCATTCGCCGTTAAGAAAGGGCTTCAGCAGGCAAAAGCAAGTACCTCTGTACAACAGAAAGAAACGGCTCTGCTCCTGAAAGGGACCAGACAGCCTTAGGTAATAAGAGCAAAGATCTGTATCTTCCAGTGATTCAATATAAGCAAACATAGAAGCGTCTTCCTTAGCAATCCCCAGCAAGTTAAGTGAAAGGCGAGAGGAACCAGCAAGAAAATGCCTGTACAAGGGGTGCCAGCGTAATAGCGCAGTGTGTGCGTGTTGGTGTACTGCCTACTTATTCACCCACAGTGAGCCTGCTTGGACCTTTCGGAGTACAGATTAAGATGACAGGGAGTAACATTGACTAGAAATGTATCTAGGAAGAGCGCTCTTTTTTTTCCCCAACTTTTTTTCTTTTTTTTTTATACCTTCAGAGCTGGTACTTGACTCTTAAGCGTGTATAAATTTTAAAAAGAGCTAAATAATAGTTTGAAGTGCTGAGCAAAACCATTAGCCTCACAGACTGTCCTGACTCAAAGCTAATCAGAATTAGGTCTTTCATGAATGGAAAGGTACTTTGTGGTGATCTGTTTGATTCTCTTTTCTCTTTGCATCCCTCCCTTTGTGATCAATGCTCTGCTTAGCAGATTTAACACTTACTTTCAACAGCTCTGGATCATTAGCTCAGATTTTCTGGGCAGACATGGGATTTTAAGCATCTCTTAAAACTCTTTAAACTGGTCTGCGTGTAGTATTCAGCAGATGCTGTGCTCCACCTCTGAGCGACTTCTGTGTTCATGGTGAAGTCACACACGTTTTACCTGAGCTGTATTTCTGCCTCCTGGATGGAAAGCACAGTAAAAATGGATGTCATAATCAAATACATCCAGAAGAGAAACAAAAACCCCACAAGATCCACAAATGCATGTTTTGACTGTACTAAAAAAGTAGAGCATTTATAGAACTGTAAATAAATGACCTAGTGAAGTCAGGGTCTTTCTTAAGCCAGACATTAGGAAATTATTGCAATGCAGGTTACAGCCCTCACAGCGAGTTAACAGCTCATGTGGAATGATTATGGCAGAGCATGCAGTTACACATTAGGGATGTTTTTATTATAACACATATTTACAGGCATCATAATCTGTCTTTTAAATACATATTAAGGAAATGTAAGCAGTCAACTTTCAGTGCAAGGCCTTAAATATTTGCTAGTTTTACCTCAGCTAAAGGAGGACAGTCTCCACAGGATGGAGAGCTTTGCTTGTAGTTGCCACAATAGGAAACACCGAGAAAGGACAGCAGGTATTTAAGCAAGCAGCAAGTTTAAAGGAATCAATTATCTTAATGCTTAGGAAAGAGGATTTATGCACAAAAAGATGGATGGTCCAGTGATGATGCCTACTCCGTTCTTTGAAGTACATTTATTCAGATGTGGGCATTTGGGTGCACTGGTGGTCGGGTGCCTGAACCTCCAAGGATTCTTATGCAACACCAGGATCTATTTCTGCTCAGTTTTCCACCCAAGTCTCATGCACAATCTACCCCTGTACCATAGCAAGCATTAATAATTATTACTCAGGCAAACAGTTGTACACTGCATGAAGTGCCTTGGCGACAATTTTACTGATGTGTGAGAATATATTCACTGAGAAGAACAAATTCTTTTCCAGATTACTGTGTGTGCTGAATATTCCATATCCATTCACCAGCCTAGCAAGTTCCGTGCCTGTATATTTAAACACAAAATGTACAGATGTTCACTATAATTTGCCTTGCCGAACATCATGTCTACTTAATCCATTTTGAAGGTCAAATATATTTTAATATTTTGGCAAATGCCTTTGGAACCAACTTAATTAAACACCACAGTTAAATTGAGCAGTAAGTTTTCCTCAAAAATGCTTACAACGACTAGTCTGAACAACTAGCTACAGGCTTAGATGGACGCAGCTGAGGAGCTCTGCCAGATCCGCACTGGCTCTGAGCGAGAGCAGTTCGAGTGCCTGCGCTGCACTCCTGGCCCGCAATATGCAACCGGCAACAAGGAGCAGCAGCAGAAGGCCCCGAGACAGGGCACGGCAGAAGAAGTGAAAGCTGGAAAATTTAAAAAGTGAACCAGTGAGGAAGCTCAGCAATGCTCCAAACCTAAGGGCAGCTCAGCTACAAAATGTCAAGTGCATTACACAAGTGTTAAGGTGAATGAAGTATTAGTGCTGCCAGGAAGGGAGCCAAGAGCTGGGTCTGGAACTCAGTTGTTCTTAGAAACCATCTTCGTGTGAAATATATACATAAAAAAAAATATACACTCATCTCACGGTATACATATGTAACAGTGCAGATGCAGTGCTTTGCTACACGAGTACTCAAGCGAGACACCTTTTGCATGTCAGCAGGAGTTTATGCAGGGTTTTCACGTGAAATGTACATCTTACTTCACACGTCAGCTCAACAGTGTGCATGAACACCAAATTGCAGGCACATGTGCACATACATGTGTTCTTGTGAAATACTCTGGCAAGTACGCAAGCTTTAGGCAAATGTTCTGTCAGACATTATGTTGACAGATGTAGATGCAATGCCTCTTCCAACTTACAGAAACCGCTCCAGACATCATCTTTCCATACACAAAGCCAAACCAGAATGTTAAAAATTCAGCACTGACATCACATCCAATATTTTAATTGTTATCACTTGACCCTTTGGTCCATGCTTGTTTGAGGCAGCTTCTTTTTTATTAATATCTCAGCACACTGGGTGACACAACTTGAGTGTGTCCTAATTTAATTTTAATTAGTGGCGACTTTTGCTTTCCTCACTAATGAAACAGTGCTCATTACAAAGTGTAATTGAAGACCCCTAGAGGGAGGGGCGCCTGGAGACCTCATTGTGTTGGTACCCGGCATCCTGCCCAATAAAATTCCCTTCTGAATGAAAGCAGTTTTATCATTAATTCATGCTGCAGGGGGGCTAACTAGCTGCCAGCCACTGAGTTCATACTGCTTGTAGGAAGAGCCCAAAGTCAGTTTGTTTTCTCCAAAGAAACAATTCCAATTTTCTAATGACTAAAATACTTATATCGTAAATCCTTCGTTCTCATTGTTAAAAGTATCTTTGAACATTGTCTGTTATGAAAGTATGCCTCTTCATTAAAAGCAGACTATTCATGAACTTTTTTGTGTGTGCTTTTAATTGAGCTTGAATGATACAAATATTGAGCTGTGGTTAACTCCATTAAAAAAAAAAAAGAGAGAGAGAGAGAAAGAAACATGCTCTGTTTACAAGCACTCTAAGGTGACCCGGGCAATCGCAGTAAGAAACAAATAAACTTTGTTTCTTACAAAGAACAGCAGGCCAGGCAGGTTGTTAAGTGACCATCTTTGGATGTGCACATGGACTTCAGTTTCTTCACTCCATAGATGTGTAATCATGGTAACTGCAGAGCAAAATTCTTCAGACAACTGTGTGTACATTGTTTATGGCAGATTCAGGGATTTTTGTAATTTTGGCTTTAATAGTTTCCTTGCTCAGTTATCAGACAGAACACAGAACTGCTATGGCACTCTCTCTGAGTAATGACAGAGTATTTACAGGGATTTGTTCAGAAACAGTTACGGTACTTCAGATTCACCTTCTGCTTCATTCCAAGCCAAGGCTCGGAGGAGGACATCAAGCCTCTACAACAGGACAGGACACAGCAAAATGGGGCCCCCAAGTTTATCAGAGCTATCACAGTATCAAACACTGGAAAAGGTAACGTTCTTCTGGCACCAATGTGGGTCTTGAATCTGGGCAGTCGACACCATGTCTTGCAAGAGCTGAGGGAGCACGTGCCAACAGACACACAAATCTGTCCAGGAAGGGGATACAGATCTAATCTAAATTTGCACCAAAACTTTCACTTCACCAGTATGGGATTAGGTTTTACATATCATCTGCTGGGATTAGAGACACTTAACCTAGTGTTAGGCCAAATAGTACTGGTGTGGAACAGGCACCTTCTACGAACAGGATATCTGACAAACACACAGCCTTTTTGCCAGCACAGATCATAAGAAATTGCTGATTGTGATTTTCCTCAAAACCAGCAGCAAAAAGTCACACATCTTACCTAGAACAGTGGGGACTCAGAGCTCTTTTCCCTCCCTGGTTGTAAACACCACCACAGCTGGTATTCTAACAAATATCTGAAATGACAGCAAAATGACATCTCTTGGTTTCTACCTAACCCTACAATGCTTCCCAGAGGAAAAGTCTCCCAGTCAAGTCTGGCACATGCATGCCGATTTGTAACACTGCCTGCCATCCCATTCCAGGGCAACAATTGCCAGCAAAGGTGACTGTTTTCCAAATGTGTGTGTCCCGATTTGTATGTACAAACATTGTCTAGGCTGACACACAGCTTAACATCACTGAGAACCTGGCCAGAGTGCATAGTATGCTCAAAAAATGAAGGAAAATGGCATGTTTACACAAATCCAGTCCATCTCCCTAACTACAAATGAATGACTCTTCATTAACTTTTCCTGAGATGACCCTGTATAAAGTGGCAGCAGAATAAAAGATCCATGGAGAATCGTGCATTCAGATGACTCCACTTCCAGTGTAGTTTGGAAGCTGAACCACAATTTAATTGCATCCCATAACAGAAAAATCTCTGTGTTCATGTGTCCATTATCAGCTTGGGCTTTGGTGATAAGAAAGTTGGGGGAGACCCAGGGAAGGGATTTTGCCTACTGACTCACAGCACCCATCACCAGCAAAATACCATTAGTGAAACTCAGTCCCTTCAATAATGAAGTCTCTGATAGACAATGCTGCTGTGGTTCTGCTATTAATCTTGTCCTGATGCTGTTACATTAGGGGATGTAAACTATCTTTTGTCTCAACTCATTATGGAAACTGTGCAATTCATATCCTCCCAGGAGTGCTCCAATTAGCCAAGCCCGCATCACACTCAGCCTTCCATCAACTCGCTGCGTTATGCTGCACTAGAAAAGTAAACCTTGTACTGCAGACATGCACAAGAGACAGCCTGCAGTAGAACATCGCTGATGACTCTTCAGATACATTCTCTCTAAAGCTGCAGGTTTTGGTCTCATCAGCAATTCCTGAATCTTTATACAAGAAAAGCAAATCCAACAATAAAGTATTTTTAAGTAGCTGAGACACACACATGATTCTTGATCGCAGCAGAACTAGGGGGGGAGGCAAAGGCTGTGTGTGACCTTAACCAGGCTACTTTCACCTATCAAGCATGATTTTGTACTGTCCAGCACTACTACTGAAAGACACACTTCACAGTCGGAGTAATGCCCTCTTCCTTTCGTGGCACAGTCAATTAGCAAATAGTTAACTTGGTGTTTTGTGCCTCTAACATATTTTGGCAGGTTCTTAGATCATCACTTGGGCTTTCCTAAATTGCACTTCAAAGTACACCTACCCCAGTCCGGGTGTATTTACATGAACAAGTGGGTTCTAAGAAGATATTAGACTTGCTTTTGCTTTGTTTTGCTTTTCCAGTTTAAAAGCAAACTATTTCTGCAGTGTTTCCATAGTTAATTTCACTTTGGATAGCAAGCACAAAATTGTTGTGGCCCTCTTAGGTCATATCAAGTAGAGGTTATGGATTTTGCTTCATAAGTGAACTACCCACTCCATGGGCACTAAGACCTGCTTCACCGGAGGATGGTTACAGTGGCTAGCAATGTCTTTCTCGGTCCCTAGAACGTCCTGTTCTGTACGCAGCAGCCAAATGATAATGTTAATTCCCTAGCCCAAGCTGTGCCACCGCCCTTCTGATCTGCTAGCATAACTATATTTGCAGTTGCTCCCCAACTCACTGCTGCTTGTTGAGGAGCTGCCCTGGGCAGGGCAAAGGCTTATTGCTGCTTCCTGTGGCTCAGCCACAGCTACAGCAGGACATGCAAATGTAACCCAAACCACAACACCAGGGCGCCTGGCTGCTCTTGGTTGTTGCCATCACTTTAGGCTGTTCTGGGGACAGCAGAAGGAAGTATATATAGTATTTAGGTTCTCAACCTTCAGAAGTTAGTTTCAAGCTCTCCTGAAAGTAGGAAGAAACAACTACTCATGCAAAGCAGTGCAGAGCTGTTGATTACAGAGCCTGCACCCCTGAGGCACTGAGCACCCCAGTCTCTTCAGCCCACGCTGACCGCGGAGCTGGGTCAGTGTCAGCCACACCCCCCATTTCACCAGCACACATGGCAGCACAGCTGGGGTGGCAGAAAGGATGCTCCAAAGGATGCTGCACAGACTGAGCAGCTCACAGACATTACTGAACATGCATCCTCTGGTCTGTCCGCTGCAGAAAGAGAGCAAGAGGGTTTTTTTTAATTTATTTGTTTTTATTTTTTAAACAGCCTCCCTGCAACACATAACTTTTTAAGCAAGTTCTAATCCTGATACTACTTCATATATATCCTAGCCATGCAGCCTTCCTGAATGGCTGGTGACAGAGCCCAGGTCTGAGATTTTTATAAAACATGTAGGGAATAGCTATTACTAGCATATTCTAAGCTCTCAGCTCTCCTTAGTTTGAAATGCAAAGTATGCATATGTGCATTAGCAAAATGGCACATTCCACTGCGTGGGCGTGAACCACTCTGGAGGTGACACTGGGCAGGGGTTACATGTGGATGGAGCAGACAGCTGATGTGTGAATCCATTACTGCTATCAGCAATGCATTCAAATGACCTACTTTTTAACACTGTCACAACTACCCGACAGAAGAATTCAGTAAACTGCTGGCATGCAATTCTCTATCTAGAGTGAAAGAATAATAACCCATGCAGATACATAGCAGGCTAATCCTCTTCAGGTATAGCTACATTTTTTTATGCAAAGCTATCAAAGAAAGGTAGAAGAAACTGAGAAAGACGTTTTTAATCCTCCAAGTGCTCTTTGCCAGCATGGTGTCACCAGGTGACCATACAAGATGGTGCTGTAAATGGCAAGTACCCAAGATCCCAGGTTCTCATACAAGTTGAGGATACAGAAACTCATTCAGCAACACCTAAGTGGCACAGAGAGTTTATCACTGCTTCCCTCCTTTGCTATTCATTATGCCTGCCTTTACATTTCTATGAATGAACTTTCTATGTAAACAGCAACTTGTTCCCAAGTCAGCACAGCCTGCTGTGGGACTATTTAGGACTGAAAGAATGGAGTTGCATTTTACCTGCAGAAATGTATAAATACAGCCACATGATTTTAAGCATATCTTGACAAAATGCTTATAGTGCAACTCTCCCATTTTAATTGAATCCATTTAAAATTTTTAAATCATAGCTTTTGTTATCTTAAAAGAAGAACAATTATACTCACTATAGAAGGATGATAATAAAACAGTAGTCCTATTACAAGTGTGTTGCAAATGCATTAAGAACATGCTGAAAAGGCAACTATAAATCTTCAGCATTTGCCAGAGACAAGTTTAAATGATGAAGTAACTGAAATGAAACAATCCCACTGACTTCAACAGGGCCAAGTTTTCAGTTCAGGTCTTACTGAGATCAGATCCTGTGCACATCACACACAGCTAAGCCAGAGCTACAGACAATCCTGACCATCTTCCAGCCATATCTGAAGAAACGCAACTCCTGCCTCCTGTTCTAAAGGTACGAGAAGACAGGCAGTCAGGAGACTGTCACTGAGAGGGGCTGATCCAAGCCACCCTTGGGTCACCAAGGAACTGAGTGCCCGGCACAGATATAGCACCTCTGGACTAAAGTAAAAAAGGGTATGAAAATACAAGAGGAGAAGCTGACTCAAAAATCTGCTTCTCCTAAGTAACACTGTGCTGGGAAGCATCTCCTCTCCTCTGTTCCCAGCATTTTGAGGAATGGGGGGCTTTTGGAAATCAGTCTGTCCACTGCCCATTTGGGAGCCAGGGCAGGGACGCAGACTGCAGTGCTCTGGCTGCAACAATGATAAAACAGCAATTCATCTGCCTCCCCACTCTCCTGAACGCATCTGCTATGAGTAGGACAGATTACAGCTACAGAGGGCTGAGACACCTTTAGCCAACAAGCACTAACCAGAGGTGAAAAAAAAAATCAAAGCATTTATTTCTTAGAGGAAAAAAAAAGTTCATGGAAGCAAGCATTTCATATGTAGGATACTGAAAAGTCCTGTGTCTTCATATGTCCCTTGAAGGCTGGAGGCTCATAAAGGTGTATCTACATACTACTTACATCAACAAGCATGTTTAATGTCATGAAGCATGCACAAAAAGCAAACAGAGCTAACAGCAGCAGGAGAGCACAAATGTTTAGCTCCAGCATAATAAATACAAATATTCAAACAGACACAATGAAGACCTTCAAGCATGTTTGTGAACACATGGATCTTTGCTGCCACACACACACACGCACCACCCCTTCCCATTAATAGAAAACCCTCTCTTCTCCATTTGTCCTTTTCTTGCTAAAGCTCAGTTAGAATTAGATCTAGCCAAGGAGATCAAGGGAAACAGCAAAAATTTCTATAGGTACATTAATGGTAAGAAAAAGACTAGGGAGGGTGTGGGCCCCCTCAGAAAAGAAACGGGGGAGCTGGTGACAAGTGATATGGAGAAGGCCGAGGTTCTCAACGACTTCTTTTCCTGTCTTCACTGGCAAGGGCTCCAGCTACACTGCCGGAGTCACAGAAGACAATGTCAGGGGTTGGACAGAACTGTCCATTGTAAGTGAAGATCAGGTTCTTGACCATCTGATGAACCTGAAAGTGAACAAGTCCACGGGACCCGATGGGATACACCCAGGGGTACTGAAGGAACTGGTGGATGAGGTTGCTAAACCGCTCTCTATTATATTCCAAAAGCCATGGCAGTCTGGTGAAGTCCCCACTGACTGGAAAAGGGGAAACATAATCCCCATTTTCAAAAAGGGAAAGAAGGAGGAACCAGGGAACTATAGGCCAGTCAGTCTCACCTCTGTGCCTGGTAAGATTATGGAACAGACCCTCCTGGAAGCACTCCTGAGGCAGAAGAATAATGAAGAGGTGATTGGGTACAATCAACACGGCTTCACCAAGGGCAAATCGTGCCTGACAAACCTGGTGGCCTTCTATGAGAAGGTCACAACATCAATAGACAAGGGGAGAGCAACTGACGTCATTTACCTGGACCTGAGCAAAGCCTTTGACAGTGTCCTGCATGACATCCTGGTCTCCAAGCTGATAAAATATGGGTTTGACGGACTGACAATTCAGTGGATAAAGAACTGGCTTGACGGCCGCACCCAAAGAGTGGCTGTCAATGGGTCCATGTCCAAGTGGAGGCCAATGACAAGTGGAGTCCCTCAAGGATCAGTACTGGGACCGGTCTTGTTTAACATCTTTGTCAGCGACATGGACAGTGGCATAGAGTGCACCCTCAGCAAGTTTGCCAACAACACCAAGCTGTGTGGGGTGGCTGACACACTGGAGGGAAGGGATGCCATCCAGAGGGACCTTGACAGGCTGGAGAGGTGGGCCCATGCCAACCTCATGAAGTTCAACAAGACCAAGTGCAAGGTCCTCCGTCTGGGTCGGGGCAATCCCGAGCACCGATATAGGCTGGGCAGTGACTGGCTTGAGAGCAGCCCTGAAGAAAAGGACTTGGGGGTGCTGGTGGACGAGAGGCTCAACATGAGCCATCAGTGTGCACCAGCAGTCCAGAAAGCCAACCATATCCTGGGCTGCATCAGGAGAAGCATGTCCAGCAGGTCAAGGGAGGTGATTCTCCCCCTCTACTCCACTCTCGTGAGACCCCACCCGGAGTACTGCGTCCAATTCTGGAGCCCCTACTACAAGAGAGATATGGACGTGCTGGAATGTGTCCAGAGAAAGGCCACGAGGATGATCAGAGGGCTGGAGCACCTCTCCTATGAGGACAGACTGAGAGAGTTGGGGTTGTTCAGCCTGGAGAAAAGAAGGCTCCGAGGAGACCTTATAGTGGTCTACCAGTATCTTAAGGGGGCCTATAAGAAAGCTGGTGAGGGACTTTTTAGGATGTCGGGTAATGGTAGGACTAGAGGGAATGGACTAAAACTAGAGATGGGACGATTCCGACTGGACGTTAGGAAGAAGTTCTTCACCATGAGGGTGGTGAGACACTGGAACAGGTTGCCCAGAGAGGAGGTGGAAGCCCCATCCTTGGACGTTTTTAAGGCCAGGCTGGACGGGGCTCTGAGCAACCTGATCTAGTGGGAGATGTCCCTGCCCATGGCAGGGGGGTTGGAACTAGGTGATCTTTAAGGTCCCTTCCAACCCTAACAATTCTATGATTCTTCTTGGGATTGCGAACATAGCTTAGCAAATGGCCATTCCAGGCCAGAGCACCCTCCTATGGTGTGATGTTTACTCCTTAAAGGTGTTAAAATGTAACACAGGCAAGAAGGGGTTCAGCTCACATGGGAACAGGGCACTGACACCTGCAAACACGGGTGAAGGAGAAAAAATGGCCTTCCAGTCCTGCATACCCCTGCAGTTACAAGCAGGAGGCTGGCAGTGTGGGAAAGCTTGTCACTCTCTGCAATTACGCACACAATATGGCGGGTACTGCCAGTACAATAGCCCCTACTTGCTTTGAGTTGGTTATCTGAGTGCAAGACCCTGTTGCTACGACTGCAGTAGAAAAGCAAAATCCCTGAAGTCAGATTACACATTACTCCATCAAACATAAGAGCAGCTTTCTTCTATAACCAGAGCGTACAAAGACCCAAACCTTGCAAACCACTTGCAGCACATGAAACTCGTATGCAGCCTGTTAAACACCCTCCTTGACACAATGAACTCATCAGACTGTAGTGTCCATGAAGGGGATTTTTCACCTGCACCAGGAGCAGGGATTCCTCTAAGGGCTGAATTTTTTTGCCTGCTGATGCTCAGGGTGGGTCAGCCCAGCCCCTGCAGCTGCCAGCCAGAGCCCAGACACCGGTCGCTCCTCGCACTTGTTCGTGCCAGACTAGAAGCTGCTACTGCAGGAAAAGGTGGCAGAGATGCCATGTTACTGACACTGGTGCTTTTGAAGCATGCCGTATTCAATCCCCTGCATATAAAGGGTCTGTTTTGCAGGCTGTTTGTCATCTGGTCTTGCAGACAGCTGTCCATGAACCACAGTCTGAGAGTCTGTCTTGACCCTGCTGATCAGATCTGAGCCAGCAACCTGAGGCTGCAAGGCCAATTACAAAGGGATTTTTCCACAGGGTTTCTTAAAATTAAGTCACAAGCAAAAAATGCAGCTTATTCCTTCAAAAGCTGCAATTTGCTAAGGCCCTGAGGGTGTTTTGGCAAACTATTCACAACTCTGCTCAAATATTATCTACCTCTCTATGCTGCCAGTATTCAAGATAAACTACCGTTCCACAGATCCCTTAATGTCAGTATGAGCCTCGTAGCAAGGCTGCAGTCTGCATGCACAGGTGTGCAAACCAGGTCAGATAGCTCAGCTCTTCCTGCCAAGGCCACTGCAACTGCTCAGGTCAGGGGTGGGAAGAAGACAGAGACTTCTCGTGATCTGATGGAGTCTGCAGAGCCAGGCTAAGTAGGTGCCCAGAGTTCAAATGACATAAAGCTTGCTTGCCTCTCAGAGCTCTGCCATTTCACCATACAGTTCTTGTCCTCAGCACTCAGTAATGTTAGTTCCAAATAAAAGAGCACTTCTTTGTGTTCTGCATAATGAGGAACTCCCTTTATCAGAAGAGAGATATGCCCTTGTGCTTTCACTTACAACCCCATTATTCCTGTGATTTCGGAGCTTGTTTTCTGACAGGAATTTTGGTGCTTGCTACACATCTGTCATCCTTCTGGGACCCTGGAAATGCGAAGGTCTCAGGAAACTCTGGAAACACAATTCTTTACTGTATAATTCTCATCTTTCACAATATATGTTTTCCCTAAACCTTCTGTTCCCAGACGAATCACACACTTTCCAGTTTCATGCGACTTCTCTGGAAGTTCTATTACGCAACCTCTAATTTTTGCATGACAGCCTAAGCAAATCAGGATTAGTACAAAATTCATTAACGCTTTCACTATTATAAATAAACATGTCATCCAGAGTGCTTTTCTTTTCCTTTCCAAATGTAACTCTCATTTCAAAATGGGTCATTTAAATTCAGTTTCTGTAAGTTGCATTCCTAACTCCTCATGCCTCTAGTATCATTATCTAATGAATCTGCATTGGTTTTGCACCAAATCCAGACAGGAATATGTTAATAAGCTTCTGTACAAGCATTTCAGTTCTCAAGTTTTCTTTGGTGTTCCCTTTTGCTTCTATAGTGACTATAATCACTTTACATGAAAAGGAAACTAAAACGTCCAGTTCACACAATGGGACTTGCTCTGGCATGAGCCAGCTTTGGAGATGATATGAGCACAGACCAAGAGACAGCACTGAAGATGGCGTAAAGCAGTGAGGCTCTATTAGAAGTAGCTGTATCTTCTTACTGGTAAATCCCACTCCTTTTTTCTTGGTAAATCAGGACTGCTTCTTTCTATGAAATCATCAGTGCACAACAAAACAGTAGCAGAACAACTGTTAAGTTTCCTCTGGTTATGCCCCTAACTTGTCTAAATGTCTCTCTTAAAGCAAGGAGGGAGGAGATAACATATCCAGATCTTTACACCTTCCACAAATACATTTAGTGTGCAACCCCAAGACATACACACTCACCCACCTAGCACAGTGACATTCACAGAATGTGTGTTTATTCTCTCCACAATCTATTTTCCAAATTATGAAAGATTTAAAGTTTCTAATATTTTCCTTTCCCTTGAAAGATTTTCACTTTCTCACACCCCCCTGGGGAGGCAGAGTCATAGAAACAGCAGCAGGGCACTTTAAATCTTTGAAACTAATAATTATTAAACACATAAATCTATTTAATGCATAGAGCCTCCAAACACACTGACTGGATAATATGAGAGAGAGAGAGAGATCCACACATAGCAAAAGGACCTTGCCATCTTTCCAGGCACGAGGCTGGAACTGTATTTCAGTGACCAGCCTTCATTTGCCAGAAAAATTACTGGGCAGCAGCCTTGGGAAACCCCGAGTTTCCAGCTTTTCATTCCACACTACCAGCAGCTCAGCTAGAGTCCCTGTCAGGGAGCTGTAAGCAGAAGCTGGGAACCAGACTTCCTGAGTTACTTCAATGACCACAACTCCCCATCCATGCCAAGACCCTCGCAATTTTGGGCTCCTGAATGGGAAACAAGGGGACTGCCATGCCCAAGGCAATAGCAGACACCTGACTTGGGGCTCTACACAGACTCCCTGCTGCAAGCTTGGACCAGATAGTGCCAATGCCGGTCTCGTGTACTAGTGCTCCAAGGGCTCCAGCTGGAGGAAGTCATGTCCCTCAGCTTCACAGCATCTCTCCATCCTTCAGTACCTAAGACAAAGCTGTGCTAACCCTGCTTGACTTTCTACCAGGCCAAAGTGGTACTTCCTCTCACAAAAAATGGTCTGGGTGCCAAGCGTGAGATTTAGGATAGGTGGGTTTGAGATACAGTTTGCCTCCAACGATACTCTGGGAAAATGGAGAACAAGTACCACATCCTCTGTCAGGAAGTGGCTTCTGTGCTAGGCACCACATAATGCTCTGGTAATGCTGCCAAAGAGGAAGCACCCTACAGCAGCCATAGGAGAATTAAAATCTCATTCACTGCCAACCTGAGGCTAGAAAGAAGGGTAATGGACCTTTACAGGTTGCGTTTTCCTATTATGGTTCCTCTTTGCAGTCCCCAAGCCCACTGCTTCTGCACATTTAACTACAGTAGCCTTTTGCCAGGGAACACAGTTGTCGCATTTCTAACTTTGCTAGCATTTATTTGGCCTCCAGCAGGCAGCAATGGATTTCAGCTAGCACCTTTCCTTTGCAGTAGTCAAAATGATGTCTGGTGTGATGCAGCAACTGTTTTCTGTGTCAGAAAGCCTGGAAGTAGCACCTCTGCAGATCTCCTCCTCTTCCCCCACCCCCCAAAAGAAAGGAAAACCCAAAAGCCTGCTTTCAGGAACAACCTTCCTATTGACTTTGATAGGACATAAATAGATCTGCAAGACTCTAGCTGGAGATGGGGATGAGGTAAGAAAGAGTCTCGCATGAGCCAAATCAGTACCTGAACACTGAGGGCATATACTGCCTGTGACTCACATCTTTTACCATTAAAAAAAAAAAAAAAAAAAAAAAAAAATTTGAAGACTCTGTGCCTATTCTCAGTTATGAGTAAGGTACTGCCAGGTTCGCATCAGCTCTGTGACCACCACACTTGCAAAACAACAAATACCATTACAGACTTTGCTCTCCATACATCAATCCACATCCACCCCATTCACATGCCAGGTACACAAGTTCAGAGCAGAGACATTGTTAAATAAACTTTCCTAAAAACTAAAAATTTTTGTTTCACAAAAAAAAAGTTTGGTGTCTTCTTAGACTAAAACCTTTGAATTCTGGTTTTACAGTAGGAATTACTGGTGAATTTACAAGTATATTTTACTATTTGGCTCACAAAGAAAAATTAAGACTGGGTTCCAGTAAGAAATGTGATACCTGTTCTTGTCATCAGCATGTTCCAAATGATCCTGGTAAAAAAAAATAATTCTAATGTGTAAAATCGAGTGTGCCTTAATATCTGTTTAATTTTGACCACAAGCACTACAACATCTCTATCGTAGTAACAAATCCGTATCTCTACAAGGTAGAGTTAGATATTTTTGGATGGTTTTCTGTTCCTTCCTTTACTTGGATCCCTTTAAGGTTTTATCTCAATTCTGAATTCCCTGGGCACACAATGCACACTTCTGGAATGATACATATTGCAATGCTGTACTCTTAAATTACCGATATATAGACTCAGCTTCAGCTCCATTTTGGCGCTGACTGTTCCTGCAATGATGATTCTGAATGTACATCAAAACTTTGCATCTGAGGACTGTCTCTTAGAAAAATGCTACCCATGGGACTTCAGTAAATCTTAAAGAAACAACCCAGCACCAAAATAGTTTAGGAGTGTGACAATGAGGTCTAGGATACCAAAATTCAAAATTGTTTGGCGAGAACATTGGACAAGATGACCTTCAGTGGTTTCCTGGAACTCAAACTATTCTGTGGTTTATAAGAGTGTCTTCTGTTTTGGCCATTAGCAAATTTGTTTCCATCTATTTACTTATTTCTCTGTCTATCAGTTTCCTCACCTCAGCAGATGGAAACCAATAAAATGTTCCATATTGCTCCGAATCCTACCACTGGCGAAGTTCTAGATGGTCTGAACTGGGCACTCGTCCCGTCTGTAATGGAAACATGCTGACTGCAACTGACTGCACTTTGAACAGGCAGATCAAACACTGTGAGTGACAGGTTGAGAAATGAAACAATCATGTCCATATTTTGTTGTAGGATTTTTTTCCAAGAAAATATGAAAGTGAAATGTGGTGGACAGGTCCAAGGAGACTGAATTTAATCTGCTTTTGAAGTTGCTTGTGGATAGCAAGAAAAAATGTGACAAGGATTTTTGGACAGATCTTCTGTTTTGCAAGCTAATGGAATTTGCTGAAACAAGATCAGCAGCTGCTTTGCTTATAATAGTTTGCACTAGATTTCAATACATTAATTTCCTTCTAATAGGTGCTGAGCCTATTCCATACTGAAGATGGGACTCATCCAGTGCTCCAGATGCAAACATTCTGTTACCCTAATGGTACTCAAAATTGGAGGCTACATTATTTCAATATGGGAAGTTTGATGAATCAAACAAACCCCTCAAATCAATGACCTCTACCTTCTGAGTGTGTGCAATGAGATCTTGATTAGAATTCTGTGACCTGGAATCCTGAAGAATAAATCATTAATTTCCTATGTAGAAATGGGCAAGATAAGAAAGATATTTCATAAAAAAAATTTTTAAAGCATTTCTAATGTCTATTTTTAAGCAAACATTTCTTGGAAGTTCAAAAATGTTAAGATCTTTTTTTCTAAACAATCCATTCTAATTGGCTAGTTTCCTGAGAAAACAAGTCTTACACAATCCTGCTCTACATGTAAGTACATGTTTCTGCAAGTCTCTCTATTAATAATTGTGTGATTTATTACTATTTATTACAATATCATAGATTACATATTGTTTATTAGATATAACTCATTGGCCAAGGCCAACTAAATTTGACAGATACAGAGAGCTCAAAGATACTCAAATTGTTTTTAGCAAAAACTGGTTTTGCTAATTCTGCATAGTTTTGCACATAATTACTATCCATTTTTTACACAACTCTCTCTTCTAATTCAAGTCAAGACCATCCATGAAAATACCTAGCACTGATGGGACTCACAGAATCACAGAATCCTAGAATCATAGGGTTGGAAGGGACCTCTGGAGATCATCCAGTCCAGCCCCCTGCCAGAGCAGGGTCACCCAGAGCAGGTGGCACAGGAACGTTTCCAGGCGGGTTTGGAATGTCTCCAGAGACGGAGACTCCACCACCTCTCTGGGCAGCCTGTGCCAGGGCTCTGCCACCCTCAAAGGAAAGACGTTCCTCCTCATGTTGAGATGGAACTTCCTATGCTCAAGTTTGTGCCCGTTACCTCTTGTCCTGTCGCTGGGCACCACTGAAAATAGCCTGGCCCCATTCTCCTGACACCCTCTCCTTTAAGTATTCATAAGTGTTGATAAGGTCCCCCCTCAGCCGTCTTTTTTCCAGACTGAAGAGACCCAAATCCCTCAGCCTTTCCTCATAAGAGAGGTGCTCCAGTCCCCTCATCATCTTGGTAGCCCTTTGCTGTCCCCTCTCCAGCAGTTCCCTGTCCTTCTTGAACCGGGGAGCCCAGAACTGGACACAGTTACTCCAGGTGTGGCCTCCCCAGGGCAGAGCAGAGGGGGAGGATGACCTCCCTCCACCTGCTGGACACACTCCTCTTGATGCACCCCAGGATGCCATTGGCCTTCTTGGCCACAGCTGTCAGTCTATAACTCTCTGTTGAGCCAGGGAGGCTAGCTAAGTTCTTATGCAAATGTAGCTTAACTAACCAAAACTTTGAAGTCCATCGTCCTCTACTAATGAGCCCAGAAGAGAGCAGTAAGAATGGCAAGAGCTTAAGCAAATCTGTTTTACAAGCAAAAATTACAGGAATTGAGGTTGTTCAGTTTATACTCTTGAGGAATAAGAATACCCTATGGAGAAATAAAACAGAAGTATTTAAACACAGAAAAGGATGTGGCAATGGAAGGAGGCAATCTATTCTCCAAATCCATGGTGGAAGTTATAAAAATGGGTGTGAAATGAACCAAGGACAGTCCAGATAAGACACCAAGAAGCCACTTCTTATGGTAAGGAATAATGAAGCAATAAGGACTCGACTGTCTGGGAGGCTGCAGAATCTCTGTGACTGGAGAGATCTAAGAACAGGCTGAACACCTCCCAGGAGTGGCACTGGGAAAGCTGAGCCTGCCCTGAGTCAGAAGAATAACTTTGATTCTCTTCAGTTCCCTTCCAGCTCAATTTGTCTATGTTTCTGTAAGCAGCAGAGTATGTTGGGAAAAGGAAAGAAAGGGAAGAAAGAAATAGAACAGTAAAGGCATTTAGAGAAGGAGAAGCAGGCTGAGGACTAGAAAATGACATACATTACATGCGTCTAAGCATCATTTGTTCACTGCTAGAGAGAAAACTGAACAAGAGTACTCCCTCATACCAGCAAGCCTATTCCAGTGTGGGGTATGAAGCCCAGAGCAAGTGCAAGGCCAGTGCAGAAAACTATCCATCATCTTCTTCATTGCCCTCCAGCTTTATACAAAAAGATTACAAGGTTCATCTATCTGCACATACCCGGAGAACCTCTGTCTTCCTTCATCTGACACGTGTCACTGTGTCCTAACATCACCCTTCCCAGGCTCTGAGCTAGTCTCCCAGCAAGCTGTGAGCAAACCCCCCTGAGAATGTGACTGGAACCTCCAGTTATAATACAGGGAGAAAGTAAAGACACAGCCTGGGACCTACAGAAACTGAGTTTAGGTTCCAATTCTGCCACACCTGCCTTGCAGCACCATGCCGTAACCGTGCTGCACCCCGGGCCCCAATCGTGAATCTGGGCACAGTACTCCTTGGTGTGAATAGGTGATGTCAGTCAGAACTCACAAACCTCTGGAGATACTTTTGGGACTGCCGGAGTTAAAGACTCTGTAAATGCTCCAGGAGCACGTTTTGCACATCAAGATGCCGCCACCTAATGGCAAGAGAGGACGGTAAATCGCCCACTGCCATTTGCAAGCTTGCAGAGGTCTGGGTTTTCTTTGCAGACGTAGAGATGCCTTGAATTTAGCCTAACTCTGCCAGGAAACCCATTCACTTTCCCCCCCTGCTGCACCTTCTACTGGGCACACAGATCCCTGAATACCACCCTCCCCACACTGTTATTTACTAGTCACACAGTAAGTCATTGTTATTGCCTCCAACTCTGTCCCTTCCATGTATCCTAGACAGTAAAACTTCCCCTGCTGTGTCACACACATATTAAATATCCATTCCTGTGATCCATGCATGATCAATCTCCCCATCCCACGTTACAGTCATGATTAACCTTCTCCCACTACGTCACATATTCAATACACCTCCTTTGCCTCCTTCACTCAGACAAAATGAATCTCCTTAGTATTGTCAATAATAATTTTCTTTATATCCTGTGTAACAACATGAGGCAACCTGACAGAGCACTCAGGCAATAATTCAATCTTAGCTTCCCACCGACGTTCATTAAACTGAATATAGCTTCACCAGAGCTGCCACTGAATTATACCCTCATATCCTTGTGGGAATTGTATATTATTCCCTGGGGAATAGCAGCAATGCAGCTGAAGATGAAATAATTCATTTTAAAAACCCCAGGATTGTATCTGATAGCACATTATTTCTTCATCTCATTACTCATTTTGCATATTAGTAATTAGCAGAGGTTATTTCCTCCATTCCCCCCACCTTTTTGTTTCATTTCACGTCTGATACCATTAATCCATTGGAGATAAGATGCTGCAAGATTTTAATAGAGCTGAAATGACTGAGATCTTCACTAGAGGCAGGCAAACCCTAGGAAATTCAAATTAATTTTTGCAAAAAACTCCAAAATCACTCCTCACCACTCCTCCCTGTATTTTCGCATCTCTCTTCCCTAGAGAATGAACCTCCCCTGGCCCTATTGTGCAGCTGGATGGTGCAAGGCTCAGGTGCTCTCTGTGCAGCTCCTCCTGCTGTATCTCTAGCCTGAATTTCATGCTTGCTTTTGAAGAGAGTCTTTTGATTCACTCAACCCTGATGATAAACACAAGATTTTTCCCAGACCACAGTGGTTTCTTGTGAGGGGTTTGGAAGCTATTCTGCAATGCTGTTGTGCAGAGGGTGGGGAGAGTTCGCTATGTGCCATAGAAGCTGGCAACAGGAAGAGGCTGTACCTATACACAATCAAAATAAAGTATAGCAACTGAAGTTGTCTTCCTGCCTTGTGCCGCTTCCTACAGTCTCTCTGGCCTTTGAGGAGTTTCCTTTAGCTAGAACAAAAAAACCCATTTCCTACAATGGGACTGTGTTGCCTTCAGCAAGATGGCCACTGGTCACAAAACAAATGAGAACCACTCTCTAACATGCTGGCATCAGCCCCAATGACAGAACTGCTTCTCAGTCTCCACAAAGCAAACGGGGCTAAAGAGCCTGTCGACTGCTCTGCCGGGCCGTAAGCAGCAACCGCCAGGCTCTGCCTTTCGCTTCTTTTTCAGGGGCTGTCTGTTCCTGTGGTGTTTGGGGACAGAGCCCAATCATTTCCCCCCACATCACTCTTCCACTCCTGCACACGTTGCCTGCTGTTAAACCTTATCCTACTGAATACCATGTGTTTGATATTAATTACATGTCTGAGCCCCATGAAAGTCATTGAAATTTAATGAGATGCAGGGATGGAACCACTGAGCCAATGGCATTCATTAAGGGTTGCCATGGAGATCAGTTTGCCAGGCTTGACCCACATTAAGTGCCACTGGTCACCTCCCAAACGGACAAAAACATGAAATTAAAAAAAAAAAATTGGAGCCAATTCCTGGGGGGTTTGAGCAGTATGGGCTCTGATGGCCTTCAGTCAGTGCAGCTGGGGCTCAGCAGAGCTCAGCACGCAGCTCGTGGCTCTGCCAGGGTATGGGGCTCCCAACAGAAATCAGGAGGTGCTCCTGAGTGGCATCTGTAGAAAGGAGAAAAAACTCACCGACTGACACGAAGAAGCCAGTGAGCTCTTTGCATTTCCCTTCCACCCCTTACAAGTGGTGCAGCTGAACAGGGCTGTCACTTGAAACATTTTGTGCTCTGCTTCCAAAATGATGCTGTTCCTAGCAAATATTGGTATTGGGTCTCTGAGTCCAGGGAGATGGGGTGAAACAGTGGGGATTGGAGAAAAGTTGTTGTAACTCAGCATGGAAATACTAAGAAGGGGAAATTTTAAAAGAGAAAGCTTCAGTGAGAACCAAGGATGCCCTGCGATACAGGCCCTGCAGAAGAGTTGGGGAAAGCTGACGTTACTTCCTGCCTCAACCAGAGTGTCTGCACAGCTTTGGCCAAATCCCTTACTTGTCATCTTCCCCATTTCCCCTCTGCAAAATCTTGGTCACAACATGTCCTTCTTCCCTACTCTCGTTTACTGAGATAGAAACCAAATCAAAGTAGAAAGTGCCCTGCCCGTTTGCTTTTCTAGTGCCTAGTGAAAGGGGCAGCCTGACCTCAGACAACTTACTGTAGTCTCTCAGTATAAATAATGATAAAAAAACAGAATTAACTAACCAGCTCACCAATCTGCCTACTTTCCAGACCACCAGTAATCTGTAAGAATCAAACTAAGATGTAGCTGCAGGAGTGGCTGGGTGGTGGCAGAGGGAACAAGGGAAGGCAGCAGAAGGCTGGCTGTGCAGTGGCACACACACAGCTCTGACACCCAGAAGTGTCTTTATCTTTCAAGTAAATTCAGTGTCGTTGCAGAGCAGCCCCTTACACAGAGCTTGCTGCAGGTGATACACTACAGCAACATCAGAGCTGCCTCTGATTCTAAACATCTTTTAACGTTCTATTTTGCAACCTTAGTCCAAGCACTTACATATGACCAAACACACACAACTGTCACATCCCAAATTCTAGAAGGGAACCTACAAGGACATGACAGTTTAAGCCAAGTCTCAATTAAATTAAAAATGCCCTCATCACAAAGGCAAAAATATAAGTTGCAATTTATAAGGCAACTAACCCCTGTGCGCAGAGGCCATCCTTTGAAGCACAACCCAAAAAAACAGAGAGAAATTGCAACAAACTTATCTGAGTACATCTGGTTCACCTAACCCATCTGCAGCCCTGGGAAAGAACCCCATTGCCAAAAATGGTTGAAACCTTATCCTTACAGCCTACGGGGGTTCAGATAATTATATCTGACATGAAAACTTGTAGCACATACAAAAAAACTGGAGGGGGAAGAAAAGGTCAACTGTATAAAGATGCAATCACTGTGGAAGGGGCCAAGTTACAGCATGGTGAGCTGTTTGAACAGCCAAGATAAATAAGATACAATTAGGGTTGCATTGGCTCACCCTTTTGAGATCCCATATGTGGGTGTATGAACCTTAAAAAAAAAAAAAAGGGCCAAGTTATCAGGACTTGCTGCTTATTTAACTTGGCCCATTTCAAGGCTCAGCCTGCTCTAATTTCTTCCCATTTTTGCAGCAAACATCCCATTTCCAATATTTTTGTACTTGTCAAGTGCTTTCTGATCACATCTCTCCTCTTTTTATTGTTTTCATTAGAAAGAGAAAAGTGCTGAGAAAGGGAAGCAAATCTGAGCTCAGGGCCTCCTACACCAAAGTCAGCAAACCTTATCCCTTTGTGCCAGCCAGCCTAGGGTCTTTGGTCAAAAATGAAAGCACAAGACTTTCCAGCATGTTTAATTACCAACCACAGGGAGCCTGGTACAGCCCCAGGAACGGAATAACAACATATTGAAACTGGCACAGGAAAATCAACTGAAAATATTTTGTGGAAGGGCCAGAGAGCTGAAGCCCACTTCTGGAAGGATGCAGAATTTCATGGGAACATGATGTCGGCATTCAAAGCCTGGCTCCTGCAGAGCTCCTCAGACTCACGCCTTGGGAGCAGCATTCTCCAGCCTCTGCAGAGGTTCAGAGACTAATCTAGTATTTTTACATAGCTACCACAGTGAAAGGGACTTGTGTGCAGCAGTAAGGCTAATACAGAACACTTGTTATAGCTCTGCTCTCTTCAATGCACTTCATCAACGGTTAGAAACTCTAGTTATATCTTTATGTAGTTGTTACCAATCATGGTTTTTGAGATGCTTCCTGCTATCTTAGTATTACCGACACCACCACTGAAACAGACAAGAGGCTGAATTCATCACTTAGTTTAGCCGCTATATGTTGCTCCACCGATGCATTAGGAACCATTTCTGCAAATCTTTTAAGTGTTGTCTTCATTCATGTGTAAAAGAGTACAAGGTTACATGATGGTGGGAGGACCGTGGTGACAATCATTTGCGGCACAGATCACAGAGCGGGAGGGAGGCCATAGTGATACAATCCAAATGTGTGAGCTATACCCTAGCTGCAGGGAACAAAGGAAAGAATCAGTGGTGCAAATATTTTGCTCAGCATTTCAGATTTAACAAGTCCGTTAATGTTGTGCACATAGCAATGGGGAAGAGATTTCCTTGCTATACGCACACAGTAAGTTTGCCATTAGCAACCCCACAAGACTTTAGCAACATGTTCCTGGGGAGCCCAGAAGCGTATGTAACACCACAAGTGTTCTCATTTTGGTAACTCAAATCCACT
The DNA here is from genome assembly GCA_947846985.1 of Fratercula arctica. Lineage (NCBI taxonomy): Eukaryota > Metazoa > Chordata > Aves > Charadriiformes > Alcidae > Fratercula > Fratercula arctica. Next base: position 28,726,187 of record CANTUZ010000013.1, on the reverse strand, counting down.
GAATTGCTTAAGTTCCGATAGCTCTCCAATGCTTTCATACGCAACAGGACAAACTCATTGGAAAATGTATTCAAGAGTGCTTCATCTTACAGCAGCACAGATTGCTATGGGATGTGAACCCAGACAGCTTTACAGTGTGGCTGATGGTGAATAAAGCAGCACGGTTACCTCACCTGCAATTTTGCACAATGGCTACCTAGAACAGGCCAAGGAGGATGCTATGCAAAAAAAAAAAAAAAGCCATTAATTCTGCAGCAAGACATACTCTAAAGGCAGGCTGATCTGTATGGAGCACTGTATGCAGAACTACAACATAAATGTGCTGGCCCTGTCACTGTCACAGCAGTGCTCTGCAGGACAGCACAGCCCCTCTGCTGGCTGTCAGTTTGGTAAGCACCTGCAATTATTACCGCCAGAATCATAGCCCCAGAAGAACAACATTGCTTGATTTTCTGTACAGGGCTTCAAATCAATAAAACTAGGTGAAAACTACCATTAAATGCACATTTTGTTCATTGCACACTGTCTTTCAGCAAGGTTCATTAATTTATAAAGATAGCTATGTTTTATGGAAGAGCAGATCTGCCTCTTTCGCTAGCATTCCCTATCACCTGTTCCACTCTGTGGAGTCTTGATCCTTTATCAGGTTTGGGTCTCTGCACCTGATTTCAAAAAGCTGCCTGGTGCCTGGGTAATAAGCGCTTTGCCCCGCCTGTAAAAATATGTTGTTTTAACACATAGTGGCTTTCCTTCTGGGTGAAGAGCAAAATTTTCATCTCCTGTGCACCAATGCAACCCCACAGAAGACAAGTGGGAGTTTGTTCTCAGTAAAGCACAGAGAGTAAAGACAGGCAAGCTGGGAAACGCTCATGGAACTCTTTGGGAAAAAAGCATGACTAAGGCACTAGCTGTCATACCCTCTGTGCCAAGCTCTATGAGGCCTCAGCCTGGGACTAGAGCTAGATATACACATCTGTGGAACTCTTCTGTACCTGGCATGTCTTCCTGGGCTGCAGGCACACTCAGACAGGCTGCCCTACTGCAGCACAGGGCCAAACAATCTCCACTTCCCTTGGCCCAGGGAGTGCAGTGAACCTGCTCGCCCATTTCATCCCACAGCCCACCAGGATGAGAGTGTCCATGAGATTTTAATGGCAGTGCCAGGTTCAAGTGGTCCCTGTTACAGCAGATACTGACCATTGAGCTGGGAGGAAAAAAGCAGAGATAAAGGAGCTGAAAAGGTTTGAGCCAGAGAACAGCCTACAATGGGCCACCTCAGGCTGCTGGAGGCCCTTCAGGGCCATCTGGCCCTAACAGCAGCACAAACCTACCCCTCTCTCTCACCATACGCCCCCCCTCCCCCGGCCTTCTCTGTCAAAAAGGCTGTCTCCTTCCAGCTGTGGGGAGGGGCAACTGCCATATGGGCTTATGGCTGACAGACTGGAGAGACATGCAGTACAGCAGACAAATGAAGGTGGAGATAAAGCCAAGCATGACAGGGAAAAACATATACCCTCCTTGCCTCCTCTGCCAGATATTCAGGAAGCAACATCTCTGCCCTGTTTTATTAAACAGAGAAGACCTACCCTATTGTCAGCTGTCCCAGACCCATGAGGCATTTTCTGTTATGCTCCCCTCTCCTGCCCAGCACTCCCCAGAGCGACCGGCACAGGGACAGGGATGCAGCTCCGACCAATCAGAACAGAAGCACCCAGAGGAGGAACCCAGCCATGCAGCCCCTCTTCCCCTCTCCATTCATCACTGTCAAACTGCAATAATTGAACCATTGCATCCCCGATTTCACAGAGCCATCCCCCCAACTCTCTGCAAATTAGCAGTCCACTTATATTTACAGACCAAAATGTCTCCTAGATATCTGCTTGTGGTGAAGGCTGCAGAGGGAGAGGGGAGCAGAAGAGTGTGCTGCTGATGCTTGACAAAAAGTTCTGGTGCTGGGGCTGCCAGCAACACCAGGCTTCATTCTTAATGTTCCCCCATCCCACAGGGTAACACATCCAACTGGTGCTACTGCTGTTGTTGGGAGTTTGTTAAACAGAATGTTCGTTTGCATCATTTACACTTTTATCTCCTTACTCTGTGAGCCCTCATGGAGGTGTCTCCATTTAGTATGTAGGCCTGGTTGGCCAGTTGCCATAGCAATCCATTGCAGTCCTCGTAATATTGCAGGAAGCAAGATCAAAAAAGCAGGATTGTAATAAAGGGGGGGGGGGGGGGGGGGGGGGGGAAGAGTGAGGGAAAGAAGAAGGACGAAAGGCATCTCTCCCACTGCTCACCTGCCCTACCATGCACACAAGCACTTTTCAAGAGCGAGAGTTTTAGGACAGGAGTGAAAGATGGACACAGTTTCAACAGCCACACTGACAAAAAGCCAGATACCCACAGGGAAGAAAACAGGTGTCATTCATTTAGAAGAGCCATAGTATTCTCAGTGTGCGTGCAGCCTCCATTCCCTAGACTTTATACACCACCACTTCTTCCTCTGCTAAATTATGTACTATTTGCCTGGAGACAAGGGTTTACCTAGCACCCCCTTATCCACACAGAGACACAACTCCTTTGCTCTAAGGACAGCTAAGCAGTGTGTGTATTCATACTGCCCACCCCAGCTCAAGAGGGAGCAGCTCACAAGTTAGAGTTTGCAGAGGCTGATGTCGGCCCTCAGTGACAGGAGGCCAAGCGAAACAGTCCTTTCCCTTTATTTCACTACAGCGATCTCATTTGTTGTTTTTCCTGGATGTGCTTGGGATGCCCATTTGAATCAAGTCTATACTGTTGTACAAATAAGAACTAACCCAGCCCTTTACACAGTGGCCTCCAAAGTGGTCCACAGATATATCAGCCAAATCACTACCATGTACGGCTAAGTCACAGACAACAAGCCTTTGCTATGAAGGAGTTCAGGGGAGGAATGCAACAAACACACAGCAAAACATCTGATTGGACAACAGTTCCAAAAAAAAGATTAGTGTGCCTGGCCTTGGGGGTGCTACAGCTGATGCTTATGTCAGCACAAAAGCTGTCTCAGTGGTGTTTGGTGTCTGCTCTGACATGTGCTGCTAACCACACGCATACTGTGGATTTGTGAGGTTATGAGGTACCAAAATGAAACGAGAATACAGTCAGTGCTACCTCAAAAACAGACCTGGGCTCATCACCAAGACCAGGCTCTCAGCCCTGCCTCCCCTGAGCCCAGTGCATTCACCCATGTCTTTCCTCACCTATCTTTGTCCTCCATTTTGAACACTTTGATTTACTTGCAAAAATATTAAAAGGAGATTATTATTTTTTTTTAATTTCATATTGTATGAGCAGCTTTAGGAAGCAAGTGGGTGAAGCCTCCATCCCCAGCGGAAAGCACGTGGCTAACGGGTAGATTTAATTTATATGAAGCACATCGCTGTCTCATAAGCCCTGCTTGGCATATTAAACTGGTGTCTTACATCTCCTTCCAGTGCCAGAAATATTCATTTCCCCCATCATAAAGACCAATCCATGAATAATAATATTAATAATTAAGCGCCTGACTCTAGGGCTATACTTTGAGCATCATAACACACTAATCATTTGCTTATCCCATGATAATTACACTCCTCCATCCTATTTCTATGCTCTGCCTTATTGTTTAACCATTTATTTGCTAGGGTGTTTCTTAAGACTCCACCCAAGTTTTCAGATCCAAAGTTTCACCTTCCCAGCCAACTGGTATGTACTCCAGATTCAAAATGCCTTCTTTTAAAAATGAAAGCTATTTGTGCCATCACAAAATGCAAGGAGAAAGAAATCTACTCCCACTACTTCTCAACCACAGCATAGAAAGAGCACTTTATATATCCTTAGAATCTAAGCAGCAGCATTCCCAAAGACAGCAGTCCCAAGGCTCTGCTGACAACTGTCATTGTCACCAGGCTCACAAAGGCGGTAGGTAGATCAGCAATACAGGGCAGTATGGATGTCCCAGCAACCTGTGTTAGTACAGAAAGAGCCACACTCATTTCAGCTCCTTCCTGAATGGAGGAGAAGTAACCAAAGCAGTGGGAAGGGAGGAGGATGAATCTCTCCCACAGAGCCAGGTAGATAATTCCAGCTAAGCTTGCTCAGCAGTAGTGAGGAACTAGAAGCAATACAGCTGTGTTGATATGGCATTCTGCCTGGACTAATTAGGTTTTCTGAGAAGCATGGTCTATCTTGCACAGGCTCACCTGAAAAGGCCATTTGTACAAGGGTTGCTTAGTTCAGTGTTGTTTTTTTCAAGCCCAATTATGGTCCCAATTCTATCATCTTTCCCATGCCATGAATCAGTACACTAGCTACTGCACTGACGTCAACCAAAAATACAGTTACATGCAACTCAGGACAAGTAAAGACTTACTGACTGCTTTCACACACACTCCTCCACTGCGGTACTTACCTTCCATGTTTTCCTCACCAAGGCCTGCAACTGCAGCACAGAAATCCAAGATCCTCAACCATCTCCTTATTCATGGCATTCCTGCAAAGTCCAGCCACAAATCTGCCCCATGGGCAGGCAAAAATTCTGAATTGCCCTCTGAACAGGCAAAGATTCCTCATTACATGTAATCTCACAGCATATAAGGCATCATTTCTGAAGAAGCTTCACACAGAGAGAAGGTTCATTAAAAGCAAGTGGGTAGAGGTCTGCAAGGCCATCAATAAGAAGAAAACAAGAGCAGAGAAGCCAGAACAAAACGGGCAATAATAACTAGTACTTCAAAAGCAGAATATATCAAAAAGTTTATTGTCAGCAAAGAGGGCTTAAGAAAATAACATGAAAGCAGCAAAACCACAAAAAAAGGTCTGATAAGACAAAAAGGCTGCCATGTCAGGAAAGATCTCTAATGCTGGGAAAAACTATTTTTGTAATTGTTTCCAACTCCACACAACAAACACGAAAACCAGAAACACTGGCTCTTATGGCTGAATTAAATCAGAAATTGGTGGTATGGCTTGTTTCTTTTGTCTGTTAAATCAAGTACCAAAAGAAACATGTTTCTTGCTGATGTTCTCCCAAAACCAGGAAGAAAGAACACTTACTCCAAAGATGATGGGATTCTACATGCTTACTCGGGTAGAACTTTAATTTATCAAAGAGTTAGTAGTTACATATGGATGAAGACAAGTCAGATCTTGCAAACTTCAGTGTTATAAATAACCTCTTCTACAAAGTCTGTTGAAATCAAGAACAGCCAAGAAGACTGCATGCCAATGCAGGATGATGCATTTGAAGAGACCAGGCTTTGGCCAGCAATGAAACAAAGTGAGAAAGGGAAGAAAAACTGATTTTTGCAAGAAGACATGAAAATAAGAGAGACCGGTTTTTTATAAAACTGCGACCTATGAGACTCCAGCACTGACACTAACAGACAAGTATCAGAGCAACTTCTCATCAGATTTCAGTGCCTTGAGGTACTGACATACACAGAGCTACCTCCCAGAAATTATTAACCCTGTTGATTGGTGTCACATAGAGCACATTAGGTTTTATGAAGGAAGCGAATGCCCATAAAGCTTGTGGTTTTCCACGTCTCTAGAAGTAAGTCACACAATGTCAAACAGGAACGCGACTGGAGCTCTGCCTGGGGCTCAGTCTGCACTAGAAAGCTGCACTGCCTTGTTATACCAAGATATCTACAAACCTCCCCATCCAGGCAGACCTTGTCTTAAAGGCATTCTATGCAGATTTCACTATTCCTACAGGGAAAATGGGACAGTCACCTCTCACAGCACTGCCCAGAGCACAGTGATACGCAGAGGCATGTTACCCTTCTTTTTCCCTCCTCTGCAACACCACCATGCTGCCCCTCCCCTCTTCTTTGTAGTCAAACAGCTGCACACTAAATGCCTGGAAGGACCTTGCAGGGGTCTTTGACACAGAAGCAAAACACCACCCATCAGCTGCAGAAGTCAGGGCCCAGAGGCAGGAGCCTAGTGGCTGCTCACTACAAGCAGCTGATGGCTGAATCTTGCCTCCCTGTAAAGCAATCCCTTCTGGCTCCTCCTGAGCTCAGACAGTATCCTCACCTCCTCCTGCCTGGCTTGGCCTACTAATAACCTAGGTACCACTATACCTGACTTTGTACTGTGACTTTTTACCACTGCAACCATACCAGCAAAAAGTCATATTGCATAACCACAATTAGTTAAATTATTAAAATTTCAAGCCAAGCCTAAGTTAAACTACCTTAAAACAAAGCCCAACCAACAGAAACTGATACTTCCAATCATTGTTTTATCAGTGTAACAGAGCCTTATCTGATGGTTTATGCAAACATACTACACACCAGAATACTTGCAATACTTCCTGGAATACCTTACTTATCTGGAATATTTGCTAACAACTTGCCACAACTGTTGACTTTGAGTGTTCTTTGTCTGAGTTTATTATCTATCCAGTGTGCCTAATTGTCTAGGCATTTCCTACAAGAGTCTCCTTTTCCCAACATTTCTATGAACTAAACTACGTTGGGCAGAGTAGCCAGGGGAAAGCCAACAGAGGAAGTCAGAGATATCATGGGGATGATATTTTGATAATATCAGATTCTACACTGAAACTAGGACAGGGCAATGAAAACCATCACCCATCCATCAGTGGCTTCTGTCATCTCTATCTGGCACAGGACAGTCCCCCCACTAGTTGTTTCAGGCTTCTTGTCTCATTCAAGCTGTGCACTAAAACAATGTTTTACATTGTTTAAACACAAAACAAAGTACTTACACTTGAATAAATTATACACAAGCAAGCCTGCCCCATTGCATCCAGGAGAAGGCAAACTTGAACCATAACCACAAGACCAACACCTGACAGCCATGAGGACCTGAGGCTAAAACCCAACTGTTGTTTTATACTTTTAATTGTCTGGTAATACGTATTCATTGCATCAGTCTGCTGTCTTGCATATGCAAGCCTGCAAAAGCTTCAGGGCAGAGGCCCTCATTTTCTGTATGTTTATACAGTGCCTGCAACAACAATACAGTAGCAACCAGAAATCAAATAATTAAGTTGTTATAGTAATAATGACAGAGCTGAGAAGCAGTGATTCTGGTCTGATTTGAAGCTCTGTCAAAGCTGCATAAATCCATTTAACACTCACACAGATCTTCTAATCTCCCTGGCCTATTACAGAGCCTAGCTCTTGAGGGCAGAAAATTGGGAGACAAACTAATGCACTGAGGGCTAGCAGTCCTAGTAGGTCAATATGCAGCTGGTAGTCGGGGTGATATGATGGCACAGGCAAGGAAGCAAATGAGCCTGATGCTTCAAAATTCCTACTCCAAATGCTGCAAGTTAAATCCCTCTAACTACAGAGGGTAGAACTGAGTACAAGAAAGATGAATGGGGTTTTCTTTTCATGAATGGGGGAACTGGTAACAGAAACTTCTCAGACCTGCAAGCTCAGTCAGCCTTGGCACACTCATCACTGCCATCGCACAACACAACAGCTTTCCTCTCAATGAAGACCGAGCCTCAACACTGCCTTTGGAGGCTGCTTCTACTCAGAGAGTTAATTAAAATCAACAGCACAGGGCTCCACATAGCTGTCTTCCAGAAAACAGAGTGTAAACATAATCAGTTTTCAGACCAAAAAGACAAACAGTGAGGGAAATTCAGCCACATGTTCAACTCTGACTCTTTACTACTGGCACATCAACTCCATTAATAAAAGATCCTTCAGTCTAAGTTACCACAAGACTGTGACCCCATCGCTTTCAGTGGGACACAGGCCAGAGCGAATAGACCCTGTAATCTACTGATAATTTTTAGGCAGAGCACAGTCCAGACCTGTAGATAATGCAGAGATGAAAGACTAAAAGCTTAGTTTTGTTGTTTCTATTAGCTAATATCGTCCATAAAAGTAGCAATACATTATCTGTTATGCTAGAAATTGTATGACCATTTATGTCTACTTTTTATTTAAGCAACAACCCCTCTGAACTGATTATACCCTTAGTTAATGACAGGCACAACTGGTAGGTGGAATAGAAGGAAACAAGGCAATAAATAAAATGAGAATATTTTGCATTCTAAGCAGTTATTACCACATTTCTCTATACGCCAAGAGCGAAGGGACCCTTTCTGCAGTGTTCATCTGTGGAACTTGTTCGTTGTTTGTATGGCAACACCTATAGCCGTGTTAGAGAACCACCTTCTGCAACGCTTGGCACTGCTGAGACAGGCTATGGTATTTTAAAACAAACCAAACAGGGCACCAAACACCAATCACATTTGCATTTGGCCTAAAGACTCCAGCCAAAAACTAAAGCCCTGCCTGCCTCATTAGATGTCATGCTAACATGCCACAGTCCTTGGCTCTGAAATCTTAACATTTCACTAGATGACTGGGGGTAAGGCATGCACAGTTGAGGAGCTAAAGGCAACAGAGCAGACCAGAAACAGGGCTGGGAAAGAGCTCAAGCCTCTTGTGTACTAGCTTAGGGTTTCACCAAGACACCACACTGCCACTGCCTTACCCACATTTTGCCTTGCAGAGCACAAGGGTAAGACCATACTATTATTTCTTGCCTGCACTGTTTTCTCCAAGCCAGTTCAGCCAAGGCCAAGAGAGGCACTAGTCCCTGGCTCCTTCCATTCAGGTTGCTTCCCCTTGCCAGGAGAAATCTACCTGTCCCACATCTCTACCATGAGCCTCCCTGGAACATTTGCTGTGCAAGGGAACTGCAAGGTCAGGCAGGAGGTGTGAGAACAAAACTGCAGTTCTTCCTTGGAGGAACAAGCACCAAAATTCAGCAGCCTGCCAGGGCAGCTGCAGGTAAAGCTGGTTTACCCCCGCCGCTCAGAGCCGTTTTAGCAGCTGTGAATTTAACAAGAGTAGTATTAAAATAACTATGCTTATTTATAAAAGTAGGCAGGCAAAGTGACATTTCTATTACAGAGCACACACCACCAAGAGATTCCCTGATGCTGCAGCAAACCAATGTAATCTGCATTACCATGCACTATTCTGTCTACAGCACGTACAAGACGGCTGTGCTCTATGGGTGTAACAGCAGGGTTTGATTCTCTTCCCCCCAGAGCTGGGGGACGTTTTGCTACATGCTTTCAGGGTAATAAGACCAAGTACTAAATCCACAGGTAACCACTAACGCTACTTGCATTCACTTGCCTGTTCATTTTGTATAATCAGTGTTATAGATCTTGTGCATCATGATGTCTCTGCAATATCCTGCAGCACACTTCTTCCTCACAGCTCAGTCTGAAATGAGAGCATTCACTTTGGAGGATGTTGCATAAAACTCCATTATAACATCACTTCCATTTTACACTGTATGTCTGAGATCTTCAGACACTTAAACATGGGACCACTGAAGTCAATGAAAGGGTCACATTACAATTATTTAGACTCCTTCAAAAATTTCAGCAATGTATTGGAATCTCTTCTATTGATTGCCATTACAAAGACTACTGCTGTACAGTATTGTACGTATAACAAAACAACAAGGTCAGATGCCCTTAATCACACTAGTTTAAATCCAGAGTTACTTTGATGAAATCAATTTGATTATTGGTATTTACAACAGTATACAGGGGAGCAGAATTTGACCCCTAATCTCTATCACATGGGTTGCTGCCCTGCAGCAAACTGCAGGTCACAGTAATCTGTTCAAATGCCATCAGTGTAATCTGCAGCAACTGCTCTGCATCTAGCAAATTAATACAACCATCAAACACTGAGCAGTAGAAACAATTAATGCGTATATCCAAGACATGTGCTGTCCTCTATAGCAATAAAACATGCACAGAATCTCTGCAGTATATTGCACATCTAGCTCAAGCCTCAAACTGAAGATACTCTCCCTGCAATATACCACCAGCTTTATTCTGCCTGCCTCTCAAGATTTCCTGGGTCCAAATTCTGCCCTTCTCATCTAAGGTATGAGCATGATTGTACGCTCACTTCTTCTCCCTAGCTGAACAGTCAGGGTCGTTCCAGATTAAACTGGTACCCACAGCTGCAGAATCAGATCTGCTAATATGAATAGAAGTTGTGGAACGCATTCTTCTACCTTTGGTGCCCCTTTCTAGTAATTTTATGTACTGAGCTTTCTGAAATGTTCCTTGAATGTACATAGGTCTCATCTGTACCAAAACACTTTTTCTTTTTTTTGCCACAATGACTGTGGATTGTGAAAGATAACGCTTTCTTGCTTTTTTCCACAAAAAAATAATTTAACAAAAATTCAAGTCTTTTTTTTCACTATGACTCAGAGGGAAAAAACAGTAAATCAAAGCCATAAAGAAAAAAAAAGTACATTATAATAAAGACACTAAACTCTGTTCTAGATGCCTGTGGATTCTGACTGTGCCCACACCAGTACAAAGATGGCAGCAGCGCATGTTCAATCAGAACGTATTTTAAAGTTATTCTATGCCACAGTCAAAAGGCATACACGGTGTAAATCGTAATCCCAAAGACTGACACTAAAATTGCCTTAGATGTCTCGCAACTGGATATAGTTTAGCTTTTACATATTAATTTGGCTGAAAAAGTCCTGGTTTTCTAGTATTCAAACTGCAAGCAAGATGCAGAAGGATGACTTTTATGCAGGTAGGTGGGCTCTTTTTCCACTACAGACCACTGCTGAGTTAAAGGTTTATAAACCACAGCAAGCTTGCTGCTTTCACTAATAAAAAATGAAACCATCTTAAAATAGCACAAAGGCAGGTCTCAAAGAAAATAGCATGGTTTCCTTCCATATACTCGCCTGTGTATGTGCCATTCTCATGTTACACAGACGGACAATGCTATTATATCATCGCTGTTTATCTACAGATGCAAATGCTGTACATAAACGCTGATACTACTTGGCTACAGTGCCTCCATTGTAACCGTCTCCTTTTCATCCCTTGCTCATCATAAATTAATTACTTCCTAAATGAGAATATGTTCATTTAGCTTGTATGTGAGAGGCCTGTGCTTTGAAAGAAATCCTTCTATAAGATTTGGATGCTGGGGAAAGCTATTCTGTGCCAGTGCAGATTTGCTGCACTGACTATTGAAGAAGAAAAGCTTCCAGAGACTCAAATATTTACCACAAAACATGACAAATTAACATCAACATTCAAACAAGTTCAGAAAAATAATTTCCCCTTCGAGCACACTCAACTTTCCTTCCCATTCCAAATCGAACACAGGTGATTGCCAGGTGGGATGGTCGCAGGCAGGCAGCCAGTGCAGCCCCACCCGCAGGAACAGCACCGCCTTCACCCTGCTTTGGAGTGACGGAAATCCTCAGGATTTCATGCACTCCGGATTCCAGTGCTTCATAAATGGGAATTTTTTTGCTTGTTTCCCTTTTGTTAAACAATCCCTTTCAAAGATGTAAACATGGGGAGCTTCACAGCAGCCAAATTACAGAACAATCTGCCCAGAGGGAAAGCTCCTTCCTAGTGGGCACAAGTCAGACATTCATGCCTTGACATACAGGGTTCTTGTAGCTTTACCATTTTATTTCACTTTATCGTTTTCAATCCAACAGTTAGTTCTTTGGATCCTGTTGAACTCCTGGCCCAGCACTACCTTTTGGCAAGACGTTCTGCAGCATGTGACAGAACATTTTCTTTAGCCATTTTAAAAATATTGCCTTTCAAAGTTATCCAACATCTCTTTCCTTTTCTATTGTAAAATGCAGAAAGGGGAGTTCCTTACCATCATCATACTAGTCCTCATTTCACATGCTTCTAGAATAACTCTCCATTATTACCCCGCTCTGGAACCTAAATAGTCTCTCTTTTTGTGTGGAAGCTGCCTCATGTTTCTAAGAGCAATCACTTCTCCTTGAATGCTTTTATTTTTATAATGCTTTTGTGAACACAGAATGACTGACAATGGACCTAGAAGCCCTAGTGAAGGCTGGAGAGGAAATGTCCAGATCTTAACCAGGAGTAGCTCTGACTGCTGAGACTGCTGACAGTCTAAATCAACAGTTACAAACCTTTTCCAGGTTGCAGATCCTAAAAATTTCCCAGTGTCAGTCCTACGCTTTGTATAGCAAATCTAAGCACACTGACAACAGGCTCACTTTCCCCTCAGTGCTCTCAGAAAAGCCTCCAGGAGCCCCCAGCCCACAGATTATAAATCACCGAATCAATTGCTTTAAAAAGAGGTGCAAGTTTCTCGTTCAGCTCAACAAGGTGTTAACACTACAGTGCAGCATCAGCAAGGTGCATGTCAGCACTCCTAACCAGCCTGACAGAATGATGACCAACAGAAACATTAGACAATTTTGCAATTGTGCAAGGGTTTGGGGAATACAGCTGGTGTCAACATCTGTATTTTTCAGCCTGACCTCTGACATTGGAGTTCTAATTCAGAGCAAGGAGTTTAGTGAAATTCTGTTTCTCTTCCTATGGCCCCAATTAGCATTAATATATGTAAATTTTTATGCAAATGCCTGACATTAAAAACTCTGATCTATATAATAATTACATATACTTTTTATAAAAAGGTTTTCAAAGACTTATAATTATGACATAAAAGAGAGAGCATATAACCATTATAGTTAATGTCCCTACATAAGTTAAAATAATTATTATAGCTAAGATAAGAAAAGGTTTGTTTTAAAGTTCTGATTCAGCAGGATGCTTAAGCATGTAAGCAATTGTAAACATACAAACAAAGCTGGTTGAGAAATATTGGTTGCTTTTCTAAAGAAAATTCTGGGGGAGGAACTAACCATAAACCAGATCTTTAAAAAAAAAAATGCATTTTCAAAACTAAATAGTTGCTCCCCAAAAACCTAAATTTCTATTTTCATTTTTACCTTCAAAAGGCAAGAGACAGAGCAGAAAGTTTCAGTGAATAAAAATTCAGCACAATAATATATTTTTCCATTTTTCCCCTGCAAGCTCTTCCATGAGCGTGAAGTTTAACTATGCTTAAGTGCTCTGCTGAAACAAAGGCTAGACAGGGTTTCCTCAGACAGGCACGTTAGGGCTGGTCCCTGTAGTCTCTGCTCTGACACTGCAGGCTGGCTGCCCGTCTGCAGTGCAGCATCCCCAAGGCACACGGTGATCGCTGAATGCTGCAGCCCAGCCCCTGCGCAGGGTCCCAGCTGCTGTTCACCTCCAATTCATTTGTGCCTGACCTAACCCACACGGCGGCACGGGGCCTTGTTCTCTTCACTGGTGAGTGCTGTGAGCTAATATCCCATGTTAGATGTCACACAGATGAATAAGAGGCAGACAAGGGGAGCGTGCTAGGCTCCAGCTCAGCCATGGATAATTTATATTTGCCTAGAAGAAAAGGTAAATCCATGGGCAAATCATCAAGTAACGTCTTATCAAGAAGAGAATGATGATGAGATGTGCAAAAGGATAGTGTGGCCAGCCTTGCTCCCCTCAGCCCCGATAAGCCTCTCTCTTTACCGGGATACCACAACTGAGGCACCAAGTATTCACACAGCCATCAGGCTGGAGAGGCTTCAGCCAGGTCTCTTGTCTTCCCTTCCTAGATTCACACCTAGCTGGTTGCTTGGCTTTGCTTTGAACACAAACAGAAAATTAGGCAATCTCCTCCTCAAGAAGAAGCTAGGGAAGGAATATGAAAGATGTACACAAAATTAATCCAGGCCAGTGACAACCTGAGGATGGGGGGGAGGGAGAAGGATTTATTCATTTTCATTACAATAGCCACAGAGAAAGAAACGCTCTCCTGCCTCTCCACAGGGACTTGAATTGAATTCCCAGGGCTGCCAATCAGATCAAAAATTTAACAGCATTTATTCTGTGGGGAGGCTGTCTGGAGCCAGTGCCTCAGCATCTGGATGATGCCCTGAGCCTGCACAAGCAGAGCAGTCAGGATCACGAATCTGCCTGGCTTGCCATGCAATGAGAGATTCTGGATACACACACAGAGAAGCAGTTTCTCTCTCATTTATGGCAACATAAAGCTGGAGAGTCAGGGAAGCCTGTATTATTTAACTAAAACTCAAATGGTAGGACACAAGCTTCAGACCAGAAATTATTGGCATTTGGATGCATGGTGTTGCTGTAGACCCCACTCCCACAAATCAGGATCTTGACTCAGATTCAATGACTGGCAACAGACTGGTTAAAGTGGTTCCTATTTTGAACATTGGTTTTGTACCAATGCAGACAGGGAAAGAGACTTAGCATGTTATGAGGCTGTCTCTTCTTCTGGGACAGTTTGCAAAAAGTTAAACTGCAGCTTACGTGACTTTCAGCCCACTGCTTGCAAAATTAATTCATGTTTCAGGCTGTAGAGAACATGAACCATTCAGAGTGCCCAGGGGGATGATAAACTCTTAGGGTCAGTTACTGCACAGATGTGTCCCAGTTTGTTTGCCACTGATTTTAGTAACAATTCCACATAGATATTGCTATATATTTAGCCTATACAGGTTAGTTGCAGAGAAGTCTGTAATCTACAATAGTTTTTTCTTAAATATCCCTGAGTTAGTATATTTATTACTACAACGTTTGCATGGCTGTTTCTACAGAAACAAACAGGACCATATGGGTATTTCTGTCACTAGCAGTTCAGTCTTTCCCTTGATGCAGTTTCATTTCTTCCACTGTTGTTAAATGCTCAACAAGAAAAAAAAAATAACAGTGCAAAGAATGCAAAGTCCCCTTTTGTTCTTCCCTGGAGCATTTCTAGTGACGGCATTTTCAGATGTTGTTTAAAGCATGGCACAGCCAATGCAAGACACCATATTCTACTGAAAATCCTGAAAAGGTTTCCTGCCAATAAGAGACTGTTCCAAATTGCCTCAAAAACTGGAGAGCCAACAGAAAGGATCTCCCACTGCAGACACAAGAACTAGTCTTAGACTGCAAAGCATTCCAGCAGGATTTCATGAGACAATTAGCTATCAAGAACTGGCAAGTACAGCATGCAGTGAATTACACAGAGGTATCACAAAGGTATCATTGGCATTGCCCCATCTTTCCAGTGCACCATCACTGAACCAGAATATAAGACAACTTCATATTCCATCTGATGCAGGAAAATTTTCAGCTGCTACCAAGGACTCCAACGCAGTAGTACTAGTGATCACAATGGATGCCATAACTTATGTTGCATATTTCCCTATATTAAGCTCAAATTATTTTGATAACATCTGTAAATGGGTGCATGCCATCCACTGGGAATTCCTCATCTTTCTTTCTTAAGGAAAGAATGTTTCTGTAGAGAAATTTAAGAGTTGAGGGGGCAAGGTTTCATTGAGAGCACCATAGAAGCAGTTATGCAAATAACTGCCACAAAGGTAGGCAGTATTTTAATGCAACTTACAGACTGATCCAAACTGAGAACTCTATATTATTGTTATTCACCTATTTAAGGTCCTATTTTCACTTCAGTTTCCATAGAAACCTGTTGTCCTAAATCTGCAGCACTTATAGCCTTTTAGTGTCATGGGTTCTTTCTTTACAGCTCTAATTACACCGTCATCCACAAGGGGAAATGGCTGGGATGCTTTTCCCACCACAGAAACATTCAGGAAGTGCTGCTCTGGAGACAGAGGGAATATAAAACCCAATCATAAACCTTCAGACACCGTCCTTTTTGGACAATTCCCCTATGTCACAGCTGTATGTTTTATTGTTTGGGTTTTTAACGTGGGCCATGGCAGAAATAAGGATGGAATTTGCAGAGGAAAAAAGAATTTTAAGCTTTGGGTTAGCTTTTGCCTTTCCTCTCTCTTTTCTGGTCTATGGTAAAAGATAATTAAACATGGCTGAAGAAACTGGAAAAATACTTGTAAATTAACTACTCTGGTGTCACATGGATATTAAACACGTAAGCTTGAACAAAGCTGTAAAGGCATATGGTCCAGAAAGACCTACCACTGCCAAAGGAATGAAGCTCATGTGCCCTCTTCTTCATTTAATTCAGCTCTCAGGTCAGCATACAATTTTCTTCTCAGCATATGAAGGGTTAAGGTTCCCACCTATGCATTCCAGATAGACCCACTAAGATTTTTTCAGTGTGCTAATACAAAACACACAGAGACCTTTGTCTTCCTACATGCTGGTAAAATGCCTGTTATGCTATGCAGATTATTATTGTTATTATTATTCCTGGAGCTGTCACTTCTAGCTATGGTGCTTCAAAGCAGTGATATTAAAAACATAAAGGCAGGGAGCACTTTGGAAATGAGAAATTGCAACAGTAACATCAAGAACTCTTTATAGCACCCCTTATTGAAACATCTGGAGGAAGTATCATCTAATGGTTAGCGAAGATAGCTAAAAAGCCAGGACTTCTATGTTCTGTTTCTAGGTCTGCCACTGACTTCACATAGTCTTGGGCAGGAACCTTAGAAGTTATACAAAAGTGGTACCTACCCTAGTTTGTTTCTTTATGACAGGTAATGAAGTCGTCTAGGATTTGCTGAAACTTTCCTTTATAAGCAACAACAAAAGATGTGTCTACATGCAGACAGTTTTCTGCTATCACTCCAGTGGTACAAGGGTCTTTAAGGAATGGCCAGTCATCATCACCCAGAACCAGTGCTTATCCCCCCACAGCTGCTCGCTTACTCCTCCCATCTCTTCTGTCCTCATAGAGGCTGTGTTTCCATCAATTTTCCAAAGGAAATTCTTGTGAGCACTCCCCGATTTTGTTCAGGTAGAGACAACAGGTTTGCCGTGGCCAGCAATTGAAACTACTTAAGACAGACACTCAGTTTTGCCTGGGATTCTTCCAGTGACCAGCATAGAGAGTTACATCAGCTGGTGATGGTAACATCTTTTACTAGCACAGCTGGATCTGGAAGACAATGTTTGCCTCTAATCTGGCTGTAACACTAGTGTTTTCTTTAGGCGAAGAGAATAATGTTAATGAATTAGCTTCCACATTTGTTAATATGCCCTCATATCTGCATAATTTTATATAGCCTAGAGGCTGTCCCAGTGCTTTTGACAAAGAATCCTACTCCTTACCAATATAATTTATGCAGATACGTGTGGCGCACAGATGAAGTTTTGAAGCCTGGTATTCCCCTGTTTTGCTAATAGACACATGCCTCCTTGCTCCACTCCCAAGAATGCTCAAATTGAAGTCAGCTGGACAACCCACAGACAAGCCTTCTTATGGATTAGTCCACGATGATCGATACAGTGAGACACAAAGCAGTTTCTTAAAGTATGACCAAGTACTTACAGTGAATTTTAAAAAGGAGATGATGAGGAAGAGGAAGAATATTTGCTGTTCTCTTAAATAGTCTTAGATTTGAAACTGGAAAAAAATATTTAATCTGAATTCTCCCTGTTATCTCAGCTTCAAAACCCAAGCCCTCTTCCCCTCTTTGCAAACTCTGAAAAGTCTTCTTGGTAAACCCTAACTCAGTGTCTCAAACACACCAGTTACTGTGCAGATATAGAACTTCTACCATGGTCTTTCCAATAGGGGTTTTCGACACTATTTACTCTGCATAAAGCGTATCTGATAAAATTAGAATGAGAGGCCCATAAAACCAGAGTCCTTGTATTGGGCACCTTATGTAGCAGCAGTTTGGACTGCTCTGACAAACAGCACCACACAGGTCCAGAGGACACCATGAGCGACAGCTGGAGCACTGAGGCTCTGCTATCTTTTTTTGTATTTAGGAGGTGGTCCTTGCTCTGAGTGTGCCTGCTTCAAGTGAGAAGTGTGCCTTATTAGGAGAGGAAAAAAAAAGATGACCCCTGGCTTTCCTGACATAAAAAATAATAGCATCACGTATGGGGCAACTGCAGTGTTGTTTAATGGCTCCATAACAATCAGAAAAATACCTAGATCTCCAAATCTACTTCACCTGGCATTTCAACTAAAATGATTTAAAAAAAAAAAAAGAAAAAGGTTGTTGAGACAGCAGTAATCCTGAGCTGGTAGGCAGAGAGGACACAGAACACAACAGTGTCTTTTTGCTATATTCACAACACGACGTGGTCCTCACACCACGTGGTCTCCCTGTCACCACACAGATTTCAAGCCAAAATAGCAGGAACATAAAAAAATCATGACATCCTGACCATACGTACACTCCTCAAAGCAAATGTAGCAAAAGAAGCTTCACGAATATTTATTTGGCTATGGGAGTCATTCTTTTTGTCATTGCTGTGCTCTTGCCATAATTGCTGTGAATAACGAAGCTTCAAAAATGCTTCCTATGATTGTCTGCATCAGCAGAAAGCCACTTGCCTAAATCTTTACAGAAACAGAACAACAAAACTAATCCCAGCAAAATCTGCACCATAACTATTTTCAAGGTTAAGGAATGTAAAACATGAGTCATTTAACCACAAACAGTGACCACAGTTACCAAGTGTAGGCACCTATTTAAAAGACAGCCTATGACAACCCAAAAAGCTCACTCCCCACCATTCAAAATTGCCAATAAATTCAACAACTTTTGAATAATAATCAAATTCAAGAAGAAAATTCCATAAAGAGTAGGGCTACATTTATCAGGTAAGTTATCTTTTTGTTTGGTATCCTACATCCTGACACTCTCCAGAAGCAAGGAGCTGCCATGATTTACCAGTATTTCCTGAACGCAGTGTGCTTGCAAGCCATACCAGAGGTCCTGCTAACCACACCAGCTAAGGCTTTTAATCCCCAAGAGCCGTGTGCAGTCTGATACAACTTTGCCCTCATCAAACTGTTACCTGTTCCAAGTGTTTGCAGATGTTTTCCAGCTGCGTCAGAGGCTGCCATTATGACTTTGTTGTTAATGACACTTGAAAGGTTTCCTTTAAAAATAGTTCAGGCCCACTTAGGCTACAGGTATGGGGGGTGAGGTAGAATGCAGGCTCAGTGTACGCAGCCTGCTCTGCTCGTTGTCACCATGCAAAACAAGAGCAGCTCTCACACATGACCAGCAGGATGTGGGAACCAAATCACTGCTTGGGCACTGGCAGCCCTTGCATAGCTATCTCCAAACTATGCCTTGGGAGAAAAAGAGGTCATGGAATTACCTTGTTTCCAACTAGCATATGCTTCAATGCTGAAGCAGCCTGTGCCATTGAGTACATGCGAGTACGTTATACAGGGATGTGGCACTGGCTGGAAGCTACTCGGGAGCAAAAGCAGAAACAATGCATGTTCTCAGTGTTGGGAAAAGCAGGAATGTGGCAGTAACCGTCCATGCAGCAAAGATTATACACAAACCGGCCACTAGAGACACACGCATTAGCTCATCCTAAAGGGAAAGGAGGCGGGGGGGGGGGGAATGGAACAGAACGGACGACACACCCCTTGTTTCTTGTTGCTGGGGTGACGATTAACAACAACACTGTCCTCCTTGGGGCCAATGAGCCCCTTTTTCACCCATGCTGGGTGGGGAGATTAATTCCAGAATTAACATAAGCATGGGAGACTCCTCTCTGCTCCCTCAGTCAACACCTCTGACTGAGCCTGTGCTCTCCATCAGCAGGAACGCTCAGCCTCACAAATCTTTGTACTGCATTCATTGCCTATGTCCACAAAGGTTCAGTCATCCTTTTATTTCATCCCATTTCCTGATATGACACACTGTGGAGAATGCAATCATGGAGGGATGTCAGGGTGTACAGATGGGGCTGTGCTGTGTGTTAGCAGCACGTGTTAAAACATCTGAGCCACAAAAGCAACTCAGCAGCTCCAAGATGGAGTTCTTCCCTCAGCGTTGTAGTTAATTATGGCTTACCTCACTTCTCCCCATCTGAAATCCCCTTTGTCCTTTCCACTACTGTGCTATCAAGCACGTCGTGCTCAGCACTGACAGGTGACAAATGACGGGTAAGTTGGTTCACCACACTGACCCTTCTTGGCAGGGTTTACCAGGTTGGGCCTGACCTTTCCCAGCAGGCTAAGCAAATTTCCCTTCTCTGATATTCTGCTCACAGGGTGCTGCTTTGTGGTGAAGCACAGGAGCAGAAGCTTCTCACTTCCCACTATGGGGTTAGGAGGAGTCCTCTCCTGGCACCTCAGTCAAAATCATCAGGAAAGGGCAGATACAGCAGAACATGAGGAATATTAATTTGATAAGTGAACTATAAGATTTTTTTCTAGACACAGGAGAAAGGGGCTGAGTGGAAATTGGAGCATTGCTGCAATGCCACTCTGCAATGCCACCCATCCCCTCCAAGCAAAGGTACTGTGTTTCTCATAAAATACACAATTTTCTGTATAGCTTTCAGCAAACACAAGTTTTCCAAAACAACTGGTCAGCAACAGCCTGCTTTCATGACAGTTTGCAAAGATGGGAGCAGGAGGGTTGATTTGTGCCGCGTACAAAAACAAACCACAAAGACATCCCATGCAGCAGACGCACGCAAAGCTGAGCTCTGCACATCAGCATGGTCCCCAGAGAAGGAGTCAAAGAATCAAAGCAAAGGAGCTGTGATACAAATACTTTGACTTTTCAAAGACATCAAAGGCCAGAAAACAAGTCCCTCTCAACCCCAGGGACCAAGATAGAAAAGATCTAATAAAGAATTCAAATGCTATAATCACATAATCCAATAAACCACAGTTAAACCAAAACACCTCTTTAGCGAACATCCGTGAGTGGGAGAGGAAACGGCTCCAAAGTGCTAGGCATGGATGGCTCCCTTCACTTCACTTCTCCCGTTAACACATCACCTCCTGCTGGTGGGACAGATCTGAAGGTTTGTTCTTGGTATCAAATTCCCACATGGGAAAAGGGAAAAGGGAGAGGAGCATCCCAAGAAAAAGAAACAGCACAGGTTGACCAGTCGCTGAGAGTTGAACAGGGCAGAATATCTGCTGGATCAACTTGCCACATGGGCAGCTGATTAAGATATTTATGTGGGAAAGATGAGAAAGGATAGAGGTTGGCAAAGAAAAACAAAAGAGAAGAAAAACATCATCTCCAGACTGCTGCCAAGGTAAGTCCCTGTCTGTATCCTCCCACAGTACTTCATCCTTTGTTTTCATTTTATTTCAGATACCTTCCTTCCTCTCTTCCAGTCCCATGTGATCTCTTCTCTCTTGTCATCTCTGAATCTCTCCCTTTTGTACTACCTGGGACTCCCTCAGTCATTCCGCCCAAGTACCCACTCCCCCCAGTGCATCTCTTCCACAATCTCCCTGCCAAGTCTGCTAAGCGGGGAAATGACCTTTACTTTGTCATTGTACAGCAGTGGCAGCTGCACCAAGTATTACGAGTCTGAGGCAGGATGACCCTGATGCTCATGTACAGCTATCTGCTTGGTTATACATGCCATAGAAATAAGATGTCCCTTTGACACTGGTATTGGTATCAGCCAGGAATATTGTGTCTCCTTTGACACACTAGGTAGGACTATCCCCTTCCCCTTCCAAGCTCAGACATGTGGACAGGAGCAGACTTAGGACGAAATTCTGACCTTGTTCGAGGAAGCCATCCAGACTTACAATCCTTCCTTTGACAAAAAGCCCATCCCTAGCCTAACTTGGGTAATCAGGGAGAACAAGTTTTGCTGATGTATGCAACCCTTAGGTATTTGCTTTTATACCAGCTCCCCGAGTACAGTCAGTGACCAGAGAGCAGTAAATCTCTCTGAAACACAGCAGGGGATGGCAGCACCAGAAAGGGTCATTTCCTCTTGCAGAGACTGGAGCAGGCAAGTACCATTCGATGGGTACAAAGGCAAAGGAAGAGGGGCCCTTGGCTCCTCTGATACATTTGTACATACAAATGCTTCTGCAGGATCCTAATATTGTCCAGTAAATCTGTACGTAAGTAGTGGAATTAACATTCGTAAATACATTAACATTGTGCTGACAGAATTCCACCAATGACTTTTCTTCCTGTGCAGTCTCCCATCGTTAGCCCCTCTTCTACTGTACAAGACATGTGCTAATCCCCATTTCTCTGAGAATACAATATTCCCATGAGATACCTTACAAAGTACTTTGCTGAAATCTAGCTAGGCAATGTCTGCTGATGATCCAAGACAGTTAAGTCTTCTTATTGAGGAAATACATTAATTCAGTTGTAGACATAAGGACAGCATAGAACCGGTTGACTCGAATGTTGCTGCAGAGCCTTAGAATGTGACACGTATACTCACACCAACCAGAGTTTTGTACCTGATGCCTCAGTTTTCACAGCAGGTGCAAAGTGTAGGCACCTGCACAAAATGCTGGCAAGGCATGAGAAGGAATGCTGGAGTGCAGTGAAAAAGCACTTTTCTTTTCTGACAGTAATCATTATGGAGGGGAGCACAGCTCAATGCAGCCATTACAATTCTAAGAGCAGGAATTAACTTATTGGAAAAGGTTGGGCAGTAACCCAGACACATGACCACCATCTGGAATAAAGCCAGAAAGGGTCATCAACTCTAAACTCCTTGCTTTATGCTATACGAAATCACTTACTGTTGATGCAAAACATGACAGTACTTGTATAGGTTGTTCAAGAAAAATCCATTACCTTGATGTGCCACATACATATCTCTGCAACAGAGCAGTGTGCATGAGCACATTCACACTGATTGTACAATGAACTTCGAAAGAGGGATACAGCAGAAATGGGAAGGAAATGGTGAATTGTTGTATATGATCTTTTACATGGTGAGTTATCAGTTGATTTATGTAGCACAAGTCACACAGAGTTAGTTCATGTAAATTCATGAAGCACGTGCTTTTGATCACACAGTGCTCTTCTCACGTCCTGCCGTTTCCAGCTCCATCTTTATCCACCTTATGGAGACAGTATTTTACCTCACGTGGCAAACTGATGCTATAGACAATGAGGACTAGTCTGCATCGGCTGCCTCTTCTGACATGCCACATTCTGGAGGGGAAGAGATGCCTTAAGAAGTCATAAGTCTAGGAGACAGCAGTGCAAGCAGGCTGATTGGAGGGGTTAAGTTTCTCCTAATATACTCAAGCATGTGTATCCATATGTGAAAGAAAGGGCTGACACAGACCAGTTCTCAATCAGTTGGCCTAAGACAAAGATGCTCTGTACTGTACATGTGACACTAAAGCACTCCCAGGTTCACAAGTAGCTTAGTGGGCGGATGGCTTGCCTGGCTAAACCAGGTGAGATGAAAACTCTTTCAGGAAAAAGACAATCTGAGAGAAACAGTCTATAGATTTAAAAGGGCATCAGTTCCTTGGTTAGGCCTCATAAATTCTGCAGTCTGAACTCATACGCAGTTTATAGCTATACTGCATGAGCACGTAACTCCTTAGAGCTATGCCTAAGGAGTTAACTGGAGACACTGCAACCAGCGCGGAGCTCAGCACGCATTAACCACCAGATAATCTAATCAGCCTTTTCGAAAGGTTGTGCACCCCAGACACTGGTACTATATTGCTCTGAATAGGCACCTTTCAGATCAGCATTATGGATGACTCAGAGCACATAGTGGTATTCCTCATTTCTCAGCCTCAGTTCTTCTCTCACTGAAGCCAGCAGTAATCTTAGTGAGCATTTCATGTGAGCCCATGGAAGCAAGGATGACAACTGACAACCGACAACCTTTCTCAATCCCCACACTGCTTCATAGTTTGCAACTGCTCAGTATACAGAAAAAATGTTCCAAAGCTAGTTTTAGGGCACAAAGACATCCCTGGGTTATCTTTACTGGGAAACCTACATAGTAGGAAGAGCCAGGATGGCATTACTACAGTGGCATGACAGTAACAATCAATCACATGACAAAGCGATGCAACCTGGAGAGCAGCCCAAACTGGCAAATCAGAATCTGCTTCTGCACCTTGGCAAATAGTGACCCGAAGACTGCTGCTTTTCAGCACAGGCAGAGCATGATGGGAAGGAGAACAGAGTCTGGGAACATCTTTGACATCTCAACCAACGGCTACAGTCTGAAGAACTGCGATGAGGGCACATTCCAGGGTCACAAGGCTGTGTCCACCACAGGGTAGGGAGCACTGGCTTGGAGAAGGCAACCACACTGGAGCATGTGTGCTCTAGGGAGAGAGTAACCAGACCGGATATATCGCAGAGTGATGTATGTCTCATTTTCCCCATCTGTAAGACTTTACATCTGAGAGACACACAGACAGGAGAGGACCTGCATAAGCTTAGGACTGTGTGCTAAGCTTGGACATTCTTGCTGGTAGGGATATGCCAACAAGGAGACATTTCCTTACACCAAACACCCAGTGCACCACCAGTTAGTAAAGAGAGGTCCTTTGATGTCCAGATACGCAGCTCTGATTTAGTGTGTGGTACAAGAAGCCCTGTCCTTTTAAACATCCTCAGTAACTGTGGCACTTTGGGAGACACAATAATTAGCATAATTGCCAATTCAGCTTCTAATAATGTACAATGTGCTTATTAACCCAAATAACCCCCCACAGCACACCAACCATCACAGACAACGCAACTGATGTGGTGGAGGGGAATGGCCACTTGTCAGCACACTGGGATGTGGCAGGGCTGTCATGGCACTTGCAAGGGCTGAAAGTAACTCCCAGCAGCTGTGCCCTCACTCAGCTTGGACATGGGGCACGCTGCCACCTGAGCTGGTGCGTCAGCCATGCGCTCAGCTTGCTTCGTTCGTGTCTCAGGCCAATAGAGGTGTTATCTCCTCCCACAAGATTTTGCCTGGAACGGGCTGGTACATTTAATTAAGCACTACGTATCAACACCCCCACGCACACACTTCTCCACCCCGCCCTCTCCCTGGAAGAGTCTCAGGTGGGATTCACTTGCCTGCTTTCGTTGCTGCTTAATTCAGTCAGGCTGGTAAATAATTCAGCAGCCACTCAGCCAACAAACAAACAGGCAGGGAACACAAACAGCCAGACAGGGAGATGGAAGAATGAGAGAGAAAGAAAAACCAAATGTGAGAGTGACAGCCTTTGCTGGAGCTCCTTTTCTAAAGGCAGGACTTCCAGCAAGAAGCTGTGCCTATTTCTTCATTCCCTGCAGTTATGCTCTCACCCCCTAAAGAAGCAGGGAGTCTGTCTGACACTGCCATGATCTACTGACAACTCACTGGTTGGGGCCCCACTGAATGCACCCCCAGCCTTTTGCTTCACTTTTAGGGAGAGCTTCAGTGCTCTGCTTAAGCTCTTCAGCTTTGAAATCTCTCTGCGATGGGCACCAGCAGCTCTTGGGCTAGAGCTGGGCACATGGGAGACTGCATCATTGATGCCAATCTGTTTAGGCCTCTGTTTTCACAGCTGTAAAGGAGAAGATGAAAATCCTTCCCCACTGAGGTCTCAGCAGGCCCAACAAACAGAAGCAACGCTAGGAGCCCAACAGTTCTCTTGACTCTCTATCAGCTTCCTCGCTTGCTTCCCTATCACATCAGCATGCAGAAAGCAAGGAGGCAACAAGCACTAACTTGTAGAGTATCTGTTCTCAGGCAGGAGATTCCCTACCCCCAGACAAGCAGAAAGCTATAAGCATTATAGGAATCTGCACCAAAGAGGCTTGCTGGAGTGACATTTCATCCTGTTAAATAGTCCCAAACAGCCTCCCAGGCATTCTGCAAGAGAGTTGGCTTTTCAGAAGGTGTCCAGGCCCCTAAGCAAAAGTCAGTCACAAATTTCAGTAACGTTGCTGTTTCCTGCAAGGTGTAAGATTCTTCATAGTTCAAGATGTACAGTGCTCCCAACACCGAGGTTTGGAGTTTCCACTCCAGTGCCTGTGCTGCAGGCTGTCAATCCTCCACCACTGGGGAAAGCTACCTTGAATATGCTAAGCCTGGCAGATCAGGGGCAGGAGAGGCTAAGAGATACAGGAATTATTCTTTTCCCCATTCATACTCTACACATGGCAGTGGAGGAAGAAAGGTTAAGGGTTAGAAGGAATGCCTACAGAATGTTCTCAACATTCACAGAGGTCATGGCCCATTAATTCTGGAGCAGAGCTACACAAAGCCCTGGAGGGTGCTTGTGGCAGCTCCACTCAGCTCCCTCACACATCTCTTCCAGAGGTACTTTGCAGTTGAAGGATAGAAGTTGTGGCTATAGCATATTGGCCCTTTGGAACAACAGCTTACGTGGGACTTCATGAAAACATTAAGAGTAGCATAAGTTTTGACAACATAGTGCTGGATATAGCTGTATCTTAAGTCTTTGGACACAGCAAGAAGTCTCTGCAATATGACATACTGCTTGGAAAGTAGCAATTTTCTTTAAGCAAGAAAGGCTTTCAACACACACAAAAAAAATTTACAATGAACTTTGGAAGGCTTATCAGGGGTGAAAGTTACCTGACACTCTGCCAGGAGAAGTATCACATAAGACTAAGCTCCTACTTTCTTCTCCTTATAATTCAGTGAACACACCTGAATACCAGTCCTGCAGTTCCAGACTTGGACAGGAACAACCTGATTCAGACAACACATCCATACTACAACTGGCATTCTGGGCCATGAGTACCCCTTTGTTTTACTTCCACTACCTACCCATATGTGTTGCCTCCCCTGATCTGCCCTGGTGTCAGTTTTACACAACGTTTGTGGCGGAGTATGTTGGGCTGAACTATCACAGTGTAAAAAGGAAAGAGTTTTCCTCTTATTTCTCCTGCCTAGAGTCCTACCTCTCCCACCAAACAATGCCTGATCATGTAAAGGGTCATAAGAACAAAGCTTCTAAACTATGGATAAAAATATGCAATCTCTTATTAAAATCAGCTATAGCGTTGCAGCTTTGCAAGGTAACAAGTGTACCTGTATTTCAAAAAGGCTCTCAGGGTTTTCTGGAGAGCTACAGACTCAAATGTTGTATGCTGGTAAATTCATTTAGATGTTAATTAAAAATAGGAATAGTGATACTGCTGTTCCATGATGGGCTATGAACAGAGTTTTTGTAAAACTAATCCTTTAGAATTCTGAGACTGCATCAGTGAATATAGCAAGACATAGTATTGTCAAGCACCAGATACATACATTCTGGCCTTACATAAAAGCTGATTTCCACAAAAAACATATTCCAACCAGAGCAAAGTTTTGGGATGATTCAAGGTAAGCACTCCACTATCTGTCTACAAAAACAAACAATAAACCAAACACTTGTACTGGGGGTTTCTGTGATGTTTAACCTTACAATAGCAATGAGGCTTTTATGAATGTTATTTTTAAAGAGTTTTCTACACACATAACAACAAATTAGTATAAAATAACCATATTAATACAGCTAGTTTTAGTTAGCCATCTGAGCATCCTATGAAAATATCAATGTATGAAGTTAATAACTCAGGAAACTCCCATGCACTACAAGTTTGCCAAAATAAAATCCAAATCTCCAAGCACTATTGAGAGTCACAGTGTTACCAAAAAGACCTGTCTCTCAAACTGCTGGGATCCCTCTAGGCCACAACTAGTGTGGGATACAAGGACAACAGGTACTTGGGGATAGCTTATACACACTGTGCTCATTAGGTGAATTCCCGCACTCGGTGCTGACTCCTTGCTACAAGGTATTTAACCAGTTTGTATGTGAGGATTGTCCCTGAGGTGGTAGTGGAAAGACATGAATTTCAAAGGTGGCAACAGAGCATTGTACAAACATCTCTTAGATTATCAATTCCCTGAATCTGTCCTTGGAGCCACATAATTACATGATAGTTGCCAAACTTCATGATGCAGAAATACCCTTTGCAAGAGTAGAAGACCTGCAGGTTGGTTTATTAATATGGTTCATGTGAACATCCTCTGAGCCTCACTGAAAGGGACAAAAAAAAGCAATGTAAGGGTGACTTGAGTAGGTGCACACACACAGTAATTACAGGAGAAAGAAGCTTTATTAGGCTAGGGAATAACTAAGCATTTCCTCTGCCAAAAAAAAAGAGAAAGAAGTAGCAAGTAACAGCCCCTGCTCGATGAACAGTTGCAGAGTTGTACCTGCTAGACCCTGTGTAATTTAAAGAGCAAGAGCTTTGAAAGACACCCCAGAAGAAACACATACGTTCTGCTGGTGGATAACCAGTCCGCCAGTTGATCAGAAAGCAAAGTGCTCCTGGTGACAAGGCTGCCCCTGTGGTGGCTGAGCCACCGTTAGGCTATGGTGAGCTGTTAAGCTAGGTGTGGCGGCAGCCTGGCAAGATGCGCTCGCTGACTCCCTGCCAAGGGTTTAGTTACCTGCCACCCACAGTGACAATGGGTTAAAAGGGAAGCAGGGCTACCGCTGACCACATTTGGATACTGCTTTTGGGTTCATGCCTGGACCCACCTCGGGTGAGCAATGAAGTCACGTGAAACCTTCTTAGAGCAGTTCACAGCAGGGTCGTGCAAACCCCTTCTCGTTTTGGCTCAGGCAGGCTCATATTCCCTGAACCTTGGTCTGAGATTTTGTTTCAAATACACACAGACCCTCCAAGCATAACCACAGCCAAGATCAGCCTGGTTGCAAGTCAAATGTTCAGATGGTTTCCACCCTAAATCGTAAATCCCACCCTGTCACCTGGAACTGAGCCCATTCTGCTCAAACCTCAGCCTGCATTTGGGGGAAACTTGACCCCAGTTCACTGAAAGGTTTGCAAATCCAGCCCATGGTCTGGGTTGGTAACAAACCCTCCAAAAGAGGCAAAAAGCGCCTGGTTTTAGGGGGGTGGGGGTGGGGGTGGATGTGTATCATCTTGGACCTCGTTGCCAGAGTCATGGTGTCATCTAGCGGTGACAGCTTGTATGGGCACGCACACTACCCACCTCCACTTCCCAAACATCCCCACCGAGTGTAGTGCAATTGCAGGTCCAGTGAATAACTTTCTCGCAAAATGCATCAACGTTTTGAGAGGCAGAACACCCGTTTCAGCAAAAGCCATTCGCACCTCGAGGAGAGTTTTTGGAAGGGCTCCCTAATAAAGTGAAGGGGAAGCTTTGCTTTTCCTATCACTTCTGCACAATTAGTAGGCGTGATCTCCTGGGAAAAGGGCAAACCACAATAACTTTGAGGGATAGCAATCAGTAGCAGGCTCAAGTTGTAAACAAGTTTTAAATTCAAGAGTCATTATCAGCACAAAAGCGGCATCTGCTGAAATGCCAGTTTTACCTATACTGTTACTGATAATGTTCCAAAATCCTAGTAATAGATATTAGAGGAAAAAGGACTCCAATTTCAATTTGTACTTTGAGAGCTCCCTTCCAGCACACAGATGAGCTCAGTATTCAAGAAATGTCAGCTGGTTTCTGGATTCCAAATTTACATCCTATTGTGTTCAAGTTCCCTAAGCATTAAGCAGCCAAAGCAGCTCCCAAAGTCAGAGCACATCTTTTGCATGAAATCAAGCTCCCTATGTCTCACATCAAGCATTTCTAAAGGGATCTGGCCCACCATATATCCCATGCAACAGGGTAATGGCAACATGAATTCCTGCTCCTCAGTGAAGCTGGGAACTGATGTACCTGCTCTTAAGCCTATTCTGGTTTTAAGGAACCTTCAGTGAGATTTAAAGCTTAGGAGTTTTACCTTTCAGCTGAGACAGAGCAGGAACACAAACAGGACTGGTTTTCCAGGCTCAGCTGATGGGTAGGAACTCAGTTACCATCAGCCCTCTTCCCATAGCCTCAGGCACTGCACTGAGTCACTTGTCCCACAAGCTGATTAGAGCTACATCTCAATGGAAACAAAACTCTCTTCAAATTGGAAGAAGGATCACCGTGTCAGCAGAGAGGCAGGGAAAAAAAACCTAATTTCAGCACTGTCCTGGAAACCAACTGGGTTTTCAGGTTCCTGAGGTCTTTCTGAGGTTTCATCATGGATCCAGCTCAGGTGTTTCCTTGGCAGGTTTGTCCTACCTAGAGCTTAATCCCTCCCTCTGATCTAGTCATCCTGTCTGCAAGCTAACGAGCTTGAAATTACTGTATACTTTTTTGCCCCTCTGTTTGAGTTCTGACCTGTGACACAACCACAGCTGTAGCTGGACTTGCTTCTTTCTTTGTTGTCTAGGGTTGCAGCCTAAAGGCCAAACTTGATGCTGTAAACATTGAAATTCAAATCCCAGTTTACATGTGGGAGAAGAGGGAGAAAGCACTTTTCGGAGCCCAGGTTTCTGTTGGGATCCATCCCTAGACAGTGCTTTTTAAGCCTGGTAACAGTACACACCAGGGCTATCCTCGTAACAGAGGATTCCAAACACCTGACCCCACCTTTGTCACAGACAGCATGGGGAACTATTAACTACTACTTGCCTGGACTCAAAATGACCACAGGAATTATTCATAATCAATGAGCTCTTTATAGCTGCTTCGATTCAAAGTGTTTTCTTCTCTTGGACCTTTTTTCTTCCCCCATCCTACCACCTGTGTTCTGGTTATTCTTTGCAGCTTAAAGACTTCACAGTGCCATCTGCCCATTATGTCTACTCCAAAGGTGTACTGCTCAAAGGTAAGAGAGAATGTTAAACTACTGTTACATGTGGAGGTTTTTATTTTTTAGTAATTACTCACGAACCTTAAAATAATGAACAATTTACATCAAAGCCTGCATATACAGTACTTTCTAGCTCAAAGCAGCTTTCCAAAAATGTACATGCACAGAACCACAGAAGTGTAGCCACCTCTGGAGCCAAATACAGCTGCTGTTCATCCAACACATCCAATTACTGCACTGTGCACAACAAACCTCTGGGGTTTTTGGTAAATGCACTATGGATTTCTGCACACTTGCTATAACAGAGGAGAACCATATATTTAAAGACTGCACCTGAGACAACAATGCAGAGTCAGCAAAACGCATTTTCTTTATGTCCCTTGGAAGTCAAAAACCTCCCCAGCAGAATACACCAGAATTCAAACTGCCAGGCTCTTGAGCAATTTCACATCTGATATTCAGGTACTCGCTAGCTGTCCTGCTCTGCCAGTCAGTGCTTGCCGTGACAGATCTGTCAAAACTAAAGGTCACAGCAAGGTTTTCCCTACCAGACTTTCTCGCCTTACGTGAAAGGCAGATTTGTGTCTCCTCAATTGCGCGGTCCCTGTGTCCCAGGCACCATCGGTTGTTTCGGAGTGCCCTCTGCCGCCCAGCCCACACAGCTGCGAGGCTGCAGATAACGAGGCTGAGAAAATTATCGGGATCTCGGTTAAGGATAGACGGCAGTCAGCACCATGCAGCCTGACGTGCAGCTCAGAGGCCCCGTGCTAGAGCTGAGACCTGAGTTCAGAGTCCGGCCCGAACTGCCAGAACTCTAAAGGCAGACGGTTTGGAAAGCACTGCCATGTACCAGGGCTGCACAGACAACTGATTTTCAGGTCTGTTTTCTGGGGCAACTGTACCTCAGCCTATCTCCCACACCTCACAAAGCTCTCACCCAGTTCTTCTCATCTGGCATCTAGGGCAGAAAAGGCAGCAGATGCCCCTTGCACTGGCACTGCTGGGATCCTCCTTTGCAGCTATGGGAGGCAGCTTTACTCTTCACTTCTACCTGGCTCAAGTCACCAGAGTGAAGAGTAACTCCTGTCTCCAAAAGAAGTAGGAAAGCTGGCTTTCATCCTGCCCTAGCCCAAGACCTGGAGCCAGGCATCCCTGAAAACTGCATAGAAACAGTTTCTATCTAGGTGGTTAAGAGATCAGATATTCTAGAAGATTCAATTAACTTACAACCTCTGGTATTTGGCAAAACTGTTTAGTCAGTTATCCTCACAGCTCCGAGAATCTTTACCCTACCCTTAGCAATACTATTTCTGTTCAAGCTGGTACAGGCAGCCAGGCCTGACACTAAGGTTCAAGTTTCTGACTCTCAGCGCCAGAACATAATGTATTCCTGCAATGTGTTACTCACTTAGGTTAATAAAGTTCTTTTAAGCACAACACCCATAAGCAGCTTTATTAGATCACTCACTCATGTATAATCAGCTACTACGCAGGCACAGCACTGTCCTGCACAAGAAACAGTTTTGCAATATGTACAGGATTCTCTGTGCAATGAGGCTGGGTACTGCAAAGCTGCTAGGTCTGTGCTCCAAAGAGTAACGTGAAGTTCTCAGCTAGGAAATGGTTTGCATGTGTGCATGTGAAGATGCACACATAACAGTCTTCATCTGTATGCTAACAGCAAACATCTTAAAAAAGCTTAGATGCAGCAGTCAAAATACAACTCAACAAGTCTTGTACTGGTGAAGAGAACTACCTGATAGCAATACATTTGATCTTTTTGTTAGCCAGAGGCATACACCTCTCCGTGAGGTATCACTCCTATACCTCTACAAGGATAGAATTCCACAAGTCTCCCCTGCTTAGGTCAGGATCAAAGCTACCACCCTACATGTGCACTCCTAATCAATAGACACAGCTGGGACTATCTCCTAGATTTGCTACAATTCAGACTTTTTTCCCCTCCCACAACAATACACAACTGCAAAGCTGACACAACTTGCTTAGGAACAATCAAGACACATTCCTACCTCTGTATCTGTCATCAATGAGAGTTTTTTAATTCCCAAAGGTGTGTGTGTGAGAGGGTGTCAGGGTACGTAACACAGTCCTTGTGTGGGCATTTACACCACATTCCCAACAATCACTCCCAGTTCCCTTCCCCTTTTGGCTGCCATGCTTCCCTTGGGACAAGATACCTGAATGCATTCTCCCTTCAGTGAATTGCCAGCCATTGCTGTCCATCTGCATGACTACTGGGACTGCTTATCTGTCATCCTCCCTGTTCTGCTCTCCCCAGGCAGCCAGCAGGGTCACACATGACGTTCGTAAACCTTAACACAAGCATGTTCACAGTTTGTTGCTGCTAAGTAAGCACTGAGGCTAACCATGGCAGCACTGACCCTGGAGAGTGATGTGCTAGAACAACAAGACTCACAGAAACACTGTAACTATTGCTATTAGGCAACTGACACTGTACCAGAAACAAAGAAGTCATCTAGAACTACAAAGCTCTAGTAACAGGGCTGCTGCAGTTGCAACGGCCCATCAGAAAAACAGTCCTTTTGGGGTGGCTGTGCTATTTAATAAGCCAGCTGATGGCAGGACGGCGCGTATCAGAGCTCATCTGCTTTTGCCAGCTAAGTAGCTTATTTAATAAATACACTATGTCACCTTACAAATCTTGCTTCTTCCAGTCCTCTTCAATATATTCATCAATGACCTGGATGAGGGGATAGAGTGCACCCTCAGCAAGTTTGCCAATGACACAAAGCTGGGGGGGACTGGCTGCCACACCGGAAGGCCGTGTCGCCATCCAGAGAGAGCAGGACAGGCTGGAGAGTTGGGCAGAGAGGAACCTTATGAAATTCAACAGGGGCAAGTGTAGGGTGCTGCACCTGGGGAGGAATAACCCCATGCTCCAGTACAGGTTGGGGATGACCTGCTGGAGAGCAGCTCTGTGGGAAGAGACCTGGGAGTCCTGGTGGACAACAGGATGCCCATGAGCCAGCAATGTGCCCGTGTGGCCAAGAAGGCCAATGGCATCCTGGGGTGCATCAAGAGGAGTGTGTCCAGCAGGTGGAGGGAGGTCATCCTCCCCCTCTGCTCTGCCCTGGGGAGGCCACACCTGGAGTAACTGTGTCCAGTTCTGGGCTCCCCGGTTCAAGAAGGACAGGGAACTGCTGGAGAGGGGACAGCAAAGGGCTACCAAGATGATGAGGGGACTGGAGCACCTCTCTTATGAGGAAAGGCTGAGGGATTTGGGTCTCTTCAGTCTGGAAAAAAGACGGCTGAGGGGGGACCTTATCAACACTTATGAATACTTAAAGGAGAGGGTGTCAGGAGAATGGGGCCAGGCTATTTTCAGTGGTGCCCAGCGACAGGACAAGAGGTAACGGGCACAAACTTGAGCATAGGAAGTTCCATCTCAACATGAGGAGGAACGTCTTTCCTTTGAGGGTGGCAGAGCCCTGGCACAGGCTGCCCAGAGAGGTGGTGGAGTCTCCGTCTCTGGAGACATTCCAAACCCGCCTAGACGCGTTCCTGTGCCACCTGCTCTGGATGACCCTGCTCTGGCAGGGGGTGGGACTGGATGATCTCCAGAGGTCCCTTCCAACCCTATGATTCTATGATTATAAATCCTGTGACCTCACAAATGCAGAAGCCTTACAAAAGCAGATGAGGGACAAAAAACCTCAAACAAACCAACCTACCGCTGACATACTGTAGGTAACAGCCTGGGGTAGGCCTCCTTCACATCAGGCCTGGATACTGCAGCAGTGCCTCCAAACATTCTTTCAATGTGCTTTCAGTAACAAGGTTCTGTCAGAAAGCCCTTACCTAGAAATAACCCCTGTGCATGCTGTCTTTGGGCGTGCCACGTGCTACGCAGCAGATTTTAGTCCTTGTTACATGGGACAAGCAAAAATGCCATGTCTTAACACCAAACAGCACAGGCACAAGACTTTTCATAATGTCAAACAATTATTAATCATGCTTATTTGGGAGCTGCTTTTTTTTTTGGACAGTGTTCATGTTGAAACAAGGGGAAAGGATGGGCACATTTACTGTGAAAAGTAAAAAGAATCTAATGTAAACTTTTTTGTTGGCCACAATCCCTTCCCTGCTCCCCAGCATTCTCCAAAGAGGACTCTAGCTTCTCTTCCCACGTTTGCTCACTTCATTGGATCCTCCACCGAGTTCCCATTCTCTGCCCATATCAACTCTGATGCTGTGCAGCATGTGCTGGATGTCCCCAGGGGGTACCACAAGCCTGAGCACCAGCCAGAACATCACACAGGCACATGGCACTAATGGAGGTGGATTGCTGTGCTTCAGTCTCTAACACACATAATGAGATTAGCATTTGAATAGAGATGATCAAGTTACCAGTAGCAGGGAACCCTGGGTCCATCAGATGCAAATGAATCACTATAAATTTTGCTCCTTTCTTAAGGGCTCTTTATATGCACAGCCAACACAGAAAGAACTGCAGTGGGGACAGACAGGGAAGTCTCTCTCACCATGATCTGGAGAAACCATAGCAGCATCTTTTCTTAGATATAACTTTTTTTTTTTTTTTTTAAACAGCGTTTCCCCCCATCTTTTTGATGCCTCTTTTCTCCCAGGGCTGCGGAAACATCAGGACATATTCTGGCATAACCTTCAGGGACAAAAACCTTCAGAATACCTTCATGTAGGTTCTTAATTCTATCTGTTCTTAATTACCTGAGCAACTTCTGAAAGTCCTGACAGCCTCCTTACGTAAAGGACGTACCCTTCCCTGGTGGGAGGATGAAGGTGCTGTCTCCAACTGTACCTCAGTATCTCTGAAATGCTTGCAATATTCTGCAGCATCTTAATATTCTCACCTCCTCGGTCTCCCTGGAGGAAGATAGAGAACACATCGCATTTAGGAAGAATCATCTTTAGGGTACTGCCTTGCATGATTAAATGTAAACCACCTCATCCCCTCTGTATCTCAATGAATGCTCAATTATAGGTGAGTTTTCTTCCATCTCTGTGCTGCAGGCAGGAACCTTGAGGGGTGGGGAAGGAGGCACAGTCAACTGGTGAAAATGAAATCTGCACGTCAGCAGGTGAGCTTTGGCACACACTGTCACCAGAAGCCACAGTGAGGAAGAAGTCACAAAAGCTCGTCATTCCTACTAACATGGAGTTTTAACACATTCACAACATTTCTGCAAGCTTCATAGCACAAGAAATGATACAACCAAGATAACTCAAATGCAGTCATCTTACAGCTTTTAAGAGCATACTGCAAACCAGCTTGTTCTTGTGATAACTCCAGTTGACCTCTACATGCAATTGGCTCCAACTGCTTTCATTTCTCTGGACAAATTTGACAAAAGAAACTAAGACCATGTCAGCTCTCCAGGCAACCCGACTGAAGTACACGAAATAAGTGAGCACGATAAAGAACAAACTCATTCGCTTCCTGATACAAAACCCTGGATAGCTTCAATTGTACTCAAGCAAATTCTACATGTGCTAGAACACACAGAAATTGCTACGTGGGTTGAGATTTGCAACAGGGAGTGACTTTCTGAAGTACACCATTAGCAGAGATCAATTTATTATTCCGAATATTATTATTATTCACCAGCTGATAGTCACTTCTAGCCCCAGGTATTTCTAACAATACTACAAGCTTTGTGAGGAAGTTTATACCTAATAGCATTCATTTATCCTATACTCTTTCAAGAGAGCAATTTCTTATGCCATCTGCATTTATGCTAGCTCTTAATTGATCTTCTCATCATAGAAGATGAGAACTGCTGAGACACTGCTCAAGACACTCATTTGTGGTTCCATTTTACACAGTGATTTTGAGGTGCAAGAAAGGAAAATACATGCACATAAGCATTAACTTGAATTGGAAAAATACTAGAACAACTCACCACCTCCTCTGTGAAGAGAAGAAGCCACAACCCAAGGCCCTTCCCCTCGGGGCCGCCCCTTAGAGGCCGGAACCCTTGTGTGAATAACAACCTGCTCCTCAGATCTGGGCGCTCCCACCCTCTCCACTGCGCAGCCCCGACTCAGGGCTGCGTCTCCCTCACGACACCTCCGCCGGGTAGCAGTGAGCCCTCCTTCCTCAGGGCTGGGCCCTCTTCTGGATCGACCCCCCTTTTGAGGCGCGGCTTCTCCTCAGGCCTGGGCCCCCGCTGGGTTGAGCCCCTCAGGGCACAGCTTCTCCTCAGGACTGCCCCCCCCTCAAGGCATGCCTTCTGCTCAGGGCTGAGCCCTCCTCAGGGCATGGCTTCTGCTCAGAGATGGCCCCCTTCAAGGCACGGCTTCTCCTCAGGGCTGGGCCCCCTCAAGGCGTGGCTTCTGCTCGAGACTGAGCCTTCCTCAGG
The DNA here is from genome assembly GCA_947846985.1 of Fratercula arctica. Lineage (NCBI taxonomy): Eukaryota > Metazoa > Chordata > Aves > Charadriiformes > Alcidae > Fratercula > Fratercula arctica. Next base: position 28,689,517 of record CANTUZ010000013.1, on the reverse strand, counting down.
GCATGGCTTCTCCTCAAAGCTGGCTCCTCTCTGGGTTGAGACCCTCAGGGCACGGCTTCTCCTCAGAGGTAGGCCCCCTCAGGCTCGAGCGTGCCTCGGCGCCGTGCTCCGCCAGAGCCTCAGATGCCCTGGGCCGCCCATCCCTGCCGCGGGAGGCAGCACAGCCTGGCCCCTTCCCCGGGCGCCCCCCGCCGTGAGCGGCGCGGCCCAGCCCCGGCAGCCCCTTCTGAGAGCGGGCCCGGACGGGGCCTCTGGGGAGAACAACCCCTCCAGATGGAACCGTCTCACTTTCCAGAGCACGCTCAAGAATGACAGGGACGTAGAAAAGGAATGGCGTGTCCAGCCAGGGTAGGGCTACGCTGTGCACAGCTTCACCTCGGTCCTACAGTTTAGCTCCTCAGTACATCATTCTTGCACAGAACAGTTCATTTTTGAACAAAAAAAGTCACTTAAGATGGATGAGAAGCTGAAGAAGAAATCGAATTTCTCCAAGATAAAGAAAGGTCACAATATGAAATGAACAATACACAACTGTGCAGATTGATGTAGTATATAAACTAAAACTCAGCGCATAGCAAAAGATCTGGAACAGACACAAAGTCTAAGGTCTTTTATTGCATTTTATAGATTAAATATATCTTCAGTAGAGTCTCTTCTTCTAAAACACATAAAAGGAAAAAAATACATTCTTCATGTACATATGAAATACTGACCACGTAGCAGGGACCACATACAGTGCAAAGTATCAACACAGCTACATAGGACATCACCACCTTGGATGATTATCAGGCTTTTTCTACAGTAGAATAGGAACAAGTCAACATTTCTGCTTCCCTTCCCTTCCACAGTGTTTTGTGGGATTGTGCAGGAAAGGTTTGTATTGTTTTTTTACTTTTTAAAGGTATTATAAAATCCTTGTATAGCATCAAAAACTATCAAACTCCACAAGCTTGATCTCTTTCACACATTCATAATCGTAGTACAATTTTTGTTGTGATTGCAGCCCAACTCCAGAAATACAGGGAAAACCAGAAATAGATACAAGCTGTAGAGAAAGGAATGAATCAGACTGATTGTTGCAATGTCCAGGAAACGTGTACCCACATGTACACACACATACACAAAACACGGAAGATAGCGAGGTGTGATTGAGCATCTCCTATTTATTACAGGTTTGGAGTGAGGGCACAGGGTCGCATGTTTCGCTTTGGCAGTGAATCTCTAGTTTCAGTATGGGATGTCATTCTGGTAGTACTGGATCATGTCATACGTCCTGCTCCTGAAGAAAAAAAGCAAAGCCAGAGGTAAGTAAAAGTTTAAAAAAACATTGCACCCACTGTCACAGAAACAAACATCAAGATCCCAAAGAAACAAAACATGGCTGAAGGAAATTAGCTGCTAATCAAAACTAGCCCTACATGCTTTGAAGGCACTGTGAAGGCCCAGTTACTGTTTTGAACAGCACAAAACATCCTGCTCTTGTTTAAACTAGGTAAAAAAAAAAGTATTTCCATGCTTCTCAGTGTGGCAACAGCATCATGGATCCTGTGTTTGGGTAAGCCAGAAGCACGTCACATTGCATTGGCAGTTTTAGGAGAAGGAAACACATAATGAACAAAGCAAGATCATCAAGGCCACATGGAGACAGGATTATGTGGAAATAAAAGGAATCTTAATTAAGGAGAATACTAATAATGAAAATAAAAGTGCAGAGGAAATAACAGCATTAATAGCAGCATCTCTGATGAGTAACTGAACAAGCACATCTAAGCCCTGTTACAGACAAATCGATTATCCACAGGCAGAGCTTATTCAGGTCACAGACTAACCATGCCACAGGTAGAGAAGCTCAAGCTTATCAGAACTAAGCTGGCTCTGGACATTCAAACAGCAGTGTGACTGCCTTCATAACCTCCAATATTAATCTAAGACTCTGAGCAGATGCACCAGCAGCCACTAGAAAATCCAGTTCAGTTCTAGCAGGGCTGTATCTGAACCAGTGAGCCTTTCTGGTCACAAGTTGACCCCATATGGAACTACACAAGAGTTCGTGTTAGACTCTCCAATATATCCCACAAAATCTGTATTATCTGGGATAACAATAAAACAGGCACTTAAGATGTGTAAGTATTAAATTTATTGTATTTAACGTATTAAATATAATAAACCTGATAGAACTGATTATTCCACTCAGTATACTATCTATTCAAGTAGATGACAAATAAACATGGCACAACTACAAAGACACTCAAAAACCACGCTGCCAGTGTTCTCTACTTGAGGCATTTCCCCTAGCCAATATTATACAATAAGTAACGTGGTCTAGCAAAATTATTAATATTTTAATGTAGTATCAAGTCATGAAGAAAAAAATTAGTAGAAAGATTAGAACTCATTTCTAGAGAAGAGTCAAATACACTTTTGCACAGACTAACAGCTTTGAATTTCAGGAGGATATTCAGGCAACAATGTGTACAAGCAATTATAAAAAAAAGATTTTGAAAAGTCACTGTAGTCCTGTTTCAGCTCCATTCTTACTCAGACCAATGGACCATGCATATTGTTGTTTAAGAAAATTTCTCCTTGCAAAAATCTATCTCCCTTCATTCTGATCAGAAGGCATGCTATGCCTCTTGCCATTCAATACCATTCTTCACTATTTATCCCTTTATTCATAGAGGTGACCCTACCCTATATAAAAGGAGACATCACAACTAGACGTATAACCCTAATAGTACAGTTGGCTAGGCTTAACATAGGAGCCACAATGCTTAACGCTTGGGCCAAAGATTCACTCTGTGGAAATCACAGAGTATAATTTCCAGACAGAAAATCTTTGCTTCTTTAGACTAGTCAGCCTTGCTATTTGACCAGCGTGGGCTTAAGCCTTCCTTCCGAGTGTAAAAGGGAGGAGATGCAGCATGTTCAGAAGCAAAGCTGCTATCCTGCATTATCTAAATACCAACAACTCAAAAATGTTTGGTAGCTGACTGATAAAACTCTACTTTTCAGCTCTGCTCAAAGCTTGATGACCTTCCTTCAGCTATAGGGAGAAGACATGCACAGATGCCAAACCTGTTGCTGAGGAAACAATTCTGGATGATCTTGATGATGAAAGTTGCAGCCTCCCGTTCAGTCATGTTGGGACTGAACCTGTGCCTATATGCAGAAAATCACAAAAAGCAAGAGTAAAATTAGTGAGGTTTCCTTTGAGCATGACACAAACGTGTCTTCGTATAAACTTAGCCAGGTGTTGATTTCACTTGCTGCAAATACCTACTTCTTGTGTACCTCATGCAAATTACGTAATGTTTTAATAAGCACTTGCCATTAGTCTTGTAGTGAAGACAGGCTGTGAACTTTTTGTCAGTTTAATGGTAACTCTAGGAACAGCAGATTCCTCTTTTAGGCAGTTGCTGCTTTTAAAATATCTTTGTACCTAGTAGTGCCCTTGAACTCCAGCTATCATACTTTATGAATCTGTGCTTATCTTTAAGAAGTTGAAGGAAGTTATATGCAGGAAATGCTGAGTTAACTGTGCTCATTCCGGAGCTATCTCTGGAGGCATAAGCCTGAAGGGCTGTTTAAAGTGTCACATTAGAATTTGTATTTGCCTAAGCTATTGGGTATTACAACACAGTGCCATTCAGTACTGCATTATCTGTAAAACAAGTTTTAAGATGCTGTTCTTCAGAGCCCAACACCATTTCAGAGGTCATGAGACTCTGCAACACGTTACCTCTCAACTACAGCAGATCTTACAGCCTTACTTGTTAATCCTATGAACTTAAAGATAATCCATGTACTTGCACAATCATTGAACAACTTGAACTTAACTCTACAAAAAGGCCTCTGGAATTCCTACTTTCTGAGATATTCTATGAATAAAAGTTACCATTTTTACAACATTAAGACATTTAAGATAGTTGAGTAGCATGACACTTATACTCACTGCACAAGTTGTGACAGTATACATTCTGTGAAGAACATATGAACATTTTCCAGTTCATACATATGCTGACTTACTTCAACAGCTTGATTGTCTGCCCTCGGAAACAGGGCAGCCCTGTATCCAACATTAACGTAACCAGTGAGACTACAGCATCCATGTAAGGCCTAGAGAAAAAGAGGACAAAAAGGTTGCAGCACTCAAACTTCTACAGCCATAGCAGGTAAAGGAGGCAAGCTGAGGAGTTAAACAAGTTGGATCACACCTTTTTCTGTAATTAAATCAACACACATAATCCTCTTACATTTGCTGATGGAGCTACACCATTGCTTGCAATCTGCCACTGACTACGAGATACTCAGAATGCTGTAAAATGAACAGTCTCAAGGAGGATTATACAAAGCAATGCTTTAGTAAACACAATTTCTTTGGTATCAGAAAGGTGAATCAGTGCATTAGAACAGTACAAAAGGCTGAAATCAGCAATACCACAGTAAAAGATTATCTTCTAATTCTAATTACTCCATGTAATTCTTTGCTACATCAGGCCAGCTTCCCTTCTCCTTCCTCTCCTCCCACTTAGAACATTTATTACCTACCAAGCTATTACTCTACTACTTGGGTGACATTTTTGCCTTGACACAAAACTTTCTCCAGACCGCTCCCCCTCAAGGAACCGAGTTGATCTTGACTCCAAGACAGCCCCTTCTGGGGCTACTAGCTGAAGAAACTTTGATTCTGTAAGATAACATCAATAACACTTTATACTCGTGATAGAATTAGCTTTTATCTAGACTCTACTGTACTGTCCTCCTCCTGCCCACATGCAACATCCTCTTCATACAGATTTATTAGTGCTCCTGCATGTTAAAGCAAACCTTGTTTGCTTGGTGTAGTGCAAGATTAAGTTGCAGATCTTTACGGTGACTGGCTGGCAATCACAGCTGAAGAGCTGAGCTACCAAAACCCCTGCATATTTTATAACAGAAAATTGTAGCACTTTTTCACATCTCCTACCTAAGTAACCCTACCTGAAATGGTGATTAAGGTGATTGTCCTGTTTGGGAAAACCGGAAAGATTTTGATTCTTCTGCATTTTCTTACTACAAGGTTTTAACAGCATACTAAATTGTGTAAGGAAATGCATGTAACAACACATTTGTAAATTGAATAGAAAGAAAAGTGTGTAACATCAATTTATCCATTGAATATGTAAACTTTTCAATATAATATAAGAACAGAAAGAAACCCCACAAAGTTAGGCTGTAAAATTGCAGGATTATTAAATTGTTTCAAAGTTCGCACGATGCACCAGGACAGTCTGACAGACTCCGAACCCTTATAAGCAGATCATTTATCTTCTCATTTGGTTTTAGGCATTCAAGCACTTCCACTTTTGAGCAGTTAAGAACACCTTACCTGACTGCCAGATAGCCCCTGACACACATCTCCATAAACCATTTGAACGGAGTTGCCTCCATTTTTCCTCCCATTATCATCACCATCTCATCAGTCAGCTTAATGTCAGGCTCCCAGCCCAGATTTCCACCAGGTGAGCTTTCAAACATGAATCCAAAATCTGTGCACAAAAAATAAGGTGCCTCATAAACTTTGCTGATTAATTGTGTGCTGTTAAAGCTTACAGAAGAAAGGAGAGGTGGATTTCGCATATTAATATCTAGTTTTTCTACCAACATTTCAATTCCAACTGGAAAAATGCTTTGGTGAAGTGTAAGAACACCAACAAAAGAATCATCACCATGACATTAGACTAGATTTAAGAATGATTACCTCATATAAAAACTCCTTGCTGAAACATCCGTGCAGTTCCAGAAAAGCAAAGCTAAAGTACAGGCTACAGCCTCACACAATTTTATAAAAATTTACTTGTCAAGTCTAATTCATCCTCACACAGTGATGAAAGAAACTCAAAAGATACATTTATATACTTATATATACACACACACATATATATATGTATGTATGCATGCCTAAGTATGTATATATGCGTAATCCATACATATGTGTGTATGGATTCCTGAAGCTGGCAAAACTTTGCAAAGCCAAAGTTACACAGAAGCAGCCAGCACAGATATACATACAATACTGAACAGGCATGAAAAAATCCCATGTATATTTACAAAGTGTGAAATATGTATTGATCTCAAAAGGGAAATGCCTTACTGTCTTCTAGGAGCAATACTTTACAGCAGAAGGAAAAGGTAACTACTGAAATTTGAATGTGGATATGACTGACCAATATGAATGATGTGTCCCTTTTTGTCCAGCATGATGTTGCCATTATGCCTGTCTTTAATCTGGAGCAGAAACAGGAGAAGACTATATGCCGCCATACTGCGGATGAAATTATAGCGAGCCTGTACAAACAAGAAGTTAAAACAAATCAGAGAACTTAAGAGAATTTAGTAACTGTCCCATCCCAGGAGCAGATACAGCTGAAAAAAGTTGTTTTCATTTTTTCCATTCATGAGTAGTTTGAAGCAATGTTCAATGATATTCTCTATAAATCTACAGCTGCAATAACTTCTTTAGCTAACTCACTCATAGCTAAAAATGGATTATCAACATCAGAAACTAGATGCAGCATTATGGTAGTCATTATGCAATTATTTGTCATTATTTCTTAGAGCTAGAATGTCTCAGTTGAGATTTTGCTGTGCTTGCCAACTGATATTTTACCTTCTGGAATGCAAGGGTAGACTCATCTCCATATTGCCTTGTAAAGTAATCATACATCCCAAAGTCTGTCTGCCTGCCCAGCTGGTCACGGGATGTGCAGTCAGGAATGCATTCAATAACACCGCACTGAAGGGGAAGAGCAGAAACAGGTCTGTAAAGCACGCTCCTGACACATATTTTGCTCATGGCTTTTGGCAGTTATACAGGTCCCCTGGGAAATGTGGGGAAGCCTATCAACCACTGAATACAGAATTTCTAGTTTATTCATAAAAAAGCGTATATCCAGTTTTTTAGGACTTCCATGCAACATAAGACGAGCTCTGTGACTTTCCACTGACTTGCATGATGTAGTCCCAAAAATCAAACAACAAACATAACTAATCACAAGCAGCAAAACTTCAGAGCCAAAAGCTTTAGAAAAGCAGAAAGCAGGCCAGCAAAGACTCTTTCTGTCGCTGCTACTCCAAATATTTGGCATAAGTGATGTGGGGAGTATTTCCTTGCAGTATGGAATTTTTATGTGCGGTGGAAGAGAAAGTCTTTTTTTATCTAGGAACTATTTTCTACAGCAGTACAGTTAATTGCCCGCTTACCCCAGGAGCTGTGGCCACCACTCTGTATGGAAACACAAAAAGATCCAGGCCTACCAGCTGAAATATGTTCTTGAAGAGATCGATGATTTGTAAAGCTAACATGTCCTGTTATACAAGAAAAAAATTGCACAAGCATTACAGGGGTTATGGATCGTAAGATTACAAAAATACTCTGAGGAACTCTGAAGTGAACATCAAGTTACTCCAGCAGGTCTGCAGATGTGTGCTTGTGCATGCACTGTGTCTCTGGGGGACATCAAATAGGGAAAAAAATAAATGCTGTTTAAGTGGGTAGTAAGCAACATCGAAGATACAACTACTGACCTATGAAGAAAAAACTTCTCCATCACTCTTTGGTAAGAGGGCTACTAATAACTCTAGGGATAATAGCTAGCATTCTCTCTTAATCAAGAACAATCAAACTTCAATGTACAGGATGTGACCTTGGAAATTACTGCTATATTACCAATAGTTCAATTGAAAAATAAACTCTGAAAAAGAATTTTAAGTCATGGTAAACTGTCTTGAAAGAATGGCCTTTGTTTCGAAGTCAGAATTTCTGTAGTGGTACAACACAGTTCTCTCCCTCAGTCCATAAAAAGTGGAGATTCTAAAAATTCCAAAGAAAAATATTTCTATACTAAAATTATTTTCTTCTTACATATTGTCACCTACAAATCTGTCTTCTATAACTGCAAAGCCTGATAGCTTTATACCTGTCTGCAGTCATCGCCCACTTTAAAGATAGCTGCCTGCCAACAGATTTTCTTACTGTCCACCCCTTCTTCTGCACTTTCATCTATGGAATCAGAACGACAACGCAGACCTGCAAGAAGACAAAGCAAAACCCAGATACAGACTTTAATTAGCAACTTCATCTGCACTCAGAACCACAACATTTTACTGCAGGTGCACTACAGATATTTCTGCCTTGCAAGGTGAGTACCGTGAGACAGTTCCTTTTGTCTACTGGACCATATCAAAATATTGTTCATGATTTACCTGATTTATGCCTGAATTGCATTAAGCTAGCCAGCTAAAGTATCCCACAAAATTTATTATGAGAAAAAACTGCCAAAATCTGGAGTTTGCTACAGTCTAAAACACAGGGAAAAGCAATCAATTTGTATGTTAAAATTTCTTCAAGATACTATGTGGCTTGCTTCCTGGGACTTAAAAAAAATTGCAAAAACAATGGATTTAAGTTTTCAAAATTTTCTTCTCTCTTCCCTTGATGCAGTTTCATTTCTGAGCTGAACCATTGCAGAAAAGTTCAACATGTAAATAATTTTACTACAGTAGTACAGGTCACTAAAAGCAGGAAAGTTTAAAGGAATTGCTGACACTTAATTCGTGGTGTCAATGATTAAGACCCAGTTACTAACCTTCTTTTTCAAGCTCACTAACTCCACATCGCTTCACTTTAAATTTGGCCAGGTAAGGTGCTTTTGCTGCACTGAATTGTAATAAAAACAAAGATAATGATGAGCGCAAGTTAGCGAAACAAGAATTTCTAGAAAAAAAACCTTAATATCATGAATTAACTTAATGGGACAATATAACAAGAGCATGGTACCTCTGCATAGGAGTTCCTGATTTGTAATCAATGTCCAGAACAATAGCTTCAGGATTGCTGGGCAAGTAACAGCCTGCAAAATAGAGCAGAGAGCTAAGAACAAATCCACTGGCTAGTACGACAACGCAAGTTGGAGAAATTCTGATGTTTAGCATCTGTAACTTCAGTACATGGTTTTGAATTAAATAAAATGTTAGAGATAAACTGGAGATTACAGTCTGTGAGCCACAAAGGATGCAGTATCCTTCACATTAGTGAGTGACTGGCAGAATTGAATACAATACAGTTTTGAACTAACGCTGCACAATCTGTACCACAGAAACGTACAGATAGAACTTCTCCTACGATAGTCCCTAATAAGATGTGGCAGCATGTCCCAGTGCACTAGGAAGGGCCCTTAGCAACCAACACATGGTAGGAGAACAAAGACCTGTTAGACAGAGAGCAGGAAAAGCTGTAATCAAATTCCATTTTAAAGAGAAGATTCAGATTGGGAAAACATATGTTCAAGATTTGAAAGGGCCTTCAATGACATTTCAAGGGGAATGCCTGATGGAAGAAAAAGGAGAATGAAAGGAACTGGATGTGCTCTACTCTTGAGATAACATGACTTCTCAAAAGTGCCTCATCTTTTTTAAGAAGATTTATTTTCCCTCTTCAGACATATTTCTGCTTTGATCCATGGTGTGTGTTACGTAACTTGCTCTTGGGCAAGTTTTGATGCACCATATAGAAATTATTGGGTGGGTAAAAATGTTTCAAGAGAGAAACAATCCAACTGTGACAGAAGAACAGCCACCACCAGCACCAAAATGGAGAGTTGCCACTTGCAGAGATTTTAAGATTTACTTGCAGAAAATACAGTACTCATATTGAACACAAAAAGCCCGCTATATTATATGATTAAATCACTTCTTACCAGGCTGCACTTTCACCTCAGATAGCGCACTCAAACAAGCTTTTTTTCTTTCATCTCCTTTAGGGAATGGCCTAGAAAGATGAATGATATTTCATTTACCTGCATACTATACATTACTCTATGTACTAGCCTCAAATTTATTTCAAACTTATACAACCTTCACTAAAAATGTTTCTTCCTCTAATGACAAACATCTCTTACTTGCACCACTTCTAGAGAACTTACAGGCTCAATACCCAACCAGAACATTTTCTATCTTAATGAAGGTTATAGGCTTTTGTTTGTAGATTTAACATTGATTTGACATACAGGTTGTTGACAAATGCAAACAGCATAAGAGATGTGAATGGAATATATGAAGGCTCTTCCTTATACAGAATTTGAGGATAATTATACCCTTGTAAGCCCCTCTTTAGTTATACCAATATAATTTTCCCTTGTGGAACTTATTCTAGAATAAAAACATCGCTAACTAGAAAAGGACAAGCCAGCAAAATGCCTATGCAATTACATGGCTAATTTGTTCACATACTTAGCATGAATGCAGGTGTCAACTGAATAATTGGTAACACGGTTAACGATTGGTACGTACAATTACCCAATTTGCACAGGCACTTGTGTTAACCATCTACTGAAGTCAGTCACACAACTGCATGCTCACCTGAAGTAGCAGCATGCAACTGAAAAGTATTACTTATGCTCTAGTTTTAAGGAGTACAACAGACTAGTGAAGCAGCAACATAATACGTAGGATAATGAAATCATCACAGGTGATACATTTATTCACTTATGCCATCTACAAAGCAAACAGCATCTCCTCTATGTTGTCTTTGCATTGGAGATGCACAAAACCCAGATTCATTTTAAGGCTAGGGTGCAAAATGCAATGCTTGCAAAGCACAATTATTATCAGTCATGTAACTATGACTTCACATTAACAACAGTGGATTGATTTTATTCTAAATATCAAGATACTCAGATCCTAAGGCCCCCTTTTTAACTCATCCTACTGGGTGAAAACATTTTAACACGCACATAGAAGGCACCTAATATTTTATTGTTTCTGTGATGTAAGCCCGATGCCCTTTTAACTGGTGATTTGCAAAGCTTCATTTTAAAGGAGGTATGCTCCAGGAAATACATTTTATATGACTTTCAAATACTTTTATACACCAGAGAACGTGTTAAAAATATGCAATGAAACCACACTTACAGACTTACAGCTTGTGTGCTGAGCTGCTGCCATCCACTGGCAAGCTTTATAAAAGTTAAATTATGTATCTTACTGCAGTCTTTACAGTGAACAGTGACAATCTCTCTATGAGCAGGACTTCCAGTTTTAGGAGATCAACAATCCAGTATGTATGACACCAAATCTTTCTCCATAGCCACAATTTATGATTGAAGGAAGACGACTTATGTATGCAAAAAGAACAATCGTCTTTGTATTACACTGCACAATGAAATCTCTTTGCAAAGAGAAATGACAATTAAATGGGAGCTTCAGCAGAAGGTAAACCATTTATCTATGCATGAGGTTTTTTAGGTTTGTGGTGTTTTTTTAGTTTGTTTGTTTATTTTTAAACTCCACACAAATATTGATAGCAAGTTATAATATGCAAAAAAATGACAGTTAATTTGGTAGACCTAAATAGAAAAGTGCTGGTTTTCCTGCCTGAACCAATCTCTGCTTACTTTTTGAGGAGGACGTTGGTAACGTATACACAAAACGCCAATGCATGATGCAATGTGATAACTAAACTGATGGGATTTCAACTAGGACAGGAGGACCAATTGCTTTACCATTCCATTATTTTTCTATGGAACCTCATTCCACTATTACCAACCACAATGTATTTGATAAAATCAGATTAAAAACTAAAGTTCAAATGCATAATTATCTACTTCCAGAATAAAAAGTTATAGCTGTTTCAGACAGACTGCAAGCTCAGAGTTTAAGCACTGAGATCAGGGCAGGTATGAATTATGTCTAAAAGTCAAAGTAAAATCAGCCTTTTCATCCTACTACAACTCTTAAGTTACATTTAAGAAAAAAAAAATCCATTTCTTATCATTTAAGTAATTAATTCTGTTTTCAACACTATCCCAATACCCCTAAAACCAACTTAGCCTCTTAATCAGGGTGCTGGTAATTAACAGAACAGTAAGCCCCAAAGAGTGCAATTTCTGAAGTACAATACTTACTTGATAATGGCTGAAACATTGGTGATTTTATTAAAGAAATCAAACTCCCGTTGGTAGAATTCCTTGGCTGGGCCGGATAATGAGCCAGTTATTTCCTCTACTAGCTGCTCCAGAAGTTCCCCAATGTCAGCTGCATGTGAAAAAGGAAGCATTTGTGTCAGAGGCTTATTTCAGAAAGCTAAATGATATGGGTGATGGAAACAGACACCTTCAGATAGTATTCAGAAAAGGTACTGATGCAAACATTGTTACACCTCTTTTGATGCATTCTGTCAGGTAGAACACTTATACAGAATGGGCCCTACCTCTACAGATAAAAGAGAAGTTCCTAGCTAAAAGGATTCCTCCTGCCACAAGAGAAGCAGGAAGGAGATTTAGTCTCAACTGAGACAAGGAAAGGAGTCAGGCTAGATTATATTTTAAAGCACTCACGATCTTTTTGGTGTCCTTCTTCATCCAGGTAGATATTAGTTTTCATGTTCCAGATGAACTGGTGAGCCAAGAGCTGGGATTTGGCAGCTGCCCACAGGATGTATTCTCTAACATAACCCATCTGCAACCATATCCAGTCCAGTAAGTATCAAAGATCATTACAACTCTAGCAGACTCGATTATTACTGCTTCTAACAGCTATTCTTCAAACTCAAAAATATTTAATGAATGGAAAGAAGACCTCTGCACTCTCATTCACATTGCTAAAAAGACCTTTGAAAATAACAATGTATTTTAACAGGTAGCAAATTGACCTAAACTGTTTTCAACTTTATTATTGACCTATTCCATTATTCTAACCAACCTTCTTTCCACTTCTGTGTCATTTTCTATCTGTTCTATTTGGATTTCAAATATCTTTGAGTTTAGGGCATTTTCTAGTTTCTGCACAAGGCACAGTGGAATAGAGACACTGGTCTTGCTTGGCGTAACCAAATGCTCCTGTAATACCAGAAATCTAGACAGCACCATACAGACTACGCATTTTAGTGGCAAGAACTGCACGTGCTGGTACTGTTCCTCAGAAATTCTAGAAAGTAAGAACAAACTTACAAAGGAAGTTTAAGTATACAAGGGAATCCTATTCATTCCACAAGTTGCATTCTCTTTCCTCTACTTGCGGCTACTTCTGTAGTCTGTAGAGGTTTATGTGTTTGACTGATATTATCAGACAAGGTGTCTGATGTTCATGCTCTGCATTGCAGAGGATACTTATCTATGCAAAGTTCTCAAATAATAACTAAATATAGTTACCTACACTACTGACTGGGGATGTCTTCACCTGAAAACAATGCACTGACCAGAGTTCACATACCTTATGGGCAGATAACAATGATCTCACATTAATGAACTCTGAACTTTGTCATCAAGCCTTACTTCTGGCTTCTGCAAGATGAAGCTAAGATCCAATTTCATATACATGATGGAGCATAAGACACCCTAGATGTCTTCTCTGGTTAACTCCACAGCAAAATGATTAAGGATAGTGATTTAATTTCATTACTGCTTGTCTCACACAGACCTTCAAAAGCTTTGTTCAGATAAGAGTCCTCATCTGGGGTTTCCCATAAAAAAAAAATCTCTTTCCTGACAGATGAGCTACATAACCTCTGGTTTCTCAAGTTTACCTGTGCATAAGAGAGGTGTATCCAAAGCAAGCCAGCCTCTAGAGACAATAATTTTTCAGTTATGTATTAGATATAGGACAGTATTAAGCAGCATTGGTTTAAGCTGAAATTTTGTCTGATTTGCAATTTTAAGTGCAAAAGCCGCTTTAAAAATCTGTTTTGTTCATACATAGGTGTTTCATATCCTCACCTTGTCATACCGAAGTGCCTGCACAATCTGTGGAATGTAGAATAAAATGGCATCCTGAAAGGGAAAAGATGGCAGGGTTTTTACTGTTATTGTTTTTGTGGTCGGAAAGAAAGACAGGTCACATGCACAAAGAAAAGCTCCCTTCAGTTAGCTGATGAACAAAATACCGCTGCCTCTTTACTTTAAACTATATATATGCCACCTCCTCAAATCAAAGTATTTTTCTGTCCAGTTACTCCCTTAAAAAATATCATTAATAATCATGTCTTTTACACTCCTCCTATAAGTCTGACAAGTGCTAAAAATCCAGCCTTCTGCTGCTTTAGAAGAAACACCTTTCCACTGAGAGAAGATTCGAAAGGAATGATTTGAGAAGAGCAATCTGAAGAATCCAACGACAAAAAAGAATCCATATGACAAAAAAGTTGCCAGTTCATGAGCCAGTGTTATGTGGGACAAATAACTTTAACTTTTCATCCCAATCTATTCACATTCTGTGATGTGATGTGCCCATTTATCATACATGTCTCTCCATGGTATTAAAATGAAGCCTGTGGCCATAATGACTAGGGACATTACTTTACTTGCAGTGTTAAGGCTCCCTTGGAACTCACCGGAGGAAAAGATCGTAGGACTTTAACACCATACTGAGCTGTTAGAGGATGAGGTGGATACATGCTTGAAAAATAGGAAAGGCCAGTCGGTGGATCTGTTGGTGCCCAGCACAGAACATGGCTGAGCTCAGGTGCATCAGCATCAATTGTATGCCAGGTAACCAGGTACTGAAAAAGCAGGTCAGACACATTAGGATTTTATAGCACTCAGTAATGTCTAGGTAATACATATCAGATAGTAATGCTATAATCGAGTTCCACTAGATCATACTGTGTTAACTAAAGACTGTATTTTCCAATATATCTGAATGAAACGGGCACGCTGGGACCCTGTAACAGTATAAATATTCACAAGTACCTTTATTGCTTCAGGAACATCACTAACAGCTCCTGGATCCAACCGAACCAGACGGGTCACTTCTGTTCCAATAGCTTCAGTGTTCTTAAATCTAAGTATAACCAGGAATACAAAAACATTAGAAATTTTTGACAGCCTCTTCTATTTATGTGAAGATGAGGACAGCAAAAGGCAGAGAAGTATATGCTTAATAAACAAAGAGTCCAACTATGAAATAATGCACACTGAGGGACCAATATGCTGTCAGGAACAACCAGTCCTCATCCAATGCTTTTGTATAAACCACTAGTATTTTAGCCCACTTTTAGATTCTTGGCTGAAATATACCGTCTGGGATTCTACAGAAACCAGTGTGCAGAACTCTGCTTGGCAAAAACTATCACTGTTGTAAGGGGGAAAGAATTTCCTTTCCTTTCTGGAGCTGACTATGCTAATTCTCCTATACCACTTATTAAAGTGCAAGCCAATATATAGCTAGAACACTTCACCCAAAGATACTTTAGCATTGTTTAAATGCTATGCCTGCTAATGGGTTAAATGCCATTGAAAACCAAGCATGATTTCTTCTGAACAAAACACCATCTAAGTGTTAGTGAAGAATGGGTGGCAGGAAAGGAAGCTAGACTCTGCTAGAACCTGAGCCAAATGAGTATATTAAGTAATACAGTTATTTTAATTTCAAAGGTCTCAACCAGCTATGAAAGTATGCAAGGGGGCTGTAAACAAGAGCAAGTGCCATTAGTACTTACAGTGTAAGTACTCGCTCAGCTTCTGAAGCAGCAGTAATTACATCAGTTCTCTCTGTTGAAACATCTCACCTGGTAGGCAGCTGTACAGCAAGATGAGGAGAAATGCTCCAAGCCAGATTTACATTATCCTTCCATTGCTTCTCACTAAGACTGATATACTTAGACCTCCAGTTTGCTACACTGCTCTCTCCAGTCTGATCCAACTCCAGCTCAGGGGAAGACAGTGGATTGTACCATGTGATTAAGCGTTCAATCTCAGTAGCCTGAGGGAAACGGGGGGGGGGCACGGGAAAAAAAAAAAAAGAAAAAAAAAGAGAAGTGTTTTCTGGAAGAAGAAAAAAACACTCCCAAATTTCATACTTTATGTATCCTGCAACAACAAACAACAACAGGGTCTTAGAAATTCATACAGTTTCCCTGTTCTTCTGATGACCCACCAGCAATGACAGCAGTAGTGTTCTTCGCTTCATGTAGTACTTGTGTAGCTGCGTACCTCTGTTAGTCTTCTTAGACATTCCTTGAGAAAAGGATAAAAAAAGTTTTCAGTGGCTTTTGTTCAGTATGTTAAATGGTGCTTTCAAACTGTCCACACCTGGCAACATTAATACATAAGAACGGAATAACCACAGAACACTTCTAAATTTAGATCAGAGTGACTTCAGAAAGTCAGCACTGCAGCTACTCATTGTACAGTTGTTCTCTGAACACATGGAGTACAACAGGCTACAGGGATATCAATTTAGCAAGTGTTGCATTCACTTTGGAAACACAACAGCCTACTAAAAAGAAAGAACACATAGTTTATAACTGTACAAAGACACAGCCCACAATTTAATGTCACTCTGCTGCCCCCAAAAAGCACTAGGGGCATGTTTGCACAAACAAAGCAGTTTCCTTACAGGATTTCAATACATCTTGATTTTCAGTCTTATTTCTTCTGCACTACAGAACTGAACATCCTATCAAAAAAACCCAGCTAATTTCAAAAATCTGCTGCTTGCTACCAGTGAGACTTTTTCTGCCCCTTCTCTAAAGTTTGGCACTGGTAATTAAATACCCCACCAGAAGAACAACAGCCCAATATTAAAGGCAAATACTGACTTTAAGTAATATCCACATATAAAATATGCTATAAAGTTGGCTGCAATTAGGTGGTTACAATCAAAAATATACCTGATTTTTTAGATATGGTTGACATGCCACTGGACAACGGGTAAGTATTTATCCACCCTTGTGTAGCCTGTTGTCGAGATCCAACATTGATATCCAGGTTGCTCCTGGTGTCTTGATTATCTAACAACAGAGCACATATCTGATGTAGAACACAATCAAAGAAACAACAGGCTTTTGAAATGGCACACAAAGGAACTCACCAGGCGGCACGAGTTGGCTGGCTGTCAAATACTTCTTGTCTGAGAACATCGCTGTCCAAAACTTGATCAATATGCTGATATCCTCACGAAGCCTCTTTTCCCCTTGTGTAGGGAACTTTGAGGGACAACTTAAAGAAATCACACAAATAACGTGATGTTGAAGGTATTAGAAAAAACCAAAACCCATACAGATCTAATCAAGTCATATTTCTTATTCTGACCAGAACCTACAAGGATGAGAGTACACATCACTATGTTTTATCCTCATTGCTTTATTCTGTCTGACTGAAGAGTACAATCTTCTTATTACAAGTGAAAATTAAGCAGCAGTCTGTCAGCATCTTGGATTCATCTGAAATTTAATATTATGACTGACTGACCACCTCACATTCAGACATTCCTATCAATTATGTTCTTTTCTGTTGTGCCCATGTCAAACGTTGAAATCAGATTCAGTGTGGGTGTATTTTCAAAACAGTGAAACTACATTTTCAGCCACACACTCTGTAACAGCAATTCTTTAAATCTTATAAATCTAGATACAGTTTTGAACATTGAATAAACACCAAAATAAGGAAAGAAAGAAAAGAACAGAAACACTCCTGAAGGTACTACTTTATAAACCTCACATAGTAACTGGAACTTCTATCTAAGCCTTTCTGAGGTGGTTTATGAACTACACAAAAGCACAAGGAAAAGAAAAGTTTCTGTTAAAATGGGTGAAAAAGGAAAGGAAGAAGTTAAATCTCTAGAAGAGAAAGACAGCTGCTGCTTTGAAGTATCACAGAAGGTTCAGGAAATCACACACACACTTTCAGTGAACAGTTGCAAATAAAAAAGTACCTGAAATAATCAAAGGCAGTTGAATAAATCTTTTCTCTCAAAACGTTTCGAATAGTTGCATTTGGAACCACATCAGCATGTAGCAAAGACAACCCCAGAGTGAGTAACCTAATAAGCAAAATAAAGAATGAAAATTTTGCAATTCCCAAAATGGTGACCAATGCAACACTATACAAACCACAGCTACAGCTGTAACTCAGTTCAACTCATTGAAAAGTGTCTGTTCCAGAGGTCTTAGCAAACTGTATTCATTATCATCAGTCTGTTCCGAAAGCTGTAACTACTGAACCACAGAAAGTTCAAGCCTTCAAGTCACAAAAAGTGAAAACAATTAATGGAGCAAAATTATCCCCAACTGATACACTAACCGGATTCACAATGTGGGCAATTCACTATATGAAATTATCCCATGAAGTCTTCTGAAGCACTAAAAATTACTTTCAAGGTAGAGTTAGCTACTTCTACTTTGAAAACACAGCTTAGACTCTACACGATTCCAGGCTGTTCAAGGAATTTTCACCGCTTGAAGCCAAGGAGAAGTTATACATCTCAAGTTTAGTTTCTTCCTCCCACCCTTCTATAACCTTATTTCCTCCACCAAGGGAAAAAAAACAACAAACCACTACTCACTTAAATCGGGGTCCAATTGCTGCCACATGCCGATTCAAACTGCCTTTTGCCCCTCCAATGTTCAACGAAAGAGACCGCTGGAGCAGGCTGGAGAAGATCTCTATTTGGTCAGAACTGCAGTATTTGGCTATTTCAAATCTCTGGACCAAAAACTGAGAAGGAGAGAAAGACATGCCGTGCTTCCTTTGACCTTTTTTCATCTCAAAACAACACAGTTCTTTTCTGTTTCAAGCACCTTTCTTCCCCTCAATTATTATGCTCATCTAAAAAGAGCATGTCTCCTGGCTTTGAGGCAGAAGGACTACCATCATGACTCCACTCCCTTCCTGAATCGTGAGAACAAGTAGTGCAGAGTAGCTTAATCACAGCACCACTGCAACACCACCATATGCAGGACATTCAGCAGACATACACACCTCTATCCAGATGTAATGTGGAGTCACCTCTGGTGGACAAGGCCTTGGCTGGCTCTCTTCTGAGGCTGCTAATGGATCTGCTTCTTTCTGCTCAGCAGAAAATAGGCCAACTTTCTGCTCCACTGTCATTTGCCAAGCCCCTGCCATTTCCCGCATGAACTGCAAAGAGGAAGATAACAGTGCTTCTTGTTTCAAGAGCATCTTGTTATATGGGAAGCACAATCTTTCTCCATAGCGCACACAAGAATCTAGTACATCAATTAAAATTCACTGCAATGTTAACAGAGACGCAGAGACAGGTCTATACATCCCACCTGAAATAAAATGTTTCTTTCACATCCTAAATTATGAAGAGAAGAAAGGCTCCCCCAGAAATTCAGCAAGTAAGAGAAAACTAAAGGCAACAGCAGACAAGAGCTCTGCTTTGTTGAGGAGACTGAACTGTTAGATCACCTGGTGCCTTTCATCCTCCCCCTCTACTAAAGGTTACTCTCTCCAACACCAGGATAGCAGAGAAAAGCATGTGCCAGGCTCTTACGTACTGCAGGACGCAGTTTGGTCCATGACCAGGTGCAGCTGATGAAGCGCACAACATAAAGATGGCACATAATTCACTTTTGCTGAACCTGCTCTAGAGAGCAGCATCCTCTGGTAGAAAGGAGGCCCAGCAGCTAAGGGTGCTTATCTGATCTCCTCAACAAGATAGAAAGAAGTTTCCCAGCAGCTTAAGAGAAAACTGAAACTGATGCTTAAGAAGTTAAAACACCGAAATAAGCATGAAAATTGACCTAAGTATATTCAGATTGATAATTTTTTTCCAGGAAGTGAAACACACTGCACTCACTAACTGGAGCAATTACCAGAGGCAGCTTCCTCAGCTGAGTGTAGGCTGTCACTACACCATGCTGAGTTGCTTTATTTCTATTAGATTCATCCCCACCTCACAAAATGCAGCTGGTCTAGCCTGTTACAGGATCAAGACATTTGCAGGCCTATTTTTTTTTATGCAAGGGTGCAATGCCAGATACCAGAGGCTCTCACTAATGAGCAGGGACATTGATTTCTATTTGTTTTAAAGCACCACTCTATAAACTGTGTTATTTAGAATCTGATTCACGAGCAGCTCAGGCAGCTCAGCAGCAAAGTAAATTGTATAGCTAAGATCCTAACAGATTTCCTTTACTACATAATTCCTGCTGCTGAGAAAGATCCGTTTCCCACGGTCCACTTTGTGAGAGTGCTCAGACTTCCAACAACACATGAACAGAGATTTCCTGGCAGGCTAAAGCAATTAGCAATGCATTTAACATCCTTACTTGACACAGATTCACAATAGCTGTGAATCTCAAAATTTTCTCTCTTACTCCCTTTGTAGGGGCACAGAAAGAGTTGTTAAATCGGTTCCTACCGGCACTTCTATTCCATTCTTGGCAGCAAGCAGCCACTCCCAGCAAGCAATTGCTGTTTCCATGCCATGTTCGTTGAACATTCGCAGGGGTCCCCAACACAGATGATGAAGGAGCTGGGGGTCACAGTCTGAAAACAAACATTCACTCAGATTTCTCCAACAGAATAAATAAATGCTTTTCACATCAGCATGAAATTGGTGTGCACAGTATGTAATAATCAATTCCTAATAAATAGTTTCTAGTTTATGAAGGCTTTTCCCCCAATATAAGCCTAACTGAAAACACTCAAAACACAGTTTTGCCTCAAGTTGATGCATACTGGGTTTGTATTCAGATAGTTTTTGTAGTTTATTACTCTCAGCATTCACAGCCAGAAAGCAGAACTCCAGTTGTTTTTCATTACCTTTGCTGCTTATTAGCAGTGCAGTCAACTTAAACATGGCCTGGGTGTAGAACTCAGTATGGCCTGATTCAAGAGCGTCACTCAGCTCTTTGACCATCAGTTTATTCAAGTCAGATGTTCGTCCTGTAGCATTTGAGAACTGAATCATTCCAGAAACCTGTAAAATATAATGGCTTTTTCAACAGTATTTTTAGGAATCTAGCTTGATATTGGTCATATGCTGATTAAGGAACTTCACAGAGATATCTTTTGTTGCTACTTTGCTAAATCTTTCAGCCTTTATCTGCAATCTAAGAACTTTCTCCAAGACCAACAGTAAAATGATCTGTTTAATAACCTAGGAAAATTATACCCTTTATCTTGAAGGAATTTAACTTTAGAGTTTGTGCTTTTGTGCTTATGCACAAAATATTGTGCATACAATAGTTTGCATTGGAAGGGACATCATTCCCTGAAAAGCCATGCCAGATCTCATGGACACTCCACACTTATGAGAAATCCTGTACTTACCTCCCCTGCATAGCGGTTGCGCAAGTTGAGAGAAGCCATGAAGTTGGAGTAGTCCTTCTTCACACAAGTTGGTCTTTCAGTTAGCTGGGTTGCCTATGACCAGACCACATAACCTGTTTATACTGTTCATATCCAAGCCCTTGTCTTTTTTTCTATTTATACATTCACAGAAGTTTTAATTTTAGTTTTCTCCATACTATTAAAGAGAATGGTATCATGACTATTAGGTATAACAGTACCTAGACCAATAAAAATGAAATAAAGAACATGTGCATCAATTCTATGTATACAGTGCAAAATAAATACATATTTGTATATACTTTTTGAAAGACCAAAAAAAGCATAAAAAGGGTAGAATCTCTGGGACTTCTGCTCCCTTTTCATGAACAGATAAGGAAGAAGACAGAAGAGTAGATGTGATTTTGGTTCTGCCCTCTCCATACAACAGCTTGCTGCACTGAGAGTAATGCAGAGAGAGTATTTTGTTCCTGACTTTAAAAAATACGCTAGTCATCCATGTTTCCCTTTGCAGAAGCACTCACGAATTTGTGACTCAGAGGTTTCTCCTCAAACACAAAAAAAAGAGAAATATTCTTTATACTGTAAAATGGTTTTTTGGGGCGGGGTGGGGGGTGGAATTTAAGACTAAAATACAAGGCCAGCAAAACCATCAAAAATTCAACACTCCTGCAATGCTTTGCTTCAGTACTGCTAACAGCATGCTTGGCTCAGCAATGGATAAACTTTTGAGAACTATTCTTATTACATGTATTGGATATAAAATTTGTGCACTATCATCTTTGCATTAGCAATGTCCAATCCATGGGAATAAAGCAGGAGGAAAACCAAACTGCTAGTAAACCGAAAGGTTTATGAAAGAGCTTTTGTCACTTGGCTGACATGCAAATCAATACAAATACCATTAACATATTAAGAAAATGAGAAAGTTGTTTCTCTTATTTCATTTCCAGTTGTAGTTTCTGGTTTCTTCCAGCATAGTCTTTATTCTATCAAGTTTTTCCACCTTGCCCCTTTAGGGAACTATGTGACTGCACTCCTGAGTCCTGGGAGTTCTTTATCCTATTTACATTTAGTGACTAGCGCTGTCTAGAAGGACAATTGTAACAGAGAACCAAAAGGAAATCCTGCTAAAGCTGGGCACGGAGGCAGTTTCAGAACTGCTGCTGGAAAACAAGCTGGCTGATGATACAACAGATTCTACTGGATGTTTCTTCAGGAGATCAGAAATTACAACCACAAATGAGAAAAAATGAACTGTAAAAAACTGCATATATGTTTTGAGTGAACTTCTGTAAAATTCAGAGTAAATGGGTGTCACCTGATGCTACGTTACTATTCTAGACAGCAGCTCATTTCAGTCTTACGCAAAGATACTACTTTCAAATAATTAAAAATAATCTACAGAAAACTCTTAAACAGCATTAGATATAGTTTTATCTTCTTGCTTGCTATCATTTTACTTTTCAGTATTTTACAGAACAACATGATTGGAAGATACCTTGATCTGAGATGGAACTAACATATCTTTCTGAGTAATGTTCAAGTGCTACGACAAAGGTGATTTAGAAAATCTGTGTTATGTAGCTACAGTGAGCGTTATAAAATTTTACTGGCCAGTCTGTCCCAAATCACAACACTGCCACACAAACAAACAAACAAGAATCGTGCCCAATACTCACGCCCAGAGTGGTGTTCTGTCTGTTGTAGCCTGCAAAGTGCAAAACGCTTTCTGTAGCCATAGCCAGTCCTGTGTGCTGGGACAAACCTGATACCCAGTTCTGATGTTTGTTTAGGTACTCCTGTCAAAAAAAAAAAAAAAAACACACACACAAACCCAACCAAAAAAAAGTGTTTGTTGGAAAACTACTGTGTTTTTCAAAACAAGGCAACTCATAAGCAAGTGTGGCATCATTGCAAAATACCAGAAAACTTAATTACACACATACCTGACAATAAATAGACTGTCTCTACTCCCTTTTAGGTATTGCTCTCCTGGCAATAAGAAACTCTGAATGTTCTCCTAAATACATAAAGAGTGAGATTCGTTCCATTTTGCAAAAGGATGAAGCAATCGAGATAGATACTTGAAGGCTGAGGTCTTCTTTAAAAACAATCACTGTTCACAAAAAGAACCTTACAAAAGGAAATGCTTTGGACTCCATGGAAGAAGGGACTATAATTAGTTATCCTTTTACATGAGGATAGAATCCCTGGAGGTTTTTTCGGGAAGGAAATATAAACTTCAGGTATAGTTGCAGTGTCCAAGATCTTGAGCCTCCCTAGAGATTCTTTATCAGCATTAAGTTAGGCACCTCTAGACAGAATACTACTCTAACCTGGACTACATAGTTTCTTCAATTATTCCCTGCATTTTACTGTAATAAGACTTTTTGTTTACATAAAGGGTATTTTATTTATTTATTAGCACATCATAAATAGTCTTTTGTAGTCTTTGCCTGTGGTCTTGTGACAGCTTTCCACTGAATTCTGGCACATGTGAGCATTTACTACTCCCATGTTCAAATTAAAGTCTGTAGTTCATAGTGTTCTCATATATTAGCCGTGTTTCTCTGTATTTAAAAAAAACACACAACAAAGACAGAAAAAACATCCACCCAAGAGGGAAACAAGAAACAAGTTTTACATCCTAATCATACATTTCAGTTCAGCTGATATTTTCAGCTAATGCACCAGCATTAAACAAACTTTGCTAGGCACAGCATTCTATTATATGAAATTCTAACTTCTGAAGTAAATCCAGGGTGATCAACTGTTTACAGAACTGTTACTTTCAAGATACACAGGTTTGGACTACATCAAAATTGACATCAAATAAAAAATTCTAATTATTCTCTGCCAATGCTATAAAGGAAATCTTAGAGCAACAGAAAAATGTAAAATGATGCTTGGATAGCCTGAAAAAAATAAAAAACATTAGATAAGTTAATTCTCATTTTGAAGATCCATGAAGATCGAATTCTTTCACAGAAGCAGGTTCATTACCTGTAGATGAGATTTTGTAACTGAGGGAGCCCATTTCATTGCTTCTTGCAGAATCATCCCACAGCGTGCAGCAAAATCCTTGACTATACTCTAGAATCAGAAAGCATCAATATAATCAGTAAAATACAGGACACTTAATAAGAGTCACTGGTTTTAATGGTGTAATAAGTAACACAGAGAGTAAGACAGGTTGCAGCAACATGATACCATTAAAATTTTCTGTAACGATTAAGTGTACCCTTGGTAAGCAAAGAACTGTCACGTTGCAAGTCAAGTAAGACAATGAGATTCACAAAAACATGAATATCAACTGTCATATGGTATGACAAAAACCTTACCTAGGGAAGTACTTAAAAAAAAAAAAAGGACCATTTACAATAGCTCACTAATTTATCCCCTTGGCATTAAAAAAACAATAAATCAGGCATTATTTTGTTGCTTGATAAATCAAGGAGGACCACCTACCTCTCTGGCTTCATGTGTGTCAGGCACAGTTATTCTATACGGAGCATCAGGAATGTCATAGTATGGTTGGTCCTTATGAATGTCCTAAACAAAACCAATTATTAATTCTCAATAAGATAAAATTCATCATCACTTAACTTGAACACTACAGGTAGGACTCTCTCCAAAAAGAAATTCTGATTCATCAAACTTCTACTCAAATATTTGCTCTCAAAGTCAATCTGAACAGCTGTAAGAAACGTTTTTATTCCAGTTTAGTTTTCAGTATAATTTTAAAAATCCAAAGCCCTCTCCTCAACATTTAGTAGAAAAATAAAACTCTCTAAAGCATTTCCATCTTCAAAAATATGAATATATAATAAATCCAAGGAATATGGATACACATACACAGACAAGAAAAAAAATATAGTATGACAACCATAATTCATAAAAAGAAGACAACCCCCCCCCAAAAAACCCATCAATTTTTTATTTCAAATGAAACAGTTCAACAATTACAACCCATAACTGGTAATCCTGTGTTTTACTCTTGATGCTAAATTTGACTTTCTGAACCATTTTTGACACCAGCCTTCTAGTACTAGTTTTACTACCAATAAAATAGATGTACAAATGCACTCCTTATTTCTCAGAATTAAAAATGAGATTTTATTAATCTTAGTAATGAAAGCAAAAGCAAATTAAAAACTCAAATAAGTATCAAATAAATGCAAAACAAAGTAAAAAAAATCAGTTCTACAAAATAAAAAGAAAAATGGAAATATCCACTTTATTTCCCTAACAGCATTACTGAAAAAGGAACTTACTGCACTAAGAGACAGTGACAGTGTCTGCAGAATATCTAGCATAGTTTTCAGCACAGTTCCACTCCACAGCAAGTGAGGAAATCTAGAGCAAGACAAGATTCAGAAACACAATAACGATGGAGAGCTAAGGAAGGAAATTATTTTCTCAAGAAATGAAGCTGCTCAAAGAGCTCCACTACGTAGCTCATACTCAACAGAAGTCACACAACAGCCAAGCTCAATACAGTCAAAAGCTGTCTAAGAGCAAGTTAAGTAGAGCTGAGACTGCATTTATTTCATGGGCACTTTGCTTTGCTCCATCCACGGGAATACCAAGCAGACATTTTAAGCCGGGGTTTCAGAGCCCAGGTTAAAAATACCATAGAATGTTATTTTTCAAGACGTTTCAGCAGAAGTACCGGCCAAGAAATTCACTTGACTGTTGTCATCAACTGCGTAAGTCAATGTGAAAAGAGAACAGGCAAATTAAATCTATACTCACTTGTCTACGAGACCAGATAAGTACTTGTCTGCAACTCTCCTGATCCTCTTGTGAATGTGGTTGAAATTCACCAGCAAGAACTGAGCATGTCTCTCCAGCTCTTCTTCATTCTCCTTAGTTTTAGGCTAAAAAGCATGCCAAAGAGAAGCATGAAGCTTTTAAGGAAAAAGACAAGCACACTTTCATAAACTGAAATGAGAACATTTATACAAATTTAAAATTTTCGTTTCCATGTAACCTACTTTATCAGCCATCATTGCCAGGAAAGCTTCAAACACCTTATCAGCAACAGCTATCACACACTGCATCATGCCTGAGGAATTGAGAGAAGTGACAGGTTTGATTATCAGTATTATGTCTGCTTTATAAGCCATGTTTAACAGTTAAAAATTGTTTATGTTTACTCAGCCAACACTGAACTAAGCTGTTTCAAAACAAAAACAGCATTCTTGACAAGAATAAAGCAACAGAAATCCAGTAAATGTGATTTATTTTGTTACATAGTTGCTTCATTTGTTTTAGTTTTGCATGCCTGGAGGTAACTTCTTAGCATCTCAAGTTGCAAAATAACCCAGACAGGTAATCTTACCAGATTTGTCTTTTTGAATTGCTTTATCCTCAAAATAGCAAAACATGACTTGGAAGCGATCTTGGTCAGTTGAACGCAACACCCTAGGAAAAGAAGAATTTTGCGGGTTGAGTTGTTCTGGGTTTTTTTTTGTTTTAGCTTTTTTTTTTCCTTTTCTTTTAAATATCTTCAACACAAATTTATGTACTTCAACATTACAGTACACAATGCACACATACAGTAATTGTTCATTTCATGATGATTGTAAGTCTCTAGTAAGTGTGATATTGCTATTTGTTTCTACATTCAACTAGCAGGGCTCAGATCTTAAAATGCTTGTTTGCCACTGAGAGAATAACTTCCACACCTCCGCAGTGGGAAAGCTGACGATGATGCACTTATACAATCACCACAAGCATATAAACACAGTATAATCTTTGGCACTTCTATAGGCTTTGCATCTGTTGAATTTGCATATGATAGAAATATCACTTATTAAAAAATTGTTCCTAAAATACAGCCAAGATGTTTCTGGAAATGGTTGTCCCTATTGTCAGCTATTATCAAAGTAAAAATGTGATGGAGAATTTTCTTCCTATTTTCCTCACTGATAGACCACCATCTCAGCTTTCAGCTACACGCTTCTTTGAATAGCAGTAATAAATACACTTTTAAAGGAAAAAAAAATAGTCTGTGAATTCCGTATGTTTGATTAGGGGAGGGGGAGGGAAAAGTACACTACAAAAAAATTTTCTCAGCTCCTACGTTACACTAATTTCACAGATTAGGCAAGTGTCTATGCTGTCCTTCAGAGCACAAGACTCTGTGCAAAGGATACATTACGCTTGCAAGACATTCCTTTAAAGAACCTTTTGGTCCATCTTCTATTAGTTCTCATACAGAGCAGATTCCATTTTTGGGGTCCTACTATATTATTCCATCCTTTTTATGTACCCTGCAGATATTTTTGCAGAGATGAATTCCCAGTTTTGGAATCTTCAATAGAGTTAATGTGACTCAAAATACTGATTCTCACTTATCTTAGTGCCTGGCAATTCTGACTCAAACATACACAGTTTTTAATATTTTTTTTTTTTTTTAAATTCATCAGTGAAAAAAGTGTGTCTATAAATATATATATACCTCATATACTCTAGGCGGTAAACAGAAAGAAGATAGGTAGACATGGCAAAGTCCAACTTATTGATCAACGCTGACACTTCTGGAGGAGGATCCAAGAGATTTATTATGGTACTCCGCAATTCATTTAATTCAGCCTAGAGATGAATACATGAAGTTATCTGAAGTGGGAGTAGTTTGTGTTCTGAAAACATTTGCTTTCAGCTATTACTCTTTTTACTTTTTAACCTTTGCAAACAATATGCTGGGATGCCTCTGTTTGCAGACTAAGATCAACCTGCTCCGACCCAGCAAGTTATGATTCTTTAAATAGAGAATTAAACAGAATTAAATACTGGAGTCAAGCTCCCTCCTGAAATAACTTCCAGTTTCCATGCAGTTATACCAATGAAGAAATACAATTCCTACACTAAATGCACGTAGTTTTCATCAACATCAACTTTGTCCAGTTTCTTAAGCTTCATGGTTCTATTGTGCCGCTCTGATGTCACAAAACTAAGTATACCTAGGAACAATGCAGATTTCTGTATTGTTTGGGAGGAGACAGAGACATTTTATAAGCTGCAACTCTTCAGTCCACTTTACACTGCTACCACAAATAGTCCTCAGGCAAAATCTATCCTGCAAATACTAGGGAGAGAGAAGTATACCAGTACAAAGCCAGAGGATAAAAAAGGGAAAAAGCTCACTTAACATTCCTTTGAAAGATTGGATGTGTTGCTTCCTTCCAAAGGTTCTTGTTTTGTTTTTTTTTAAACAGTGCAAGTTTTGTCTGTCTGATACAAAAGAGATGAAAAACTATTAAAAGGCTTCCATCTCCACGGTCTTAGTTTCTACACCTAATCAAATAGTGCAGCTGTCACCCGAAACACTTGCATTAACACTCAGTAAAACTAAAACCAAGTAATTTATGTACACTGTTGTTATAACAGTAGTGTAAAAAAGCTGTTTTTCACTAAAAGGAGGCAGGTTGAATGGGTATTGTGCTATTTCAATAAATCATGGTTACTGTATCATTTCACACTGATGGACATTCTGGAAGGAGATAATAGAAGAAATTAATTCTTACAGAAGTCACAGTATCATTCTTCATGGCAGAATTGTACTGAAGAACAGATCGAAGCGGTTCTTTGCTGGGAAATGTGAGTAATGGAGACTTGGTGGCAATTTCACATACCCCTTCATACCATTCTTCTGGCCAGAGACCTGGAGCACAAGAACAAAGAGAAAGGTGGAGTGGAACAATATTAAGATTCAAAGTTAACTAGCATTATCAAGCTTTGTACTACTTCCTAGGGCCAGTTTTTCCTGCGCTTAAGCACAAACACTCAACACAAGTGATGCATGTTCCAAACACAATAAACACGTTTAGGTAGTTCCAAGTGAAGTTTCTCAATGGACAAGAAGTTTCTACCCGATTACCACTGTACCCCACGTGTATGATCTTGCATTTCAGGACCATACCTACCAAAACTCATACTTAACTAAGACTAACTGCTGTATTAAGTACAATAACAAAT
Source organism: Fratercula arctica (assembly GCA_947846985.1). NCBI lineage: Eukaryota > Metazoa > Chordata > Aves > Charadriiformes > Alcidae > Fratercula > Fratercula arctica. The sequence continues at coordinate 28,660,457 of CANTUZ010000013.1, read as the reverse complement.
TGCACTGTGCTGAATATCAGAGCAAAACAGAGCAGAGATGTAAAGAAATCCTACCAGAGAACTGTCACGTAAGCTGTTTACTTTGTAGTATTTTATGCCTGCAATTTTTCTTCAGCCTACTGTGAACAGTTTGCATACAGTTACCCTTATATTCATTAAGAGTTTAAATGTGAGCAGCAATGTTGCTGTCTTAGAATTTACACTACCTGATCCTTCCACAGCAAATCCCATCAGCACTGAATACAACCAGAAGTCACGGAATAGCTTTTGCAACCTGGGTTTGGCCTCCTTGATGGGTGGCAAGCGTCTAGTGAGCTATCAAAGAAATAAAAAGTAACATCAGAAGATGGTGGGAGTTACAGTAACTTAATTCCATGTGAAGGAATCCATTAACGTACTTTCTTTACTATGATTTACAAAGGTAATATTCTTTGTCACCTATGAAAACTAGCATTGCATTGCTCTTGTTGTATTGAAGAAAATTACATGCTTTTAGAATATCTTAAATGTTAACATCTGAGATGCCTGAAGTAAGAATTCCCTTTGTTTTACACAGCAATAATACCATGCTGATACAGTAACCTCTGAAGGGAATACATAATATTAATATACTATGAACTGCAGAGAGGAAGCGACCACATGATCCTTTAAACTGTGTTGAAGACAATGCCATGCAGCTTTGCTTCAGTGCAAAGGAACTCAAAACCAAATAAATATTAGTCAAACATACTTCTGGTTGCTATTGTTTATTGGCTTTGTGGAAATACACTGAGGCACCAATTGGGGATCTTTCATTGCTTGCACCCACGCACACCATGACATCAGTTCTGGAGAATTTACTATCTAAACAAGCAAGTAAAAGAGCATTATTTGCAAGACACTTATTAAAATTCTCTGATACTTTTTGCACAACAGCTGCTGTCACTGGAGGAGCACAGTTTATACTCCCAGCCAACATGATCACAGAATGGTTATGATATACATTTATATAAAATTGCATATAACAAAGCTCATAGTGTGTTATCCTAAAGAGCATTAGAAGCACAGGCAGTGTTTAAAAAGTGAAATATAAAGGTCCATTAAACCACAAGCTTTATTCAATATGACTGTATGTTATTACTGTAAACTTTATTAAGAAAATGTTAGATTCTAATCTAACTTGAAGAGATTTTACCTAACTGTACAATAATTCCCTTGAGGTATGAAAGCCAACAGTATTCCAGTGAAACATTATATAAAGCCAGCTTTGGATATATTTGTAAATCATGAGGCAGACTGTTCAATTAAAAAAAAAAGAAAAAGAAAAAGAAAACAATCCCTCAATTATAGTAAAATTAATTTGAGTTTAAGCTGGTAAATGGCACTATGATAGAAAGTTGTCTGTGTAATGCAAATGTCTGCACCAGTATAACAGTGACTAAAGAAGCCTGACCGTCACAACCACAGTGGCCCCAACCTCATCTGCAGTAAAATGTCCCCCACAAAATACGAGTGACATGGCTTTTACTTGTCATAAGCAGTGAAGTTTATGTGCATGTTTGACTTTGAAACTTTATATATAGACGAATTTTTGCTGAAAGATCTTCCTCAAAAGCGAACAAGTACCTGCAAAGCCATGAAAGTAGTTCAACAAACAACATACAATTCAGCAGAGATCACTAGGCAAGGGAGGGATTTTGGCTGACGAAGTAAGTTTAGCAGTGTTTGGTTTAGAGAATGTTTACTTTGGGAGACACACAAAAAACTAGCGTCAAAGTTCAGATTTAAACCTCGCCATTCTCCTTACTTGAGCTATTCAACACATCCCTTCTGTACAGTGGCTTAAAGGTAAGCTTCATTTACATCTCTTATTTCAGGTTGATCTGACCAAAGAGACACATATTGCAGAGTAGGGGAATGTTTCACTCGTGTAAGTGCATCTAAACAATAATTAAACTTTGGTGAAAACAAGACTGTAAAGCTGGGGACTACAGACAGCAAATTCTTCTATGCCAAAAGCAGAAAACATTTATCAATGGTTACTGGACAGAGTATCTCAGCCCTAAGGGCTTGACTTCTGGGGGCGGGGGAAAAAAGCAATGAAATTTATGAAGAAACAATAAAAAAAAGACTGACTCAAGCCCTTCAGTCACAGTGTAAAAACCATTTAAAAAGCACCTTCTGTGGATCCTTCACTGTTGCAAAAGTAGTCATTTTTTGTATGGGATAATCACCTTAAATGCTTTTAGGATTTCAGGCTAATTAGTTCAGGGGGAGAGTTTCAAAAATTAAACTGTTCACTCACTTACTTCAGTCCTGCTACATCATGTTTGAAAATATTTTCCTTCAGGCATTGGTTTTATTCACAGATGAACAGGTATGTATATCTGTATATTTCATTTATACAGAACAGCTCTTTGGACTATTTGCTAATTTAAAAAACATTTTAATCAACAATGTAATAAGATTTTTGTTTTATCAGTGCAGTACCACTGATGGTATTTATTGCAAAAGCCTATCTTTCTCCAGGTTTATTGCTAAATCCCTAGATCTCCTTTATTCCAACAAGCTTCATCTTTGCTCTTCCATAAATACTCCCATTAAACTCCAACTTTTTGTTGTAGCTACAGAATGTATGTTTTTCAAATTCTTCAGTACATCTCAGCCTTCTGGTATGGTCCTTTAGTGGATGCCTAGTCCCTCCTCTCATCAAGCTCAAATCTTCAAACTTTTCTTCACGTCATATTTTTAGCATATGTTAGTAACACAGTTAGTACATATTTTAAGTGTTACAGGTTTATAAATAAAGAGTCCCACATATTTTAGGTAATGAGTTTGTTACTGAAAAAATACGCCAATAATGACCGACTTCCATGGGAGGAGGTCAACCAATTCTTTGGCAGGCTGAAGGCATTATGTAAGCAAAACCAATTACCAGTAAAACAGATGTATCCATCCAATTAAGCTCTGTTCCACTAAAAAAAATATGCTGTCAAATAAGGTAACTATAGACCTTCTGCTGTGACAGAATTCAACACGGACCTAAAATTACAGAATAGATAACTAAAATTCAATTACCCTATGCTCTCTCAACTGTGTTACGTTGCCTTCCAGGTTTTGACCTGTCAGAATGAAGCTCCTATTTCATTTGCTTGCCCTCACTCTCATCATAACCTCCACATTTTGTGGAGTCAAGGACTTCACTGAGCATTTTGAAAGCCTTAAAGATGCACAGCCACGTGAAAATGGGACTTATGATATGCCAAACTTACCACCCGAGTTCCACAGAGAAAACACTATCACAAACGACCTGATTCCTGAAGAGGAGGAAGAAGAGGACTATCTAGACCTCGACAAGATATTGGGTGAAGATGACTACAGTGACATTATTGATGCTGGCCCATACATGGTTTCTGAAATTCAGCAAGGAAATATTCTTGAACTATTCCAAGGCAAAACCAGAATCCAGCGACTCAACATCCTCAATGCAAACTTTGGCTTCAACCTTTACCGCAGTGTGGCGGACAAAGCCAACTCTTCAGATAATATTCTCATGGCTCCTGTTGGCATTTCCACTGCAATGGCTATGATTTCCCTGGGTCTGAAGGGTCAGACTCATCAGGAAGTGTTATCTGTTCTTGGCTTTCAAGACTTCATTAATGCCAGCACCAAATATGAGCTCATGACTATTCATAATCTCTTCCGCAAACTCACTCATCGGCTATTCAGGCGCAATTTTGGTTATACACTGAGGTCTGTCAATGACCTTTATATTCAAAAGGACTTTTCTATTCTGAACGATTTCCGAAACAACATGAAAACATACTACTTTGCTGAGGCCCAACCAGCTGATTTTTCAGATCCTAACTTCATAACTAAAACCAACGAACGCATCTTGAAGCTGACCAAAGGACTAATAAAGGAAGCTCTTATGAATGTAAACCCTACAACACTGATGATGATTCTTAACTGTCTTTATTTTAAAGGTAAGAATCTGTTATTTCAATCTTAGCTAGGGATCTTCTCAGTTTGCAATTCACTGCATAATTCATTACAAACTCCAGACTGAACTTAAATTTAGTCTACAGTTCAAAAAACCCCATCCACTCCCTCATTAAGAAGAATCTCTATTAGCCCATTTTTTGCATGTTTCTGTAGCACAAATACAGGAAATGCTTATTCCATTCAAAACCTTACAGTCTAAAAGTGAGATTAAAAAACAACACGTGACTGCAGAATAGCCTTAGAAAGCATAAGCTTTGTGGCAGTCTTAGATGGAGAAGTATTACTTCATGTGCAAGTTATTAGTCACATTCAGTCCTGCTTCAAGTTACCGGCTTCACTGAAATGGTACAGGGTGATTTCAGTGAAAACACTTAACATTTCTGAAATATTCAGGATTCGTAAGAATGACTATAAAGAATTTCAGCTTAAAGTATGTATTTTTTATATGATCAGAGCATGATCCTTGTCGACAAGCCTATACAGGGGACTGAAGAGAAGAACCACAACAGTGGTGTTCTAAAACTAAAAAACAAACACTTTCACTATTTGGAGTATTTCAGTTAATTCAGCATGAACTGTCTGCTGATATGGGCTCCTACTGTATCACTACCACAGGCTGAACAGTTAAAGAGGCTTGAAGTAAAGACTTTACAATATATTCTTGGTATAAATACTTATTTTCAATTTCTTGACATTTAAACAGAGTCTGTGGTGAGATTTTCAAAATTGGTTATCTGCCTCAGGTTGAAAGTTTGTTAATCTTTCAACAGACATTTAAAATTATATTAAATGAGCAAAAGGTGGGAGTTGCCAATGAAAGAGGAACTAAGGAAAAAACCGAAATCTGTTACCGACTGATTAAGATGAAAATCAGATGAAGATGGCTTAAAACACTGGTAAGGAAAGGCAGATTAGCACAAAAGGGCAACAGTGTTTGGAAGTACAACATACTCCTTTCCGTAACTTATAAAGGAGTTTCTTTTTTCCAATTATGTCCCTGCTTCCAGGAAACAAATGCTCAAGGGCTCTCTTATACCTGCCTTCTCAGCATGTGATTATAGGAACTTCTAGGAACAACAATCCTGTAAGTTTATGAAACGTACCTTTCCCCACTCACCTGCAAGGCCCTACTTCCTTCAATAATGCCACTTGTCTCTATTAAAAGACCTGAAGCAGTCACTAATCCCCTATTCTGAGGCACCATCCGAAAGGGACTTATTCGTATCTTTAAGTACATCTCTGGTGATTGTATCATATTAAATAGATGGCTTTACTGACCTTCAGAGCACCCTAAGAACAGGATTACGCAAAGTGAAACAGATAAATTACTTTTTCACAATTTGGTCAAATATTAAATACTTTTTTGTTTTACTCTGAAGTTATTAAATACTTGTGCTACCTCAAAATAACAAAAACACCACCAAAAATTAAACAGCTTTAGTACTGGATATCTTAGTCATCACAACCAAAAATACTTTTGGCTTTTTCTTCTCCCCATGGAGTCCTGTTAGTCCAAATTGTCTTGGTGCTGTCTACTGAAGACTATATTGCTGTCTCCCATTCTTCCGTCTTATAGTGACAGTCTCCTGGTATTTCTATTTTGAGTGGAACTGAACTTTTAAAAAGCAAGTTCTGCTCCTGGATTTCCTAGTTTCCCCACTAGTCCTTCTAGACGTGCTAACTTCTGTCCATATCTTTCCATTTATAATATTTACACTGTCTGTACCATTGCAGATAAGCTCTGTTAAGCCCTCAGAGCTAAGAAATGTACGAATATTCTCAGGTACACAGAGATGCTCAGTACAAGCAATATTGAGTAACGGGATACTTGCCAAACACTATGAATTCTCAAGTTCCTTTTATGTTAAATACCAACAAGAAACTATTGGAAACTATTCACATCAGTAAGATGCAAGTTTTATCTTGTATAGGTGTCCAGTCTACCTCCAACTGAAATCTACCCTCCATTCTGCAGAGGTCTGAACAATCATTTTTGAGCTTCCCATCAAGTAGGAGATCGTTATTTTAGTCATGGTAGGTCACAGCAGCTTTTGATAACTGACAAATTTTGACAGATCCAAAATTGAGGTTCTATGAGATTCTAGTCACAAATGCAAGAGATAAGTCAATCACTGGAGACAACATCATCTGCCACCACAGATGGATCCAAAAAGACATCTTGGTGGGAAGGGTCAAAACAGGAAGTCACAGAAGTCAAACTACCAACTGGTTTCAGCTGATCCCAGAAAACCACATGGCTCCTGCTGGAGAACAGTGTATTTTACCCCAAGACAAACACATCTGCAAAAGTGAATTCAAGAAAAAAGTTCCTCAGCTCCTCTCTTTTTCCAGGAAGAACTGATAAATGTCTCCCATTCCCCAGGTGACGACAGTGCTGCTGAAGCTCCCCTGACCCACAGCAACTTCCTGTCTTTAGCTAGTTTGAATCCGACACCTGTGAGTTCTGCTCCTTGAAGAACAGACAGATGTTGTTTTTTTCCTGAGAAGTGGGACAATTTGTTTGGGAACAGCATAATCCATTTTATATACCATTCCCTTCAGAATATTAACTGCAGTCTGATCACTTCTCAAACTGCCCCCCATCAGCCTGATGTATGAAGAAACTATTAGAATTAAAGTTGGACTTAAGGCTTTTTTTGTTACTTCACAGTCAATTTGGCAAAGTCAGATTAAGGATCTCAGGATCACTTGCAACCTTTTAAAAAAAGGTTACTAATTATGGTTAAATTTGTAGTCTCCCCACACAGTTACAGCCACACTCCCCAGGAACTTGCTTGCCAACAGTGACATAAAATCCAGAGTTTTAACAGGAAATACCAGTAATCGTATCTCCACTATAAAATTCTAGCTTTGTCTGCCCATTAAGAAAAAACCAATCTTTTTTCCAGAGCCTCGTTTCTGAAGAGATCAATAGGAAGACTGCTTAAAGAAAAGCGCCTTCTTTTACACAGTCAATAAATATTTGGGGTACCCAAAGAATCTTCACATAAAAAGGTTCAAACCCTGATGGCAAAGTTTTCTGTGCTGCAAAATACGTTGAAATGTATTCTTTGGGCACAAACCTGTCAGTGGCAAGCGTGCATAGGTGTGCTGAAATCACATCCAACTGGGTCATAGAATTAAGCAGTCAATACCCAAACTCTTCCGAATGTCTTAACACAGAAAGTTAACTAACTTGAATGGACTAAGTCAAGGTAGTGCCTTCGGCGTAATATCTTGTATGCAAAATGAAAACAGCCATTACTTAGCTTTACGTTTCTGGTGCTTAAAACAGCCTGATTTCAAGTATCAGATCTCTCAGAAAAAGCTGTGTCAGTTGCTTCACTATGTGCAAACCCCGTCAAATATTTTGCATGTTTGAACTTTGTAAAATCTAGGTTCCTTGTAGAAAAAAAAATACACACCAGGCCCTTTCAAATCACCAGTTTGTGTTGACCTGCTTTTGTAATTCAGAACATTCAAATCAGACAAATGTTAAGTTAGAAAGCAAGCCAGGAATTTCTAAGTCCCCTTAAAACTTGTCTTCCAGCCTAAACCATTCCGTGATTCTTATTCAGGCTTATTTGAAATCAACAGTCTCCTACAGTAATTTCCAATTCATACCAATGAAAACTTAATGTAAACCGTTCTTCTGGGAATATTTTATTAAACATGGATCTTGGGGTTTTTTTATCTGTCTTCTGCATTGTATTAACAGGAACTTGGGAGAATAAATTTCCAGTGGAAATGACAACGAAGAGGAGTTTCCGACTGAACGAGAAGCAAACAATAAAGGTTCCTATGATGCAGACTAAAGGGAACTTCCTAGCTGCCGCAGACCCCGACCTAGATTGTGGTGTGATCCAGCTCCCATTTGTGGGGAACATCAGCATGCTGATTGTACTTCCGCACAAACTCTCTGGCATGAAAGCACTAGAAAAGCAAATAACACCACAAGTGGTGGAAAAATGGCAGAAGAGCATGACAAACAGGTATGTGCTGCGAAGTACGTACTGTTAAAGTCTTAATGTATCTTCTTGATGAGATTGGCAAGGGTAAGTAAAGAGCACAGAAGATAACATATTATATTTTCATAGAATCATAGAATGGTTTGGGTTGGAAGGGATCTTAAAGATCATCTAGTTCCAATACCCCTGCCATGGCCAGGGACACCTTCCACTAGACCAGGTTATTCTGATTATAACATTAAACCTAAACAAAACCGCCAAAAAGATGGATTTATAGAATCAAAAATCAAGACCAGTGGTGTCTCAAAATTTAAATGCCATCAAGAAATAAAGGATGATTGAGCTGGAAAATTCTACTGGAGTTCCAAAATTCTTTCTATTAAGGATTTAATGTTGAAGATTTAAAGAAAAAGTTCTTACTGATAAAGGTTACAACGAGGAGGAAAAACAGGAGTATGATAATATGTGCAGAACAATCTCTATGATATCGAAAGCAGCCTGTATGCACTATGCATTTCAACATATCTATTGTGCAAAGGCATACATTCAGTAATCCACAATGGACATCACAATTATGGGACAGAAGAAATTATATAGCATCTCTTGTGCAAGATGACAGACTAGGTGGTATCTGTCTTCAGACTTGATAAAAAGATAAAAAGAGTTGATTTAATGTGCTATTCAGGAAGCCAACCTATTTCTACTCTATACAATAAGTGACAAATCTCCAATTTAGTACTCCAGAAAAATCTGACAGTTCAACATCTATTACAAGCATAACCAACCACATACTGAACCGCTCAAAGCTATGTATCTTACACACATAAATAATGTAAATCATAAGTGAAGTATTAAATTGACAAACTAAAAGTTTTGGAGGGGCATTAGTTTTTTAAAACAGAGCTTAAAAGTAATGATGCCCAAGTTCTGAAACTAAAAGTACAGTAAACAGTCCTGTATGTTTCTGTATCCCACTTGCTGAAGACAGGAAAAAAAACCAAACCACAACAGATATGTAAAGCATAGCAGTCATGCCTCAATGATTTTTCATTTTTGTTTTTTTTCTAGAACAAGAGAAGTGGTTCTGCCTAAATTTAAGCTGGAGAAGAGTTATAACTTGATTGGTTATCTGACACTCATGGGAATAGAAGAACTGTTCGATGAAAAAGGCAACTACTCTGGTGTATCGGATGAGAAAATCATCATTGACAGGGTATTTACTCCTCTCCTCTTTTCACTTCCTTTCCAATTAGACTATACCACCTGAAACCATGGCAACACTGTTAAAATAATACACAGTAATCTAAAATAATAGTATTTCTCATCTTTCCTTGAGGGCATAGGAAGGACGTGGGTCTTGTCTATTCATACAATGAGGAAAATGATTAATCAGATATCAAAGGCACTAAAAGCATTGTGGTCAGTCAGGAACAGGCTAATTCACAAACCAAAGGACTGCAGCTGCACAGGAGTTACCAGCAAGAGTGTTAGCAGGGAGCCATGTGAGGCCCCATGGAGGGGGGGGGAAGGCCGTGAGCACATCATTTGAGTATACATTCGAGATCCTCAATTTCTTTTTTGTTTGTTTTCCCTTTTTTGTTTGTTTAAACAGTTCAATCATCAAGGCACAATAACTGTGAATGAGGAAGGCACAGAGGCTGGAGCAATAACCAATGTCGGGTTCATGCCTCTTTCTACTCAGATTCGCTTTATTGTCGACCGCCCCTTTTTGTTTATGATCTATGAACATCGTACCAGTTGCCTTCTGTTCATGGGTCGAGTTGTCAACCCAGCCAAGTCTTAAAAGCAGAGAAGACCTCCGACACGCTGTTACACAAGGGATGTATAATTACACATTAATATACCAGTATCATAAAGGAAATTTTATTGTCGTATTAGCTAATACAAAAGCCACTGGTATCAAAAGAAAATTATTACCTACAGGTAGGTTCACATGAAGGGACTCATAGCACTCGATGATTTGACTGCAATTTAAAATGGTTAGTGCCATGTATTGATACAAGTGTATTAAAAAAATAATCACAAAGTAACTTACGCTTTGTGTTCTACTTCAGTGTATAAAATGTAATCAATAAAATATTTAGACTATATAGATTCTTGAAGTTTAGCTCTAAATTTGTGCTAGGATGCCTATTTATAATAAATAGGAATAAGGAAATCCTGAATACCTGACCAGTCTTAGAAGCCGAAGTCTGTCCTAGGTATTTTAGATAATCTAACTTGAAAAAGAGTAGGTGTCTACATCCTTTTGCTTGCTTGTGTCATTTAACATTCAGCAGACTTTAACATTCACCACAAACTTATGGACCGGTGTACCAAATAAGAGGAGGTAAAAATGTCTTGGAGGAATGAAATAGTAATGGACCCACTACTTTTCCCCAACCTAACTTGTATGGTTTTAATACAGTTCTCTCATGTTCACAAGTACAGACGGTATCAGAATTAGGCCAACCAGGTAAATTATATAAAGAGTCTTAGAATACCTTTTAGAATGAAAGCAGCTAGTAAAATGCTCTTTTCATGGGCTCAATATCACCTAATCCTCTCTACAGAATAGTGTGATTTATAGCAATCACAACATTTGTTAATAATTCAAATACACTCTCCGTACTTGATTCAACAGACAACACCTTTCAAGTCAAACTTAAGACTATAAACTTTCTGAATCATTCTGGTAACAACATGAATGCTGTACAAAAGCCTGTTTCACATTTGAAAAAGTGAAAGTTTACTTGCACTCTGTAGTATATTACTACCTATCCCATAGAAAGAATAGAGTTGCATCTTACGTTCAAATTATTAAAGCCAATGAAAATACTCACCTTTGCATACCTTCCTTTGCATCATACCTTTTAAAAAAAATGTGCCTCAATCTACTGAGGGTATTTTTATTATTATTTGCTGTATCAAATATTGTATCCTTCTAAATACATTCATATTAAAAATTTGTCTTATGTTAGCAAAAATATGCAAATTAAGCTATAAACCGACAAGTTATTTTAAGGATTCTGAATTCTCTTAAAAAGGTGTTTTCCAGTATTAAGTTTAACTTCTTAATTTCATTTGGCTTTTACATACTCCCATTTGTAATTTTGCATCTACTACATTTATTTGCCCCCCACACAAAACTTTTTAACATGACAGCCAGTGAAATATCAGTATTAGATGACGAAGGATGATGAAAAGGTGATATCGAATAGGAAGCTCAGGTGTTACTCTATTCCTGTCTCACATTGTGCTTCCTTGTAAGCCCACCATGTGGGGGACAATTTTCAATACTGAAGGTTCACAACAAATCATTAACATTCAGAGACACATTTTATTGTTTCATCTACATTCAAGAAGACAAGCATATTCAAAAGATTAAATATTCAGGCCCTGGATTTAATTAGTTTATCAACGATTAAATGAGTTGGAGCATCTGAAATGTGGGGGTTTTGAGACCTAAGTAACAGGAATTATTCAAGGGAAAGAGCTCAAGCAGAAAAGCAAATCAGCTACTGCTCAAAACTCATGATCTTCATACATTGTGCAAGAAAGTCAAATATTTGCTTCAACAACCATAATGTAACCATTAACTCTTGCTTCAGATTCTGGCACTATCTGACTCCATTTAAAGGTCACACTGGTTAAGAAAAATGCAGTTATCACCAGCTATTCAGAACAAATATATCATCAATAAAAATCTGAAACAGAAAAGTATTTTCATAACTTTTACATTAAGTCTCTAATAAGCACTAATCTTTTCTCAATATGCAAGGAATGATCTTGCTTTCACTGAAATCAGTGCTGGCACTACTGACAGATGAAAGATACTACCCACTAGACCATATCTCTCAAGACAGGACTAGCTAGTTCATGCAAAAACTGAGCACCTATTGAATAACAGCCATCCAAGACATTTATAAACACGTTTCTGTAAAGCTAGGGCCTGGCCCCTGTGATAGCTGGTGAATTACAGAGGAACTTATGATGGAAACTGCTGGAAGAGACAGGGGGAGGAAACGAACAGTTCTTTGATCTTTAACCAGTGCTAATTTTAGGCTCTTCTCTTTGAAAAGCTTCAGTAAAGAGGTTGGTGAGGGCAGAGTATGAAATGAATGATTTTTTTTTCTGCTTGTTAATAGATGAGCAGTATGAGCAACTTGCAAGCAGGCATGCCTACTGAAAGTATGTAATACATTTTCCCCTTCTGTCCCACTAGCTGTGCAGGAAAAGTTCCACAGAAGAATTCAACTTCAGGAGGGGAGAAACTGACATGATGGTTTTTTGTTCTCCAGTAAGTTTAAGTTTGTCTATGGATCTTTTAGACATTTTTTGTAGAAGCTGCAGCAGTTAGGCAACTAGTCCTACTGACCTGGAAACCCAGCTTGGACATATCAAATTTTCTGCTGGAGATCTAGAATGGTTGCACTGAATTTTTGACTGAATTAGTGTCCTGGTTTAGTTATACTTTGTTAAAAAAAATATCTTTTCCCCCCGGAAAAAGTTGTCATCCGAGACCAAACCCAGATATACATCAAAATAAATGAGTCTGGAACGGACCTCAGTGTCCTTGCACATTTCCTAAAATGCTTTCAAGCATGACATCCAATTCTAGTTTCAGAAGACACAGGACACTTCCTCCCCTTCCTCCCTCCTTTCTCAATGATTCTTTTTTTTTTTTCCTTTTAAGAAGCAGGATTCACTGTGCTGACAAACTAAGATTTATTTTTAACTCTGTTTCTATTAACATTTGTTTTTCACTTTTCTCCTCAGGCCACACATACGTGCTGTTTATTACACTGCACACCAAACACTATTCAAAGAAACATCCCCTGTGGTATTATTTAGCTCATGAATCTCTTGAATTCATGACTAGCAACAATCTAACTCTCAGTCACAGAAGATTAATTATTTTTAAGAGATATGTCATTATTAAAACAAATATTTTCCCCCCTCTTAGAGCAAGAAATATCATTTTACAATACTACATTTCTCTTGGATGCTGACTTCTGCACTAGTTGTTAATCAAACCATTTGACCATGAAATAGCACCTACGTTTGGCATACGTGAGAAAAATTACTCTGTTTGCAACAACCCAACCATTGGATACTCACCACAGCAATAACAGGAATAAGCACACCCAGATTCCCTGCGCTACTGGAGGCCTGGAAAAGAAAAAGGAATTTATCACAACATCTACAAAAGCATTTCTAAAATACCAGCTGGAGGACATATTTCAAGCAGTAAAGATTCCTACTGTCAATGCAAATCACAGCATACATTGCCCATTACAGCTCTGTATCTTGCAAATAGATGCGCACAAGCTGGCCAAGAGAGTACCCTGGAAATCCAAAGGACTGGGACACCCAGGAGTCTTTCAACAAAGCTTTTCAGGTGGGATGTCCCTCACAGAAAGAACATTCTCCCCTTTCAGCACAGTATTCTATATTTGGTAGTCAGATATTATGCCTTGAGATAAAGAGGGGGAAATATTCATTGATACCATGTCTACTCTGACATCCAATAACTGCAAGAGAGACCAGGTACAGAGACCCTCACAGAAGCCGCTTTTGCATGGTTGAAAGATCTAGTTTAAAACAGAAAAAATAAGCCACAGAAGCATTTTAATGGTTAATGAGCAAATTTAAGTCCATGAAAAGGTACGCTGAGAAGCAGAGGACACAGGCAAACTATCTGACAACTATCAAAGAAAAAACTTGCAACTATCAAAGAAAAACAGAGCACGTGCAGTGTTTTACCTACTTTAACTCCTCTTGAAAATGAAGTAACCCTGTCTGAATACCTTTCATAACTTTTACTTTACACTGAGTAAAAAGTGTTCTAGTGAAAACTGCTATCAGTATCTTCGTAATAAAGAAACACTGCCTCCTAGCTCAAATCCATGTTAAACCAATCACATATTTTTCTGTTTGCAGGCGGCTTTAAGTCACTGGAGCAGTCTGTTTCCCATAGTGATTCCAAAACTGAAACAGTGGAAAAATGTCCCTGAAAGGAGGAGGGTGGAAACTAATTTAGAAGTATCACTTTAGAGCAACATTTACAATACGTTTTTCACCATTTCAGCTTGCTTATCTGTGGTTAAAAGAATCTATGAAACCTATGGGGAGAAATTTTCCACCATAAACTTCATGAAAAGCAGATTCTAAGACATGTCCTAGTTCCCTTTTAAAAGAAGAGTTGGCATCCCTGATGAAATGCAGTCTATGTTCAAAGCAAATAGATTCAGTTCAGAGGGATTTACCAAGAGCTCACCCATCCCATAGAAGGACAAAGAAAGAACTTGGTACTATTAAAATATAGCATGCACAGGAGGGGGAAGAAGGTTAAAAACCAAAAAACACATTGTTCTGCTCACTACTAGGAAAATGTACCTATTTCAAAAGGAAGTGTTACCTATCTGCCCTAAAAAGCAGGGAACAGCTGTCAAACCACATCTCCAAGAAAACCTTAATTTTCCAGTATGAACACATTTGAATTATTAAAGCAGGCAAGTGTATTTTTTGTATATAAAATCACTAGCAAACACCCTGAATTTTTACAAGTTATCCTAAGGCAGTGTATGAATGGCAAGAGGTTACAGCATTTGAACACTAGGGAGGAACATAACTGGCCTAAGGCTCCCATTTTTTATGAGTAGAAAGCAACTACCTTTTGCTTTTCAAACACTAATATACACCCCAGGAACAAAAGACAAGGTTAACAGCTTGTTCATAAGTATATTTTAGAGCAAAGATGAGAGGAAGGTATTGTGGGAAAGGCTGAGATTTTTGTTTGCTTCTTCTTAAATAGAACAGGCATATCGAGTACTCTGGATACTTAATTGGAATGGGGAGAAAAGCTAATAGGAAGCGAGGTTAAAGTCTCCACATACGAAAAAAAGCAGAGAATTCTTAAGTAACTATATATTAAACTGCTCCTGCAAAAATTCAGTTAGCATTTAAAGACATTCCTCTTCCAAACCTCCTCATAAACTTTTAAAGGGCAGTATGTGTTAAATTTTACAAATTGCAATTGAACATTGCATTTCAAAAGAACTCTATTTTAAAGCAAAACCACTCAAATATACTCTTCTGCAAAGTATTCCTACCATACAAATTAATATAAGAGACACGTCTCATCTTTCTTAGGCAAGCTTTTTGAATAAATTTGCTCTCTAAATAAAGCAACCCTAAAAATCATCAGAGATTTTAATTAAATCTGTATTTTTCATTTCACTGCACTGTTTCCCTTATAAGCCTAGACAGATAGGCCTGCATCAACTTGGATCTTGGGGAAAGTAAAAAAAAAAAAAAAAAAAAAAAAAAAAAGAGATGCACCCAGCAATTCAGGATTAATCAGGATGATATAAACTGGCTACTTCAAGCTGGAGGTTCAACTAGATGACTTCCTGAGGTCCCTTCCAACCTCAGTTTTCCTATAATCCTATAACACCGCTAAAATTAGAAGTAGAATTCTGTCACAATCTAAAGACCCTTTAAGAATTAGTAAGAGCCGTTAAGTAGTCAGCGTTCCTCTTTACAGCTTTGCCTCTAGAACTTCAAACAGTTTACTCAGTCTCAGACAAAATCAGGCTCAGATGACTATACCAGTGCTTTATCTCAGATACTATACACAGATTAGTTAGGTGTTTGAAAGGGATTATAGACCTGCATTCATATTCCATGACCAGAAAACATTCTTAGGTGTAACAAAGGGTGATATTTTATTGTGTGTGTGTGTGTAAAGGTGTGGTTTTGGTTAAAAAACATACGGAAAAGTGTTTAATAGTGCCATCCATATAAATGCACAGCTGAACAAAATTAAAAAACAGTGAATATCTGACCTTTAGTGCTGGTCCTTTTTCACTTGCTCTCTCACTAGCTCTCTTTCCTTCTAGCCCAAGCTGAACAAACAATTCCAGCAAGTTCATCAGTAGTTCATCCACAAGGTGTTCTCCTTGAATGTTAGCAGCGATGTTAGCTAGGGCATTAATGACTGCTAAAGAACAGTGTCTGAGAAGAAAGAACAGTTATGAACGAGCAATTCCTCAAAATTTTATATTTTCAGGGCTTTCTTCATAATGCTGAGAGATAGGGGTCCGTATTGGGATTGGTACCGTTCAGTATCTTCATCAATGACATTCACAGTGAGATCAAGTGTGCCCTCAGCAAGTTTGCGGACAACACCAAGCTAAGTGGTGTGTTCGACCTACCTGAGGGACAGGATACCATCCAGAGGGACCTTGACAGGACTGAGAAGTGGACCCATGTGAACCTCATGGTGTTCAACAAGGCAAAGTGCAGGGTCCTGCACGGGGGCTGGGGCAATCCCTGGTATCCATACTGGCTGGGGGATGGAAGGGATGGAGGGCAGCCCTGCCAAGAAGGATTTGGGGGTACCGGTGGGTGAAAAGCTGGACGTGAACCGGCAATATGCGCTGGCAGCCCAGAAAGCCAACTGTACCCTAGGCCACATCCCCAGCAGTGTGGCCAGAAGGGCAAGGGAGGGGATTCTGCACCTCTACTCTGCTCTGGTGGGACACCCCCCCCACCCCTCCAGCAGTGCTGCCTCCAGCTCTGGGGGCACCAACATCAGAAGGACATGGGCCTGTTGGAGTGAGGCCAGAGGAGATGCTGCAAGGGCTGGAGCCCCTCTGCTGTGACGACAGGCTGAGAGAGTTGGGGGTGTTCAGCCTGGAGAAGAGAAGGCTCCAGGGCGATCTTAGAGCCCCTTCCAGTCCCTAAAGAGGACCTACAGGAAAGATGGGGATGAATTTTTAGTAGGGCCTGCTGCAATAGGACAAGGGTTAGTGGTTTTAAACTAAAAGAGGGAAGATTTAGACTAGATATAAGGAAGAAATGTTTTATGCTGAGGGTGGTAAGACACTGGCCCAGGTTGCCCAGAGGGGTGGTAGATGCCCCATCCCTGGAAACATCCCAGGCCAGGTTGGACGGTGCTCGGATGGAGCTCTGAGCATTTCTAGTTGAAGGTGTTCCTGCTCATGACAGGGGGTTGGACTAAATGGCTTTTACTTGTCCTTTCCAACCCAAATGATTCTATGAACTCTTGCAATAAGGCTGCTGACATTTTTTTCACTCAGAGGGGTTTTTTTTGGGGAGGAGGGGAGGTGGTTATGGTTTTTTATGAATAGCACATCACTTTACTGATAACTGAAATGCAATCAGTGTTTAAGTGAAAAACTATTTGTACGCTTTGCCTCTGGAAGACATTTCATTTATGATGCTGCCATGGCCAAAAGGAAATGACTTTTCTGTAGCAGATATGGCTACAGACAAAAAGCAGCAAAGACCTGTGTTTCTGGATTGGGAAAGCTCTTGAGCAGAAGAATCAGAACTAGTATCAGTTGTTAAAGCTGAGATTGGATTGGGTCAGACAGTATGTTTAAACATACTGACAGCAACAGTCCTCTCAGTTACTCACATACTACGTTAAAAGATATCCAGCCTGCCCCAACTATCAACAAAGTCAGTGATAGTCTTTAATTATAACAAGGACTACAATGCATACTTACATACTAAGAATCAAATTGTTAATGGTTTGCATTTAATCCCTAACAAGTATTGGGACCACATTTAAAAAAAAAAAACAACAAAAACACAACCCCCCAAAACAGAACACACACACACACACACACACCACCCAATGGAACTTCATTAGCTTTTCCAGGCTAAGACATTAATTACTCTAGTTACAGATAACATTAAGTCCTCAATGTCAATTATAATTTACAAACATTAACTCCTTACAAAGGAAAAAAAAAAGAAATTAATACTATGTGTAGTAAAAAACATTTCTAGGAATCTCTACATTATGAAGTACTACTATTTTTTAAACTAATGTATTACTTTTTAACATCAAAGGAAAAAAAACAGTACTATTTATAGCCTCATTATAAAACTTACAGCAGGAAAAAGTGAAAATCCCTGATGTAGCATAAAGGTTATTTTATACAGTGTTCATGCATTTAAGGGACACGGCTAAGTGTTACCTGTATCCATGATCCTTATAGTCTTTTGTGGCAGAGTAAACAACTGAGCTTGCTTTAACACTGATTTGCTGAAACAGATTCCACACCTCCTGGTAAATATATTGCTGTAAAAAAAAACCAACCAAAACAAATCACTAAGTAGAGCTTATTGAATACAATTTCTCTAAAGAGCAACCCTGTAAAATACACTAAGTATTACAAAGTTTTTCAGATAGGTACCTAGTCACAGCCTGAGGAACAATTCCAGCTTCCACAAAGCACACAGTGAAAGTGCTCTCGTTAGTGTTTTCAATTCTCAAATTTTACAAAATTTGTTAAGTTCTTTAACTCCACCTTCCTGATGGAAAACTTTTTTTCAGGCTTCTGAGTTCTGGCAATTAATTGCTCCCTCAGAGGCAAGAATTACATTCAGAAAAGGTAAATCAGTTAATCCCTATATGACTGAATAAGGCAAACTATACTTTTAAATGTATGGACCTACAAGACTTTGAAAGTTGATTACTGATATGAAAAACTGTGCACCTATTTGGGACATAGGCCAAGTGTTTATGAACTTCATAACTTTTGAAAACACCGTGTTTGGTGTTTTTTTATAGTTTGGGTTTTTTTTAAAAAAAAACACTTTAATTATTTTCTATGAGGACTAATCTTCTTGACAGGGACTGCTTTTGTTTTCTGATGGCACAGAGACATGAGGATTGTACAAGCACATACCTGTGGTGAAGAAAAGAAAAATCTTAAAAATCTTCTGCAAATGCAGTTTCTAAACTACGTTTCCTTTTAACTAAAGGAAAGGGATCATATGAACCGGCACTCTCTTGGCCTGTTCTTTCCTTACATTTCCAGTGATGACCAAGCAGCCCAGCTGATCAATAATAAGTACATCAAGATGAGAAGGTGGCTGGCAAAACTTCTGCTGTAAGATCTGTAGGATGGGTTCCATCATTTTTGGGGTGTCCCTCAGTGCCACTGCAATATGCCCTAGAGCACGAATTGTGTGGTCAGGAATCAAATGAGCTTCCCTGTTACAAAAAAACAAACAAAAAAAACCTCAAAACATGTAACTGTTCAACAACTATCAAGACCTCCAAGCATGGTTACATTTCATGTAAGAAACAGTTCATATACTAAATTTAAACATCACTAACAGCTTTAATATTGCTGATCTATATACCCATCTACTCCAAATATTAACATATACTTGCACGAGTTGGTTTTCAAAATAAAAAACACAAAAAAACCACAAACACAGTATTCAAGAAACCCACACTAATCCATAAACAAACTGCTCTAGAAACAACAATGAGAAGAGGTAAAAGTGATCTGCAAAACATTAAGACATGACAGTCAGACCAGCCACTATAGGACTTCCCCTTGGAGGTTTCTTGGTTGGCGAGTCTCTTAAAAGTGAAGCAAGTCAAATGCCGTAAGTGACAAGCTCTGTCTATCCATAAAACATAGCTGAAGCCTGAAGGACACAGCAGAGAGAGTATCACTCAATCCAGGATTCAAAAATGGCTAATACTCACCAAAGATTTGCTGATTCAATCAGATAAAAATGAATCCATACCTCTCAGCATGAAAACAACGGCTCAGCTCTGCAATGATTTGCATGGGAAGATCTTGACCCTCCATACAAGCTCACTAACCTCAGAGACACTTAATTCTAAAATAATGTTGACCATAGTTATATCCTAGAATAAGCTTCAGGTTTACTGAGTGAAGGAAAAATTGGTTTGATGACTAACAACTTACTTATCACTCTCTTGAGAGATGTACAGACGGTTAGATAAACTGGCAAGAAAGGCCTCAACAATCACTGAATCTATAGTCAAGCCAGCTTTCAAGCACCTGGAATAACAACGAACAGCCAGAGGACGGGGGAGGAAAGAAAAAAAAGCACGAATTAAACATTTCACTTTTTACTACTGTAAATACACACCAGGTATAAGGGAGAGATGTTTATACTGAAGTATAAGAACTGATTGCCTAGGAACACTGCAGATGTACTTTTAAAAAAATGAGCTGAGTTTCTACTGCTGCTTTCTCCATCAACAATAAAGACTTGGGATAGGCAATAAGGTAAATTCAGAATGCACTGCTTTAGAAACTTCAATCCCTTGTCTCCAGTCACCAACTATTTGTCTTCCCTCCAGCTCTCAGTAGCTGTCTAAAAGGGAAGAATAATCACTACACTGCCCACATCTGAGGGCATGACAATCCTCCTGTTACAGGAGGCTCACTCAACGTGATAATCTAAGCAGAAAATAAAAACCCTGCTGAGTATCAAAATGATGACTAGCATGAATTACGTATGTGGAAAGCAAAACAATGAGACTGAATTATTTTACAATTAGGACATAGACAGAACCCAAGAGATGTCTGAAGACAAATGAAATCATGATCAAAAAAGGCAAAAAGCCTTTATAGCAGCACAGAGCAGCACCTTCTAAATGGTCATAATACTTTTCTGATAGGGAAATGTATTCCAACGTGGTGCAAGTCTCTCTCTTACCTGCAAATGTTGTCTATGGCAATGTCACGCAGCTGCTCATACATGGATGGTTGACTTTTCTTGCCAGGCATCACATTTAGAGTAGACTCTGAATGCTCGTTGGTGACACTAATCTTGATGTCATTACCACCTACTAAGAACACAGAGTATGGAAACCAACAACACTTGAAATAGCTTTTTATCCGCAAGATAAGAGCACACAGGCAGAGCAATATCCAGTGAGGGCAAAACAGCCTACTTTACAGCTCGGAGAGTTGTGCTGAAGAATTCTGGAAGTACATGTGTTGTCACTAGCTATGCAAGATATTACTGCATTTACCTATTCCTAAATAATTATTCCTAAATTTAGTCAACTTCTGTTCTGTTACCTGTTCTTCTTTAGCATTATGATACTGCTTTTGCATTAGCAAGTGATTTAAATTTATCATTTTATTTTTGGAAATCATAATTTGATATTACAATTTAAAAACAACAACAAAAATCCTGCCAAATGCCACCAAGATGGTCACAGGGCTGGAGCACAGGACCTGTAAGGAGAGTCTGAGGAACACGACCTTGTTCAGCCTGGAGAAGCAGCAGCTTTGGGTAAACACAACAGCTGCCTTCCAAAGTGTAAAACAGGTTACCGAGAAGACAGAAGCAGGCTTCGTGGGAGAATGAGACACAACAGCCATAACTTGAAACAAGGAAGGTTCCAACTGGATATGTGATTATTTTTTACCCCCCCGACTATGAGATTAATTATGCACTGTCTCAGGCTGTAGAATCTCTGTCCTTGGAGGTTTCTGAAGGCCCATGTGGACAAAGCCCTAAGCAAACTGCTCTGAATTGAGTGAATATGTTGACACACATTATACAACCCTTGGCACCGCAGTATCACACTACAGTTGTCAGTGATTTCACTAAGGACAAACGTGCTTGAGATAAGACTATCTTGGTGTCAGCAGAAGAGGCACAGCAATATTGCTGCTAGGATAAAATGTAGTTCTATATACTGCTTGCCCTTAGATACAGAATTTGATTTGCAATCATTCATCCTCTTCACCTCCAAAGGAAAAAAAAATTAAAACTATCATAAATGCATCTCCATTTCCCCCTACAGCTGTATCACCACAAAATATTCAAAAGCATCAAAAAGCCATACAAGTTGGAAAACAATCACTAGCATATCCTTTGGAACATGGCCTTTTTTCATTTACCTGTGTGATACTGGCTATGATACTTGTAAAGTTTCACAAGCACTGGGGACGGTATCACAAGAAAATCTCTCAAGGACGGATTGACAGAATGAACCACAACAGGGAACCTCTCACACAAACGACCTAGCCCCTAAAAAAAAAAATTAAAAAAAAAAAAAAAAGAACATAGCCAACTGTAAGCTTGCAACTTCAGCTCAATACCAAAAAACCACAAACCATACATAGTTCTAAGAGATTCAATTTTTAGCAGAAGGTTTAGACATTTCAAGTCTCTAATTCTTTTAGGTTATCCTAGAGTGCTGCATGCCAGTCAAGCCTTGCTGTTTTCTTCCTGGGTGATTTCATAGGAGTTACATAAAATGACCTGCACTCTCTAAAAATAAAGTTACTGGACAAGTTCCAACATTTAGAGAATCCTGATTATTTACTATGTGGTGGAAAATACCACATTTGTAAGACTATGAGTAAGTGCACAATAAGGTGACATAAAAATTACAATAACCAAGCCTCAGTCTTAAAGCTCAGTGATCTGCCAGTAACAGTATTAATTGTTTATATAATGCAGTAAGAAGCTAAATATTCCAGAAATTAAATACTGGCTAAAAAAACCCTCATGAATATTATTCTTCAAGAAGCAGTTGATCTAAGAAAATTTTAAAAGCACTACTCTACTGCAGTTCTAATTTCCACACCAGACCTCTAAAATCCAAATGTAGAATACATTGATGGAAAGTAATATGAACAGCAGATAAAAAGTGTTCTTCTAGCAACCTGTGAAGCTCCCCAAACTCTCACTTACTGATATAGTAATGTCAAATACTGTAAAGACAGACCTGCAAACAGCAAATTAGCAGTGGCAAGTGAGCGATGATGACTTTGCTTGAGGTTTTCGACTGCAGCTTCTCCGATAACTTGATGCACAGGTTTTCTGCACCTTAACCGAAAAAATCAAACAGAAAAATTTATGTTTATCAGATTCGTTATTAGGCCACACACAACCCAATGCTTACTGGAATTTCTGAAACAACACAGAAAATATATCAGCTTCATTCTTCTCATACTACAATTACTCAAAGAGGTTTAGTGCTGCTTCTGCAAAAAACAGTTTTGGAAACTTAGTATCTGCATCAATGTCAAACACCATGATTAAAAGAATTACAGTACTAAAGTTGATTTTGAGCATACTTCGCATTTGACAGAAATTAAGTATTGCAAGGTCCAAAGGAAAAAAACCCTTCACATACTCAGAGGATGTATAAGAATTATACATGAAAGAAAACTGAGAAAAAATGAGAAAGAGCTTCCCAATCCTGTTAACAATGAAGTAAAAACATCTTCTTTAAAAGAATGACTGAGAAACATTTAAGACACTAAAAGCAGTAACTAAAAATATAAAATAAACTAGAAAATAAGCAGCTGCATGTAATGCAGCAATTATACCATCTCTTTCAGATAAGCCAATAGGATGTTTCTGTTTCCATTTCTATGAAGACATGTCTAACTACCTAGCCAACTAATCTGACAACTTTTTGATGGAAGTTTTACTCTTGTATTTTAATAGCAAAGCGTATTCCACTGAAATTTATTTTATATTTCTCTGAGCATTATCTACTCTCAAATAACTTACAAGTTTTTCCACAACTTAAAAGGAAAAAAAAAAAAAAAAAAAAGACAGACATTCCAGAGACTGAGGAGCATTCTTCACCTTGCTCATCTTTCACAGCCCACACCATGAGATCCACACAGGCAGCATTAGCCTGACAACGCAGTTTTAAAGGACTCAGTTCATTATGCAGTCGATCCACATCATGAAGAATTTTCTGAAGTTCTGATTGACTGCTGTTGAATTGCTCTAGCACAAAATCATGGATTTCCTTCACAAATGAGTTGGGAAGGTCTAAGGAAATAAAAGGCAACAGCATACTCAAATGACGCGAGTCAGTGTATCAAAATGACAGCGTATATAAAATTCATTCTATGTCACAGATTTCATAAACTTTATCCCCTACCTAAAAGATAAATTTCATAGCAAAGGCCACCAGTATGCAGACAACTGAAATACATCTATTAATTCTTTTATTGGTGCTCAAAATATTTTTTTTCTATTCCCATAGCACCTTTTTTATATGGAAACATTCCAAAATACAAATTTTACAGCATACGTGGAGTTCCCGGAAATCATAGAATGGACAGGGTTGGAAGGGACCTTAAAGACCATCTAGTTCCAACCCCCTACCCTGGGTAGGGACACCTCCCACCAGACCAGGTTGCTCAAAACCCCATGCAGCCTGGCCTCGAACGCCTCCAGGGATGGGGCAGCCACAGCTTCTCTGGGCAGCCTGTTTCAGTGCCTCACCACCCCCAGAATAAAGAATTGCTTCCTAATATCTAGTCTAAATCTCCCCTGTCTCAGTTTAAAACTGTTAACCCCTCATCCTATCGCTCCACTCCCTGATCAAAAGTCCCCTCCCCATCTTTCCTGTAGGCCCCCTTTAAGTACTGAAAGGACTCTCTAAGGTCTCCCTGGAACCTTCTCTTCTCCAGGCTGAACACCCCCAACTCTCTCAGCCTGTCCTCAGAGCAGAGACTCTCAGCCTGTCCTCCACCCCTCGCTGCACCTCCATGGCCTCCTCTGGACACACTCCAACAGGTCCATGTCCTTCTGATGCTGGTGCCCCCAGAGCTGGAGGCAGCACTGCAGGAGGGGAGGGTCTCACAAGAGCAGAGTAGAGGTGCAGAATCCCCTCCCTTGCCCTGCTGGCCATGCTGCTGGGGATGCAGCCCAAGATGCCGTTGGCTTTCTGGGCTGCCAGTGCATATTGCTAGCTCGTGTTGAGCTTCTCATCCACCAACACCCCCAACACCTTGTCCTCAGGGCTGCTGTCCATCCATTCACTTTGGGATTGCCCCAACCCCTGTGCAGGACCCTGCACTTAGCCTTGTTGAACTTCATAAAGTTCATCCAGGCCTACTTCTCAAGCCTGTCAAGGTCCCTCTGGATGGCATCCCTTCCCTCCAGTGTGTTGACCGCACCACACAGCTTGGTGTCATCAGCAAGTTCAACAGGGTGCACTCAGTCCCACTGTCCATCTCACCAACAAAGATGTTAAACAGCTCTGGTCCCAGTACTGACCCCTAAGGAACACCACTCGTCACTGCTCACCACTTGGACATATAGCCATTGACTGCAACTCTTTGAATGCAGCCATCCAGCCAATTCCTCATCCACCAAGTGGTCTCCAATTTAGAGACAAGGATGCTGTGCAGGACAGTGTCAAATGCCTTGCACAAGTCCAGACAGATGATGTCAGTTGCTCTCCCCTTATCCACCAGTGCTGTAACACCATCGTAGGAGGCCACCAAATTTGTAAGGCACAATTTGCCCTTAA
The DNA here is from genome assembly GCA_947846985.1 of Fratercula arctica. Classification (NCBI taxonomy): domain Eukaryota; kingdom Metazoa; phylum Chordata; class Aves; order Charadriiformes; family Alcidae; genus Fratercula; species Fratercula arctica. Next base: position 28,635,386 of record CANTUZ010000013.1, on the reverse strand, counting down.
GGAAGCCATGCTGGCTGTCACGAATCACCTCCTTATTTTCCATGTGCCTTAGCAGAGTTTCCAGGAGGATCTGCTCCATGATCTTCCTGAACACAGATGTGAGACTGACCAGCCTGTAGTTCTCTGGGTCTTCCTTTTTTTTCCTTTTTTTTTTTTCTTTTTAAAAACAGGGGTTATGTTTCCCCTTTTCCAGTCAGTGGGAACTTCACTGGACTGCCACGACTTCTCAAATATGATGGATATTGGCTTAGCAACTTCATCCACCAGTTCCCTCAGGACCCACTGATGAATCTCATCAGGTCCCACGGACTTGTGCTCCTTCAGGTTCCTTGCATGGTCTCAAACCTGGTCTTATCCTACAGTGGGCAGACCCTCATTCTCCCAGTCACTGCCTTTGCCTTCTGGGACTTGGGCAGTGTGGTTAGAGCCCTTGCCAGTAAAGACTGAGGCAAAAAATTCGTTCAGTACATCAGTCTTGTCCATGTGCCAGGTGACCAGGTCTCCCATTTCCTTCCTGAGAGGGACCATATTTTCCCTAGTCTTCCTTTTGTGACTGACTTACCTACAGAAGCTTTTCTTGTTGCCCTTGATTGTACCCTGGCCAGATTTAACTCTATCTGGGCTTTTGCTTTCCTAACCTGATCCCTGGCTGCTCAGACAATTTCTCTGTATTCCTCCCAGTGAAAATGCAAACCCCTACGTTCAAGCACTCAATACAATGCAGACAATGCTTTTGATCCTAAACATAATGAAGGATAAATTAAGAAAATACAAATACTATACCTTTCATATAGTATAACGTGTCTCTCAACATTTTAAATTGAGCAAGATAAAGAGGGTCACTGAAAGTTTTATAATAGAGCTCTGTATTAGCACCCATCTGAAAGAGAAAAGAAGCAACCTGCTAGATTCAAAATTAAGTATTTTCCATTGTATGGATAAACAACTCTTCTTATTCCAGTCACATAATTGTTCTCCTCTGCAATGTAAACAAGCATTTAAAGCAGGTACCAGAAGTAACCTCACAGCTTTCCCCCTCTACTTTTATCAAAAGTATAGACAGTCGGTGCATAAAATAAGATACAGTCACTCTTTCAATTTGAAGAGCACATATATGTTCTCTCTAACAGTGTTAAAAAAAGTCATTAGAGAAATTCATTCAAGTCATTAGAAAGGGCTTGAATGGCTTGAGTCATATAAGTTAGAAAACGAATTTAAAAACATACCTCTGACACTTCAGCTACAACTGCATCTAAGGTCTTTAGCAAAGAATCCCCAACAATCTGTTTTACCTATGGAGGAAAAAAAAAATTAAAAAAAGGATGTTTCCTGCTGATGACTCTGTATAGGAAGACAATATAATTTTGCCCACGCACAGAAAATTCTTCATGGTTCATATGAGAGCTTTTTAGGAATACTATTGAAGCATGACATTAAATGCCATAAAAATAACATCACACAAATCTTGAGCCACAAACACTGTCTTTTTATTTGCAATTCTAAAAGTTTAAACTGCATCTATTTCTAGCACGAATAGAATGTAATCTCATTGTCGTCTTCATAAGAACCCACCACATACCATGTTCAACAGCTGACGGAGCATTTCCAGTGGGATGTTAAACTCTTTATTGTTAATGCCATTGAAGAGAGGAGAAACTGAAAAGCTGGAGCTGATAGTAGAGAAGTAATAATCAGGATCCAGTGCACTCCCATCAGGAAGATATGAACCTGATCAGAAAAAATAACAGAAATTTGGCGGAGAGAGAGGATATGTAAACTCTGTTTGATGGTAATATTTAGTCACTACTAATGACTTATTTCCAACACAGGTACAGTCTTTAACTTGCAAGCTATCCAGAGGTGCATTTCAGCTAATCTACTAGTAAATCAAGACAGAAAACTATGTTAAAAAAATACATTTGTTCATTATTGTAAGAATTAATTTAAATGACTCGTGTTCATGTCGGAGACGCTGCTGACAAGAAGTCTTCCCATACTACTGGTGTACATTTACTTGAAAACATCTGTAAATGCCATTTTGTTCAAAAGCATAGAGGTGCAAAGAACAGACTAAGACAAAACTATCTTGCAAGGTTTTCCCCTATATTAGACAAAATGAACTCATGGCACAGCTTTCACCTTAGAAGAGGCACCAATTCACTACTGCAATTTGAAGGCAAAGAGAAATTAAATTATTTTTCAGATTCAAGTACTCTATTAAGCCAACAACTTGCTCAGCATACTGGTTTTGGCACTGTTTCCACTTTAGAAATTACATCTCCGCCTTTTTAAAGTACTCAGCTGCCTGTGCTAAAGTCATGTTCCTGTGACTAATAGGCTTTCAAGCAACACTGTTTATTGACAACGACAAAAAAAATGTTTTCAGTCCAGTCTTCTAAACCATTAACCTTGGCCAGAATAGAAACAAGGTCATTACTCATCTTCTTCAGCAACTAAGACTATGACAAACTACATTATCAGAAATAATACAAGGGCTGCCTGTATCTGAAGTATCTGGCAGAAGTTAGTATTGAAAATAAAATCTTGATTAGAATAATCATAATTCTGCTATAGAAATAATTAAAATTATTCTGAAATTTTTACAAAGTTATCCACTACCCACCTATAGCTCTAGTTAAGATTATTTTTGTTCTACAACTATAGCCTCTCTCTAACCTGCAGCCTTTTTTTTTTTTTTTTAAATTCAAAACATGAAGACCATAAAATTGAAGAAGCATAGGTTAGTTCAACAGGGTAGACAGAAGACAAACCGTCTCTTTCTACTTGGCAATTTAAGAATGATATTTGAATTACCCTGAAATCCCATGATGTGACTGAGAAAGACAGATGCCTCTACAAATAGTAATGTGAAGGAAAAAGAAAAGTAATGTGGAAGAAACTAAAGCAAGGGCTCAAGAGAGGAGAATGACCCAGAAACAGAGAATGCCCACACTGTTAAAAACCTCAAAGGGACAGACAAAACCAGAGACACCAAAACACCCCGGATGCAGAGCTTGTTCTCCACTTGATTGATGAAAGAGTTTATTTTTAAGCCTCGCTTTGACATAGAACTTACAGCTAGAGTTCTACTACAACTCAGTGGTTAAGAGTTCATGAAAATTTTTCACATCGTTGCCATTATGATACAGTAATTAATACACAGTAATGAGCACTCGACTTCAGTGTCTCCTGCATTATTTCTCGCATCAACAAATTACTAGGTCTTACACAATGACTCACATCACATTTACCTCAAACGGAGCAGTTGTTTCAGATTTATATAACGTGCCAAAAAAAGTCTCAAAATTCCAGACCCTAGTCCAACAACGTAGTTGTCTAGTGAAACACAATATTAACATTTGTTTCTCAGAGTTACTCAGCCTAATATCCTGAAATATTTTCGGCCTAGTTGAATTAAGCTCTTCAGTACCAGGCATAGCCTAGCAGTAAAGAAATCATGTCTCTCAGAAGCCTGCCAGAAACAACTGAGCCTGGAAACCGTTGGTGTTAACTTCCTACTGTCTTTATAGCTCAAAACTTTTCAGAATCCTAGCAGGCATCACAGAATCACAGGGTTGGAAGGGACCTCTGGAGATCATCTAGTCCAACCCCCCCTGCCAGAGCAGGGTCACCCAGAGCAGCTTACACAGGAACGTGTCCAGGTGGGTTTTGAATGTCTCCAGAGGCATGTGTCAGAGAATTACTATAAGCATTCTAGAGGGCAGCGAAAAGGGTCAAAATTATTTTGGTTTTCAATTTTTTATAAATAGCAACAAACCCCCCAAATCATACCCTGTTCCTTTGCAAAATAATTTACCTTCGAAATAATGAATTGCAGATCCTCCAGGAGAGCTGGGAGGGGGAACTCCACGTTCAGGACTAACCTGAAACATCACACAAAAGCCATAATATAAAAACTATTTATAAAACATTGAAAAACCTTCCAGAGAGTGGTTCATACACTTTATAAGGAAACACAGCTTCAAGGAAAACTAACAGGAACTACACATTGTCATGTTTAACAGCTCAATTCCAACCAAAAATGGGAAGTTAAAAAAGGCTAGTTCAGTGGTTTTGACTAAAGGGAAGATACCAGAATGATGACTCCTGTACCGTGTGAAACCTTGCTAATAACAATCTGTCGTTTCAAAACCGGGGTATCTGAATCCATTCTTCCCCTAAGACAACGAACATCCATAACTCCTTGTGAAACCAGTGTGAGCTCACGTATCCTCAGCACTTCAAAAAACTTTAGCCATTAAGTGCCAGCTTCCCAAATTCACAGGTATACAATACAATGGTTTTTCACAACAATAACACAAGGAACAGGATTTGACAATTGTTCCTTGTAAAGACTTATTAGTACAATTACTGGTTTAACTGACATTGATTATTCTGTAGCTCAGAAACTACAAAATTATTTTGAAACTCAGTTGCAGAACCAAAATAAAGATTTCTGTATCTGGTCAAATAATGTGCTAAGAGACTGCGTGCTTATCCACTGGTCTTAACTCCACCAAGACCACAAAATCATCTAAGCACCGACTCCACCACAGAGCAAGTCATACAAACCTGCGAGATGCTAGACACACTGCTAGCCTTTCTCTTTAGTGTTCCTTCTTGGCAAACAGTGAGTAGAGAACTGGGAAGAATTGATCTGAAATCATTAAAGGATCGTCGGCGAATTCCTTCAAGCTCTTCTGGAACTCTCAGGGAATGCGGGGGAATTTTTGGAAAAAGCTTTGAAAGGAGAGCCTCCTCTGAATTGCTGTAGCGACCAAAGGCTCGAGAAATTCCTATCAGGCAGGGTACTGCATACTTGCATAAATATTCTGGAAAAGAAAAACACATATAATGGTATATTAACAATAACTTAGAACTTCCTCTTCACGGTTTTGCTATCACTTTACTAAACTGTTTCAGCCTAATGTGCTTTGAAAGACTTATTTGTGCAAGTAGAGGAAAAACCATGAAGGTATTGCAAATTAATACACTTGCTTCTGTATTTACCAGTCAGCAACAAATGAATAAATATGTGCTAAGAGAAGTCAAAAGAAAAAGCTGCTCACTTTTCAGGATTAAACCTGATAATTAGAAAACACAAGAGAAGTTCAGAGGACAGGAGTTACAAGTATAGCAACAACATAAAGAGTTATTTTAATAGTACCTTTATCATGCATTTGTGGAGTCTGGCACATTCCCAACAGGAACTGCATTACTTGCAGAATTGCATCCAAAATCTAAAGTAATCAAGACAGACATAAAAAAACCAAACCTTTGTTAAAGAGATATTATTTTCTTATACTAGATCACTACAACACCAATGAAACCTGCAAATATTACTGTAAGCACCTCTGTAAACATGATTTTTTAATACTATGTGACTAAAAAAGTATACTGCCCTCACTCAGCTTACACAGCTTCTTCTGTAAAGTCTGCAGTCAGCTGGTATTTACTAGCAGAATAAAACTGCAGCAGTCCTAATTTCAGTATCAAAACCTGAAGTCTAAAACTCTGGCCTTAGCAAGTGGCATCCTCTGACACCTGGAAGTAACAGCAGACTTATGAATACCTTCCAGGTACTTGATTATTAATTAGCACAAGTGAAATAATGCAACAGTACAGATGTTAAAGCAATCAATCCCTTTGCAAGAAAGCAGCTGTGGTGCACTCTTCTCTAGACATTTGTTAGTACTGCAACATTGGAGAATCGGGTACTACATCAGCACAAACTTAAAATAAACTTTACCTGCTCTCTGAGAAACGCATCCCTGTAAGCAACGTCTGATAACAATGTTACCAAACAGAAGCTGAAGTTTTCTGGAACTGGAAGCAAGCCTGTAAAGTAACAGACAGAAAATATGCCACTTAAGCATTATTAGAGAGAATCAATGCAGAAAGAACAAATAATAATAGAGCAAGAAGACATAAGGGATTCCCATGTCATGTTCTGAACTAGACTGTAGAAAAATACAGCATTACATACAAAATTTGGAAGTACACTCTAATCATCATAATTTCAGCATAAAATGTTAAAAGAATAACTTCAATAATTAAACTGTTCCAGGCTTTCAAGTAATTGAAAAAAATATTATAATACCCCTTGTGAAAAAAGTATTCTTATATTAAAAGATATTAAGGGAGCAAGAAATGAAGTGGCTCAAATAGCAACCAAGCATCAAAGCTGAAAGTAGAGCGTACAAATCTCAGGTTCCGCTCTTCTGCTCTAAATATTACATGATCGCCTCAAATTTAGTAACCACATATATTGAGCATAGAATTGTTTAGAAAGTGCAATTTATCACAAAGCAGTCCAGAAAGAAAGCTGGGAGCTATTCAACTTCCTCTTTACTTCTAAAGAAAATCAATATGAAAGGCTGTTGAGTCAGGAGCTAAGAACCCAGTAGGATCTATCACATCCTCTTGTACCACGTCCTGAATAACCTTTGTTATTCCTATTTCCTGGCTGTCATTCCACAAGAATGATTAAAAAACCCAAACATCACCTCTGCCTTTCCGTGCATTGCTTTCTTCTATCCACTGGACTTTGGGAAGACCCTTCAGAAGTCGGAGGAGGTAAGGAACCACATGATCTTTGTGCTGAAGAGGAAAATACTCTATTTAAAATGGAGAAGAAAAGCTGAACTGCATCATCTCATGTTATTTTTGAGATGTGGAAAGACTACATATTAACCACACACAGAACTCGCTTCTAGTAATTACTCCACAGGCTTCTTGAATATTGCAAAATTTATTTCAACACAGGCAAATTAAAGTAAACCAATTCAGTGCTATAAATCCAATCTTTTAATTCTAGGCAACAGTTCATTCTCCATAAAAGTTTGAGAAAAAAGTTCTAGAACAGTAATGGACCCCAAACAATTTATTAGTTTACAGCGAGGTCACAAAATAATGTTAAGGCAGCTAGAAATTCAGTGCCAGTCCCAATTTAGTACATGTGATCCATCCCATGGCCTTATGCACAAGTCACTTCACACATCTGTGTAACGGTTCAGCTTTCTAACCTGCAAATCAAAGGATAGCACTATCCTTCCTCATAGAGTTGGATTAATTAATACTAACTGTTGGCTTTTAAAACATCATAACAATGCTAAGAAACATGAATACAGCTGCCTTATTTAAACTTCGTACCATAAAAAATGCAAAAAGGACAACAATACTATGCATGGCAGCTATATTATGGTAAACAGACACTAAAGAGGAAACTCAGGTCTGATGCAAACACTAGCAACATTAAATGACTTAAAGTGACGTCTAATGACTTTGGACCTAAGACTCCATATATCCTTCCTTTCCTCTGCACAAAAGAGTACCACACCCAGAGTTCAAAGGGAAGAGAACTAGCTTGTCATAAACAGGCTGACAGCCCAAAAGGGATGTTTGTATACTATGTAGCGTATGTGCACTGTTTGTCTTTTTATCCTGGCTAGTGCCAGGCATGAAAAGGCCTATTACAAACCTGATGCTCAGGAGTATACTGGAACATACCTGTTATTCAGAAGCCTTTGGGGAAGAACACGCAATGACACATATGATTTGAGCAAACCCTCCTGAATAGCCTTTCCTTCCTCTCCTTAAGCTATGATGACCAAAAAATGGGACAGCAGTTTGGCTGTGGCAGTGCCATGACTACTGCCTTATCACACTTATCAGTACTGCCCTCGTTTCCTTGTGCTCTCCTGCCTGCATCCATCTGTTAACTCTGATCTTTAATTTTATTTATTTGGATAGTAAATACCAACTTTTCATTCACTGAACAGCTATATTTGAACTAATCCAAAATCTTTCAAGTTAAATAGAGCTAGCCTAAGTGGGAAAAATACCTGAAGGTCAGATTCAATTAGAAAGATTCCTAAAGCAATAACAGCATCTCTGCGACGTTCATCTAACTGGAAAATCCCATGGAAATCCACTGGACACATACAGAGGAGTTTTTGTACCTGAAAAACAGCAGAGCAAAAGAACAGTGGAAGAAGACTGAAAGTATCAAAAGAATCCAAGGGAACAACGGTACGTGTGTTAAAATTGTCTTTCCAAAATCCCCCAGTAGACTTCAGGAAAGTAATGCAAATAGCTCCCAGCTTCACTTTTACAGAGCAGAGCTCTCCATTAGGTCCATGCCCTAGAGCACACCAAGAAACAGGCCTGTGGCGCACTAATACAATTGCAATTATTTTCACAGCAGAGAAACGAGATGGCAGGCTGTGGTTTTCAAAACTCATTCAGACCTCCTGTGTTTGAAGTGGGCAGTAGTCTTACCACCTCCTGGAAGACAGATAGCCACACTACCCTCTTTTAGTCACCAACCTTAATGAGAGCATCAAAGGGCTAGGAAAGAGTGATGAATTACAGATACTAGAAAAAGACAGAAAAATCTCAAGCAGATGTCAAACATTTTTACCACAACACAGGTAGATCTAAAACTTTTCTTCAACACTTGATCAAGCTGTTTGGTTGCAGTTTTTCATATCTCAAGAGAATTTCTGAAACTTTTCAGAGCATCACATTTACAGAGCTCATTCCTGCATCCCTGGTACAACAAAGCCTTCCACTAATTCTTTGGACATTTTGGATGTGCAAGTAATATGCAGCAGGCATATATATTTACTCAATTCCTGTAAACAAAAAAGAGGTAGGTGGAGCTCTGGTTACAGCTGCACCAATGCCTTCCTCATATACACCACTGAACAATGAACTATTACCTAGCTGAGTATGACTTTTGCTCAAACAGATTAAGTTACCAGAACATTATTTTCACACTACTTATCTATTACTTTACTCCATAACCAGCGACCACACATCTACAGAAACTATCGAATCTCCCAAATGCTTTGTTTTCCTATGAAACTGTTAAGAAAGGGAAAATGCAACACGCATATTGTCTTTCTATAAGTCTCCTTGATGTTAATAAATATTGCCTAAAAATGACTGTCATAATAAATACCTACGTTTGAATGACCTATGTTTGCATGTCAAGTTACTTCCTATTTAGGTAACTCTGTAAACACCCCACCTTGAAACTTCTAAACCAAGAAACTATTTCCCTAGAGTATTAGAAGAATTTACTGGATGCTCAGCAGACTTTAGGATTATGGTCCTTAAACTGCCAGACCTCATAATTAGAAGGCCTGAACACAACACAAATAATCCTCTTGCTCAACATAAAATACAGCACAGGAAATATGAACTTTGGAAAATAATTTCTGATGCATGTGTCCCACACCAGGTTAACAGCTGCAATAACACAAGTGAATAACTTTAGCTAGATATGAACCGCTGCCATGGTTGGGGCCACTGAAACTCAAACCAGGACAACTGCTAATATCATTTAACTCCTACTGTAGGCTCTCAAACCAAAAAAAACCCCACCCCCCCCCAAAAAAAAAAAAAAACACACCAAAAAACAAAACCCACCACCCCAGAATATTAGTGAATGAACAGCAAGGCTTAAAAAAATTATTCACAGTTGGCTGTCAGATGAATGTTACATTTCCAGAACAAGAAATGAACTAAGAAATGAAGTCTGCAACAGCTGGCCAGGAACAAGCCATGCACCAGAATTTTCATCAGCACAGTGCTGTGCTTTTCAACAGTTTAGTCATTTTTCTTTCATTATTGCACGAGCAATGCAGAAGTTCATTCACTTCGTGCCCAGAGAAGCCACCTCCGCAGCCCAGGCTGCTGCTCCCCCCCCCCCTCCCCACCGACCAGACGAAGCACCCGCGCTCCGCTTTCGCCAGCAGAGGTTTGTCTCAACCCGGCACTTTTTACCTTCAGTGGACTGCACCGCTTGCATTTAACCAGATGCATGGAGTAAAGCAACTAGCCCTAATTAGGCCGAGACTAATGACGCCTCTAAGACCCTGTTCCACACCCCGCGAGACGCGCCGCCGCCGTGAGGGCCCGCGTTCCTGCAGCTGCTCCGCGGCCGCCGTGGTATTCGCGGGACGCGACGGGCCGGGCGAGCGACTGGCAACTCCAGTCCCACGGGCGCGGGACGGCCGCGCCCGCGGGAGGAGGGCGGCATCCCCCGGGCACGGCCTCCCACGGCGCAGCCGCGGCATAAACCCACCCGCTTCCCAGACACGACAGGCCCGAGCGAAACGGCCCCGATGGCCCCCTCCTCACAGAGGGCGGCGACCGGCCCCCTCGCTCCCAGGCGGCGGGGACACTCCCCACAGGCAGGGCCGGGCCGCCGCGGCGCCCACCCTCCGCGCAGGCTGCCCCGCGCACAAGCGGCTCCCGCACGCGACACCCCCGCCACCCCCCGCGCGGGCAGCCGCTCCCCACCTTCTCCAGCGGCGCCGGGCTCTGCACCGCCAGCGACCGCGCTAGCGACAGCACCGTGTTGAAGTAGAAGCCGCGCGCCGTGCCCGCGCTGCTGCCCCGCCCCGAGACCGCTGAGGGCCCCCCCCGCCGCCGCCGGGGTGGTCGCTGCTGCTGCCGCCGTGGCCGCAGCTGCCGCTGCCGCTGCAACCGCCGCGGCCGCCATGTTGTGCGGGACTGCAGGGGGCCGCTCGCGGCCAGCCGATCTCTCGCGATACTGCGGCCTCACGGAACAGCAGCCGTACCACAAAGATGGCAGCGCCCGTAGCGGCTTCACTGCCGGCGCCTGCCCTGCCCTGCCCTGCCCTGCCCCGCCCCGCCCCGCCCCGCCCTACCGCGCCGCCTGCCCCCTCCGGGCCCGCTCTACAAGTGGACGCGCCTAGGCCACCCCTCCTTCCCCTCCCCCGCAGTGGTCATTCCCAGCAGCCGTCTCTCCTCAGCAGCGCCCGGTGCTTCCGTCTGGCGCGCGGAGGTGGTGGCCTGTGGGCGGAAGGAGTGGAGCGGCGTAGGGGCTTGGCCCGGCCCGGCCAGGCCAGTCCACCGTGAGGAGTGAGGGCTGAGCGCGCCGCCTCCCTGGGGCGCTCAACTGCAGCCGCTTCCTCCACCAACCATGTCGGCCCTCCCGAGGAGCTACAACCCCTTCGCCGCGGACGACGACGAGGAGGAGGAGGTGGCGGCGGCGCGGGGCGGCGGGGAAGCAGCCGGCGCCGGGCGGCAGCGGTACCTGCAGCAGGAGGTACTGCGCCGCTCCGCCGCTGCCGCCGACAGCACCGCCCGCTCTCTCTCGCTCCTCTACGAGTCGGAGCGGGTCGGGGTCGCCGCCTCCGAGGTGGGTCGCGCGGGGGGCCACCGGGGCCTCTCTGGCTGAAACCGCCGGCTGGGGGGCTGGTTTGCTTTTCTTCACTCCGAAAGTCTCCCGAAACATCTTTTTAGAGTCAGTGTTTCAGAGGCAACATATCCGTCTCTGTTACTGTAGACTGATTTTCTGGGTGGAGAGTTTGAAGAAAAAAATTCCAGTTAGGCGCTTTCTGTATAATACTGAGAGTTGGACTCGCCTGTGTTTTCAGCAGCTCTTAACAATTCTTACTAAGTCTTATTAATGGCATTTGTACCTATTTTATCCGACTACAAAGTTTTCGGCAGTTCTTTTGATTTAATGAAGAGCCTGCCCTGTTACTTGTTTGTGATGTGCTTGCTTCATCTTGATTAATCATTTCCTTCATTCTTCTGGCCTTGTTTCTGAGTAGAGTTTATACTCAGAGACATCGCTCATAAAGGTCTTGTCCATTGTGTCACTTGCTAATGGGGTGTTTCCTTGAATGTTAATAATGCGATTGCCTCAGTTACCCCAAGAGCATTGAAGCTGCAGGAGGTGCTTACGCTGAAGGGGGTTCACAGTGGCACATCTGCAGACTTGCGGGCTTGTGATTTGTTTGTCCAGAAAAACACAAATGAGGAATCAAGAATTTAGGCTTAACACGGGACTCGTGGTAGCACTTGACTTGTATCTGTTTGCTGCTTTATTGAGGGCAAAAAAGAATATTCAACTAGAATTCCCCAACGTTTAGAGAGACTATGAACACAAATTCTTTGTTTTGCACTAGTGTTAGCTGCAGGTAACTTCTCTGACAGAATTCATCTTTGGATTACTGTGGAATTGTGTTTGTGCTGCTGAATTAGAAAATAACATAACTGTATATATCAAATTTTCTAAATCCTGCACTGTTAATACTTGCTAAAAGATTATTCTTGCAGTATGAAAAAATTCTATTTGCATTTATTTACTTTGTTTATTCTGTTTCTAAATTATCAGGATCATCCCAGTAATGTGAAAGTAGTTTGCATTCCCAATGAAGGTGTCATTTACAACGAGAAATAGTTCTGCTTGCTCATTTCTGTGCCATAAACCTTTGCATTTTCACTACATCACCCATCTGGTGCCATGCTTGTTCCATCATAAGGAGATAAAAATGTCAACATGACAAAAGGCCAATACAGAAAATTCCTGGATGCTGTTTGTAGTAGGTGTCAGGAACCTGGCATTGTGTAGCAATCAGGTTTTTATAGCTGATTAGTGCTATGGCTGACTAGCAGCTCTTGATTGAAATGCCCTGGAGGAAGAGGTGTGAGTGGAAAAAGCTGTATGCCTTTAGAAATAATTTACACGGCTGAAGGAACTCTGTTATTTCTCTTTAGAGTGTCACGTGTTTGATGCTTCAGTTTATCTTGGCTTTACTAGCTTTTCTTTTTCTGTCAATATCTTTTAGGAGCTTATACGTCAAGGAGAGGCCTTGAAGCGCACAGAACAGATGGTAGATAAAATGGACCAGGACTTGAAGACTAGTCAAAGGCACATAAATAGCATTAAGAGTGTTTGGGGGGGCTTGGTAAACTACTTCAAAGCCAAACCTCCAGAGAGCAAGCCAGAGCAGAATGGAACCCCTGAATATTATGCTAACAGTAGGTAAGTAACATAAACGTTTTACTTGGGACTTATCTCCCACAACATCTCTGAAATGTCATCAGAAAATCAGAACTTAAAAGATCTGCTGATTGTGTCAAGTAAACTCCTGAGACGGTGTCTAGCTCCCTTTTCCCTTTAACTCTGAGAAAAATATTTTTAGTTTTATTTATATTTGAGGTGGTAAGAATAACTTTGTATTTGTGGGAAATTAATTCCAACAATTACACAAAATCACACAAATAATTCTTTGGAGTCTTCAGAATTACCATGCTTACTTCAATCTTATCAGGAAATCATGACTTGTAGCATTGACATGCTTCCAGTTAAATATTATGTGTATTTCTCTAGCTTCTATTACAAGCTGTAGATAAAAATTAATTGCTGTGAAATTACTGTGGTTTACAGTACTTGCCTTTCTTCAGCTGAGAAATTTATGTAAAGCCTGGTAATGCTGCATGGATTGATTTATTCTTTCCCTTCCCCCTCCATCCTCCACTAGAGGAAAGGAACCGGTTGTCTCTAAGATGGAAGATACAGTTTTGGTTTTGATATCAAAGTTTTCATACGCTGTTTTCAGCACTAAAGCAACCAGCTCTACTTTCACTGAAGGCAAATGCTAATAGCTCATTTTAAAGGAGCATTTTGGATCAGGTCTAACAAATTTGGTTGTCTTCTATAAATTTGACACCTGTTCTTGTTTAACAGATTCAGAATGAGGCCTGTGGTCCATAGGAATGTTTTCTTTTTATTCTCTTTATTACTAGATTAAAAGAAGCAATGATGTCTAGTAAAGAGCAAGAGTCAAAATACCAGGAGAGTCATCCAAATTTAAGGAAGCTGGATAATTCAGGTTTGTTAACTTTATTTTACACTGAATGTCTATCATCATCATGAGGTGAACTTGCACAGTGGTGAAGGCAGAGACCCTTCAGCCTGTCTAACTGCTGACTTACATTGCTGCTTAACGTCTGGAGATTTGTATCCCACCCTTCATGCCTTTGAATTTTAGGGAATTGTTTCCCCTAAAACTCTTTATACTGAAGATATGATTTTTTTTTTTTTTCACTTGGCTACAGCTTGTATTTAGCCCTTCCTGTGGGGGATTTATGCCATATCCACTAAAGAGTTCAAAAGCATACAGTGCTTATTGTTTGCACAGAGGAGACTATAGCCAAGAACCCACGCAATGTGGGGGCAGCCTTGTCCTATGTTTGCCAAAATGTTAACTTATACATTCAGAGCTTATCCTTTTTAACCATCATTTGTCATAGTTTTCAGATACGCTTTCCTTGTTATTTCAAACATGGAGTATAATCATTCATACTGACGTCATTACTTGATTCACGCAAGGAAGCGTACAGCATATGTTCTCTGTACAGCGTACATTCTCAATGCATTAACTTCTGCGGTGACTTTTATGTACAAAGTAACTGTTCCTTCTTAAAGTGTGTTTCAATTATGTAGTTTAGTAGGATTGAGAAAGCAGCAGGGTATCTTTATAGTTGTAGTTCTCTAAGTAACAAAATGTTTTTTGGTAACATTAATCTCCATTCCACTCCACATAATATTAAGTCTGTCCAATAGAGGGCAGAAATAACTCTCTGGTGTCTTGGCCTGGGGAACAGTAACTGCTGGTAGAAGTTACCAACTGGCCTGCTTTGTTGGTTGGGCGGCTGGGTTGGTTTTTTTTCCTTTTTTCTTTTAACTACCTAGTAGCACTACAAAAGGCAGCCCAAAAGAGAATAATTGTGGCTTAATTAACTGTTTATCTTGAGGGGTGCCCTATAGATAGTGGTTGGACTATTTTTTATACTCCTGCCAACAGGTTATGTGATTACATGGCAGCTGTGGTCAGACTAATTTTTAATAGCCCTTCTAAAATATTAAAGACTCTTCTTGCTAGCTTTTTAATTATATAATATTCTGCATTTCATACTCTTAACAGACAATGATTTCAGCAAAGCAGATTTAGTTTCTTCAGTGCAAAGGGATTCCTATCCAAAGAACCAACACCTGCGAGCCTACCACCAGAAAATTGATAACAACTTAGGTGAGTGCAAAACTTGAAGCTGTTAGATGTAATACCATTTTCAATTCTTGGCTCTTAAGACAGAGAAAATTACTAAGTAATGTATTGCCAACAAACACTTTTTCATTTAGTTCACATGTGAAATTTGATAATAATAAAAAAAAAAACCCATTGGTTTGTATTCTGCATTTCAAAACTATCTACGTGTCAGAATCCAGAGTTTGATTGAAGCGCATGTTATTTGAATGGTAGAATGCTGTTGGATATCTGTGGATGAACTACTTGCAAATTTTAATAACA
Source organism: Fratercula arctica (assembly GCA_947846985.1). NCBI lineage: Eukaryota > Metazoa > Chordata > Aves > Charadriiformes > Alcidae > Fratercula > Fratercula arctica. Next base: position 28,620,246 of record CANTUZ010000013.1, on the reverse strand, counting down.
AATCTGAGTTAGAAATGCATCTCATATGAAACCAGTTGGAAACAAACGGTTAGGATGCCTGGAATAGTATTCAATCTACTGTGGAAACTGATCTGCTACTGATCATCTGATCATCAGTACTTCCACTCTTCTGTAACATGCTTATGCTTTTGAAATAGTTAGATTTGAACTGTCCCTGAGTAAAGAGACCAGGGAAAAAAAAAAACCCAGAGCACAAGTGCTCTTAGATCATATAGTGACAATAAGAACAACACTGTTACCAAATGTGAATATGCTAGCAAATCTCTGTCATTTGAGTGAGGAAATGGCGCTGAAGTATCCCATAACACTTGCGCTCAGGATATGAAAATGTTTATTTGAATCATCCTATAAGTTGAGTGGAATATCACTGGGACAAGCAGATTTATCCATCCATTCTGAAAAATCTTATTAGGCAGGTACTAGTAATATTAATAAGGAAATACTGCTTCACATTAACATCCAGATTATACCAGTATGGATACTTACTACTCTTTTTCTAAAGCTTACCACTTACATTGAAAGATGCATTCAGCTTACCGACCTGACCGTTAAACTCAGATATTAAATTGTACATCGGTTTGCATCCAAAGAATTTGCAACTGTGTGCAGCTTTTGAAATAAACATGTTCTGCAGAAAATAGAAGAATCAAAAGGCATTAAATATTTACTTTGTGAATTTGCTGCATTTCTTTTATTACTTCCCAAAACCATTCAGCTGACTTTCTCTTCCTTTGTTCTGTAGCATATATACAAAATGCCTCTTTGATTACATGTATCACTGTTTAGCTGACCTAGAAAGAAGAGATTGGAAAGAAATCAGAAAGGGATAGATCAAAGAGAAATAATCAAGCATAAGAGTTAGTGGAAGCACATTTGTTCTACTCCCAAGCCGTGCAAAACTTACTAGCTTTGGAAGCATTTATACTGATCAATCATGCAATAACATAGTTTCCTTGTAGCCAAATTAGAAAATCAGAAAATTGAATTTTTCCACCTATGTTGAATAACTCACTGCTTAAATATTCAGTGTATTGATGATATCTGCATGAAGTTTAAAGAAAAACAGTTGAGGTAGTGAGCATATTGTGTATACTGAGGTGAGAAAAGACATACCCAATTTTTTATAAAACACATTTAAAAAAATATACATTACAGAGTATGTCATTTTATAAAGATCCAATTTGTTTTTTAAGCATTTGTAGTTAACTTGTAATGGAAAAAAGAAAGAAGTGATTATTTCTGGTAGTAATGCAGTAGAAGTGTTGAAGTATTGGTGCTTCCACTGTTTAAGAACGCTCAGACTTGAGCAGTTGTAACTAACGTTTTCAAACGTTTTTGGAGAAGAGGGAATCCTGATAGTGTCTGTTTAAACAGTATGCTTTATACTGCTTTGATTCTTTATGGTCCCTCTCTTCGTTGACAGATGAGATGTCTTCTGGGTTGAGTCGTCTGAAAAACCTAGCTCTTGGTCTGCAAACAGAAATAGATGAGCAAGATGATATGCTGGATCGCCTAACAAAAAAAGTAGAGACACTGGACGTCAATATTAAAAGCACTGATAAAAAAGTCCGACAACTTTAAAGAATTTTTAGAATTTTTTTTGTCCAGCATCAGTTCTTCTTGGGTGTCTTAACTGATTTCTTAAAAAAAATCTTGGACAATATCTGTTTCTCTTTTTTCTGATATGTTATTGATTTTGTTGTCATTAAAATTGCATAATCTTAAATGCAGCATAATACCTTAAATTCCTTCTTAATGTACATGGGAAAATTGCATGTTGAGTGAAAACTCCCAGCACTTGGTTAAAGCTTTTGTGCTGGATACTCTGCTCAATTGTGTAACTGTGCATCACGTGTGTGGAGGAATTTGCAATCTACAAAGCTTTGGTGTCCTTGGCCTGGGAGCTGTGATGAGAAAAGTAACTGCATTTTGCCTCTGTTTTGGGGAGGGGGCAGGGGAACAGAATGTGCTGCTTTGTTCAGAATGAACGTTACTGATTCTGTTTACCTACAGCTATTTTAAATTATGAAAAAACGCCGATTTCCAGATGTAAAAATAATTCAAAGTGACTGTTCTCTGGCATTTCTGGGGCTTAAGGAATGAACTGTTCCATGGAAGTTGTAAAGTATCAAGGGTGTCATACAGTAATGATAATATTCTGTGCGTGTTACCTTTCCTATGATGACTTTTTTTAAATGGTGGAACCATGAACCGTGGTTTTTATGTTTGGGTCAGTAAATGCCATCACCTTTATTTTCAGTAAAGATCTCTAAAGGTATCTTATGTGCTGCAAGAAATACTGATTGACAGTGACCCAAAAAGATTGGGTAACAAAATCAGGACTTAAACATATGTGCTCTTAAAGATTCTTTTGTAGAAATTGTCACCATCTTTTTTTTTTTTATTTTCTGCTCTTTCTCAGCTTATTCAGTTAGGTGGTTATTTGAAAAATAGCTTCCATTTCATGGTCTAATATTGCACAAACAGATCATAGGAGATCATTCTTTAGTTTAACATTTATTTCAAATGTTCTTAGGAATTAAGCAGATGCTGTATTTTCCTAGCTAATATGACTGTTTTTAAGACTCAGCTATGGTTCACATACATCTGCATTGGCTTAGCAGGTATGAAAAGTTCCTGCAAATGAAGAGAAGCTCAGGAATGTTTTTGAGTCTTCCAGATACAAGTTGGGCCTTCCAATTTGTTTTATTCTGTTGTAAGTATCACTGTAGATAAAATAACTCCGTTCCAGCCTGAAGACATGACAATGAGAACTTGCTGTCTGTCTTGAAAACAAGTTATTTCAGCTTGGAGGGGTCAAGGGACCTGTGTCAGTATTGCAACACTCGCTATCACAAATGACAGTGAGCGGTTAAGAAGAGAGAGTTACTTTTTTGAGCTGGTGCCACGTTATCTTGTGAATTAAAGGAAGATCTTGGTGTTTAGGGCTATCAAGCTTGTATCCTTCTTGAACATCACATTCATACTCTCCCCGTTTTTCCAAGGGATTTGTTACGTTGAGCTCACTTGCTACAAAGTGCACCCAGTTGTTAAGGAGATAAAAGAAAACTTGAGCCTTTCCTGTTTTACTGTGTCTCCTGAAAATTCACGTGTAGAAGAATAAAGCACTAAAAAGATATGCTTCTTGGACATAGTATTATGGAAAAAAAATATTCCTGGGATTACTACCAAAGTAGAGTTGTGAATTAAGGTGAGCCTCTGTTTCCCCTTACGTTACTGTTGTCATTGATTTCAGTCCCTAAAAAAAAAAGTTTTGCAGGCAAGAGCTATTGAGTACCTTTAATTGCTTTTTAATTTTCACTTTTTGCCACTTATGCTCATCTGGAACCATAAAAACCTTATTAATATCAATGTATCATCTAACTTTTTGGGTGTATACCACGACTAATTCTCTCTTACTGTTAGAATATTTATGAATGATATGATTTGATGTCTCAAGATGGTTGATACATTTATTTACTAAATGATGCAATCATTAGTTTTCAAAATGTTAAGTACTTTAATGAAGGAAGATTGAAATTTTAATTATACCTGGTTTAGTTTCTTATTTGACTTTCTCCTTTTAATAAAAAGGGTGAGAAGACTTGTATTTTTTTTCTTATCCCAATGCTGGCTAACAGAAACACTTTCATCTTAGAAAGGATGTATAAATTCTCTCCAGAACAGAATACCAAAAAATGCATAGTAATTAATAACACTTCTTTTAGTGTGAAATCTGCCTTCACCTGTATGCAACTATTTCACAGCTAAATTTTTTCCAAAGTAAGACTCTGGTAACTAGGGTGTATGCTGAGGCTTTCTCCACAAAGTTATGGCCAATAGAGGAAAAATGTAGCTGGAGGATCTAGTTGTGTTACACGTAATAAGAAATGTAGAGCTTGAATCTAAACAAAAAAATTTGTTGATTTAAGCATGAAGTGTGTTGCCTTTCTGATGTAAGCTATTCCATTTTTTTAGTCTAAACTATTTCACAAAAGAAATTCAAGTTTTTGGTCAACTGTTTAGTTGTATTAGCCTAATGAAATGTTTACTGCATCCTTGATATCTTTGATGCCCTTATGCCCTTAAAAACACACGCAGGGAAGAGGAATAAAAAAAATAAATCCCTGTTTCTGCTTTGAGAACCTCATGATCCAGGCAGACTAGAAAACCAGGATCTCAGCCATGTGGAAGTTATGCAGAGGTCTCTAACTTCTCATCTCTTCTAACAATCCCATTCGCTGTCCCAGTAATGTATGTCTTTGTTTGCTTAGGCTTTCCTGCTCTATTTTTTGTTTTTTTTTTTTTTTTTAATGGCGTTGTTTTAAAGAATCATTTCCGACATTGGATTTCTTTTTTTTGGGGGGGAAAGATTGTGCATGGGTATAAATGAATTTCCGCTACAAATTGAATTCCCTTTCTCAGCTTTCATACAGATGCTTTATGCTGATAACTTAAGTCTAACTGACATGAGGACACAACACTATTTTGTAACAGTAGTGAATTTTTTTTGCTTGTTAGAATAACTTTCCATCCTGCAGAAAGGGGAAATTTAGAGGAAAAAAACCACATGATTCTTGCCTTTCCAGGAAATGTCATTTTGCATGTGTTATGCAGGACTTCAGTAGCTTTTCTTACTGTTTCCTGAGCTAGAGTTTTATTTCTTCTTTGAAATTGTTGAAAAACTTACCTTGTGTAGGGTATAGGACTTTCAGAAGAAATTTAATTTGCACTCAAGCGTACTTTGATAAGTTAAATAATTTTGCATAAATACTCATGTTAGCAAAGAAACTGGTGTCCTTGCAGCAAAATAACTCTAGTTAGTTTTATTCCTATTGACTTGAGTAGAAGTTCAATAAAAAAAATATTAAAGTCTTCTTTCTAGAAGGCAATTTTCTTGCTTCTTAAAAAGTTTGCTAATAAATTTTGCAGAGGTTTTAAACACTGGGAAGTAGCATACCCTTCGTAACATAGATATGAGAAGACATACTCTAAAAGCAGCAAGGGAAAAAAAAAAAAAAGTGGGAATAACCAGTATCTGACCACTAGATTCCTAGGTGTATTTGATTTTTAAATTTCCTGAGCATTGAATTAAATATTTGTAACAAATGATGCATAGCAGAATTTTAGTGTGTACTACAAAGATTTGTTGTTGTGCTGAACTCTATTGGCCTATTGAAATTTTTGGGACACTATATGGTGTCAGGTTGTTTTTTTTTTTAATGTGTGAAATTTATCTGAAATATTTTGCTGCGTCGTAGTTTTTTGTGAAGTAATGCCATTTGTTAAATGGTGAAATAGAAGATACTTTCCAACCACTCAGCCTTCTGAACAAACAGATTTTTGTAGGCATTTTTATAAGCATAACATCATATGGAGGATATGTGTTAATTTTGAATTTGAAATATATGGGGCTTAATTTTTAGAATCACAGGTAGTGATTATCTGTGTCTATGGCTTTTTAAACAGTACTTTAATTCTATGCCACTGGTATAACACGTTTTATACAAGTCAAATTGGACATATCTCTTTCTTTTGTTCTAATGCTAAACTGGACTGTAGTTCAGCAATTTAGGAGACTGAATGAAATGAATGTTGAATGGTAAGAGGGTCAATAAAGGTGCTTATTGTTAATGGAGAGTTTTTGCATTTATTTCCCAAAATTCTTTGATTACAATTTAATTGACACGTCTTTCCCACAATAAGATCTGTTAAAATGCTGGACCTACTCTGTAAAGTTTGTGCCAGAACGGAAATAAGTTTGCAGCTGGTGAGTTTTGTTTTCTGAGAATAAAAAGAGGGTATTGCATTTCTACTTGGCTCTTGAGTAGATTCTTCTAGATCCTGAGAGCGCAATGCAAACAGTCATTTCTTTTTGCAAAACTCTAACTTGTGCTGATAAAATAATTCAAGATGTTGCTTGAAAAGTAATCTTGCTATAGAGCTTAGTATTATCAGGAATAGCATAGACTGGCTGTATGTGTGAACAAAGCAGGGGAAACAGGAGTAAGGCAAAAAAAAGTACCATCTTGAAAACTTAAAACCAACAGGTACGTAATACTCCCTTGTGGTCCCAAACTTGGTGATGGCAGAAAACTTCAGAACATCCTGACCCTCAGTTAGGTTCTTATCTGTATACGAAGGGAGGAACTTGGCTTCTGAAATTTTTTTTTGTACTAGAGTTTAATTTTGTTTGATACCATAAAGCAGAGATTCAGCAGTGGTATTACAAAAGCTCTGAAAAGGGAAACTGAATATGCTAGAGAGAGATTGACAGGTTTTTTTTAAGATTCAGATAACTTTGTTTTGCTGCCTTTGTGCTAGGAGTTCTTCAACAAATGGGAACTGAGAGCTCTTCCATCTCTGCACTTTGTTGTTGCATATAGGAAAATCAAAATAGTGCGAAGACCACAGTGGAATTTTTCAGAGAATGGAGCGGTGTAGTGGATTCAGGATCTCTGCTGGGAATATTGTTAGCTTGCTCTGGTTGCATGGTGAATCAGTTTCTGAGTCTCAGATGGGTGAGTATTTCCCACCGGTCTGCTTGTTTATGGCTGGTCAGGCACTTCAACTCTTTTGTGTTTTCTCAAGGATTTCCTTGATACAAGTCAGTCCCTGCCTTTCTGGGAAGTGGAAGAGGGAAGGGGAGGTAAAAGTTGCTGGTTCAAGTATGTAAAACCTGGCAGAGCGGGACCCCCATGCTCCTGCCTGCCTCTCTCCCTTTTCCCTGCTTCTGAAAAAAGGTTTCGTTTTAGGAGGGAGATCTACAATTTTTTGGTTTGGTAGGTGGTTTGTTGGTTTGTTTGCTTCCAAATAAATATATTACATGTTCCTGAAATGGGAAAATATGAGGAACAACTGCACTGGGGACAGGACTGAAGGCTCAGCAGGGCTCACTTGAAAGAAGGCAGGGAGGTGCCCCCAGAGCAGACTGCTGAATCGGGAAGATCCCTGAATGCCAGGCAGGGTTTTCTAAATACAGTGACTTTGGAGCCCTGCCTCAGCTATAAAAAGTCTAGATGGATTGTGACTTTGCTGTTGGTGAGGCAGAACCTTCTAGAAAATGGGCTTTCAGCTTGAGCTGTGGAAATGTCGGGGAAAACAATGGACCTCCTTGACATCTTTGTTTTAGATGATCCTTCTTTTTCCTCCATGTTAATTGTAAATCTGTTCTTTCTGTTAATGGATAGCAGTCATTTGCCAGCAGTGAGCTTTGCCTGCAGATCAGTGCTCTGAAAAGCCGCTAGAATTTGTTGCTTGGAAGAAGCAGCCTTTGCCTAGCTCCAGTGTGTCTCACAGCCTTCAGGGTCAGCTAGGGCAGCAAGAGAATGAAGTGTGCCACCGAGGCCATGCTGTATGTATTAACCCTTCAGTGCAGAAAGAAAACGATACAGTTTGAATGTGTATGTCAGGTGCTGACAGCCCTGGAGAGTGGGAGACTGCCCAAAAAGTTTATAAATTTAAGAAAAGGCATGTTTGACCTGTTGAGAAAAATTATACAGTTTAATTATTTTCCTTTGGTTTTACTCAAGAAAATTTCTTACTGCTGTTACATATTTTGTAAAATAGGTAAAGTCTAGGCTCTTTATTCCTGACTTCTAGTCTCTCTCTGCATCAGATCAAGTTATTAATCAGTTTGCTTTGTCTCTCTGCACATTTCCTATGTCTTTCCCAGTTTCTTCCTTGCTCTTCCTTTAAATTTGCCCACTCTCCATCCTATGGGAAAGAAATAGTTAATGGGAAGAGCTTTCCTTCAGTATGCTCTCATGAGTGTATTAATTTGCCAGTCCTAATTGAGTTCAGATTAGGTAGCTACTAAAATCTGACTTGCTTGCCCTAAGTTTTCATCCCCAGATTTCTCTTAGAATTTCTGTGCAACCCCAGTGTTTTTTTCCATGTATTGTTTGTTGGCTAGATGGTGTTTACGCTGGCTAGCGTGTTTGGGTGCCTTTGACAAAAATTCCTGCAGGAATTCCCTTGTGTGAAGGAACTGAAAAGGGTGGTGATGCGCTCTGCTCATGGCTTCCTGTATCCACAGTAATGCCAGTACTAAGTTACTGCATACCAACACTTGGAATGTCAGATCTTTATAGTCTTAACTTTATTGCCTTATTTTCACCATTGCCTTGTGTCTGGATTGGCCAATCTGTTTACGTCTCTGCCCACTGATCCTCTTGTGTGATGATGACAGAATGTTCCTTCCTCCTTTGACTGAAGGCTAGGCAGAGAGGCAGACAAGAAATCCAGCGGTATGATGTAAATAGTAAGGTTACAGAATTGTCATGTAAGAAAGTGAAGGCTAAAACCCAATTGCATCCACATGCCCACGGAGAAAGCTTTGCAAGGGAGGGACAGCATCAGCCTGTGGTTTTCCTACTGCAGTAATGCGTGCAGGATGACCAGGACTGAATGTCCCAGGACTTGGTACTTGTAACTGGACTTTTGTGGAAAGCCAAGAACTCTTAAAAGGCAGGAATTTTATGGGGACTGTGACAATTCCAGATTCAATGTTCTGCAGCCTTCTGCCCTGAAAATACTTAAGCTGTTAACAACACTGCAGAGGACACCTGCGAGTCATTTTATCTGCTTCATCGTACATTGCTGTGTTATAGACTGTTGACATTTATGCCATTTATTTTTATTCCCAAAGCTGCATGCAGTAATATAGTATAGACAGGAGCTAGCAGCGTTTGCGGGTGGTAGTCCTCAGTCCCCGCCTTTGGGATTATCCCCACCTCGCCACGAGTGCTCAGAATGGCAACGCGAGCACCGTCAGGGACGATGCTGCAGCCTGCTCTGCCGTGGCCAGCCTGCCGGCTGCCACCTCTCACCTCTCCTCCGTGTACTCCGTGTTCAGTTGTGACTGAGCCAGATTAGAACATACTGTGTCATGATACAGAGAGAAGGATGTTCTTTCCTAAATGACATAGTTGCAATAAGTCAGCGATAGGTTAATTTTTGTTGGTACGTGTTTAGCAAGATCTAAGGAACTAAAACTGTACTGCAAAATTAAGCAAAGTGCAGGTGAGAAAACTATCTTGTTGGGATCCTGTTATCAATCCACCAACCTTGTTAAGCCAGAGAACAGCTCTAGCGTGCTACAAACTGGCATTTGTGGCACAGCAAAAGTAGCCTTGTTCTCAAAAAGACATAAAAATGGTCTTCTAGATACAGAAGTGCTTCAGGGGGTATGCTTTCTCCCTCTTCTAATTAGGTGGCAGAGTCTTCCCAGTTGAGCAAAAATATCACGGGGACCTCTGTGCTGAATTACAGCAGAAAATATTAAACAGAGATTCCTCTGCTCTATATGCACGCGCTTCTTCTTAATGCTCGCTTGTATTTAAATCAGGGGAATATCCTCCCATACCAGTACTGTTTGCAAAAGTCTATGTAAGTTGTAGTCCAGCTCCTCCATCTGACCTTTCATCACTACTGACTTTGAAAAGTTCTTGTTTTCCTTAGGCATATCCCTCAGCAGTTTCCTTCAGCAGCATCCAAGTAAGGCATTCATTATTGAAATTTGGGTGATTTAATAATTTCCTGGCAAAATGATTCCAAAATGTGGGAGGAAAAATGGTGAAGGATTTTTTCCATCTCCAGGTGTTTGTTTTATTGCCTGAATCCTAGTTCTTGACCCTTTTGAATGTTTTTTTTGTCAAGTTGCATTTCAGCTGCTTGTCCAGAGCAGTGTGTGAGAAAGACGGTGTGGTTGGACTGTCACCCTTGCAGGTGAAGGTGGTGGGAAGGACACTCGTTCTTAGGAATCTGATGTACCTGACCGCTCTAGCATTTCCAGCTTTGAATTTTTGAAGCCATTTCCCTTTCCACAATATCCTTAAGCTAAACACTTTTTTTCAATTGCCCACTTTACTAATCTGTGTTTGAAACGCAATATTGAGGCCTCATTCCCCACTCAAGCTGACACACAGTGTGCCAGGAGCCGGAGGGCTTCCCCTGTGCCCAAGCCAGGTAAGACAAAAAGCACAACCAAAGCAGCTCTTCACCAAGGGACACAGCAGCACGTTGCTGCTATCGCTGGACACCAGTCACTCGGGGCAATGACAGAGCAGTGGGGTTTGGGTACATTTGAAGGCACGAAGCTAGAGTCTTAATGGAAGAATGTACTTAAGAAATAGGCACATATTTATGTTGAGGGTCACATTAAAACCATTAAGCTTCCCTGTTTCTTTGCAGTTAGGCACATGTAGATGTATTGCCAAGTCAGTTGGGCTGTGTTAATGATCTGCGTGGATCTCCAGGGAACGTCTCTGCTTATCTTCAAGTGTCTCAAGTGTCAGGGTTATCAAGCCAATTCCTGTAAGAACAATTTTCATCTGGCATTTCAGAGAATCATTAATTCCGACTTATCCTTCCTTGGGTTAGTGATAAATAATGGAATTAGATAACATTTGGAGAGACATTTGTTAAGCCTCTACAACCTTGTTACATACCTGCCCAGAAGTACTTAAAATGAGCAGTCATAAGAAGAGAACTTCTGATGACAGTCTTGAATGCTCTGTTCTTTAATTGTTCAGTCATCTGTAGGCCATGTAGTAAAACATAATGTAGTTTTATTTTGACTCCCATCAACTGCTTTGCTGTTTTAGTACCTCTGTCTGTAGTATGGAGTGCCTGGAAGATTGCCATGTGAAGGGAATTCTGTGTGTGAACAGCCAGGAGGGATAATATGTAAATCTCGTGGAAAGAGGCCATTAAAGGCAATGTTGAGATATAATGGAAAATAGACAATATTGAGTCTCATCAGAAATATCAACATAAACAGCAGCCACTGTGCAACGTCTCTGAAGTGAACTTTGTTGCTTTAAATAACTGCATTCTACAGAAAACAGATGGGTTATGAAATCTGTGAGCAGACTTCCAGAAAACAGTTTGGTCTTCAGGAACATGTCCATGTTGATGTTCAGCATATCCTCCTGGCACAAAGGGACACAAGGCTGCTTCTCCCTGCTGTTGTATTTACATAATACAGCGAGGAGCTGGAAAGTTGGATTACATGCAAGGCAAATATAGCTGAAAATAATACTGCATGTCGTATGTAACTATGAATGGAGATGAATAGAGAGGAAGCAATATCTGAGATAAGCAGTATAATAAATGCTGCCTTGTTGCTTCGTAACCCAACAGCTGAGGAGCTCATACACCAGTGAAACAAATCAGTGAAAACACCTGACTAACGAGAGGGACCATGCCGATAGCTTAACAGACTCTTGGTACCACCAGCAAATCCAACTGCATCATTTTTTGATGAGAGTGGGTGGACTGGGAAGTGACAGACCATTTCAAAATGTTTAACTTTATATTTCAAATGAGGACGGATTCAGGCTGTGGTTTAATGCAATGGCCTATACTTGACTATCTTTGTTTTGTTATAATTGATCAAAAAGCTCAAGACGGTTTCCTGTATTCTACCAGACATTTATGCAGCCATTTGTTTGCTTGCTTTGCGAATTAATATGATCAGTCACAGCCCAGACATAGCAAAGCAAGCGCCTGTTTGCAGACACAAACTTGGCAATATGCATTAACTGAACACAGTTCTTGCATCAGGCAACACATCATGTGCTGTCTGTGTCACATTCTAAACTACAAGAGAAACATGCAGATATTTAAGGACCTTTGGGAGGGCCCATGAAAGTGGTTATTTCTCAACACTAAACTTGTTTCTTTCAGTTCTTTAGTTCTTCTCTTCCAGCATAACCAAAGAAACAAAAGAAAAGCTGCTCATTATTCTTAACAGTTATGTTTCAGTCTTCATGAAATAGAAATGGATAGAAACACACACAGACAACCCACATCTGATGTGCTCTGGCTACAGAGCCTTACTTGATCCAGAATTTTAAATATGTTTACACTAGGCTCTGGTTGAGTGGGAGCAAATGACTTGTGGAGAGCTAGGGTGCAAGAGGGGAAAACTCTGACACTGGGACTAGAAATCATTCCTTTGCTTCCTGAATGCAGTATTGCGTGGTGCAGAAAGAGGGAGGCAACTAAAAGCTTCTGCGTAACTGGACCTCCACACATTCTTTCTGAAATTAATACTTTATTAGATCTCATTTTTCCATGATGAGGACCAAAAATCTGCGAAGAAATGCAACCATAAAATGCTAAATAAATGGTTTAACTTGCACTTTGTATGCTTCCCTTTCATTTTTGTGTTTGCTAAGGATACTCCATGTATCTGGAACAGCAGAGTTTGCCAAAAATTGATGTCATTTTTTTTATGTTGCAGGGCACATCTCAAGCCTTTAGAAAAGTAGGAAGTACCAAATACTCTTTAAATCAGGAAGATCTTTCTAAAAGACAGGTATTTCTAAACAGATTACCTATACTCTAAAAAGCTAGGATTGTAAATTCCTTCTGGTGCTTGTTAAGGCTGCCTCTGCACAAGAGGTTTTCTCCCTTTATTTAACATCCCTCATACGAGTAGGATCAATTACACTGAAAGCAGTGGCATAAAGGGGCACAGCTGTCTTAATCTTGCATCCTTTAAACTCATTCTAGTGACAGGGTAGCAAAAGTGCTTATATATTCCTTCTGCCAGCATTGGTAGGAATTTTTTGATGTTTCATTACGAGGACTTCAAGAATGTAAGTCTGTGCTTACCTACATTTTATGCTAGCTCAGCCGTCTTGCTTGTTATTTTCTCAAAATTCTAAAAGGTAGCAAACGTATAGTTGTTGAACCTCTCCAGGAAACACCTTTGTGTTGTGTTGGTGCCTTGAAAATTCTAGTTAAGACTGAAGTTCCAGAACAGCCAGTCTGTTACATTCAGGTTATATATATCATTAAGAAACATGAAATGCAGAGAACTTCCAATAAAACCTGTTCCACAGACAATTCAAGAGAGAGGAAGCCGAGTAAGAAAATTAGGGTGACTTTTATGTTCAGCTTCTTGAAATCCTACAAGCTGACAAAAAAAAAACCCAAAACCAAAAAACAACCGAACTAAACCTAGGGTCTGTGTGTTACATAAAATAGCATTACATGGTCTAACGAAAACCTGTTTTTGAAGGGGAGAACACAGTTCAGGAAATAATGGTGTTTTCAGGAGGGGATTTCTGAACCTATCTTTAAAGTTAATGCGGACAGAGGTACAGATTCATACAAAAGCAGGAATTTGGGCATAAAGAAAGGGAACAAAAATACTTAATGAACAAAACAACTAATTCAAGAAGGTGCAGGCCTTGGTCAAATATTTTTCTTCCCCCATGATTTGGGTTGACTGCTTCATAGATTTGGCAATAAGGGCTGAACCCCTGCTTCAGCCATTCCTTCTAAATAAAAGTCTCTCTCCGCTCTCTGGCTGCCTATTTTCATGAAACTTGCAGAAATGTAGTATCTTTGAGCTTATTCCTCTCATCACATATGGATGAATTTGGCCAATGGTCTTAAAACTTGCTATAGTGGGGAAAAGGAAATGGGCAAACATAGGGAAAGCATAGTCATAAAAGACTTGTTTCCTCTGGGGATGGGGGGAATTCATAGCTTATGAATTTAGAGAGTGCTTCTTTCCAGGGTTAAGAGAAGGGGAAATATATTGTAAAGGCCCTATAGAAAATTAAAAGTCTGTTTACCATCTGCATGGTTTATTACTACACTTTAAAACATAATGGGGTTTCTGCTTTTCTTGGCTTTATTCTATTTCCTGGATAGTATAATAATGTTAAGAAAATGAGCGCTGAGGTTTCCCTGTCAAGGGTCTATTTCAAAGGAAATTACTAAAAGGCCCTAACAGTCAATATATTCAGCATTTCCCAAATCACTCTGTTAATCTGCAATTAGAAAACATTGGTTCATTCAGTCTTGCCATAGGACAGAAGTAATAACCAGGAGACTGAAGACCATTTCAGGTCCTTTCCAGCCTTTTATTCTTGCAACCTATTTATGCATACTTACTAGTTATGCTCCTAAATGGTATCTAACCATTCAGACCATTTAGGCTAAGATTTTACATGGTCTATTTATAAGTGTAGCTTGGTTTCCTTACATTCCACAACTACTGAAATTAGCAATAGGTGCACACTTGATTTATATTAGCTATCCCATTTCTTTCCATTAGTTTTGTTTTCAAAGAACAGGTTCACCCTCTATCCACTTGATGGATGAACTGCCAGAGAAAACATTCTGGAGGAATTCAGCTTCTAAAAAGGCTGACGTAGCAAGCAGCCCTGACCCATCTGTCATGATTTTGAAGACAAACGTTGACTCCCATGCCTTTTATTCAGCTTTGCGTCACTGACCAGTAGACCTCTGTTTTTACAATGTTGGTCTGAAAGAGTTGCAATTTCAGCTAATATACTGCTGTGAAAGTAATTCAGCATCTGTGCTGCAAACCTCGGAGAACACCAGTGTCCATAGAAGAAGCAAATGACTATATGAATGCACAGAGAGCATGAATGTCAGTGCACTGCACAAACAGAAGTGGCTTCTTTAACTGGAAATGCTTCTGGGAGGAAAGACAGGCATATTGTTTGCAAGTTACAAGTAAATTATGTATCATGGCATTAGCTCTGTGGGGAATCTAAAGACCTCCAGCCTGCGCTGCTACTGCCTCTAGACACTTCTGCTCGTTTTGACATTAAATGCCGTCAGAATCTATCATCTCCAGCAGAGCTTTCCATGCACAGGGAACACAGGATGGGGTTTCATAGACCAAACTAAATTCATAGAGTGACCTTTATCAAGAACATGTCAGGAGTTAAATCCACCATAACAGGCGATTTCCTTTAAATGCTATGTGTACAACAATATTCTCCTGCCAGAGAATGAACTAGAGGGAATTTAAACATTAAACAGTTACATATTAAACAACTGTGCAACAGAATCTTTACATTTCAAGTAATTTCTTCAAAAACATTACATTTACAATTTTTACCTGTCTGCTTTCAGGAGCTTGCACAATGATTTAGAAAAACCACACAAGAAACTCATCCAGAGCCTCAGAGTGCTTCATATGACCCAGAGTTGTGCATTCAGTAAGAACAACAATGGGAAAAGGAGAACTGAATTCCAGAGGAGAAGAACATTATTTGAATGGAAGCTTGCACTAAAATGGAGAATGATTGCAGGACATGCGCAAGGAGTCAGTTCTGGATGGAAGACGAGGAGAGGAGACAGTTCTTGACTCAGCAGTGAGGAGCCTGTTGGAAGAAGAGAGGAGAGACAGATGGGAGGAAAGGGGAGGGCTCCGCCGTCTCCAGGAGACAAGCTGGAAAGAAGTCCAAGGAGTGAGGGTGTGGTTTGAAAAACAGGGAGTATAATTTCAAACTGGATCCTGAAGAAATAGGGCAGTCAGTGAGGGCCTTGAGATGCATGAAATGTCAATTTTCTCTGTGAGAGACAAAATCAGAACTTCTGGAGTTGTCGTGATGCTCTGTCTTTGCTGCACCACATCTTCATGCTGTGACCACTGATACAGCATTTGTAAGGTTTGCATTTATCTGTTAGGCAAAACATTGACACTCAGACAGTGCCAGTCAGCATACAGCTGGGAACAGATGCGGATCAAGCATTCTGTGTTCAGTGCTGTGCCACACGCATCAGACCTATGGCAGTTTGTAGTGATCAGCAGCAGGCAAGGACATGCAAGTCCAACTCGCAGACTCCCTGTCACCTGGAGCTTTACTTGTTCACACTCAGGCAGGACTCCCGCTGTCAGTAAGTGGACGCTCTCTCATATAGGCCAGAATATGTGCTAGTGCCTTTTTTTTTTTTAAATCAAAATAGTAAAGTGGCTAAACATTTGCAAATGGAACACTTTTGTAGTTAAATGATGATTTGAACTGATGTTGTTCAGTTCCAAGACTCCAAGGGGAAAACTTAAGAGAAACGCACATTGCTTTTCCAGTGAGATTTCCTTGGCTGATTCTGTGGGAAGAAGACTGGGAACATGCACAATACATATAACATTTTCCCATGTAAATAACAGCCCCTCCAAGGCAAAAATGCATCTCTTCTTAGGGCTGTTTTCAAATACTGAAAAAGAGCATCAGGCTGCCATCCACAGAAGGAGCCAGAAAACCAAACATCTGGAGGACAGCAACCTCTGAAAAAATAGAGAAACATTTACCAGGAGCTTTTCCATTTGCATTGTTAAAGGATTGCTAGGGATTACACCCTTCTCAGCTGCTAAGTGCTGTAGCTCTGCCTTTTGTAAAGGAGCATGAGAGTAGCAGTTAGCTAATCAGAGGGGTACTAGCACAGCAAGCAATTAGAGACTTGAGACCCTCTACATTTCCTTTTAATAGAATACAGACTGTAGGAGAAATACCTTAAATAAGGCCAGTAGTGCCTCTCCATTGAGAGATCCCAAACTAAATATAGAAAATGGTTAAAAAATCCATGCACATGGCTGACTGTATAAAGGTCAGTTTCTTTAGCTACAGAAGCTCCGCTAGTTGCTGAGAAAAGATGGCAAAATGCTTTTCCCACTTTTTTGATTGTGTCAAAATTTCAAACACTATCAGCTAGCTCTCAGAACTGATCATGCTTGTGAAGAAACTAACCCTTGTCAGCAGCAAAGCCAGGTGTTAAAAAGAAGAGATATTTAAACACAGGGCAGTGTAAAGAAGGTACAAACGAGAAAGACATCAGGAGACAAAGTGTAGCAAAGCACTTTCACATAAAGTGAGATGCTTTTTTTACTATAGAAATTATGGGATGTTGTAATTAGGATCTGGCCAGCTGGGAGCGGGCATGAAGCGGTATATTATTAAAACTGGATTGAAGAAATATAACAGACCTTTAATTATACTTTAAAAGAGCCTTGATTTCCTTGCCAGTGATCTCTCTCATTTGTGTCAGCAGTTTAGTGCCAGACTACTAAGAGTGACTGCGCACAGTACAGTGATATTTGTGCATTTGTAATTCTTGCTAATAAAAATATCTCAGACAGAACTGTTGTTTCTTTCCTTTGTCACAATTTTCTTTAAAATATAAATTATATAAAAATATATATCCTATAATGATGTACATTACTTAAGAGGTCCTACTTCATTTGTGAAATAAATGATGAAAGTCTGTGGCCCGTTTTTTTAAAACAAAGCTAGTTAGCTATAAATTAGAAAGCCAAAGCTAGCAATTGGAGCTCAGGCTATAAGTAATTAGCATCCATAAAGTAACTGTGAAGGAGGGCAGCTGACAAAGGAAAACACAAAACAAGTTCGTTATACCAAAATGGGTTGGTTACAGATCATGTCCTGACATCCCACTGATGGTCCTGCCTCTGCAGCACTGTTGCCTTGCCCTCATTTAAAAATTGGTATAGCTAACCCACCGTAAACAAGCTGCTACTAACAAACCTATGGAGTAGATGCTACTTGTGGGAAAGTAACGGAAGATCGGTGAGGAGGATTGTAAATATGCTCAAGTGACTCGCACCTGGGGTGCTGGGAAACACATATATCACACTAATTGTTCAGTCTTATGTGCTTGCTAGTAGAACATCTGCACTTAGATAACATAAGGCTGTGATGGACTCAGGGACACCTTATCTAGCTGCTTAAGAATTCTGCCCAAAGCACAGTGATCAAAGCACAGTGGGAAAACTATGGCTGCTTGAACCCTTGAAATACCGGCAAGAACAGGGAGTCTGTGTGCTCTCACTCTCTTGCTAATAAGGACTCTTGCTCCATGGTGCCTGTGTCCCCTGCTTGCGTGTCCCTGCTAGGGTGCTGCTTCAGAGATTCCCTCATCCATGAGGTATCAAGATTAAATTTGTTCTTCACCTTTCATCCATGATTTTGTGGTTGGTCCTGCGTCCTGCCTGCACGGGCTCACACACTCAAACCGCTTTTGAGATCATGTAATGAAAAGTTGTCTCCACCTCAGCTCTATTTTTGCTTGCTTTTGAGAGAACAGACCTTGGTGCCTAACCCCAATCGTGAGTCCTCCGGGGAGAGCTACAGATCCTGGATTTCCTGGGGGGTAGGGCTTTGGCAGCACCTCAGTCCCAGCACCTCCTGCCACCTGTTCAGTGGGCTGTTCGGGGACTGGGTTTCCTCAGTCCAGCTGCAGACCTTCAGATCTCCCACACATGGCAAAGGGGTCCCCATGGCTGCAGCCTGCCATTGCACGTGCGTCGGAACCAAGGTGTCCAGCAGAGTCATGCCTACGAGTCCTTTGGAAACCTAACCCAGTTTTGGTAATTCCCAGTTCCATGTATTAAAAATGGATGAGGTTAAGTAAAAATAACAAGGTTTTAAATTGTAATATATTTGGAATTGTTTTAATCTGCCTTCTGGTTTTGAGTCTTCGGCGTCCCTTGTTCAGCTTTTCTTTGTAAGCCACAGTACAAGAAACTCATTTATAACAAATTAAATCAGAGATTCTCCTGTAATCTTTTGTTTCCCAGAGCTGGGCTCTCTGGAAAAACGTGAACAACACAATGCTCCAGATAAAACTGCTGGAGCTAGCAACACTGCAGCAATCTGTTTCCACCTTGAAGGATTACTGCAATTCAGGAAAAACATAATAGCAGTAACATTACCTTCACCTCCCCCATCTGATGCTAATGGGCTGACTAGGAGGGAGGGTGAAAAAACAAGGTGTTGATATACCTCTTGCACGTGGGACCCTCCACTTGTTGTTTAATAACTTTCCAATTTATGACGTCAACTCTTCAGGGAAAGGAGCCCTATTTCCATTTAGAAAGTCAACAGGTCACAACAGCAGGATGGCTTTTCAAATATACCTGGCAACAGTCATAAAAGTCCTCACCCACCTTTGGGCATAGCAGCAGGTAGCAAAGCCCATATGGTGCCACCATCTTTCAGTGGGTCAAGGGCAGTGGCGAGCCACATCATCTGACGGAGCACTGGCTGAGCCCCTTGTGGCTCACAGGGGTCACTGAGACGTGGTGGCTGCCCTGGCCCTTCTACACCCAGCTGGGGACCGTAACTGTCGAAGGTCACACGTGCCTCTGCTCCTCTGCGGCCAGGCCATGGGCCCGCAGGCAGGAGGAGCGGGTCTGCTCCCAGCCTTCAGTACCCACCAAGGGCCACAGCCAGGCGGCAGGATGGCATCTCGAAGCCCCTTGCCTTTCCCCTCACCCATAGCGGGAGCCTCGCAGCCCTAAGAGGGGCATCACGCCCGGCACCGCCGCGCCTGCCCTGAAAAAGGGCGGGAGGAAACCGTCGGTGCCGCAGCACCCACCTGCCGCCGCGCGCAGCTGGGGCGGGGGTCGGGTCACGTGAGCGCGTGTGGCAGCGGCGGAAGGATACCTGGGGTCTGACAGGTCCTCCCGCCCCTCTTCGCTGCCCGCAGCCGGGGCGGCGGGAGCCCCCCCGCTCTTCAGAGCCCCCTGCCCAGCCCTGCCACTCAGCAGCAGCGGGGGGCGGCGGAGAAGGGGGGGCGGCGGGAGGCAAGGGCGGGCGAGAGTGGGGGAAGAAATGCCGCGGACAGGGACTATTTGAGGAGACCCTGGCAGGCGGTGAGGTGCGGAGTGATCCTGCCGCCGGTGTGAGCGGCCTCGAGCTGAGGCAGAGGAGGGAGGCGAGCCCGCTGGGGCGCCATCCCAGAGACGGCTCTGCGCCTGCGCCACCTCCCCCTCCCCTCCTCTCCCTTCCCCCCCTCCTCCCCTCTCCTCCTCCCCTCTCCTCCCCTCCTCTCCTCCCTGCCGCCGAGTGGGGTGTAGCGGCGCCTGCCCTGCTGCCGCCACCGGCCCCCGCCCCGCGCCCCTGCCCCGGGGACCTCGCCCCCAGCTATGGCTCAGATACTACCTATTCGCTTCCAGGAGCATTTCCAGGTGAGCGGCGGGGGGTGGTGGGGGCGTAGGGACGGGGCTCCCCCTCCTCTGCCTCACCCCGTCCCTCAGAGAGGGGGGGCCGCGGCCTAACCGAAGCTGGGGGCGTGCTGAGGGGAGGGGGGGCTGGACCACGGGGGCGCCTGCTGCGGCTGCTATGGCGGGGGGACCCCCTCCGTCATTCCCTCCGGTGCGGAGCCGCCGTCCCGCTGGGCGCCGCGGGAAGGCGTGCGGGGCTGGGGCTGGGCCCGACCCCGGTGCGGGCTCCCGGGTTGCCGCCTCCCTCCGTCCATCTATCCCCCGGGCTGTCTCTCCGCGGAGTACCCGCGATTTGTGCAGAGTCACTCGCCGTCTGAGGGACCTCCCGCTCCGGGGAGGTGCCGGGCCGGGTCCGGGCTGCTCGTCCCCGCCGCCGCGGGGGCTCCCCCGCCTCAGTTTAGGTGGGTGCCTTAATCTTGGAGAGGGATCCAGGTTTCTCTCTTTTACCTAAGCGACCATCAGCATCCGGATCGCGGAGGTTCATGGGGACGTCTTTCTGTGCAGCTGCCAACTAGGAGGAAATTGGTGACATGAGACGCAAGAAAGCATTTGGACTTGGAAGCTGCACAGCCTCTGTCCCTCTTTCAAAACGTAACAATATTAAAAAAACCCATCCCTAAAAATGTCTTAGTTCTGTTCTTCATAGCCTGTGAAAACCATAATGCCAGTGTTGGAAAAGATCCATGACTAATGGATGCAGCACAGACAAACCGGTTTATCTGTTTCCTTGTGAACTGGTGATGAGGGAGGGTTGTAAATGGAGTGAGAGAACACTGGTCTCTGAACACGCAGTTTGAGGTAGGAATTAAAGGAATTTGCTAAATGAATGAGAGAACAGGAAGTGGACTTGGCAAGTCATCCTTCTGTCTCTGTACCGCCCCTTTCTGTCAAATCAGGCATCCATTTCAAAAGATGAACAGGGTATCATCCGTCAGTGTGGACTTTGTGCCACTTCAAGCATTTCAGCTTGGGAAATGGTTATTGCCACTTCCAGCTTCCTTTGGGAAGTGTTTTTCTGCTTGACTGGAAGAACTGTCTTGATGACTCTGGAGGGAGCCTTAGCGTGAAAAAACAGTAAGAGGGCTAGCGAACTCCAGAAATATCTAGTCTCCGTGTACAAGGGAGCAGACACACCTGTCTCCTCAGAGTTGACATGGATTAAGAGAGTTTAACATAGTGAAGAAGAATTATACTGTCACTCCCCCCACCCCCCTCCCCACCATTGTCCAGTATAGCAGTGATTGTGGTAACATCCAATGAATCCCAAAGAGCTACAGTACAGTTGTCTGAGTAAGAAACTTGGGATCAGTGTTTTTGATGTCAGATTCTCCTTAGAAGCATGTGGTTCTTCCAATTTAAAACTAGCAAACATAACCACTCCTGCTGGTTGTGTTTGGGATATACAGTAATGATGAGAGAATATCACACTTAGTATGTCATAGGTGTATTGTGCTGCTTTGCTTATTAAATGACTGTTTCTGTGAGGGCTAGCGTTGTGCGTCTAGCAGCATTGCCAATATTAGCATTATGGTACTTCTGTTTTGGTTGGGGGGCTAGCAACTTCTCAAGGGATTTGTACTGAAGTCATATTCTATTTTGTGCTATCACCTGCTTTTGCTCTTAAATAATTTGATCTGGAACTGGGCTTGAGGGACTTTTTCCCAGCATGGAGGCTGCAGAGAGGAGCAGGGCTAACCTTGGGACCCCTGCTGCTAATGTGTAGGACCAAACTCTTCTGGATTCATTCTTTCCTGCTTCTTCCCCCAATTTGAGTGCAGTAGCTCCAAAGCAGTACTCTGCTACAGAGAAATTGAGATTAGTAGTAGCTGGGAGTAGGAATGCAGTCAGCCTCCTCAGTGCTTCTTCTGCAGTTGTTTCTACATGGTGGGATAAACGTGGAGGGAAATCGGAAGGAATGTGGTAACTGGTAGTGTTTGCTCTGGCTGGATATCTGCAGTGCAGTTTTATCAACTCTAACTTAATATTACGTGTTGTAAACATCCAGAGTCATGTGTAGATACATGATGCTTGAGCGGTAGAGAATTCATTAAAAGATTAGGCCTTCACTCTTCTTCCTAACGTTTTGCTATTACCTGTATATTTAGCTTTATCAGCTTAATCTCTTTTGTACCCCTCACCCCACCCTCATTACTTCGAAGAAATTGGCTTGGCTACAGTTAAGTTGTTATCTTTAAAATTAGTGTAACAGGTCTACTGCTCTGCTTTATGATGTTAAATCCAAAAAAGTTACAATTCCTTATAACTGCAGTGTTTCAGTGATCCTGCATTAAATATTTCTGCACCTTAAGTCAATCTGTGTACTGTTTATACCTGTAACCATTTTAATTAATATGTCTTTAAGTGGTTAGAATACCTGTTAGTACTGTAATTAGTCAATTCCAAATTCAGACTGTTGCTGATGAGACATTGTTTCACTTAAGTTCAGAGTCTTACCAAGATAGTTGTCTGTACTAGAAGAACTGAAACGCAAAGAAAGTCCTCTCCAGAGAAACTAAACATAAGTTGTAATGCTAAATACTGAACCCTTCGCTCCCACTCTCTCTAGCTGGAAGTGGATAAATGATAGTGTGAAGTGAAACAGCGATCTTGGTCCACATAAAATTGGAGGAGTACTAGAGATCAGCAGTCTGTTTACGTTCCTTGGGAAGCTCATTTTGCTTTATATTGCACATCCTCTGACTGAACTGTAGCTCCAAGCCTGTGCAGGAGGAGTGATTGCCAGTCACAGTGCATGCTAAATTTAAAGTTGTTACAGCTTGTACGTACAAGTCCTGCGTGAGCATGTGAGCTGAAAGATGGAGAATAGCTGCAGTAAAAGAAAGATATCCAGGTCTTGATGTGGTAGTAGTCAAGCTGAGAATGAATGCAAGTCTTCCTGTTTGTTTAGCTTCATTTAATGCAATTGAACAGTTTCTTTTAGGTGTGGACTCTATAGCTATGAGTCTTCACAAATTCATGAAGAGCTTGCATCTTGCTCATTCTTCCTACAGAGGATATCATAGTTAAGTCCCATAGCAAAGGAGGGGAATAAGATAAGGACTTGTTTCTTACCTATTTGATGGCTGACCAGCTGCAGCAGTACAAACTATGCCAGCCCTGCTATAGTGAAGTACTAGTACACACTACTTAAGCTACTGGGATTTAATCAGGTTCTTAACTCTAGGGCTTCTGCTGGAGCAGTGAATTATAAATTACTTATCAGATTGAATGCTTCCAAGGGGATTGTAGTTTACAATGGAAGTGCTGTAAAAGACTAAATATACTCGTACATAGACTGGAAGCAATGTTACTGGAGTTCAGTGTATAAAGTGTTCTTGATCTAAAATTAAACTTTTCTTTTACTTAGTCATTGGTTTGTTCTTAAAAGCTTGTCTTTTGAGTTGGTTGGTTTTTTTCAGTTTTCACTAGCAAAAAATCTCTGCTTGCCTGCAGAGAAAGCTGTTACTTATACAAAGTCTCAGGTTCCTAGGTTGAGGCTTCATCCCTTAGATGGATAGAAACATCAGTCTGTAGGCAGGATTCTGCTTTCTGTTGAATAACTAATACAGACTCTTGAGCACAACCAACTAATGCGAAAACACTTGTGTGCATGACATGCTCTTGACGCACAAATTTTATGCATCTTGGTGCAGTACTGAGAAGCTGGGGTATACTGGTTTTGAACATAAAGAATGCAGATTTACTTGTGACATTTTCTGGGTGAAAACACTTTCTGTTTGCATAGTCCGCGATGTCTTGTTAAGAATTGCTATCTGTTGTGTAATAGGCATGACGGAGCTGAAGTGTAATAATGGCTTTCGTGAGTTTGCTTTGGCTGGACATGTGGACTTAAAAGCACTTAGGATATTTGCAACCTGTAAATGACTTTTTGGACTTGTATCCGAAAGGTAGGGCTACATATCATGACTTGATTCAGCTATTTAGAGTTGAAGAGACCATGTTTACTCACTGAATTGAAAAGTGCCCTACATGTGGTAGGGAGACTCATTCAATAGATGATCTAATCCTCATCACTGACATACAAGTTTTTTGTGTAGGGAGTAACTGTCATTTAAGATGAAATCCTAATTGCAACTGCAACTAAAACCTGTGAGCTGGTGGTCTTGTGTGTTTCAGCTGTTCTATACTTCCTTGATGTCCTTCACGGGTCAAGATGGGAACTATAGCAGGAGATGAGATGCAGGTGGGCAGTTGAGAGGGGATGTCCAACAACTGTATGCAGATCGTTATTGAGTATGATTATAACTTCATATATTCACATGAGTAAAAGAGTTCTGTATTACTGCGTTCTTGTTTTGTATTATGCTTAAAATGATATATGCTTACAGAACTTTTAGCAGGCAGTTTTAAATATTTGGATAGCTATAGCCTCTGTCTGAACCTTACTCTTTTCTAGTGGGCTTAAAAACCAATAGTTGATCGCCTCTAAAAAGCATTTCTGCTAGAACTGTGTGGCATAAAGCTGAAATGGGATATTTACTGAACCCTGAAGGGATCTTACGTTCACAGAGTTCTTCTGACTCCAGCATTTGACCGGTGGTATGTCCCAAGTATTGGAGTGTCAGTATTGAACAGGTGGTAAGTTAGGCTAAAGTATGTCCCATTAGAGAAATGGACTTAGTTTGAAGACTGCTGATATCGATGTCTGAGTTGGTCTGTGCTGACTCAGTCTGGATTGCTGCACTCCACAGAAAGGGAAATGCATTAGGAAGTCCAATATTTAGTAGAACTCTTGTGTAAAAACATCTCAACTTCATTTCTTAGCAAATGGTACCACGTTGGTAAAGTAGAATGGGGAAAGACTAAATCTCAGATTAATAGTTGTATTTCATCGTAAGTGTAGGATTTGTGTATCTTCATTAGGGTTGAGAATCAGATAATACATCTCGGGTTAATCTTTACCATGTGAGTAACTTCTTAGTATCTATAAGATGCTTAAAAGTAAGTTTGGTATCTAATCCAGCCTGCCGTAATACTATATATCTATGAAGGAAAAATCTTTGTTGTCTGGCTCATTGAGCCTGATAGTGAAGATAGTTCTGCACTATACATGTAGATAATAGGCATTAGGGCATGAAAGGGTAGGGGAGGCATTAGGCCGTTACTCATAAAACAGAATGTTATATTTTTCTCTACAGAGAGGCTTACAGTAAGCTAAGTGGGGGTGCTTGGTAGGGTTTAACTGGATTACCCGGAAGTAAAGTATGGGGTAAAATAATGGAAGGAGGCTATCCCCATAGTAAATGTCCCTGGAATGACTTTGTAATATTGAATCCTTTTTTTCAGAAGAAGGCAATTTTAGTTTGAGAGTACTGCTTGCCTAAGAAGCATAATAAAAAATGAAAATTTAGTAGCAATTGAGAGGCCTGATGTTCACTCCTTTATGAAAGTAAACTGCAAAATCTCTAGTTAATACATACAAACTTCAGTAATGACCTGTAGCACCTTCACCTGAGGCCTTTTAAGATATACAGCTAAATGCTTGTTCCCTCCTGTAATAAAGTTTTCTTAATTCTGTGCTTGAGGAAGGGGGGAAGGTGCTTTAGAACAACATAATCCCAGTTGTCCTGGCAGGTTTGTGCCATCCAGGATAGAATTGATGCTGGCTAATGTCCCTTTGTTTGGTGGTAAAGGGATTCTGCCTGTGTCCTTATGTATAGTCATAAGGAACATGCTTCTTGCACTGCACTGTGTGACAGGAGCGCATATGATCTGATAAAGATACTTAATCACTCCCCTGATGGCAGGAACAGTCTTCAGTGTTTTCAGACTACTATAATGTGAAGCTTTGTCATCGTTCACTGAGGCTTGCAGTATTCACATGACCATCCTTTAGGGCATTTTGCCTTTAAAAGGTGTGACTGACTTGCCTAATAGTAAGGATGACAGTGATACTCCTGCATAATTTAGCATTACATTTTCTGAAAGCTTTGCTAGATTTTATAACAGTTAAAATGGGAAATCTTAATACCAGAACTTGATGCAAAATGTTACTTAGTGAAGATACCAAACGCATTATTCTTCAATATTGATCTGATTTTGTAGTGAACAACCTTGGGCTTAAAGCTGAACTTCAAGCAGGCTAGTGCCTCGAGATTCTTACCACGCAGAATGAGTGACCAGGGGCTGTCTCCTGAAGAGCAGGTCAAGCTGAAGCACAGTAATTGAGAAGAGACCTTGAAGAAGCTGTGTTTCTACTTCAGTATTCTGGAAATACATCTGAGTTTGGATTAATTAAATCAAGTTAGGAACTTTGCTATGCTGCAGTTAAATCTCTTGACCACTCTTGTGACAATTTAATTAGTCTCTTGGTAGATGGACTCAGATCATGCTCAACATGAAAGTGCTCAAGTGTACTATGTGAACATGTCATTTGTCACAACAAGTGGACATTGTCTGGTCTAGACCATGTGACCAAGAACAGTGGAATTAAGGGCCCATCATTTATTCCCCTGTTATTCAAGGTCACAGAAGTTGATGGAGCTACAACTTGTATGTTTACTGGGTACTAAAACTTTATGCATTACATATGAAAAGTACATGAGTTGTCTTGTTATGGAAACTTCTTTCCTTATTGACACAGAAGCCTGTAATAGCTGCATGCCCAGTGGAGATTTGTTTTCAAAACTCTAGCTGCCAGCAGCTTCTTGTGTTCTTGTGCCTAAACTTTTATTCTCTTTTGGAATGAATGGCACCTACTGAAATTTACTAGTGTGTATTGAAGTATTTACCTATAAAGTGAGGTGTTAGCTGAATGGTGTCAATTTTGCTGAGACGCACTTGTGGGAGGGATTACAAGTGCCTACATTTGGCTTGTATTGCATTACTGAAACTTGAGTACATTGAGATTAGCAGTTAGTGAGCTGAATAGCCCTTCATTAGTAAGCTAAACAGAAAACAAACAACTCCTGAGGCATTCTCGGGCATGGTCCTGACACCATGTTTCTAGTTATCTCTGTTACATACCCAGTTTATGATTTAGTGAGTAGCTTTACAGAAGCTGTAACAAGCCATGATTATCCAGATCAAAACACGCTAAAACGGTGTTTGTGTCACCATCATGGGACTTGTTGCCCAAGAAGTTTAGTCTATTGTATGAAGGTCCTAGTGGTATGTATCAGAGTCGAGGTAGGTAATCTCTATCCTGTCTCCTTGAGGGTAGTCATTTTTCACTTGCAGTGCACTGAAAAGTGGTATAGGTTAATCCCTTAAGAAGCTGCAGTGAAGCTGATACAGTTCCTCTGCTTGAAAAGCATTGCTCTGGGGCATAAAGCAGGTGCTCAGGCCTATCATGGTTAACTGTTATGTAAAATGCCGCTTGCATACATACCAAGCTGGGGTGTGCTCATAGGTAAATCTGATTTACTGCGTACCAGTTGAAACAGTGATAGTCATTCACTGCCACCTCTGCCTGTTAAACGGAAATTGGAAGTGAATGGAAACAAAGTTAACACAAAAGGATGAAAATGAGAAATAGCCATCTTCTAGAGCAGTCTATTCAGTGGCACAAAATGACTTTAAGTTACATTAAGAGTAAATGCTTTGTACCCACTGTCATATGATTGAGGGCAAGTTATGTTTTGGGAGTTGGACATAAGGCTGGAGGGGGTCTGCACTGAAATCCCTGCCTTTGTTGTTGAGCCAAATGGCATTATATCCTGGGCAAGGAGAGATGGAACGACTGATTGTTTTAACACATCTTTCTTAGTTTTCACTGGTAAGAATTAGATTCTAAGACGATGGAACAAGTCCACTTGTAAAAATAGGCCTTTTGAGACCTGCTATGTAGGCTTCATTCGGTAATGTTGCGAGGAGTGGGTTGCATAAGGGTAATTGGTTCTTTCCGTAAGACCCGCTGCCGCTGTACCTTGTAGTTCTGCCACTTAAATTTTTAATATCGAATTTACTAGCCTTGCTAAGTCTGGAATAGTGATGCTACTGATAGTATACGGCCTATCACATTACTAGAACCAGGTTAAGCAATACATGCTTAAGTTAAAACTCCTTTTAATTTGCATCAATAACACAACTTTGGAATGTCTTTAGGACTTGAATACCAGGAATTGTGTAGTTCTTTACCTATGGAACAAAGAGAAGATAGATCATAGTTCCATAATATATATTCTTGTCAGACAAATATGGCAGTCTTGCATTTCTGTCTGGAAGAGACTTTAGACACAGAGGTTTGAATTAGCCTTCCCATGTTGAAGGTCTAACAAAGCACTCTCTTCTATCTTTATAGCTCCAAAATTTGGGCATTAACCCAGCAAACATTGGATTCAGTACCCTAACAATGGAATCTGACAAGTTCATTTGCATCAGGGAGAAAGTGGGAGAGCAAGCACAAGTAGTGATAATTGACATGAGTGATCCAACAACACCCATAAGACGTCCAATTTCTGCTGAAAGTGCCATCATGAATCCAGCCTCTAAAGTAATTGCGCTAAAAGGTGAGTAACTCCTTATTACTGCAGTATGAAACCTACTGTTTAGCTGTATTACTGCTTACGTATGTTCTTAAGCTTAAGATTTATGTAAACTTTCTAAGAAGAATGTATATGAGGATAAGAATTCTTGCCTGAACTTGCATGCTGTATTTTTGGCAGTGGATTTTTCAGTAGTCTTTGGATGATTTGCCTCCAAGTAGGTGTGAGATGCTTGGGCTTGGCACTGCAGCCTCCTATTTTCACTGAGGACCAGGTCAACATATGGTATACTTTACCTTTAAATAGGTGTTGTAAACATAATGGACACTTTTAAAGATGAATAAGAATGTAAAGTCTTTCTTACTGTCTGCTCTGTGCTGGCCCTTTCTTGTAGCTCTGAAGAGCTTACTAGATACCAACAAAGTGTCATAAGGATAACAAGTAACTGTGAAAGTCTGAATGTACAAGAATGTGAAGTTTGGCCATCATGAGATCTTGCACACAGAAGACTTCTGCTTACCAGTACCTGTGGTGTTGATACTGCCTTTACGTAGCACTCTGAGCTCAAATAAATAATTTTTAATGTATCTCTGTCTCTTTTCTTTAATGACTGACTTCTGGTATTGAATCTCAATAACTGTCACTTACTATGTACTTTTCTTCCTGCATCTTATCTAAACAGATGGTGAGTGAACTTTGTCATGACACTTCGTGTTTGGTAGTACAGAATGGTCTAATCTCATAAAAAGTACTGAACTTTAAGGTAGCCGTTTGACAGTTCACTTCATAGCCAGGTGGGGAATCTTAATTCTCAACTGGTGTTATAGTGAAAACATTCTCCGTTGGCTTATTGCTAACCATTTGGCTGCTTTGACTATTGACTGTACCAAGTGAAGGAGAAGAGTATGCTCTCAATGTTTGTGTGTGTATATATGATGGAAGTACAGTTGATAGACAAAACCAAGTTGCAGTATTTTTATGAGAGACCGCTACTAGCATGTCCTGTGTGCTATTCATTTCTGCCTGAGTGTGTGTTTTATTGTGAAAGATCATGATGAAATTACTTAGGGGTCCAAGAAATAACCGTCCTCAGAACTGGTACAAAAACCGTAACTTTTTGTCTTTGATCTCAGGCTTATACTGATGTTAGGGGAAAACTAACGTGTTAATGTTTGACTTCTTATCTGAATCACAGATTCAGCTGATGCTTATACATCTTGCAAAGGACTGCCTTACCTGGGGTGTGGGTAAAGGCAACAATGAAAAAATAATTTCAGATCTGTTAAGAGTTCACTGTCCTTAATCTTGGACCCCTTTAAACAAACCGTATTGGCAAGGAAAGTGCCTTCTCTACACTAGCAGAGCTTCATCTAGCTCTTGAAAGGAAACTATATAATCTGGTTTTAAAACTAACCTACTAACTAAATGGATTATCATCAACTTCAAAGAATATAGCCTTATTCTTGCCAGTGTTAAGACTTGCTCAAAAGAAGTATCGTTCTGTCCATGCAGAGCGAATGAGCTTGTCCTCTGAAGAGCTAAGGTTGGGTGAATGATGTCACATTGACATGCAGAATTGTGTTGTCAGGTATTGCAAACTTAATGATCTCTTCTTCTATAAAAAAATCTAATGACCAAAGGGTTTGGTAGAAAAGAGGATGAATAGAGCTACCTAACCAATATGTTGTTACCTGCAATAACCAGCAGAACTACACTGAAGACCATGGTTTAAGTCAGTCTGTTGCTCCAGCCTTTCCCTGCTGATTGACTGAGACTTCAGTAGTCAAAACTGTTGTGTGTTGTGACTCAGTGTGCCGTGATGGGGAGTTGCTTATAATCTGAGGATTATTGAGCAATAAACATACAAACCGACCCTCAGAAAAAGAAATGAAATGGTTCTTGATTTGAACTGAAGTACAGTGCGCACAATTTCATTTCTGGATTGCATGTGGCATTCTCCTGGTGTACCAAGATTTATGCTTTGTCCTTGTCTTCATGATTCTCTTGCTTTGCTCTGTACTGAGAGTACTCCCCAGTTGCTGTAAGTGGGGAATGTAGCACTCAGGGGTGCTTCCATTCTTTGTGGAATGGAGAAACTTCATGCTCCAGTGAACTGAAATGTAAATTCTGTGCTCAAAAGATGAATCTGCTTACTTGACTACTCCTGTAGAGAATAGTCTGAGTAGACTGAGCAGTCTGGTACTTTGATCAGAAAAACTTACATAAGAGTCTGGCTTTTTGTCTCAGATCTTGGCCTAAGAAAGCATTCAAGTAGACATCAGACTCAAACGCACACTTGCCCTCACTGTGACTTTATGGCAGGTTCTGCTCTCGTAATCCAAATAACCGATTTTTTTGTAGTTTAGAGTTCTGAAGTTTGAATTTATGTTGCCACACTTAGCTGCCTGATGAAGCTTCTAAAGCCATTTCCAACTGTAAGACAGCAGTCAAATTTAGTCTAGAAAATAGCCAAGCACGAGCTTTTAACTCATTTTAGTGGCTTATCGGTTTCTTATATGTTCTTAAAACTAAGAAGGGCATCCTGCTTCCTTTTCAGGAAGACTGACTTTGAGAGCAGTTTCTGTGTGCATGTTCCTGTCTAGATGGTGACTAGAGCCCTTCCAGAACTGCTTGTCTGCCTTCTGCATGTGAGGCTACACACTGTGGAAGTTCCAAAAATCAATCCCTTGATAGCACCACTCCACCGCTGGACAAATTGTTGTCCAATCCAGTAAATATTCTGTTTCCAACTATCAGTTTACAGTTGGTGTTAGGCCTGGGCTTGTTGCATTTGCACAATACAGTTAACTGCATGTGCAGAGAAAGGTCGTCAAAGAGGCTGCTTTTGGTCCCAGGAAAGCTATCAAGCCGTCCTGGGAACTACATCAGGTTAGCAGTTCTTTATGCAGTTAATCCAGGGAGCATAAATGCTGCATGTGGTAGCTCTGAAGTCTTGCATTGTCTCTTGACACTGCATT
Source organism: Fratercula arctica (assembly GCA_947846985.1). Classification (NCBI taxonomy): domain Eukaryota; kingdom Metazoa; phylum Chordata; class Aves; order Charadriiformes; family Alcidae; genus Fratercula; species Fratercula arctica. The sequence continues at coordinate 28,588,999 of CANTUZ010000013.1, read as the reverse complement.
AAACTAATATGATCAACTTACTGTATAAATTACACTAAAATGTTTTAGAGCAGAGATGCATATTAACGTAGGGTTAGTATCTCTTGAAAAGGAATCCTCAGTGGCCAGCAGCTTTCATTTATCAAAACTTCCCAGTAGAAGGAACATCTACCAGTTTGACAGTCAGAAGTGTTACTAGCAGGGAAAACACTTCTGAAATGTGTATAGAAATAATGGCATTACAAGCCAATACTCTAGCAGTCTGAGTGGGTGTCTTGTGAACAGAAAACAATATTCCTGGAGCTGAGTCGTCTCATCTGTAGTGAAGAAAAATGTCACTTTGACTTCCTGAAAGGAATAGTTCCTCATTCTTTATAGGTTCCTTCAATTAACATTAATTTTAAGTCTACGCTTACTAGCCGCTTCTGGTAGTTAAAAGGAATACTAAAGTCAAGCTTACACCTGCAATATAGTTACCTAAATCAGGAAGCAGTAGCCTTAACTGGAACTAAAAGTCCAAACCTTTCTATAACAACCTTTCTGAACTTCTGACTGGCCTCTTCAATAGGCACTTGTTGTATTGCTGTTGTACAGAGCCCATCCATCTCCTAATTCATTGCACAGTTTGTTCAACAGAAGAATAGAACGGAAGCTATGGTCTTTGGTTATCAAGAGCTGTTTCAAGTCTCGTGCTGCTGAACTTTGTCCAGGTCACCTACAGCAGCTACCTGATTGACACAAACTAGAGCCATTCTTTCTGTTAATTATGCTGAATGACATCTACTAGGCACCTATAGCTTGGTATACCAGTGCTGCTACCTAAACCAGAGTTTACACAAGCTCTGTGGCTTAGACTGTCTTTTAACTACAACTTACAGTTAATTAAAATGTCTATGCTTGTCAGTTGTTGTAATGGCCATCTAAGTGTCCATAAGAAGCAGACATTTTTGCTTCAGGGATGGTAGAGGTGTTGCGGGTGGGGAGAGGATTCTATTTGATAAGAGTAAAGTATCAGAGGAGACTCAGGACAGAACACTAACCCTGTCTGTAATGTCACTGGAATAGTGAGTTAAACAGCGTGCTTGTAAACAGACAGACTACAGGATGGTGATTGTGGTAATCTATCTGTGATGTTTCTTGGGTTTTGTCATACTAGCTGGGAAAACACTTCAGATCTTTAACATTGAGATGAAAAGTAAAATGAAAGCCCACACAATGGCAGAGGAAGTGATCTTCTGGAAATGGATATCTGTGAATACAGTTGCCTTGGTGACAGAGACAGCAGTCTACCACTGGAGCATGGAGGGAGAATCACAACCCCAAAAGATGTTTGACAGGCATGCTAGTCTTGCGGGCTGCCAAATCATCAATTACAGAACAGATGAACACCAAAAATGGCTGCTGCTGATAGGAATTTCAGCACAGGTAAGTTACCTGGAAACAGCATGCTATGAAAACAATCGGGAGAGACGTGGCCCCACTTCACTTAATAGCTGCTATAGTTTCTTAACTTTGGTTTCTATAGATAAAAAATTCAAAAATATCTTTTGTCTAGGAATAACCTGACTTTTAATGTGATTAAAGCACTGGAGGAGGGGATGAGAGACATTTGCTGCTTTTTAGTTTACTGTCCCAAAGGTCTTGCAATAAACATTTAAAATCTTATCTTTAAAACCTGACCTTCTTTTTTCTAGCAAAATCGCGTGGTTGGTGCAATGCAGCTGTACTCAGTCGATAGAAAAGTCTCCCAACCTATAGAAGGCCATGCAGCAGCTTTTGCAGAATTCAAAATAGAGGGAAATGCCAAACCTTCTACACTGTTCTGTTTTGCTGTGAGGAGTCCTGCTGGGGGCAAGGTAAAGTCTGCAGCTGTTTTCCTGTTCTGCTGTAGCAGAACTCATCACTAATAGAACTTCAATGATACACAGTTTAGTGTATGCTCTCTGAAGAACAGCTTGGGAACCACATGCGTAGCATTATTTAGTCAGCATCAAAATGCTTTCTTTCAGTAGGATAGAAACTGCAAAAAGTTGCTTGGGTGAAACTTAGACACAAGAACCAACGTAGATGCAATGAGAACTGAGCTCAGGGTGTTAAAGCATCAGTTTATGCCCACGTAGTGTTTTGTGTGCATGAAGTTAAGTCATTAAGCAGCCTTTTGCATCTTGAATCCAGTGCAGAAAGAGACTAGATAAACCTTAGTGCTGTAGGTACATTGTTTCCATCAAACTGATAGTGGTAGTTGAATATGCTACAACTGTTGAGCAATATGTAAAGAGCTGAGGTAATGCTTTCTAGCCTTGTCCTGCAGGAATTGTTGATGAATTGATGAGTCGCACTCCAAACATCCTGAACAAGTTGTCTTGAATAGAAATACAGTCTGCTTTCATAGAAAGCATGATTTTTAATTTTTTTTTTTTTTTTTAGCAGCTTTTTCTGGTTTCTACTCTTATCAAGTTCTGGAAAACTTGTCCCTCTGATAAATATCTGGAGCACAGCTCCCCAGACTGTGTTGGTTCAGGATTGGGCAGATATTCATCACCCAAGTGTGGTAGATGACTTCAGTAGCGTATCTCAAGAGAGGAACTTCTTTCATGTGGCTGTACTTGCAGACAATCTTGTGACATGTACTCTTTTCTTCCTAGCTACACATAATTGAAGTAGGTCAGCCAGCCACTGGAAATCAGCCGTTTGTTAAAAAAGCTGTTGATGTGTTTTTCCCACCTGAGGCACAGACAGACTTTCCTGTGGCAATGCAGGTAAATGTTTGATATTTGACCCACCAAAAATGAATTTTGTAGCCTGGCAAGTAGCTGCCATCTCTGTTGTAAAGAATGCTTTCTACTAGGGCTTTGCTGTCATTCCTCCTAGTTCCGGGAGGGGTTTTAAGAGATTTGTGGGAGGTACCCTGGACATTAAAACAGTTTCTCAAACACAAATATATAGGCTGTTCCAGTATTTGTCTAGATAAGGTTTGTCAACTTAAGGTTATATTAAAAAAAAACAAAACAAAAAAAAAAAAAAAAAACCAACAAACGCGCCCCAACTAGACTTGTACCAAAAAAAACCCCTCCCTACAACAACAAAAAACCAGACCCAGGAATACCCTCAGTCGTGGTTATTTGACATCACTGACATCACTTTGGCTATTGAACTTCCTACTAATGTTCAGAGTTCTAGATAAGAATGTTATGGTGCTTGATGTAGCTTCACATGAAAGTGGCATTTCATCTACAGTAATGTCACTATAAGAGACAAATGGAACAGGGAGTCCTGTAGCAGCACACAAAAGGAAATTTGGGACATTAATGGGAGGTTCAATAGGAAAGAACATATCTGTCTGCTTTGACAGACTTAGCATGTCTGCAGGGCTAGAAATTGTGTAATAAAAGGAAACTATCTCAGAGCATGCAACTACTGACCAGTCTAATAGATCAGCTTCATAAATGAACCAACATATGCCTTAGACTAAACAAAGCAAGCTGTCTACATGGCAGGATTCATGTGTCTCTGTAGTTCAGCTTGAGGCTTAATTAACAAAACATCTGAAAACTTGTTCTGAATTGTAAGTACTTCTTTGTAGACCATTTTGGCTTGAAAGCCTCCCCAGTTTAAGTGACTTGACAGGTAAACTGGAGTACTCAGTTGCTGCGCTTGGTTTAGGTTCTGCTGGTGCTTTGTGTAGGCCTTGTTGTAAGAGAGTGGCTTTATCTCATATTTCTGAAAAGAAACTTGTACTGACATATCTAGACTAGAATGCTAATCGTGCCCAAACTTTCTCCTTCAGCCTGGCTCATTAGGATAAGGAGTATGTCCTTTGCTGCAGATGAATTTTAATTTCTCTTCAGCCTCTCTATTAAGTGGAGCTATGGCTCCGAATGGCCAGCAAAGCTGTACATTGCTTTGAATCTGTAAGGAAGAAGTCTGAAGCTATATTTGTTCTTAATGTCAGTGCAGAGGCATGTCACTGCAGTACTGTCTTGTGACTAGGCTAAAGGCAGTTGTCTTAACTGTCACAGTCTTAGCCTTGACTGATAAAAACTCATCTTTTGGCAGATTGGAATTAAGCATGGTGTTATCTACCTGATCACGAAGTATGGATATATTCACATGTATGACTTGGAGTCCGGAGCATGCATCTACATGAACCGTATTAGTGCTGATACTATCTTTGTCACAGCTCCTCATGAACCTACCTCGGGCATTATTGGTGTGAACAAAAAAGGACAGGTAACAAATCCAGCATTCTGTTTTTGAGCCTTCTAAAGCTCAGATGGAATGTAACAAACCTAATGAGTGACTTGATGCAACGAACGTCATGGAAGGGAGCAAGCAGCTATTTGATTTCGTAGTTTTTAACCTCTCCTAATAGAGAACTGCTTGGGGAGGAACTTATTTTTTTTAATAATCTACTATTTCCCTGATGGGCTGCATAGCCATTTAGTTGCTATATTTCATAGTAGTTGTGTAGTTGTGAAAAGGACAGTACTCCTTAATATGCCTTTTGTCCTTGCCAGGTGCTTTCTGTATGTGTTGAGGAAGACAACATAGTGAACTATGCTACGAGTGTTCTCCAGAATCCTGACTTGGGACTGCGTATGGCTATACGTAGTAATCTAGCTGGGGCAGAGGAATTATTTGCCAGAAAGTTCAACACACTGTTTGCTCAAGGAAGCTATGCAGATGCTGCTAAAGTAGCTGCATCTGCACCGAAGGTAAATAACTCCAAAGGTAGAGCTTAAAAGTCATGGGGGTTTGCCTTAGCTTTGTGGACTTGCTTAGCTTACTTGCATTTCAGTACCTGACATTCAAAAACTAAAGTGCTGCAATACTACACTTATTTCTCTGCAGTTAAGTGGTTGTTCTGACTAATATATTCTCCTGTACCCATAAAGGAGCATTTGCTATACTTTTCCAACCAGACTTGCTGTGGCCACTGACTTCTTGCTAGAATGTCATTGGTTTGGTGAAGATCTCCACACTGAAGGCTTAAGAGTAGATGCTTCAGTGTATAGCTTAACACCTGTTTCTTGACTAATACTGTTCAACCTTCACTGACTAAACATTGCTTCTCTCTCTCTTCTGCCTCTTCAGGGAATTCTACGTACCGGTGATACAATCAGGAAGTTCCAGAGCGTACCAGCTCAGCCTGGGCAGGCCTCTCCCCTGCTGCAGTACTTTGGAATATTGCTCGACCAGGGACAGCTGAACAAATTTGAGTCTCTGGAGCTCTGTCGCCCTGTCCTACAGCAGGGCCGCAAGCAGCTTCTGGAAAAGTGGCTGAAGGAAGACAAGGTAGGCTCAATCATGACACTAGATTAATTCTGTTGCCTTGTAACAATTGAGTGTGAACAATACTTTTGTTGATACTACATCTCTGAATTCTTCTGCTTGACAAAATACCACTTCTGACTTCAGCTGGAGTGCTCGGAGGAGCTGGGAGACTTGGTGAAGACAGCTGACCCAACCCTTGCACTCAGTGTCTATCTTCGTGCGAATGTGCCAAACAAAGTGATTCAGTGCTTTGCTGAAACTGGTCAATTCCAGAAAATAGTGCTGTATGCTAAAAAGGTAAAGTTGTTTGTCACAAACTGCTAGACTCTATCTTATGTTTGTTGTGTACGTTCTCAAGCTATCTTCCATGAGATAAGTTTGACTCCTGTCACTTAAAACTGATAAGTAGGTAAGATTGAGAAACAGTGTTTTCTTCATTGCCATAGCGCAAATCATAACGCATGACTAAGGTCTGAGCAGTCTGCAAGAAATTAAATTCAGAACATCCAGGCTTTTACAAACCTATCAAATTAATGGACTGGCTCAAGGTTATTCTAGAGAATAAAGATAAGATTCTTCCTGAATTCATACTTTTTTTTTTTTTTGACAAATTGCAAAGCAATTTGCCTGATATCCACTTGAAAGTTTAGGACCTTAGTTGGTAGGTAGTGCCTTAAGTCTGTTGAAAGATTTGTTCCTAGCAGGTCTTTTACCTAGCAAGAGAAATGCCATGGCGCAAGTTCAGTTACTAAGTAGGCTAATACTGAATTTCTGTGTTAATAGATGAGCAATGCTTTTGTCTGAGAATTCCTGGGAGATGGGAAATAGGCATGGCAACCCACAGCAGTTCATAGTACCTATATACTAGAGAATCTAAAGGCTTAAAAGATGTGTAAAGCTTCCTAGACATGCATGACTGTTTCTGAAATCTCTAGGTTGGCTATACCCCAGACTGGATCTTCCTGTTGAGAAGTGTGATGAGAGTCAATCCAGAGCAAGGCCTGCAGTTCTCTCAGATGCTCGTACAGGATGAGGAGCCACTGGCTAACATTAACCAGGTGATGCCTACAACAAGAGTTCTGGTCTCTATCTAGATAGAGGTAATAGCATAGTATCATTTTGGGCACTAGTAAGGCCAGTTCAGGTCTCTAGCTGGCTTGGTTAGAAAAGTGACTAAAGTATTCTAATCAAGTTTGGTTACCATCAAATCTTTAGAGGCAGGTGTGCCCTCAAGTTATTGCAGAAGCTTTCTGGCATAGTACTGTAATGTTGATAGTGAATCTGTCACAGTCTTAGTCTAAGCAATGGAGTGTTACTGTCCTACTGTTGGCTTTAATGGAGCATACATTAACTCTTTCCATGGAGAGAATTTATGAGAAGATGAGCAAATAAACCTGAGTTGAGTGCTGTCTGCCAGTGGCCGCTTCTGGTTAAATGGACAGAGAAATGAGGCAAAAATTTGCATTATTAAATAATTGAAGCTACTTAGAAAAAGTCTTAGCAACTATCCCAACAAGAGAGAAGGGATAGGATTTGCATGCTGTATTAAAACTAAATACAGTGGGTGGCAAAATCTGGCACAATAGCTCAAAGTAATGTGCTTCTTACATTCTAGAGAAAAAGAAAATGAAGTGTGAAATTTGTCTGTTACCATGGTAGTAATCCTATGAAAACAAAGGGAATATAGCATGCTAGGTACTGTGATGAGCTGCCTTTCTAGCCAGGCCATTAGAGTATACAGATAAATGTGCATGTGTGTATATAGACCCCCTTCTCTAACTTGACCAATCTCAACAGATTGTGGATGTGTTCATGGAGAACAGTCTTATTCAGCAGTGCACATCTTTTCTGTTGGATGCCCTGAAAAACAACCGCCCCGCAGAAGGCCACCTTCAGACTCGTCTCCTGGAGATGAATTTGATTCATGCCCCACAGGTAAGACCTCTTACCTGTTTCCTCCAAAAAGTGAAGGAGAGACAGTAGTAGGCTTGCACAAGAATATGATGTCTGATACTGTTATCTATGAGTAGTTTAGCAATGTCAAATACTAATAGTGAGTCACCGGTGTGACTTTTCAACGACTCTTAGGCTGAGCTACTGTGATTCTCTGACAGTCTGAATATGAAATGTTACCTTATAGGTTGCAGATGCCATTCTTGGAAACCAAATGTTTACACACTATGATCGTGCTCATATTGCCCAGTTGTGTGAAAAGGCAGGCTTGCTCCAGCGAGCTTTGGAACACTACACAGATCTCTATGATATTAAACGTGCTGTCGTTCATACTCATCTCTTGAATCCTGAGGTAAGTCTGTTGTACAGAGTGAGAAAGTGAAAGCTTAAGTAAAGTGAATGTTCTTTAGCACTTCTGTAGCTGCTAAAGTTCCTGCAGCCACTGCAAGATGGTTTGTAGGTACCTAAGTAACACATGTAGCTGTGATTTGAGAACATCTGTCCAGCTAATGATTAAACCATAATCTGTACTTTTGATGGCTTAAATTTGACCTCAGTTTCCCAGGTGGGGATTTCAAATGTTCATTCCAAACTGCACTTTTGTAGTTGTAAAGATGGTGAGTGTGTTTCTTCTATAGTCTTTGGTCTTAGAGCATGGGAGACTTCTCTGTAGTAGCTGGGGTAGAAACTCTAGTTGCCGCATTTTAGAAGTCAGTCAAATTCTGTGTAAGTTACCGAGTAAAATTTTTTTCTCTTTGCAGTGGCTTGTGAACTTCTTTGGCTCGCTCTCAGTTGAAGACTCTGTGGAGTGTTTGCGTGCCATGCTGTCAGCCAACATTAGGCAAAACCTACAGCTCTGTGTGCAAGTTGCTTCTAAATACCATGAGCAGCTTGGTACCCAATCTCTTGTGGAGCTTTTTGAATCTTTCAAAAGCTATGAAGGTACAGTATTAGAAGGAAGCAGCTTACTTGGAAGCACTACTTGATTAAAGCTAATCGTAAAGATTGTAGCTTTTATGAGAGCACTATTTGTCACGTGGCTAGACCTTAGGATGCATTTATCAAAGGGAGCTCATCACAGTGAGTTCTAGGGGTGACTTTGTTCTAGATAGTTTCTTAACCCTTCTGAGTAAAGATCAGAAAGCAAGATGAAATCTGAAAGAGGGGAATAAAAATCCTTCTGATTTTTCCTGCAGTTGAATGAAAGCTACTCTCTCAGCAGGGTTGAACTAAGTCACAAGCTGAAGTCCATAACAGCCTGCACTTGCTTCACTTATGCTTCTAACTGTGTTGTTAAAAACATGTGGTTCTTTCTAGGACTGTTCTATTTCTTGGGTTCCATTGTAAACTTCAGCCAGGATCCAGATGTTCACTTCAAGTACATCCAGGCAGCTTGCAAGACTGGTCAGATAAAGGAAGTGGAAAGAATCTGCCGTGAAAGTAACTGCTATAACCCAGAACGGGTGAAGAACTTTCTGAAGGTAAATATTCTATCCAATGGATTGAGCAGTTCTCTGTATGTTTTGCTTAGCAGCACAACTACAGCCTTCTAATGGAAATACCAACTTAAGGTTTAGTTGGCGTGGCTGTGAGTAGTCTACTGTGTAGCTGGAATAGGAGTCTGATCCTATTCCATGCATATAATAGGTCCTTCTAGGCTACCTCTGGCAAAACAAGCCCAAATTCAGCCTTCCTTTAAAATTAGGCTGTATGATATAACTAAACTCATGAATATGTTGTCACCTAACAATAGGTGAGTCGAAGCTGGCAGAAGGAAAGGCTATGCTGAAGTATTGAGCAGGAGCTTTATCAAGGATATTGTCTGGTCAAAGTTTATTAAAACTGGAGTCAGCCTGTACTTAACACGTTGCATGCTTTGTGAGTGGTAAAATGGGATTTTAATGTCACTTCATTTTGCATTGTTAAGTTCTTGGCCCAGCAACTGTCTTCTGAATTGATATGTGAATTGATAGTCATTTTGAAGCTAGAGATGTAGGCCTAATATGGCACTTCATAAAGAGCCTAAACTTAAAACTCAACTGACAGATGGGCCACATGGCTTTCATAGTGGGTGACTTGCTTTTGAAATCAATTTTCTGCTTGCCAGTCTTAAATTTGAATGTATTGTGACTTCTGGTGCTAAGGGAACTTGGTCAGACTTTCTTGGCCTGAAAAACACTTCAGCAAATGATGGTTGCTTACTTTTTACTTTTTTCTTTTTTTTTTCTTTTTTTTCTTTTTTTTTTCTCCACAAAATGCAGGAGGCGAAGCTCACAGACCAGCTTCCTCTGATCATTGTCTGTGATCGTTTTGACTTTGTTCATGACCTCGTGTTATACTTGTATCGCAATAACCTGCAAAAGTATATCGAGATCTATGTACAGAAGGTAAGGAGAATCCAGTTTTTAGCTCTTGCTCTTTCCTTCCTTAGAAGGAACTTTAACCTTTCAGTAGACTGAAGCAGAATATGCTATGTCTCTTATGCTCACACTTCTAGTGCAAAGGCTCTTCAATCAGCCTTTGTCTATTACAAACCTATAAGTATAGTTTTTCCTAGAATGTATATACAAATGTGTCAGTAACTTAAGACTCACTGCTCTAAAGCATGGTTTAAATTGTAAACTAAAACTATCCCATGTGGAAGACTGGGGATGGGTTATTAGTAATGCTAATAACTAATTTTAATGATGGTGGCTTATTCTAGGTGAATCCTAGCCGTATACCAGCAGTGGTTGGAGGGCTTCTTGATGTGGATTGTTCTGAAGATGTCATTAAGAATTTGATCATGGTGGTTAGAGGCCAGTTCTCAACAGATGAGCTGGTGGCTGAAGTGGAAAAAAGAAATCGGTAATGAAAATGCATCTGTAGACCCCAGTGTTGGGCTTTCCTGACTCTGGTGTACACCCAGATTGAATTGGATGAAGTTTTGTTGAATGATACAATACTAGTATTGTTTTATGTTTCTTTATAGAAAAGCAGCTTAGATTTGCTAGTCAGTCTCTTGATTATTTGGGCCATATGGGAATCCCTGGTAGCACCGCATGATGAACAGACATGGCTTTTGAATGCTTCCTGTACAGCCAACTATGGGATGTGCCTTTAGAGTAAATCTGGATAAAACTGTCTTGACAGTCTTGTTGTAGGCACACAGCAGCGTGTAATTAGTTTATAGTTACCTGTAAGATGAACAAATGGCTTAAGCATGAAGAGCCAGCTAATAGAAGAGGAGTTGAAAGGAAAGATTGCAAAACTAGCGGCATCTGCAACCTTCCCTGTTAAACTGCAAATCTGGCCTCCACTTACTTAAGACTCATTAAAAATTACCGGCTGGTCTTCATCTGTTTTTAAATCTGACCATCAAACTTGCTTGAAGGGAAGGCCACGTGTTAATGGATAGCTGTCAAGCATACCTCTGTGTGACTTACAAACCTAAAATGTTTGCTTATTCAAAGGCTTAAGTTGCTGTTGCCATGGCTTGAATCAAGGATTCATGAAGGCTGTGAAGAACCTGCGACTCATAATGCCTTGGCCAAAATCTACATTGACAGTAATAACAATCCAGAGCGGTTCCTTCGTGAGAATCCTTACTATGACAGCCGTGTAGTTGGCAAATATTGTGAAAAGAGGGACCCTCATCTGGCCTGCGTTGCTTATGAGAGGGGGCAATGTGATCTGGAACTCATAAAGGTTAGCAAAACTGTGTTTATAAACATGTTAAAGAACTACTTGCTGCCTGACGTGGAGAAGCCTAGCTGGCTATTTGTTTAACACTTGCAGAATCCTGTCTTGCAGTCTAACTCAGGAGTTGAGGTAGGCAGGATTCTTCTATGTAGAGGCAATAATTTTTATGCTGATGAGAAGAACTCCTATGCTGTATGTCCGAACTAAAATTGTATAACCCTGCAACTTTAAGGTACCATTCATATCTTGCATCCACTGATTCTGCTCAAAATTTGTCTATTGGGCCCAGCTGATGAATATGCCTGCTGTTAAACCTTTGTTAATTTGATGGGGGTTTTTTTTGAGCCATGAGCACTTGATCGGCAGAAAAGACAGGCTGTCATCTATCATGACTCTACAGTAGGAAGAAGAGCTTCCTTGAAACTAGAATGGGGCTTGTAATTTTCCCTTACCGTGGTTGACCCTTAGAGTTGCTCCAATACTTAACTAGAAATGAGGAAAACAAATGTTGACAGCCAAACTGCAAGGACTTACTCCGATAGCATTCCTCTCCTATCTTTAAGCTTATTCATTCCTAGGACCTCCCTTGGAAGTTCAAGGGCAAGCGAAATTCCCAGGGTTCTCCAAACACATTCTAGCCTCGTACTGAACAACAGAGCTTAATGCCAGATTGTAGTGCTTGTGGCTGCTGAGAAAGAAAACATCCTCCCTCCTACCTGCACTTCTGCACTAGTATATGCAAAGAATGTCAGCTGTGTAGGGGTAAGAACTAGCTTGTTTTGCCCTGTTTCAAAGCAAATAAATGCCGTTTCCTGGTAAGGCCTATCCTGTGAGTGTTAGCAAACAACAACCACCACCAACCAACCAACCAAAAAAAAAACAAAACCAAACCAAAAAACCCCAGCACTCAACTGGCTACATCTAGCTTTTTTATTTCAGCATATGAAAGTGGCCCAGAGTTGTTTTGCTGGGAAACTTTGCTAGGATAAGCTTGAACATTCTGGTTAACCATAGAAACCTGTCAGTACCAGCTTCTTCCTTGAATTGATGTTCTGAGCAGGTGTTTCTGGTCATGGAGAAAAGATCTTCCTTCTGTAAGAATTATTCTTGAGACATTGCCTCCTAGAAGAGGGCTCAACTCCTGCAACTAACAGATGTACAACATAAAGCAAAATTATGCTACTACTGATTTTCTTACAGCAAAGTACTTGAGATTCCAAGAACTAATTTGGATACCAACAAAAAATGACCTGTTGGTAGAAGAAGGAATAGGCCCCTCAGGTTTCTACTCTTCTAGTTGGGAGTTGAAGCTAGTGCGTAATTCATAACTCTTCCTTGCTGCACTTCTATAGGAGACTTCACATTTATTCTGTACTCTTAACATTTTAACAGGGGAATCCAAGCCACTTGCTACTCTGAACACTGCTAGTGTAAAGTTAATGACACAAAATACATAACCTGTTTCTAGCTTTAAACACCAGAACCATTCCTTAGTTCACTACATAACACTGCCCAGGCAAGCGGCTCCCTTTCTAGATTTAAAACTTAAGTTCTTCAGGCTTCTGCAGGTCTTCGCATCAAACAGAAGCAAATAGTTACTGTGAAGCCACTGTCACAGTATTTGTGTGTTGGGCAAAACCAAGAGAAGCTATAGAAATTCTGCTGGAGACCTTCTCCATGAGCCTTCCAGATCAGAGGTTGGGTAAGAACTTGTCTGCGGCATTTAGCGTTGGTCAGCAAGTAGTTCTAGTCAGTCTTCTAGACTGTCTGATTCATAGTTAGCTAAACCTGTCTTGTGGTGCTAACCCTTAACATTAACACCAATATTTGTAACTTCTCCTTCAGGTCTGCAATGAGAACTCACTGTTTAAGAGTGAGGCTCGCTATCTAGTGCGCAGGAAGGACCCTGAGCTCTGGGCAAATGTTCTGGAAGAAAACAACCCATTCAGGCGGCAGCTTATTGACCAGGTACAGCACAAAGGCTAAACTTTCAGTATGAGGAGACCTCAGGATGTCTCAGAAACATTATGGATTGTTAAAGTAGCTGTCTTCTCCCCACAAGGTCCCTTGAGGCCCCATCTCAACCATAGAGAAACTAAGAGTTTGAGTGGCAGTTATTAACTCTGACCTTCATGGTCAGAAAACTTAGTAAGGTATTTTTTCCTGTCCTGTGGAATGACCTAACTTCAGTGAATTTGCTCCCTATACAGACCCAGGGTGTGACTTTAATAGCTATATCCAGTATAGAAGTAGCTCTTTCTTGCTGTCTATGACAAAATATTCTCAAAGTTCTGAAGTCTTAATTTGTAATTCTCTGAAATAGATTGGCAAATATCTCATTTGGGGAAAACACTTAATAATTCCCTGCCTTCAAATCCAGGTTGTCCAAACAGCTTTATCAGAGACACAGGATCCAGAGGAAGTTTCTGTAACTGTGAAAGCTTTCATGACTGCTGACCTGCCTAATGAATTGATTGAGTTGTTGGAAAAAATTGTCTTGGATAATTCTGTATTCAGTGAACACAGGTAAGAGGAGAGCTTTGTCCATAAGTTTAGCCTATTTAGTGCCTTTATTTAGGTTGTGAAGTGACCCAAGTTATTTGTGGGCCTCTTGCTTGCAGGACATACACACTCTTAAATGTGTATAATCAGGTGAAAAAAAAGAATTTAAAGTGCTCTGTGCTTTAAGAACAGAGCTAGTTCACTCTAGAACACTGATTGAGATAGAGAACATTGATATTGGCAAGCAATTTCTTTTAGAAGGCAAATATCAGTGTTTCTCAGTCTGGGGTGAAAGGTTGTTGCTAGTGACAGCAAGCGGGTGTATTTTTTTGCATGTACAATACATGTCGCTTAAGCAGTGCACAGTAACACCTGCTTATAGCGTCTGCCTTCTGTTAACCAAAGGAATCTCCAGAATCTGCTGATCCTGACTGCCATTAAGGCTGACCGCACTCGTGTGATGGAATACATCAACCGGCTGGATAACTATGATGCCCCAGATATTGCAAACATTGCCATCAGTAATGAGCTATATGAAGAAGCTTTTGCTATATTCAGAAAATTTGATGTTAATACTTCAGCAATTCAGGTGAGGCGTGGTTCCTACATGAAGGTATAAAATGCTAGTAACAGAGAGAATGAGAAGTGTACCGTTACATTGATTCTCAAGGAGTAATCGGTATTCTCAAGGAGTGGGATTATGTGCAAAGAATAGCAAAACAAAGTCAAAGTACTGACTTCAGAGGCTGATCTGGCCAAAGTAATCAAAAAATGTTGGGGTTCTGCACATGCTTGGGGTGTGTCTGCTGCATTTGATTCCGAGTGGCTACCTTGGAGACTCACATGGGAAAAGTGCAGGGGAAGCAAATGCTACTACGCGGTCTTTAAGCCAGCATTACTGACTTCTGCAAGGCAGAGGAGAAACAGTAGCAACAAAAGTCTCATTCTTGATGCCTCTACTTCCTTAGACAGAAACGGCTGTTATAAAAGCAGTTAGCTTCATATTGCTTACACAGAACAGCGTATGCACTTAAAGGAAGAGTTTTGTTAGAATGGACAACGTTATAAGGCTTTGATTTTTAACTTGCAACTTCTATTTCAAACAGGTGCTGATTGAGCACATTGGCAACTTAGACCGTGCGTATGAATTTGCAGAGAGGTGTAACGAACCAGCAGTATGGAGCCAGCTAGCCAGAGCACAGCTCCAGAAGGACTTGGTGAAAGAAGCCATTGACTCCTATATAAAGGCGGATGATCCATCTGCCTACATGGAAGTTGTTCAAGCAGCTAATAGAAATGGTAAGGCAAAGCATCCTCAGACTTAAGATTGTTTAGATATGAACTAGCTTATTGCATCTACATCAAGCAGCAGGGATTCTTGAGACTAGTGAATTCTGTTTCGGAGGAAATGGGAGCAGTCAGTACGTGGCATGGATGAGTCAATGTTTAGTGAGATTCCTGTCAACAAACTTGTCTGTGTTCCTACACCAAACATAGATCTTCATGTGGAGATAATTTGGACTACTATCATCTTAAATATAGCCAAGTATAATGTATTTATTTAGCTGTATGTGGCAGAATTGCTTGCCAACTGGATTGTAGAAGAGTTGCAAGAAGTTCCATCTTACGTGAAGGTGACTTGGGGTTTAGCAGGGAATTCCTTAACTCAAATACAAATGGCTTAGTATCATGGTGGAGGAGATCCTTGAGACTACTGGTGAAAACTGTTCCTAAGGTGGGCAAGGTGAGCAACACAGGATGACTAAACAGAGGATCTTAAACATCTCTTCTCTCTTCAAGATAACTGGGAGGACCTAGTCAAGTTCTTGCAGATGGCCAGGAAGAAGGCTAGAGAGTCTTACGTAGAGACAGAACTTATTTTTGCTTTGGCAAAAACTAATCGTCTGTCAGAACTGGAGGAGTTTATTAGTGGCCCTAATAATGCCCATATACAACAGGTATGTCTTGATCCACAGTTCCCATGTATGACTTGCTGTTTAGCTGACTCCTGATTCTGGCTGTTACCCTTGTTTACCTTAAACTCCTAATCCAGGTTGGTGATCGCTGTTATGAAGAGGGGATGTACGAAGCAGCAAAACTACTGTATAACAATGTATCTAATTTTGCTCGCCTGGCATCTACCTTGGTGCACCTTGGAGAGTATCAGGCGGCAGTGGACAGTGGCCGCAAAGCCAACAGCACAAGGACTTGGAAGGAGGTAACTTAAACTCGTGGGGTTTTTTAGTATTCTGCAGAATGTGCTCTACTGTTGCTTCTGACTGTTGCTCTGGAGCATAACTGGGCTTCTTTGCTCTGTCAGTAATGTGGGAATTAAAGAAGAGTTAACGGATAACTGTATACAATTAGCTCTAATAGTAGCTTGCTAACTGTTTCTGGCTACAGAGTATGTTGGTAGCTTTATAAGCTGTCCTCTTGCCCAAGATAATGAAGCTTAATTTCAAAATAGTGTAAAATGAGTGGCAGAGATTTTAATTCTAGAGCAAGCGTTATAGAAATACCTATTTGGAACTGTATGTAAGCCTCAAATGTGGTAAAGCTTTACTAATTAACTTTCCTTTTAATATAAGGAGATTAAGTAAGCATTGCAGTATTCTCCTGTTAACTGACTATTTGCTAACTCTCATTACAGGTATGCTTTGCCTGTGTGGATGGAAAAGAATTCCGCTTGGCACAGATCTGTGGCTTACACATAGTCATCCATGCTGATGAACTTGAAGAGCTGATCAGTTACTATCAGGTTAGATCACTGTTCACTGTTAATATCCTAGAAGACTCTAAACAGCATACTTGTATCTGCTAGTAAAGTGGACACAGATAAAACCATGATACCCTGTGGGGCTAATCTTTAAATTCATTCTTCCTCCATCTCTATTTCCTAATAGCTGCATGCATTTTTTTCTGTAGTAAATGGAAGGGCGATAGTTTTCACTGTCCCTTTTTCAACAATTCTGTTCTCTCATTGGAATCATATCTTACAAGTCTAAGCACTCTCACTTGGAGAGAAAAGCAAAGCATGTTGAATTTAATTAAATATGCATTTTAGCAAGCTTTAAGTGCCAGTTGGTCATGAATTTGCAATTAATCCTTATTTTCCTAACATCCAGGATCGTGGCTACTTTGAAGAACTGATTGCCCTTTTGGAAGCTGCTCTGGGCCTAGAGCGTGCTCACATGGGAATGTTTACTGAACTTGCCATCTTATACTCCAAATTCAAGCCTCAGAAAATGAGGGAACATCTGGAGCTCTTCTGGTCCAGAGTTAATATTCCAAAGGTATGCAGTAAGGTAGCTACATTGATTCACTGACAGCTTCCCAAATTCATGTGCAAACTGACTGATTTCTTGTTTTATCAGGTGCTCAGAGCTGCAGAACAGGCTCATCTCTGGGCAGAACTTGTATTCCTCTATGACAAGTATGAGGAGTATGACAATGCAATAATTACTATGATGAATCATCCCACTGATGCCTGGAAAGAAGGGCAGTTTAAAGACATAATTGCCAAGGTAAGTAACTAGTTAACTAAATAAAATTGCTGAAAGTTTCTTTCAGAACAGAGGCAAAAATGCACAACAGAATTGCTGTTTAGAAAATGAGTTTGCTTAAGCTGCTGCTCAGTTTTCCTGCTGTACTAAAACAACTTCCACTCAGTTTACCACAGGAATTAATCTAATCTTACACGTTTGGTTTTCTGCTATGCAGCATATTCTATTGAGTGGCAGCAGCTAGCACAGGATGTCTTCAGAGACTGCTCAAGGTCATACAGGTCACAAGCAAGAGGCACAACCAACCTCCTTAATACCTTTGAGCTGACTGCTGTCTTAGTCTGAGGGTGTGACTGTTCTAGAAAGATCTCTGCAAATGTTTCCAGTTGTTTCAGTGGGAGAATTGCGGTGGGCAGTTCCATGAATGCAGCAGAGAATAGTGAATTGATGAATAGTTCAGACAAGATTTGAGACTGAATGCATTCTTATTGGCCCTAAGGGTTTCAAGGCAACAACTTAAAGACTGGTTAAGACTACAGCCTTTACTGGCTTTAGGAGTTCAAGAAATGGTCATGTGAACTGTAGTGGGCTATCTGTGCCAGGATCTCCTAACTGTGGATGAGTCAGAATTAGTTTGTACTACCCCTGGCAGCTTGTGACTTCACTGTCTGGAAGCAGATGTCACAAGAAGCAGTCATAAGATTGAACAAGAATTCTGCATGTAAGTGTAACATTTCTGGCCTCTAAAAGGAAACTTATGCTCTTAACTTAAAATCAGATAAACCTTGTGCTGAGTTACGTGATCCAAACTAAGCACCTTAGGCTTGCTTGTGTTTGAAGTATTAACTAGCGTCCAACCATGCAGGTGGCCAATGTGGAGCTGTACTACAAAGCCTTGCAGTTCTACTTAGACTACAAACCTCTGCTGATCAATGATCTCCTGCTTGTATTATCTCCACGACTGGATCACACCAGGACAGTCAGTTTTTTCTCAAAGGTGAGTCTGTGAGATGGTAGATGAATAAGAAATCATCTTGCTCAAGTTAAGACACTCCAGTCTCTGGCTAGAAAAAAGGGTTGACATCTTTCAGGTGGCTTTGCCTCCAGTATAAAGGACTGAGAAGCAGCCCAATCCTGGCTTGATCTGGGAAACACTGGAAGAGTTAGCATAACTGGCCTAGGAGGCTGTTTTATTTTACCTCTGGCAATACAAGATGCTTTATCTGAAAGGGACCTGACAGTAAGCACAGACTGTTGTAATAACAAGTGGGAACCTGTTTCAGGAGTATGTAGTGTAAGAAATGGTATACTTAATTTTGTATTGCAATTGTCTTAATTCCAGGTTAATCAGCTACTTCTGGTAAAGCCTTATCTGCGTTCAGTCCAGAACCACAACAACAAAGGAGTTAATGAAGCTCTAAATGACCTTTTAACAGAGGAGGAAGATTACCAGGTCAGCCTCACAAAATAGATTGCTGGACCTGAGGGGTGCTCCTCTCTCTCCAACAAAAAGAGGGTGTAGTTTGGTTGTTCCCCAACTGACACAGAGTAATTCCCTTGAGTAAAAGATAACTTCTGCAGTGCAACATTAGTGGGGGTGGAATCAGGCCCTTTGCAGGCAGGATTCTTGAGACGCTGCAATGATTTGCAAACAAAGCAGATGCCACAGTTGTTTTTCTCAGAAGAGACTTCACAAAGGTCAATATCAGATGTGTACTCTACTGGGCAACACTTCTGTAAACAGATTTGCTTCTGACCCTACTGGATGCTATTTGGAAGACCTGCTTTGTCTTCTAAGGTTTCCTGTTCTGTCAAGTGAGATCAGTATGACTGAGTTAGCATCTTGCTTTGTTAAAAATCATCTTTTGGAGAGATGCATGAAATATGTAGGGTAAACAAGCTGTAGACATAGTATCAATGTCCAGCTGGGGGAAGCTGAACACTTGTGCACCATGCTTAAATGCTTCTCTGCTTTAGTTCTCACCTACTACCATCTGGAAGCACGTGTAACAGTTCTCTCTCAAACAGGGTTTGAGAGCTTCCATCGATGCCTATGACAACTTTGATAATATAACGTTGGCTCAGCGTCTGGAAAAGCATGAACTAATTGAATTTAGGCGTATTGCAGCATACTTGTATAAGGGTAACAACCGCTGGAAACAGAGTGTGGAGCTATGCAAGAAAGACCGTCTGTATAAGGTGAGTTAATGCAGCCTTTCTCCCTGACTGTCAGAAAGAAGTCTGAAGTATAGATCTCCTGGATACTGAATGTGTTTTGTTAGTTCCAAATATGGAGTTCTAATTAGTCTTAGCCCTTCACTTGAAGTTTAAGGAAGGACTCTTAGAGCAGAAGTGTTTGCAATTTCAACTGCATATCTTAAATCTAATTTAATAATGTTATCCTGTACTTGGAGATCTGTGTATATCAGTTAATGGCATGTGTACAGTTTTCTGTATCAGTATGGAACATCTTCTATAGAACTGAAGGACTTAACATCCTTGTAAGGCTACAGATGAGACATGATTACACGATCACTTCAAGCCTGTAGTGAGTTCACATGGGCTAGTTTTTTGCCTACTCTGTAGGAGAGCTGGCAAATAGTCTGTCTTGCCACATAGCAAGCAGTCGATGCAATAATCTCTTCTGCTCTGGGTAATCCTTAATATCTAACAGTGAGGTAGGTGGGATACCAGAAAGATTATCTTCTCTGCTACAAAACTAAGCAAAATCTCATTAGGTCACTTCAAGTACTTACAGAAAACCTGATGGATAATGTTAGTATCTGGGTTGCCTCAAAACAAGAGAACTTAACCGAGCTCATGTACTGTAGCTTGGTTCCTACAGAACTTGCCTGGTGTTAAAGACTACCTTCACGGAATGCCAAATACCTGGCTTATCTTAGCTAGCAATGAGATGTACATAAGGTATAGAGCAAGATGTTGACAGGCAAGGGTCAAGCTTAACTGTTGTTCTTTTCTGTAGGATGCTATGCAGTATGCTGCAGAATCCAAAGATGCAGAGCTAGCTGAGAAGCTGCTTCAGTGGTTCCTGGAAGAAGGCAAGCAGGAGTGCTTTGCAGCCTGCCTTTTCACATGTTATGACTTGCTGCACCCAGATGTGGTGCTTGAGTTGGCCTGGAGGCATAACATCATGGACTTTGCAATGCCTTATTTCATCCAAGTGATGAGAGAGTACCTTACCAAAGTGAGTATTGCATAGGATAAAAAGTTAAGGCTTCTAGTCTGCTGGATGATTAGCATTACGCAAAACAGAGCTCTTTGCATGTATTTGGAATATTGTTGTTCTTCATAGATGAAGTCTTTTATGAAGTTCTGTGGGTTTAGTCACTTCAGGCTAACTAGCAAAACTTATAAATAGATGTCTTGGGAGTTGAAAGATGTCTAGTTAAACTTTTGCTTTTAACAGTGGACAAGCAACTCTGTGCTTTTCAGAGCAGCTTCATAGTTGATGAAGCTGAAAACTTGGTGAGGACAACCTGTATCACTCTTTGCTTCGTGTAACTATGAAAGCATTCTCTGTTTTCTTGTTACAGAGAATATAGCTTTTGAGTAACTAACGGGACACACTAGTCCTACATCAGCCATAGGAGTAAACTGATGAAGATGATTTTTTAAAATGGAAAACGGAACTTTAGATGCTTAGTCTGCCTGTACAATACTGATACCAACAGGTAGTCCTCAACTGAGAGAAAAGAGAGACGTTCTGGTTATGTGTTGTCCTGAAATGCTTGTCTCAAGCAGCTCTAAGATACTAAGCTAAGTTCCTTCCTTAGAAGGCACTAGGGTTGCATAGGACATCACAGTAAAGAAGTTCATTAAACTGAGTAATCTGAAAGTGACTGCTTTGGATTGCTTCTAATCAAGTCATGTTAAGTATTCCCCTCTGAATTTTCTTGCAGGTTGATGGGCTGTTCTATAAGGTGACACTCTGATTTCAAACTCTTTGTGTTCATGTCCCTCAATATCCTAGGTTTCTTTTACAGGAATCTAGCTGTAGCTTCTGCCAGAAGAGCACTGTAATTTAGCTCTAACTCATTTCCTGTTCACTTTCTAATGCTAAAAGGATAACTATTCACAAGAAACTTGAAAATCCAACCAGACTTGTCTCCTCTTCATGGGAAACAGAAGGAAGTGATTGAGGAGGACTTGAGCGTTCAGTGTTTGGGCTCCTGTTCACTCTATTACACATATCTTGTAGCAGGGAGGATGTTGTTCCTAAGCAAAAAAAAAAAAAGCCGTTGCCACGTAATAGCATGTCCCCTAAATGCAAATTGGATGTTATGCTGAAATTACTGACGTGTGCAATCTTTCAGGCGTGGTGAGTTCAAATAGTAGCTTAGAGCTTCTGTAAACTTCTTGCCTGTTAGTATAATGAAAGTCCTCGCACAGATCTTAAACGCTGCTGCCTCCTCATATTCCACTGAGGAGAAACTTGCCACACAAGTTCACCTGAACTCTTCCATGTGAGATTTAGGTCTAAAATAATGGGTTTTAAACTGCTGGTTGGATTTACAAGTAATCACATGTACTAAATACGGGATAACTTGCCAGAAGGAAAATCTGCATGGAGAAAGTGGTTTACAGTGGAAC
This sequence comes from Fratercula arctica, assembly GCA_947846985.1. Classification (NCBI taxonomy): domain Eukaryota; kingdom Metazoa; phylum Chordata; class Aves; order Charadriiformes; family Alcidae; genus Fratercula; species Fratercula arctica. The sequence continues at coordinate 28,567,496 of CANTUZ010000013.1, read as the reverse complement.
TAATTTAGTCTGTTGAATTAACTGCAAAACACGGAATTAGAGAATGGGCTTTATAAATGTGGTTTGTCTAAAATTGTCATGTAACTAACTTCAACAGTACAAAAGAATATACTAGTTTATTGGTGGGGTGTGTACATCTTCCAGAACGTATCTATCTTCTATGCATAAAAAGGTGTTAAAGCACAGAATAGCCTATGTCCCGGAAGGGGCCTGGCACACAAAGTATGATGACGCTCATTTGGAAACCTTTTGAACAACTTCACTTCTCAGCAGCAAATCACATAGATGTTTAGGCATTCCTGGAGAGCTGCTCTTGTCCCTTTTTCAGGGTGTCTGCTGTCAGCATGCTTGCTGTTTCTCCAACAGAGGGAGTAACTGCACTTTTGTTTCCGATTCCTTAATGCTTTAGGGGCAGTAAAGAGGAAAGTCTAATCCAAGAGAGAGTGGGAATCCCAGGTGAAAAGTAGAGCAATACAACTAGTTTGAAACTGATAGCTGTCAATTTCTTTGACCCATAGTAATATGGATAGTGTTTGTAACAGAAATACTTAGTGTTATCCTGAAGAGGTGTTAGGCTGACAGCTATAAATGAACCAGGTAAAGACCTACTGCTATTCAAGTTATTAAATTTTGAGTTGCAAACTTCAAAAAGTCCAGGAAATTGTTAAACACCACACCTAGATAACATCTCTAAAGTACAATGGAGACTCCTTGTGCAGCGCTTCTTAGATCAGATGTGATTCTCGCAGTGGGAAAGGAGGATGAGGAGCAGCTGAAATACAGCATTGGGCTAAATGTAGGTTTGCCCAGGATGTTAATACTGCCTTTATCTGGATGTGAAGCTGTGTGATTTTCATGACTTTCAGTCTCAATTGTTCTCTTATGGAAGATATAACTTGTTAAACTTGATAGAAGGAAGATGCTGTTACCTTCTCAGATTAGTCCCCCCACCCCGAATTCAAAGTTGTGTTCAGGGCTCCTGTGTTACTGTAGCACTTTCACAAATGTGTTTTAGGTTTATTTGACACAACACGGATCTGTATAAAGCTCATACTACTAGACTACTTTCCATGATGGTTCTAGAGTTTCCTCTAAAAGGTCATAGAGTTAACAGTTACTAGAATAGGGCCCCAAAAAGTATTTCACTTGAAGGTAATGATGATCTCAGCTGCGTTTGACAGCTATTGTTTATTGCAATAAACCTCAAGCAATTGGGAGGATAGATTTACAACATAGCTTGCCAGGAACATGCAGACTTTCGTAGTCTCCAACTTGGACTAATAAAATGAGCACTTGATAGCTTAGGTACCAGGCATGAAAAGCCTCACACGATGGTGCAATTCCTAGACAAGGCCTTTATACATCTCCTGTTCACTTCGATGTAGGTGGATAAACTTGATGCTTCTGAAAGCCTAAGAAAAGAAGAGGAACAAGTAACTGAACCCACTCCAATAGTATTTGGTAGGTGAAAGACTTGGCTTTAACTGATTACCTATTGTCACTTTGGTCTCTTTTTGTGGAGGTAACTTAAACAGCTACCTCCAGTTGAAGTAAACTGGTTTCAATTAGATAGTAAAATGGTTGTCTCTGCTAGATGAACTGCATAAGTTGTTGAAGCAACATCTCATTCTTACAGTACTTTGACTTTTCAGCTAAAGTTACATGGCTCAGAACTCTAGCCTAGGCATAGTCTTTCAGTATGGTAGCTAGACAGGGAATACCAAGGTGTGCACAACCCCAGGAAAAACTTACAGAGCATGCAAATTCCTCCTGTTATTCCTACCTAAGAGGAATGTGTCTGCCTTCTGCTCTTCAAGTAGAAAGGCAGACTGGCTTTTAGCTCACCCATTTTAAGACATATGCAATCAAAAAAACATGGCTGTCCTCAAGTCTGCTGCTATTCTAGAAGCCCTTCTGAAGAGGCATTCTGCTAACAAGCACCTAGAAGTGGCTGGTAAGGGAAAGATGTGACTGGCTTACTGTCTGATGTAAACGTTAACCTGAATTTAACATATGCATGAGGCATTTGTGCTCCTAATGATGAAGACAAATCTGGCAAGGTATGTTTGGACCTTTTGCAGCACTCTCCAGACTGAGACCTAACAGACCTAACTATTTGCTTGAATTGCTTCACTCTCTGACCACGCGTGGGTTAAATAGTACCGGCTTGTTTGGCTTTCAGTATGGTCTCTTCAAAACAAGCCAGGTTTATCATGCCCTCAAGATCAGTTGGTACTCATCTTCCCTTTTGAGTTCTGCCTTGCTTTTGTAGTTTTCTGGTAGGAAGAGCAAATGGCCTAGATGCCCGCTCTGTGCTGCATGTTGAGTAATAGTGTGACTTCCTAGTATGTGCTTGCACAGAGGCTGATTTTTAGCTAAAGCTTCATGATCCTGTCCCATAGTACAGCTAGCATTAGGGAAGCTTGGGTTTTTAAACTAACTTTGTTGTTTTTCTCATGTTTTTCTAGGCCAGCAGTTGATGTTAACAGCAGGCCCCAGTGCAGTACCTCCCCAGGCAAACTTCCCATACGGATACACAGCACCAGGATTCACCCAGCCGCCTGTTTACGGTTTCAATATGTAACTAGCTCTCTGACAGACCTTCACTGTCTCTGTTCTCTTCCTTCCCGTTCCTTTTTAACTTCTCCAAGAAGTGTACAATGGTCCTAAAGGCACAGATGACCTTCTGTTGGCTGAACACACTTGCTGCCCGGCTCAGTGAGGAGACTTCAACGGGATGCCTGTTACTGTTATTTATTGATTATTGTCCGGTTACATTTCAACCTCTGAAAGGCAGCTTTTGTTAATGACATTGTGAGACTCTTGTCTGAAGTTAAGGCACTATTTCACTAACTCATATAGCAATAACTGCTTGAGGCCAGAGGGAAGAGAACACATTTTTCTTTCTTTTGCAAAGCCTATTGAAGGTAGCTGGGAAATTGCCTGGCACCAAGTTGTTAAAGCTTTAGCTGAAGCTACTAAAGTAGCAGGGTTGTTAACAATTCAGTGAAGCATCTCATTAATAATGAATTGTTGAAAGCTTGTGTACATCTGACTACCCCATTTTATTTGCAGTCTTACGTGCAAAAGAAAATGGGCTTTCTAATATTTGTGCTCTGAATGTTTAGAGGAATATTGGGAAGGTCTCCTTTTCTGGACAATAATGCTGTTGGGGTTCGATGCTCTTGGAGTCTGTTCTTTATTTTCTGGAGTAGATCTGAGACTTGAAGAAAATAAATCTTTTCATGCCAGAGAGCAAACATTTCCCAGATCCTTTTTGTTTAACAAGAGAGCATGTTACTTGTTGATGTTAAATGGTACTAAAGGAAACCTCAGCTATATGTGGCAAGTGAACATAGGAGTGTGCATGGGCTGCCAAAGTACTAGAGATGCAAGAGCACAGTGTCGGGGTTGGGGAGGGGGGACACACTGCTAAAATATTGAGGCAGTAGGGAGGGTCATAATCCTGACTTTTTATTTGCACCTTTAACTGATTCCGGCATTGGCTTCCTGCCACGCCATGTTCTGACGCTGTCTGGTGGGCAGAGTCAGCACCACCTGAATTAACAGGGTGCGGTGACTCAGTTCTGCTATGCTGCAGTAGTATCAACAGCATGTCCATCACCCACCTCTTTCTTTGAGAATGCCAACAGGGATGTATTATTACTTTGTGCCACTCTTCAAATACATGTATCATTAACATTTTATGTACTTAGATAACAATGTATAATTTATGGTTATGAATTCTGTGCTAATCTTGAATATTATAAAAGTCCAGCTATAAATGTAAAACTGCAGTATCCACTGTGTGGTTCTAGTCTTAATATCTTGGGGGTGGGGACTGGTTAGTAGAAATACACTACCATTAATAGCATCAGGTTTCTTAATCTGACAACTAACGATGCCAGGCAGGAAAAAGGGAAACTTGGCCCAAAGTACCTAACATAGATGGCTTAGCAGTTGACTGAAAAGGGAGTTGCGGTCTCATCTCTGGACACATCAGCACGCTGCCACGGGTGGAGGTCATGCTGCAGGAGCCAGTCACATGCTTACATGACTTCATTCACAGGACTGGAAAAGCTTCAATCCTGTGCTGAGGGAGATGCTGCAGGTAGTGTCTTCTCCACTAAAATACATTAATATAGCAGCAGTAGTGATAAGCTGCACTTTTTCATACTGAATTCTGCTTGAACAGGGCAAAACATCTTTAAATGCCAACCAGTAGAGACTGCCAGGGTTGTGAAATTAATAACAGCAGACAATGCTTTGGCACAATTCTAACTAGTATATTGTCTCCCTTGGTCACTGCACTGTGATAGCAACGGCAAAGAGATGTGGCATCCACCTCCTTGATACAGGCTAGAGTGCTCCGAGTGTTGATGTAACATAATAACCTCAGTTTTGTACTGATCAGCACTCAGCACCTCAGCTGGAAATACCGAGCAGCTAATGAGCTCAAGCAGATCTGCACTCTGTCCAGTCTTATTCCTGGCAGGAATTAGCCAGGTAGCATGCTATTTTCCAGACAAATGGTACTTATATTTTGTAACTAGTTCCTTGTGGGTCAAAAGGAACTTGAGTGAGGCAGCTGGAACTGAAGACCAGCTCTAGGATTTGTATGCCTGTAGGAGTTTCCTTCCTCTCAACTTGAAAATTTAGTGTGACTTCATAGCAACAATTACAAGCTGCTAGATTAAATACTAAAACAGCTCTTGACCTGTAGAGAATTGGGCTAGCCTGTGGATCCTTAATAGCTGCGGTCTAGAAATCTAATTACAGGAATGACTGAGTTCTCAGGGAAAGCAAAGCTGCCCACTCTGATGAACAGTCTTGCTTTAATTGCTCTCCTGGTATCTTGAGCTCCTGCTAAGTATAATGGCTTTTATAAATTCTGTAATCTTGCATTCTAAAATGCATCTGGAAAGGCATACTCCCTGCCATTACAGTGCAGCAGTACCTAAAATGTGGAACAAACTCTTGCATACCAGAGTACTTCACTGTTTCTTTAACAGTTAAGTTGTTCTCAGCAGGAAATAACCCCTCTTTTAGTGGGTTAAGTAGAGGGCTTAATCCAGTTTATGAAGTCGTAGTGTCCCTCTGAGTTCTCAAAAACTCGGATAAGATTGCTTTGCAGAAAACCTTTAAAATTATCTTCTCACTAAGTCCAGCCATTCTACATCATGTAGAATGATCTGTTCATGCAGAACATGCTGCAGAGCGCAGCATCTGGAGACTAACTTCTGGGTTTACGATACTGTGCAATAGTAAATTGTCTGAACCTACATACAGGCTTTTACCGACTCGTGCTTTTCTGTGAGAAGCAGTATGGATTTTCTTTTGTAACAGCTCTTGCTATTTGTCAGACCTTAAGGGGGTTTTCCCCAATCTGGCACACTTTGGGCAACTACAGATCTGGCATCAGAGATGACAAGCAATCTGCAAGCGCTGCTGTGCATCTGCTTTAATGTCTTGTGAGCTAGGTGGAAACTGATCTCTCCACAAATGACTGCAAGGACATGTGCTCCTCTTGGCATAGAATTCTGACCTGTATTCAGCTGCTCACTCTGTGCTAGCACTTGAGCTCCTTACACTATCCTTTTCTCCCTCACATCTTTAAAGGTTACTGGTTTCTTTTGGTACAAACACCAAGTGAAAGGAGAAGGGAGGAAGAATGTCTTAACAAAACTGCTGCTAGAAGTAGAACTCTGGTGAAGGCTACTGCTGTCTGCTCTGTTGGGCCAGATGGGCCAGCCCCATAAACTCGGGAGGAATTAAACTCAGGAGGAATGCATCGCTGGGGTAAGATCTGTTTCTTATTGGCTACAAAATGTTGTGGTATTTTACAAGACTTCTATTTCCCTTCCCCGTTTTTAGGGCCCTATAATTAAATGTTAGCATAGCAGAAGAAAATGCTCTTAAGTCATTTTACTCCTTAAAAAAATAAAATTTATAGGCAGATGGAGCCTATTCAAGTTAGTACAAATTATGGGAATGATACAGGAAAGACAGTAGTAAATGCAAGGTCCAAAACTTAATTTTGATTTAATAGCTTCTTTTTTTAGCAACTGCAGTGCTGAGAGCTGGCACTTAGAGGACAGCATGGATCCTTTAATAAGGAACAACTTTTTTTACCTAGCAAAACTGGCAACAGTTACTCAGAAAAAGATTTCTTCTGTTTTTTGAACTCTAAAACTGACAAACAAATCCTTTGTTGTCTCGTGCCCGCTTAAATGAGCATGGATAACTTTTGTACTTGGGCACGTGATATACTCGGGCAAAGCTGTCTGTTCAGCTGCTGTATAGTTAATGTTTATGCTTCATCGTGTGACATTTTCATTGGCAGGCCAGAACTTGGCCACTGAGAAACTCTTAGTGTGATTAAACCACCATGACAGTGGATCCAATTTGCACTGAAAAAAATTGAGGCTGTAAATCTTGCGAATCTTGAAACAAGTAGCACTGCATGTACCCGGTTCCCGTAACAAGCAGTTTAGAAAGTGTCTGTACTACCTTGTGACAGGGTGTATTTCCCATCTGTAAAGCTTCTTTTTGTCTTTCTGGGTCCTTCCTGTTCTACTGTGAATGGCTTGTCTTGTCACTTGTTTCCAAGCTGGCTGTTTCTTTTTTTGCTTCACAGAGTACCCCAAGACTGCTTCAATCTCATTTGTTCCCGCAAAGTAAAATTGGGACATCTTGAATTTGTGATAAAATGTTATGGAACCTAAGGCTGGAAAATGCTCAATGACAGCAGAGTGCTTTGTGACGCTGGTGTGTAATTAGGTTGTGGTTTGTTGAGTGAATGAACACTTGCTATAGCAACCTGCAGGTGCACCGTTCCAGCTTAATGGATGTGGAGTCTTTTTATTCTGCTACATCTCTTCCTTCAGCAAGCATTCAGCCTTCAAAGAGTTTGCTGCTGGTACAGCTTTCTTATTTTTCCATACTATGTTTTCTGTGGGCATGTTTCCAAAGGTAATGACAGATCCTGACTCATGTTTTACTAATAAAATTCTGAAGAATTGCTAGCATAGGTATGTGTTTCAGTCCAGATCTTTCAGTCTGGAGCCTTTGAGATCTTTCAGGAAGGTAGCAAAATCCATCTGTCTTCTTCTAAAATAGACTATAAAGTTGATGGCTTTTAAGCATTACGATGGTATGAATTTGAAATACAGTCAGTGAAGGGCAAGTCTTGTCTTGCTTTTATGTGTCAGAATTTAAAAATTCTGAGTTTATTCAGTCATGCATTCTCCTGCATGGTTCAATGACTCAAGGAGAATTTTTTTCTGTCTGCTGTGGTTTTAGTCAAGACTTTAAAATACCTTCATCTAAAAATCTGTGTTTCTCCTTTTCCTCCTAGTGGTTATGAAAGGAAGGAATTACAAAGTTGTCTGGTATGTTCTTTTCCACAGCGATGAGGTCTGCAATATTATGCAGAGCACAAATTCCCAAAGTGCTGGTTATCCAGCTGAGAAACTAGGAGAGGATTTGAGTGGGAAGGGGTGGTTAGTAAGTCTTTCCATTGCTTTCCTTTCAGAAGATACGTTTTTGGTTTCAGTTAGAGGGTGGGGAAATGGTCTTGCCTAGGGTAAACTGCTAACAGGGTTTGTCACCTGGAGTAGTTTCTTTCAGTAATATGTTGTGAGGGAAGTGTGACCATGGTCTGGTAGCAGTATGATAACCTGTAAATGCTGTATGCAGTATATGGATTTCACTTGTCTGCTGAGATGAGTCAGGCCCACTCAAATGTTAACGTAACAGGGACTTCTGTTGGGCTCTTTAGAGGCTGAGTCTTGGTAGTCTCGGTGAATAATCTTGAGTCTCAACAGGAGCTCTTTTTGCATGTGTGCTCAAGTGGGAATCATGCAAGTTGTTTTGGAATAGCATCATCTTTCTTAGAGTCACAGTAGCTCCTGCTGTGCACACTTGAAAGCTGGGGAAATGTTGACTCAAATCTTCAATATGATCACTTCTCCTTGAAGCCTGTTATGCGCAGGATCTGTTATGCATATAGGGGGTCATTTGTTCTTGTCAGGGAACCTGAGAGGAAATGAGTTTTCTTATTTTACCATAAGACCCTAAGTGATGTAGATTAATCATGCATGGAAAGGTTTGTAGTAGTCGATGAGTTGTAACAATTCAGATTCTGTGATTCAAGGACATAAAATAGGAAGTCATCTGCCCTATATTGACCACTTACGGTCTCTGAAACTATGGCCTGCTGCTGGGTACACCAAGCTGTGCCAATTAAAAAAACAAACAAACAAAAAAAAACAAAACAAAAAAAAAACCAAACACACAACAAAAAACCCAAAGAAAACCACAAAAACCCACCTCATTTTGGGGAGGAGCAAGGCAGGGATAAGTTGGAACTGATCAAGCATGGTCACTGTTTATGTGTTTTCTAGGATCAGAAACCTCTGTCTGCAATCAGTGTTTGTGTTTAAAAAAATCATGGAAGTTGCTTTCATCTTCAGTAGTTCTTTTTAATTCTGATTATCACGGCCTGGAGGGATGCCATGAGGTGTACAGGCTGCAATAGCAGCTGACTATGTATTTCACAATTCTTTTATCTTTCTATGGCAGCAGAAACAAGCCAAGCAGCAGCCACCAGTAAGGGAAATGGGTTCAGATTGTCAGAAGGTTGTTTCCATGAAAATTCCTGAATTGGGAGCAGTAAGATAGAGAACTTGATATCCTGTCCGTAACTGTAGCTGCTCTTTTATGCTTTGACCACCCATTTCCTAGGAAATGCTCTTGACTGTGCAAGTCCGGTCAAGTCTTTACTTTAATGTAAATAACTTATGGGATTTAACATGCACCTTTTGCAGCCGCTGGTATTTCAGGGCTTGCTTATCTCCCTTAGATGCTCTTCTCCTTCAGGCTTTCTGCTGACAAGTGTTGTTAGCAGCTTCTTGGAGGTCAAGTTCAGATGGCTTGTAATCTGCATGCGATTAAATATGAATAATCCTTTCCCTGTTCAGCAAAGTAAGCACTGTTGTGAATCCCATTGAGGCTGATGAGAATTAAGCACATGGTATAGTATTTTCTTGGGCAGGATGAGGCCTTTCTGACTTGATTTCGTGAATCTGTAAGAACTAGTGTTTGTTGTGAGGTTGATTGTGGCCTCACAGCAGTGAGTATATGTGTCTACAAGCAGACAAGAATGTTATGGTAACTTGATGGAAAGGTAGCGAGGAGTTGCAGAGATTAATCAGAAATCCAAATGCATTTCCATTTGTTTGTATTTTTGAAAGCATTTATCTTATTTTTGCCATTGCAGTACTGCTAACCTGAGCACCGAGCAGCTGCTCTGCATCTAGGACTGGGACTGTGAATGTTTGTTCCTTCTGTGCACCATTCATGTTGGGTTTTTTTCCCCCCTTACTTCCCAGTGCTGGGGGTGGGTAGCCTTAGACTTGACATGGGACCACCTCAATGGACATGCTCTGTGACTGTCTTAACTCGGTTCTGGCATCATCCAGGGATGAGTTCTGCAATGCAAGTACACGTTTGTTTGCTTTTAATCCTGGCAGAATAGAGGTATTTGTTTCCCAAATGGTCTTTCTGTGGTCAGTTTAGCCACAAAGCCACAGCTGTATCGCTGCCCTGCTTGCTTTCAGATGAGGCTGGCAGCTGCAATCCAGCTGCCTGATTGCTGAGTCTTGTTAAGCAAAAATCATGTTACGAAGCACAGATAGCAAGTCTCAACAAGAGCATGCTTTATGCATGGCCGGGGGAGACTTCTTACATCAAACATTCCCTCTTCGGAATAGGGCAGCTGCTCCAGGTGTAAGAGAGAACACAGCGCTGCAGTCCAGCTCCGGCATTCCCTGCTTTCTGTGAAATCCTGGACGGAAAGGAAAAGGGTGCTGGTTTCTCTCCCCCGCATTCCTGTATATACAGCTTTCAAACACGAATTATGGAATTTCTTTCTATGTCTGCAGATAAATCAAAACCAAGTAGTGGTGTGATTTGCACAGCCTAATTATTTAGGAGCAGTAGGTAATAAATCACCCCCTAAAAAGCTAAACAAGCCCGAACTGTCTGCCGTCACAGGCGGTGAGCGTGTTTTGGTTTCTCTTCCGATTACGGTGTCAGGTGTCCACACGTGCTTACTGCCCGGGGCCTTTCCTCGTCCCCCTCCTCACCGGCCGAGGCGTTAATGCTTCGAGCAACAGACGAGAGAGCAGCAAAGCCCGCGCCCCCCCGCGTTTAAAGTGCACTTGGACCAGTAAAGGCCAAATCTACCTTCGGGAGCAGTGAGTGTTGTGCTGCGCGTACCCAACTGACCGGGTGGCCTTTGGGGTGCTTTCTGTAGACAGTCCTGGTGTTCGGGGAGAGCGGGCAGCGTCAGCCGAGCCCCTGCGCCTCCCGCCCCTGCCTGGAACCCGCGCAGCGGGATTTTTCCACGGATTTCCAGGAGCAGGGTAAGAAATCGCCGTTTCCGCAGCGGCGAAGCCCAAGCCGGGCCCCCGCCGGGTCTCGCCGCCGCCGGCTCCTCGCTCGCCGTTCTCCCCTCCGCCCCCGCCGCGGTGGGATGCTCCGGGCCCCGCCCTGCCCCGCCCCCTGAGGATGTGACGCCGCCGGGGCCGCCCCTCCGCGGGCGCCGCCCTGAAATAGGGCCACGGCCGCCGCCGCCGGGCAGCACGGGAGCCGCGGCCATGCCAGCCCCCGCCGTGCCCCGCCGCCTGGCCGCCGCCGCCCCCGCCGGCAAGGCCAAGCTCACCCATCCCGGCAAGGCCATTCTGGCAGGTAAGCGCCCCCCGGGCGGCGCCGCCGCTGCCGGCGCGGGCATCCGCGCTGGGCGGGGGCTGCCGCCAGCCGCCCCGGAGGCAGCGCGCGCCCCGCGGCAGCTCCGTCCCTGCAGCCACGCCGGGACCGCCCGGTCCCGCCCTGCCGCGGCAGCCCCCGCCGCCGGTCCCTGGGATGCCCCGCTCTTGCTGTAGCCCCGGGGAGGCGGCCCGCGTTGGAGCGGGGTTTCCCCTTGGCGGCGGCGAAGGAGCTGCAGCAGGCGTATCCCGAGCTTGGTTGTCGTCTTCCCGGTCTCCCGCTGCTCCGGGCGGGGGTGGCAGCGTCCTGTGAGGCTGCTCCTGCAACCTGTGGCCTCGCCGGGAAGGTGTTTGGGTGCTCGCTACCATAACACAGGGTAAACGTAGGGCTTGCGGCAGTCGTGTTGTTTATCAAGATTAGCTAGACTTAGCTTTATTTAGCTAGATTTTCACTTTAGCAGGAGGGAGCTGGAAGAGGCAGCAGCAGGGGGCCTCCTTATGCACCCCTGAAGATGTTAAGGGAGAAAGCTGAAGCGGCAGCGCTCAGGTTGTTCCTGCTCCAGCTATGTCTTGCACACTGCTTTGATACAGCTCCTCTTACAGCTTCTTGGTCCCTCCTTTGTGTCTCAGCATCGGTCTCTGTGGATCAGGGCATGTTTTCTCGTCCGGTTCTGACCGTTTCTGTGGGATCTAACAAGCTCTAAGCGCAGCAGTAGCTGCAGAGTTAATGCCCTTCCTTCTGCTTCTAGTTGGTTTGAGCTTTAAGCTGAATGGAGTCCAAGACAGTCGAAGGCTTGTTAAACTCCTTTGTAGCCGTTCATTAACTCCCTGATTTCTCCTGCCACTCACAGGACAATTCCCGGAGTGGAGATTAGTGTCTTCCCTTTGAAATGAGTCACCACGGTCTTCACACGATTGGCGTGTTTAGAGCTTTTGTGTTTCCCAGCTAATTCCTCCTCCTACGATAGTGCCTTTGTTCATCTGTCCAAGTCTCTGCTCCCCTCCAAGGGCAGAGCTCCAGCCTCCTGTAGCGGGTCCCAGGAGGAGCAAGGCAGTGTCCGCCCCAGCTGGGTGGAGGGAACGGAGCCCTTGCCGCTCCAGCTTTGCCCGCTGGCCCCTCCTGCAGCGGCCGGCCTCCCATCGCGGAGCTCCGGAGAACTGCCGAGATAGCGGCGCTGCGGGAAATGGGTGTGAGCGCAGGAGCTTGCAACCCTCTGTGTCGCCCGGGCTGCCCGGCCAAAGGGCTGGGGCGTGAGGAGGAGGCAGCCGCAGCCAAACGAGAGCGTCCCTTCTTATGCAAATGAGGCCTTGGGAGAGGCCAGGCTCCTCCAGAGCTCTGTGTTCCTCAGGATTCTCAAGACTTGTGCTGCTGCCCGCTCAAAGTGGGTTGTTAGTTCAGGCCTCTTCTTATCCTCTATTTTTAAAAGGTCTTCTAAATAGGATTTAGTTCAAATTGATGGGATGGGAAAGACAGACAGTTTGCTCCCTATCCAGCCTTCCCAGTCTTTCCAAACTCGCTGCCAATATGCGGTGCCTCAGGTTCTCACTGCCTGGGCCAGTGTACCAGAGGACTTTCATAGCCTTTGCTATGTAGGTCTGTAATCACAGATCATCAGCTGTGAATGGCTTATTGGCATACTCTGAAAGAGGCTGCGGCAGACTTCCCTACTCTTCCTTGCCAAGGAAAGTAGCCATGGGTGTGCCTGGAAGCTGTTCTGGTGTAAAGGAAGGGACACGGTGCTTGTGGCCTCTGCCAGGTGTGAAGGTTGGGCAACATAGTACAAAGCTGTACATGCCCCCCCTTGGAGGAGCCCTTCTGGGTCCACGTGAGGCTGTAGAGGTAGAAGAAGCACCCTATTGAGATGCTAGTCTTCTCCTCGCACGAAGCACATCAGAGTAATTGGTTAATGGGCAGAAGTCCAGCCAAGCCTCTGTGGCATCTAATTGTATTAAAGAACCACATAAATGGGAGAAAGCTACTGTTAACTCCCTGCATCCCAGTCTGCTCACCCCTCCAGCCCCTTGCTGGAGGTGGCGCTATTTGTGGCTGTCTCTGCTGACTTTAAGGGGTTTGCTGATGCTCTCAGGGTTTCTCATCTGACATCTGTCTGTACAGCAAGCGTGTGCAAGTGAAGCTCTGGCTGCCAAGAGCTCTTCTCCTTCAGTTGTCGCAACAGACAAATGCAAAGTTAACAATTAATTTGCTAATGGGCTCTCGTTTGTCCAAGCAGTTGTCATGTACCAAGGCAGCACTTCACCTTGCTGTGACTACGCAGCCTGTGCCGGTGCTGCGGCTGTGCACGGCCCAAGCACATGAAGAGGCAGCTTGGCCGTCCTGGCCGGTCGGGTGGGGGTCACTGCCAGGACTTGGTCTTAGGGATGCTCCATGGCAGACTGGGCTTCCAAAGGGCACAGCTGAGTGGGTGTAGATCCCTGCCACTGTTTGACCCCTACACCACCTTTGCAAGGGGAAGAGCCCCCCAGGCTCTGAACTGATGGTACACAGTTGGTTTGGGGGACCTGGCACTGGGTCAGAAAAGACATGGCTGTAGGACACTAAGGTTTGGCATAACGTGTCTTAGCTTCAGCTTGGTTAAAAGACTGGTAAATATGCAGGCTTTATGGTGAAATTGATATTATCTGTGTCTTTCTAACTTGTCTGTTGGATCAGTTAGCTGTTGTAAAGCTGGCATAATTTTCTTGTGAACTAGTGAGCCAATTTGAGGATTGGCTTGTGTCTGTTCTGCTGGGTAATAACCTGTTAGTAAGCAGACCTGGGAGTCCAGCTGTGTCTGCAGCCTCCCCACAGCCAGTTTTCCATTTCTGTGCCGTGGTTTCCAAACAAACCCTTTAGCCCACCAGGCTCCTGCAGAGACGGTTTGCTGCTGGTCCACTGCGCAGCTCCCAGCATGGGACCACGCTGCAGTGGGCGAGCGGGAGCTCGAAATAAAGGCAGCATGCGGTGAGGCAGGAGTGCTGGCTGCAGAGGTGGTCACCCCTGTGTTTCCCCAGAAGACTCCTTGCTGGGTTGTTGGGCGCTGCAGGGCTGTTAGGTCAGCTAGAGCCAGCCTGTGGTGGATTACTTAGAGCCCAGTGCAAATGGTCCTCACCATTTTGCAGGCAATCCCCTACCCTCCTCCTGGGAACTTTGCTCCTGGTTAGCAGTGGTCATTTGATGAAAGGCTTTGCCTGCCCTGCCCAGAATTAAGTACAGTCTGACTCTGTTTTTAGCCAGCTTTGAAGCCTGGGATCTGCTCCCCCCCACGGAGAAGCTCCCAGCTGCCTTGCTATTTGCATGGTAGCTCTGTTCACCCGGGGGCTGGTGCACAGTTGGGATTCTTGCCTACACCTAATCCTGCCTGGTCAGGGAGGCAGGATGCCTGGGTGCTGTCCTACATGGTGCTTGATTTCAGAAGAGCTTGCAACAGTTGTGGCTGTTGCTTTGATGTTTGCTATAAATTTTGAGCACTGCTGGGAAATAGCAGTGGTAGGCACCAAGGTTCCAGGAGGAGTGTGGGCAGCAGGGACTCTGCAGGGAGAAAGAGAAGGGTCTGTAGGGTAGGGCACGAAGCACATGTTTAGCAGAGAGCCCAGGATCACATGAGAAACAAAGCAGTAATTAGAGCTTCAGTTTCTTCTTCTTTATTAATCTCTTGATATGATCTTTCTTAGGAAATGCTAAGAGGAGAAGAGGCAGGGACTGAGTGTAAAAGCTGAGACTTGCTTGTTGCAGAGTAGGACTCCTTTCCCAAAAGTCCCAAGTCCACCTGGGCTTCCAGGGCCATTGCCCTCCTGGGAGGGTGGAAGCGAGGTTGTGCTGTTGAGAATGGCTGTGGTCTGGCATGCTCCCTGGCTTTTAGGTGGATGCCTGGTGCTCACAGCAGAGTAGGGGATGTTCCCCTTCTCAATGCTGGGCTGGGGGAGCCAGGTGGTGGGCTGAACATGGCTGTGGGGGAGGAGTGGTGAGAGTGGAGGGAACTGGTCTCACCAGGTTTACTGACCCTTGATGCATCACATGCGGCTGTGGCTTCCTCTGGGGTTGCCTCTCCTGGCTGTCATCTGTCTGGGGAGTGGTCAGGAGCACACTGGCCATGAGTGCATCCTTACATGCCTGTGAGCCCTCATGGACTGCAGCTGCTGCAGAAACCTACAGCAGCCCCAAGGCTTGTGGTGGGAGGAGGCTGTCAGGCCCAGGACTGGGAAACCACATTGGGGTGCCCGGTTTCTTCAGTCTGAATGAATTCTGTGTGAGCTGGGGTTAACCCTGGGCTTTGAAATGTGAGTTTCTGACATGTGTGGTGCTCTGCTTGATATTCTGCAGGCATCCATTTTCTTTGGGTTGGTGTGAATGATCAGAAGGAGCCATCCATCTTCCAGAGGCAATGAGCACCGCAAGCTGACAGCTCAGGGATGTTGCAGTGTCTCTTGTCTCTGATGGCCTTGTGTGGTGCATGCCAATGCAGCCTCCCTGCTTCTGCCTGGGTGATGGTGACCCTGTGCTTGTGTCCTGAGGTCTCGGGTCACCTCCTGACAGCAGGGGTTGATTTCTTGTTATCTCTTCTCTCTCTCTGTGCTCCAGTGCCTGGTACAGCAGTCATTTCCCTGTGCTGGTGGCTGGGAGACCAGAGCCTGTCCCCAGGGAAACCTCGGTCCCAGCAGTGGCTTCTTCATCCAGCGACGGGGCTGTGCTGGGGGAAGTGTCCAGCAGCCCTGGGCTCTGACATCAGCTCCCTGTTGCCTGTCTTTTAAAGGTTTTTGCACACTTAAAAAGTAGGTATCTGAAGCAGGGTGATGGGTTGGACCAGAGGCAGCTGACGGCAGTGGAGCCGGGGCCTTGGGGTGCGCAGGACAGTGGGCTGAAGGTGAATTGAGCTGGGACAGAGGACTTGGCAGTCCCCAAAGGTGATCTCAGCACTGAAGGCAGATGATGCTGTGACTGCAAGCAAAGGGAAATGGCTTTTGCCATCATACTTACAGCCAAGAAGTTTAAAATATAATAATGATTTATTGCAATATTGGCCCATTGAGAGGTAAATGCAAAGAGGCGATGAATGAGCGGATTGTGAAAGGATGGCCTGTTGAAACAGGACGATTCCAGTAAGATTAGAGACAAGTTACTCCATCCCATCCACAGCATTATCTGCAGCATTGTTTACACAGGGCTGTTTACCCACCTGATGGCATGGGGTACAGAGAGCTGTGTTTCATGTTTGTTGTTCTCTGTATCCCTGGTGGGGGGATCAGACTTTCGCCAGCCTGGCCATAGCACGCTCCTGTGACAAAAGCAGCCACGTGTGTATTTACCAACAGACATGCTGAGCCCCCGTGCGCCCTGCTGGCCTTGCCCCTATGAGATAGGAGACTGTCCAAGGGCCCTAGCCCCAGTGCAGGGTGTGGACACCCTCTGAGATTGGCTGACCTACTGGGACACACTCTGAGACAGGCTGACCTATTGCAGAATGCGTTTTTTCCCTTCTAACCAAACTACAGGTAATCTGGCAGTCTGATTTGAGGGAAGCAGCCCTCCCCAGTCTCAGCACCATGTAAGACCTTTCCCCGTGGAGCAGCCCCCATGGTGCTTTTCCTCAAGGATGGGGCTGTGGATGGGTGGTGAAGGTTGTGCATGGCAGGAGGAGGTGCCCAGGCAAGGACCGCGGTGCTAGCCCTGCTGAAAGCGATCCCCAGCAAGGCACCTGCCTGCTCCTGGAGCCAGGCTCTGCCCCGATCCTGTTTCACAAGATGGCCCATGGTGGGACGGTACGGGAAGGGTGGAGCTTGTTAAACCCGTTTCACCACTGCAGGCATGGTAGGATTTCTCCACCACTGCTTTTAGCTGGGTTATGTTAATGGCATGGCTCAAGAGAGCAGCGTGGGTGACTGCCAAGAGGGGCTTGATCCCTCGGCAGCAGGGAGAGAGATCTGCACTGCTGATGGGGCAGCACCTGGGCTGCAGAGAACTGTCATGAGCTGGTGGTGGGTATTTCTGCCTCCCTGATTTGTAGCACTCTGCTGGTCTTTGATTCTTTTTATCTGTTGGTTTTTATTTCCCTAGCTCTGAAAGCTAACTTGGCTAATGGGGAAGGGCACCAAGTCTCCCCGTGAGGGTGGGAACTGTAAGCGCAGCATCCAGGGGGCAGGCAGGATTGCCTGCTGTGCCCACAGCGTGTGGTCCATGTCATGACTCTTGGCTGCTCAGTTCACCCCATACACCTGCACCTTCTGCAAGTGGGTTGGGTGCCCTCGGAACAGGGGGGAGTGTGGGGGTCAGCTTTCGCTGGTGCTCTGGAGAGGAGCTGGAAGCCTGTTTGTGCCTTCCCACTGCCCTGAGCTGCACAGCCAGCAGGAGGGGCAATCTTCAGGCATGGGTCCTGTGAGAGCTCTGTTGCTTTGCTTCCAGGCCCTTAGGAATAATTTCCTCTGGCCTGAAAAGATTTTGCCAAATCTGAAGTTAAAAGAAGCTTTTTGTATGGAAATCAGGTGCTTGTGTATTTTCATGTGAAATTTCCCTTAAAATGGAGAGGCTGAAATTGCTCTCCAGGTGCGCGCGCTTCTCATCAGAGCTGCACAGAGACCTGCTGCTCCGTTCATCTGCGGGAGCAGGATGCTGTTGCAGGCACAGTCACTTGCAGGAGTGGCAGAGGGCCAGTGCCACCTCCTGCCTCTTTGTGGCTCCCAAACAGGGCAGTGGGTGCTCACTTGCCTCTGGGTAAGGGTTTGCAGGGGATGGCAGTGCAAGCCCGAGCTGCATGGCCTTAGTTTGTCTCGGTCCCCGGGACTCTGCTTATCTTCCCCATTGTGGCTGCACCCTCCTGCCCTCGGCATGCACCCTGTCCTGGGTGCCAGAGCTGGGATCCCTGGGATGGGCTGGACAGGGAGTAGCTGGTGGTGTCCCCAGACGCTTGCTAGTGGGGTTTGAGGTCATTAGCTGAACCTGCATGCGCTGATGCCATCACGCGCTGCATGAGCATCGCAGGGACAGCACCCTCCCACTGTCGCCAAAAATCCTTTTCTTCCTGCCAGCTCTCCCCAGCCATGCCCAAGGGCTGCGGCTGTGTCCTTGAATAACTCTGCTGGCCTCTCCACAAAGGGGAGCTAAACTTTTTCTGGGAAAACCATGCCAAGTGGCTGACAAACAGGTATTTTACCCTTCTCTCCCGCTGGGCCTGTGGGGTTGGGATTGCTGGCACCAGGGCTCTTGCAAGCTCACTGCAGGCGAGGAGCCATTCCTGGCACCGGGAGTGGGATCCCCCCACCGCAAGCACCTTCTCTGGGGCCCGGCAGAGCGACCTTCCCTGAAGGACGTCCTCTCTCCTCTGGCTCCGCTGCATCCAGCTAATAGCCCAGAGCCTTGGCTCGGCATCCGGGCTGCCCTGCTTGCTCTTTCACCTCCCGAGCGCTCGCTGCTGGCCGTTCCTGCTGACTTCACAGTGTTGCAAGAGCTGAAGCTGATGGTTAAAGTCCGGGTAAACATGTTGCAAAGCCCTTGGCAGCCCTGGCGAGGGAGAGGGGTTGGAAGGAGCTGCTGCTTGGGGGCAGTGGGGTGTTTTATTTGCATAAATGAGGTTTTTGCTGGAATGAAACAGTGTGTGGAGAGGATGCTTGGCAGCAGAGCGGGACCTCTGATGGGTCTCGCTTCCAGGGAGGGAAGGGGCTGCAGGTGAGCAGTTTGTGCCGTCCTGTCTCTGCAGGCAGAGGAAAATAGGGAAAAAATTGCCCCAAGTCACGGAGTTTGTGCGGAGTCCTTGCTGGGTGCCCCTTCCTGTGGGATTTGGGTCCAGAGCAACACTGTGGGGCAGGGAGGGGACCTGGCCGTGCAGGCAGCACACATCCCCGAGCAGGGAGAGGGAGAAGATCCTCCTCTAGGTGCATTTTCCTGAATAGATGTGTTCCCCTGCCCTGTGATTTATGTGTGTGCAGCTGCCCGAGGATTGTTGGAGCTGTGCAGTGGCAAGGCAGCCTTTGGGCTGGCTCCCCTCCCCTCCTCTGTCCCCAGTGAGCGGTGACAGAGGTGATCAGGGCACTGGTGTCCAGCTGTGCTCCTGCCACTCTGCACAAGCCCTGGGGTGTCCCCTGCTGCGGCCGGGGGCAATGAGTGTGCTGCGGTGTGACAGGGAGGCAGCTGCTCTCGTGGTGTCTCTGGGATGGGGACACTTTTTGTATCCAGCTCCACGGTTTGCTGCGGGGATCCAGCGCAGACATCCTGTTCCTCCTGCCTCAGGTCGGGCAGCCCCAGTACCCAAGAGGCTGCTGGTTCCCAAGAGGGGCACGCTGCCCCTTTGTCGGGGCTCTTAGCGGGCTCAAGGATGCCTGTGGATGCACGTTGCCTGCAGGATGCCAGGCAGAGCCTCCCTGCATGGACAAACATCATTAATCCTGGTGACTGCCAAGGCTGTGGGCTAGTTGCAGGGGGTATGGTATCCTTCCCCCTGATGTTTGGTGTGGCTGCTGTGAGACGAGGTGCTGATTGTCACTGGACTGGTGCTTGTCCTGGGTGTTTCCCCGCTCTCTGGCCCTGGAGGTGCTGAAGCAGCATCTGGTGCTGGAGGACAGAGAGGGAACAAATATTTACAGCTCTTAAAATGACCAGCACTTCATGTCTCGGTGTAGGAGGGAGGGCGGTGGCCTTGGCAGCACCTGGTGCGTTCATGTGGCTGTAGTAGCATCAAGGCTGGTGGCACAGTGGTGTGTAGCGGTGCAGAGAGGTGCCAGCTGGTGCTGGGCTTTTTGGAGACCATTCCACCCAGCTGGAGGACACTGCTCCTCATCAGGCTGCTTGCCGAGGACCCACCAGGTGCTCCGGCAGGAGCTGCTCAGCTTTGCAGGAGAAATTGCAGTGCTTGGCAAGCACCTGTGCCATGGGACTGATAGTGACTGCTATCTCTGATGGACATGTCAAGGACAGAAAAGGGTTGAGGGGCAGCAGGAGAGCTCTGGGGACCCTGGGGATGGTGGCTGTCCTCCCGTGGTGCCCTGGGAGAGAGTTGGCAGCTGGCTGTGGTGGCGTGAGCGGGCCTTGCTGTGGCTGCCAGCAGCTTCCTCCTACGCTGCCCAAGCACAGGGTGCCATGGAGGAGTAAAGGTGGTCTCCCATCGCCGCCTCCCAGGAGATGCCTGCCTGGCACAGACTCAGCGGCTCCATCCTCTCCTGGGAATGCAGGGGGAAACAAGGGACCTTTGTCTGCTGCAGTGGATCCAGGCTGGCCTCATGCTTTGTCCCTGGCGTCCCATGGGGCTGGGATGCTGCCAGGCTGGGCTGGCAGGTCCTGCCCTCGGGCTGGGTACTGTCACTGGGTGCTGTGGTGTTCCTATCCTTGATGTGCCTGCGGGAGGAGAGGGGATGCTGGGCTTTGCCATCATCCCAGGCTGTGCTGAGTGCTGGCACAGCTTCTTGGCTGCCTCAGAGAGGGCAAGTGCAGCCTGCTGCTTCTTGTGCCTGGGGGAAACAAACCAGGATGAGACTGTTTTAAGGTGGGTGCTGCCCAGGTGCAGGAGGGAGTACAGCGAGGCTTCTTTCCTTTCCCTCCAGGACACAACTGAGAGAAGGCAACAGTAGCCCAGGGGATGACAGCTGCCCGCTGGGACATCCCTGCACTGGGCGAGTGGCTTTGCTGGTGGCATTCTGCAAGGGGAAGCTGGAGGAGGCACCAGAGAGATTAAGGGTCTCTCTTGTAAATTTGGAGTTCATAGAGAAGAAGTAAGACTGTGTGTGAAATCACCCCATCCCGGTTTGAGGAGCTGGGGCCACTTGCTGCTGTCCTGGGAAGCAGCCGTGACTTGTCTCCCTGTCCTGTGGGCCGCAGTGTTCCCTATCAGCATCCCCTCGCAGGGTGCTTTGGAGGGTGCTGATAAGCCAAGCTGTGCTCCGCCATGCAGTGCTGGGGCTGCACTTTGCCCCAGAGCAGGATAACCCACTGCTGCACCCAGCCCCTGTGCTGGGCCTTCCCACGATGGCAGCATGTCCCCCCCTGGGAACACCAGCGTGTCCCCTGGGCTGCAGTGGGGCCATGCCGTTGAAGCTGTGTGCCAGGGGTGGCTGTGGCAGAAGCCACAGCGCTGCTGAGTCATGCTGAGGATGTGACCAGGCTTGCTGAGGTGAGATGGGAGACCTGTCGCCAACTGAGAGCTGGCAGCTGACCTAACGCCACACAGGGCTGTGTTCTGTGGGGCAGGGACCCGAGTCACTGTCCTTGGGAAAGGAGCTGGGAGGCCTTCAGGGGCTGCTTGGGTGGGTGCCCAGCCCCAGCGGCAGCATCCCAGGGCTCCCCAGCACGCCATCCTGGGGAGGCTGCCAGTCAGGGGCTTTGACCCAGAGCTGGCTTGTGTCCTGGCCTGGGCTGCAGCAGAGTTTAGCTCTGTGAAGCCTCAGGGAGCCCGGCTCAGCCCTGCACTTCCTCCTTGCACCAGCGTAAAGAGCTCCCACTGCGCTTTGGTGCAATGAACTGATCTGCGCAGCTGTTAGCTGGCTGGCCAGGGGTGAGTCTGGCTCCCAGGGACCTCCAGCCCAGCCGGAGTCGGCTCTGCTGCCTGGACACAGCTTGTGATGGGGCCAGCTGCAGGTGCTTCAACCATGCCATGGGCAGCCAAACTACCAAGAGCTGGCGTTACTTGCTGCTGGGGTGTCGGTGCATCCCCAGGCTGTGGTGGGAAAGACTTCAGCCAGTGTAATCAGCGCCCAGCAGCCGCCGCTGTGTGAGCCCAGGGCAACCAGACAGGCTTGATGATAATTGCGCTCATGTGCTGGCATGGCCAGGTCTGCAAATGGGCTCCTGCTGGCAATGGGGGAGCGGTGCTGGGCCTCGTGCAGCACTGTTGGGCTCTGTCGGGTTTATAAATCCCTGTGCTGGCAACTCACGTGTGGAGCTCCAGAGGACAAGATTTGCCTTTGAGGGGGAAACAATGCTGAAACAGCAGCCGTGGGTGCGGTGTTTTGCCCAGTTTTCCCACCCCTTTGGCCAGTTACCTCACTGGCTCTTGCCGTGGTCAGGTGGT
Source organism: Fratercula arctica (assembly GCA_947846985.1). Lineage (NCBI taxonomy): Eukaryota > Metazoa > Chordata > Aves > Charadriiformes > Alcidae > Fratercula > Fratercula arctica. The sequence continues at coordinate 28,545,739 of CANTUZ010000013.1, read as the reverse complement.
GATGCCTATACAGGGTCCCAGGTTGGCATGGGGCCCTGCTGCCGTGTGAAGTCTCCAGCGGTTTGGCGAGGACAGGGACACTGCATCCCAGCCCAGACCTGGCTGCCAGAAGTCTTGGGCTCAGCCGTCGTGGAGCCAGCAGTAGCTGCGCAGTGCTGGATGGGCACGGCACTGCTGCTGGTCCCAGCATCCTCTCCTCTCCCACACAGGTGGCCTGGCTGGAGGAATCGAGATCTGCATCACATTCCCCACCGAGTATGTGAAGACACAGCTACAGCTGGACGAGAAGGCAAACCCTCCCCGCTACAAGGGCATTGGTGAGCGCATGCCCAGTGCCCTGCCCCAACCTGCTGGCCAGATTGGGACACTGCCATGAGCCTGGCTGCATCTGGGGCGGGCAGTGGGGTTTGGTGGGGCGGGTGATGGGGCAGCATGGTAGCCCTTGGTGCGGCTGGTGATGGTGGCGCTGCTGTGCTCTGCTGCAGGGGACTGCGTGAAGCAAACTGTCCATGACCATGGCATCCGGGGGCTATACCGAGGGCTCAGCTCGCTGGTGTACGGCTCCATCCCTAAGGCCGCTGTCAGGTAGGTGTCCCCTGTGGCATGGGGTGAGTCGAGTGAACCCTGGGTGGCAGCAAATGAGGGTGTGGGTTTGACCTTGATGTCCCCAGTGGCCCTTTGCCAAAGCTGGATGCTTTCTGGACTGGCAGGGAGTGCTTGCAGGGTGCGTGACTACTGCGGGGGATGGACCCAGAACAGGGGGCTGCAGCCCTGCCTGGGTGCCTGGGAACTGGCATGGCGGCTTCTCCACAGGTTCGGGATGTTTGAGTTCCTCAGCAACCAGATGAGAGATGAGCAGGGGCGGCTGGACAGCACACGGGGCCTCATCTGTGGGCTGGGTGCCGGTGTGGCCGAGGCTGTGGTGGTAGTCTGCCCCATGGAGACCATAAAGGTAGGAGGCAGCTGCCAGCATCCCCCTGCCCCGGCACCCCTACCCGGGAGGGGGCAGAAGCCAGGGCTGCCCAGCTTTCAGGGACCTGAGGACTGCATGGGTTTGCTCGGGCTGGTTTTGTAGGGGAGAAGCTGATGCTGGAAAGCCCCATGGAGATGTCAGGCCTGGCAGCCGTGGCACCTTCCCTGCTCTGGGGAGGAGCACCCCCCAGGATCCATCCCATCCCCTATTTCAGTACTGTAAAACCCATGTGATCACTTGCAGAGGCAGTTAGCCAGGTTTTCCTCTCCAAAATGTGCTGCTGGCTGTGGGTGCAGGCTTCCCCTGTGGTTTCACCCAGCATTGCCTGGCCATGTGGGTTGGCTCTGCTCTGGGGACCATCGCCAGAGCAAGGCAAGAGACATACAGCAGCCTTTCAGGGGTGCATCACCCCCTTGCCTTAGCCGCAACGAGTGTGTCATCTCCCTACAGGTGAAGTTTATCCATGATCAGTGCTCCCCCAAGCCCAAATACCGCGGCTTCTTCCACGGCGTCCGGGAGATCGTTCGGGAACAGGGTGAGTCCAGGGGAAGTGATGTCCTGTCTCCCTTCAGTACCCCCACACTGAGGGGACAGGATGGGAAGTGGGGGATGGGTACAGGCTGGGACCGGCTGCCTGGGAAGGTTTTTCTCTGCCTGGGTGAGGCTGGTGCTCCCCTCCAATGCCCTCTCTTGCTGCAGGACTAAAGGGGACCTACCAGGGCTTAACGGCAACAGTCCTCAAGCAAGGATCAAACCAGGCCATCCGCTTCTTCGTCATGACCTCCCTCAAGAACTGGTACAAAGGTATGGTGCCCCCATCCCCCCAGGGCACCCTGGCTGCTCTGCCGTTCCCTGAGCCCATCCTCAGGAGCCGGGCTTGGCTTTCCACCAGTGTATCTTCCACTTCTTGTGGATCAGACTCTCGTGATGGAGGGAGATGAAAACCAGGTAGGGGGGTGTCCAGGTTTGTGGGGTTGAAGAGTCCCAGTGCTAGAGCATCACCTCCACTCTCACCCTGAGCTCCCCAGTGCTGCATGGGCTGTCTGGGGCTCGTGCTGCTGGACAGTCCCCTGCAAATGCCCTGGACCCCCCGACTCAGCACAGCACCAGCCCTGACTACAAGCAGCCACAACTGGGACCTTGCCCGTGGGGTCCCTTGGGGATGCTGTGCTTCATCCCCACACTACCACTCTGCCCTCAACCTTTCCTCCTTCCCAGGGGACGATCCCAACAAGGTGATCAACCCCTTTGTCACGGGGGTGTTTGGAGCACTCGCTGGAGCTGCAAGTGTCTTTGGCAACACCCCCTTGGACGTGGTGAAAACCAGGATGCAGGTACAGCACTGGGTCATGGTGCGGGACTGCTCTGCCTGTGGCGGGCTGGGGTCACCTCCTGTTTGTTTTGTGCAGCCCCTGGGGCAGGCGCCTGATGTTTGCGAGGTTTGGGAGGTGCCTGGGGATGCTGCCCTCTCACAGCCAGGCTGTGCGGGTGCTGAAGGGTGTACAGACGGAGGTGGGGATGTTCCTTCTGGGTTTGGTAGCCTGCAGTGGTGAAGGGGGATTGGTTCCTCCTGGCGCACCCCCAGCTCTCTGCCTCCCCCATAAAATCCCCCCAGATGCTCCTGTGGCTCTGGCCTCTGACCCTGCTTTTCCCATCCTCCAGGGGCTGGAAGCTCACAAGTACAAGAGCACCTGGGACTGCGCCTACCAGATCATGAAATACGAAGGGCCCCTGGCGTAAGCCCTGTGGCGGGGACGGGCAAGGGGTGGTACGGGGGTGGCTGGGGAGGGAGGGAGGACTGATGAGGAGGGGGCTGCGAGGTCACCCAGCCCCATGGCCTCCTTTTATCCCTGGCAGGTTTTACAAGGGCACAGTGCCTCGCCTGGGCCGTGTCTGCCTTGACGTGGCCATTGTCTTCGTCATCTACGATGAGGTGGTCAAGTTCCTCAACAAAGTGTGGAAAACGGACTGAGGGGGCCGGGCCAAGACGCCCCAGCCTCCCTTGCCCCCTGGGGCTGCAGCTGGAGAGCCGTGACCAAGCCCGCAGCGGCCCACCGGTGCTGCCCAGGGCCAAGTCTGCCCCACGTGTGTGCCCTCCCCCCAAACCCGGCCACCTTCATGTTTAGGAACAGGCTCCGGAGCAGGTCAAATTACTAGTTGTGTGCTGAAAGGAGCATGGTGGGAGCGATATCCCAACATCCAGACCCCCAGCATCCTGATTATGCCTGCCCTGATCCCCTGGTGACATTTCCCCCTGGTCCCGCATCACCTGCAAGCACCAGTTATCCAGGGTGAGGTGTCCCCTGGGAGGGTGGCCATATACCCCCTGGGGGGCAGCTCTTTTTGGGGATGCTGACGGTCCCCTGGAGCCATGTGGATGCAATGGCCAGGCTGTGCACCAGGCATCACAGCTGGCAGAGGCTTTTGGGGTTGACTGCCAGCTGGGAGCGATGCACCAGGTTTTGAAGCGGCCCTTGGGGGCCCCATCAGCCTTGCACCCCCTGGGATGGGAGGGCAGCGACCCACTTTTGTGGCCCCAGGCTCCCTCCTCCCTGCTGGCACCAAGACCACTTGAGGTGCAGCATCCCAGCCTCCAGGTCCCACTCAGCTCCAGGCTGCTGGGCGGGTGCTTCCCAAAATTGCATATGCAGCCAGGCCTTTAGTTCTCCTCGCCATGCATCTGGGATTGGGGCGAGCCAGATGCCCCTGTCACTTGCTGTTTACAGTTCAGATGCGTGTGCGAGCCGGGGTGAGGAGACACAGCCCTGTGCCACAGACTTGGCCCCTCGGACAGGGGTGTGAACCCCTTCTTCTGTCACATTCCCCCCATCTGCCCTCCTGCCGCCTTGCTGTGGCCCTGCAGGTAATCCTGTAGCTTTTGGAGCTTCACGCTGATTCACTAATGCCCATGGCCGTGGGGCTGGAGCCCTGCCCTGCACTGCACCGGGCTCAGCCCTGACGGATTTGTGCCAAACTGCCTGTGAAGGAGCCCGGGGAGGGGGGAGGGAGGGGTTGTGGGAGGCGAGGCTTGCCCTGTCTCCTCCCTCTTGTCACCAGTGATGAACGCAGCCTTAACATGGCAGGGTGAAGGAGTAGAAAGCAAGCCCAGGCGTGGTTTACCTGGGGCTTTCTGCTCTGAAGCCATTGAGGGTTGATTTTTTTTTTTAAATTGTTATTCTGTTTTACATTCGCAGTTTGAATAAAATCAGTCTGGCTTTAGCAGCTGTGTTGGCGTCCAGGCAGTGCTGAGTGGACAGTGAGCGGCTCCTGCAGTGCGGGTGGGGATTGGGGATGGGGTCCCCTATTGCACCCAAATCCTACTGTCCTCCGAGGCTGAGACGGTGCTCCTGGGAAAGTGTCAGCATCAACCCAGCAGTGCCCGTTCACAGATGCTCCTGGGCAGCTCTGGGGTTGCATTATCTCATGCACAGTGTTTTATTAACCATCTCAGTTAATTTTATTAACTCCTTACCCTGGCCACAGAGGGAAGAGCCAGGATGGTGAGGGGCGGTGGAGCAGAAGGGAACGGGCTTTGTCCCACTGCCCAGCCCAGGGGCGGTGCAGCCAGGGCTCCCAGTGCTGCTGCTGTCGCAGCCCTCGCTCCTCGCCCAGTGTTTGCTGGCGTGGGGGGAAAGACATCCTTTGGGGGCTTGTGGGCACCCAGCGCCATGTGGGGCCTGCTGCTCTGTGGGGGCTGGCTGCTGGCCACCGGCTACCTGGCAGGTGCTGCGGGCGGCTGCTGGCACCAGTGCTGCCCAGGCAGGAACAACGCCTGCTGGGCCCCAGGCACCCATAGGGCTCGCTGCTACTGCGACTCGTACTGTGAGAGGACAGGTGACTGCTGTGAGGACTACCGTGCTGTGTGCCGCCATGCCGGTGAGTGTTGTTGTGGGATGGCACCAGCTGGACCCTATGCTGGGGGCAAGCCCAGGGGCTGGGGTTGCTAGCCTGGGCCTGCTGCTTTTGGTGGCAGGTGTTTGCTATTATCTGTTAGCCCTGTACTTTAAGCAGTAACAGAATGTATCTGGGGAGGCCAGCTGGGATGGATTTAGAGTAATATCCCGATTTTCCACTTTTTTCCACGCTGAACATCTGGCTGCTCCCAGTGCAGTAAGAGAGCCCGCAGGCGTGGCCTCTGGTCTGCAGCTGACGGTAGCACTGTTGTTGCAAGCCTAGGTCGTCAGTGTGGAACCTGAGCGGGATGAGCCACGGTGTCACCCCTGCCACTGCTGCTGGCAGTGCCTTGCACAGGGACGCAGGAACCAGGGGCTGCGCTGGGGGTGAGAAACAGGGAGTGTGGGCTTAGGGGGTGCAGAGCCAGCCCACCCCAGGGACCCAAACCCGGGATGGTGCGAGCCATGGCCCCTGGGACAATTGCAGCAGTCAGCCTTCCCTAATCTCTGGGTAGATTAGCGGGGTCCCAGCTCAGCGCAATGCAGAGCTGCGGCAGCAGTGCAGGGATAAAGTCCTGCGGAAGCAGTGCACAATGCCACTGTGCTGGTGGGGCAGGGGAGAGGGGCTGCCAGGGTCACCCTGACTGTTTCCCTTTCTCCCTGTCCCCTGCACTGTGCCTTCTCTGTCCTCCTTCCATTTTTCGTGCCATTGAAGCTCTCCCTTCCCTCTCCACTCCCCTGGCCTGCCGGTAGCGGTGGGCTGTGCAGTGGGGCCGTGGGGGCCTTGGAGCAGGTGCAGCTCCCTGTGCGGGGTCGGCAGCAAGGCCCGCAGCCGCCAGGTCACCATCCCGCCCCGGCACGGAGGAGAGCCCTGTCCTGACCTCAAGCAGCGCCGCGGCTGCCTGGGCGAGCACCCAACCTGTGGGACAGCCAAAGGTAATGAGGGTCCCATGGGGATGGCCACCTCCTTTGTGCATGACTGTCCCCGCTGCCCATCCCGTGGTGTCTTTAACCATCCATGTCCCCCACCCTGGCTGCTCCTCTGCCAGAAGTGGCCAAGATATTACCTGACTCCTTCAGCCAGGACTTCAGGGATCCCTGGCAGCGAGACGGGCAGCTGCTGCTGGAGGAACTGTCTGGGTGGGTGTGGGGCTGGAGCCCCTCTGTACTCCCCCTTTTCCTGAAGCTGTGACCTCTGCAGGCACACCCTACAGCCATGGCCCCTTTGCACACCCCCCCCAAAACTATGGCTCCTTTGCACCTCCCTCTTAGAGCTGTGGATCCCCCCCAGAGCCATTACCCTTCCTAACGCCCCAAACCATGATGCCTTTGCACCCCCCTAAAAGCTGTTGCCCCTTTGCACCGCATGCCAGATCCATAGCCCCATTGCACCCCCATACAAAGCCATGGCCCCTTTGCACATCCCTCTTCCCTAAGAGCCATTATCCTTCCCCCAGCTCTTCCCCCCCAAACCATGGCCTTTTGCAACCCATAAAAAACCGTAGCCCCTTGGCACCCCCTCCTAGAGCTGTAGCCCCTTTGCAGCCCCCCGAGAACCATTACTTTTCCACCTCCCCCTCCCTGAAATCATGTTCCCTTTGCACCCCCAAACCCATCACCCCTTTATACCCTCCCCTCCATTGAGAAAACACTAGACCTCTGCCCTACCTTCCAACCACCGTTTTCCCCCTTTCCCCCTCCACTTCCCCCCTTTTTCCCTCTTTTTTCCTCCCCTCCCCAGCTACTGCGGCTATTTCCGCCTGACGCAGGTAAGGCCCCCCTGCCGTGGGCAGGCCTGGACCCGCCGGCTGCACCGGGACAAGCGTGTGTGTGTCAAGTGCCGGGGAGACACATCCCACCGCCGTCCTCATTGCACCGGACATGGGCTACAAGGAGCCAGGTAGGTGGTAATTTGGGAGGGGAGGGGGTGAGGTGCCTATGAAGGGACATATTCCCCCTTGGAGGAGCATCTCTCCATGCCCCTAAGGCATCTTCCTTTTATATTCTTAATTATAAATATAATATATTTATATAAAACTAATAATATGCTACAATAGTATCATAATATGCCATAATATGCCATAATATTATAATAATATGCCATAATATTATAGGATAATATTATTGATTTATCTTACAATATTATGGTATATGTGTTATACATCACTAATATATAGAATCATAGAATTGTTAGGGTTGGAAGGGACCTTAAAGATCACCTAGTTCCAACCCCCCTGCCATGGGCAGGGACATCTCCCACTAGATCAGGTTGCTCAGAGCCCCGTCCAGCCTGGCCTTAAAAACTTCCAAGGATGGGGCTTCCACCACCTCTCTGGGCAACCTGTTCCAGTGTCTCACCACCCTCATGGTGAAGAACTTCTTCCTAACGTCCAGTCGGAATCGTCCCATCTCTAGTTTTAGTCCATTCCCTCTAGTCCTACCATTACCCGACATCCTAAAAAGTCCCTCACCAGCTTTCTTGTAGGCCCCCTTAAGATACTGGTAGACCACTATAAGGTCTCCTCGGAGCCTTCTTTTCTCCAGGCTGAACAACCCCAACTCTCTCAGTCTGTCCTCAAAGGAGAGGTGCTCCAGCCCTCTGATCATCCTCGTGGCCCTTCTCTGGACACATTCCAGCACGTCCATATCTTTCTTGTAGTAGGGGCTCCAGAATTGGATGCAGTACTCCAGGTGGGGTCTCATGAGAGTGGAGTAGAGGGGGAGGATCACCTCCCTCCCAAATACGTTTATACAGAATAGAATAGAATATTTCAGTTAGATGAGACCTACAATGATAATCTAGTCCAACTGCCTACATATATTATTATATACATCTAACTAGATATAATTTTTAAAAATTACCTTGAATTATTCACCACATGCCCCAGCTCTCACTGGCTTTCCCTTCCAGGACATTTTGGGTGGCTGCCTCTGTGGCAGGGTGCCAGGGCTCATGGGTGCAGGAGGGGCTGCAGGAGGTTTGTGTCTGCCCCGCACCAGCTCTCATCTTTGTGTAGCATCACCCCCAGAAGGTGAGCTGAGCCCTCCCCACCACTGCACCTATCTGGCGAGGGAGAATGAAATAAAAACACGGTGTCTTTTTTTAATTTCACCCTTCTGCAGGCTTGCTGCTCACCCACGGAGCTGACTCCTCATGTTTTCCACTAAGTATTTTGTTGAAGAATGGGAAGAAAACCCTGCCTATAAAGATTAAAAATAAGGGAATTGCTAAAGTACGGTGATTAATGGAGGAAGAACATCATGCTGAGATTAAATCTGTGAGATGATGATGCAGCGGTGACATGGGAGGACAACACGATGATGTCATGCTCAGCCATGACATCATCTGTGCAACGAGCTGCCATTGGTGAGCTACATGAGGGTGTAGGAGCATCCTCCCTCTGTGTGTTCAGGCTGGCCCGACTGCAGTATGGGGTGAGCCATGAAGGGCAGCTTGGCTGCATACTGCGGTTTCCAGAGAGAAATTAAATGTAAGCACCCAAAGTCTGCATGTGGATGATGGTGCTGGTGTGTGTCTGGGTACAGCTGCAGGCCTTGGCCACCCCACTGCAGGGAGCGGGGCTGGGCTGGGTGATGCTGGGCTGTGCTGGTGCTATTCCCTACTTCTTGCCCGGCACGATGTGGCCTTGCTCGTGGGGTCCCTGCTCCAGCTTTGGCCAGCATTACTCACAGCCAAGACACTGTCCTGGTGGCCACGGTACCTGCCTGCATCCCCAAACCACCCCCTGGATGACTTCACCCTCACCCATGCCAGGCACAGCACCAGGTGCTCATCCTGCAGAGATCACCTTTATTCAGACACATCCGCCTGCAGTGAACAGTAGTGCCTGAGCCCCATGCTGCCACAGCCGAGACACAGGGGGAGCTCTGAGCCATTGAAGACCCCCAGGGAACAGGCCAGAGGAGATGTGGGTGGCAGCAGAGGGCTGCTTGTGCCTGCACCAGGAGTATCTATCCATGAGGCTTGGTGGGATGATCCACTGTGCCAGGGCTGGCCCGTGCCAGGCTAGCCAAAAGCCCACGGGCAGGCAGCAGAAAGCCCAAGGTGGGCACAGCTCCCGGTCCAAAAAAGGAGGTGGGAGGGAGAGGGCAGCTCATGGCGCTGCCCTCCCAGTCTCATCTTATGCCAGTGCTCATCCCCAGTGGGGTGTGGAGCAGGCTCTCCCCGTCCCTGCAACGGGGAACGTGCCTGTTCCGTAGCCCCAGGCCCGCTCCAAGCCCTGCCGTTCAGGGACGCTACAGGTACTCCACGCAAGCCGGGCCTCGAATGCCGTTCATTCTCCCTTAAAATGGGCACCTCCCCGCCCTCTCTGGCCCCGCCTCCCGCTCCCCTCGGACCCGCCCTCTGCATGGCCACGCCTCCCGCCTCCTCTCGGCCCCGCCCCGCAGCGCAGGTGCTGTCTCACACGCACCCGAACTGCGGGGGGCCCGCCCGCCCTCCAAGTGCCGGACCCCAGGGAGAGCTGCTGGGGGACCAGGCCGCGCAACGGGTTTATTTTGTGCTTCCTCACACAAATCTATAAAATTTTCAAAGAGGAAAAAGCCGGGTTTGGGTGAATTCCCCTCCGGCGGGCCCGGCCGCACGGCCCCGTTGCCACGGCGACGGCCTCTCGCCCGGGCGTCTTCACCATGGCAACCGGTCCCGGGCGGATGGGTGGGAGAATGGACCAATCACAGCGCGGGCACCGCGCTCCTATTGGTCGGGTCACCTCGCTGGGGTGGGGCGCGATAGGGATTGACTACGGAGACGGGCCAATGGAGCGGGGATACCCAAGGAGGTAGGCGGGCGGCGGGGCAGTGGCCAGTGGGCGGGACGGGGCACTCCGGAAGCGGAGGGGCCTTGGGGAAAGTGGTGGTCAGGCGCTGCGAGCATATTGTGAGGCAGCTGGATAGTGTCAAGGTGAGCGGGGGACGGGGGGCCTGAGGCGTGATGAGGGAGGCTGGGGGGGGCTCTGAGTGGGGCTGGGGGAACGGGAGGCCTGAGGGGGAACACTGACGGGTCGGAGGGGAGTGTCTGGGCCCGGCTCCCCGCGGGGTCCCTTCGGCCTGGGGGGTTTGAGGGGCGGTGCTGGCGGTGCCGGAGAAATAAAGCCCGGCACGGCGGTAAGAAAGCGGTGCGCGGGCCGTGCTGGTGCCGCCCAGCAGAGACGCGGTTCCCCAGCGCCTCCGCAGTTTCCCAGCGCTCCCTCAAACTGCCCGTGGGACCCTCGGGGTGCCGGGCTGTGGGCTGGCTGCGCTTTCCCTGGCCCTCAACGTCGCCTAGGGGAGCTGCAGAGGGGATGAGGAAGCAGAGAGGGGGAGCTGGTTTGGGGCCCGACATGGAGTCCAAGTCTCCTGCTCTCGGCGCTGGCAAGCAGGCTCATGTGGCTGGTTTTGGGGTTCAGAAACAGAGGGAGTTGTGTGGCTTTGGTCTCAGGAACAGGGCTCAAGATGAAATCCACGCCAGGCACCTCTGTCCGTCCCAGCCCCGCTCCCGAGGGCAGCAGTGGGTTGCAGGTCCCCCAGCTTGTCCCTGTTGGCTGGGTGTGACAAACAGGCTCATTTCTCTCCCCTTCTTTTCCCAGGGTCACCTTCTGCAGCACGGGAAGAAAATCCTGCTCGGTTGATTCTGCTTGCTGCTCAGGTAATGGCACATGTGGGGCTGGGGGAGCGGGGAGGCACATTTGTGAGTTCAGGGACACTACAGGTACTCAATGTCAAAGCCGCAGAAAAAGCAAATTTGCTGCCAGTGCAGAAAAGCTGATGAGGAGTTGGAGTTAACGGAGCGTGCCTTCTGCCTGAGTTGGTCCCTTGGTAGTTAGGAATGTTTTCCTTTGGGGTCACAGCCTAAACTTTCATCTCAGATAAATTAAGAACTGCCTGTTACCTTCATTAGGGCCAAGCATTTCTCTTCTGTTTGTCCATACCCATTTTATGGGCAACTTGGAAGCAGCCTTTTATTTTTTATGCATAACTAAATTTTTACTAGTCTGTGGTGTCATTATAGTTAACGTTTGAGCACCTAGATGCCAGTAGAAATGTAATGAATGAAACGTGATGGAAACTAATGTGTCACTTGATTTTTATTTTTTTATTAGAGTGTTAATGTTTTTCTGTGGCTCAATCCACATTGTTCCATGGAGCCTTCATTCTAGGACTTTTAAGTAAAAAAGGTTTGTCGTTCCAGAAAAGGACTGGTCTCTCGTAGAACTGAGGTGTAGACTTGGAGGGTCATGATCAGAATTAAAGCCAGCTTTCACTGGATGTTGCTGCTGTTGGTCTTCACTTTTGTTAATGTCCATGCAGCTCCTTCATGGGTGGGAGCTCTGAATTGTGATTTTTTTTTTTTCAGTCTTTAACACATTTTTCCCCCCAAGGGGAGGCTGTGTTTAAAAGTTAATTAGTTTCCTCCCGAACGTGCCAGTGACTAAAATTGAGTTGTGCTTATCAAAACCAGGAAAATGACACCGCTTTTAGAGATATGGACTATTTCTGAACACATCTTCATCACATGCAAATGTCATCGGGATGCGCTGACAGGACAATATGCTGAGACAGGGATGAGCTCTGGCAGACAAAAAAGATACAAGGTCCTGGGGTTTTTGTCTGTTTGTTTGTTTTCTTTTGTGGGAGTGGGGTGTGTGTGTGCTTTCAAAAACAGAGTGTGATGTTGACTGCAGGTGGCAGCCTGCAGAGCTCTCTTGCTGCCTGATCTCTCCTTTTCTTTGTCACTCCTCTTTCGTGGCTACAACTTTCATTTGGATAATTTTAGAAGAGCGATTAAGCAACTTGCCTGTGTAAAAGTGCTGGTAATACCAGGAAGGTAAATGCTTGAACCGGTAGTGAATAACTTGGCTACAAGTAGAATTTCTGAACGAAGAATAGCAGCAGCAGGAAGCAAATCACAAGTTCCCCCAAAATTGTGTGTCCTCAACACATCAAAGTTTAATTGCCAAGTGTTGTTCCAAGTGACTGTTCTTGGTAAACATAAACTTTCAGGAAATTCAGGGTTGTGTGTGGCAAAAGAAGTCCCTCTGTCCATGTGTCCGGCTCCGTAAATGTCCGGTGGCAGAGCTGTTGTTCCCTACTCTCAGTATGGCTATGATAGCGCTGCGATATTTAGACCTAACAGACAGGTTTAGGAGTGGAAGAAGAATGCCTGTTTTCTGTAAGGGCTGTGAACACTGACCCTTTTCTTCCTCTGCTGCTTTCCTGTGCACCAGATGAAGCTGTTTTATATTTCTCCCTTGTTGCGGGTTTGCAATTTGTGTTGCTAGGTTTTTGTGGAGTTCTCATTGTGGATTGCTTCTGCTGTGGCCAAGTGTCAAGATGCGGTTTTCAGTTCGCAGCTTCAGAAACCACATCCCCTGAAATGGGTGCAGGTGAAGCTGACCTTGGGCGTGCAGCCTGTGCTTGCGGGGATGCTCAAGGGCTCCTCATCAAAGCAGCCGGGCGTGCGTGGGCACCCACAGGGTTGCACTCTGGTCTGAGAGTGTGCTGTACTTGTGCTGCTGGGAGGTGGAAGAGAGCGTGTGCCCGGTAAATCCAAGGGCAGCCAAAAGCTGGCAGGGACCCTGAGCAGGTTTGGTGGCGCAACGGCAGTTTGAAAAGATCTTGACCGTTGGGAGAAACGGCCTGGAAAGAAATCACTGCTTTTTTGCAAGGAGGCAGTTTAGAAGGACAGGTGGGTTGCTGTACCGTTTAACAAAACTATTCAACTCAGGATGTGTAGGGTGAGGAAACCATGGCTCTATGTAGGCTCAAGAAAATGTGCATAGGCATCTGTGTCTGTCGTAGCGTGTATCTGCATGTATATGGGAAAGTGGCTCTAGGGCAACTAAAGCTGCCAGTGAGTCAAAAAAAGACAGGTTTGTCTGAAAAATGCAAAAGCTCTAGTGTCCCGTGTCAACAACTGTGCTAGAGATGATGCCAAATACTTTTTCCTCCACTCGGCTGTAGTCTTTGCAAGCCTCCACGAAAGAGGGAAGCTTTAGATTCCTACCTAGCTTTACGCTAAAGGGTTTTTTCCTCTCTTGGCAGAACGTCAACTGCCAGCGTTTCTTCCGCAGTCGCCCTTTCTTCTGCCATGACAGTACAGGACAGATGGAAAGGATCTGGAGTGCTCTGCGAGTATGTGGTATGTCTCCGATGTGTGTCTGCTTTTTTCCTAAGGTCCTTGTCATGTGGACTTTGAAGTTAACATGAAGGAGGTGCCAGCTCTCCTTCTATAGTTTTTCTATGAAATATTTAAAAAAAATCCTAAAAGTAAAATAAGGTCTGTTCTGGAGCATGTTACTCCCGTGCAAAGCTTATTTCCCTCTGTTTATTTTTCTCTTCCTGAGAGCATAATCTTCTCTTTCTGTGTGCTTAGTGTTAAATGATACTGTGAAAATAATTTTGTACTAAAAGAGGGAAGAAACTGTTTATAAGAGTTCACGTGTTCAGAAGAAGCAGACTTTGTTTTCGTGATAAAAGCTTAATGCTTTTTCAGTCGATAAATTTTAAAAATATGTTATGGTAGTACTCAAAAACCTTACTGAGATACCGGCATCTGTCCTAAAAGCAATCCAGGTCAAAGAAGAGACATGGACAAAATGGGACAAATCAGCGTCGCTTCTGCATGTTTTCCAGGCTTTGACACGAAGCATCAACAGCCTCGTAACTGGTGACGGCGAGTCCTGATGTGGTTTTGGTGAGTTGTGGCTTCCAATAATGTCCTTTGTCTATAACCTGCAGCATGTCATTTTGACTTTGGTTGGAAAGAGATTTTTCCAAAATGGGACTGTTGTTTATTCAAAGCGGTTGCATTTTATGGAATTCCCACTAGCAACAAGCCTTTGTGCTCCCTCTTAAAAAAGGAAAAGAAAAAAAATTTCCTTCCAAAGACCCAAGCACAGCACATCTTCCAACAGTTTGGTGGCATGGCCGGTCTTTGGATTCTCAGTTGTAACAGTGGAGATATCATAAAAACACATTCCTCTGCACGTTCAGCACAGCCAAAAAATTAGCCAATCTGCCGGTCTTTTTTGGTAGCCTGATGGGTTGCAGCGCTAGGGATTTGTTTTCAGCATGGAGTGAATGACTGAGCTTTGTTCTTTATTACTCCTTTGGCTCTTCAGGGTTTGACCTGTCCCTCTCGGCTGCGTTGACCCAGCGAGTGAGGTGAGCGGCAGCAGCAGCGCGAGGGCTGTACCTGCAGCGGTGGGTCCATCAGCGTGGATTCTGGTTACAGCCCAGCCCGGTCCTGCCACCCTGCATGCAAGGTGATGGATCTCCCTGCGGCTGCACTGGGAGGAAGGGGCCAGGCATTTCCCGATGCCGGCCAGAGGGTTTGCTGTTATGCTAAGAACATGTTCAAAATGGCATCGGTTAGCCTTAATCCTGACTTTAAGGGTTGAGCTGGTGCTGGCTTTTGAAGGCTGTGCTGTATTTGGAGCTGTTTCCCTAGAATCCTCCTGTAGCTCAGCTACTGTCCCGTCCCTCGGTCTGAGGGAATTCCTCTACTCTCTTCTCTTCTGAGCTACTTTTTTAGCACGCTGAACTCTAACTGGGGTTTTTTGTTTTCCAGGTGCTTCATTGTAGGCGTCTCATGCTGCTTGAGAGATGCCCCAGCCCAGGTTTGCAGCTGGTGGCGGAGCCCCCCTGAGGAGAAGGGGCCAGCCCTGGGTCTGGGCGTTTTGGGCCTTTTTTTTGGGGTGAATAGAAGGGTGTCTGTGTGTCTCAGGGGGTGATGGTGTCATTGGGGGTACCCCGATGTCACTGGGGCAGCGATGATGCAGCGGAGGAGCACGTGAGTGGGGGTTGGAGGGGGTTTACGTGAGGGTCTCCCAAAAGAGGTGGTTCACAGCCCCAAAACATCTGAAAATTCTTGGGATGCATTAAAAAATGTGAAAACCTGTAACTACAGGCATGAGGCATTGAAACAGAACAATCTCTCTTTTATATATGAGAAAAATATATATTGAGAAATAATATTAATTTATGTATGTAAGATAAGTTCAAAATAAAAACCTCTATCTCTAAGGATTCTATGATTCTGTGTTATATAAAAGATCCTGGAATATAAAAATACTTAAAAAAAAGTATTTATAAAAGATATTAGTGTCTAAATAGATACTTGATATCATAAGTGTTAATGTATAAGTCTAAGCAGATTTTCTGTCTAAGTGTAAACAGATAATATAAATTCCCTAAATATACATATATGTGTGTAAATAATTAAGGGAGTGCTGCCGCGCAGCGGCTGAAGGCTGGTCCTGCACGTGGGGAGTCGCGCATGCGCTGTGGCCCCGCCTCCCGCCTTCCCTGGCCCCACTCCCTGCCCTATCGGCGCTGTGCGTTGGTTCCGCAGCTCGTGCACATGCGCAGCTTCGCGGAGGCTGGTCCGGCGCCTGTCTCGAGAGAGCGACGGCCGGAGGGCGAACCAGGACTGCCGGGATGGCGGCGAGCTCCGTGCCACCCGCCCGACCTCGAGAGCGGCCGTCGCCGCTCAAGTATCGGCTCTTATGCGTTACCGTGCCCCCGTCAGTGCCCGGCAGTTTTATGGCTGTCCATCTCCATGGCAACGCGCTCCTCCAGTACCCCGGAAGTGCCCCCTCAGTCCGCCGACGCGCGTCTCTATGGCACTGTAGTCCTCCACGACCCCGGAAGTGCCCCCTCAGTCCTCCGACGCGCGTCTCTATGGCACTGTAGTCCTCCGCGCCCCCGGAAGTGCCCCTTACGACCCCGGAAGCGCCTCCTCAGTCCTCCGACGCGCGTCTCTATGGCACTTTAGTCCTCCACGACCCCGGAAGTGCCCCCTCAGTCCTCCGACGCGCGTCTCTATGGCACTTTAGTCCTCCACGACCCCGGAAGCGCCCCCTCAGTCCTCCGACGCGCGTCTCTATGGCACTTTAGTCCTCCACGACCCCGGAAGTGCCCCCCTCAGTCCTCCGACGCGCGTCTCTATGGCACTTTAGTCCTCCACGACCCCGGAAGCGCCCCCTCAGTCCTCCGACGCGCGTCTCTATGGCACTTTAGTCCTCCACGACCCCGGAAGCGCCCCCTCAGTCCTCCGACGCGCGTCTCTATGGCACTTTAGTCCTCCACGACCCCGGAAGCGCCCCCTCAGTCCTCCGACGCGCGTCTCTATGGCACTTTAGTCCTCCACGACCCCGGAAGCGCCCCCTCAGTCCTCCGACGCGCGTCTCCATGGCACTTTAGTCCTCCAGGACCGTAAATGCTCATCAGTCTTCTGGAAATCATCTGCTTCCAGCACTCTTCCAAAACCATAAGACACAATTAACAGTTAACCACAGAAATATCTGACGATTGCAAAAATAAAGCAACCCCTGCAGAACTTTCTTCTCCACAGCAGCAACTGGACAGAACTCAAATAAAAGTGGTAAGAGAATCACCAGAGGCGAGTCCCAACTGGAAATAAAAAGGGATGGTGCTTTGCCCACTAGGAATTAAGCCAGGAGAAAGGCAGCTGTTGCTCCTGTGGCCACCTTTATGTCTTCTGGGGGGGTTGGCCCCGCCCCTTTCCCCAGGGGATTGTGGGAAGGGCGATGGGCGGGGCCGAGGGCAGTGGGTGGGACCTGGGGTATATGAGCCACAGCCTCAGGTCAGGAGCTTGTTCTGCTGCTGGGCTCACCTTGGGTTAGTATTCTGCTGGTTCTTCAGTTGGCTGCAGCTTTGGGGCAGGCTTAGCTGTTTGGGCAGATGTATTTTGGGGTTTAGAGAGGCAGAGGTAAGAAGGCTGAGCTAAGACTCTCAGGACCGGTAAACATCCAGCCACCTGTATAGTAGAAAGTTGACTTGTATGCTGCTTTTTTTGTTTCCTTTTTTTTCAGGTCAGTAACTTTGTAATGAGTGTTTAGGGGGTGCCCAGGTGGTTTAATAGTATGCTTTTCTTTATTCTAGGAGTGCTGTATTTTTCTAGAATTCCTGGCTTTATTGAAGGTAGAGCTGTGGTTTTTTTCTACCAGTTTTGCGGTATGCTGTGTAAGTTGCTGATGTTGTTTCTCTTAATTGGGTTGATAATGAAATTATTTTGTAGGGGTTAGGATGAGCATTTTGTATGCATCTGCATATGGCATTTTAGCATTTCTCAAGAAAGCAGCAGGGATGTAAGGCATAGTGTCATTCAGGATATGGCATGGCTCATCACCTTTACTCATAATCCAAAGAGTGCCACGGTGTCCCTAGAGTTTTTGCAGCTTGCAGCAGGCCCCTTGTAGATTGTGTCAGGGTGTTACTTATGTTGTGGATCTGTAGCAGAGCCCAGAGTCTGTGGGAAGACGGAAGATAGGAGGTGCCTGCCAAATGCAGGGCACGGCTCAGAAGAGCAGCTCCTAGGGAGTGGCTGACACAGGGGGTTCAGGGTTGCAAATACAGAATGGGAGCTGTCAGGAAGAAGTGGGGTTCCTTCCCTGTCAATTGAGGAGAAGAGAAGGGATTTCTAAAGTTTTGGCGCTGGGGGGTTGGCTAGGAAAGGGAGGCAGGTTCATCAGTCTTTGTCGTATTGGTTTTGGATTTGGGTGTCGACAGGGACTGGTTTATTCTAGTCTCTTGCATTTGAGGTGAGCTGGATAGTATTGAGGAGGAGCACGGGACTGGTGATTTCACAGAGATGCAATGGTAATTTTGTGTTTGTTGGTATCTTAGGCGTCATAAATAATTCTTGCTGCAGCCTCTGACTCTGGAATCAGCGTGAAGCAGGTGAGCGGATTGCCACGGTACCTCTGAGGATGAGGGTGTTGTGGAAGAGGTTGGCATTTACTGTCATTGTGGTCACTGCTGGAGCTGTGGCTTCTTTTTGTCTTGCAGATGAAGAGGAACCTGGTGACTGCAGGAACACATCAGTTAGCTATTTGTTGTGGTTTTTTTGTCAAGGATGAATTCGGACCCCTGGCCTTCTGAAAGCTAAGTAGAGGGACAGGCGCTGGAGGGGAGCCAAGGTTGACAGTTTCAGGGAGGACTTTTAAAGGGTAGAGCAGAGGGCTATCCAGGAACAGTCTCCTCTGAGTAGGTAAAGGCAGCGGGTTACTCTTCAGCACAAAGCTAGTGTGTGCTGGGCAGGGCAGTTCTGGCCTGTGTCTGTTGTTGTGTAGTTTATGTGCTCTGTCTTCTGTGTCTTGGACTTTCCTTAGGTTTTGATGTCCTCATTGCTCTTTGCACTCAAGTGGAATGGCATGTGCCTTGGTCACCACCTATAGAGTCTCAAATGCCTGTGCTAATTGGCATACCGCCCAATGGGCACGTCTTTTCTTGCATAACAATTTTAAAGTGCAGATTGGACTTGGACTGGACTCTCAGAAGTTTCTGGCCGATCCTCTTCTGCAGTGTTGTTCCCAGCTGCATAAGCAGCTCTGTTCCCTGAGCTCTAGCAGCTCTAGCCATCTACTTTTACAGACTGGGATTTCTTTTCTGCATCCTTATGTTCTCGGGTCTTGAAGCCAGGCTTTCTGCACATACGTCATCTCAGTTTTGGCAGGAACTTCTTGTAATGGGCCATTACATTTGACTCTTTTATAGCTTTGCCATAGAGCCTCCTCACATCATCCCTGTGGCCCTGTAGGTCTTCTTGCCTGACGGTGCCTCTTGTCTGAAAGTCGTTCTTCCTGTGGAGAGTTTTCTCTCATCTTGGAGTCACATTGTCTATAGTGCTGTGTGGTGTTGGGCTGCACGTGGGTGTGTTTGGCGTGGAGCTGCCCTGCCTGGGGGTGTAGAGTCAGGGGTAGGTGAAACAGCAATAAGAGTCTATGGGTAATATGTTGATCTGCCAAGACTGTTTAGCCAAAGGTTGTACAGTCATCTGGGATCAAGCAGCCATTGGCAGGGACAGTAATTTCCATAGTGTTTTATGGAGATGATTGGAGCCTTCTGGGAGGGCCTGTTTAGCAATAGTGAAGCAGATTGAAGGTGTTAAGGCTTGTATATGTGGGGATTAATGTTGGGTCCAATCTGTTTTCATGGCAGGCTGTAGTTGGAGCCTAGATGGTATTCCTAAATGGAAACAAGTCCCCTGGAATTGTTCAGCTACTGATCAGCATCTGGGTGACTTGTTTACTAATTTTTTTTTCAGATCCGGAGGGACAAGATGTGCACCAAAGAGTGATGGAGGAGGCAAGCAGGACCCCATAAGAAGGTGGGTCAGTGCATGGCGCTGGAGGGAAGACGTGGCTGGTGGCTATGTGGGGTGTTTGTTTTTTCTTTTTTTTTAATTTTGAAAGTGTGAAGTGATGAGTAAAGCAGGATATTGGCACCAGACATGACTCGGGCAAGGTGAGCAATGACTACTGGACTGAAGCAGCAATTCTTCTCAGATGTTATATTGTCGGTGAAGCTTTAAGTGTCCTTTGGGTCTGTTTTACAGGTGGTCTGTAAGCCCAAAACCATGGAGGGCAGGTGGGCGAGAGGCCAGGGTAAAGGAGTAGGAGACAGGAATGGCTGTGGGCAGACTGAGATTTTGGGCAGTATCTCAGCATATGCCTTATGGATGGCTTTTTTTTTTTTTTCAGGTGCAGGACACAGGCTCAGAGGGGCTAAGATGCACGCTGATGAGTGGGCTGAGAAGGTGAGGTGGTTGTGGGCCATATTGGTGTCTAATAGTGAAGTATTATATGGCAACTTGGTTAAGTATTTACCTTCCGGTTTTGCAGGTGTCCTGTGAACTATCTTTGGAAGTGGATGAGCATTAGAGGTGAGCCGAGGCAGTAGCGAGGAGGAGCTTGGGGCTGGTGACTTCTTACATGTGCAACAGTAATTGTGTTTCTTGCTATCTCAAGCAATGATGGTCCCAGCGTCTGACACTGGAATGAGCAGGTGAGTGGAATCCCATTGTGCTTTTGAGGAAGGGAAATTGTGCAAGAGGTTGGCGCTGACCTCTCTGAAACTTCTTGCTGTCACTGTTTGGTTTTCTTTAATTGCAGATATTGAAGAGGAACCTGGTGACTACAGGAATGTCCCAGATAGTTGATGTGCTGTTCTGTGTGTATGTTTGGTTTTTTTTTGTCCACAGGGGATTTAAGATGTCCAGCTCTCTGAAAGCTAAGTTGAGTGGCCAGGGTTGGGGAGGGGCTGGGAGGGGAGAAGTTTAGGATTTGCAGGATGGGGGTTTAAAGTTAGAGAAGGGCAGAGGGCTGTCCTGGAGCCGTCCCCTTTGGGCAGGTAAAGGGAGCAGGTTAGTCTTCAGCACAATGCTAGCGTGAGCCGGGCAGAGTGGTTCTAACCTGTGTCTGTTGTGTTGCCTGTGTGGTCTGTCTTCTGTGTCTTAGACCTTCCTTGGGTCTCAATGTCCTCTTTACATTTGAGGAGCATGGCCTGTACTTCAGGCACCATCCCAAGAGTCTTGAATGCCAGTACTCATTGGCACTGCCCCAGTCAGGCCCCACTTTTCTTGCACTGTAAGCTTAAACAGTGGATCGTTCTTGCATCTCGGAAGTTTCTGGATGGTCCTCATTTGCAGCGGTGTTACTGGCTGTGTGAGCAGCTCTGTTCTCTAGCCATCCGTTTTCAGTGACAGGGACTTGTTCCCTACATCCTTAAGTTCTTAGGTCTTGAAGTTGGGCTTCCTGTGCATACATCTTTGCAGTTTTGGAGTCACTTCTTGTCCCAGGCCATTACATTGTATTCATTTCCTGGGGTTTCCCTAGAGCCTTCTTGTGTCACCATCATGGTCTTGCAGGTCTTCTTGCCCGACAGTTGCTTACGTCGATGTCATCCTTCTCACTGAGAGTTTTCTCTCATCTGTGAGGTGCATTGTTTGTAGTGTTCTGTGTAGTGTTGGTCTGTGCTTGTGTATGTTGAGTTTGGAGCTGCTCTGCCAGGTCACGTAGAGTCGGGTAGGTGGAACATCAATAGGAGTCTATGGTTAGTTTGTTGATCTGCCTAGACTGTTGAGGCAAAGGTGGTACAGTCAACTCCCATCGAGTAGCCATCAGCAGGTTCTGTGGGCAGCTTTTTAATTAATGGGTGTTTTTTTGGGATGAGCAGAGCTATGTGGGAGGGGCTGTTCAGCAGTAGTGAAGCAGACTGCATCTCAACAATGTTAAGGCTGCTTTGTATGGGGTGTAATGTTTGTATGTGGGTTTTTTTTTAATGTGTCCTGGTTCCGGCAGGGACAGGGTTAAGTATTCCATGCCATGTGAGCCATGCCCACCCTGAGATTAAAAGGAGGAAGGGGGCAGGCAGTCGGGTTTGGAGCGGGCTGGCGCCTCCCCGGTCCAGACCGGCGGGGAGGGGCGGTTCCATAATCACGTTTGTATATTTCTCTGTTGTTGTTGTTTTCTTGTTCCCTTTGCTGTTCTGTTAAACTGCCTTTGTCTCAACCCAAGAGTTTTGCCTTTTTCTTCTGATCCTTCCAGTACCGGGAAGCGCTGAGTGAGCGACACGTGGTTCTTTGTTGCCATCTGAGGCCAAACCATGACAGTCCTTTTTGGCGCCCAATGTGGGGCTCGAAGGGTTGAGACAACGACAGAATCCAACTAGAGCCTGAAAAAACGAATTTGTTAGGTAAATAGTCACTGGTCGCTATGTTGCTTAGTTTGTTCTCATGGCTGTGTTATGTAAATTCCTATGTGTTTTATGCACTCCCTGGGAGGGGGATGAGGATTATCATTTTACTGTCCTGTGCAATATTGGCTTATGATATGATAACATCACTTGTTAGACGGTTATTTTGGGGCGTTTATGTGGTATTGCTGTCCTGTCCGTACATTGGGCACCACCTCTCAGAATTCATTAATAATTACACCCAGTCTATGGGGGAAACAGGGGGGGACACTTTCCCTAGCTCTTTTGCCTCCCTTTTCTCCTTCGAGTCAGGTATGACAGCTTTTGAGAATTTTGAATATCCTTGGGATGCTCAAACCAGCATGTTCCTAGTGTTATGTCTGCTGAATATGTTCCAGGTCTTGTTTAGGGTTAAACAACTATTTAAGACTACCACCCAGAGATCTGCTCCAAGGCTGGACAGTCAGGGGTGGCATGGCATGTGGGAGAACATGGGCAGGTACTTAGAGAACTTCTCACCTCCAATGGTCTGGGACTTCACCCCTGAACAACTACAGGACCCTGATAGAATAGTAGAATATCTGAAGGGAAAATGCTGTGGCTATTCTAGAGAGGCACAACTCGCCGCACTGTGCTGGGCCCTGGCTAGTGTCTACCAGGCACTGCTCAGTGCTATGCAGCACCCTCAGGAGAAAGAGACAGAGACCAGACCGGCAGGCGCTGCGGCCCCTGCGACGGGCACTGCGGCTACTGCGACCCTGGTGACAGCCACTGCTGCTGAACCAGGGAACCAACCCGTGCCAGTATCTGTTGCCCCATACAAAAGAAGTACACAAAGAAATCAGTTCGCATAGTAAGAGATGACAATGAACCAGGGCCATCACAAGGACAGGAGGAAGAGGCAGAACCAGAGATAATTACCCGATCCCTATCCCTGAGTGAGCTGTGGGATATGCGAAAAGATTTTAGCCGACTTTCAGGCGAGCACATTGTCACCTGGCTGCTTCGGTGTTGGGATAACGGGGCCAGTAGCCTGGAATTAGAGGGTAGGGAAGCCAGGCAGTTGGGATCCCTGTCTAGGGAAGGCGGCATTGACAAGGCAATTGGAAAGAAGACCCAAGCCCTCAGCCTCTGGAAACGACTCCTGTCAGGCGTGAGGGAGAGGTACCCCTTCAGTGAAGATGTTGTATGTCAACCAAGCAAGTGGACCACCATGGAAAGAGGTATCCAGTACCTGAGAGAATTAGCAGTGCGGGAAATGATTTATTATGACTTGGACAATACAGACTTACCCACGGACCCTGATGAGGTGCACTGCACAAGACCCATGTGGCGGAAGTTTGCACGGAGCGCACCATCGTCATATGCCAACTTACTGGCAGTAATGGAATGGAAAGGTGAAGAAGGACCAACGGTGGATGAGGTGGCTGGCCGGCTCCGGCGATATGAAGAAAGCCTCTCTTCCCCCCTTGTCTCAGCTGTGGAGAAACTGTCCCGGAAGGTTCAGCAACTTGAAGAAAATATGTCCTACTCCCCACCTGTACGGGCCAGCATCTCAGCTATTAGGAGCAGGCATTTCCCCACTCAAGAGAGAGAGTACAAAGGGTACACACCACGAGGCACCCTGTGGTTCTACCTGCGAGACCATGGAGAGGACATGAGGAAGTGGGATAGACAACCTACTTGGATCTTGCGGACACGGGTACAGGAGTTGCAAGGAAGGACAACCACAAAAGGAGATCCCTCCAGGAAAAGTGCCACCCCAGTTTCCAGTGGGCAGTTCCCCAGACAGAGCATAAGGCCTGATCTTGCTTCTGATCCTCTTGAAAGAACCTCCAAGTCATTTCTGCAAGAAGTGAGTACCGGATACCATGACCAGTATTAGAGGGGCCCTGCCTCCAGCCAGGTGGAGGAAAGGGACAACCGGGTTTATTGGACAGTGTGGATTCGATGGCCTGGCACATCAGACCCACAGGAGTATAAGGCTCTAGTGGACACAGGAGCACAGTGCACTCTGATACCATCAAGCTATAGAGGGGCAGAACCCATTTGTATTTCTGGGGTCACAGGGGGATCCCAAGAGTTGACTGTATTGGAGGCTGAAGTGAGCCTAACTGGGAATGAGTGGCAAAAGCATCCCATTGTGACTGGCCCAGATGCTCCATGCATCCTTGGTATAGATTACCTCAGGAGAGGGTATTTTAAGGACCCAAAGGGGTATCGGTGGGCCTTTGGCATAGCTGCCTTGGAGACGGAGGAAGTTAAACAGTTGTCTACCTTGCCTGGTCTCTCAGAGGACTCTTCTGTTGTGGGGTTGTTGAGGGTCGAAGAACAGCAGGTGCCGATTGCTACCACAACGGTGCATCGGCGGCAATATCGCACTAACCGAGACTCTCTGATTCCCATCCATAAGCTGATTCGTCAACTAGAGGTTCAAGGAGTGATCAGCAAGACTCGCTCACCCTTTAACAGTCCCATATGGCCGGTGCAAAAATCTAATGGAGAGTGGAGGCTAACTGTAGACTATCGTGGCCTGAATGAAGTCACGCCACCACTGAGCGCTGCTGTGCCAGACATGCTAGAACTCCCGTATGAACTGGAGTGCAAGGCAGCCAAGTGGTATGCCACGATTGATATAGCGAATGCATTTTTCTCAATCCCTTTGGCAGCAGAGTGTAGGCCACAGTTTCCTTTCACTTGGAGGGGCATCCAGTACACCTGGAATCGACTGCCCCAGGGGTGGAAACACAGCCCCACCATTTGCCATGGACTGATCCAGAGTGCACTGGAACAGGGTGAAGCTCCAGAACATCTGCAGTACATTGATGACATCATTGTATGGGGAAACACAGCCGAAGAAATTTTTGAGAAAGGGGATAAAATAGTCCGAATCCTTCTGAAAGCTGGTTTTGCCATAAAACGAAGTAAGGTCAAGGGACCTGCACAGGAGATCCAGTTCTTAGGAATAAAATGGCAAGATGGACGCCGCCAAATCCCAATGGATGTGATCAACAAAGTAGCAGCTATGTCTCCACCAACTAGCAAAAAGGAAACACAAGCTTTCTTAGGCATTGTGGGTTTTTGGAGGATGCATATCCCAGATTACAGTCTGATTGTAAGCCCTCTGTATCAAGTAACCCAGAAGAAGAATGATTTTAAATGGGGTCCTGAGCAACGACAAGCTTTTGAACAAATCAAACAGGAAATAGTCCATGCAGTGGCCCTGGGGCCAGTTCGGGCAGGACAAGATGGGAAAAATGTGCTCTACACCACAGCCGGGGAGAATGGCCCTACCTGGAGCCTCTGGCAGAAGGAACCAGGGGAGACCCAAGGTCGACCCCTAGGGTTTTGGAGTTGGGGATACAGAGGATCCAAAGTGTGCTACACTCCAACAGAAAAGGAGATATTGGCAGCATATGAAGGGGTTCGAGCTGCTTCGGAGGTGGTTGGTACAGAAGCGCAGCTCCTCTTAGCACCTCGACTGCCGGTGCTGGGTTGGATGTTCAAAGAAAGGGTCCCCACCACACATCATGCAACTGATGCTACATGGAGTAAGTGGATTGCACTGATCACACAGCGAACTCGAATGGGAAACCCCAGTCGCCCAGGAATTCTGGAAGTGATCATGGACTGGCCAGAAGGCAAGGATTTTGGAATGTCACCAGAGGAGGAGGTGACGCGTGCGGAGGAGGCCCCACCATATAATAAACTGCCAGAAAATGAGAAGAAATACGCCCTGTTCACTGATGGGTCCTGCCGGATTGTGGGAAAGCATCAAAAGTGGAAGGCTGCTGTGTGGAGTCCTACACGACAAGTTGCAGAAGCCAGTGAAGGACAAGGTGAATCGAGCCAGTTTGCAGAGGTGAAAACCATTCAGCTGGCTTTGGACATCGCTGAGCGAGAAAAATGGCCAGTACTCTATCTCTACACTGGGCCTTGAAAAGCAAGTCCTGTGGCAACATGGTACCCCAGAGAGAATTGAGTCGGACAACGGGACTCATTTCCGAAACAGCCTCATAGACACCTGGGCCAAAGGCCATCCCCTATCACGCACCAGCCTCTGGGAAGATAGAACGGTACAATGGACTGTTAAAAACTACACTGAGAGCAATGGGTGGTGGGACCTTAAAACATTGGGATGCACATTTAGCAAAGGCTACCTGGCTAGTTAATAGCAGGGGATCTACCAATCGGGCTGGCCCTGCCCAATCAAAACTTCCACGTACTGTAGAAGGGGATAAGGTCCCGGTAGTGCACATGAAGAATATGTTAGGGAAGACAGTCTGGGTTAGTCCTGCCTCAGGCAAAGGCAAACCCATCTGTGGGATTGCTTTTGCCCAAGGACCTGTGTGTACTTGGTGGGTAATGTGGCAGGATGGGGAAGTCCGATGTGTACTTCATGGAGACTTGATTTTGGGGGAGAATAGCCAATGAATCAAACTGTATGTTACACTGTCACTGTATGTCCTCGTTACTATAATTGCTATCGGCTGTACTGCAGTAAGAATCACCCAAAGTAAGGACAGATGGACTTTGATGAAGAATTGAGTAAATCAAAGTGGTGATGGGATCAGAGCTGACGCCCACAACTTCCTTAAGATCTACATCCTCGGCCCATGGACTGTGTGCATGAGCTACGCGGGGTACACCAGTCACATGTTCCAAAAACTGTAAGATCTGGGCGTGGCAAAAATGGTATGGAATAAGGGGTGGATAATGTCCTGGTTCCGGCAGGGACAGGGTTAAGTATTCCATGCCATGTGAGCCACGCCCACCCTGAGATTAAAAGGAGGGATGGGGCAGGCAGTCGGGTTCGGAGCGGGCTGGCGCCTCCCGGGTCCGGACTGGCGGGGAGCGGTGGTTCCGTAATCGCGTTTGTATATTTCTCTGTTGTTGTTGTTGTTGTTGTTGTTTTCTTGTTCCCTTTGCTGTTCTGTTAAACTGCCTTTGTCTCAACCCAAGAGTTTTGCCTTTTTCTTCTGATCCTTCCAGTACCGGGAAGCGCTGAGCGAGCGACACGTGGTTCTTTGTTGCCATCTGAGGCCAAACCACGACATAATGTCAGGCTGTCATTGTACTCCAGACAGTATTTCTAAGGCAAAACAAGACCTTTTTGAGGGAGGGTGTGTGTCATACAGGGCTCCCTCCAAAAGAGGCAGTTCACAGCCCAAAAATGCCTGAAAATTCATGCGGGGAATGTGTGTGTAAAAAAAAAATAATAAAACCTGTATATATGGGCATAATGCATTGAAATAAAGAACAATTTCTCATTTTTATGCATATTGAAAAATAGGAGTGTATGTATATAAAAAAGAGTTCAAAATAAAAGCCTGTATCTACTATATTATATAAACAATGTTATCATATTAAAAGATCTGTCCTATAGACAATTTTTGCCTTCGTGGTTCTCTCTCTTTATGGCTCCCTATCGCTTCCTCCTGTCTGATCTGTAGCCCATAGCTGTTTTCTTTCCCCTGTGTCTCCCTTTCCCTGTTTTTCATGCCCCTCCCCTTCTCTGCCCTGTAGCAAATTGCTGTTGTATTCGGTTTAAGTGACAAGGTTTTGTTAGCTGAATTGCGGAGGCAGGGGCTGCAGGGGTGGGTTCTGTGAGAAGACACCAGAAGCTCCCCCCATGTTGTGCAAAGCCAGCTCAGAGAGGGACCTGCTGGTGGTCAAAGCCGAGCCCATCAGTAACACTGTCCGGGAGTGGAGCAGAGAGTCCCTGCAACCTGTGGAGGCCTCCCCATTGGAGCAGAAAAAGAGCGCGAGGAGGAAGGAGCAGCAGAGACAATGCAAGGTGAACTGACCACAACCCCGACGCCCTGTCACCCTGCGTTCTCCGGGGGTAGGATGTAGAGAAGTCGTGAGTGAAGATGATCCCAGAAAAAAAAGAGAGGGGTGGTGGGAAGGTGTTTTTTAAATTAGTTCTTATTTCATGTTATTTGATTGACAATAAATTAAATGAGTTTCCCCAAGTAGAGTCTGTTGTTCTTGTGACTATGAGCAGTCTCTGTCCTTGTCTCAACCTACAAGCTTTTTCATTTTAACTTCTCCCCTTGTCTCATTGAGGAAGGGCAGCGATAGAGAGGCTGGGTGGGCACCCAGGGGCCAGCCAAGGTCAATCCACCACAGATTACTTCTATTACACTCCGTGTCCTTGTTTTTTAATGCTTGACTGTTTCTTTTACCCAATCTCTCTTGAAACTTTATTTCTCCCTTTCCATCCCTTTCTTTTAAATTCTTGCTTAGGTTTCTTGAACCCAGTTAGTTTTAAAATTTTCTTGCTACTTTTCCCTCTCTCTGTCTCCCCAAATTAATTTTAACTTCTTTCCCATGTTTCTTGTACCCTGTCACTTTTCAAAATTTCTTTCAATGTGTACTTCTGCCTGGGTCCCTGTTTCTATTTTTTATTTCTTGATGATGTTTCTTTTCCTCTGCTCCTATGTGTTGTCTCTTCTTATCCTGCTGGTCCCTTCCACCTCCCTGTCCTGGTCCCTGTCTCTCTTATTTATTCCTCCATCTCTCTAGCTCTTCTTTTTTGCACAGTCTTGCTTTTCTTCTCATGGCTGTCCTGCTCCCCCCCAGCTTTGTTTGTGGCATTCTGTTTTCTCGCTTCCTGTCCCATACCTCTTCTCTATGTTCCCCTGTCCTTTCTCCTGCTTTTTTCCTTCCCCTTTGTCCCTCTGGCCTGCTGCATTTGGGCACTGAGCCTCGTAGCCAACTCACTGCCGGGATTTCTTATGCACATTAAGGAATAAACACTTCCTGCCTCCTCTCTGCCCCTGGATGCATTTGCTGCCCCCAGGGTGCAGAGTTCATTGTTGGGGACAGGCTCAGGGGAGGGGGTGATGTGCTGTGGAGCTTTGGCAATGGCCCCTGTTCCCAGTGGGCTCCAGCTGGGGCTGAGGCAGCCCAGGTGAGACCCATGAGGTGATGATGAGC